>OX387240.1:172884954-175836720 GCA_947561735.1 Cenchrus americanus
TCCGCACCGACAGTGGCAAGGGAATGATGTTTGCTAACCCCTCTTTTGAGCGAGATGGCTCGACACCGGTTTAACTTTCTTTGTGCTAACCCCGCGTGTCGAGTCGCTAGCTCACTCTCGTTCTTGTTTCGACTACGGGCGGGAGGCTTGGAGAACATTTGGTTGATCGACTCCGGGTGTTCTCGACACATGACCGGAGATAAGAAGTGGTTCTCCAGCCTCACGCCGGTGAAGGAAAAACAAGACATCACATTTGGGGACAATGGACGAGGAAGGGTGCTTTCGAGAGGGTGTTGTGCATGTGAGTGACAAGGTAACGTTGAAGGGAGTGGCTCTTGTGAAGACTTTGGGTTTCAATTTGCTTTCGGTTTCTCGGTTTCTTGGTGACGGTTTTGAGGTGCGTTTCAAGTCCGGCGAGTCTCGTTTGCTTGATTCTCGAGGTGATCTTGTCCGTATGATCATCCCCGAGGGTCGATATTCGTGGCTGATTTCTCTCGTTCTTTGGGTCCTCGCTCGCCGTTTGTTGGCCGGTCCTTCTTCTGATTTGTGGAAATGGCATAGGCGGTTGGGACACTTGAGCTTTGATTTGGTTTCCCGCTTGAGTGGTCTTGACCTTGTCCGAGGATTGCCGAGGTTGAAGCTTGAGAAGGATTTGGTTTGTGCTCCTTGTAGGCATGGCAAGATGGTAGCCACTCCCCATCCACCCCTGACCGATGTCATGACGGAGCGTCCGACGTAGCCGTTGCATATGGATCTTGTTGGGCCGGCTCGAGTTCGCTCGGTGGGTGGGAAGTGGTATGTCCTTGTTGTGGTGGACGATTACTCTCGCTATGCCCGGGTGTTCTTCTTGGAGGATAAGAGTGAGACATTTGGTTTTGTTCGAGATCCGATCGTGAGGTTGAAAAACGAGAGGCATGGGAATGCTATTCGAGCTATCCGCAGTGATAATGGCTGCGAGTTCAAGAACTCTCGTTTTGATGCCTTTTGTCGTGATCTAGGTCTTGAAAATCAGTATTCGACCCCTTATGTGCCTCCTCAAAATGGAGTTGTGAAAAGGAAAAATCGGACTCTTTGTGAGATGGCTAGGACGATGCTCGATGAGCACAAGACTCCTAGGAGGTATTGGGCTGAGGCGGTCAATACGGCTTGTCATGTTTCCAACAGGATTTTATTGCGAGCTTTCAAGAAGAAGACCCGTTATGAGCTTATGCATGGTCGGGCACCCAAGGTGAGTCATTTCCGAGTCTTTGGCGCAAGTGCTTTATGCTTTGAAGAAGGGAAAACTCGACAAGTTCGAGGCTAGGTCTAGTGATGGTATTTTCTTTGGATATGCTAACCATTCTTGAGCCTATAGGGTGCTTAACCTTGAGACTAACAAAATCATGGAGACTTGCGAGGTAACCTTCGACGAGACAATGCCATGTACCTCTCTTGGCTTTGAATGTGCAGGTGATGAAGAGATGGCCGAGGACCTCTTTGAAGAGGAGAAGGATGAAGCTGGAGATGATGATGGGGAGAACCATGCGCCTGAAGCTGAGTGTGTACCCACTACTTCCCCTACGACCACTATGGAGCATGGACCGTCTACATCATGGACAACGACGGTGCAACAAGAGGATCAGGCGAGAGAAGCTGAAGTTGAGGGGGAGGTAGTCTCGAGGCGTGAGGCTCCCCGGCGGATTCAAGAAGTGCATCCCCCGTCAAGATCATTGGGAACATCGACGAACGCACTACACGGTCGAGGTCCAGGAATTCCTCTTATTTTGCTCTCTTGCTTTTGTTGCTACTTTTGAGCCCAAGGACATTGGACATGCTTTATCCGATGCAAACCGGGTCAATTCTATGCATGAGGAGTTGGAAAACTTTGAGAGGAACCGGTGTGGGAGTTAGTTGAACCACCTCCAAATTGCCATCCCATAGGAACCAAGTGGGTTTGGAAGAACAAAGAGGGAGAGAATGTGATGGTTGTGAGGAACAAGTCTAGACTTGTTGCTCAGGGGTTTAGTTAGAAGGAGGGGATCGACTACGAGGAGACCTTTGCTCCTGTGGCCCGTCTTGAGGCAATTCGGATCCTTCTAGCCTTTGCCGTGGCTAAAGGGTTCAAGTTGTTTCAGATGGACGTGAAGAGTGCTTTTCTCGAATGGGGTCATAGAGGAGGAGGTGTATGTGAAGCGACCACTTGTGTTTGAGAGGGAGTTGTACCCACACGGGGTATACGGGTTGAAATGGGCTCGTATGGGTTGAAACGGGCGCCCGTGCTTGGTATGGGAGATTGAGAGGTTTTCTTTTAAGCGCAGGGTTTGTGATGAGTACCGTGGATAGGACTTTGTTTCTCCTCAAGCATGGAAATGACTTGCCGATTGTTCGATATACGTGGATGACATTGTCTTTGGTGGCTCGTCACATAACCTCGTTGCCAAGTTTGCGGATGAGATGAGCGGGGAGTTCGAGATGAGCATGATGGGCGAGTTGCGGTATTTTCTCGGGCTGCGAGATCAAGCAAGTGAAGGACGGTACATTTGTGCACCGGACCAAGTACACAAAAGACATGCGAGGAAGTTCCGGATGCAAGATGTGAAGCCGATGTCGACTCCCATGGGGAGTACGGCCACTTTGGATGCGGATGAGGACGGAGAACCAGTGGACCAGCGGGAGTACAGGAGCATGATCGGCTCCCTCCTCTACTTGACGGCGACGAGGCCAGACATACAGTTCAGCGTGTGTCTGTGCGCTCATTTTCAGGCTTCGCCGAGGACATCACATCGACAGGCCGTCAAGAGGATTTTCAGGTACCTACAGTCTGCCCCTGGTCTTGGCCTTTGGTATTCGTCCTCCTCGACTCTTTCTCTTCATGGTTTTTCCGATGCGGATTTTGCTGGTTGTCGAGTCGAGAGGAAGTCTACTTCTTGTACTTGCCAGTTTCTTGGTTCTTCGTTGGTCTCATGGTCTTCCCGCAAGCAGTCTAGTGTAGCTCAGTCTACCACCGAGGCGGAGTATGTTGCTGCCGCGAGTTGTTGTTCCCGACCTGTTGTGGATTTCATACACTTTGAGAGACTTTGGTGAGGAGTGCACCCAGATCCCACTTCTTTGTGATAGCACCAGTGCCATAAGCGTAGCCAAAAACCCAGTGCTTCACTCCAGAACCAAACACATAGAAGTGAGGTATCATTTCTTGAGGGACAATGTGGAGAAAGGAACCATTGTGTTGAGCCATGTCCCTACCCAAGATCAGCTAGCCGACATATTTACAAAGCCTCTCGACCAAGCTACATTTGTGCGCTTGCGGGGGGAACTTGGGGTTTGTTGCCCTTTCTAGTTGATTCTTGGGGGATTTCCTTTTGTATCATATGTATCATACCATGTTTACTTTGATGTATATACATGCTTTGCTTGATGTATAAACCATGGTAGGATAGCCATCTTGTCATATATCATGTTGCATTTGTATCATATTGCATTTTAGGATGATGAGCTTCTTTCATATGCCATATTTGAGTCTCTTTGGCTATTAGTGAGATACTGGTCATATGTGTGGAGAAATGGTGATGTGAGGCTATGCTCTTGGAATATTTGAGATATATGTGTGGTGAGATAGCCCTTTTTGAAATAAATGCTAAACTTGACTAAATTTTGATGAAATATGCTCCACTCGTGTGTAGTTGTGTATCCATGTCACAGTTTGGTCTAAATGTGCTTTTCATGCTTAGATTGTGCTTGGATGCCTTGTTCTTGCATTTGGGCCAAAGGCCGAATATCATTGTGAATGTTTAGCCTATGTTGCATTCATGGGGGAGCATAAGCTTCCTTTTGCCGCAAAGGCACTTTATGTACCATAAAATGATTTAATCTTGAAAAGAAGTGTAAAATGCTTGAAAAATGCTCCATCCATCATGTCCGTGCTTAAAATGTCTTATCTTTCACTATGGGTGCAAAACATGTTGCATGATGTTCACCAGTGGAGAAGTCTCCCCGAAGTGTACACATGGCTCATGAGCTTTGACATGACATGCTTTGCTTTATGGGTGTTTGCCATGATCTTTTGCTGAGAATTTGATATCCTTGTATGATCTTTGAATGGTATGCATGTTTGTGGCTCAAGTGTGACATGGATAGGCTTTTACATGTGAAGCGAGCCTTCTTTTGGTAAAACTGCTTAAATCCGAAAATTTTGCTTTGTCACATGCTTGTATTTTCATATATTACTTGTGGCAATGCTTTGACTATGCTATGATTCATATGTGTGATCTTTGTCTCATTTTTAGCCTTTGACACTAGATTTGGCCTATTTGAGAAGCTCATGTAGATGTTTATATGCTTTGTCTTGCATTTCGCATTTTCACCTTGATTCATACATTGTCAACAAGGGGGAGAAGAGGTGAGCTTAATGAAAATTCAGAAGAGGTGAGCTGAAATTTGGAAGTTTGCATCCACATGTTCAGGGGGAGCTTGCATTTGTTCAGGGGGAGCTTTCTTGCTGTTTCGGTGTGGAGTTTGTGCTTTGCTTGGCTTGTGACCTTTCTTCGCCTTTCTTTGGTTTTGGTCATGAGTTGAGCTTCCTTGTTTTTCTTTCTTCTTCCTTTCTCTTTTTCTCTGAATTTCATTTCGCGTTGTGTGTTGTCAATGCACTCATCAAGGGGGAGATTGAGGACCAGGAGCGTCCCGGTGGTCGGTGGATGACCGCTCCTTAGTGATGAGTGATTGACAACGGGTGTTGGACTGACTCTTGGCTTAGTGCGCAGGTGTAGGCTGCGGCCTAGTTCGTGTTGTTGCAGGTGAAGAATGGGCGCGAAAGGTCTTCAGCCTTGAGGGGCCTCCGGAAGATGGAGAGACAAGTAGGCTCGGTTCGAGGGACCCGGTGGACAGCGGGACTGGGTGCGGGCCACATGGTGGCGACACGAGCAAGACGAAGTCATGGACAGACGAGCCGGTGCACGGTGGCGGTCGAGTCAAGTGGTTTGGCGGGAGGCCGGACCGAGCACGCGGGGTTTGGTGGTTTGCCCACAAAACCATCGGCGGACGGTTTCTTGGTTTGGGCCTCAAAACCAAGTCCGAGGGCCCAACACGACGGAGACGGGATCCGGCGTGTCGGGAAGCTTCGAGGCGGAGGACACGCGGCGGGATCGCATGGCTTGCGTCGGGAGGACGCGGGGTGCGGCAAAAGCGTGGCCGTCCGATGGCAAGACCCACAAACATTACCTAAACGCCCCTACGTGGGTTGTATCGCCGTAGTTTAGTTAGGGGTAGTCGAGACATTTACCACTCCGGCGGGACCTGATATATAAGTCATGAGTGTGTGTGGATGGCTCTCTCTCTCCGTGACTTATGGTTTCATTTCCTCCCTCCTCTTTCTCATTTTTCGTAGCTATTTTTTCCTTCCATTTTCTCTAGGCTAGCATGAGAGCTTCATGAGAGATTTGTTGAGAGGGATGGATGCTAGGGCGGCATGCTAGACCTTGTGAATCTTTCCTGGTTTGTATAGAAGATTCGAGGTTGTTTTTCGTGGCTTTTGTGCTTATTTTCGTGCCTTTGTTCCCGGTTCGATTCCGCGGATTTGAGTGGGTTTCTCCCCGGATTTCTTTGAGGGATACATAGATAGATGTCTCGTGCATCTTTGTGATTGATCTTGTGCCCTCAAACGCCGGGAAACCACTTGGATTCGAAGTTTTTCGTTCGGTGCTCTAGCTCTTGGTGGTGCTCAAAGGATTCGCGATTCCCGGTGATTTAGGGAGTTAGGAGGCAAGATTTTTGGGCTATAGCATCCTTGTGTGACGCTTTTCAAGTCCCCAAACCCTTGTCTCCACGACTTCAACCGTTTGGGAAATCGATGATGATTTGGGGGAGTTGACTTTCGGGGTCGTGGGTTTTCCGTTCGTGTCCGCGGGGGGGGGGGGGGGGGTCGCGGACGGTCCGCGGGTGGCCCGTTCGTCGCGTGTTCATCGTGTTCTTGCGCGTCCTTGCTTTCGATCCGGTTTGGCTTTTGGTTTTGGTTGCGGCCGGTTTGCGGACGGTCCGAGCTCGAGTAGCGGACGGTCCGTGGGTGGCGCGGATGGTCCGCCCGGCCTTGGCGGACGGTCCATTTTTCTCGGGTCGCTTCGGAGGTTCCGTGTGCTTTAACGGACGGTCCGCGGCGTAGGGCCGGACGGTCCACGGGGCTTGCGCGGACGGTCCGCGGCTTCGGGTCGGACGGTCGCGAGGCCGGTGCGGACGGTCCGCCCCTCCTGGCCGGACGGTCCGCCAGAGCCTGTGTGCTTTGCTTCTTGGTTCGATTCCTCCCTCCCTTTCTAGTGCTTCTGCGTGTGCTTCTAGGAATCGTTCCTAAGGCTAGAGGTTGATCCATAACCTCGTGGTCTTGGCGATTGGTGCGTGATTCGATCCATCGCTTGTGTGTGACCGGGGTGTGTCTAGGGTATAGGTCGGATTCTTTTGGAAGAATTTTTACCAGCTCCTATTCACTCCCCCCCTCTCTAGTCGCCATCTGATCCTTCAAAGACAAGTAGGCTTCGTTCGAGGGACCCGGTGGCCAGCGGGGTCAAGTGCGGGCCGCATGGTGGCATGAACAGCAAGATGAAGTCATGGACGGTTTCTTGGTTGAGCCTCAAAACCAAGGTCGAGCCGGGACTACGTGGGAGCCGAGTCATGAGTGGAGATTGGCAGAGGCTACACTGAGTTCACGGGGTTTCCGGTGGTTCACCAGAAAACCACTGGGTTCCTTGGTTGATGCACAAAGCCAAGACCGAAGAACCGAAGACGGAGCTGCAACAGCGCTAGACCGGTCTGACCGGTGGGTCTGACCGGTGGGGACCGGTCTGACCGGTGTGCGACGACGCAGTCCGGAGACTTCGAAGCGGAGGACAAACGTTGGGATCGCATGGCTTGCGTCGAGGCTACGCACGGTGCGGTCGCCGGGCATCCGTCCTATGGTGAAGACATGAAGACTTCCAAATCCGCCCTTGAGGGGCTTGTATCCCTAGTTATTAGGAAAGGGCATTTTAGACTTTCGGTTGCCTCCATATAACCCAAAAGGTGAGAGGATGGCAGCCAAGTTTTGAAACCCTAGTTCATTTGCTTTCCTTTTTTTCCTTCCTTTTTCCTTAGGATTTCCATAGGACTAGCTTGAGAGCTTCATGGTGAGATCTTGTGAGAGGGTTGGATGATTGGGCAGCAAGCTAGACCTTGTATGAACCTTTGTTGCATGTATAGATGATTCGGCGTGGTTCCTCAAGGTTTGGATGTGTTGTTCCTGGTTGTTCTTGGTGGTGATTTTCGGAGCCCTCTCTTGGTGATTTCTTTGGGTTGTTTTCGGGACCATGCTCTTGGGGATTTGATGTGGGAAATTTGTGGGAACCCTTCGTGGTTCTTTGGGTTGTGATTCCCCTCCCAAATCCGTGAGTAAAGGGGCTCGATTTCGGGGTTTTCCGAGTTCTAGGGTTTGTGGTGCTCTTGGCAGGATTTCTTCGATTCCTCCTTTTTGGACAATTTGGTGGGATTAAACTTGGCTATGGACTCCTCATGAGGTGTTCCTAATATCCCCAAAGTCTTGTTCAAGTCCGTGGAGCGATTCAGGAGATCGAGGTTTGGATTTGGGGGCGTTGACCCGCGGGTGCTGTTCATCCCGAGCTGCCCAGGCTACACCGGTCTGACTAGTGCTCTTGACTGGTCTGACCGGTGGAACCCTCGGTGGGTTTTTGCTCAGGTGAACGTCTGGGTGTGTTCGCTGTTGTCTGTGTTCTTGTTGTTTCGAGTTTGGGTTAGTTTGGTGGTCGGTTGGCACTGTTTGGTGCTTTGGGGGCTTTCGGTGCCGTGGCCGGTCTAGCGGTGTGTCTCACCGGTCGGCCGGTGTGGAGCCACTTAGTGAAAGTTGCCCGGTTTCACCCGCGGGGACCGGTTTAACCGGTGGTGCTTATCGGTCGACCGGTGTTGGTCCAGCAGACTCGAGGTTTGGTGTTCCGCTGCGTTCTCGGGTCCGAAGGTTGTGTGTTGGTTCCTAGGTCCAGTGGCACTCCAGTGGCTACGTGGGCTTGGCCAACGTGGGTAGTGAGTCGGAGAAGTGTGTTGGAAGCCGTGTTCATCTTGTTGGAGTTTCCATCTCCTTCGAGAAGAATTTTTATCGGCTCCCATTCACTCCCCCCCTCTCTGGTTCGCCGTATCAGTCCTTCACCTTCAACAGGACTCGGCTGCTCAAACTCTGCCGCGTCTCGATCTTCAAAGCCTTCAAACGCTTCACTCTCTACACTCCACAATAATCACATACAAGCAAGCAACAAGAGTAAATAAAAAACAATCACCAATCGGTACTAACAGAACAAAACAGAGGCATAAAACAGTTCTACTCTTCGAAACGATCGCGTGGACATAAAGAACGCTAAAAACGAAGCTAAAACGACCAAGATACGCCTAGTTGAAGATGCAAGGACTAAACTATAAAGAACCCTAAGAATCTGGGCTTAACTGAAATGAATCTAATACTGCGGGAGGGTATATTTGTGAAATCCAAAAAGTACAGATGGTTTTCTGCAAAAATACGAGGGCCTTTCGGGTTTGACTGGTATTGACCCGGGCTGGCTTGATCTGATCCATTGGATCAAGATCGGATGGCTGCTGGCGGTGGCCGGGTTAAGCAGCGACGGCGGCTAGATCTGGGTCGCCCGATCCCGATCTAACGGTTGAGATCGCACGCGTGCGCAAGCGGCGGCGGGCGACGGGCGACGGCTGACGGCGGCGGACGCCAGCGAACTCGCCGGTGTGCCTCGATTTTGAGTTGGGGGCTCGATTTCGAGTGCTCTTTGCACCGGGAGGTGCTCGTGCGACGGGGAAGCCATCTAGGGCGGTGAGGTGGAGCGGTGTGGCGCCGAAGCTCCGGCGAGCCTACCACGGCGACTCGGCGCACGGGAACGTCAACAAGCGGCTCGGGAAGACTCCTCACCTCCTTGCGCAGCTCCGGGGCAGCTCCTCGACGGCGGAGAGGCGGCGACGGCGGCGGATTGCTACGGCGGCAGCGTGTTGACGGTGAAAATCCGTCAACCTAGCCATGAGTTTATCTTCGGTGTTGGCATAAGTTTTATACCTTATCCATTGGTACTAACCCCCGTGGTATAACAAGTTCACTTGTGCATGTCGATTTTGGAGTTTAGTGTTTATGCAGGGTTTTAGCGTTGAAAGCAAGACTTCCGGGATAAGTTCGTCAAGCACCTTGTGACAAGACCATGAAACCCCGTACAAGTCATGCAATGAAGCAAACTTGACTCCAACAAGCCCAGGGACCTAACCCGAGATGATGACAAACTCCTAGGACCTAACCAGAAAAGTGCCGAATCTTGCGGGACAAGGAGCTACGTCCAACTCAAAGAGAAACTGACGACAAGGGCCTACATACAGAAGGGGGAAGGATCTAGAAGACTCAGAAACCGACGCCACGCGAAGGAGGCCGGGAGCGGGCTGGATGGGACCAGGCCGGTCGGCTCGGGCCGGCCGGCCCAGCCCAGTCCAGGGCCCATTTGCCCCCTCCTTTGACCTAGCCGCCATTCGGGCTATTTATAGCCCCGGGGTCGAGAGCCACTCATGAATAAATTTGTCATCGGCCGCCGAGGAGCACAGAAGAGAGGGACATCATCCCGGAGAGGAGAGGGTCAAGCTAGTTGACTAGGGTTACCCTAGGCGACGTGGGAACCTTGCAAGGAAGACAACGTCAGAGTTCCTGGAGCTAGAAGCAAGATCAAGGTAGCATTCCGGTGGTGATCTTGTTTATGTATCATTGTACTAGTTGAATTATCGAGTTGAATCTGATTTCTAGCGATCAAGTATTTCTTCGATGTCTTCGTTTTTCGATCGGCTTTGCTTATTCTAGATCTATTCTCGAGATAGATCACATAGGGTGTTCTTGTAGCCGCGGTGGCTAGAGGTAAACGCCGGATCTTCCGAAAGAACGCGACTTGTCCTTGGACTCGCCCTAGACTACCCGCATGAATAGGAATATGTTGTGACAGAACGGGGGTTCCGAAAGGCGGGCGTTTTCGGAGTCGGACGGGAAACCACGATTTAAAGAGGCTTCTAATGAGATTCAATTTGCTACTTCTTTTTTGTTTGGAACTTCAACAAAAGGCTTGACCTGATCTCTCTAGATCGGTTTATCTACCCTATCTATTTTTGTTACCTCCGTTCTTTAGTAGATAAGATTAGTTTTGTGTTCTTTATCTAGATGCATTAGGTTTCTCTTTATCGAAGATTGAAGTTACTTGGCTTTACTAGATCAACTTTTGCGTCACACATTTGTTCCACGGGTTCGATACCTTGGGTTCACCACTCGAGGGAAGAAGGGTCCCTTGACTACGACAGGAGACTTGTCCGCTTGCAAGTCTAAACGAACTTTGATATAACTATTGAACGTCAACACAGTGCTAGGGTTTCGGCGGGGTGCGGCGCAAGCAAAGACGGCGGCTAAGGCTCGGGTAGGGGACCCTAGGGGTGGCGGCGCAGCGTAAATAAGTCGGGCGCGTCCTTGACATGCGGGCCAAGCAAGGCAGGCGGGCACACGGCGGCGGGTCAGACTTGGCCTTGAGTCCGGCCGGGCTACGGCGCCGGGTTGGGGATGACAGGTGGTCCCCACCTGTCATCGGCTGCAGGCGCGGGACAATGGGCCGGCGGCGGCAATTGGGCCGGCTGGGCCGCGCTAAGGCACTAGGCTGAAAGGAGGGAGCTAGGCCACGGCTTGCGCAGGCCGCTGCTGGGCTAGAAGTGGTGTTGGGCTGAAAGGAGGGAGAGTCTAGGTATTGGAAAGAGAAAGGTTAAAACCGTTTTGAAAGGGGTACTAGCAATTGAATTCAAACTTGAATTTGAATTCAAACAACCAAAAGCAATGCACCAGCATGAATGCAACAAATAAATCCTATAGTTCATTTATTTTATTTTAGAAAAAATTTTAAATACCTAAAAGAAATTAAGACAACATTATATTCCTTATGAGCAATAAAATGGTTTCTAGCAAATTTTAATAAAAGTCAAACTTAGCAAAATTAGTGTGTTAAAGTTTGCAGAGGATATGAGCAGGGAATTTGAGATGAGCATGATGGGCGAGTTGCAATTCTTCCTCGGGCTACAAATCAAGCAATCAAAGGGAGGAACATTTGTGCACCAAGCTAAGTACACCAAGGACATTGTGCGGACGTTCAAGATGGAGGACTCCAAGGCTATGGCGACGCCGATGAGTACGACTACAGCTCTTGATGCGGATGAGGAAGGTGAACACGTGGACCAAAAGGAGTACCGAAGCATGATCGGGTCACTCGTCTACTTGATGGCGACGAGGCCGGACATCCAGTTCTTTGTATGTCTGTGCACTCGTTTTCAAGTGCCTCCGAGGACTTCGCATTGGCAAGCGGTGAAGCGAATTTTCAGGTACTTGCGTCATACTCCCAACTTCGGCCTTTGGTACTCCGCGTCTTCTTCTTTGGCGCTTCATGATTTTTCAGACGCGGATTTTGCCGGATGTCGGTTGGATAGGAAGTCCACTTCTGGGAGTTGCCAGTTCTTGGGATCTTCTTTGGTGTCTTGGTCTTCCCGCAAACAGTCAAGTGTTGCTCAATCCACTACCAAGGCAGAGTACATTGCCGCAGCTAGTTGTTGCTCTCAGCTCCTTTGGATCACATGCACCATGAGTGACTTTGGTGAGTAGTATACCCATGTCCCACTTCAATGTCATAGAACCAGTGCCATAAGTGTTGCAAAGAACCCAGTGCTCCATTCCAAAACCAGGCACATAGAAGTGAGGTACCATTTTCTGAGAGACAATGTTGAGAAAGGGAAGATAGCTTTGATCCATGTACCCACACATGACCAACTAGCCGATATTTTCACCAAACCCCTAGATCAAGCAACTTTCACTCGTTTGCGGGGGGAGCTTGGTGTGTGTTTGATTTCTTGAGTTGGTGTGTGGGAGCTCCTTTGTAGCATTTGTATAGCTTTCTTTCGTGCATTTCTAGCATTTAGCATGGCATATGTAACATGATGTATAGGCATCCTTGTATCTTAGATTGCACGCATTTTGTATCATATGCATTGGTTAGGAAAAGCTTCTCCTATATACATTGTTCACCATGGAATGATATTTATGTCTTTGTGAGCTTGTTTGGTATGATATGGTTAGTTTGCCTTAGCTCTTGATAATCTTGAATTATATCCATGGTTGATGGCTATGTTTTTGAAAAATGTCACGTATCTGCTCTCTCATGTGTAAATGCCTTTATATGATCTAGACATGTTTTAGTAGCTTGGTTATGCTTAATTTGTGTTTAGATAGGTAGTTTATTGATCATATGGGGCCAAAGGCTCATTTGCCATCATGAATGTTTAGCCCTCTTGCTTTATCATGTGGAGGGGCATAAGTTCCTTTTTGTCGCAAAGACATTTCATGTACCAAAGAAGAATCTGGAAATGAAATGTAAAATGCTTCGAACATGTGCTCCCATGTCATATGTGCTAAATTTAATTTGCTTTGGGTGCTAAACCGTTGCATGATGCCTACCAATGAGAAGTCTCATATATAGAAGTAGGCACATGGCTCGACATGAGGTGCTTGTGGGTGTTTGTGATGGTCTTATGATTAGAATCGTTGTCCTAGCATGAAGTTTTTGTGGCTTTGCCATTTTGACATGTTTTGCTCATATCTAGGACTTTGCTCATGAGAGGGAAATTTTTCGCAAAATTGCTCAAATCCATCTTAGCTTTGTCCAATGGTTGTGAAACTTGGTGATCATGTAGTTGATGCCAATACGAAGCTATAGAGTATATAACTTGCTCATTTGGACATGTGTAGCATCCTTTGTTGAATTTTTTCTATTTGAGAAGCTCTAGGTTGCATTTTTTGCATTTTGGGCTTGATTCATGCATTGACAACAAAGGGGAGAAGTTTGAGCTTGAAATGGCTTGTTGGATGCATTTAGAAGGTTTTCAGGTGGTTTCGAACCATTTCTGGGCTCTGTTGCACACTGGTCTGACCGGTCGGGGTCACCGGTCTGACCGGTCAGAGTGTCGGTGTTTTAGACCGGCAACCTACAAAGGTGAGTACCCGAGGTAGATGAATGTGGCCTCCCCGAGATCGGTAACTCGAAGGAAGAGACACATGTTACACAATTTAGACAGGTTCGGGCCGCGAGGTGCATAATACCCTATGTCTCGTATGCTTGCATAGCTCGGATTGATCGGGTGTGTTTACAAGATGATGCACATCATTGAGATAGGGGTCCCCTGCCTCGCCTTATATAGTCCAGGAGGCGGGGTTACAAGTACAAGTCGGGTACCTCTAGGAGTTCTCTACATAGTACGGGACATGTGTAGCTTCCTATTCGAGTACTCCTCCATTGTAGTCCTTGCGCCCCACGCCATCGGGTGTCGTGTGGCACAAGCCGAGTAGTCCCAAGGGCCCACCGAGTAGTCGGTCCCGGTACCCACCGAAGTAGTGGGCCCGGGGAGCTCCATACGACAAGCCCTCCAAGTACTTTGTAGTCGAGCAGGATAGTTTCGAGTTGTCTTGATGGCCTTGTCGAGTAGTCCTCAGGTGTCCCTGAGTACTACAAGCCAAAAGTCCTCAAGAGTACTTGAAGCATCCCGAGGCTGGAAGGTACTCCAGCTGATCCTTGAGTAGTCTTGAATTCTTCTCTTGAAGGTCTTCAATGGTACTCGCCTTTTCTTGAAGAAGAAACCATATGGAAAATGCGATTCGAAGAATCGCATTCCATATGGAATGTAGCCCCCGAGCATTAGGTCCAATCGTAGATTCAAGCTGAGGGTCAATCTGAAAATCTGCCAAGATTATCCCATAAAATCTAGAGAAAAAACTGAAGGACACGTGGCACGGAGCCCCCGAGCCTTGAGTCGAGTACTTCATCTCGAATTGAAGGGTCATCTTGGTTGTAGAATGAGTCCTGAGTTGCTCTTGAGTCTTGTTGCTACCCAGGAAGGCTAGCGGATGTAGCTGAGCCCCGGAGATGGAGTGCATCGAGTAGTGGAAGCCGAAGAGTCAGACAGCCACCGCTGAGTCAGCCGCCGATACTTTTCCATCCGACTGTTGCAGCGCCGCTGGTTAGATTATAAATAGAGGCCGAAACCCTTTTTCATTCCCCACATTAGCAGCCGCAGGAGTAGATCTAGCCAACCATCCACTCGTGCTTGCATCACCGCACTATAGTTTGCAAGTCCACGCGTGCCGCCGCTGCTCACCACCAGTGAAGCCCCCGAGCGAATGCGAGTGAAGACCCCGTGCTCTTGGAGGATGAAGCCTTCTCCGTCCAAGGGCGCAAAGGCTAGTGCTGGTGCCGGGAAGAAGAGATCCCGCAATGAGGCGGAGGGATCTGCCCAGGGGTCAATGCCTCCGACGTCTCCCCCACGCCCCAATCCGAACAAGGAGTGGAAGAAGTCCAAGACAAAGACTGAAGATCTGCTGGCACTGGTGAATAGCAGATTCCTCTGGGAAAAGGAGATGGACATGTGGCGTGCCGCCGCGAGCGACCCGTACCCCATGGAGAAGAACCCCGACGAGGTCCCCATGTTCGCCCGGTTCGTGGAGCGTGGACTAGCACTCCCTGCGAGCGATTTCTTCAAGGGTCTCTTCAAGTACTACGGTATCTAGTACTTGAACTTGAACCCTAATGGCATTTCTCACATCACCGTCTTTGTACACTTCTGTGAGGCCTTCGTGGGGATCAAACCCCATTGGATCTTGTTCCGAAAATTCTTCCGTGTGAAGCCGCAGCCAAGCACCAACGACCCGCGAGTAGTCGGGGGAGCCAGCATTAAGATGCGTGAAGATGCCGCTGACTAGTACTTGTCGTACAAGCTCATCGACTCGAATCAAGACTGGAAGGCAAGTGGTTTTATATCATGAACCACCACCCGGAGCTGCCGAAGCCAAGCGGGAAGCAGCCGAAGCATCAATCATGGTAAGCTCATCGACTCGAATCAAGACTGGAAGGCAAGTGGTTTTATATCATGAACCACCACCCGGAGCTGCCGAAGCCAAGCGGGAAGCAGCCAAAGCATCAATCATGGTGGAACACAGAGCCGACGATGCAGGAGGGTATTCAACCACCCGAGTTGATGCTAAAGATCAAGGCTTTGAGAGAAGCCGGGCTTAGGGCCGAACATCTTGCCTTCAGCTTCATGAAGAGGAGGGTGCAGCCGTTGATGGCACGCGACACCCTCGGGTACCAGTACATGGGCAACAAGGATACGTTGAGGATGCCCGGCAACGAAGTCAACGATGAAGACATTGTCGAGAGGCTGGGCAGGATTTTCAAGGACATGCCACCGTACACACCCTGCCCAGTCCCCGAGTACTCCGCGGCTCGTCCGCCGAACACGGTTAGTAGCCGATGACCTCTGCCTCCGAGTACTGAATAATTTGGAGTAGTCATGCTCACCCAAGTGCTTGCTGCAGGATGACATTGCGAAGTATGTCTCCGACCCAACTCCCCCTCCTCAACTTGTAGATATTCCAGAGGACGGCAAGGGTAAGGCCAAAGAACGCCACGAAGTCGGTGAAGGTGACTACACCGTCACCATTGAAGATACGTCCGACGAGGATGATGGGCAAACGCTTCAAGAGAGATTTCAGCTACGGTCCAGGTTCAGCCGACCTGGGCTACCCAATATACCCCTCATTCAGAATCCACCAACTAGCATGGAGGCTACTCCCCCTGTGTCGGGCATACTCCCCGGGTACTCATGCAAGGAAGGAAGAAGACGGACTCCTACTAGAATTCCCCTGTAATCCTACTAGGACTCGTTCCGTGTAATCCTACTAGGACTCCTGCCTTGTAACCGACTAGGAACCCGCCCCCTGGAATATATAAAGGAGGGCCGGGTACCTAGCCGGGCACCGGATCTCAACCCAACACCAAGCGCAGGGCGCCATACTTGATCCCCCAAACAGGACGTAGGGTTCGCCACCTTGGCAGCCCGAACCTGTATAAATCTTGTGTCCTGTGTCCTTGTGCATACCTTCGAGTTCTCGGTCTCCCGATCACGATCCCCACCGCACAATCTACTACCTCGGGTACCCCCTTGGTAGATTTGCCGGTCTAAAACACCAACAGTTGGCGCGCCAGGTAGGGGTGATCATCACCACAAGGTGAATTCGAAGGACCCTCGTCAACAAGATCAATCTACTCGTCGACTTGCCGAGATCCATTGAAGAAAGTGTTGACGGTCGATTTTGGTACACCTAGCTATAAGTTTACCGTCAACATTTGCACATATTTGATATTCTAACGAATGGTACTAACCCCCCGGAGGTATCAAGTTCACTCTCGCATGTCGATTTTGGAGTTTGTTGCTTACGCAGGAAATTAACGTTAAAGAGGAGACTTTTGGGATAAGTTCATCAAGCACTTCAAGAGAAGATCATGAAGCCCGTCACAAGTCAACACGCGCAATGAACATGACTCCAAATGACCCGAGGACCGAAGCGTCAACATGCAAGTCTTCAGGGACTCAACCAGAAAACAGCGAAGCTTGCATAGCAAGGATTCAAGCCTTAACCGTGAAGGAAACAACGTCAAAGGCCCAGATGCAAGTGCACACAAATAAGGGATCACATGAGAAGAAACCGGGGAGGAAACTGGGGCCGAAACGGGCCGGAATGGGCCTGGGCCGGCTGGCCTGGGCCGACCGGCCTAGCCTGATCCGAGCCTGGTTTGCGCCCCCCTTTTGCCCTAGGTGCTTGTCTATTTATTGCCTCTGCCTCCGCCGGCCGCCACATCCATCCATTCATCAGAGAGCCGCCGAGACGAAGGAGAAGCACCGGGAGGAAGCCGACGGCCGCCGCGAGTCCTCGAGTTGCCGAGGAGATGGCTTAGGCCATGCCCTAGCCGCCATGGTTGGCCCTGCGTGGTGAAGCCATGGTGGAGTTCCGGGGCCACGACTTGAATTCGTCAAGTCGTTTGTACCTTCAACATTCGGTGATGTAATTATATCTTATCATACTTTGATCTACTACAAATTATACTTATTCATATGTGTAGCTACCATATGCCTTTAGTAGGTCTAGATCGAATCATGGTGATTAGTCTTGTCTTGCGGACACACCGTAGTAGTGCTCGGACCGAGGTTTATCGCTCGGTGATGATTATCCTCGCGTAGTGACAGTACGAGAGGGGACAAAGCGGCGAGTGAACGTGCATCGGACCAGTCCATATCGGTTTACTCTATATCGAGTGTAATCCTTATCATAGTATAGGTTTAGATTGGTTTATCACCTTGGCCAGAACGGCAACAAGAAGACAATAGGCTACGTTTACCTTTGGTTAGCTTACCTTTATGGCTAGGAGGATGTGATCCATACATCCCTTCGTGTTTGTATGTTATCTTTATGCAATCAACACTTCACATAGGGTTAGACCAGTAGGTTAGATAGAGAACCTTACTGGTTTGCTTCCGATCCTTGGATTGACAAATCTAGGGAGGACCCTCCTTGCTGAAAAAGGCACCAAGTCACCCGTAGGCTTGCGGTGAACTTGAGCACGGTTTTACACCGTCAACAAGCCCCTTTTTCTGGCGCCGTTGCCGGGGATCGGCAGCTCGAACCCTAGGGCGATCTATCTTTCTTTTAACTAACCCTCATTTTTATCATTGCATATACACTTGCTTTCTTGTTTGTGTCCTTGAAAGTAGGTGGAAAACTAGACACAAAGCGATCGAAAAAAGTTTGCAACATTCGAAGCAAACGAAGATGAACAAGGTATGCCCATGTGTCGATTAAGTTTTTAGACTAATGTCTTTTGGAGGATTGTTTGTCCAAGCTACAGGTTTCGGAAACGACCATGTCAAGCACGATGGAGAAGGATTCCATTACCATCATGCTCATGCAGCGATGGTTATGATTTTTGAAGCCAAAGGATGCATGACATGGTGCCCTAAAAGACTTCAAGATGAAGACCACACATACATCTCCGGATCGATGGACGAAAGGATGACGATATCATCTCTATATTTGCATGAGCCTCAGCAGAAAACAATTAGATATATTTGGATTTTCAGAAGCTGCATGAAGTCTATGCTCCAACGAATCAAGCGGCAAGGCAATCGGATGTTCCTACAAGCGGATATGGCCGAATCACCGATGGTTGCACATGCTGAAATTCTGGACAGCAAGCAGTGCTGAAGTGAAACAGCCATAGCTCCCTCATTCGGACTCCGATTAATGCGAATGAGTACCCATTGGAAACATAATTTTATAAATATTTCAATAGAACTATATTTTGGTATATGTTCTGTTCTGGATGCAGGGGTAAATCCATGAAGAAGAGGCAGCAACAAGGCGATGACGATAAGATAGAGGAGATGGACACAATGATAATAAATAGAAGATGGGGCAACGGTTCCACAACACGTACATGATGAAATTCAGAAGCTAAGGACTAAAACAAACCCTCCGGAGCAGGGATGAATGAAGACACAAGAGGCACCACTCAACACAAGATGATGTTGGGAGCGAACCACGACGGATTTCCTAAAGGCAACATTAAGCTGCATGGCTACTTTGGATTCTCGCACAAGTAACCATGGCTTCACGACAATAAAAAGGTAAGTGAGAAAGTCGAGTTCTATGACTTTAAATGAAGCGCTTTGCGGGAGGCAACCCAATCTTTTCATATATCTATATAAACTATGACAAGTCTACATTGTGTTCTTTATTTGAAAACTTCAAGTAACATCGTACCATTGCTCTAATAAATGTCACAACCACATGTTGTATGCTTTAATATATATATATATATAGTGAGTACTTTGCTACTTGAATTTTGGGAAACTTGTAGACCCCATTTTTGTGTAGTGTTTAGAGTCTTTTTATTTGTCTTTAGAGAGAAATATGAAGCATGATCCCTTTTGATTCTAAACTTGTGGCTAGTTAACTTAGGCTAACTTTTGCTTTTGGTTTAGATCACCACCATATCATGTCATATCATTTTGTTCATTCATAATCATGTTTTACTTCATTCCACTTTGTTCTCCACCTTTGCATTATGTTGCATGTTGCATCTCATCTTTTATAACCCTTAAAAAAAATCTCATCTATACCTAAACCTTCCTATCAAACCACACCTAGAACCTAGGCCAACAAAGCGAGGGGTCGACTTATGTCAAGTCGACAAAGTATGTCTCTATCCCTTTCGAATTAAAGTTTTGACTAGCCTCAACCTAAACCCTTAGAAAAAAACCCCTTATACCTTTAGTAATCCTAAAACCATAGGTTTGTTTTTCATCCGAAAATCTAACCCTTGCTTTTCTTCTTTTTCAAAACCACCTTAGATAAAATTTCTTCACCCGACTTATCTTTTCAAAATTCTTGTCTTGAGCCAAAAATATAGGATACCCGTAAGCCTTACCTTAAAACCTTGTTAGCTTGTTTTAAGGTCTTTTGATAAAATATTTTGTTGACAAGACTTTACCTCTCATAAAGTGACTTTGAGGACCAGGAGCGTCCCGGTGGTCGATGGATGACCGCTCCTCAGTGATGAGTGATTGACAACAGGTGTTGGACTGACTCTTGGCTTAGTGCGCAGGTGTAGGCTGCGGCCTAGTTCGTGTTGTTGCAGGTGAAGAACGGGCGCGAAAGGTCTTCAACCTTGAGGGGCCTCCGGGAGATGGAGAGACAAGTAGGCTCGGTTCGAGGGACCGGTGGACGGCGGGGCCGGGTGTGGGTCACATGGTGGCGACACAAGCAAGACGAAGTCATGGACAAGCGAGCCGGTGCACGGTGGCGGTCAAGTCAAGTGGTTTGGCGGGAGGCCGGACCGAGCATGCGGGGTTTGGTGGTTTGCCCACAAAACCATCGGCGGACGGTTTCTTGGTTTGGGCCTCAAAACCAAGTCCGAGGGCCCAACACGACGGAGACGGGATCCGGGCGTGTCGGGAAGCTTCGAGGCGGAGGACACGTGGCGGGATCGCATGGCTTGCGTCGGGAGGACGCGGGGGTGCGGCAAAGGCGTGGCCGTCCGATGGCAAGACCCACAAACATTACCTAAATGCCCCTGCGTGGGCCGTATCGCCGTAGTTAAGTTAGGGGTAGTCGAGTCATTTACCACTCCGACGGGACCCGATATATAAGCCATAAGGGTGTGTGAGTGGCCCTCTCTCTCGGTGACTTAGGGTTTCATTTCCTCCCTCCCATTTCTCATTTTCGTAGCTATTTTTTTCTTCCATTTTCTCTAGGCTAGCATGAGAGCTTCATGAGAGATTTGTTGAGAGGGATGGATGCTAGGGCGGCATGCTAGACCTTGTGAATCTTTCCCGGTTTGTATAGAACAATTGGGGTTGTGTTTTTCGTGGCCTTTTTGTGCTTGTTTTCGTGCCCTTGTTCTCGGTGTGATTCCGCAGATTTGAGTGGGTTTCTCCCCCGGATTTCTTTGAGGGAAACATGGATAGATGTCTCGTGCATCTTTATGATTGATCTCGTGCCCTCAAACGCCGGAAACCACTTCGATTCGAGGATTTTCGTTCGGTGCTCTAGCTTTTGGTGGTGCTCAAAGGATTCCCGATTCCGGTGATTTAGGGAGTTAGGAGGCAAGATTTTTGGGCTATAGCATCCTTGTGTGACGCTTTTCAAGTCCCCAAACCCTTGTCTCTACGGCTCCAACCGTTTGGGAAATCCGATGATGATTTGGGGGAGTTGACTTTTGGGGTCGGGCGTTTTACGCTCCGTCCGCACCGGCGGAAGGTCCGCGAGGACACGGCGGACGGTCGCGCCGCTAGGGTTCGTCCCGTGTTCTTTGTGTTCTTGCTCGTCTCTTGTTTCGATCCGTCGCGATTTTGGTTTTCGGTTGGACGGAGTTTCGGACGGTCCGCGGCGGAGGGCGGATGGTCCGCGGGTGCCTGGCGGACAGTCCGCGTGCTCCCCGCGGACGGTCCGTGGCTCGTGGGTCGCTTCGGGTGGTTCTGTGATTTAACGGACCGTCCGCGGGGTAGGCCGGACGGTCGGGGTGTTGGCGCGGACGGTCCACGGTAGCAGGCGGGACGATCCGCGAGGCTAGTGCGGACGGTCCGCCCCTCTGGCCGGACGGTCCGCCCGAGCTCGTGAGCTTTGCTTCTTGGTTCGATTCCTCTCTTCCTTTCTCGTGCTTCCGCGTGTGCTTCAAGGAATCGTTCCAAAGGCTAGAGGTTGATCCATAACCTCGTTGTCTTGGCGATTGGTGTGTGATTCGATCCATCGCTTGTGTGTGACCGGATTTGACTAGGGTATAGGTCGGGTTCTTCGAGAAGAATTTTTACCGGCTCCTATTCACTCCCCCCTCTCTAGTCGCCATCCGATCCTTCAATTGGTATCGAGCACAGTGCGGATTCTTTGCGACTTTGACAAGTCTCGAATCCTAAGATGGCGTACGTTGAGCGGGGGCGGTCCGCCGCACTTCGATGGCAAGGGTTACCACAAGTGGGCGGCTCGTATGATGATCTTTCTTCGTGGGAAGTCGTTGGATTTCATTGTGCTTGACAAGACCTATGCTATTTCGGTCAACATCCATACTCTTATGGTGACCGATGCGGTGCTAAGGCCAAGTATGAGGCTAATGCAAAAGCCGTTAATCACTTGGTCCGAAGCTTGTGTGATCCATAGTTTGAGCATGTTCGCCATTTGAATCTTGCTTGGCAAATTTGGGAGAAGTTGTTGGTTGCTCACGGTGGTGATAACCATGTGAAGGCTCGCCTCTTTGTCTCTTACCGGATGCAATATCGAATTTCACTCCACTTCCCGGTGAGGACATTGATGCGATGTTTCAGAGGTTCACCGCCATCGTGAACAACATGAAAGCTAATGTTGAGGACTTTCCTTACACCGAGCATGATCAGGCTTTGAAGCTCTTGCATGTCTTGGACCCAAATGTTTGGGGTGCAAAGGTTGAGGCCATCAAGGAGTACGGGCAATATTTGACTATTGAGTTGGATGACCTCTTTTCTAAGCTCAAGTCGGCCGAGGTTGACGGGAAGTTGTAATCCAAGCATGAGGGCTTGACCGACCATAGTCTTGCTCTTGTGGGAGGATCAAAGGGCAAATCTAACCCTTCCCGTCGACGCTTTTCCTTGACTTCTCTTATGTCCATTCCATATGAGGAGTTTGATGTGCTTGGGCGAGGAGGAGGCGGCCTTGCTCTCAAGGAGGTTTGATCGACTACACGAGAGTCGGAGGAATGCAAGGCGGAGCTCGGGGACGTGCTACAAGTGTGGCAAGCGAGGCCACTTCATCGCCGAGTGCCGGAAGCGGAGGAGAACAAGTACAAGGTGAACGAGTACAAGGCGCACCCGAGGCGTGAAGACAAGTACTCCTCGAAGGGCAAGCACTTCAACAAGTCCAAGAGCAAAGACAAGGACAAGCGGCGACCAAGCAAGAGAGGCTACAAGAAGAACAAGGCAAGAGCGATGGTGGCCGGTGCGAGCGACGTCGACTCAAGCTCAAGCGACGAACAGTCAAGCTCAAGCAGCGAAGATGAAGACGCCGGGAGGCGCAAGGGCAAGAAGAGTGCAAGCCGGAACCTCAGCGGGTTGAGCTGTGTGGCGCTTGAGGGCTTTTGTGGCATGGCCCATAGCTCAAGCAGCAAGAAGAGCGAGAAGGAAGACAGCGACTCCGACTCGGAGGATGAGGTAAATCGTGACCCCGACTCTTTGCTTGCTCGAGATCGCTAGGTTGAATGGCTTGATTGACAACCGTGATAGTGTGCTAAGAGATGCCAAAAAGATGAGGAAAGATCTTAGGGCTCAACTTGAGAATGCTAGTGAGAAAGTAGGAGAGCTAGAGTCCAAATTGCTTGAATTAAAATTTGAGAATGACTCTTTGAAACTTGCTCCTACTACTCCCGATGATGTTGAATGTCTTGAGTGTGATGCGTGGTTGAATGAGATCAAGTTTCTTAATGAGAAGAATGCTTCCACTTTGGCCAAACTAGATGCTCTTAGGACTCGAATATGATGAGCTTAAGGCTAGACCTACTTTGCTTGGTGCTTGTAAATCATGTCCTACTATGCATGCTAAGCTTGTTGATGCTCGTTCTACCATTAGTTCTTTGGAAGCATCTTTGAAATCTCCTGTTGCAAATGCATGCTCCGAGTTTGTGATGAAGTTACTTTGCGCAATCTTGAACTTACTTCCCGTTTGGATGTCATCTATGAGGAGAATGACTATTTGAGGAAGGTGTTGGGTTGGTTGTACGGGGGGAACCTCAATTGAAAATCATGATTGAGGAGTTCAAGAGAGCCGATGGTTGTGGTTTGGGTTTTGAGAAGTTGGGTGAGAAAGTGGGAGAGAACGAGTGGGGAGAGTGTGTATGAGAAGTGTGTTCGGTCTAACCCCGAGTTTGAGGTGATCGGAGACATCCAAGTCCCACTTCCAAAAGCACCCAAGAACTCTTTCACACCAAAGCACAACCACCTTTGCAACAAGCTTGACACAACCCAAGATCCACCCAAATTCCCACCTAAGACAAATGACCTCAAGAAACCTGTGAAGTTTGTGAGTGAGAAGGGTGTGAAGCCTAGTGAGAAGCCAGAGCCAAAACCAAAACCCATCCCCTTCAGGTGTGAGTATTGTGGCAAAGAGAGGCACCTTGCAGAGTTTTGCTACAAGAGGAAGAGGGATGAGAGGCTTGCTAGGGAGCAAGCAAACCGGGACGAGTATCGCCGGCCTCATGGTATTCCCGAGCCTACGAGTGCCACTTCCACGGGGTGTGGGAAGTGTGAGGAGTGTTGGCGAGGTTCCCACGGAGAGGTGGTGGTGAGAGGTTTGCTAGGAGAGATGATGGTGTGCGTGCCTGGTGAGGGCTCGTGGCGGTTTTGTTGGACGTCCCCCTACTCGTCCTCAATACGGGTTTAGGGGAGATGATCGCAGCTTTGGGTTCCAGAGGAACTACGGACCACGTTTTCCCCCTCGTGGTGCTCGTACTCCTCCCATGGGACATGGGAAGTTTGGTGGCAAGGGAATGATGTTTGCTAACCCTTCTTTTGAGCGAGATGGCTCGACACTAGTTTAACTTTCTTTGTGCTAACCCCGGTGTCGAGTCGCTAGCTCATTCTTGTTCTTGTTTCGACTACGGGCATGAGGCTTGGATGACATTTGGTTGATCGACTCCGGTGTTCTCGACACATGACCGGAGATAAGAAGTGGTTCTCCGGCCTCACCCCGGTGAAGGAAAAGTTGTACATCACATTTGGGGACAATGGACGAGGAAGGGTGCTTTCGGAGGGTGTTGTGCATGTGAGTGACAAGGTAACGGTTAAGAGAGTGGCTTTTGTGAAGTCTTTGGGTTTCAATTTGCTTTCGGTTTCTCAGTTGCTTGATGAGGGTTTTGAGGTGCGTTTCAAGTCCGGCGAGTCTCGTTTGCTTGATTCTCGAGGTGATCTTGTCTGTATGATCATCCCCGAGGGTCAGATTTTCAGGGCTGATTTCTCTCGTTCTTTGGTTCCTGCGCTCGCCGTTTGATGGCCGGTCCTTCTTCCGATTTGTGGAAATGGCATAGGCGGTTGGGACACTTGAGCTTTGATTTGGTTTCCCGCTTGAGTGGTCTTGACCTTGTCCGAGGATTGCCGAGGTTGAAGCTTGAGAAGGATTTGGTTTGTGCTCCGTGTAGGCATGGCAAGATGGTAGCCACTCCCCATCCACCCCCCGACCGATGTCATGACCGAGCGTCCGACGTAGCCGTTGCACATGGACCTTGTTGGGCCGGCTCGAGTTCGCTCGGTGGGTGGGAAGTGGTATGTCCTTGTTGTGGTGGACGATTACTCTCGCTATGCCTCGGGTGTTTTTCTTGGAGGATAAGAGTGAGACATTTGACTTTGTTCGAGATCCGATCGTGAGGTTGAAAAACGAGAGGCATGGGAATGCTATTCGAGCTATCCGCAATCATAATGGCTCGCAGTTCAAGAACTCTCGTTTTGATGCCTTTTGTCGTGATCTAGGTCTTGAACATCGCTATTCGACCCCTTATGTGCCCCCCTCAAAATGGAGTCGTGGAAAGGAAAAAATCGGACTCTTTGTGAGATGGCTAGGATGATGCTCGATGAGCACGGGACTCCTAGGAGGTATTGGGCCGAGGCGGTCAATACGGCTTTTCATGTTTCCAACGGATTTTATTGCGTGCTTTGAAGAAGAAGACCGGTTATGAGCCGATGCATGGTCGGGCACCCAAGGTGAGTCACTTCCGAGTCTTTGGCTGCAAGTGCTTTATTCTTAAGAAGGGAAAACTCGACAAGTTTGAGGCTAGGTCTAGTGATGGTATTTTCTTTAGATATGCTAATCACTCTAGAGCCTATAGGGTGCTTAACCTTGAGACTAACAAAATCATGGAGACTTGCGAGGTAACCTTCGACGAGACAATGCCATGTACCTCTCTTGGCTTTGAATGTGCGAGGTGATGAAGAGATGGCCGAGGACCTCTTTGAAGAGGAGAAGGATGAAGTGGAGATGATGATGGTGAGAACCATGCGCCCGAAGCCGAGTGTGTACCCACTACTTCTCCTACGACCACTACGGAGCGTGGACCGTCTACTTCATGGACAACAACGGTGCGACAAGAGGACCAGGCGAGAGAAGCTGAAGTTGAGGGGGAGGTAGTCTCGAGGCGTGAGGCTCCCCGGCGGATTCAAGAAGTGCATCCCCTGTCGAAGATCATTGGGAACATCGACGAACGCACTACACGGTCAAGGTCCAGGAATTCCTCTCATTTTGCTCATGCTGCTTTTGTTGCCACCTTTGAGCCCAAGGACATTGGACATGCTTTATCTGATGCAAACTGGGTCAATTCTATGCATGAGGAGTTGGAAAACTTTGAGAGGAACCAGGTGTGGGAGTTAGTTGAACCACCTCCAAATTGCCATCCCATAGGAACCAAGTGGGTTTGGAAGAACAAAGAGGGAGAGAATGGGATGGTTGTGAGGAACAAGTCCAGACTTGTTGCTCAGGGGTTTTAGTCGAAGGAGGGGATCGACTATGAGGAGACCTTTGCTCCCGTGGCTCATCTTGAGGCAATTCGGATCCTTCTAGCCTTTGCCGTGGCTAAAGGGTTCAAGTTGTTTCAGATGGACGTGAAGAGTGCTTTTCTGAATGGGGTCATAGAGGAGGAGGTGTATGTGAAGCAGCCACCTGGGTTTGAGAGCGAGCTGTATCCACACAGGGTGTACAGGTTGAAAAGGGCTCTGTATGGGTTGAAACAGGCGCCCCGTGCTTGGTATGGGAGATTGAGAGGTTTTCTGTTGAGCAGAGGGTTTGTGATGGGTACCGTGGATAGGACCTTGTTTCTCCTCAAGCATGGAAATGACTTGTTGATTGTTCAGATATACGTGGATGATATTGTCTTTGGTGGCTCGTCACATAACCTTGTTGCCAAGTTTGCGGATGAGATGAGCAGGGAGTTCGAGATGAGCATGATGGGCGAGTTGCGGTATTTTCTCGGGGGCACGGATCAAGCAAGTGAAGGATGGAACATTCGTGCACCGGACCAAGTACACAAAAGACATGTTGAAGAAGTTCCGGATGCAAGATGTGAAGCCGGTGTCGACTCCCATGGGGAGTACGGCCACTTTGGATGCGGATGAGGATGGAGAACCGGTGGACCGGCGGGAGTACGGGAGCATGATCGGCTCCCTCCTCTACTTGACGCCGACGGGGCCGGACATACGGGCCGGCGTGTGTCCGTGCGCTCGTTTTCGAGCTTCGCCGAGGACATCACATCGACGAGCCGTCAAGAGGATCTTCACGTACCTACGGTCCGCCCCCGGTCTTGGCCTTTGGTATTCGTCCTCCTCGACTCTTTCTCTTCATGGTTTTTCCGATGCGGATTTTGTCGGTTGTCGAGTCGAGAGGAAGTCTACTTCGGTACTTGCCGGTTTCTTGGTTCTTCGTTGGTCTCATGGTCTTCCCGCAAGCGGTCTAGTGTAGCTCGGTCTACCACCGAGGCGGAGTATGTTGCTTCCGCGAGTTGTTGTTCCCGACCGTTGTGGATTTCATACACTTTAAGAGACTTTGGTGAGGAATGCACCCGGATCCCACTTCTTTGTGATAGCACCGGTGCCATAAGCGTAGCGAAAAACCCGGTGCTTCACTCCGAACCAAACACATAGAAGTGAGGTATCATTTCCCGAGGGACAATGTGGAGAAAGGAACCATTGTGTTGAGTCATGTCCCTACCCAAGATCGGCTAGCCGATATCTTTACAAAGCCTCTCGACCAAGCTACATTTGTGCGCTTGCGGGGGAACTTGGGGTTTGTTGCCCTTTTTAGTTGATTCTTGGGGTTTCCTTTTTGTATCATATGTATCATACCATGTTTTACTTTGATGTATATACCTGCTTTGCTTGATGTACAAACCATGGTAGGATAGCCATCTTGTCATATATCATGTTGCATTTGTATCATATTGCATTTTAGGATAATGAGCTTCTTTCATATGCCATATTTGAGTTTCTTTGGCTATTTGTGAGATATTGGTTATATGTGTGGAGAAATGGTGATGTGAGGCTATGCTCTTGAAATATTTGAGATATATGTATGGTGAGACAACCCTTTTTGAAATAAATGCTAATCTTGACTAATTTTTGATGAAATATGCTCCACTCGTGTGTAGTTGTGTATCCATGTCACAGTTTGGTCTAAATGTGCTTTTCATGCTTAGATTGTGTTTGGATGCCTTGTTCTTGCATTTGGGCCAAAGGCCAAATATCATTGTGAATGTTTAGCCTATGTTGCATTCATGGGGGAGCATAAGCTTCTTTTTGCCGCAAAGGCACTTCATGTACCATGAAATGAATTAATCTTGAAAAGAAGTGTGTAGTGCTTGAAAAATGCTCCATCCATCATGTCTATGCCTAAAATGTCTTATCTTTCACATATGGGTGCAAAACATGTTGCATGATGTTCACCAGTGGAGAAGTCTCCCCGAAGTGGACACATGGCTCATGAGCTTTGACATGACATGCTTTGCTTTATGGGTGTTTGCCATGATCTTTTGCTGAGAATTTGATATCCTTGTATGATCTTTGAATGGTATGCATGTTTGTGGCTCAAGTGTGACATGGATAGGTTTTTACATGTGAAGCGAGCCTTCTTTTGGTAAAAGCTGCTTAAATCTGAAAATTCTGTTTTGTCACATGCTTGTATTTTCATATATTACTTGTGGCAATGCTTTGACTATGCTATGATTCATGTGTGTGATCTTTGTCTAATTTTTAGCCTTTGACACTAGATTTGGCCTATTTGAGAAGCTCATGTAGGTATTTATATGCGTTGTTTTGCATTTCCGCATTTTCACCTTGATTCATACATTGTCAACAAAGGGGAGAAGAGGTGAGCTTAATGAAAATTCAGAGGTGAGCTAAAATTTGGAAGTTTGCATCCACATGTTCGGGGGGGAGCTTGCATTTGCTCGGGGGGAGCTTTCTTGCTGTTTTCGGTGTGGAGTTTGTGCTTTGCTTTGCTTGTGACCTTTCTTCGCCTTTCTTCGGTTTTGGTCATGAGTTGAGCTTTGTTGTTTTTCCTTCTTCTTCCTTTCTCTTTTTCTCTCGAATTTCATTTCGCGTTGTGTGTTGTCAATGCACTCATCAAGGGGGAGATTGATGACCGGGAGCGTCCGGTGGTCGATGGATGACCGCTCCTCGGTGATGAGTGATTGACAACGGGTGTTGCACCGACTCCCGGCTTAGTGCGCGGGTGTAGGCCGCGGCCTAGTTCGTGTTGTTGCGGGTGAAGAACGGGCGTGAAAGGTCTTCAGCCTTGAGGGGCCTCCGGGAGATGGAGAGACAAGTAGGCTCGGTTCGAGGGACCGGTGGACGGCGGGGACTCGGGTGCGGGTCACATGGTGGCGACACAAGCAAGACGAAGTCATGGACAAGCGAGCCGGTGCACGGTGGCGGTCAAGTCAAGTGGTTTGGCGGGAGGCCGGACCGAGCATGCGGGGTTTGGTGGTTTTCCCACAAAACCATCGGCGGACGGTTTCTTGGTTTGGGCCTCAAAACCAAGTCCGAGGGCCCAACACGACGGAGACGGGATCCGGGCGTGTCGGGAAGCTTCGAGGCGGAGGACACGCGGCGGGATCGCATGGCTTGCGTCGGGAGGACGCGGGGTGCGGCAAAGGCGTGGCCGTCCGATGACAAGACCCACAAACATTACCTAAATGCCCCTGCGTGGGTTGTATCGCCAGTAGTTAAGTTAGGGGTAGTCGAGTCATTTACCACTCCGACGGGACCCGATATATAAGCCATAAGGGTGTGTGAGTGGCCCTCTCTCTCCGTGACTTAGGGTTTCATTTCCTCCCTCCCATTTCTCATTTTCGTAGCTATTTTTTTCTTCCATTTTCTCTAGGCTAGCATGAGAGCTTCATGAGAGATTTGTTGAGAGGGAAAGATGCTAGGGCGGCATGCTAGACCTTGTGAATCTTTCCTGGTTTGTATAGAAGATTCGGGGTTGTGTTTTTCGTGGCCTTTTTGTGCTTGTTTTCGTGCCCTTGTTCTCGGTGTGATTCCGCGGATTTGAGTGGGTTTCTCCCCGGATTTCTTTGAGGTAAACATGGATAGATGTCTCGTGCATCTTTGTGATTGATCTTGTGCCCTCAAACGCCGGGAAACCACTTCGATTCGAGGATTTTCGTTCGGTGCTCTAGCTTTTGGTGGTGCTTAAAGGATTCGCGATTCCCGGTGATTTAGGGAGTTAGGAGGCAAGATTTTTGGGCTATAGCATCCTTGTGTGATGCTTTTCAAGTCCCCAAACCCTTGTCTCCACAGCTCCAACCGTTTGGGAAATCCGATGATGATTTGGGGGAGTTGACTTTCGGGGTCGGGCGTTTTCTGCTCTGTCCGCACCTGGCGGACGGTCCGCGAGGACCTGGCGGACGGTCCGCGCTGCTAGGGTTCGTCCCGTGTTCTTTGTGTTCTTGCTCGTCTCTTGTTTCGATCTGTCATGATTTTGGTTTTCAGTTGGACGGAGTTTCGGACGGTCCGCAGCAGAGGGCGGACGGTCCGCGGGTGCCTGGCGGACAGTCCGCGTGCTCCCCGCGGACGGTCCGTGGCTCGTGGGTCGCTTCGGGTGGTTCTGTGTGATTTAACGGACGGTCCGCGGGGTAGGCCGGACGGTCCACGGTGTTGGAGCGGACGGTCCGCGGTAGCAGGCCGGACAGTCCGTGAGGCCAGTGCGGACGGTCCGCCCCTCCCGGCCGGGACGGTCCGCCGCAGCCCGTGAGCTTTGCTTCTTGGTTCGGTTCCTCTCTTCCTTTCTCGTGCTTCCTCGTGTGTTTCAAGGAATCATTCCTAAGGCTAGAGGTTGATCCATAACCTCATTGTCTTGGCGATTGGTGTGTGATTCGATCCATCGCTTGTGTGTGACCGGGATTTGACTAGGGTATAGGCCGGGTTCTTCGAGAAGAATTTTTACCGGCTCCTATTCACTCCCCCCTCTCTAGTCGCCATCTGATCCTTCAGACTTGCTTGTCATTATAAGGAACAACTTTGAAAGCCTTTTTCAAACATTGCTGACCCTTTTCACTAATTCCTTTTCGCATTTGCATTTTGCATCAACCCCCCTTTGTTCTATCATGCATAGGATAGCTTGGCTTCTTCGCAAAACTTTTTGATGAATGCTTCATTTCCATAATGGTGCTTCGCGTGCACGTGGCATTTTCTTCTGTAATCTTGTGTAAACACGGTGTTTAGATTTGATTACGGGCAATCATCATTTGAGTTTTTTTAGCCTTTTTAATTTATATTGAATTGGTTGGTTTATAGACTTCACAATGAACCCTACCTCTCTTACACTATTAAGAATTGTTAATCTTGGGATAAACATGGTGTTTTGACCTTGGTTGATAAATCTTTATGCCGGTGGAGAAGTTTGGCAACCACTTTATAAACATGGAGCTTAGAATTTAGTGTAAACATTGTTTTGTTTATATCCCTTCATTTCATTTGCATTTTCACCTACACGCATGTACACTCATTAGGTTCTTACTTTTCTCTTTACTAGGTGACCTATGCCACAAGCTAAGATCTTAGGGATGCATTTGGTTTGTTGGAAATTGTTTCTAGTCCCAACCATAACCCCGGGGGTAGAATGTGCATTAGATTTGTTGTGTAGGCATGGAGAAGTGTTCCCATGAGTTCTTGACCAATTGCAATCAAGATCGTTAGTCATCTACAAGGCTTGAGAGGGAAGTTGCTGTTTCCACCAAGATTTGAGCACATGTTCAGAGATGTACAATGGAAGAAAATTTAATTTTCAGAAGCTCCTTCAAATCTTGTTTCCAATGCATCAAGAATCATCAATTTTGAAGACCCGTACAATGAGATATGGCAAAACCATTGAGCGCTGCGCAGTCTGAAATCAGCCTTGGACAGATTGCATCGCCGGAGTAAAATTGGCACATCTCTCTTGTTCGGAACCCGTTTCATGCATATGATGGCTCGTTGGAAATATAATCTCATAAACTTCAACATGGATGGGTGTTTCAGTACATTTTCTGTTCTGGAGGAAAAATAAAAACTGTGGAAGATGAGGCAGCGACAAAGGACGGCATTGAAGTCGGTGATGACGATATGACGAAGGATTGGAACCATGGCTTGATGATGATAAGAAAAAGTTGAGGGGAAAATGAGCAACAAAGGCAAGGAAGGAAAGAAGATTCTCAAACACATGGCGAATTACAAGCAATTCAAGTTCTTCCACACTTAGCAACATGCTAAGCATGGGGGGGAATTTGAAGGATGAAAGGAAAAGGCCACGTGGAGTACAAGGATCACCTTCACCACAAGATGTTCATTATTTTTTTTCCATGCTAAGCACAATGCTTAAGCATGGGGGGCATCGCTTCACTTCATTACGAGCATCGAAAAGGATGGTAACTCACCCTTAACTTTATCTTTGTTCATCGCCTTTTAAATGCTTTCACATATATGCTTTCAACCATAGACAACCTTTGTATTTATCTCTCTATCAAAAACATGGCTACTAGGAGGACAACCTAGGTTAGTTAGTTTTTACTTTTCAATAAATAAATCACCATCTCTTTAGAGCTTACCACGATGATATTATTTGAATGTCTTGATTATGGAAAAATGATGAAAGTTGCCGCCTTGTTTTACTTGCATGATGTTTTTATAACATGACTATTTGCTCTGTATTAAATGGAACTTAAATTGATTAAATACCGGCTCTTTCATTTGTTGAGGTTAAATGATTAATCTTTAGACCCACATACTTTATGTTGCTCTTTGATTTAAGTTTACCGATGACCTATGCCTTGTACTTGTTTTATTTAAAATTATTATGCTATCTATTTGTGAATCTCTTGCAAGGCTCTATCTACCAAAGCCTATACACATACAAGTACTTTAATGATATAACCTTTAGTTTGCAAACTTATATCTTGATGAGTTGGATTAGGATTGATTTCTGTGGTACGAGACTAAGAAGCCGGTCATACCTTTGCGTATCTTTTTCATTCTAGCCATTCTTGTCCATGCATTGTGAGTTTCTACATTGGAAATTTCGCCGGGCATCCACCCTAAACCCAAAACATCTTTTTGTGATTACCTCCTTGACCACAACCCAAATTGAGTACGGATGATCTTTCAACGAATTTTCTCGCAAGATTTTCCGGCAAGATTTCAAGACATATAACATATGGAGGGACTCATCAGTGATTATGCGAGTTTCGACATGGAGGATGCCCTTGAAGATTTCAAATGATTTATAAAGGAATACAAGGATTTTGTACTTCTTTAGCAGCCATAGCCCCCCTCACTTCTATGCTCGAGGACGAGCAATCATTTAAGCATGGGGGAGGACTGCTATAGCAAGTACTATGTTGCTTAAAAGTTCAGAGGAGCATAAAAAATGATGAATAAAAAAATAAAAAAGAAGAAGAAGAAAACAATGAAGGAAAGAAAGAAGAAATAAATGAAGAAGAAAGAAAATAAGAAAAGAAAAAAACAAAAAGAGAGAAAAATAAAAATGCTCCTCGGTGTTTTTTAGCTTCATTTAAATCTTAGAGAGCTTTGAAGACAAGTCCATACTCAAACTTTTCCAACCATGTGCAATCCGATAAAGAGAACTTCATCCGTGTCTCGGGATCACCCATTTGCCACTTGCACATGTCTACCTTTCTAAATGTGTGTGTTCCATCTCTCTCCCTTTACAACATTTATTTTCCATGGCCTTTTTGACTAGTCTCGGTAATTCCAATAGATCTCTCTCTTAGTTTGACAATATTTCAAGTATAATGTTTTGCTAGGTTTGTTTTTACCTTCCAAGCTCCACATAAGCTTTTCACTTCCATATATGAGTAGAATAGATTATATGAGTAGAATAGATTGAGAATAATCTAGTGTAGGCTTGAGTGACTTGACGAGATGAGTGTTTCCCTGAGCTTTTGCAAGAGAACCTCACTTATGTTAGATGTGCAACTTTTTGAAAACTCTTCACAATGCAACAAGGTAAAGGTTTGAAGTTTGCTTAAGTTCGAGAGCACTATATTTGTTTTATTGTGGCATGTTCTTTAATGATAGTCTATCTTCCATAATGAAGTAGCCGGTCAAAACTTGAACCTTAAATGCTAAATACTTGAGAGAGCAATATGTCTTGTTGTGTATAACTAAGTGTAGGGAAGACATTGAAGGGCAACGCTGATTTCCAAATTAAGCAAAGATCTTGGACTTGCTCGAGGACGAGCAAGGTTTAAGCATGGGGGTATGTTGACGGTCGATTTTGGTACACCTAGCTATAAGTTTACCATCAACATTTGCACATATTTGATATTCTAACCAATGGTACTAACCCCCCGGAGGTATCAAGTTCACTCTCGCATGTCGATTTTGGAGTTAGTTGTTTACGCAGGAAATTAACATTAAAGAGGAGACTTTCGGGAAAAGTTCATCAAGTACTTCAAGAGAAGATCATGAAGCCTGTCATAAGTCAAGACACGTGATGAACATGACTCCAAATGACCCGAGGACCGAAGCGTCAACATGCAAATCTTCATGGACTCAACCAAAAAACAGCGAAGCTTGCATAGAAAGGATTCAAGCCTTAACTATGAAGGAAACGACATCAAAGGCCCACATGCAAGTGCACACGAACAAGGGATCATGCGAGAAGCAACAGGGGAGGAAACCGGGGCTGAAACGGGCCGAAATGGGCCTAGTCCGGCCGGCCTGGGCCGACCGGCCCAGCCTGATCCGAGCCTGGTTCGTGCCCCCCTTTTGCCCTAGGTGCTTGTCTATTTATTGCCTCCGCCGGCCGCCACATCCATCCATTCATCATAGAGCCGCCGAGACGAAGGAGAAGCACCGGGAGGAAGCCGACGGCCGCCGCGAGTCCTCGAGTTGCCAAGGAGATGGCTTAGGCCATGCCCTAGCCACCATGGTTGGCCCTGCGTGGTGAAGCCATGGTGGAGTTCCGGAGCCGCAACTTGAATTCGTCAAGTCGTTTGTACCTTCAACATTCGGTGATGTAATTATATCTTGTTATACTTTGATCTACTATGAATTATACTTATTCATATGTGTAGCTACCATATGCCTTTAGTAGGACTAGATCGAATCATGGTGATTAGTCTTGTCTTGCGGACACACCGTAGTAGTGCACGGACCGAGGTTTATCGCTCGGTGATGATTATCCTCGCGTAGTGACAGTACGAGAGGGGAGAAAGCGACGAGTAAACGTGCATCGGACCACTCCATATCGGGTTACACCATATCGAGTGTAATCCTTATCATAGTATAGGTTTAGATTGGTTCATCACCTTGGCCGGAACGGCAACAAGAAGACAATAGGCTAGGTTTACCTTTGGTTAGCTTACCTTTATGGCTAGGTGGATGTGACCCATACATCCCTTCATGTTTGTCTGTTATCTTTATGCAATCAACACTTCACATAGGGTTAGACCGGTAGGTTAGATAGACAACCTTAGTAGTTTGCTTCAGATCCTTGGATTGACAAATCTAGGGAGGACCCTCCTTAGTGAAAAAGGCACCAAGTCACCCGTAGGCTTGCGGTGAACTTGAGCACGGTTTTACACCATCAACAGCAAGTCGCCTTGCTCTTGTCAAAGCGGAATCAATTTTTCTACGCCGTGCTTCCGGTTGATTCGGCACGTCGCGCGGCTCGTCACGCGGTTCGTCGTTGAATACTTCGACAACGACGCGCGTCCGGGTGCCTCGGCACATCACGCGGCTCGTCACGCAGCTCGTCGTGCCGCTCGTCGTCGACTGCTCCGCCTCGCATAGGCTCGTCATTGACTACTTCGCCTACGCTGCGCGTCCGGGTGCCTCGGCACGTCGTGCAGCTCGTCACGCGGCTCGTCGCGCCGCTCCTCATCGACTACTCCGCCTCACGCAAGCTTATCGTCGACTACTCCGCCTCGCGCAGGCTCGTCGTCGACTACTCTGCCGCGCGTCCGGGTGCCTCGGCACGTCGCGCGGCTCATCGTCGACTACTCCGCCTCGCAAAGGCTCGTCGTCGACTACTTCGCCTCCGCCGCGCGTCCGGGGTGCCTCGGCACATCGCGCGGCTCGCCACGCGGCTTGTCGCGCCGCCGGTCGTCGACTACTCGCCGCGCGGCCGGTCGTCGACTACTCCGCCTCGCGCGAGCTCGTCGTCGACTACTCCGCCCTCGTGCGGGATCGTCGTCGACTACTCCGCCGCGCGTCCGGGTGCCTCGGCACATCGCGCGGCTCGTCATGCGGCTCGTTGCACCGCTCGTCATCGACTACTCTGCCTCGCACAGGCTCGTCGTCGACTACTTTGCCTCCGGCGCGCGTCCGGGTGCCTCAGCACGTCGCGCGGCTCGTCTCGCGGATCGTCCCGTCACGCGGCTCATCATCGACTACTCCATGAGGCGCGACTTCGTCTTGCGGCCACGCTGGCTCTACTTCAGCCACGCCGTGCGTCGTGACTACTTGTCTCGCGGAAACACTGGCTCTACTTCGAGTACGCCGCGCGCCGCCACGACGTCGTCTTCCGGTCGCATCGCGTCGACTATTCATCTCGACTAGTTTTCCAAACTAGTCGAGAACGGTAGACACGCCCCCAACAACTAGTCGGAATCAACTCTGACTAGTCAACTTCAGCAACAACCGTCGCGGTTACATCGCCGACCGCCACAGCTTCATCAACAGTCTGCCCAGGCAGCAACAGCTAAGTCATTTATTTAAATAATTACTGTTTTCTTTTCTTGGCTTGTTCTCCTCATCATGTAGGACTACTTGCCGACTACTCATTTGTGTACGCTTCTCGACGGGTTTTCACGGGAGCTACACTCTGCTGACTACTCTTGGATTATATCAATCATGTCACCACAAGCCTACTTCATCAACTCGGGGGCTATCCCAAGGAGGCAGCTTCTAAAGTCCTCTACACACGGCAATCTAAAGTTGACTTCTAAAGTCGCATTCTAAAGTCCGCAACGTGCGGCAACTTAAAGTCAACTCCGGTCGCATCTTCGCCTGCTTCGGTGGCATACTACGTGTGTAAGCTTCGATGGAACCTAGCTGTAAGTGGCCCTCGGGTCCTGGTGACGATGGAACCTAGCTGCATGTGGTCTTCACGCTCTGTACCATGGGTCCAAGGTTCCTAAGTACTCGCGCTCCGTACCTTGGGTCTGAAATCCATGGCCCAGGTACACAAGTCGATTCCGATCGCACCTTCAAGCCCGCTCTAGCGGCAATCGTACCTTGGGTCTGAAATCCATAGCTCAGGTACTCAAGCCCACTCCGGTGGCACAAGTTGACACTAACGGTCGCACCCAAGCCCACTCCGGTGGCACAAGTCGACGCTAACGGTCGCACCCAAGCCCACTCCGGTGGCACAAGTCGACTTTGGTCGCAATCTTAAGCCCGCTCTGACGGCAAAAATACTCGTTTTCTCTGATTTTTTTTGCTTTTGCTTTCCGGAAAGTGCTTTCCATTTTTTGCATATTAAGTCCACCCCGCGTGGCACAAAGTCGACTACTGCAGTCGCATCTAAAGTCCGCTTTACGTGGCAATCTAAAGTCGACTTCCTCAATCGCAACTCAAAGTCCGCTCCACGCGGCATCCTAAAGTCGACTTCGGTTTTCAACGGCACAAAGTCAACTTCGGTTTTTAAGTCGCATTCTAAAGTCCGCACTGCCGGCATCTAAAGTCGACTTTGGTCGCACCTAAAGTCCGCTCTGACGGCACGACTACTTCTCAAGCTCCATGGCTTGATGCCAAATTACTACTCAGAATCTCTCCAGCTCGGGGGCTGCACTCAACATACTAGTCGAGGATAACTCCAGCATGCTTCGCTCGTTCTCAAGCTCGGGGGCCCCGCACCAATAACTACTCGATGTGGCTCATACGGCTCTCTTATCTCGAGGGCTACACGCTGCAAGAGTACTCGGATGATGACTTTCGCGAACACTAAAGTCCCTTGGATTGATTACCTAATCATTTCAAGGCTCGGGGGCTACTATGCTACACCCATCGTTCAAATTTTTCAAGGCGGAAGATTCGAAATCAAGATTGACCCTCAGCTAGAGTCTGCAACTCAACCTAAGGCTCGGGGGCTACTCCATATGGAGTGCGATTTTGCAACCGCACTTCCATATAATCTCGACTTCAAGACTGATGAGCTGGACCACCTTCCAGCCTCGCGGCAGTTCAAGTACTATTGAAGACTTCTCCAAGCAGTACTCGAGGACGCTCAAGAACTACACGAAGAGGCTTCAAGACTACTCTAACTACTACTCTCGACTACAACGTGCTCGGGGGCTTGTCGGGCATACTCCCTGGGTACTAATGCAAGGACGGAAGAAGACGGACTCCTACTAGAATTCCCCTGTAATCCTACTAGGACTCATTCCATGTAATCCTAGTAGGACTCCTGCCTTGTGACCGACTAGGAACCCGCCCCTGGACTATATAAAGGAGGGCCGGGTACCTAGCCGGGCACCGGATCTCAACCCAACACCAAGCGCAGGGCGCCATACTTGATCCCCCAAATAGGACGTAGGGTTCGCCACCTTGGCAGTCCAAACCTATATAAATCTTGTGTCCCGTGTCCTTGTGCATACCTTCGAGTTCTCGGTCTCCCGATCACGATCCCCACCGCACAATCTACTACCTCGGGTACCCCCTTGGTAGGTTTGCCGGTCTAAAACACCCTGTGCCGCCAAGGAGGCCACGCAATGTGGCGCGTAAACATGTCACCAAGAAGTTGAAGGTGACCGGGACTACGTACCAAGAGGTGAGTTCCTCGAGTAGAGTAGTCGGGTACTTGTCTTGAAGTATTGCATACTGACAATTGAATTCTAAGTTGTCGTAGGAAATTCCATCGTCTGACCCCCGTTGATCAAGGCAAGGGAGATGACTGGGACATGGTGGGCGGGCCAACTGAAAGGAGCCGCAGTCCAGCCCCCACCGTGGAAGAGCTTGTGTCACATATGACACAATGGACGACTAGAGTTGCCGAGCCGCAGGTGCAGGCAGAAGAGAGCAGGCCAGAGCCTAGCACGACTACTGGGACCGGACAACCAGTAGCAGCCCAGGCTGAAGAGGAGGCGCCCGCAGAAGCCGGGCTCGTCGACATTGCAAGCATACTTGGCGCTCCGACCATGACTGTTGTCCGGTCTAGTTTGTAAGCAAAAACCATTCCCGAGTAGTACTTGTAACTTGGTAATCTTACTTGGTTGACCACCAACTCTGTACTGTGCAGGAAGTCGACCGATCTATCTTGGGAAGGATAAGAGCCAGACGACGCGACGGCTGCTGAAGAAAATCCGCCAGCCGTAGTAGAGGAATCCGCTCCCCTCGCTCAGGCTGAGATCGTCGCGCAAGGCGCAGAAGGTATGTACAGCTCAACGACATCGTTTTCCACAGGTATTCGTAGCCCCAGAGTACTGACGCCGCATGTCTTGCGATGACAGAGACACAAGTCGAAGGGACCATGACCCCTGAAGCCGTACCAATTGAAGGCACCACGCCAGGAGCCGCTGTGCTGAGGGAAGCGATAACTTAGCCAGAGGTCCCAGTAGCGCCTGATCCCACAGAAAAGGTGAACGACGACCCGCTCCCGGAGGCCAGCATGGATGTTGTTGTGAGGTCACCAGAGATCCAAGACGCGGAACCGATTCGTTCGGCGCCGAAGTCAGAGGCTGCGCGGACAAGTCTTGGCAGGCTGGAGCTTCTGTCAGATGACCTCATCGACTCGACGACGGTGGCTCGGAACTTGGTGACGATGCGTCGAACAAGCAGTGGATGAAGGTACGTGACAATGCCCTGGAGTAGTCGAATTCCGCCAGGATTGAGTACCCAAGTAATAGTTGTTGCCTTGTGTAGGATGTTGTGGAGAGATCCCCACAAAAATCTGATATGTTGCAGGGGTATGGCGACATAGTGCTCCGGGCGGAATCGTTGGAGAAGGAACTCAACAAGGCCAGGAAGCACTCCTCCATGCTGCAATCCAAACTGGATGGAGCCTTCGCCCAGTACCACAACGAGGTAAAGAGATGCAGGCGAAGAGTGATGACTTGATTCGCAAGAACAAGTCGTTGCGCCAGAAGAACAAAGGTATGCCACCGCTGTCGTGTTGAGTACTTATTGCGAGTACCCTGGCAGTAGCCTGGCATGAACTCCTGGACTTTTGCAGATCTCGAGGCTCGGGTAGACCAGCTGAAGGCAATGGAGACCGATCCGAAGAACATCGTCTACCGAGAAAAGGATGCCCGAGAGGAACTTGAGTATGAATATAAGCAGCTGTCTTCTGAGTGCACCAAGCACATGGAGCTCCGAGAAGCCTTGGACCATGACCTTGTCAACTGTTAAAAATCTCTGCAGAAGCTCAATGAAGACTGCGAGAAGCTACGGGGACAGCTCAAGGAACTTGAAGAAGCCGCACTTCCGATCGCAAGGCTGCTGGTGCCACACCCGGGCGGGCCGAAGATTGCTCAGTTGGTTGACCGGTTGAAGGAAGCCCCTGGACGTCTGGCAACTTATGTCAAGCATCTGGCGAAGTCTATCCCGAACCAAGTCTTGGCGTACATGAAGTCGTACTTCCCCAAGGCTCCGTTCGATGTAGTCGCGGGAGTACTAGCCACCAATTGTACAGATGAGCAGCATAAGGAGCTTCTAGAGCAGGTGGCGCTAATTGCCGAACAAGTCGCAGAGAAGTTAAACCTCCAGAAGTTGTCCTGTAGGGTTAGCCTACGGTGACATATTTAATATAAACAAAGTAATGATGAACTTGTTTGAGTTTTAATGAAAAGACTTCCATGAAATGAGTACTCCTTGTCACGATGTGTATGTGCGGAGTGCCCATATGTGGAGTTGTGAGCGAGTAGTAGTACTCGGCAGTAGACCTGTTCGGTAGAAGCACACTAAATGAGTTGACTGAGAATCAAACTTTATTACTGAGAAAAAACACCTGGATGGCCAGGGCCGTTTACAAGTGTAGTCGCCAGGACCCGGAGGCCGCCTACGGCTGGAATGGTGCTAGGGCGCGTGGCCACATACAGCTGTAGATCAGTTAGTAGTCATATAAGCTGGATCTAGAAGTACTTGGTCTCTTGATAGACCGATGCTAGATTTCTTGACGCCCTGAGCAGCCCGAGATACGTTAGTAGCAGTTAGCACTGGATCTTGGAGTAGAGTAGTCCAGAGACTAGTGCCTGGACCCAGAGGCCGCTTAGAGCAAAGGGCGCGGGAGTAGCTGTGTAGACTTGAGCCCCAGAGTAGTCGAGAGACTATGCGTAGAACCGACAGAGCTGGTCGACGTTCCATGAGTTGCTGATGTCGTCACCTTCAAGTGTCTGGAGGCGATACGAGTCTGGTCCGGACACCCTTGCAACTGTGAAGGGACCTTCCCATGGCGAGCTGAGCTTGTGTAGTCCTTCCGTGTTCTGGATGCGGCATAGGACTAGATCACCAATGTTGATGGAGCATTCCTTGATGTTGAGATCGTGGTAGCGTCGGATACCCCGAGGTACCTTGCTGATGGGACGAGGGCGGCACAACGAGCTTCTTCGAGTCCGTCGATGTCAACTCGTCTGCTGTCTTCAGATTTGCCTTCGTCGTATTGCTCTACTGCCGGCGAATCCAACCTGACGTCGGCAGATAGAATAGCCTTGGAGCCGTAGACCAAGAAGTATGGTGACTGCCCTCTTGTCTTGGTAGGTTGAGTACGAAGTCCCCCAGAGTGCGTTGGGCAGTTCCTTGATCCACTTGCCCCCTTTTGTGTTAGCGGCGTCGTGTAGTCGCTTTTTGAGAGCATCGAGTACCGGCCCATTGGTGCGCTTGACTTGTCCATTGGCCTGTGGATGGTCAGCTAAGACATACCAGACGTCAATCCCGTTGTTCTCGCAGTACTCCCAGAACTGGTGATTATTGAAGTTGGAGCCTAGGTCTGTGATGATGCGATGGGGTAGTCCGTAGCGGTGCACGAGTTCATCCAAGAAGTCGAGTACCCTGTCGGCCTTGGTGCAGGTGACTGGTTTGACTTTGATCCACTTGGTGAACTTGTCGATGGCCACCAGAACTCTATTGAATCCTCCTGGCGCAGTCGGGAGAGGCCCAATCATGTCGAGCCCCCAGCTGGCAAAAAGCCAAGTTGGTGGTATAGTGATTAGCTTGTAGGTCGAGACGTTCTGTTGCTTGGCGAAGTACTGGCACCCTTGGCACCTTCTGACGAGTTCCTCGGCATCTCTCAGAGCTGTGGGCCAGTAGAAAGCTCGTCGGAAGGCCTTGCTGACCAGCGTGCGTGAGGACGCGTGGTTGCCGCATACACCTTTGTGGATCTCCTCCAAGATGTCCTTGTCTTCTTATCAGGGAACACACTTCATGAGTACTCCAGAGGTGGCGCCCCACCTGTAGAGCTTGTCCCCGACTAGAATGTAGGACTTGGCCCAGCGGATGAGTTGCTCGGCCAAGTTTTTGTCCGTGGGTACCTTCTGCTCGCGGATGTAGTCGATGAAGGGTTGTCGCCAGTCCATGTCTATCATCATGACCTCTTGGCCAGCTGGGAGAGGCGTTGGGTCAGTAGTCGTGGGCGCTAGCTCCGGGATGGATGGTGCGTGTAGCTCATGGACAAAAACACCCGTTGGTACTTGAGCGCGAGTAGAACCAAGCTTGGACAGGACGTCCGCTGCAACTTTGTTGTCGCGAGCGACGTGATGGAACTCGAGACCATAGAATTTGTTCTCGAGCTTGCGGACTTCTAGGCAGTAGGCGTCCATGTTCTCCTTGTTGCGATCCCAAGACTTGTTGACTTAATTGATGACCACTGCGGAGTCGCCGTAGACTAGTAGTCGCTTGATGCCCAGAGATGCTGCGAGGCGGAGCCCATGTAGCAGGGCTTCGTACTCAGCTTTGTTATTTGAGACCTTTCAGAAGATCTGTAGGACTTACTTGAGTTGTTCGCCCATTGGAGAAATCAGGAGTACCCCTGCACCCGTGCCTTCGAGCTTGAGCGAGCCGTCGAAGTACATCACCCAATGCTATGGTCGCTCGGTTGGGGTTGGTAGCTGATTTTCCCGCCACTCTGCCATGAAGTTGACTAGTGCTTGCGACTTGATGGTTGTCCGTGGCTTCAAGTCGATGTTGAGGGCTCCGAGTTTGACTGCCCACTTGGAGATTCTTCCAGTAGCATCTTGGTTCCACAGGATGTCACCGAGCGGGTAGTTAGTGACGACGGAGATCGAGTACTCCTGGAAGTAGTGTCGTAGCCTCCCGCGAGGTAATGAGGACCACATACAGTAGCTTCTGTACTGGTTCGTAAGGTGCCTTACATTTTGACAAGACCTCGCTGACGAAGTAGACTGTTCGCTGGACTGGGTAGGTGTGGCCGTCTTCCTGCCGCTCGATGACGATGGCAGTATTGACCACGTGAGTAGTCGCAGCGAGGTAGAGCAGTAGCTGCTCCTTTTTGCGAGGAGCCGTGAGGACTGGTGGTTTAGACAAGAAGTCCTTGAGCTGAGCCAGAGCTTGATCCGCCTCTGGGGTCCACACGAACTTCTCTTGGTGCTTGAGTAGTTTGAAGAAGGGTAGTCCCTGTTCTCCAAGCTTCGAGATGGATCTGTTCAAGGCCGCCATCCATCCAGTAAGCTTTTGCACGTCTTTGATGCAGGAGGGAGCTTTCATCTTTGTGATGGAGGAGATCTTCTCGGGGTTGGCTTCGATGTCGCGATGGCTGATGATGAAGCTGAGTAGTTTTCCCGAAGGTACGTCGAAGACGCACTTGTTCGGGTTGAGCTTCCAGCGGTACTCTCGTAGGGATGCGAAAATCTCTTCAAGATCAGCGATGAGCGTGTCGGAGTTTCTGGTCTTGACGACCACGTCATCAACATAGGCTTTGACGTTCTTGTTGAGTTCTCTCTTGAAACAGGCCTGGATAGCTCGCTGGTAGGTAGCGTCGGCTTTCTTCAACCCGAACGACATGGTCATGTAGTAGTAGGTGCCGAACGGGGTGATGAATGCAGTCTTCTCCTGGTCTTCTTCCTTGAGAGCGATCTGGTGGTACCCAGAGTAGCAGTCGAGGAAGCAGAGCAGGTCGCAGCCCGCCATGGAGTCAATGACTTGATCTATCTGTGGCAACCCGAAGGGGTCCTTAGGGCAGTGCTTGTTGAGGTCGGTGTAGTCGACGCACATCCTCCAATCGTTCGTGTTCTTCTTGCAGATGAGGACGAGATTGGCGAGCCACTCAGGATGGAAGACTTCTCTGATGAAGCCGGCCGCGAGTAGTTTGGCGAGTTCCTTCTTGATGGCATCTCGTCAGTCGTCGGCGAAATGGCGGAGGTGTTGTCGTTTCTAGGTAGCTTCAGGATCGACGTTAAGTGAAAACTCGATCAGATTCCGGGTCACCCCTGGCATGTCTGCTGGTTTCCAAGCGAAGATGTCTCGGTTAGCCCGAAGGAAGCTGACGAGCGTGTCTTCCTATTTCGGGTCCAGGCCCGCCTCGATCATGGTAGTCTTGTTGCTGTCGCCTGTCCCAAGATCAATCGCCTTGACTTGCACTTCCTCGGATGGCTAAGGCTTGTTGGCTATGTCCGACTTCTCTAGGATGTCGAGTTCACTTGGGGCAAGCTTCTTCGATGCAGCATAGATCTCCATCATGGCATTGGGTACTTGATTAGTGGCTGCGAGTTCCACGGCTTTTGTGTCGCATTCAAAGGATATCTTCAAGTCCCCTTGTAGCGAGAGTACACCGGCCGGACTTGGCATTTTGAGTACCAAGTACATGTAGTAGGGTACCACCATGAACTTGGTGATAGCTGGTCTGCAGAGGATGGCATGGTAGGAAGTCTCGAAGTCCGCGACTTCGAACTTGATGTACTCGATACGGTAGTTCTCCCTGGTTTCCCCGAAGGTAACTGGCAGAACCACTGAACCCAGTGGGATAGCCGCGTTCCTGGGAACAATGCCGTAGAAAGGCGATGTGCTCTTGGTGAGCATGTGAGTGATATCGAGCTTCATCTTTTCCAAGGTCTTGGTGAAAAGGACATTGAGCCCGCTCCCACCGTCGATGAGTACCTTGTCGAGTCTGGAGCCCGCGACTACTTGTTTCAGGATGAGTGGAAACCATCCTGGCTCGGAGAAGCTTGTCCATTGATCTACACGGGAGAAGGTGATGGGTACCTCCGACCACCTTAGAGGGGTCGGCACCGTTGGTTCAATATTCAAAATGTCCCACCTGGTGGCCTTCTGAGACCGCTTGGTGGGTAGTCCACCGAAGAGGACGATCACCATCTTGTTGGGTTCTTGGAAGTCGTCATTGCCTTCGTTAGCTTTTTCCTTGCCCTTCTTGTCGTGAGGAGGCCATGGGTCTGGAGAGTCCTAGAGTGCTCACCGCAGTTGGTAGCACTGCTCGGTGGTGTCGTTACCCTCCAGGTGCCACGGGTACTTCTCGTTAAGCAAGTCTTTGAAGCCGCCAGAGGTCTTCTTCGAGTTGTCTTTCACAGGGCGCTGGATAGCCGCGACTGTGTTGTCTAGCTTGCGCTTGCGTTTAGGACCTGAGTAGTTGTTGTTGCGGCCCCCTTGATCCCTGTTGTTGTTGCTGCCACCCGGGTTTTGCTTGCTCTTGCCACGAATGGCGTCGTACTTGGCATTAGCCTTGTATTCTTCGTCGGCCCATGAAGTGATCATGTCCTTGAGCTTGGTATAGAACTCGGGCGGTGTCGACCGAAGTCTTTGAAGGTGCGATGATGGTTGAGACCGTCTTGGAAGAGGTCGATGACCTCCTTGTCGGTGATGTCGACTATAGTAGAGCATTTGTCGAAGAAGCGCCGCATGTACTTGCGTAGGGTCTCGCCCTGTTCCTCCTTCACCATTGCCAGGTCCATGCGAGTACCCGAGCGACCCATTGCGCCTGCGAGTTGCTGGTGAATTGATCCTTGAGCTGGTCCGACTTGTCGATCGAGTACTTCTCGAGTGACTCGAGCTATGTAAGTGGAGCTTGGTCCAGACCGGAGGGAAACTAGAGGCACTTTGTATCATTGTTGCCGCTAGCATTTTTTATGGAGAGGGCGTAGCATCTGAGCCACTGGACTGGATCTTGCTTTGCATCGTACTTAGTTATCCCAGAGGCTTGAATTTCTCTAGGAGAAGCAGATTGCAAAGTCAAGCAGAGAAGGCGGGGAAGCCGTCGTTATCGCCTGTTGTGGAGGACTTCTTGCGTTGTATTTCTTCAATTCTACGACAGGCGTCGTAGCCTCCGCATGAGGCGCCTGTGTCGTGGCTATCTGCGTGGCCTCGGCCTCCGTGATCGCCTACGCCACCAGCTCTCCTGCCAGCTCCGTGTGAGGAGCTCCCGCCGCCGCTACCTCCACCGCCAGCATCACCATGAGCAGCAGCGCTGCGACTACCACCGTCGCCGCCGGCACTGTTGCTGCCCTGAGAAGGTCCACCGGTTGATGCCCGAGTACAGTTGGGCTTCTGTGGTAGTTCTCCTCGAGTACGGTTGCTTCCATTGTCCGATGGACTGCGACTTGTAGCTTCATGGTCGGGTTCGCGAGTTCTGAGGGGAGCCACTTGAGCGACTCTGTTGTCGACCCTCATGAAGTAGGCGTCCTCCGCGAGCTTGGCGATGACTTCTCTCGCGCGCATCCCCAGAGCCCGACGTGCTATCGTGGTGATAGACATGAGGCACTGTTCTGGGGTTGTGTGTACCCGGCTTTCGACTTGGTCAAGGGCCTCTGTGAGATTCCTTATAGGAAGGTTCTCATGGAGACATCTACGCCATTCGTTCCGCTTCCTGTTGCACTCACGTCGGGCGTTCTTGTCGTCGTTGGTTTCATCCGTGGGTGCATTTGCAGACAATTCGTCTGCTGAGATATCTTCAAAGTAACGGTCAGGGCGGGTCCCTGAGGGTCCCGGCGTCTCGCCGGCAGCCATGAAGACTTGGCGATCGGGAGTGCCGAGGCCGGATTCGGTAGTCGCAACCACTGTTGGAGTGTGCTCTTCTGCTGGAGCTAGTGGTGTTCCCTCCTGGAAGGGAAGCGAGTCGAGGTAGGCGATACAGCGTGAGTTTCCGTTTGTCAGATCTGCAGGATTGCGGTCTGGCCAGTAGAAGAATCTCCCGGCGGGTGTAGATGTTATAACCAGGTCGGTAGCTGGTCCTGGTGAAGGACCGAAACGGCAAACTAGAGACGGGGGGTGAATGGGAGCCGATAAAAATTCTATTCAAGAATTCGGCCTATGAACCAAATTTGACTCATGCACCTCCGCAAGCTTCTCTTGCCAAGTTCACGTAGCCACTGAAGTTCTACATAACCTAGGAGCAAGACCCAACCAACAGCCACAGCACACACGCAGCGGAAACACACACGACACGGCTGCTTGAAAGGACCTTGATGTCGCCTAGAGGGGGGTGAATAGGCGTGACGACCCAATTAAACTTTTTCCCCCAAAGCACTTGAGCCGACAGGTGCTCCACCGGTCGGACCGGTGGTGGTGACCGGTCGACCGGTCAAGCACTCGGTCTTCACGGATGACACCGGTCGGACGGTGTGCCTCACCGGTCGGCCCGGCAGCACGAGAACCCGCAAAAACAACTTCAAGCACCTCTTGGCTTCTAGCACGAACTAAACTCGTGGTGTGGCTTTTGTAGATGATCACAATCGCAGTAATGAGCCCCGCACACACAAGTAACACACCCAAGTAGATCGAAGCGGAAGCAAATGTAATATGCTAGAAAAACAACTTAGAGAGTCAAACCACACAAAGAAGCAAGGATTTGTTTCCCGAAGTTCACCACCCACCGAGGAATGGCTACGTCTCCGTTGAGGAGCTTGTAAGGGACGATTCCCACAACAAGCCGGATCTTTTTCAACCACTTTCCTCCTTTCCACTAAGGTGATCTTTTCCACGAAGAGGCAAGATCGCAGCCCTCACAAACTTCCTGCTGCTCACCACAACCTTGGGAGCTAGCCGGCGACACTTAGCCGTCTAGGAGGCAAACCTCCAAGAGTAACAAATGCACCAAAGTTTGTAGACTCGAAACCAAAGTGCTCAAGCTATGGAACCTGCTCTTGTTAGCTCACAAAGTCACTCCTAGGCTCACTTTCTCAACCCAACACAAAGATGATGGCTTGAATCCACAAATCTCACAAAGAGATGGTTGGGGAGAGCCACTAAGGCTTAGAGCTAGTTAGAAATGGCTAGGGATCTCAAAGCAACAACACTAGAAGCAAGAACCCTCACTTGAAAAGGGCTTGGGGTATTTATACCCCTCAAAGGAGAAAACTAGCCGTTAGACCCGGTGGCACCGGTCGGTCGGTGCCCTACACCGGTCGGACCGGTGTATGAAAAACTAGCCGTTGGGCTAGCGGCACCGGCGCGACCGGTGCCTCCGACCGGCCGGACCCGGTCGTGCCCGAGTTGCCCCCAAAACCTCTTTTAAAGAGACTAGCACTTCACCACCAAGATGAAATGACCCGAGTTAGGTTACGAGGGTTAGTTAGCACACTCAAGGGCTAGATCTCACTTAGGTCAACTAAAGAGCACTTTGACGTGGTCAACTTGCTAAGATGCATCCCTCTTGATAGTACGGCATACCTATACTCAAGAAAAGAGTAAAAGATCTTCGATGACCTCTTGAGCTTGAACAACTTCAAATCTTGACATACTTGATCGATAACCACTTGAGGGCTTTCAACATAGCCTTTGACTTGAGCACGTCCATACTTGAGCTAGTGACTTAGGATCTTTCCATATAGCATAAGAATGCACACTTGGATCCATGGCCACTCCATGTTGCCAATCTTAACGAGTTGATGACTTGCAAAGCTTCTCTCGGTTAAGGTTTGAATATGATACTTGAAGACCCCGGGGATGCTAGACCTTCACCCTAGCAAAACACTTATGGCGGCTTAGCTACGGCCCCAAAGATTGCTTATTCCCTCACCCTAGACATCTCGGTTGATCTCTTCATCACTTATCCAAATTCACTTTGAGTTCCACATTGCTTCACACGCAATTAACCTTCATTTGAAAATCCCGCTTCAAATGCTTGATCTTGATTGACAACGGATATGCAAGCTTCCATTTTTAGAACCATAAAGAGTATACTCATCATCTTGTTCTTTTTCAATAAACTCATGAAGTCTTGCACCATATGCTTATCGTTGTAGATGTGAGCCATAGAATACATCCATATTTAAAATTCTTCAAAAGTAGCTCATGAATATATAATGAAAACCTGCTCACGATCTTAGACGAAGCATTAGTCCTTTAATCGCCTTGTCATTCAATTCACCAAAATCCACTTAGGGGCCTAGATGCACTTTCAATCTCCCCCTTTTTGGTGATTGATGACAACTCGATTAAAGCTTACAAATAAAACAATAAAGCGCATTTAGATTCTTAGATATAGCTAGAGCTCCCCCTTAATTTGTGCTTTGAGTTAGATTTCAAGAAAATGGCCTTAAATGCCATTAGCACAAATTTGGAAGAAAAGACGTGTGAGCTTTCCCTATATCTTAGAATCGATGGAGTGCAACATGTGTGAATGACAAAATAAAATCCGTGATGCGTATGACAAGATATGCACAAAGCAAAGAAAAATGAGCTGATTGGGCAAAGACGGCCGGCCGACGTGCCCCCGACGGCCGTGACCGGTCGGTCCAGCCTAGCTCGCTCAACCGGGCGGCACCGGCCGGGGACCGGTGCCCTTGACCGGCCGGACCGGTCGAGTCCGATCGCCGCACAAAGCAACGAAGTGTGTGCTATTTGGTCCAAGGTGATCATGCCGGGGTTGCAAGTCGGTTTAGATCACCTTGCTCCATTTAGCCAACACAAACAAACACCATTCAAAGCATGCATCACAATCTAACAATAAGGTCGCTTAAATATTACAATAAGGATTAAAACACACAGTGGCACTCATACAAAAGTTCTCAAGTCCACTAAGATGAAGTTCTAACTTATTACAAGGCTTATCTCAATAGTCAGCAGGCACCGGTCAGACCGGTGCAGGGCACCGGTCAGACCGGTGCAACACAGACAGCAGCCCTGACAGCACAAACTTGAGGCTTTAATCGCGATTCTTCTCCCCCTTTGTCATCAAGCATCCAAGAAGGTCCTGGAGAAGAAGCAGCTGCTGATCACTGTCCGTGAGATCCGTCTCCTGGGTGAGAGCTCCCTCCTATTTGAGAGTCGTCAAGAATCCAATGCAAAGGAGAGTTTAGGTAAATCGACTCCGAGACGTTGATCCGAGATGGATGAGCGATGGGAGCACAAGTGTTTACCATAGAAGTACGGGTTGTAGCCAAAGATCTCGGCGGAGAAGCGAGCACCCCAATCTTGTACTTGCTCGGGAGGTGGAGGAGGTGGGGGTACTTGCCCTTCATCCATGAAGTGAGACGATCCCGCTACGTCCGGAGGAGGAGGTACAAATGGTGGAGGAGGTCGAGGAACCGATGAAGATGATCCTTGTCCTTGCTCGGACTCGAAGAACATGGGCCCATATTGGTTAATCAAGTCCGAGTTGGCCCATCCTCTCATCCTTTCCTCAAAGGAAGGTATCTCAACCGGAGGAGATTCGGAGATGGAGGAGAGCGAGGTGGTTGAAAACCTTGGGCATTGTGCATGAGCTTCATCGTATCCCGCATTTGCTTGTTTGCCCGTCTTGACCTTTGTCGCTCAACCCGGATGTCATGCCGGCTCCGACACATCCCAAAAATGAAGTTGAGAAACTTCTTCAAAGGAGAAATGGATCCGCGGGGTCCGCTCGGCTGCCGGCCTCCCCACCGGTCAGACCGGTGCTCGAGCACCGGTCAGACCGGTGCTGGTCTGAGCACCAGCCTGAGGCACATCTGGCCGAGCTGCTCCCTCCTCAAATATCTCTTCCTCCCCGACCCGGTACATGCTCAATTCTAGGAGATGGAACCCGTGGATTCTTGCTTGGGTTGAGCTTCGCAGGCTTGTGAGTCACATTCTTCGGAAACTCCGTCTTTGCAACCTTTTCGATCATATACATGATGTACGGGCTATAGCTGCGATCTTCTTGGGGTCCTCTCGATAGATGCTTAATCTCTTGCCAAATGAAGTCCCCAACACTGAACTCCGGAGCTCCCGGCCTCAAAGCCACCATCAAGTTTTTCTGAAACTTAGTGATTTCTGAGGGGTTTCCATCTCTAGGTGTGATAGATACCCTAAGTAGCCTATTTAGGACAGCGAAGTAGGTATAGAGGTTCTTCACCTTCCCAAAGTTGGCGTGCTCACCGCGAGGGTACATCACGTGCAAAGTATCCTTCTCTAGCTCCCCCTCATCATGGAGCTTCCTCAACTCCCCATCTCCCGCCATGATCCCAAAGCATCTCAAGAATCCGTGGAATGTAATGGAGTACTTTTGGCCGTTAGTCATCCAAATCATGGCCCCGTCGGCCTCAATGTGACCAAAGTGCACCGTGGCAAAGAACTCGGGCGATGATCTCTTTGTTCCAATCTTGTCGAACCCCATAAGTGACTTGACCCTTTGCCTCTCACAATTGCCGATTACTTCATCAAAAATAGGGTCTCCTTTCCTTGCCATGTGCCCCCAATCCACATATTATGCCTTGTGTGTGATCTTGGGCTTCTTTATAATCACTGTAGCATAGTAGTCTTGCTGAAATTTAGCCCAAAACCTAGGGTCCGATGCGGTCTTCCCCTCCTCATAAGGGTTCTTGTCCCTCAGCTTCTTTAGGGCTTTGGTCATGCCAGCCCCGTGATACTTCACCGCCGATCGTGGTAAATGTACGTGGGTGGCATGATCCTCAACCTACCCCGATCGTCGTCGTCCTCTTCCATAGCATCTACATCCTCCTCCTCATCCTCCTCATCCTCATCCTCGTCCTCGCACCATCGCCGTCCGACCCAACCTCCCCGGTGCCTCCTCAACTCAAACCGACCGGATAAGTCTCATCTTCAACATTGTCATCGCTGCTCGTTCCGTGTCACCTCCTAGATCGGATCCTCGCACTTGCTTGAATTGAGCGGCGTCTCAATCTTTTGCCGCCGATGTTGACGATCTTGCCCCCTTCCCCAAAATCACCGGGGATAGCTCCTCGGCGAGTGAGGACTTCTTCTCTTCTTTTCTTAGCCCCTTCCTTTTCCCGCACCATAGCCGCCGTCCCGAGTCACACAAAGGATGACAAGAGTGTATAAGACTCCGGAAAAAGATTGAATTGAATTGGAATTGAATCTTGAAAATTCGGAACAATTGGGTCCGTTTCGGGCCACACCGGTCGAGCCGGTGACGGGCACCGTCGACCGGTGCCACCCGAAACGAGCCAATTGCTCCCACATTCAATCCGAGCAACTTGTTAAACTAGGATTTGGTCTAGATGAACAAAAGACACCCTAGAACGGATATGTGTTGAAAAACAAGAAGAAAACACAATTTGGGGTTGGACATGCGCCACCGGTCGGACGGTGACGGCCACCGGTCGACCGGTGAAGGCCGTCCGAACCCAATTTGTGATTTCTCACAATGTGTCCAACAAAACGCTATGGATCTATAGGAATGTCTTCTAGGTGATCTCGGAAGATGTTCTACCAACGGGAATTCAAAACTTTGCACCAAGTGAGGAGATCGGGCAAAAGAAAGTTTTGAATACCTTTGGAGAGAGAACTCGAGTTGAAACCGAGAAACTTGAAGGGGAAAGTGAAGAGGGGCCTTAGGAGATCCTTTTGCTTCCAATCTTGAGGCTTTTCCTTGGTTGAATCTTCAAATCACCATGGATTGTGAGAGAGGTGAAAGGGAGGAGATGGAGGAAGGTGTCCACGGTTTGAGGCAGAGGTGGGATGGTGAATGATAGAGGAGAGAGAAGGAAGGGGGGTAAAAGGATTCCTTTTACTGTGGCCCCACGGCCGAAGCCGGCGCGCACCGGTCGGACGGTGACGGCCACCGGTCGGACCGGTGACGGCCGCCGTCAAGCCGCAGAGGCCATATCGGTTTTTCCGGCCCCCCTCGGTAGAACCGAAGATCCCGATAAAATTCAACAGAGAGTCCTTATCGGTAGAGCCGACACGTCCTCGTAGTACCGTCCCTTTTTCTCCTTCTTGAGATTTTGCTCCTTGAAACTTCTCCAAATATGTTATAGGACAATTCTCATCCACTTAGGTTGCATAAAGACGATTATGTGACTTCAAGGTCACCACCGGTCGGACCGGGGTTGCACCGTCGTACGGTGGGTTGCACCGGTCGGACCGGTGCGGCCTTGAGGAACGAAATTTGAGCCACAACACGTAATTTTCATCTCAACCTTTAGGGATGTTTTGGATATGAGGTGTTAAGATGATATTGATCCAATAACCATCAGTTCTTAGAAGAATGAGGGTTTACCAATCTAATTTGCGAATTCTTGATTCTTCCAAGATTGAGAGAGATAAATAAGAATGGATTTAAGGGACTTGAGAAAATCTTCTTAATTGTGACTAGCCATCAATCAAACAATGAGAACTATAGTCACAACTAAGTTGATTGGGTCACTAAGACCAAGAACCAAATATTTTTCAAAGAAAGCACACTTCCCGTTCATGCTAGTTGATTTTTCGAAAAAATCTATTCTATATCACAAAGTGCATGCATCCACTTCAAATGAATGCCCTAACAAGCATATTTGGCTCATATCTTCATCCTCGAGACACAAAGACGAGTAGAAGTAAAGATATCAACCAAATATCTAGAGAGGAGCTCAAGAGGTCCATTTGAAGCAATTACATGCTAAGGATGGCACACTAGCATGATGTTTTTATGGCCTAGATGCATTACGGTATTTCAATGAGTTTTGTGAAAACATACCTTTGCCTTAAGACCATTTCATTTGTGCATATATTAACTTTCAAGCAGTGTTAGCTCTTACTTATTATTTTGGAAGTTATGCTTATCGAGAGCTTCCTTTGAGATGCACAAACGAATGAGACTATAAGATCACTTAGAAGAAATTGTTAGTCTCACAAGTGACTCAAGTTTTGTAATGAGCTCCCCCTTAAGTAGTGCTAGAGAATTTGAATTTCTCGACCAAGGCACTTTGCTCAATCAAGAACATGTTGAGGCTCATTCCAAAACTTGGTCATAACACACGAATGATTTGATAATTGACATGTGTTTAGCTTCTCATAACCTTTGACGCCAAATCACCCTTCTTCTTGAGGGTTTGGACAACCCCCGGTCACCCGGCACTCATGCCGGTCACCCCGCGGCTTACAGAGGCGTATCGGGTCACCCGGAACCCGTGCCGGTCACCCGCCCAAGTTGCACCGGTTGCGTTGGCACCGGTCCGACCGGTGACCACCACCCGACCCACTTTGGTGATTTTTCCTTCCCTTTTCCTTGAGTGAGTGAATGTATCACTAATTACGATCCCGCAACCAAGGATAAGGCATTGCTCTACTAGAGAGCCATTAAAGGCATCGAATGGCATGAGAAGGTAAAACTTCATAAAATTAGTCGAAGTCACCACCTCATGCTTTGCTCATGCAAGAAGAGCTTCACATGAGTGTTCACCAAGGACCAAAGTGACTTAGACTCAATTGAGCGCATTAGTTACCGAGATGACATTGATTTCACGAAATATATGAGTTTGCTCTTCACATGGTCAATTGAATTCATCAAGATTTCTAAATCCTCCAACCATGTGCTCAATGCATCCCTTACAACCTGCAAGCTCGGTAAGCATTCCTTGGTACCCAACACTTGTTGGGTCCTATTGGGTTAGTCACAAGGTGCTTAGGAACCCAAATAGCTCTCATGCTACAATGAGGTGAACTAATCTCCCTCATTACACAAGTTCTATTCTTATCGTTCCTAAGCTTATGGAAATCATAATGGACAAGGTTTGATTTAGGAACGTTACCATTTGGCCAATCCTTGCCCATGTGACCCTTTTGACGCGCATTCGTAGCAAATGCGACTTTTGTTCTTGTTGGTCACCCCATTCCTTGCAATTTCTTTTCTACACTTGCTTCCGAGACTTGTTCTTGGAGAAGGTGGCTTCCTTGCCTTGTTTGCTTGAAGTGGGGCCGCCCGGCCGCACCGGTCCGACCGGTGGCATGCGAGCCACGGCCCGTTGTTGCTTTTGGGCACGAGTCGGCAAGGTGTCCCTTCTCTCTCGCACTTGTAGCACACCCTCCACTTGTTGGAGCTTCTAGGCTCCTTGGAGTGTGACTCTTGTGCCTTGTGCTTCATAGGGCGATAATGGGGTTTGATTTCCCCAATCTTGCTCTTTTCTTGAATCTTGTGCTTGTGGGACCTTGTAGTTTGTTGAGGGGTTGAACTAGTGGCGGTTGATCCCTTCCCAAGCTTCTTCACCACGCTTTCACGGTTATCTTGAGAAGCTTGCACTTTGCTCTTCTCCTTCAACACACACAAGTCCTTTTGGAGCTTTTCGACCTCTTGTTTTAGTTTATCATTTTCAAGCAGCAATGAGGTCTTCACAAGATTCTACAAGTACATGCTCAATGCTAGATTGGCTTGCTTGAGACAAACAATCATTAGCGCTAGATAAAACAACTTGAACTTGTGAGCATGTGCATGTGTGAGATAGAGGTTGTAGAGATTTTACCGATGAAAGCACAACCTCATGGGCTATCTCTAGTGTTGCATAAGAATCAACAAGCTTTTCAAAGGAAAGTTCAAGTTCATTGTGATTTGCTTGTAGGACCATATGCTCGCTAGTGAGCTTCGCTAGTTTGGCTTCTAGATCATCATTGGCATCTTCTTCTAATTTAGCTCTACAAGCAAAGGATTTGATGTCATGATCATATTTGTTAGCCAATGTTTCATACATACAAACCAAGGATGCAAGTTCGGATTTGAGAAGCTCAAGTTCTCTTGACGAAAAGCTTGAAGCTTCAATCTTTTGGTCCTTAGCCCCTTTGGCTTGTCTCTTCTTCTTACTTCTCTTCTCCTTCTTGGCCATCAAGCAAGTTGGTGTGCCTCTGCTGGCACCGGTCTGACCGGTGGGTGTCACCGGTCTGACCGGTCCCTGCAGAGGGACAGCGTCTTCGCTTCTTTCCTCTTCTTCTTGCTTGAGGTTTGATGCTTGATGCTCAGTGGATGTTGTAGAGGTAGGGCACATCTCCACTGACTCATCTTCATCATCGCTCTCGAGTTCATCCCATTTGGTGTTTACCAACTCAAGTAGTAATTTCCAAATGAGGTGAGCATCTTCGGAAATCTTTTTGCTCTTCAAGATAATGTAGTTTAGTTCTCTACATACATAGCTACACAAGAGGTTAGTAATAACGGCATTGAGTTGCTTCTTCTCCAAGTCCATTGGCGAGACACGTCTCATCCTTTGGAAGGATACTCGCAACCATAATGCTCTCAGCGGTAGGGCCCAAAACCTTAAGTGCAATGAGAACATTAGAGCACCAAGAAGAATAGTTTGAGCCATCTAGAGCTAGAGGCTCAAACGGTACCTCACAAGTTGTCGACATCGAAGAACTCCAAGCGGTTAAGCTCGAATCGGAGCACCAAGCTCGATACCAATTGAAAGGACCTTGATGTCGCCTAGAGGGGGGGGTGAATAGGCGTGACGACCCAATTAAACTTTTTCCCCCAAAGCACTTGAGCCGACAAGTGCTCCACCGGTCGGACCGGTGGTGGTGACCGGCCGGACCTGGTCCAAGCACTCGGTCTTCACGCATGACACCGGTCGGACCGGTGTGCCTCACCGGTCGGACCGGTGTAGCACGAAGAACTCCGCAAAAACAACTTCAAGCACCTCTTGGCTTCTAGCACGAACTAAACTCGTGGTGTGGCTTTTGTAGATGATCACAATCGCAGTAATGAGCCCCGCACACACAAGTAACACACCCAAGTAGATCGAAGCGGAAGCAAATGTAATATGCTAGAAAAACAACTTAGAGAGTCAAACCACACAAAGAAGCAAGGATTTGTTTCCCGAAGTTCACCACCCACCGAGGAATGGCTACGTCTCCGTTGAGGAGCTTGTAAGGGACGATTCCCACAACAAGCCGGGTCTTTTTCAACCACTTTCCTCCTTTCCACTAAGGTGATCTTTTCCACGAAGAGGCAAGATCGCAGCCCTTACAAACTTCCCGCCGCTCACCACAACCTTGGGAGCTAGCCGGCGACACTTAGCCGTCTAGGAGTCAAACCTCCAAGAGTAACAAATGCACCAAAGTTTGTAGACTTGAAACCAAAGTGCTCAAGCTATGGAACTCGCTCTTGTTAGCTCACAAAGTCACTCCTAGGCTCACTTTCTCAACCCAACACAAAGATGATGGCTTGAATCCACAAATCTCACAAAGAGATGGTTGGGGAGAGCCACTAAGGCTTAGAGCTAGTTAGAAATGGCTAGGGATCTCAAAGAACAACACTAGAAGCAAGAACCCTCACTTGAAGAGGGCTTGGGGTATTTATACCCCTCAAAGGAGAAAACTAGCCGTTAGACCCCGGGTGGCACCGGTCAAACCGGTGCCCTACACCGGTCAGACCGGTGTATGAAAAACTAGTCGTTGGGCTAGCGGCACCGATCGACCGGTGCCTCGGACCGGCCGGGCCCGAGTTGCCCCCAAAACCTCTTTTAAAGAAACTAGCACTTCACCACCAAGATGAAATGACCCGGTTAGGTTACGAGGGTTAGTTAGCACACTCAAGGGCTAGATCTCACTTAGGTCAACTAAAGAGCACTTTGACGTGGTCAACTTGCTAAGATGCATCCCTCTTGATAGTACGGCATGCCTATACTCAAGAAAAGAGTAAAAGATCTTCGATGACCTCTTGAGCTTGAACAACTTCAAATCTTGCCATACTTGATCGATAACCACTTGAGGGCTTTCAACATAGCCTTTGACTTGAGCACGCCCATACTTGAGCTAGTGACTTAGGATCTTTCCATATAGCATAAGAATGCACACTTGGATCCATGGCCACTCCATGTTGCCAATCTTAACGAGTTGATGACTTGCAAAGCTTCTCTCGGTTAAGGTTTGAATATGATACTTGAAGACCCCGGGGATGCTAGACCTTCACCCTAGCAAAACACTTATGGCGGCTTAGCTACGGCCCCAAAGATTGCTTAGTCCCTCACCCTAGACATCTCGGTTGATCTCTTCATCACTTATCCAGATCCACTTTGAGTTCCACATTGCTTCACACGCAATTAACCTTCATTTGAAAATCCCGCTTCAAATGCTTGATCTTGATTGACAACGGATATGCAAGCTTCCATTTTTAGAACCATAAAGAGTATACTCATCATCTTGTTCTTTTTCAATAAACTCATGAAGTCTTGCACCATATGCTTATCGTTGTAGATGTGAGCCATAGAATACATCCATATTTAAAATGCTTCAAAAGTAGCTCATGAATATATAATGAAAACTCGCTCACGATCTTAGACAAAAGCATTAGTCCTTTAATCGCCTTGTCATTCAATTCACCAAAATCCACTTAGGGGCCTAGATGCACTTTCAATCTCCCCCTTTTTGGTGATTGATGACAACTCGATTAAAGCTTACAAATAAAACAATAAAGCGCATTTAGATTCTTAGATATAGCTAGAGCTCCCCCTTAATTTGTGCTTTGAGTTAGATTTCAAGAAAATGGCCTTAAATGCCATTAGCACAAATTTGGAAGAAAAGACGTGTGAGCTCCCCCTATATCTTAGAATCAGTGGAGTGCAACATTTGTGAATGACAAAATAAAATCCGTGATGCGTATGACAAGATATGCACAAAGCAAAGAAAAATGAGCTGATTGGGCAGCACCGGTCAGACCGGTGCCCCTGACCGGTCAGACCGGTCGGGTCCAGCCAGCTCGCTCAACTGGGCGGCACCGGTCAGACCGGTGCCCTTGACCGGTCAGACCGGTCAGGTCCAGTCAGCGCACAAAGCAACAGAAGTGTGTGCTATTTGGTCCAAGGTGATCATGCCAGGGTTGCAAGCTGGTTTAGATCACCTTGCTCCATTTAGCCAACACAAACAAACACCATTCAAAGCATGCATCACAATCTAACAATAAGGTCGCTTAAATATTACAATAAGGTTTGAAACACACAGTGGCACTCATACAAAAGTTCTCAAGTCCACTAAGATGAAGTTCTAACTTATTACAAGGCTTATCTCAATAGCCAGCAGGCACCTCGGCCGTATCCGGGCAGGGGCACCTGGCGACGGCAACACGAACGTATGCGCACCCCCGACAAAGACAAACTTGAGGCTTTAATCGCAATTCTTCTCCCCCTTTGTCATCAAGCATCCAAGAAGGTCCCGGAGAAGAAGCGACTGCCGATCACCGTCCGTGAGATCCGTCTCCCGGGTGAGAGCTCCCTCCTATTTGAGAGCCGTCAAGAATCCAATGCAAAGGAGAGTTTAGGTAAATCGATTCCGAGACGTTGATCCGAGATGGATGAGCGATGGGAGCACGGTGTTTACCATAGAAGTACGGGTTGTAGCCAAAGATCTCGGCGGAGAAGCGAGCACCCCAATCTTGTACTTGCTCGGGAGGTGGAGGAGGTGGGGGTACTTGCCCTTCATCCATGAAGTGAGACGATCCCGCTACGTCCGGAGGAGGAGGTACAAATGGTGGAGGAGGTGGAGGAACCGATGAAGATGATCCTTGTCCTTGCTCGGACTCGAAGAACATGGGTCCATATTGATTAAGCAAGTCCGAGTTGGCCCATCCTCTCATCCTTTCCTCAAAGGAAGGTATCTCAACCGGAGGAGATTCTGGAGATGGAGGAGAGCGAGGTGGTTGAAAACCTTGGGCATTGTGCATGAGCTTCATCGTATCCCGCATTTGCTTGTTTGCCCGTCTTGACCTTTGCTGCTCAACCTGGATGTCATGCTGGCTCCGACACATCCCAAAAATGAAGTTGAGAAACTTCTTCAAAGGAGAGGTGGATCTGCGGGGTCTGCCTGGCTGCCCGGCCTCCCCCCCGGCCGGACCGGTGCTCGGCACGGACGCCGTGCTAGTCCGAGCACCAGCCTGAGGCACATCTGGCCGAGCTGCTCCCTCCTCAAATATCTCTTCCTCTTGACCTGGTACATGCTCAACTCTAGGAGATGGAACCCGTGGATTCTTGCTTGGGTTGAGCTTCAGAGGCTTGTGAGTCACATTCTTCGGAAACTCTGTCTTTGCAACCTTTTCGATCATATACATGATGTAAGGGCTATAGCCGTGATCTTCTTGGGGTCCTCTCGATAGATGCTTAATCTCTTGCCAAATGAAGTCCCCAACACCGAACTCCGGAGCTCCCGGCCTCAAAGCCACCATCAAGTTTTTCTGAAACTTAGTGATTTCTGAGGGGTTTCCATCTCTAGGTGTGATAGATACCCTAAGTAGCCTATTTAGGACAGCGAAGTAGGTATAGAGGTTCTTCACCTTCCCAAAGTTGGCATGCTCACCGCGAGGGTACATCACGTGCAAAGCATCCTTCTCTAGCTCCCCCTCATCATGGAGCTTCCTCAACTCCCCATCTCCCCGCCATGATCCCAAAGCATCTCAAGAATCCGTGGAATGTAATGGAGTACTTTTGGCCGTTAGTCATCCAAATCATGGCCCCGTCGGCCTCAATGTGACCAAAGTGCACTCGTGGCAAAGAACTCGGGTGATGATCTATTTGTTCCAATCTTGTCGGAACCCCATAAGTGACTTGACCCTTTGCCTCTCACAATTGCTGATTACTTCATCAAAAATAGGGTCTCCTTTCCTTGCCATGTGCCCCCAATCCACATATTGTGCCTTGTGTGTGATCTTGGGCTTCTTTATAATCACTGTAGCATAGTAGTCTTGCTGAAATTTAGCCCAAAACCTAGGGTCCGATGCGGTCTTCCCCTCCTCATAAGGGTTCTTGTCCCTCAGCTTCTTTAGGGCTTTGGTCATGCCAGCCCCGTGATACTTCACCGGCCGATCAGGGTAAATGTACGTGGGTGGCATGATCCTCAACCTACCCTGATCGTCGTCGTCCTCTTCCATAGCATCTACATCCTCCTCCTCATCCTCCTCATCCTCATCCTCATCCTCAGCACCATCGCTGTCTGACCCAGCCTCCTGGTGCCTCCTCAACTCAAACTGACCCGGATAAGTCTCATCTTCAACATTGTCATCGCTGCTCGTTCCGGTGTCACCTCCTAGATCAGGATCCTCAGCACTTGCTTGAGTTGAGCGGCGTCTCAATCTTTTGCCGCTGATGTTGACAGTGCTGCCCCCTTCCCCAAAATCACCGGGGATAGCTCCTCGGCGAGTGAGGACTTCTTCTCTTCTTTTCTTAGCCCCTTCCTTTTCCCGCACCATAGCTGCTGTCCTGAGTCACACAAAGGATGACAAGAGTGTATAAGACTCCAGGAAAAAGATTGAATTGAATTGGAATTGAATCTTGAAAGTTCAGAACAATTGGGTCTGTTCTGGGCCACACCGGTCGGACGGTGACGGCACCGCCGGACCGGTGCCACCCGCGAACGAGCCAATTGCTCCCACATTCAATCCGAGCACAATTCGTTAAACTAGGATTTGGTCTAGATGAACAAAAGACACCCTAGAATAGATATGTGTTGAAAAACAAGAAGAAAACACAATTTGGGGTTGGACATGCGCCACCGGTCGGACGGTGACGGCCACCTGGCCGTACCGGTGAAGGCCGTCCGAACCCAATTTGTGATTTCTCACAATGTGTCCAACAAAACGCTATGGATCTATAGGAATGTCTTCTAGGTGATCTCGTAAGATGTTCTACCAACGGGAATTCAAAACTTTGCACCAAGTGAGGAGATCGGGCAAAAGAAAGTTTTGAATACCTTTGGAGAGAGAACTCGAGTTGAAACCGAGAAACTTGAAGGGGAAAGTGAAGAGGGGCCTTGGGAGATCCTTTTGCTTCCAATCTTGAGGCTTTTCCTTGGTTGAATCTTCAAATCACCATGGATTGTGAGAGAGGTGAAAGGGAGGAGATGGAGGAAGGTGTCCACGGTTTGAGGCGGAGGTGGTATGGTGAATGATAGAGGAGAGAGAAGGGAGGGGGGTAAAAGGATTCCTTTTACTTGTGGCCCCACGGCCGAAGCCGGCGTCACCGGTCGGACGGTGACGGCCACCGGTCCGACCGGTGGCGACCGCCGTCAAGCCGGAGAGGCCATATCGGTTTTTCCGGCCCCCCTCGGTAGAACCGAAGATCCCGATAAAATTCAACGGGGAGTCCTTATCGGTAGAGCCGACACGTCCTCGGTAGTACCGTCCCTTTTTCTCCTTTTTGAGATTTTGCTCCTTGAAACTTCTCCAAATATGTTATAGGACAATTCTCATCCACTTAGGTTGCATAAACACGATTATGTGACTTCAAGGTCACCACCGGTCGACGGTGGGTTGCACCCCGGCCGGACCGGTGCGGCCTTGAGGAACGAAATTTGAGCCACAACACGAATTTTCATCTCAACCTTTAGGGATGTTTTGGATATGAGATGTTAAGATGATATTGATCCAATAACCATCGGTTCTTAGAAGAATGAGAATTTACCAATCTAATTTGCGAATTCTTGATTCTTCCAAGATTGAGAGAGATAAATAAGAATGGATTTAAGGGACTTGAGAAAATCTTCTTAATTGTGACTAGCCATCAATCAAACAATGAGAACTATAGTCACAACTAAGTTGATTGGGTCACTAAGACCAAGAACCAAATATTTTTCAAAGAAAGCACACTTCCCGTTCATGCTAGTTGATTTTTCGAAAAAATCTATTCTATATCACAAAGTGCATGCATCCACTTCAAATGAATGCCCTAACAAGCATATTTGGCTCATATCTTCATCCTCGAGACACAAAGACGAGTAGAAGTAAAGATATCAACCAAATATCTAGAGAGGAGCTCAAGAGGTCCATTTGAAGCAATTACATGCTAAGGATGGCACACTAGCATGATGTTTTTATGGCCTAGATCCATTACGGTATTTCAATGAGTTTTGTGAAAACATACCTTTGCCTTAAGACCATTTCATTTGTGCATATATTAACTTTCAAGCAGTGTTAGCTCTTACTTGTTCTTTTGGAAGTTATGCTTATCGAGAGCTTCCTTTGAGATGCACAAACGAATGAGACTATAAGATCACTTAGAAGAAATTGTTAGTCTCACAAGTGACTCAAGTTTTGTAATGAGCTCCCCCTTAAGTAGTGCTAGAGAATTTGAATTTCTCGACCAAGGCACTTTGCTCAATCAAGAACATGTTGAGGCTCATTCCAAAACTTGGTCATAACACACGAATGATTTGATAATTGACATGTGTTTAGCTTCTCATAACCTTTGACGCCAAATCACCCTTCTTCTTGAGGGTTTGGACAACCCCCGGTCACCCGGCACTCATGCCGGGTCACCCCCGCCGCTTACGAGAGGCGTATCGGGTCACCCGGAACCCGTGCCGGGTCACCCGCCCAAGTTGCACTGGTTGCGTTGGCACCGGTCGACCGGTTCGTCACCGGCCAGACCGGTGACCACCACCTGACCCACTTTTGTGATTTTTCCTTCCCTTTTCCTTGAGTGAGTGAATGTATCACTAATTACAGTCCTGCAACCAAGGATAAGGCATTGCTCTACTAGAGAGCCATTAAAGGCATCGAATGGCATGAGAAGGTAAAACTTCATAAAATTAGTCGAAGTCACCACCTCATGCTTTGCTCATGCAAGAAGAGCTTCACATGAGTGTTCACCAAGGACCAAAGTGACTTAGACTCAATTGAGCGCATTAGTTACCGAGATGACATTGATTTCACGAAATATATGAGTTTGCTCTTCACATGGTCAATTGAATTCATCAAGATTTCTAAATCCTCCAACCATGTGCTCAATGCATCCCTTACAACCCGCAAGCTCGGTAAGCATTCCTTGGTACCCAACACTTGTTGGGTCCTATTGGGTTAGTCACAAGGTGCTTAGGAACCCAAATAGCTCTCATGCTACAATGAGGTGAACTAATCTCCCTCATTACACAAGTTCTATTCTTATCGTTCCCAAGCTTATGGAAATCATAATGGACAAGGTTTGATTTAGGAACGTTACCATTTGGGCAATCCTTGCCCATGTGACCCTTTTGACGGCATTCGTAGCAAATGCGACTTTTGTTCTTGTTGGTCACCCCATTCCTTGCAATTTCTTTTCTACACTTGCTTCTGAGACTTGTTCTTGGAGAAGGTGGCTTCCTTGCCTTGTTTGCTTGAAGTGGGGCCGCCCGGCCGCGACCGGTCGACCGGTCACGGTCAGAGCCACTGCCCGTTGTTGCTTTTGGGCACGAGTCGGCAAGGTGTCCCTTCTCTCTGCACTTGTAGCACACCCTCCACTTGTTGGAGCTTCTAGGCTCCTTGGAGTGTGACTCTTGTGCCTTGTGCTTCATAGGGCGATAATGGGGTTTGATTTCCCCAATCTTGCTCTTTTCTTGAATATTGTGCTTGTGGGACCTTGTAGTTTGTTGAGGGGTTGAACTAGTGGCGGTTGATCCCTTCCCAAGCTTCTTCACCACGCTTTCACGGTTATCTTGAGAAGGTTGCACTTTGCTCTTCTCCTTCAACACACACAAGTCCTTTTGGAGCTTTTCGACCTCTTGTTTTAGTTTATCATTTTCAGCAGCAATGAGGTCTTCACAAGATTCTACAAGTACATGCTCAATGCTAGATTGGCTTGCTTGAGACAAACAATCATTAGCGCTAGATAAAACAACTTGAACTTGTGAGCATGTGCATGTGTGAGATAGAGGTTGTAGAGATTTTACCGATGAAAGCACAACCTCATGGGCTATCTCTAGTGTTGCATAAGAATCAACAAGCTTCTCAAAGGAAATTTCAAGTTCATTGTGATTATCTTGTAGGACCATATGCTCGCTAGTGAGCTTCGCTAGTTTGGCTTCTAGATCATCATTGGCATCTTCTTCTAATTTAGCTCTACAAGCAAAGGATTTGATGTCATGATCATATTTGTTAGCCAATGTTTCATACTTACAAACCAAGGATGCAAGTTCGGATTTGAGAAGCTCAAGTTCTCTTGACGAAGAGCTTGAAGCTTCAATCTTTTGGTCCTTAGCCCCTTTGGCTTGTCTCTTCTTCTTGCTTCTCTTCTCCTTCTTGGCCATTAAGCAAGTTGGTGTGCCCCTGCTGGCACCGGTCTGACCGGTGGGTGTCACCGGTCTGACCGGTCCCTGCAGAGGGACAGCGTCTTCGCTTCTTTCCTCTTCTTCTTGCTTGAGGTTTGATGCTTGATGCTCAGTGGATGTTGTAGAGGTAGGGCACATCTCCACTGACTCATCTTCATCATCGCTCTCGAGTTCATCCCATTTGGTGTTTACCAACTCAAGTAGTAATTTCCAAATGAGATGAGCATCTTCGGAAATCTTTTTGCTCTTCAAGATAATGTAGTTTAGTTCTCTACATACACAGCTACACAAGAGGTTAGTAATAATGGCATTGAGTTGCTTCTTCTCCAAGTCCATTGGCGAGACACATGTCTCATCCTTTGGAAGGATACTCGCAACCATAATGCTCTCAGCGGTAGGGCCCAAAACCTTAAGTGCAATGAGAACATTAGAGCACCAAGAAGAATAGTTTGAGCCATCTAGAGCTAGAGGCTCAAACGGTACCTCACAAGTTGTCGACATCGAAGAACTCCAAGCGGTTAAGCTCGAATCGGAGCACCAAGCTCTGATACCAATTGAAAGGACCTTGATGTCGCCTAGAGGGGGGGGGTGAATAGGCGTGACGACCCAATTAAACTTTTTCCCCCAAAGCACTTGAGTCGACAGGTGCTCCACGGTCAAACCGGTGGTGGTGACCGGTCGGACCGGTCAAGCAATCGGTCTTCACGGATGACACCGGTCGGACGGTGTGCCTCACCGGCCGACGGTGTAGCACGAAGAACTCCGCAAAAACAACTTCAAGCACCTCTTGGCTTCTAGCACGAACTAAACTCGGGGTGTGGCTTTTGTAGATGATCACAATCGAGTAATGAGCCACCGCACACACAAGTAACACACCCAAGTAGATCGAAGCGGAAGCAAATGTAATATGCTAGAAAAACAACTTAGAGAGTCAAACCACACAAAGAAGCAAGGATTTGTTTCCCGAAGTTCACCACCCACCGAGGAATGGCTACGTCTCCGTTGAGGAGCTTGTAAGGGACGATTCCCACAACAAGCGGGTCTTTTTCAACCACTTTCCTCCTTTCCACTAAGGTGATCTTTTCCACGAAGAGGCAAGATCGCAGCCCTTACAAACTTCCCGCCGCTCACCACAACCTTGGGAGCTAGCCGGCGACACTTAGCCGTCTAGGAGGCAAACCTCCAAGAGTAACAAATGCACCAAAGTTTGTAGACTTGAAACCAAAGTGCTTTGAAGCTATGGAACCTGCTCTTGTTAGCTCACAAAGTCACTCCTAGGCTCACTTTCTCAACCCAACACAAAGATGATGGCTTGAATCCACAAATCTCACAAAGAGATGGTTGGGGAGAGCCACTAAGGCTTAGAGCTAGTTAGAAATGGCTAGGGATCTCAAAGAACAACACTAGAAGCAGCAACCCTCACTTGAAAAGGGCTTGGGGTATTTATACCCCTCAAAGGAGAAAACTAGCCGTTAGACCCCGGTGGGCACCGGTCGGACGGCCGGTGCCCTACACCGGTCGAGGCCGGTGTACGAAAAACTAGCCGTTGGGCTAGCGGCACCGGTCGGACCGGTGCCTCGACCGGTCGGACCGGTCGGGCCCGAGTTGCCCCCAAAACCTCTTTTAAAGAAACTAGCACTTCACCACCAAGATGAAATGACCCGGAGTTAGGTTACGAGGGTTAGTTAGCACACTCAAGGGCTAGATCTCACTTAGGTCAACTAAAGAGCACTTTGACGTGGTCAACTTGCTAAGATGCATCCCTCTTGATAGTACGGCATACCTATACTCAAGAAAAGAGTAAAAGATCTTCGATGACCTCTTGAGCTTGAACAACTTCAAATCTTGCCATACTTGATCGATAACCACTTGAGGGCTTTCAACATAGCCTTTGACTTGAGCACGTCCATACTTGAGCTAGTGACTTAGGATCTTTCCATATAGCATAAGAATGCACACTTGGATCCATGGCCACTCCATGTTGCCAATCTTAACGAGTTGATGACTTGCAAAGCTTCTCTCGGTTAAGGTTTGAATATGATACTTGAAGACCCCACGGATGCTAGACCTTCACCCTAGCAAAACACTTATGGCGGCTTAGCTACGGCCCCAAAGATTGCTTAGTCCCTCACCCTAGACATCTCGGTTGATCTCTTCATCACTTATCCAATCCACTTTGAGTTCCACTTTGCTTCACACGCAATTAACCTTCATTTGAAAATCCCGCTTCAAATGCTTGATCTTGATTGACAACGGATATGCAAGCTTCCATTTTTAGAACCATAAAGAGTATACTCATCATCTTGTTCTCTTTCAATAAACTCATGAAGTCTTGCACCATATGCTTATCTTTGTAGATGTGAGCCATAAAATACATCCATATTTAAAATGCTTCAAAAGTAGCTCATGAATATATAATGAAAACCAGCTCACGATCTTAGACGAAGCATTAGTCCTTTAATCGCCTTGTCATTCAATTCACCAAAATCCACTTAGGGGCCTAGATGCACTTTCACTGCTGACGGCCCAAACCGGTCAGGCCGGTTTCTAAAACCGGTCAGACCGCTTCTGTTGGACTTAGCCTCACTCAGTCAGGGGAAACCGGTCAGACCGATTATGTCCAGAAACTCCCCAAAGACCCAAAACACCTCAAGAGCCTTTCCACATCTGAACAAATGAAGCCATGGTGCAACAGAGACTTCCTTGCTCAAAAACCCTTCTCGACAGCCCAAAGGACGAAACCAGTCAGACCGGTTTGGGAAACCGATCAGGCCGGTTTTTGCCTGGACAGTCGGGAAGAACACAGCTCGTGGAAAAAAAACTCCACCCTTCCACCAATCGATCTCTTGATTCGTTCCACAGATCAAAGTGAGACTTTGGGGATAGTTGGGGTACCTCGTGGGCTACCCTTGGCTAGAAGCTCGGTCCCCAAAACTCACTCAATCAAGAGGAATCAAAAGTCAACCCTCAAGAGCACCTCTAACCCAAGAACTCCGAAAACCCCAAAATCGAGCCCCTTAACTCACGGATTTGGGAGGGGAATCACAGCCCAAAGAACCACGAAGGGTTCCCACAAGTTTCCCTCATCAAATCCCCAAGAGCAAGGTCCAAAAAACAACCCAAGGAAAACACCAAGAGAGGGCTCCGAAAATCACCACCAAGAACAACCGGGAAAACACAACAAGGCCTTGAGGAACCACGCCGAATCATCTATACATTCCACAAAGGTTCATACAATGTCTAGCTTGCCGCCCGATCATCCAACCCTCTCAACAAGATCTCACCATGAAGCTCTCAAGCTAGTTCTATGGAAATCCTAAGGAAATAGGAAGGGAAATAGGAAAGCAAATGAACTAGGGTTCCAAGAGTTAGCTGCCATCCTCTCACCTCTTGGGTTATATAGGAGGTAACCGAAAGTCTAAAATACCCTTACTTCATAACTAGGGATACAAGCCACTCAAGGGCGGTTTTGGAATTCCTCAGATTTTCTCCATCGGACGGATGCCCGGCGATCGCACCCTGCTTAGCCTCAACGCAAGCCTTGCGATCCCGATGCGTGTCCTCCGCCTCGAAGCTTCTGGCGCCCAGCGACCCTAAACCGGTCAGACCGGTTCTCCAAACTGGTCAGGCCCGTTTCGGCCAGACAGCCATGCCCGGTCTTCGGCCTCAGCTTTGTGGCTCAGCCGAGTAACCCGATGATTTTTTGGTGAACCACCGCAAACCCCGCGAACTTGATGTAGCCTCCGCCAATCACCACTCATGAATTGGCTCCCACGAAGTCCCGACTTGACCTTGGTTTTGTGGCTCAACCAAGAAACCGTCCACCGACTTCATCTTGCTGTTCTTGCCACCATGCGGCCCGCACTTGACCCCGCTGGCCACCGGGTCCCTCGAACGAAGCCTACTTGTCTTCTCCACACCTGGAGGCCTCACCGACAACGACCTTTCACGCTTGTTCTTCACCTGCACCAACATGAGTCAAGCCGCAACCTGCACCTGCAATACTTAGCCAAGAATCAGTCCACACAATGTTGTCAATCACTCATCACACAAGGAAGCGACCATCCACCGATCCTCGAACCACACATGGTCCTCACCTGGTAGCGGTTTCTCGGTCGTGGAGTTCTCGGACTCAGGCTCGTCAGGGTCCGATCCAAATTCGAACTCGTAGTAAGAGTCCGAGTAATAGCCGGAGAAGGGGTTGGAGTCCGAGGTGTAGTCGGAGACGATCTCATTGCAGGCCCGGCGCGCAGTGAGAGCCTTCACATGGGCCTTGCTAGCATTGTCGAGGCCGTATGGGAAGTGCTCATGGAGTGGGAAGTCCGCACATGATGGCTAAGTAGTCAGCTCGCATGCGATGGCCCACGGGGACGTCGAGTTCGAGTTGGAGGCGGATCCAAACTCGAAGTCGGCGTGTTGGTTGTAGAGCGAAATTTCGCCGAATTTTCCGGTGAGTTCGCCCGTGATCACTTCGAGAAGCGTCATGAGCCCAATGCTCGGGTTGGGAGCCATGGTGAGGCGGTGTTGGAAAGATTCAGCGCCGTCAGCAGTGCAAACCCAAGACCCAAAGATGAAGGTGTCGCCGCGGTTGAAGGCGACGGTTGGCTTGATGGAGATTGAAACCGTAGAGTTCGCCATGAGACCTTCGGCGAGATCCCCTACCTGGCGCGCCAGCTACCGGTGTTTTAGACCGGCAACCTACCAAGGGCAGTACCCGAGGTAGATGAATGTGGCCTCGCCGAGCTCGGTAACTCGAAGGAAGAGACACATGGCACACAAATTAGACAGGTTCGGGCCGCGAGGTGCGTAATACCCTATGTCTTGTATTGCATAGCTCTAGATTGATTGGGTGTGTTTACAAGATGATGCGCATGAGAGAGATAGGGGTCCCTGCCTCGCCTTATATAGTCCGGGAGGCAGGGTTACAAGTCAGTTTGAGGACAGAGTACAAGTCGGGTACGTCTAGGAGTTCTCTACACAGCACAAGACATGTATAGCTTCCTATTCGAGTACTTCTCCATCGTAGTCCTTGTGCCCCACGCCATCAGGTGTCGTGTGGCACAAGCCGAGTAGTCCTAGGGGCCCACCAAGTAGTCGGTCCTGGTACCCACCAAGGTAGTGGGCCCAGGGAGGTCCATACGACAATGTCTATGCCAGGTGAGGAGTTTGACGTGCTTGGAGAGGACAAGCTGGCATTGCTGACGAGGCGGTTTGAGAGGTTGCACGAGAACCGGGTGAACATGAGGAGGAACACAAGGACATGCTTCCAGTGCGGCAAGACGGGACACTTTGTCGCTTATTGCCCGGAGACGGTCGATAACAAGGACGGCTACAAGCCCAAGTCGAAGACGGATGGCAAGTACCGGTCGAGGCGTGACCACAAGAGCAAGCACAAGGACGAGCGACTATCTAGGAAGAAGGAAAGTCGAAGAAAGGCCCGAGCGATGGTTGGAGCGAGTGACATCGACTCTAGTTCCGCGTACTCCACCTCGAGCTCGAGCGACGGTGAAGATGAAGGTGATCGTCGCAAGGGCGGGAAGTCATCCAAGAACCTCGGCGGGGCCGAGCTACTTCGCTAGATACGCTTCGCACCATGGCGGCGAGCCCCCGCGACAAGAAGAGCACACGGAGCGACTCGGACTCCGACTCCGACGATGAGGTGCATGATGAACTTCCCTTCTTGCGTCGGAAGAATGAACGGCTTGGCTTGTCGCTTGATAATCGTGATGACATGCTTAGACGGCCAAGAAGATGATGAAAGAGCTTAGGGCCTCGCTTGAGGATGCTAGGACTAGAGTGGCCGAGCTAGAAACACGAATTTGGATGCTAAGCTTGAAATTGATTCTCCGAAAGTTTCGGATGTTGTTTCGGATGAAATTGAATGTGATAATTGTCCTATCCTTTCTAGCCGATCTTGCCTTGTTTAAGGAAAAGCATGCCTCCAAGTGTGAGGAATTAGATGTGCTTAGGGTTGAAGTGGGTGAGCTTAAGTCTAGACCCGCATTGCTAGGTGCTTGCACTTCTTGCCCCGTTTTGCATGAAAATATTAATGAGATGCATGCTTACACCGTTTCTCTTTAGGCTAAGCCGAAAGAACCAATTCCTTCATCTTGCTCTACTTGTGAATTGCATGAACTTGCACATTATGTTGATCGTTTGCGGGATGAGAATGATGAGTTGAGAAAGTTGATGGGTTGGTTGTCCGTTCATTAGCCTCGCTTGAGGATAATGATCGAGACATACAAGAGGCGAGGATGGTGAGGGACTTGGGGCAAACAAGGTTGGTGAGGGAAGTGGAGAGAATATCCCGCAGCCACCAAAAACCCACCACAAGAATGATTTCCCTCATAAACCTAACAATCTTAGGAACCGACTAGACACAACCCCGGCTCCACCCGTGTTTTCCCCACAAACAAATGATTTCCAAAAGCCTATCAAGTTTGTGAGCACTTCGGGGAAAGTGTTATTTGGGAAAGAGAGTGAGAAGCCTAGTGAGGAGAAACCGGTTGAGAAGCCGAGTGGAGAGAAACCAAGTTAGCGGCCCCAACCCAAGCCTAAACCTAAGGTTGTGAAGTTCCATTGTGATCATTGGGGGAGAGATGGTCACAAGCTTGAGTTTTGCTTCAAGAGGAAGCGAGAGGAGAGAATGGCGAAGGAATGGGCTAATAAGGATGAGTACCACTCTTCCAATGGTGTACTTGAGCCTCGTGTGCGGATGCCCGGGGCCAAGGCAAGTGTGAGGACAGAGTTCCGGCTTGGGGAGAGCAAAGGCTGCTAGAGGTGTTGCTAGCCGAGCTACACCGGTCGGATCGGTGGAGGTCCGGACAAGCGAACTTTGGGTTTCGTGCTAGTACGAGGTGCTAGGTTTGGTTCCGAGGGTCGTGGTTCCGGTGGTTGGTCCGGAGAGTTTGCGGGGAGGTCGGTTTGCGAGGCGTTCTCCCACTCGTGCTCAATACGGGGATGGGAGGAGTCGTAGCTTTGAGATGGAGAAGAGGGACGGTCCACGGTTTTCCTTTCGTGGTTTTGGTCCTCCTCCAGTTAAAGAGGGTTGGTTCCCTCATAGTGGTTACCGTGGTGGTGTTCGTGGATGTAGCTTTGGTAGGAAAGATGTTTTGGATTGTGCTAACCCCACTTTTGAGCAATTGGCTCGGCACTAGTTTTACTCTTTTGGTACTAACCCCGGTCTTTGAGTCGTTTGTTCGCTCACGTGCTCATTTTTGAATTTCGGGTGGGAGACTTGAAGAACATTTGATTGATTGACTCCGGTTGCTCGAGGCATATGACCGGAGACAAGGGTAGTTCTCAAGTCTCGTCCGGTGGTGACAAAGAGGTACATCACTTTTGGGGACAATGGACGAGGGCGTGTGTTGTCGGAAGGTGAGATTAAGGTAAGTGACAAGATCACTCTCGTGGTGTGTTGCTCTTGTTCAATCGCTTGGGTACAATTTGCTTTCTATGTCCCGGCTATTGGATGAGGGTTCGAGGTGTTGTTTCGGCCTGGTGGTTCTCGGATTTTGGACTCTCGAGGGGACCTTGTACGTATGGTCGTTCCCGAGAGTCGGGTGTTTCGAGCAGATTTTTCTCGGATTTCGGTGTTGAGCGTTGTTTCTTGGCCGGTTCTTCGAGTGGGTTGTGGAAGTGGCATAGGAAGTTGGGTCACTTGAGCTTTGACCTTTTGTCTCACTTGAGTAAACTCAATTTGGTCCGAGGGTTGCCACGGTTGGGGCTTGAGAAAGAGTTGGTTTGTGCGATATGTAGGCATGCCAAGATGGTAGTCTCTTCTCACCCGCCTCTCACCGATGTGATGACCGAGCGTCCATGCGAGCAGCTCCATATGGACCTTGTTGGCCCGGCTCGTGTGCGATCGAGGGTGGGAAGTGGTACGTCCTTGTTGTGGTGGACGACTACTCTCGGTATGTGTGGGTGTTCTTTCTTGAAGAGAAAGACAAGACGTTTGGTTTTGTTCGAGATTTCATCTTGAGGTTGAGGAATGAGAGGCACGGAGATACCATACGAGAAATCGCACCGATATTGGCTCGGAATTCGAAACTCTCATTTTGAAACCTTTTGCCATGACTTAGGTCTTGAACACCGAGTTTTCGAGTCCGTATACACCTCCCCGAATGGTGTTGTGGAAAGAAAAACGAGAACCTTGTGTGAGATGGCTCGGACGATGCTTGATGAGCATAGGAGTCCGAGAAGGTTCGGGCCGAGGCGGTGAATACCGCGTGCTATGTCTCGAACAGGATCTACCTCGAGTGCATAAGAAGAAAACCTGCTACGAGTTGATGCACGGTCGCACACCCAAGGTGAGTCACTTCCATGTCTTTGGTTGCAAGTGCTTTATTCGAAGAAAGGGAAGAAGTTGGATAAGTTCGAGGCTAGGTCGCTCGATGGTATTTTCTTTGGTTATGCATCTCACTCTAGAGCATATCGTGTGCTCAATCTTGAAACTAACCAAATCGTGGAGACTTGCGAGGTAACCTTCGACGAGACGAGCCACGTACTCGGCTTGTCTTTGAGTGTGCGGTGATGATGAACTTGGCGAGGAGATCTTTCGGGGAGGAGGAGCATGAACATGGAGATGATGAAGATGGCGGTATGGTGCCCGTGGCCGAACATGTACATACTACTTCGACTACGGTGATTGGCTGCCCCTCTCCCACACCTACGCGGCAAACCAAGATCAAGGAGAAGGCTGTTGTTGAGGGGGAGGTAGCATCAAGGCGAGAACCTCCCCGGCGAGTACAAGTGGATCACCCGGCTTCGAGGATCATCGGCGACATGAATGAACGTACTACACGGTCGAGGGTTCGAAACAATTCTCATTTCGCTCATGCTGCATTTGTTGTCATTTTTGAGCCCAAAGACATTGGACACGCACTATCCGATCACAATTGGGTTAATTCGATGCATGAGGAGTTGGAGAATTTTGAGAGAAATCGAGGTTTGGGAGTTGGTTGACCCTTGTGACGCCCCACGTTTTTCATTAGCGTCATTAGCGCTAATGGCCGAATCGGCCGAGTCAAACCGGCCGACGCGGTCAAACTTAGGTCAACTCCGGGCCATCACCTTGAAAACCGAGCCAACAACCCCTATTGACCCCTTGACCAAGTCAACACACCCCGGTGGTCAACCCTTGGCCAAAGACACGGTCAAACCTCGCTTAAACGCCGGCGTCGGCGAATGTCTTCGGAACTTTTGCCGCGTTCTCCAAATTTCACCTAAACACTTAAAAATCTACCAATATGAAAGTTGTCCAGTTTGTTGAGGGAAACAACTTTCATGCAGATTGGCATTTCAGATTTTGAGAGGAAATTGGTGAAAAACTTGGTCAACTGTCAGGCACCTCTCGTTCGCCAAAACATGGCGACATTCAAAGTTTGGCGAGCGGTTTTTACAAAATCCGTGAAGAAAACACCATACGGCCTTTGTGAAAGTTGTAGGGGTAGTGAGACCTACAACTTTCTTATTCATCACTTTGTGCACTTCTATTCAAGTTTTTGGAGATTTTTGCGCTCGAATAGGAGTACTATGAAACATTTTTGAGCCGTCCGAACGCCGCGCCGCGACGTCGCGCGCCGCGCGCGTCGCGCCCCGCCACCTCGGCGTCCGGGCCGCGCCCGCGCCTTCCCCGGGCCGCTCGCGCACCGAGGCGCGTTGGAATCCGGTCCTTCCCGCACGTCATGCCACACCGTCGCCGGGCGCACGCCTTGGACCGCCGGTCCTTTCCCTCGTCCCTATCCGCGCACGCCTACCGAGACGAAGCCGTGCGCCGGTCGGTCCTCGTCGGCCCCGAGACTAGCCGCCCATCGCCTATTTTAAGCGACCAAGCCGCCTCACGCACGCATGCGCCGCGCGCCGGCCGCACCGCAAGCCGCCGCCGCGCCGCCATGGCCGCCCACGGCGAGCTTCCCCCTCCACGCCATCGGACGCCATTCGTGCACACACTCGCCACCAAGACCCTCCACCACGGCCTCTAGACACATGGATTGCTCGGCGAGAATCGGCATCCTCGCCGGGATGCGGCCGTAGGGCCGCCGCCGCCCCTCCATCGGTCGCGCTCGCCGCCGGCCTCCCGACCCCCAACTCCGGCTCAAATCAACCCTAGGTGAGCCCTAGCCCCTTCCCCAACCATTTCCCGGTGATCCCCTCGCCGGAGTCGCCGGAATTTGGCCTCCCGCGCCACCCTCCATGGCCGGGGGCCACATTTCATGGGACTAAATCTTTTCGGGGGCCTCGGCGCAAAACCTCAACTTCAATAGTATTTCCAAAATGCTGAATCTTGTAAATTCTCTAGAAAATCGTAGAAAATTCGGAAAAATGCAAACTCAATTTTGTTGGATTCGTTGTGGAAAATACTACAACTTTTGTTATACTCACCTAGTCGATTCTTGATAGTTTTAGCATGAAAAATAGGAATGTGAAAAACCAAGATCCGCAAACTCAAAATCCATGAGTCCCCCGTATCCAATTTTTGGATATGTTGTGTGTGATGTTATGACTAGCTCCCGTGCCAAACATTGCACAAAGTTATGAAGTAAATCGTTTTATATGAATTTTTTCCATTTATGCGAGAATGTCGCCTAGATGATTTTTGTAGCTAAAACTAGTTATGTTTTTGTGCCCAACTCCTACATGTTGAAAATGCACCTCCGGTGAATTAACCACAATTTTATAATTGCCGAAGTATTTATTCTTGAAATATGCTTGTTTTTCTTTGTAATTGCACAAGTCAAATTTCATAGTAGTTCTAGGTGTATATGCTGCATCCCTAGGTTAGTTTTGGACCATATAACACCTGTAAGAAAGTTAGGATCATTTTGATGAGTATTTATTTTTTTGTGCATTTACCTTGTCCTTCTAGCGAGCTTTTGTCATTTTCAAAAATAATTAATTTCTAGCTATCCACAACATGCATGTATGTCCGGTGGCTTGTTATAGGTGTTTAATGTTAAAGACACCCATCCACCGAATTTTATTAATTAACCTCATGAATACAAGCTATGGAGGCAATTAAGGGCTTAATAGTCTTTTAAAAGGGAAAAATCACCAACCCACCTTTAATAATCACATGTGTGGATGTAAATCGATTAAAAAGGCTAAATGTACCCACCCACTGCCGTTTGTGAAGTAAAATTAAATTACTTACATATATATGTACACAATCACTATCAAAAAGAATATTTAATAAAGAGCTGCATATTGTTCCTTTTTGGAAGAGTATGCTTGAATGTATTTCTTATCTAGGTGAATGTGTCCAAACAATGCACCCATGGTTGCCGGTTGTAGTTAATTAAATTAAAAATCGACAAATAAACCCGGCATTTGTATCCGCGTGTAGATCTTTCCGACGATAGATGTACGCTCGTGCCGAAGGTGGAAAAGAAGGTGTTGACAAAGAGCTGCGGTTCGCGGACGTAGCTCAAGACGTGGACCCAAGTCCGAAGGGCCCAAGGCCAACCTTGCCAACGAAGGCAAGCCCCGGTCTTGGATTACGACCGGTGATGACATCACGGATGGCCTCTCGTGATGTTTATCGTTGCGTTAGATCATTCTATTTCCGCTTGTTTAAAACTCGAACTCTTACCTCCCGTCGGGAACAATGGTTTGCAATAAAGTATTTTTCAATTCGTGTTGTACTCCGGACTCGCCTTCGCGTGAGTTTTTATGCATATGTCGATCCTCTGTATGAACTCCAAGTGATTTATCGGGCGTTAACCCGCAACTAACAACGGGATGATACTTTACTATTGCTTAATGAACAAAGTGGATTGGTTTAGGCGATAGAACGGTATTTTCCTGGGTGGGTTGTCACGGTTGGCACCGGAGCAATTATATGCACCGGAGATTAATTAATAACCTTAATCACCGGTTTTTGAATAAAATTGGCCAAGATTGTTTGATTTTCCAAAATACGTTGGTCCGTTAAGGATGAACTAGACCGAGAGGTCCTAGAGGTAATTTTTGGGTTCTTTCAAATGGCTTATTAACCTATGGTTTATTTTGCTAACTCCGAGCACATTACTTTATGTCAGACTTACTTTCTTGCACAACCAAACTAGATGAGCCACGTGTTTTATACGTGTGGTGTGCCCCATCACGGGAATTGTGAGGGTTGATGGAGTGATCCATTCCACGGATCCCATCTTCGCTACTGTTTATGAGTTGTGTGTCGCCACGTGTTTCATACGTGTGCATTCCGCATGTCGAGTATGCGAGGCAAGGATACACTCCATTCAAACGGACGGTGTCGAGGTTGGACGCTGTCCATGCAGCGGCTTAACGCATGGATATCGTTTCTATAGTGAACGAGTAATGTATAGGGACGCTTTCGTGACGTGCTTTGGCACGAAAGGTTCGTTTTACTCGCAGTACATAACGGCGCTTCGTTAATCACTAAGTGAGTACCGTATAGCTCTCGACTAGGTATTATAGGGAGAGACGAGTAAAAGCCTTGCCACCGGCACTAACTTCGATTTTTGGCTCATTTGCCATGTGAGGTCGACTAGGACGTCCCGCATGCATATTAAAAATCGAAATAACTAAACTGGACCCAAAACAGAATTTCCGTATGCTCTCTCACGAAGATTTTTCTAGTGTGAGTTTTTTTGTAAAGAGGTTATGTATTTGTTGTGCATGGGTGTTATGTTACCAAATTTTGTAAAAGCTTGTTCGTTATGTTCTTACACCATGTTCTAGGATTAATTAAAACTAGTGTGTTAAACAAAAGTTGCTCCATACCCAATCTAGTCTTTCCTTGCAAAAAATCCTTGATTATAGCTCCTTTCAATCTTGAGTTGCACCTTTCTAAGCGAACCTCGGCTTTGCCGTTTTGCGAAAGATCGGCACCCAAAACTTTGCCTCTTGTCACCTTGTTTTAAAATGATCTAAATCCACCTTGAGTACCAAAAAGGGTGCCTCCTAATCTTGTTAAGTTGCCACGGAATTGGAAATTTTTGGGGCTCGGGTTTGAGTTACGAATTTTGTTCGCAAATGCTAGAACTTTATGTCATTAGGTATGTGTACTTGCTTCGTGTTCTAACATACAATTGTTCCTTTGTACACATGACTACCTAGCATTGCCCAACATGAGAAAAGAGAACTTTTGCCATTCTACCATGTCCGTGGGAATGTCTTGATCTTAGAATTCAATCTTCAATGGTGTTTTCTTCTCGTCAACATGTTATCTTCGTCGACATGTATTTTTTCCTCCAATCTCGTTCGTCCTAAAACATGTTGAAGCACTAAGATATTCTTAGTATTGATATCCTTGTTATGGTTACTTCGAACTTCCAATCATGAGCTTATTCATCATGGTCTTGCTCACCGCATTTTGAAAAGTAAATATATAAATAACCATGTCCCTTCTTGAGCATGCATTTGCATAGCATGTGCATTTGGGAACCTTGGGTGAACTAACGTGCATACGCATGGAGTGTTTCAATATCCCCTACTCTATCATTTATGTTTGGTGACGTTGTTATCCCATAACTAAAGGTGCCGCGACGCAGCCTAGGGCGTCATGTGCGCCGCATCCACATAATTGCCACTAGGTGCGCGCTAGGTATCATGGTTGTGAGAATGTGACTCGCCACACATACCCCTTCTCTACCCGTGATTGTCCTCTCAATCACTAACTCATTTTGTGGGTAACCGAGTCATGCCGACATGCACCATAAGCACCATACTACATGAGCATATGCATCGTGTCTCCATAAACATGTGCATCACATCAATTTTTGAAAAGCATTGCACCATAGTGGCACGAAACACCGCCACCTAAGGTTGCAACCTAAATAACATGTGAGCAAGATCGTTCGGAAGATCCTATACCAATTTATCTCTCCATACTTTCCGCTTGCGTCCACAAGTAAACTCCGTGCAAAAGCTTTCCACCACATGTCGCCTTTGACTACTCCTATGGGCTAACTTTGAACCGATGGTGGTTATACTCTTTGCCCAATAATCCAATTGTTGCTCCCTCGCAGTAATTTCCGGAAGTCTTAAAGGACCACTTCCCTATTTCGCTGTCTTGTCCTTGGGATTTCGAATCTCGGGATGAGATTCTTCTTAAGGGGGGTAGGCTATGACGCCCCGGGTTTTTCATTAGCGTCATTAGCGCTAATGGCCGAATCGGCCGAGTCAAACCGGCCGACGGCGTTCAAACTTAGGTCAACTCGGGCCATCACCTCGAAAACCGAGCCGACAACCCCTATTGACCCCTTGACCAAGTCAACACACCCCGGTGGTCAACCCTTGGCCAAAGACACGGTCAAACCTCGCTTAAACGCCGGCGTCGGCGAATGTCTTCTCGAACTTTTGCCGCGTTCTCCAAATTTCACATAAACACTTAAAAATCTACCAATATGAAAGTTGTCCGGTTTGATGAGGGACACAACTTTCATGTAGATTGGCATTTCAGATTTTGAGAGGAAATTGGTGAAAAACTTGGTCAATCGTCGGCACCTCATGTTCGCCGAAACATGGCGACATTCAAAGTTTGGCGCCAGTTTATGCAAAATCCGTGGAGAAAAACACCATACGGCCTTTGTGAAAGTTGTAGGGGGTAGTGAGACCTACAACTTTCCTATTCACCACTTTGTGCACTTCTATTCAAGTTTTTGGAGAATTTTGCGCTCGAACGGGAGTACCGTGAAACGTTTTTGAGCCGTCCGCACGCGGCCGCCGCGACGTCGCGCGCCGCGCCCCGCCACCTCGGCGTCGGGCCGCGCCCGCGCCTTCCCGAGGCGCCCGCACCTTCCCGGGGCTGCTCGTGCACCGAGGCGCGTTGGAATCCGTCCCCGCCGCAGTCACGCCGCACCGTCGTCGGTCGCACGCCTTGGACCGCCGGTCCTTTCCCCGTCCCCGTGTGCGCGCACCTATCAAGATGAAGCCGTGCACCGGTCGGTCCTCGTCGGCCCCGAGACTAGCCGCCCATCGCCTATCTAAAGTAGCCAAGCCGCCTCACGCACGCACACGCCCGTGCCGACCAGGACCGCAAGCCGCCGCCGCGCCGCCATGGCCGCCCACGGCAAGCTTCCCCCTCCACGCCGCCTGGGACCGCCATTCGTGCACACACTCGCCACCACGATCCTCCACCACAACCTCCCGAGCCACGGATTGCTTGGCGAACCGGCGTCCTCGCCGGATGCGGCCGCCGCGGCCGTCACCGCCCCCCTCCGTCGGCCGCGCTCGCCGCCGGCCTCCCGACCCCCAACTCCGGCTCAAATCAACCCTAGGTGAGCCCTAGCCCCTCCCCCAACCATTTCCCGGCCGATCCCCTCGCCGGAGTCGCCGGAATTTGGCCTCCCGCGCCGCCCTCCATGGCCGGGGGCCACATTGCAAGGGGCCGAATCTTTTCGGGGGCCTCGGCGCAAAACCTCAACTTCAATAGTATTTCCAATATGTTGAATCTTGTAAATTCTCTAGAAAATCGTAGAAAATTCAGAAAAACACAAACTCAATTTTGTTGGATTCGTTGTGGAAAATACTACAACTTTTGTTATACTAACCTAGTCCGATTCTTGATAGTTTTAGCATGAAAAATAGGAATGTGATAAACCTAGATCCGCCATAACTCAAAATCCATGAGTCCCCTATATCCAGTTTTTGGATATGTTGTGTGTGATGTTATGACTAGCTCCTGTGCCAAACATTGCACAAAGTTATGAAGTAAATCGTTTTATATGAATTGTTTTTCATTTATGCGAGAATCTGCCTAGATGATTTGTGTAGCTAAAAATAATTATGTTTTTTTGCCCAACTCCTACATATTGTGTTGTTATGCCAAAAAGCACCTCTGGTGAATTAACCACAATTTTATAATTGCCAAAAGTATTTATTCTTGCAATATGCTTGTTTTTCTTTGTAATTGCACAAGTCAAATTTCATAGTAGTTCTAGGTGTATATCTTTGCATCCCTAGGTTGGTTTTGGACCATATAACATGTGTAAGAAAGTTAGGATCATTTTGATGAGTATTTATTTTTGTGTGCATTTACCTTGTCCTTCTAGCTAGCTTTTGTCATTTTCAAAATTAATTAATTTCTAGCTATCCACAAGCATGCATGTATGTCCGGTGGCTTGTTATAGGTGTTTAGTGTTTAACACACCCTTCCACCGAATTTTATTAATTAATATCATGAATACGAGCTATGGAGGCAATTAAGGGTTTAATTGTCTTTTAAATGGGAAAATCACCAACCCACCTTTAATAATCCCATGTGTGGATGTAAATCGATTTAAAAGGCTAAATGTACCCACCCACTTTGTTTGTGAAGTTAAATTAAATTACTTACATATATATGTACACAATCACTATCAAAAAGAATATTTAATAAAGAGTTGCATATTGTTCCTTTTTGGAAGAGTATGCTTGAATGTATTTCTTATCTAGGTGAATGTGTCCAAACAATGCACCCATGGTTGCCATTTATTGTTTGTAGTTAATTAAATTAAAAATCGACAAATAAACCCCGCATTTGCATCCGCGTGTAGATCTTTCCGACGATAGATGTACGCTCGTGCCGAGAAGGTGGAAACGAAGGTGCGACAAAGAGCCGCAAGACGTGGACGTAGCTCAAGACCCGGACCCAAGTCCGAGAAGGGCCCAAGGCCAACCTTTCCGACGAAGGCAAGCCCCGGTGCATATGATCCGGTTTTTCAAATTATTATACACTTATCTATGGATGCTTGTGCATTTACGTTTCGGGAGTTGTTTGAAACCCTAGATGCATGATCCCTAGGTACCTATGCTCTATCACTAGTATGCTAGGTCGATAGCTGCTATGCTATAGGACCGGTACAAGTCGAGTGATGTTCGTCACTCGCGAGAATAGGTTCTTATATTGGAATCATAAGATCTCCATAAATGGATTGCTCATGTGGTAAGATGATGGGATTTGGGCTCCGGTCCAGTGGCTTTCGAGGGCTAAGCTTTTGAACATGCTAAGCACTTGTCGGGAATGGGACCGGTAAGCCTAGTACCTTAATGACACGGCTAGGGATTTAACTGTCACTACTCTTGGGATGCATCTCACGGCTAGCTACCGGTGGTGTATGGTGAGTCCTGGTGCCTCGCGGGGTATGTCGGATAGCTTGCACCAAAGACTGTGGCCTTTTATCCCAACCCGAGGATTTTTGGGAACCGTTTGGTGGTTGTCCTCGCGGGGGCATCCTACCGTGTGCTTAGGTTTACCTTGCAAGGTTTAAATCAATCGATTGTCGACCTCTCACCGTTATTCGAGACTTCTTAATCAACTGGCCATGATATCCCATAACGATGGAACTTGGTGAATATTGTTGTATGAATTAATTGCTTGTCCAATTCTTGATTGAATTAGTTGGCACACCTAGAAATGGTAATCAATTAGAACTTGTGCTAAAACATTGAAAGTAAGGATCTACCCTTAGTAGTTGTTCAGCAAAAGAAACTCCACCGACCAAAAGCATGTATAGAGTTTGGTGATGTAGTTATCACCCGACGGTTAAGTCTTGCTGAGTATTAGTATACTCAGCCTTGCTTTCAAACTGTGGTTGCAGGTGTTGCTGACCGGGTGGATTACGACCAGTGATGACATCACAGATGGCCTCCTGTGATGTTTACTGTTGCGTTAGATCATTCTACTTCCGCTGTTTAAAACTCTGAACCCTTACCTCCTGTCAGGAACAATGGTTTTTAATAAAGTATTTTCAATTCGTGTTGTACTCTGGACTCGCCTTCGCGTGAGTTTTTATGCATATGTCGATCCTCTGTATGAACTCCAAGTGACTTACCGGGCGTTAACCCGGCAACTAACGACAAGATGATACTTTACTATTTCTTAATGACCAAAGTGGATTGGTTTAGGTGTAGTACGGTATTTTCCTGGGCGAGTTGTCACAACCCTCCCCCAAGGTGTAAGCCGATTGGGACAAAATGGGTGTGGATAAACAAAGAGGGAGGGAATGGTGAAGTGGTGAGAAACAAGTCGAGGCTTGTTGCTCAAGGGTTCAGTCAGAAAGAGGGGATCGTCTACGAGGAGACCTTTGCTCCCGTAGCCCGTTTGGAGGCGATTAGGATCCTTCTAGCCTTTTCCGTGGCTAAAGGATTCAAGTTGCACAAAATGGATGTGAAGAGTGCCTTTTTGAATGGTGTGTTGGAGGAAGAAGTGTATGTGAGGCAACCACCGGGGTTTGAGAGCGAGAATTACTCCCACCGGGTGTACAAGTTGAGGAAGGCGCTGTATGGGTTGAAGCAGGCGCCTAAAGCTTGGTATGGTAGGTTGAGGGGGTTCCTGTTTGAGAGAGGGCTTGAGATGGGGAAGGTCGATCAGACCTTGTTTCTTCTCAGGCAGGGCAGAGATATCCTGATTATGCAGGTGTACATGGATGATATTGTCTTTGGTGGCTCATCTAACTCTATTGTTGTAAGGTTTGCAGATGATATGAGCAGGGAATTGAGATGAGCATGATGGGTGAGTTGCAGTTCTTCCTTGGGCTATAAATCAAGCAATCAAAGGAAGGAACATTTGTGCACCAAGCTAAGTACACCAAGGACATTGTGAGGAAGTTCAAGATGGAGGACTCCAAGGCTATGGCGACGCCGATGAGTACGACTACAGCTCTTGATGCGGATGAGGAAGGTGAACATGTGGACCAAAAGGAGTACCGAAGCATGATCGGGTCACTCCTCTACTGTGCGTTCGTTTTCAAGTGTCTCCGAGGACTTCGCATCGGCAAGCGGTGAAGCGAATTTTCAGGTACTTGTGTCACACTCCCGACTTCGGCCTTTGGTACTCCGCGTCTTCTTCTTTGGCGCTTCATGGCTTTTCAGACGCGGATTTTACCGGGTGTCGGTTGGATAGGAAGTCCACTTCTGGGACTTGCCAGTTTTTGGGATCTTCTTTGGTGTCTTGGTCTTCCCACAAACAGTCAAGTGTTTCTCAATCCACTACCGAGGCAGAGTACATTGCCACAGCTAGTTGTTGCTCTTAGCTCCTTTGGATCACATACACCTTGAGTGACTTTGGTGAGGAGTATACCCATGTCCCACTTCAATGTGATAGCACCAGTGCCACAAGTGTTGCAAAGAACCCAGTGCTCCATTCCAAAACCAAGCACATAGAAGTGAGGTATCATTTTCTGAGAGACAACGTAGATAAAGGTAAGATATCCTTGATCCATGTACCCACACATGACCAACTAGCCGATATTTTCACCAAACCCCTAGATCAAGCAACTTTCACTTGTTTGCGGGGGGAGCTTGGTGTGTGTTTGATTTCTTGAGTTGGGTGTGTGGGAGCTCCTTTGTAGCATATGGATAGCTTTCCTTTGTGCATTTCTTGCATTTGGCATGGCAAATGTAACATCATGTATAGGCATCCTTGTATCTTAGATTGCATGCATTTTGTATCATATGCATTGGTTAGGAAAAGCTTCTCCAATATACATTGTTCACCATGGAGTGATATTTATGTCTTTGTGAGCTTGTTTGGTACGACATGGTTAGTTTGGCTTAGCTCTTGATAATCTTGATTTATATCCATGGTTGATGGCTATGTTTTTTGAAAAATGTCACATGTATGCTCTCTTGTGAGTAAATGCCTTTATATGATCTTGACATGTTTTAGTGGCTTGGCTATGCTTAATTTGTGGTTGGATAGCTTATTTTGATCATATGGGGCCAAAGGCTCATTTGCCATCATGAATGTTTAGCCCTCTTGCTTTATCTTGTGGAGGGGCATAAGTTCCTTTTTGTCGCAAAGACATTTCATGTACCAAATATGAATCTGAAAATGAAATGTAAAATGCTTGGAAAATGTGCTCCCATGTCATATGTGCTAAATTTAATTTGCTTTGGGTGCTAAACCGTTGCATGATGCCTACCAATGAGAAGTCTCATATATAGAAGTAGGCACATGGCTCGGTAGCTTTGACATGACATGAGGTGCTTGTAGGTGTTTGTGGTGGTCTTATGATTAGAATGGTTTTCCTAGCATGAAATTTGTGTGGCTTTTCCATTTTGACATGTTTTGCTCATGTTTAGGACTTTGCTCATGAGAGGGTAAATCTTCGCAAAATTACTCAATTCCATCTCAACTTCGTCCAATGGTTGTGAAACTTGGTAATCATGTAGTTCATGTCAATACGAAGCTATAGAGTATCTAACTTACTCATTTGAACATGTGTAGCATCCTATGTTGAATTTTGTCTATTTGAGAAGCTCTAGGTTGAATTTTTGGCTTTTTTGGCTTGATTCATGCATTATCAACAAGGGGGAGAAGTTTGAGCTTGAATTGGCTTGCTGCACGCATTTAGAAGGTTTCCAAGTGGTTTCGAGCTATTTTTGAGCTCTGGCAGTTTCCTGGTGGCATCGGCCTGACTGGTGAGGGGCACCGTTCTGACCTGTGTAGTTCCCATGTGCTGGGCGATCTTGTCCACTGGTCTGTCCGGTGAGAGCTGAGCTGATGCAGCTACTTAGTTTCATGAGGTGGTTCGCATGCATTCGTCCAGGCGGAGTTGCATTGGTTCAGGGGGAGCTTTCATGTGTGCAGTGGGAGCTCTTTGTGGTTTTCGAGCTTTTGTTTGGTGGTTTGCGCTCTTTGCTTGAGCATAGTTTTGTCTCAGATGTGTCGAGTCATTGCCCTTGCCTAAGGGGTCCGAGACTTGACTTCTTCTAGTGATCTTGCTCTTGGCCTTTGTTTGGCTTCCGATCGCTTGTTGGAGTTTCTTTTTTATTCGTTTCTTTTCTTTTTCTTTTCTCTCGTGTTACTAATTGTGGGTGTTGTAAATCCACTCATTAAGGGGAGATTGAGGACCATGTGTGGTTCGAGGACCGATGGATGGTCGCTTCCTGGTGTGATGAGTGATTGACAACGTTGTGTGGACTGATTCTTGGCTAAGTAATGCAGGTGCAGGTTGCGGCTTGACTAGTGTTGGTGCAGGTGAAGAACAAGCGCGAAAGGTCATCGCCGGTGAGGCCTCCAGGTGTGGAGAAGACAAGTAGGCTTGGTCCAAGGGACCCGGTGGCCAGCGGAGTCAAGTGTGGGCCGCATGGTTGCATGAATAGCAAGATGAAGTCATGGACGGTTTCTTGGTTGAGCCTTAAAACCAAGGTCAAGCCGGGACTACGTGGGAGCCGAGTCATGAGTGGTGATTGGTAGAGGCTACACCGAGTTTGCAGGGTTTCCTGTGGTTCACCAGAAAACCACTGGGTTGATCCACAAAGCCAAGACTGAAGAACTGAAGACGGAGATGCAGCAGCAACAGACCGGTCTGACCGGTGAGGAGCACAAGTCTTACCTGTGTGCGACAACACAGTCTGGAGACTTCGAAGCGAAGGACACGCGTCGGGATCGCAAGGCTTGCGTCGAGGCTAAGCAAGTTTGCGTTGGCTGGGCATCCGTCCGATGGAGCAATGACAAAGATTTCCGAATTCACCCTCGAGGGGCATGTATCCCTAATTAGCTAGTAAGGGTATTTTAGACTTTTGGTTGCCTTCATAGAACCCAAGAGGTGAGAGGATGGCAGCCATCTCTTGGAACCCTAGCTCATTTGGTTTTTCTATTTTCCCTTCCTATTTTCTCTAGGATTTCTATAGGACTAGCTTGAGAGCTTCATGGTGAGATCTTGTGAGAGGGAAGGATGATCAGGCGGCAAGCTAGACCTTGTATGAACCTCTTCGTGATGTATATACGATTCGGCGTGGTTCCTCAAGGCTTGGATGTGTTGTTCCCGTTCATTCTTTTTGGTGATTTTCGGAGCCCTTTCTTGGTGATTTTCTTGGAGCAATTTCGGGACCTTTCTCTTGGGGATTTGGTGGGGGATGTATGCATGAACCCTTCGTGGTTCTTTTCCATTTGATCCCCCTCCCAAATCCGTGAGCAAAGGGGCTCGATTTTGGGGTTTTCGGTGTTCTAGGGTTAGAGGAGTTCTTGGCGGGATTTCTTCGATTCCTCTTGATTTGGCAAGTTTTGGTGGACATTAACTTGGCTATGGACTCCCCATGAGGTGTTCCTACTATCCCCAAAGTCTTGCCCAAATTTGTGGAGCGATTCGGGAGATCGGGAGTTGGATTTGGGGGAGTTGACCCACGGGTGTTGTTCATCCCGAGAGCCGGGGCCACACCAGTCTGACCGGTGCCTCTCACCGGTCTGACCGGTGCAGACCGCAGTTGGGTTTTTGCTCGGTGAACGTTTGGGTGAGTTCGTTGTTGTCCTATTTTGCTGTTGTTTCGAGTTTGGGTCATGTCGGAGCTCGGTAGGCCAGTTTGGTGTTTTGGGGCTTTCTGGCTTCGACCGGTCTGACTGGTGCTACACCGGCCTCACCAGTGTAAGGGCTGTTCTGTGGAAGTTGCCAGGTTTCACCAGCAGGGACCGGTCAGACCGATGGTGCTCACCGACCTGGCAAGTGTAGGTCAGTGAGGCTCGAGTTTTGTGTTGAGGACCATGTGTGGTTCGAGGACCGGTGGATGGTTGCTTCCTTGTGTGATGAGTGATTGACAACGTTGTGTGGACTGATTCTTGGCTAAGTATTGCAGGTGCAGGTTGCGGCTTAACTGGTGTTAGTGCGGGTGAAGAACAAGCGCGAAAGGTCGTTGCGGTGAGGCCTCCGGGTGTGGAGAAGACAAGTAGGCTTCGTTTGAGGGACCGGTGACCGGCGGGGTCAAGTGCGGGCCGCATGGTGGCATGAACAGCAAGATGAAGTCATGGACGGTTTCTTGGTTGAGCCTCAAAACCAAGGTCGAGCCGAGACTACGTGGGAGCCAAGTCATGAGTGGAGATTGGCGGAGGCTACACCGAGTTCGCGGGGTTTCCGGTGGTTCACCAGAAAACCACTGGGTTCCTTGGTTTATCCACAAAGCCAAGACCGAGAACCGAAGACGGAGCCGCAAAGGCCGCGGACCGGCTCGACCGGTGGGGACCGGTCCGACCGGTGAGGAGCACCGGTCCGACCGGTGTGCGACGACGCGATCCGGAATCTTCGAAGCGGAGGACACGCGTCGGGATCGCATGGCTTGCGTCGAGGCTACGCGAGGTGCGGTCGTCGGGCATCCGTCCGATGGTGAAGACATGAAGACTTCCAAATCCGCCCTTGACGGGCTTGTATCCCTAGTGGTTAGAGAAGGGTATTTTACACATTCGGTTGCCTCCATATAACCCAAGAGGTGAGAGGATGGCAGCCAACTCTTGGAACCCTAGCTTATTAGTTTTCCTATTTTCCACCTATTTTCCTTAGGTTTTCTCTAGGACTAGCAAGAGAGATTCACGGAGAGATCTTGTTGAGAGGGATGGATGATCGGGCGGCTTGCTAGACCTTGTACGAACCTTTGTTTCATGTATAGATGATTCGGCGTGGTTCCTCAAGGTTTGGATGTGTTTTCCCGGTTGTTCTTGGTGGTGATTTTCGGAGCCCTCTCTCGGTGATTTCTTTGGGTTGTTTTAGGGACTTTTCTCTTGGGGATTTGATGGGGGAATTTGTGGGAACCCTTCGTGGTTCTTTGGGCCGTGATTCCCCTCCCAAATCCGTGAGTAAAAGTGCTCGATTTTGGGGGTTTCTTGAGTTCTTGGGTTGGAAGTGCTTTCGGCGGGATTTCTTCGATTCCTCCTTTTTGGACGAGATTTGGTGGCATTAAACTTGGCTATGGACTCCTCATGAGGTGTTCCCGATATCCCCAAAGTCTTGTTCAAGTCCGTGGAGTGATTCGGGAGATCGAGATTTGGATTTGGGGGAGTTGACCGCGGGTCTTGTTCATCCCGAGCTGCCGGAGCTACACCGGTCCGACCGATGCTCTTGACCGCTCCGACCGGTGCGAGCCCTTGTGGGATTTTGCTCGGGTGAACGTCTTGGTGTGTTCGTTGTTGTCTCGTGTTGTTGTTGTTTCGTGTTCGGGTCCGTTTGGTGGTCGGTTGGCTCCGTTCGGTGCCTTGGGGGCTTTCGGTGTCATCGGTCCGACCGGTGTGTCTCACCGGTCTGACCGGTGTAGAGCCACTTAGTGGAAGTTGCTCAGTTTCACCGGCGGGGACCGGTCGACCGGTGTGGTTCTGTAGGCTCGAGGTTTGGTTTTTCCACTGCGTTTCTCGGGTCGGTAGGTGGTGTGTTGGTTCCTAGGTCCAGTGGCACTCCAGTGGCTACGTGGGCTTGACCAACCTTGGTAGTGAGTCGGAGACGTGTGTTGGAAGCCGTGTTCATCTTGTTGGAGTTTCCATCTCCTTCGAGAAGAATTTTTATCGGCTCCCATTCACTCCCTCCTCTCTGGTTCGTCGTATCGGTCCTTCATGTGTTCCGCTGCGTTCTCGGGTCTGTGATGTTGAGAGTTGGTTCCTAGGTCCAGTAGCACTCCTGTGGCTGTGTGGGCTTGGCCAACTTGGGTAGTGAGTCAGAGACGTGTGTTGGAAGTCGTGTTGATCTTGTTGGAGCCTCTATCTCCTTCGAGAATAATTTTTATCGGCTCCCATTCACTCCCCCCACTCTCTGGTTCGCCGTATCGGTCCTTCACCCGACGAGGGAGGCCGGCATCGACCCGCCTCGAGGCCGCGGAGGTGACCCGCCTCGAGGCCGCGCGCGGCGTCCATCCACCTCGAGGCCATGGCAGCGACTCGCCTCGAGGTCGCGGCGGCGGGAAGGGAGCTCAGGGGAGGGCGGGAGGTAGCTCCGGGGAGGCGGGCGGTGAGGGAGCTCCGATGGGGCGGTGGATCGGGGAGGGAGCTCCGACTGGACGGCGGGTTGGGAGATAGACCGCGAGGAACGGAGGAAGGTGGGGATCGGGTGGGATTCGGGAGAGGCAGGGGTGGGTTGTTAAGGGGGGAGTTGCTTACAGGTGGGCCGGCGAAATGAAAAAAAAGATTTTATTAGAAATAAGGGGGTATATGAGAGTTGGGTTGGAGCCGGAAGGGATGTAGGACCCTTAAATCTTGATAAGAGGCACTTATATGGGTGGATAAGGGGGGTTCAATTATGAGGGATCCATTAGATTTGCCCTTAAATGCCCCCCACAAACTTACTCTTTTTTTTGAAATCTCCCACAAACTTATTCAAACTGCCTCAATCGGACTTGGATTTTTAGTGGGCGTCAGCCCGGGTGGGTCTTATCCGGACCGTAGGTAGGTGGTCCCATGCTGTCCCGAGATGTGAGCCGCGGCAGGGGCTGGCAGGTGTGAGCAGCGCAAATACAGGGCGCGGACCCGGTATATGTATAGCGCCAGCACGTTGAGTTGGTTGAACATGGCCCGGGACAGGGGGATAGGGTTGAACGTGGACATGTACGCGAGTCCGGATGGGCATCTGGCATCCAAATTTTTACACTCCACCCGCCTCTCCCCACTCCCGATTCGAAATCATTTGAACCTGACCTTTTCTCTCCCCTCTTTCAGATCCAATGGAGAGGGCGCGGCTCCGACCGGCGGCGCGGTGAGGCTAAGCCGTGGTGGCAGGGAGGCGGCGGCGCGACACGACGCGGGAGGGCCGGTGGCGCGGTGAGGCACCTCCACGAGATCCTCCTCCGCCAAGCCGTCCCGGAGCTCCTCCGCGTGCGCTCCGTGGCATGCCCGCTCTCCAGCCTCATATCCTCCTAGGCGCGGTGTCGGAGTCTCCCACCCGAGCGCTCCCTCGCCTCCACCGGATGTGGAGCAAGACGACCCGACACCGGGCCCAGGAGCAGCACCCGTCGCCTCGCCTTCCTTGTCCCCGTGGCCATGGGAACGACGGAGGTAGCGAATCCGTCGGCGGCTCGAGGTGCGCTGTGTTGGAGCCTCTGGAGTACGGCACGGCGCGCGGTGTTGTCAGATCCGTCCTCCCACGCTGGATCTGAGCCCCCGCCGGATTCAAGCTCGCGCAAGGGCGGCGCAGAGCTGCTACTGGCAGCGACCCTCCCCCCGAGATGCGGAGCCCCTGCGGTCAATCTTGGCAGTCGTCTTCGTCTTCTCCTGCACGCCCCCCTCCCCGGCAGCGGTGACGACGAAGCTCGTGCGATGGCGAGCTGGTCAACAGGAGGAAGGGCCCGACGCGACGACCTTTGGTGGGGTGGTCAAAGTCGGCGGGACGACGGCCCGGGATGCTCGTCGACGTTCAGATCCGGGCCGACCAGCGCGTCCCCGAGCAACAATGAAGGCTGCGGGCGTCGAAGCGATGAAGGCTGCGGGCGTCGAAGCTTCGTCAAGTCGTCGCGGGAGAGACCTTGGGAGTGTTGTGGTCACCGACGCCAGATGCGACGCTACCGAAGGCCTCCTCGCACCGAGCAGATGGGCAGCGGCGTACTACCCCTCACCGAAGACGAGCAACGGCAGCCGCCGTACCCGGCGTGAACAAGGTGGTGTCGCGGCCCTCGTCGGTAGGGTCGCGATAGGTGGTGGGCGATGGCGGCGCTGGGCTTCCAAGTCGACGGCGAGCGCTTTAGTGAGCGCCTCGAGGCTCGAGCCCGATACCCTCGTCTCCGTCCCCTCCACCGGATCATGGCGCGTACCTCCTCATTGGCCGCGGGCATCCCGACCGACCCGAGGTACTCTTATGGTCCTCGAACCCGACGTTGCCGTCCCCGTCCCAGCAGGCTCTCGAACTCATCGTACTGCACGAAGCCGTCGGCGTCGGCGGGCGTGATCATGACCGTGAGGCCGTCGGCTTTGAACCGCTCGTCGGCGGTGGCCCCTGCGGCAGCGTAGAAGGACTTGAGGTCCTCCCGGTTCGCGTCCAGGTCGCCGGCGGCTGTGATGGCGGGATGTCGAGGCTCTTGGCAAAATTTTTCCTTTTTTTATTCGATGGCTCGACGGATCTGATTCGTTTTTTCTATTTAATATATGTCCGGTTTTGTTTTTTTTCAAACAACTTCACTTGTTGTTCCTCTTTTAATCTGGTTGGTTTTGTTTTCCAACTTGTTGACACTTTCTGGTCCTCGTTTTTTACCAGGATCTCGATATTTTCATGTTGTACTGCGCATTAGATATTTCATTGTATTCAAATCTTTTGATTCCATCTCTCTTGTCATGCTTAGCTTCTACGTTTTCTCTTGGTCAACCCGGTGTCGGGGACCGCCCTAGGGGTCCCCTCAGACAATGGGGGAACCCTTACTTAAATTCCTGCATCAAAATAAGCTAAGCCTAACCATGCAGGAAACTAACCATGCAGGACATGGCCCATGCAGCAGGACTTCGGAGGCCCACCAAAACGGCTTGTCTACAAGACCCCTCGAGCAGGCTCCGCCTCGCCCGAGGGTACGCTCCTCCTCGAACGGGCTCCGCCCCGTTCGAGGGGCAACCCCCCTCCTCGAACGAACTCCGCCCCGTTCGAGGGGCGACCCTTCCCTCGAGCGGTCCCGCCCCGCTCGAGGGCTCGATCCCCCTCGAGCGGGCCTCGCTTCGCTCGAGGGTCCGCTCCACCCTCGGCCGGGGCCCGCCATGCTCACGGCGCCCCCGCGCGCGTGCGCCGCCCCCGTACTTGGGCATTTAACGCCCGGCGCCGCGGGCGGCGTCATCATGCGCCGGGGCTCACGCCCGGTGCCCGCACCAACTCCCCGGGGAGGAGCCCATCCCCGCTACCGTGGGATGGACCGTGCGGTACGGCCGCGTCGGTCCCGTGACACCGTGCGCCCGCCACCGTACGGCTAACGCGCCCGACCCTCGAAAAGGGGCCGGGCGCACCCTCGACTCCACTTTCCCGTGACCCCGCAGTTAGGTGAGGGGCGCTAGGCCGGTGGGCGGCCATCCCGGCCACCGTACGGCGCGGCCACCGTACCCACGCGTGCGGGCGCACGCCCGACTCCGCGGCGCACGCCCGAGCACCGCAAAGCAACCACTCCGCCTCCGCGAGCTCATTGGGAAGGAACGTCGTTCGCCCGCCCCCGTACTCCGTACCGCCCATCATCGCACCTCCCTCGAAGCCTATCGGGGACGCCATCGCCATCCGCCGTCTCCTACCCTCGAACCGCCACCGTTCGGGTACGAGGTAGGCCATCATGGCCGGATCGCAGCGAAGATCGGCCGGACGGCCGCCCGCTCTACACCGTAGCACGACGTGCTCCCACACGTAGCTAGGCGGCGCGGCGTGCATGTAACTCGCCGCCCCCTTGGCCTATAAAAGGGGAGGCGAGCCCCCGCCCCGCGGGGGGACGGAGTCGAGGAACACAACGCACCGTGCACTCACTCTTCTTCTCCCAAGACATCTCCGGCCACTCACCCGGGGACTTGGAAGCCACCATTCCTCTCCCGCCTTGCTTGTATTTGCCCCACTACAAGCACCCCCGGTGGCCGAGCAATATAGTGCCGCGAGCACGCCCCCGTCGGGACGTACGGCCCCCTCGGCCGGAACCAGGATAAAATCTTGTGTCATTTGTTGCTTAGCATCGACCATTGAGGGATAGACCTAGGCGTTATCTACTGGTTAGTGTCGGGACCATATTCCGCACCGACAGTTGGCGCCCACCGTGGGGCAAACGAGCGCCTAAGGTCATCTCGCTAACTCCCTCCATGGTGATTCGCACTGAGTACCGTAGCACCCGCTACAACATGGGTAGCTCAGACCCTCTTCCGGCCGGGTTCGAGATCCGCTTCGGAGACTTGAACTTCCAGGCCACGGGGAACGGCTATCTCATGCGCCTCACCAACCGTGAGGAGCTCCGCGCGCAGCGCGAGGCCGGGGTCCGCTCGGTCTCCGCCGCACGCATGACACCGGCGCAAGCACCGCAGGCACGGATGCCGCGGGCCCGTCGACGCCGCGACGCCGTCGTCGCTCCGGGCTACGCTCGCGTCAAGCGTGGTCCGAGCGGCGGCAGGCCGAGCGCGCCGCCGCCCAACGCGGTGCGCCCACCGTCACGACGCCCGCCACCGTCCCGAACAGACCGCGTGCGGTCTCCGACCACGCATCCCCATCGGGCTGCGTGGCGCCACTACGGCCTACAACGCCAACATCAACACGACAATGCGCAGGGTTCCGCCTGGTCGGCACGTCTTCGTCGCCAGGGATCCCGGCACTTCAGCAGCGGACGAGTCGTCCCTGGGTTCCGTCGACACGATGCCACCCGCCAACCGACACGGGTACGCGGAGTGGGACTTCTCCGGCGTGCCGGACCCAGTCGCGTTCAGGCGCTTCCTCGACGCCGCGGACTACTGGTTTGGTTGCTCCGACGACTCCAGCACCGGGAGCTACGACCCCACGCGGGAGTGCTGCGCCGTCATCACCAACGACCCGGCAAACGCTGCCGGTGCGGCGGGTGCCGGAGACGGGGAAGTCACGCCTGCCCCGGGGATCGCCACGCGCCCGGCCGCGGGGCCGAGCGCTCCCCGCCGGGGCCGACGTCGACGCGCGGCCGGCCCAAGCTCGCGAGCTCGAGGCCAAGCTGGCGCAGGAGTACCGGACGGTGCGGTTACTCCGCGCCTCGATGGCAGGGGAGGCCTCCGCGCGCGGCGAACGCGCGCGGGAGCTGGGCCGACAGTCCGTGACCGCCTCAACCCCGCCCCCAACGTCGACAACGCGGATACGCCACCACGGGCGAGCCAAAAGCTCATCGCCGCCGCGACGTTGCTACGCGCCATGCCGGCACCCTCGACCCCCGAGGCTCGAGACATGCACCGCGAGGTGCAAACTCTCCTTGAGCAAGCGGCCGTCCAGCAGGCCGAGAGCTCGGCCTCCTCACGCATCCGCCAGCCAGGGGGACGCACGAGGAGACGATCCTGCACCGGGAGGCGAACCCTCAGTGCACGTAGGTCAACCTGCTGACCAGGGACGCACGCCAGCCAAGGAACGGCTCCTCGACACGCGCAGGGCGTTGGATGGCGACGCCCGCAACGTCATCAACGCCAGGCGCACCAGCAAGGCGGACGCGCGAGCAGCTAGGGGCTACCACCCTCGAAGGGGTGGACGCTACGACAGCGGTGAGGATCGCTCCCCGACACCGGAGCCCCCGGCACCCGTGTGTTCGGGGCCGGGAGATCCGCACGCCGGCGTTCCCCCGCCGCTTCCGTCGGCCCTCGACGATCGTCAAGTACAACGGGGAGACGGACCCTCGTGTCCGGCTCAACGATTACCGCCCGGCTTTGTCGGTGGGCGGGGCCACCAACGACGAAGTAATCATCCGCAACTTGCCCCCGCATCCGGGCGACGCGGCCCGACATGGCTCGAGCACCGCCCGCCGGCCGCATCCATAGCCGGGACGACCCGGTCCACACCTTCGTGGGCAACTTCCGGGGCACGTACGTGCGCCCGGCAACTCCTCGGGATCCGCGCTCCCCGCACGCGAAGCCGGGCGAGTCGGCCGCGGGACTTCATACGGCGCTTCTCCAAGCGCCGCACGAGCTCCCCGGCCGTGGCACAATCCGAGATCGTGCACGCGTTCCTCGAGGGCACCACGTGCGGGACCTTGTGCGCGAGCCGGGACGCAGCCCGCCCACGGACTCGAACGAGCTGTTCGACATTGCCACCAGCTTCGCCTCCGGGGAGGAGGCCGTGGGGGGCAATCTTCGATGGCAAGAAGGGCAAGCGCCCGAGGACACGCCCGCGGAGGGCAGCGGGTCCAAGGAGCCGCGCCGCAACGACAAGCGGGGCAAGAAGGGGAAGAAGCCGCGCCGCGAGGCGCGCGAGCAGGACGCAACGGCGGCAACGCCGAGGCCCTCGCCGTTGACCCGCCCGACGGGGCCCTCGACCGGCTCCCTCGAGGCCCGGGGGTGTTCGACGACATGATGAAGAAGCCATGCCCCTACCACAAGACCCCCGTAAACCACACTCTTGAGCAAGTGCGACATGCTCAAGAAGTTCTATGGCCGTGCCGCCGCGAAGGAGGCGAGAGGCCAAGAAGGATGGGGGCAATGGCGACGCGGGTGGTTTCCCCGCCGTCGAAAATGTGTTCCTCATCTTTGGGGGACCTACAGTCGACATGTCAACCCGGCAGCGCAAGAAGGAGCGGCACGAAGTCCTCGCCGCAGAGAGGGCACCTCCGGCCTTTCTCAACTGGTCGAAGGATGCCATCACCTTTAGCCGGGATGACCACCCAAATCGCATCCCGAACCCGGGCCAGTACCCCCTGGTGGTCGATCCCATCATTGGGAACGCCCGGTTTTCGAAGGTCCTTATGGACGGAGGCAGTAGCCTCAATATCCTCTTCGCGCATACATTGCGCCTAATGGGGATTGGGCTGGACCGGACCGCGGCCCCGGCACGAAGCCGTTTCACGGCATCGCGCCGGCAAGCGGGTTCAACCCCCTCGGGCGGATCGATCCGCCCGTCCGGTTCGGGACCCCCAAGAATTTCCGCAAGGAAACCCTCACCTTCGAGGTGGTGGGATTCAAAGGGGCCCACCACGCCATCCTTGGGCGACCATGCTATGCCAAGTTCATGGCGGTCCCTAACTACACGTACCCGAAGATGAAGATGCCGAGTCCAAACGGTGTCATCACCGTCGGGTCGTCAATCGAGCATGCATTCGACTGTGATGTCGAGTGCGTGGAACATGCAGAGGCGCTAGCGCCGGGATGAAGCGCTGGTAAACACACTGGAGAAGATGGTCAACGACGACCTCAGCTCCGCCGCCAAGCACGTCGGCACGTTCGAGGCCGCCGAGCAAACCAAAGGGGTCCCCCTCGACCCATCCGCCCCCGAGGGCAAAGCATTGAGGGTCAGCTCGACCCTCGATCCTAAATAGGAAGCAGTGCTCGTCGACTTCCTCCGCGCCAACGCCGACGTCTTCGCGTGGAGCCCCTCGGACATGCCAGGCATCCCGAGGGAGGTCGCCGAGCACTCCCTTGATATCCCCGCCTAATGCTCGCGGCCGTTCGACGAACGGCCGCGCCGCTTCGACGAGGAACGGCGACGGGCGATCGGAGCGGAGCCGCGGAAGCTCCTCGAGGCCGGATTCATCAAGGAAGTGTTCCACCCTACGTGGCTAGCTAATCCCCGTGCTTGTAAAAAAGAAAAATGGGAAGTGGAGGATGTGTATCGACTACACCCGGTCTCAATAAAGCATGTCCAAAGGTTCCTTTTCCTTTGCCGCGCATAGATCGATAGTTGATTCCACGGCCGGGTGTGAACTACTCGTTTCCTTGATGCCTACTCGGGATATCATCAAATAAAAATGAAGGAGTCCGACCAGCTCGCGACTTCGTTCATCACACCGTTCGGGACGTTCGTTACGTCACGATGCCTTTTGGCCTCGGAAACGCGGGTGCAACATATCGCGCCTGCATGCGGCACGTTTTCGGGGACCATATCGGGTGGACGGTCGAGGCTTACGTGGACGACATCGTCGTCAAGACCGAGAAGGCGGACGACCCGGTTGGCGATCTCGGCATCGCGTTCAGCTGCCTGCGGGCCAACGGGGTCAAGCTCAACCCCGAAAAATGTGTCTTCGGAGTGCCGCGGGGCATGCTCCTAGGATATATCGTCTCCCAGCGCGGAATCGAGGCCAACCCTGAAAAGGTCGCGGCCCTCGAGCGAATGGGTCCAATTCGGGACCTCAAAGGGGTGCAGAAGGTGTTGGGGTGCCTTGCCGCCTTGAGCCGCTTCGTCTCGAGGCTCGGTGAGAAGGGTCCCCCCCTCTACCGCCGCTCAAAAGCACGAACGCTTCTCTTGGACCGCCGAGGCCCGGGAAGCGCTCGACAAGCCGAAGGCGTCTCCGACACACGCCCCAATCCTTACGCCGCCGCGAGACGGCGAACCCCTCCAACTCTACGTGGCCGCAACCACCCGGGTGGTCGGCGCCGTGATCGTTGTGGAGCGCACGGAGGAAGGGCATGCCTTGCCCGTGCGAGGCCGGTCTACTACATCGGCGAAGTCCCGTCGGACACGAAGACGCGCTACCCCCGTGTCCGTGAAGCCGCCGTATGCGGTAGTCCTCGCGCGGCGCAAGCTCCGCCACTACTTCGAGGCCCACCCAGTTACGGTGGTCTCTTCCTTCCCGTTAGGAGAGATCATTCGCAACCCCGACGCGGCGAGCACTGCCAAGTGGTCCGTGGAGTTGATGGGCGAGACGCTCGCCTACGCTCCGCGCAAGGCCATCAAATCGCAAATCTTAGCCGATTTCGTCGGCGAGTGGACAGACACGCACCGCCGCCCCCTTAGATTCAAGCGCAGTGCCGGACTCGTTCTTCGACGGCTCGGTGATGAAGACAAGGAGCGGGCGCGGGCCTCGCTCTTCGTGTCACCCCTCGGGGAACACATGCGCTACGCAAAGGCGCCTCCACTTCCCCGCATCCAACAATATGGCGGAATACGAGGCCCTTCTCTCGCGGCCTCAAAATCGCCATTGAATTGAGCATCAAGCGCCTCGACGTGCGAGGGGATTCGCGGCTCGTGATCGATCAAGTCATGAAGAACGCGAGCTGCCACGACGACAAGATGGAGGCTTACTGTAAAGCCGTGATGGCCCTCGAAGACAAATTCTACGGCATCGAGCTTAATCATGTACCCCGCCGCTACAACGAGGAAGCGTACGAGCCGGCAAAAATAGCGTCCGGGCGGATCACCGTTCCCCCGAACGTTTTCGCACGCGACATCGCGCAGACCCTCGGTCACCTTCGAGCCCTACCCCTCGAGCGACGGCGGACCCTCGGGGGCTCCCTCGAACCCGGCGGGCGCGGAACCCATGGAAGAGGACCCCTCGAACGAGGCGTACGTGCTCTCCCTTCTCGAGGGGTACGGCTCCCACGAGGGCCGTCGCGATGGACATCGAACCGGCTCCCGCTCCGGGCGGACCGGCGGGAGAAGTACATCGCCCGGATTGCTCGAGGGGAACTCCCCGAAGACCGGGCCGCGGCCAGGCGCATCGCCAGGATGGCCAAGTCATTCACCCTCGTCGACGGCGAGCCGTACAAGCGCGCGCGTGTCGGGCATCCTCCGCCGGTGTATACCCATTCCCGAGGGGCGCGAGCTCCTACGGGACATCCACGCGGGGATCCGTGGCCACCACGCCGCGCCGCGCACCCTCGTCGGCAACGCGTTCCGCCAAGGCTTCTACTGGCCTACCGCGGTTGCGGATGCCGCCGAAATAGTGCGCACCGCGAAGGGTGCCGCTTCTACGCCCGCAAGACCAATTTGCCCGCTCACGCCCCGCAAACGATCCCCCGTGACATGGCCGTTCGCCGTGTGGGGGTTGGATATCGTCGGGCCCCTGCGGAAGGCGCCCGGGGGCTTCACCCACCTGCTTGTCGCGATTGACAAATTCTCCAAGTGGGTGGAAGTGCGCCCCATCACGAATTTGAAGGCCGAGCAGGCAGTCACGTTCTTCACCGACATCGTCTACCGCTTTGGAGTGCCAAACTCCATCATCACGGACAACGGGTCCCAGTTCACGGGCCGGAAGTTCTTGGAGTTCTGCGACAAGTTCCACATTCGTGTGGATTGGGCAGCTGTGGCGCACCCACAGACCAACGGCCAGGTGGAACGTGTCAACGGCATGATCCTACAGGGCCTCAAGCCCCGAATTTTTGACCAGCTCAACAAATCTGGCCGGAAATGGCTCCAAGAACTGCCAGCAGTCGTGTGGAGCCTAAGGACCACCCCAAGCAGAGCCACCGGGTTCACCCCGTTTTTCCTAGTCCATGGCGCGGAGGCCGTCCTCCCCACAGATCTGGAATACGGGTCACCCAAGGTTCGAGGCTACAACGAAGGTGCTAACCAGCGAGCCCGCGAGGACTCACTGGACCAGCTAGACGAAGTACGCCTCGTGGCGTTGATGCACTCCGCAAGATATCAACAGTCCCTACGACGCTACCAAGCACGCAAGATACGTCGCAGGGATTTCAGCGAGGGGGATTTGGTCCTAAGGCTACGCCAAGACAACCGAGGGCGCCACAAGCTATCGCCCCCATAGGAGGGACCCTACGTCGTGGTGAAGGTGCTCAAACCGGGCACGTACAAGCTTGCCAACGAGGACGGCGAAGAACTCACCAACGCTTGGAACATCCAACGGCCTACGTCGCTTCTACCCTTAGCTAGGATTTCCAAGTATTTTCTCGTTGTAAAAACGCACGGCCAACGCCCCGCTGGTGCCACCTATGTAAATACTCCGAACCTAATAAAAGGGCAACTCGGCTTTCCCCCGAAAACCCCGCTACCCTCGGGGGCCTCGCGGGGGGCACCCCCCCCCCCCAAATGGTCCCATTTTTTTTCGCGCAAAAAACGTAACAACACACGCTAAGTTTGTTTCCTACTTCAACCACGAGCCACGATTCGAACAGGGCGTAGGTGGCACAGCGGAAGGAGCGCGCGAGCCAGAGACGCCCCTACGCCGCGTGGCTATGGCCCGTCTCTCTCGCCTCCAACCCAGCGGGCCCCCTGCGAAAGGCGAACTCCCCTAACTAGAATCTACTCAGGAAGAAGAAGAAGCAAAAAGCGCAATAAGCAAACGATTTCATTTACAACAACTGACCATGTTCATGAGATGACTTGTTTATTTACAAGAGGCCACGAGGCCAGAATTCTGATACACATAAAACAAAAAACGGGCCTAGTGCCCAGGTGCTTTCAGGCGGAGGGAGCGGCAGCATCGGCGGCGTCCGGGAAGAGGAATTCTTCGAAGGCCTCGGCGAGCGACTCGGCGGCGTCAGCAACAAGCGCGTCCGCGCGCTCCATGGCCACCTCGTCCTCGACGCCCTCGGGCACGATGTAGCCCTCCGCCACCGCCTCGAGGTTGACCTCGTAGTGGGATCGCACCACTCCGAGGGCTTTCTGCACGCCCGTGTGCAACGCCCGCCGCATTCGCTCCGTGACGTGGCCGCCGAGGGCGCGTAGGCGGCCGGCCCGCCGAGCCGCCGCCCGGGCCTCGCCTTCCTCGACGACGCGACAGGTCGCGAGGGCCGCGTCCCGCAGCTCCTGCAGCTCCTGCTCCGAGGAGTTGTAAGAAGCTTGCAGGGCCTCGGCCCGCCCAGCAGCGTGTCCCAGGGCAGTGCGCAAGCCTGGAATCAACAAGACGACAAGAAATCAGAAAGGGGAAGCAAACCCTCTGAAGCGGAAAAACCAACAAACAAGTCAGAAAGTGACTCACCCTCGACTTGCTTCTTCTCCAAACCGAGGTCGCGGCGTGCGGACTCGAGCTCCGACTCGAGACGCTGGACGGCCTCGCCTTGCTCACGGAGGGCCAGCTCCTGACTGGCATTGCTGATGCTGAGCGTGAGCGCCTCATCCTCAACCTTGGAGAATGCAGCGTTCCGCTCCTCCAGCCGACCTCTCCGCCGTCTCGCGAGCAACGCGCTCCCCGCTCCCGCCGCCGTTCGGGCGTCACCGAGGGCGGCGCTCTCTGCTTTGGAGCCGCCCCTCGCCCCCCGGCGGGCAACGCGCTCCCCGCCGAAGCCGCTCCTCGGCCGACGACGAGGGCCGCGGCCTTGGCGTCGAGGGCGGCCTTCGGGTCATCGGCCTCCTTGGCGCGCTGCTCCGGCCCGCGCGCCCGCTCCTCGGCCGCGGCGCCGCCGCGCCCGCGCCCTCCGGCCGACGTGCGGAGCTCCCCGGTCTCGGCGCGAGCGGTGGCCACCTCCGCCTCCCCGGTGGCGGCCGGCGTCCGCGTCTTGTCCGTGTCCTCGCGCGCGTTCCACGAGCCGCCTCGTCGCGATCGACGAGGGCCGCGCGGATCCGCTCGAGGCTCCCGTGACGCGCCGTGCCCCCGCCCGAGCTCTCGGGGAGCACGTCGCACCACGCCATCACCCGGTAGACCGGCCCACCGTCCGGCGTCCCGAGAGCTTACGCGAGCGCGTCGAAAGCGCCGCATCGCTCCCGAGGGCCGGCGGGCCTCGGCGTTCACTCCGGTCGAACGCGCCGTACTTCTCGTGGGCGCGACGCTCGAGCTCCCGGCATCCACACATCGAATCTCGTAAGCGCCAAGTCTTGAATGCGGCACGCGAAAACAAAAAAAGAAGGGAGCAAGAGCAACCGTGGCTCACCCGGAAGACGGTCCGAAGCCGGGCCGCCGTGGACCCGCGCCGCCTCGTTCAACGCGCGGTTGAGCGTGGCGCCGTGGCTCCGGAGCTCGTCCCAAAGCTCCTGCTCCCTCCTGGCGTCAGCAAACGCAGGGGGATCCTCCACGGCCCCCCACCTGGGCGGGGCGGCCGGCGTGGGAGGACGAGGCCCCTGCACCGTGCCCTTGACCCCCCACCGTCAGGTGACCCTCGCGCCGCCTCACGAGGGCCCCCTCCCCGGGGCTCGGGGGAGGTCGTGGGCCGCCCGGCCCACCGGTTCCACCCGGGCGGCGGGGAGTCATCCGAGAGCTCCACCACCTCCGCCCGGAGACCGCCGGCGGGCGGAGCCTCCCCGCACCGCCTCCGCCGGCGCCCCCCCACCGCGCCTCCGCGGCCACGGCGCCCGTCGTGGCGCCGTCGCCGCCACCTCCGTCCGTGCCGCCGCATCCGCGGGCGCTCCCGCAGTTGCGCCCGCTCCACCTCCACCGTAGTCGCCGCCGCGGCCCGCGCCTCCGTGGCAACCGGCGCCGACCGCCCCCCCGCGACCTCCTCCCCCGGCCGCGCCGCGCGGCGGGCCGATCCGCCGGCCGGGGCCTCGAGGCCCCGGCCCGGGGCCTTGCGAACTCGTGCCCGCCGCCGCGCCCGTCCCTCGGGCGCGACCCCCTCGACGAACGCCGCCGGGTGGGGATCGACGTGTCCGTCCTAAGCACCTTGGCCGGTGCAAGAGGAGGGACGGTTGGCACCGCCCGCGCAAACACGAATGGAGGGTTAAAGCATCTAATAACCGGCAAACTAAAACCAAGCAAAGGAAGAACGGGGTTCCTTACCTCGCGGAGGAAAAGGCCCGCTTCCTTTTCCTCGAGGCCTCCCGACGAGGCCGGCGCGAGGGGCCGCGCCCGCCGCAACGCCTCCCCGACGGCGCCGCCGCACGCGCGGGCACGCCCGCCTCACGCGTGGGCGCGCCCGATGCCGCCACCACGCGCGGGGGCACGCTAGCCCCGCGCGCGGGCGCGCCCGCCGACGCGCCCCTTGACGAGGACGCCGCGCGCGCGGACGCGCTCCCCGCCGCGCGCAGCACGCTTGACGCGCGCGCGGTGCACGTCCGCCGCGCGCGCCTCCGTGGCGCGCGCAGGCACGTCCGCCGCGCGCGCCGCCCCCGACGATGATTGCCCGCCGACGGGCGCCGGTGCGCCCGCCCCGTGCAAAGCCGCTCCCCGACGCCGGCGCGGGTTCCGGCGACGGGGGCGCAGGCCGCCACCCGTCCGAGGGGCCCTCCCCCTCGTACTCTTCCTCCTCGTCCTCGCTCCGAGGACGAGGGCTCCTCGATGTCCCGGGGAGGAGAGCCCCGCCTCCTCCCCGCCGCAGTACTCCGCCGACCGTGCGTCACGGCGCGCTTGGCGACGCCCGGCGTGCTCCCTCTTGCGCGCCGCCCGCTCCTGCTGCTCCCGCTGCGCCGCCCGGCCAAGCGCACGGGAGTCAGGGGTGGGGGGAACGGACTTGGCGGCGTTGAACTGCACCAGCTGCGCGCGAAAGCGACAACGGCGCATCAGGAAACGGGAGCAAGAACAAGAACTAAAACAGAATCAAAAAACCACACTCACCAACGGGCCGACGGGGAGCATCTCGATGTCCCACGGGGTTCGACCCGCAGGTGGCGGCGTCCTGGTGTCGACGGCGCTCCGCGCCCGGGTGAGCGCGTACGGCCGCTCCGGGGCCGGCGTCGGGAGCATCCGCGACCTCGCCACGTCAACGGGGTTGGCCGCCCTCCGTCATCTCGAAGACGCGGGCGGCCTCTCCATCAACGGCACGATTCGCCGGTGATGAAGGAAGGCGAGGACGCCCATCGCGTTGAGCCCTTCCCCTCGCCGCCCGGCCGCAGGCGGCGAGGACGAACTCTTGCCGCGTCCGATGATTGGCCGTAGGCAACCCGTAGCCCCGGGAGTCCCGCCTCTTCTTGAACACCCGGCGGTGTAGGGAGGGAGGCCGGGCTCGGCGTTGCGCGAGGAAAACCATCCCCGCTCCCGGCCCGGCGTTGTTCGTCGTCATGGTGCGGGGGATGTAGAAATCCTTGAGCCGCCCCCGCAGGCGAGCGACATCCCGCCGGCGCGCACCGCGCGGCGGGTCCTCGGCTCCGACGTGGGCCGCGTGATGAGCTCCCCGCGGAAGAGGTGTACCCGCAGCTCCCAATTGACCGGGATCCCCGGGTACCCTTCGCGACGCCCACGAATGTGGCCGCCCGCGAGATCGCGTTGGGGGCAAAGTTGTGCGGCTCCACCCCCATAGTGGTAGCACAATGCCCGCATGAATGTGCTCGCCGCGCGTTGAAGCCGCGCTCGTGGTAGCGGAGGAAGCTCACCACGTAACCCTCCGGCGGGTTGGGCTCGAGGTGCGTCGACGGCGGCACGATCCACTCCGCCGGCGCCCTTCCTCGTTGGCCGACACCGGCCGGCGGGCGACCGGCCGCCCGTGGCGAGCCGGGTCACGGTCGACCTCTCCCAAGCGTACGGCTCCAGGACCCTGATCGGAAGCTGAGGCGGCACCATAAGGGGGGACGAACGAGTGCGAGGGCGGAGGACAAGGAAACGAGGAAGAAGCTCTAAGCAGCGAGCCCGCGCGACGGCAAGAGTGAGGCGAAGGCGAAGGGACGGAGGACTGAAAACGGTGAGGAGCCAAGGTAAAAAGCCGCCGTCCCTTCCTCACCGCAGCTTTATAGGCGACGGCGAGTTCTCCGGAGCGGACGCCCCGCCAACATTAACCGGCAGAATCTTTCCATCGCGTCGACGGGCGGGCCCCACCACGACCGCAGCGGCTCTAACACCGCAGGCGGGTCATCATTACGGCGAGACCGGCGCCGACCGAGGCGAAACCGTCACGTCCGCCGGCCACGTCGCCCACTACGCGCGCGCGCGCGGCGCGCCGCCTAAAAAGGCGCGCCCGCGCTCGCAAGACCGCGGCCACGACCGCAAGGCAATTAAATGCCCGGGCCCCTTGCCAAGCAAGGAGAGCCCTCGAGCGAGGCGAATCCTCGGCTCGAGACAAAGGCGACCCTCGATGGGATGACAGCGTGAGAAGGTCGCCCGGGACCTGCTCGGTGTAGAGCAGGCAGCCGCGGGCACCCATGCCACGTGAAGCCCTCGAGTGGCATGACCCTCAACTCGAAACAAGGCGACCCTCGATGGGATATCAGCGTGAGAAGGTCGTCCGGGACCTGCTCGACGTAGAGCAGACCACCATGGGCACCCATGCCACGTAGGACCCTCGAGCGGCATGACCCCCAACTCGAGACAATGTCAACCCTCTAAAAAAAGGCACGCGCGTAAGAGGATCGCCCAGGTCACGCTTGAAATAGAGCGACACCGAAAGCACTCATACCGCGCCGTGCCGCCAACAAGCACCTCGAGGGCCGGCACGACCGTACTCCTCGACGGCCGCAAACGCGAAAAGACGGGGCGTCCATGCACGGCCCCGCACGGCCTTACCGATCGAGGTTCGAAGCCCGACCCTCGACGGGTTCGAACAGCGCCCCGCATCACGGAGTTAGGGACGACGAGGGCACGCGCATTCGAGCCGTTCCTCGAGCCCGTCGGCTCGAGGGTGCCCCACATGTCGTGTTCGAGAGCCGCCGAGGGCGCCTAGCGGGGGATCCCACCGAGGGAGAGCTTCCGCGCCCTCGGTCCCTAGCGAACGGGACCGAGCCCCACCTAGCAAACCCACGCAAGCGCTTCCATGGACGTGTCTCCGGACCGCGCGGCCCTACCCTTATCGAACGGGGCATGGACGTCCACTTGAACCACCCGCTAGCGCCTCGATGAGGAATCCGCGATTCGCGACCCGCTCGATGGGAGTCGTGGAAACCTCACCCTCCGTCCCGCGGAGGGACGGCGAGGGCGCGTTAAAAAACAAGTCGTCAGGCTCGACCCGATCGCCTCGAACAGGCCAAGGCTCGGGGGCTTGACGCACGGCTACACCTCCTTGGAATTGCACCCGCCGGGAGACAAAGGACGGGGAGCGTGCACCCCCGATGCCGGCCGAAATACCGCCGATGCCGGTTGGCATATGTGCCACGCCTTCCTGACCGAATTGCTCGCGGTTAACCCCTGCAGGAGAGCCCACACCCCCGCAGGGCTTCGGGGCTAGACCCGCGGGTCCGCTAGCGCGGCCCCACCCGAAAGCGTTCGCAAACAAGGAGGGAAGAACGTCCTATCGCAGGTTCCGGCGATCCGCGGGAGCCTCAATGGCAAACCCGCGCATGCTCGGGGGCTACCGTCGGGGACCGCCCTAGGGGTCCCCTCAAACAATGGGGGAACCCTTACTTAAATTCCTGCATCAAAATAAGCTAAGCCTAACCATGCAGGAAGCTAACCATGCAGGACATGGCCCATGCAGCAGACTTCGGAGGCCCACCAAGACGGCTCGTCTATAAGACCCCTCGAGCAGGCTCCGCCTCGCCCGAGGGTACGCTCCTCCTCGAACGGGCTCCGCCCCCGTTCGAGGGGCAACCCCCCTCCTCGAACGAACTCCGCCCCGTTCGAGGGGCGACCCCTTCCCTCGAGCGGTCCCGCCCCCGCTCGAGGGCTCGATTCCCCCTCGAGCGGGCCTCACTTCGCTCGAGGGTCCGCTCCACCCCTCGGCCGGGGCCCGCCACGCTCACGGGCGCCCCGCGCGCGTGCGCCGCCCCCCGTACTTGGGCATTTAACGCCCGGCGCCGCAGACGGCGTCATCATGCGCCCGGGCTCACGCCCCCGTGCCGCCGCACCAACTCCCCGTGGAGGAGCCCATCCCCGCTACCGTGGGATGGACCGTGCGGTACGGCCGCTGTCGGTCCCGTGACACCGTGCGCCCGCTACCGTACGGCTAACGCGCCCGACCCTCGAAAAGGGGCCGGCGCACCCTCGACTCCACTTTCCCGTGACCCCGCAGTTAGGTGAGGGGCGCTAGGCCGGTGGGCGGCCATCCCGGCCACCGTAACGCGCGCGGCCACCGTACCCACGCGTGCGGGCGCACGCCCGACTCCGCGGCGCACGCCCGAGCACCGCAGCAACCACTCCGCCCTCCGCAGCTCATTGGGAAGGAACGCCGTTCGCCCGCCCCCGTACTCCGTACCGCCCATCATCGCACCTCCCCTCGAAGCCTATCGGGGACGCCATCGCCATCCGCCGTCTCCTACCCTCGAACCGCCACCGTTCGGGTACGAGGTAGGCCATCATGGCCGGATCGCAGCGAAGATCGGCCGGACGGCCGCCCGCTCTACACCGTAGCACGACGTGCTCCCACACGTAGCTAGGCGGCGCGGCGTGCATGTAACTCGCCGCCCCCTTGGCCTATAAAAGGGGAGGCGAGCCCCCGCCCGCGGGGGGACGGAGTCGAGGAACACAACGCACCGTGCACTCACTCTTATTCTCCCAAGACATCTCCCGCCCACTCACCCGGGGACTTGGAAGCCACCATTCCTCTCCCGCCTTGCTTGTATTTGCCCCACTACAAGCACCCCGTGCCGAGCAATATAGTGCCGCGAGCACGCCCTCGTCGGACGTACGGCCCCCTCGGCCGGAACCGGGATAAAATCTTGTGTCATTTGTTGCTTAGCATCGACCATTGAGGGATAGACCTAGGCGTTATCTACCGGTTAGTGTCGGGACCATATTCCGCACCGACACCCGGTAAACCTTGTGTGCACGGTGGGTACCGGCATAGGTGCTCACGGTGTGGACCTGGCATGTCGGTGCAGAGCTCATCCCTCGGGTGGGAGTAGCTCACCGGCGCGGTCCCCTGTGAGATCAAAATGTTGGTCTTTCATTTCATTTGTTATCGTGTACAGATGATAATAATGATTTCATTTGCGTGTGGATAGAGATTGTTACATGAAGTGATCATTTGTGTGTGCATGAGCTTTGTACGTGAAGTGATCTGAGCCGGTACCAACGCTGAACAGTGGGTACCGGCGGTGAACAACCAGTGCTACCAACGCCGAACAGTGGGTACCGGCGGTGAACAACCAGGCGAACAACCGGTGAACGACTTAAAAAATTAGATATGCATGTTTTTATTTTATTTTATTCCCAGTGTATAGGACTGTGCCATCGTACAGGATTGTGATTTTCTCACGAAACATAATGGATTAATATCTTGTTTCGTAGGATAAATTGCAACGAACATTAAACCGCAATCAGATTTGCATTTGATATAGTCATTAGCGAAATATTGAGGATCAAACACACATAAGAAACACTTTTTGGTATTCGTGCTACCTAATGCATGGCACGCCTTTGCATGTGTGCGTGGGCCATGCTGGCCAGGTCGAGCTGAAGACCCGGGGGGCAGAAACGGACGTGTACATGACCATGGGTTCAGATCCCTTTTAGCGTGTAGTACTCGCATGGAACGGTCAAAAGCGGGTGCGTGTGTCAGCTTTACCCACCTTTTGCCTGAGCACTCTGACACATACGAGAGTTTTTTACACAGAATACATGAGCATATGCTGGGATAAGACAAAGTTTCGCAGGAGCCGAGGACAGATGAGCGGCTCGGATAGACAGAGCCCGGGCTGCAAGGTGCTAAACAGCATTTTCGGCCTCAATCCAAATAACACCCACAACCATCATAGGGATGTACATGTCAGTCTAACACGCATTTGGATATATACGTTTCCCTAGGTGCATGGCAGTTGAGCGTAGGTGGACTGACTGCTGGGGCACCGCCAACAGGTCAACATTTCTCCTCAATCTTCTCTTGTTTATTATCAGAAGGAAGCAGCGCGTAGTAGATAATGGCAGGGAGGCGACTACTTCCTTCAATCCCCTCATCCTCACCCGCCCTTTGGCATATATGTAAACTTTTTAATAAGGCCATACACACATGTATATATACTCTATATAAAGTCATACCCTCTGAGTCGTCCTGTTGCAGCACGTACAAGCCCGGCGAGAGAGTCGTCGCCGCCACGTTCTTGAGCCCCCCCCCCCCCCCACCCCACCCCACCCCACCCAGAAGAGCAGAGAAAAGGAGACGGGCATTGCTGGTTGCGGCTGTGGTGGTGGACGGCAACACGTTCTTGAAATATCTGTAGGCCTCCGTCAACTTCTGATCTCTTCTACACGAGCTCTTGCGGAGCAAATGCGGCATGGGAATTGAGCTGCATTGCCAGGTCGATCAGCTCGCCGCGGTGCCGTCGCTCGGCGCTTGGGCCTGATCTTTGGTGGTGGTGCTAGCTTCTTAACTGTGATTCAAGGTACGGTTCCATGGATGGCTCCTCCTGATCTTCTGCTTCCAGCAGTGTACTTTGTTCAGAATTCTTGTAATTTGGACTTTTCTCAGGATTGTGAGCTTATTAATTTCAGAGTTAATCATTTTCGTACTAGATTATTTACCATTATTTGTAATGGCATCCAACGTTTCCATTGATTTTGTTTTGAACCTTCTTATATAAGTGCCGCCCACCATAATTTGATCTAGAACAAACGAAGTTTCCATGAACTTTAGGAGAGCCGAAGGAATCTTCTTTTTATTTTGCTTTAAGATATGTAAATTTTTTAATGCCAGGAATCATGTAATGATCTGTAGATTGGGAGATTTGTCAAAGATCACAAAATCATATGTTGGGGAGGTTTGATTATTTTCTTCACTTCTTTTACGTGCAGCACGAATCTGTCATTGCTACGCGTTCTATGAACTGTGGCAAATCTAATTTATAGAAATCAGTCCATTTGCACTTTATTCGTGGTACACAGTGATGGGGTTCCTTGTCTGGAGGCTGGACTTCAGTTTAGTTCAATGCACCTTCTTCGTCAAATTCAGTTTTTTTTTCTCCTGAGTAGAGGTGTTAGAGAATATGGCAGTGCATTTTTTGCTACAACCTGTGCCAGCAAGCAACAATGCATTTTTTTTCCTGAGAAGTTTCTCGATGGAGGAACATTGCGGTTCTTGATGGCCGTCAGCGACAAATAATTGGGGAAGAATCCTTCATTCGACAATATTATTGCATGATTATCGCTGGGATGTTGTCACGAATGAACAGTGCTGCTTCATTCATGCACGGAGCAGTGAAATTCTTGAGCAAACAAATTGATGTTGGAGCCTTTTTCTTTCTCTGTTTATAATCCATATTTGTGCTTCTGAGTTGAGTCAAGATGAGCAACTATAATATGATCATCTTTGAACAATGTGGCTCTAATTGCTCTCTCCAATCTCAACTTTGCAGAAGTAGTACAACAGAATGAGAGCTCTGCTCCAGGCTCCGGCCGCTGGTGCGGCCGCCGGCGCTGTTGGCAGCGTAGAAAACACGCTGGCAACCCCGGGCAGTGGCCTTCCTCCCTCCTCATCGTCGCCGCTAACACCGCCGCCTAGTGACACGTCTTCCTCTTCTTCCACCCCTCCTCCGTCGCCACCATCCTCTGCTCCGTCACCACCTTCTCCTGTGGAACCGCCGCCACCTTCTCGTTCAGAACCGCCGCCCTCACCGCCGGTCGCTGCACCACCTCCGCCTGCACCTGTTGCCTCCCCTCCGCCACCGGAGGCATCACCTCCGCCCCCACCCGCCGAATTACCGCCCCCGCCACCGGTGCCCGTGCTGGAGATCTCGCCGCCGCCGCCTCCGCCCACCGTCGCACCGCCACCGCCGGACAATGCCGCGCTTCCACCTTCCACCATGCAGGCACCGCAGCCACCCTCCGCTCCCCCACTGCGGCGGTCCCACGCCACGCCGCCCTCTTCAAGCCCATCTCCTCCGCCACCCGCCGCGCAGACAACCGTGCCTCCCGCAGCCGTCGCACCGCCGCCACCAGTGCACTCCACCGTGGATTACTTCCCTCCTCCGCTGACCCGGACGAGCTCAACGACCGCCACGCGCTCGCCTGCGGCTGTTAATAGCAGTGCCACGCCGCCGCTGTCCAGCAACAGCGGGCTGAGCTCCAGCGCCTCTGCCGCTGTGGCGGTGGTGGTTGTGATCGTTGTCCTCGGCTTCGCTGGCGTGTTCATCTGCCTTTCGAAGCGGCGGAAGCGGAAGCAGACTGCCCGCTACTACGCCGGCTTCGCCGTGCCATCCTACACGCCGCAGCACCTGTCCGGCGAGGCACCGTTCCTCCGTCCCCCGTCGGCGCCGGGGTCGATGAACTTCAGCATGGGCGCTGCCGGGGGAGGCGCCCCGGGCATGTTGGCACCGATGAGCCAGGGGTACGGCCAGTCATCGTGGGCCATCGCGTCGGCGAACTACAGCGCGACGACGACGGGGAGCCAGGGGCCGGCGCGGAGCGTGGCGGCGTCGAGCGACATGAGCTTGGGAAACACCAAGGCGTTCTCGTTCGACGAGCTGTACGACATCACCGGCGGGTTCGCGCGCGAGAACGTCCTCGGCGAGGGCGGCTTCGGGTGCGTCTTCAAGGGCACGCTGGGCGATGGCAAGGTGGTGGCCGTGAAGCAGCTCAAGGGCGGCGGCGGGCAGGGGGAGCGCGAGTTCCAGGCGGAGGTGGAGATCATCAGCCGCGTGCACCACCGCCACCTCGTCTCGCTCGTCGGATACTGCATCGCCGAGGACCACCGCCTCCTCGTCTACGACTTCGTCTCCAACGACACGCTGCACCACCACCTCCACGGTGGGGAACACTTTTCGTTTCTTCCTGTAAAATACAGTATTGTGATGTGGCTCTTGTGTATCTGAATGTCACAATGTCGCTCATGTAGGGAGGGGGAGGCCGGTGATGGACTGGCCAACAAGGGTCAAGATTGCGGCGGGCTCGGCGCGCGGCTTAGCCTACCTGCATGAGGACTGTAAGATGGATTCCATCTTCTTGGGCTTTGATTTCATTGTTTTCAAGTGTTTGTTCTGTAGGGAATGGAGCCAATTTTGGTGAATCTGATGCAGGTCATCCAAGAATCATCCACAGGGACATCAAATCCTCAAACATCCTGCTTGATGACCAATTTGAGGCTCAGGTTTGTTGCTCACAGCTGAATTGCAATATTTCTAAGACCTATAGACACTTCACCTCTTGGGGAAGGTATGCTGACCTCTGATGATACTTGAACGTACACATGACCAGGTGGCGGACTTTGGGCTCGCAAGGCTAGCTGAGAACGATGTCACACACATTTCAACACGTGTGATGGGCACATTTGGGTAATCCATCTTTGCATGACCTCTAGCACAATCAATGTTCATACAAGCAGGGAGGTAAAACAAGGGGAATTGTATCAGTGCCAATTATGCATTTGTGATGTACACAGGTACTTGGCACCAGAATATGCGTCAACGGGGAAGCTGACCGAGAAATCAGACGTGTTCTCCTTCGGCGTCGTGCTTTTGGAGCTAATCACAGGTCGGAAGCCTGTCGATTCATCACGTCCCCTAGGCGATGAGAGCCTTGTTGAGTGGGTAAGCTCCAGCATAGTGCTGCTGCAAACAGAAACCGTTGCAACCATACTATTTCACTTTGTACCAATTACTGATAACATGTGTTCTGAATCACAATCCATCTTACAGTCAAGACCACTACTGAACCGTGCAATCGAGAACCAGGTGTTTGATGAGCTAGTCGATCCCCGCCTCGACGGGAATTTTGATGATATCGAGATGTTCCGTGTGATTGAGGCAGCTGCGGCATGCATACGGCACTCAGCTGCCAGGAGGCCCAAGATGGGGCAGGTACTACTGATCATTGACAAAACCTTTGCTGTACTGTAGCAAATCTAACAAGTTGAAATACACCCCGCTTCCTTACATGATGACTTGTTGGCTTGTTGCTGACCAAACTGAGCCTCACCGGTTTCAACCAGGTCGTCAGGGTCCTCGACAGCTTGACGGACGTTGATCTCAGCAACGGCGTGCAGCCTGGGAAGAGCCAGATGTTCAACGTCGCCAACACGGCAGACATCAGGCAGTTCCAGAGGATGGCGTTCGGCAGCCAGGACTTCAGCTCGGAGTACAGCCAGTCCAGGTCGAGCATAGGCAGCAGGAGAGATTTCTAGTACATGAAACATCTAAAGCTTCTCCATTTGCGCTTCTTCTAGTTTGGGATGATTTTTCTTCTCGCCATGTTGTTATTTTTACAGTTATCGGTAAATTCTTACAGTGATCAGTGATTTTTGTTCTTCTATTGTATGATGGTTTTGGGCCAATCTGCAAATTGAGATAAAAAATACACATGTGAATGTAATCTTTGGCTATCCTGAATGGTAATGTTTTGGTTTCTTCTCATACAAGAATGACTTCTGTATCGATTTATTAAGCACGGTGGTGTTGTTCACCCCTCCACCCCTTCGCTGCCTACGTCATCAGGTGACGCTTGCACCGCCTTCCTCCGCGTCATCCGCTTCCTCCGTCGCAAAAGGGAGTCATTTACGTAAGTGCCATTAAAAAAGATGTTAGTTACCTACATGCCATAAAAATGTTTTGAGATACATCCATGCCATGAGTTCAATTTTGGTTAACCCGTGTGCCATTCCGTCCTTGTTCGCTTAGAACTTAACGGTTTCATTGCTCTCGCCATGTGGGACCCACATATGGAAATGACATTTTTGCCCCCGAGGTGGGGGGCCACGGTTCTTCAACCTTTGCCTCCGTCGAGCAGCGCGTCGTCGCTTCTTCAACCTAAGTGTGGGGCACGCACCGCCGCCCGCCGCGGCGGAGCCGCCACGCGCCCGACCGTGCCGCGCGCCGCCTCCCCCGCGCCGGAGCTCGCCCCCGCGCCGGCCCCGGGCGCGCGGCGGCGCTCGCCCGCCCGCACAAGGCCGGCGGCGGAGCTCCCCCGCGCCGAGCTCGCCCGTGCGGGCCCGCCGCGGTGGCTCGCCCGCACCGCACAAGGCCGCGGCGGAGCTCCCCCCGCGCCGGAGCTCGCCCCGCGCCGCCGCGCTCGCTAGCGCCGCCCACGCGTGGCGCAGCCGCCCCACGCCGAGCTCGGGGGAGCCGCCCGTGGATCTCCGGGCGTCCCGCGCGCGTGCGCCGCCGGGGACCGCCTCTGAGTCGGACGTGAGGGATGGGGGCGCCGACGCCGGTTGGAGAAGAGAGAGAATGGGCGGGAGGAAGGAGAAGAGAGGAGGAAGAGATTGGTGGGACCCACAGGGGCAAAATAGTCATTTCAGTTTTCGGTTAGACACGGTTAGCTCGCAATGTGGACGGAATGGCACACATGTAAACCAAAGTTGGGCTCATGGCATGTAGGTGTCTCAAAACTTTTTTATAGCATGTAGGTAACTGACATCTTTTTTAATGGCACTTACGTAAATTACTCCGCAAAAGGACCCTCTACCGCCGGCCCGTCGTCGGTTTCCTCCTCTTCGAAGCCCGCTCCTCCGCCCTCCGCCACCTCGCTCGCTCCACCGGCGGATCGGTCCGCGTCGGCCGGCCGCGCCCTCGCGCAGCTCGTCAACCTCACCTTCTCCTTCGTACCCAACCCGAGTTCCTGGCGGATCTGCGATGCCGGCAACAGGCGCATTCTCCTGGCCACCGACACCCTTGTGGGGCAGGACAACATCGGGCGGTGTCGAGGCATGACGGACCGAGGAGCTGCGTTGACCACAACTATGGTTTGTAGGAATCTACATGCGCTGGGCGCTGCCGTGGTAGGGCTCGAGGAGTCGTGCCTATCGGGAGGGTCGTCGGGATTGCGCACGCCGAGATCTGCGCGGGGCACCGCCGTGTAGAGCTGCACCGACTGCGGTCTGCCGGTGGCTGTGCCGGCTGCTGGGGGCTGAGCCGACCGTCGGCAGGGGCTCGGCGAACTGCCTCCGGGGAGGAGCGGTGGGGATGGGGCGGGGCCTGAGGGGGAAGTGGTCCTCCTATTCCTGGGGCCTCGAGCCGCATTTATTTTTCCCCTCCTCTCCTCTCTCGCTCGCTCGCTCGGTGGTGGCTCAGACGGCGGCTGGAGGGCCGGCGGCAGTCGCAAGGCGGCGCTGCAAAAGGAGGTAGATGGCGGCGGACGCTTGAGCTTCGGACGATGACGACGTGCTGCAGAAGTGGACTTCGACGGCGGCGGCGCGCTGCATGGGAGGCCCGAGGTTGGGTAGGCGGTGGCGCACTGCAGGAGCTGGCTTGGATGGCGCGGCGCACTGCAGGGGAGGCTCGAGGTCGGACGGCGACAGCGCCGGAGATGGATTCGCGGTCGCGTGCGTTCGACTTTTGTTGGGGTCTCGGATTGGCTCGGTTGCGTGCAAAAGCATAAGGCCACGATGAGCTTGCGGTGGAGATAAGGAAGGAAAAAAGAGAAGTAAATGAGAGAAAAAGATGAGAAGAAAAAAGGTAAAAAAAAAAGGAGAAAATAGGAGAAAAAATAAAATCAAAAGAAAAGTGAAGGGCATTATGGACATTTCACCCCCTTATCCACATTATATAGCCAAGAGAATCTATTTTGCCAAATGTTTTCCTAAAACGGATTCAGCAGAATCCGCTCCACGAGCACAGCTACAGCCGAAGCTGCCACAGCTGGAGCACTGCCAAACACACCTGAACTATTTCGTTTCACGCAAACTGCTTTGAACACCCAAATCATGATCCTGTGAATTCCTCGACGACATTATGAAGTCTTTATGACCACAAGTCAGATTTTCTAACTGGTCTCACTGTTTGTTTTGTATACTATAATGAATCCCGAAACTGCATGCGGCGATTGTTAGCCTAATTTGACAAAGTGAAAAACCATTGAAAAAGTGAAAAACTACTTTGCGAGTAATTTTCTGCAGTCTTTTCTATGGTTCATCACTGAACCCAAATAAACACAGTTGGATTCATTCTTATCAGCATTGCAGGTGCTCTTAATGAGTTATCCTGTTAATCTTTTTTATAAAAAAGAACAGCTTTGTAGAATACCAAGAGTGACCTACTCCTACTAAGCATATGATTACTTTCATTGTTGTTATTAATAATTATGAATTTCAAAAATTAAAATATCTATTTGTGACGGAAGAAATGTTTAAGTGCATGGGAAGATACAATCATTTAGTGTCCGATGCCCATAGCAACGCACGGGCACTTCGCTAGTTCTACAGAAATACCTCGCAAAATTTTCTTTGTACTCCGTATTACTCAACTATCTCCTCCGCCTTGAACAATTCTCTGCACTCAGAGAAAGTTCCGGAATACAATTGCACACTGACATGAGATATTGATTAAAGCCAAACAGCGCATCCGCCTTATTAAAAGTACCAACCAAAACTCAAGACCATTTGTCTAAACTCAAAAACCAACACAAATATGGGAACCCCAGCTACCTGCCACCAAGTACCGAAAATCATGGCATTGGCAGGCGCGAAGTTCCAAACAACTGTGTACCTGTTGGAGCAAAAGTGCGACAAAAAATAGTTGCATGAGGGAAAAATCAAAATCTACAATATTACTTGTTGTTGGGTGTTTTTACAATCTTTCTCTTTTTTTGTATTTATTCGCACGCACATTTTATTTGCAGCTAAATTGCACTAGAAAACAATATTTAAGTTAGAAACGGGGTGATACTTTATTCAGACACACTTTCTATTAGAAGTGGAATAATATATAATTGTGTTGCACATTCCGCAACCCATTTCGGTGTTTCTTGATACCTTACTAGCAAAGTGCATGCGCGTGTCGCCAAAATAGTAAACGTAGATATTCCATTGCTATATTAAGATAGACAATTATTTGATGCAACTATCCAAAGCCCACGACCTGTTGCAGCCCAACGGCCTCCCCGACCCATCAAACAACCACACCAGTCACCCTCTAGCGAACCTCCGCTTCGTTCGAGGGCCTGACACAAAATAAAATTCGCAAATAAAACTTGTGCATAACATAATATATATTGTTTATACAACGACTAACATTCATCCAAAATTCTAACAAAATATTAATGGGCCTTGAGCACCAAGATCCTCATGGAGTGCGGGGGCTCGGAGCAGCGGCAACTTCACCCTCGGCCGCAACTGGGAATAGATCCTCCTCAAACATGTCGGTGAGGCCCACAACATTGTCCGCCATGGATGCGTCAACCACCCTGACCGCCTCAAGCTCAGCTTCTTTTCCCACGACGTCTTCGGGAACAACATAGTCGTCCCGCAGCAGGCTGAAGTCGAGCATGTAGTGGGTCGAGGTCAACCCCAAGGTCTTCTGGATGCCGAGATGAAGGGCGCCCCGCAAGCGCTGCTGACCCGCCTTCCCAACAACCACAGGCGGCTTGCCACTGAGGTACCCGATGACTGACCCTCGACCCACTCGAGCTCACGACACACATCAAGAGCAGCGGCCTCCAGGTTCTTCAACTCGCCATTTGCTTCGTCGTAGGCGACCTGGAGAACCCGCATCTCCTCTGAAGGATTTGTCGAGCTCTTCTGCAGCTCTGCGACATGACAACAAATGTCAAGCCTCGAAAGGACTTAACAAAATCTAAAGGGGCTGAGGAATGCGACTTACCCTCGGCCTGCATCTTCACAGTCTCGAGCACAGCTCGCGCGGCGTCGACATCCTGCTGGAGCTGGCGGATCGAGGTGTCCTGCTTCAGAAGCGTGTTCCTCGCCCTTCCAAGTTCTTCACACAATCTGGAGCTGTGATTCCGCTCTCTCACAAGCAGTACGCTCCTAGCAAAGCTGGCCCTCCACCGCCGCTAGCGCATCGCTCTTTTCCTTCACGGTGTTTGCAAGCCTCTCGACCTCCTTAGCCTTTTGCTCAGCCTGAGTGAGGCGCGCCTGCGCGTCCTCCAGTGCCATGCGCTCGCGCTCAGCGTGAGCCTGCACCTCGGTGAGGGTGGTGTCCTTCACCGCGAGCTGGGACTTCGCCTCGCCGAAAGCAGTGCGCTCCTGCTGGAGCTCTCCGTCCTTGCCCTGCAGCGCGGCATTGAGTTGTTCAGCCTCCTTGGCCTTCTGTTCCGCTGCGGCATGGTGGGTGTTGAGCTCCTCCTCTATACGGCGCAGGTTATTCTCCCTCATTTTGAAGTGCATTTGCACCTCATCCAGCTCCTCGTGAAGACGACCGATCGCCGGGCGCAAACGATCGTTCTCCAAGCACGCCTCCTCTAGTTTGGTGTGCAGGTTGGCCACCATGGTGATTTTGTCCCTAGCGTCACAACGCAACCGCTGCCAACACAAAGGAGGTGGAGAAGACTTGGCTGGGACACAAGTGAGAGTGGAAAGAAGATGAAAGGAGCGACGGAACAAATACATTTACCCGGAAGAGCGGTGCCGCCAGATTTGTGTGTAGACTCCCAGCCTCGCGAAGCAGGCGCTGCACCATGGACCCAACCCAAATGGTGCACCAATGTCCGGGGAAGCCGTTGACGCCGGGCTGGCGTGATGAGGACGCGCTGGCCCTGTGCGGGCCGCACGTGCACTTCGGCAGCGTGGGTGCGAACCAGATCGTGGCATCGCCGTCGTCCGTCGCTCGTGTCGCGTCCCGCGTGCCCGCCACATCCGCTGCGGGCGAAAACTCCCTCGCTCCGGCCATCCTGGGCCTGGCCGCACGGGCCCGCTCCTCCTCCCGCAGGACACCCTGCCACACCACCATCTGAAGTGGTGGTTCCGTCGCCGTTGCCCACCGCGATGTCCACGCCGAGCGAGGTCACATAGAGCAGACCGCGTCGCGCACCCCGACCCTCAGTGCATTGGTTGGCGCCAGCTCGGGCGCTATGGGAGCACTAGTGCGACTGGGAGAAAATGAAAAGGAAACATCAAGAGCTCGACGGAACAAAATTGGGAAAAAACAGACAACTATGATGCTTACTGTCGGGTCGATACCTGAAGCTTGTGTTTTTTCGAGGCCTGCGCCGACGGCGCGCCCCCCGTGCGGGGCACACCCCCGTCGTAGTGCCCTCGCCAGACGAAGCCGCGTCCGCTGCGGAGGCAGCTGTGGCGCGGGCCTCAACAACATCTTTTCCTTTGGCTCCCGCGGCCAGAGGCACCTCATCCTCACTCCCCTCCTCCAGCTCCGACCAGACCACGTTGTCGTCTCTGTCGCTGCCCGTGTTCTCTGGGGTTGTCGGGAGAGAAAGGCCTTCTTTCTCCTGTTGCAACCATACCAGGTTGTGCGCCTTGCGGCGTTCCTCGCGCCTCTTCCTCGTCGCCTTCTATGCATCATTCCGCTCCTTCTCCTCTTGTCGTCGCCTGCGGTTGGTCGTGTGGGACCTAAGCGTGAGAGGATCCGAGCCATAGGCGCTCGTTTGCATCTCCGACTGCTGTCACCATGATTGTCAATGGTGAGCCGACGAGATTAAAGACAAATCGAAAACAAACGAGGTTGGCAAAAATTTCTTACCAGCTCGATGTGCCCGTCGTTGGGACGCATCCAGGGCGACCACAACACCACGTCGGGTTTGCACACCATCTTCTTGGTGTCCACCACGCGCTTTGCCCTCTGGGTCGTGTACACCGAGGTGAAGAGTTCGTCCAGCAGCAGCGACCGCGACAGCGCGTCGGGGTCTGCGCCCTTCGCCATCTCGTAGATGCGAAGCGCCCTCTCCATGAGGGGAATCACCCGCCGCCGATGAAATTGTGCGAGGACGGCCTCTACGGTCAGCCCCGCATCTCTCAAGGCCTTCAGAGCCTTCATGTAGGGCACGAGCTTCACCTGTCGCACCTCGTCAGACATCCCGAACACCTAGTTGTACGGGCGACTGTCTAGGACCTTGCCGGTGTAGGGTGGGAGGCCGGCGCCGTCGTTACGGAGGTAGAACCACACCATGTCCCCTCTGAGTTGTTGGTCGTCATGTTGCAGGGCGGGTACACGTAGATTCCCATGCTCTGTAACACGAACGTGAGCCCACCGACGCAAACGGGCCGGCGCTGGCCCTTGCCCCTGTCGGCCGTGAAGAGCCCCCGGAAGAGGTGGATCCACAGGTACCATGAGACAGAGACACCCAAGAACCCCTTGCAAACGCCTACGAAGGTTGCCGCCTGCAAAATGGAGTTGGGTGCGAAGTTGTGCAGCTCCACGCCGTAGTGGTAGCACAAACCCCGCATGAACTTACTGGCAGGGGTGTTGAATCCCCGCTCATGAAGGCAAATGAAGCTCACCACATACCCCTTCGAGAGTTGCGGATAATGTAAAAATTCTCCCCTCTACTCACTACCATAAATTTTGTAAAAGGAGGCCAAGGAGATCGAACAGCCGGGGCCGAGGCCGAGGCGGGCGGCCGCAGTTAATGCGATGGACACCACCTGGGCCCCACTACTCCGAAATCACCACGCCCGCGCGAGCGCCATCATGACGGCGTGGTAAAAACACCAACTGCCCCATAACACCTTGAACGGCCCGTTACTCCACCTAAAAAGGCGCGCGCATCATGCTTGTGCAATGCCATGTGGGCCACGACCATGCACGGGAGGTCCGGGTCCACGACAGACATGAAATGGCGTGGGGATTCCTTCTAAGAGAAGGTGAACCCAAAGGTCCAATGAAATGGGGGATCGAGGCCTGATCCCTGGAGGGGACCGTGACAGCCACTCAGGGTCAGAGGTGACCACGATGCATTTACTCGAGATAGCCCTCGAAAGCGCGCGGCCCATCAAACAAGTGCACCAGCCACCCTAGAGCGAACCTCCGCTTCGCTCGAGGGTCAGAGGTGACCACGAACATGCTTCGCTCGAGGGTTGGCACCCCTGGAGTAGCTTTCCGCCTCACTCGAGGGGCCAGCACCCCAGTGGGTCATTTATTTTAATGATGCTGCATTATTTGACCGAAAATAACACAACTATATATATTTATTAAAATAATGCAAACCCATACATGGAAAATTGAATGATAGTAAAAATCAAACCCACACCAAGTATAGAATGATAGTAAAATCAAAAATTGGCCTTACGTTCTACATCTTTGATCGGCTGGGGTACAACGTCTAGGTGTCGACTCAAATCAAAACACATAGCAACCAACAAACGGTGGATATACTCGTCTTCATCAAACCGGTCGGCCAGACTGTGAATCTCAAGTATTGCTTCATGAGGCCAAGTTTCCAGTGTACCAGTACCATCAGCAAGCTTTTCCATTTCCTTTTTCAAAGCCTTTTCAAACTCTTCAAGTTCTATAACTACAGTGAAGTTTGGATCAATAACTTGTAGGCCAAATGTTTGACAGAGGTGTCGAATAGCTCGGTCCATGGATGTAAAGACAACTTCAGACCTGTCCTGTAGGGCGTTGCTTTCAAAATATGTTTCGTCTCTAGACTGCAGGTATAAAAGATGAACTGCACCAATGTATCCTCCACCATTAACCTCGCAAATCTTGGTGTCAAGATATTTAAACCCTACATTGGATGTCGTTTCCTCAAGAATAAGTGCAAGCCCACCGATAATTCTAACATCACCTACCTATAAATATTAGTAGTATTAGTAATAATAACAAGTAAGATGGATAAAAAAAGACACTCATAATCATCAGCATATAAACAGAGTGTAGATATATCTACCATTATTTTTATAGAGAATATATATCACATGTAAAAAAATACTGACCTTGAGCAACAATCAGGTATAATCGATGTATGGCCTAGGTAGTTTCGATCTGTACAAGGTTTGTAACGTCTGAGTAAATCCATATTGCCACTGCACCTCACCCGTTGATCTTTCACTTATTAGTTGAACTTGATTAGCACAATCTCTATAAACCTTTGCCATATCAACTGGACCAATATCCTTCACAACTTTGTTCTCGATTTCATAAGCTTTGTTTAACAAGACATCAGATGCAAAGCATGTGCCTTCCGTGGCCGTCAAACACTTGGAATATACCAACCCATGAATGTTTCTGATCTGAATAAACTGATCCACCAGAATAGCGCACCGAGCTCGAATTTCCAAAGCTTTGGACCAGTTACAATCTAGAACATTAAGGTCATGGTCATGATGAAGTAGCTGCAAAGCATCGAGTGTTGTTCGTTCACAAGCATCATGTTTGCTAGCTCCTCCGGGCATCACCGCGCGTATGCTAACACATACCATACCTGCCCCCGCGAGCTTTGAAGGTATCTCGAAGGACAACTTGTAATTTAAAAAGGAAGGATGTAATGACAAGTCATCATAAACTGGCTCAGACCCTCCTAATTCCTGTATAACAAATTGGAGAACCTTCGTCGCTTGAATGTGGACATCCCGAAGGTTATCAGCCTACACATGTTAGGTATTTCGTTAAAGACACGCGTTGTTCAGGTTTGTTATGCATGAACCTTTATTGCAACATATGCTTGCTTGGAAGAATCCATTTACATTTAAGGAACAATGCTATCTGAAAAATGACAACAACATTATAACCGATTATAACTGAATTTTATTTGTAAAAAAATTATTCTTCTCTTGTTGTGTGATCACACATGAAAACACCAGAGCTATAGTGACTAATATATCATCTCTACTACATCTTAACCCATCTCATCTGGCTTATTATAGTCGCGTATGATAAGAAAAGTAATACGATGGAATGACACCTCCTCCTTCTTCCATTTGTAACGGTGTCCATGTAAAGCCTCAACCATTTCAGAGGTGGGTACGATGACGTACATATATTCACCTTGCCTTGCTATAGCGAAACGAAACTTTTGATACCCAAGAATGTATTGCAGAACAAGGAACACAGTGAAGTACCGACTGTGCTTAACACGATCAACTCGACACAAAACAACCCTATCTTGATGACCATGTTGAACACCAAGCATCACTACAAAAAATCTCGTGGTCTATGACGGTCAATTTTCGTCACGGATCATCAAAATTTCATCATAAAATGACATCTATGGCGAAATTTGAGATATTGAGCGTCACAGATCCCTTCTCGTGACGTCCTTAAATTTTGGTCATAGATTAGCGTGATCCATGACGTTCTCAAGCCGTCATAGATTGGTGTAAAGCCCATTGAACCCAGCCCGAAGCCCAAAATCTGTGACGAAAGTGATCGTCATGGATTGACTCGCCACGTCACTTATGGAGATGCGTTGGCTGCCACGTGGCGCTGACGTGGCTGCCATGTGGCGCTGACGTGGATGCTGTGTGGCGCTGACGTGGATGCCGCGTGGTGCTGACATGACAGCCACGTGGCGCTAATCTGGCCAAATTCAATACTAGCATACATAAATGATGACATCATCACAATTTCAGCCCATGGATCTCATTTACAAAATTAAACAAAACTAGCATCACATAAAAAACTGTTCATCTTGTATTACAGCAAATATAAAGTCTTTCTTCCAACACTTCACATACAAGTTTTCATCCAGCAAGAGATTTATCTCACTTCTTGTTCTCCAATTTTTTTTTCTGAAATTAAAAGAACAAATGTAACATTAGTGATTATCAGAAGATCTCTTGCTTTAACATAAATGGTAAAGTGATCTAATTTTGGCCACGGATGGACGAACATGCATCAGATTTAACATCTATAGGATGTACATGGGGTGTCAAAAACTGCACAAAATAACTGAATGTAATATATATTGTGCTAGACAAACAGTTCACTGCAGAACAAAATAGAGACCAAAGAGGATACGAGCTACTAAGTACAGATATGTAGCATGTGCAAAGAAAATACTGAGAAAATTGAAGCAATCACAAGCCATTTGGATGCACACATACAACATATGCAATGAAAGCATCTCCACTTACAAAATCCAGTAACATTAGTGGAATGGCCAGGTAGCACTCACTGGATGCAGCTCCAGCATTAGATCCGCCATCAAGTACACATGCACATATCAAAAAACATAAGATAAGAGTCAGTTAGAGATAGTAGATCAGCAGTGAACATATGAAAAATGAGTATTGTTCATTTCTTAAGATTTCCCCCAATCACAAATGACATTGGCTAAATTGATGCTTGAACCAATCTACTGCTAATACATCACAGTACCCAGAAAAGCTCATCAGACCAATCTACTACTGATACTTGCTGAATTAACATATCTAAAATAAACACACCAATGTAGAAAAGGCCAAAGACTATTATGACAGCAAACAATTCCTCAATGTTGAGTCCAAATACTCCAACCACTATCCAGCATACAGTCATACAAAATTGCAAACAAATCAAATCAAGGAGCTCTCGATCTGTTTTTTACTACCTAAAGCAGTATCTAGCCATAATCAGATTTATCAAAGGATTTATCAAAACGCTTACTAAACTAAGGCTACCAGAAAGCCTCAAATATGATAACAAAAAATTTAATAACATTACTTCAATACAATATAGAATTAAGATGAACAGGAAACTGACTTTAGACACACCAAGCATGCAGTAAAAGTGTAAAACCAAGCCGTACAGTACAAGCAGTGAAGCAAGGGAAAACAAAAGGAAATTGCTTATATGTTGTTAGCAGGATGGAGCTTCAACATTGACAAACATGGCATCAACGCTGCCAAAATAACCAAAAAGTTCAAATGACTGTCATATGCACGAGCAAAATAGGTCCAACACCAACCCTGCAGTAGCATCGAGGATACAACACATAAGGGCAATGGAATTATAAATATGCAAACTGTTAACACCCTTGCATCCAGATGACAGAACCATGTAGACAAACCAGATATTTTGAGGCTTCATTCAAATACAACCAAAAAGGTGATAGTACAAGTCTCCCATGCTTTGGAGGCCTCTCCAACATGTGATGGCAAGTAAATAATGATACAGCACAAATATGACCAGAACATCTCGTACTCGAGTAACATTGGCGCTGTTAATTCCAGCAACCAGACAAAATTGCTATAGACTTTTCTAATGCTCGCGTCAAGTAACTCCTAACACGAAGCTCGAACGAAATGATGGAGGTAACATAAAAAATTTCGGGGTAAATTGCGAGGGGGCAGTGAAGGACCTGTCGGTGTTTTAGACCGGCAACCTACCAAAGGGAGTGCCCGAGGTAGATGAATGTGGCCTCGCCGAGATCGGTAAATCGAAGGAAGAGACACGTGGCACAAAATTTAGACAGGTTCGGGCCGCGAGGTGCGTAATACCCTACGTCCTGTATGCTGCGTAGCTCTGGATGGATTGGGTGTGTTTACAAGATGATGCGTATGAGAGAGAGAGGGGTCCCTGCCTTGCCCTATATAGTCCGGGAGGCAGGGTTACAAGTCGGTTTGAGGAGAGAGTACTAGTTGGATACGTCTAGGAGTTATCTACATAGTACAGGACATGTATAGCTTCCTATCCGAGTACTTCTCCACCATAGTCCTTGCGCCCCACGCCATCAGGTGCTGTGCGGCACAAGCCGAGTAGCCCCAGGGGCCCACTGAGTAGTCGGTCCTAGTACTCACCGAGGTAGTGGGCCCAGGGAAGTCCATACGACAAGCCCCCGAGTACTTTGTAGTCGAGTAGGATAGTTTCGAGTAGTCTTGATGGCCTTGACGAGTAGTCCTCAGGCGTCCCCGAGCACTACAAGCCAAACGTCCTCAAGAGCACTTGAAGCATCCTGAGGCTGGAAGGTACTCCAGCTGATCGTTGAGTATCCTTGAAGTCCTCTCGATTAGTCCCCAAGCGTCCTCGAGTTCTTCTCTTGAAGATCTTCAATGGTACTCTCCTTGTCTTGAAGAAGAAACCATATGGAAAATGCGATTCGAAGAATCGCATTCCATATGGAATGTAGCCCCCGAGCCTTAGGTCAAACCGTAGATTCAAGCTGAGGGTCAATCTGAAGTTCTGCTAAGATTATCCCGCAAAATCTGGAGAAAAAACCGAAGGACACGTGGCACGGAGCCCCCGAGCTTTGAGTCGAGTACTTCCTATAGAATTGAAGGGTCATCTTGATTGTAGAATGTGTCCTGAGCTACTCTTGAATCTTGTCGCCACCCAGGAAGTTGAGTAGACGTAGCCGAGCCCCCGAGGTGAAGTGCGTCGACTACTGGAAGATGAAGGGTCAGTCGGCCGCCGCTGAGTCAGCGGCCGATACTTATCCATCTGGCCGTTGCGGCACCACCGGTAGGTTATAAATAGAGGCCAAAACCCTTAGGGTTTTCCATTCCCCACATTTGTAGCTGTGGAAATAGATCTAGCGTGGAGGCTAGCCACCCGAACCACTGCTGCCGCTCTGTAGCCTGTAGATCCACGCGCGCCGCCGCTTCTTGCCACCGGTGAAGCCCCCGAGCGAATGCGAGTGAAGACCCAGTGTACTTTGAGGATGAAGCCTTCCCCGTCCAAGAGCATGAAGACCGATGCTGGGAAGAAGAGATCCCGTTGCGAGGCAGAAGGATCTGCTCGGGATTCATCACCGCCGACATCTCCTCCGCACCCCAATCCGGCGAAGGAGTGGAAGAAATCCAAGGCGAAGATCGAAGATTTGTTGGCGCTGGTCAACAGCGGGTTCCTCCGGGAGAAGGAGATGGATATGTGGCGTGCCGCCGCGGGCGACCCGTACCCGATGGAGAAAAACCCCGACGAGGTCCCCATGTTCGCCCGGTTCGTGGAGCGCAGACTAGCACTCCCGGCGAGTGACTTCTTCAAGGGTCTCCTCAAGTACTACGGTATTGAGTACTTGAACTTGAACCCTAATGGAATTTTTCACGTCTTCGTCTTCGTCCACTTCTGTGAAGACGTCATGGGGATCAAACCCCACTGGGTGTTGTTCGGGAAGTTCTTCTGGGTGAAGCCACAACCGAGCACCAACAACCCACGAGTAGTTGGAGGAGACGACATTTAGATGCAGGAAGATGCCACCGACCAGTAGTTGTCGTACAAACTCATCAACTCGAAACAAGACTGGAAGGCCAAGTGGTTCTACGTCACGAACCACCACCCAGAGCTGCCGAAGCCTAGCAGAAGCGGCCCGAAGCATTGGCCGGTGGTGGAACACCGAGCCAACAATGTAGGAGGGTATCCATCTACCCGAGCCGCCGCAGAAGGTCAAGGCCTTGAGAGAGGCGGACCGAGGGCCGAACATGTAGCCTTCGGCTTCATGAAGAGGAGGGTGCAACCACCGATGGCTCGCGACACCCTAGGCTACCGGTACACTAGCGATGAAGATACGTCCGGATGCCCGTCAATGAAGTCGACGATGAAGACATTGTCGAGAGACTTGGTAGGATCTTCAAGGATATGCCACCATACACACCCCCGCCCAGTCCCCCAAGTACTCCGCGACTTGTCCGCCAAATGAGGTTAGTGATTGAACTCTGTCTTCGAGTACTGATTGTATTGTAGTAGTCGTGCTCACCCAAGCCGTTTGCTGCAGGATGACATTGCTAACTTTGTCTCTGATCCAGCTTCTCCTCCTCGACTTGTAAGTATTCCAGAGGAGGGCAAGGGCAAGGCAAAAGAGCGTCGTGAAGTCGGCGAGGGTGACGAAACCATCACCATTGAAGACACATCCGACGAGGAGGATGGGGAGATGTTGTGGTCTAGGTTCGATCAACCGGGGCTGCCCCCACATCCCCCTTGTCGAGGATCCACCGACTAGCTCGGAGGCTAGTCTCCCGCGCGCCGCCGAGGAAGCCGCGCAATGTGGCACGCAAACGTGTCACCAAGAAGTTGAAGGTGACCGAGGCCACATCTCAAGAGGTAAGCTCCTCGAGTAGAGTCCCCGAGTACTTGTCTTGAAGTATTATGTATGTTGACAATCGAATTTTGGGTTGTCGCGGAGATTCCATCATCCAACCCCCGTTGATCAAGGGGAAGGAGATGACCGGGACATGGTGGGCGGCCGACCGATAGGAGTCATAGTCCAGCCCCGACCGTAGAAGAACTTGTGGCACGGATGACACATCGTACAAGCTGCGGTTGTCGAGGCGTGCACCGGCCGTGGAGAGTGAGCCGTAGGCGAGCACGACTGCGGGAACGAAGAAACAATGGCGGCTCGGAGGCGAAGAAGAGGCGCTCGCCGAAGCCGGGCTTGTAAACATCGCCGGCATACTTGGCGCTCCGACCGTGATCGTCGTCGTGCGGTCTAGCTTGTAAGTGAAGTCCATCCCCGAGTGTTACATGGAATTGAGTATTTGTGCTTGGCGATCACTCCATGTGTATTATGCGAGAAATCGGCCCGATCTCTCCCCGGGAAGGAGATGAACCCGGCGTGGTAGCACCGAAGAGAATCCAACACCCGCTGTCGAGGAGTCTGCTCCCCTCCCTCAGGCCGAGACCGTGGCACCGGGCGCAGAAGCTACGCTACCATAAGCCACTGTGGTTGAAGGTAAGTAGACTGCGATGGTGCGGCCTACCCCAAGTAGTAGTCATAGCCCCTGGGAACTAATACCATGTGTCTTGTGTTGTCAGGAGCACAAGTCGAGAGAACTGCAATCTCTGAAGCCGTGCTGGTTGAAGGCATCGTGCCTGAAGCTGAAGTGACCACAGGAGCGAGCATTCGAGCCTCGCGGAAACAAAGCAGCCCCCCGAGGTGACAGAAGAAGTGCATGACGATGCACTACCGGAAACGAGCATGGACGTAGTCGTCCGCTCGCCGAGATCCAGGATGCGGAGCCGATCCGTTCGGCACTGATGTCGGAGGCTGCAACAACTAGTCGTGATGGGCTTGAACTTCGCGCATGATCTTATCAACCCGGCGACGGTAGCGCGCAACTTGGAGTCGATGCGCCGGGCCGAGCAATTGATGAAGATACGTGACGGTACCCATTGAGTAGTTGTTTTCCCACAAGAGCCGAGTACCCGAGTAACGGATGCGTCGTCTTGCGCAGGATGTCGTGGAGAGATCCCGACGAAGTCCGATATGCTCCGGGGGTATGGCAACACAATGCGGTCCAAGCACTTCGCTATGTTGCGGTCCAAGCTCGATGGCGCCTTCGCCCGGTACCACAACGAGGTGCAAGACATGCGGGCGAAGAGTGATGAATTGGTCCGCAAGAACAAGTCACCGCGCGAAGAACAAAGGTATGTTGTTGTCGACTGTCGAGTACTTATTGGAGGTACCCTATAGTAGTCTGACATCTCCCTTGAGTTGTTTGCGGATCTTGAGGCCCGAGTGGAACAGGTTGAAGGCATCGGAGGTCGATATGAAGAACCTCTTCTACCGAGAGAAGGATGCCCGCGAGGTACTTGAGTACAATTATAAGCGAGTGGCCCATGAGTGCAATATGCACATGGAGCTTCGGATCGCCTCGGATCGTGACCTTGTCAAGCGCTATAAATCTCTATAGAAGCTCAATGAAGACCGCGTGAAGTTGCGGGAACGGCTCAAGGAACTCGAAGAAGCCGCACTTCCCATCGCGAGGCCGCCTGGTTCCACACCCGGCGGTCCAAAGATAGCTCGTTGGTAGACCGGGCCGAAAGAGGCTCCCGTCGTCCGGCTACTTATGTCAAGCATCTGGCGAAGTCCAAACCGAACCAAGTCTTGGCATTCATGAAGCCATACTAACCCAAGGCTCCAGTTGATGTAGTCGCGGGAGGACTAGCCGCCAATTGTACGGACGAGCGATACAAGGAGCTTCCGGAGCGAGATGGCGCCAATCGCCGAACATGTCGCCGAGAAGGCCGAACCTCCGGTATTTATCCCGTAGGGTTAGCTTGTAGCGATAGTTGTAATATAAACAAAGTTGTAATGAACTTGTTTAAGCTTTAATGAAAAGACTTCCACAAAAATGAGTACTCATTGTCACGACGCATATGTGCGGAGTGCCCATCCGTGGAGTTGTAAGCGAGCGGTAGTACTCGGCGGTAGGCCCGTTGAGGGAGGCACAATAAATGAGTTGATGGGGGATCAAACTTTATTGCGAAAGAGTACACCGGATGGCCGTGGTACGTTTACAAGTGTGGTCGCCAGGACCGGAGGCCGCTTACGGCTAGAGTAGTGCTAGGGCGCGTGGCCGCTTACAACCGTAGATCCGTTAGTAGCCCTATAGGCCGGGATCTAGAAGTACATGGTCTCTTTGATAGACCGCCGCTAGAGTCCTTGACGCCACGAGCGACTCGAGATCCGTTAGTAGGCCGCTTAGCGCCGGATCTTGGAGCGGGTTAGTCCGGAGACTAGTGCCTAGACCCATAGTCCGCTTACAGCGAAAGGCCCAGGAGTAGTTGTGTAGACTTGAGCCCCCAGAGTAGTCGAGCGACTATGCGTAGAATCGACAGAGCTGGTCAACATTCCACGAGTTGCTGATGTCTTCGCCTTCAAGTGTCTGGAGGCGATATGAGCCTGGTCCGGTCACATTTGCGACTGTGAAGGGACCTTCCCATGGCGAACTGAGCTTGTGTAGTCCTTCCATGTTCTCGGATGTGACGAAGGATGAGATCACCAACGTTGAAGGAGCTTTCCTTGACGTTGCGATCATGGTAGCGTCGGATACCCTCGAGGTACCTTGCTGATTGGACGAGGGCGGCGCAGCGAGCTTCTTCAAGTCCATTGATGTCAACTCGTCTGCTATCTTCAGATATGCCTTCGTCGTATTGTTCTACTGCCGTGAATCCCACATGACGTCAGCAGGGTAGAATAACTTCGGAGCCGTAGACCATGAAATAAGGTGACTGTCCCATCGGCTTGGTGGGTTGAGTACGCATCCCCCGAGTGCATTGGGCATATGCCTGTTGTTTTTATCCATTGTCCATATTCAAATCCACACCCACCTCAAATGGGGAGGGTATGGGTAGAAAATAATTATCCATTGAAGAAATGGGGAGGGTAGGGTGTGGGGAGGGTGCAAATAATCGATTGGGTATGTATAGAATCTAGTACAAAATTAGTTATCCATTGGGTATGGGTGGGAATGGGGAGGGTAAGAAGTGGATAATAATTATTTGGATTTGGGTATGAATAAGAGTGGATTTGTCCATACCCTCCCCAGTGGCAGGCTTAATTGGGCGGTTCCTTGATCCACTTTCCCTCTTTGGTGTTAGCAGTGTCGTGTAGTCACTTCTTAGGAGCGTCGAGTACCATCCCATTGGCACGCTCGACTTGTCCGTTGGCCCGTGGATGGGCGACGAAAACATACCGGACGTCGATCCCACTTGTTCCCGCGGTACTCCTAGAACTCGGTGGTTTTTGAAGTTGGAACCCGGTGTCCGTGATAATGAGATGAGGTAGTCCGTAGCGGTGCACGAGTTCATCCAAGAAGTCAAGTACTCGTCGGTCTTGGGGCATGTGACCGGTTTGACATCGATCCACTTGGTGAACTTGTCGATGGCCACCGAGACTCTGTTGAATCCTCCCGGCGCGATTGGAAGAGGCCCAATCATGTCGAGCCCCCGGCGGGCAAAAGGCTAGGTTGGTGGTATGGTGACTAGCTTGTAGGCGGGACGTCTTGTTGCTTGGCGAAGTATTGGCACCCTTGGCACCTTCCGACGAGTTCCTCGGCATCGCCCGGGACGTGGGCCAGTAGAAAGCTCGTCGGAAGGCCTTGTTGATCAGCGTACGTGAAGATGCGTGGTTGCCGCAGACACCTTTATGAATCTCCTCCAATATGTCCTTGCCTTCTTCTCAGGGGACGCACTTCATGAGTACTATGGAAGTGGCGCCCGCCCGTAGAGCTTGTCCCCGACTAGGACGTAGGACTTGGCCCGGCGGATGAGCCTGCTCGCCGAGTTTTTTTCCGCGGGAACCTTCGCTAGCGGATATAGTTGATGAAGGGTTGTCTCCGGTCCATGTCCATCATCATAACCTCCTGGCCGGCCCGGTAAAGGCGGCCCGGGTCGGTGGTCGTCGGCGCGGCCTCGGGATGGATGGCGCGTGAAGCTCGTGGACGAAGACACCGGGCCGATACTTGAGTGCGAGTAGAACCAAGCTTCGACAGGACGGCCGCCGCAACGTTGTTGTCGCGGACGACGTGATGGAACTCGAGACCGTAGAATTTGTTCTCAAGCTTGCGGACTTCTAGGCGGATGGCGACCATATTCTCCTTGTTGCGGTCTCATGACTTGTTGACTTGGTTGATGACCACCGCAGTCGCCGTAGACTAGTAGTGGCTTGATGCCCGGGGAAGGCCGTGAGGCGGAGCCCGTGTAGTAGAGCTTCGTACTCGGCTTCGTTGTTTGAGACCTTCCGGAAGATACGGGATGTACTTGAGTTGTTCGCCCGTTGGAGAAATCGAAGGACTCTTGCACTCGCGCCTTCGAGCTTGAGCGAACCGTCGAATTACATCACCCAATGTTCGGCGCTCGGTTGGAGTTGGTAATCGATTTTCCCGCCACTCGGCATGAAGTCGACTAGTGCTTGCGACTTGATGGCCGTTCGTGGCTTGAAGTCGATGTTGAGGGCGCCGAGTTCGATCGCCCATTTAGAGATTCTTCCGGTAGCATCTTGGTTCCGCAAGATGTCGCCGAGCGGGTAGTCGGTGACGACGGAGATCGAGTACTCACGGAAGTAGTGTCGTAGCTTCCGCGAGGTAATGAGCACCGCATACAATAGCTTTTGTCTTGGTTGGTAGCGTGCCTTGGATTTCGATAGGACCTCGCCGACGAAGTAGGCGGGTATGTAGCAAACATGGCCTCATATGCCATTAGTTCGAGTTTGATTTTGGTGATTCATGACAACATGATCATTGGAACTAACCTTATTGTTTTAGCATGTCATTGTAGACACTTCTAGGTCTCAAGGATGCAAGAAAATCACATGTCAAAATGAGAGAATCAAGGGTCAAAACCGAGCAAGAAAAGGAAAAGAAAAGACACCGTCGGATGAACCGGCGGTCCTTCAATTGCAAGCATCGGTGCAATCATCGGACGAGTTGGTACACCGGTGAAACCCTAGGTACCGTCGGATGAACTGACGATCCATTTCCTAGTAGCGTCGAACGAGTTGCAGAGGAAGAGCAGCGAAGACAGTAGCACCGGATGATCCGACGGTCTGAGTGGGGACACCGTCGGTCTATTTGACGCTCAGTTTGAATCGAGACAGAGACGTGCCAAGACGAAGCCTTCAGCACCGGATGATCCGTTGCCTTGGTCAAGATGAAGTGTCGGTCTAACCGACGGTCGCATGGAAGCTAAGAGAGGCGACTTGGACGCGGGGTCTTCAGCACCGGATGATCCGACAGACCGTCGGTGCATAGCGTTGGAGCAATTGTGTCAGAGAAGTCATGTGCAGTGGAGGCAACAGCTAGTAGCTCCGGATGAACCGACGCCCTAAAAAAGATAGCGTTAGATCATCCGACGGTACTACTTTCAGCAGCTTTTAGCCAACGGCTAGTTTGATGCCTTGGGCTATTTATACCTCCTCCACCCGCCCATTTGAGGTTGCTGGATTGTGTGGAAGTGCAGAGGAGTTCAAGACACATTGAAGATCATATTCAATCCATCCAAGTGCTTAATTGCTCATTCTTAGACTTGCATATGCTTAGTGTCTGTGCTTAGTGCTAGGCTTAGCTTAGAACTGAGTGAGTGCAAGGTTGTGCCAACCTTGTAAGGTGATTCTTGAGTGAATCAAGGTGTACAAGATTCGTCGGAAGCCTTGGGGCCTAAGTGGCTCACCGGCAATCGTCATCGACCCTACGGCTTGGTGTGGAGCGGCGAGGACACTTTGTGCGGGGGACGTGGAGACCCCATTCCTTGGTGGAGAAGCTCCTTAGTGGAGGCGGCATCAAGGTGACCAAGGGAGCTTGGCAAGTGCCTAAGTGGCTAGCCTTTGTGGCAAGTCAAGTGGTGCTCTTGGGAGAGACTTGGTGACCGGGAAGCAATACTCTTGTGTGAGTGCTTCAACAACATGGACTAGGGGTGGCTTAGTGCCTACCGATACCATAGGATAAATCGCGTGTCAAGAGTTTGCTTCCTCTCATCCCCTTTATGTTTCCGCATTTACTTTATTGTAATCTTTGCTTGCCTTTACTTTCCTAGAGTAGTATCTTTATAGGAATGGCTAAAGGTTGCAAACGTTGTTTTGGGATGGGAGTTTCACACTAGAACAACCCTAGTTGCACATCTAGATAGTATGTTCTAGTTTACTTTTGTGCAAAATTAGTGAAGCCATAGGTTAAGGTTTTAAGTAGCCTAATTCACCCCCTCCCCCTCTTAGGCTAACGAGCATCCGATTCCTTACAAGTGGTATCAGAGCTGGGACTCACTTCCTTCACGAGGAAACGCCAATTCGATTGGTAAATTGTGAAAACCGGCTCATCGGAACGGTTAGGCTTCACCGTCTATTGAGTTGCTCTATAGAGGTATGAAAGGGGTGGATACCTTAGGTTTGGCTCCACATTTCGATGGCACGGGCTATCCTCGGTGGAAGGTTCTCATGGAGTCCTATCTCCAAGCAAAGGACCTTGATGTTTGGAGAGTCACCGATGAGGGCATGAAATATGGTACTAGAAAAGAAAAGCAATTTGATGTAATTGCTAAGAGTATCATTTTGTCCTCACTAGATGTAGGCGTTTTCAATAGTGTTTTCACTTGTGAAAATGCTCATGAGCTATGGAAAACCATCAAGGAGCAAAATGAGGGTTCAAAAAAGTTGCTAATGAACGCTACGATTGTCTCCTAGAGGAATTCAATAGCTTTAAGCAACTTGCAAATGAAAATGCCGAATCTATGTACTCACGCCTAAATGTGCTTATCAATGAGATCAATGCTTTAGGTGTGAAGGACATCACGGACTTGAACATCAACCGCAAGATCCTTCAAAGTCTCCGGAAGCCCGATTATGACTTGGTGAAAGCTATCATCTATGAGAAGAAGCTCGAAGAATTGAAGCCATCTCATATATTGAGCAAGATCATGGCACATGAGCTTCAACTCATGCCCAAGTCCAAGAAGGCGTCCCAAGAACCATCTTCTCCAAACACAAGCCACGCTCTCTCAAGCCAACAAGAAAAGGTGTTGAGTAGAATGGCTACTCATGGAAGCTCAAGTGAGGATGATGGTGATGATGGTGATAATGAAGATTCCTCAAGTGATGAAGAGGTTGAATCTATGGTGGCCGAGTACGTGAGGAAGATCTTCAAGTATGTGAAGAAAGTCAACATGTACGACTACAACATCCACTTGAGAGAAGGGTGTCATCATCAACACATCAAGTTCACCAAGATCGAGCACAAGCCCAAGAAGAAGGTGGTTAAGGAGAGGAGACCAAGGCAAGAAGCAACTATCACCGTTTGTGAATGGACAAGTGGTGGAGAATCAAGTTCTTATAGCTCAAGTAATGAATCAAGAAAGAACTTCACCACCCGCTTCATGCAAGGTCCTTCATCATCACTACACATGTGCCTTATGGCCAAAGGTATGGAGAGCAATGTAAGAGATGACGAATCTGACACCACATCTCTCGAAGATCATGTTGAGCTAGTCCATGAGCAAAAAGGAATGCTTGATAATCAAGCTAATGAAATTAAATAACTCAATGCTCTCAATGAACTTAGTGCAACCCTTGCTATAAATTACGAACATTTGTTGTGCAAATTCAAATTGCTTAGTAAGGAGTGTGATGAGCTAAAAGCTAAGCTTGAGAGCAATGAGACTAAAACAAGTAATTCCTTTAAGCTTGATGAAACATCTATCCCTTGTGCAATTCCTATCTCCAAGGTAGATGCTTCAACTTCTTGCATTGATTTAATTGATGAATCTTGCTCACCATCTTGCAATGAGAATGTTGTTGTAGAAACATGTGATTATCTCATAGGCAAGGAAAATGATGAGCTCAAGCGAGAAGTAAAATGGCTCCGAGAGAGGTTGGAAAACTTGATGTGCAAGGGCAAGAACGATGAGGAACAAGTGGACATCTCTCGAGACATGAAAAGCAAAGTCCAACCTTCTCAAGATAACCGTAATCCAATGGTGAAGAAGCTTGAGAAGGGTGCAACCTGACTTGCTACAAGTGTCATGGAGAAGGGCACAAGTTCTACAAATGCCCTCAATTTGTCAAGAAGATGGACAAGGGCGAAAAGAAGAAGTTGAAGCCCACCATCAAGAGCTCCCTCATCTACACCAAGCCCAACCGCAAGAACAAGATCAAGAGCAACACCTACGTCATCAAGAAGAAAGGTAATGGCAAGGTGGTTGCACACAAGGTTGGGAAGATGAAGGAGGAGCGGAGTTGGAACCAACCCATTTGGGTGCCCAAGGAAGTCATCATCAACATGAAGGGGCCTCAAATGGTTTGGGTTCCAAAGGCCACTTAAAGGCCTTGAGAGCGGGGACTTCAGAGGCTTGGCACAAAAAAGATGAGAAGATTCAAGCCTAAAAGCCAAGCTTGCAAGTTGGACATGTGTTGCCCAAGTTCCCCGGTTGAGGTAATGGAAACTAGTACCTATCTCTTGTATCATTGTAGCTCCATTGCCTTGTTTAGGTTGCATTTGTTGCAATATTGACATATGGTAGGTTGCTTGTGTCATGTTCTAACCCATGAGCAACTTACATGGTTTGATTAGTGTGTAGGAAAGCTACACTTGTTCTTTCATGGTGCATGTTTTCATATTATATTTTTGCATCATGAGCAAGCTATAGGGTTAGATTCCCTTTTGTTGTCATAAACAATGTGCATACATTTGGTTGGTGATTCAAACACTAAATGCACACATTTAGGGGGAGCTCATCATATGGTTTGGTTATGGGACTAATATTGTTTTAAGCTTATCTTTTGTAGTCCCTAGGCGACGCGTTCCGATGCGGTAATTCATTCTAAGAGAATGCTATTTCACTCTCAATGTGATCTAACATCTCTAAAAGAGTGAATATAGCAATATGAGCTTCATGCTATTGAGTCATGTCCTTGCGAGCTTATGTCTCTATATAAGTTCAAAGGCAATGTACTCATACATTCCTAATCCTTGTGGTACCCCAAGTGTCTTCTATGCAAGCTTCTTTAAAATGGTGTCACCTAGTGATATCATCTTCAAGTGGCTCATCTCAATGTGGTGCCAACAAGGTAAAGAGGATCAACCCCCGGAGGTATGGAATGATTAAAAGACTACAAGTGATATCTACAATGGTAATGTAATAAGAACCCATTTGGTAATGTTTCACCTAGGCGAGAGGAGAGAATGGCGAAGGAGTGGGCTAACAAGGACAAGTACCACCCTTCCAATGCTGTACTTGAGCCTCGTGTGCAGATGCCCAGGGCTAAGGCGAGTGAGAGGACAGTTCCGGCTCGGGGAGAGCGAAAGGTCATTGGAGGTCTTTGCGGCGGGCTACACCGGTCGACCGGTGCGAGGCACGGACGGAGCAACGGTTCGGGTTTCGTGCTCGTACAGGTGCGAGGTTGGTTTCTGGAGGTCATGGTTCTGGTGGTTGGGCTGGAGAGTTTGCAGGAGGTCAGTTTGCTAGGCATTCTCCCTCTCGAGCTCACTACGGGGATGGGAGGAGTCGTAGCTTTGAGAAGGAGAGGAGGGACAATCCACGGGCCTTCTTTCGTGGTTTTGGTCCCCCTCTAGGTAGAGAGGGTTGGTTCCCTCATGGTGGTTACCGTGGTGGTGTTCGCGGAGGTAGCTTTGGTAGGAAAGATGATTTGGTTTGTGCTAACCCCACTTTTGAGCAAATGGCTCGGCACTGGTTTTACTCTTTTGGTACTAACCCTAGTGCTGAGTCGTTTGTTCGCTCACGTGCTCGTTTTTGAATTTTAGGTGGTAGACTTGAAGAACATTTGGTTGATTGACTCCGGTTGCTCGAGGCATATGACCGGAGACAAGGGGTGGTTCTTAAGTCTCGTCCCAGTGGTGACGAAGAGGTACATCACTTTTAGGGACAATGGGCGTGGGCGTGTGCTTTGAGAAGGTGAGATTAAGGTGAGTGACAAGATCACTCTCATGCATGTTGCTCTTGTTCAATCGCTTGGATACAATTTGCTTTCTGTGTCCCAGCTGTTGGATGAGGGTTTTGAGGTGTTGTTTCGGCTTGGTGGTTCTCAGATTTTGGATTCTCGAGGGGACCTTGTCTGTATGGTCGTTCCCGAGGGTCAGGTGTTTCGAGCTTATTTTTCTCAGTCTTCTGGTGTCGAGCGTTGTTTCTTGGCTGGTTCTTCGAGTGAATTGTGGAAGTGGCATAGGAAGTTGGGTCACTTGAGCTTTGACCTTTTGTCTCGCTTGAGTAAACTCAATTTGGTCCGAGGATTGTCATAGTTGAGGCTTGAGAAAGAGTTGGTTTGTGCACCACGTAGGCATGCCAAGATGGTAGCTTCTTCTTACCCGCCTCTCACCGATGTGATGACTGAGCGTCCATGCGAGCTGCTCCATATGGACCTTGTTGGCCCAGCTCGTGTGAGATCTGCGGGTGGGAAGTGGTAAGTCCTTGTTGTGGTGGGCGACTACTCTCGGTATGCGTGGGTGTTCGTTCTCGAGGATAAGGGGGAGACATTTGGTTTTGTTCGAGATCTTGTCTTGTGGTTGAGAAACGAGAGGCACGGAGATGCCATACGAGCAATCCGCAGTGACAATGGCTCAGAATTCAGAAATTCTCGTTTTGAAACCTTTTGTCATGACTTGGGTCTTGAACACCAGTTTTCGAGTCCGTATACGCCTCCCCAGAATGGTGTTGTGGAAAGGAAGAACAGGACCTTGTGTGAGATGGCTCGGACGATGCTTGATGAGCATAGGACTCCGAGAAGGTACTGGGTTGAGGCGGTGAATACCGCGTGCTATGTGTCGAACAGGATCTACCTCAGAGTGCATAAGAAGAAAACCTGCTACGAGCTGATGCATGGTCACACACCCAAGGTGAGTCACTTCCATATCTTTGGTTGCAAGTGCTTTATTCTGAAGAAAGGGAAGAAGTTGGATAAGTTTGAGGTTAGGTCTGTCGATGGTATTTTCTTTGGTTATGCGTCTCATTCTAGAGCATATCGTGTGCTCAATCTTGAAACTAAACAAATCATGGAGACTTGTGAGGTAACCTTTGACGAGACACAACCACGTAGTCAGCTTGTCGTTGAGTGTGCAGGTGATGATGAACTTGGCGAGGAGATCTTTCAGGAGGAGGAGCATGAACATGGAGACGATGAAGATGGCGGTGTGGTGCCCCCGGCTGAACATGTACCCACTACTTCGACAACGGTGGTGGACGGACCCTCTCCTACACCTACGATGACAAATCAAGATCGAGGAGAAGCTACAATTGAGGGGGAGGTAGCATCATGGTGAGAACCTCCCCGGCTAGTACAAGTGGATCACCCAACTTCGAGGATCCTCGGCAACTTGAATGAACGCACTACACGGTCGAGGGTTCGAAACAATTCTCATTTCGCTCATGCTGCATTTGTTGCTACTTTTGAGCCCAAAGACATTGGACACGCACTATCTGATCATAATTGGGTTAATTCGATGCATGAGGAGTTGGAGAACTTTGGGAGGAATCAGGTTTGGGAATTGGTTGACCCTCCCCAAGGGTGTAAGTCGATTGGTACAAAGTGGGTGTGGAAGAACAAAGAGGGAGAGAAAGGTAAAGTGGTGAGAAACAAGTCAAGGCTTGTTGCTCAGGGGTTCAGTCAGAAGGAGGGGATCGACTACGAGGAGACTTTTGCTCTTGTAGCCCGTTTGGAGGCAATAAGGATTCTTCTAGCTTTTTCTGTGGCTAAAGGATTCAAGTTGCACCGAATCTATGTGAAGAGTGCTTTCCTAAATGGTGTGTTGGATGAAGAAGTGTATGTGAGGCAACCACCGGGGTTTGAGAGTGAGAAGTACCCCCACCGGGTGTACAAGTTGAGGAAGGCGCTTTATGGGTTGAAGTAGGCGCCTAGAGCTTGGTATGGTAGGTTGAGGGGTTTCTTGTTTGAGAGAGGTTTTGATATGGTGAAGGTCGATCAGACCTAGTTTCTACTGAGGCAGGGCAGAGATATCCTAATTGTGCAGGTGTACATGGATGATATTGTCTTTGGTGGCTCGTCTAACTCTCTTGTTGCAAGGTTTGCAGAGGATATGAGCAGGGAATTTGAGATGAGCATGATGGGCGAGTTGCAGTTTTGCCTCGGGCAACAAATCAAGTAATCAAAGGAAGGAACATTTGTGCACCAACCTAAGTACACCAAGGACATTGTGCGGAAGTTTAAGATGGAGGATTTAAAGGCTATGACGACGCCAATGAGTATGACTACAGCTCTTGATGCGGACGAGGAAGGTGAACACGTGGACCAGAAGGAGTACCGAAGCATGATCGGGTCACTCCTCTACTTGACAGCGACGAGGCCGGACATCCAGTTCTCGGTATGTCTGTGCGCTCGTTTTCAAGCGTCTCCCAGGACTTCGCATCGGCAAGCGGTGAAGTGAATTTTCAGGTACTTGTGTCACACTCCCGACTTCGGCCTTTGGTACTCCGCGCCCTCTTCTTTGGCGCTTCATGGTTTTTCGGATGCGGATTTTGCCGGGTGTCGGTTGGATAGGAAGTCCACTTCTGGGACTTGCCTGTTTTTGGGGTCTTCTTTGGTGTCTTGGTCTTCCCGCAAACAGTCGAGTGTTGCTCAATCCACTACCGAGGCAGAGTACATTGCCGCTGCTAGTTGTTGCTCTCAGCTCCTTTGGATTTCATACACCATGAGTGACTTTGGTGAGGAGTATACCCTTGTCCCACTTCAATGTGATAGCACCAGTGCCATAGGCGTTGCAAAGAATCCAGTGCTCCATTCCAAAACCAAACACATAGAAGTGAATTATCATTTTATGAGAGACAATGTTGAGAAAGGGCAGATAGCTTTGATCCATGTACCCACACATGACCAACTAACCGATATTTTCACCAAACCCCTAGATCAAGCAACTTTCACTCGTTTGTGGGGGGGGGGGGGGGGGGGGAGCTTGGTGTGTGTTTGATTTCTTGAGTTGGGTGTGTGGGAGCCCCTTTGTAGCATATGTATAGCTTTCCTTTGTGCATTTCTTGCATTTGGCATGGCATATGTAACATGATGTATAGGCATCTTTGTATCTTAGATTGCATGCATTTTGTATCATATACATTGGTTAGGAAAAGCTTCTTTCATATGCATTGTTCACCATGGAATGAGATATATGTCTTTGTGAGCTTGTTTGGTATGCTATGGTTAGTTTGGCTTAGCTCTTGATGATCTTGATTTATAATCCATGGTTGATGGCTATATTTTTTGAAAATTGTCACATGTATGCTCTCTCATGTGTAAATGCCTTTATATGATCTTGACATGTTTTAGTGGCTTGGTTATGCTTAATTTGTGGTTGGATAGCTAGTTTATTGATCATATGGGGCCAAAGGCTCATTTGCCATCATGAATGTTTAGCCCTCTTGCTTTATCTTGTGGAGGGGCTTAAGTTCCTTTTTGTCGCAAAGACATTTCATGTACCATATATGAATCTGAAAATGTAAAATGCTTGGAAAATGTGCTCCCATGTCATATGTGCTAAATTTAATTTGCTTTGGGTACTAAACCGTTGCATGATGCCTACCAATGAGAAGTCTCATACATAGAGTAGGCACATGGCTCGGTGGCTTTGACATGACATGAGGTGCTTGTGGGTGTTTGTGATGGTCCTATGATTAGAATGGATGTCCTAGCATGAAGTTTATGTGGCTTTACCATTTTGGTATGTTTTGATCATGTTTAGGACTTTGCTCATGAGAGGCAATTTTTTTGCAAAATTGCCCAAATCTATCTTAGCTTCGTCCAATGGTTGTGAAACTTGGTGATCATGTAGTTGAGATCGATATGAAGCTATAGAGTATCTAACTTGCTCATTTGGACATGTGTATCATCCTATGTTGATTTTTGTCTATTTGAGAAGCTCTAGGTTGAAAGTTTTGCATTTTTGGCTTGATTCATGCACTGACAACAAGGGGGAGAAGTTTGAGCTTGAAATGGCTTGCTGGATGCATTTAGAAGGTTTTCAGGTGGTTTCGAGCCATTTTACGGGCTCGGTGTGCACCGATCTGAACGGTCAAGGTCACCGGTCTGACCGGTCGAGTCTTGGCCCCGTTCATATGTTGGGCACCGGTCGACGGGTGGTGGTGACCGGTCCGACCGGCCGTCGCCGAGCCGATGCGATCGCTTTGTTTTCATCAAGTGGTTGCATGCATTCGTTCAGGGGGAGTTGCATTGTTTCAGGGGGAGCTCTTTGTGGTTTGTCGAGCTTTGGTTTGGTGGTTTGCGCTCTTTGCTTGAGCTTTGTTTTGTCTCGGATGTATCGAGCCGTTGCCCTTGCCTAAGGGGTCCGAGTTGAACTTGCTCTTTGCCTTTGTTTGGCTTTCGACCGCTTGTTAGAGTTTCTTTTTGTTCGTTTCTTTTCTTTTTCTTCTCTCTCTTGTTACTATATGTGGGTGTTGTCAATGCACTCATGAAGGGGGAGATTGAGGACCATGTGTGGTTCGAGGACCGGTGGATGGTCGCTTCCTTGTGTGATGAGTGATTGACAATGTTGTGTGGACTGATTCTTGGCTAAGTATTGCAGGTGCAGGTTGCGGCTTGACTGGTGTTGGTGCATGTGAACAACAACCGCGAAAGGTCATCGCCGGTGAGGCCTCCATGTGTGGAGAAGACAAGTAGGCTTCGTTCGAGGGACCCGGTGGCCAGCAGGGTCAAGTGCGGGCCGCATGGTGGCATGAACAACAAGATGAATTCATGGACGGTTTCTTCGTTGAGCCTCAAAACCAAGGTCGAGCCGGGACTATGTGGGAGCCGAGTCATGAGTGGTGATTGGCGGAGGCTACACCGAGTTCGCGGGGTTTCCAGTGGTTCACCAGAAAACAACTGGGTTCCTTGGTTGATCCACGAAGCCAAGACCGAAGAACCGAAGACGGTGCTGCAGCAGCGCCAGACCGGTCTGACCACTGGGTCTGACCGGTGGGGAGCACCGGTCTGACCAGTGTGCGACGATGCAGTCCGGAAGGCTTGCGTCGAGGCTAAGCAGGTTGCGGTCGCCGGGCATCCAACAGATGGAGAAAACTTGAAGACTTCCAAAACCGCCCTTGAGGGGCTTGTATCACTAGTTGTTAAGTAAGGGTATTTTAGACTTTAGGCTAGCCTCCATATAACCCATGAGGTGAGAGGATGGCATCCATCTCTCTCTGAACCCTAGTTCATTTGCCTTCCTATTTTCCCTTCCTATTTTCTTAGGATTTCCATAGGACTAGCTTGAGAGCTTCATGGTGAGATCTTGTGAGAGGGTTGGATGATCGGGCGGCAAGCTAGACCTTGTATGAACCTCCTTGGTATGTATAGATGATTCGGCGTGGTTCCTCAAGCTTTGTTGTGTTGTTCCCGGTTGTTCTTGGTGGTGATTTTCGGTGCCCTCTCTTGGTGGTTTTTTGAGGTGTTTTCGGGACCTTGCTCTTGGGGATTTGTTGGGGGAAATTTGTGGGAACCCTTCGTGGTTCTTTGGGCTGTGTTTCCCCTCCCAAATCCGTGAGTTAAGGGGCTCGATTTTGGGGTTTTCGGTGTTCTAGGGTTAGAGGAGTTCTTGGTGGGATTTATTCGATTCCTCTTGATTTGGCAAGTTTTAGTGGACAAAATCATGGCTATGGACTCCTCATGAGGTGTTCTTATTATCCCCAAAGTCTTGTTCAAGTCCGTGGAGTGATTCAGGTGATCGAAGTTTGGATTTGGGGGAGTTGACCCGCGGGTTCTGTTCATCCCGAGCTGCCCAGGCTACACCGGTCTGACCGGTGCTCTTGACCGGTCTGACTGGTGCGAGTCACTTGTGGGATTTGCCTCATGTGAACTGCTTGACTCGTGTGCTTTTGGGTCTTGGTGCTGTTGGTCAGTTCTTGGTCTGTTTGGTGTTGTTTTGTTAGGTTTTGTGTAGGGTTTTCCTTTCGTGCAGGTTTTGTTTGGGGGTGGTTTTGTTCCAGGGCCTAGAGAAGTCACTAAGGCTCTCTGGAACACTTATTGTGCGGCTCTTGTAGCCACCGGCCTGACCGGCTCTGTCCACCGGTCTGACCGGCGCCAGCCATCGGTCTGACCAGTGTAGCACAGGCAGCAAGCCGTGCAAGTTTCCGCTGTTCGTGTTGGTGTGTTTTGGCTCGGAAGTTTGTGCGTTGGTTCCTAGGTCCAGTGGCACTCCAGTGGCTACGTGGGCTTGGCCAATTTGGGTAGTGAGTCGCAGACGTGTGTTGGAAGCCGTGTTCGTCTTGTTGGAGTCTCCATATCCTTCGAGAAGAATTTTTATCGGCTCCCATTCACTCCCCCTCTCTGGTTCACCGTATCGGTCCTTCATCCTTTAAGCTACCTCCTTGCATGATATGCTCTAAGCTTCCTTGCCTTACAAGTTTGTAGTTGTGCACTTGTTTCTCTCTACCTTGTCTTACAAGTGGTATCTTTTTTGTGCACACACTTAGGGGGACCTTAGTTTGTATCATGCTAGTCTCATGAGCTTATGATCCACCTTAGTTATTTATACTTGTGGTATCTTCATTGATATCACACATATTGATCATGGTTCATGCGGCTTTCTCCCTTGCATTTAACATTTCTCCTTGAGCTATGTTTGCTAGGACTTGCTAGTTTCCTTGGACCCCTTTTGTTTTGGACTTTTTGGAGATTTTATTCCAAAGGGGGAGAATGTGAGACCAAAGCAAGCTAGTGGTTTCAAGAATATGAGAATAAAGGGGGAGAATGCGAACATAAGATCAAAAAGGGGGAAGTCTGATCTAGGGGAGTTTGGATGATGGTAAGCATCCAAGCAAGTGTAAGTGGTTCTAATTCTGTCAATTTTTGCAAATTTATGCTTGCTTTGGTTGTGTTGTCATAATTCACCAAAAAGGGGGATATTGAACATGGCCTCATATGCCATTAGTTCGAGTTTCATTTTGGTGATTCATGACAACATGATCATTGGGACTAACCTTATTGTTTTAGCATGTCTTTGTAGACACTTCTAGGTCCCAAGGATGGAAGAAAACCACATGTCAAAATGAGAGAATCAAGGGTCAAAACCGAGCATGAAAAGGAAAAGAAAAGACACCGTCGGATGAACCGACGGTCCCTCAATTGCAAGCGTCGGTGCAATCGTCGGACGAGTTGATACACAGGGTGAAACCCTAGGTACCGTCGGATGAACCGACGGTCCATTTCCTAGTAGCATCGAACGAGATGCAGAGGAACAGCAGCGAAGACAGTAGCACCAGATGATCCGACGGTCTGAGTGGGAACACCGTCGGTCTATCCGACGCTCAGTTTGAATCGAGACAGAGATGCGCCAAGAGGAAGCCTTCAGCACCGGATGATCCGACGCCTTGGTCAAGATGAAGCGTTGGTCTATCCGATGGTCGCATGGAAGCTAACAGAGGTGACTTGGACGCAGGGTCTTTAGCACCGGATGATCCGACAGAATGTCGGTGCATAGCGTCGGAGCAGTTGTGTCAGAGAAGTCATGTGCGGTGGAGGCAACGGCTAGTAGCACCGGATGAACCGACGCCCGGAAAAAGATAGCGTCAGATTATCCGACGGTACTTCTTTCAGCAGCTTTTAGCCAACGGCTAGTTTCATGCCTTGGGCTATTTATACCTCCTCCACCCGCCCATTTGAGGTTGCTGGATTGTGTGGAAGTGCAGAGGAGTTCAAGACACATTGAAGATCATATTCAATCCATCCAAGTGCTTAATTGCTCATTCTTAGACTTGCATATGCTTAGTGTATGTGCTTAGTGCTAGGCTTAGCTTAGAACTGAGTGAGTGCAAGGTTGTGCCAACCTTGTAAGGTGATTCTTGAGTGAATCAAGGTGTACAAGGTTCACTGGAAGCCTTGGGGCCTAAGTGGCTCACCGCCAATCGTCATCGACCCTCCGGCTTGGTGTGGAGCGGCGAGGACACTTTGTGCGGGGGACGTGGAGACCCCCTTCCTTGGTGGAGAAGCTCCTTAGTGTAGGAGGCATCAAGGTGACCAAGGGAGCTTGGCAAGTGCCTAAGTGGCTAGCCTTTGTGGCAAGTCAAGTGGTGCTCTTGGGAGAGACTTGGTGACCGGGAAGTAATACTCTTGTGTGAGTGCTTCAACAACGTGGATTAGGGGTGGCTTAGTGCTTACCGATACCACGGGATAAATCCTGTGTCAAGAGTTTGCTTCCTCTCATCCCCTTTACGTTTCCGCATTTACTCTATTGTAATCTTTGCTTGCCTTTACTTTGCTAGAGTAGTATCTTGCTAGGAATGGCTATAGGTTGCAAACCTTGTTTTGGGATGGGAGTTTCACACTAGAAGAACCCTAGTTGCACATTTAGATAGTATGTTCTCATTTACTTTTGTGTGAAATTAGTGAAGCCATAGGTTAAGGTTTTAAGTAGCCTTATTCACCCCGTCCCCTCTTAGGCTAACGAGCATCCGATTCCTTACATGGTCTCTGGACTGGTTAGGCGTGGCCATCTTCTTGCCGCTCAACAACGATGGCAGTACTGACAACATGGGTAGAGCTGTAGCTGCTCCTTTTTGCGAGGAGCCGTGAGGACTGGTGGTTTGGATAAAAAATCCTTGAGTTGAGCGAGATCTTGATCCGCCTTTGGAGTCCACACGAATTTCTCTTGGTGTTTGAGTAGTTTGAAGAATGGTAGCCCTCGTTCTCCAAGCTTCGAGATGAATTTGTTCAGAGCCTCCATGCATCCAGTAAGCTTCTGCACGTTTTTGATGCAGGTGGGAGCTTTCATCATGGTGATGGCGGAGATCTTCTCGGGGTTGGCTTCGATGCCACGATGGTTGATGATGAAGCCGAGTAGTTTTCGCGACGGTACGCTGAAGACACACTTGTTCGGGTTGAGCTTCCAGCGGTACTCTCGCAAGGATGCGAAAGTCTCTTCAAGATCGGTGATGAGCGTGTCGGAGTTTCTGGTCTTGACGACCACATCATCCATGCATGCTTCGACGTTTTTGTTGAGCTGTCTTTTGAAACAGGCCTGGATAGCTCGCTGGTAAGTAGCGCCGACGTTCTTCAACCCGAAAGACATGGTCGTGTAGCAGTAGGTGCCAAACAGGGTGATGAACACGATCTTCTCCTGGTCTTCTTCCTTGATAGCAATCTGGTGGTACCCGGAGTTGCAGTCGAGGAAGCAGAGCATGTCGCAACCCGCTGTGGAATCGATGATTTGATCTATCCGCGGCAACCCGAAGGGGTCCTTGGGGCAGTGCTTGTTGAGGTCGGTGTAGTCGACGCACATCCTCCACTCGTTCGTGTTCTTCGTGCGGACAAGGACATGGTTGGCGAGCCTCTCAGGATGGAAGACTTCTCTGATGAAGCTAGCCGCGAGTAGTTTGGAGAGTTCCTTCTTGATGGCATCCCGTCGGTCGTCGGGGAAACGGCGGAGGTGTTGTCGCTTGGGGGTGGCCTTAGGATCGACGTTGAGCGGTGCTCGATCAACTCCCGGGCACTCCCGGCATGTCCGCCGGCTTCCACGCGAAGATGTCGTGGTTAGCCGGAGGAAGTTGATGAGCGCGTCTTCCTATTTAGGGTCGAGGCCGGCCCCGATGGTGGTGGTCTTGCTGCTGTCACCTGTCCCGAGGTCGATCGTCTTGACTAGAACCTCCTCAGATGGCTGAGGCTTGTTGCCTTTGTCATCCTTCTCAGGGATGTCGAGTTCACTTGTTGCAAGCTTCTTCGATGCGGCGTAGACCTCCATCATCGCGTTGGGTACTCGATTTGTAGAGGCGATCTCCACAGCTTTCGTGTCGCAGTCGTGCGAGATCTTCAAGTCCCCTTGGAGAGAGAGTAGCTTTAGGGTCGACGTTGAGTGAGTGCTCGATCAGATTCCTGGGCACCCTTGGCATGTCCACTGGTTTCCAAGTGAAGATGTCTCGGTTAGCCTGAAGGAAGCTGGTGAGCGCGTCTTCCTATTTCGGGTCAAGGCCCGCCCCGATCATGGTAGTCTTGCTGCTGTCGCCTGTCCCAAGATCAATCGCTTTGACTTGCACTTCCTAAGATGGCTGAGGCTTGTTGGCTTTGTCCGACTTCTCTGGGATGTCGAGTTCACTTGGGGCAAGCTTCTTCGATGCAGCGTAGATCTCCATCATGGCATTGGGTACTTGGTTGGTGGTTGCGAGTTCCACAACTTCTGTGTCGCAGTCGAAGGATATCTTCAAGTCCCCTTATAGCGACAGAACACCAGCCGGACTTGGCATCTTAAGTACCAAGTATGTGTAGTGGGGTACCGCCATGAACTTGGCGATAGCTGGTCTACCAAGGATGGCATGGTTGGAAGTCTCAAAGTCCGCGACCTCAAACTTGATGTACTCGGTGCGGTAGTTTTCTCTGGTTTCCCCGAAGGTAACTGGCAGGACCACTGAGCCCAGTGGAATAGCCGCGTTCCCAGGGACGATGTTGTAGAAAGGTGATGTGCTCTTGGTGAGCATGTGAGTGATGTCGAGCTTCATCTTCTTCAAGGTTTTGGTGAAGAGGACATTGAGCCCGCTCCCACCATCGATGAGCACCTTGTTGAGTCTGGAGCCCGCGACTACCAGCTTCAGGACGAGTAGAAACCACCCTGGTTCAGAGAAGCTTGTCCATTGATCTGCGCGGGAGAAGGTGATGGGTACCTCTGACCACCTGAGAGGGGTCGGAACCGCTAGTTCGATGTTCAAGACTTCCCGTCGAGTGGCTTTCTGAGACCATTTGGTGGGTGGTCCGCCGAAGAGGACGTTCACCGTCTTGTCAGGTTCTTGGAAGTCATCGTTGCCTTCGTCGGCCTTTTTCTTGCCCTTCTTGTCATGAGGAGGCCGTGGGTCTAGAGAGTCCTTGAGTGCTCGCCGGAGTTGGTAGCGCTGCTCGGTGGTGTGGTTGCCCTCCAGATGCCATGGGCACTTCTCTTTCAGCAAGTCCTTGAAGCCGTCGGAGGTCTTCTTCGAGTTGTCTTTCTTCGTCGGCCCATGAGAGGGCGTTGGTAGCCGCGACTGTGTTGTCTGGCTTGCGCTTGCGATTAGGACCCGAGTAGTTATTGTTGCGACTGCCTTGATCCCTGTTGTTGTTGTTGCTGCCGCCCGCATTTTGCTTGCTCTTGCCGCGGATAGCATCGTACTTAGCGTTCGCCTTGTCTTCTTTGTCGGCCCATATGAAGTGATAATGTCTTTGAGCTTGGTGATGGAGCTCGGGCGGCGGCGACCGAAGTCTTCAAAGGTGTGACGATGGTAGAGACCGTCTAGGAAAAGGTCGATGACCTCCTTGTCGGTGACATCGACTACCGTGGTGCGCTTGTCGAAGAAGCGCCGCATGTACTTGCGTAAGGTCTCACCTTGTTCCTACTTCACCATAGCCAGGTCCATTCGAGTACCTGAGCGTCCCATGGCGCCCGCGAAGTTGCTGGTGAACTGCTCCTTGAGCTGGTCCCACTTGTCGATAGAGTACTTCTCGAGTGACTCGAGCCATGTAAGTGGAGCTTGGTCCAGATAGAAGGGGAAGTAGAGGCATTTCGTGTCATTATTTCCACCAGCATTTTCGATGGAGAGGGCATAGCATCTAAGCCATTGAACTAGATCTTGCTTCGCATCGTACTTGGTGATCCCCAGAGGCTTGAATTTTTCTGGGAGAAGTAGGTTGCGAAGTCAAGCAGAGAAGGCGGGGAAGCCGTTGTTCTTGCCTGCCGTGGAGGACATCTTGCGTCGAATTTCTGCAATTCTGCGGCGGGCATCATAGCCGCCGCGTGAGACGCCGGTGACGTGGCTATCTGCGTGTCCTCGGCCTCCGCGATCGCATCCGCTACCGGCTCTCCTTCCAGCCCCGTGTGAAGAGCTCCCGCCGCTGCTGCCTCCGCCGCCAGCTTCACCATGAGCTGCCGTGCCGTGACTACCCCCAGCACCGCCGGCGCTGTTGCCGCCCTGAGAAGGTCCACCAGCTGATGCCCTAGTGCGATTGGGGTTCTGTGGTAGGTCTCCTCGAGTGCGATTGCGTCCATTGTCAGCTGGACTGCGACTTGTGGCTTCATGGTCGGCTTCGCGAGTTCTGAGGGGAGGCACTTGAGTGACTCTGTTGTCGACTCTCATGAAGTAGGCATCCTCCGTGAGCTTAGCGATGACTTCTCCCGCGCGCATCCCCTGAGCCTGACGTGCTATCGTAGTGATAGACATGAGGCACTATTTAGGGGTAGTATGCACTCGGCTTTCGACTTGGTTGAGTGCTTCTGTGAGGTTTCGTTTGGGGAGGCTCTCACGGAGACGTCTACGCCATTCGTTACGCTTCCTGTTGCGCTCACGTCAGGTGTTCTTGTCATCGCTGGTTTCGTCTGCGAGTGCATTGGCAGACAACTCGTCTGATGAGATATCTTCGATGTAGCGGTCAGGTCGTGTCCCAGAGGGTCCCGGCGTCTTGTTGGTAGTCATGAAGACTTGGCGATCAGGAGAGCCAAGACTGGAGTCAATAGTCGCCACCTTTGTTGGACTATGCTCCTCCGCTGGAGCTAGTGGTGTTCCCTCCTGGAAGGGAAGCGAGTCGAGGTAGGCGACGCAACGTGAGTTCCCGTCTGTCAAGCCAGTAGACGAATCTCCCGGCAGGTGTAGATGTTATAACCAGGCCGGTGGCTGGCCCTAACAGCGGTTGCTCAGTCGTGGAGTTGTCGGACTCGGGCTCGTCGGGGTCCGATCCGAAGTCGAACTCATAAGAGGAGTCCGGGTTGTAGTCGGAGACGATCTCCTTGTCGGCCCGGCGCATGGTGAGAGCCTTCGCATGGGCCTTGCTAGCATTGCAAAGGCTGTATGGAAGTGCTCGTGGAGTGGGAAGTCCACACACAATGGCTCAGAAGTCGGCTCGCATGCGATGGCCCACGAAGATGTCGAGTTCGAGTTGGAGGCGGATCCAAACTCCAAGTCGACGTGCTGGTTGAAGAGCGAGATTTCGCCGAATTTTCCGGCGAGTTCGCCCGTGACCACTTCAGGAAGCGTCATGAGCCCAGTGCTCGGGTTGGGAGTCATGATGAGGTGACGTTGGAAGGATCTGGCGCCGTCAGCAGTGCACACCCAGGACCTGAAAACGAAGGTGTCGCAGCGGTTGCAAGAGACGGTTGGCTTGATGAGAATTGAAGCCGTCGAGTTAAAACTTATCAAAAAATTATGTAAATTGGCACAAGATCATTTCATCGATGTACAAGCTTGACAAAAAAGTTTCATATGATTTTGTGAAAATTGAACTATACATTGTTCATAAACTAGATAATCATCACATTGTTTCATACAACTGAACTTAAACTTCAAAGTTTGTACACACTCAAATACTTTCTTACCCATGGGCACCTCAAATTTGGATGCAACCTTGTGTTGACCATAACATTAGAGAATATTAAGTTATATTAACAATTATTATGAAAAAGCATGTTTTTTATATTCTCTTTTTAGTTGGAAAAGATATGTTGTATGAAAAGCAATCAAGAAATAGTAATTAAGATACAAACAAATGGCACTGAGTAAAACATCTCGATTTTAGAAAAAATTAGGAAAAATAATCAACCGATTTGGAGTTCGTATGAGGAAGAAAAACAGTTTACAAGTTTTATCTGAAGATTAAAAAAAGAAATTGCACTTGCTATGAACTGAGATGAACAAGTGTGTTTTCTCTTTTTAATCTTTGAATAAAACTTGTAACTAGTTTTTCTGCCTCATACGAACTCCAAATTGGATGATTCTTTTTTCTAAAATTTTCTAAAATCATTCTCTACCAAGATCTACAATTTAACAAATGAAAAAAAATTTCGACAGTAGTTTATTAGGGGTAATTCAAACATACATCTCGAATTTACACTATCATAATTCAAATAATATCATAAAATGCTCTAATGGTTCTACGAATTGACGTGGTAACACAATTTGAGTCCATAAACTTGTGTTCAAACTTTCAAATGATTTCGGTAAAAGCGGAACCTACGTTGTTTAGAAATGGATACATGTCTCACATAGTTTCCTGAAACATTACTTGAACATTGAAGTGTATGATACCTTTCAAAATTTTCGAATTCATATGCACTTCAAACTTTACCATAACCTTATGTTTATCATAACATTAGTAAATATGAAGTTATGTTACCATTTATTATTAAATTTTTTTATTTATTCTCTTTCGATAGAAGAAAAGAAGTTGTATGAAAAAGATAAATGTAATAGCAATTAATATGAAACTTGGGGTTCAACGTGTGCCACATAACCTTACATTTACTCTTCTATTAACACATGGGGATTCACATTGTCATTTATTATGCAAAAAGATATTTTTCTATTTTAAAATACCTAATAAAGACACCCTTATGCATTAACTAAAAAATAATTATCTTATATACCCCAAACATATTTTTCACATGTAAAATGGTACATTTAAGTTGTCTTCTAGAAATTTCAAGATTTTTCGTCCGAATTTGCTATTTTCTACCATTTAAATGAATTTATGCAGGTTTCTTGGAAAAAAAATTAAATTTTGAACTACATGTATGTCAAAAAGTCTGCTGGTGGCCCTCCATTTTTGCAGTATGGACCGACCTGTTGGGCTGCAAAGCTGGGCCGACTTATTGAACTACTTGTATGTCAAAAAGTCTGCTGGTGGCCCTCCATTTTTGCAGTATGGACCGGCCTATTGGGCTGCAAAGCTCGGCCGTGAAGTCGGCCTGTGCGGGCTGGTTTGGAGGGTTTCCAGGTTTGTTAATGAGTCAGAGGGCCACCAACAGACTTTGACCTTGGTTTGCAAGCCCATGGTACTATGACTCCTGTCCAATTTTCCTAAAAGTCTGGTTTATGTCCCTAATCTTTGTAACTTTGCAATGCATATCCTTGAACCTTTGAAATCGTCCATATTACATCACGAGGTTGGTTATGCGTGGTTTAAAAACGATTTTGTCTTTTTTTTATTCGGCTGAGTATTTAGAAAATCATAGTAAATTATAATAAATCATAAAATGGAAATCCAGTTTTGTTTGTCTTTATATAAGTATATCTGCATACTGAATATATAGTATTATATGCTTTAGAAAAAAAATTAAATTTAGATTTTTAAATTACTAAATGTGATTATCTCTAATTCTTTTCACACATTATATGATTCTTTTAAAATTTATTGATCATGAGGAAATATTGAAATGTAATATGGGTCGGATTATGACGAAATTGACGCAACGTCATAGTATTTGGACTTCACATCGGGCTTCATATCCAACACTGGTAATTTATGACGAAATCTGTCTGTTGTCATGGATGCAGTGTAATCTGTGACGAAATTGGCACAACGTCATAGTGTTTGGACTTCATATCGGGCTTCATATCCAACAGTGTGAATCTATGACGAAATCTGACTGTTTGTCATGGATACAGTGTGATCTATGACGAAATCAAAAAATGTCATGAGAATTTTGTCATGGATCAAAGGATTTCTTGTAGTGATCTCAGCAATGACTCTCGAAGAACGCATACGAAAACCACCTAGAGCCATTATTTTCTGAAAAATCAACAACAAATGAATTCTATCTCTACAGGGAAAATGAATATGACAACATCCAAAAGCAATGCTACAGTTTATAATGAAAATAGACATACATAGATGGAATGGGAATGAACACTACATTTTTCTACTAATGCATTTATGCGTGCACTCACCGTCAAGTAGTGTACCTTCCTGTTTCTTTGATGTTGTCTTGTTTTTTGTTGTGTGTCGAGGGGCTGAATGAGGTGATTGGAAAACTAAACCCGCTGGTTGACGTTATATATAGAAATATACATGGAACAAAAAAGGTAAGATTTAATTAATATGGGAAGTACATGAACCTGTATTAGAAAGGAAGTATATATACCTACAAAATCAAGGAAAATGTATTTCCTGCAAAATATGCAGGAGCTTACAAATAGAAAAAAACCATAGGATCGCAGAGACAGCATGGTTTCATGCCTTTCTATACGGTGGACGCAAAGGAAAGGTAGTTTTCTGTCAAACAAGTTGACATGCAATCACAATAAACATCGTGTTCCTAAAATAGTGCTAGATATCGTGATGACAGTCTGCAATACATACCAGTGGGCACGAGAATTTCTATAGATTGTAATTTACATGGAACGATATGTTATTTATAGAAATAAATTAATTAACATGGTAATAAATAAAATAAAAATAGAATCGCTATGGTCCCTGCTTCTAAAAATAGTGCTAGATATCCTTGTCAATATATCAAGTTATAATTCACATGGATTACATTACTTATGGAAATAATTTTACATGGAACCACACTAATATCATGATGGCTGTAGTGCATGCTTCATGATTGATGATACGGTATAATGAACCTGATACTTGCAAAATAACTTGCATAATAAATGAAAAAGGATCCATGTTTACCAAAAATAATATGGATCACAATTTTAAGTGTATATATAAATTTTCAATACTTAATGACCTCATGAACCATCACTATAGCATCCCTGGATGCACATGAAGCATCACACATAACAAACAACCATGGCTCCCCCTTCCGCACGAGAGGTTGGTGTGAAATGGTGTCAACTTTGCATGGACCTATGCGGCGCATTCGTCGACCGCATCGACCAGATGGATGTGCTGAACTTCTGGGCGACGTGCGAATCATGGCGTGATAGCTGCCTTGAATTCGGCACCAAAATTCTAAAGTCAGGTATGTAACTTTACAATATATTTTATTTTGAAGCCATCATCTGCACATATTGTGGCAAATCAATATTTTTATGAGTTTGCATGTCGCATTATTTATCACCTTTCAAAATACATGTTTCGTGACCAAATGTAGGAACACCTACGCTACTGACATCTAGGCCAGACAATGATGGTACAGATGTGGAAGAACCCTTGCAGAGGGGGCGTTTGGTATGCATTCTTTTGATGATCTGACTGCATTCTACATCGAAAAAGATCACTAAAACATAGAGTGTGGGTAGGTGGCAAGGATGACTGGCTTGTCATATGGGATAACAGGTGCTCCCTGACACTTAATAACCTTGTAACAGGAGATACAGTACCCCTCCCGTAATTACCCACGATGGGCCAATTTGATATAAGTCCATGCTATAAGCCATGCAATCGTAAACTTTGCCGCATTGTACTATACGCCTTCATGCAAAAATGGTTTCTTGGCAATTACACTTTTTCATGACGGGTTGATGGCATCGACTTCCAAGGGGGATGTCGAATGGAAGATGCTTAGGAACTCAACATTTTGGGAAGGATGCGAGGAGTACAATATATCGACCAACGTTGATGTCGCCCTTCATAGGGGAAGGTTACTTTCGGTCAATAACAGTGGGTGCATATATTCTTGGAACATTAAACGTCCAGATGAATACGCTTTGATGATGGGTCATCCGTATATACCTCATAAACATTTTGAGGAATCCCTATAGATTACATTCTACTTGACTGAATCCCCAGTTGATGAGCTTTTGGTGATCTGTGTGCATGGTAATGACAAAATGTACTGTGATCCCTCCTGTCAGGTTGTTCTCCATGAGAATGGTAATTGCAGAAGGTACTATGCACCCCCTAGCTCCCAAAGAGTCCTGGTCAATGTGCATGATAATTTTATAACATCCATGCAATGACAGTCTACAAATTTGATGATGCAAAAATGACATGGGAGCGCATCCATACAATTGGTGGTAAACACTTCATCTTCCTTGGGCTGAACTATCCATTCCACATGGAAAGTGAGTGGATCAAGACAAACAGTGTATGTATAGTTGATTTGGACGATACTGATGTCATTATATTCTCCATGGAGCCAGGAAAGGAGTAGAGCATGCAGTTGATGGATCTCCCTAATAAAAAAGAGGCTCGTTTACTGAACAAGCATTCTATGAGAACACCGATGTGGTTTCGCCCAACACGACCATCCAGAGCAAAAAAGCTACTCTAATTTATTATCACTTCAGATTGGATTATAATGAAGTGTTTATTGTTTGAGATAATTTAACTATTAAGTATAGATAATAATTATTATAACATGATTCCATTCTTTTTGGAGTCTTGTTTTTTACGTTATTTTTCTTTCATAATATCTCTTTTAAATGATGTATAATACGTTCTTTTTTAAAAATGTTTATAAAAAGAATGTATTATGGCTAGGTCCTTTCTCTCTATTTCTTGTGCTACTATTGGAATCAAATGAGTTGGAATGCATTAATTTTACACCAAATGCAATAGCCCATTTTCATTACAAAGGCAACTAAATTATGTTTTACCTCTTCTTTCAATATCGCTCAAACCACACAACATTTCCATCGAATTACTGCCGGTAATTGTATTGATATTTATAAGACTGGGCTGGCGACGTTCACCTGTCATCCACATGGAAGGAAAGTCCGAAAACTGAGGACATCAATCACGGCACTTGAGCGCGCGAAGCGTTAGCCTAGAAATTGTTGTGCGCTTGAATAAAATGAAAGTTGGTTGTGTTGACAAATTAAACTACCAAAAAATGAGAATATCAGTCATCAATCATTCACAATTATGAAAAAGATAGAAATGACATGTCATTATTTAAACATTCATGTGATGTTATAGCATTGTACTCGCGATAGAAATGTTTAAATTATTCCAAATACAATATGATTGCAGCTTCCTCAAATTGAGTGATGTTAACATGACATCACATTATTTAAATTAAATTAAAGTATAGTAGATACGGTTTTCAATCGACAATGGCACATGTACATTGAATTTTGTCTCCGTCAAAGTTCATGTCCATGCCTACGTCCCCACGATTGCCATTCATCATGTGATCGTATGCATCCGCCATAGAAATGTTGTCCTGTATTGCACATGAACGTTTTTGTAGAATTCTAACATGGTAACAACGTTTTTCAACTACTATTTTTATATCATCACGAGTTACTATCAAACGTCTCAGCCCATCTCTGATATCTACAAGGACATGAAATCTAATTATATCAATAAACCAAATTTTTCGATGGTCAATGGAAAATAAAAAAAGGTTGTAAATTTTGAAGCGGCGATCCCCATGGGCACCTTTCATTGTTAAAGAAAATGATGGAACTATGTGGCGAAGATTTTCCAACGAAACTACATATTTAAATTAGTATATTACTAATAAGAAAATATGTTTCAAACCTACAACAATAGAATTTTTGATTTAAATAATGAAGCCAGACCTCTATCACGATTGACAAGAACCTTAGTAGCCATCACAAACTTATTACGCAAGTTCGCTATAGCAAAAACTACACTATGACCCTGTCCGTAGGTGGTCAAAATGTCGCAGCTGATTTCCGGAGAGAAACCAAATGCATCTCTTATGTGCGTCAGGATCAAGTTACACACATATGATTGACAAAACAAGTGTAATATCATAGACAGTATTAAAAACGTAACATGGGGTTTAACATCTTATTACACTCATACGGGAGACACGAAGGTCTTTAACATCACAAAACGATAACTACACGAAGAGCCTTCGTCTTCCGCTTCCACAGGCACTTGACTGGGGGAGATGCATGCCTTAGAACTCCTCGAAGTCGCTGTAGAACTCTTTACCATTGTTCTTTTCGGAACATCGGTAAGCAAGGATGATTACACTTATGGTTGGTACTCAACAAGTGGGAGAAGATGCAACGATACCAAGGATAGGCTACGATTTTTGCAGCGGTTAGCATTTTAATGTTGGTCAAACTTGTAATGAAAGAACGCCTAGTTACTAGATGTAAGTATATACCAAACCACTTGAGAGACTTATAAATAACTCAGCTCAAAACTCATCGAACCGCGATTTATTCTTATCTTTAAGTTTATTAATCATGTGAGGGTCCAAGCCACTCATAACCGTGAGCACGGCTGATCGATCAGTTTTACACTCTGCAGACGTTTGCACACTTTACCCATAGCTCGCGTAAAAGTTCCGAAGAACATTGGACCCAACCATGCGATGCTAGCAAGGCATCATACCACACTTCCGACGTGAGATTGCATAGGGATGCTACGAAGCTTTTACAAAGGCATGCAAAAGACTGATGACCCGCATAGTTACGGATCAGGACAGACAATAACCCTCCCTAGTTGTCAGCACCTTAGCAAAGGTTGCTACCCCAAAAGGACCGGGCTATACCCCTACAACCCAGATCCCCCGCCGCTCCTTTCATAAAAGGGCCATCAGATCAATCGCACACCTAATTAATTGGCTAAGGTCAGAGCCATATGACATTCTGGTTACACATGTTTTCTTGGATGGTTCTCCATGTTCCGATTAAATCATATGATCTTGTATTACCAAAAGCATCGTCAACATTAAACATACAAGCCTTTGTCATAGAAAACCATTTTATCCAACCCAAGTTGAGCTACTAGCGTTATCTACCAAAAACATTTATTAAACAGGGTTGTTCCAAGGATTGTGGATAAAAAAGTCTAGGTAAGTCCTTAAAAAGGGTGTTCCCGTCAATTCAATGCAATATTAGAATAAATGTAAACTTAATTTTCATGCAATTACATAGGATAAAATAGAATCATGCAGGGGGAGACGACCACTTGCCTTCCTTTCTTAAACACTAGGGTTCTTCTTCAAACACTTGCTCTTGATCTGCTTCAACTAGCTGCTCGCTTGAAATTGGCACGATGTCTATGAGCACACAAGAATACATTCAATAAACAAAACAATACACCAAGCATGAAAAGCTTAAAGGTTTGGCTCTAGGAACATGAATGTAAAAACACTCGGAACTATCGAGAGCTTTGGATGATCACATACAAGAGGTAGCTCTGTTCTTGGTATCTTTTAATTAAGTAAAATCACGTGTATAGGTTATTTCAGAGAAATGCCCTATCTATAATTAAGCAAGTTATATTTGTATTTAAAAGACGATGTAAGCCTAGTCCAATTTTATTTATAAATATTCAAGTACGATTTGTGCAAATTAATCATTTAATTTTAAAAGAAGCATGTAAAAGAATCTAGGCGTTTATCTTTATATTTCGAGTTATTCTAATCAAATTATAATATAAAAACACATTGATATTCATTTTAATCAAATTAACGTTTAATTAAGAAAACTCGAGATATAGCCTATGTTACTTTTTAGTAGAAACCAAATTGCATAATTGTTAATCAAATTAAGTTTGAATATAAAAACCGAGGTATATATCTAATTAACTTTTAATTAAAAGAACTATTTAATTAGTATTAAACATATTAACTTTCTTATGAAAACACGTGATAAACTCTACTATTTAATCATATTTAATATTTAAATAAATTATAAAACAAAGAACATGTTGAACATTGGCCCTATCATGTAGTCTGAGTTGGTATGAACCAAACACAACTTGAAACGGTCGAAACAGAGCTAAAACGCAAAACATACGGCCAAAACAAGGTTCAGGGGCTCGATTGTAAGAAAACTTTGCTGTCAGGGGCTTAACTGCAAGAAACCAGGGACCTAAACCTAATTACAAATATAAACCCGAGGTTTATAATGTAAAAGGGCAAGGATGGACTGCGGGCTATAAAAACTAAAGAGTTCAGGGATTAAAACAGAAGAAAAAGGACTTATATGTGAAGATGTTTATAGGTGGGAGTACCGGCATGGGATATTAGAAAACCACAGGGGCTCCTTTAGCAAAAATGTCGACGAGTAGCTCTGTTGACTGTTTTAAAATGATTTGACCCGGGGCGCTAACTGATCTGGGCCGCAGATCTTGGTGCGGATGACCTGCGCGGCTCTGGCGCGGATAGGCGACGGCAGACTCGCTGGAGCGGCGCCGCGCGGCGGCGAACTTCGCCGGAGATGCTCAAAAATGAGCTCCCAACTTCGGTTTTGCACGCGGAAAAGCTCTACGTAGAGCTGGGACGACGGCGAACCCAACCACAACCTTGTGGAGGCGAGAAAGGAGAAACTCCGGGCATGGGATCCTCCTGCGGGCGGAGCTGGTGACAAGGGATGACGCAAGGAGGTCGAGTGGTTGTTCACTGGCGACGAGGAGCTGCAGGCGGCCGTCAATGGTGCAGCAGCAAGATTCCCTGGCGGCAACGCATGTAGGAGTGAGGAGAGGGTGTGGGGGCTCGATTGGTGGGGAGGGGCAGCTGCATGAGTCCTCGGGTCGGCTTTATAGAGCGAGAAGGGGGGAGAGGGGCCGATGGCTTCAAGGCATTCAAGGGAGGGGCTCTGACTAGGAGAAACAGAAAGAAATTAAGGGAGGAGAGTGAAGTCAGGGCTTTAGTGCTTCTTGATGGTAGGCTTGAAGGCGGAGGGGAGCGGTGGGCGCGGGATGGGGAGAGGGGGGCAATGGCCGGCGACGCGGCGGTTGCGAGCAGGGGAGGGGAAAGGGGGTGCTGGTGGTAGGAGGTGGCGCCGACAGGTGGGGTTGACCTGTAGGTGACTGAAGGAGAGGGGGAAAAAGGAGAGCAGGCCGGGCTGCGGTGCCTGCTGGGCCGCACGGTGGCTCGTTGGCCGCACTGGCGCGCTGGGCCGCAACAGAGCTAGGGAGAAGGGAGGATGGCTGGGCTGCTGTTGACCGAGTGTGCCGGGGAGAAGAGCCGAGCCGGAACGAGGAAACAGAGAGGGGGTGGCTGGGCTGGGCCAAAAGAGAGAAGAGAGGGAGAGAAGAGGGATTTGGGGTTTCTTTTTTTTAAACTCCTTTTCAAACTTTACAAACTTCACTCAAACAAACATAAAACCATGCATTCAAATTATGATGCACAAGCACTTATTGTTTCTAACATTATTGAAATGACATTTAAATATTTAAAGGCTAACTTTATTTGATAATTTAATTAATCCCTTATAAAATTAAAACTAGAACACCATGTTGATACATTATTTCGGTGATGGAATTTTAAGGTGTTACACAAAACTCATAAGAATGCGACGCGGTCACTGCACATGGCAAAAGAATACTCCCTCCATTCTCATTTACAAGGCGCGCACAAAAAACGAGATCCAAACTTTATCATCTTTAACCAATAAATTGGCTATCAATTTTTTCGTTTTGTCATGTAAATTTGACATGGTTGGTTTTGTAATCAAATGTACTTTCCAATGAGTATAAATTTATAAACATAACTAATATAATATAAAACAAATGAATAGTCAAAGTATGATTTAGAAGAACGTGCCATGTTAGCTCACACCTTATAAACAAGAATGGAGGGAATAATCATAAGTGTTGACACTCGAATCAACCATTGGCGAAAAAACATAATGAATACCAAGCAAAATTCACGAGTACCAAATGGATTGTACTGTTGTCGATCCCAAGGACCAACTGAAGTGACAACAGCCAACACATCTACCATGGTGGCATGCAGTTCAAACATAGCATCAGACAGATCCTCCACGAAGGTAGAGGAGAACATCATTGTCATCGTTAGTTGGGTATGCTAATAGGATGAATGGCTGTTTTTTATTGGTTTGGAGACATTTTTATAGAGTTATACTTTATTCGTATGGAATGAAATGATACATTAACAATGGAAATAAATCATAATGGAATCACTATAATCCTAGTTTCCTAAAATTGTGCTAAATATCTTAATGGCGCATGGAGCAATTGGATTAATTTGATTCCCTCTCAATATACCGAGTTTTAATTTATATGGAATGATATATAACGAATCAAAAAATTGACAAGGAACCACACTAATCTCTGTTTACCTAAAATACTTTTAGATATAACGATGGCTGTAGTGCATACAATAGAGAAAGAAGGTGTAATTTTTTGGAAATTGATAATATGGCATAATGATGGAGCTGATACTTGCAAAATAACTTGAACAGTAAATGAAAATGGATTCATATTTTCCTAGAATAAAGTGGACCGTAATCTTCAATGGATAAATTGGTGTGTAATGGTGCAAACTATGCACGCACTACCAAACAACCATGGCTCCCCCTTTCGCACGAGATGTTGGTGTAGAATGGTGTCAGCTTTACACAGACCTATGCGGCACGATCGTCAACCGCATCAACCAGATGGATGAGATGAACTTCTGGGCGACGTGCGAATCATGGCATGATGCGTGCCTTGAACTCGACACCACAATTCTGAAGTCAGGTATCTAACTTAAATTTACAATATATTTTATTTTCAATTCGTCATCTGCGCAAATTATGTCCAATCAATGTTTTATGAGTTTACACATGTCGCATTATTTTTCGCATTTGAGCATACTTGTTTCGTCACGAAATGTAGGAACACCTACGCTTCTGACATCTAGGCCAGACAATGATGGTACAAATGTGGAAGAATCCCTTGCAGAGGGGACGTTTGGTATACATCCATTTGATGATCTGACTGCATTCTGCATCAGAAAAGAGTCATTGAAAAACAGGGTGTGGGTAGGTAGCAAGGATGACTGGCTTGTCATTTGAGACAATAGGTGCTCCCTTACCATTAATAATATTATAACATGAGATACGGTACCCCTTCCGTCATTAACAACGATGGGCCAATTTCAAATCAGCACACTGTATGATTTAGAGATTGTTAATGAGGTATGTAGTCGTGGACTCAGGAGCATTGTACTATGCCATACACCTTCAAGCATAAAGGGTTACATGGTAATTGCACTCTTTGACGATGGATTGATAGCTTCAACTTCCAAGGGGGCTGTTGGATGGAAAACGTTTAGGCACCCAACGTTTTGGGTCAGATGCATGGAGTACTATATATTAACCAACGTTGATGTCGTTCTTCATAGGGGAAGGTTGGTTGTTGTCCATGAGCATGGTTGCATATATTCATGGGACATTGACCGTCCATAGGAATACCTTTGAAACTGACTAGTCCAAATCTACATCATTTTGAGGAATCCCTAGAGGTCACATTCTACCTGGCCAAGTCCCCTTGATGATGAGCTTTTGGTGATCTGTGTGCATGGTAATGACGCAAGGAACTATGCACCATCCTGGCGAGTTCTTGTCAATGAGCATGATCGGTTTTATAACATAGATGCAATGACAGTCTACAAATTTGATTATGCAAAAGGAACATGGCAGCACATCCATACAATTCGTGGTAAACACTCCATATTCCTTGGACAAAACTACCCATTACACATCGATAGTGAGTAAATCAAGCCAAACAATGTGTGTGTAGCTGATTTGGCCGATAATGATGTCGCTATATTCTCGATGGAACCAGCAAAGGAGAAGAGCATGCAGTTGATCGATCTCCCCACGAGAGGCGCGACTCGTATGCTGGACAAGCATTCCATGAGAACACCGACGTGGTTCCGCCCAACATGACCGTCGAGAGCAAATAAGATTCTCTAGTTTACCAATTTTGTTTTTTTTTGCTCTGCATCTTGTGTCATGTTTCTATGCGCTATCAGTAGTGTCACTTAAGATTGGATTGCAATAAAGAGTTTTTTGCTTTCTTTCTTAATTTCTTTTTACTCGATACGTTGTTCTCTCTTTTTCATAATTGGAATCACCTCAGTTGGAATGTATTCATGAGTTTAGCTATCTCATTTCCAAAAATATTGATATTAATTAGTTATGTTTCCTAGGTTGTAACGCGTTCATGAGTTTACTTGCAATAATAGCTTCAATCTCACAATTGCACTAATTTCTAGACAACAAAATAAAAAAACTGCGACATTTTAATTTATCTCATAAATCTGAAATATACAAAACAATGGTATCATACGATCCGCTGGCCGCAGACGATGTGGGCGACGCAGGATCGTCCGCGGCACTTCAGGGACGAGCGCGAGTCTACCCCTTCCGCACTTGTGATCGGTGTCACGACACGTTTGCCAATGGACGGGAGGTAGGCGAAGGAGGGGGCGAGGTAGGAAGGTGGTGGCTTTGAAGGTGTTTATGTGCTGGATCTTAGTCTCCTGGAGACAAGCAAATCGTGGGGTTATCCATTCAAGAACCAAGAAACCACCATGGCAAGCATAAGAAAACCAAGTAGGCAATAAACACGAGTGGGTCACTGTAGGGGGGACGCAGCCAACCCTGAAGGTTCCATGAGCATAATACAAGCGGCTCTGTGTAGGCGCACGAGCAATGTTTAGCTTGGACATGCCCAAGCGGTGACTTACGACATCGCCAACAAAAGAGGGGAGCATGGAGCCGAGCTGCGATAGCACGCAACATCAATCCAAGGGAGCCGGTTGTGACAACCCGCCCGGAAAATACCATATTATCACCTAGAACCAATCCACTTTGGTCATTAAGCAATAGTAAAGTATCATCCTGTCGTTAGTTGCTGGGTTAACTCCCGGTAAATCACTTGGAATCCATGCAGATGTCCAGAGTACAACACGAATTAATCCCAATTATTACAAACCATTGTTGAAGGCATGAAGTACATGTACAGAGTTCGAAAACAGCAGAAATAAAATAAACTAGCGTATCAGTAAACATCACAGGAGGCCATCCATGATGTCATCACTTGTCGTTATCCACCCGGTCAACAACATTTGCACAACAGTTTTTAACGCAAGGCTGAGTATACTAATACTCAGCAAGACTTAACCGTCGGGTGATAACTACATCACCAAAACTCTAGACATGAAAGGCTTTATGGCTGGTGGATTTCTTTTGCTGAAAGCATCAAAGTGTATGTCATTACTTTCAATATTTTAACACAAGTTCTAGTTGATTACCATTTCTAAGTGTGCCAAATAATTCAATCAAGAACTGTGCAAGCAATTAATTCATGCAACAATATTCACCAAATTCCGTCATTACGGGATAGCATGGTCAGTTGATTAAGCAGTTTCAGATAATGGTGACAGGCCGACAATCGATTGATTTAAACCTTGCAAGGTAAACCTAAGCACATGGTAGGGTGCCCCCGCTAGGACAACCATCCAGGCAGTTCCCAAAAATCCTCGGGTAGGGACCAATGCTTACAGTCCTAGGTACAAGGCTAACTGGCATACCCCGCGAGGCACCCAGTCTCACACAAGCACCCCTCCCCGGTAGCTAGCCGGGTAGGTGAACACTCAGGAGTAGTAAGGGAGAGTTCCTGCACCGCCTAATTAAGGTAATAGGCTTACCGGTCCCATTCCCGACAAGTGCTTAGTACATTCAAAAGCCGAGCAATCCATTTATAAAAATCTTATGATTCTAACATAAGAACCTATTCTCGCGAGTGACGAACATCACTCGACTTTTACTGGTCCTATAGCATAGCAGCTATCGACCTAGCATACTAGTGATAGAGCATAGGTACCTAGGGATCATGCATCTAGGGTTTCAATTCAACTCCTGAATGTAAAAGCACAATCATAGCAAGGAACAATTGCATAATTTTAAAAGACGGGGTTAATGACCCGGGGCTTGCCTTCGCTGGCAAGGTTGGCCTTGGGCCCTGATGGACTTTGGTCAAGGTCTTGATCTACAAACACGTGCTGCAGCTCTTCGTCAGCACCTTCGTCTCCTCCTTCCGGTACAAGCGTAAATTTACCGTAGGGAAGATCTACACGAAGATGCAAATGCAAGATTTATTTGGAAATTTTTAATTTAATTATTTACAAACATCCATTGACAACCATGGGGTGCATGGTTGACCACATTCACCTAGATAAAAATACATTCAGCATACTCTTCAAAAAAGGAACAATATGCAGTTCTTTATTAATTATTCTTTTGATAGTGACTGTGTACATATATATGTAAATGATTTAGTTAAGTTACACAAACAGCAAGGGGTTGGTAACATTTAGCCTTTTAATAAGATTTACACACGCACAAGGTCATTAAAGGTGGGTCGGTGATTTTTACCCTTTAATTGACTATTGAACCTTAAATTGTTTCCACAGCTCTTATTCATAAAATAAATTATTAAAATTTAGTGAGGGGTGTTCTTAAGCACTATGAATCCAAACAAGGTCACTGCACACACATGCACACTTAGGAGAGCTACAAATTTAATTATATCGAAAATAACAGAAGCTAGCTAGTAAAACAAGGTAAATGCATACAAAAATAAATAAGCATCCAAATGATTCAATCTTTCTCACACATGTTATATGGTCCAAAAATAACCTATGAACGTAGCATATACACCTAGAACTATTATGAATCTAGACTTATGCAATTACTAAGAAAAACAAGCATAAATCAAGAATGAATATTTCTGACAATTATAAAATTGTGATCAATTCACCAGATGTGTATTTTGGCATAAACAGATAACATGCAAAAGTTGGGCATAAAAATCAAATTATATTTAGCTACAAAAATCATTTGAACAGATTCTGCATAAATATAAAACAATTTATATAAAAAGATTTACAATATAACTTTGAGCCATTTTTGGTACAGGAGCTAGTCATGACATAACACACATCATATCCAAACATTAGGTGCAGAGGATTTATGGATTTCGAGATATCACAGATCTAGGTTTTTCACATTTCTATTTTTCATGCCAAAAATATTAGGAACAACCTAGATGAGTATAACAAAAGTTGTAGTATTTTTCACAACAAATCCAACAAAATTGGGTTTGCATTTTTCTAAATTTTCTACGATTTTCTATGCGTTTTAGAAGATTCTGCAAAACACAACTATTATTTAAGTTACAGCTTTTCACTAAGGTCCCTGGAACTTTCTGCAAATTCACAACCATACCATCCGCTCACACAAAGCACCCTGGAAATAACTCAGACCTTGCAATGTAGCCCTTGGGCGCGATGGCCGGCGCGGGCGGCGCAATTCCGGCGAGGTCGGCGGCCTAGGCGGGCGGGGAGTGGGCGCGGGGTGGTCTAGGGGTGTCCTAGGCCCGATTTGGAAGGTTGGTCGGGGTGGAGGTGCGGCCGGCGATGGGGGCTGCGGCACGGCGGGCGGCGGGTGCGCCTAGAGCTCGGTTCCGGCGAGCTCTTGGCCGGGGCAATCACACGGGCGGCGGTGTTGGCTCTAGGAGGGGCTAGGGAAGGGCGAGGAGCCACTAATCGACTGTGGAGACACACGGGGGTGGGAGTTCAGCGGTGCTGACACTCATGGCGCGCAGTGAGGTGCCGTCCCCCTTCTTCCAGCAAGCACCGGCCCAATTTATAGGCGCGGCGGCCTCCCCTGTGCGCGCCAACGGCTGCCAAGGCGTGTCGTATGGACCTCCCCGGGCCCGCTACCTCGGTGGGTACCGGGACCGACTACTCGGTGGGCCCCGGGACTACTCGGCTTGCGCTACACGGCACACGAAGGCGTGGAGCACAAGGACTACACGGGAGTAGTGCTCGGTTAGGACTACGTACACGTTCCGCACCGTATGGAAGTCTCCTAGACGTACTCGACTAGTACTCTTTCCCTACTCCGACTTGTAACCCCGCCTCCCGGACTATATAAGGCGAGGCGAGGGACCGATCTCCCTAATCCAATCTCATCTCATACAACTCACGGCGCACTATTGCACCATCTTGTAATCGTGCCCTATCAATCCAGAGCTACGCAGCATACAGGACGTAGGGTATTACGCACCTCGCGGCCCGAACCTTGTCTAAATTGTGTGCCACGTGTCTCTTCCTTCAAGTTACCGATCTCGGCGAGTCACATTCATCTACTTCGGGTACTCCCCGAAGTAGGTTGCCGATCTAAAACACCGACCGCGCGCCGGGTAGGGGCTCTCGCTCGAGATCACATGGCGAACTCGACGGCTTCCGTTCACATCAAGCCAACCGTCGCCTTCAACCGCGGCGACACCTTCGTCTTCGGCGCACCGGGTCCGCACGCCGATGGCGCGGGCTCCTTCCGGCGCCGCCCGACCATGCGGCCCAACCCGAGGACGAGCCGCGTGACCGCTTCCCGAAGTTGTCACGGGCGAACTCGCCGGCAAGTTCGGCGAAATTTCGCTCTTCAACCATCACGGCGACTTCGAGCTCGAGTCCGTCTCCAACTCGAACCCGACGTCGCCATGGGTCGTCGCATGCGAGCCGGGCCGCTCGGCCATCGCGGGCGGCCCCTTCACCACGTCGGCGCTCCGCGTGTGGCCCCCGCGTCCTCGGCCCGGGCCCGCACGGGGGGCTCCTACTCCACGACGGGCCGCGCAAGGAGCCCGTAACCGAGTACAACTCGGACTCGGACGCCGTCCCCGATCACGTCTCGGGCTCCGACCCTCTCTCCGAGTTCTACTCGAACCCGGACTACGAGTTCGACTTCGGGTCGGACCCGAGGAGCCCGAGTCCGAAGATGACTCCTCCGAGCTTCCCTTGTCGGGGCCGGCCTGCGGGGCCGGTTATAAGATCGACGCCGGCCGAAGATACGTCTGCGGCCGGACCGCAAGCCTCGCCGAACGACAAAGGAGGACTCACGCTACGTCGCCTACATCGACTCGCTACCGTTTCGGAGGGAACACCGCGGCCCCGGCCGACTCAAGTACACCAACCGAGGTGGCACCCTCCGAGTCTAGCTTGGGTACCCCCGATCGCCAAGTCTTCATGGGCGCCGGCGACAACACCCCGAGGACCCTCAAGCACGGTCCGAAGACAGTGCACGGAGGACATCTCCGCGTACGAGCGTCCGCCAACGCACCCGCGGACGAGACCGGTCGCCAACGGGGACGCCCGACGCGAACGCAACGGAAGCGTAGCGACCGGCGCCGGCGGCTCGGAGACAACCTTCCCATCCGCAACCTTGCGGAAGCTCTCGAGGCGGTCGAGAGCGAGTACACACCACCCCCCGAGCGGTGCCTCATGTCGATCACGGCGATCGCACGACCGAGCTCGGGGCATACGCGGCGGGAGAGGTCATCGCCAAGCTCGGCCGAAGAAGCCTACTTCATGCGGGTCGACAACGAGTCGCCCAACCTCTCCCCGCCTAAGCCCCGCGACAACGAAGCTACTAGTCGCAGGTCGACCCCGGCCCCAACCGTACTCGAGCCGACCTCCCGCCGATCCAAACCGCCGCCGCTCCAATGTCGGCGGACCTTCCCCGACAAGTCAAAGGACATACCTTTATTCTTGTTGCGAGAGGCCTTTGTTCTTCCGTACCAAGTCGTCGCCCTTCGCTGCAGCTTCCATCACATCGTTGTGGTACTTGGCGAAGGCGGCGTCGAGCTTCGACCGCATCGCGGCCGCGTGCTTCCGCGACTTCACGAGCTGCTCTTCCGGGGCCTCGGCTCGGATCACGGTGTCGCCGTAGCCTTGCGGCGAGATTCGACTTCTCGCGGGATCGCTCCGCGACGTCCTGCACAAGACAAGCTCAAGTCAAGAAGAGTACTCAACGCAAAGGATTGACTACTCGGGAGGCTACGACTACGTACCTTCATCCACTGCTCGGCCCGCCGGATCGCCTCCGTGTGCTTGGGCCACCGTTGCGGCTCGACGAGATCGTCGGCCGGCGGTTCAATCCCGCCACGGCTACTCGACGTAGCCTCCGTCATCGGCGCCGAGCGGATAGGCTCCGTGTCTTGGATCTCGGGGGATCGGATTGCCACCTCCGTGGGCAACCCCCGGCGACGTGGTAGCCGCCTCCCCCTCGGCGAACTTCTCGACGACTTCCCCCACGGGCTCGGGGGTTCCTTCCGAGGCCTCCGGGGCCTCGGTGTCAACTCCCGCATGGGCACCGCTGCGGGGATGTCACCTCCTTCAGCGCTCTGTCAACAAGGAACATGCGCATTAGTGCCTACGACTACTCGTCCTGGAGTTCTACAGCTTCAGGAAGGGTACTCACCTTCGAGTATGGCCGCCTGCGGCGGCGGCGCTTCGGCAGCCGGGGGCTCGGTCGCGGCTTGGGCCTCGGGAGCGGGCTCCTCGACGGGCGGCATGGCCACTCCTGCATCTGCTGTCGCGGGCTCTTCCCCGTCCCAGCTCAGATCTGTGGATTTTCTGCACAAGTATTCACAGAAGATCGTCAGGCAATCATCGACTACTGCAACGAGTACTACTCATGAAGACGTGGTACTTACAAGTTCGACCGGACGATAGTCACGGCCGGAGCACCGAGGATGCTGGCGATGTCAACCAGTCCACCCTCGGCGGGCGTCTCCTCCTCCGCCTCTTCGGCTACTGCCTGCTCCACGGTGGCAGCGGCCGGCGCAGACGTCTCCCGCGTCCCTGCGGCTTCCATCTCTCCAACGGCGGCGGCCGCGGGTACTCTGCTCTCCTCCGGAGCAGGGGGCTGGCGCTCCAGCTGCGCCAGGAGATCTTCGACAGTGGGGGCTGGACTTCGGCTTCCAGCCGGTTCCCCCACCGGGTCCCACACGCCTTCGTCGCCCTCTTCGACGGGCTCCGTTGGCGGCACCTCCTGCACACAAAGGACGACTATTTGTCAGCACCGTACTCGACTACTGGGTACTCGACTACTCTGTTCAAGATAACTTACCTCCGGAGGCGTGGTCTTTGAGACCTTCATCTTCTTCGCCACCCGCTTCTTGGTGGGGTTGCGCGGCTTCCGCGGCGGCGCAGCTAGGCTAGCCTCCAGGCTAGCGGAGGGTCTTGTACAAGTGGCACATGAGGCAAGCACGGACGGCTAAACCTCGACCGCCGGGCACCGGAAGCGGTCTGCCGAGCGTCTCTTCGTCTTCTTCGTCATCGGAGGTATCCTCCACGATGACGGTGTCGTCGCCTTCACCGACTTCACGGCGCTCCTTCACCTTCCCCCCTCCGCCGGGATCTCGATCCCGCTCGGTGGCGGCGCGGCTCGGAGACAAACCGCTTCACATCATCCTGCGCAAAGACACAAGGCGTCAGCAACTCTGCTACAAGTGCCCACTACTCGACGAGGGGGGTACGGCTACTCACCTCGTTGGGCGGGCGCGCGGCGGAGTACTCCTCGACAGGGCACGCCGTGTACTCCGGCATGTCCTTGAAGATGCGCGACAACCTCTCGATGATGTCGTTGTCGTCCAACTCGCCCCCCGGCATCCGCGACGTGTCGTCGTCGCCGGTGTACTCGAAGCCCAGCGTATCCCTCGCCATCAGCGGGCCGGATCCTCGCTCTTCATGAAACTGAAGGCCACATGCTCGGCCCTCAGTCCAACTTCTCTGAGCACTCGGATGCGTGCTAGCAGCTCGGGGAGCTGGATCCCCTCTTGCATGGTGGGCTCTGTGTTCCACCACTCCTGATGCCTGGGCTGGCGTCCGCTCGGCTTCGGCAGGCCTGGGTGGTGGTTGGTGATGTAGAACCACCGCGTCTTCCAGTCCGTGTTGGAGTCCACGAGCTTGTACGCCGAGTGCGATCCGCGGCGTCCTCCCTCGGCTCCGGATCCCGGCCCCTCCGACTACTCGGGATTGGAGGCACCGGGCCGCGGCTTGACGCGGAAGAACTTCCGAAGAGCACCCGGTGCGGCTTGATCCCGAGGAAGGCCTCGCGAAGTGGACGAAGACCGACGTGTGGAAGATGCCGTTGGGGTTCAAGTTGAGGTACTCGATGCCGTAGTACCCGAGCGCCCCCTTGAAGAAGTCGCTTGCCGGCGGTGCAAGCCCGCGCTCCACGAAGCGCGAGAACATCGGAATCTCGTCCTCCGCCTTCTCCATCGGATACGGATCTCCGCGGCGGATCTCCACATGTCGACTTCTTTTTCCCCCGATGAACCCACCTGTTCGGCGGGGGTCGGCGAGTCCTCCGTCTTGACCTTCGACTTTTTCCACTCGCGGCTTGGATCGGCGCACGGTGGAGACAAGTGGCGGCGCCGCACCGGTGGCGGCCGCGGCGGCCTCCGTACGGCTCCTCTTCTTTCCGCCGGCCTTTGATGTCTTCGACGGCGACGGCTTCATTCTCCAAGTGCAAGGAGTCTTCACTCGCATCCGCTCGGGGGCTACCCTAAACCCTTTGGGTGGCGATGCGCTCGAATCTACTACGGCGGCGGCGCGCCGGAGTGGATCTACTTCAAGATTCAAACCGAAATGACTTGCGGCTCACTTGGGTGAAAAACCCTAAGGGTTTTGGATCTTATTTATAAGCCAAATCGCCTCCGCAACGGGCGGCCGGATAAGTCCACGCGCGGCCGACTCGGCGGGCGCGCGTGACTCTTCGTATTCTACTAGTCGACGCGCCTCACCTCGGGGGCTCGGCTACTTCTACTCGACTACCCTCGGGACGCGGCTAGTCTCAAGAGCATCTCAGGACACATTCTCCAAGAAGACCCTTCAATTCGAGAGGAAGTACTCAACTCAAGGCTCGGGGGCTCCGTGCCACGTGTCCTTCGGTTTTTTCTCTCCGGATTTTCGGGATTTTCTTGCCGAGACTTCAGATGGATCCTCAGCCAGAGCCAGCGGCTCGAGGCTCGGGGGCTACTCCATGTGGATTGCGGTTCTGCAAATCGCATCTCCACGACGGCTTCGGCTTCAAGACAAGACGGCATTTCTTGAAGACCTTCGAAGGCGATTTCAAGGACGCTTGGGACTACTCGAGAAGACTTCAAGATTGCTCAAACATCAATCGGAGTACATTCCGGCCTCGGGATGCTTCGACTATTCTTGAGGACTTTTGACTTGTAGTACTCGGGGACGCTTGAGGACTACTCGTTAAGGCCGTCAAGACTACCGGAAGCTATCCTTCTCGACTACAAAGTACTCGGGGGCTTGTCGTATGGACCTCCCTGGGCCCACTACCTTGGTGGGTACCAGGACCGACTACTCGGTGGGCCCTGGGACTACTCGGCTTGCGCTACACGGCACCTGAAGGCGTGGAGCACAAGGACTACACAGGAGTAGTACTCGGTTAGGACTCTGTACACGTTCCGCACTGTATGAAAGTCTCCTAGACGTACTCGACTAGTACTCTTTCCCTACTCCGACTTGTAACCCTGCCTCCCGGACTATATAAGGCGAGGCAGGGACCGATCTCCCTCATCCAATCTCATCTCATACAACTCACGGCGCACTATTGCACCATCTTGTAATCGTGCCCTATCAATCCAGAGCTACGCAGCATACAGGACGTAGGGTATTACGCACCTCGCGGCCCGAACCTATCTAAATTGTGTGCCACGTGTCTCTTCCTTCGAGTTACCGATCTCGGCGAGTCACATTCATCTACTTCGGGTACTCCCCGTAGTAGGTTGCCGCCCAAAACACCGACAAGGCGGGCGCGGGGTTAAAGACCTCGTCCAGCGCGCTCGGCAGGGGGGGTGCGAATGGATCAGGGGTCAATCGCGTGTGTGGACGGCGGCGAACGCAGAAGCTCCATGTGGTGGCCCAGTCTTCAAGGGTGGCCTCGGTGCACGCGACATCTTTGGAAGGCGCGGTTCCTCGATCGGCGCGCGGCCCAAACGGCGAGGCAAGCGCGGCGCGGCGTCAGCCGGCCCGACCTTGTGTCACTGCACCCCTGTTTGAACATCTAAAACTCCAAAAATTTGAATAGAAGTGCACACAGTGGTGAACAGGAAAGTTGTAGATCCCACTACCCTCTACAAATTTTACAAAGGCTCTAGGGTGTTTTTCTCCACGGATTGTGCACAAATCGCAGCCAAACTTTGAATGCCGCCCTGTTTTGGTGAACAGGAGATGCTGTCAGTTGACCACGTTTTCACCAATTTCCACTCAAAATTTGAAATGCCACTCTACATGAAAGTTGTGCCCTCGACAAGCTGGACAACTTTTGTATTGGGAGATTTTGAAGTGTTTAGGTCAAATTTGGAGAACGCGGCAAAAGTTCCGGAGGACATTCATCGACATCAGGGTTTTAGTTGGGTTTGACCGTGTCTTTGACCAAAGTTTGAGCACAAGGGGGTTTTGACTTGATCAAGAGGGTCATTAGGGGTTGTCGGCGAGGTCTTCGAGGTGTTGACCCAGGTTGACCTAGGTTTGACCAATGTCAGCCGGTTTGACTCTGCTAATTTAGCCATTAGTGTTCATGATGCTAATTAAAAACCTGGGGCGTCAGAACAGCTTTGGAGTGGGGACGAGGATCATGGCGTCGAGGCTGTCCTCAAGAACGTTGCAGGCACGCCCCAGCAGCTGGAGATCATCCACACGCTAGGCTGGAACACCCGACGGGTCCTAGTGTGCTGCATCCTCAGCAGACGACCCATCACCCGTATCAATGCCCGAGTCGACGTTGTTACTCGTGGGGTGAACGGGGGCAGTTGGCGAGGTGCATGAAGTAAGGGCATTGCTGTTAGAGCCCATCTTGCGCTTCCTGAGGCGGATAGCCGCCTCAGTGATGGTCTCACGGACAATGCGCACACGCTCATGAGCCAAGACACGATGCCTGCGACGTCGCCCATCCTTCAAAAATCGTTAATGTCCTCATGGCATAGGAGATCAGTGCTGGGCTCTTGAGGTGGCGATGCGGCCCACGGTGGAGACGGCGGGAGAGGGATGGCGAAGCTGGTGACCACGTGGTCTGCATCATTGTTGACCGCATTGAGCTCTAGTGAGTTGCATGGTAGGACGCCGAAGTCGAGGTCGAGGGAGTCGTAGCTCAGCGCGCTGCAATAGGCACGGCTAGGAGCACCGGGTCCTCTATAGTAGCGTCAGTGACGCAGGATCCTCAAGAACACCCGGGAGCACAGGCTCCACCAGAACAGTAGGGCTCGATGGCGTGATAGGGGCAGGGTCCCCCATTCTAAGCACAAGCGGGACGCCCACACTAGGGAGCCCGCGTGGAAGCGGGGAACCATCGCACAGGCATGCCACATCCTTGAGAGATATGGACGGAGGTAGAGCCGAGTCATCGCCAGAACAAAAGGGATCCACAAAGAAGCCCATGCAGTTGCCGACGCCAACCGTGTAGACCTGATGGAGAAAACCAATGAAGGCGGAGCAGAGGTTAATCACAAGCATACCCTGGTCACCGCGGAGGCTGGAACGCGTTGGCTGCAGTGGCACACGATACACACCAACATAGTTGCTGGGACCAGTGATGCAGATCTCGTAGAAGGACCTGACGTGCAGGGTGATGTCTACCAAGTTCGGCATGACAAGGAGCGGGCGCGCCTCCACCGAGGGGAGGATGGTGGAGCCCCGGAGGCGTCCCACGAGCACAGGCAGGTGTTGACGGTCCTTACAACAAATATTCGACCATCATTATCTCAAGAATGAGAAGAGGATATAACAAACTTCATGCACATTTTATGTACTAATGAGGTTCCACTAGCTTTGTTGGTATTTTTACTTGTAGGTACACAGACATGGTAATAACAATGGACAAATGAACCATAGAGGGATGCACCAAAAAAATGGTGCAGTGCTGGCCGCACGTGGCTAGGTCTGGCCGCACCATAGCCAGGTCCGGCCGCAGCTTAGCCAGGCTCGGCCGCACCACGGCCGGCCGCAGCCGGAGCCACATCCGGCCACACTTGGCCAGGGCTAGGCCTGGCTGCACCTCTAGGTGCGCCCGCGCCTACCAAATGCAATGTCTCGAGTCCACGACACTAACAATCCCACGAACAAGTCTTGGATAGATGAGAAACGTTGATTCTATGTCGTTTGGATCAAAAGGCTAAGATTGGAAGCACTTGGATCGATGGACCCACACTAAACTGCCGCAATCGCCATCAAGGAGTGATCCTGGAAGTCCCTTAACACCATCAGTGCATCACATGGTAATTGGGTAGGTGCGCCCGCACCTATAGGACCGGCCGCACCTATCAACTTGCGTGCCGGGCATAACCGACCCAAGGAGCCGACCTACAATCGCCTTAGGAGCAGTGATCAGGGTCGTCCAAGTCCATAGGCAGTGGATCATAGGGCTGGCCGCACCTGGAGATATGGCCGCACCTCCTTGCTCGGCACTGCAGCCCCCTCTCGCCTACAAGTACCCCCTCCTGCAGCCACCGACCTACTGGGGCTATATATAGAGCTTGTCACCTCATAGAAGAGTGTGACAAGTGATTAGAAGCAAGTGGCGGATCCCTCCAGAAGTTAGTATCCAGAGAGTAGGGAGAGAGAGTTGAGTGTTGGAGTAGAAGCCGGAGTCGGTCTTCTTCTTGTACCTCGGCAGGTGCGGCACACCTTCGGTCGTCCACACCTGGGATACTTTGTAAGTTCGGATTCGTGAGTAATTAAGTCTCAAGTCATTTCATTATTCGCTCCTAGGTTCCTCGATTGTGGTTTAAGTAGTTTCCACTTATCGTGATTGCTTTGCTTGAAGCTAGAGTAAAGTAGTGCTTGGTTAGTGTAGACGTGGTGTTTAGATTTTCCGGTACCTTGGAATGCTTCTCGGCTCAACAGAATAGTTGTGGTACCCTAAGGAGGTGACAACTCTGGACGGGCTCTGTAGTCCACCACGTTAGTTCCAACAGGTAGGAGTTACAACATCAGGGCCCCCTTCTCATCCCTTTCTGTGGCCCTTTTCCCTCTGGCCCCGACGAGTGACAAGTTGTGTCTTGATTCTATCCGTGACCCTCACGAGTCCCAAATTTCATTAGTTATCCCCTCTCTACCCGAAATCTACCCTTGCCTTTCTATCCTTCATCACCATACCCCCGGAAAAATTAGTTCAGGTTCTCTACCCTTCTCGTTCCCCGAGGAAATCGATACCATGGAATACGCCTGGGTGAAAGCTACAACGGTATCTGTGCGCTTGCGGATTTATCTGTGATCGTATAGTATACCAATAGGCTTTCTGGCGCCGTTGCGAACTTAGTAATGACATAAGAAACGCCAACAAGCTTTCTGGCGCCGTTGCCGGGGAACGGTAGCTGTTTTGATCCCGAACCCAGTTCGTCCGTGTATCACCCCATTTATCCCATGGGTTCCGATCCAACCCTTTTTGAGATTTCCACTCCAAAGGGCGATCATTTGGAGCCTCCACCGTCATCACATCCCATCAAAACACCGAGCTATGAGCTTCACCCTGCTCTTATAGCCTTGGTTCGAGAGAATTCGTTTGCAGGAACGAAAGATGAAAGCCCATACATTCATTTACGAGGATTCGAGCAAGTTTTCTTGATAATCGTAATTGAGGGGATGAACTAGCAGACCCTCAAATGGAAACACTTCCCATTTTCTTCAGTGGGGGAGCGAAGAAATGGTACTATTCCCTTGTCGGAAGCATGGAGGGAAGTTGGGATAAGCTCAGAGAAAAGTTTTGTCTGACCGTCTTCTCTATGTCTCGAGTAGTGACCCTACGACTAGAAATCCTCTCTTTCAAACAATTAGACAAGGAGTCACTGGGGACTACTTGGGCATGGTTTACCAATTCTTTGGCCTCTAGACCCGACATTGGGATCCCAGAACATATTCTTCTACAACATTTTAGAATGTGTCTCGATGACGAGTCGGCCAAATTCTTGGATACTTTATCGGGAGGCTCGTTCTCTCATTTGACTCTTAATGAAGGGAAGGACATTCTAGAAAAAAATCCTAGAAAACACTCCCTACACAGAGATTTTTGACGAGTTTGCCGACGAAGAAGAAGAACCCATGCCAACCACTCTCTCGGAACCAAAACCCATAGAGGAGAAACTCGCATTCCCAACTATGCAATTCGTAAAGGATTGCACTCCTCTAACAAAAACATGGTTCATCGATGAACCATTCCAACCATATCAAGAGGTTTACGACCCCCTCGTGTGATTTCGTCTACGAGTTCTACGATGAGCTTTTTCCGACTTTGGAAATACTTGGAATTACTGATGAGTAGAGAGATCGAAAGCACGAGAGAAACCAGAAACTCTCATACCCAACCCAGAAGAGGTAGAAAGACAGAGACAAAGGTTGGAATATGTCTCCGCAATCAGTAGTCGGGAGTGGTTGAGGGAAACAGAAGTCATGGATCAAGTCATTCAGCTATATCCCGAACTAAAGTTACTCTCGAGCCAAGTAGGAAACCTCTCTTACCAGGATGTGTTCTACGACCCTTGGGTCGGTATCAATATCATTCCTAAATCCTTAGTATTAGAGGCCTTTCTCGACAAACCCCTCTGATTTTTTCAAAATCGTCTCCGATTGATTTCAGGTCAAACCATAGAGACAGAGAGAATACTTAGACTCATCCAAACAAAGATCGGAGAGTATGGGATCTTCCTAGATTATCATATCTTTGACATCCCAAAAGGAGATCCACCCTTTATTCTCATCGGAAGACCCATTGAAGGGGTACTTGAAGGACCGATACGGCGAACCAAAGAGGGGGGAGTGAATGGGAGCCGATAAAAATTCTTCTCGAAGGAGATGGAAACTCCAACAAGATGAACACGGCTTCCAACACACGTCTCCGACTCACTACCAAGGTTGGTCAAGCCCACGTAGCCACTGGAGTGCCACTGGACCTAGGAACCAACACACCACCTTCCGACCCGAGAAACGCAGCGGAAAAACCAAACCTCGAGCCTACAGAACCACACCGGTCAGACCGGTGAGCACCACCGGTCAGACCGGTCCCTGCTGGTGAAACTGAGCAACTTCCACTAAGTGGCTCTACACCGGTCAGACCGGTGAGACACACCGGTCAGACCGATGGCAGCCTGAAAGCCCCCACGGCACCAAACAAAGCCAACCGACCACCAAACGGACCCAAACTCGGAACAAGAAGCAACACGGGACAACAAAGAACACACCAAGACGTTCACCCGAGCAAAATCCCACGGGGGCTCGCACCGGTCGGACCGGTCAAGAGCACCGGTCGGACCGGTGTAGCTCGGGCGCTCGGGATGAACAAAGACTCGCGGGTCAACTCCCCCAAATCCAAATCTCGATCTCCCGAATAACTCCACGGACTTGAACAAGACTTTGGGGATATCGAGAACACCTCATGAGGAGTCCATAGCCAAGTTTGATCCCACCAAATCTCGTCCAAAAAGGAGGAATCGAAGAAATCCCGCCGAAAGCACTTCCAACCCAAGAACTCAAGAAACCCCAAAATCGAGCACCTTTTCTCACGGATTTGGGAGGGGAATCACGGCCCAAAGAACCACGAAGGGTTCCCACAAATTTCCCCCATCAAATCCCCAAGAGAAAAGTCCCGAAAACAACCCAAAGAAATCACCTAGAGAGGGCTCCGAAAATCACCACCAAGAACAACCGGGAAAACACATCCAAACCTTGAGGAACCACGCCGAATCATCTATACATGAAACAAAGGTTCATACAAGGTCTAGCAAGCCGCCCGATCATCCATCCCTCTCGTACAAGATCTCTCCGTGAAGCTCTCTTGCTAGTCCTAGAGAAAACCTAAGGAAAATAGGAAAACTAATGAGCTAGGGTTCCAAGAGTTGGCTGCCATCCTCTCACCTCTTGGGTTATACGGAGGCAACCGAATGTCTAAAAAGCCATTCTCTACTAACTAGGGATACAAGCCCCTCAAGGGCGGATTTGGAATTTTTGATGTCTTCACCATCGGACGGATGCCCGGCGATTGCTCCTCGCGTAGCCTCGACGCAAGCCATGCGATCCCGACGCGTGTCCGCCGCTTCAAAGATTCCGGACCGCGTCGTCGCACACCGGCCGGACCGGTGCTCCTCACCCGCCGACCGGTCCCCACCGGTCGACCGGTCGGCCCGATCTCAGCGGCCGGCGCTGCCGCAGCTCCGTCTTCGGTTCTTCGGTCCTGGCTTTGTGGATCAACCAAGGAACCCAGTGGTTTTCTGGTTAACCACCGAAAACCCCGCGAATTCGGTGTAGTCTCCGCCAATCTCCACTCATGACTTGGCTCCCACGTAGTCCCGGCTCGACCTTGGTTTTGAGGCTCAACCAAGAAACCGTCCATGACTTCATCTTGCTGTTCATGCCACCATGCGGCCCGCACTTGACCCCCCGCCGGCCACCGGGTCCCTCGAACGAAGCCTACTTGTCTTCTCCACACCTGGAGGCCTCACCGGCAACGACCTTTCGCGCTTGTTCTTCACCTGCACCAACACGAGTCAAGCCGCAACCTGCACCTGCAATACTTAGCCAAGAATCAATCCACACAACGTTGTCAATCACTCATCACACAAGGAAGCGACCATCCACCGGTCCTCGAACCACACATGGTCCTCAATCTCCCCCTTGATGAGTGCATTGACAACACCCACACGAAAGTAACAAGAGAGAAAAGAAAAGAAAAAGAAACGAACAAAAAGAAACTCCAACAAGCGATCGAAAACCAAACAAAGGCAAAGAGCAAGATCACTTGAAGGAAACAAATCTCGGACCCCTTAGGCAAGGGCAACGGCTCGACACATCCGAGACAAAGCAAAGCTCAAGCAAAGAGCGCAAACCACCAAAACAAAGCTCGAACACCACAAAGAGCTCCCCCCCGCACACATGCAAGCTCCCCCCGAACCAATGCACCTCCCCCCGGACGAATGCATGCAAGACACCACTTGAAACAGGGCAGCGCAACAAAACAGCCCCCGACCGGTTAGACCGGTCCACACCACCGGTCGACCGGTGTGCAACATGTGTACGTAACCGAGCACTCACACCGGTCGGACGGTGACCCCGACCGGTTAGACCAAAGGTGCACAACGGAGCCCGAAATGGCTCGAAACCACCTGAAAACCTTCTAAACACGTCCAGCAAGCCATTTCAAGCTCACACTTCTCCCCTTGTTGGCAATGCATGAATCAAGCCAAAAATGCAAAACTTTCAACCTAGAGCTTCTCAAATAGACAAAATTCAACAAAGAATGCTACACATATCCAAATGAGCAAGTTAGATACTCTACTGCTTCGTATCGATCTTAACTACATGATCACCAGGTTTCACAACCATTGGACGAAGCTAAGACGGATTTTGGCAATTTTGCGAAAAACTTGCCTCTCATGAGCAAAGTCCTAAACATGATCAAAGCATATCAAAATGGCAAAGCCACACAAACTTCATGCTAGGACAGCCATTCTAATCATAAGACCATCACAAACACCCACAAGCACCTCATGTCATGTCAAAGCCACCAAGCCATGTGCCTACTTCTATTTATGAGACTTCTTATTGGTAGGCATCATGCAACGGTTTAGCACCCAAAGCAAATTAAATTCAGCGCATATGACATGGGAGCACATTTCCGAGCATTTTTCATTTCATTTTCAGATTTGTAAATGGTACATGAAATGTCTTTGCGACAAAAAGGAACTTATGCTCCTCCACAAGATAAAACAAGAGGGCTAAACATTCATGATGGCAAATGAGCCTTTGGCCCCATATGATCAATAAACTAGCTATCCAACCACAAATTAAGCATAGCAAGGCCACAAAAACATGTCAAAGGCATGTAAAGGCATTTACACATGAGAGGGCATACATGTGACATGTTTCAAAAGCATAGCTATCAACCATGGATTATTCATCAAGATCATCAAGAGCTAAGCCAAACTAACCGTAGCATACTAAACAAGCTCACAAAGACATATATCTCATTTCATGGTGAACAATGTATATGAGAGAAGCTTTTCCTAACCAATGCATATGATACAAAATGCATGCAATCTAAGATACAAGGATGCCTATACATCATGTTATATATGCCATGCCAAATGCAAGAAATGCACAAATAAAAACTATACATATGCTACCACCGCTCCTCGAGGGGAGGCAAAACGGGCTCGACACCACCGGCAAAAGAGAGCTCCCACACGCCCAACTCAAGAAATCAAACACACACCAAGTTCCCCCGCAAACGAGTGAAAGTTGCTTGATCTAGGGGTTTGGTGAAAATATCGGCTAGTTGGTCATGTGTGGGTACATGGATCAACGCTATCTTTCCTTTCTCAACGTTGTCTCTCGGAAATGATACCTCACTTCTATGTGTTTAGTTTTGGAATGGAGCACCGGGTTCTTTGCAACGCTTATGGCACCGGTGCTATCACATTGAAGTGGGACATGGGTATACTCCTCACCAAAGTCACTCATGGTGTAGGTGATCCAAAGGAGCCGAGAGCAACAACTAGCGGCGGCAACATACTCGGCCTCGGTCGTGGATTGAGCAACACTCGACCGCTTGCGGGAAGACCAAGACACCAAAGAAGAACCCAAAAATCGGCAAGTCCCGGAGAAGTGGACTTCCTATCCAACCGACACCCGCAAAATCCGCGTCCGAAAAACCATGAAGCGCCAAAGAAGAGGACGCGGAGTACCAAAGGCCGAAGTCGGGAGTGTGACGCAAGTACCCGAAAATTCACTTCACCGCTTGCCGATGCGACGTCCTCGGAGACGCTTGAAAACGAGCGCACGGACACACCGAGAACTCGCATGTCCGGCCTCGTCGCCGTCAAGTAGAGGAGTGACCGGATCATGCTCCGTACTCCTTCCGGTCCACGTGTTCACCTTCCTCGTCCGCATCAAGAGCCGTAGTCGTACTCATCGGCGTCGTCATTGCCTTGGAGTCCTCCATCTTGAACTTCCTCACAATGTCCTTGGTGTACTTAGCTCCGGTGCACAAATGTTCCTTCCTTTGATTGCTTGATTTGTAGCCCGAGGAAGAACTACAACTCGCCCATCATGCTCATCTCAAACTCCCCGCTCATATCATCCGCAAACCTTGCAACAAGAGAGTTAGACAAGCCACCAAAGACAATATCATCCACGTACACCCGCACAATCGGATATCTCTCGCCCCCGCCTTAGCAAAAACAAGGTCCGATCGACCTTCCCCATCTCAAAACCTCTCTCGAACAAGAACCCCCTCAACCTCGCCATACCAAGCTCTAGGCGCCCGCTTCAACCCATACGGCGCCTTCCTCAACTTGTACACCCGTGGGGGGTACTTCTCACTCTCAAACCCCGAGGTCGCCTCACATACACTTCTTCCTCCAAAGACACCATTCGTAAAAGCACTCTTCACATCCATTTGGTGCAACATGAACCCTTTAGCCACGAGAAGGCTAGAAGGATCCTTATCGCCTCCAAACGGGCTACGAGAGCAAAGGTCTCCTCGTAGTCGATCCCCTCCTTCGACCGAACCCTTGAGCAACAAGTCTCGACTTGTTCCTCACAACCTCACCCTTCTCTCCCTCTTTGTTTTTCCACACCCACTTTGTACCAATCGGCTTACACCCTGGGGGAGGGTCAACCAACTCCCACACCTGATTCCTCTCAAAGTTCTCCAACTCCTCATGCATCGAGTTAACCCAATTGTGATCAGATAGTGCGCGTCCAATGTCTTTGGGCTCAAAAGAAGCAACAAACGCAGCATGAGCGAAATGGGAATTGTTTCGAACCCTCGACCGTGTAGTGCATTCATTCATGTCGCCGATGATCCTCGAAGCTGGGTGATCCACTTGAACTCGCCGGGGAGGTTCTCGCCTCGAAGCTACCTCCCCCTCAACATCGCCTTCTCCTCGTTCTTGATTTGTCATCGTAGGTGTAGCGAGAGGGTCCATCCATCATCGTAGTCGAAGTAGTGGGTACATGTTCAGCGAGGGGGCACCACACCGCCATCTTCATCATCACCATGTTCATACTCCTCCTCCCGAAAGATCACCTCACCAAGCTCATCACCACCCGCACACTCAAAGACAAGCCGACTACGTGGCTCGGTCTCGTCGAAGGTTACCTCGCAAGTCTTCACAATTTGGTTAGTTTCAAGATTGAGCACACGATATGCTCTAGAATGAGATGCATAACCAAAGAAAATGCCATCGACGAGACCTAGCCTCAAACTTATCCAACTTCCCGCCTTTCTTCGAATGAAACACTTGCAACCAAAGACATGGAAGTGACTCGCCTTGGGTGTGCGACCATGCATCAACTCATAGCATGTCTTCTTCTTGTGCACTCGAGGTATATCCCGTTCGACACATAGCACGCGGTACTCACCGCCTTAGCCCAATACCTCCTCGGAGTCCTATGCTCATCAAGCATCGTCCGAGCCATCTCGCACAAGGTCCCGTTCTTCCTTTCCACAACACCATTCCGGGGAGGCGTATACGGACTCGAAAACTAGTGCTCAAGACCCAAGTCATGACAAAAGGTTTCAAAACGAGAGTTCCCGAATTCCGAGCCATTATCACCGCGGATAGCTCGTTTGGCATCTCCGTGCCTCTCGTTCCTCAACCTCAAGACTAGATCTCGAACAAAACCAAACGTCTCCCCCTTCTCCCCGGAGAAAGAACACCCACGCATACCAAGAATAGTCGTCCACCACAACAAGGACATACCACTTCCCACCCGCATCGCACACGAGCTAGGCCAACAAGGTCCATATGGAGCAGCTCGCATGGACGCTCGCTCATCACATCGGTGAGAGGCGGGTGAGAAGAGGCCACCATCTTGGCATGCCTACACGGGGCACAAACCAACTCTTTCTCAAGCCTCAACCGTGGCAATCCTCGGACGAAATTGAGTTTACTCAAGCGGGACAAAAGGTCAAAGCTCAAGTGACCCAACTTCCTATGCCACTTCCACAACTCACTCGAAGAACCAGCCAAGAAACAACGCTCCACACCCGAAGACTGAGAAAAATCAGCACGAAACACCTGACCCTCGGGAACGACCATACGGACAAGGTCCCCTCGAGAGTCCACAATCCGAGAACCACCCGGCCGAAACAACACCTCAAAGCCCTCATCCAACAACCGGGACACAGAAAGCAAATTGTACCCCGGCCGATTGGACAAGAGCAACACGCCTCGCAGTGATCTTGTCACTCACTTTGATCTCACCTTCCGAAAGCACACGCCCACGCCCATTGTCCCCAAAGGTGATGTACCTCTTCGTCACCACCGGACGAGACTTGATAACCACCCCCTGTCTCCCGGTCATATGCCTCGAACAACCGGAGTCAATCAACCAAATGTTCTTCAAGTCTCCCACCTGAAATTCAAAAATAGGCACGTGAGCGAACAAATGACTCAAGATCAGGGTTAGTACCAAAGGAGGAAAACCGAGGCCGAGCCATTTGCTCGAAAGTGGGGTTAGCACCAACCAAAGCATCTCTCCTACCAAAGCTACCTCCACGAACACCACCACGGTAACCACCCCGAGAGAACCACCCCTCTCGCCCGGAAGAGGACCAAATCCACGCAAGAAGGCCCGTGGAACGTCCTTCCTCTCCAACTCAACGCCACGACTCCTCCAATCCCCGTATTGAGCACGAGGAGGAGAACGCCTAGCAACCGACCACCCGCACCCTTTCCAGCCCAACCACCGAACGACGACCACCGAAACAACCCTCGCACCCGTACGAGCTCGAAACCCGAACAACCGTCCGTCTGTGCCCGCACCGGCCGACGTGCCCCACACCGGTCCGACCGGTAGACTCGGGCAAAGCAGCACCACCCGCAGCCTTCTTCTCTCCCCAAGCCCGAACTCGTCCTCACACTCGCCTTGCCCCCGGGCATCCGCATACGAGGCTCAAGTACACCATCGGAAGGGTGGTACTTGTCCTTGTTAGCCCACTCCTTTGCCATTCTCTCCTCTCGCTTCTTCTTGAAGCAAAACTCCCTCCTTATGGCCATCTCTCCCACAATAGCCACAATGGAACCTCACAAGCTTAGGCTTAGGCTTGGGATGTGGCCCGCCGACTTGGTTTCTCCCCACTCAAGCCCTCCACCGGTTTCTCACCACTAGCCTTCTCACTTTCCTTCCCAAAGAACACCTTCCCGAAGTGCTCACAAACTTGATAGGCTTTTGTAGGTCATTTGTGGGTGTAGGAAACACGGGTGGAGCTGGGGTTGTGTCTAGTCGGTTCCTTAGATGGTTAGGTTTTGGTGGGAAATCATTTTTGTGGTGGGTTTTTGGTGGCTCCGGGATATTCTCTCCACTTCCTTCACCAACCTTGTTTGCCCCAAGCCCCTCACCATCTTGCCTCTTAAAGGCCTCGATCATCATCCTCAACTGAGGCTCATGACCGGACAACCAACCCATCAACTTTCTCAAGTCATCATTCTCATCCTGCAAACGATCAACATAATGTGCAAGCTCCAAATTTTTCAATGCATGCAATTCACAGGTAGAGCAAGATGTAGGCATGGGTTCCTTCAATTTAGCCTCGAGCGAACTAGTGTAAGCATGCATCTCATCAATCTTAGCATGCAAAACAGGGCAAGAAGTGCAAGCACCTAGCAAAGCAGGTCTAGACTTAAGCTCAGCCACTTCAACCCTAAGCACATCTAGTTCCTCACACTTGGAGGCATGCTTCTCCTTAAACAAAGCAAGATCAGGAGGAATATGGAGCAATCAGCACAATCATTCTCATCGGAAACAACGGGGCTAGCCTTAAGCGAATCAATCTCAAGCTTGTTATCAAGCACCCGTGTCTCTAGCTCGGCCACTCTAGTCCTAGCATCCTCGAGTGAAGCCCTAAGCTCTTTCCTCATTTTCTTGGCCTCTCTAAGCATGTCATCACGGTTATCAAGCAAAGAGCCAAACCTCTCATTCTCCCGGCGCAAGAAGGGAAGTTCATCACGCACCTCGTCGTCGGACTCGCAGTCCGAGTCGCTCCGTGTGCTCTTCTTGCCGCCGGAGCTCGCCGCCATGGTGCGAAGCCATCTCTCGCGAAGCGGCTTAGCCCGCTCGGGTTCTTGGACGACTTCTTGTTCCCGCGGCGATCTCCCTCGTCTTCATTGCTACTCGAGCTCGAGGTGGAGTACGCGGAACTGGAGTCGACGTCGCTCGCTCCAACCATCGCTCGGGCCTTGCCTCGGCTCTCCTTCTTCCTCGATCGTCGCTCGTCCTTGTACTTGTTCTTGTGCTTGCTCTTGTGGTCGCGCCTCGAACGGTACTTGCCATCGTTCATCCTCGGCTTGTGCTTGTAGCCGTCCTTGTTCTCGGCCTTCTCCGGCGGTCGGCGACGAAGTGTCCCGGCTTGCCGCATCGGAAGCAAGTCCTCGTGTTCCTCCTCACGTTCACACGGTTCTCGTGCGGCCTCTCGAACCGCCTCGTCAACAGCGCCAGCTCGTCCTCTCCAAGGTCATCAAACTCCTCATCTGGCATAGACATCAAAGAGGAAAACGAGAACATCCTGGTGGATGGGTTAGAGTTAGTCTTTCATTTGGAACCACCAACGAGGGCAAGACTATGGGAATCAGTCGGTCCCTCGAGCTTGGCAGTCATGCCCCTATCCACCTCGGCCGACTTGAGCTTCGAGAACGGCTCGTTCACCGTCGTAGTATCATACCTCTCCGACTCGACTATGGCCTCGAACTTTCCGCCCCATATCGTACGATCCAAAGAGTGTAAGAGCTTGACCGCTCTATCATGATCATCGTACGGGAGCACGTCCACATTGGCCCTCATGTTGTTCACAACCACCGTGAACCTCTGAAACAAGGCATCAATGGACTCACCGGGGAGATGAGTGAAGTTCTCGTACTCTCTCCGTAGGTAGCATACATCCGTGCTCGAACTCGTGCGTTCCCAACATGAGCCTCCTTCAACACCGCCCAAATCCTACAAGCCAAGTGCTCGGTGTGCACCCGATCGAACTCGGGGCCGACACAAAGCACGAAACAAGTAGTCGACCGCCTTATTGTTAGCGTCGAATCTATCCCTCAACCCCCGGAGCAAGGAAATCCATCGGTTGGACATAGCCCGTGTCCACCGTGACATCCCAAAGAAGCCGACCCTTTCCGCGGAGGAACGCACCCATCCGCTTGCTCCACATCCGGTAGTTTTTGCCATCGAAGTGTGGAGGACCCGAACCCCGTTCCCGGTACGCCATCCTTGGATCTTAGACGGTTAGAGTCAACAAAGACCCGAACCGGCTCGATACCACTTGAAGGACCGATACGGCGAACCGTAAAGGGGGGGGGGAGTGAATGGGAGCCGATAAAAATTCTTCTCGAAGGAGATGGAAACTCCAACAAGATGAACACGGCTTCCAACACACGTCTCCGACTCACTACCAAGGTTGGTCAAGCCCACTTAGCCATTGGAGTGCCACCGGACCTAGGAACCAACACACCACCTTCCGACCCGAGAAACGCAGCGGAAAAACCAAACCTCGAGCCTACGAACCACACCGGTCGGACCGGTGAGCACCACCGGTCGACCGGTCCCCGCCGGTGAAACCGAGCAAATTCCACTAAGTGGCTCTACACCGGTCGACCGGTGAGACACACGGTCGGACCGATGGCAGCTCGAAAACCCCCACGGCAACAAACCGGCCAACCGACCACCAAACAGACCCAAACTCGAACAACAACGAACACGGGACAACAAAGAACACACCAAGACGTTCACCCGAGCAAAATCCCACGGGGGCTCGCACCGGTCGGACGGCCAAGAGCACCGGTCGGACCGTGCTGGGCACAGGCGCTCGGGATGAACAAGCACCCGCGGGTCAACTCCCCCAAATCCAAATCTCGATCTCCCGAATCACCCCACGGACTTGAACAAGACTTTGGGGATATCAGGAACACCTCATGAGGAGTCCATAGCCAAGATTAATCCCACCAAATCTCGTCCAAAAAGGAGGAATCGAAGAAATCCCGCCGAAAGCACTTCCAACCCAAGAACTCAAGAAACCCCAAAATCAAGCACCTTTTCTCACGGATTTGGGAGGGGAATCACAGCCCAAAGAACCACGAAGGGTTCCCACAAATTTCCCCCATCAAATCCCCAAGAGAAAAGTCCCGAAAACGACCCAAAGAAATCACCAAGAGAGGGCTCCGAAAATCACCACCAAGAACAACCGGGAAAACACATCCAAACCTTGAGGAACCACGCCGAATCATTTATACATGAAACAAAGGTTCGTACAAGGTCTAGCAAGCCGCCCGATCATCCATCCCTCTCTACAAGATCTCTCCGTGAAGCTCTCTTGCTAGTCCTAGAGAAAACCTAAGGAAAATAGGAGGAAAATAGGAAAACTAATGAGCTAGGGTTCCAAGAGTTGGCTGCCATCCTCTCACCTCTTGGGTTATATGGAGGAAACCGAATGTCTAAAAAGCCCCTCTCTACTAACTAGGGATACAAGCCCCTCAAGGGCGAATTTGGAATTCTTGATGTCTTCACCATCGGACGGATGCCGGCGACCGCTCCTCGCGTAGCCTCGACGCAAGCCATGCGATTTCGACGCGTGTCCTCCGCTTCGAAGATTCCGGATCGCGTCGTCCCACACCTCGTCGACCGGTGCTCCTCCTTTGCTCGGACCGGTCCCCATCGGTCGGACCGGTCCGGCGATGCCTGCGGCTCCGTCTTCGGTTCTCCCGGTCTTGGCTTTGTGGATCAACCAAGGAACCAAGTGGTTTTCTCGGTGAACCACCGGAAACCCCGCAAACTCGGTGTAGCCTCCGCCAATCTCCACTCATGACTTGGCTCCCACGTAGTCCCGGCTCGACCTTGGTTTTGAAGCTCAACCAAGAAACCGTCCACGACTTCATCTTCTTGTTCATGCCACCATGCGGCCCGCACTTGACCCCCGCCGGCCACCGGGTCCCTCGAACGAAGCCTCGCTTGTCTTCTCCACACCCGGAGGCCTCACCGCGATGACCTTTAGCGCTTGTTCTTCACCTGCACCAACACGAGTCAAGCCGCAACCCGCACCTGCAATACTTAGCCAAGAATCGGTCCACACAACGTTGTCAATCACTCATCACACAAGGAAGCGACCATCCACCGGTCCTCGAACCACACATGGTCCTCGCATCGAGTAGTGTGCTTGACCATGAAAAGCGATCATATCATTTTGAGGTTCGAGATGCATATCTTCAACATCATAGACCCGAGGTTAAGAGAGAATATGTGTGGTCTATGGACATTCTTGAGGCATCGACACTAGATTCTCAAAACAGACTCGAGCATGAAGATTTTACACTAGAAGGATCACAAATTCCATGCTCACAAGATAAGTTTCCCGAGTTATCAAGCCCCATTACCAATGACCTTTACGAAACCTACAACCTCCTCATTTTTCTTGTGCATGCTAACTTTGAAAGGAAGGTTGTAAATGCTTTTGGTTACCATAAACATTGGAAATGTCGTGGTCATTTTTTTGTACTAACCATGCGGTAGAGCTATGATGGTTTCATCATCTCGACCGGCCGCAAGATGAAATTCTCCGGTGATCGAGCTTATGATCCAAAACAAAGCACTATCGGGAGATAGCCCGAATAACCATTCAGATTTCCTTTTCAAATAAAAGCAAGAGCATGTCTTTTAAGGATTAATCATCCTTTGGGTATTTTGGGTCGCTAACCGTCTCGTGTGAAGGTTTAAATGACCGATGGATAGGAAATACCTAAAAACATGAGAGCTACACCAACTACAACACCAAGGTAATTCGGGGAGAGAAAGTATTACAAGGAAGCTTGAACTCCTGCAGACTTGAGTTATATTGCCTAGTAATGAAAACTCCAAGTCCGGGGGAGATATGTGAGTATCCCCGAGTAAGTTTCTTTCATACTAAATCTTATTTTGGTTTGAAGATGGTGTTGGTTCTTGCATCTTGCTCTCTTAAAACAAAACCCAAAAATATTTGAATTTGAATAAATGCTTCCTAGCTTTTCGGCTAGTAAAGCCTCCGTTGACGGTGTATTTTGGTACACCAAACATGTTCATTACACTTTGGTTTGGATTTGATTATGGAACTAACCCGCCACCGGGCACACTAATCATATAACAAGTTCATCTTTGTGCATGCATTTGGAAGTGTTGTGTTTATGTAGGAAAACATGGACATAAAAGACGGATTCACAACAAGTTCAAAGGAGCATTCACGGAGTCTTATTCGTGTTCATGAGCCCGATGAAATCACTTCTAATGGTGGCGAGGACCAAAGTATTACGAAGGAACACCCACGGGGATTGAAGCGTAAAAGACCGAACTTCATGCACAGAGAATCTCCATCATAGACGCGAGGATGACATTGTCAAAATCATGCAAGTGGAAGGGGCAAAGTGCGAAATGCATGAGGACCCACGGGAGCGAAGGGGTGACCGAACCGAGCCGATGTGGGCACTGGGCCGGTCGGCCCGGGGCGGTCCGGCCCGCCCACTCCCGATGTCGGTTCGGCCCCCCATCTTTGCACCCGAAGTATTTTCAACCCTAAAGCCCCGGAGGTGCCGCCATTTGCGAAGAGAGAGCCATTCGTACCGGGAAGCCATCCACAAGCTAGAGAGAGAGAGAGGAGGGAGATCTCCGAAGGGGGATCGACCACCTCGAAGGAAGCACCCACAAGTGGAGAAGAATGAAGACACCGTCGGAAGGGTGACCATGGTCAACGGTGCTATGTATAGCACCTTGATGGGGTAATCTCCTTATTAGTCCATGGGTTGTGATCGATCTTCGGATGTAATCGTACTTTGTTGGAACATCTATCATCACGTGTTGAATATACTTTAATGCTTAAAGTTAGCTACCATGCCGTAAAGGGAGTAGAGCTCCAATGCTCCCTTGGATCCATTCAATACGCCATGTCCATCATAGGTCTAGTCATGAATACCTCCGCGTAGTGACGAGACGGGGGGGGGGGGGGGGGAAAGGAGAAACCGTGGTCACAACCCCCGATAGATTAGATTGGTTTTCATGTTTAAAGCGATTGCATGTTCTAGGATCATAGACCCATGGGCGAGTGTCTTTTATCTTGATTGCTTAATCATTCTCTCTAGCGTAGTTTAGTCGTTTTCTAGTTAATCATAGTTAGGGTTTGAGTAGTTAGTGAGTAGAGGTAGATCAAACGCTTGTAATCCCCTTGCTCCGCGGATTGACAAGAACCTTGGGAATCCCGTGGTGAAAAAGGTGTAGGTCCGTACGCTTGCGGATCGTAGGTGGATACGTCTTTTATCCGTCAACAAGCCCCTTTTTCTAGTGCCGTTGCTTGGGGAGCAAGCTAGTTTACATCGTTTGGTTTGCATCTAACTTAGTTCTATATTTAGTTTATCTTTTTTTTGCTAATATCTAACACATATTACCTAGAAAACCACTTTGTTTGTTTTTGTTTTTGTTTTTATCTTGTTGTCTAGATGGCGTTTATCAATCAACTCGTGGAAGAACCGAGAGAAATCACTAAGGGATTACGCTAGCCCTCGATGTGAATACATAAAAGTACAAGAGTCGGATTCGAAGCTCGAAGCGACCAAGTATGAGATAAAATACAAGATCATCGAGATGGTGTCGGCAAACCCGTTTGAAGGGATGGTTTCGGAGAACCCCTATAGACACATAAGGCATTTCACGATGCTATGCAACACGGTGCATCAAGAAGGAGTTCCCGATGAATGGTTCAAATGGAATCTTTTTCCCTACACACTTGCCGGTGAAGCGAAGACGTGGTACTCGTTTCCATCCTTTGAAGTTGAAGGCAATTGGAACAAGTTGACAAAGAAGTTTTGTGAGAAGTTCCTTCCAATTAGCATGGTTCAACATCTAAGGAGGCAAGTGATCACTTTCACGCAAGGAGAAGAGGAAGGGATAGACCAAGCTTGGAATAGGTTTAATTAGTTGCGAACAAGGACCAAGACTCGGCTTCTCCGGTGACGTACTCTTGCATACATTTTTCTTTTCCGTAACCCCTAGTTGCATGCAACATGTCCAAATGTGTGAAGGTGGGGATCTCATGGAGAAAACACTCATGGAAGCCGCTCAACTTCTACAAAAAATTAGTAAAGCGGCTGTCATGCGAAAAGATTGGGAAACAAGACTTGCGGGAGAGCCAGAATATAACTCAAGGATGAAGAAGTGTACTGAAATTTCTAAGGAGGCAACCCCGGAAGTCATAAAAGAGGAGCCAATCCCGGAAAAGCTTGAAGAAGAGCACATCAAGACAAGAACTACCCCGAGCGTTGACTTCGCCATATCAAATGAAACAAACAAGAGAAGCATGTCAAGCGTGAAGCCACTAAGGGAGTTCGAACCAGTGGATTTGGTTCCAATCGATTACGGAGAAGTATTCGATAAGAGAAGACCGTTCCCTAATCAAAAGAGGATGGCAATAGCATTGAAAGTGGATTTCCCACCGGAGAAGAAAGTGGAAGACTCATACGACCTCAAAATCACCGGTGAGATCTTTCAAAAGCTGTTTGGAGATGATGAAGTGGATCCGGAACACATGGCCGAGGTGAAGAGAATTGTGACAACCCACCCAGGAAAATACCGTACTACCGCCTAAACCAATCCACTTTGGTCATTAAGCAGTAATAAAGTATCATCCTATCGTTAGTCGCCGGGTTAACGCCCGGTAAATCACTTATATAGCAACAAGGATCGATATATATGCATTAAAACTCACATGAAGGCAAGTCCAAAGATACAACATAATTAACATCCGAAATTTACCCCGAAGGGTTTAATTATTACAAACCGAAGTTTTTGTCATAGCAATGTAGTTCAGAGTTTTTCGAAACAGCGGAATTTAACTAAGCGGAAAGCGAGAACACCACGGGAGGCCAGCCATGATGCCTTCAGTCGTCATCTTCCACCCACTCCAGCTCCCAGCCGGGCGGAATCTCTCCGGGCCACACATCACCGAAAGCATTACCTGGATCAACATATTATAGCAAGGCTGAGTATACTAATACTCAGCAAGACTTACCCGTCGGTGATAACTACTTCACCAACTCCAGACATGAAAGGCTTTTTGGCCTCTGAGTTTCTTTTGCTGAAAAGTAACAAAGAGTATGTCCTTACTTTCAAGATTTTAGCACAAGTTCTAGTGTGTTTCATCTTTACTAAATTAGCCATCTAGTGCAGGCAAAGTTGTACAATACAATTAATCAAGCATAGTATTCATCAACTTCCATCATTAGGGATCTCATGGCTAGTGGAGTAAGTAGTCTCAGATAACGGTGAGAGGCCGACAACCGATTGATTCAAACCTTGCAAGGTAGATCGAAACACACGGTAGGATGCCCCCGCGAGGACAACCACCAAGCGGTCCCCAAAACTCTTTGGGTCGGGATCAAATCTTACAGTCTTTGGTGCAGGCTATCCGGTATACCCCGTGAGGCACCCGGACTCACCGTACACCACCGGTAGCTAGCCGTGAGACGCATCCCAAGATGAGTAATAGTAAGATCCATCGCCGCCTCATTAAGGTACTAGGCTTACTGGTCCCATTCCCGACAAGTGCTTAGTACGTTCAAACACTTAATCCACAATCGCCATTGGACCGGAGCCCACATCCCATGCTCTTACCACATGAGCAATCCATTTAAGAGATCTGGTTATTCCTATCTAGGAACCTATTCTCACGAGTGACATCATCACCCGACTTGTAACGGTCCTATAGCTTAACAGCTATCGACCTATCATATTAGTAAGGACACAGGTACCTAGAGATCATGCATCTAAGGTTCCATACAACTCCTAAACTTAAATGCACATACATCCATAGAAAATTATATAACAAAATTTGAAAAGCTGGGTCATATGCACCGGGGCTTGCCTTCGTTAGCTAAGTTAGCTTGAGCACCCTCGGTGTCGCCGAGTACTTCCACGTCTTTGCGGCGAAGCTTCCGCCGCCTTCCTCGGATTCCGGGATGAGTGAGTAGTCACCGTCAGGAAGATCTACACGGAATGCAATGCAGGGTTCAGGTGATGTGACAATTTGCTCATCTTAACCAACTCTTGTTGTTCATATTCACCTTAACATATAATGAACTATTAATTTCTTTGTGTGAAGGTTATTATTGATATATGTTTCATTCTTTTATTACACACTTGAATTAATGTTCCCTTTATACTCGATATTTCATGTGAAGGTTTATTCCTTTTACCTCTCACTAGTAAGGGTGTGTACAAAGATATTTATTCATAAATTAATTCCTTATCAGCAGGGGTGTGTTCTTAGCCTTTCAGTTAAGTTTGACATCACTTCACAAAAAGGAAAAAAGAACTAAAAGGCATTTTTATAATTTAATTAAAGCATTACTCCATAAGGTCCTTTAAAGTTTTTATCATCAATAATTCACTAAAAATTTAAAGAAGGGTTTCTTAAGCATCATAACACCCATACTGAACCACTGGACTCACATGCAAAGCCTGCAAGCTAGAAAATAAATTACTTTGGAAAAGAACAAAAGACTAGCTAGCAATCAGGTTAAATGCATACAAAAATAAATGAGCATCAAAATGCTCCAATCTTCCTCATACATGCTCTTTGGTCCTAAACAAGCCTAAAGAACCAGCAAGCACTCCTAGAAGCTCTACTGATCTTGCTTCATTAATTTACAAAGGAAAACATGCAGAATTTAAGAATAAATATTTTTGGTCATCCAAAACACATGATTAACAAGACAGCATGCACAAGTTGGGCACAAAAACATTAATATTTTTAGCTACAAAAATCAACTATGCAGATTCTGCATAAAAGGAAAACAATTTATACAAAACGATTTACTGCATAACTTTGTGCAATTCAGAAGCTAGTCATAACATCACACACAACATATCCAAAAATTGGATACATGGGACTTGTGGATTTTGAGTTATGGCAGATCTAGGATTTTCACCTTTCTATTTTTCATTCTAAAAGTGTCCAGAATCAGACCATTTGAGTATAACAAAAGTTGTAGTATTTTCGACATTGAACCCAACAAAATTTAGTTTGCATTTTTCTGTATTTTCTACAATTTTCTACGCATTTTACAAATTTCTGCAAAAGGAGTACACTATTGAAGATGCATCTTTGCCACTAGGCCCCTGGAAAGAAATTTGGACTCGCAATTGGGTCCCTCGACCATGGGAGGCGGCGGCGCCGGCCGAATTCTGGCGAGCCAGCCACGCTCCCTACCGGGGAGGCGGTGGGGCACGATCACATGCTCACCTAGGGCGCGGGGGAGACCGGGGTTCGAGTGGGGACAGCTCCTGCCAGGGCGCGCGGCGATGGCCGGCGGTGGCGCCCGCGGCGGGCTCGCGGCTCCGGCGGGGGATGTGCAAGCCGAGCAACGGATGGCGGCACATGTTTCTAGGGCTCATAGGGAGTAGGCTAGGAAGGTTGGGCGCACTGGAGAAGGACGGGGAGCAGAGTTCACTGGCGGCCAGCAATGGCGGGCACGGTGGAGCGGCGGTGACGGCGCGAGGAGGGCGTGGCGCTCGGTTTTTATAGGCAAGGCCCCTCCGGTGACGTCGCAGTGACGACGGAGATACCGCCGTAGCACGGCTACCTCGGCCGACACGTGTACGGCGTGGTGTCGCCGTCGGACCGGCGGTCCGCGGCGAGCCCCCGGCCGGTACGGCGCGGCGTGGCGCGCGAGGCCCCGGGAGGACTCCGAGGAGCCTCGAGGTGCGGCGCATGGGGAGGTGCGAGCCTCGGGCGGCGGGTAGCCTTGGGCGGCGCATGGAGCGGACGCCGAGGCCGGCCGGCGCGCGGGCGTGGCGCGTGGACGCATGCGACGTCGCGGCGTGGCGGCGCCCTGGCTTGAACGTTTTGCCGGTCCACTGTTTGAGCGCATTTTTCTCCAAAAATTTGAATAAAAGTTGACCAAACGTTGAATACGAAAGTTAAAGATCTAACCATCCTCTACCACTTTCAAAAAAGCTCCATGGGGTTTTTCTCAACAGATTTTGCAAGAAATAGTTGCCAACTTTGAATGTCAGCCTGTGCTCATGAATAGGAGATGCTGACCTTGGAGCAAGTTTTTAATGCTTTTCCACTCAAAATTTTAAATGACAATCTACATGAAAGTTGTGTCCCTCGACAAGCTAGACAACTTTCTTAAATGTAGATTTTTAAGTGTTTAGGTGAATTTTGGAGAACGCAGCAAAAATTCCGAAAGACATCTATGGACACTAGGGTTTAGTTGGGGTTTGACCAAGTGTTTGACCATGGGTTGGCCCCAAAAGTGTGTCCACTAGCCCAAAGGGTCATTAGGGTTGGTTGGTGAGTTTTTCGAGGTGAGGACCCAGGTTGACCGTGATTCGACCACTGTCAGCCGGGTTAACCAACGGTTAGGGTTAATTCAAAAACCTAGGGCGTCACAGCCTACCCCCCTTAAACGGAATCTCGTCCCAAGATTCAACTTGAGAACAATAAGATGGGGAGAAGAACTCACGGTTTCAAGATTGCAGGAAGCCCGAATACTTAGTGTTGAGGTAGTCTTCCATCTCCCAAGTCGCTTCTTCCTCCGTGTGGTGACTCCATTGTATCTTGTACATTCTCATTGTTTGTCTTCGGGTCCTTCGCTCTTTTTGGTCCAATACTCTTAATGGGTGCTCGATGAGCGAGAAATCTGGCTCAATCCAAGAATTAGCTTCTGTGATGACTTCGTTCTCTGGTACAGGCATTCCCTTCTTCAATTGAGTTACATGAAACACATTGTGGACTGCGGAAAACCGTTCTGCAATTGGATATGATAAGCCACTGGCCCACATACTTCTATGACTTCATAGGGTCCAATGTAGCGCGGAGCTAACTTCCCTTTAACACCGAACCTCTACACACCTTTGGTGGGGGACACCTTCAGATACACGTAATCTCCCACTTCAAAGCATTGGGGTGTGGTTCCCTTTTCATGGTAACTCTTTTGTCTCATCTGAGCCATCTTCAAATTCTCCCTTATCACCTGTACTTTTTCTTCAGCCTCCTTAACTAAGTCCGGACTAAAGAGTGTCCTTTCTCCAGCTTCGGACCAGTTCAGCGGAGTGCGGCATCTTCGTCCGTAAAGAGCATCGAACGGTGCCATCTTCAAACTAGCTTGATAGCTATTGTTGTAGAAGAATTCTGCCAAGGACAAACACTTGTCCCAACTCTTATCAAAGTGTAAGATGCTTGCTCGTAGCATGTCTTCCAAAATCTGATTTATCCTTTCCGTCTGGCCATCTGTCTACGGATGATAACTGGAACTGTGAATTAGCTTGGTTCCTAAGCACTCATGTAACTGCTCCCAGAAGCGAGCTACAAACTGAGTTCCTCTGTCAGAGATTATAGTTTTCGGAATTCCATGCAAACGAACTATGTGTTCCATGTATAACTCTGCATATTGCTGCACTGAATAAGAGGTATGTACTGCAATGAAATGAGCGGTCTTGGTGAGTATGTCTACGATTACCCATATAGAATCTTTTTTCCTAGCTGTCAGGGGTAAACACACAATGAAATCCATACTAATGTCATCCCACTTCCACATGGGTATCGACAGGGGTTGGAGTACACCTGCCGATTTCAAATGGCTTGCTTTCATTCGATGACAAGTATCGCACTCAGCTACATACTTGGCTATATCAGCTTTCATATTTGACCACCAGAAATTCTGCTTCAGATCTTAGTACATCTTGGTACTGCCGGGATGAATAGAGAACTTGGACATATGAGCCTCGTCAAGAATGATCTTCTTAATTTCCGGATCGACAGGAACCACAAGGCGTTTCCCAAACCAGATCACACCTTGGGGATCTTTCTAAAAACAAGTATACTTGGGATCTCCCCCTGCCTGTGAGGACCATGTGTGGTTCGAGGACCGGTGGATGGTCGCTTCCTTGTGTCATGAGTGATTGACAATGTTGTGTGGACTGATTCTTGGCTAAGTATTGCAGGTGCAGGTTGCGGCTTGACTGGTGTTGGTGCAGGTGAAGAACAAGCGAGAAAGGTCGTCGCCGGTGAGGCCTCCAGGTGTGGGGAAGACAAGTAGGCTTCGTTCGAGGGACACGGTGGCCGGCGGGGTCAAGTGCGGGCCGCATGGTGGCATGAACAGCAAGATGAAGTCGTGGACGGTTTCTTGGTTGAACCTCAAAACCAAGGTTGAGCCGGGACTACGTGGGAGCCGAGTCATGAGTGGTGATTGGCGGAGGCTACACCGAGTTCGCGGGGTTTCCGGTGGTTCACCAGAAAACCACGGGGGAGTTGACCCGCGGGTGCTGTTCATCCCGAGCTGCCCAGGCTACACCGGTCTGACCGGTGCTCTTGACCGGTCCGCGGTGGTGCAACCCTCGATGGGTTTTTGCTCGGGTGAAAGTCCGGGTGTGTTCGTTGTTGTCCCGTGTTGGAGCCGTTTCGAGTTTGGGTCGGTTTGTAGGTCGGTTGGCTTTGTTTGGTGCTTTGGGGGCTTTCAGGTTGTGACCGGTCTAACCGGTGTGTCTCACCGGTCTGACCGGTGTGGAGCCACTTAGTGGAAGTTGCCCAGTTTCACCAGTAGGGAGCGGTCTGACCGGTGGTGCTCATCGGTCTGACCGGTGTTGGTCAGTGGACTCGAGGTTTGGTGTTCCGCTGCGTTCTCGGTCGAAAGGTTGTGTGTTGGTTCCTAGGTCCAGTGGCACTCCAGCGGCTACGTGGGCTTGACCAACTTGGGTAGTGAGTCGGAGACGTGTGTTGGAAGCCGTGTTCATCTTTTGGAGTTCCCATCTCCGTCGAGAAGAATTTTTATCGGCTCCCGTTCACTCCCCCCCTCTCTGGTTTGCCGTATCGGTCCTTCAAGAGGCATCAGAGCCGGTTCGGGTCTTTGTTGACTCTATCCAGTCTAAGATCCAAGGATGGCATACTAGGAACGAGGTTCGGGTCCTCCACACTTCGACGACAAGAACTACCAGATGTGGAGTAAGCGGATGGGATCGTTCCTCCGCGAAAAGGGTCAGATCCTTTGGGATGTCACGGTGGACACAGGCTATGTCCAGCCGATGGACTTCCTCGCTCCAGGATCGAGGGTCAGGTTCGATGCCAACAACAAGGCGGTCGACTACTTGTTTCGTGCTTTGTGTCAGCCTGAGTTCGATTGGGTGCACACCGGGCACTTGGCATGTAGAAATTGGTCGGTGATGAAGGAGGCTCATGTTGGGAATGCCCAGGTTCAGGCACGGATGTATGCGACCTACCAGAGAGAGTACGAGAACTTCACTCATCTCCCCGGCGAGTCCCTCGATGCCTTGTTTCAGAGGTTCACGGTGGTTGTGAACAACATGAGGGCCAATGTGGACGTGCTCTCGTACGAAGATCATGATAGAGCCATCAAGCTCTTACACTCTTTGGATCGTACAATATGGGGTGGAAAGTTCGAGGCCATTGTGGAGTCAGAGAAGTATGACACTCTGACGGTGAACGAGCTGTTCTCGAAGCTCAAGTCGGCTGAGGTGGATAGGGGCATGACTGCCAAGCTCGAGGGTCCGACTGACTCCCATAGTCTTGCCCTCGTTGATGGTTCGAAAGGAAAGGCTAACACTAACCCATCCACCAGGATGTTCTCTTTGTCCTCCTTGATGTCTACGCCAGATGAGGAGTTAGACGTGCTTGGAGACGACGAGCTGGCGCTCCTGACGAGGCGGTCCGAGAGCCTGCATGAGAACCGAGTGAACATGAGGAAGAACACGAGGACATGCTTCCAGTGCGGCAAGCCGGGACACTTCGTCGCCGATTGCCCGAAGAAGGTCGAGAACAAGGACAACTACAAGCACAAGTCGAGGATGGATGGCATGTACTGATCGAGGCGCGACCACGAGAGCAAGCACAAGAACAAGCACAAGGACAAGCGACGATCGAGGAAGAAGGAGAGCCGAGGCAAGGCCCGAGCGATGGTGGGAGCAAGCGACGTCGACTTCAGTTCTGCGTACTCCACCTCGAGCTCGAGCAGTAGTGAAGACGAAGGTGATCATTGCAAGAGCAGGAAGTCGTCCAAGAACGTGAGCGGGCTGAGCTGCTTCGCGAGAGATGGCTTCTGCACCATGGCGCTGAGCTCCGGCAGCAAGAAGAGCACACAGAGCGACTCGGACTCTGAGTCCGACGACGAGGTGCGTGATGAACTTCCCTTCTTGCGCCAGGAGAATGAGAGGCTTGGCTCTTTGCTTGATAACCATGATGACATGCTTAGAGACGCCAAGAAAATGAGGAAAGAGCTTAGGGCTTCACTCAAGGATGCTAGGACTAGAGTGGCTGAGCTAGAAACACAGGTTCTTGATAGCAAGCTTGAGATTGATTCCCTTAAGGCTAGCCCTGTTGTTTCGGATGAGGTTGATTGTGCTGATTGCTCCATTTTCCTTGATGATCTTGCTTTGTTCAAGGAAAAACATGCCTCCAAGTGTGAGGAACTAGATGTGCTTAGGGTTGAAGTGGCTGAGCTTAAATCTAGATCTGCTTTGCTAGGCGCTTGCACTTCTTGCCCTGTTTTACATGCTAAAATTGATGAGATGCATGCTTACCCTAGTTCTCTTGAGGCTAAGCTGAAAGAACCCATTCCTACATCATGCTCTACCTGTAAAATGCATGCTTTGAAAAAATTGGAACATGCACATTATGTTGATCGTTTGCAGGATGAGAATGATGAGCTGAGAAAGTTGATGGGTTGGTTGTCTGGTCATGAGCCTCAGTTGAGGATGATGATCAAGGCATTTAAGAGGCAGGATGGTGAGGGACTTGGGGCACACAAGTTTGGTGAGGGAAGTGGAGAGAATATCCCAGAGCCACCAAAAACCCACAACAAAAATGATTCCCCCCCAAAACCTAACCATCTTAGGAACCAACTAGACACACCCCAGCTCCACCCCTGTTTCCTACACCCACAAATGATCTCCAAAAGCCTATCAAGTTTGTGAGCACTTCGGGGAAAGTGTTCTTTGGGAAAGAAAGTGAGAAGGCTAGTGAGGAGAAACCGGTGGATAAGTTGAGTGGAGAGAAACCAAGTGAGCAGCCACAGCCCAAGCCTAAGCCTATGCTTGTGAGGTTCAATTGTGGCTATTGTGGAAGAGATGGCCATTAGGATGAGTTTTGTTTCAAGAGAGAGCGAGAGGAGAGAATGGCAAAGGAGTGGGATAACAAGGACAAGTACCACCCATCCGATGGTGTACTTGAGCCTCGTGTGCAGATGCCCAGGGCCAAGGCGAGTGTGAGGACAGTTCGGGCTTGGGGAGAGCGGAAGACTGTTGGAGGTGCTACTGCCCAGGCTACACCGGTCAGACCGGTGTGAGGCACCGGTCAGACCGGTGCAGGCCTGGACAGCCAGCAGTTTGGGTTTCGTGCTCGTACAGGTGCGAGGGTTGTTTCTGGAGGTCGTGGTTCTGGTGGTTGGGCTGGAGAGTTTGGAGGTGGTCAGGTTGCTAGGCATTCTCCCCCTCGAGTTCACTATGGGGATGGAAGGAGTCGTAGCTTTGAGAAGGAGAGGTGGGATGTTACACGGGCCTTCTTTCGTGGTTTTGGTCCTCCTCCAGGCAGAGAGGGTTGGTTCCCTCAGGGTGGTTACCGTGGTGGTGTTCGTGGAGGTAGCTTTGCTAGGATAGATGATTTGGTTTGTGCTAATCCCACTTTCGAGCAAATGGCTCGACACCGGTTTCGCTCTTTTGGTACTAACCCCAGTGCTAAGTCGTTTGTTTGCTCACGTGCTCGTTTTTTAATTTTACGTGGGAGACTTGAAGAACATTTGGTTGATTGACTCCGGTTGCTCGAGGCATATGACCAGAGACAGGGGGTGGTTCTCAAGTATCGTCCCGGTGTGACAAGGACGTACATCACTTTTGGGGACAATGGCGTGGGCGTGTGCTTTCAGAAGGTGAGATTAAGGTGAGTGACAAGATCACTCTCAGGCGGGTTGCTCTTGTTCAATCACTGGGGTACAATTTGCTTTCTGTGTCCCACTATTGGATGAGGGCTTTGAGGTGCTGTTTCGGCCAGGTGGTTCTCAGATTTTGGACTCTCGAGGGGACCTTGTCTGTATGGTCGTTCCCGAGGGTCAAGTGTTTCGTGTTGATTTTTCTCAGTCTTCGGGCGTGGAGCGTTATTTCTTGGCTGGTTCTTCAGTGAGTTGTTGAAGGACCGATACGGCGAACCAGAGAGGGGGGGAGTGAATGGGAGCCGATAAAAATTCTTCTCGAAGGAGATGGAAACTCCTACAAGATGAACACGGCTTCCAACACACGTCTCCTACTCACTAACCAAGTTGGTCAAGCCCACGTAGCCACTGGAGTGCCACTGGACCTACGAACCAACACACACAACCTTCCGACCCGAGAACGCAGCGGAACACCAAACCTCGAGTCTACAGACCCACACCGGTCAGACCGGTGAGCACCACCGGTCAGACCGGTCCCCGTCGGTGAAACCGAGCAACTTTCACTAAGTGGCTCCACACGGTAAGACCGGTGAGACACACGGTCGGACCGATCGCGGCTCGAAAGCCCCCAAGGCACCAAACGGCCAACCGACCACCAAACCGATCAAAACTCGAAACGACGGCACCACGGGACAACAGCGAACACACCAAGACGTTCACCCGAGCAAAATCCCACCGAGGGTTGCACCGGTCGGACCGGTCCAAGAGCACCGGTCGACCGGTGTAGCTCGGCGCAGCTCGGGATGAACAAAGCACCCGCGGGTCAACTTCCCCAAATCCAAAACTCGATCTCCCGAATCGCTCCACGACTTGAACAAGACTTTGGGGATATTAGGAACACCTCATGAGGAGTCCATAGCCAAGTTTAATCCCACCAAAACTCGTCCAAAAAGGAGGAATCAAGGAAATCCCGCCAACAAGCACTTCCAACCCAAGAACTCAAGAAACCCCAAAATCGAGCACCTTTGCTCACGGATTTGGGAGGGGAATCACAGCACAAAGAACCACAAAGGGTTCCCACAAATTTCCCCCATCAAATGCCCAAGAGAAAGGTCCCGAAAACAACCCACAGAAATCACCAAGGGAGGGCTCCAAAAATCACCACCAAGAACAACCGGGAAAACACATCCAAACCTTGAGGAACCACGCCGAATCATCTATACATGAAACAAAGGTTCATACAAGGTCTAGCAAGCCGCCCGATCATCCATCCCTCTCAACAAGATTTCTCCATGAAGCTCTCTTGCTAGTCCTATGGAAAACCTAAGGAAAATAGGAAGGAAAATGGGAAAACAAATGAGCTAGGGTTCCAAGAGTTGGATGCCATCCTCTCACCTCTTGGGTTATATAGAGGCAACCGAATGTCTAAAATACCCTTCTCTAACAACTAGGGATACAAGCCCCTCAAGGGCGGATTTGGAAGTCTTCATGTCTTCACCATCGGACGGATGCCCGGCGACCGCACCCTGCGTAGCCTCGACGCAAGCCATGCGATCCCGACGCGTGTCCTCCGCTTCGAAGTCTCCGGACCGTCGTCGCGCAGACCGGTCGGACCGGTGCTCCTCACCGGTCGGAGCCGGTCCCCACGGGCGGGCCGGTCGGACCCACCCGCCGGACCGGGTCCGCGGCGCCGCTCGGCAGCCTCCGTCTTCGGTTCTTCGGTCTTGGCTTTGTGGATCAACCAAGGAACCCAGTGGTTTTTGGTGAACCACTGGAAACCCCGCGAACTCGGTGTAGCCTCCGCCAATCTCCACTCATGACTCGGCTCCCACGTAGTCCCGGCTCGACCTTGGTTTTGAGGCTCAACCAAGAAACCGTCCATGACTTCATCTTGCTGTTCATGCCACCATGCGGCCCGCACTTGACCCCGCTGGCCACCGGGTCCCTCGAACGAAGCCTACTTGTCTTCTCCACACCTTGAGGCCTCACCGGCAACGACCTTTCGCGCTTGTTCTTCACCTGCACCAACACCAGTCAAGCCGCAACCTGCACCGGCAATACTTAGCCAAGAATCAGTCCACACAACGTTGTCAATCACTCATCACACAAGGAAGCGACCATCCACCGGTCCTCGAACCACACATGGTCCTCAATCTCCCCCTTGATGAGTGCATTGACAACACCCACACGAAAGTAATAAGAGAGAAAAGAAAAAGAAAAGAAACGAACAAAAAGAAACTCCAACAAGCGATCGATTGTCCTCGAACCGACATGGTCCTCAATTGTGGGGGTGGCATAGGAAGTTGGGTCACTTGAGCTTTGACCTTTGTCTCGCTTGAGTAAACTCAATTTGATCCGAGGATTGCCACGGTTGAGGCTTGAGAAAGAGTTGGTTTGTGCGCCTTGTAGGCATGCTAAGATGGTAGCCTCTTCTCACCCGCCTCTCACCGATGTGATGACTGAGCGTCCATGCGAGCCGCTCCGGATGGACCTTGTTGGCCCGGCTCGTGTGCGATCTCGCGGGTGGGAAGTGGTATGTCCTTGTTGTGGTGGACGACTACTCTCGGTATGCGTGGGTGTTCTTTCTCGAGGATAAGGGGGAGACGTTTGGTTTTATTCGAAATCTAGTCTTGAGGTTGAGGAACGAGAGGCACGGAGATGCCATAGAGCAATCCGCAGTGACAATGGCTCGGAATTCAGAAACACTCGTTTTGAAACCTTTTACCATGACTTGGGTCTTGAGCACCAGTTTTCGAGTCCGTATACGCCTCCCCAGAATGGTGTTGTGGAAGGGAAGAACAGGACCTTGTGCGAGATGGCTCGGACGATGCTTGACGAGCATAGGACTCTGAGGAGGTATTGGGATGAGGCGGTGAATACCGCGTGCTATGTGTCGAACAGGATCTACCTCAGAGTGCACAAGAAGAAAACATGATATGAGCTGATGCATGGTCGCGCACCGATGGTGAGTCACTTCCATGTTTTTGGTTGCAAGTGCTTCATTCTTAAGAAAGGGAAGAAGTTGGATAAGTTTGAGGCTAGGTCTGTCGATGGTATTTTCTTTGGTTATGCAGCTCATTCTAGAGCATATCGTGTGCTCAATCTTGAAACTAACCAAATTGTGGAGACTTGCGAGGTAACCTTCGATGAGACACTTGTCTTTGAGTGTGCAGGTGATGATGAGCTTGGCGAGGAGATCTTTCAGGAGGAGGAGCATGAACATGGAGACGATGAAGATGGCGGTGTGGTGCCCCCGGCTGAACATGTACCCACTACTTCGACTACGGTGGTGGGCGGTGTCGTATGGACCTCCCTGGGCCCACTACCTCGGTGGGTACTAGGACCGACTAGTCAGTGGGCCCCTGGGACTACCCGACTTGCGCTGCACGGCACCAGATGGCGTGAAGCACAAGGACTATAGAGGATAAGTACTCGGTTAGGAAGCTGTACATGTCCCGCACTGTATAGAGGACTCCTAGACGTACTCGACTAGTACTCTCTCCCTAAACCGACTTGTAACCCTGCCTCCCGGACTATATAAGGCGAGGCAGGGACCCCTCTCTCCATCATATCATCTCACGGTGTAAGATTGCATCATCTTTTAATCGTACCCAATCAATCCAGAGCTACGTAGCATACAGGACGTAGGGTATTACGCACCTCGCGGCCCGAACCTGTCTAAATTGTGTGCCACGTGTCTCTTCCTTCGAGTTACCGATCTCGGCGAGGCCACATTCATCTACTTCGGGTACTCCCCTTAGTAGGTTGCCGGTCTAAAACACCGACAGCTGGCGCACCAGGTAGGGGCTCTCGCCCGAGATCACATGGCGAACTCGACGGCTCCTGTCTACATCAAGCCAACCGTCGCCGTCAACCTCGACGACACCTTCGTCTTCGGCGCTTGGGTCTGCACTGCTGACGGCGCTGGATCTTTCCAACGCCACCTCTGTAGGATCAGATGGCGACTAGAGACGGGGGGGCGGGGGAGTGAGTAGGAGCCGGTAAAAATTCTTCTCAAAGAACCCAGCCTATACCCTAGTCAAATCCCGGTCACACACAAGCGATGGATCGAATCACACGCCAATCGCCAAAACAACGAGGTTATGGATCAACCTCTAGTCTTAGGAACGATTCCTTGAAGCACACGCGGAAGGACGAGAAAGGAAGGAAGGAATCGAACCAGGAAGCAAAGGTCCCAGCCTCGGGCGGACCGTTCGGCCAGGCAGGGCGGACTGTCCGCGATGGCCGCGCGGACCGTCCGACAGGGTACCGCGGACTGTCCACACCCTTGCCACGGACTGTCCAGCCTGAGCCGCGGACCGTCCGTTAAAGCGAACAGAACCACCAGAACCGACCTGAGAAAAACGGACCGTCCGTGGAGACCGGGCGGACCGTCCGCGCGGGCTACGGACCGTCCGCTACTGAAGCTCGGACCATCCGCAAACCGGCTGCAACGAAAACCTAAAACAAAACCGGATCAAAACGAAACGAAACAAGAACACGAAGAACGCCCGACGAACTGGCTCCTCGCAGACTGTCTGTCGCCCCCTCGCGGACCGTCCGCGCCTCACGGACAAAACTGAAAACAGCCCGACCTCGAAGGTCAACTCCCACAAATCATCATCTGATTTCCCAAACGGTAGAAGCTGTAGAGATAAGGGTTTGGGGACTTGAAAAGCGTCACACAAGGATGCTATAGCCCAAAAATCTTGCCTCCTAACTCCCTAAATCACCGGGAATCGCGAATCCTTTGAGCACCACCAAAAGCTAGAGCTCGGACCGAAAATCCTTGAATCGAAGTGGTTTCCCGGTGTTTGAGGGCACAAGATCAATCACAAAGGTGCACAAGGCATCCATGCATGTTTCCCTCAAAGAAATGCGGGGAGAAACCAACTCAAATTCGCGGAATCACACCAAGAACAAAGGCACGAAAACAAGCACAAAAAGGCCACGAAAACCACAACTCCGAATCTTCTATACAAACCAGGAAAGATTCACAAGGTCTAGCATGCCGCCCTAGCATCCATCCCTCTTAACAAATCTCACATGAAGCTCTCATGCTAGCCTAGAGAAAATGGAGAAGAAAATAGCTACAAAAATGAGAAATGGGAGGGGGGAATGAAACCCTAAGTCGCGGAGAGAGAGAGCCATCCACACACACTCATGGCTTATATATCGGGTCCCGCCGAAGTGGTAAATGACTCGACTACCCCTAACTTAACTACTGGCGATACAACCCACACAGGGGCATTTAGGTAATGTTTGTGGGTCTTGCCATCGGACGGCCACGCCTTTGCCGCACCCCGCGTCCTTCCGACGCAAGCTATGCGATCCTGCCGCGTGTCCTCCGCTTCGAAGCTTCCCGACATGCCTGGATCACGTCTCCGTCGTGTTGGGCCCTCGGACTTGGTTTTGAGGCCCAAACCAAGAAACCGTCCTCCGATGGTTTTGTGGGCAAACCACCAAACCCCGCATGCTCGGTCCGGCCTCCCGCCAAACCACTTGACTCGACCGCCACCGTGCATCGGCTCGATTGTCCATGACTTCGTCTTGCTTGTCACGCCACCATGTGGCCCGCACCTAGTCCCGCTGTCCACCGGTACCCTCGAACCGAGCCTACTTGTCTCTCCATCTCCCGGAGGCCCCTCATGGCTGAAGACCTTTCGCACCCGTTCTACACCTGCAACAACACGAACTAGGCCGCAGCCTACACGTGCGCACTAAGCCAAGAGTCAGTCCAACACCCGTTGTCAATCACTCATCACTGAGGAGCGGTCATCCATCGACCACTGGGACGCTCCTGGTCCTCAATCTCCCCCTTGATGAGTGCATTGACAACACACAACGCGAAATGAAATTCAGAGAAAGGAAGAAAGAAAGAAGAAAGAAAAACAAAGAAGCTCAACTCATGACCAAAACCAAGGAAAGGCAAAGAAAGGTCACAAGCCGAGCAAAGCACAAACTCCACACTGAAAACAACAAAAAAGCTCCCCCTGAACAAATGCAAGCTCCCCCTGAACATGTGGATGCAAACTTCCAAATTTTCTAAATTTTTCATGAAGCTCACCTCTTCTCCTATTGCTGACAATGCATGAATCAAGGTGAAAATGCAAACAAATGAGACAAAGCATATAAACATCTACATGAGCTTCTCAAATAGGCCAAACCTAGTGTCAAAGGCTAGAAATGAGACAAAGATCACACATATGAATCATAGCATAGTCAAAGCATTACCACAAGTAATATATGAAAATACAAGCATGTGACAAAGCAAAATTTTCAGATTTAAGCAGTTTTACCAAAAGAAGGCTCGCTTCACATGTAAAAGCCTATCCATGTCACACTTGAGCCACAAACATGCATACCATTCAGAGATCATACAAGGATATCAAATTCTCAACAAAAGATCATTGTAAACACCTATAAAGCAAAGCATGTCATGTCAAAGCTCATGAGCCATGTGTCCACTTCGGGGAGACTTCTCCACTGGTGAACATCATGCAACATGTTTTGCACCCATATGTGAAAGATAAGACATTTTAAGCATAGACATGATGGATGGAGCATTTTTCAAGCATACACACTTCCTTTCAAGATTTATTCATTTCATGGTACATGAAGTGCCTTTGCGGCAAAAAGAAGTTTATGCTCGTCCATGAATGCAACATAGGCTAAACATTCACAATGATATCGGCCTTTGGCCCAATTGCAAGAAAAAGACATCCAAGCACAATCTAAGTATAAAAAGCACATTTAGACCAAAACGTGACATGGATGCACTACTACACATGAGTGGAGCACATTTCACCAAAAATTAGTCAAGATTAGCATTTATTTCAAAAGGGCTATCTCACCACACATATATCTCAAATATTCCAAGAGCATAGCCTCACATCACCATTTCTCCACACATATGACCAATATCTCACAAATAGCCAAAGAGACTTAAATAAGGCATATGAAAGAAGCTCATCATCCTAAAATGCAAAATGATACAAATGCAGCATGATATATGACAAGATGGCTATCCTACCATGGTTTGTACATCAAGCAAAACATGTATATACATCAAAGTAAAACATGGTATGATACATATGGTACAAAAAGAAACCCCCAAGAAACAACTAGAAAGGGCAACAAACCCCAAGTTCCCCCCGCAAGCGCACAAATGTAGCTTGGTCGAGAGGCTTTTCTAAAGATGTCGGCTAGCTGATCTTGGGTAGGGACATGACTCAACACAATGGTTCCTTTTCCACATTGTCCCTCAAGAAATGATACCTCACTTCTATGTGTTTGGTTCTGGAGTGAAGCACTGGGTTTTTAGCTACGCTTATGGCACTGGTGCTATCACAAAGAAGTGGGATCTGGGTGCACTCCTCACCAAAGTCTCTCAAAGTGTATGAAATCCACAACAGCTGGGAACAACAACTCGCGGCTGCAACATACTCCGCCTCGGTGGTAGACTGAGCTACACTAGACGCTTGTGGGAAGACCATGAAACCAACGAAGACCTAAGAAACTGGCAAGTACCGAGAAGTAGACTTCCTCTCGACTCGACACCCGACAGAAATCCGCATCGGAAAAACCATGAAGAGAAAGAGACGAGGAGGACGAATACCAAAGGCCAAGCCCAGGGGCAGACTGTAGGTACCTGGAGATCCTCTTGACGGCCTGTCGATGTGATGTCCTCGGCGAAGCCTGAAAACGAGCGCACAGACACACGCTGAACTGTATGTATGGCTTCGTCGCCGTCAAGCAGAGGAGGGAGCCGATCATGCTCCGGTACTCTCGCTGGTCCACTGGTTCTCCGTCCTCGTCCGCATCGAAAGTGGCCGTACTCCCCATGGGATTCGACATCGGCTTCACATCTTGCATCTGGAACTTCCTCAGCATGTCTTTCGTGTACTTGGTCTGGTGCACGAATGTTCCATCCTTCACTTGCTTGATCTGCAGCCCGAGAAAGTACTGCAACTCGCCCATCAAGCTCATCTCGAACTCCCTGCTCATCTCATCCGCAAACTTGGCAACAAGGTTATGTGACGTGCCACCAAAGAAAATATCATCCATGTATATCTGAACAATTAACAAGTCATTTCCATGCTTGAGGAGAAACAGGGTCCTATCCACGGTACCCATCACAAACCCTCTGCACAACAGAAAACCTCTCAATCTCCCATACCAAGCACGGGGCGCCTGTTTCAACCCATACAGAGCCCTTTTCAACTTGTACACCCTGTGTGGGTACAACTCACTCTCAAACTCAGGTGGTTGCTTCACATACACCTCCTCCTCTATGACCCCATTCAGAAAGGCACCCTTCACATCCATCCGAAACAACTTGAACCCTTTAGCAACGGCAAAGGCTAGAAGGATCCGAATTGCCTCAAGATGGGCCACGGGAGCAAAGGTCTCCCCGATAGTCGATCCCCTCCTTCTGACTAAACCCCTGAGCAACAAGTCTGGACTTGTTCCTCACAACCATCCCATTCTCACCCTCTTTGTTCTTCCAAACCCACTTGGTTCCTATAGGATGGCAATTTGGAGGTGGTTCAACTAACTCCCACACCTAGTTCCTCTCAAAGGTTTTCAACTCCTCATGCATAGAATTGACCCAGTTTGCATCAGATAAAGCGTGTCCAATGTCCTTGGGCTCAAAGGTGGCAACAAAAGCAGCATGAGCAAAATGAGAGGAATTCCTGGACCTTGACCATGTAGTACGTTCGTCGATGTCCCCAATGATCTTCGACAGGGGATGCACTTCTTGAATCCGCCGGGGAGCCTCACGCCTCGAGACTACCTCCCCCTCACCTTCAGCTTCTCTCGCCTGGTCCTCTTGTCGCACCGTCATTGTCCATGAAGTAGACGGTCCACGCTCCGTAGTGGTCGTAGGGAAAGTAGTGGGTACACACTCAGCTTCACGCGCATGGTTCTCCCCATCATCATCTCCAACTTCATCATTCTCCTCTTCAAAGAGGTCCTCGGCCATCTCCTCATCACCTGCACATTCAAAGCCAAGAGAGGTACATGGCATTGTCTCGTCGAAGGTTACCTCGCAAGTCTCCATGATTTTGTTAGTCTCGAGGTTAAGTACCCTATAGGCTCTAGAGTGGTTAGCATATCCAAAGAAAATACCATCACTAGACCTAGCCTCAAACTTGTCGAGTTTTCCCTTCTTAAGAATAAAGCACCTGCTGACCAAAGACTCGGAAATGACTCACCTTGGGTGCCCGACCATGCATCGGCTCATAACGAGTCTTCTTCTTGAAAGCTCGCAATAAAATCTCGTTAGATACATGACAAGCCGTATTGACCGCCTCAGCCCAATACCTCCTAGGAGTCCTGTGCTCATCGAGCATCGTGCTAGCCATCTCACAAAGAGTCCGATTTTTCCTTTCCACGACTCCATTTTGAGGGGGCACAAAAGGGGTCGAATACTGATGTTCAAGACCTAGATCACGACAGAAGGCATCAAAATGAGAGTTCTTGAACTCTGAGCCATTATCACTGCGGATAGCTCGGATGGCATTCCCATGCCTCTCGTTCCTCAACCTCACGATCAGATCTCGAACAAAACCAAATGTCTCACTCTTGTCCTCCAAGAAAAACACCCAGGCATAGCGAGAGTAATTGTCCACCACAACAAGGAAATACCACTTCCAACCCACCGAGCGAACTCGAGCTGGCCCAACAAGGTCCATGTAAAACAGCTCTGTCGGACGCTCGGTCATGACATCGGTCAGGGGTGGATGGGGAGTGGCTACCATCTTGCCATGCCTACACGGAGCACAAACCAAATCCTTTTCAAGCTTCAACCTCGGCAATCCTCGGACAAGGTCAAGACCACTCAAGCGGGAAACCAAATCAAAGCTCAAGTGTCCCAACCTCCTACGCCATTTCCACAAATCAGAAGAAGGACCGGCCATCAAACAGCGAGCAGGACCCAAAGAACGAGAGAAATCGGCCACGAAAATCGACCCTCGGGGATGATCATACAGACAAGATCACCTCGAGAGTCCAGCAAACGAGACTCACCAGACTTGAAACGCACCTCAAAACCCTCATCAAGCAACTGAGAAACTGAAAGCAAATTGAAACCCAAAGACTTCACAAGAGCAACTCTCTTCAACGTTACCTTGTCACTCACATGCACAACACCCTCAGAAATCATTCTTCCTCGTCCATTGTCCCCAAATGTGATGTTCATTTTTTCCTTCACTGGGGTGAGGCTGGAGAACCACTTCTTATCTCCGGTCATGTGTCAGGAGCATCCGGAGTCGATCAACCAAATGTTCTCCAAGCCTCCTGCCTGTAGTCAGAAACAATAACGAGAATGAGCTAGTGACTCGACACTGGGGTTAGCACAAAGAAAGTTGAACCAGTATCGAGCCATCTGCTCAAAAGAGGGGTTAGCAAACATCATTCCCTTGCCACCAAACTTCCCATGTCTCCTCTGGAACCCAAAGCTGCGATCATCTCCCCTAAAACCGTATTGAGGACGAGTAGGAGGATGTCCAGCAAAACCACCACGAGCCCGACCAAACCTCTCACCAGCACACACACCATCATCTCTCCTATCAAACCTCTCACCACCACCTCTCTGTGGGAACCTACCACCCTGAGCTCCAACTCTACCAACACTCCTCACTCTTCCCGCACCCCGTGGAAGTGGCCCTCTAGGCTCAGGAATACCATGAGACTGGCGATACCTATCCTGGTTTGCTTGCTCCCTAGCAAGCCTCTCATCCCTCTTCCTCTTGTAGCAAAACTCTGCTAGGTGTCTCTCCTTGCCACAATACTCACATCTGAAGGGGATGGGTTTTGGTCTTGGCTCTGGCTTCTCTCTAGGTTTCTCACCCTTCTCCCTCACAAACTTCATGGGTTTCTGGAAGTCATTTGTTTTGGGTGGAAATTTTGGTGGATCTTGGGTTGTGTCAAGCTTGTTGCAAAGGTGGTTGGGCTTTGGTGTGAAAGTGTTCTTGGGTGCTTTCGGAAGTGGGACTTGGGTGTCTCCGATCACCTCAAACTCGGGGTTAGACTCAACACACTTCTCATACACACTCTCCCCACTGTTCTCTCCCACTTTCTCACCCAACTTCTCAAAATCCAAACCACGACCATCAGCTCTCTTGAACTCCTCAATCATGATTTTCAATTGAGGTTCCTACCCAGACAACCAACCCAACACCTTCCTCAAATAATCATTGTCCTCATAGATGACATCCAAACGGGAAGTAAGTTCAAGATTGTGCAAACTAACTTCATCACAGCTAGTGCATGCATTGACAATAGGAGATTTCAAAGAAGCTTCCAACGTGCTAATAGTAGAACGAGCATCAACAAGCTTAGCATGCATAGTAGGACATGATTTACAAGCACCAAGCAAAGTGGGTCTAGCCTTAAGCTCATCATACTCAGTCCTAAGAGCATCTAGTTTAGCCAAAGTGGAAGCATTCTTCTCATTAAGCAACTTGATCTCATTCAACCATGCATCACATTAAGGACATTCAACATCATCAGAAATAGTAGGAGCAAGTTTCAAAGAGTCATTCTCAAGTTTCAATTCAAGCAATTTAAACTCTAACTCTCCTACTTTCTCACTAGCATTCTCAAGTTGAGCCCTAAGATCTTTCCTCATCTTCTTAGCATCTCTCAACACACTATCACGGTTGTCAATCAAGCCATTCAACCTAGTGATCTCAGCAAGCAAAGAGTCGGGGTCACGATTTACCTCATCCTCCGAGTCGGAGTCGCTGTCTTCTTTCTCGCTCTTCTTGCTGCTTGAGCTATGGGCCATGCCACAAAAGCCTTCAAGTGCCATACGGCTCAATCCACTGAGGTTCCGGCTTGCACTCTTCTTGCCCTTGCGCCTCCCGGTGTCTTCATCTTCAACGCTTGAGCTTGACGCACGTCGCTTGAGCTTGAGTCGACGTCGCTTGGACCGGCCACCATGGCTCTTGCCTTGTCCTTCTTGTAGCCGCCCTTGCTCGGTCGACGCTTGTCCTTGTCCTTGCTCTTGGACTTGCTAAAGTGCTTGCCCTTGGAGGAGTACTTGTCTTCACGCCTCGGGTGCACCTTGTACTCGCTCATCTTGTACTTGTTCTCCTCCGCTTCCGGGCACTCGGCGATGAAGTGTCCACGCTTGCCACACTTGTAGCATGTCCCCAAGCTCCGCCTTGCATTCCTCCGGCTCTCATGTAGTCGATCAAACCTCCTTGAGAGCAAGGCCAGCTCCTCCTCGCCCAGCACATCAAACTCCTCATCTGGAATAGACATAAGAGAAGACAAGGAAAACTGTCGACAGGAAGGGTTAGCTTTGCCCTTTGATCCACCCACAAGAGCAAGACTATGGTCGGTCAAGCCCTCATGCTTGGATTGCAACTTCCCGTCAACCTCGACCGACTTGAGCTTTGAAAAGAGGTCATCCAACTCAATAGTCAAATACTTGCTCGGACTCCTTCATGGCCTGAACCTTAGCACCCCAAACATTTGGGTCCAAGATATGCAAGAGCTTCAGAGCTTGATCATGCTCAGTGTAGGGAAAATCCTCAACATTAGCCTTCATGTTGTTCACGATGGCGGTGAACCTCTGGAACATCGCATCAATGTCCTCACCGGGAAGTTGAGTAAAGTTCTCATATTGCATCCGGTAAGAAACAAAGAGGCGAGTGAAGGACCGATACGGCGAACCAGAGAGGGGGGGGAGTGAATGGGAGCCGATAAAAATTCTTCTCGAAGGAGATGGAAACTCCTACAAGATGATCACGGCTTCCAACACACGTCTCCGACTCACTACCCAAGTTGGCCAAGCCCACGTAGCCACTGGAGTGCCACTAGACCTAGGAACCAACACACACACACACACACACACACACACACACACACACACACACACACACACACACACACACACACACACACACACACACACACACACACACACACACACACACACACACACACACACACACACACACACACACACACACACACACACACACACACACACACACACACACACACACTTCTGACCCGAGAACGCAGCGGAACACCAAACCTCGAGTCTTCAGACCCACACCGGTCAGACCGGTGAGCACCACCGGTCAGACCGGTCCCTGCTGGTGAAACTGAGCAACTTTCACTAAGTGGCTCTACACCGGTCGGACGGCGGAGACACACCGGTCGGACCGATCGCGGCTCGAAAGCCCCCAAGGCACCAAACCGCCAACCGACCACCAAACCGGCCCAAACTCGAAATAGCAACAACACGGGACAACAACGAACACACCAAGACGTTCACCCGAGCAAAAACCCACCAGGGCTCGCACCGGTCGGACCGGTCGGGAGCACCGGTCGGACCGGTGTAGCTCCGGCGACTCGGGATGAATAGCACCCGCGGTCAACTCCCCCAAATCCTAATCTCGATCTCCCGAATCGCTCCACGGACTTGAACAAGACTTTGGGGATATTAGGAACACCTCATGAGGAGTTCATAGCCAAGTTTAATCCCACCAAAACTCGTCCAAAAAGGAGGAATCAAGGAAATCCCGCCAAGAGCACTACCAACCCCGTAACTCAAGAAACCCCAAAATCGAGCACCTTTACTCACGGATTTGGGTGGGGAATCATAGCCCAAAGAACCACGAAGGGTTCGCACAAATTTCCCCCATGAAATCCCCAAGAGAAAGATCCCGAAAACAACCCAAAGAAATCACCGAGAGAGGGCTCCGAAAATCACCACCAAGAACAACCGGGAAAACACATCCAAACCTTGAGAAACCACGCCAAATCATCTATACATGAAACGAAGGTTCGTACAAGATCTAGCAAGCCGCCCGATCATCCATCCCTCTCAACAAGATCTCTCCATGAAGCTCTCTTTCTAGTCCTAAAGAAAACCTAAGGAAAATAGGTGGAAAATAGGAAAAATAATGAGCTAGGGTTCCAAGAGTTGGCTGCCATCCTCTCACCTCTTGGGGTATATGGAGGCAACCGAAAGTCTAAAATGCCCTTTCCTAATAACTAGGGATACAAGCCCCTCAAGGGCGGATTTGGAAGTCTTCATGTCTTCACCATCGGACGGATGCCCGGCGACCGCACCCTCGCGTAGCCTCGACGCAAGCCATGCGATCCCGATGCGTGTCCTCCGCTTCGAAGTCTCCCGGCCGCGTCGTCGCACACGGTCGGACCGGTGCTCCTCACCGGTCGAGCCGGTCCCCACCGGTCGGACCCGTCGACCCACCGGTCGGGCCGGTCCGGCGGCTGGCTGCAAAGACCGTCTTCGGTTCTTCGGTCTTGGCTTTGTGGATCAACCAAGGAACCCGGTGGTTTTCGGGTGAACCACCGGAAACCCCGCCGAACTCGATGTAGCCTCCGCCGGTCTCCATTCATGACTCGGCTCCCACGTAGTCCCGGCTCGACCTTGGTTTTCGAGGCTCAACCAAGAAACCGTCCACGACTTCATCTTGCTGTTCATGCCACCATGCGGCCCGCACTTGACCCCGCCGGCCACCGGGTCCCACGAACGAAGCCTACTTGTCTTCTCCACACCCGGAGGCCTCACCGGCGATGACCTTTCGCGCTAGTTCTTCTCCCCCGCACCAACACCCGGTCAAGCCGCAACCTGCACCTGCAATACTTAGCCAAGAATCAGTCCACACAACGTTGTCAATCACTCATCACACAAGGAAGCGACCATCCACCGGTCCTCGAACCACACATGGTCCTCAATCTCCCCCTTGATGAGTGCATTGACAACACCCACATACGAACAAGCGATCGAAGGCCAAACAAAGACAAAGAGCAAGATCACTTTAAGAAGACAAGTCTCAGACCCCTTAGGCAAGAGCAACGGCTCGACACATCCGAGACAAAACAAAGCTCAAGCAAAGAGCGCGACCCACCGAATCAAAGCTCGAAAAACTACAAAGAGCTCCCCCTGCACACATGCAAGCTCCCCCTGAACGAATGCATGCAAGACACCACTTGAAACAGGGCAGCTGCAACAACTCAGCCCTGACCGGTCAGACCGGTCAACACCACCGGTCAGACCGGTGTGCCACATGTGGTGTCATGCATGCATGAGCCCCGACCGGGTCATCACTCACACCGGTCCGGACCGATGACCCCGACCGGTCGGTACTGGCACAACGAGCCCGAGAAATGGCTCGAAACCACCTCGAAAACCTTCTAAATGCGTCCAGCAAGCCATTTCAAGCTCAAACTTCTCCCCCTTGTTGGCAATGCATGAATCAAGCCAAAAATGCAAAACTTTCAACCTAGAGCTTCTCAAATAGACATAATTCAACAAAGAATGCTACACATGTCCAAATGAGAAAGTTAGATACTCTACGGCTTCGTATCGATCTCAACTACATGATCACCAAGTTGCACAACCATTGGACGAAGCTAAGATGGATTTTGGCAATTTTGCGAACAACTTGCCTCTCATGAGCAAAATCCAAAACATGATCAAAGCATATCAAAATGGAAAAGCCACACAAACTTCATGCTAGGACAGCCATTCTAATCATAAGACCATCACAAACACCCACAAGAACCTCATGTCACGTCAAAGCCACCGAGCCATGTGCCTACTTCTATGTATGAGACTTCTCATTGGTAGGCATCATGCAACGGTTTAGCACCCAAAGCAAATTAAAATTAGCACATATGACATGGGAGCACATTTCCAAGCATTTTTCATTTCATTTTCAGATTTGTAAGTGGTACATGAAATGTCTTTGCGACAAAAAGGAACTTATGCCCCTCCACAAGATAAAACAAGAGGGCTAAACATTCATGATGGCAAATGAGCCTTTGGCCCCATATGATCAATAAACTAGCTATCCAACTACAAATTAAGCATCACCAAGCCACTAAAACATGTCAAGATCATATAAAGTCATTTACACATGAGAGAGCATACATGTGACATTTTTCAAAAGCATAGCTATCAACCATGGATTATTCATCAAGATCATCAAGAGCTAAGCCCAAACTAACCATAGCATACCAAACAAGCTCACACAGACCTATATCTCATTCCATGGTGAACAATGTATATGAGAGAAGCTTTACCTAACCAATGCATATGATACAAAATGCATGCATTCTAAGATACAAGGATGCCTATACATCATGTTACATATGCCATGCCAAATGCAAGGAATGCACAAAGAAAAGCTATACATATACTACAAAAGAGAGCTCCCACACACCCAACTCAAGAAATCAAACACACACCAAGTTCCCCCGCAAACGAGTGAAAGTTGCTTGATCTAGGGGTTTGGTGAAAATATCGGCAAGTTGGTCATGTGTGGGTACATGGATCAAAGCTATCTTTCCTTTCTCTACGTTGTCTCTCAGAAAATGACACCTCACTTCTATGTGCTTGGTTTTGGAATGGAGCACTGGGTTCTTTGCAACGCTTATGGCACTAGTGCTATCACATTGAAGTGGGACATGGGTATACTCCTCACCAAAGTCACTCATGGTGTAGGTGATCCAAAGGAGCCGAGAGCAACAACTAGCGGCGGCAACATACTCGGCCTCGGTCGTGGATTGAGCAACACTCGACCGCTTGCGGGAAGACCAAGAGACCAAAGAGGAACCCAAAAGCGGCATGTCCCGAAGTGGACTTCCTATCCAACCGACACCGGCAAAATCCGCGTACGAAAAATCATGAAGCGCCAAAGAAGAGGACGCGGAGTACCAAAGGCCGAAGTCGGGAGTGTGACTCAAGTACCGAAAATCCGCTTCACCGCTTGCCGATGCGAAGTCCTCGGAGATGCTTGAAAACGAGCGCACGGACACACCGAGAACCGTATGTCCGGCCTCGTCGCCGTCAAGTAGAGGAGTGACCCGATCATGCTCCGTACTCCTTCCGGTCCACGTGTTCACCTTCCTCGTCCACGGCAAGAGCCGTAGTCGTACTCATCGGCGTCGTCATAGCCTTGGAGTCCTCCATCTTGAACTTCCACACAATGTCCTTGGTGTACTTAGCACCGGTGCACAAATGTTCCTTCCTTTGATTGTTTGATTTGTAGCCCGAGGAAGAACTGCTACTCGCCCATCATGCTCATCTCAAATTCCCTCGCTCATATCATCTGCAAACCTTGCAACAAGAGAGTTAGACGAGCCACCAAAGACAATATCATCCACGTACACCTGCACAATCAGGATATCTCTCGCTCTCGCCTCGGCAAAAACAAGGTCTGATCGACCTTCCCCATCTCAAAACCTTTCTCAAACAAGAACCCCCTCAACCTACCATACCATGCTCTAGGCGCCTGCTTCAACCTATACAGCGCCTTCCTCAACTTGTACACCCGGTGGGGGTACTTCTCACTCTCAAACCTGGGAGGCTGCTTCACATACACTTCTTCCTCCAACACACCATTCAGAAAAGCACTCTTCACATCCATTTGGTGCAATTTGAACCCTTTAGCCATGGAAAAGGCTAGAAGGATCCTAATCGCCTCCAAACGGGCTACGGGAGCAAAGGTCTCCTCGTAGTCGATCCCCTCCTTCTGATTGAACCCCTGAGCAACAAGCCTCGACTTGTTTCTCACCACCTCACCTTTCTCTCCCTCTTTGTTTTTCCACACCCACTTTGTACCAATCGGCTTACACCCTGGGGGAGGGTCAACCAACTCCCACACCTGATTCCTCTCAAAGTTCTCCAACTCCTCATGCATCGAATTAACCCAATTGTGATCAGATAGTGCGTGTCCAATGTCTTTGGGCTCAAAAGTAGCAACAAACGCAGCATGAGCGAAATGGGAATTGTTTCGAACCCTCGACCGTGTAGTACGTTCATTCATGTCGCCGATGATCCTCGAAGCTGGGTGATCCATCTGTACTCGCCGAGGTGGTTCTCGCCTCGATGCTACCTCCCCCTCAACATCAGCTTCTCCTCGTTCTTGATTTGTCGTCGTAAGTGTAGTAGAGGGTCCATCCATCACCGTAGTCGAAGTAGTGGGTACATGTTCAGCCGGGGGCACCACACCGCCACCTTCATCATCACCATGTTCATGCTCCTCCTCCTGAAAGATCTCCTCGCCAACCTCATCATCACCCGCACACTCAAAGACAAGGCGACTACGTGGTTCTATCTCGTCGAAGGTTACCTCACAAGTCTCCACGATTTGGTTAGTTTCAAGATTGAGCACACAATATGCTCTAGAATGAGATGCATAACCAAAGAAAATGCCATCAACGGACCTAGCCTCAAACTTATCCAACTTCCTCGCCTTTCTTCGAATGAAACACTTGCAACCAAAGACATGGAAGTGACTCACCTTGGGTGTGCGACCATGCATCAACTCATAGCATGTCTTCTTCTTGTGCACTCCGAGGTATATCTGTTCGACACATAGCACGCGGTATTCACCGCCTCGACCCCCAATACTTCCTCGCAGTCCTATGCTCATCAAGCATCGTCCGAGCCATCTCGCACAAGGTCCTGTTCTTCCTTTCCACAACACCATTCGGGGAGGCGTATACGGACTTGAAAACTGCTTGCTCAAGACCCAAGTCATGGCAAAAGGTTTCAAAACGAGAGTTTCGAATTCCGAGCCATTATCACTGTGGATAGCTCGTATGGCATCTCCGTGCCTCTCGTTCCTCAACCTCAAGACTAGATCTCGAATAAAACCAAACGTCTCCCCCTTATCCTCAAGAAAGAACACCCACGCATACTGAGAATAGTCGTCCACCACAACAAGGACATACCACTTCCCACCCGCAGATCGCACACGAGCTGGGCCAACAAGGTCCATATGGAGCAGCTCGCACGGACGCTCAGTCATCACATCGGTGAGAGGCGGGTGAGAAGAGGCTACCATCTTGGCATGCCTACACGGCGCACAAACCAACTCTTTCTCAAGCCTCAACCGTGGCAATCCTCGGACCAAATTGAGTTTACTCAAGCGAGACAAAAGGTCAAAGCTCAAGTGACCCAACTTCCTGTGCCACTTCCACAACTCACTTGAAGAACCAGCTAAGAAACAACGCTCCACACCCGAAGACTGAGAAAAATCAGCATACAGACAAGGTCCCCTCGAGAGTCCAAAATCCGAGAACCACCAGGCCGAAACAACACCTCAAAACCCTCATCCAACAATCGGGACACGAAAGCAAATTGTACCCCGGCGATTGAACAAGAGCAACACGCCTCGAGTGATCTTGTCACTCATCGTGATCTCACCTTCGAAAGCACATGCCCACGCCCATTGTCCCCAAAGGTGATGTACCTCTTTGTCACCACCGGACGAGACTTGAGAACCACCTCCTCGTCTCCCGGTCATATGCCTCGAGCAACCGGAGTCAATCAACCAAATGTTCTTCAAGTCTCCCACCTGAAATTCAAAAACGAGCACGTGAGCGAACAAACGACTCAGCACTGGGGTTAGTACCAAAAGAGTAAAACCGAGCGGCCGAGCCATTTGCTCGAAAGTGGGGTTAGCGCCAACCAAAGCATCTCTCCTACCAAAGCTACCTCCACGAACACCACCACGGTAACCACCCCCGAGGGAACCACCCCTCTCGCCCGGAGGAGGACCAAAACCACGAAAGTGAACTCGTGGACCGTCCCTCCTCCCCTTCTCAAAGCTACGACTCCTCCCATCCCCGTAGTGAATTCTAGGGGGAGAACGCCTAGCAACCCGACCACCCGCAAACTCTCCAGCCCAACCACCGAACCACGACCTCCCGAAACAACACTCGCACCTATACGAGCATGAAACCCAAAACGCCGCCCTCGTCCCGGCTCCCGCACCGGTCCGACCGGTGTGACACGGACAACGGCCTCTCCAACAGCCTTCCGCTCTCCCCAAGCTCGAACTTGTCCTCACATTCGCCTTGGCCCTGGGCATCTGCACACGAGGCTCAAGTACACCATCGGAAGGGTGGTACTTGTCCTTGTTAGCCCACTCCTTTGCCATTCTCTCCTCACGCTTCCTCTTGAAGCAAAACTCCTCCTTATGGCCATCTCTCCCACAATAGCCACAATGGAACCTCACAAGCTTAGGATTTGGCTTGGGATGTGGCTGCTCACTTGGGTTCTCTCCACTCAACTCCTCCACCGGTTTCTCACCGCTAGCCTTCTCACTCTCCTTCCCAAAGAACACTTTCCCCGAAGTGCTCACAAACTTGATAGGCTTTCGGAGATCATTTGTGTCTAGACGGTTCCTAAGATGGTTGGGTTTTGGAGGGAAATCATTCTTGTGGTGGGTTTTTGGTGGCTCCGGGATATTCTCTTCACTTCCCTCACCAACCTTGTTTGCCCCAAGTCCCTCACCATCTTGCCTCTTAAAGGCCTCGATCATCATCCTCAACTGAGGCTCATGACCGGACAACCAACCCATCAACTTTCTCAAGTCATCATTCTCATCTTGCAAAGGATCAACATAATGTGCAAGTTCCAAATTTTTCAATGCATGCATTCACAGGTAGAGCAAGATGTAGGCATGGGTTCCTTCAATTTAGCCTCAAGAGAACTAGTGTAAGCATGCATCTCATCAATCTTAGCATGCAAAACAGGGCAAGAAGTGCAAGGACCTAGCAAAGCAGGTCTAGACTTAAGCTCAGCCACTTGAACCATAAGCACATCTAGTTCCTCACACTTGGAGGCATGCTTCTCCTTAAACAAATCAAGATCAGCAAGAAATATGGAGCAATCAGCACAATCATTTTCATCCGAAACAACGGGCTAGCCTTAAAGGAATCAATCTCAAGCTTGCTATCAAGCACCTCGTGTCTCTAGCTCGGCCCACTCCCGGTCCTAGCATCCTCGAGTGAATCCCTAAGCTCTTTTCTCATTTTCTTGGCCTCTCTAAGCATGTCATCACGGTTATCAAGCAAAGAGACAAGCCTCTCATTCTCCTGGCGCAAGAAGGGAAGTTCATCACGCACCTCGTCGTCGGACTCAGAGTCCAAGTCGCTCTGTGTGCTCTTCTTGCTGCCGGAGCTCAGCGCCATGGAGCAGAAGCCATCACTCGCGAAGCAGCTCAGTCCGCTCAGGTTCTTGGACGACTTCTTGTTCTTGTGACAATCACCTTCATCTTCACTGCTGCTCGAGCTCGAGGTGGAGTACGCGGAACTGGAGTCGATGTCGCTCGCTCCAACCATCGCTCGGGCCTTGGCTCGGCTCTCCTTCTTCCTCGATCGTCGCTCGTCCTTGTACTTGTTCTTGTGCTTGCTCTTGTGGTCGCGCCTCGACCGGTACTTGCCATCCGTCCTCGACTTGAGCTTGTAGCTGTCCTTGTTACTCGGGCCTTCTCCGGGCGGTCGGCGACGAAGTGTCCCGGCTTGCCGCACTGGAAGCAAGTGCTCGTGTTCCTCCTCATGTTCACGTGGTTCTCGTGCAGCCTCTCGAACCGCCTCGTCAGGAGCGCCAGCTCGTCCTCTCCAAGCTCGTCGAACTCTTCATCTGCCATAGACATCAAGGAGGAGAAAGAGAACATCCTGGTGGATGGGTTAGAGTTAGCCTTTCTTTTGGAACCACCAACGAGGGCAAGACTATGGGAATCAGTCGGTCCCTCGAGCTTGGCGATCATGCCCCTATCCACCTCGGCCGACTTGAGCTTCGAGAACGGCTCGTTCACCGTCGAGTGTCATACTTCTCCGACTCCACAATGGCCTCGAACTTTCCGCCCCAAATCGTACGATCCAAAGAGTATAAGAGCTTGACCGCTCTACCATGGTCATCGTACGGGAGCACGTCCACATTGGCCCTCATGTTGTTCACAACCACCGTGAACCTCTCGAAACAAGGCATCGATGGACTCACCGGGGAGATGAGTGAAGTTCTCGTACTTTCTCCGATGGGTCGCATACATCCGTGCCCGAACACGGGCGTTCCCAACATGAGCCTCCTTCAACACCGCCCAAATCCTACAAGCCAAGTACTCGGTGTGCACCCGATCGAACTCGGGCCGACACAAAGCACGAAACAAGTAGTCGACCGCCTTATTGTTGGCGTCGAATCCGTCCCCTCGATCTGGGAGCGAGGAAGTCCATCGGCCGGACATAGCTCGTGTCCACCGTGACATCCCAAAGGATCCGACCCTTTCCGCGGAGAAACGTGCCCTTGCCATCGAAGTGTGGAGGACCCGAACCCCCGTTCCCGGTATACCATCCTTGGATCTTAGACGGTTAGAGTCAATAAAGACCCGAACCGGCTCGATACCACTTGAAGGACCGATACGGCGAACCGAGAGGGGGGGAGTGAATGGGAGCCGATAAAAATTCTTCTCGAAGGAGATGGGAACTCCTACAAGATGATCACGGCTTCCAACACACGTCTCCGACTCACTACCCAAGTTGGCCAAGCCCACGTAGCCACCGGAGTGCCACCGGACCTAGGAACCAACACACACACACACACACTTCCCGACCCGAGAACGCAGCGGAACACCAACCTCGAGTCTTCGGACCCACACTGTGGTCGGACCGGTGAGCACCACCGGTCAGACCGGTCCCTGCTGGTGAAACTGAGCAACTTTCACTAAGTGGCTCTACACCGGTCAGACCGGTGAGACACACCAGTCAGACCGATCGCAGCCTCAAAGCCCCCAAGGCACCAAACCGACCAACCGACCACCAAACGGGCCCAAACTCGAAATAGCAGCAACACGGGACAACAACGAACACACCAAGACGTTCACCCGAGCAAAAACCCACCAGGGCTCGCACCGGTCAGACCGGTCAGGAGCACCGGTCGACCGGTGTAGCCGGGCGACTCGGGATAAACGCACACCGCGGGTCAACTCCCCCAAATCCAAATCTCGATCTCCCGAATTGCTCCACGGACTTGAACAAGACTTTGGGGATATTAGGAACACCTCATGAGGAGTTCATAGCCAAGTTTAATCCCACCAAAACTCGTCCAAAAAGGAGGAATCAAGGAAATCCTGCCAAGAGCACTTCCAACCCAAGAACTCAAGAAACCCCAAAATCGAGCACCTTTACTCACGGATTTGGGTGGGGAATCACAGCCCAAAGAACCACAAAGGGTTCCCACATATTTCCCCCATCAAATCCCCAAGAGAAAGATCCCAAAAACAACCCAAAGAAATCACCGAGAGAGGGCTCCGAAAATCACAACCAAGAACAACCGGGGAAAACACATCCAAACCACGAGGAACCACGCCGAATCATCTATACATGAAACAAAGGTTCGTACAAGATCTAGCAAGACGCCCGATCATCCATCCCTCTCAACAAGATCTCTCCGTGAAGCTCTCTTGCTAGTCCTAAAGAAAACCTAAGAAAAATAGGTGGAAAATAGGTTCCAAGAGTTGGCTGCCATCCTCTCACCTCTTGGGTTATATGGAGGCAACCGAAAGTCTAAAATGCCCTTTCCTAATAACTAGGGATACAAGCCTCTCAAGGGCGGATTTGGTAGTCTTCATGTCTTCACCATCGGACGGATTCTCGGCGACCGTACCCTGCGTAGCCTCGACGCAAGCCATGCGATCCCGACGTGCATCCTCCGCTTCGAAGTCTCCGGTTGCGTCGTCGCACACTGCCGGTCGGACCGTCTGCTCCTCACCGGTCGGGACCGGTCCCCACCGGTCGGGCCGGGCCGGGACCCACCGGTCGGAGGCCGGTCGACGGCGTTGCGGCACGATCTTCGGTTCTTCGGTCTTGGCTTTGTGGATCAACCAAGGAACCCGGTGGCTTTACGGTGAACCACCGGAAACCCCGCGAACTCGGTGTAGCCTTTGCCGGTCTCCACTCATGACTTGGCTCCCACGTAGTCCCGGCTTGACCTTGGTTTTGAGGCTCAACCAAGAAACCGTCCACGACTTCATCCTGCTTGTTCATGCCACCATGCGGCCCGCACTTGACCCCCGCCGGCCACCGGTCCCTCGAACGAAGCCTACTTGTCTTCTCCACACCTGGAGGCCTCACCGGCGACGACCTTTCGCGCTAGTTCTTCACCTGCACCAACACTAGTCAAGCCGTAACCTGCACCTGCAATACTTAGCCAAGAATCAGTCCACACAACGTTGTCAATCACTCATCACACAACGAAGCGACCAACCACCGGTCCTCGAACCACACATGGTCCTCAGCGAGCCTTCACAGTGTTATCACCACCGTGAGCAACCAACAACTTCTCCAAAATTTGCCAAGCAAGATTCAAATGGCGAACACGCTCAAACTCTGGATCACACAAGCTTCGGACCAAGTGATCAACAGCTTTTGCATTAGCCTCATACTTGGCCTTAGCACCGGCATCGGTCACCATAAGAGTATGGATGTTGGCCGGAATAGCATAGGTCTTGTCAAGCACAATGAAATCCAACAATTTCCCTCGAAAAAAGATCATCATTCGGGCTGCCCACTTGTGGTAACCCTTTCCATCGAAGTGCGGCGGACCGCCCCGCTCAACGTACGCCATCTTAGGATTCAAGACTTGTCAAAGTCAAAAAGAATCCGGCACCAAGCTCTAATACCAATTGAAGGATCAGATGGCGACTAGAGAGGGGTGGAGTGAATAGGAGCCAGTAAAAATTCTTCTCAAAGAACCCGGCCTATACCCTAGTCAAATCCTGGTCACACACAAGCGATGGATCGAATCACACGCCAATCACCCAAACAACGAGGTTATGGATCAACCTCTAGTCTTAGGAACGATTCCTTGAAGCACACGCGGAAGCACGAGAAAGGATGGAAGGAGTCGAACCAAGAAGCAAAGGTCCCAGCCTCGGGCGGACCGTCCGAGGGTACCGCGAGCCGTCCGCACCCTTGCCACGGACCGTCCCGGCTGAGCCACGGACCGTCCGCGAAGACCGGCGGACCGTCCGCGCGGGCCACGGACCGTCCGCTACTGAAGCTCGGACCGTCCGCAAACCGGCTGCAACGAAAACCTAAAACAAAACTGGATCAAAACGAAACGAAACAAGAACACGAAGAACACCCGACGAACTGGCTCCTCGCGGACTGTCCGCCGGCCCCTCGCGGATCGTCCGCGCCTCGCGGACAGAACTGAAAACAGCCCGACCTCGAAGGTCAACTCCCCCAAATCATTATCGGATTTCCCAAATGGTAGAAGTTGTAGAGACAAGGGTTTGGGGACTTGAAAAGCGTCACACAAGGATGCTATAGCCCAAAAATCTTGCCTCCTAACTCCCTAAATCACCGGGAATCGTGAATCCTTTGAGCACCACCAAAAGCTAGAGCTCCGACCGAAAATCCTTGAATCGAAGTGGTTTCCCGACGTTTGAGGGCACAAGATCAATCACAAAGGTGCACAAGGCATCCATCCATGTTTCCCTCAAAGAAATCCGGGGAGAAACCAACTCAAATTCGCGGAATCACACCAAGAACAAAGGCACGAAAACAAGCACAAAAAGACCACGAAAAACACAACTCCGAATCTTCTATACAAACCAGGAAAGATTCACAAGGTCTAGCGTGCCGCCCTAGCATCCATCCCTCTCAACAAATCTCACATGAAGCTCTCATGCTAGCCTAGAAAAAATGGAGAAGAAAATAGCTACAAAAATGAGAAATGGGAGGGGAAATGAAACCCTAAGTCGTGGAGAGCGAGAGCCATCCACCCACACTCATGGCTTACATATCGGGTCCCGCCGGTGTGGTAAATGTCTCGACTACCCCAAACTCAACTATTGGCGATACAACCCACACAGGGGCATTTATGTAATGTTTGTGGATCTTGCCATCGGACGGCCACGCCTTTGCCGCACCCCGCGTCCTCCCGACGCAAGTCATGCAATCCCGCCGCGTGTCCTCCACTTTGAAGCTTCCCAACACGCCCGGATCCCGTCTCCGTCGTGTTGGGCCTTCGGACTTGGTTTTGAGGCCCAAACCAAGAAACCGTGCTCCGATGGTTTTGTGGGCAAACCACTAAGCCCCGCGTGCTCGGCCCGGCCTCCCGCCAAGCCTCTTGACTCGACTGCCACTGTGCACCGGCTCGATAGTCCACGACTTCATCTTGCTCGTCTCGCCACCATGTGGCCCGCACCTAGTCCCGCTGTCCACTAGGTCCCTCGAACCGAGCCTACTTGTCTCTCCATCTCCCGGAGGCCCCTCAAGGCTGAAGACCTTTCACGCCCGTTCTTCACCTGCAACAATACGACCAAGGCCACAGCCTACACCTGCGCACTGAGCCAAGAGTCAGTCCAACACCCGTTGTCAATCACTCATCACTGAGGAGCGGTCATCCATCGACCACTGGGACACTCCTGGTCCTCAGCCTCACCATGCCGCCCAACCCGGAGACCGGCTTCATGACGCTTCCCGAAGTAGTCACGGGCGAACTCGCCGGCAAGTTCGGTGAAATTTCGCTTTTCGACCAACACGCCGACTTCGAGCTCGGATCCGCCTCCAACTCAAACTCGACGTCCCCGTGGGCTATCGCCTGCGAGCCGGCTACTCAGCCATGGCATGTGGTTTCCCCACCCCGCGAGCGCTCCACGCGTCGCCCCCGCAACCTCAGCAGGGCCCGCACAGAGGCTCCCTCTACACGCCGGGCCGGCAAGGAGCCCGTACCCGAGTACAACTCGGACTCCGACACCGCCCCCGGCCACGCCTCGGACTCCAACCCCCTCTTCGGCTTCTACTCGGACTCCGCGTACGAGTTCAGCTTTAGGTCCGACCCTGAGGATCCCGAGTCCGAGGACAACTCTACTGAGCAACCCTTATCAGGAACGGCTTCTGGGCTGGCTATAACGTCCACACCTGCCGGGAGATTCGTCTACTGGCCAGATCGCAAGCCCGCTGACCTAATAAGCGGGGACTCACGCTACGTCGCCTACCTCGACTCGCTTCCCTTCCAGGAGGGAACACCACTCACTCGAGTTGAGGAGTATACTTGTGACAGAACCGCTCAAATTAAATCCATATTATTGCCTAAACCACTCCTCTTGGCCATCAAGGCTGAGTATACAAATACTCAGCAAGACTTAACCGTCGGGTGATTGGAAAAATCACCAACCCTCTAGACATGCAAGGCTTTATGGCTGGTCGTTTGTTTTGCTGAAAAGTAACAAAGAATATGTCCTTACTTTCAAATTTTAGCTCCAAATTCTAGTCCTTTAACCATTACTAGATTAGCCAACTAATTCAATCATGAGTTGTACAATACAAATTAAACAAGTATACAAATTCTTTCTCAGTTCCATCGTTAAGGGACATAGAGAGGATGGTTAAGCAGTCTCAGATAACGGTGAGAGGCCGACGATCGATCGATTAGTAACCTTGCAAGGTGGACCTAAACATACGGGAGAATGCATACCCCAAGAATGCCAAACAAAACCAAAGGGGTGGGGTATACACCAACCAGGCGGTTCCCAACCGTCCTCAGTTCGGGATCAAGTCCACAGTCCCTGGTACAAGGTTATCCGGTCACGGTATCTGACCGTCCGGATCCACCTATGCACCACTGCCTAGTATCTGGGGATCACTCCCGGGTGTAGTGGTAGAGAGTTCCCTTGCCGGATCAGGAAAGTACTAGGCTTACCGGTCCCATTCCCGACAAATGCTTAGTACGTTCAAAAGCTTAACCACTGACATCTACTGAACGGAGTCAGTCCCATGCTCTTACCACATGAGCTGCCAAGTTCAACAATCTTATGATTCCAACATAAGAGACCAATAGCTCGCGAGTGACAGTCATCACTCGACTTCTACCGTGGTCCTAAGCATGGCAACTAGCGACCTGACATTCTAGTAATCGAACATAGGCACCTAGGATCATGCATCTAAGGTTTCAAGTCAACTCCTGAACGTAAATGCACAAGCATCGCATAAAAATGAAAAGTTGCAGGAGTTTAACAAAAGTAGGTTATGCTCCGGGGCTTGCCTTCACTGGCAAAGTCAGAAGCGAGATCCTCCGAACTTTGGTTCGGGTCTCGCTGCACTTCCACCATGTTCACTTCTCCCTCAGCTGGTTCTCCTTCGGACTCAGGCACCAGCTCGTAGTTCCCGTCAGGAAGTTCTATATGACATGCAGATGGATTATGATTCAAGTATACAAACTTAAGAAGTTAAATTCAGTTATGAATTCAGAGATAAACATGGATGTTTTGTTGGTCATATTCACCTTAACAAGTTTCTAATTAAACTGTTTTTCACTAAGGACAAGTGGATGGGTGTGAAACTTTATTCTTGTTTGATGGTGATTGTGTGCACATCTAAGTTCATTAGATAAGTGAACTTCATTAAAGTGGTTTGGGGCTGTCCAGAGACGGTTTTATAAATTTCAAGCATGAATTTAAGTTGCACATGGAGACATGTCTGATTTCCCATTATTTGGCTCATGTTAAGCTTGATCACTTAGGAAATTAATTATGACTAGAACACGCACAAACTGACCACGAACTTTTACCAGCAAGCACATAACAGAAAAACATAAGTTCTGACCAAAAAATTAGGCAAAACCAAACTACAAAACAATTATGATAAATGCAACAAGTTTAAGCTACTAGGAGCATGAATAAATCATAAAACACAATATACATAGAATCTGAAGCTATAACTTGGCACACAGCATGACAAGGACATATTTAGCTCACACACCAAAAATCACATTCATAGCTGCTGTGGAAATATGGATTCGAATTTAACTCAAAATAGCCACAATAAAATAGCAGGGCATCCTAGACAAGTCCAAAATTCATCTCTGATTTATGAAACATACTACTAAGCATTGCATAGCTACAGAAGAAAGTTGGAAGGCATTTGATCAACAAATAAATCTAAACAATTCATAAATGGAGAACAGGCTGAAATCAATATAAATCCATAACTGAAGTTACACACATGATTTCAGTGCCACTTTTGTACACAAGGTCAGGAATGCTATTATTGACTACATATCCAAAATTCACATGCAGATCATTTATACATTTCAAGTTATTTCAAATTTACTCAAACTGATCAATTCAAGATCATTTAAAAACTACTCTAAAATTTGAAAACTTCCTTTCTAGAAAAGTTAGGGTTCTTCACAAGGATTCCGAAACAGTTGAGTTTGCATTTTTACGATTTTCCTGTGATTTTATATCGATTTTACAAGGCTCGGCTTGTTAACCCTAGATGTCATTTTGCGAGAAAGATCCCCCGATCGGAAACTAAGATTACAATCGGGTCCCCGCCGGCGGAGCAAGGCAGGCCGACGGGGAGGGGTGGCCGGACTGCGGCGAGTGAGTGGCTAGGGTGGGGGATTGGACTCACCCTCGGGCGTTTGGCGGGGTTGGCTTGGCGGGAAACGGCTCCGGCGACGGTCGACGGCGAGGGAGGCGGTGGTCGGCCGCGGCGCCCGCAATGCCGGCGAGCGGCGGTTCGGCCGGCCAATGCACGGGCACGGGAGCGTATCGGGGGCACGGGTGGATGCTAAGGTGGAGCTTGTGCTCAAGCGGGGGCGGTGGATGGTGGGGTGCACCGGCGAGCTCGGCGCGGCGACGACGGCGGGCGCGGAGGGGCGGCGCGGTGCGGCGCCCGAGCAAATGCGAGGGAGGAGAGCGCGTGGGGCGTCGGGAGAGCCTAAGGGTGCGCATGCAAGCCGGTGACGCGGACGGGCCGGGCCCGAGGAGAGCGGGGCGCGGCGCGTGGGCGGACGACGCGCGTGCGCACGGCGCGGCCCGGCCGGCGGCAACGCGCGCGCGCGCGGGGGGGGGGGCGTAGGCCGGTCGGCCGAAGACCGGCGCGTGGTCCTTGCCGTGACGGCGTACGGACGGCGGGCGGGTGTGGGCCGGCGCGATGCGCCGGCGCGACGCCCGATGGCGGCGTCGCGCGCGCGCGGGGCCCGCTCCGGCGTTCCGGCCCACAACTGTTTCGATGTACCCTACTTTGACCGATTCAAACACAAAAACATTGAACTAAAGTTCAAATTCGCCAAATACGAAAGTTGTAGAACGCTTAACCCTCTCCAACTTTTGTGAAGGCCGACCGGTCGAATTCTCAACCGATTTGGAGATAATCATCCTCAAAGTTACAGATTTGTATGACTCGGTGAAACTGTTCAACAGGACTTTGACTGAGTTTTTGAGGGTTTAAACCTCAGAATTTGAAATGCCAACAATGGAATGAAATGTGTTCCCGGAAAAACTGAGAAACTTTGATGTTGGTCGATTTTGAAGTCCTATAGCAAAATTTTGGGAACGCGCAGGAAAACTAATCCAGCCTTAAGGAGCACTTGGGCTTTGACAACAGTTTAGAGTGTTGACCAAGGTACTTTGTGCAAAAATGTGACTCACCATGTTAAACATGATTATGGGCTAAATAAACTTGATTAATAGAGCTAGGTAATGTCATAAGCAAGATAAACATCGGGGATGTTACAGCCTACCCCCCTTAACAAGGATCTTGTCCCGAGATCGGAATTTAAAAACAAGGGTTAGGGGCAAAAGTTACTTATGGTTCTGGACTTGTAGGAATCCTGGATAATGAGTATTAAGATAGTGTTCGGTTTCCCACGTGGCTTCCTCTTACGTATGATGACTCCATAATACTTTGTACATGGTCACCGATTTTCTCCTCATCTTCCTCTCCTTCGTGTCAAGAATCCGCATCGGATGTTGTACTAGTGAAAGATCAGGCCGTATCCATGCGTTGGCTTCATTGATAACTCTCATTTCCGGTTCATGGGCGCACTTTCTCAATTGAGACACGTGGAACACGTTGTGTATAGCAGCAAACCGCTCGGGTAGGCGAATGCGATAAGCAATGAGTCCACAAACTTCGGTAATTTCATAACGGCCAATGTATCTTAGAGCTAACTTCCCCTTGACTCCAAATCTTTGTACTCCTTTCGTTGGTGAAACTCTCAAATACACTTTTTCGCCCACTTGGTATTCCCTTACGGTTTTCCCCTTGTCATGGTAGCTCTTTTGCCTCATTTGCGCGGCTTTTAAGTTTTCTTTTATCACTTCGACTCTCTCCTTGGCTTCTTTAACTAAATTTGGTCCAAAGAACTTTCGCTCTCCTACTTGCGACCGGTTCAAAGGGGTGCGGCATCTTCGCCCATAAAGAGCCTCAAAAGGTGCCATTTTCAAGCTAGCCCGATAGCCGTTATTGTAAGAAAATTACGCCGGGGCCAAGCATTTGTCCCGGCTCTTGTCAAAGTGAATGATACATGCCCGAAGCATGTCTTCTACAATTTGGTTGACTCTTTCCATCCGTCCATCCGTCCGAGGATGATAGGCGGAGCTACGGATTAGCTTTGTTCCCAAGCTTCCGTGTAACTTTTCCCGAAATGAGATATAAATTGAGGACCTCGATCGAAAATGATGGTATTAGGGATTCCGTGTAGTCGCACTACGTGGTCAAGGTATATCTCTGCATATTCGTTGGACGAGTAAATGCGTGTTAACGCGATGAAGTGTGCAGTTTTGGTTAACCTATCCACCACGACCCAGATAGAATCATGATTTCTGGACGTGAGTGGCAATCCCACAATAAAATCCATGCTGATATCATCCCACTTCCAAGAGGGTAGGGGCAAAGGTTGGAGAGTACCCGCTGTTTTTAGATGGCTTGCCTTGATTCTGGAACATGTGTCGCACTCAGAAACATACTTCGCTATGTCGACCTTCATGTTGGACCACCGGAAATTTCCTTTCAAATCATGGTACATTTTACTACTCCCTGGGTGGATCGAGAATTTGGAGAGATGAGCCTCATCCAAAATTTCCTTCCGGAGGGTAGGATCTTCCGGGACAACGAGACGTTGCCCAAACCAAATTGTACCATTGGGGTCTTGTCGGAAACACGTGTATTTTGAATCATTTTGCCTCGTCCCCGGCTTGAGACATTACTAAATTATCCCACAAAATAGATTCTACCGAGATGGTATTCAACATGCCCCGAGGAACAATTTCTAGGTGTATTTTACTTAGCTCACTTTGCACAAGTTATCCCTATAAGATTCCGTGGACAAGCGATAGTAGTGACTCTTATGACCGAGAGCATCCACAACTACATTTGCTTTGCGGGGGTGGTAGTGCACTTCAAGATCGTAATCCTTAATAAGTTCCAACCACCTCCTTTGTCGCATGTTTAAATCAGCTTGGGTAAAGATGTACTTGAGACTTTTTGTGATCGGTGTAGATGTTGCAACGGGTTCCCATTAAATAATGCCTCCAGATTTTTAAGGCATGAACAACCGCTGCTAGGTCAAGATTGTGAGTTGGGTAATTCTTCTCGTGAGGGCGGAGTGATCGGGAAGCATAGGCGATTACTCCGTTTTCTTGCATAAGGACACAGCCCAGACCTGTGCCCGAGGCATCACAGTAAACTTCATATGGCTTGGAGTTATCAGGTTGAGCTAACACTGGGGCGGAAGTTAGGTACTGTTTCAGAGTTTGGAAAGCATTTCTCGCATTTCTCGTCCCACACGAATTTGACTCCTTTCTTCAATAATTCAGTCATAGGTTTGGCAATTCTAGAAAAATCCGGGACAAAACGACGGTAATACCCAGCCAATCCAAGAAAGCTTCTAATTTGATGAACGGACTTTAGCGATCTCCATCCCATCACTTCTTGCACTTTACTTGGATCTACGGATATACCTTCATTAGATATGGTGTGCCCTAAGAACTTGACACTATCCAACCGGAATTCACATTTGGAGAATTTGGCATATAGTTTATGATCTCTCAAACGTTGAAGAATAATGCGAAGATGTTCCACATGCTCCTCTTCGTTCTTGGAATAGACCAAGATGTCATCGATGAAAACCACCACGAATTTATCCGGTTCGGTCATGAACACCGAGTTCATGAGGTACATGAAGTAGGCGAGGTGCATTAGTGAGGCCGAAGGACATAACCAGGTATTCAAACGAGTCCATAACGTGTGAAGAAGGCGAGTCTTAGGAATATCACAAGGCCGAATTTTTATCCGATGATAACCCGACCTAAGATTAATTTTTGAAAAGACCTTGGCTCCGGCCAGTTGATCAAACAAAGACATCAATGCGGGGCGGGGGGATACTTATTTTGATGGTGACCGCATTGAGAGGGTGGTAGTCTACGCATAGTCTCAAACTACCATCTTTCTTCTTGACAAAGAGAGCACGACATCCCCAAGGAGAAGAACTCGGGCGGATGAAACCCTTGTCCAATAACTCCACGAAGCCGGGTCTTCAACTGCGCGACTCCTTGGGTGGCATACGGTAAGCTCTTTTCGAAATAGGTGCCGTACTAGGTTGTAGTTCGTTCACGAACTCAATGTCCCGATCCGGTGGCATGCCCGGCGGATCATCGGGGAAAGGCATCCGGGTAGTCACGGACCACCGGGATCTCCTCTAAGCTTGTGGCTATCGAGACATAGGCAACGGGTCCACGAGATCCCCTCAAAGGTAAGTAGAGAGTTGAGACACCTACGGCGAGGTGAAGTGATTTCTATCCTTCATTCAGCAATATCCGGGAGTACTTTATGATGTGTCATCCAATCCATTCCCAAAATGACATTTATTCCATCTAGCCCCAAGGTTAAGATATTGGTCCGGAAGATCTTGCTACCTAGCGACAACGGCACACTCTTGACTAGGGTGTTGGAGGATATTTTCCCTCCGGGAGTTGCGATCTTAAATTCATTCTTAACTCGAAGCACATTTAAACCCAAGTTGACTTGTGTACTTTGGTTCATAAAGCTATGTGTAGCACCGAAATCTAACAAAATCTTAACGAGTTGCCATGGATAGAGAAGGTACCCGTCATAACTGCTTTGCTCCCTCGGAATTCCCACCATGGTGGTGAAGTTAAGACGACCCCGCTTGACTTGCACGATGCCTTTTTCCCTTTGTCCTTGTTGTTCGAGGTCGTCCCCGTCCTTGATTCTGCCGGGCCGGGTTGAGGACGGGCATTCATAAAATGCACGGGTTTCCCAAAATTGTAGCAGCGTCCTTCATTGTTGGTGCGGGCGGTGGGGGTGCATTAGGCCTAGCATTCTGCGTCTGAAAATTTGGGGAACGGAAATTCCCTTGCTTGTTGATTTTGAGGAGGTTTCACCACCCAACGCCCCGAACGTTGGTTCCGCCGAAAATTCTGCTGTGCCTTCGAACTATGCAGAACTTGCGCTTAGGCGCGTTGTTAGAGTTGAACGCAGCCTTCCTTTTCTTTGCATTCTGCACCTTCTTCATTGCATCCTCCTGGGATGTGGCCAGGTCCACTATCTCATGATAGCTGTTTGTTTTGATGGGGTTCAGCTTTTCATAGAGCTCAGGATCAAGACCCCTGCGAAAGCGGTCCATTTTCTTGGCATCAGTATCAACATAGTAGTCACCATACGACACGGGATGTTAAACTTACGGGCATACCGATATACGAGTCCGAACCCCGCCTCAAGTTCAATAGCTCATTCGGCTTTCTCTCCACCATCCCCTTAGGAATGTGGTGATTCCGGAATGCGGTCTTGAATTCCACCCACGTGATCTCATGGCCATTGGGCTGCATCATCTTGAAGTGATCCAACCAAAGCGGTGCCGGACCATGGAGATACATTGCTGCAAACTTAACCTATCGCTCCTCGGAGCATGGCGAGGTGAAAACATCCAACTTGGCTTCAATAGCGCGCAGCCAAGCATCAGCCTCCAATGGTTCCTCCGCTTTGTGAAAAAAGCGGCGGTTTCAGTGCAGAGAACTGAGCATACGTTGCCACTTGAGGATCTTCTTCTAACTGGTCATTGCGCCGCTGATTCATCTGCTGTTGATTTTGCAGTATCTTGCGCATCATATCAGCTTGAGCAATGAGGAAGGCCTCCATAGGCGTCATGTTTGGTTGGGGAGGTGGTGGCGGCAGATTGCTGCTACTAACACCACCAAACCCATGGGGATTGCCGCGTGTTGATCCCACCATCTGAAAAATTTGGTAATGGAGGTTAGCCACATATCCATAATCTTGCCAATATAAGCATAAACAAGAAGAACATGTGTAAAGCGTTCCCTCCATAGACAATTTCCAGAAAAATACAGCCAAGTACTCTGCCGTATAAAAATCATATCTTGCTGCTCGGTAATCGAACGATGCTACATTTTGGTCAGTAGTAGAAAAATTTCATTCACTACAACTTTGGTATTCAACCGAACTCTGAATTTCGACGTTAACATGCCCGAAAAATTAAAATCGCACTGGTCTGTCCAGCCTGAATTTCAGATTGCAGTCAGTTACAGAAAAATTCATAATTCCCAAACCGTAGAAGCAATGAGGCTGAAATTTTACGAGCATGCAAACAAAGTAATTTAAAACAACTTCGGTATTCATTCCACAGCCCAGTTCATACGATAAAGAGGTTCAAACTTCCCATTACGTACCGCTGCATCCAGACCGCAGCATTCACTAGCAGACTTAATTACAACACATTAGCCTAACTTTCAACAAGTCTTCACCCTGGGTTACATAGGGGTCAATTGAAGGGAAACGGGGTGGCTACGCTAGCGCAAAACAAAATTTTCCCCGCAAAACGGGAACTGCTGCTGTCAGAGATCACGGGATTACCACTAGACGCGCAGATGCAGCGGAACCGTCTCGATGTAGACGAACGCGTCGAGGGTAGCGAGGCGGTGCGGTTGCTCACGTCCTTCTTGACTTGCACGTGCGGCTCGTCCGATCCAAGTGCTCCAGATGTAGCACCTCCAAGGTATCCACACGTACGGAGAAGGAAGCGACGCACGCCGGACTGCTAGGTCCGCGAGTGCGACGAGGAGGGAGCGTTGGCAGCGCGGCTGCTACTTGAGAAAGTTGTGCCTTTTCAGGAGGGGTGTGGTCTATATTTATTGGGAGGAAAGCCCCCCACACCATCGCCCATTAGCAATATGGGACTAATAGATGGTGTACCCCTTCCAATGCTAATGGGCTTTACAACATTTGTGACCCATTAGGACTTTTACACCATAATGGATCAAATCCATCTGAGCCCACTAGTGGATCAAATCCAGTTGGCTCTAGGGCATATTTCCAACAGTCTCCCACTTGCACTAGAGTCAACTATGCAAGTATATTCATCCTCATTCGGCTTCCAACCCCTTAAGTGTGTGACCCTATAGGTTCACGTACACATAGACTTGACCCGAGTACATTACTCGATCAATAGTTGATAGCGGCCTCTAGCAAGACGTGTCAACTCCTATGCGTACGTAAAGATCTTATCAGACAAACCATCACAACAATTCATACATGCTATTCCCTTTGCCTCACGATATTTGGTCTAGCTCCAAGCTGACCTCTCTTTCTCGACACTGTGATTCGGATCATCAAAAGGGGGTTAACCCTTAACCCAGCACGGCCATGCATTTCTTGATCCAATCACTCGAGGGGCCCGAGAGATATCTCTCTCAAGTAGAGGGGCAAATTCTATCTTGATTGACCATGCCTCACAAAGATGCTTCCCGACAAACCCGAAAGTCATCTTTATGACTACCCGATTCGGAGTAGCGGTTGATGGCCCCTAAATAGGTCAATTCACATCTTGAGTACATGTGACAATCTCAAGTCTAAGGACATAGCGTATACGTTGTGTAAACGAGAGAACAAGGTCTCAAATTGGGTCGATCCGGCCCCATGTCATACATGTGCCCACATTATTAGTTATACATCTCCATGTTCATGACTTGTGAAACATAGTCATCAACTAATTCATGTGCTAGTCATTAACTCATACTAGGGACAACTTTTGAATAACCATACAAGTAAAAGAGTTTCACAAACAATTCACATAATTGCCAATCAAATACAAGTCGCCTTTCATGGATATTCAATAAAAGAACCAAGTGACATGGATATAATGAAATATAATCATCTCTATAATTCCTTATAGGACATATTTCTAACATTCTTCCACTTGCACTTGAGCTAATCTATAATATATCTAATACCCATAGCTCTCATGTGCGCCTCATGCTTAGGCCGTGGAAGGGGTTTTGTCAAAGGATCTGCAACATTCAAATCCGTGTGTACTTTGCATATCTTGATATCACCTCGTCTAACGATCTCTCGTATCGATTAAATTTCCGCAGTACATGTTTATTCTTTTGGTGGTTCCTTGGCTCCTTTGCTTGCGCAATAGCCCCATTGTTGTCACAATAAAGATCCAATGGGCTAGAGACACTCGAAACACACCAAGTTCGAAAGGAACTTCCTTATCCAAACACCCTCCTTTGCGGCTTCCGAAGCCGCGATGTACTCGGCTCGTTGTAGAATCGACCCACTTGTCTCCTGCTTGGAACTCTTCCAGCTCACTGCTCCACCATTTATTGTAGATATGTATCCTCATTACGACTTTGAATCGTCTTGGTCGGTTGGAAACTAGCATCGGTGTAACCCGTTACAACGAGCTCCTCCTCACCTCCATAGACTAGGAACATGCCTTTAGTCCTTCTTAAGTACTTAAAAACATTTTTAACCGCCGTCCAAAGTGACCCTCACCGGATCGGATTGGTATCTGCTTGTAATACCGTGTGCATATGAAATATCCGGACGTGTACATATCATTGCATACATAATAGATCCGATGGCCGAAGCATACGATATTCTACTCATGCGTTCCCGCTCATCGCTTGTCGAAGGACACCGAGTCTTGCTAAGATGTATGCCATGTGACATAGGCAAGAACCCTTTCTTTGCCTCTTCCATGTTGCACCTTTTCAACACTTTATCAATGTAAGTGTCTTGGCTTAATCCTATAAGCCTTTTGATCTATCTCTATAGATTTTGATGCCCAAAATGTATCTTTGCCTCACCTAAGTCCTTCATTGAAAAACTATTTTTTAATGAGGTCTTAGCGGCCTCAAGCATAGGAATGTCATTTCCAATCGATAATATGTCATCCACATATAAGATTAGAAATACTACGAGCTCCCACTTGCCTTCTTGTAAACACAAGGCTCTTCTTCACTACGAATGAAGCCAAACCCTTTTACCACCTCATCAAAGCGAAGGTTCCAACTCCGAGATGCTTGCTTCAATCCATAAATGGATTTTTGAAGTTTGCACACCTTCCCGGCATTGGTTGGATCAACAAATCCCTCGAGATTGTGTCATATACACATCCTCGATCGCATTTCCATTTAGGAAAGTCTGTTTTGACATCCATCTGCCATATCTCATAATCGAAATATGCAGCTATAGCTAGAATGATCCGAATAGATTTAAGCATCGCTACGGGTGAGAATGTCTTGTCGTAGTCAACTCCTTGAACTTGTCGAAAACCTTTTGCAACAAGTCGAGCTTTATGGATGTGAACATTTCCATCCATGTCCCTCTTCTTCTTATAGATCCATTTGCACTCTATGGGTTTAACACCATCTCGGCGGGTCAACCAAGTTCCAAACTTGATTGTTATCCATGGATTCTATTTCGGATCTCATGGCACTTTGCCATTTCTCGAAATCTGGGTCCATCATTGCTTCCGCATATGTCATAAGTTCATCATTGTCTAACAACAATATGTCGCGCTCTCCCGCGATCATGAGATTGAGCTTATCAGTTGCGCGACGTGTCCTTTCAAACCTTCGTGGTTGTGGTGGTGCTTCTCTTGCCACGGGCATCTCAACTCGTTCAGCTACATTAGCATCAATTGTGAAATCTTGCCCAACCGGCTCATCTTGAACTTCTTCAAGATACACCTTCTGTCTACATTTTTCTCTTTTAAGAAACTCTTTCTCTAAGAAAACGCCGTTCCGAGCGACAAACACTTTGCCTTCGACCGGTTGTAGAAATAATATCCCAAGGTTTCCTTTGGATATCCCACGAATATGCACTTGTCCGATTTAGGTGTTAATTTATCTGATTGAAGTTTCTTCACATAATCCTCACAACCCCAAATTTTCGTAAAAGACAAGCCGGGAGTCTTACGAGTCCACATCTCATATGGTGTCTTAACTACGGACTTAGAAGGTACCCTATTTAAAGTGAAAGCTGCGGTTTCTAGAGCATAACCCCAAAAGGACAATGGTAGGTCCGACCTGGCTCATCATTGATCGGACCATGTCCAACAAGATTCGATTTCGTCGCTCGGATACACCGTTTCTTTGAGGTGTTCCGGTGGCGTAAGTTGTGGAACAATTCCGCAACTCTTTAGATGATCGCTAAACACATGGCTCAAATACTCACCTCCACGATCGAACGCAAGGTCTTGATTTTCTTGCCACGTTGATTTTCTACTTCACTCTCGAAATTCTTTGAACTTTTCAAAAGCTTCGGACTTGTGCTTCATTAAATAAACATAACCATATCTACTTAAATCATCGGTGAACGTTATGAAGTATTGGTATCCACCTCTAGGCCGTCGTACTCATTGGTCCGCACACATCCGTATGTATGAGTTCCGGTAAGTTCGAGGCTCTCTCGGGAAAACCCGAGAAAGGCATCTTGGTCATCTTGCCTAGCAAACAAGCTTCACATGTCTCGTAGGATTCAAAATCAAACGAAGTTAAAAGTCCATCGTTATGGAGCTTCTTCATGCGCTTTTCACTGATGTGACCCAAACGACAATGCCATATGTAGGTAGGACTTAAATCATTAGGTCGAGACCTTTTAGCACTTATGTTACAGATAGGTGAATCATCAAGATTTAAAACAAATAAGCCATTCACAATGGATGCACAAGCCACAAACATATTATCCTTAGAGATCACACAACCATTGTTTTCACTCGCAAATGAATAACCATCCTTCATCAAACATGAAGGGGATAAAATGTTTCGACTCAAACTAGGAACAAAATAACAATTATTCAACTCCATAATAAATCTCGACGGGAGGTGTAGTTGCATCGTTCCGACGCTCAATGCAACGAACTCTTGCATTATTGCCTATGCGGAAATCAACTTCTCCTCGTTCCACGCTTCTACTTCTTATCATTCCTTGCATCGAGTTGCAAATATGAGCAACCAATCCGGTATCAAATACCCAAGAATTAGTATAAGAATCAGCGAGGAAAATATATGTAACATAAACATTAAGTGTACCTAAAGTGGAAGTACCCTTACTTCCATTGCTTTTCATAGAAGCTAAGTACAACTTACAATTTCTTTTCCGGTGACCGATTTTCTTACAATGAAAATATTCGGTCTTGGCGGCCTAAACTAGCCTTGGGCGCTCGGTTTGGCATTAGGATCTTATCCTTGGCCTTACCTTTCTTCTTCCAAGAATTGCCCTTCCTTTTAAATATCGGCTTGTTTTGGATCGCCATGTGCTTTTCTTAACGTTATCATCTATTGGTAAGGGGGTGCCTAGAACTCCTTCCCTTTTCTCGGCTACGAGAACAATTCTCACATTACGAATCCAATTCGTAAAGTTTGTTCTAGTCAACTTGTCCTTCTCAAGGACCGAATGCAAGGTAAACGATGTGGTGTTGCTAGGTGTCTTTAATCTACAACAGAATAATAAATGCAAAACACTAAGACAATATATCCATGACAGAGTAAAATAAAAGAATTTACTCCCACTAAAATCAATATTCCCACATTGATAATTAGTGATTCAGAATCCACAACTAACAAGTCTACTAGTGAGCTTTTGCGTCACCGCTAGTAAACAAGGTAGATCGGTAAGCAACTCTTTGCTAATCATATCACATATGACTCCCGTTGTTGGGTGACATCTCTATGTCTAGGCTCCCAACCTTTATGCCCCAAAATCCTTAACTCGTTAAGATGACTTTGATAAGCAAACCAACACTTATGCGTGTAAGTATCCGATACAAACCCGTCTAGTCAAGGAAAACTAGTGGCACCCTAATTTCATAGACCCACCACTAATTGTACGAGACGTGGGACGGTGGCAAGTGTTGGGAGGGCATGTTAACTTAAAATTCCAAAGGGATCGTTCTACTCGTAACATCACACGCAAGAGTATAACATTTTCGCATGTAAACGTAGAACGGTAAGAACGACATTCACACAGTTGTAACATAGTATGGCCTATTGTCACATGGTGATCTCCATCTCCATTAACCTGTACATCATGTTGATCTCCATCTCCATGATCTGTGTGTGCCATCCTCCATGTGATGAGTCCTCCAAGAACTATCTAACGTGTGCTAGTAATGAAAGTTACACAATCACGTATTAGATCATCACAAATTGGTACGCAGACCATTACATTAATTTTGACAATACATATGGCTCCAGCCGTATTGCCGTACACGTGACACGCGGGTCACGAATAAATTACACACATGCATGACATACACATATAGGCCATACCGATTACAAAACCTGCAAAACAGATTATCTCAATTTCGACGTCCAAACTTAAAACGCCCGAAAACCCATCTTTCAAGCCGAATTTGGCAAAACTAATTTCGCCGAGACCAGCAAAGCTGGTTTGTCACATGTGTAAAATTTTCTGTAGATCAATTTTCATATAGAAAACTTCTTCATCCGAGTTAACCACGAAAAGTTATGACTGTTTTACCGAACAACATGTTTTCTGGTTTTCCCGGGCCGGTAGCAGATCCAATCTGCCGCCGCCACGCATCCCATGCGCCTGGCACTTGACCTAGCTTCGATTCGACCAATCCAATTGATCTCCTTCTCGTTGTGACTGGATTTACGTGTATCACTTAACTCCGATGGCGGAATTCCGACCGGTAGGAGTAATTCGTTACACGACCATCACAGCAAGAACATGAAGCCGATCAAAACTTTGATCTACATCTGCATATCTCCATATGCACACATCCCGAATCTAAAACTTAGCAGCTACGGCTCTGGTACCACTGAAGGGATACGGGGAGGCTACGCTAGCGCAAAACAAAATTTTCCCCGCAAAACAGAACCGCTGCTGTTAGAGATCACGGGATTACCACTAGACGCGCAGATGCAGCGGAACCGTCTCGATGTAGACGAACGCGTCGAGGGTAGCGGGCGGTGCGGTTGCTCACGTCCTTCTTGACTTGCACGTGCGGCTCGTCCGATCCAAGTGCTCCGGATGTAGCACCTCCAAGGTATCCACACGTACGGAGAAGGAAGCGACGCACGCCGGACCGCTAGGTCCGCGAGTGCGACGAGGAGGGAGCGTTGGTAGCGCGGGCGCTACTTGAGAAAGTTGTGCCTTTTCGGGAGGGGTGTGGTCTATATTTATTGGGAGGAAAACCCCCCACACCATCGCCCATTAGCAATATGGGACTAATAGATGGTGTACCCCTCCAATGCTAATGGGCTTTACAACATTTGTGGCCCATTAGGACTTTTACACCATAATGGATCAAATCCATCCGAGCCCACTAGTGGATCAAATCCGATTGGCTCTAGGGCATATTTCCAACATCAATGGTAGCATCGGGCCACCCAAAAGAATACTCATTCTACGTCGGCCTATCCCATTCACGGACCAAAATTAGGCCGCCCGTATGAGTATGGACACTAGTCTATCAACATCTAGTAAGTATCATCACTTTGCCCGAGGCGGAACTAGCGACAGGCGAACCCTCGACCATCCGGTCCGGCGGCGGAGCCTCGGCGTCATCCACCATGGACCGAGCGTCGTCCCGGTCACCCTCCATAGCTCTAGGGGCCGGCGGGGGGGAACCGATCGCCGCAAAGCACTCGGATCAACTCGTTGGCCGCCTCCGGTGTCCCGGTCCATGGCCTCAAGCGCCCGTCCATATCTATCGGTGCCTAGAGGTGAACAAACCTCTCGTCCTTCGGCTGCTCCATCTCGCTCTCTCTGCTGCTCCATCTCCTCTCTCTCTTCGCTGCTCCCTCTCGCTCCTGCAGTCCCATGATGGCGTGGAGACTGTCGGTGAGTATGTTGACCCACCGAGCGTCACGTGCCAACCGCTTGGCCTCACGGGCCTCCACCTGTCCAACCGATGGACCGATACAACGAACCGCAGAGGGGGGGGAGTGAATGGGAGCCGATAAAAATTCTTCTCGAAGGAGATGGAAACTCTAACAAGATGAACACGGCTTCCAACACACGTCTCCGACTCACTACCAAGGTTGGTCAAGCCCACGTAGCCACTGGAGTGCCACTGGACCTAAGAACCAACACACAACCTTCCGACCCGAGAACGCAGCGGAAAACCAAACCTCAAGTCTACAGACTCACACCGGTCGACCGGTGAGCACCACCGGCCGACCGGTCCCTCGCCGGTGGAACCGAGCAACTTTCACTAAGTGGCTCTACACCGGTCGGATCGGTGAGACACACGGTGTCGACCGATCGCACCGAAAGCCCCCAAGGCACCAAACAGGTCAACCGACCACCAAACCGACCCAAACTCGAAACAAAGCAGGCAATACGGGACAACAACGAACACACCAAGACGTTCACCCGAGAAAAAACCGACCAGGGCTCGCACCGGTCGGAGCGGTCAAGAGCACCGGTCGGACCGGTGTAGCTCGGGCACCTCGGGATGAACGGCCCGCGCGGGTCAACTCCCCCAAATCCAAATCTCGATCTCCCGAATCGCTCCACGGACTTGAACAAGACTTCGGGGGATATTAGGAACACCTCATGAGGAGTCCATAGCCAAGTTTGATCCCACCAAAACTCGTCCAAAAAGGAGGAATCAAGGAAATCCCGCCAAGAGCACTTCCAACCCAAGAACTCAAGAAACCCCAAAATCGACCACCTTTACTCACGGATTTGGGAGGGGAATCACAGCCCAAAGAACCACGAAGGGTTCCCACAAATTTCCCCCATCAAACCCCCAAGAGAAAGTCCCGAAAACAACACAAAGAAATCACAAAGACAGGGCTCGAAAATCACCACCAAGAACAACCGGGGAAAACACATCCAAACCTTGAGGAACCACGCCGAATCATCTATACATGAAACAAAGGTTCGTACAACATCTAGCAAGCCGCCCGATCATCCATCCCTCTCTACAAGATCTCTCCGTGAAGCTCTCTTGCTAGTCCTAGAGAAAACCTAAGGAAAATAGGTGGAAAATAGGAAAACTAATGAGCTAGGGTTCCAAGAGTTGGCCGCCAACCTCTCACCTCTTGGGTTATATGGAGGCAACCGAAAGTCTAAAATGCCCTTCTCTAGCAACTAGGGATACAAGCCCCTCAAGGGCGGATTTGGAATTCTTGATGTCTTCACCATCGGACGGATGCCCGCGACCGCACCTCGCGTAGCCTCGACGCAAGCCATGCGATCCCGACGCGTGTCCTCCGCTTCGAAGATTCGGACCGCGTCGTCGCACACCGGTCGACCGGTGCTCCTCACCGGTCGACCGGTCCCCACCGGTCAGACCGGTCAGACCCACCGGTCGGACCGGTGCGGCGCCGCTGCGGCCTCCGTCTTCGGTTCTTCGGTCTTGGCTTTGTGGATCAACCAAGGAACCCAGTGGTTTTCTGGTGAACCACCGGAAACCCCACGAACTCGGTGTAGCCTCCGCCAATCTCCACTCATGACTTGGCTCCCACGTAGTCCCGACTCGACCTTGGTTTTGAGGCTCAACCAAGAAACCGTCCACGACTTCATCTTGCTGTTCATGCCACCATGCGGCCCGCACATGACCCCACTGGCCACCGGGTCCCTCGAACGAAGCCTACTTGTCTTCTCCACACCTGGAGGCATCACCGGCAACGACCTTTCGCGCTTGTTCTTCACCTGCACCAACACGAGTCAAGCCGCAACCTGCACCTGCAATACTTAGCCAAGAATCAGTCCACACAACGTTGTCAATCACTCATCACACAAGGAAGCGACCATCCACCGGTCCTCGAACCACACATGGTCCTCACTCTCCCCCTTGATGAGTGCATTGACAACAGCCACACAAAAGTAACAAGAGAGAAAAGAAAAGAAAGAGAAACGAACAAAAAGAAACTCCAACAAGCGATCGAAAGCCAAACAAAGGCAAAGAGCAAGATCACTTGAAGGAAACAAGTCTCGGACCCCTTAGGCAAGGGCAACGGCTCGACACATCCGAGACAAAGCAAAGCTCAAGCAAAGAGCGCAAACCACCAAAACAAAGCTCGAACACCACAAAGAGCTCCCCCTGCACACATGCAAGCTCCCCCTGAACCAATGCAACTCCCCCCGGACGAATGCATGCAAAACAATCGAAAATAGGGCAGCCTGCGGCAATTTCAGCTCACACCGGTCGGACCGGTCATCACCACCGGTCGGACCGGTGCCTAACATATGTACAGGGACCAGCACTCACACCGGTCGGATCGGTGCTCATCACCGGTCGGACCGGTGTACAACGAGCCCGTAAATGGCTCGAAACCACGTGAAAACCTTCTAAACGCGTTCAACAAGCCATTTCAAGCTCAAACTTCTCCCCCTTGTTGGCAATGCATGAATCAAGCCAAAAATGCAAAACTTTCAACCTAGAGCTTCTCAAATATACAAAATTCAACGAATAATGCTACACATGTCCAAATGAGCAAGTTAGATACTCTACGGCTTCGTATCGATCTCAACTACATGATCACCAAGTTTCACAACCATTGGTCGAAGTTAAGATGGATTTTGGCAATTTTGCGAAAAACTTGCCTCTCATGAGCAAAGTCCTAAACATGATCAAAGCATATCAAAATGGCAAAGCCACACAAACTTCATGCTAGGACAGCCATTCTAATCATAAGACCATCACAAACACCCACAAGCACCTCATGTCATGTCAAAGCCACCAAGCCATGTGCCTACTTCTATTTATGAGACTTCTCATTGGTAGGCATCATGCAACGGTTTAGCACCCAAAGCAAATTAAATTCAGCACATATGACATGGGAGCATATTTTCCAAGCATTTTTCATTTCATTTTCAGATTTGTAAATGGTACATGAAATGTCTTTGCGACAAAAAGGAACTTATGCTCCTCCACAAGATAAATCAAGAGGGCTAAACATTCATGATGGCAAATGAGCCTTTGGCCCCATATGATCAATAAACTAGCCATCCAACCACAAATTAAGCATAGCAAGGCCACAAAAACATGTCAAGAGCATGTAAAGGCATTTACACATGAGAGAGCGTACATGTGACATTTTTCAAAAGCAAAGCTATCAACCATGGATTAATCATCAAGATCATCAAGAGCTAAGCCAAACTAACCGTAGCATACCAAACAAGCTCACAAAGACATATATCTCATTCCATGGTGAACAATGTATATGAGAGAAGCTTTTCCTAACCAGTGCATATGATACAAAATGCATGCAATCTAAGATACAAGTATGCCTATACATCATGTTACATATGCCATGCCAAAAGCAAGAAATGCACAAAGAAAAGCTATACATATGCTACCACCGGCTCCTCGAGGGGAGGCAAAACGGGCTCGACACCACCGGCAAAAGAGAGCTCCCACACACCCAACTCAAGAAATCAAACACACACCAAGTTCCCCTCGCAAATGAGTGAAAGTTGCTTCATCTAGGGGTTTGGTGAAAATATCGGCTAGTTGGTCATGTGTGGGTACATGGATCAAAGCTATCTTTCCTTTCTCAACGTTGTCTCCCGGAAATGGTACCTCACTTCTATGTGCTTGGTTTTGGAATGGATCATTGGGTTCTTTGCAACGCTTATGGCACCGGTGCTATCACATTGAAGTGGGACATGGGTATACTCCTCACCAAAGTCACTCATGGTGTAGGTGATCCAAAGAAGTTGAGAGCAACAACTAGCGGCGGCAACATACTCGGCCTCGGTCGTGGATTGAGCAACACTCGGCCGCTTGCGGGAAGACCAGGACACCAAAGAAGAACCCAAAAACGGCAAGTCCCGGAAGTGGACTTCCTATCCAACCGACACCCGGCGAAATCCGCGTACGAAAAACCATGACGCGCCAAAGAAGAGGACGCGGAGTACCAAAGGCCGAAGTCGGGAGTGTGACGCAAGTACCCGAAAATTCTCTTTCTTGCTTGCCGATGCGAAGTCCTCGGAGACGCTTGAAAACGAGCGCACGGACACACCGAGAATCGTATGTCCGGCCTCGTGCCGTCAAGTAGAGGAGTGACCCGATCATGCTCTGGTACTCCTTCTGGTCCACGTGCTCACCTTCCTCGTCCGCATCAAGAGCCGTAGTCGTACTCATCAGCGTCGTCATAGCCTTGGAGTCCTCCATCTTGAACTTCCGCACAATGTCCTTAGTGTACTTAGCCTGGTGCACAAATGTTCCTTCCTTTGATTGCTTGATTTGTAGCCCGAGGAAGAACTGCAACTCGCCCATCATGCTCATCTCAAACTCCCTGCTCATATCATCTGCAAACCTCGCAACAAGAGAGTTAGACGAGCCACCAAAGACAATATCATCCACGTACACCTGCACAATCAGGATATCTCTGCCCTGCCTCAGCAAAAACAAGGTCTGATCGACCTTCCCCATCTCAAAGCCTCTCTCGAACAAGAACCCCCTCAACCTACCATACCAAGCTCTAGGCGCCTGCTTCAGCCCATACAGCGCCTTCCTCAACTTGTACACCCGGTGGGGGTACTTCTCACTCTCAAACCCCGAGGTCGCCTCACATACACTTCTTCCTCCAAAGACACCATTCCGAAAAGCACTCTTCACATCCATTTGGTGCAACTTGAACCCTTTAGCCACGAAAAAGGCTAGAAGGATCCTAATCGCCTCCAAACGGGCTACGGGAGCAAAGGTCTCCTCGTAGTCGATCCCCTCCTTCGATCGAACCCTTGAGCAACAAGTCTCGACTTGTTCCTCACAACCTCACCCTTTTCTCCCTCTTTGTTTTTCCACACCCACTTTGTACCAATCGGCTTACACTCTGGGGGAGGGTCAACCAACTCCCACACCTGATTCCTCTCAAAGTTCTCCAACTCCTCATGCATCGAATTCACCCAATTGTGATCAGATAGTGCGTGTCCAATGTCTTTAGGCTCAAAAGAAGCAACAAACGCAGCATGAGAAAAGTGGGAATTGTTTCGAACCCTCGACCGTGTAGTGCGTTCATTCATGTCGCCGATGATCCTCGAAGCCGGGTGATCCACTTGAACTCGCCGGGGAGGTTCTCGCCTCGAAGCTACCTCCCCCTCAACATCGCCTTCTCCTCGTTCTTGATTTGTCGTCGTAGGTGTAGCGAGGGTCCATCCATCATCGTAGTCGAAGTAGTGGGTACATGTTCAGCCGGGGGCACCGCACCGCCATCTTCATCATCACCATGTTCATGCTCCTCCTCCTGAAAAATCTCCTCGCCAAGCTCATCATCACCTGCACACTCAAAGACAAGTTGACTACGTGGCTCTGTCTCGTCGAAGGTTACCTCGCAAGTCTCCACGATTTGGTTAGTTTCAAGATTGAGCACACGATATGCTCTAGAATGAGATGCATAACCAAAGAAAATGCCATCGACAGACCTAGCCTCAAACTTATCCAACTTCCTGCCTTTCTTCGAATGAAACAAGGTTGCAACCAAAGACATGGAAGTGACTCACCTTGGGTGTGCGGCCATGCATCAACTCATAGCATGTCTTCTTCTTGTGCACTCGAGGTATATCCCGTTCGACACGGCACGCGGTATTCACCGCCTCGGCCCAATACCTCCTCGGAGTCCTATGCTCATCAAGCATCGTCCGAGCCATCTCGCACAAGGTCATGTTCTTCCTTAACACAACACCATTCGGGGAGGCGTATACGGACTCGAAAACTCGCGGTGCTCCGGACCCAAGTCATGACAAAAGGTTTCAAAATGAGAGTTCCCGAATTCCGAGCCATTATCAATGCGGATGGCTCGTATGGCATCTCCGTGCCTCTCGTTCCTCAACCTCAAGACTAGATCTCGAACAAAACCAAACGTCTCCCTCTTATCCTCCCGAAAGAACACCCACGCATACCGAGAATAGTCATCCACCACAACAAGGACATACCACTTCCCACCGCGCCGATCGCACACGAGCCGGGCCAACAAGGTCCATATGGAGCAGCTCGCATGGACGCTCAGTCATTACATCGGTGAGAGGCGGGTGAGAAGAGGCCACCATCTTGGCATGCCTACACGGAGCACAAACCAACTCTTTCTCAAGCCTCAACCGTGGCAATCCTCGGACCAAATTGAGTTTACTCAAGCGAGACAAAAGGTCAAAGCTCAAGTGACCCAACTTCCTATGCCACTTCCACAACTCACTCGAAGAACCAGCCAAGAAACAACGCTCCACACCCGAAGACTGAGAAAAATCAGCACGAAACACCGACCCTCGGGAACGACCATACGGACAAGGTCCTCTCGAGAGTCCACAATCCGAGAACCACCCGGCCGAAACAACACATCAAAGCCCTCATCCAACAACCGGGACACGGAAAGCAAATTGTACCCCAGCGATTGAACAAGAGTAACACGCCTCAGAGTGATCTTGTCACTCACTTTTATCTCACCTTCTGAAAGCACACGCCCACGCCCATTGTCCCCAAAGGTGATGTACCTCTTCGTCACCACCGGGACGAGACTTGAGAACCACCCCCTGTCTCCGGTCATATGCCTCGAGCAACCGGAGTCAATCAACCAAATGTTCTTCAAGTCTCCCACCTGAAATTCAACAATAAGCACGTGAGCGAACAAACGACTCAGAGATCAGGGTTAGTACCAAAGGAGGAAAACCAGTGCCGAGCCATTTGCTCGAAAGTGGGGTTAGCACCAACCAAAGCATCTCTCCTACCAAAGCTACCTCCACGAACACCACCACGGTAACCACCCTGAGGGAACCACCCCTCTCTGCTTGGAGGAGGACCAAATCCACGCAAGAAAGCCCGTGGAACGTCCTTCCTCTCCAACTCAAAGCCACGACTCCTCCAATCCCCGTATTGAGCACGAGGAGGAGAACGCCTAGCAACCGACCACCCGCACCCTTTCCAGCCCCAACCACCGTAACCACGGCCACCGAAACAACCCTCGGACCCGTACGAGCTCGAAACCCGAACAGTACTGTCTGTCCAGTGCCCGCACCGGTCCGACCGGTGCCCCACACCGGTCCGACCGGTGTGACCGGGCAAGCAAGCACCACCCGCAGCCTTCTTCTCTCCCCAAGCCCGAACCGTCCTCACAATCGCCTTGCCCCCGGGCATCTGCATACGAGGCTCAAGTACACCATCGGAAGGGTGGTACTTGTCCTTGTTAGCCCACTCCTTCTCCATTCTCTCATCTCGCTTCCTCTTGAAGCAAAACTCCTCCTTATGGCCATCTCTCCCACAATAGCCACAATGGAACCTCACAAGCTTAGGCTTAGGCTCGGGATGTGGTCGCTCACTCGGTTTCTCTCCACTCAAACCCTCCACCGGTTTCTCACCACTTGCCTTCTCACTCTCCTTCCCAAAGAACACTTTCCCCGAAGTGCTCACAAACTTGATAGGCTTTTGTAGGTCATTTGTGGGTGTAGGAAACACGGGTGGAGCCGGGGTTGTGTCTAGTCGGTTCCTTAGATGGTTAGGTTTTGGTGGGAAATCATTTTTGTGGTGGGTTTTTGGTGGCTCGGGGATATTCTCTCCACTTCCTTCACCAACCTTGTTGGCCCCAAGTCCCTCACCATCTTGCCTCTTAAAGGCCTCGATCATCATCCTCAATTGAGGCTCATGACCGGACAACCAACCCATCAACTTCCTCAAGTCATCATTCTCATCCTGCAAACGATCAACATAATGTGCAAGCTCCAAATTTTTCAATGCATGCATTTCACAGGTAGAGCAAGATGTAGGCATGGGTTCCTTCAATTTAGCCTCAAGCGAACTAGTGTAAGCATGCATCTCATCAATCTTAGCATGCAAAACGGGGCAAGAAGTGCAAGCACCTAGCAAAGCAGGTCTAGACTTAAGCTCAGGCACTTCAACCCTAAGCACATCTAGTTCCTCACACTTGGAGGCATGCTTCTCCTTAAACAAAGCAAGATCAGCAAGGAATATGGAGCAATCAAGCACAATCATTCTCATCGAAACAACGGGGCTAGCCTTAAGCGAATCAATCTCAAGCTTGCTATCAAGCACCCGTGTCTCTAGCTCGGCCCACTCTAGTCCTAGCATCCTCGAGTGAAGCCCTATGCTCTTTTCTCATTTTTTTGGCCTCTCTAAGCATGTCATCACGGTTATCAAGCAAAGAGCCAAGCCTCTCATTCTCCCGGCGCAAGAAGGGAAGTTCATCACGCACCTCGTCGTCGGACTCGGAGTCCGAGTCGCTCCGTGTGCTCTTCTTGCTTGCCGGAGCTCGGTGCCATGTTGCGGAGGCCATCTCTCGCGAAGCGGCTCGGCCCCGCTCGGGTTCTTGGACGACTTCTTGTTCTTGCGGTGATCTCCCTCGTCTTCACCGCTGCTCCCGGCTCGAGGTGGAGTACGCGGAACCGGAGTCGACGTCGCTCGCTCCAACCATCGCTCGAGCCTTGCCTCGGCTCTCCTTCTTCCTCGATCGTCGCTCGTCCTTGTACTTGTTCTTGTGCTTGCTCTTGTGGTCACGCCTCGAACGGTACTTGCCATCGTTCATCCTCGGCTTGTGCTTGTAGTCGTCCTTGTTCTCGGCCTTCTCCGGGCGGTCGGTGAGGAAGTGTCCCGGCTTGCCGCACGGAAGCAAGTCCTCGTGTCCCTCCTCATGTTCACGCGGTTCTCGTGCGGCCTCTCGAACCGCCTCGTCAATAGCGCCGGCCTCGTCCTCTCCAAGGTCATCAAACTCCTCATCCGGCATAGACATCAAAGAGGAAAACGAGAACATCCCGGTGGATGGGTTAGAGTTAGTCTTTCCTCCGGAACCACCAACGAGGGCAAGACTATGAGAATCGGTCGGTCCCTCGAGCTTGCGCTCATGCCTCTATCCACCTAAGCCGACTTGAGCTTCGAGAACGGCTCATTCACCGTCGAGTATCATACCTCTCCGACTCGACTATGGCCTCGAACTTTCCGCCCCATATCGTACGATCCAAAAAGTGTAAGAGCTTGACCGCTCTATCATGATCATCGTACGGGAGCACGTCCACATTGGCCCTCATGTTGTTCACCACCACCGTGAACCTCTCGAAACAAGGCATCGATGGACTCACCGGGGAGATGAGTGAAGTTCTCGTACTCTCTCCGTAGGTCGCATACAACCGTGCCCCGAACCTCGGGCGTTCCCAACATGAGCCTCCTTCAACACCGCCCAAATCCTACAAGCCAAGTGCTCGGTGTGCACCCGATCAAACTCGAGGCCGACACAAAGCACGAAACAAGTAGTCGACCGCCTTATTGTTGGCGTCGAATTTGTCCCTCGACCCCGGAGCAAGGAAATCCATCGGCCGGACATAGCCCGTGTCCACCGTGACATCCCAAAGAAGCCGACCCTTTCCGCGGAGGAACGCACCCATCCGCTTGCTCCACATCCGGTAGTTCTTGCCATCGAAGTGTGGAGGACCCGAACCCCGTTCTCGCTACGCCATCCTTGGATCGTATGCTTTTTAGAGTCAACAAAGACCCGAACCGGCTCTGGTACCACTTGACCGGTACTTGTCACCCGTCTTTGACTTGTGCTTGTAGCCATCCTTGTTCTCGTTATTCTCCGGGCGGTCGGCGGCGAAGTTGAAGGACCGATACGGCTAACCGAGAGAGGGGGGGGGAGTGAATGGGAGCCGATAAAAATTCTTCTCGAAGGAGATGGAAACTCCAACAGGATGAACACGGCTTCCAACACACGTCTCGACTCACTACCAAGGTTGGTCAAGCCCACGTAGCCACTGGAGTGCCACTGGACCTAGGAACCAACACACCACCTTCCGACCCGAGAAACGCAGCGGAAAAACCAAACCTCGAGTCTACAGACCCACACCGGTCAGACCGGTGAGCACCACCGGTCAGACCGGTCCCTGCTGGTGAAACTGAGCAACTTCCACTAAGTGGCTCTACACCGGTCAGACCGGTGAGACACACCGGTCAGACCGATGGCAGCCGAAAGCCGCCAAGGCACCAAACAGGGTTACCGACCACCAAATAGACCCAACTCGAAACAAGAAGCACCACGGGACAACAACGAACACACCAAGACGCTCACCCGAGCAAAAACCCACAAGGGTTCGCACCGGTCAGACCGGTCAAGAGCACCGGTCAGACCGGTGTAGCCTGGGCAGCTCGGGATGAACAGCACCCACGGGTCAACTCCCCCAAATCCAAATCTCGATCTCCCGAATCACTCCACGGACTTGAACAAGACTTTGGGGATATCAGGAACACCTCATGAGGAGTCCATAGCCAAGTTTAATCCCACCAAATCTCGTCCAAAAAGGAGCAATCGAAGAAATCCCGCCGAAAGCACTTCCAACCCAAGAACTCAAGAAACCCCAAAATCGAGCACTTTTACTCACGGATTTGGGAGGGGAATCACTGCCCAAAGAACCATGAAAGGTTCCCACAAATTTCCCCCAACAAATCCCCAAGAGAAAAGCCCCGAAAACAACCCAAAGAAATCACCGAAAGAGGGCTCCGAAAATCACCACCAAGAACAACCGGGGAAAACACATCCAAACCTTGAGGAACCACGCCGAATCATCTATACATGAAACAAAGGTTCGTACAACATCTAGCAAGCCGCCCGATCATCCATCCCTCTCTACAAGATCTCTCCGTGAAGCTCTCTTGCTAGTCCTAGAGAAAACCTAAGGAAAATAGGTGGAAAATAGGAAAACTAATGAGCTAGGGTTCCAAGAGTTGGCTGCCATCCTCTCACCTCTTGGGTTATATGGAGGCAACCGAATGTCTAAAATGCCCTTCTCTAACAACTAGGGATACAAGCCCCTCAAGGGCGGAATTGGAATTCTTGATGTCTTCACCATCCGACGGATGCCCGCGACCGCACCTCGCGTAGCCTCGACGCAAGCCATGCGATCCCGACGCGTGTCCTCCACTTCGAAGATTCCGGCTCGCGTCGTCGCACACCGGTCGGACCGGTGCTCCTCACCGGCCGACCGGTCAAACCCACCGGTCGGGGCCGGTCCGGTGCTGCCGCACCTCCGTCTTCGGTTCTCCGGTCTTGGCTTTGTGGATCAACCAAGGAACCCGGTGGTTTTCCGCGGTGAACCACAGAAACCCCGCGAACTCGGTGTAGCCTCCGCCAATCTCCACTCATGACTTGGCTCCCACGTAGTCCCGGCTCGACCTTGGTTTTGAGGCTCAACCAAGAAACCGTCCACGACTTCATCTTGCTGTTCATGCCACCATGCGGCCCGCACGTGACCCCACCGGCCACCGGTCCCTCGAACGAAGCCTACTTGTCTTCTCCACACCCGGAGGCCTCACCGCAACGACCTTTCGCGCTTGTTCTTCACCCGCACCAACACGACTCAAGCCGCAACCCGCACCTGCAATACTTAGCCAAGAATCGGTCCACACAACGTTGTCAATCACTCATCACACAAGGAAGCGACCATCCACCGGTCCTCGAACCACACATGGTCCTCACCCTTTACCCAAACTTCTTGAATTTTTCACAAGCAGATCCACAACAAGATCTAGAGAAACTTTTGTATCTAGCACTTTTACCGGAAACTAGATCTTGGGGGCTGAAAATTTTCGGAATCGAACTGCCGCCAAAAAGACAGCTAGATTAACCCTTAGGAAGAGATCCTAACTTGAGTTTGGTTAAACCAATTTTTATGAAATTTTGTTCAGTATACCCTTAGGGAGAATTGTAACCTTTTTCTTAGCTGATTTCTGAAGAAAAACTTGTTATATTGATCGGGAAATTAATTCCGGACTAGCAGCTTATTCACAAGATAGCTAGTTGGACCTTACATGCCTTTTTGACAGATTTTTGATCAAGTTTTGTCTTCAGGTTTTTAAATGTAGGGTTGCTGTTCACTTCTGATTTTAACATGATGCAAGCACACCTATGCATCCTCACGGACAATTTCTTGTCAACACGAAGTTAGTGCGGTGGCACGGCAATAGTCTCTCCCTATAATAGCTAGTCGAGAGCTAAACCAAGGAGTTACCGGATCTAACGATTCGCGGTTAGCATACCCGCGAAAATCACGGAACATCCCGAACCTTTCATGCCGGCACCCATGAAAGCGTCCACACACATTACCGTTCACTATAGAAACGGTATCCATGCATCAAGCCGCTCGCATGGACGGCGTCCAACCTCGAACACCCTCCGTTTGAATGGAGTGTACCCTTGCCTCGCATGAGCGACATGCGGAATGCACACGTATGAAACACGTGGCGACACACAACTCATAAACGGACGCAAAGATGGGATCCGTGGAATGGATCACTCCATCAACCCTTGCAATTCCCGTGATGCGGAACAAAGCACACGTATATAACGTGTGGCTCATCTAGTTTGGTTGTACAAGAAGGTAAATCTTGACCGAAAGTAATGTCTTTGGAAGTTAGTCTAGATAAACCATAGTTAACTAGCCACCGAAAAACCCAAAAACCACTAGGGCCTCTCGGACTAAACCATCCTTAGCGTCCCTAACGTACTTCGGAAACACACCTTCCTCTTGCAAGTTATATTCTAAAACATGTTGTTAAGGGTGTATTAAGACCTCGGTGTACAAATCGAGCTCGATGCCAACCGTGACAGAACCACTCAAATTAATTCCATGTTATTGCCTAAACCACCACTCTTGGCCATTAAGCAATAATATAGAAGTAACTTGTCGTCTCTGCCGGTTCTTACCCGTAAATCACTTACATCACAGGATCGACATTTGTACAACAAACTCACATGAAGGCGAGTCCGAGGTAAACAAGTCATAAGTTATTACATAACATCCTTCAAAGGTTCATTATTACAAACCAAGTCTTTTGCCTAAAGGTAAATAGTTCGAGTTCGAAACACAACGGAAATAAAACACTACACAACATAAGTAACATCACACGAGGCCATATGTGATGCCACTAATCACCTGTCACCCTCCCACTCGTATTCCCAACCGGGTGGGGAGAGAACCGAGCCACGGAAAGCCATCATCACACAGATCATCACCCCGAAAAGCAACAACAAAAGCAAGGCCGAGTATACCAATACTCGAATGACTTAACCGTCGGGTGATTGGAAAAATCACCAACCCTTTAAACATGCAAGGCTTTATGGTTGGTGGTTTGTTTTCCCGAAAAGTAACAAAGAATATGTCCTTACTTTCAAATTTTAGCTCCAAATTCTAGTCCTTTAACCATTACTAGATTAGCCAACTAATTCAATCATGAGTTGTACAATACAAATTAAACAAGTATACAAATTCTTTCTCGCTCCATCGTTAAGGGACATAGAAAAGATGGTTAAGCGAGTCTCAAATAACGGTGAGAGGCCGACGAACGATCGATTAGTAACCTTGCGGGGGTGGACCTAAACATACGGGAGAATGCATACCCCAAGAATGCCAAACAAAACCAAAGGGGTGGGGTATACACCAACCGGGCGGTTCCCAACGGTGCTCGGTTCGGGATCAAATCCACGGTCCCCGGTACAAGGTTGTCGGTCACGGTATCCGACCGTCCGGATCCACCTATGCACCACCGCCTAGTATCCGGGGATCACTCCCGGGTGTAGTCGTAGAGAGTTCCCCTGCCGGATCGGAAAGTACTAGGCTTACCGGTCTCATTCCCGACAAAAGCTTAACCACCGACATCTACTAACCGGAGTTAGTCCCATGCTCTTACCACATGAGCCGCCAAGTTCAACAATCTTATGATTCCAACATAAGAGACCTATAGTTCGCGAGTGACGGTTATCACTCGACTTCTACCGTGGTCCTAAGCATGGCAACTAGCGACCTGACATGCTAGTAATCGAACATAGGCACCTAGGATCATGCATCTAAGGTTTCAAGTCAACTCCTGAACGTAAATGCACAAGCATCGCATAAAAAGGAAAAGTTGCGGGAGTTTAACAAAAGTAGGTTATGCTCCGGGGCTTTCCTTCACCGGCAAAGTCGAAGCGAGATACTCCGAGCTTTGGTTCGGGTCTTCCCGCACTTCCACCGCGTTCACTTCTCCCTCGGCTAGTTCTCCTTCGGACACGGGCACCAGCTCGTAGTTCCCGTCGGGAAGTTCTATACGACATGCGGATGCATTATGATTCAAGTATACAAACTTAAGAAGTTAAATTCAGTTGTGAATTTAGAGATAAACATTGATGTTTTGTTGGTCATATTCACCTTAACAAGTTTCTAATTAAACTCGTTTTTCACTAAGGACAAGTGGATGGGTGTGAAACTTCATTCTTGCTTGATAGTGATTGTGTGCACATCTAAGTTCGTTAGATAAGTGAACTTCATTAAAGTGGTTTGGGGCTGTCCAGAGACGGTTTTATAAATTTCAAGCTTGAATTTAAGTTGCACATGGAGACATGTCCGATTTCCCATTATTTGGCTCATGTTAAGCTTCATCACTTAAGAAATTAATTCGACTAGAACACACACAACCGACCACGAACTTTTACCAGCAAGCACATAACCGCAAAACATAAGTTCGACCAAAAAATTAGGCAAAACCAAACTACAAAACAATTATGATAAATGCAACAAGTTTAAGCTACTAGGATCTCGAATAAATCATAAAACACAATATACATAGAATCTGAAGCTATAACTTGGCACACAGCATGACAAGGACATATTTAGCTCACACACCAAAAATCACATTCATAGCTGCTGTGGAAATATGGATTCGAATTTAACTCAAAATAGCCACAATAAAATAGCAGGGCATCCTAGACAAGTCCAAAATTCATCTCTGATTTATGAAACATACTACTAAGCATTGCATAGCTACAGAAGAAAGTTGGAAGGCATTTGACCAACAAATAAATCTAAACAATTCATAAATGGAGAACAGGCTGAAATCAATATAAATCCATAACTGAAGTTACACACATGATTTCAGTGCCACTTTTGTACACAAGGTCAGGAATGCTATTATTGACTACATATCCAAAATTCACATGCAGATCATTTATACATTTCGAGTTATTTCAAATTTACTCAAACTGATCCATTCAAGATCATTTAAAAACTACTCTGAAATTTGAAAACTTCCTTTCTAGAAAAGTTAGGTTTCTTCACAAGGATTCGAGAACAGTTGAGTTTGCATTTTTACGATTTTCCTGTAATTTTATACCGATTTTACAAAGCTCAGCTTGTTAACCCTAGATATGTAGATGTCGTTTTGCAGAAAGAACCCCCGATCGAAAACTAAGATTACAATCGGGTCCCTGGCGGCGGAGCAAGGCTGGCCGGCGGCAAGGCTCCGGCGAGTGAGTGGCTAGGGTGGGGTTTGGAGTCACCCTCAAGCATTTGGCGGGGTTGGCTTCGCAGGAAACGGCTCCGGCGAGGGAGGCGGCGGTCGGTCGCTGCGGCCGCAATGCCGGCGAGCCGGCGGTTCGGCCGGCCAATGCACATGCACAGGAGCGTTCCGGGGCGCGGGTGGATGCTAAGGTGGATCTTGTGCTCGAGCGGGGGCGGTGGATGGTGGGGTGCACCGGCGAGCCCGGCGCGGCGGCGATGGCGGGCGCGGAGGGGCGGAGCGGTGCGGCGCCCGAGCAAATGCGAGGGAGGAGAGCGCGTGGGGCGTCGGGAGAGCCTAAGGGCGCACATGCAAGCCGAGGTGGCGCGGCCGGGCCGGGCCCGGGGCGAGCGGGGCGCGGCGCGTGGCCGTGGCGACGGCGTGCGCACGCGCGGCCGGCCACCGGCAACGAGCGCGCGCGGGCGTGCGGGCGGGGGGCGCAAGGCCGTAGGCCCGGCCGCCGAAGACCGGCGCGTGGTCCTCGCCGTGACGGCGTACGGAAGGCGGGCGGGTGTGGGCCCGGCGCGATGCGCGCGCGCGGCGCCGACGGGCGACGTCGCGCGCGCGCGGTGCGCTCTGGCGTTCCAGCCCACAACTTTTTCGATGTACCCTACTTTAACCGATTCAAACTCAAAACTTTGAACTAAAGTTCAAATTCGCGAAATACGAAAATTGTAGAACAGTTAACCCTATCCAACTTTCATAAAGGCCGACCGGTCGAATTCTCAACTGATTTGGAGATAATCATCCTCAAAGTTACAGATTTGTATGACTCGGTGAAACTGTTCAACAGGACTTTGACTGAGTTTTTGAGGGTTTAAACCTCAGAATTTGAAATGCCAACAATGGAATGAAATGTGTTCCCGGAAAAACTGAGAAACTTTGATGTTGGTCGATTTTGAAGTCCTATAGCAAAATTTTGGGAACGCGCAGGAAAACTAATCCAGCCTTAAGGAGCACTTGGGCTTTGACAACAGTTTAGAGTGTTGACCAAGGTTCTTTGTGCAAAAGTGTGACTCACCATGTTAAACATGATTATGGGCTAAATAAACCTGATTAATAGAGCTAGGTAATGTCATAAGCAAGATAAAAATCAGGGATGTTACAATACTCCAACTGAGCTGGCGAGCTCTGACTCCAGTCTTGGCAAACCCGATTGCCAAGTCTTCATGGCTGCCGGCGACACGCCATGACCTTCGGGGACGGCACAGGACCGGTACCTTGAAGACATCTCCGCAGATGAGCTGTCTGCTGAAGCACCCGCGGATGAGACCGACGCCAACAGGGACGCTCGACGTGAGCGTAACAAAAAGCGGAACGAACGGCGCCGGCGTCTCTGAGACAACCTCCCCATCCGCAACCTTGCAGAGGCCCTCGAACAAGTCGAGAGCAGGGTACACACCACCCTGGAGCAATGCCTCATGTCGATCACATTGATTACACGCCAAGCTCAGGGGATACGCGCTGGAGAAATCATCGCCAAGCTCGCAGAAGACGCTTACTTCATGCGAGTCAACAACAGGGTCAACCAGCCGCCCCCCGCCAGGAACCGCGGCAACGAAGCTACAAGTCGCAGCGCGGACCTTGGCCGTAACCGTACTTGAGCCGAGCTGCCGGCTCAGCCCAACCATACTCGTGCAAACGCCGGCGGACCCTCACAAGCTGGCAACAGCGCCGCAGCTGCTGCTGGCGATCCTGAGATCATCGCCCACCGCGACCCTGGTGGCGGAGGCAGCGACGGTGGAAGCTCCAACCACGGCGCCAACAGGAGGGCCGGTGGCGGAGGCGATCGCGGCGGCCGAGGCCACGCGAACAGCCACGCCTCTGGAGCTTCACAGGGCGGCTACGACGCCCGCCAAAAGATTGAGGAACTACGGTGCAAGAAGGCTTCTGCAAGAGACAACGACGTCTTCCACGCCTTCTCTGCGCGACTTCGTAATCTCCTCCACCCAGAGAAATTCAAGCCTCTGGGAATAGCCAAGTACGACACGAAGCAGGATCCCATCCAGTGGCTCAGATGCTACGCCCTCTCCATCGAGAACGCTGGTGGCAACAACGACATCAAGTGCCTCTACTTCCCCTTCTGTCTGGACCAAGCCCCGCTCACATGGCTCGCGTCACTGGACAAGCACTCGATCGACAAGTGGGACCAGCTGAAGGAGCAGTTCACCAGCAACTTCGCGGGCGCTATGGGCCGATCGGGTACACGCATGAACCTCGCTATGGTGAAGTAGGAACAGGGCGAGACCCTTCGCAAGTACATGCGGTGCTTCTTCGACAAGCGCGCCACCATAGTCGACGTCACTGACAAGGAGGTCATCGACCTCTTCCAAGACGGTCTCTACCACCGTCGCACCTTCGAAGACTTCGGTCGACGCCGCCCTAGGTCCATCACTCATCTCAAGGATATGATCACCTCCTGGGCGGACGAAGAAGACAAAGCCAACGCCAAGTACGATGCCATCCGTGGCAAGAGCAAACAGAACATGGGCGGTGGCAGCAGCAATAACGGGAACCAAGGCGGTCGCAACAACAACAACTACTCGGGTCCTGACCGCAAGCGCAAGCCAGACAATACTGTCACGGCTATCCGGCGCCCTGCGAAGGAGAAGTCGAAGAAGACCTCCGGCGGCTTCAAAGACTTGCTGAAAGAGAAGCGCCCATGGCATCTGAACGGCAACCACACCACCGAGCAGTGCTACCAACTCAGGCGAGCACTCAAGAGTACTCCGGAGCCACCGCACCCTCATGACAAGGCAACCCCGACTTCCCCGGAACCCGACAAGACGGTCAACGTCCTCTTCGGTGGACTACCCGGCGAAGGGAACAAAAGGCTACCCGTCGAGAAGTCATGAACATTGAACCAGCGGTTCTGACCCCTCTCAGGTGGTCGGAGATACCCATTACCTTCTCCCGCGCGGATCAATGGACTAGCTTCTCCGAACCAAGGCGGTTCCCTCTCATCCTGAAGCCAGTGGTCGCGGGCTCCAGGATCAACAAGGTCCTCATCGACGGTGGAAGCGGGCTCAACGTCCTTTTCACCAAGACCTTGAAGAAGATGAAGCTCGACATCACCCACATGCTCACCAAGAGCACCTCGCCCTTCTACTGCATCGTCCCCGGGAACGCGGCTATCCCACTGTGCTCAGTGGTCCTGCCAGTTACCTTTGGGGAATCTCGGGACAACTATCGTACCAAGTACATCAAGTTCAAAGTCGTGGACTTCGAGACGTCCTACCATGCCATCCTCGGCAGGCCGTTATCACCAAGTTCATGGCGGCACCCCACTACACCTACTTGGTACTCAAGATGCCAAGTCCAGCAGGTGTACTCTCACTGCAAGGGGACTTGAGTATATCGCACGACTGCGACACGGAAGCTGTGGAGATTGCCTCCACAAATCAAGTACCCAATGCAATGATGGAGATCTACGCTGTGTCGAAGAAGCTTGCCCCAGGTGAACTCGACATCCCAGAGAAGTCGGACAAAGCCAACAAGCCTCAGCCAGCTGAGGAGGTTATGGTCAAGACATTCGACCTCGGGACAGGCGACAGCAGCAAGACCACCACCATCGGGGCGGGTCTCGACCCCAAATAGGAAGACGTGCTCATCAACTTTCTTCGGGCTAACCGCGACATCTTCGCATGGAAGCCAGTGGATATGCCAGGGGTGCCCAGGGAGTTGATTGAGCATTCCCTCAACGTCGACCCTAAAGCTACCCCGAAGCGTCAACACCTCCGCCGCTTCGCCGACGACAGACGGGACACCATCAAGAAGGAACTCGCCAAACTACTCGCGGCTGGCTTCATCAAAGAAGTCTTCCATCCTGAGTGGCTCGCCCATGACCATGTCCTTCAGGTTGAAGAATGCCGGCACTACATACCAACGAGCTATCCAGGCCTGCTTCAAGAGGCAACTCAACAAGAACGTCGAAGCCTACGTGGATGACGTGGTTGTCAAGACTAGAAACTCCAGTACCCTCATCGACGACCTTAAAGAGACTTCCGCATCCCTGCGCGAGTACTGCTGGAAGCTCAACCCGAACAAGTGCGTCTTCGGCATACCTTCGGGCAAACTACTCGGCTTCATCATCAGCCACCGAGGCATCGAAGCCAATGCCGAGAAGATCTCCTCCATCACCGACATGAAAGCTCCCACGTGTATCAAAGACGTCCAGAAGCTGACCGGGTGCATGGCGGCCTTGAACAGATTTATCTCGAAGCTTGGAGAACGGGGTCTCCCCTTCTTGAAACTACTCAAGCATCAAGAGAAGTTCGTGTGGACATCAGAGGCGGACCAAGCCCTTGCCCAGCTCAAGGACTTCCTATCAAAGCCACAAGTCCTCACGACTCCTCGCAAAGGCGAGCAGCTACTGCTCTACCTCGCTGCGACTACTCATGTGGTCAGTATTGCCATCATCGTCGAGTGGCAGGAAGACGGCCACGCCTACCCGCACCGGCCGACCGCCTACTTCGTCGGCGAGGTCTTGTCAGAATCCAAGGCACGCTACCGGCTGTACGTGCTTCGTACGGAGTGCTCATCACCTCGCGGAAGATATGACACTACTTCCAGGAGTACTCAATCTCCGTCGTCACCGACTACCCGCTCGGTGACATCCTGCGGAACCAAGATGCTACGGGAAGAATCTCCAAGTGGGCAGTCGAACTTGGAGCCCTCAACATCGACTTCAAGCCACGCATAGCCATCAAGTCGCAGGCACTAGTCGACTTCATGGCGGAGTGGCGGGAGAATCAGCTACCCACTCCAACCGAGCGCCCAGAGCACTGGGTGATGTACTTCGACGGCTCACTCAACCTCGAGGGTGCAGGTGTGGGAGTACTCTTGATCTCTCCAATGGGCGAACAACTCAAGTACGTCCTGCAGATCTTCTGGAAGGTCTCAAACAATGAAGCCGAGTACGAAGCTCAGCTACACGGGCTCTGTCTCGCGGCTTCACTGGGCATCAAGCGGCTACTAGTCTACGGCGACTCCGCAGTGGTCATCAACCAAGTCAACAAGTCCTGGGACCGCAACAAGGAGAACATGGATGCCTACTGCCTAGAAGTCCACAAGCTCGAGAACAAGTTCTATGGTCTCGAGTTCCACCACGTCGTCCGCGACAACAACATTGCAGCGGACGTCCTGTCGAAGCTTGGTTCTACTCGCGCTCAAGTATTAGCGGGTGTCTTCGTCCACGAGCTTCACGCGCCTTCCATCCCGGAGCCGGCGCCACCGACCACTGTCCCAGCGCATCCCCCGGCTGGCCAGGAGGTCATGATGATCGACGTGGACTGGAGGCAGCCCTTCGTCGACTACCTCAGCGAGCAGAAGTTTCCCTCGGACAAGAACTTGGCCGAGCAGCTCATCCACCGCGCGAAGTCCTACGTCCTCGTCGGAGATAAGCTCTACAGGAGGCGCGCATCTTCAAGAGTACTCATGAAGTGCGTTCCCAGACACGAAGGCAAATACATCTTGGAGGAGATCCACAAGGGCGTCTGCGACAACCACGCGTCCTCTCACACGCTGGTCAGCAAGGCCTTCCGACGAGCTTTCTATTGGCCCACAGCTCTGGGCGACGCCGAAGAACTCGTCAGAAGGTGCCAAGGGTGCCAATACTTCACCAAGCAGCAACATGTCCCAGCCTACAAGCTAGTCACCATACCGCCAACTTGGCCTTTCGCCTGCTGGGGCCTCGACATGATCGGCCCACTCCCAACTGCGCCAGGTGGATTCAACAGAGTATTGGTGGCCATCGACAAGTTCACCAAGCTGGTCACATGCCCCAAGGTTGACAGAGTACTCGACTTCCTGGATGAACTGGTACATTGCTACGGACTATCCCATCGCATCATGACAGACCTGGGCTCCAACTTCAACAACCACCAATTCTGGGAGTACTGCGAGAACAGCGGGATCGATGTCCGATATGTCTCAGTTGCCCATCCCCAGGCCAACGGACAAGTCGAGCGCGCCAATGGGATTGTGCTCGACGCTCTCAAGAAGCGGCTACATGACGCTGCTAACTCCAAAGGAGGCAAGTGGATACATACTCAACCTCCAAGCCAACGGGGCAGTCTCCATACTTCCTGGTTTACGGCTCCGAAGCAATCCTCCCTGCTGATGTCATGTGGGATTCACCAGCAGTGGAGCACTACGACAAAGGCGTCTCCGAAGATAGCAGACGAGTTGACATCGGCGGACTCGAAGAAGCTCGCTGCGCCGCCCTCGTCCAATCAGCAAGGTACCTAGAGGGTATCCAACGCTACCATGATCGCAACGTCAAGAAACGCTCCTTCAACGTTGGTGAGCTTGTCCTCCATCGCATCCAGAACACGGAAGGACTACACAAGCTCAGCTTGCCTGGGAAGGTCCCTACACAGTTGCAAAGGTGACCGGACCGGGCTCCTACCGCCTCCAGACACTTGAAGGCGAAGACGTCAACAACTTGTGGAACGTCGACCAACTCTGTCGGTTCTACGCCTGGTTTACACGACTACCTGGGGGCTCAAGTCTACACGACTACACCAAGACCACTTCGCTGTAAGCGGCCTCCGGGTCCAGGCACCAGTCTCCGGACTACTCCTCTCCAGGATCTAGCCCATGCGGCTACTTACGGATCCTGGGCTACGACGAGCGACAAAGGACTCTAGCAGCGGTCTACTGAGAGACCATGTACTCCTAGATCCAGCCTATACGGCTACTTACGAATCTACTGCTGTAAGCGGCCCTACGCCCTAGCACTACTTAGCTGTAAGCGGCTTCCGGGTCCGGGCGACTACTCTGTAACAATGGCCCTGGCCATCCAGGTGTACTTCTTCAATAATAAATTTTGATTATCCATCAACTACTTTACTGTCTTCTTCCCTCAACGGGACTACTGGCGAGTATGACTACTCGCGACCGTGACGAACCGCCCAAAATAGTTCCGTATTATCGCCTAAGCCCGTCCACGTGGCCATTAAGCAATAATAAAGAACTATTCCGTCGTCTTCCGCCGGTAAAGCCCGTAAATCACATACAACAGGATCGCTGATATGCGCTAAGCCCACACGAAAGCGGGACCAGAGTACAACATTACATTACATTAAAGTCCTCAAGTTTTAACATTATTACAAACCAGGTTTTTGTACATAAAAGTAAAAGTTATTCAGAGTTTAAAACAGCGGAAATAAAACTATCGCATGATACACACGGGAGGCCATCCATGCATATCACTCCTCATCATCGTTCTCCCATTCAAGCTCCCGGCCATCCGGGGATAGAACCGAGCCGGATGGGATTACCCGAAAACAACAAATTAAGCAAGGCCGAGTACTAAGACTCGGCAAGACTTACCCGACAAAAAATAAAGTAAGACTAGACATGCAAGGCTTTTTGGCTTGTGGGTTTGTTTTGCCAAAGGCGACTAAGAATTGATCCTTATTTTCAGATTTTAGCTCAAGTTCTAGTATGTTAACCATTCTATGTGAGCACCTGCACTACACAAGCATGTTGTTCAAACAATATTAAACATGTAACAATATTAATCCAAAATGTTCCATAAATAAACATGGGGTAGCCAGTGGTCAAGCCGACTCAGATAACGGCGAGTGACCGACGATCGATCGATTTATATCCTTGCAAGGTAAACCCAAGATACACGGAGGAAGTAGACCCCAAGAAATTCAAATAAAAGCAAATGCGGGGTCTACCCCGACCAGGGTAGTTCCCAACATCCCACGAGTTTGGGATCGTACGCTACAAACTGCGGTACACGGTTATCCGGAGGGTCTAACCCGACCAGTCCGGACTCACACACTATACCACGAGTAGCTAGCCCGGAGACACATCCCAAGCGGGTAGCTAGAAAGATCCCGCCCCGGTTCAGAAGGTACTAGGCTTACCGGTCCCATTCCCGGCAAGTACTTGGTACGTTCAATAGCTTAGGACCAGCACCATGCTACTCGGTCGAGACCGAACCCATTGCTCTTACCACATGAGCGAGTCAATTTAACCAACTTATGATTCCAACATAAGCATCCTATATCTCGCGAGCAATGAGTCATTACTCGACTTCTACCGTGATCCTAGAGCATGGCACTAGCGTTCCTAGCATACTAGTAAAAGAGCATAGGAGTCCTAAGGATCATGCAACTAGGTTTCAAAACAACTTCGAAACTTAAATGCACAATTAAAGCAATAAAGTACCGAGAAGTAAAGCGACATGATTTTAATTTAAAACATGGGTTAGATGAAACCGGTGCTTGCCTTCCTCGGACTCGGTACCCAAACAAGCCTTTGGCTCTTCCGGACTTTGGTCCAGGTCTTGCTTGTGCACTAGCTTGATTCAACTCTCCACTAAGCGCTCCATCCTTCTCCCCGGGTGAGCGTGTACGTCCGTCGGGGAGATCTACACGTTTTCATGCACATGCATTAGATTAAAGTTAATCTTGATGGTGATTGTGTGCACATCTAAGCAATTTAAGTTACTTAACTTCACTAAACAGCAAGGGGGTGTGTTTAATTTAATAAAAACAGAAACAAACATGATTTTACAATTTAGCACATTTAATTTCAATTTCTTTCTTTAATTATTTACAACAAGCCTTTCTACCATAAATCCAAATTAAATCAAAAACACTTCCAAAGAACCTAATCTTTTGCACACAGCAACATATGCTTAGTTTAGGCTCTCACACCAAGATTTGGCCTAAGATCCTTTATAAATTAATTTATACGAAAAAGACAAATCTCAGCCTAGTAAATCAACATTAATTCATATAAAAAGATTTATTAAACTTTTTGATCTCAACTTTCTCCTACAGATCAACTATGCCAAAAATGAGTTTCTGACCAAGGCATGGTTGCAAATTTGATTTATTTTTCAGATTTTGAATTTAAGCTGCTACACAAGATTAAATCCAAAACACCTAGTAAACAATTCCCTAAAATCACATCCATCACACCAGAGGTACTACTCATCAAGTCAAAAGCCTAGGGTGCACTTGTGCTCAAAGAAAAGTTCATTAAAGGTGCTATAAAAAGCATCAAACTTATTCTAGCACAAAGCTTAAATAAATCATAACTGCAAATATATACATCAAAACCATGCAAACTTTTGCCAAAGATCTAGACATGACACAAAGAGCAACATATCCAAAATTCAAGTTTATAGCATGTGTATATTTTAAATCACACTAAAAACACTCCAAACTGAGTTTGAATTTTTAATTCGAAAACTGTGCAGAAAAACCCTATACATGTTTTCTAGAAAAGGTAGATTTCTTCACCACGAACCCAACAAAATTGGTTTTGCATTTTTATGATTTTTCTACGATTTTTAATGATTTTTCGAAGGTACCACTGTAACCCTAAAATTAACCTTTACAAACGGGTCCCCGGAATTTTACACAAGTCCCCCTGAAAAGAGCTTCTCTCTTGCAATGTAGTCCTCTGGTGGTCTGCCCGCGCCGGCGGTGAAATTGGCGGCCGGGGACGGCCGGACTTGGCCGGAGAACCACTCCTGGGGCTTCTACTAACCTTGGTAGGATGATTTGAAGTGGTTTCCCGAGTCGAGATGGGGTCCTTGGGCGTCGGCGGCGCGCCACCCCCGGGCCGGCCGCCGGTGCCGCCGCCGCTCGGCGTCGGCGTGCTCGGAGCCCCGGGGACCGCGCGGGGCGCGTGAAGGAGGACCGCGCGGGCGCGTGGAGGGAGGTGCGGGGAGCGGTGGACTAGCGGCGGGGTGAGCTCGGCGGCTCCTGCGGGCGGCCGCGATGCCGGCGGACGGGCACCGCCGGCCCGACCCGCCGGCGAACGGGACGGAGAGGAGAGAGGTGAGGAGGGCGCGTGGGAGTAATACGTCGCCTCCGAGGCCAGTTGTAGAGGTGCCTGCAGGGGGGAGGGCGGATGTCGACGATGGGCGCGGCGCGTGTCGCTCCGCATGGCAACGGCCTGCCGGCCTTTCTCCCTGGGCGCGGTGTATGGCGCGGAGGGAGATGCGGAGCAGTCAAGGCACGGGCAGGTCCACAGCGGAGCCTCCCATGGGTCCGTACGCCGGATCAACACGACCCCGCCACGTGGCCGACGCAGCTGGAACGCACGCGGCGCTCTGGAGCGCGAGGCGACGTCGGTCTGCGGCTTCTCTATTTCACTTACCTGTTTTCGAAATTGCGAAACTCCAAAAATCGTCAACTAAGTTGAAAATCTCCCAAAAGCAAAGTTGTAGAGGAGCTATAGATCTACAACTTTCCCAAAGGGCGACATATGTTTTGATCAATGGTTTGCCCGGGAACGCCGACCGAAGTTGCAGATTTTCCACGGCTCGGTTCATCGTTCACGGCGCATAGAAACTTGATTTTTGGCCAATTTGCGCTCAAAATTGGAATGTCCGCCAATTACGAAAAATGTGTTCCCGGAAATAACGAACAACTTTCGTATTGGCCAATTTTGAACTTCTATAGTGAAATTTGGAGAACGCGCAAGAAAACCATTTCAGCCTTTAAAGTAGATCTAGGGTTTGACCGTGGTTAGAGATTTTGACCGAGGTCTTTTTGTGCAAAAGTGTGCTCGATCACGTCAAAAATGCTTAGGAGGTGATTTAACCTCGATTAATTTATGTAATTAATGTCATTAGCACAATTAAACATCAGGGATGTTACAACGACGACTCCACGACGGGACTCCGCACTCACAGATCGCGATAACGAGTACTCATTCATGGAAGTTTTCTTCATTCATACTTAAACAATTTCATTAAAATTGTTTTTGTACAACCACTACTACGAGCTAACTATTACAAGACTACTGGAGATTGAGTTTCTCGGTGACTTGTTCAGCAATGGGCGCCATCTGCTCCAGCAGCTCCGCGTACTGCTCGTCGGTGCAGTTGGCGGCTAGCCCGCCGGCGACTACGTCCATAGGAGCTTTTGGGAAGTATGACTTCATGAAGGCCAGCACCTGGTTCGGGATTGACTTCGCCAAGTGCTTCACGTAGGTCGCCAGGAGGCTGGGGGCTTCCTTCAGCCGGTCCACCAGTGGGGCTATCTTCGGACCGCCAGGGTGAGGCACCAGCAGCCTCGCGATGGGGAGTGTGGCTTCCTCGAGTTCTTTCAGCTGAGCCCGCAGCTTCTCGCAGTCCTCGCTCAGCTTCTGTAAGGATTTGTAGTAGTTGACGAGGTCACGATCGATGCTATACGGAGCTCTATGTGCTTGTCGCACTCGTAAGCAAGCTCCTTATAATCGTCCCCTCCGCATGCGGCGGGCCTCCCCGCTCTCGGTAGAAGAGGTTCTTCATGTCGGTCTCTGAAGCCCTCAGCTCGTCGACGCGAGTCTCGAGCTCTGCAATCAACAAGGCACAGCGGGTCAGACTACTTCAAGGTGCATCCAATAAGTACTCAACAAGACAATGTTGTACCTTTGTTCTTGGTGCGGAGAGACTTGTTCTTCTGCAGCAACTCGTCGCTCTTCACTTGCATGTCCTGGATGTCATTATGATACTTGGCGAAGGCGACATCTAGCTTCGACTACATCGCGGCAGCGTGCTTCCGGAACTTCACGAGCTGCTCTTCCAAGGCTTCCGGCCGGAGTACTGTGTCGCCGAACCCTTGAAGCATGTAGGACTTCTGACGGGACCTCTCCGTGACGTCCTGCAACAGACTACAGATATCAACTGGGTACACAACACTAAAGGATTTACTACTCAAGGGTGTCGATTACTCACCTTCATCCATTGCTCGGCTTGGCGCACTGCCGCCTGGTGACGAGCCACCGTCGCTGGGTCGACCAGATCATCGATCAACAGCTCGCCCCCGCCACGACTACTCGTTGCGGCCTCGGTCATTGGTGCCGAGCGGATTGGCTCCGCGTCCTGGATCTCCGGCGAGCGGACGACCACCTCCAGAGCGGGTTCTGGCAGCGCGTCATCGCCTTCTCCTCCAGTCGCCGCGGTGGCTTCTCCGATGGCCACCTCCATTGGTTCGGGGGTTCCTCCGGCAGCTCCCTGAGCCTTCGGTGTCACACCTTCTACGGGCACCGCAGCCGGGATATCATTCCCCTCGGCTTCAGCACCTGTCGACAAGAGGACAAGTGTATCAGTCATACCTGGCGACTATGACTACTCTTCGGGGCTAATTGCACCTGAGTGAGTACTCACCTTCAACGACACTGGCCTCAAGCAACGTAGCCTCAGTGGCCGGCGCCTCGGGCTCTGCCTGAGGGGCGGGAGCGGACTCCTCAGCGGGCGGCGCGGCTTCCGCTTCCACCACCGCTATGGCGGGTTCATCCCCCTCCCAGGACAGGTCCATCGATTTCCTGCAGAGTACACAAGCCGGTTGTCAATCAAGTACGACTACCACATCCAACGTACTACTCGGGAAGGATCAATACTTACAAGCTTGACCGGACCACCGTCACGGTTGGGGCGCCGAGGATACTGACGATGTCGACCAGTCCCGCCTTGGCAGGCGCCTCCTCCTGCGCCTCTATAGTCGCTGCCTCTTCAGTAGCAGCAGCGGCGGGTTCTGTGCTCCCCTGAGCAACAGGGGGCTGGTGCTCCATCTGCGCTAAGAGCTCTTCTACGATGGGGGCTGGGCTATGACTACCCCCAGCTGCCTGCCCCACTGTGTCCCAGTCGCCTCCGTCGCTGTCGCTGTTTTAGACCGGCAAACCTACTAAGGGGAGTACCTGAAGTAGATGAATGTGGCCTCGCCGAGATAGGTAACTCGAAGGAAGAGACACGTGGCACACAATTTAGACAGGTTCGGTCCGCGAGGTGCGTAATACCCTACGTCCTGTATGCTGCGTAGCTCTGGATTGATTGGGTACGATTACAAGATGGTGTAATTGTAGGCCGTGAGATGAGATGATCTAGAGAGGGGTCCCTGCCTCGCCATATATAGTCCGGGAGGTAGGGTTAAAAGTCGGAGTAGGGAGAGAGTACTAGTCGAGTACGTCTAGGAGTCTTCCATACAGTGCGGGACATGTACAGCTTCCTAACCGTGTACTTCTCCTCTGTAGTCCTTGTGCTCCACGCCATCAGGTGCCGTGTAGCGCAAGCCGGGTAGTCCCAGGGGCCCACCGAGTAGTCGGTCCTGGTACCCACTGAGGTAGTGGGCCCAGGGAGCTCCATACGACAAACCCCCGAGTACTTTGTAGTCGAGAAGGATAGCTTCAAGTAGTCTTGACGGCCTTAACGAGTAGTGCTCCAGCGTCCCCGAGTACTAAAAGTCAAAAGTCCTCAAGAGTAGTCGAAGTATCCCGAGGCTGGAATGTACTCCAGCTGATGTTTGCACAATCTTGAAATCTTCTCGAGTAGTTCCAAGCGTCCTCGAGCGCTGCCCTTGAAGGTCTTCAACAATGCCCGTGTTGTCTTGAAGAAAAAACTGATATGGAAGTGTGATTGCAAAATCGCACTCCATATGGAGTAGCCCCCGAGCCTTAGGTTGAGTCGTAGGCTCTGGCTGAGGGTCCATCTGAAGTCTTGGCAAGAATCCCTAAAAACCCGAAGAAAAAACCGAAGGACACGTGGCACGGAGCCCCCGAGCCTTGAGTCGAGTACTTCCTCTCGAATTGAAGGGTCATCTTGTAGAATGTGTCCTGAGATGCTCCTGAGTCTTGTCACTTCCCAGGTAGTCGAGTAGAAGTAGCCGAGCCCCCGCGATGAGGCGCGTCTACTAGTAGAATACGAAGAGTCACACACGGCCGCTGAGTCAGCCGAGCACAGACTTATCCATCCGGCCGTTGGAGGGCTGTTTTGGCTTATAAATAGAAGCCAAAACCCTTAGGGTTTTTCACCCTACGCAGCTGTAGCCATTTCAAATAGATCTTGGCCAGAATCGGCGCCAGTGCACGCCGCCGCCACTGTAGATCTAAGTGCGCCGCCAAAGCAAGCCACCGCGGTAGCCCCGAGCGAATGCGCGTGAAGATGCCGTGCACTTGGAGGATGAAGCCGTCACCATCCAAGACCACGAAGGCCACCGGCGGGAAGAAGAGAAGTCGGGACGAAGCCGCCGGATCTGCCGCAGCAGCAGCACCGCCGATGTCTCCACCGCGGCCAGATCCGAACCGCGAGTGGAAAAAATCGAAGGCAAAGACCGAAGACTTGCTGGCCCTCCTCAACAGCGGATTCATCCGGGAGAAGGAGGTGGACATGTGAAGGGCCGCCGCCGGGGATCCGTACCCGATGGAGAAGAGCGAAGATGAGATCCCGATGTTCGCGCGCTTCGCGGAGCGTGGGCTCGCACTCCCGGCGAGCGACTTCTTCAAGGGGCTGATGGGGTACTACGGCATCGAGTACCTCAACCTCAACCCCAACGGTATTTTCCACACCGCCGTCTTCGTCCACTTCTATGAAGCGTTTCTGGGGATCAAGCCCCATTGGGTATTGTTCCAGAAGTTCTCCCGGGTGAAGCCGCAACCTAGCGCCAACAACCCGCGGGTAGTCGGAGGAGCAGGAATCCAGATGCGGGAGGACGCCGCCGAGCAGTACCTCTCGTACAAGCTCATCGACTCCAATCAAGACTGGAAGGCGAAGTGGTTCTACATCACGAACCACCACCCAGGGTTGCCGAAGCCGAGCGGGAAGCAGCCGAAGCATCGCCCGTGGTGGAACACGGAGCCGACGATGCAGGAGGGGATCCAGCTCCCTGAGTTGTTGGCGCGGATCAAGGCGCTGAGGGAAGCCGGGCTGAGGGCCAAGCACGTGGCCTTTAGCTTCATGAAGCGCAGGGTGCAGCCACTGATGGTTCGCGACACCCTAGGATTTGAGTACACCGGCGACGGCGACACGTCGCGGATGCCAGGAGAAGAAGTCGTCGACGACGACATTGTCGACTGGCTGGCGCGGATCTTCAAGGACATGCCACCGTACACGGCGTGCCCCATCCCGGAGTACTCCGCCGTGCGCCCGCCAAAGGAGGTAAGTAGCCGTACCCCCTGTCGAGTACCCATTCCGTGCGAGTAGTCGTGTTGACAAATTGTGCCTTGCAGGATGACTTGAAGAAGTTCGTCTCCAAGCCGCTGCCGCCCCCTCAGGAAGTTGAGATCCCAAAGGAGGGGAAGACCAAGGACAAGGAGCGGTGGGAAGTCGGCGAAGGGGACGACACCGTAGTCGTGGAGGACACGTCCGATGAGGACGACGACGAGGAGACGTTGCCGGACCGCTTTCAGCTGCGGTCGAGGTTCAGCTGACCTGGCCTACCTCACGTACCCCTCGTGCAAGATCCACCGGCTAGCCTAAAGGCTAGTCTGGCCGCGCCACCGCGGAGGCCGCGCAACCCCGCCCGCAAGTGGGTGTCGAAGAAGCTGAAGGTCTCCGAGACCACGCCTCAAGAGGTAAGCCATCTTGAGTGGTGTAGTCGAGTACTAGTCTCTCGAGTTCACTTGCTGATGACTGAACTTCCTTGCTTGCAGGAGGTGCCGCCTACGGAGCCCGTCGAGCAGGGCGACGAAGGCGAGTGGAACACGGTGGGGGAACCTGCTGGGAGTCGTAGCCCAGCCCCCACTGTCGAAGAGCTCCTAGAGCAGATGGAGCGCCAACCCCATGCTCCTCAAGGGAGCACGGAGACCGCAGCCGCAGTTGCAGAAGAGGTGGTGGCCGCGGAAGCGTAGGAGAGTGCTGCACCGGCTGCTGTTGCTGCAGAAGAAGCAGTGGCCGTAGAGGCGCAAGAGGAGGCTCCCGTCGAGGCTGGACTAGTGGACATCGCCAGCATCCTTGGCGCCCCGACTATGACAATAGTCCGGTCAAGCTTGTAAGTGTTGAATCTTCCCGAGTAGTACTTGCTGTAGTAGTCGAGCTTGATTGACAACCAATTTGTGTACTCTGCAGGAAATCAACGGACCTATCCTGGGAGGGGGATGAACCCTCTACAGCGGTGGCGAAAGAAGAAACCGCGCTGCCCGCCGAGGAGTCCACTCCCGCCCCTCAGGCGGAGCCCGAAGCACCGGCTGCTGAGGCTACATTGCCCGAGGCCAGCATGGTCGAAGGTAAGTGCTCTGCTGAGGCTATGGTACTCTCCAAAGAGTAGTCGTAGTCAATGATGCACTTGTCTTCGTGTTGACAGGCGCTGAGGCCGAAAGGAATGACATCCCGTCGGCGGTGCCCATGGAGAGCTTGACACCAGGGACTCATGAGGCTACTATCGGAGCCCCCGAGCTGATGGAGGTAGCCGCCGAGGAGGCTGCGGCAGCGACCGGAGGAGAGGATGCCACCACGCCGCCAGAACCCGCTCTGGAGGTGGTCGTCCGCTCCCCGGAGATCCAAGACGCGGAGCCCATCCGCTCTGCGCCGATGACTGAGGCCGCCACAAGTAGTTGTGGCGGGGTGGAGTTGCTGGCGGACGGCTTGGTCGACCCGACAACGGTTGCTCGGCATCTGGAGGCGGTCCGCCAAGCCGAGCAGTGGATGAAGGTGAGTAGTCGCTACTCATGAGTAGTCAATCCTTTAGCGTTGAGTACCCATTTGAAGTGTATTGCCTGTGCAGGACGTTGTGGAGAGGTCCTGCGAGAAGTCCGACATGCTTCAAGGCTTCGGCGACGCGGTGCTTCGAGCTGAAGCGCTGGAGGAGCAACTCTTGGAGTCGCGGAAGCATGCGGCCGCCATGCAGTCCAAGCTTGATACCGCCTTCGCCAAGTATCACAACGACATCCAGGAGATGCAGGCGAAGAGGGACGACTTGGTGCGGAAGAACAAGTCGCTCCGCAACAAGAACAAAGGTACGCCACCTGTCTTGTTGAGTACTTGTTGGTGGTCGAGAGGTAGTCTAACCCGCTTTTCCTTGTTGTTTGCAGAGCTTGAGACCCAGGTAGATCAGTTGAAGGCTTCAGAGACGGATGTCAAGAACCTCTTCTACTAGGAGCAGGAGGCCCGCCAGGTACTCGAGCTAGATTATAAGGAGCTTGCCTCCGAGTGCGACAAGCACATGGAGCTTCGTATTCCTTCCGATCATGACCTCGTCAACTGCTACAAATCATTGCAGAAGCTGAACGAGGACTGTGAGGGGCTGCGGGCCCAGCTGAAGGAGCTTGAAGAAGCCACTCTCCCGATCGCAAGACTCCTGGTGCCTCATCCTGGCGGCCCCGAGATAGCACCCCTAGTGGATCGACTGAAGGAAGCCCCCAGCCGGCTGGCGGCCTACGTGAAGCATCTGGCGAAGTCGATCCCGAACCAGGTGCTGGCCTTCATGAAGTCCTACTTCCCGAAGGCGCCCGTGGATGTAGCCGCTGGCGGGTTAGCCGCCAACTGTACAGACGAGCAGTATGCGGAGCTGCTGGAGCAGATGGCACCAATTGCAGAGCAAGTCGCCGACAAGCTTAATCTCCAGTAGTCCTGTAATAGTTAGCTCGTCGCAATTGATGTACAAAAACAATTGTAATGAAATTGTTTGAGTAATAATGAAGAAAAGTTCCATCAATGAGTACTCGTAGTCGCGATCTCAGAATGCGGAGTCCCATCGTGGAGTTGTCGTGAGTAGTCGTACTCGGCAGTAGTCCCGTTGAAGGGAGTAGACAGTAAAGAAGATGATGAACGATCAAACTTTATTACTGAAGAAGTACACCTGGATGGCCAGGGCCGTAGTTACAGAGTAGTCGCCAGGACCCGGAGGCCGCTTACGGCTAAGTGGTGCTAGGGCGAGTAGCCGCTTACAGCAGTAGATCCGTAAGTAGCCGTGTAGGCCGGATCTTGGAGTACATGGTCTCTTAGTAGACCGCCGCTAGAGTCCTTTGTCGCTCGTCGCGGCCCGGGATCCGTAAGTAGCCGCGTGGGCCGGGTCTCGGAGAGGAGTAGTCCGGAGACTAGTGCTCGGACCGGAGGCCGCTTACGGCTAAGGAGTCATCCGAGAGACCGGAGCCGGGGACCGGAGGCCGCTTACGGCGGAGGGGTCTTGATGTAGTCGTCTAGACTTGAGCCCTAGAGGAGTCGTGTACACTAGGCGTAGAATCGACAGAGCTGGTCGACGTTCCACGAGTTGTTGACATCTTCGCCTTCAAGTGTCTGGAGGCGGTAGGAGCCCGGCCCGGTCACCAACTGTGAAGGGACCTTCCCAGGGGGAGCTGAGCTTGTGTAGCCCTTCCGTGTTCTGGATATGACGGAGGACGAGATCGCCAACGTTGAAGGAGCGTTCCTTGATGTTGCGGTCGTGGTAGCGTCGGATACCCTCCAGGTACCTTGCTGATTGGACGAGGGCAGCGCAGCCGAGCTTCTTCGAGTCCATCGATGTCAACTCGTCTGCGTCGTCTTCGAGAGATGCCTTCGTCATAGTGCTCCACCGCCGGTGAGTTCCATATGACTTCCGCCGGAAGGATTGCTTCGAGCCGTAGACCAGGAAGTAAGGGGATTGCCCCGTTGGCTTCGAAGGCTGAGTACGTAGCCCCCAGGGTGCGTTGGGTAGTTCCTTGATCCACTTGCCTCCTTTAGAGTTAGCAGCGTCGTGTAGCCGCTTCTTGAGAGCGTCGAGCACCATCCCGTTGGTGCGCTCGACTTGTCCGTTGGCCTGAGGATGGGCCACTGAGACATATCGGACGTCGATCCCGCTGTTCTCACAGTACTCCCAGAACTGGTGATTGTTGAAGTTGGAGCCTAGATCTGTGATGATGCGGTGTGGTAGTCCGTAGCGATGTACGAGTTCGTCCAGGAAGTCGAGTACTCTGTCAGCCTTGGGGCATGTGACCGGCTTGACCTCGATCCACTTGGTGAACTTGTCGATGGCCACCAATACTCTGTTGAAACCACCTGGCGCAGTTGGCAGTGGCCCAATCATGTCGAGCCCCCAGCAGGCGAAGGGCCAGGTTGGCGGTATGGTGACTAGCTTGTAGGCTGGGATGTGTTGCTGCTTGGCGAAGTACTGACATCCTTGGCACCTTCTGACGAGTTCTTCGGCGTCGCCCAGAGCTGTGGGCCAGTAGAAAGCTCGCCGGAAGGCCTTGCTGACAAGTGTGCGAGAAGACGCGTGGTTGCCGCAGACGCCCTTGTGGATCTCCTCCAAGATGTCCTTGCCTTTTTGTCTGGGGATGCACTTGATGAGTATTCCAGAAGATGTGCCCCGCTTGTAAAGTTGTCTCCAACGAGGATGTAGGACTTGGCACGGCGGATGAGCTGCTCGGCCAAGCTCTTGTCCGAGGGAACCTTCTGCTAGATGAGGTAGTTGATGAAGGGTTGCCTCCAGTCCACGTCGATCATCATGACCTCCTGCCCAGCCGGTGGATGCGCTGGGACAGTGGTCAGTGGTGCCGGCTCCGGGATGGATGGCGCGTGAAGCTCGTGAATGAAGACACCCGCTGGTACTTGATTCCAGGTAGATCCAAGCTTCGACAGGACGTCCGCTGTAACGTTGTTGTCGCGGATGATGTGGTGGAACTCGAGACCATAGAACTTGTTCTCGAGCTTGCGGACTTCTAGGCAGTAGGCGTCAATGTTCTCCTTGTTCCGGTCCCAAGACTTGTTGACTTGGTTGATGACCACTGCGGAGTCGCCGTAGACTAGTAGCCGCTTGATGCCTAGTGAAGCCGCGAGGCGGAGCCCGTGTAGGAGAGCTTCGTACTCGGCTTCGTTGTTTGAGACCTTCCAGAAGATCTGCAGGACGTACTTGAGTTGTTCGCCCGTTGGAGAGATCAGGAGTACCCCTGCACCTGCGCCCTCGAGGTTGAGTGAGCCATCGAAGTACATCACCCAATGCTCTGGTCGCACGGTTGGGGTAGGTAGTTGATTCTCCCGCCACTCTGCCATGAAGTCGACTAGCGCCTGCGACTTGATGGCTGTGCGTGGCTTGAAGTCGATGGTGAGGGCGCCGAGCTCGACTGCCCACTTGGAGATTCTTCCAGTAGCATCTTGGTTCCGCAGGATGTCGCCGAGCGGGTAGTCGGTGATGACGGAGATTGAGTACTCCCCGGAAGTAGTGTCGTAGCTTGCGCGAGGTGATGAGTACCGCGTACGGGGAGCTTCGCACGGGCTGGTAGCATGCCTTGGACTCGACGGGACCTCGGCCGACGAAGTAGGCGGGCGCCCGGACTAGGTAGGCGTGGCCGTCTTCCTGCCGCTCAACAATGATGGCAGTACTGACCACATGAGTAGTCGCAACGAGGTAGAGCAGTAGCTGCTCGCCTTTGCGAGGAGCCGTGAGACTGGTGGCTTTGATTGGAAGTCCTTGAGCTGAGCAAGGGCTTGGTCTACCTCTGGGGTCCACACGATCTTCTCTTGGTGCTTGAGTAGTTTGAAGAAGGGGAGCCCCCGTTCTCCAAGCTTCGAGATGAATCTGTTCAAGGCCGCCATGCACCCGGTCAGCTTCTGGACGTCTTTGATACACGTGGGAGCTTTCATGCTAATGATGGCAGAGATCTTCTCGGGGTTGACTTCGATGCCGCGTTGGCTGATGATGAAGCCGAGTAGTTTGCCCGAAGGTACGCCGAAGACGCACTTGTTCCCTCGGTCTTGACGACCACGTCATCCACATAGGCTTCTACGTTCTTGTTGAGCTGCCTCTTGCAGCAGGCCTGGATAGCTCGTTGATAGGTGGCGCCGGCGCTCTTCAACCCGAAGGACATGGTCGTTTAGCAGTACACACCAAATTGGGTGATGAACGCGGTCTTCTCCTTGTCTTCTTCCTTGATCGCGATCTGGTGGTACCCGGAGTAGCAGTCGAGGAAGCAGAGCAGGTCGCAGCCCGCCGTGGAATCGATGACTTGATCAATCCGCGGCAACTCGAAGGGGTCCTTGGTGAAGTGCTTGTTGAGGTCGGTGTAGTCGACGCACATCCTCCACTCGTTCGAGTTCTTCTTGCGGACGAGGACAGGGTTGCCGAGCCACTCAGGATGGAAGACTTCTCTGATGAAGCCAGCTCGAGTAGTTTGGCGAGTTCCTTCTTGATGGCGTCCCGTCTGTCGTCGGCAAAACGTCGGAGGTGTTGTCGCTTGGGAGTGGCCTTAGGATCGACGTTGAGGCAGTGCTCAATCAACTCCCTGGGCACTCCCGGCATGTCCGCTGGCTTCCACGCGAAGATGTCGCAGTTAGCTCGGAGGAAGTTGATGAGCGCGTCTTCCTATTTGGGGTCAAGGCCGGCCCCGATGGTGGTGGTCTTGCTGGCGTCGCCTGTCCCGAGGTCGGTCGTCTTGACCAGAACCTCCTCAGTCGGCTGATGCTTGTTGGAGTTGTCAGACTTCTCAGGGATGTCGAGTTCACTTGTAGCATGTTTCTTCGACACGGCGTAGACCTCCATCATAGTGTTGGGTACTTGATTTGAAGAGGCGATCTCCATGGCCTCTGTATCGCAGTCGTGGGAGATCCTCAAGTCCCCTTGGAGAGAGAGTACACCCGCTAGGTTTGGAATCTTGAGTACCAAGTAGGTGTAGTGGGGCACCGCCATGAACTTGGAGATGGCCGGTCTGCTGAGGATGGCATGGTAGGAAGTCTTGAAGTCCGCGACCTCGAGCTTGATGTACTCGATACGGTAGTTGTCCCGAGATTCACAAAGGTAACTGGCAGGACCACTGAACCCAGTGGGATAGCCGCGTTACCGGGTATGATGCTGTACAAGGGCGTGTTGCTCTCGGTGAGCATGTGGGTGATGTCGAGCTTCATCTTCTTCAAGGTCTTGGTGAAAAGGACGTTGAGCCCGCTTCCACCGTCGATGAGGACCTTGTTGAGCTTGGAGCCTGCGACCACCGGCTTTAGGACGAGAGGAAACCGTCCTGGTTCAGAGAAGCTGGTCCATTGATCCACGTGGGAGAAGGTAATGGGTACCTCCGACCACCGAGAGGGGGTCGGAACCGCTGGTTCAATGCTCATGACTTCTCGACGGGTAGCCTTTTGCTCCCGCCTGTGCGGTAGTCCGCGCGAAGAGGACGTTGACAGTCTTGTCAGGTTCCTGGAAGTCGTTGTTGTCTCCGTCGTTCTTCTTCTTGCCTTTCTTGTCGTGAGGGTGCGGTGGCTCTGGAGCACTCTTGAGTGCATGCCTGAGTTGGTAGCACTGCTCGGTGGTGTGGTTGCCGTTCAGATGCCACGGGCACTTCTCCTTCAGTAAGTCTTTGAAGCCGCCGGAGTTCTTCCTCGAGTTCTCCTTCACAGGGCACTGGATAGTCGCGACAGTGTTGTCTGGCTTGCGCTTGCGGTTGGGACTCGAGTAGTTGTTGTTGTTGTGACCGCCTTGGTTCCCATTGTTGCCGCTGCCGCCGCCCGTGTTCTACTTGTTCTTGCCACGGATGGCATCGTACTTGGTGTTGGCCTTGTCTTCTTCATCCGCCCAGGACGTAATCATGTCCTTGAGGTGGGGGATGGACTTGGGGTGGTGACGACCGAAGTCTTCAAAGGTGCGGCGATGGTAGAGGCCGTCTTGGAAGAGGTCGTTGACCTCCTTGTTGGTGACGTCGACTACGGTAGCGCGCTTCTCGAAGAAGCGGCGCATGTACTTGCGGAGGGTCTCGCCTTGTTCTTGCTTGACCATCGCCAGGTCCATGCGAGTACCCAATCGGCCCATGGCGCCCGCGAAGTTGCTGGTGAACTGCTCCTTCAGCTGGTCCCACTTGTCGATGGAGTGCTTGTCCAGTGACTCGAGCCATGTGAGTGGGGCTTGGTCCAGGCAGAAGGGGAAGTAGAGGCACTTGGTGTCGTTATTGCCGCCAGGGTTCTCAATGGAGAGGGCATAGCACCAGAGCCACTGGATGGGGTCTTGCTTCGCATCGTACTTGGTGATCCCCAAAGGCTTGAACTTGTCGGGGAGGAGCAAGTTGCGAAGTCGAGGTGAGAAGGTGGGAAAGCCGTCATTGTCGCCGGCAGTGGCTGACTTCTTCCGCCGCAGCTCCTCAATCTTCTGGCGGGCGTCGTAGCCGCCCGTGGCGCTCCGGAGGCGTGGCTGTCCGCGTGGTCTCGACCGCCGCGGCCGCCGCCGTCGCCGGCCCTCTGTTGGCTCCATGGTTGGAGCTTCCGCCGTCGCTGCCGTCGCCGTCAGGGTCACGCCCGCCGTCGTCACGGGTGCGGTGAGGGACGACCTTGCGGTTGCTATTGCCACCCTGTGAGGGTCCACCAACGTTTGCACGAGTACGGTTGGGCTGGGCTGGGAGCACAGCTCGAGTACGGTTGCGACCGAGGTCGGCGCTGCGACTTGTAGCTTCGTTGTCGCGATTCCAGGCTAGAGGAGGCTGGTTGACCCTGTTGTCGACCTGCATGAAGTAGGCATCTTCAGCGAGCTTGGCAATGACTTCTCCGGCGCGTATCCCCTGAGCCTGGCGTGCGATCGCTGTGATCGACATGAGGCATTGCTTAGGGGTAGTGTGTACTTTGATCTCGACCGCCTCGAGAGCTTCCGCACGGTTGCGGATGGGGAGGTTGTCTCGGAGACGCCGGCGCCGTTCGCTGCGCTTCTTGTTACACTTGTGTCAAGCGTCTCTGTTAGCGGGGGTCTCGTCTGCAGGTGCATCAACAGACAGTTCGTCTGCGGAGATGTCTTCAAGGTACTTGTCTTGAGCCGTCCCTGAAGATCCTGGCGTGTCACCGGCAGCCATGAAAACTTGGCGATCAGGGGTGCCAAGGCTGGACTCAGAGGCTGCCACCTCAGTTGGTGTGTTCGAGTTAGCCCGGGCTAGCGGTGTTCTCTCCTGGAACGGGAGCGAGTCGATGTAGGCGACGTAGCGTGAGTCTCCACTTATCAGGTCAGCGGGCTTGCGGTCTGGCCAGTAGGCGAATCTCCCGGCCGGTGTGGACGTTATAACCAGCCCAGAGGCCGACCCTGATAAGGGATGCTCAGTAGTGTTGTCCTTGGACTCGGAATCCTCTGGGTCCGACCTGGAGTCGAACTCGTATGCGGGGTCCGAGTAGAACCCAGAGAGAGGGTTGGAGTCCGAGGCGTGGCCGGGGGCGGTGTCGGAGTCCGAGTTGTACTCGGGTACGGGCTCCTTGCCGGCCCGGCGTGAAGGAGGAGCCTCCTTGCGGGCCCAGCTGAGGATGCGGGGACCACGCGTAGAGCGCTCACGGGGTGGTGGGACCACGTGCGATGGCTGAGTAGTCGGCTCGCATGCGATATCCCATGGAGACGTCGAGTTCGAGTTGGAAGCGGACTCGAGCTCGAAGTCAGCGTGATGGTCGAAGAGCGAGATTTCGCCGAACTTGCCGGCGAGTTCGCTTGTGACAACTTCAGGAAGAGTCACGAAGCCGGTCTCCGGGTTGGGCGGCACGGTGAGGCGGCGCTGGAAGGATCCCGCGCCGTCAGCAGTGCAAACCCAAGCGCCGAAAACGAAGGTGTCGCTGTCGTATGGACCTCCCTGGGCCCACTACCTCGGTGGGTACCAGGACCGACTACTCGGTGGGCCCCTGGGACTACCCGGCTTGCGCTACACGGCACCTGAAGGCGTGGACCACAAGGACTACACGGGAGTAGTACTCGGTTAGGGAGCTGTACATGTTCCGCACTGCATGGAGGACTCCTAGACGTACTCGACTAGTACTCTCTCTCTACTCCGACTTGTAACCCTGCCTCCCGGACTATATAAGGCGAGGTAGGGACCGATCTCTAGCATCCAATCTCCTCTCATACAACCCACAGCGCACTATTGCACCATCCCGAGCTACGCGGCATACGGGACGTAGGGTATTACGCACCTCGCGGCCCGAACCTGTCTAAATTGTGTGCCACGTGTCTCTTCCTTCGAGTTACCGATCTCGACGAGGCCACATTCATCTACTTCGGGTACTCCCCTTAGTAGGTTGTCGGTCTAAAACACCGACAGACGGACCCTCTCCTACACCTACGACGACAAATCAAGAATGAGGAGAAGCTGTTGTTGAGGGGGAGGTAGCATCAAGGCGTGAACCTCCCTGGCGAGTTCAAGTGGATCACCCAGCTTCGAGGATCATCGGTGACATGAATGAACGCACTACACGGTTGAGGGTTCGGAACAATTCTCATTTCGCTCATGCTGCATTTGTTGCTACTTTTGAGCCCAAAGACATTGGACACGCACTATCTGATCATAATTGGGTTAATTCAATGCATGAGGAGTTGGAGAACTTTGAGAGGAATCAGGTTTGGGAGTTGGTTGACCCTCCTCCAGGATGTAAACCGATTGGTACGAAGTGGGTGTGGAAGAACAAAGAGGGAGAGAAAGGTGAGGTTGTGAGAAACAAGTCGAGGCTTGTTGCTCAGGGGTTCACTCAGAAGGAGGGGATCGACTACGAGGAGACCTTTGCTCCCGTAGCCCGTTTGGAGGCGATTAGGATCCTTCTAGTCTTTTCTGTGGCTAAAGGGTTCAAGTTGCACCAAATGGATGTGAAGAGTGCTTTCCTGAATGGTGTGTTGGAGGAAGAAGTGTATGTGAGGCAACCTCTGGGGTTTGAGAGTGAGAAGTACCCCCACCGGGTGTACAAGTTGAGGAATGCGTTGTATGAGTTGAAGTATGCACCTAGAACTTGGTATGGCAGGTTGAGAGGGTTCTTGTTTGAGAGAGGTTTTGAGATGGGGAAGGTCGATCAGACCTTGTTATTACTGAGGCAGGGCAGAGATATCCTGATTGTGCAGGTGTACATGGATGATATTTTTTTTGGTGCGAGAGGACATGAGTAGGGAATTTGAGATGAGCATGATGGGTGAGTTGCGGTTCTTCCTCGGGCTACAAATCAAACAATCAAAGGAACATTTGTGCAGCAAGCTAAGTACACCAAGTACATTATGCGGAAGTTCAAGATGGAGGATTCCAATGCTATGACGATGCCGATGAGTACGACTACGGCTCTTGATGCGGACGAGGAAGGTGAACACGTGGACCGAAGGAGTATCGAAGCATGATCGGTCACTCCTCTACTTGACGGCGACGAGGCCGGACATCCGGTTCTCGGTATGTCCGTGCGCTCGTTTTCAAGTGTCTCCAAGGACTTCGCATTGGCAAGTGGTGAAGCGAATTTTCGGGTACTTGCGTCACACTCCCATGTACCCACACATGACCAACTAGCCGATATTTTCACCAAACCCCTAGATCAAGCAACTTTCACTCGTTTGCGGGGGAACTTGGTGTGTGTTTGATTTCTTGAGTTGGGTGTGTGGGAGCTCCTTTGTAGCATACGTATAGCTTTCCTTTGTGCATTTCTTGCATTTGGCATGGCATATGTAACATGATGTATAGGCATCCTTGTATCTTAGATTGCATGCATTTTGTATCATATGCATTGGATAGGAAAAGCTTCTCCTATATACATTGTTCACCATGGAATGCTATTTATGTCTTTGTGAGCTTGTTTGGTATGCTATAGTAAGTTTGACTTAGCTCTTGATGATCTTGATGAATAATCCATGGTTGATGGCTATGTTTTTGAAAAATGTCACATGTATGCTCTCTCATGTGTAAATGCCTTTATATGATCTTGACATGTTTTAGTGGCTTGGCTATGCTCAATTTGTGGTTGGATGGCTAGTTTATTGATCATATGGGGCCAAAGGCTCATTTGCCATCATGAATGTTTAGCCCTCTTGCTTTATCTTGTGGAGGGGCATAAGTTCCTTTTTGTCGCAAAGACATTTCATGTACCATTTATAAATCTGAAAATGAAATGAAAAATGCTTGGAAAATGTGCTCCCATGTCATATGTGCTGAATCTATTTTGCTTTGGGTGCTAAACCGTTGCATGATGCCTACCTTTGAGAAGTCTCATACATAGAAGTATGCACATGGCTCGGTGGCTTCGACATGACATGAGGTGCTTGTGGGTGTTTGTGATGGTCTTATGATTAGAATGGCTGTCCTAGCATGACGTTTGTGTGGCTTTGCCATTTTGATATGCTTTGATCATGTTTTGGACTTTGCTCATGAGAGGCATGTTTTTAGAAAAATTGCCCAAATCTATCTTAGCTTCGTCCAATGGTTGTGAAACTTGGTGATCTTATAGTTGATGTAGATACGAAGCTATAGAGTATCTAACTTGCTCATTTGGACATGTGTAGCATCCTATGTTGAATTTTTTCTACTAGAGAAGCTCTAGGTTGAAAGTTTTGCATTTTTGGCTTGATTCATGCATTGCCAACAATGGGGAGAAGTTTGAGTTTGAAATGGCTTGCTTGGATGCATTTAGAAGGTTTTCGGGTGGTTTCGAGCCATTTCTGGGCTCGGTGTGCACCGGTCTGACCGATCGAGGTCACCGGTCCGACCGGTCGAGTCCGGGTCCCGTGCACATGTTGGGCACCCGTCCGACCGGTGGTGGTGACCGGTCCGACCGGTGTGAGTAGAAGTTGTTGCGGCTGCCCCGTTTTTTTCAAGTGGTTTGCATGCATTCGTCCAAGGGGAGGTGCATTGGTTCAGGGGGAGCTTGCATGTGTGCGGGCGAGCTCTTTGTGGTTTTTCGAGCTTTGTTTTGGTGGTTTGCGCTCTTTCCTTGAGTTTTGTTTTGTCTCGGATGTGTCGAGTCGTTGCCCTTGCCTAAGGGGTCCGAGACTTGTCTTCTTCAAGTGATCTTGCTCCTTGCCTTTGTTTGGCTTTCGATAGCTTGTTGGAGTTTCTTTTTGTTCGTTTCTTTTCCTTTTCTTTTCTCTCTTGTTACTTTTTGTGCGTGTTGTCAATGCACTCATCAAGGGGGAGATTGAGGACCATGTGTGGTTCGAGGACCGGTGGATGGTCGCTTCCTTGTGTGATGAATGATTGACAACGTTGTGTGGACCGATTCTTGGCTAAGTATTGCGGGTGCAGGTTGCGGCTTGACCGGGTGTTGGTGCGGGTGAAGACCAAGCACGAAAGGTCGTCGCCGGTGAGGCCTCCAGGTGTGGAGAAGACAAGTAGGCTTCGTTCGAGGGACCCGGTGGCCGGCGGGGGGCAAGTGCGGGCCGCATGGTGGCATGAACGAGAAGATGAAGTCATGGACGGTTTCTTGGTTGAACCTCAAAACCAAGGTCGAGCCGGGACTACGTGGGAGCCGAGTCATGAGTGGCGATTGGTGGAGGCTACACCGAGTTCGCGGGGTTTCCGGTGGTTCACCAGAAAACCACTGGGTTCCTTGGTTGATCCACAAAGCCAAGACCGGAGAACCGAAGACGGTCTTTGCAGGCGGTGCCGGACCGGTCTGACCGGTGGGTACCGGTCTGACCGGTGAGGAGCACCGGTTGACCGGTGTGCGACGATGCAGTCCGAAATCTTCAAAGCGGAGGACACGCGTCGGGATCACAAGGCTTGCGTCGAGGCTAAGCAGGTTGCGGTCGCCGGCATCCGTCCGATGGAGAAATCTTGAAAACTTCCAAAACCGCCCTTGAGGGGCTTATATCCGTAGTTGTTAGGAAAGGGTATTTTAGACTTTTGGTTGCCTCCATATAACCCATGAGGTGAGAGGATGGCGGCCAAGCCTTGGAACCCTAGTTCTTTTGCTTTCCTATTTTCCCTTCCTATTTTGTAGGATTTCCATAGGACTAGCTTGAGAGCTTCATGGTGAGATCTTGTGAGAGGGTTAGATGATGGGGCGGCAAGCTAGACCTTGTAAGAACCTTTTTTGCATGTATAGATGATTCGGCGTGGTTCGTCAAAGTTTGGATGTGTTGTTCCCGAGTTGTTCTTGGTTGTGATTTTTGGAGCCCTCTTTTGGTGATTTCTTTGGGTTGTTTTCGGGACCTTGCTCTTGGGGATTTGATGGGGGAAATTTATGGGAACCCTTCGTGGTTCTTTGGGCCGTGATTCCCCTCCCAAATCCGTGAGTAAAGGGGCTCGATTTTGGGGTTTCCGCAGTTCTAGGGTTAGAGGTGTTTTTGGCGGGATTTCTTCGATTCCTCCTTTTTGGACAAGTTTTGGTGGGATTAAACTTGGCTATGGACTCCTCATGAGGTGTTCCTATTATCCCTAAAGTCTTGTTCAAGTCCGTGGAGTGATTCGAGAGATCGAGATATGGATTTGGGGGAGTTGACCCGCGGAGTCTGTTCATCCCGAGCCGCCCGAGGCTACACCGGTCGACCGGTGCTCTTGACCGATCCGACCGGTGCAATCCTCGGTGGGTTTTTGCTCGGGTGAACGTCTAGGTGTGTTCACTGTTGTTCTGTGTTGGGGCTGTTTCGAGTTTGGGTCAGTTTGGAGGTCGGTTGGCCTGTTTGGTGCTTTGGGGGCTTTCAGGCTGTGACCGGTCTATCCGGTGTGTCTCACCGGTCTGACCGGTGTGGAGCCACTTAGTGGAAGTTGCCCAGTTTCACCAGCAGGGACCGGTCTGACCGGTGGTGCTTATCAGTCTGACCGGTGTTGGTCAGTGGACTCGAGGTTTGGTGTTCAGCTGCGTTCTCGGGTCGGAAGGTTGTGTGTTGGTTCCTAGGTCCAGTGGCACTCCAGTGGCTACGTGGGCTTGACCAACTTGGGTAGTGAGTTGGATATGTGTGTTGGAAGCCGTGTTCATCTTGTTGGAGTTCCCATCTCCGTCGAGAAGAATTTTTATCGGCTCCCATTCACTCCCCCCCTCTCTGGTTCGCCGTATCGGTCCTTCGGCCAGTTTCTGTTTGATGGTTTGTATGCCTTTATCAGTGTGTTGAGCAGTGACAATTATTTCATAGAGATTGGATTTTGCAGCTAAGGCATAAAGATGTCCTTGCTGTACCACTTCTAAGTTGAGCCTTCTCATTTCTTCACATAATGGGGCACTAACTGGCTCTAACTCTAGATGATTGCAGTGAGCTTTGCGGCTAAGAGCATCTGCAACAACATTCGCTTTTCCAGGGTGATAATGCACTTTTAGGTCATAATCTTTAATCAACTCAAGCCATCTTCTTTGCCTCATATTCAACTCTGACTGAGTAAAGATGTATTTGAGACTCTTGTGATCAGTAAAGATGTTACAGTGATTACCCATCAGGTAATGCCTCCGTATCTTGAGAGCGTGGACAACGGCGGCTAACTCAAGATCATGGGTAGGATAATTGATTTCATGAGGTCGAAGTGCCCGTGAAGCATAGGCAATGACTCGGCCTTCTTGCATAAGAACATAGGCGAGACCCGTGCCTGACGCGTCATAGAAAACTTCAAAAGGTTTGGAACTATTCGGTTGCACTAGCACTTAGGTTGAGGTTAAATGTTGTCGCAACATGTGGAAGGCTTTCTCACATGCTTCGCTCTACACGAACTTCACTCCTTTCTTGAGCAGTTCGGTCATAGGTTCCGCGATTCTAGAGAAGTCGAGAATGAATCGACGGTAGTATCCCACCAATCCTAAAAAACTGCGGATCTGGTGCACGGACTCGGGTGGTTTCCAATCCATCACCTCCTGAACTTTGCTAGGATCTACGGAGATAGCATCTTGGGAAATGGTGTGCCCCAAGAATTTCACATTCTTCAACCAAAATTCGCATTTGGAGAACTTAGCATAAAGCGTGTGATCCCGCAAATGCTGAAGAACAATGCGGAGATGTTTGGCATGTTCTTTCTCATTTTTGTAATAGATGAGGATATCATCGATGAAGACCACTACGAATTTGTCGAGTTCCGTCATAAACACTAAGTTCATGAGGTACATGAAGTAGGCTGGGGCATTCGTGAGACCAAAGGACATTACCAAGAACTCGTAAAGACCATAACGAGTGGAGAAAGCGGTTTTAGGAATATCACAAGGTCGAATTTTGATTTGATGGTAACCAGAACGAAGGTCAATCTTTGAGAAAACTTTGGCTCCTGCCAGTTGATCAAATAGAACATCGATTCGGGGAAGAGGATATTTGTTCTTGATGATTACTGCATTGAGTGGTCGGTAATCCACACACAGCCTCGAGCTACCATCTTTCTTCTTCACAAAGAGAGCAGGGCAACCCCAAGGAGAAGAGCTCGGCCGAATATAACCCTTATCTAACAGCTCCTGGAGTTGATTTTTCAGGTCGGCCAATTCTTTGGGTGCCATGCGATAAGGTCTTTTGGAAATGGGTGTAGTACCTGGTTGGAGTTCAATTACAGACTCAACATCTCTGTCTGGTGGCATACCATGCAACTCATCAGGAAAGACATCTGGATACTCACACACTACTGGAATTTCATCAAAAAGGGGAGATAATGGTCACATAGGCACAAGAGTCGGTACCGTCCTGGAAAGGTAGGTACAAGGTGGTGTGCCCGACCGTAGTTGAATTGATCTCTACAACCCTATCTGATAAATCTAGAACCACCTTATGTCGGTTCATCCAATCCATACCCAAGATAACATCCATACCTTCCAATTTTATGGTGATGAGATTTGATTGAATAACCTTACTTCCCAACTTTAAAGGAACCCCAAAGGTTACTAGGTGAGAAGAGATGTTTCCACCAGGCGTGGTAATTTTATAAGCTGATTTGGTTTGCATTCCTTTTAGACCCAATTTGCCCAATAGATTCTGACTTATGAAACTATGGGTAGCTCCCGAATCAAATAAAATCTTAACAGGGGTATCGTTGATAGAGAAGGTACCCGTGAGCACTGAAGCTCCCTCCGGGATGTTGTTCATGGCAGTGAAGTTCAGCTTGCCCTGGCATACTTGCACCATAGGCTTCTTGGCCAGAGTAGAAGACTTGTTCCCTGTACCTTGATTCTGGGGGTTGGGCTTGATCTGCTTGGGCTTGGGGCACTCGCTGATGTAATGCCCGGCCTGACCACAGTTGAAGCAACAGCGATCACCGACGTTGCGAGGAGCTGCATTAGGCTTTGGAGCCTGCTGCTGAGCATTTCGGAACTAGAAGTTCCTGAGGGTTTGCCTTGCGATGGTTTCATCGTCCAACGTCCAGTTGAAGATTGGTGGGATGGGTTTGGAACATTCTTCTTCACAAAGCAAAACTTCTTATTTGTTCCGCTGCCCGGAGTAAAACCAGACGGCCTCTTTTTGTCCTTGTGGGCCTTCTTCATGGCATCCTCTTGGGAGATAGCCTTGTTCACAAGCTCGTGGAAATTTTCTGGCTCGAACAGGTTCAATCGCTCGTACAACTTGCCATCTTGCCCATCGCAGAATCTTTCCATCTTCTTCGCATCAGAGTCTATGTGATGCCCGCCATATTGGCACAAGGTGTTAAACTTCTAGGCGTAACGGTACACCGTATCCGACCCCTGCCTAAGGGCCAACAACTCCCTCATCTTTTTATCCATTAGACCCTTGGGAATGTGGTGGCTCTTGAAGGCTTGCTTGAAATGATCCCAAGATACAGCACGCCCTCGCTGCATGGACTTGAAACGATCCCACCATATTAAAGCTTCTCCTCGCAGCTGCAGAGCTGCGAGGTTGGCTTTGTTCTCCTCGAAGCAAGGCAGCACAAAGGAAGTGAACTTCGCCTTGATGGCCTTGACCCAACTTCAGCTTCCAGGGGGTCTTCCGCCTTGGAGAAGGTCGGTGGCTTCATCCCGATGAACTGAGCGTACGGGGTGACCTGATTAGGCCCCTCGTGATTGGCCCCGTGTGGCGGCCCTCGGTTCATCTGCTGAGCAATCTGTTGCTGCGTCTACAAGATCTGGCACAACACCTCGGTTTGTGTGGCCATGAAGGCCTCCGACGGCGTCATGGGCGGTGATGGCGGCAAGTCACCGCTACCGTTCGCTTCGAACCCGTTGGGAGAGCTGCGCGTGGTTCCCACCATCTGAAATGCGAGCCTTTATTAGACACATAGCCAAAAACCTTACTCATAAATGATGAAAATTGCAATCATGCATAACCATAGCTCTTTCGCACTCATATGATGATGACAGCAACAGTCGAAAGATATCGTGCAACCAAAATAAGATCCATATAATCATTCTTCAACATAGTTAGAAGATACGGTAACTCGAGTTCCTCGAGCTAGCCTTCAACTCGTGGCGATTTTTTCCCATTTCGTGCGTACGGAGAAGGTAACGTACGAATAATCACCAAGCCGCTTTGGCCACTGACCGACACTGACCAAAAATTCCGTAGTTCTCTCATTATCATGCAAAATGCTTAGTGTTGGCAAGCGCGGTTATGGTAATGCTCAACACACTTGGTTAAACAACTCGCACAAGATCTCAATAGCTCAGTGGAATCACATCAACTCGAGTCGAAACACAAAGTGCTTAAGCATTCTTTATTACAACACGATGGATGGGGTCCAAGGACACTACAATACTCAAATCTGAAAAACCTCATGATACAACTGAGTTACAATGCAATCGCATTGCACGACGACATACTCCTAAGCGGACTACCACACTCATCCCGTAGATGACACCTAGGAGCACATTCCTTCTTGGTGTCGTTCACTAGCATCCTAGTTACCCACTAAAGCACCACTGCCCGCAAGCGAGTCTGGTGGAGTCGGTAACGGTGGTCCTGCCTGGCTCGTCTGATCTAGACCAGACAGACCCTACTGCTCCTCCGGGTGTGCCTGTACTGCACCTCGGCCTCCTCCACCTGGTGCTGCATATCCGCAATGTTCTGAAGTAGCGTCAGCCTCGCAATCTCATACGCATCGGCATTCTCCTCCAGTGTGTGAACCTCTGCCTCCAGATCTACAATCCTCTGTAGGCGGTCGCCTCTCTCTAACTCTAACTGGAATCTCTTGGCACGCAGCCTGTCATTCTCCTGCTGCATTCGAGTAAGTGTAAAATTCAGGCCGCTTTGGTGGGTTGCCGATAGCCGCCGCCAATCTCCGCCTAGCCGCCCCCAGACGCTGCCCGATAATCGCTGCGGTATTATAGCGCAACCCCTGAAGTGTGAAGACAACGTTAAGACAACGAGCTAACGTCTGAGTGACATCTAGCGCCTCCTCTAGCAACAACAGCTCCCATAGGTGATCCATACGGTCCAACCATGCCGGGTCGTGAGGACTCATAGCAGGAAACAATCCGAACGGTGAGAGAGCTACTATAGTGTGGTTGTGGTCACAGGAGTCCGTCAGCACTCGTAGAGCGGCTGACTCGATGGTCTCGTGGGTGATGAAACCCCAGTAGACAAAACTCAAGTCGAACCAGTCGGCGTGGTCCGGGTGTGGTAGTACAGTGACAATCACCCTGCAACGGGGAACACCCATTCGCTCGAAATCGGACACCTCGTAAGTCGGTGGAGTGGTGTAGCCAGTGGCGCTGAGTGCTTCCCACGCAAGACGTGGAAAACCCTCCCAGTGCAACCCGTTGGTACGGATTGTACCGTCAGCGTCGAACTCGTGAAACACGGGGAAAACCATTTGTACAAAAAAAAGGTAACGCATGTCAGGTCTCAAGGAGAATGACATGTCAAATGGCGAAGGTCTGGCAGTTGTGAAGAAAATTCATAACCAAAAATCCAGAACCCTACAATTTTCCCCCAAGTTATCCCGGCTACTACAATGATTCTCCTTTTGCACACTTTTGGTTTTCAAAGGTTGAGCTAGATCAAGGAGACCATGGAAGGATGCAAGTTTAGATGTGCCTAGAAAGGTGTAAACCGAGCCGAAAGAAGCTGTGAGCGAAATTTACGAACGAAAACCGGATTAGCAAGGAATAACTTGTTTTAGCATACTGGTTTAATTAATTCCTAACACGTGGTACAAAACCAGGTGAACAAGCTTTTTCAAAATTTTGGCAGCACGACAGCCAAGCATGAGAGGCACTTTAGTTTATAAAAGCACACACTAGCAAAATCTTCCTTAGGGAGTATATAGAAGTTCGGCTTTGGGTCCATTTTAATTTGTTTCGATTTTTAATATGCATGCAAGGCGTCCTATTCGACCTCACATGGTAATCAAGCCAACATCGAAGTTAGTGCCGGTGGCAAGGCTTTTATTTGTCTCTCCCTATGATATCTAGCCGAGAGCTATACGGTACTCGCTTAACGACTAACGAAGCACTGTTATGTACCTGCAGAAAACGAACCTTTCGTGCGAGCACAAAACGAAAGTGTCCCCATACATTACCGTTAACTATAGAAATGGTATCCATGCGTTAAGCCGCTGCATGGACAGCGTCCAATCTCGGACACCCTCTGTTTGAATGGAGTGTATCCTTGCCTCGCATGATCGACAGGCGGAATGCACACGTATGAAACACGTGGCGAGATCACAACTCACAAACAGACGCGAAGATGGGATCCGTGGAATGGATCACTCCATCAACCCTCACAATTCCCGTGATGCGGTATAGCACACGTATAAAACACGTGGCTCATCTAGTTTGGTTGTGCAAGAAAGTAAGTCTGACATAAAGTAGATGTGCTGGAAGTTAGCAAAATAAACTATAGGTTAATAAGCCACCTGAGAGAACCCAAAAATTCCCTCTAGGGCCTCTCGGTCTAGTTTATCCTTACCGGACCAACGTATTTTGGGAAATCCAAACAATCTTGGCTAATTGTATTCAAAAACCGGTGATTAAAGTTATTAATTAATCTCTTGTGCATATAATTGCTCTGATGCCAACTGTGACAACCCGCCCAGGAAAATACCGTACTACCCCCTAAACTAATCCACTTTGGTCATTAAGCAGTAATAATGTATCATCCTGTCTTTAGTCGTCGAGTTAACGCCCGGTAAATCACTTAAGCAACAAGGATCGATATATATATATGCATTAAAACTCACATGAAGGCGAGTCCAGAGATACAACATAATTAACATCCGAAATTTACCCCGAAGGGTTTAATTATTACAAACTGAAGTTTTTGTCATAGCAACATAGTTCAGAATTTTTCGAAACAACGGAATTTAACTAAAGTGGAAAGCGAGAGCACCACGGGAGGCCAGCCATGATGCCTTCAATCGTCATCTTCCACCCACTCCAGCTCCCAGCCGGGCGGAATCTCTCCGGGCCACACATCACCGAAAGCATTACCTGGATCAACATATTATAGCAAGGCTGAGTATACTAATACTCAGCAAGACTTACCCATCGGTGATAACTACTTCACCAACTCTAGACATGAAAGGCTTTTTGGCCTCTGAGTTTCTTTTGCTGAAAAGTAACAAAGAGTATGTCCATACTTTCAAGATTTTAGCACAAGTTCTAGTGGGTTTCATCTTTACTAAATTAGCCATCTAGTGCAGGAAAAGTTGTACAATACAATTAATCAAGCATAGTATTCATCAACTTCCATCATTAGGGATCTCATGGCTAGTGGAGTAAGTAGTCTCAGATAACGGTGACAGGCCGACAACCGATTGATTCAGACCTTGCAAGGTAGACCTAAACAAATGGTAGGATGCCCCCCGCGAGGACAACCACCAAGCGGTTCCCAAAACTCTTGGGGTCGGGATCGAATCCTATAGTCTTTGGTGCAGGCTATCCGGTATACCCCACGAGGCACCCGAACTCACCGTACACCACCGGTAGCTAGCCGTGAGACGCATCCTTAATGAGTAATAGTAAGATCCCTCTCCACCTCATTAAGGTACTAGGCTTACCGGTCCCATTCCCGACAAGTGCTTAGTACGTTCAAACACTTGACCCACAATAGCCATTCGACCGGAGCCCACATCCCATGCTCTTACCACATGAGCAGTCCATTTAAGAGATCTGGTAATCTAGGAACCTATTCTCGCCAGTGACATTATCACCCGACTTGTAACGGTCCTATAGCTTAGCAGCTATCGATCTATCATACTAGTAAGGACACAGGTACCTAGAGATCATGCATCTATGGTTCCATACAACTCCTGATCTTAAATGCACATATATCCATAGATAATTATATAACAAAATTTGAAAAGCTGGGACATATGCACCGGGGCTTGCCTTCGTTAGCTAAGTTAGCTTGAGCACCCTCGGTGTCGCCGAGTACTTCCACGTACTGCAGCGAAGCTTCTGCTTCTCCTTCCTCGGATTCCGGGATGAGTGAGTAGTCACCGTCAGGAAGATCTACACGGAATGCAATGCAGGGTTCAGGTGATGTGACAATTTGCTCATCTTAACCAACTCTTGTTGTTCATATTCACCTTAACATATAATGAACTATTAATTTCTTTGTATGAAGGTTATTATTGATATATGTTTCATTCTTTTACTACACACTTGAATTAATGTTCCCTTTATACTCGATATTTCATGTGAAGGTTTATTCCTTTTACCTCTCACTAGTAAGGGTGTGTACAAAGATATTTATTCATAAATTAATTCGTTATCAGCAGGGGTGTGTTCTTAGCCTTTCAATTAAGTTTGACATCACTTCACAAAAAGGAAAAAAGAACTAAAATGCATTTTTCTAATTTAATTAAAGCATTACTCCATAAAGTCATTTAAAGTTTTTATCATCAATAATTCACTAAAAATTTAAAGAAGGGTTTCTTAAGCATCATAACACCTATACTGAACCACTGGACTCACATGCAAAGCTTGGAAGCTAGAAAATAAATTACTTTGGAAAAGAACAAAAGACTAGCTAGCAATCAAATTAAATGCATACAAAAATAAATGAGCATCAAAATGCTCCAATCTTCCTCATACATGGTCTCTAGTCCTAAACAAGCCTAAGGAACCAGCAAGCACTCCTAGATGCTCTACTGATCTTGCTTCATTAATTTACAAAGGAAAACATGCACAATTTAAGAATAAATATTTCTGGTCATCCAAAAATCATGATTACTTCACCAAAGGTGTGTTTTGGTATAACAAGACAGCATGCACAAGTTGGGCACAAAAACATAAATATTTTTAGTTACAATAATCCACTTGGCAGATTCTGCATAAAAAGAAAACAATTTATACAAAACTATTTATTGCATAACTTTGTGATATTTTTTGCACAGGAGCTATACATAACATCACACACAACATATCCAAAAATTTGATATAGGGGACTTGTGGATTTTGAGTTATGGCAAATCTAGGATTTTCACCTTTCTATTTTTCATGCTAAAAGTATCCAGAATCAAACCATGTGAGTATAACAAAAGTTGTAGCATTTTTCACAACGAACCCAAAAAATTTTAGTTTGCATTTTTCTGAATTTTCTACAATTTTCTACGCATTTTACAAATTTCTGCAAAAGGAGTACAGTATTGAAGATGCATCTTTGCTACTAGGCCCCTGAAAAAAATTTGGACTCGCAATTGGGTCCCTCGACCATGGGAGGCGGCAGCGCCGGCCGAATTCCGGTGAGCCGGTCGCGCTCCCGGCCGGGGAGGCGGTGGGGCATGACCACATGCTCACCTAGGGCGTGGGGAAGACCGGAGTTCGAGCGGGGACAGCTCCGACGAGGGCGCGTGGCGACGGCCGGTGGTGGCGCCCGCGGCAGGCTGCGCCTCTGGTGGGGGATGTGTAATGCCGAGCAACGGATGGCGGCGCCAGTTTCTAGGGCTCCTAGGGAGTAGGCTAGGAAGGTTGGGCGCACTGGAGGAGGACGGGGAGGCGAGTTCACCGGCGGCAGGCAATGGCGGGCACAGTGGAGCGGCGGTGACGGCGCGAGGAGGGCGTGGCACTCAGTTTTTATAGGCGAGGCCCCTCCGGTGACGTCGCGGTGATGACGGAGATACCGCCATAGCACGGCTACCTCGGCTGGCGCGCGAGGCCCTGGGAGGACTCCGAGGAGCCTCGGGGTGCGGCGCATGGGGAGGTGCGAGCCTCGGGCGGCGGGTGGCCTTGGGCGGCGCGTGGCGCGGACGCCGAGGCCACCGGCGTGCGGGCGTGGCGCGTGGACGCGCGCGCGACGTCGCGGCGCGGCGGCGCCCTGGCTTGAACGTTTTTATGGTCCACTGTTTGGGCGCATTTTTCTCCAATAATTTGAATATAAGTTGACCAAACTTTGAATACAAAAGTTGTAGATCTAGCCACCCTCTACCACTTTCAAAAAGGCTCTATGGGGTTTTTCTCAATAGATTTTGCACGAAATAGTTGCCAACTTTGAATGCCAGCCTGTGCTCATGAACAGGAGATGCTGACCTTGGAGCAAGTTTTTCGTGCTTCTCCACTCAAAATTTGAAATGCCAATCGATATGAAAGTTGTGTCCCTCAACAAGCTGGACAACTTTCTTAGAGGTAGATTTTTAAGTGTTTAGGTGAATTTTGGAGAACGCGGCAAAAATTCCGAAAGACAGCTATGGACACTAGGGTTTAGTTGGGGTTTGACAAAGTCTTTGACCATTGGTTGGCCGCACAAGTGTGTCCATTAGCCTAAAGGGTCATTAGGGTTGGTTGGTGAATTTTTCGAGGTGAGGACCCAGGTTGACCGTGATTTGACCACTGTCAGCCGGGTTGACCGACGGTTAGGGTTAATTTAAAAACCTAGGGAGTCACAAGAATCATGGGGATCAGGCCTGAAGCATCACCATACGCTCCTCGCTGAAGTTTACATGATAGGATCCAAGAAGAAGAGAAGACGGCACCACACTTGAGTTGCTAGATCAACGGAGTTCAATGCAAAGTTTTATGCGACATCGGAGCCCAAGTAAGTGTCCTATCTTCTAAAATTTATGATAAAGTTCAAGACCACAACCTAGACTTAGTTCCAACATCAACGAAATTAATCATGGGAGATGGTAGAACTATTAGACCTCTAGGTATTGCTTGTAACATGAATGTAAAAATCTCTGGAAAATGTATACCAACCGATTTCTTTGTTATTGATGCTTACCTAATAATCATGATCACAAAATCCTAGGTAGGCCCTTTCTTAAGTTGGTTGATGCCGTGTTGGATGCCGGAAAAGGCAAAGTAACAATGAACCTTAATGGAAAGAAGTACACATATAACTCACCCTACACCCTTTCCTCCCGAAGACGAAGTAGAGGAGGTAGATAGTCTTTGTTTTGTTGAAACCCTTAGAGACCCGCTGCAAAGAGTGACAAAAAATCAAATTAATGATCAACAAGATGAAGAACTAGAAGAAGCAACAAAAGGCTTAGAACCACAAGATGGAAGCGTGGAGGAAGAAAAATTTGAGGACTTAGGAGAAATTAAACTCGAGGAGCCACAAGTACCCGTGGTAGACCTTAAACCTTTGCCCAAAGGATTAAAGTACAAATTTTTGGGCCTAAACAAAACTTATCAAGTTATTGTGGGCGACGAGTTGAGTCCCGAAGAAAATGAGAAGTTGTTGATTTTATTGAAAAAACATAGGAAGGTTATTGGATATTTGATTAATGATTTCAAAGTCCTTAGCCCAACCTTTTGCACTCATGAAGGACCGATACGGTGAACCAGAGAGGGGGAGTGAATGGGAGCCGATAAAAATTCTTCTTGAAGGAGATGGAAACTCCAACAAGATGAACACGACTTCCAACACACGTCTCCGACTCACTACGCAAATTGGCCAAGCCCACGTAGCCACTGGAGTGCCACTGGACCTAGGAACCAACACACAACCTTCAGACCCGAGAACGCAGCAGAACAACAAACCTCGAGTCCACAGACCAACACCGGTCAGACCGGTGTGCACCACCGGTCAGATCGGTCCCTGCTGGTGAAACTTGGCGACTTCCACTAAGTGGCTCCACACCGGTCAGACCGGTCGAAGCCTGAAAGCCCCCAAATCGCCAAACAGGCCAACCGACCTCCAAACTGACCCAAACTCGAAACAGCCCCAACACAGGACAACAGCAAACTGAAGGATCAGATGGCGACTAGAGAGGGGGGGAGTGAATAGGAGCCGGTAAAAATTGTCCTCAAAGAACCCGACCTGTATCCTAGACAAATCCCGGTCACACACAAGCGATGGATCGAATCACACACCAATCGCCAAGACAACGAGGTTATTGTTCAACCTCTAGTCCTAGGAACGATTCCTTCACGCACACGCGGAAGCACAAGAAAGGAAGGGATGAATCGAACCAAGAAACAAAGCACACAGGCTCTGGCGAACCGTCCGGCCAGGAGGGGCGGACCGTCCGCACTGGCCTCGCGGACCGTCCGGCTGCTGCCGCGGACCGTCCGCTCCAACACTGCGGCGGATCGTCCGGCCCTACGCCGCGGACCGTCCGTTAAAGCACACAGAACCAACAGAAGCGACCCGAGAAAAACAGACTGTCCGCGGGGAGCACGCGGACTGTCCGCCAAGCACCCGCGGACCGTCCGCCCGCTGCTGCGGACCGTCCGAAACTTCGTCCAACCAAAACTCAAAATCACGACGGATCGAAACGAAAGGCGAGCAAGAACACGAAGAACACCCGATGAACACGTGCGGCGCGGACCGTCCGCGAGGAACGGACAGAGCAGAAAAACGCCCGACCTCGAAGGTCAACTCCCCCAAAACATCATCGGATTTCCCAAACGGTAGAAGCTGTAAAGACAAGGGTTTGGGGACTTGAAAAGCGTCACACAAGGATGCTATAGCCCAAAAATCTTGCCTTCTAACTCCCTAAACCACTGGGAATCGCGAATCCTTTGAGCACCACCAAAAACTAGAGCACCGAACGAAAATCCTCGAATCGAAGTGGTTTCCCGGCGTTTGAGGGCACAAAAGCAATCACAAAGATGCACGAGACATTCATCCATGTTTCCCTCAAAGAAATCCGGGGAGAAACCCACTCAAATCCGTGGAATCACGCCAAGAACAAAGGCACGAAAACAAGCACAAAAAGACCACGAAAAACACAACTCCGAATCTTCTATACAAACCAGGAAAGATTCACAAGGTCTAGCATGCCGCCCTAGCATCCATCCCTCTCAACAAATCCTAGAGAAAATGGAGAAGAAAATATCTACGAAAATGAGTAATGGGAGGGGGAAATGAAACCCTAAGTCGCGGAGAGAGAGAGCCACTCACACACCCTCATGGCTTATATATCGGGTCCCGCCGGAGTGGTAAATGACTCGACTACCCCTAACTTAACTACCTGCGATACAACCCACGCAGGGGTATTTAGGTAACGTTTGTGGGTATTGCCATCGGACGGCCACGCCTTTGCCGCACCCCGCGTCCTCCCGACGCAAGCCATGCGATCCCGCCGCGTGTCCTCCGCTTCTAAGCTTCCCGACACGCCCGGATCCCGTCTCCGTCGTGTTGGGCCCTCGGACTTGGTTTTGAGGCCCAAACCAAGAAACCGTCCTCCGATGGTTTTGTGGGCAAACCACCAAACCCCGCATGCTTGGTCCGGCCTCCCGCCAAACCACTTGACTCGACCGCCACCGTGCACCGGCTCGCTTGTCCATGACTTCATCTTGCTTGTGTCGCCACCATGTGGCCCGCACCCGATCCCCGCCTCGTCCACCGGGTCCCTCGAACCGAGCCTACTTATCTCTCCATCTCCCGGAGGCCCCTCAAGGCTGAAGACCTTTCGCGCCCGTTCTTCACCTGCAACAACATGAACCAGGCCGCAGCCTACACCTGCGCACTAAGCCAAGAGTCAGTCCAACACCCGTTGTCAATCACTCATCACTGAGGAGCGGTCATCCATCGACCACTGGGACGCTCCTGGTCCTCACAAACTCACCCAGACGTTCACCCGAGCAAAAACCCACCGAGGGTTGTGTTGACGTAAAATGTGCACTTAACGCCAATCACACGGCAAGCCGAACAAAGCTAGCTTCGCACGCGCGAGAGAGCAAATGACGTGCCGATCAATTTTTCCCGAAAATTAACAAAAGATAAAACAGTTAAATACCAAAGCTTGGAACGTGCTCGGGTGATACCAGACAGTTCCATATTTACGGCTAAAAAGCCAAGCAAGATGACACGTAGCTATGTAGAGCTATCTGTCAAAGAACCACAACCATCCGGACCATTACAGAGGAAAAAAGGAATACTGCCGAATGGATGACGTAAGCATGACGACGATCGGTCTTTGTATAAATAAAGATGCAAGCACAAAGTTATGACCGATCCCCATGAGGTTTATCATTAAATAAAATAAGGTAAAACACGGACATGATCATGTATTAAATAAGCATGCATAGATCCAAAGCACTAGTCTACCGCATGTCTAGGTACTTTAAAACCCGTCGGGTACGATAACAAACAAATCTATCCACCGCATGATACGACTTGCATGAAAAACATACCACTTTCCACAAATAGATCTATCCACCGCATGATACAACCTAAATATGGAAAGCTAAAAGCATACATCACTTAAGGCATAAACAATGCACGTGATCTACTCGTGAAAACATAACCGAATACGGGCCGAACGTACCGATTCGAGGTCCATGAAGAAGGAACAAACATTACCACGTGGATAAATCTATCGATCGATTTGGGAATCTAATCCACCGGATGACTAGCTCCAAAGCAATCCAAAAACCCGCATCTACCGCATGATACCCGGTTCTTTCAAGATTTATACGAACAAAGCAAGCTTGAACCCACAACACGTGACAACCTAGATCGATTCGGTTTCGGCTATCGGAGAGCATAAGATCCACGCGTCAAAACACGAAACCTGCTCGCACAAGGATCTTAAAAGAAATATAGCCGATCCAAACCCATCTGGATTGGGCAAGGGTGTGTTACATGAATTAAAACATAAAGTAAAACTCATGATAACACGGGATAACTTAATGAATCTATTGGATCTTGCCAAAATCCAATAGAGTCGATAACTAGCTTCGAGCCAGATCTTAGCCTACCGCATGGCTCATGATCTAACAAGAAACCCTCTTGAACCAAGCTTGAATCTACCGCATGACACGAAGCATGGTAACAAGACTACTTGCATCGATCTAAATCCACCGCATGATACTAGACATGATACAAGGTTGCGGTACTCACGGAGGTCGACGGATCGATTGGCCCTCTCGAAGAACTCGACGACACGACAAGGACTCTAGGGTTTGGCGTAAGGCCGGTGTGTATTGAGGAATGATCGTGTTTTTTACATACATCCGGGGATCGTATTTATACCCCGCCGATTACAATTGCGAATGGATTCATTGCCTAACTAAACTCGATCGCTTTGTCCATCCATTCGTCTCTCCCCGATTTGAGCCACGTCACCGTCCAATCCCGCAAAATCAGCTCTCTTGTTCCTTTGCCGAACCGGGAGCAAATAGCCGACCGCGGATCTCTTTGCCGAAAACTTCGGAAATATCCTTCCTTTCACCGGACGGACTCTTTTTCGAATCGGACCCACGGTCATACTCCTTACCAAATTTTGGTGTTAACACATGCCCCTTCAATTGTGGGATAAAAGTAATTTTGTTCCACAATTGACTCCGACCACGAATCCTTGAGTCAAATCAGTCAACACCGTTCTTCGCAATCCGCCGGAATCTTCGTCCAACCCTAGATCCCTTTGTTCCGAGCTCGAACCTCCAATGGCAGCTCAGAACCAAGATGCTCAGGTAAATTTATCCCCCGCAAACCTTGTTCGGCATTAGGTTTTCAATTTTACCTGAGATTTTCCTTTTCCGCTCTCTTCCAGGAACCTTCTACTGCTCTTTTGATTCCTATCGAGGCCAATTCGCGAGCCTTATTTCCTTGGTCCCGTGGGGAATCCCGATCCTCGAGATCTTATTGCCGTCGAATCTCGGAGAATCCCCTTTAAGGCAGCTTTGTCCCCACCTCCTCGGTGGCAAGATGCATTCAAGAACCGGCCTTTGCCCCCAATTGCGGTGGAAGACTTGGTATCGGAGGATTCTTGCGGATAAGAGTGGATTGACCAACCCGGATGCTCTCCGTATCGCTCAATGTCCGGAGTTATCCGTGGCCGAGACACCCAAGAATGAAGATCTTCGATAGCCGCATGCCACTTCGGTCAAATGGCGTCAACGCCTTCCTTTTTGGGCATGGCCCAATGTCTCCAACATTGGCCGATGTATACATGATCACCGGCCTTGACATCACCGGGTCCGTCCCGCCACGGAACTTCAAAAATTCTTCACGCCGGACGGGGGTAAAGCCGGGAAATGGCTACAAGCATTATATCCCGAAGCACATGAAAGATAATCCCCTTGGCGAAGTTGAATACGAGCCTTTACGAACATGTGGCTATGCGGATTTGTCTTCCGTGGCAAGGCCAACGAACCCACTTTGAATCATATCGCAATGGCGATTCATCTGGCTAGTGGCAATCGCCTCCCTGCGGGAAAATTCTTCTTGGGCGTGTATATCATATGCTTCATCAGACTGTTACCCAAATGTACACCAGCCAGAGGATAACATGCGTCAATGGCCCTTGGTGGTTTGTTCAAATGTGGCTGCAGGCTCCACATGCATCGGATTGTCGGCGTCGATTTGAACTCCGTGTTCTTCCCTTTGTCCAATCACCCCGAAGGAGAGCCTCAAGCTACCGGAGGATGCCAAAACCACGGAGAAGCGGCTTCAATCGTTCTCATCCAGCAGGACATCGGCCCGGCTCTTCGAGTTGTTCTTCAAAGGCTTCTCCAATCCTCTTTGGCTTCCTTATCTAGGCAATGACACTTTGACCTTCCCTCGTCGAATTTACCTTTGAGCCCGGCCATCAAGATAGGGGATTCTTGGAGATCTTTAATATCACAATCCGCCCATGCATACTACCGGCCGAGTTCAATGGGGGAAGGCGAATGTCGGCACTTATGAATACTACCGGCCCAATGTAATGGCCGGACAACTTGGATGCGGCCGGATGCCCCCAAGATTGTTTTTGCACGAATTCCTCAAACCCGGGGAGGAAATCAAAGAACCGATGCGGGCGGCGGGGTTTTCAACTATGTGTGCGGTCCCATGGTGTACACATGTCCTTTCGTGCCCACAACCATAGCTCACCCCACCTTCAACTCCCCGGTGGCAAGAATTTCATGACCATATCTTCGGTGAGCTCGTTCATGTATTACGTGCGAGTTGGTACCGACTTTCGCCAACTTCGGAGGTAATACAATGAGCCCTTAGATCGGACCTTCCTCTCTATTCATGGTTCCGACCTTTATCTTCCCGTTCACGAACACGATTACTGCCCCTCGAGCCGGGGCAATTGCTTACAATGCTGAAGGCCCAATTTCAGCACTGGGATTCAAATCCACAACCCTGCACCAACTAATGGCCAGGTATGTTACCGCAGACCCTAGCCTTTCTAGCCTTGCTGCAGACAGGAGGCAAGGTCTGCATCTGATTGCCCTCCAAGTGCTAAAAGGAGAAGAACTGTCAAGAAAGTGCTTGTTGAGGTAAAACCCTTTACCTTCTTGATTACTGGGTCACTCTGTTCTTGATGGATCATATCATTGTGCATTTTCGGACCGAGCCCGGCGGCCTTCGCAGCCGGTACTCGCCGATGCCCCATCCACCGGTACGACCTTTCTTGTTTTTTCTCAAGGATGAGCACCGGCACTTACTCTTTCAAGTGGACATTTGCGAGAAGAAGCCGTGGAAGAACAGCTTGTAGATGTTCCGGTGGTTCAATAAGCGAGTCCATCCAGGGTTGAATTACCCATCTCGGTGGAGATCTCATCTTCATCACCTTCTGCAGAAGAAATAAATTCTCCAGAGATGAATCTCCCAACTCAACTGGAGCCTACAAGTTCTCCCAAGGTGCCGTCGCCTATTGGTCAAGCAGAGATAACCAACCCAATAGAGGCGGCAGTCCTGACTCCTCTCCAGCCAGAAACCCACGAGCTGCCAGTGGCCGCATCGGCACCTCCTAGCTCGGAAGTTTCGGCTCTTCTTGGAGCGTCTTCTTCACCTCGCGATCGCCCCCGCCCAAGAAACCGGCCACGAGGTATCCACCGCGCTTAATTTTGGTACCTCGATGTTTAGCATTCTTAACTTGGCGATGTCATTTCTCAGGATCAGGCTCTGTCATCATCAAGCCTGCCATTAGGGAGCAATCTAGCTGCTGAGGTGATGGGAGGAGCATCCCAGCCGCTGCCAGATGAAGTGTTGCCCAAACTTAAAGAAATTGCAGCCTGGCTAGAAAAAGATGTTCAGGATCAGTTCAATGATCTTCATCATTTCGAAGAGATGTTTGAATCCATTAGTCAAGAACTCCCTGAAGACATCAGAACTTCTCTGTCATCCGTCTATGACTTGGAGCCCCTTTATGTACCCTTAAGGCGCGCTTGGAGGAGATTGCGCTCCCGTCCGGCCATTGAAAAGAGGAAAACCGACGCTGAACATGCCATGAACGGGACACAATCCCAAGCGAGAGAACCATAAAGATGCGGCGGCTAACCCGCAAGCTTCTTATGATCTGAAAGCTGCTAGGAAGGCTGCTCTAGAAGCCGAACTGAGAAGCCTGTCAGCGGAGATGGAGATTGACCAAAAGAAAATAGCCGAACTTCCTGGATTGATAGCAAAGACCCAAGCGGAAGTAGAATCGGCTGTCACCAGAATAGAGCAATGCGATGCGGAGCTTACTGACTTATCTGGTGCCCAAAAGGACTGCCAGGAGATGCTGGACAATTCCCACTTGATAATATCCAATGTTCGTCGTGTACTTGCAAAACTCCTGAATGCCTGAATCCTCATTGATGTATAATTGAACTGGTCGCTCTCGTAATATCTCCTTGTGATTTGTTTCCTTTCCTTTGCGTACTTTGAGATGTAGTGCTGAACGACCCATTCGGCAGTGAAACGCTAACTCCCGAACGACACTTTGAATTCCTTTAGCCGAACCAATCGACCTGCGCACGGTCCAGCTTAGAACTCCAAACGACCCGCCGGCGGGCTGGTCAAGGAAATCTTTCCACCTTCCGATTTTATTGGGACGTGCGCCACGATCCACAGCCACGACTCGAAGCCACGATTCACCCCCCAGGCCTATAAATGTTGCCATAGGTGCCCCTAGCTCTCCACCAGGCCTTCTAGCTCTCGAATCTTTGCCAATCTTTAGCCTTCTCGAAAACAAGGCACATCCCAAACCACAATGGTGCGCCGCCTCAACCGCCGCCGTGCCTCCGACGAGGCCGAGGGGAGCAGCGCCAATGCGCGCAGGCGGTGACGATCGTCAATCTCTCCTCTGTGATTCTGTTCTTGATCTTCTTTTGCCTTGACGATCATCTCTCCTTTTTCAGGCTGATTCAGTGGAATCCGCCCCGCGCGCCGGCCAATCAGCCCCTGCCAGATGACTCTTCTGAGTCTGATGGCCACTCCCCGGTGCCGTACGGGGAAGAGGACGCCATCCGCTTCAAGGAGGAGCTAGAGGCGTCCCGTCGCGAGCTGGAGGACGTCTCCAAGAAAGCGGGTGTGGCCGAGCTAGAATGGGAGGACCAGCGCAAACAGCTGCTGGAGGCCATTGACGGTATGGCTCTGAGATCGATCCTTGATCTAGCCCGGCTCTCGATGCTAATCTTTCTCCGTTTGCTCTTTGTAGCCCGCGACGCCGAGCTCGACCGGCTAAAGACGCCGGTAGAGCGAGTTGGCCGAAAGGTGAATGCCCACGGCGACACGCCGGCGGAGCGCCCGACCGCGGTGGAGCGCCGCGTCGACGAGGTGGCCGTCCATGGCGTTCGTTTGGGCACCACCTTGGGCCCCGGCTGCGATGGCGACGCATACGGACGTCGACTACTCCACCGGGCCGCGTGGATTTCGGGGCGGCGCGCCGGAGGACATCGACGAGATCGAGCTCATCCTCCGGAGCGCCTTGACGGCCACGGCGACGCCATTGCCGAAATTACCCATCCCCAATCTGTGTTGAACAGGCTCTTCGACTAGATTGTACTAGGGATGTGTAAATATCGGCAATAGATGAAGAACTTTTGAATTCTGCACCTGTTCTGCGATGATTTCCCTTTGCACCTTGCATTTTGTGAATTTAATTGCATCCGGGAACTATCTTTAGCCGAACGCGCGAGAACAACTGCCCCTTGGCGCAAAATCCACAAAGGATCCCAATTCGGCAATCCGTAAACACTGTTCAAGAGAAAGCCCTTCGCACTTGGTGGAAAACCCTGCCGTTTGGTATTCCAACAGTGTGTACTGGCCAGTCATCACTCCCAATGCGTCTTCCCGGTTAATAAAATAGCACCGTGGGGTGCTCTGCAAATCCATTCACACACTCCTCCATCATTTCTCATCTCTTCCCCTGCCTCCGCAGGAAAAAACCCCAACGCCATGGACAAGGGTAAACAACCTCAGGGGAGCGGCTCATCAAAGAAGCGCACGATTCGGAAGTGAGTTTTCTTGATCCGCTCCCTGTTCTTCCGCTTGATCTTGCGCTTCATGTTTTTCCCCTCGTCCTTTTCAGCCTTGATTTGCTTCCCGAAGAAGTCATCGGGACCGAAGATGTGCTCCGAGTACATCTCCTCTCGATTCTTCTCTCGAAGCGAGGATGCCACGCCCGAACGAGAGGACCAACCATCGGCTGCGCCGCCGCGTACGGCACCTGGAGCATGGTCTCAGGGACATGTCCGCCCGTTGCCAAGCCGAGCGCGAGCGTCGCATGGCGCTGGAAGCATTAGTAGGGGGTAAATGCTCCTGACCCCTTCATGTTTGCATCCGGATTTCTTGCCTCTAACCTTGATTCTTCTGTTCCAGATGTTTCTGACAGGTATAGCAGCCTAAAGGCGGCCTGGGATAGCCTGGTAGAGGCCGCCAATCACGGTCATCCTCGTGCGTTCCAAGTCGCCGTCACGGTGGTCCTGGAACAACTGAAGAGGGAGCAGCAGCCGAAGAAGCAAAGAAAAGATTGAATCATACTTTCGCTTCTTCCTCCACGCCTTCTGCTTCCCACCTCCTCGGGGACCTAGTCATCGGGGCCGCTAGATGTGATCCCGCAAGAAGTAGTTGTAACGTAGTATTGAGCAAAGGGCAATGCATCCGGCACCGGCCATTCTTTCTTGTTCATGGATTTTGTTCTGAAGGCGGCCTCGTTCTCGAGCGCCGGCTATTTTGTGCCAGATGTGTGTAATCACCGATCGATCTCAATGCTAGGATAATACTTCTTCAGATATCTTCCATTTATCGCAGCGGAAAATTCTTCCCCTAGCAAAGTTTTTAATATGTATGCATTACCAGGAACGCATCTGACCACACGAAAAGGCCCCTCCCAGTTAGGGGACCATTTGCCGAATTCACTGTATTTAGTTCCAATCGGCAATAATGCTTTCCAAACTAGATCACCTTCTGCGAATTGCTTTACTTTTACTTTCTTGTTATAGTACTTGGCGACTCGCAGCTTGTTTTTCTCGATGTTTTCCAGGGCCCTGAGACGGATCATATGCAAATCTTCTAACTCATCCATCATTAGGCCACTGTAATCCTTGGAGCTCAACTCGTTTTGCAGCACTACTCTCCTTGACTCTGATTGCATTTCCCAGGGCAGGATTGCATTATGCCCGTAAACCAACTCGTAAGCCCACGGCGCTTCACCGAGTACCGAATGCCATCTCCTTGGCTTCGGTCGATCTTCTTCTCGTATCGCTTGATCATGATCTTATTAGAAGCCTCTGCTTGACCATTAGCTTGGGCATAATATGGAGAAGAATTAAACAATTTGATTCCCATGCTTTCGGCAAAATCTCTGAACTCTAATGACACGAATTGTGCCCCCTGGTCAGTGGTAATCGTCTGAGGGATCCCAAATCGATAGATGATGTGTTCCTTGACGAACTCGATCATGTTTTCTGACGTCACTTTCTTCAGTGGGATCGCCTCGACCCATTTGGTAAAGTAATCTGTAGCCAAAAGCACGAACTTATGCCCCTTGCTAGACGGCGGATTAATTTGGCCAATCAAGTCTATACCCCAGCCCCTGAATGGCCATGGCTTGATGATGGGATTCAATGCTGATGCAGGGACTCTTTGAATATTCCCGAACCTCGGCGGTCTTGACATCCCTTGTAATACTCAAAGCAATCCTCTAATATCGTCGGCCAAAAGCATCCAGCTTGTCTAATAACCCATTTCATCCGATAGGCCGATTGGTGCGCTCCACATATCCCATCATGCACCTCGCTCATCATGTTCTTGGCTTCTTCTGGACTCAGGCATCGTAGCAATACCCCATCTAATGATTTATAGAATAAATTATCATCCAGAAGAACGAACTTGATTGCCTTGTACCTGAGTTTCCTGGAGACTTTTCGGGATGGATCTTTCAAGTAATCAACGATTTCCTTCCTCCAATCATCTTCTGCAAGATCCTCCCTCAGTGCACACACTTCTGCAGCGAATGCTTCTTGACTCTCCTTGTAACCGCAGGCGCTCCGAGCTAGCCTTGTTTGCTTCTTCGTTATGCTCTCTAGGAATGTCTTTGTAGGGTTACCGGTGGGAAGCTCTTCAAGATTTCCCCGCACTCTTCGTAGTAACTCCTCAGCGCTTCGCTCCTGCACTCGTATTGGCCGTTCAATTGCTTGATTACTAGCTCTGAATCTCCATAGACCTCAACTGATACGGCCCCAGCTTCTCTCAAATATTGAAGCCCTCGAAGTAGTGCCTCGTACTCAGCCTGGTTATTAGTGACAGTGGGTTGTATAGGAATAGCGAATTCGAACATCTCACCTCTGGGCGAAATCAGTAGGATCCCTACTCCCCCACCTTTGCCACATGATGACCCGTCAAAAAATAAAGCCCAAGGGGTAATTTCAAGTAGATCAATCGAAGGGTCACGATGTTCAGTTATGAAATCGGCAATGATCTGACCTTTGATGGCTTTTGCCGATTCGAACTTCAACTCGAATTCTGATAAAGCTAAAATCCATTTGCCAATCCGACCATTCAAAATTGGCATAGATAACATATGTTTTATCACATCAAACTTTGAGTATACGGTGCATTCGGCATTCAACAAGTAGTGCCGAAACTTTGTACACGAGTAGTACACGCAAAGACACAGTTTCTCAATAGCCGAATACCTGGTTTCAGGATCAAGTAGTTTTCGGCTAAGATAAGCTACTACCCGCTCCTTTCCTTCGAATTCTTGAATAAGGGCCGATCCAATAGTTTGGGTATCGGCCGCCACGTACAACTTGAAAGGCTTGTTCAGCTGAGGAGGAACCAGCACCGGCGGCTCCTTCATGTACTGCTTGATCTCATCAAAAGCCTTTTGTTGTTCGTCGCCCCATGTGAATTTCTGATCCTTCTTTAGCTTCAGCAATGGAGAGAATGGCAACACTTTCTGCGATAAATTTGAGATGAATCTTCTCACGAAGTTGATCTTGCCGAGCAGTGATTGCAATTCCTTGAGGTTGGTTGGAGGAACGATTTCATCAATGGCTTTCATGCTCTTCTTGCCAACCTCGATTCCCCCTTCGTGGACCAAAAACCCCAAGAACTCTCCAAACTCGATACTCCAAATGCACACTTGTTTGGATTCATCTTTAGACCATGCTTCCGGTGCATTCCAAGGTCTTCTTCACATCTTCTAGATGGGTGTCATGACTTAAGGACTTGATCACCACGTCGTCGATGTAGATTTCCACGGTTTGCCGATCAACTCATGAAAAATGTAATTCATGGCCCACCGATAGGTTGCACCAGCATTTTTCAATCCAAACGTCATGACTATCCACTCAAATAGGCCTATATGACCGGGGCATCCGAAGGCCGTCTTTGATATGTCCCCTATTGCCATAAAAATCTGATTGTATCCCGCGTTGCCATCCATGAAACTAATCACCTTGTGTCCAAGCGAGCGGCGTCGATCAACAAATCGGCAATAGGCATCGGGTATCCATCCATGGGAGTAGCTCGTTTAGGTCCCCGAAGTCTATGCAAACTCTCATTTTTCCATTCTTCTTATACACGGGGATGATGTTAGAAATCCACTCCGCATATCCGCACGGCCGAACGAAGTTTGCATCAAGTAATCTTTCGATCTCCTTCTTCACATCGGCCAATACTTCATCCTTGTAGATTTTCCGGGGCGGTTGCTTATATGGTTTGAAACCGGGCTTGATTGGCAACCGGTGCTCGACGATGGAACGATCCAATCCGGGCATCTCCGAGTAATCCCGGCGAAGCAATCTTTATATTCTCCCGAGAAGCTCAATTAAGTTTCCCCCGAAGTCGGTTGCAAATTTGCACTGATGAACGTCGGCCTTGGCTTATCACCGCTTCCAATGTCAACTTCTTCTAGCTTATCGGCCGACATGAATCCTCGCCCTAACTTGCCATCAGTGCCATCCACGGGGTTCTCCATTAAAAATTACTGTAAGAGCCGACTGCTTGAATCGGGCCGTTGGTCACCGCCGACGGTTCAACGGGACCTTCTCCCCGGTCCTTCCCCGAGAAGCAATCGATGCCTTGGTACTCCCCGGAAGGCTGGTTCCATATTGGCCACGCTCACGGAGTCATCCGCCCGGACGACCTCGATCTCATCATCCACCCACCGGATGAGCCGTTGATGCATGGTGGATGGGACGCGGCGGTTGGCGTGGATCCGGTCCCCGCCCAAGCAGCGGGCGTAGGCCCCCTTGCCTTCGATGACAAAGAAGGTGGTGAGCGGCGTCTTGGACCCGATCATCAAGTCCACGTGAGCGCATCCTTTGGTGTCCGAGGGGTTACCGGCGAAGTCGTTCAGGATGATGCTTGTAGGTGTCAAATCGCTCGGGCCCATGCCAAGCTTCCTGAAGGTGGTGTACGGCATCACGTTGGCTGCCGCTCCACCGTCGACGAACATCTTGGTCAATGGCTTGCCATTGACGTACCCCCTCAAGTACGGCGGCCTCATATGGCGATTCTTGGCCGGTTTGTCGAAGATGGCCCGCTTGGCCGGCACCGGTTGTGCCGTCATCCCCTCGGGGCTGCTCGTCGTCAAAGGAAGCTTCCTCCCCGCATAATGCGGTTAGCGGGAGCCATGAACTCGTTCGGCGGGAAGTATACCATGCACGCGGGAGCCGAACGCTTCGATCCTTCCGGCGGTCCTTGGGACGCCACTTCGCCTCGTCCGGATCCCGGCTTGTTTCATCTCGCGGTTCCTCAAGCGGCCCGGACCCGCCTCTTTTGGCTCTGCGTAGACCGGGCGGGCACCACCGCCCCTTCGCCGGACGTGGACATCCTCGTCCTCTTCCCGATCGGCCCACCCGAGATCGGCTTGGCGCTTCTCGGGGTGATCGATGACCTCAATTTTTTGACGCCGATCCCCATTCGGGTGGATCCTTCCAAGTCTTTCGTGGACGGATCGGCGATTGCGATTTCTCGCCCGTACTCAACATATCCGTCGCCGCATTCGGGACGGTTCTTCAATGTGGGCGGTTTCGGGCCCTCATTCCCGGCGGTGCACGAAGAAGGCGCACCCCCGGTGGGCGCGCTCCGCTCGCGCGTGTGCTTGTTCTTGATCCCTTCGTGCGCTTCCTCTTCGGCCTGCGCGCCGCTCCTCCTCGTGACGACGCTTCTGGTAGCGCTCCTTTTCCATCTGGCGCTGCCACTTGTTGAGGAGAATGCGTGACGTCACCTTGGGTTTAGGCATGGACGATTCCCCAATCTCGATGTGGCTTTTGAGAACGCGGGGGGCGTCGCCCTGTACTTGCTCTAGGGTCACCTGGCGCTCCGGGTCCACTGCTCCACCTTGCTTGGATGCGGGCGAGGTCGGGACCTTGACCTTTCCCTTTTCCTCGGCTGTTATCGCGTTGACAGAGAAGCCGAGCATGTTCGGGGAAAGGGGTGGCCATCCGGCTTCATCTTGTTATCGAACTTGAGGTGTCCCTCCCGGATAGCCTTACGGATCCTCATCCCGAAGACCCCGCAATCGTTGATGGAGTGTGAGTCCCCGTCATGGAAGCCACGGTAACGTTTCGCTTTGACTCCATCGGTCGAAGCATAGAATGCCCTTCAGGCAGCTTGATTCGGCCTTCCTTTACCAAGAGCTCAAACAACTTATCAGCCTTTGTGATGTCGAAGTCGTAAGTTCCTTTGGTCCGCCTTGACCCACCGCCGATTCATTGTCAAGGGCTCTTTACCCCACATGATCTCTGCTGCAGCTATTTCCAATTCGTCGTCAGAATCCTCGAACAAATCAGCCTTGTCCAAGAATTGGTTGTAGATGTCAGCGACGTCGTGCTGCTTGCCAAATTTGGGGTCCTTCTTGAGGCCATACGCCTGATTGCTCATCAAAGATAACTTCTGCGGACGGTTGGCCCGGTTCTCGAACTCCATCCCAAATAGCTTCTCGCGCACGGCGGCAACATCCCGGCGACGGCCATATCGGCGGAGCCGATCGTCCGGCAAGTTCGGCGAGAAGCACATGCCTTTGACTTCCCCGAATCTTCTAAGAAACTCCGGCGGTGTTTCGCCGTGCCTTTGTTTCGGGGTGGCGAGATCAATCAACTTCTTCTCGGAAGCTGCCGCCGAAGTAATGAGCGTGGAATTTACGCTCCAAATCCTTCCATCCGGCCACGCGATTCGGGCGGCGGGGACGAGAACCACCGAAAAGCCGGACCCGTCGGCCGAGGCGGGGAAGTAGCGAACCCCGAACGCCTCCTCGGCCGAGCATTCCCCAAGCTGCATGAGGTAACGGGCGATGTGCTCGACCGTGCTTGTCTCGTCCTCGCCCGAGAGAACTTTGTGAATTCGGTCGGCGGCTTCACCCTCGGCGGCGGGAGCACGTTATAGTACCACTGCGGGAATGGCGGCCTATAGGTGGGGCCCTGCATCTTTGGCTTGAGGCCGAACGATTCTCGCATCAATTCGGCCATCATGCGCGCTAGGGCGTCATCTTCTTGCGCGCCTGCAGCTGGCGCGTACCCTGGGTGCGGGAAGGCGTCGAACGCCCCGTAATTTCCCACTTCATGATAACCACCGCCGTACAAATTCTTCTGGAGCCAGTTGGTCGACGGAGCTATTCTTCGACTGGGGTCAAGCGGGGCCCCAGATGAGCCGAACGCTAGGTCTCCGTACGTAGGCTGGTACGGATTCGGCTGTTGCACAGGCCGACTGTGCTACTGCGTGGTGGTGGCGGGATTGGTTGACTTCCCGAAGCTTGTAACGGGGGCCGAACCGGCTGCCCCCCAGCGCCTTGCGGAGGAGGTTGGAATGCTTGGCTTCCAGAGCTCTGAGGAGGAGGGCTGCCGCAATCGGCTCCGTAGCGGCGGCCGAGAGCTTGATTCACCCGGCTCACGGTGCTCTTTCCGGCGGGCGCCTTCCCGAACGCTTGCCCCGCGCCGGGCCAAAGAGGGCCACCATCATCTGTTGGAGCGACCCGAGGAAAGCCTTGTTGTGCTTGGTGAGCATGTCGTCTACCGACTCTTGGAACATCCGCGCGCATTCCTCCTTCTCTTGTTGGGTCGTGGCATCGCTCTCTCCCGGCAGCGCACTCGGGCGGTGTCATTCTTCGGATACGGTACACCACTTCGATTCTTCTTAAACGACATGAGACACTTTTGCCGAAACCGGTTCACGGCGTCTAGGAGCCGCCGATGCTTCCGGAGAAAGCTCTTCGATGTTGACATCCGGGAGGTCCGAGACTTCGGGCATCTTGAACCAATTCGAGCTGTTGTCCCACTGGGCGTGCCAAAAAGTGTGTTGACGTAAAATGTGCACTTAACGCCAATCACACGGCAAGCCGAACAAAGCTAGCTTCGCACGCGCGAGAGAGCAAATGACGTGCCGATCAATTTTTCCCGAAAATTAACAAAAGATAAAACAGTTAAATACCAAAGCTTGGAACTTGTCGGGTGATACCGACACGGTTCCATATTCTGACTAAGAAGCCAAGCAAGATGACATGTAGCTATGTAGAGCTATCTCGTCAAAGAATCACAACCATCCGGACCATTACAGAGGAAAAAAGGAATACTGCCGAATGGATGACGTAAGCATGACGACGATCGGTCTTTGTATAAATAAAGATGCAAGCACAAAGTTATGACCGATCCCCATGAGGTTTATCATTAAATAAAATAAGGTAAAACACGGACATGAACACGTATTAAATAAGCATGCATAGATCCAAAGCACTAGTCTACCGCATGTCTAGGTACTTTAAAACCCGTTGGGTACGATAACAAACAAATCTATCCACCGCATGATACGACTTGCATGAAAAACGTACCACTTTCCACAAATAGATCTATCCACCGCATGATACAATCTAAATATGGAAAGCTAAAAGCATACATCACTTAAGGCATAAACAATGCACGTGATCTACTCGTGAAAACATAACCGAATACGGCTGAACAGCCGATTCAGGGTCCATGAAGAAGGAACAAACATTACCACGTGGATAAATCTATCAGACTGATTTGGGAATCTAATCCACCGGATGACTAGCTCCAAAGCAACCCAAAAACCTGCATCTACCGCATGATACCCGGTTCTTTCAAGATTTATACGAACAAAGTAAGCTTGAACCCGCAACACGTAACAACCTAGATCGATTCGGTTTCGGCTATCGGAGAGCACAAGGTCCACGCGTCAAAACACGAAATCTGCTCGCACAAGGATCTTAAAAGAAATATAGCCGATCCAAACCCATCTAGATTGGGCAAGGGTGTGTTACATGAATTAAAACATAAAGTAAAACTCATGATAACACGGGATAACTTAATGAATCTATTGGATCTTGCCAAAATCCAATAGAGCCGATAACTAGCTTCGAGCCAGATCTTAGCCTACCGCATGGCTCATGATCTAACAAGAAACCCTCTTGAACCAAGCTTGAATCTACCGCATGACACGAAGCATGGTAACAAGACTACTTGCATCAGATCTAAATCCACCGCATGATACTAGACATGATACAAGGTTTCCGGTACTCACGGAGGTCGACGGATCGATTGGCCCTCTCGAAGAACTCGACGACACGACAAGGACTCTAGGGTTTGGCGTAAGGCCGGTGTGTATTGAGGAATGATCGTGTTTTTTACATACATCCAGGGATCGTATTTATACCCTGCTGATTACAATTGCGAATGGATTCATTGCCTAACTAAACTCGATCGCCTGTCCATCCATTCGTCTCTCCTGATTTGAGCCACGTCACCGTCCAATCCCGCAAAATCAGCTCTACTGTTCCTTTGCCGAACTGGAGCAAATAGCCGACCGCGGATCTCTTTGCCGAAAACTTCTGGAAATATCCTTCCTTTCACCAGACGGACTCTTTTTCGAATCGGACCCACAGGTCATACTCCTTACCAAATTTTGGTGTTAACAGAGTTGCACCGGTCGGACCGATCAAGAGCACCGGTGAGACCGGTGTAGCCTGGGCAGCTCGGGATGAACAGTACCAATGGGTCAACTTTTCCAAATCCATATCTCGATCTCCCGAATCGCTCCACGGACTTGAACAAGTCTCTGGGGATAATAGGAACACCTCATGAGGAGTCCATAGCCAAGTTTAATCCCACCAAAACTTGTCCAAAAAGGAGGAATCGAAGAAATCCCGCCACGAACACCTGTAACACTAGAACTCGGAAAACCCCAAAATCAAGCCCCTTTACTCACGGATTTGGGAGGGGAATCACAGCCCAAAGAACCACGAAGGGTTGCCACAAATTTCCGCCATCAAATACCCAAGAGAAAGGTCCTGAAAACAATCCAAGAAAAACACCAAGAAAGGGCTCCGAAAATCACCACCAAGAACAACCGGGAACAACACAACAAGGCCTTGAGGAACCACACCGAATCATCTATACATGCCACAAAGGTTCATACAAGGTCTAGCTTGCCGCCCGATCATCCAACCCTCTCACAAGATCTCACCATGAAGCTCTCAAGCTAGTCCTATGAAAATCCTAATAAAATAGGAAGAGAAAATAGGAAAGCAAATGAACCAGGGTTCCAAGAGCTTGCCTGCCATCCTCTAACCTCATGGGTTATATGGAGGCAACCGAAAGTATAAAATACCCTTTCCTAGTAACTAGGGATACAAGCCCCTCAAGGGCGGTTTTGGAAGTCTTCATGCTTTTTTCGTCGGACGGATGCCCGGCGACCGCAACCTGCTTAGCCTCAACGCAAGCCCGACGCGTGTCCTCCGCTTCGAAGATTCGGACCGCATCATCGCACACCGGTCGGACTTGTACCCACCGGTCGGACCCACCGGTCATACGGGTCCGCACCGCTGCAGCTCCGTCTTCGGTTCTTCGGTCTTGGCTTTGTGGATCAACCAAGGAACCCAGTGGTTTTCTGGTGAACCACCGGAAACCCCACGAACTCGGTGTAGCCTCCGCCAATCGCCACTCATGACTCGGCTCCCACGTAGTCCCGGCTCGACCTTGGTTTTGAGGCTCTACCAAAAACCATCCATGACTTCATCTTGCTGTTCATACCACCATGCGGCCCGCACTTGACCCCGCTGGTCACCGGGTCCTTCGAACGAAGCCTACTTGTCTTCTCCACACCTGGAGGCCTCACCGGCGACAACCTTTAGCGCTCGTTCTTCACCTGCACCAACACCAGTCAAGCCTCAACCTGCACCTGTAATACTTAGCCAAGAATCAGTCCACACAACATTGTCAATCACTCATCACACAAGGAAGCGAACATCCACCGGTCCTCGAACCACACATGGTCCTCAATCTCCCCCTTGATGAGTGCATTGACAACACCCACACAAAGTAACAAGAGAGAAAAGAAAACGAAAAGAAACAAACAAAAAGAAACTCCAGCAAGCGATCGAAAGCCAACCAAAGGCAAAGAACTAGATCACTTGAAGAAGATAAGTCTCGGACCGCTTAGGCAAGGGCAACGGCTCGACATATCCGAGACAAAACAAAACTCAAGCAAAGAGCGCAAACCACCGAAACAAAGCTTGAAAACGAAAAAGAGCTCCCCTTGCACACATGCAAGCTCCCCCTGAACCAATGCAACAACTTCAGCTCACACTGGTCAGACCTGTCACCATCACCGGTCAGACCGGTGCCCAACATGTGCACAGGACCAGCACTCTGATCGTCAGACCGGTGACCTCGATCGGTCAGACCGGTGCACAACAGAGCCCAGAAATGGCTCGAAACCACCTGAAAACCTTCTAAATGCATCCAGCAAGCCATTTCAAGCTCAAACTTCTCCCCCTTGTTGGCAATGCATGAATCAAGAAAAAAATGCAAAACTTTCAACCTAGAGCTTCTCCAATAGACAAAATTCAACATGGGATGCTACACATGTCCTAATGAGCAAGTTAGATACTCTATAGCTTTGTATCGACATCAACTACAAGATTATCAAGTGTCACAACCATTGGACGAAGCTAAGACGGATTTGGGCAATTTTGCGAAAAATTTGCTTCTCGTGAGCAAGGTCCTAACATGATCAAAACATATCAAAATGGCAAAGCCACACAAACTTCATGCTAGGACAGCCATTCTAATCATATGACCATCACAAACACCCACAAGCACCTTATGTCATGTCAAAGCCACCGAGCCATGTGCCTACTTCTATGTATGAGACTTCTCATTGGTAGGCATCATGCAACGGTTTAGCACCCAAAGAAAATTAAATTCAGCACAAATGACATGGGAGCACATTCTCCAAGCATTTTACATTTCATTTTCAGATTCATAATGGGTACATAAAATGTCTTTGCGACAAAAAGGAACTGATGCCCCTCCACAAGATGAAGCAAGAGGGATAAACATTCATGATGGCAAATGAGCCTTTGGACCCATATAATCAATAAACTAGCTATCCAACCACAAATTAAGCATAATCAAGCCACTAAAACATGTCAAGATCATAGAAAACATGTCAAGATCATATAAAGGCATTTACCCATGAGAGAGCATATATGTGACATTTTTCAAAAACATAGCCATCAACCATGGATCATTCATCAAGATCATCAAGAGCTAAGCCAAAGTAACCATAGCATACCAAACAAGCTCACAAAGACATAAATAGCATTCCATGGTGAACAATGTATATAGGAGAAGATTTTCCTATCCAATGCGTATGATACAAAATGCATGAAATCTAAGATACAAGGATGCCTATACATGTTGTTACATATGCCATGCCAAATGCAAGAAATGCACAAAGGAAACTATACATATGCTACAAAGGAGCTCCCACACACTCAACTCAAGAAATCAAACACACACCAAGTTTTCCCCGCAAACGAGTGAAAGTTGCTTGATCTAGGGGTTTGGTGAAAATATCGGCTAGTTGGTCATGTGTGGGTACATGGATCAAAGCTATCTTTCCTTTCTCTACGTTGTCTCTAATGAAATGATACCTCACTTCTATGTGCTTGGTTTTGGAATGGAGCACTGGGTTCTTTGCAACGCTTATGGCACTGGTGCTATCACATTGAAGTGGGACAAGGGTATACTCCTCACCAAAGTCACTCATGGTGTATGAAATCCAAAGGAGCTGAGAGCAACAACTAGCAGCGGCAACATACTCGGCCTCGGTAGTGGATTGTGCAACACTCGATTGTTTGCAGGAAGACCAAGACACCGAAAAAGAACCCAAAAACTGGCAAGTCCCAGAGGTGGACTTCCTATCCAACCGACACCCGGCAAAATACGCATCCGAAAAACCATGAAGCGCCAAAGAAGAGGACGCGGACTACAAAAGGCCGAAGTCGGGACTGTGACGCAAGTACCTGAAAATTCGCTTCACTTCTTGCCGATGCGAAGTCCTCGGAGACGCTTGAAAACGAGCGCACAGACATACCGAGAACTGGATATCCGGCCTCGTCGCCGTCAAGTAGAGGAGTGACCCGATCATGCTTCGATACTCCTTCTGGTCCACGTGTCCACCTTCCTCGTCCACATCAAGAGTCGTAGTTGTACTCATCGGCGTCGTCATAGCATTGGAATCCTCCATCTTGAACTTCCGCACGATGTCCTTGGTGTACTTAGCTTGGTGCACAAATGTTCCTTTGATTTGTAGCCCGAGGAAGAACTGCAACTCACCCATCATGCTCATTTCAAATTCCCTGCTCATGTCCTCTGCAAACCTTGCAACAAGAGAGTTAGACGGGCCACCAAAAACAATATCACCCATGTACACCTACACAATCAGGATATCTCTGCCTGCCTCAGTAAAAACAAGGTCTGATCGACCTTCCCCATCTCAAAACCTCTCTCAAACAAGAACCCCCTCAACCTGCCATACCAAGCTCTAGGTGCCTGCTTCAACCCATACAATGCCCTCCTCCACTTGTACACCCAGTGGGGGTACTTCTCACTCTCAAATCCTAGAGGTTGCCTCACGTACACTTCTTCCTCCAACACACCATTCAGGAAAGCACTCTTCACATCCACTTGGTGCAACTTGAACCCTTTAGCCACGGAAAAGGCTAGAAGGATCCTAATCGCCTCCAAACGGGCTACGGGAGCAAAGGTCTCCTCGTAGTCGATCCCCTCCTTCTGGCTGAACCCCTGAGCAACAAGCCTCGACTTGTTTCTCACAACCTCACCTTTCTCTCCCTCTTTGTTCTTCCACACCCACTTTGTACCAATCGACTTACACTCTGGGGGAGGGTCAACCAACTCCCAAACCTGATTCCTCTCAAAGTTCTCCAACTCTTCATGCATCGAATTAACCTAATTGCAATCAGATAGCGTGTGTCCAATGTCTTTGGGCTCAAAAGTAGCAACAAACGCAGCATCAGTGAAATGAGAATTGTTTCGAACCCTCGACCCTGTAGTGCGTTCATTCATGTCGCTGATGATCCTCGAAGCTGGGTGATCCACTTGTACTCACCGGGGAGGTTCTCGCCTCGATGCTACCTCCCCCTCAACTGTAGCTTCTCCTCGATCTTGATTTGTTGTCGTAGGTGTAAGAGAAGGTCCATCCACCACCGTAGTCGAAGTAGTGGGTACATGTTCAGCCCGGGGCACCACACCGCCATCTTTATCATCTCCAAGTTCATGCTCCTCCTCCTGAAAGATCTCCTCGCCAAGTTCATCATCACCTGCACACTCAAAGACAAGCTGACTACGTGGCTATGTCTCGTCGAAGGTTACCTCACAAGTCTCCACGATTTGGTTAGTTTCAAGATTGAGCACACGATATGCTCTAGAATGAGATGCATAACCAAGGAAAATGCCATCGACAGACCTAGCCTCAAACTTATCCAGCTTCTTCCCTTTCTTCAGAATGAAACACTTGCAACCAAAGACATGGAAGTGACTCACCTTGGGTGTGCGACCGTGCATCAGCTCATAGAAGGTTTTCTTCTTATGCACTCTGAGGTAGATCCTGTTCGACACATAGCACGCGGTATTCACCGCCTCAGCCCAATACCTTTTCGGAGTCCTATGCTCGTCAAGCATCGTCCGAGCCATCTCGCACATGGTCCTATTCTTCCTTTCCACAACACCATTCTGGGGAGGCGTATACGGACTCGAAAACTGGTGTTCAAGACCCAAGTCATGGCAAAAGGTTTCAAAACAAGAGTTTCTGAATTTTGAGCCATTAACACTGCGGATTTCTCGTATGGCATCTCCGTGCCTCTCATTCCTCAACTACAAGACTAGATCTCGAACAAAACCAAACGTCTCCCCCTTATCCTCGAGAAAGAACACCCACGCATACCGAGAGTAGTCGTCCACCACAACAAGGACATACCACTTCCCACCTGCAGATCGCACACGAGCTGGGCCAACAAGGTCCATATGGAGCAACTCGCATGGACGCTCAGTCATCACATCGGTGAGAGGCGAGTGAGAAGAGGCTGCCATCTTGGCATGCCCACACGGCGCACAAACCAACTCTTTCTCAAGCCTCAACCGTGGCAATCCTCGGACCAAATTAAGTTTACTCAAATGAGACAAAAGGTCAAAGCTCAAGTGACCCAACTTCCTATGCCACTTTTACAACTCACTTGAAGAACCAGCCAAGAAACAATGCTCCACACCCGAAGACTGAGAAAAATCAGCACGAAACACCGGACCCTCGGGAACAACCATACAGACAAGGTCCCCTCGAGAGTCCAAAATCCGAGAACCACCTGGCCAAACAACACCTCAAAACCCCCATCCAACAGCTGGGACACAGATAGCAAATTGTACCCCAGCGATTGAACAAGAGCGACACGCCTGAGAGTGATCTTGTCACTCACCTTAATCTCACCTTCTGAAAGCACATGCCCATGCCCATTATCCCCAAAAGTGATGTACCTCCTTGTCGGGGACCGCCCCGAGGGGTCCCCTCAAACAATGGGGGAACCCCTACTTAAATTCCCGCATCCATATGAGCTAAGCCTAACCATGCAGGGAAACTAACCCCCGCAGGACACGGCCCCACGCAGCGGGACTCCGGAGGCCCACCAAGGCGGCCCGCCTAGGAAGACCCCTCGAGCGGGCTCCGCCTCGCCCGAGGGCATGCTCCCTCCTCGAACGGGCTCCGCCCCCGTTCGAGGGGCGACTCCCTCCTCGAACGGGTTCCGCCCCGCTCGAGGGGCGACCCTTCCCTCGAGCGGCCCCGCCCCGCTCGAGGGCGCGCTCCCCCCTCGAGCGAGTCCCGCCTCGCTCGAGGGTCCGCTCCGCCCTCGGCCGGGGCCCGCCACGATCACGGGCGCCCCGCACGCGTGCGCCGGCCCCGTACTTGGGCATTTAACGCCCGACGCCGCGGGACGGCGCCATCATGCGCCGGGGCTCACGCCCGTGCCGCCGCACCAACTCCCCATGGAAGGAGCCCATCCCCGCCACTATGGGATGGACCGTGCGGTACGGCCGGTGTCGGCCCGTGACACCGTGCGCACGCCGCCGTACGACTAACGCGCCCGACCCTCGAAAGGGGGCCGGCGCACCCTCGATTCCACTTTCCCGTGACCTTGCGGGTTAGGGTGAGGGGCGCTAGGCCGGTGGGTGGCCATCCCGGCCACCGCAACGGCGCGGCCGCCGTACCCACGCGTGCGGGCGCACGCCCCCGACTCCACGGGGGCACGCCCAAGCACTGCAGCAACCACTCCGCCACCGCAGAGCTCATTGGGAAGGAACGCCGTTCTGCCCGCTCCTGTATCCCGTACCGGTCGTCATCAGCACCTCCCTCGAAGCCTATCAGAGAACGCCATCACCATCTGCCGCCTCCTACCCTCGAACCGCCACTGTTCGGGTACAAGGTAGGCCATCATGGCCGGATCGCAGCGAGGATCGACCGGACAGCCGCCCATTCTACACCGTAGCGCGACGCGCTCCCACACGTAGCTAGGTAGCGCGGCGTGCATGTAACTCGCCGCCCTCTTGGCCTATAAAAGGGGAGGCGAGCCCCCAGCCGCGGGGGGGAGTTGGGAGGAATCCGGAAAAACACGACTCACCGTGCACTCACTCTCTTATTCTCCCGCAACATCTTCAACCATTCACCGGGGACTTGGAAGCCACGCTTCCTCTCCCACCTCGCTTGTATTTGCCCCACTACAAGCACCCCGGTGCCGAGCAATATAGTGCCACGAGCACCCCACCGGCCGGGACGTACGGCCCCCTCGGCGGGAACCAGGATAAATCCTTGTGTCATTTGTTGCTTGGCATCGACCATAGAGGGATAAACTTAGGCGCTATCTTCTTGGTTAGTGTCGGGACCATATTCCGCACCGACGCTGGCGCCCACCGTGGGGCATCCGAGCGCCTAAGGTCATTTCGCCGACTCCCTCCATGGTGATTCGCACCGAGTACCGTAGCACTCGCTACAACATGGGTAGCTCGGACCCCCCTTCCGCGGGGCTCGAGATCCGCTTCGGGGACTTGAACTTCCGGGCCACGGGGAATGGCTATCTCATGCGCCTCACCAACCGTGAGGAGCTACGCGCGCGGCGGGAGGCCGGGTTCGCTCGGTCTCCGCCGCACGCACGACACCGCGCGGCGGACCGCAGTACGGATGCCGCGGGTCCGTCGACGCCGCGACGCCGTCGCCGCTCCGGCTGCGCTCGCGTCGGGCGCGGTCCGAGCGGCGGCCGGCCGAGCGCGCGCGCCGCCCGGCGCGGTGCGCCCACCGTCACGACGGCCGCCACCGCCCCGGCGGGACCGCGCGCGGTCTCGGACCACGCGTCCCCATCGGGCTGCGTGGCGCCACTACGGCCTACAACGCCAACGTCAACACGACGATGCGTAGGGTTCCGCCCGGTCGGCACGTCTTCGTCGCCGGGGATCCCGGCGCTTCGGCGGCGGACGAGTCGTCCCCCGGGCTCCGTCGACACGATGCCACCCGCCGCCCGCCATGGGTACGCGGAGTGGGACTTCTCTGGTGTGCCGGACCCAGTCGCGTTCAGGCGCTTCCTCGACGCCACGGACTACCGGTTCGGCCGCTCCGACGACTCCCGACGCATTGGGAGCTACGACCCCACGCGGGAATGCCGCGCCGTCATCACCAACGACCCGGCCAACTCCGCCGGTGCGGCGGGCGCCGGAGATGGGGAAGTCACGCCGCCCCGGGGGGTTGCCACGCGCCCGGCCGCGGGGCCAAGCGCACCCGCCGGGGCCGACGTCGACGCGCGGCCGGCCCAAGCTCGTGAGCTCGAGGCCAAGCGGCGCAGGAGTACGGACCGTGCGGGCCGCTCCGCGCCTCGATGGCGGGGAGAGGCCTCCGCGCGCGGCGAACGCGCACGGGAGTTAGGCCGTCAAGTCCGCGACCGCCTCAACCCCCGTCCCCAACGTTGACAACGCGGATACTCCACCGCGAGCGAGCCAAAAGCTCATCGCCGCCGCTACACTACCGCGCGCCATGCCGGCACCCTCGACCCCCGAGGCTCGAGAAATGCACCGCGAGGTGCAAACCCTCCTTGAGCAAGCGGCCGGTCCGGCAGGCCGAAAGCTCGGCCTCACGCATCCGCCAACGGGGGGGACGCGCGGGGTGATGATCCGGCACCGGGGGGCGAACCCTCGGTGCATGCGGGTCGATCCGGCCGACCGGGGACGCGCGCCGGCCAAGGAACGGCTCCTCGACACACGCGGGCGCCGGATGGCGACGCCCGCAACGTCATCAACGCCGGGCGCACTAGCAAGGCGGACGCGCGAGCGGCCGTGGGGCTACCACCCTCGAAGGGGTGGACGCTACGACGGCGGTGAGGATCGCTCCCCAACGCCGGAGCCCCCCGGCACCCGCGTGTTCGGCGGGAGATCCGCACGGCGGCGTTCCCCCGCCGCTTCCGTCGGCCCTCGACGATCACCAAATACAACGGGGAGACGGACCCTCGTGTCTGGCTAAACGACTACCGCCTCGGCTCCGTCGGTCGGGCGGGGCCACCAACGACGAAGTAATCATCCGCAACTTGCCCCTGCATCTGGGCGACGCGGCCCGGACATGGCTCGAGCATTTGCCCGCCAGCCAGATCCACAACTGGGACGACCTAGTCCACACCTTCGTGGGCAACTTCCGGGGGAACATACGTGCGCCCCCGGGAACTCCTCGGGATCCGCGCTCCCCGCACGCGAGGCCGGGCGAGTCGCCGCGGGACTTCATACGGCGCTTCTCCAAGCGTTGCACGTAGCTCCCCGCCGTGGCACAATCCGAGATCGTGCACGCGTTCCTCGAGGGCACCACGTGCGGGACCTTGTGCGCGAGCCGGGACGCAGCCCGCCCCACGGACTCGAACGAGCTATTCGACATTGCCACCGCGCCTTCGCCTCCGGAGAGGAGGCCGTGGGGGCAATTTTCGATGGCAAGAAGGGCAAGCGCTCCGAGGACACGCCCGCGGAGGGCGGCGGGTCCAAGGAGCCGCGCCGCAACGACAAGCGGGGCAAGAAGGGGGAAGAAGCCGCGCCGCGAGGCGCGCGAGCAGGGGCGCAACGGCGGCAACGCCGAGGCCCTCGCCGTTGACCCGGCCCGACGGGGCCCTCGACCGGCTCCTCGAGGCCCGGGGTTTTCGACGACATGATGAAGAAGCCGTGCCCCTACCACAAGACCCCCGTGAATCACACTCTTGAGCAAGGCGACATGCTCAAGAAGTTCTATGGCCGTGCCGCCGCGAAGGAGGCAGAGGCCAAGAAGGATGGGGGCGACGGCGACGCGGTGGCTTCCCCGCGGTCGAAAATGTGTTCCTCATTTTTGGGGGATCCACCGTCGGCATGTCAACCCGCCGGCGCAAGAAGGAGCGGCACGAAGTCCTCGCCGCAGAGAGGGCACCTCCGGCCTTTCTCAACTGGTCGAAGGATGCCATCACCTTCAGCCGGGATGATCACCCAAACCGCATCCCGAACCCGGGCCAGTACCCCCTGGTGGTCGATCCCATCATTGGGAACGCCCGGTTTCGAAGGTCCTTATGGACGGAGGCGTAGCCTCAATATCCTCTTCGCGCATACACCGCGCCTAATGGGGATTGGGCTGGACCGACCGCGGCCCGGCACGAAGCCGTTTCACGGCATCGCGCCCGAAAGCGGAGTTCAACCCCTCGGGCGGATCGATCCGCCCGTCCGGTTCGGGACCCCCAAGAATTTCCGCAAGGAAACCCTCACATTCGAAGTGGTGGGATTCAAAGGGGCCTACCACGCCATCCTCGGGCGACCATGCTATGCCAAGTTCATGGCGGTTCCCAACTACACGTACCCGAAGATGAAGATGCCGGTCCAAACGGCGTCATCACCGTCGGGTCGTCGATCGAGCATGCATTCGACCGCGATGTCGAGTGCGTGGAACATGCGGAGGCGCTAGCGCCTGGATGAAGCGCCGGTAAACACGCCGGAGAAGATGGTCAACGATGACCTCGGCTCCGCCACCAAGCACGTCGGCACATTCGAGGCCGCCGAGCAAACCAAAGGGGTCCCCCTCGACCCATCGCCCCCGAGGGCAAGGCTCGAGGGTCGGCTCGACCCTCGATCCTAAATAGGAAGCGATGCTCGTCGACTTCCTCCGCGCCAACGCCGACGTTTTCGCGTGGAGCCCCTCGGACATGCCGGGCATTCCGAGGGAGGTCGCCGAGCACTCCCTTGATATCCTCGCCTAATGCTCGCGGCTTCGTTCGGCGGCCGGCCGCGCCGCTTCGACGAGGAACGGCGACGGGCGATCGGAGTGGAGCCGCGGAAGCTCCTCGAGGCCGGATTCATCAAGGAAGTGTTCCACCCGACGTGGTTAGCTAATCCCGTGCTTGTAAAAAAGAAAAATGGGAAGTGGAGGATGTGCATTGACTACACAAGTCTCAATAAAGCGTGTCCAAAAGTTCCTTTTCCTTTGCCGCGCATAGATCGATCATTGATTCCACCGCCGGTGCGAACTACTCTGTTTCCTTGATGCCTATTCGGGATATCATCAAATAAAAATGAAGGAGTCCGACCAGCTCGCGACTTCGTTCATCACACCGTTCGGGACGTTCGTTACGTCACGATGCCTTTGGCCTCGTAAACGCGGGCGCAACATATCGGCGCCGCATGCGCACGTTTTTGGGGACCATATCGGGCGAACGGTCGAGGCTTACGTAGACGACATCGTCGTCAAAACCAGGAAGGCGGACGACCCGGTCGGCCGATCTTGGCATCGCATTCGGTTGCTCGCGGGCCAACGGGGGTCAAGCTCAACCCCGAAAAATGTGTCTTTGGAGTGCCGCGGGGGCATGCTCCTAGGATACATCGTCTCCCGACGGGGGATCGAGGCCAATCTCGAAAAGGTCGCGGCCCTCGAGCGAATGGGTCCACCTCGGGACCTCAAAGGGGTGCGAAGGTGCCGGGGTGCCTTGCCGCCCGAGCCGCTTCGTCTCGAGGCTCGGTGAGAAGGGCTGCCCCTCTACCGGCCGCTCAAGAAGCACGAGCGCTTCTCTTGGACCGCCGAGGCCCGGGAGGCGCTCGACAAGCTAAAAGCATCTCCGACGCACGCCCCAATCCTTACGCCGCCACGAGACGGCGAACCCCTCCAACTCTACGTGGCCGCAACCACCCGGGTGGTCGGCGCCGTGATTGTCGTGGAGCGCACGGAGGAAGGGCATGCCCCGCCCGTGCGAGAGGCCGCTCTATTACATCGGCGAAGTCCCGTCGGACACAAAGACGCGCTACCCTCGGGTCCGTGAAGGCGTTGTACGCGGTGGTCCTCGCGCGGCGCAAGCTCCGCCACTACTTCGAGGCCCACCCGGGTCACGGTGGTCTCTTCCTTCCCGCTAGGAGAGATCATTCGCAACCCCCGATGCGGCGGCGAATTGCCAAGTGGTCCGTGGAGTTGATGGGCGAAACGCTCGCCTATGCTCCGCGCAAGGCCATCAAATCGCAAATCTTGGCGGACTTCGTCGCTGAGTGGACGGACACACAGCTACCGCCCCCTCAGATCCAAGCAGAGTGCTGGACTCTGTTCTTCGACGGCTCGGTGATGAAGACAGGAGCGGGCGCGGGCCTGCTCTTCGTGTCACCCCTCGGGGAGCACATGCGCTATGCAGTACGCCTCCATTTCCCCGCGTCCAACAATATGGCGGAATACGAGGCCCTCCTCTCGTGGCCTCAAAATCGCCACTGAGTTGGGCATCAAGCGCCTCGACGTGCGAGGGGATTCGCGCTCGTGATCGACCAAGTCATGAAGAACGCGAGCTGCCACGACGACAAGATGGAGGCCTACTGCAAGGCCGTGCGGGCCCTCGAAGACAAATTCTACGGCATCGAGCTCAATCACGTACCCCGCCGGTACAACGAGGAGGCAGATGAACTTGCCAAGATCGCGTCCGGGCGGATCACCGTTCCCCCGAACGTTTTCGCGCGCGACATCGCGCAGCCATCGGTCGCCTTCGAGCCCTACCCCTCGAGCGACAGCGGACCCTCGGGGGCTCCCTCGAATCCAGCGGGTGCGGAACCCATGGAAGAGGACCCCTCGAACGAGGCGTACGTGCTCTCCCTTCTCGAGGGGTACGGCTCCCACGAGGCTGTCGCGATGGACATCGAGCCGGCTCCCCGCCCCGTGCGGACCGGGCGGGAGAAGTACATCGCCTGGATTGCTCGAGGGGAGCTCCCCGCAGACCGGGCCACAGCCAGGCGCATCGCCAGGATGGCCAAGTCATTCACCCTCATCGACGGCGAGCTGTACAAGCGCGCCGCGTCGGGCATTCTCCGGGCGGTGTATACCCATTCCCGAGGGGCGCGAGCTCCTACGGGACATCCACGCGGGGATCCGTGGGCCACCACGCCGCGCCGCGCACCCCTCGTCGGCAACGCGTTCCGCCAAGGCTTCTATTGGCCTACCGCGGTCGCGCACGCCAACGAAATCGTGCGCACTTGCGAGGGGTGCCGCTTCTACGCCCGCAAGACCAACCTCGCCCGCTCACGCCTTACAAACAATCCCCGTAACATGGCCGTTCGCCGTGTGGGGGTTGGACATCGTCGGCCCCCGCGGAAGGCGCCGGGGGCTTCACCCACCTGCTGGTTGCAATTGACAAGTTCTCCAAGTGGGTGGAGGTGCGCCCCATTACGAATTTGAGGGCCGAGCAGGCAGTCACGTTCTTCACCGACATCGTCCACCGCTTTGGAGTGCCAAACTCCATCATCACAGACAACGGGTCCCAGTTCACGGGCCGGAAGTTCTTGGAGTTCTCGCGACAAGTTCCACATCCGTGTGGATCGGGCAGCCGTGGCGCACCCACGTACCAACGGCCAAGTGGAACGTGCCAACGGCATGATCCTACAGGGCCTCAAACCCGCAATTTTCGACCGACTCAACAAATGCGGCGAAAATGGCTCCAAGAACTCCGCCAGCCGGTCGTGTGGAGCCCAAGGACTACCCCAGCGCAGCCACCGGGTTCACCCCCGTTTTTCCTAGTCCATGGCGCGGAGGCCGTCCTCCCCACGGATCCGGAATACGGGTCGCCCAAGGTTCGAGGCTACAACGAGGACGCTAACCGCCGAGCCCGCGAGGACTCACCGGATCGCCTAGACGAAGTACGCCTCGTGGCGTTGATGCACTCCGCAAGGTATCAACGGTCCCTACGGCGCTACCAAGCACGCAAGATACGTCGAAGGGATTTCGCCGAGGGGGACCCGGTCCTAAGGCTACGCCAAGACAACCGAGGGCGCCACAAGCTATCGCCCCCATGGGAGGGACCCTACGTCGTGGTGAAGGTGCTCAAACCAGGCACGTACAAGCCGGCCAACGAGGACGGCGAAGAACTCACCAACGCTTGGAACATCCAACGCCTACGTCGCTTCTACCCTTAGCTAGGATTTCCAAGTATTTTCCGTTGTAAAAACGCACGGCCAACGCCCCGCTTGGTGTCACCTATGTAAATACTCCTAGTATAATAAAAGGGCAACTCGGCTTTCCCCTGAAACCCAAGTTACCCTCGGGGGCTCTACCGCGGGGGGCACCCCCCCCCCAAATGGTCCCATTTTTTCGCGCAAAAAACGTAATAACACGCGCTAAGTTCGTTTCCTACTTCAACCACGAGCCACGATTCGAACAGGGCGTAGGCGGCACAGCGGAAGGAGCGCGCGAGCCAGAGACAGCCTACGCCGCGTGGCTACGGCCCGTCTCTCTCGCCTCCAACCCAGCGGGCCCCTGCGAAAGGCGGACTTCCCTAACTAGAATCTGCTCAGGAAGAAGAAGAAGCAAAAAGCGCCATAAAGCGATTTCATTTACAAACGGACCATGTTCATGAAATTACTTGTTTATTTACAAGAGGCCACGAGGCCAGAGTTCTGATACATGTAAACAAAAAACGGGCCTAGCGCCCAGGTGCTTTCAGGCGGGCGGAGCGGCAGCGTCAGCAGCGTCCGGAAAGAGGAATTCTTCGAAGGCCTCGGCAAGCGACTCGGCGGCGTCGGCGCAGCAAGCGCGTCCGCACGCTCCATGGCCACCTCGTCCTCGACGCCCTCGGCACGATATAGCCTTCCGCTACCGCCTCGAGGTTGACCTCGTAGTGGGATCGCACCACTCCGAGGGCCTTCTCGCACGCCCGTGTGCAACGCCCGACGCATCCGCCCCGTGACGTGGCCGCCAAGGGCGCGTAGGCGGCCGGCCGCCGAGCGCCGGCCCGGACATCGCCTTCCTCGACGACGTGACAGGTCTCGAGGGCCGCGTCCCGCGCCCTCCCCGCAGCTCCTCGCTCGCAGGAGTTGTAGGAGGCTCGCGGGGCCTCGGCCGCCCGGCCGGCGTGTCCCAAGGCAGTGCGCAAGCCTGGAAGCGACAAGACGACAGGAAATCAAAAAAGGGGAAACGAACCCTCTAAAGCAAAAACTAACGAGCAGGATCAGACAATAGCTTACCTTCGATTTGTCTCCTCCCCAGATCGAGGTCGTGGCGCACGGACTCAAGCGCCGCCTCGAGGCCCCGGACGGTCTCGCCTTGCTCGACGAGGGCCATCTCTTGGGCGGCGTTGCGATGCCGAGCGTCAACGCCTCATCCTCAACCTCGAGAGAATGCGGCGTTCCGCTCCTCCGGCCGACTTCTCCGCCGCCTCGCGAGCAACGCGCTCCCGCTCCCGGCGCCGTCGGCGGGCGCCGCGAAGGGCGGCCCTCGCTCCCCGCCGGAGCCGCCCCTCGGCCCTCGGGCGGGCGATGCGCTCTCGCCGGAGCTGCCCCCCGGGCCGGCGACGAGAGCCGCGGCCTTGGCGTCGAGGGCGGCCTTCGGTCATCGGCCTCCTTGCGCGCGCCGCTCCATCCCGCGCGCCCGCCCCGCCCCCGCCCCGGCGGCTGCCGCGCCCGCGCTCCCTCGAGCGACGTGCGGAGCCTCCCGGTCTCGGCGCGAGCGGTGGCCACCTCCGCCTCCCGGGTGGCGGCCAACGTCCGCGTCTTCTCCGTGTCCTCGCGCGCGTTCCACGCGCCTCGTCACGATCGACGAGGGCCGCGCGGATGCGCCCGAGGCTCGAGTCACGCGCCGCGTCCCCGCCCGAGCTCTCGGGGAGCACGTCACACCACGCCAACGCCCGTAGACCGGCCCACCGTCCGGCGTCCTAAGAGCTTCCGCAAGCGCGTCGAAAGCGCCGCATCGCTCCCCGGAGCCGGCGGGCCTCGGCGTTCACCTCGGTCGAACGCGCCGTACTTTTCGCGAGCGCGGCGCTCGAGCTCCCGGCATCCACACATCGAGCCTCGTCGGCCGCCAAGTCTTGAATACGCGCGCGAAAGCGAAAAAAGAGAAAGAAGAAGAGCAACCGTGGCTCACCCGGAAGACGATCCAGGCGGGCCGCCGTGAACCCGCGCCGCCTCGTTCAACGCGCGGTTGAGCGTGGCGCCGTGGCTCGTGAGCTCGCCCCGCAGCTCCCCCGCTCCCTCTCGGGCGTCGGCGAACGCCGGGGATCCTCCACGGCCCCCCCCCGCACCCGGGCGGGGCGACCGCATGGGAGGACGAGGCCTCGGCGTCGTGCCCTCGGCCCCCACTATCATACGACCCTCGTGACGCCTCACGAGGGCCCTCCCCCGGGGCTCGGGAGAGTTCGTGGGGCCGCCCGGCCCACCGGTTCCACCCGGCGGCGAGGAGTCATCCGAGAGCTCCACCACCTCCGCCCGCGGGGACCGCCGGCGGGCGGAGCCGCCCGCTCCGCCCCGCCGGCGCCTCCACCGCGCGCTCCGCGGCCGCGGGCGCCCGGCCGTGGCGCCGTTGCCGCCACCTCCGTCCGCGCCGCCACGTCCGCGGGCGCGCTCCCGCAGGTTGCGCGCGCTCGCGCCTCCTCCGCGCGGGGCCGCCACCGCGGGCGGCACCCTCCACCGTAGCCGCCGCCGCGGCCCGCGCCTCCATGGCGACCGCGCCGCCCGCCCCCGGCGACCTCCGGCCGCGACGCGGCGGGTTGATCCACCGGCCGGGGCCTCGAAGCCCCGGCCCGGCCTTGCGCGCTCGTGCCCGCCGCCGCACCCGTCCCTCGGGCGCGACCCCCTCGACGAACGCCGCCGGTGGGGATCGACGCATCCGTCCCCTCGGCACCTTGGCCGGTGCAAGAGGAGGGACGGTGGGCACCGCCCTCGCGGAAACGCGAACGGAGGATTAGAGCGTCTAATAACCAAGCAAATTAAGGCCAAGCAAAAGAAGAACAGATTCCCTACCTCGCGGAGGAAAAGGCCCGCTTCCTTTTCCTCGAGGCCTCCGACGAGGCCGGCGCAGGGGCCGCGCCCGCCGCGCGCCCCCCGACGGCGCCGCCGCACGTGCGGGCACGCCCGCCTCATGCGTGGGCGCGCCCGACGCCGCCACCACACGCGGCGGCACGCTGGCCCCGCGCGCGCGGCGCACCCCCCCCGACGCGCCCCTCGACGAGGACGCCGCGCGCGCGGACGCGCTCCCCCCGCCGCGTGCGGGCACGCTTGACGCGCGCGCGCGAGCACGTCCGCCGCGCGCGCCTCCGTGGCGCGCGCCGGGCACCTCCGCGGCGCGAGCCGCCCCCGATGACGACCGCGCCGGCGGCGGGCGCCGACGCGCCCGCCCCGCACGAAGCCGCCCCCCGACGCCGCGCAAGATCCGGCGACGGGGGCGCGGGCCGCCACCCGTCCGAGGGGCCCTCCCCCTCGTACTCTTCCTCCTCGTCCCGGGTCCGAGGACGAGGGCTCCTCGATGTCGGGGAGGAGAGCCCCGCCTCCTCCCGCCGCCGGTACTCGGCGGACCGTGCGTCCGCGACGCGCTTGGCGCCGCCTTGCGTGCTCCCTCCGCGCGCCGCCCGCTCCTCCGCCGCTCCCCGCCGCGCCGCCCGCCGAGCGCACGGGAGTCGGGGGTGGGTGGAACGGACTTGGCGGCGTTGAATCGCACCGCCGCGCACGGGAACAACGGCGGCACATCGGAAACGGAGTCAAGGACGAGGACCAAAACAGAGTAGAAAACCACACTCACCAACGGGCCGGTGGGGAGCATCTCGAGGTCCCACGGGGTCCGACCCGCAGTAGCGCGGCGTCCCGGGTGTCGACGGCGCTCCGCGCCCGGTGAGCGCGTACGGCCGCTCCGGCGGCGTCGGGAGCATCCGCGACCTCGCCATGTCGACGGGGTTGGCCGCCCTCCGTCATCTCGAAGATGCGAGAGGGGCCTCTCCATCAACGGCACGATCCGCCGGTGGTGGAGGAAGGCGAGGACGCCCATCGCGTTGAGCCCCTCCCTCGCCGCCCGCCGCAGGCGCGAAGGACGCGACTCTTGCCGCGCCCGATGATTGGCCGTGGGCAACCCATAGCCCCAGCAGTCCGGCCTCTCCTTGAACACCCGCCCGGTGTAGGGAGGAAGGCCGGGCTCGGCGTTGCGCGGGAAAACCATCCCCGCTCCCGGCCGGCATTGTTCGTCGTCATGGTGCGGGGGATGTAGGAGTTCTTGAGCCGCCCCCCGCACGCCAGCGACATCCCGCCCGGCGCGCACCGCGCGGCGGGTCCCCCGGCTCCCGTCGTAGGGTCGCGTGATGAGCTCCGCGCGGAAGAGGTGCACCCGCAGCTCCCGCCTGACCGGGGATCCCCGTGGTACCCTTCGCACGCCCACGAATGTGGCCGCCCCGCGAGACGGCGTTGGGGGCGAAGTTGTGCGGGCTCCACCCCCGTAGTGGAAGCACAACGCCCTCATAAATGTGCTCGCCGGCGCGTTGAAGCCGCGCTCGTGGTAGCGGAGGAAGCTCACCACGTATCCCCCCCGGCGGATTGGGCTCGAGGTGCGACGATGGCGGCACGATCCACTCCGCCGGCGCCCTTCTTCGTTGGCCGAGAGCTGGCCGGCGGCGACCAGCTCGCCCAGGGCGAGCTGGGTCACGGTCGACCTCTCCCAAGCGTACGGCTCCCGCAACCCGGATCGGAAGCTGAGGCGGCGCCATAAGGAAGGACGAACGAGCGCGGGGGCGGAGGACAAGGAAGCAAGAAGAAAAGCTCTAAGCGACGAAACCGCGCGGTGGCGAGAGCGAAACGAAGACGAAGCGACGGAGGATTGAAAATGGTGAGGAGCCAAGGTAAAAACCGCCACCTACTCCTCCCCGCAGCTTTATAGGCAACCGGGCGAGTTCTCCGAGCGCACGCCCCCGCCAACAAGAATCGGCAGGAATCTTTCCATCGCGTCGACGGCGGGCCCCACCACGACCGCGCGCCGACTAACCCCCGCAGGCGGGTCATCATTACGGCGAGACCGGCGGCGACCGAGGCGAAACCGTCACATCCGCCGGCCACGTCGCCCACTACGCGCGCGCGCGCGCGCGCGCCGCCTAAAAGGCGCGCCCGCGCCGCAAAACCCGCGGCCACGCCCCGCGCGGGCACCAAATGCCCGGCCCCTTGCCAAGCAAGGGAGAGCCCTCGAGCGAGGCGAATCCTCGGCTCGAGACAAAGGTGACCCTCGATGGACGACGGCGTGAGAAGGTCGCCCGGACCCTCGCTCGGTGTAGAGTAGGCAACCGCGGCACCCATGCCACGTGAAGCCCTCGAGCGGCATGACCCTCAACTCGAAACAAGGCGACCCTCGATGGGATATCGCCGTGAGAAGGTCGCCCGGACCCCGCTCGATGTAGAGCGGGACCACCGCGGGCACCCATGCCACGTGAAGCCCTCGAGCGGCATGACCCTCAACTCGAAACAAGGCGACCCTCGATGGGATATCGCCGTGAGAAGGTCGCCCGGACCCGCTCGATGTAGAGCGGACCACCGCGGCACCCATGCCACGTGAAGCCCTCGAGCGGCATGACCCTCAACTCGAAACAAGGCGACCCTCGATGGGGATATCGCCGTGAGAAGGTCGCCGGGACCCGCTCGATGTAGAGCGGACCACCGCGGGCACCCATGCCACGTAGGACCCTCGAGCGGCATGACCCCCAACTCGAGACGATGTCAACCCTCCGAAAGAAGGCACACGCGTAAGAGGATCGCCTGTGTCACGCTTGAAATAGAGCGACACCGAAAGCACTCATACCGCGCCACGCCGCCAACAAGCACCTCGAGGACCGGCACGCCCGCACCCCTCGACGGCCGCAAACGTGAAAAGACGGAGCCGTCCATGCACGCCCCCGCACGGCCTTACCGATCGTGGGTTCGAAGCCCGACCCTCGACGGGTTCGAACAGCGCGCCCCGCATCTCGCAGTTAGGGACGACGAGGGCACGCGCATTCGAGCCGTTCCTCGAGCCCGTCGGCTCGAGGGTGCCCCACATGTCGTGTTCGAGAGCCGCCGAGGGGGCGGCTAGCCGGGGGATCCCACCGAGGGAGAGCTTCCGCGCCCCTCGGTCCCTAGCGAACGGGACCGAGCCCCACCTAGCAAACCCACGCAAGCGCTTCCATGGACGTGTCTCCGACCGCGCGGCCTACCCTTATCGAACGGGGCATGGACGTCCACTTGAACTACCCGCTAGCGCTCGAAGAGGAATCCGCGATTCGCGACCCGCTCGATGGGAGTCGTGGAAACCTCACCTCCCGACCCGCGGAGGGACGGCGAGGGCGCGATAAAAAACAAGTCGTCGGGCTCGACCCGATCGCCTCGAACAAGCCAAGGCTCGGGGGCTTGACGCACGGCTACACCTCCTTGGAATTGCACCCGCCCGAGACAAAGGACAGGGGAGCGTGCCACCCCCCGATGCCGGCCGAAACACCGCCGATGCCGGTTGGCATACGTGCCACGCCTTTCGACCGAATTGCTCGCGGTTAACCCCCGCAGAGAACCCACACTCCCGCAGGGCTTCGGGGCTAGACCCGCGGGTCCGCTAGCGCGGCCCCCGGAAAGCGTTCGCAAACAAGGAGGGAAGAACGTCCTATCGGAGTTTCCGGCATCCGCGGGAGCCTCAATGGCAAACCCGCGGATGCTCGGGGGCTACCGTCGGGGACCGCCCCGGGGGTCCCCTCAAACAATGGGGGAACCCCTACTTAAATTCCCGCATCCATATGAGCTAAGCCTAACCATGCAGAAACTAACCCCGCAGACACGCCCACGCAGCCAGACTCCGGAGGCCCACCAAGGCGGCCCGCCTAGGAAGACCCCCCTCGAGCGAGCTCCGCCTCGCCCGAGGGCATGCTCCCTCCTCGAACGGGCTCCGCCCCGTTCGAGGGGCGACTCCCTCCTCGAACGAGTTCCGCCCCGCTCGAGGGGCGACCCTTCCCTCGAGCGGCCCCCGCCCCGCTCGAGGGCGCGCTCCCCCTCGAGCGAGTCCCGCCTCGCTCGAGGGTCCGCTCCGCCCTCGGCCGGGGCCCGCCACGATCACGGCGCCCCCGCACGCGTGCGCCGGCCCCGTACTTGGGCATTTAACGCCCCGACGCCGCGGACGGCGCCATCATGCGCCCGGGCTCACGCCCCGTGCCGCCGCACCAACTCCCCATGGAAGGAGCCCATCCCCGCCACTATGGGATGGACCGTGCGGCACCCGGCCGGTGTCGTCCCGTGACACCGTGCGCACGCCGCCGTACGACTAACGCGCCCGACCCTCGAAAGGGGGCCGGCGCACCCTCGATTCCACTTTCCCGTGACCTTGCGGGTTAGGTGAGGGGCGCTAGGCCGTGGGTGGCCATCCCGGCCACCGTAACGGCGCGGCCGCCGTACCCACGCGTGCGGGCGCACGCCCGACTCCACAGGGGCACGCCCAAGCACCGCGAAGAACCACTCCGCCACCGCGAGCTCATTGGGAAGGAACGCCGTTCGCCCGCTCCCCGTATCCCGTACCGGCCGTCATCGCACCTCCCTCGAAGCCTATTAGAGAACGCCATCACCATCCGCCGCCTCCTACCCTCGAACCGCCACCGTTCGGGTACAAGGTAGGCCGTCATGGCCGGATCGCGGCGAAGATCGACCGGACGGCCGCCCATTCTACACCGTAGCGCGACGCGCTCCCACACGTAGCTAGGTAGCGCGGCGTGCATGTAACTCGCCGCCCTCTTGGCCTATAAAAGAGGAGGCGAGCCCCCGGCCGCGGGGGGAGTTGGGAGGAATCCGGAAAAACACGACTCACCGTGCACTCACTCTCTTATTCTCCCGCAACATCTTCAACCATTCACCGGGACTTGGAAGCCACGCTTCCTCTCCCACCTCGCTTGTATTTGCCCCACTACAAGCACCCCCGTGCCGAGCAATATAGTGCCACGAGCACCCCACCGCCGGGACGTACGGCCCCCTCGGCGGGAACCAGGATAAATCCTTGTGTCATTTGTTGCTTGGCATCGACCATAGAGGGATAAACTTAGGCGCTATCTACCGGTTAGTGTCGGGACCATATTCCGCACCGACACTCCTTGTCACCATCGGGACGAGACTTGAGAACCACCCCCTGTCTCCGGTCATATGCCTCGAGCAACCGGAATCAATAAACCAAATGTTCTTCAAGTCTCCCACCTGAAATTCAAAAATGAGCACGTGAGCGAACAAACGACTCAGCACTGGGGTTAGTACCATAAGAGCAAAACCAGTGCCGAGCCATTTTCTCGAAAGTGGGGTTAGCACACACCAAACCATCTTTCCTACCAAAACTACCACCAAGAACACCACCTCAGTAACCACTCCGAGGAAACCAACCTTCTCTGCCTGGAGGAGGACCAAAACCACGAAAGAAAGCCCGTGGACCGTCCCTCCTCTCCTTTTCAAAGCTACGACTCCTCCCATCCCCGTAGTGAACTAGAGGGGGAGAATGCCTAGCAACCTGACCTCCTGCAAACTCTCCAGCCCAACAACCAGAACCATGACCTCCGTAAACAACCCTCGCACCTGTACGAGCACGAAACCCAAACCGCTGCCACTCGTCCGTGCTCGCACCGGTCCGACCGGTGCCCCACACCGGCCCGATTCGTTGTGGCCTCGGGCGGCCAGGCAGACCTCCAACGGCCTTTCGCTCTCCCCAAGCCCGAACTATCCTCACACTCGCCTTGGCCCTTGGCATTTGCACACGAGGCTCAAGTACACCATCAGAAGGGTGGTACTTGTCCTTGTTAGCCCACTCCTTCGCCATTCTCTCCTCTCGCTTCCTCTTTTAGCAAAACTCATCCTTATGGCCATCTCTACCGCAATCGCCACAATGGAACCTCACAAGCTTAGGCTTAGGCTTGGGCTGTGCCTGCTCACTTGGTTTCTCTCCACTCAACTTCTCCACCGGTTACTCCTAACTAGCCTTCTCACTCTCTTTCCCAAAGAACACTTGATAGGCTTTTGGAGGTCATTTGTTGGTTTAGGAAATATGGGTGCAGCTGAGGTTGTGTCTAGTCGGTTTCTAAGATGGTTAGGTTTTGGAGGGAGATCATTTTTGTGGTGGGTTTTTGGTGGCTCTGGGATATTCTCTCCACTTCCCTCACCAACCTTGTTTGCCCCAAGTCCCTCACCATCCTGCCTCTTAAATTCGTCGATCATCATCCTCAACTGAGGCTCATGACCAGACAACCAACCCATTGAAGGATCAGATGGCGACTAGAGATGGGGGGGGAGTGAATAGGAGCCGGTAAAAATTCTTCTCAAAGAACCCGGCCTATGCCCTAGTCAAATCTCGTCCACACACAAGCGATGGATCGAATCACACACCAATCACCAAGACAACGAGGTTATGGATCAACCTCTAGTCCTAGGAACGATTCCTAGAAGCACACGCGGAAGCACAAGAAGGGAAGAGAGGAATCGAACCAAGAAGCAAGACACACAGGCTCTGGCGGACCATCCGGCCAGGAGAGGCGGACTGTCCGCACGAGCCACGCGGACCGTCCGCCAATGTACCGCGGACTGTCTGCACAGGTACGGTGGACCGTCCGGCCTGGGCCGCGGACTGTCCGTTAAAGCCAACAGAACCACCAAAAGCAAACCCGAAAAACGGACCGTCCACGGGGAGCACGCGGACCGTCCGCTAGGCACCCGTGGACCGTCCGCCCACTGCTGTGGACTGTCTGAAACTTCGTCCAACCAAAATTCAAAACCACGACGGATCGAAACGAAAGGCGAGCAAGAACACGAAGAACACCCGACGAACACGTGCGGCGCGGACCGTCCGCCAGGACGTCGCGGACCGTCCGTGAGGCATGGACAGAGCAGAAAAACAGCCCGACCTCGAAGGTCAACCTCTCCAAATCATCATCGGATAAACGGTTGAAGCTGTAGAGACAAGGGTTTGGGGACTTGAAAAGAGTCACACAAGGATGCTATAGCCCAAAAATCTTGCCTCCTAACTCCCTAAATCACCGGGAATCGCGAATCCTTTGAGCACCACCAAAAACTAGAGCTCCGACCGAAAATCCTTAAATTGAAGTGGTTTCCCGGCGTTTGAGGGCACAAGATCAATCACAAAGATGCACGAGACATCCATCCATGTTTCCCTCAAAGAAATCCGGGGAGAAACCCACTCAAATCCGCGGAATCACACCGAGAACAAAGGCACGAAAACAAGCACAAAAAGACCACGAAAAACAGAACTCCGAATCTTCTATACAAACCAGGAAAGTTCACAAGGTCTAGCATGCCTCCCTAGCATCCATCCCTCTTACAAATCTCTCATGAAGCTCTCATGCTAGCCTAGAGAAAATGGAGAAGAAAATAGCTACGAAAATGAGAAATGGGAGCGGGGAAATGAAACCCTCAGTCGCGGAGAGAGAGAGCCATCCACACACACTCATGGCTTATATATCAGGTCCCGCCGGAGTGGTAAATGACTCGACTACCCCTAACTTAACTACTAGCGATACAACCCACGTAGGGGCATTTAGGTAATGTTTGTGGGTCTTGCCATTGGACGGCCACGCCCTTGCCGCACCCCGCATCCTCCCGACGCAAGCCATGCGATCCCGCCGCGTGTCTTCCGCCTCGAAGCTTCCCGACACGCCCGGATCCTATCTCCGTCGTGTTGGGCCTTCGGACTTGGTTTTGAGGCCCAAACCAAGAAACCATCCTCCGATGGTTTTGTGGCAAACCACCAAACCCCGCGTGCTCGGTCCGGCCTCCCGCCAAACCACTTGACTCGACCGCCACCGTGCACCGGCTCGATTGTCCATGACTTCGTCTTGCTCGTATCGCCACCATGTGGCCCGCACCTAGTCCCGCCGTCCACCGGGTCCCTCGAAACGAGCCTACTTGTCTCTCCATCTCCCGGAGGCCCCTCAAGGCTGAAGACCTTTCGCGCCCGTTCTTCACCTGCAACAACACGAACTAGGCCGCAGCCTACACCTGCGCATTGAGCCAATAATCAGTCCAACACCCATTGTCAATCACTCATCACTGAGGAGCGGTCATCCATCGACCACAGGGACGCTCCTGGTCCTCAATCTCCCCCTTGATGAGTGCATTGACAACACACAACGCGAAATGAAATTCAGAGAAAGAAAGAAAGGAAGAAGAAAGTAAAACACAAAAGCTCAACTCATGACCAAAACCAAAGAAAGGCAAAGAAAGGTCACGAGCCAAGCAAAGCACAAACTCCACACTGAAATCAGCAAGAAAGCTCCCCCTGAACAAATGCAAGCTCCCCCTAAACATGTGGATGCAAACTTCCAAATTTTAGCTCACCTCTTCTGAATTTTCATTAAGCTCGCTTCTTCTCCCCCTTGTTGACAATGTAGGAATCAAGGTGAAAATGCAGAAATGCAAAACAAAGCATATAAACATCTATATGAGCTTCTCAAATAGGCCAAATCTAGTGTCAAAGGCTAAAAATGAGACAAAGATCACACATATGAATCATAGAATATTCAAAGCATTGCCACAAGGAATATATGAAAATACAAGCATGTGAAAAAGCAAAATTTTCAGATTTATGCAGTTTTACCAAAAGAAGGCTCGCTTCACATGTAAAAGCCTATCCATGTCACACTCGAGCCACAATTATGCATACAACCTCTGAGATCATACAAGGAGATCAAATTCTCAGCAAAAGATCATGGCAAACACCCATAAAGCAAAGCATGTCATGTCAAAGCTCATGAGCCATGTGTCCACTTCGGGGAGACTTCTCCACTGGTGAACATCATGCAACATGTTTTGCACCCATATGTGAAAGATAAGACATTTTAAGTAAAGACATGATGGATGGAGCATTTTTCAAGCATACACACTTCTTTTCAAGATTAATTCATTTCATGGTACATGAAGTGCCTTTGCGGCAAAAAGAAGCTTATGCTCCCCCATGAATGCAACATAGGCTAAACATTCACAATGATATTCGGCCTTTGTCCCAAATGCAAGAAAAAGGCATCCAAGCACAATCTAAGCATAGAAAGCACATTTAGACCAAAACGTGACATGGATACACTACTACACATGAGTGGAGCACATTTCACCAAAAATTAGTCTAGATTAGCATTTATTTCAAAAAGGGCTATCTCACCACACATATATCCCAAATATTCCAAGAGCATAGCCTCATAACACCATTTCTCCACACATATGACCAATATCTCACAAATAGCCAAAGAGACTCAAATAAGGCATATGAAAGAAGCTCATCATCCTAAAATGCAATATGATACACATGCAACATGATATATGACAAGATGGCTATCCTACCATGGTTTGTACATCAAGCAAAACATGTATATACATCAAAGTGAAAACATTGTATGATACATATGGTACAAGAAAAACCCCCAAGAATCAACTAGAAAGGGAAACAAACCCCAAGTTCCCCCCGCAAGCGCACAAATGTAGCTTGGTCGAGAGGCTTTGTAAAGATATCGGCTAGCTGATCTTGGGTAGGGACATGACTCAACACAATGGTTCCTTTTTCCACATTGTCCCTCAAGAAATGATACCTCACTTCTATGTGTTTGGTTCCGGAGTGAAGCACTGGGTTTTTAGCTACGCTTATGGCACCGGTGCTATCACAAAGAAGTGGGATCCGGGTGCACTCCTCACCAAAGTCTCTCGCAGTGTATGAAATCCACAACACTGGGAACAACAACTCGCGGCCGCAACATACTCCGCCTCGGTGGTAGACCGAGCTACACTAGATCGCTTGCGGGAAGACCATGAAACCAACGAAGACCCAAGAAACTCGGCAAGTACCGAAGTAGACTTCCTCTCGACTCGACAACCAAAGAAAATCCGCATCGAAAAACCATGTAGAGAGAGAGTCGAGGAGGAAGAATACCAAAGGCCAAGACCGGGGACGGACCGTAGGTCCCCGAAGATCCTCTTGACGGCTTGTCGATGTGATGTCCCCCGGCGAAACCCGAAAGCGAGCGCACGGACACGCCGAACCGTATGTCCGGCGTCAAGTAGAGGAGGGAGCCTATCATGCTCCTGTACTCCCACTGGTCCACTGGTTCTCCGTCCTCGTCCGCATCAAAACTGGCCGTACTCCCCATGGGAGTCGACATCGGCTTCACATCTTGCATCTGGAACTTCTGCAGCATGTCTTTCGTGTACTTGGTCTGGTGCATGAAAGTTCCATCCTTCACTTGCTTGATCTGCAGCCCGAGAAAATACTGCAACTCGCCCATCATGCTCATCTCGAACTCCCTGCTCATCTCATCTGCAAACTTGGCAACAAGGTTATGTGACGAGCCACAAAAGACAATATCATCCACGTATATCTGCACAATCAACAAGTCATTTCCATGCTTGAGGAAAAACAAGGTCCTATCCACGGTACCCATCACAAACCCTCTGCTCAACAGAAAACCTCTCAATCTCCCATACCAAGCACAGGGCGCCTGTTTCAAGGCATACAGAGCCCTTTTCAACCTGTACACCATGTGTGGGTACAACTCGCTCTCAAACCCAGGTGGCTGCTTCACATACACCTCCTCTATGACCCCATTCAGAAAGGCACTCTTCACATCCATATGAAACAACTTGAACCCTTTAGCCACGGCAAAGGCTAGAAGGATCCGAATTGCCTCAAGACGGGCCACAGGAGCAAAGGTCTCTTCATAGTCGATCCACTCCTTCTGACTAAACCCCTGAGCAACAAGTCTGGACTTGTTCCTCACAACCATCCCATTCTCACCCTCTTTGTTCTTCCAAACCCACTTGGTTCCTATGGGATGGCAATTTGGAGGTGGTTCAACTAACTCCCACACCCGGTTCCTCTCAAAGTTTTCCAACTCCTCGTGCATAGAATTGACCCGGTTTGCAACGGATAAAGCGTGTCCAATGTCCTTGGGCTCAAAAGTGGCAACAAAAGCGAGATGAGCAAAATGAGAGGAATTCCTAGACCTTGACCGTGTAGTGCGTTCGTCGATGTTCCCAATGATCTTCGACAAGGGATGCACTTCTTGAATCCGTCGGGGAGCCTCACGCCTCGAGACTACCTCCCCCTCAACCTCGCCTTCTCTCGCTTGGTCCTCTTGTTGCACCGTCGTTGTCCATGAAGTAGACGGTCCGCGCTCCGTAGTGGTCGTAGGGGAAGTAGTGGGTACACACTCGGCTTCTGGCGCATGGTTATCTCCATCATCATCTCCAGCTTCATCCTTCTCCTCTTCAAAGAGGTCCTCGGCCATCTCCTCATCACCTACACATTCAAATCCAAGAGAGGTACATGGCATTGTCTCGTCGAAGGTTACCTCGCAAGTCTCCATGATTTTGTTAGTCTCAAGGTTAAGCACCCTATAGGCTCTAGAGTGGTTAGCATATCCAAAGAAAATACCATCACTAGACCTAGCCTCAAACTTGTCGAGTTTTCCCTTCTTAAGAATAAAGCACTTGCAGCCAAAAACTCGGAAATGACTCACCTTAGGTGCCCGACCATGCATAAGCTCATAACAGGTCTTCTTCTTGAAAGTTCGCAATAAACTCCTGTTGGAAACATGACAATCCGTATTGACCGCCTCAGCCCAATACCTCTTAGGAGTCCTGTGCTCATCGAGCATCATCCTAGCCATCTCACAAAGAGTCCGATTTTTCCTTTCCACAACTCCATTTTGAGGGGGGCACATAAGGGGTTGAATACTGATGTTCAAGACCTAGATCACGACAAAAAGCATCAAAACGAGAGTTCTTGAACTCTGAGCCATTATCACTGCGGATAGCTCGAATAGCATTCCCATGCCTCTCGTTTTTCAACCTCACGATCAGATCTCGAACAAAACCAAATGTCTCACTCTTATCTTCCAAGAAAAACACTCAGGCATAGCGAGAGTAATCGTCAACCACAACAAGGACATACCACTTCCCACCCACCGAGCGAACTCGAGCTGGCCCAACAAGGTCCATATGCAACAGCTCAGTCGGACGCTCGGTCATGACATCGGTCAGGGGTGGATGGGGAGTGGCTACCATCTTGCCATGCCTACACGGAGCACAAACAAAATCCTTCTCAAGCTTCAATCTCGGCAATCCTCGGACAAGGTCAACACTACTCAAGCGGGAAACCAAATCAAAGCTCAAGTGTCCCAACCGCCTATGCCATTTCCACAAATCGGAGGAAGGACCGGCCATCAAACGACGAGCGGCGACCCAAAGAACGAGAGAAATCATCCCCGAAAATCGACCCTCGGGGATGATCATACAGACAAGATCACCTCGAGAATCCAGCAAACGAGACTCGCCAGACTTGAAACGCACTTCAAAACCCTCATCAAGCAACTGAGAAGCGGAAAGCAAATTGAAACCCAAAGACTTCGCAAGAGCAAGTCTCTTCAACGTTACCTTGTCACTCACATGCACAACACCCTCAGAAATTACCCTTCCTCGTCCATTGTCCCCAAATGTGATGTACATCTTTTCCTTCACTGGGGGTGAGGTCGAGAACCACTTCTTATCTCCGGTCATGTGTCGGGAACATCCGGAGTCGATCGGCCAAATGTTCTCCAAGCCTCATGCCCGTAGTCGAAACAAGAACGAGAGTGAGCTAGCGACTCGACACCGGGGTTAGCTCAAAGAAAGTTAAACCGGTGTCGAGCCATCTCGCTCAAAAGAGGGGTTAGCAAACATCATTCCCTTGCCACCAAACTTCCCATGTCCCATGGGAGGAGTACGAGCACCACGAGGGGGAAAACGTGGTCCGTAGTTCCTCCGGAACCCAAAGATGCGATCATCTCCCCTAACCCCATATTGAGGACGAGTAGGGGGACGTCCAAAGCAAAACCACCACGAGCCCGACCAAACCTCTCACCAAAGATGCACACCATCATCTCTCCTCACAAACCTTCCACCCCGAGCTCCAACTCTACCAACACTCTTCACACTTCCCACACCCCGTGGAAGTGGCACTCTAGGCTCAGGAATACCATGAGACTGGCGATACCTGTCCTGGTTTGCTTGCTCCCTAGCAAGCCTCTCATCCCTCTTCCTCTTGTAGCAAAACTCTGCTAGATGTCTCTCCTTGCCACAATACTCACACCTGAAGGGGATGGGTTTTGGTTTTGGCTCTGGATTCTCACTAGGCTTCACACCCTTCTCACTCACAAACCTCACCGGTTTCTTGAAGTCATTTGTCTTAGGTTGGAATTTGGGTGGATCTTGGGTTGTGTCAAGCTTGTTGCAAAGGTGGTTGGGCTTTGGTGTGAAAGAGTTCTTGGGTGCTTTTGGAAGTGGGACTTGGATGTCTCCGATCACCTCAAACTCAGGGTTAGACTCAACACACTTTTCATACACACTCTCCCCACTGTTCTCTCCCACTTTCTCACCCAACTTCTCAAAATCGAAACCACGACCATCAGCTCTCTTGAACTCCTCAATCATGATTTTCAATTGAGGTTCCTGCCCAGACAACCAACCCAACACCTTCCTCAAATAGGCATTCTCCTCATAGATGACATCCAAACGGGAAGTATGTTCAAGATTGCGCAAAGTAACTTCATCACAGCTAGAGCATGCATTTGCAACAGGAGATTTCAAAGATGCTTCCAAAGAACTAATGGTAGAACGAGCATAAAAAAGCTTAGCATGCATAGTAGGACATGATTTTCAAGCACCAAGCAAAGTAGGTCTAGCCTTAAGCTCATCATACTCAGTCCTAAGAGCATCTAGTTTTGCCAAAGTGGAAGCATTCTTCTCATTAAGCAACTTGATCTCATTCAACCAAGCATCACACTCAAGACACTCAACAGCATCAGGAGTAGTAGGAGCAAGTTTCAAAGAGTAATTCTCAAGTTTCAATTCAAGCAATTTGGACTTTAAATCTCCTACTTTCTCACTAGCATTCTCATGTTGAGCCCTAAGATCTTTCCTCATCTCCTTAGCATCTCTGAACACACTATCACAGTTGTCAATCAAGCCATTCAACCTAGTGATCTCAGCAAGCAAAGAGTTAGGGTCACAATTTACCTCATCCTCCGAGTCGGAGTCGCTGTCTTCCTTATCGCTCTTCTTGCTGCTCGAGCTATGGGCCATGCCACAAAAGCCTTCAAGCGCCACACGGCTCAATCCACCGAGGTTCCGGCTTGCACTCTTCTTGCCCTTGCGCCTCCCGGCATCTTCATCTTCACCGCTTGAGCTTGTCTCCGCGCGTCGCTTGAGCTTGAATTGACGTCGCTTGCACCGGCCACCATAGCTCTTGCCTTGTCCTTCTTGTAGCCGCTCTTGCTCGGTCGCCGCTTGTCCTTGTCCTTGTCCTTGCTCTTGGACTTGCTGAAGTGCTTGCCCTTGGAGGAGTACTTGTCTTCACGCCTCGGGTGCGCCTTGTACTCGTTCATCTTGTACTTGTTCTCCTCCACTTCTAGGCACTCGGCGATGAAGTGGCCACGCTTGCCACACTTGTAGTACGTCCCTGAGCTCCGCCTTGCATTCCTCCTCGCCCAACACATCAAATTCCTCATCTGGAATAGACATAAGAGAAGACAAGGAAAACTGTAGACGGGAAGGGTTAGATTTGCCCTTTGATCCGCCCACAAGAACAAGACTATGGTCAGTCGAACCCTCATGCTTGGATTGCAACTTCCTGTCAACCTCAGCCGACTTGAGCTTAGAAAAGAGGTCATCCAACTCAATAGTCAAATATTGCCCAGACTCCTTGATGGCCTCAACCTTAGCACCCCAAACATTTGGATCCAAGTCATGCAAGAGCTTCAAAGCCTGATCTTGCCCAGTGTAAGGAAAATCCTCAACATTAGCTTTCATGTTGTTCACAATGGCGGTGAACCTCTGAAACATCGCATCGATGTCCTCACCGGGAAGTTGAGTGAAGTTCTCATATTGCATCCGGTAAGAGACAAAGAGGCGAGCCTTCACATGGTTATCACCACCGTAAGCAACCAACAACTTCTCCCAAATTTGCCAAGCAAGATTCAAATGGCGAACACGCTCAAACTCAGGATCACACAAGCTCCGGACCAAGTGATCAACGGCTTTTGCATTTGCCTCATACTTGGCTTTAGCACCGGCATCGGTCACCATAAGAGTATGGATGTTGACCAGAATAGAATAGGTCTTGTCAAGCACAATGAAATCCAACAAATTGCCACGAAGAAAGATCATCATACGAGCCGCCCACTTGTGGTAACCCTTGCCATCGAAGTGCGGCGGACCGCCCCGCTCAACGTACGCCATCTTAGGATTCGAGACTTGCCAAAGTCACAAAGAATCCGGCACCAAGCTCTGATACCAATTGAAGGATCAGATGGCGACTAGAGAGGGGGGAGTGAATAGGAGCCGATAAAAATTCTTCTTAAAGAACCCGGCCTATACCCTAGTCAAATCCCGTTCACACACAAGCGATGGATCGAATCACACACCAATCGCCAAGACAACGAGGTTATGGATCAACCTCTAGTCCTAGGAACGATTACTAGAAGCACACGCGGAAGCACAATAAGGGAAGAGAGGAATCGTACCAAGAAGCAAGACACACAGGCTCTGGCGGACCGTCCGGCCAGGGGAGGCGGACTGTCCGCACGGGCCACGCGGACCGTCCGCCAATGTACCGCGGACTGTCCGCACAGGCGCGCGGACCGTCCGGCCTGGGCCGCGGACTGTCCGTTAAAGCCAACAGAACCACCAGAAGCAAACCCCGAAAAACGGACTGTCCGCGGGGAGCACGCGGACCGTCCGCCGTGCACCCGCGGACCGTCCGCCCGCTGCTGCGGACTGTCCGAAACTTCGTCCAACCAAAATTCAAAACCACGATGGATCGAAATGAAAGGCGAGCAAGAACACGAAGAACACCCGACGAACACGTGCGGCGCGGACCGTCCGCCAGGACGTCGTGTACCGTCCGCGAGGCATGGACAGAGCAGAAAAACAGCCCGACCTCGAAGGTCAACCTCTCCAAATCATCATCGGATTTCCCAAACGGTTGAAGCTGTAGAGAAAGGGTTTGGGGACTTGAAAAGCGTCACACAAGGATGCTATAGCCCAAAAATCTTGCCTCCTAACTCCCTAAATCAACGGGAATCGTGAATCCTTTGAGCACCACCAAAAACTAGAGCTCTGACCGAAAATCCTTAAATCGAAGTGGTTTCCCGGCGTTTGAGGGCACAAGATCAATCACAAAGATGCACGAGACATCCATCCATGTTTCCCTCAAAGAAATCTGGGGAGAAACTCACTCAAATCCGCGGAATCACACCGAGAACAAAGGCACGAAAACAAGCACAAAAAGACCATGAAAAACACAACTCCGAATCTTCTATACAAACCAAGAAAGATTCACAAGGTCTAGCATGCCGCCCTAGCATCCATCCCTCTCAACAAATCTCTAATGAAGCTCTCATGCTAGCCTAGAGAAAATGGAGAAGAAAATAGCTACGAAAATGAGAAATGGGACGGGGGAAATGAAACCCTCAGTCGCGGAGAGAGAGAGCCATCCACACACACTCATGGCTTATATATCAGGTCCCGCCGGAGTGGTAAATGACTCGACTACCCCTAACTTAACTACTGGCGATACAACCCACGTAGGTCTTGCCATCGGACGGCCACGCCCTTGCCGCACCCCCCGCGTCCTCCCGACGCAAGCCATGCGATCCCGCCGCGTGTCCTCCGCCCTCGAAGCTTCCCGACACGCCCGGATCCCGTCTCCGTCGTGTTGGGCATTCGGACTTTGTTTTGAGGCCAAAACCAAGAAACTGTCCTCCGATGGTTTTGTGGGAAAACCACCAAACCCCGCGTGCTCGGTCCAGCCTCCCGCCAAACCACTTGACTCGACCGCCACCGTGCACCGGCTCGATTGTCCATGACTTCGTCTTGCTCGTATCGCTACCATTTGGCCCGCACCTAGTCCCGCCGTCCACCGGGTCCCTCGAACCGAGCCTACTTGTCTGTCCATCTCCCGGAGGCCCCTCGAGGCTGAAGACCTTTCGCGCCCGTTCTTCACCTGCAACAACACGAACTAGGCCGCAGCTTACACCTGCGCACTGAGCCAAGAATCAGTCCAACACCCGTTGTCAATCACTCATCACTGAGGAGCGGTCATCCATCGACCACGGGGACGCTCCTGGTCCTCACCCATCAACTTTCTCAGCTCATCATTCTCATCCTGCAAGCGATCAACATAATGCGCAAGTTCCAAATTCTTCAAAGAAAGCATTTCACAGGTAGAGCAAGATGTAGGAATTGGTTCTTTCAGCTTAGCCTCAAGGGAAGCAGTGTAAGCATGCATCTCATCAATCTTAGCATGCAAAACAGGGCAAGAAGTACAAGCACCTAGCAAAGCAGGTCTAGATTCAAGCTCAGCCACTTCAACCCTATGCACATCTAGTTCCTCACACTTGGAGGCATGCTTCTCCTTGAACAAAGCAAGATCAGCAAGAAAGATGGAGCAATAAGCACAATCAACCTCATCAGAAACAACAGGGCTAGCCTTAAGGGAATCAATCTCAAGATTGCTATCAAGAACCTGTGTTTCTAGCTTAGCCACTCTAGTCCTAGCATCCTCGAGTGAAGCCCTAAGCAATTTTCTCATTTTCTTGGCCTCTCTAAGCATGTCATCACGATTATCAAGCAAAGAGCCAAGCCTCTCAATCTCCTGGCGCAAGAAGGGAAGTTCATCACGCACCTCGTCGTCGGAATCGGAGTCCGAGTCGCTCTGTGTGCTCTTCTTGCTGCCGGAGCTCAGTGCCATGGTGCAGAAGCCGTCTCTCGCGAAGCAGCTCAGCCCGCTCAGGTTCTTCGACGACTTCCTGCTCTTGCGACGATCACTTTAATCTTCACTGCTGCTCGAGCTCGAGGTGGAGTACGCGGAACTCGAGTCGACGTCGCTCGCTCCAACCATCGCTCGGGCCTTTCCTCGGCTCTCCTTCTTCCTCGATCGTCGCTCGTCCTTGTGCTTGTTCTTGTGCTTGCTCTTATGGTCACACCTCGACCGGTACTTGCCATCCATCCTCGATTTGTGCTTGTAGCCGTCCTTGTTTTTGACCTTCTCTGGGCAGTCGGCGACGAAGTGTCCCGGCTTGCCGCACTGGAAGCATGTCCTCGTGTTCCTCCTCATGTTCACCCGGTTCTCGTGCAGCCTCTCGAACCTCCTCGTCAGCAACGTCAGCTCGTCCTCTCCAAGCACATCGAACTCCTCATCTGGCATAGATATCAAAGAGGACAAAAAGAACATCCTGGTGGATGGGTTAGTGTTAGCCTTTCCTTTCGAACCACCAATGTGGGCAAGACTATGGGAGTCAGTCGGACCCTCGAGCTTGGCAATCATGCCCCTATCCACCTTAGCCGACTTGAGCTTCGAGAACAGCTCGTTCACCGTCAGAGTGTCATAGTTCTCCGACTCCACAATGGCCTCGAACTTTCTGCCCCAAATCGTACGATCCAAAGAGTGTAAGAGCTTGACCGCTCTATCATGATCATCGTACGGGAGCACGTCCACATTGGCCCTCATGTTGTTCACAACCACCGTGAACACTGAAACAAGGCATCAATGGACTCACCGGGGAGATGAGTGAAGTTCTCGTACTCTCTCCGGTAGGTCACATACATCCGTGCCTGAACCTGGGCGTTGCCAACTTGAGCCTCCTTCAACACCAATCAGATTCTACAAGCCAAGTGCTCGGTGTGCACCCGATCGAACTCAGGATGACACAGGGCACGAAACAAGTAGTCGACCGCCTTATTGTTGGCGTCGAACATGTCCCTCGATCCTGGAGCAAGGAAGTTCATCGGCTGGACATAGCCTGTGTCCACCGTGACATCCCAAAGGATCTGACCTTTTCCTCTGTGAAACAAAGCCATCCACTTACTCCACAGCTGGTAGTTCTTGCCATCGAAGTGTGGAGGACCCGAACCCCGTTCCTGGTACGCCATCCTTGGATCTTAGACTGGTTAGAGTCAATAAAGACCTGAACCGGCTCTGATACCACTTGAAGGACCGATACGGCGAACCGAGAGGGGGAGAGAGATGAGAGCCGATAAAAATTCTTCTCGAAGTAGATGGAAACTCCAACAAGATGAACACGGCTTCCAACACACGTATCCGACTCACTACCCAAATTGGCCAAACCCACGTAGCCACTGGAGTGCCCCTGGACCTAGGAACCAACACACAACCTTCTGACCCGAGAACGCAATAGAACACCAAACCTCGAGTCCATTGACCAACACCGGTCAGACCGGTCCCTGCTGGTGAAACTTGGCGACTTCCACTAAGTGGCTCCACACCGGTCATGCCGGTGCGACACACCGGTCAGACTGGTCGAAGCTTGAAAGCCCCCAAAAGGCCAAACAGGCCAACCGACCTCCAAACTGACCCAAACTCGAAACACCCCCAACACAGGACAACAACAAACTCACCCAGACATTCACCCGAGAAAAAACCCACCAAGGGTTGCACCGGTCAGACCGGTCAAGAGCACCGGTCAGACCGGTGTAGCCTGGGCAGCTCGGGATGAACAACACCCGCGGGTCAACTCCCCCAAATCCAAACCTCGATCTCCCGAATCGCTCCACTGACTTGAGCAAGACTTTGGGGATATTAGGAACACCTCATGAGGAGTCCATAGTCAATTGTAATCCCACCAAAACTTGTCCAAAAAGGAGGAATTGAAGAAATCCCGCCAAGAACACCTGTAACACTAGAACTCGAAAAACCCCAAAATCGAGCCCCTTTACTCATGGATTTGGGAGGGGAATCACAGCCCAAAGAACCACGAAGGGTTCCCAGAAATTTCCCCCATCAAATCCCCAAGAGAAAGGTCCCGAAAACAACCCAAGAAAAAACACCAAGAAAGGGCTCCAAAAATCACGACCAAGAACAACCGGGAACAACACAACAAGGCCTTGAGGAACCACACCGAATCATCTATACATGCCACAAAGGTTCATACAAGGTCTAGCTTGCCGCCCGATCATCCAACCCTCTCACAAAATCTCACCATGAAGCTCTCAAGCTAGTCCTATGGAAATCCTAAGAAAATAGGAAGAGAAAATAGGAAAGCAAATAAACTAGGGTTCCAAGAGCATGCTTGCCATCCTCTCACCTCACGGGTTATATGGAGGAAACCGAAAGTCTAAAATACCCTTTCCTAATAACTAGGGATACAAGCCCCTCAAGGGCGGTTTTGGAAGTGTTCAAGCTTTCTCCATCGGACGGATGCCCGGCGACCGCAACCTGCTTAGCCTCAACGCAAGCCTTGCGATCCCGACGCGTGTCCTCCGCTTCGAAGATTCCGAACTGCGTCGTCGCACACCGGCCGAACCGGTGCTCCACACCGGTCAGACCGGTCTGACCCACCGGTCAGACCGGTCTGGCACTACTGCAGCTCCGTCTTCGGTTCTTCGGCCTTTGCTTTGTGGATCAACCAAGGAACCCAGTGGTTTTCTGGTGAATCACCGGAAACCCTGCGAACTCGGTGTAGCCTCCACCAATCGCCACTCATGACTCGGCTCCCACGTAGTCCCGGCTCGACCTTGGTTTTGAGGCTCTACCAAGAAACCATCCATGACTTCAGCTTGCTGTTCATGCCACCATGCGGCCCGCACTTGACCCCGCTAGCCACCGGGTCCTTCAAACGAAGCCTACTTGTCTTCTCCACACCTGGAGGCCTCACTAGTGACAACCTTTCGCGCTTGTTCTTCACTTGCACCAACATCAGTCAAGCCGCAACCTGCACCTGCAATACTTAGCCAAGAATCAGTCCACACAACGTTGTCAATCACTCATCACACAAGGTAGCGACCATCCACCGGTCCTCGAGCCACACCTTGTCCTCAACTCACCGTATACCAATGGAAGACCAATGTAAGCCCGTAGTGGACCACCAAAGGAGGTTAACTCATGCCATGCGAGAGGTAGTAAAGAAAGAGGTCATCAAGTTACTTGATGCCAGAATCATCTACCCGGTTCCTCATAGCGAATGGGTGAGCCCTGTACATTGTGTACCAAAGAAAGGAGGTTTAACCGTGGTGAAGAATGAGAAGAACGAGTTGATACCACAAAGAACCATGACCGGGTGGTGGATGTGTATCGATTATCATAAGCTTAACAAGCAACGAAGAAAGATCACTTCCCTCTACCGTTCATTGATGAGATGCTCGAGAGATTAGCAAACCACGCTTATTTTTGCTTTCTCGATGGGTACTTGGGGTTCATGCAAATTGCCATTCACCCAGACGATCAACACAAAACAACGTTCACATGCCCTTATGGAACGTTTGCATATAGAAGGATGCCCTTCGGTGTATGCAACGCTCCGGCCTCTTTTCAACGTTGCATGATGGTCGTATTCTCAGAATTCATCAAAACAATTGTTGAGGTATTCATGGATGATTTTTGGTTTATGGGAAGACGTTCATGGATTGCTTGGCAAACATGGATAAGGTCCTCACGATGTGTGCGGGGGTAGAATTGGTGTTAAATTGGGAAAAGTGCCACTTCATGGTTAAGCAAGGCATAGTGCTCGGACATGTTATATCCGAGAGAGGCATTGAAGTGGACAATGCTAAGGTAAAGACGGTTGAGCAACTCCCACCTCCGACGGATGTTAAGTCCTTGAGGACCTTTCCAGGCCATGCTAGATTTTATAGAAGATTTATTAAGGACTTCTCAAAGATCACTAAGCCTTTGATGCATCTCCTTCAAAAGGATGTGGCTTTTGACTTCGATGAGAAGTGGCTAGCGGCGTTATGGACCTTGAAAAGTGCATTGGTGAGTGCTCCCATTATTCAACCTCCAGAATGGAGCCAACCTTTCGAGATCATGTGTGATGCAAGTGACTACGCCGTAGGCGTGGTTTTGGGTCAAAGAAAGGAAGGCCGAGTTCACGCCGTTTACTACGCTAGTAAAACTCTTAATGAGGCATAATTAAATTATGCCACTACGGAGAAAGAGTTGCTAGCGGTGGTATTCGCCTTTGAAAAATTCAGATCTTACATCGTGAACTCGAAGGTCATTGTTTACACCGATCATGCGGCCATTAAGTATCTCTTGGCTAAGAAGGATACTAAACCACGATTGGTCCGTTGGATCCTTCTTCTCCAAGAGTTTGATGTTGAAATTCGTGATAAGAAGGGGGTGGAGAATGTTGTGGCCGATCCTTTGTCTAGGATGAATCGTGGGTAAGATGATAAAGAGCCCATAGAAGACAAGATGAGAGATGACCACCTCTATTGAGTGCTCGATAAAGACACTTGGATGATTGATATCAATCGAGCGATTCGGAAGATACCTCTTGACAATCTAGATAGAAACTCTCAAACGAGGATAATCTCCGAAAGTAAGAAATACTTTTGGGATGCACCATACCTCTTCAAACTTGGCAATGATGGAGTCATGAGAAGATGTGTGCCAAGAGAAGAGAGGCTAGAAATCTTGAGAAAGTGCCACTCGGGGGAGTATGGTGGACACTTTAGCCATTTTAGGACCCAAGAAAAAGTGTGGTCTAGTGGATTCTATTGGCCGGAGATACATGAAGATACTAAAAGATATGTTGCATCATGCCCCAAATGCCAAAGAACCGGAAACATCTCCCAGAGAAATTCTATGCCTTTGAAGTACAATCTACAAATTTATTTATTCGATGTTTGGGGCATAGACTTCATGGGGCCTTTCAAAAACTCACACGAATATGAGCATATCCTAGTCATGGTTGATTATGTATCCAAGTGGGTAGAGGCCATGCCATGTCGTAAAGCTTCCATGGAGAAGTCTATTGTTATGATCAAGAGCATGATTATTCTTCATTTCGGTACACCGAGAATCTTGATTAGCGATGGAGGAACTAACTTCACCGGAAAGTATTTGAAAAGGTACTTGTCCAAGTTGGGAATTGAACATAGGGTCTCTACGGCCTATCATCCACAAACCAATTGACAAGCGGAAACGTCGAATAGGCAATTAAAAAGCATTCTCAACAAAACCATAGAGAAGGGAGGTGAGGATTGGTCAAAGAAATTAGACGGAGCTTTGTGGGCATATCGAACGACGTTCAAGACACCAATAGGTATGACCCCTTATCAATACATCTATGGAAAAGCTTGCCACCTCCCGGTCGAGTTGGAACATAGATCCTATTGGGCGATTAAAGAGATGAACCTTGATCTTGATGCCGCAGTGGTAAAACGAAGAAATCAAATAAGCGAGCTAGAGGAGATGAGGTTGAAAGCATATGAAAATGTGAGGACCATGTGTGGTTCGAGGACCGGTGGATGGTCGCTTCCTTGTGTGTTGAGTGATTGACAACGTTGTGTGGACTGATTCTTGGCTAAGTATTGTAGGTGCAGGTTGCGGCTTGACCGGTGTTGGTGCGGGTGAAGAACAAGCGCGAAAGGTCATCGCTCGGTGAGGCCTCCGGTGTGGAGAAGACAAGTAGGCTTCATTCGAGGGACCGGTGGCCGGTGGGGTCAAGTGCGGGCCGCATGGTGGCATGAACAGCAAGATGAAGTCATGGACGGTTTCTTGGTTGAGCCTCAAAACCAAGGTCGAGCCGGGACTACATGGGAGCCGAGTCATGAGTGGAGATTGGCGGAGGTTACACCGAGTTCGCGGGGTTTCCGGTGGTTCACCGTAAAAACCACCGGGTTCCTTGGTTGATCTACAAAGCCAAGACCGAAGAACCGAAGACGGTGCTTGCAAGAGGTGCGGACCGGTCCGACCGGTGGGTACCGGTCTGACCGGTGGGGAGCACCGGTCTGACCGGTGTGCGATGACGCAGTCCGGAGACTTCGAAGCGGAGGACACGCGTCGGGATCGCTTGGCTTGCGTCGAGGCTACGCAGGGTGCGGTCGCTGGGCATCCGTCCGATGGAGAAGACATGAAGACTTCCAAATCCGCCCTTGAGGAGCTTGTATCCCTAGTTATTAGGAAAGGGCATTTTAGACTTTCGGTTGCCTCCATATAACCCAAGTGGTGAGAGGATGGCAGCGAACTCTTGGAACCCTAGCTCATTTGTTTTCCTATTTTCCTTCCTATTTTCCTTAGGATTTCCATAGGACTAGCTTGAGAGCTTCATGGTGAGATCTTGTTGAGAGGGTTGGATGATCGGGCGGCAAGCTAGACCTTGTATGAACCTTTGTTGCATGTATAGATGATTCGGAGTGGTTCCTCAAGGTTTGGATGTGTTGTTCCCGGTTGTTCTTGGTGGTGATTTTCGGAGCCCTCTCTTGGTGATTTCTTTGGGTTGTTTTCGGGACCTTTCTCTTGGGGATTTGATGGGGGAAATTTGTGGGAACCCTTCGTGGTTCTTTGGGCTGTGATTCCCCTCCCAAATCCATGAGTAAAGGGGCTCGATTTTGGGGTTCTCCGAGTTCTAGCGTTTGTGGTGTTCTTGGCGGGATTTTTTAGATTTCTCCTTTTTGGACAAGTTTTGGTGGGATTAAACTTGGCTATGGACTCCTCATGAGGTGTTCCTATTATCCCCAAAGTCTTGTTCAAGTTCGTGGAGCGATTTGGGAGATCGAGGTTTGGATTTGGGGGAGTTGACCCGCGGGTGTTGTTCATCCCGAGCCGCCCGGAGCTACCGGTCCGACCGGTGCTCTTGACCGGTCGGACCGGTGCAACCCTCGGTGGGTTTTTGCTCGGGTGAACATCCGGGTGTGTTTGCTTTGTTGTCCCGTGTTGCTTTGTTTCTAGTTTGGGTCCGTTTGGTGGTCGGTTGTCCCGTTTGGTGCTTTAGGGGCTTTCGTGTGTGGACCGGTCTAACCAAGGTGTCTCACCGGTCCGACCGATGTAGAGCCACTTAGTGGAAGTTGCTAAGTTTCACTGCCGGGGACCGGTCGACCGGTGGTGCTCACCGGTCCGACCGGTGTGGGTCCGTAGACTCGAGGTTTGGTTTTTCCGCCGCGTTTCTCGGGTCGGAAGGTTGCGTGTTGGTTCCTAGGTCCGGTGGCACTCCGGTGGCTACGTGGGCTTGACCAACCTTGGTAGTGAGTCGGAGACGTGTGTTGGAAGCCGCGTTCGTCTTGTTGGAGTTTTCATCTCATTCGAGAAGAATTTTATCGGCTCCCATTCACTCCCCCCCCCTCTCCGGTTCGCCGTATCGGTCCTTCAAGTGGTATCAGAGCCGGTTCGGGTCTTTATTGACTCTAAACAGTCTAAGATCCAAGGATGGCGTACCAGGAACGGGGTTCGGGTCCTCCACACTTCGATGGCAAGAACTACCAGATGTGGAGCAAGCGGATGGGTGCGTTCCTCCGCGGAAAGGGTCGGCTGCTTTGAGATGTCACGGTGGACACGAGCTATGTCCGGCCGATGGATTTCCTTGCTCCGGGGTCGAGGGACGGATTCGACGCCAACAATAAGGCGGTCGACTACTTGTTTCGTGCTTTGTGTCGGCTGAGTTCGATCGGGTGCACACCGAGCACTTGGCTTGTAGGATTTGGGCGGTGTTGAAGGAGGCTCATGTTGGGAACGCCCGTGTTCGAGCACGGATGTATGCGACCTACGGAGAGAGTACGAGAACTTCACTCATCTCCCCGGTGAGTCCATCGATGCCTTGTTTCGCAGGTTCACGGTGGTGGTGAACAACATGAGGGCCAATGTGGACGTGCTCCCGTACGATGATCATGATAGAGCGGTCAAGCTCTTACACTCTTTGGATCGTACGATATGGGGCGGAAAGTTCGAGGCCATAGTCGAGTCGGAGAGGTATGATACTCTGACGGTGAACGAGCTGTTCTCAAAGCTCAAGTCGGCTGAGGTGGATAGGGGCATGATGGCCAAGCTCGAGGACGGATCGATTCCCATAGTCTTGCCCTCGTTGGTGGTTCCAAAGGAAAGACTAACTCTAACCCATCCACCAGGATGTTCTCGTTTTCCTCTCGATGTCTATGCCGGATGAGGAGTTTGATGACCTTGGAGAGGACGAGCTGGCGCTGTTGACGAGGCGGTTCGAGAGGCCGCACGAGAACCGCGTGAACATGAGGAGGAAGAAAAGGACTTGCTTCCGGTGCGGCAAGCCGGGACACTTCGTCGCCGACCGCCCGAGAAGGCCGAGAACAAGGACAGCTACAAGCACAAGCCGAGGATGAACGATGGCAAGTACCGTTCGAGGCGCGACCACAAGAGCAAGCACAAGAACAAGTACAAGGACGAGCGACGATCGAGGAAGAAGGAGGGCCGAGGCAAGGCCCGAGCGATGGTTGGAGCGAGCGACGTCGACTCCAGTTCCGCGTACTCCACCTCGAGCTCGAGTAGCAGTGAAGACGAGGGAGATCGCCGCAAGAACAAGAAGTCGTCCAAGAACCTGAGCGGGCTGAGCTGTTTCCCGAGAGATGGCTTCTACACCATGGCGTTGAGCTCCGGCAGCAAGAAGAGCACACAGAGCGACTCGGACTCTGAGTCCGACGACGAGGTGCGTGATGAACTTCCCTTCCTGCGCCAGGAGAATGAGAGGCTTGGCTCTTTGCTTGATAGCCGTGATGACATGCTTAGAGAGGCCAAGAAAATGAGGAAAGAGCTTAGGGCTTCACTCGAGGATGCTAGGACTAGAGTGGGCGAGCTAGAGACACAGGTGCTTGATTGCAAGCTTGAGATTGATTCGCTTAAGGCTAGCCTCGTTGTTTCGATGAGAATGATTGTGCTTGATTGCTCCATATTCCTTGCCGATCTTGCTTTGTTTAAGGAGAAGCATGCCTCCAAGTGCGAGGAACTAGATGTGCTTAGGGTTGAAGTGGGTGAGCTTAAGTCTAGACCTCGCTTTGCTAGGTGCTTGCACTTCTTGCCCCGTTTTGCATGCTAAGATTGATGAGATGCATGCTTACACTAGTTCGCTCGAGGCTAAATTGAAGGAACCCATGCCTACATGTTGCTCTACCCGTGAAATGCATGCATTGAAAAATTTGGAGCTTGCACATTATGTTGATCGTTTGCAGGATGAGAATGATGATTTGAGGAAGTTGATGGGTTGGTTGTCCGGTCATGAGCCTCAGTTGAGGATGATGATCGAGGCCTTTAAGAGGCAAGATGGTGAGGGGCTTGGGGCAAACAAGGTTGGTGAGGGAAGTGGAGAGAATATCCCGGAGCCACCAAAAACCCACCACAAAAATGATTTCCCCCCAAAACCTAACCATCTAAGGAACCGACTAGACACAACCCCAGCTCCACCCGTGTTTCCTACACCCACAAATGACCTACAAAAGCCTATCAAGTTTGTGAGCACTTCGGGGAAAGTGTTCTTTGGGAAGGAGAGTGAGAAGGCAAGTGGTGAGAAACCGGTGGAGGGTTTGAGTGGAGAGAAACCAAGTGAGCAGCCACATCCCAAGCCTAAGCCCAAGCTTGTGAGGTTCCATTGTGGCTATTGTGGGAGAGATGGCCATAAGGAGGAGTTTTGCTTCAAGAGGAAGCGAGAGGAGAGAATGGAGAAGGAGTGGGCTAACAAGGATAAGTACCACCCTTCCGATGGTGTACTTGAGCCTCGTACGCGGATGCCTAGGGGCAAGGCGATTGTGAGGACGATTCGGGCTTGGGGAGAGAAGAAGGTTGCAGTGGGTGCTTCGCCCAGTCACACCGGTCGGACCGGTGTGGAGCACCGGTCGACCGGTGCGAGGCTTGGACAGACGGCTGTTCGGGTTTCGAGCTCGTACGGGTGCGAGGGTTGTTTCGGTGGTCGTGGTTCGGTGGTTGGGCCGGAAAGGGTGCGGGTGGTCGGTTGCTAGGCGTTCTCCTCCTCGTGCTCAATACGGGGATTGGAGGAGTCGTGGCGTTGAGTTGGAGAGGAAGGACGTTCCACGGGCTTTCTTGCGTGGTTTTGGTCCTCCTCCAGGCAGAGAGGGGTGGTTCCCTCAGGGTGGTTACCGTGGTGGTGTTCGTGGAGGTAGCTTTGGTAGGAGAGATGCTTTGGTTGGCGCTAACCCCACTTTCGAGCAAATGGCTCGGCCCTTGGTTTCCTCTTTTGGTACTAACCCCGGTCTTTGAGTCGTTTGTTCGCTCACGTGCCTATTTTTGATTTTCGGGTGGGAGACTTGAAGAACATTTGGTTGATTGACTTCGGTTGCTCGAGGCATATGACCGGAGACAGGGGGTGGTTCTCAAGTCTCGTTCGGTGGTGACGAAGAGGTACATCACCTTTGGGGACAATGGGTGTGGGCGTGTGCTTTCGTAAGGTGAGATAAAAGTGAGTGACAAGATCACTCGAGGCGTGTTGCTCTCGTTCAATCGCCGGGGTACAATTTGCTTTCGTGTCCCCGGTTGTTGGATGAGGGTTTTGAGGTGTTGTTTCGGCCTGGTGGTTCTCGGATTGTGGACTCTCGAGGGGACCTTGTCCGTATGGTCGTTCCCGAGGGTCGGGTGTTTCGTGCTGATTTTTCTCGGTCTTCGGGTGTGGAGCGTTGTTTCTTGGCCGGTTCTTCGAGTGAGTTGTGGAAGTGGCATAGGAAGTTGGGTCACTTGAGCTTTGACCTTTTGTCTCGCTTGAGTAAACTCAATTTGGTCCGAGGATTGCCACGGTTGAGGCTTGAGAAAGAGTTGGTTTGTGCTCCGTGTAGGCATGCCAAGATGGTGGCCTCTTCTCACCCGCCTCTCACCGATGTGATGACCGAGCGTCCATGCGAGCCGCTCCATATGGACCTTGTTGGCCCGGCTCATGTGCGATGCGGGTGGGAAGTGGTATGTCCTTGTTGTGGTGGACGACTATTCTCGGTATGCGTGGGTGTTCTTTCTCGAGGATAAGGGGGAGACGTTTGGTTTTGTTCGAGATCTAGTCTTGAGGTTGAGGAACGAGAGGCACGGAGATGCCATACGAGCTATCCGCAGTGATAATGGCTCGGAATTCAGAAACTCTCGTTTTGAAAGCTTTTGCCATGACTTGGGTCTTGAGCACCAGTTTTCAAGTCCGTATACGCCTCCCAGAATGGTGTTGTGGAAAGGAAGAACGGGACCTTGTGCGAGATGGCTCGGACGATGCTTGATGAGCATAGGACTCCGAGGAGGTATTGGGCCGAGGCGGTGAATACCGCATGCTATGTGTCGAATAGGATATACCTCGAGTGCACAAGAAGAAGACATGCTATGAGTTGATGCATGGTCGCACACCCAATGTGAGTCACTTCCATGTCTTTGGTTGCAAGTGTTTCATTCGAAGAAAGGCGGGAAGTTGGATAAGTTTGAGGCTAGGTCCGTCGATGGCATTTTCTTTGGTTATGCATCTCATTCTAGAGCATATCGTGTGCTCAATCTTGAAACTAACCAAATCGTGGAGACTTGCGAGGTAACCTTCGACGAGACGAGCCACGTAGTCGGCTTGTTTTTGAGTGTGCGGTGATGATGATCTTGGCGAGGAGATCTTTCAGGAGGAGGAGCATGAACATGGTGATGATGAGGATGGTGGTGCGGTGCCCCCGGCTGAACATGTACCCACTACTTCGACTACGATGATGGATGGACCCTCTGCTACACCTACGACGACAAATCAAGAACGAGGAGAAGCTGATGTTGAGGGGGAGGTAGCTTCGAGGCGAGAACCTCCCCGGCGAGTTCAAGTGGATCACCCAGCTTCAAGGATCATCGGCGACATGAATGAACGCACTACACGGTCGAGGGTTCGGAACAACTCTCATTTCGCTCATGCTGCATTTGTTGCTTTTTTCGAGCCCAAAGACATTGGACACGCACTATCTGATCACAATTGCGTTAACTCGATGCATGAGGAGTTGGAGAACTTTGAGAGGAATCAGGTGTGGGAGTTGGTTGACCCTCCCCCAGGGTGTAAGCCGATTGGTACCAAGTGGGTGTGGAAAAACAAAGATGGAGAGAAGGGTGAGGTTGTGAGGAACAAGTAGAGACTTGTTGCCCGGGGGTTCGGTCGGAAGGAGGGAATCGACTACAAGGAGACTTTTGCTCCCGTAGCCCGTTTGGAGGCCATTAGGATTCTTCTAGCCTTTTCCGTGGCTAAAGGGTTCAAGTTGCACCAAATGGATGTGAAGAGTGCTTTTCGAATGGTGTCTTGGAGGAAGAAGTGTATGTGAGGCAGCCCTCCGGGGTTTGAGAGTGAGAAGTACCCCCACCGGGTGTACAAGTTGAGGAAGGCGCCGTATGGGTTGAAGCGGGCGCCTAGAGCTTGGTATGGCGAGGTTGAGGGGGTTCTTGTTTGAGAGAGGTTTTGAGATGGGGAAGGTCGATCGGACCTTGTTTTTGCTGAGGCGGGGCGGGAGATATCCCGATTGTGCGGGTGTACGTGGATGATATTGTCTTTGGTGGCTCGTCTAACTCTCTTGTTCCGTGGTTTGCGATGATATGAGCGGGGAGTTTGAGATGAGCATGATGGGCGAGTTGCGGTTCTTCCTCGGGCTACAAATCAAGCAATCAAAGGAAGGAACATTTGTGCATCAGGCTAAGTACACCAAGGACATTGTGAGGAAGTTCAAGATGGAGGACTCCAAGGCTATGACGACGCCGATGAGTACGACTACAGCTCTTGATGCGGACGAGGAAGGTGAACACGTGGATCAGAAGGAGTACCGGAGCATGATCGGGTCACTCCTCTACTTGACGGCGACGAGGCCGGACATACAGTTCTCGGTGTGTCTGTGCGCTCGTTTTCAAGCGTCTCCGAGGACTTCGCATCGGCAAGCAGTGAAGCGAATTTTCAGGTACTTGCGTCACACTCCCGACTTCGGCCTTTGGTACTATGCATCCTCTTCTTTGGCGCTTCATGGTTTTTCAGACGAGGATTTAGCCGGGTGTCGGTTTGGATAGGAAGTCCACTTCTGGGACTTGCCAGTTTTTGGGTTCTTCTTTGGTGTCTTGGTCTTCCCGCAAACAGTCGAGTGTTGCTCAATCTACTACTGAGGCCGAGTACGTTGCCGCTGCTAGTTGTTGCTCTCAGCTCCTTTGAATTTCATACACCATGAGTGACTTTGGTGAGGAGTATACCCATGTCCCACTTCAATGTGATAGCACCGGTGCCATAAGCGTTGCAAAGAATTCAGTACTCCACTCCAAAACCAAGCACATAGAAGTGAGGTATCATTTTCTGAGAGACAACGTAGAGAAAGGAAAGATAGCTTTCATCCATGTACCCACACATGACCAACTAGCCGATATTTTCACCAAACCCCTAGATCAAGCAACTTTCACTCGTTTGCGGGGGGGAACTTTGTGTGTGTTTGATTTCTTGAGTTGTGTGTGTGGGAGCCCCTTTGTAGGATATGTATAGCTTTCCTTTGTGCAATTCTTGCATTTGGCATGGCATATGTAACATGAAGTATAGGCATCGTTGTATCTTAGATTGCATGCATTTTGTATCATATGCATTTTGTAGGAAAAGCTTCTCTCATATACATTGCTCACCATGATCTTGTGAGCTAGTTTGGTATGGTATGGTTAGTTTGGCTTAGCCCTTGATGATCTTGATTTATGTCCATGGTTGATGGCTATGCTTTTGAAAAATGTCACATATATGCTTTCTCATGTGTAAATGCCTATACATGATCTTGCCATGTTTTAGTGGCTTGGTTATGCTTAATTTGTGGTTGGATAGCTAGTTTATTGATCATATGGGGCCAAAGGCTCATTTGCCATCGTGAATGTTTAGCCCTCTTGCTTTATCTTATGGATGGGCATAAGTTCATTTTTGTCGCAAATACATTTCATGTACCAATTATGAATCTGAAAATGAAATGTAAAATGCTTGGCAAACATGCTCCCATGTCATATGTGCTGAATTTAATTTACTTTGGGTGCTAAACCGGATGCCTACCAATGAGAAGTCTCATACATAGAAGTAGGCACATGGCTCGGTGGCTTTGACATGACATGAGGTGCTTGTGGGTGTTTGTGATGGTCTTATGATTAGAATGGTTGTCCTAGCATGAAGTTTGTGTGGCTTTGCCATTTTGACATCTTTTGCTCATGTTTAGGTTTTTGCTTGTGAGAGAGTAACTTTTCGCAAGATTACTCAAATCCTTTTTAGCCTTGTCCAATGGTTGTGAAACTTGGTGATCATGTAGTTGAGGTCATTGCGAACCTGTAGAGCATCTAACTTGCTCATTTTGACAAGTGTAGCATCTTGTGATGAATTTTGTATACTTGAGAAGCTCTAGTTTGCATTTGTGCCTTGATTCATGCATTGGCAACAAGGGGGAGAAAGGAAGGTGGAAAAAAGTTGCTTTGTATCCCTGGAACCTATCCCAAGTGTCAAGGGGGAGCTTGTGCATTTCTTTTGCATTTTTGGTTTTTAGGGGTGTGGTCTGCTGTGTGAAATCGGCCTGACCGGTTTTGGAAACCGGTCTGACCTGTTATGGTGGAACCGGCCTGACCGGTTATGGGAATCGGTCTAACCGGTTGGGGCCCAGAGTCGGCACTTGATCAGGGGGAGCTTGCATATGTGCAGGGGGAGCTCTTGTGTGCTTTGGTGGTTTGTGCTCTTTGATTGAGCATGGTTTTTGTCACGGATGTGTCGAGCCGTTGCCCTTGCCTATGGGGTCCGAGACTTGTCTTCTTCAAGTTATCTCGTTCCTTGCCTTTCTCGGCTTTCGATCGCTTGTTGGAGTTTTTCTTTTTGTTTGTTTTCTGTTTTCCTTTTCTCTTTATTTACCAAATGTGTGTGTTGTCAATGCACTCATCAAGGGGGAGATTGAGGACCATGTGTGGTTCAAGGACCGGTGGATGGTCGCTTCCTTGTGTGATGAGTGATTGACAACGTTGTGTGGACTGATTCTTGGCTAAGTATTGCAGGTGCAGGTTGCGGGTTGACTTGTGTTGGTGCAGGTGAAGAACAAGCGCGAAAGGTCGTTGTCGGTGAGGCCTCCAAGTGTGGAGAAGACAAGTAGGCTTCGTTCGAGGGACCCGGTGGCCAGCGGGGTCGAGTGCGGGCCTTGTCGGTGCGGAATATGGTCCCGACACTAACCGGTAGATAACGCCTAAGTCTATCCCTCAATGGTCGATGCCAAGCAACAAATGACACAAGGTTTATCCCGGTTCCGCCGAGGGGGCCGTACGTCCGGCGGTGGTGTGCTCGTGGCACTATATTGCTCGGCACCGGGGTGCTTGTAGTGGGGCAAGTACAAGCAAGGCGGGAGAGGAAGCGTGGCTCCCAAGTCCCCGGTGAGTGGCGAAGATATTGTGGGGGAATAAGAGAGTGAGTGCACGGGCGGCGTGTGTTCTTCGGGTTCGTCCGAACTCGTCCTCCTCTGCCCCCCCCCCCCCGCGCGGCCGGGGGCTCGCCTCCCCTTTTATAGGCCAAGGGGGCGGCGAGTTACATGCATGCCGCGGCTGCCTAGCTACGTGAGGGAGCACGTCGCGCTATGGTGTAGAGTGGGCGGCCGTCCGGTCGATCTTCGGCGCGATCCGGCCATGATGGCCTACCTTGTACCCGAACGGTGGCGGTTCGAGGGTAGGAGGCGGCGGATGGCGATGGCGTTCTCTCGGTAGGCTTCGAGGGAGGTGCGATGATGTCGGTACGGGGTACGGGAGCGGGCGAACGGCGTTCCTTCCCAATGAGCTGCGGTGGCGGAGTGGTTCTTTGCGGTGCTCGGGCGTGCGCTGCGGAGTCGGGCGTGCGCCCGCGTGCGTGGGTACGGCGGCCGCGCCGTTCCGGTGGCCGGGATGGCCACCCACCGGCCTAGCGCCCCTTACCTAACCCGCAAGGTCACGGGGAAAGTGGAATCGAGGGTGCGCCGGCCCCCTTTCGAGGGTCGGGCGCGTTAGCCGTACGGCGGCGTGCGCACGGTGTCACGGGACGACACCGGCCGTACCGCACGGTCCATCCCACGGTGGCGGGGATGGGCTCCTCCCCGGGGAGTTGGTGCGGCGGCACCCGGGCGTGAGCCCCGGGCGCATGATGGCGCCGTCCCGCGGCGTCGGGCGTTAAATGCCCAAGTACGGGGCCGGCGCACGCGTGCGGGGGCGCCCGTGAGCGTGGCGGGCCCCGGCCGAGGGTGGAGCGAGCCCTCGAGCGAGGCGAGGCCTGCTCGAGGGGGAGCGGGCCCTCGGCGGGGGCGGGACCGCTCGGGGGGAAGGGTTGCGCCTCGAACGGGGCGGAACTTTGTTTGAGGAGGGGGTTGCCCCTCGAGCGGGGGCGGAGCCCGTTCGAGGAGGAGCGTACCCTCGGGCGAGGCGGGGCCTGCTCGAGGGGTCTCGCGGTCGGGCTATCTTGGCGGGGCCTCCGAAGTCTCGCTTGCGTGGGCCACGTCCCGCATGGTTAGTTCCCCGCATGGTTAGGCCCGGTTCATTTGATGCGGGAATTTAAGTGAGGGTTCCCCCATCGTTTGAGGGGACCCTTAGGGCGGTCCCCGACGGTGCCCCCGAGCATCCGCGGGTTTGCCATTGAGGCTCCCGCGGATGCTGGAACCTGCGATAGGACGTTCTTCCCTCCTTGTTTGCGAACGCTTTCCGTGGGGCCGCGCTAGCGGGCCCGCGGGTCTAGCCCCGAAGCCTGCGCGGAGTGTGGGCTCTCTGCGGGGGGTTAACCGCGAGCAATTCGGTCGAAAGGCGTGGCACATATGCCAACCGGCATCGGCGGTATTTCAGCGGCATCGGGGGTGCACGCTCCCCCGTCCTTTGTCTCGGGCGGGTGCAATTCCAAGGAGGTGTAGCCGTGCGTCAAGCCCCCGAGCCTTGGCTTGTTCGAGGCGATCGGGTCGAGCCGACGACTTGTTTTTTATCACGCCCTCGCCGTCCCTCCGCGGGTCGGGAGGTGAGGTTTCCACGACTCCCATCGAGCGGGTCGCGAATCGCGGATTCCTCTTCGAGCTGCTAGCGGGTGGTTCAAGTGGACGTCCATGCCCCGTTCGATAAGGGTAGGCACGCGCGGTCGGAGACACGTCCATGGAAGCGCTTGCGTGGGTTTGCTAGGTGGGGCTCGGTCCCGTTCGCTAGGGACCGAGGGCGCGGAAGCTCTCCCTCGGTGGGATCCCCCGGCTAGGCTGCCCTCGGCCGGCTCTCGAACACGACATGTGGGGCACCCTCGAGCCGACGGGCTCGAGGAACGGCTCGAATGCGCGTGCCCTCGTCGTCCCTAACTGCGTGATGCGGGGCGCTCGTTCGAACCCGTCGAGGGTCAGGCTTCGAACCTCTGATCAGTAAGGCCGTGCGGGGCCGTGCCTAGGCCAGCCCCGTCTTTTTCGCGTTTGCGGCCGTCGAGGGGTCTGGGCGTGCCGGCCCTCGAGGTGCTGGTTGGTGGCATGGCGCGGTATGAGTGCTTTCGGTGTCGCTCTATTTCAAGCGTGACCTGGGCGATCCTCTTATGCGCGTGCCTTCTTTAGGGGGTCGACATCGTCTCGAGTTGGGGGTCATGCCGCTCGAGGGTCCTACGTGGCATGGGTGCCCGCGGCTGCCTGCTCTACACCGAGCAGGTCCCGGGCGACCTTCTCACGCTGATATCCCATCGAGGGTCGCCTTGTTTCGAGTTGGGGGTCATGCCGCTCGAGGGTCCTACGTGGCATGGGTGCCGCGGTGGCTCGCTCTACATCGAGCAGGTCCCGGGCGACCTTCTCACGCTGATATCCCATCGAGGGTCACCCCTGTCTCGAGCCGAGGATTCGCCTCGCTCGAGGGCTCTCCTTGCTTGGCAAGGGGCCCGGGCATTTAATTGCTTTGCGGTCGTGGCCGCAGGTTTTGCGCGGCCGGCGCGCTTTTTAGGCGGCGCGGCTCGCGCGCGCGCGTAGTGGGCGGCGCGCGCGGCGGATGTGACGGTTTCACCTCGGTTGCTGCCGGTCTCGCCGTAATGATGACCCGCCCGCAAGTGTTAGAGCTGCTTGCGGTCGTGGTGGGGCCCGCTTGCCGACGCGACGGAAAGATTCCTGCAGTTAAATGCGGCGGGGCGTCGCTCCGGAGAACTCGCCCGTTGCCTATAAACCGCGGGAAGGAGTAGGCGGCGGTTTTTTACCTTGGCTCCTCACCGTTTTAGTCCTCCGCCTCTTCGCCTTCGTCTCACCCTTGCCGTCGCGCGGGCTCGCTTGCTTAGATCTTTCTCCTCGTTTCCTCGTCCTCCACCTTCGTACTCGTTCGTCCTCCCTCATGGCGCCGCCTCGGCCCTCCGATCGGGGTCCGGAGCCGTACGCCCGGGAGAAGTCGACCGTGACCCGGCTCGCCCCCGGGCGAGCCGGTCGCCGCCGGCCGGCTCTCGGCCAACGAAGAAGGGCGCCGGCGGAGTGGATCGTGCCGCCGGCGTCGCACCACGAGCCCAATCCGCCGGAGGGTTACGTGGTGAGCTTTCTCCGCTACCACGAGCGCGGCTTCAACGCGCCGGCGAGCACGTTCATGCGGGCGTTGTGCTATCACTACGGGGTGGAGCCGCACAACTTCGCCCCCAACGCTATCTCGCGGGCGGCCACATTCGTGGGCGTCCGCGAAGGGTACCGGGGATCCCGATCCAATTGGGAGCTGCGGGTACACCTCTTCCGCGGGGAGCCGATCACGCGGCCCACGTCGGAGCGAGGGACCCGCCGCGCGGTGCGCGCCGGCGGGATGTCGCTTGCCCGCGGGGGCAGCTCAAGAACTTCTACATCCCCCGCACCATGACGACGAACAACGCCGGCCGGGAGCGGGGATGGTTTTATCCGCGCAACGCCGAGCCCGACCTCCCTCCCTACACCGGCGGGTGTTCAAGGAGAGGCCGGACCGCTGGGGCTACGGGTTGCCTACGGCCAACCACCGGGCGCGCCAGGAGTCCGTCCTCGCCGCCTGCAGCGGCTGGCGAGGGAAGGGCTCAACGCGATGGGCGTCCTCGCCTTTCTTCATCACCGGCGAGTCGTGCCGTTGATGGAGAGGCCCCTCTGCATCTTCGAGATGACGGAGGCGGCCAACCCCGTCGACCTGGCGAGGTCGCGGATGCTCCCGACGCCGCTGGAGCGGCCGTACGCGCTCACCCCGGCGCGCGGAGTGCCGTCGACACCGGGAGCGCCTCTCTGCGGGTCGGACCCCGTGGGATATCGAGATGCTCCCCACCGGCCCGGCCCGGTGAGTAGAGTTCCCGATTTCGCTTCCATCCTTGGTCTTGTTTTTGATTTCGATGCGCCATTGTTACTCTTGTGCGCGGTGCGGTGCGGCTTCAACGCCGCCAAGTCCGTTCCGCCCACCCCCGACTCCCGCGCGCTCGGCCGGGCGGCGCGGCGGGAGCGGCGGGGAGCGGGCGGCGCGCGGCGGGAACACGCAAGGCGGCGCCAAGCGCGCCGCGACGCACGGTCCGCGGAGTACCGGCGGCGGGAGGAGGGCGGGGCTCTCCTCCCCCGACATCGAGGAGCCCTCGTCCTCGGATCAGGACGAAGAGGAAGAGTCTGAGGGGGAGGGCCCCTCAGACAGGTGGCGGCCCGCGCCCCGTCGCCGGATCTCGCGCGCGGCGTCGGGGGGCGGCTTCGTCCGGGGCGGGCGCGTCGGCGTCCGCCGCCGGCGCGGTCGTCATCGGGGGCGGCACGCGCGCGCGGGGTGGCCGGCGCGCGCGCGCGGAGGCGCGCGCGCGGCGGACGTGCTCGCGCGTGCGTCGAGCGTGCCCGCACGCGGCGGGAGGTGCGTCCGCGCGAGCGGCGTCGTCGTCGAGGGGCGCGTCGGGGAGGCGTGCCCCGCGCGCGGACAAGCGTGCCCCCGCGCACCGTGGCGCCGTCGGGGGGGTGCGGCGTCGGGTGCGCCCGCGCACGGGGGCGGCGTGCCCGCGCGTGCGGCGGCGCCATCGGGAGGCGGCTGCGTCGGGCGCGACCGCTACGCCGGCCCCCGTCCGAGGCCTCGAGGAAAAGGAAGCGGGCCTTTTCCTCCGCGAGGTACGTAGCCTTGCCTTCCTCCGTGTGGCTTTGGTGTGCGGTGGTTAGATGTTCTAACTCTCCGTTCGTGATTGCGCGGGCGGTGCCGACCGTTCCTCCTCTTGCACCGGCCAAGGTGCCGAGGACGGACGCGCCGATCCCCACCCCGGCGGCGCTCGTCGAGGGGGGTCGCGCCGAGGGAACGAGCGCGGCGGCGGGCACGAGCTCGCAAGGCCCGGCCGAGGCCTCGGGGGCCGGCCGGCGGATCAACCCGCCGCGGCGCGGCCGGGGGTTGGCCGGGGGGCGACCGGCGCCGGTCGCCACGGAGGCGCGGGCCACGGCGGTGGCTACGGTGGAGGTGCCGCCGCGGTGGCGGCCACTACGGAGGAGGCGGAGCGGGCGCGACCCGCGGGAGCGCCGCGGATGTGGCGGCGCGGACGGTGGTGGCGGCCACGGCGCCACGACGGGCGCCCGTGGTCACGGAGGCGCGGTGGAGGCGCCGGCGGAGGGCGGCGCGGTGGCTCCGCCCGCCGGCGGTCCCCGGGCGGAGGTGGTGGAGCTCTCGGATGACTCCCCGCCGCCCGGGTGGAACCGGTGGGCCGGGCGGCCCGCGAACTCCCCCGAGCCCCGAGGAGGGGGCCCTCGTGAAGCGGCACGAGGGTCGCATGACGGCGGGGGGCCGAGGGCACGGTGCCGAGGCCTCGTCCTCCCGCGCGGCCGCCCCGCCCGGTGGGGGGGCCGTGGAGGATCCCCCGGCGTTTGCTGACGCTCGGGGGGAGCAGGAGCTCTGGGGCGAGCTCCTGGGCCATGGCGCCACGCTCAACCGCGCGTTGAACGAAGCGCGCGGCGGTCCCACGGCGGCCCGGCCCGGACCGTCTTCCAGGTGAGCCACGGTTGCTCGTTTCCCTTCCTTTTTTCGTTTTCGCGTGCTGCACTCAAACTTTGGCGCTTACGGGATTCGATGTGTGTTATGCCAGGAGCTCGAGCGCCGCGCTCGCGAAAAGTATAGCGCGTTCGACCAGGTGAACGCCGAGGCCCGCCAGCTCCGGGAGCGATGCAGCGCTTACGACGCGCTTGCAGATGCCCTCAGGACGCCGGACAGCTGGCTGGTGTACCGGGCGATGGCGTGGTGCGACGTGCTTCCTGAGAGTTCAGGGCAGGACGCGGCGCGTGACCCGAGCCTCGGGCGGATCCGCGCAGCCCTCGTCGATCGTGATGAGGCGCTGTGGAACGCGCGCGAGGACCTGGACAAGACGCGAACGCTGGCCGCCACCTGGGAAGCGGAGGTGGCCACCGCTCGCGCCGAGACCCGGGAGCTCCGCACGTCGCTCGAGGGGGCCCGGCGCGCGGCGGCGTCGGGCCGAGGAGCGGGCGCGTGGGGCCGGAGCAGCGCGCCAAGGAGGCCGATGACCCGAAGGCCGCCCTCGACGTGAAGGCCGCGGCCCTCGTCGCCGGCCGAGGGGTAGCTCCCGGCGGGGAGCGCATCGCCCGCCGGGGGCCGAGGGGCGGCTTCGGCGGGGAGCGAGGCCGCCCTTGGTGACGCCGGACGGCGCCGGGAGCGGGAACGCGTCGCGCGCGAGGGCGGCGGAGAAGTCGCCGGAGGAGCGGAACGCCGCATTCTCCGAGGTTGAGGATGAGGCGTTGACGCTCGGCATCGCAATGCCGCCCAAGATATGGCCCTCGTCGAGCAAGGCGAGACCGTCCCGAGCCTCGAGGCGGCGCTGCGAGTCCGCGCGCCGCGACCTCGATCCGGGGAAGAGGCAAGTCGAGGGTAAGTTCTTGTCGACCCTCGCTCGTTAGTTTTTGCTTTTAGAGGGTTCGTTTCCCCCCTTTCGATTTCTTGTCGTCTTGTCGCTTCCGGTGCCTCGCGCACAGCTTTGGGGCACGCTCGTTGGGCGGGCCGAGGCCTGCGGGCCTCCTACAACTCCTCCGAGCGAGGCTGCGGGAGGCGGCGGGACGCGGCCCTCGAGACTCGTCACGTCGTCGAGGAAGGCGATGTCCGGGCCGGCGGCTCGGCGGCCGGCCGCCCGCGCGCGCTCGGTGGCCACGTCACGGAGCGGGTGCGCCGGCGTTGCACCCGGGCGTGCGAAGGCCCTCGGAGTGGTGCGATCCCACTACGAGGTCAACCTCGAGGCGGTGGCGGAAGGCTACATCGTGCCCGTGGGCGTCGAGGACGAGGTGGCCATGGAGCGCGCGGACGCGCTTGTTGCTGACGCCGCCGGAACGCTCGCCGAGGCCTTCGAGGAATTCCTCTTCCGGACGCCGCCGATGCCGCCGCTCCCTCTTCCCCGAAAGCATCCGGGCGCTAGGCCCGTTTTTTTGTTTGTGTGGATCGAACTGCGGCCTCGTGGCCTCTTGTAAATAAACAAGTAGTTTCGTGAACATGGTCGGTTTGTAAATGAAATCGCTTGCTTATTGCGCTTTTTGCTTCTTCTTCTTCCCCGAGTAGATTCTAGTTAGGGAAGTCCGCCTTTCGCGGGGCCCGCCGGGTTGGAGGCGAGAGAGACGGGCCATAGCCACGCGGCGTAGGCGTCTCGGCTCGCGCGCTCCTTCCGCCGTGCCGCCTACGCCTCGTTCGAATCGTGGCTCGTGGTTGAAGTAGGAGACAAACTTAGCGCGTGTTATTACGTTTTTTGCGCGAAAAAATGGGACCATTTGGGGGGGGGGTGCCCCCGCGCAGGAGCCCCCGAGGGTAACTTGGGTTTCGGGGGAAAGCCGAGTTGCCCTTTTATTGGATTCGGAGTATTTACATAGGTGACACCAATCGGGGCGTTGGCCGTGCGTTTTTACAACGGAAAATACTTGGAAATCCTAGCTAAGGGTAGAAGCGACGTAGGCTGTTGGATGTTCCAAGCGTTGGTGAGTTCTTCGCCGTCCTCGTTGGCAAGCTTGTACGTGCCCGGTTTGAGCACCTTCACCACGACGTAGGGTCCCTCCCATGGGGGCGATAGCTTGTGGCGCCCTCGGTTGTCTTGGCGTAGCCTTAGGACCAGTCCCCCTCGGCCGAAATCCCTTCGACGTATCTTGCGTGCTTGGTAGCGCCGTAGGACCGTTGATACTTTGCGGAGTGCATCAACGCCACGAGGCGTACTTCGTCCTAGGCGATCCGGTGAGTCCTCGCGGGCTCGGCGGTTAGCGTCCTCGTTGTAGCCTCGAACTTTGGGCGAACCGTATTCCGGATCCGTGGGGAGGATGGCCTCCGCGCCATGGACTAGGAAAACGGGGTGAACCCGGTGGCTCCTTGGGGTAGTCCTTAGGCTCCACACGACCGCCGGCGGGTTCTTGGAGCCATTTTCGGCCGATTTGTTGAGCTGGTCGAAAATTCTGGGGTTTGAGGCCTTGTAGAATCATGCCGTTGGCACGTTCCACTTGGCCGTTGGTCTCGCGGTGCGCCACGGCTGCCCGATCCACTCGGATGTGGAACTTGTCGCATAACTCCAAGAACTTCCGCCCGTGAGCCGGGACCCGTTGTCCGTGATGATGGAGTTTGGCACTCCGAAGCGGTAGACGATGTCGGTGAAGAACGTAACCGCTGCTCGGCCCTCAAATTCGTAATGGGGCGCACCTCCACCCACTTGGAGAACTTGTCGATTGCGACGAGCGGGTGGGTGAAGCCCCCGGCGCCTTCCGCGGGGGCCCGACGATGTCCAACCCCCACACGGCGAACGGCCACGTTACGGGGATTGTCCGCGAGTGTGAGCCGGCAAGTTGGTCTTGCGGGGCGTAGAACCGGCACCCTTCGCAAGTGCGCACGATTTCGTTGGCGTCCGCGACCGCGGTAGGCCAATAGAAGCCTTGGCGGAACGCGTTGCCGACGAGGGTGCGCGGCGCGGCGTGGTGGCCACGGATCCCCGCGTGGATGTCCCGTAGGAGCTCGCGCCCCTCGGGAATGGGTATGCATCGGCCGGAGGATGCCCGACGCGGCGCGCCTCCGGCGGCTCACCGTCGACCGGGGTGAACGACTTGGCCATCCCCGGCGATGCGCCTGGCTGCGGCCCGGTCTGCGGGGAGCTCCCCTCGAGCAATCCAGGCAATGTACTTCTCCCGCCAGTCCGCCTGGGCGGGAGCTGGCTCGATGTCCATCGCGACCGCCTCGTGGGAGCCGTACCCCTCGAGAAGGGAGAGCACGTACGCCTCGTTCGAGGGGTCCTCTTCCATGGGTTCCGCACCCGGCCGGATTCGAGGGAGCCCCCGAGGGTCCGCTGTCGCTCGAGGGGTAGGGCTCGAAGGTGACCGATGGCCGCGCGATGTCGCGCGCGAAAACGTTCGGGGGAACGGTGATCCGCCCGACGCGATCTTGGCAAGTTCGTCTGCCTCCTCGTTGTACCGGCGGGGTACATGATTGAGCTCGATGCCGTAGAATTTGTCTTCGAGGGCCCGCACGGCCTTGCGGTAGGCCTCCATCTTATCGTCGTGGCAGGCTCGCGTTCTTCATGACTTGGTCGATCACGAGCTGCGAATCCCCTCGCACGTCGAGGCGCTTGATGCCCAACTCGATGGCGATCTTGAGGCCGCAGAGGAGGGCCTCGTATTCCGCCATATTGTTGGATGCGGGGAAATGGAGACGCACCGCGTAGCGCATGTGCTCCCCGGAGGGGTGACACGAAGAGCGGCCCGCGCCCGCTCCCCGTCTTCATCACCGAGCCGTCGAAGAACAGAGTCCAGCACTCTGCTTGGATCTGAGGGGGCGGCGGTGCGTGTCCGTCCACTCCGCGACGAAATCGGCAAGGATTTGTGATTTGATGGCCTTGCGCGGGGCGTAGGCGAGCGTTTCGCCCATCAACTCCACGGACCACTTGGCAATGCTCGCCGCGTCGGGGTTGCGAATGATCTCTCCTAACGGGAAGGAAGAGACCACGCGTACCCGGGTGGGCCTCGAAGTAGTGGCGGAGCTTGCGCCGCGCGAGGACTACCGCATACAACGGCTCCGGACACGGGGGTAGCGCGTCTTCGTGTCCGATAGGGACCTCGCCGATGTAGTAGACCGGCCTCTCGCACGGGCAAGGCATGCCCTTCTTCCGTGCGCTCCACGACGATCACGGCGCCGACCACCCGGGTGGTCGCGGCCACGTAGAGTTGGAGGGGTTCGCCGTCTCGCGGCGGCGTAAGGATTGGGGCGTGCGTCGGCGATGCCTTCGGCTTGTCGAGCGCTTCCCGGGCCTCGGCGGTCCAAGAGAAGCGCTCGTGCTTCTTGAGCGGCCGGTAGAGGGGCGGAGCCCTTCTCACCGAGCCTCGAGACGAAGCGGCTCAAGGCGGCGAGGCACCCCAACACTTTCTCGCACTCCTTTGAGGTCCCGAATTGGACCCATTCGCTCGAGGGCCGCGACCTTTTCGGGGGTTGGCCTCGATCCCCCGCTCGGGAGACGATGTATCCTAGGAGCATGCCCCGCGGCACTCCAAAGACACATTTTTCGGGGTTGAGCTTGACCCCGTTGGCCGCGGCAGCGGTGAATGCGATGCCAAAATTGCCGACCGGTCGTCCGCCTTCTCGGTTTTGACGACGATGTCGTCTACGTAAGCCTCGACCGTCCGCCCGATATGGTCCCCAAAAACGTGCCTTGCATGCGCGCCGATATGTTGCGCCCGCGTTTACGAGGCCAAAAGGCATCGTGACGTAACGAACGTCCCGAACGGTGTGATGAACGAAGTCGCGAGCTGGTCGAACTCCTTCATTTTTATTTGGTGATAGCCCGAATAGGCATCAAGGAAACGAGTAGTTCACACCCGGCGGTGGAATCAATGATGCGATCTATGCGCGGCAAAGGAAAAGGAACTTTTGGACATGCTTTATTGAGGCCCGGTGTAGTCAATACACATCCTCCACTTCCCATTTTTCTTTTTTACAAGCACGGGATTAGCCAACCATGTCGGGTGGAACACTTCCTTGATGAATCCGGCCTCGAGGAGCTTCCGCGGCTCCACTCCGATCGCCCGTCGCCGTTCCTCGTCGAAGCGGCGCGGCCGCCGGCGAACGGCGCGAGCATTAGGCGAGGATATCAAGGGAGTGCTCGGCGACCTCCCTCGGAATGCCCGGCATGTCCGAGGGGCTCCACGCGAAAACGTCGGCGTTGGCGCGGAGGAAGTCGACGAGCACTCGCTTCCTATTTAGGATCGAGGGTCGTGCGACCCTCAATGCTTTGCCCTCGGGGGCCGATGGGTCGAGAGGGACCCCTTTGGTTTGCTCGGCGGCCTCGAACGTGCCGACGTGCTTGGTGGCGGAGGCGAGGTCGTCGTTGACCATCTTCTCCGGCGCGTTTACCGGCGCTTCATCCCGCGCTAGCGCCTCCGCATGTTCCACGCACTCGACATCGCGAGTCGAATGCATGCTCGATCGATGACCCGACGGTGATGACGCCGTTTGGACCGGCATCTTCATCTTCGGGTACGTGTAGTTGGGGACCGCCATGAACTTGGCATAGCATGGTCGCCCAAGGATGGCATGGTAGGCCCCTTTGAATCCCACCACCTCGAAGGTGAGGGTTTCCTTGCGGAAATTCTTGGGGGTCCCGAACCAGACGGGCGGATCGATGCGCCCAAGGGGTTGAACCCCTTTTCGGGCGCGATGCCGTGAAACGGCTTCGTCTTCGGGCCGCAGCTGGTCCAGCCCAATCCCCATCAGGCGCAATGTGTGCGCGAAGAGGATATTGAGGCTACTGCCTCCGTCCATAAGGACCTTCGAAAACCGGCGTTCCCAATGATGGGATCGACCACCGGGGGTGCCGGCCGGGTTCGGGATGCGGTTTGGGTGATCATCCCGGCTAAAGGTGATGGCATCCTTCGACCAGTTGAGAAAGGCCGGAGGTGCCCTCTCTGCGGCGAGGACTTCGTGCCGCTCCTTCTTGCGCCGCCGGGTTGACATGTCGACGGTGGGTCCCCCAAAAATGAGGAACACATTTTCGACGAGCGGGGAAGCCACTCGCGTCGCCGTCGCCCCCATCCTTCTTGGCCTCTGCCTCCTTCGCGGCGGCACGGCCGTAGAACTTCTTGAGCATGTCGCCTTGCTCAAGAGTGTGATTCACGGGGGTCTTGTGGTAGGGGCATGGCTTCTTCATCATGTCATCGAACACCCCGGGCCTCGAGGAGCCGGTCGAGGGCCCCGTCGGGCCGGGTCAACGGCGAGGGCCTCGGCGTTGCCGCCGTTGCGCCCCGCTCGCGCGCCTCGCGGCGCGGCTTCTTCCCCTTCTTGCCCCGCTTGTCGTTGCGGCGCGGCTCCTTGGACCCGCCCCGCCCTCCGCGGGCGCGTCCTCGGAGCGCTTGCCCTTCTTGCCATCGAAAATTGCCCCCACGGCCTCCTCTCCGGAGGCGAAGCTGGTGGCAATGTCGAACAGCTCGTTCGAGTCCGTGGGCGGGGCTGCGTCCCGGCTCGCGCACAAGGTCCCGGCACGTGGTGCCCTCGAGGAACGCGTGCACGATCTCGGATTGTGCCACGGCGGGGGAGCTCGTGCGGCGCTTGGAGAAGCGCCGTATGAAGTCCCGCGGCGGTTCGCACCTCGGCTTCGCGTGCGGGGAGCGCGGATCCCGGGAGTTCCCGGGCGCACGTATGTGCCCCCGGAAGTTGCCCACAAAGGTGTGGACCGGATCGTCCCGGTTGTGGATGCGGGCCGGCGGGCAAGTGCTCGAGCCATGTCGGGCCGCGTCGCCCGGATGCGGGGGCAAGTTGCGGATGATTACTTCGTCGTTGGTGGCCCCGCCCGGGCGACGAGCCGGGCGGTAATCGTTGAGCCAAACACGAGGGTCCGTCTCCCCGTTGTATTTGATGATCGTCGAGGGCCGACGGAAGCGGCGGGGGAACGCCGCCGTGCGGATCTCCCGGCCGAACACGCGGGTGCCGGGGGCTCCCGGCGTTGGGGAGCGATCCTCACCGCCTGTCGTAGCGTCCACCCCTTCGAGGGTGGTAGCCCCCGGCCGCTCGCGCGTCCGCCTTGCTGGTGCGCTCCGGCGTTGATGACGTTGCGGGCGTCGCCATCCGGCGCCCTCGCGTGTGTCGAGGAGGCGTTCCTTGGCCGGCGTGCGTCCCTGGTCGGCGGGTCGACCCGCATGCACCGAGGGTTCGCCCCCCCCGGTGCCGGATCATCACCCCCGCGCGTCTCCCCTCGTTGGCGGATGCGTGAGGCCGAGCTTTCGGCTTGCCGGACGGCCGCTTGCTCAAGGAGGGTCCGCACCTCGCGGTGCATGTCTCGAGCCTCGGGGGTCGAGGGTGCGGCATGGCGCGCGGCGGTGTTGCGGCGGCGATTAGCTTTTGGCTCGCCCGCGGCGGAGTATCCGCGTTGTCGACGTTGGGGACGGGGTTGAGGCGGTCTCGGACTGTCGGCCCGGCTCCCGCGCGCGTTCGCCGCGCGCGAGGCCTCTCCTCGCCATCGAGGCGCGGAGCGACCGCACGGTCCGTACTCCTGCGCCGGCTTGGCCTCGAGCTCGCGAGCTTGGGCCGCCGCGCATCGACGTCGGCCCCGGGCGGGAGCGCTTGGCCCCGCGGCCGGGCGCGTGGCGATCCCGGGGGCGGCGTGACCTCCCCCATCTCCGGCGTCCGCCGCACCGGCGGCGTTGGCCGGGTCGTTGGTGATGACGGCGCAGCATTCCCGCGTGGGGTCGTAGCTCCCGTCTGTGAGTCGTCGGAGCGGCCGAACCGGTGGTCCGTGGCGTCGAGGAAGCGCTCGAACGCGACCGGGGTCCGGCACACCGCAGAAGTCCCACTCCGCGTACCCATGGCGGGCGGCGGGTGGCATCGTGTCGACGGAGCCCGGGGACGACTCGTCCGCCGGCCGAAGTGCGGGATCCCCGGCGACGAAGATGTGCCGACCGGGCGGAACCTGCGCATTGTAGTGTTGACGTTGGCGTTGTAGGCCGTAGTGGCGCCACGCAACCCGATGGGGACGCGTGGTCCCGAGACCGCACGCGGTCCCGCCGGGGGCGGTGGCGGTCGTCGTGGCGGTGGACGCTCCGCGTTGGGCGGCGGTGCGCTCGGCCCGCCGCCGCTCGGACCGTGCCCGTCGCGAGCGCGGCCCGGAGCGAGCGACGACGACGTCGCGGTGTCGACGGTCCCGCGGCATCCGTGCTGCGGTGCCTGCGCCGGCGTCGTGCGTGCGGTGGTGACCAGAGCGGACCTGGCCTCCCCGCGCGCGCGCGTAGCTCCTCACGGTTGGTGAGGCGCATGAGATAGCCATTCCCCGTGGCCTGGAAGTTCAAGTCCCCGAAGCGGATCTCGAACCCGGCCGGAAGGGGGTCTGAGCTACCCATGTTGTAGCGGGTGCTACGGTACTCGGTGCGAATCACCATGGAGGGAGTTAGCGAAATGACCTTAGGCGCTCGTTTGCCCCACGGTGGGCGCCAACTGTCGGTGCGGAATATGGTCCCGACACTAACCAGTAGATAACGCCTAAGTCTATCCCTCAATGGTCGATGCCAAGCAACAAATGACACAAGGTTTATCCTGGTTCCGGCCGAGGGGGCCGTACGTCCAGCAGTGGTGTGCTCGTGGCACTATATTGCTCGGCACCGGGGTGCTTGTAGTGGGGCAAGTACAAGCAAGGCGGGAGAGGAAGCGTGGCTCCCAAGTCCCTGGTGAGTGGGCGAAGATATTGTGGGGGAATAAGAGAGTGAGTGCACGGGGCGCCGTGTTCTTCCGGTTCGTCCGAACTCGTCCTCCCTCCCCCCCCCCCCCCCCCGCCACGGGGGCTCGCCTCCCCTTTTATAGGCCAAGGGGGCGGCGAGTTACATGCATGCCGCGGCTGCCTAGCTACGTGAGGGAGCACGTCGCGCTATGGTGTAGAGTGGGCGGCCGTCCGGTCGATCTTCGGCCGCGATCCGGCCATGATGGCCTACCTTGTACCCGAACGGTGGCGGTTCGAGGGTAGGAGGCGGCGGATGGAGATGGCGTTCTCCGGTAGGCTTCGAGGGAGGTGCGATGATGTCGGTACGGGGGTACGGGAGCGGGCGAACGGCGTTCCTTCCCAATGAGCTGCGGTGGCGGAGTGGTTGCTTTGCGGTGCTCGGGCGTGCGCTCGCGGAGTCGGGCGTGCGCCCGCGTGCGTGGGTACGGCGGCCGCGCGCGTTACGGTGGCCGGGATGGCCACCCACCGGCCTAGCGCCCCTTACCTAACCTGCAAGGTCACGGGAAAGTGGAATCGAGGGTGCGCCCGGCCCCCTTTCGAGGGTCGGGCGCGTTAGCCGTACGGCGCGCGTGCGCACGGTGTCACGGGACTGACACCGGCCGTACCGCACAGTCCATCCCACAGTGGCGGGGATGGGCTCCTCCCTGGGGAGTTGGTGCGGCGGCACGGGGCGTGAGCCCCGGCGCATGATGGCGCCGTCCCGCGGCGTCGGGGCGTTAAATGCCCAAGTACGGGGCCGGCGCACGCGTGCGGGGCGCCCGTGAGCGTGGCGGGCCCCGCCGAGGGTGGAGCGAGCCCTCGAGCGAGGCGAGGCCTCGCTCGAGGGGGAGCGGGCCCTCGAGCGGGCGGGACCGCTCGGGGGGAAGGGGTTGCCCCTCGAACGGGGCGGAACCCTGTTTGAGAAGGGGTTGCCCCTCGAGCGGGCGGAGCCCGTTCGAGGAGGAGCGTACCCTCGGGCGAGGCGGGGCCTGCTCGAGGGGTCTCGCGGTCGGGCTATCTTGGCGGGGCCTCCGAAGTCTCCGCTGCGTGGGCCACGTCCCGCATGGTTAGTTCCCCGCATGGTTAGGCCCGGTTCATTTGATGCGGGAATTTAAGTGAGGGTTCCCCCATCGTTTGAGGGGACCCTTAGGGCGGTCCCCGACGGGCCTCATGGTGGCAAGAACGACAAGGTGAAGTCGGTGGACGGTTTCTTGGTTGAGCCACAAAACCAAGGTCGAGCCCGGACTTCATGGGAGCCAAGTCATGAGTGGTGATTGGCGGAGTCTACATCAAGTTCGTGGGGTTTGCGGTGGTTCCGTTGGCGCGAAAAGTGCACTCAACGCCGAACACACAAGGCAAGCCGAACAAAGGCAAGCTTCACACGCGCGAGAGAGCGAAAGACGTGCCGGTCAATTTTTCCGGTAAAATTAACAAAAGACAAAGCGAGTTAGATACCAAAGTTTGGAACTTGCCGGGTGGTACATGACGAGTTCCATATTTACGGCTAAAGAGCCAAATGGGATGACACATAGCTATAGAAAGCTATCCGCAACGAACTACAACCATTCGGGAAACCGCAAAGGGGAAAAAGTAACACCGCCGAATGGATGACGTGAGCATGACGACGATCGGTCTTTGTTTGAATAAGGATGCACGTACACGAGGTCATGACCGATCCCCATGAAGATTAGCATTAAATAAATAAATAAAGTAAAGCACGGACATGATCATGTATTAAACAAGCATGCATAGATCCAAAGCACTAGTCTACCGCATGTTTAGTTACTTTAAAACCCGTCGGGTACGATGTCAAACAAATCTATCCACCGCATGATACAACTTGCATGAAAAACCGTACCACTTTCCACAAATAGATCTATCCACCGCATGATACAATCTAAATATGGAAAGCTAAAAGCATACATCATTTAAAGCATGAATGACGCACGCGTTCTACTCATGAAGAAACATAACCGAATACGGCTGAACAGCCGATTCGGGGTCCATGAAGAAGGAACAAACATTACCAAGTGAATAAATCTATCAGATTGATTTGGGAATCTAATCCACCGGATGACTAGCTCCAAAGCAACCCAAAAACCTACATCTACCGCATGATACCCGGCTCTTTCAAGATTTATACAAACATGAGCAAGCTTGAACCCGCAACACGTAACAACCTAGATCGATTCGGTTTCGGCTATCGGAAAGCACAAGATCCACGCGTTAAAACATGAAAGCTACTCGAACAAGGATCATAAAAGGGATATAGCCGATCCAAACCCATCTAGATTGGGCAAAGATGTGTTATATGAATTAAAACATAAAGTAAAACTCAAGATAACACGGGGTAACTTAATGAATCTATCGGATCTTGCCAAAATCCAATAGAGCCGATAACTAGCTTCAAGCTAGATCTTAGCCTACCGCATGACTCATGATCTAACAAGAAACCCTCTTGAACCAAGCTTGAATCTACCGCATGACACGAAGCATGGTAACAAGACTACTTGCATCGAGATCTAAATCCACCGCATGATACTAGACATGATACAAGGTTGCCGATACTCACGGAGGTCGACGGATCGATAAGCCCTCTCGAAGAACTCGACGACACGACAAAGGACTCTAGGGTTTGGCGTAAGGCCGGTGTGTATTGAAGAATGATTGTGTTTGTTACATACATTCAGGGGTCATATTTATACCCTGTTGAGTACAACTCGCGAATGGATTCGTTGCCTAACTTATCTCTAAGCTCGATCGCCTATCCATCCATTCGTCTCCCCTGATTGAGCCACGTCACCGTCCAATCCCGCAAAATCAGCTCTACTGTTCCTTTTGCCGAACCGGAGCAGATAGCCGACCGCAGATCTCTTTGCCGAATATCTCTGAAAATATCCTTCCTTCCACCAGACGGACTCTTTATCGAACCGGACCCACAAGTCAGACTCCTTACCAAATTTTGGTGTTAACACATGCCCCTTCAATTGTGGGATAAAAGTAATTTTGTTCCACAATTGACTCCAGCCACGAATACTTCAAATCAAATCTGTCAACACCGTTCTTCGCAATCGCCGAAATCTTCATCCGGATCCAACCCTAGATCCCCCCGTTCCGAGCTCAAAACTCCAATGGCACCTCGGAACCAAGATGCTCGGGTAAATTCATCCCCCGTACGCCTCGTTCGGCATTTAGGTTTTCAATTTCACCCGAGATTTCCTTTTCCGCTTTTTTTTTCCGGGAGCCCTCTACCGAGCATTTGATTCGTACCGAGGCCAATTCGAGGTCTTATTATCTTGGTCCCGTTGGGAACTCGACCCTCGAGATTTCATCGCAGCCGAATCTCAGAGAATCCCCTTCAAAGCAGCTCTGTCTCCACCGCCTCAGTGGCAAGATGCTTTCAAGAACTGGCCTTTACCTCCAATTGCAGGCGGAAAACTTGGTATCGGAGGATTCTTGCAGACAAGAGTGGATTGACCAACCTGGATACCCTCCGTATCGCCCGGTGCTTGGAGTTATCCATGGCCGAGACCCCCAAGAAAGAAGACCTCCTAGTGGCGGCCCGCCACTTTTGGTCAAATGGCGTCAACGCCTTCCTTTTTGGCCACGGCCCAATGTCTCCCACCTTGGCCGATGTATATATGATCACCGGCCTTGACATCACAGGGTCTGTTCAGCCTTGGAACTTCAAAAATTCCTCACGGCAAACAGGGGTGAAGCCAGGGAACGGATACAAGAATTACATCTTGAAACACATGAAAGACAATCCCCTGGGTGCTGTTGAATACAGAGCATTTCTGAATATGTGGCTGTGCAGATTTGTCTTCTGTGGTAAAGCCAACGAGCCTACCCTGAACCACATCGCAATGGCGTCTCATTTGGCCAGTGGCAACCGCCTCCCCCTAGGAAAATTCTTCTTGGGCAGCGTATACCATATGCTTCACCAAACTGTCACCCAGATGTATACCGCTCAAAGGGTAGCATGTGTCAACGGCCCTTGGTGGTTTGTTCGGATGTGGCTACGGCTCCACATGCATCGGATCATTGGTGTCGATTTGAACTCCGGGTTCTTCCCCTTGTCCAATCACCCCGAAGGAGAGCCTCGGGCTACCGAGAGGATGCCGAATTACGGGGAAGTGGCTTCAACTGTTCTTGTTCAGCAGGACATCAGCCAGCTCTTCGAGTTGTTCTTCAATGGTTTCCCCAATCCTCTCTGGCTTCCTTATCTGGACAATGACACCTTGACTTTCCCTGTTGAATTTTCCTTTGAGCCCGGCCGTCAAGATGGGAGATTCTTAGAGATTCTCAACATCATAATCCGCCCATGCATACCGCCCCGAGTTCAATGGAGGAAGGTCGAATGCTAGCACTTATGAATATTATCGGCCCAATGTAATGGCCGGGCAAATTGGATGTGGACAGATGCCCCCAAGGCTATTTCCGCATGAATTTCTTAAGCCTAGGGAGGAAATCAAAGAGAGTATGCACGGCAGCGGGTCTTCCAATATGTGTGTAGTCCTACTATCTACACCTGTCCTTTCATGCCCACAACCATAGCTCATCCCACCTTTAACTCCTGGTGGCAAGAATTCCACGATCACATCTTCAGTGAGCCTGTCCACGTGTTCTGTGCAGAGTTGATGCCTGATTTCCTGCCAACTTCAGAGGTAATACAATGAACCTTTGGATCAGACATGTCCTCTTTATTCATGATTCTGACCTTCATCTTCTTGTCCACGAGAACACGCGTGCACTGCGCCCTCGAGCCGGGGATATCACTTATAATGCTGAAGGTCCAATCTCGGCATTGGGATTCAAATCCACAACTCGGCCCAACTAATGGCCGGGTATGCCACGACGCATCCCGGCCTTTCTAGCCTTGCCTGCGACGGGAGGCAAGGTCGCATCCGATTGCTCCTCCATATGCGAAGAGGAGAAGAACCGTCAAGAAAGTGCTTGTTGAGGTAAAATCCTTTACCTTCCCGATTACAAGATTACTCTATTCTTGATAAATCATATCTTTGTGCATTTTCAGACCAGAGCCCAGCAGCCTTCAGAACCAGCACCTGCCAATGCCCCATCCACTGGTATGACCTCTACTGTCCTTTCTTAAGGATGAACACTGGCATTTACCCTTTCAATTTGACATTTGCGAAGAAACAATGGAAGAACAGCTTGTAGATGTCCCGGTGGTTCAACAAGCAAGTCCACCCGGGGGTTGAATTACCTATCCAAGTGGAGATCTCATCTTCATCACCTTCCGAGAAGCAATAAATTCTCCAGAGATGAATCTCCCAATCCAACTGGAGCCATCAAGTCCTCCAAGGGCGCAATCACCGTTGGTCATGCGAGAGACCACAATCCCAACAGAGGTAGATCCTACTCCTCATCGGCCCGAGAAGCCCACGAGCTACCAAGCAGTGCATCAACACCTCCCCGGCTCGGAAGCTTCGGCTCTACCGGAGCACCTCCTTCACCTCGTGATTGCCCCCGCTCAAGAAACCAGCCATGAGGTATCCATCCGCACTTAACTCTCGCTACCTCCACGTTTAGCACTCTTAACTCGGCAATATCTTGCTTCTCGGGACCGGGCTCCATCACCATCAAGCCTGCCATCAGAGAGCAATCCAACTGCCGATGTGATGGAAAGAGTATACCGGCCTACCGTCGATGAAGTGTTGTCAAAGCTTAAAGAAATTGTTGCCCGGCTAGAAAGGGATGCACAAGATCGGTTCGGAAATCTTAATCACTTCGAGGAGATGTTTGAATCCATCAGCCAAGAACTTCCTGAAGATATCAGAGCTTCCCTATCATCCGTCTATGGCTTAGATACCCTTTATGCACCCATAAAGCATGCTTTGAGGAAATTGCGCTCCCGCCCGGCTATTGAAAAGAGGAAAGCCGATGCCGAACACGCCATGAACGGGGCACAATCCCAAGCAGAGAGCCACAAGGATACATTGGCTAACCTGCAGGCTTCTTATGATCTGAAAATCGCCAGGAAAGCTGCTCTAGAAGCAGAACTGAGAAGCCTGTCAGCGGAGATAGAGGCTGACAAAGAGAAAATAGCCGAGCTCCCTGGATTGATAGAAAAGACCCAAGCGGAAGCAAAATCGGCTATCACCAAGATAGAGCAATGCGATGCAGAACTCACCGACTTGTCTGGTACTCAAAAAGATTGCCAGGAGCTGCTGGACAATTTTCGTCTAACAACATCCAATGCTCGTGGTGTGATTGCGAAACATCTGAACATTTGAACGCCCCATTGATGTATAACCGAATTGGTCGTCCTTGTAATATTTTCTTGCAATTTGTTTCCTTTCTTCGTACTCCTTCAAATATAATGTCGAACAACCCATTCGGCAAAGAAACGCCAACTTCCGAATGGCACCTTGATTTTCTTTTAACCGAACCAATCCACCGAACGCGGCTCGGCCTAGAACTCCAAGCGACCCGTCGGCGGGCCGGCCAAGGAAACCTTTCCACCTTCCGATTTTCTTGGGATATGCGCCACGATCCAAAGCCACGACTCGAAGCCACGATTCATCCCGCCGGGCCTATAAATGCAACCATAGGTGCCCCTAGCTCTCCACCGGGCCTTCTAGCTCTCGAATCTTTGCCAATCTTTAGCCCTTACGCAAACAAGTGCACATCCCAAACCATTATGGTGCGCCGCCTCAACCGCCGCCGCGCCTCCAACGAGGCGAGAGGGGAGCGGTGCCAACGCGCACCGGAGGCAATGATCGTCGATTCCTCCTCTTTGATTCAACTTTTGATCTTCTTCTTGCCTTGACGATCATCCCCTTTTTTTCGCATTGATTCGGTGGAATCCGCCTCCCGCGCCGGCCAATCAACCTCTCCCCGGATGACTCCTCCGAGTCCGACGGCCACTCCCCCGTGCCGTACGGGGGAAGAAGACGCCCTCCGCTTTAGGGAGGAACCGGAGGCGTCCCGGCGTGAGCTAGAGGACGTCTCCAAGAAGGCGGGCATAGCCGAGCCGGGAGTGGGAGGACCAGCGCGGACACCTGCTGGAAGCCATCGATGGTACGGCTCTGAGATTAATTCTTGATCCAACCCGGCTTTTGATGCTAATCTTTTTCTTCTTGCTTCTTGCAGCCCGCGATGCTGAGCTCAACCAGCTGAAGGCGCTGGTAGAGCAGCTGGCCGAGAAGGTGAACGCCCGCGGCGACACGCCGGTGGAGCGCCTTGCCGCGGTGGAGCACCGCGTCGATGAGGTGGCCACCCATGGCGTCCGTCTGGGCACCACCTTGGGCCTGGCTGCCATGGCGACGCACACGGACGTCGACTACTCCACCAGGCCGCGCGGCTTCCGGGCGGCGCGCCAGAGGACATTGAGGAGATCGAGCTTATCCCGGAGTGGCTTGATGGCCATGGCGACGCCATTGCCGAAATTACTCATCCCCAATCTGTGTTGAATAGGCTCTTCGACTAGATTGTACTAGGGATGTGTAAATATCGGCAATAAATGAAGAACTTTTGAATTCTGTGCTTGTTCTGTGATGACTCCCTTTGCATTTTGCATCTGCGAAATTTGCTTTCTTTGAATGCATTCGGGAGCTATCTTGAGCCGAACGCGCGAGAACAACTGCCCCTTGGCACAAAATCCACAGAGGATCCCGATTCGGCAATCCATAAACACTGTTCAAGAAAAAACCCTTCGCACTTGGGAGAAAACCCTGCCGTTTGGTATTCCAACAGTGTGTGCCGGCCGGTCATCACTCCCAACGCGCCCCTTCGGTCAATAAAATAGCCTGCGGGGATGCTCGCAAATCCACTCGCACACACATCCATCATTTCTCATCTCTTCCCCCGCCTCTAGAGGAAAAAACCCCAAAGCCATGGACAAGGGTAAGCAACCCCGGGAGAGCGGCTCATCAAAGAAGCGTACGATTCGGAAGTGAGTTCTTCCTTGATCCGTTCCTCGTTCTTCCGCATGATCTCGCACTTCATGTTTTCTTTTTATCCTCTTCCAGCCTTGATTTGCTTCCCGAAGAAATCATCGGGACCGAAGATGTGCCCGAGTACATCTCCTCCGATTCCTCCATCGAAGCGAGAGGATGCCACGCCCGAACGAGAGGACCAACCATCGGAGCCGCGCCGCCGCGTTCGGCATCCGGAGCACGGCCTCGGGGACATCACCGCCCGTTGCCAAGCCGAGCGCGAGCGTCGCATGGCTCGGGAGGCACTAGTAGGGGGTAAAAGTTTCGACTCCTTCTTGACCTCGTGCTTGTGCTTGGATTTCTTGCCCCTAATCTTGATTCCTCCGCTTCGGATGTCTCGACGGGTATAACAACCTTAAGACGGCTCGGGATAGCTTGGTGGAGGCCGCCAACCATGGTCACCCCATGCGTTCCAAGTTGCCGTCACGGTGGTCCTGGAGCAACCGAAGAGGGAGCGATCGAAAAAGTAAAGAAAAGATCGAATCATACTTTCGCTTCTTCCTCCACGCCTTCTGCTTCCCACCTCCTTGGAGATCTGACCACCAGGGTTGTTAGATGTAATCCTGCAAGAAGCAGTTGTAATGTATTTTTTGTGCTAAGGGCAATGCATCTAGGCACTGGCCATTCTCCTGTTCATGGATTTTTTGTTCTGAAGGCGGCCTCATTCTTGAGCGCCGGCTATCTCTGTGCCAGATGTGTGTAATCATCGATCGATCTCAATGCTAGGATAATATTTCTTCAGATATCTTCCATTTATTACAGCGGAAAATTCTTCTCCTAGCAAAGTTTTCAATATGTATGCATTACCAGGGACGCATCTGACCACACGAAAAGGTCCTTCCCAGTTAGGGGACCATTTGCCGAATTCACTGTATTTAGTTCCAATCGGCAATAACACTTTCCACACTAGATCGCCTTCGCAAATTGCCTAACTTTTACCTTCTTATTGTAGTACTTGGCAACCCGCAGTTTGTTAATCTCGATGTTTTCCGGGGCTCTAAGACGGATCATATGTAAATCTTCTAGCTCATCCATCATTAGGCCACTGTAATCCTTGGAGCTCAATTCCTTTTGTAGCACCACTCTCCTTGAATCTGATTGCATCTCCCAAGGCGAGGATTGCGTGATGCCCGTAAACCAACTCGTAAGGAGAAGTCTTTGTAGCTCCATGGGGGGCCATCCGGTAAGCCCACGGTGCCTCACCGAGTACCGAATGCCACCTTCTTGGCTTCGATCGATCTTCTTCTCGTATCAACTTGATCATGATCTTATTAGAAGCCTCTCGCTTGACCATTAGCCTGGGCATAATAGGGAGAGGAATTAAACAATTTGGTCCCCATGCTTTCGGCAAATTCTGCGAACTCCGGTGACACGAATTGTGCCCCTTGATCGATGGTAATCGTCCGAGGGATTCCAAATCGATAGATGATGTGCTCCTTGACTAATTCAATCATGTTTTCGACGTCACCTTCTTCGGTGGGATCGCCTCAACCCATTTAGTGAAATAATCCGTAGCCAAAAGCACGAACTTATGTCCCTTGCTAGACGGTGGATTAATTTGGCGAATCAAGTCTATACCCCAACCCCCGAATGGCCATGGCTTGATGATGGGATTCAATGCCGATGCGGGGACTCTTTGAATATTCCCAAACCTTTGGCAATCCCGACATCCCTTGTAATACTCAAAGCAGTCCTCTAATATCGTCGGCCAAAAGCATCCGGCTTGTCTAATAACCCACTTCATACGGTAGGCCGATTGGTGTGATCCACATATCCCATCATGCACTTCACTCATCATGTTCTTGGCCTCTTCTCGGGACCCGGGCATCGTAGTAATACCCCATCTAACGATTTATAGAATAAATTATCATCCGGAAGAACGAACTTTATGGCCTTGTACCTTAGCTTCCTAGAGACCTTTCGGGATAGATCCTTCAAGTAATCAACGATCTCTTTCCTCCAATCATCTTCTCGCAAGATCCGCCCCTAGTGCACACACCTCCGCAAAGAAACGCTTCTTGACTCTCTTTGTAACCGGAGGCGCTCCGAGCCGGCCTCTTTGCTTCCTCGTTATGTTCTCTAGGAATGTGCTTTGTAGAGTTACCAATGGGAAGCTCTTCAAGATTTCCCTGCATTCCTCGTAGTAACTCCTCAGCGCTTCACTTCTGCACTCGTATTGGCCGTTCAATTGCTTGATCACCAACTCTGAATCTCCATAGACTTCAACCGAAACGGCCCCAGCTTCTCTCAAATATTGAAGCCCTCGAAGTAATGCCTCGTACTCAGCCTGGTTATTTGTGACAGTGGGTTGTATAGGGATGGCAAATTCAAACATCTCACCTCTGGGCGAAATCAGTAGGATCCCTACGCCCCCACCTTTACCACACGATGATCCATCAAAAAATAAAGCCCAAGGGGTAATCTCAAGCAGATCAATTGACGGATCACGATGTTCAGTTATAAAATCGGCAATGACCTGACCTTTGATGGCTTTTGCCGATTCGAACTTCAACTCGAACTCTGATAAAGCTAAAATCCACTTGCCAATCCGGCCGTTCAAAATTGGCATTGATAACATATGTTTTATCACATCAAACTTGGAATATACGGTGCATTCGGCATTCAACGGGTAGTGCCGAAACTTTGTACACGAGTAGTAAACGCAAAGGCACGGTTTCTCTACGCCGAATACCTGGTTTCGGGATCAAGTAATTTTCGGCTAAGATAAGCTACTACCCACTCCTTTCCTTCAAATTCTTGAATAAGGGCCGATCCAATGGTTTGGGTATCGGCCGCCACGTACAACTTGAAAGGCTTGTTTAGCTGAGGAGGAACCAACACCGGTGGCTCCTTCATATACTGCTTGATCTCATCAAAAGCCTTTTGTTGTTCGTCGCCCCATGTGAATTTCTGATATTTCTTCAGCTTTAGTAATGGAGAGAATGGCAACACCTTCTGTGATAAATTTGAAATGAATCTTCTCACGAAAGATCTTGCCGAGCAGTGATTGCAATTCCTTGAGGTTGGTTGGAGGAACAACTTCATCAATGGCTTTCATGCTCTTCTTGCCAACTTCAATTCCCCCTTCGTGGACCAAAAACCCCAAGAATTCTCCAGCTGATACCCCAAAAGCGCACTTGTTTGGATTCATCTTCAAACCGTGTTTCTGGGTGCACTCTAAGGTCTTCCTCACATCTTCCAAATGGGTGTCATGACTTAGGGACTTGATCACCACGTCATCAATGTAGATCTCTACAATTTTGCCGATCAACTCATGAAAAATGTAATTCATGGCCCGTTGATAGGTTGCACCGGCATTTTTCAACCCAAATGTCATGACTATCCACTCGAACAGGGCCTATATGACCAGGACATCTAAAGGCCGTGTTTGATATGTCTTCTATTGCCATGAAGATCCGATTGTATCCCGCAATACCATCCATGAAACTAATCACCTTGTGTCCGGCGGTGGCATCAATCAACAAATCGGCAATAGGCATCGGGTATCCATCCATCGGAGTAGCTCTGTTCGGGTCCCCGAAATCTATGCAAACTCTCATTTTCCCATTCTTCTTGTACACAAGGACGATGTTAGAAATCCACTCCGCATATCTCGCATGGCCGAACGAAGTTCGCATCAAGTAATCTTTCAAGTTCCTTCTTCACATCGGCCAATACCTCATCCTTGTAGATTTTCCGGGGTGGTTGCTTATATGGCTTGAAACCGGGCTTGATTGGCAACAGATGCTCGACGATGGAACGATCCAATCCAGGCATCTCCGAATAATCCCAGGCGAAGCAATCCTTGTATTCTTTGAGAAGCTCAATTAAATTCCCCCTGAAGTCTGGCTGCAAATTTGCACTGATGAACGTCGGCCTTGGCTTATCACCGCTTCCAATGTCAACTTCTTCCAATTTATCAGCCGACATGAATCCTCGCCCTAACTTGCCATCAGTGCCATCTACGGGGTTCTCCATTAAAAATTGCTATAAGAGCCGACTGCTTGAATCGGCTGTTGATCACTGCTGACAGGTTCAACAGGACCTTCTCCCCAGTCTTTCCCTGAGAAACAATCGATGCCTTGGTATTCCCAGAAGGCTGGTTCCATGTTGGCCACGCTCACGGAGTCATCTGCTTGGACGACCTCGATCTCATCGTCCACCCACTGGATAAGCTGTTGATGCATGGTGGATGGGACGCAACAGTTAGCATGAATCCAGTCCCGCCCAAGCAGCAGGCTGTAGGCTCCTTTGCCTTCGATGACAAAGAAGGTGGTGAGCAGCGTCTTGGACCCGATCATCAAGTCCACGTGAGCGCATCCCTTGGTGTCTGAGGGGTTCCCGGCGAAATCATTCAAGATGATGCTTGTAGGCGTCAAATCGCTCGGGCCCATGCCAAGCTTCCTGAAGGTGGTGTACGGCATTACGTTGACTGCCGCTCCACCGTCGACGAACATCTTGGTCAATGGCTTGCCATTGACGTATCCCCTCAAGTACAGCGGCCTCATATGACGATTCTTGGCCGGCTTGTCGAAGATGGCCTGCTTGGCCAGCACCAGTTGTGCCATCATCCCCTCGGTCTGCTCATCATCGAAGGAAGCTTCCTCCTGCATAACCTGGTTAGCAGGAGCCATGAACTCGTTCGGCAGAAAGTATACCATGCATGCTGGAGCCGAACGCTTCGATCCCTCCGGTTGGTCTTTGGGGCGCCACACCTGCTTCGTCTGGATCCCGGCCTGCTTCAGTTCACGGTTCCTCAAGCGCTGGACCCGTCTCTTCTGACTCTTGCGTAGGCCGGGCGGACACCACTGCCCCTTCTGCCAGATGTAGTCATCCTCGTCCTCTTCTTGATCAGCCCACCTGAGATCAGCTTGGCGCTTCCTGGGATGATCGATGACTTCAATTTTTTGGCGCCGATCCCCGTTAGGGTGGATCCTTCCAAGTCTCTCGTGGACGGATCGGCGATTGGCGCTTTCTGCGCTCGTATTCAACATACCTGTCGCTGCATTCAGGACAGTTCTTCAACGTGGGCAGCTTTAAACCCTCATTCCAGCAATGCCTGAAGAAGGCGCATCCCCAGTGTGCGCGCTCCTGCTCGCGCGTGTACTGCTCCTGGTCCCTTCTGCGCGCCTCTTCTTCGGCTCTGCGCTGCTCCTCCTCGTAGCGCCGCTTCTGGTAGCGCTCTTTCTCTATTTGGCGCTGCCATTTGTTGAGGAGAATGCGCGATGTCACCCTGGGCTTAGCTCTGGATGATTCCCCAATCTCGATGTGACTCTTAAGAATGCGGGGGGCGTCACCTTGCACCTGTTCCAGAGTCACTTGGCGCTCTGGGTCCACTGCTCCACCTTGTCTAGACCTGGCTGAGGTCAAGACCTTGACTTTTCCCTTCTCCTCGGCTGTTATCACATTAACAGAAAAGCCCACCATGTTCTGAGGAAAGGGGTGGCCATCCAGCTTCATTTTATTATCGAACTTGAGGTGACCCTCCCGGATGTCCTTCCGGATCTTCATCCCGAAGACCCCGCAATCATTGATGGAGTGTGAGTCCCCGTCATGGAAGCCACGGTAACGTTTTGCTTTAACTCCATCGGGCCGAAGCATGGAATGCCCCTCGGGCGACTTGATTCGGCCTTCTTTCACCACGAGCTCGAACAACTTATCGGCTTTCGTGATATCAAAATCATAAGTTCCCTTGGTCTGCTTGACCCAGCGCTGATTCATTGTCAAAGGCTCCTTCCCCCACATGATCTCTGCTGCGGCTACATCCAGTTCGTCATCAGAATCCTCGAACAGATCAGCCTTGTCCAAGAACTGGTTGTAGACGTCAGCGACGTCGTGCTGCTTGCCAAATTTGGCGTCCTTCTTAAAGCCATATGCCTGATTGCTCATCAGTGATAGCTTCTGCGATAGCTGGCCCAGATTCTCAAATTCCATCCCGAACAACTTCTCGCGCACGGCCGGCAACATCCCGGCGACGGCCATATCGACCAACCGGTCGTCCGGCAAGTTCGGCCGAGAAGCACATGCCTTTGACCTCCCCGAATCTTCTAAGAAATTCCGGCGGCGTTTCGCCGTGCCTTTGCTTCGGGGTGGCGAGGTCGATCAACTTCTTCTCCGAGCCGCCACCGAAATAATGAGCGTGGAATTTCCGCTCTAAGTCCTTCCATCCGGCAACCGATTCGGGAGGCAAGGACGAGAACCACCGGAACGCCGGACTCGTCGGTGATGCGGGGAAGTAGCGGACCCCGAACGTCTCCTCGGTCCGAGCACTCCCCGAGCCGCATGAGGTAACGAGCGATGTGCTCAACCGTGCTCATGTCGTCTTGCCCCGAAAACTTTGTGAACTCCGTTGGCGGCTTCACCCTCGGCGGCAAGAGCACGTTGTAGGACCATTCCCGGGAACGGCGGCCTATAGGCGGGTCCTTGCATTTTTGGCTTGAGGCCGAACCGATTTTGCATCAATTCGGCCATCTTCCGTGCCAAGGCGTCATCCTCTTGTGCGCCCGCAACCGGCGCGTATCCTTGGTGCGGGAAGGCGTCAAATGCTCCGTAGTTTCCTACTTCATGATAACCTCCGCCGTACGCATTCCTCTACGGCCCGGTTGGTCGCCGGAGCAATCCCCGCGATCGGGATCAAGTGGGGCCCCGCACGAGCCGAACGCTAGGTCTCCATACGTAGGCCGGTATGGATTCGGCCGCGTGCATGGGCTGGCCCGTCCCGCTCCGTGGTGGCGGTAGAACCGGCCGACTTCCCCGAAGCTTGTAACGGGGGCCGAACCGGCTGCCCCCCGCGTGCCTGCGGAGGAGGCCGGGAACGCTTGGCTTCCCGCAGCTCGAGGAGGAGGCTGCCGTGGCTGGCTCCGCAACGGCGGCTGAGAGCTTGACTCACCCAGCTCCACGGTTCCCCCCTGGATGGGTTCCTTGTCGAATGCTTGCTCCATGCCCGGGCCAAAGACGGCCACCATCATCTGCTGGAGCGATCCGAGGAAAGCCTTGTTGTGCTTGCTAAGCATGTAATCTGCTGATTCTTGGAATACTCGCACGCATTCCTCCTTTTCCTGCTGAGCTTTGGTATCGCTCTCCCCTGGCAGCAGCACCCTGGGCATCTCGTTCTTCAGATACAGGACGCCGCTTCTATTCTTCTTGAACGACAGCAGACACTTCTCGCTGAAACTGGTCCACGACGTCTTGGAGCCGTTGCCGCCGCTCCGGAGAAAGATCTTCAAGGTTGACAGCCATGAGGTCCGCGATTTCGGGCATCTTGAATCTATTCGGCCGGGTCCCACCGGGCGTGCCAAAAAGTGTGTTGGCGCGAAAAGTGCACTCAACGCCGAACACACAGCAAGCCGAACAAAGGCGGCTTCACACGCGCGAGAGAGCGAAAGACGTGCCGATCAATTTTTCCCGAAAATTAACAAAAGACAAAGCGAGTTAGATACCAAAGTTTGGAACCCGCCGGGTGGTACCGGCAGTTCCATATTTACGGCTAAAGAGCCAAATGGGATGACACATAGCTATAGAAAGCTATCTGCCAACGAACTACAACCATTCGGGAAACCGCAAAGGGGAAAAAGTAACACTGCCGAATGGATGACGTGAGCATGACAGCGATCGGTCTTTGTTTGAATAAGGATGCACGTACACGAGGTCATGACCGATCCTCATGAAGATTAGCATTAAATAAATAAATAAAGTAAAGCACGGACATGATCATGTATTAAACAAGCATGCATAGACCCAAAGCACTAGTCTACCGCATGTCTAGTTACTTTAAAACCCACCGGGTACGATGTCAAACAAATCTATCCACCGCATGATACAATTTGCATGAAAAACCGTACCACATTCCACAAATAGATCTATCCACCGCATGATACAATCTAAATATGGAAAGCTAAAAGCATACATCATTTAAAGCATGAATGACGCATGTGTTCTACTCATGAAGAAACATAACCGAATATGGCCGACATGTACCGATTCGGGGTCCATGAAGGAGGAACAAACATTACCAAGTGAATAAATCTATCGATTGATTTGGGAATCTAATCCACCGGATGACTAGCTCAAAAGCAACCCAAAAACCTGCATCTACCGCATGATACCCGGCTCTTTCAAGATTTATACAAACATTAGCAAGCTTGAACCCGCAACACGTAACAACCTAGATCGATTCGGTTTCGGCTATCGGAAAGCACAAGATCCACGTGTTAAAACATGAAATCTACTCGAACAAGGATCATAAAAGAGATATAGCCGATCCAAACCCATCTAGATTGGGCAGAGATGTGTTACATGAATTAAAACACAAAGTAAAACTCAAGATAACATGGGGTAACTTAATGAATCTATTGAACCTTGCCAAAATCCAATAGAGCCGATAACTAGCTTCAAGCTAGATCTTAGCCTACCGCGTGACTCATGATCTAACAAGAAACCCTCTTGAACCAAGCTTGAATCTACCGCATGACACGAAGCATGGTAACAAGACTACTTGCATCAGATCTAAATCCACCGCATGATACTAGACATGATACAAGGTTGCCGGTACTCACGGAGGTCGACGGATCGATAAGCCCTCTCGAAGAACTCGACGACACGACAAAGGACTCTAGGGTTTGGCGTAAGGCCGGTGTGTATTGAAGAATGATTGTGTTTGTTACATACATTCAGGGGTCATATTTATACCCTGTTGAGTACAACTGCGAATGGATTCGTTGCCTAACTTATCTCTAAGCTCGATCGGCCGAGGAGCGGTCATCCACCGACCACCGGGACGCTCCTAGTCCTCAATGGCTCGGCACTTGGTTTTACTCTTTTTGTACTAACCGCGCGTCTTTGAGTCGTTTGTTCGCTCACGTGCTCGTTTTTGAATTTCAGGTGGGAGACTTGAAGAACATTTGGTTGATTGACTCCGGTTGCTCGAGGCACATGACCGGAGACAGGGGGTGGTTCTCAAGTCTCGTCCTGGTGGTGACAAAGAGGTACATCACTTTTGGGGACAATAGGCGTGGCGCGTGTGCTTTCAGAAGGTGAGATCAAAGTGAGTGACAAGATCACTCTGAGGCGTGCTGCTCTTGTTCAATCACTGGCGTACAATTTGCTTTCTGTGTCCCAGTTGTTGGATGAGGGCTTTGAGGTGTTGTTTCAGCCAGATGGTTCTCGGATTTTGGACTCTCGGGGGGACCTTGTCTGTATGGTCGTTCCCGAGGGTCAGGTGTTTCGTGCTGATTTTTCTCAGTCTTCGGGTGTGGAGCGTTGTTTTTGGCTGGTTCTTCGAGTGAGTTGTGGAAGTGGCATAGGAAGTTGGGTCACTTGAGCTTTGACCTTTTGTCGCGCTTGAGTAAACTCAATTTGGTGCGAGGATTGCCACGGTTGAGGCTTGAGAAAGAGTTGGTTGGTGCGCCTTGTAGGCATGCCAAGATGGTAGCCTCTTCTCACCTGCCTCTCATCGATGTGATGACTGAGAGTCCATGCGAGCTGCTCCATATGGACCTTGTTGGCCCAGCTCGTGTGCGATCTGCAGGTGGGAAGTGGTATGTCCTTGTTGTGGTGGACGACTATTCTCGGTATGAGTGGGTGTTCTTTCTCAAGGATAAGGGGGAGACGTTTGGTTTTGTTCGAAATCTAGTCTTGAGGTTGAGGAACGAGAGGCAAGGAGATGCCATACGAGCTATCCGCAGTGATAATGGCTCGGAATTCAGAAACTCTCGTTTTGAAACCTTTTGCCATGACTTGGGTCTTGAGCACCAGTTTTTGAGTCCGTATACGCCTCCTCAGAATGGTGTTGTGGAAAGGAAGTGAAGGATCAGATGGCGACTAGAGAGGGGGGGGAGTGAATAGGTGCCGGTAAAAAACTTCTCAAGAACTTGGCCTATGCCCCCTAATCACTTCCGAAGAATCTCGCACACACTTGCCAAGATCACGTAGTCACAACGGACCTACTGACCCTAGGAACAAGTTAGATCAAGCCTAAGAACAAAGCGGAAGCAAGCGTCAAACGAACCGAGAGAAAAAGCTAGCGCGAGGCAAACTGCAGCAGAAAATGTCGGTACTACCGGCCCAAGGTCGGTACTACCGATATGGCCTTACTGGCACTTAAAAACCAGGTTATCGGTACTACCGGCACTGGGTCGGTACTTCCGACTATCGGTACTACCGACCTTGTGTCGGTACTACCGATAAGGACTCTCGGCGGTGAGAATCGGGTCATCGGTACTACCCGCACCGTGTCGGTAGTACCGCACCCCCCCTAAAAATCAGCCCGCGAAACAACCCGAAACTTTCGATCGACGGATCTCCCAAACCACTTGGAGTCTTGAGACGAAATTTGGAGGAGATGTTAAGCACCCCTAGGTGAGATTATGCCCCAAAAATTTCGTCTCCAAACCCACCAAAACACCGGGAATCGCGGATCTCACGAGCTCAAGTTCTACTCACGAGTTCATCCATAGAATCACGAATCTAGGACGATTTGAGGAGTTTGGGGGCAAGAGATCACTGGGAAAAGAGGCACAAGGCACTCATGGATGAATCCCCCAAACAAATCCGAGCCAAAACCGTCTAGAAAACAAGAATCAAGACGAGCACGAAAATAGCACAAAAATGACTCCGAAAATCATCACGGGAACCACAACGCCGAATCTTCTATACAAACCAGGAAAGATTCACAAGGTCTAGCATGCCGCCCTAGCATCCATCCCTCTCAACAAATCTCTCTTGAAGCTCTCATGCTAGCCTAGGGAAAATGGAGAAAGAAAAAGTCTAGGAAAAAGAGAAAGAGGAAGGGGGAAATGAAACCCTAAGTCGCGGAGAGAGGGAGCCATCCACACACACTCATGGCTTATATCTTGGGTCCCGCCGAAGTGGTAAATTACTCGACTACCTCTAACTCAACTACTGGCGATACAACCCACGCAGGGGCATTTAGGTAATGTTTGTGGGTCTTGCCATCGGACAGCCACGCCTTTGCCGCACCCCGCGTCCTCCCGACGCAAGCCATGCGATCCCGCCGCGTGTCCTCGGCTTCGAAGCTTCCCGACACGCCTGGATCCCATCTCCGTCGTGTTGGGCCCACGGACTTGGTTTTGAGGCACAAACCAAGAAACCGTCCTCCGATGGTTTTGTGGGCAAACCACCAAACCCCGCGTGCTCGGCTCGGCCTCCCGCCAAGCCTCTTGACTCGACCGCCACCGTGCACCGGCTCGATTGTCCATGACTTCGTCTTGCTTGTCACGCCACCATGTGGCCCGCACCTAGTCCCGCTGTCTCTACCGGTCCCTCGAACCGAGCCTACTTGTCTCTCCATCTCCCGGAGGCCCCTCAAGGCTGAAGACCTTTCGCGCCCGTTCTTCACCTGCAACAACACGAACTAGGCCGCAGCCTACACCTGCGCACTAAGCCAAGAGTCAGTCCAACACCCGTTGTCAATCACTCATCACTGAGGAGCGGTCATCCATCGACCACTAGGACACTCCTGGTCCTCGGGAAGAACAGGACCTTGTGCGAGATGGCTTGTACGATGCTTGATGAGCATTGTACTCTGAGGAGGTATTGGGCTGAGGCGGTGAATACCACGTGCTATGTGTCAAACAGGATATACCTCAGAGTGCACAAGAAGAAGACATGCTATGAGTTGATGCATGGTCGCACACCTAAGGTGAGTCACTTCCATGTCTTTTGTTGCAAGTGTTTCATTTTGAAGAAAGGCAGGAAGTTGGATAAGTTCGAGGCTAGGTCTGTCGATGGTATTTTCTTTGGTTATGCATCTCATTCTAGAGCATATCATGTGCTCAATCTTGAAACTAACCAAATCGTGGAGACTTGCGAGGTAACCTTCGACGAGACAGAGCCACGTAGTCAGCTTGTCTTTGAATGTGCAGGTGATGATGAGCTTGGCGAGGAGATCTTTCAGGAGGAGGAGCATGAACATGGAGACGATGAAGATGGAGGTGCGGTGCCCCCAGCTGAACATGTACCCACTACTTCGACTGTGGTGATGGATGGACCCTCTCCTACACCTACGACGACAAATCAAGAACCAGGAGAAGCTGATGTTGAGGGGGAGGTAGCATCGAGGCGAGAACCTCCCCGGCGAGTACAAGTGGACCACCCAGCTTCGAGGATCATCGGCGACATGAATGAACGCACTACACGATCGAGGGTTCAGAACAATTCTCATTTTGCTCATGCTGCGTTTGTTGCTACTTTTGAGCCCAAAGACATTGGACACGCACTATCTGATCACAATTGGGTTAATTCGATACATGAGGAGTTGAAGAACTTTGAGAGGAATCAGGTTTGGGAGTTGGTTGACCCTCCCCCAGGGTGTAAGTCGATTGGTACAAAGTGGTGTGGAAGAACAAAGAGGGAGAGAAAGGTGAGGTTGTGAGGAACAAGTCGAGGCTTGTTGCTCAAGGGTTCAATCAGAAGGAGGGGATCAACTATGAGGAGACCTTTGCTCCCGTAGCCCGTTTGGAGGTGATTAGGATCCTTCTAGCCTTTTCCGTGGCTAAAGGGTTCAAGATGCACCAAATGGATGTGAAGAGTGCTTTTCTGAATGGTGTGTTGGAGGAAGAAGTGTATGTGAGGCAACCTCCGGGGTTTGAGAGTGAGAAGTACCCCCACCGGGTGTAAAAGTTGAGGAAGGCGCTCCATGGGTTGAAGCAGGCGCCTAGAGCTTGTTATGGTAGGTTGAGGGGGTTCTTGTTTGAGAGAGGTTTTGAGATGGGGAAGGTCGATCAGACCTTGTTTTTGCTGAGGCAGGGCAGAGATATCCTGATTGTGCAGGTGTACGTGGATGATATTGTCTTTGGTGGCTCGTCTAACTCTCTTGTTGCAAGGTTTGGAGAGGATATGAGCAAGGAATTTGCAATAAAAGGAAGGAACATTTGTGCACCAGGCTAAGTACACGAAGGACATTGTGCGGAAGTTCAAGATGGAGGACTCCAAGGCTATGACGACGCCGATGAGTACGACTACAGCTCTTGATGCGGACGAGGAAGGTGAACACGTGGACCAGAAGGAGTACCGGAGCATGATCGGGTCACTCCTCTACTTGACAGCGACGAGGCCGGACATACGGTTCTCGGTGTGTCCGTGCGCTTGTTTTCAAGCGTCTCCGAGGACTTCGCATCGGCAAGCGGTGAAGCGAATTTTCGGTACTTGCGTCATACTCCCGACTTCGTCCTTTGGTACTCTGCATTCTCTTCTTTGGCGCTTCATGGTTTTTCGGACGTGGATTTTGCCGGGTGTCGGTTGGATAAGAAGTCCACTTCGGGACTTGCTCGTTCTTGGGTTCTTCTTTAGTGTCTTGGTCTTCCCGCAAACAATCGAGTGTTGCTCAATCCACTACCGAGGCCGAGTATGTTGCCACTGCTAGTTGTTGCTCTCAGCTCCTTTGGATTTCATACACCATGAGTGACTTTCGTGAGGAGTATACCCATGTCCCACTTCAATGTGATAGCACCAGTGCCATAAGTGTTTCAAAGAACCCAGTGCTCCATTCCAAAACCAAGCACATAGAAGTGAGGAATCATTATCTGAGAGACAATGTAGAGAAAGGGAAGATAACCTTGATCCATGTACCCACACATGACCAACTAGCCGATATTTTCACCAAACCCCTAGATCAAGCAACTTTCAATCGTTTGCGGGGGGAACTTGGTGTGTGTTTGATTTCTTGAGTTGGGTGTGTGGGAGCTCCTTTGTAGAATATGTATACTTTCCTTTGTGCATTTCTTGCATTTGGCATGGCATATGTAACATGATGTATAGGCATCCTTGTATCTTAGATCGCATGCATTTTGTATCATATGCATTGGTTATGAAAAGCTTCTCTAATATCCATTGTTCACCATGGAATGAGATCTATGTCTTTGTGAGCTTGCTTGGTATGCTATGGTTAGTTTGGCTTAGCTCTTGATGATCATGATGAATAATCCATGGTTGATAGCTATGTTTTTGAAAATGTCACATGTATGCTCTCTCGTGTGTAAATGCCTTTATATGATCTTGACATATTTTAGTGGCTTGGCTATGCTTAATTTGTGGTTGGATAGCTAGCTTATTGATCATATGGAGCCAAAGGCTCATTTTCCATCATGAATGTTTAGCCCTCTTGCTTCATCATGTGGAGGGGCATAAGTTCCTTTTTGTCGCAAAGACATTTCATGTACCATATATGAATCTGAAAATGAAATGTCAAATGCTTGGAAAATATGCTCCCATGTCATATGTACTGAATTTAATTTGTTTTGGGTGCTAAACCGTTGAATGATGCCTACCAATGAGAAGTCTCATACATAGAAGTAGGCACATGGCTCAGTGGCTTTGACATGACATGAGGTGCTTGTGGGTGTTTGTGATGGTCTGATGATTAGAATGGCTGTCCTAGCATGAAGTTTGTGTGGCTTTGCCATTTTGATATGCTTTGATCATGTTTAGGACTTTGCTCATGAAGGTTGTGAAACTTTGTGATCATGTAGTTGAGATCGATACGAAGTTGTAGAGTATCTAACTTGCTCACTTGGACATGTGTAGCATTCTATGTTGAATTTTGTCTATTTGAGTAGGTTGAAAGTTTTGCATTTTTGGCTTGATTCATGCATTTGGGTGTAGTGCTCTAGGTTGAAAGCTCTATGGTGCTCATGTAGTGCTTGTGGGTGTAGTTGAAATCTTTGCTGTCTAGAGCGGGCTGGCAGGTTTACAATCGCACAACGACCTCGTAAGGTCACGTCTAGGGCGCCTAACTAGGTTGGCAGAGCCGTAAACATACTGCGGTATTGCAAGACCTAGGTATTAAGGCACGGCGACCTCAAGGAGGTCGACTTGGTTGCCAGACGACCAACATAGCTGCTAGCCATCCAGCGGAGCCATGATACTAAGGTATTGGCGACCTTAGCAACAACAGGCACACAGACCACAGAGGCCCGATGATAATTATAGATCTCCTTAATGTTTCTGATCTTCATGGTATTGTTGATCTCTAGGTGCCCAGAAGGATCTGGTAGAGCAGCGAGGTACGCCTACCTCAAAAGGTCTTCAATCGAACCTACGACCATTCTACTCAGGAAACAAAAATATAGGCGGATTGGAATAGGTCTGTTTACATGCAGAGCCATAGCGGGTGCACCAGGACGCAGAGCCTAGCGGGTGCAAATAATAGACATCAGGTCGTAGAAGAAGGTCATGACGCTGTCGTCGAAGGGGGGCTAAGTTAGGCGCGGAGCCCTCTGACACAGGGTCAGGTTTTGTCTTGCAGCGTAGACAGCAGGATCACGGGTCAACAGTGGTCGGAGGTGCTCTTGCCACCCAGAAAACTACAAGCTGCCCACTGATCGACGGGGTCACTATAGCCATGTGACCTCTTGAGGACCATGTGTGGTTCGAGGACCAGTGGATGGTCGCTTTCTTGTGTGATGAGTGATTGACAACGTTGTGTAGACTGATTCTTGGCTAAGTATTGCAAGTGCAGGTTGCGGCTTGACATCGTTTGAGGGACCCGGTGGCCAGCGGGGTCAAGTGCGGGCCACATGGTGGCATGAACAGCAAGATGAAGTCATGGACGGTTTCTTGGTTGAGCCTCAAAAGCAAGGTCGAGCCGGGACTACGTGGGAGCCGAGTCATGAGTGGAGATTGGCGGAGGCTACACCGAGTTCGCGGGGTTTTCGGTGGTTCACCGAGAATACCACCGGTTCCTATGTTGATCCATAAAGCCAAGACCGAATAACCGAAGACGGTGCTTTGCAGCGGTGCCGGACCCGTCGGCCGGTGGGTCGACCGGTCCGACCGGTGGGTACCGGTCCCGACCGGTGAAGAGCACGGGTCCGACCGGTAAGGAGCACGGAGTCCGACCGGTGTGCGACGACGCAGTCCGGAATCTTCGAAGCGGAGGACACGCGTCGGGATCGCAAGGCTTGCGTCGAGGCTAAGCAGGTTGCGGTCGTCGGGCATCCGTCCGATGGAGAAAGCTTCAAGTCTTCCAAAACCGCCCTTGAGGGGCTTGTATCTGTAGTTGTTAGATAAGGGTATTTTAGACTTTCGGTTGCCTCGATATAACCCAAGAGGTGAGAGGATGGCAGCCAACTCTTTGAACCCTAGCTCATTTGTTTTCCTATTTTCCTTCCTATTTTCCTTAGGACTTCCATAGGACTAGCTTGAGAGCTTCATGGTGAGATCTTGTGAGAGGGTTGGATGATCGGGCGGCAAGCTAGACCTTGTATGAACCTTTGTTGCATGTATAGATGATTCGGCATGGCTCCTCAAGGTTTGGATGTGTTGTTCCCGGTTGTTCTTGGTGGTGATTTTCGGAGCCCTCTCTTGGTGATTTCTTTGGGTTGTTTTCGGGACCTTTCTCTTGGGGATTGATGGGGGAAATTTGTGGGAACCCTTTGTGGTTCTTTGGGCTGTGATTCCCCTCCCAAATCCGTGAGTTAAGTGTCTCGATTTTGGGGTTTTCCGAGTTCTTGGGTTTGTGGTGCTCTTGGCGGGATTTCTTCGATTCCTCCTTTTTGGACGAGTTTTGGTGGGATTAAACTTGGCTATGGCCTCCTCATGAGGTGTTCCTAATATTCCCAAAGTCTTGTTCAAGTCCGTGGAGCGATTCGGGATATCGAGGTTTGGATTTGGGGGAGTTGACACGCGGGTGCTGTTCATCCCGAGCGCCCGTGCTACACCGGCTCGACGGCCGGTTGAAGGATCGATGGCGACTAGAGAAGGGGGGTAGTGAATAGGAGCCGGTAAAAATTCTTCCCAAAGAACCCGGCCTATGCCCTACTCAAATCCCGGTCACACACAAGCGGTGGATCGAATCACGCACCAATCGCCAAGACCACGAGGTTATGGATCAACCTCCGGCCTTAGGAACGATTCCTAGAAGCACACGCGGAAGCACTAGAAAGGGAGGAAGGAATCGAACCAAGAAGCAAAGCACACGAGCTCCGGCGGGACCGTCCGCGCGGAGAGGGGCGGACCGTCCGCACGGGGCCGCGCGGACCGTCCGGCCGGTACCGCGGACCGTCCGCACCCGAGCCGCGGACCGTCCGCCCGAGCCGCGGACCGTCCGTTAAATCACACGCAACGGACCAAAGCCACCCACGAACCACGGACCGTCCGCGGGGAGCACGCGGACCGTCCGCCAAGCACCCGCGGACCGTCCGCCCAACACCGCGGACCGTCCGAAACTCCGTCCAACCAAAAACCAAAATCGTGACGGATCGAAACGAAGGACGAGCAAGAACACGAAGAACACGGGACGAACACGACCCACGCGGACCGTCCGCGACCTCCCCGCGGACTGTCCGCCAGTGCGGACGAGCGAGAAACAGCCCGACCCCCGAAAGTCAACTCCCCCAAATCATCATCGGATTTCCCAAACGGTTGAATCTATGGAGACAAGGGTTTGGGGACTTGAAAAGCATCACACAAGGATGCTATAGCCCAAAAATCTTGCCTCCTAACTCCCTAAATCACCACCAAAAGCTAGAGCACCGAACGAAAACTCACGAATCGAAGTGGTTTCCGGCGTTTGAGGGCACAAGATCAAGCACAAAGATGCACAAGACATCTATCCATGTTTCCCTCAAAGAAATCCGGAGAGAAACCCACTCAAATCCGCGGAATCACACCGGGAACAAAAGCACGAAAACAAGCACAAAAAGCCACAAAAAACAACCCCCGAATCTTCTATACAAACCAGGAAAGATTCACAAGGTCTAGCATGCCGCCCTAGCATCCATCCCTCTCAACAAATCTCTCATGAAGCTCTCATGCTAGCCTAGAGAAAATAGGAAGGAAAATAGCTACGAAAATGAGAAAGAGGAGGGAGGAAATGAAACCTTAAGTCACGGAGAGAGAGAGCCATCAACACACACTCATGGCTTATATATCAGGTCCCGCCGGAGTGGTAAATGACTCGACTACCCCTAACTAAACTACGGCGATACAACCCACGTAGGGGCATTTAGGTAATGTTTGTGGGTCTTGCCATCGGACGGCCACGCCTTTGCCGCACCCCGCGTCCTCCCGACGCAAGCCATGCGATCCCGCCGCGTGTCCTCCACCCTCGAAGCTTCCCGACACGCCCGGATCCCGTCTCCGTCGTGTTGGGCCCTCGGACTTGGTTTTGAGGCCCAAACCAAGAAACCGTCCGCCGATGGTTTTGTGGGCAAACCACCAAACCCCCGCGTGCCCGGTCCGGCCTCCCGCCAAGCCACTTGACTTGACCGCCACCGTGCACCGGCTCGCTTGTCCATGACTTCGTCTTGCTTGTGTCGCCACCATGTGACCCGCACCCGGTCCCGCCGTCCACCGGGTCCCTCGAACCGAGCCTACTTGTCTCTCCATCTCCCGGAGGCCCCTCAAGGCCGAAGACCTTTCGCGCCCGTTCTTCACCCCGCAACAACACGAACTAGGCCGCGGCCTACACGTGCGCACTAAGCCAAGAGTCGGTCCAACACCCGTTGTCAATCACTCATCACCGAGGAGCGGTCATCCATCGACCATCGGGACGCTCCCCGGTCCTCAATCTCCCCCTTGATGAGTGCATTGACAACACACAACGCGAAATGAAATTCAGCAGAAACGAGAGAAAGAAAGAAGAAAGAAAAACAAATAAGCTCAACTCATGACCAAAACCGAAGAAAGGCAAAGAAAGGTCACAAGCCAAGCAAAGCACAAAATCCACACCGAAAACAACAAGAAAGCTCCCCCGAACAAATGCAAGCTCCCCCCCGAACATGTGGATGCAAACTCATGCATGCAAACTCATGCAAACTCCCGCATTTCAGCTCACCTCTTCCGAATTTTCATTAAGCTCACCTTTTCTCCCCCTTGTTCACAATGTATGAATCAAGGTGAAAATGCGAAATGCAAAAGCAAAGCATATAAACAACTACATGAGCTTCTCAAATAGGCCAAATCTAGTGTCAAAGGCTAAAAATGAGACAAAGATTACACACATGAATCATAGCATAGTCAAAGCATTGCCACAAGTAATATATGAAAATACAAGCATGTGACAAAGCAAAATTTTCGGATTTAAGCGCTTTACCAAAAGAAGGCTCGCTTCACATGTAAAAGCCTATCCATGTCACACTTGAGCCACAAACATGCATACCATTCAAAGATCATACAAGGATATCAAATTCTCGGCAAAAGATCATGGCAAACACCCATAAAGCAAAGCATGTCATGTCAAAGCTCATGAGCCATGTGTCCACTTCGGGGAGACTTCTCCACTGGTGAACATCATGCAACATGTTTTGCACCCATATGTGAAAGATAAGACATTTTAAGCATAGACATGATGGATGGAGCAATTTTCAGGCATTATGCACTTCTTTTCAAGATTAATTCATTTCATGGTACATGAAGTGCCTTTGCGGCAAAAAGAAGCTTATGCTCCCCCATGAATGCAACATAGGCTAAACATTCACAATGATATTCGGCCTTTGGCCCAAATGCAAGAACAGGCATCCAAGCACAATCTAAGCATGAAAAGCACATTTAGACCAAACTGTGACATGGATACACAACTACACACGAGTGGAGCAAATTTCATCAAAAATTAGTCAAGTTTAGCATTTATTTCAAAAGGGGCTATCTCACCACACATATATCTCAAATATTCCAAGAGCATAGCCTCATATCACCATTTCTCCACACATATAACCAAAATCTCACAAATAGCCAAAGAGACTCAAATAAGGCATATGAAAGAAGCTCATCATCCTAAAATGCGATATGACACAAATGCAACATGATATATGACAAGATGGCTATCCTACCATGGTTTGTACATCGAGCAAAGCATGTATATACATCAAAGTAGAACACGGTATGATACATATGGTACAAAAAGGAAATCCCCCAAGAATCAACTAGAAAGGGCAACAAACCCCAAGTTCCCCCCGCAAGCGCACAAATGTAGCTTGGTCGAGGGGCTTTGTAAAGATGTCGGCTAGCTGATCTTGGGTAGGGACATGGCTCAAAACAATGGTTCCTTTCTCCACATTGTCCCTCAAGAAATGATACCTCACTTCTATATGTTTGGTTCCGGAGTGAAGCACTCGGGTTTTTGGCTACGCTTATGGCACCGGTGCTATCACAAAGAAGTGGGATCCGGGTGCACTCCTCACCAAAGTCTCTCAAAGTGTATGAAATCCACGGCGACTGGGAACAACAACTCGCGGCAAGCAACATACTCCGCCTCGGTGGTAGACCGAGCTACACTAGACCGCTTGCGGGAAGACCATGAGACCAACGAAGAACCAAGAAACCGACAAGTACCGAAGTAGACTTCCTCTCGACTCGACAACCAAAGAAATCCGCATCGGAAAAACCATGAAGAGAAAGAGTCGAGGAGGAAGAATACCAAAGGCCAAGACCAGGGGCGGATCGTAGGTACCCGAAAATCTTCTTGACGGCCCGTTGATGTGATGTACTCGGCGAAGCTCGAAAACGAGCGCACGGACACACGCCGAACCGTATGTCCGGCCTCGTCGCCGTCAAGTAGAGGAGGGAGCCGATCATGCTCCCGTACTCCCGCCGGTCCACCGGTTCTCCGTCCTCATCCGCATCCAAAGTGGCCGTACTCCCCATGGGAGTCGACATCGGCTTCACATCTTGCATCCGGAACTTCCTCGGATGTCTTTCGTGTACTTGGTTTGGTGCACAAATGTACCGTCCTTCACTTGCTTGATCTCGCGCCCCGAGAAAATACCGCAACTCGCCCATCATGCTCATCTCGAACTCCCCGCTCATCTCATCCGCAAACTTGGCAACGAGGTTATGTGACGAGCCACCAAAGACAATATCATCCACGTATATCCGAACAATCAACGGTCATTTCCATGCTTGAGGAGAAACAAGGTTCTATCCACGGTACCCATCACAAACCCTCTCGCTCAAAAGAAAACCTCTCAATCTCCCATACCAAGCACGGGCGTCCGTTTCAACCCATACGAGCCCTTTTCAACCCGTATACCCCGTGTGGGTACAGCTCTCTCTCAAACCCGTGTGGTCGCTTCACATACACCTCCTCCTCTATGACCGCATTCGAAAAAGCACTCTTCACGTCCATCCGAAACAACTTGAACCCTTTAGCTACGGCAAAGGCTAAAAGGATCCGAATTGCCTCAAGACGGGCCACGGGAGCAAAGGTCTCCTCATAGTCGATCCCCTCCTTCGACTAAACCCCCGAGCAACAAGTCCGGACTTGTTCCTCACAACCATCCCATTCTCTCCCTCTTTGTTCTTCCAAACCCACTTGGTTCCTATGGGATGGCAATTTGGAGGTGGTCCAACTAACTCCCACACCTGGTTCCTCTCAAAATTTTCCAACTCCTCATGCATAGAATTGACCCAGTTTGCATCAGATAAAGCATGTCCAATGTCCTTGGGCTCAAAAGTAGCAACAAAAGCGAAGATGAGCAAAATGAGAGGAATTCCCGGACCTCGACCGTGTAGTGCGTTCATCGATGTTCCCAATGATCTTCGACAGGGGATGCACTTCTTGAATCCGCCGGGGAGCCTCACGCCTCGAGACTACCTCCCCCTCAACTTCGGCTTCTCTCGCCCGGTCCTCTTGTTGCAACGTCGTTGTCCATGAGGTAGACGGTCCATGCTCCAAAGTGGTCGTAGGGGAAGTAGTGGGTACATGCTCAGCTTCAGGCGCATGGTTCTCCCCATCATCATCTCCATCTTCATCTTTCTCCTCCTCAAAGAGGTCCTCGACCATTTCTTCATCACCTGCACATTCAAAACCAAGAGAGGTACATGGCATTGTCTCGTCGAAGGTCACCTCGCAAGTCTCCATGATTTTGTTAGTCTCAAAGTTAAGCACCCTATAGGCTCTAGAATGGTTAGCATATCCAAAGAAAATACCATCACTAGATCTAGCCTCAAACTTGTCGAGTTTTCCCTTTTTCGAATAAAGCATTTGCGGCTAAAAACTCGGAAATGACTCACTTTGGGTGCCCGACCATGCATAAGCTCATAACGGGTCTTCTTCTTGAAAGCTCTCAATAAAATCCGGTTGGAAACATGACAAGTCCGTATTGACCGCCTCGGCCCAATACCTCCTAGGAGTCCCGTGCTCATCGAGCATCGTCCTAGCCATCTCACAAAGAGTCCGATTTTTCCTTTCCACGACTCCATTTTGCGGAGGCACATAAGGGGTCGAATACCGATGTTCAAGACCTAGATCACAACAAAAGGCATCAAAACGAGAGTTCTTGAACTCGCAGCCATTATCACCGCGGATAGCTCGAATAGCATTCCCATGCCTCTCGTTTTTCAACCTCACGATCGGATCTCGAACAAAGACAAATGTCTCACTCTTATCCTCCAAGAAAAACACCCGGGCATAGTGAGACTAATCGTCCACCACAACAAGGACATAGCACTTCCCACCCACCGAGCGAACTCGAGCCGGCCCAACAAGGTCCATATGCAACAGCTCTGTTAGACGCTCAGTCATGACATCGGTCAGGGGTGTATGGGGAGTGGCTACCATCTTGCCATGACTACACGGAGCACAAACCAAATCCTTCTCAAGCTTCAACCTCGGCAATCCTCGGACAAGGTCAAGGCCACTCAAGCGGGAAACCAAATCTAAGCTCAAGTGTCCCAACCGCCTATGCCATTTCCACAAATCGAAGAAGGACTAGCCATCAAACGGCGAGCAGGACCCAAAGAACGAGAGAAATCAGCCCCGAAAATCGACCCTCGGGGATGATCATACGGACAAGATCACCTCAAGAATCAAGCATTCGAGACTCGCCGGACTTGAAACGCACCTAAAAACCCTCATAAAGCAACCGAGAAACCGAAAGCAAATTGAAACCCAAAGACTTCACAAGAGCCACTCTCTTCAACGTTACCTTGTCACTCACATGCACAACACCCTCGTAAATCACCCTTCCTCGTCCATTGTCTTCAAACGTGATGTACAACTTTTCCTTCACCGGGGTGAGGCCGGAGAACCACTCCTTATCTCCCGGTCATGTGTCGAGAACACCGGGAGTCGATCAACCAAATGTCCTCCAAGCCTCCTGCCTCATCCTCCGAGTCGGAGTCGCCGTCTTCCTTCTCGCTCTTCTTCTCGCTTGAGCTATGGGCCATGCCACAAAAGCCCTCAAGCGCCACACGGCTCAACCCGCCGAGGTTCCGCTTGCACTCTTCTTGCCCTTGTGCCTCCCCGGCGTCTTCATCTTCGCCGCTTGAGCTTGACCGCTCGTCGCTTGAGCTTGAGTCAACGTCGATCGCACCGGCCACCATCGCTCTTGCCTTGTTCTTCTTGTAGCCGCTCTTGCTCGGTCGTCGCTTGTCCTTGTCCTTGCTCCCCGGACTTGTTGAAGTGCTTTCCCTTGGAGGAGTACTTGTCTTCACGCCTTGGGTGCGCCTTGTACTCGTTCATCTTGTACTTGTTCTCCTCCGCTTCCGGCACTCGGCGATGAAGTGGCCACGCTTGCCACACTTGTAGCACGTCCCCGAGCTTCGCCTTGCATTCCTCCGACTCTCGTGTAGTCGATCAAACCTTCTTGAGAGCAAGGCCAGCCTCCTCCTCGCCCGAAGCACATCGAACTCCTCATCCGGAATAGACATGAAAGAAGACAAGGAAAACTCTCGACAGGAAGGGTTAGATTTGCCCTTTGATCCGCCCACAAGAGCAAGACTATGGTCAGTCGAGCCCTCATGCTTGGATTGCAACTTCCTGTCAACCTCAGCCGACTTGAGCTTAGAAAAGAGGTCATCCAACTCAATAGTCAAATATTGCCCGGACTCCTTGATGGCCTCAACCTTAGCACCCCAAACATTTGGGTCCAAGACATGCAAGAGCTTCAAAGCTCGATCATGCTCGGTGTAAGGAAAATCCTCAACCTAAGCTTTCATGTTGTTCATGATGGCGGTGAACCTACGAAACATCGCATCAATGTCCTCACCGGAAGTGGAGTGAAATTCTCATATTGCATCCGGTAAGAGACAAAGAGGAGAGCCTTCACATGGTTATCACCACCGTGAGCAACTAACAACTTCTCCCAAATTTGCGAAGCAAGATTCAAATGGCGAACACGCTCAAACTCGGATCACACAAGCTTCGGACCAAGTGATCAACGGCTTTTGCATTAGCCTCATACTTGGCCTTAGCACCGGCATCGGTCACCATAAGAGTATGGATGTTGACCGGAATAGCATAGGTCTTGTCAAGCACAATGAAATCCAACAACTTCCCACGAAGAAAGATCATCATACGAGCCGCCCACTTGTGGTAACCCTTGCCATCGAAGTGCGGCGGACCGCCCCCGCTCAACGTACGCCATCTTAGGATTCGAGACTTGTCGAAGTCGCAAAGAATCCGGCACCAAGCTCGATACCAATTGAAGGATCGGATGGCGACTAGAGAGGGGGGGGAGTGAATAGGAGCCGTAAAAGTCCTTCCCAAAGAACCCGGCCTATACCCTAGTCAAATTCCGGTCACACACAAGCGATGGATCGAATCACACACCAATCGCCAAGACAACGAGGTTATGGATCAACCTCTAGCCTTAGGAACGATTCCTTGAAGCACACGCGGAAGCACGAAAGAAGGAAGGGAGGAATCGAACCAAGAAGCAAAGCGCACGGCCTCGTCGGACCGTCCGGCCACACGGGCGGACCGTCCGCGATGGGCCGCGCGGACCGTCCGGCAGGGTACCGCGGACTGTCCACACCCTTGCCGCGGACTGTCCGGTCTGAGCCGCGGACCGTCCGTTAAAACAAACAGAACCTCCAGTGGCACACCGCGAACCACGGACCGTCCGCCCAACACACGCGGACCGTCCGAAACTTCGTCCAACCACAACTCAATACCACGACGGATCGAAACGAAAGGTGAGCAAGAACACGAAGAACACGGGACGAACACAAGTGGCGCGGACCGTCCGCCAGGAGGGCGCGGACCGTCCGCGAGGCTCGGACGGAGCGAGAAAAACACCCGACCTCAAAAGTCAACTCCCCCAAATCATCATCGGATTTCCCAAACGGTTGATGCTTGTGGAGACAAGGGTTTGGGGACTTGAAGAGCGTCACATAAGGATGCTATAGCCCAAAAATCTTGCCTCCTAACTCCCTAAAACACCGGGAATCGCGAATCCTTTGAGCACCACCGAAAGCTAGAGCACCGAATGAAAACTCATGAATCGAAGTGGTTTCCCAGCGTTTGAGGGAACAAGATCAATCACAAAGATGCATGAGACATCTATCCATGTTTCCCTCAAAGAAATCCGGGGAGAAACCCACTCAAATCCGCGGAATCGCACCGAGAACAAAGGCACGAAAACAAGCACAAAAGACCACGAAAAACACAACTCCGAATCTTCTATACAAACCAGGAAAGATTCACAAGGTCTAGCATGCCGCCCTAGCATCCATCCCTCTCAACAAGCTAGCCTAGAGAAAATGGAAGAAAAATAGCTACGAAAACTGAGAAAATGGAGGGGGGAAATGAAACCCTAAGTTTCGAGCAAGAGAGCCACTCACACACCCTTATGGATTATATATCGGGTCCCGCCGGAGTGGTAAATGACTCGACTACCCCTAACTTAACTACTGGCGATACAACCCACACAGGGGCATTTAGGTAATGTTTGTGGGTCTTGCCATCGGACGGCCACGCCTTTGCCGCACCCCGCGTCCTCCCGACGCAAGCCATGCGATCCCGCCGCGTGTCCTCCGCCTCGAAGCTTCCCGACACGCCCGGATCCCGTCTCCGTCGTGTTGGGCCCTCGGACTTGGTTTTGAGGCCCAAACCAAGAAACCGTCCTCCGATGGTTTTGTGGGCAAACCACCAAACCCCCGCGTGCTCGGTCCGGCCTCCCGCTAACCCACTTGACTTGACCGCCACCGTGCACCGGCTCGCTTGTCCATGACTTCGTCTTGCTTGTGTCGCCACCATGTGGCCCGCACCTAGTCCCGCCGTCCACCGGGTCCCTCGAACCGAGCCTACTTGTCTCTCCATCTCCCGGAGGCCCCTCAAGGCTAAAGACCTTTCGCGCCCGTTCTTCACTTGCAACAATACGAACTAGGCCGCAGCCTACACCTGCGCACTAAGCCAAGAGTCAATCCAACACCCGTTGTCAATCACTCATCACTGAGGAGCGGCCATCCACCGACGACCGGGACGCTCCTGGTCCTCGATCTCCCCCTTGATGAGTGCATTGACAACACTCAACGCGAAATGAAACTCAGAGAAAGAAAGAAAGGAAAAAGAAAGAAAAACAAAGAAGCTCAACTCATGACCAAAACCAAAGAAAGGCAAAGAAAGGTCACAAGCCAAGCAAAGCACAAACTCCACACTGAAATCAGCAAGAAAGCTCCCCCTGAGCAAATGCAAGCTCCCCCCCGAACATGTGGATGCAAACTTCCAAGATTTAGCTCACCTCTTCCGAATTTTCATTAAGCTCACCTCTTCTCCCCCTTCTTGACAATGTATGAATCAAGGTGAAAATGCGAAATGCAAAACAAAGCATATAAACATCTACATGAGCTTCTCAAATAGGCCAAATCTAGTGTCAAAGGCTAAAAATGAGACAAAGATCACACACATGAATCATAGCATAGTCAAAGCATTGCCACAAGTAATATATGAAAATACAAGCATGTGACAAAGCAAAAATTTTCAGATTTAAGCAATTTTACCAAAAGAAGGGTCGCTTCACATGTAAAATCCTATCTATGTCACACTTGAGCCACAAACATGCATACCATTCAAAGATCATACAAGGATATCAAATTCTCAGCAAAAGATCATGGCAAACACCTATAAAGCAAAGCATGTCATGTCAAAGCTCAAGAGCCATGTGTCCACTTCGGGGAGACTTCTCCACTGGTGAACATCATGCAACATGTTTTGCACCCATATGTGAAAGATAAGATATTTTAAGCAAAGACATGATGGATGGAGCATTTTTCAAGCATTACACACTTCTTTTCAAGATTAATTCATTTCATGGTACATGAAGTGCCTTTGCGGCAAAAAGAAGCGTATGCTCCCCCATGAATGCAACATAGGCTAAACATACACAATGATATTCGGCCTTTGGCCCAAGTGCAAGAAAGAGGCATCCAAGCACAATCTAAGCATAGAAAGCATATTTAGACCAAAACGTGACATGGATACACTACTACACAAGAGTGGAGCACGTTTCATCAAAAATTAGTCAAGATTAGCATTTGTTTCAAAACAGGCTAGCTCACCACACATATATCTCAAATATTCCAAGAGCATAGCCTCAAATCACCATTTCTCCACACATATGACCATTATCTCACAAACAGCCAAAGAGACTCAAATAAGGCATATGAAAGAAGCTCATCATCCTAAAATGCAATATGATACAAATGCAACATGATATATGACAAGATGGCTATCCTACCATGGTTTATACATCAAGCAAAGCATCTATATACATCAAAGTAAAGTATGGTATGATACATATGGTACAAAAAGCAACCCCCAAGAAACAACTAGAAAGGGCAACAAACCCCAAGTTCCGCCCGCAAGCGCACAAATGTAGCTTGGTCGAGAGGCTTTGTAAAGATGTTGGCTAGCTGATCTTGGGTAGGGACATGGCTCAACACAATGGTTCCTTTTTCCACATTGTCCCTCAAGAAATGGTACCTCACTTCTATGTGTTTGGTTCTAGAGTGAAGCACAGGGTTTTTGGCTACGCTTATGGCACTGGTGCTATCACAAAGAAGTGGGATCTGGGTGCACTCCTCACCAAAGTCTCTCAAAGTGTATGAAATCCACAACGGTCGGGAACAACAACTCGCGGGCCGCAACATACTCCGCCTCGGTGGTAGACTGAGCTACACTAGACTGCTTGCGGGAAGACCATGAAACCAACGAAGACCCAAGAAACTGGCAAGTACCAGAAGTAGACTTCCTCTCGACTTGACAACCAGCAAAATCCGCATCAGAGAAACCATGAAGACAAAAGAGTCGAGGAGGAACAATACCAATGGCCAAGACTAGGGGCAGACTGTAGATACCTGAAGATCCTCTTGACGGCCTGTCGATGTGATGTCCTCGGCGAAGCCTGAAAACGAGCACACAGACACACGCTGAACTGTATGTCTGGCCTCGTCGCCGTCAAGTAGAGGAGGGAGCTGATCATGCTCCTGTACTCCCGCTGGTCCACTGGTTCTCCGTCCTAGTCCGCATCCAAAGTGGTCGTACTCCCCATGGGAGTCGACATCGGCTTCACATCTTGCATCTGGAACCTCTTCAGCATGTCTTTCGTGTACTTGGTCTGGTGCACGAATGTTCCATCCTTCACTTGCTTGATCTACAGCCCGAGAAAATACTGCAACTCGCCCATCATGCTCATCTCGAACTCCCTGCTCATCTCATCTGCAAACTTGGCAACAAGGTTATGTGACGAGACACCAAGGACAATATCATCCACGTATATATGAACGATAAACAAGTCATTTCCATGCTTGAGGAGAAACAAGGTCCTATCCACGGTACCCATCACAAACCCTCTGCTCAACAGAAAACCTCTCAATCTCCCATACTAAGCACGGGGCGCCTGTTTCAACACATACAGAGCCCTTTTCAACCTGTATACCCTGTGTGTGTACAACTCGCTCTCAAACCCAGGTGGCTGCGTCACATACACCTCCTCCTCTATGACCCCATTCAGAAAAGCACTCTTCACGTCCATCTGAAACAACTTGAACCCTTTAGCCACGGCAAAGGCTAGAAGGATTCGAATTGCCTCAAGACGGGCCACAGGAGCAAAGGTCTCCTCATAGTCGATCCCCTCCTTCTGACTAAACCCCTGAGCAACAAGTCTAGACTTGTTCCTCACAACCATCCCATTCTCTCCCTATTTGTTCATCCAAACCCACTTGGTTCCTATGGGATGGAAATTTGGAGGTGGTTCAACTAACTCCCACACCTGGTTCCTCTCAAAGTTTTCCAACTCCTCATGCACGAAATTGACCCGGTTGCATCGGATAAAGCATGTCCAATGTCCTTGGGCTCAAAGGTGGCAACAAAGGCAGCATGAGCGAAATGAGAGGAATTCCTGGACCTTGACCGTGTAGTACGTTCGTCGATGTCTCCAATGATCTTCGACAGGGGGTGCACTTCTTGAATCCGTCGGGGAGCCTCACGCCTCGAGACTACTTCCCCCTCAACTTCAGCTTCTCTCGCCTGGTCCTCTTGTCACACCGTCCTTGTCCATGAAGTAGACGGTCCACACTCCGTAGTGTTCGTAGGGGAAGTAGTGGGTACACACTCAGCATCAGGCGCATGGTTCTCCCCATCATCATCTCCAGCTTCATCCTTCTCTTCAAAGAGGTCCTCGGCCATCTCCTCATCACCTGCACATTCAGCCAAGAGAGGTACATGGCATTGTCTCGTCGAAGGTTACCTCGCAAGTCTCCATGATTTTGTTAGTCTCAAGGTTAAGCACCCTATAGGCTCTAGAGTGGTTAGCATATCCAAAGAAAATACCATCACTAGACCTAGCCTCAAACTTTTCGAGTTTTCCCTTCTCAAGAATAAAGCACTTGCAGCCAAAGACTCGGAAATGACTCACCTTGGGTGCCCGACCATGCGTCAGCTCATAACAGATCTTCTCTTGAAAGCTCGCAATAAAATCCTGTTAGAGACATGACACACCGTATTGACCGCCTCAGCCCAATACCTCCTAGGAGTCCTATGCTCATCGAGCATCGTTCTAGCCATCTCACAAAGAGTTCGATTTTTCCTTTCCACAACTCCATTTTGAGGGGGCACATAAGGGGTCGAATACTGATGTTCAAGACCTAGATCATGACAAAAGGCATCAAAACGAGAGTTCTTGAACTCTGAGCCGTTATCACTGCGGATGGCTCGAATGGCATTCCCATGCCTCTCGTTTTTCAACCTCACGATCAGATCTCGAACAAAACCAAATGTCTCACTCTTATCCTCCAAGAAAAACACCCAGGCATAGCGAGAGTAATCGTTCACCACAACAAGGACATACCACTTCCCACCCACCGAGCGAACTCGAGCTGGCCCAACAAGGTCCATGTGCAACGGCTCCGTCGGACGCTCGGTCATGACATCGGTCGGGGATGGATGGGGAGTGGCTACCATATTGCCATGCCTACACGGAGCACAAACCAAATCCTTCTCAAGCTTCAACCTCGGCAATCCTCGGACAAGGTCAAGACCACTCAAGCGGGAAACCAAATCAAAGCTCAAGTGTCCCAACCGCCTATGCCATTTCCACAAATCAGAAAAAGGACCAGCCATCAAACAGCGTGCGGGGGCCCAAAGAACGAGAGAAATCAGCCCCGAAAATCTAACCCTCGAGGATGATCATACGGACAAGATCACCTCGAGAATCAAGCAAACGAGACTCGCCAGACTTGAAACGCACCTCAAAACCCTCATCAAGCAACTGAGAAACCGAAAGCAAATTGAAACCCAAAGACTTCACAAGAGCCACTCTCTTCAACGTTACCTTGTCACTCACATGCACAACGCCCTCGTAAATCACCCTTCCTCGTCCATTGTCCCCAAATGTGATGTACGGCTTTTCCTTCACTAGGGTGAGGGCCGGAGAACCACTTCTTATCTCCGGTCATGTGTCGAGAACACCCGGAGTCGATCAACCAAATGTCCTCCAAGCCTCCCCGCCCGTAGTCGAAACAAGAACGAGAATGAGCTAACGACTCGACACTGGGGTTAGCACAAAGAAAGTTGAACCAGTGTCGAGCCATCTGCTCAAAGGAGGGGTTAGCAAACATCATTCCCTTGCCACCAAGCTTCCCATGTCCCATGGAAGGAGTACGAGCACCACGAGGGGGAAAACGTGGTCCGTAGTTCCTCTGGAACCCAAAGCTGCGATCATCTCCCCTAAACCCGTATTGAGGACGAGTAGGGGGACGTCCAGAAAAACCCCCACGAGCCCGACCAAACCTCTCACCAGCACGCACACCATCATCTCTCCTCTCAAACCTCGCACCACCACCTTTCTGTGGGATCTGCCAACACTCCTCACACTTCCCACACCCCCGTGGAAGTGGCACTCTAGGCTCAGGAATACCATGAGACTGGCGATACCTGTCCTGGTTTGCTTGCTCCCTAGCAAGCCTCTCATCCCTTTTCCTCTTGTAGCAAAACTCTGCTAGGTGTCTCTCCTTCCCACAATACTCACATCTGAAGGGGATGGGTTTTGGTTTTGGCTCTGGATTCTCACTAGGCTTCACACCCTTCTCACTCACAAACCTCACCGGTTTTTTGAAGTCATTTGTCTTAGGTGGGAATTTTGGTGGATCTTGGGTTGTATCAAGCTTGTTGCAAAGGTGGTTGGGCTTTGGTGTGAAAGAGTTCTTGGGTGCTTTTGGAAGTGGGACTTGGATGTCTCCGATCACCTCAAACTCGGGGTTAGACTCAACACACTTCTCATACACACTCTCCCCACTCGTTCTCTCCCACTTTCTCACCCAACTTCTCAAAACCCAAACCACGACCATCGGCTCTCTTGAACTCCTCAATCATGATTTTCAATTGAGGTTCCCGCCCGTACAACCAACCCAACACCTTCCTCAAATAGTCATTCTCCTCATTGCTGACATCCAAACGGGAAGTAAGTTCAAGATTGCGCAAAGTAACTTCATCACAGCTAGAGCATGCATTTGCAACAGGAGATTTCAAATATGCTTCCAAAGAACTAACGGTAGAACGAGCATCAACAAGCTTAGCATGCATAGTAGGACATGATTTACAAGCACCAAGCAAAGTGGGTCTAGCCTTAAGCTCATCATACTCAGTCCTAAGAGCATCTAGTTTAGCCAAAGTGGAAGCATTCTTCTCATTAAGCAACTTGATCTCATTCAACCATGCATCACATTAAGGACATTCAACATCATAAGAAATAGTAGGAGCAAGTTTCAAAGAGTCATTCTCAAGTTTCAATTCAAGCAATTTAGACTCTAACTCTCCTACTTTCTCACTAGCATTCTCAAGTTGAGCCCTAAGATCTTTCCTCATCTTTTTGGCATCTCTTAGCACACTATCACGATTGTCAATCAAGCCATTCAACCTAGCGATCTCAGCAAGCAAAGAGTCGGGGTCACGATTTACCTCATCCTCCGAGTCGAGTCGATGTCTTCCTTCTCGCTCTTCTTGCCGCTTGAGCTATGGGCCATGCCACAAAAGCCCTCGAGCGCCACACACCTCAACCCACCGAGGTTCCGGCTTGCACTCTTCTTGCCCTTGCGCCTCCCGGCGTCTTCATCTTCGCTGCTTGAGCTTGACTGCTCGTCGCTTGAGCTTGAGTCGACGTCGCTCGCACCGGCCACCATCGCTCTTGCCTTGTTTTTCTTGTAGCCGCTCTTGCTCGGTCGCCGCTTGTCCTTGTCCTTGCTCTTGGACTTGTTGAAGTGCTTGCCCATGTAGGAGTACTTGTCTTCACGCCTCGGGTGTGCCTTGTACTCGTTCACCTTGTACTTGTTCTCCTCCGCTTCCGGCCACTCGGCGATGAAGTGGCCACGCTTGCCACACTTGTAGCACGTCCCTGAGCTCCTCCTTGCATTCCTCCGACTCTCGTGTAGTTGATCAAACCTTCTTGAGAGCAAGGCCAACTCCTCCTCGCCCAGCACATCAAACTCCACATCTGGAATAGACATAAGAGAAGACAAGGAAAACTGTCGACAGGAAGGATTAGATTTGCCCTTTGATCCGCCCACAAGAGCAAGACTATGGTCAGTTGAGCCCTCATGCTTGGATTGCAACTTCCTGTCAACCTCAGCCGACTTGAGCTTAGAAAAGAGGTCATCCAACTCAATAGTCAAATATTGCCCAGACTCCTTGATGGCCTCAACCTTAGCACCCCAAACATTTGTGTCCAAGACATGCAAGAGCTTCAAAGCCCGATCATGCTCGGAGTACGGAAAATCCTCAACATTAGCCTTCATGTTGTTCACGATGGCGGCGAACCTCGAAACATTGCATCAATGTCCTCACCGGGAAGTGGAGTGAAATTCTCATATTGCATCCGGTAAGAGACAAAGAGGCGAGCCTTCACATGGTTATCACCACCGTGAGCAACCAACAACTTTTCCCAAATTTGCCAAGCAAGATTCAAATGGCGAACATGCTCAAACTCTGGATCACACAAGCTCCGGCACAAGTGATCAACGGCTTTTGCATTAGCCTCATACTTGGCCTTGGCATCGGCATCGGTCACCATAAGAGTATGGATGTTGACCGGAATAGCATAGGTCTTGTCAAGCACAATAAAATCCAACAACCTTTCCTCGAAGAAAAATCATCATACGAGCCGCCCACTTGTGGTAACCCTTGCCATCGAAGTGCGGCGGACCGCCCCCGCTCAACGTACGCCATCTTAGGATTCGAGACTTGTCAAAGTCGCAAAGAATCCGGCACCAAGCTCTGATACCAATTGAAGGATCGGATGGCGACTAGAGGGGGGGGGAGTGAATAGGAGCCGGTAAAAATTCTTCCCAAAGAACCCGGCCTATGCCCTACTCAAATCCCGGTCACACACAAGCGATGGATCGAATCACGCACCAATCGCCAAGACCACGAGGTTATGGATCAACCTCTAGCCTTAGGAACGATTCCTAGAAGCACACGCGGAAGCACTAGAAAGGGAGGAAGGAATCGAACCAAGAAGCAAAGCACACAGGCTCTGGCGGACCGTCCGCGCAGGAGGGGCGGACCGTCCGCACAGGGCCGCGCGGACCGTCCGGCCGGGTACCGCGGACCGTCCGCGCCAACACTGCGGACCGTCCGGCCCTACGCTACGGACCGTCCGTTAAATGACACAAGACCAATAGAAGCAAACCGAGAAAACGGACCGTCCGCGGGGAGCACGTGGACTGTCCGCCAGGCACCCGCGGACCGTCAGCCCGCTGCAGCGGACCGTCCGAAACTCCGTCCAACCAAAACTCCGGACGAACTTGCAACTCGCGGACCGTCCTCGACCTCCCTGCGGACCGTCCGCGCCGCGCGGACAAAGCAGAAAACTGCTCGACCTCGAAGGTCAACTCCCCCAAATCATCATCGGATTTCCCAAACGGTTGAAGCTGTGGAGACAAGGGTTTGGGGACTTGAAAAGTGTCACACAAGGGCGCTATAGCCCAAAAATCTTGCCTCCTAACTCCCTAAATCACCGGGAATCGCGAATCCTTTGAGCACCACCGAAAGCTAGAGAACCGAACGAAAACTCACGAATCGAAATGGTTTCCCGGCATTTGAGGGAACAAGATCAATCACAAAGATGCATGAGACATCTATATATGTTTCCCTCAAAGAAATTGGGGAGAAACCCACTCAAATCCACGGAATCACACCGAGAACAAAGGCACGGAAAACAAGCACAAAAAAACCACGAAAAACACAACTCCGAATCTTCTATACAAACCAGGAAAGATTCACAAGGTCTAGCATGCCGCCCTAGCATCCATCCCTCTCAACAAATCTCTCATGAAGCTCTCATGCTAGCCTAGAGAAAATGGAAGAAAAATAGCTACGAAAATGAGAAAGAGGAAGGGGGAAATGAAACCCTAGGTCACGGAGAGAGAGAGCTATCCACACACCCTCATGGCTTATATATCGGGTCCCGCCGAAGTGGTAAATGACTCGACTACCCCTAACTTAACTACTGGCCATACAACCCACGCAGGGGCATTTAGGTAATGTTTGTGGGTCTTTCCATCAGACAGCCACGCCTCTGCCGCACCCCGCGTCCTCCCGACGCAAGCCATGCGATCCCGCCGCGTGTCCTCCGCTTCGAAGTTTCCCGACACGCCCGGATCCCGTCTCCGTCGTGTTGGGCCCTCGGACTTGGTTTTGAGGGCCAAACCAAGAAATCGTCCTCCGATGGTTTTGTGGGCATACCACCAAACCCCGCGTGCTCGGTCCGGCCTCCCGCCAAACCACTTGACTTGACCGCCACCGTGCACCGGCTCGCTTGTCCATGACTTCGTCTTGCTTGTGTCGCCACCATGTGGCCCGCACCCGATCCCCGCCGTCCACCGGGTCCCTCGAACCGAGCCTACTTGTCTCTCCATCTCCCGGAGGCCCCTCAAGGCTGAAGACCTTTCGCGCCCGTTCTTCACCTGCAACAACACGAACCAGGTCGCATCCTACACCTGCGCACTAAGCCAAGAGTCAGTCCAACACCCATTGTCAATCACTCATCACTGAGGAGCGGTCATCCACCGACCACCGGGACTCTCCTGGTCGTCATCCTTCCATGTCTTTGTTCCTTTCCGGAACTTCTTGATATTCTCAGCAGCTTCGAGAATCGTCAATTTGATCATATCTTTCTCTACTTTTTGGTCAACTTTCTCGATTTCTTTTCCTTTCAGCACTCTCGTGCTTTCATTCTTGATTTCTTTTGGGGTCATTGCTTCGGTGCCAAAGAGTAGGCAAAAAGGTGTGAGACTGGTTGCTCTTGACACTGTGGTGTTATGTAACCAGATCACTTTCAGCAATTCATCCGTCCACTTGCCTTTTTTTCTTATCGAACAAGCACTTCTTGATTCCTGAAAATATCAAGATGTTTTCTATTTCAACAGCCCCATTAGACTGTGGGTGGTAAACTGAAGAAAACTTTGCTTGAGTGCCTAGAGTTATGCAATATTCTCTGATGAAATAACAATCGAATTGTTTCCCATTATCTATAGTTAGTTCTCTTGGAACCCTGAATCTACAAACAATGTTTTGCCTGAAGAATTTATGAATTGTCGGTGCAGTGATGTTCACCAGAGATTTTGCTTCCACCCATTTGGTGAAGTAGTCCATGGCCACTACTGCGAATTTGCAGTTTCCTTGAGCTGTTCGTTGTGGTCTGACGAGGTCCATTCCCCACCTTTGCAGAGGCCATGATGGTGGAATTAGGTGAACTGGCATGGATGGGAAATTTTGTTGGTTCGCTATTTTCTGACATGCTTCACATTCCCGAACCAATTTCTTTGCATCTATGTTCATGGTAGGGCATTAGAATCCTTGCTTTATTGCTTTGCCTGCTAGAGCCCTTGTGCCTAAGTGTGTACCGCAGAATCCAATATGGATTTCCTTGAGAAGCTCAAGACCTTTTTCGGAGGTGATGCATCTTAGACATGGTTCGGTGACTCCTGACTTGTATAGCTCTCAATGACTACCGCATAGCCCCTTGCCCTTTGCTTCAATCTTTTTTCTCCAACCCATCTTGTGGTTCATAATGACCCCTCAAGTATGCCATGATTTCGGCTCTCCAATCAGGAGTCTCCACAACATTCATGATTTTTGGCATTGTTTCCTTGATGGACGGTTCTTTGATGATCTCAGAGAACACATCGGGAAGCATTTCTTGATTTCTAGCTGCTGCTTTGGATAGTTTGTCTGCTTCATTATTGTCATCTCTTGGAATATGTTGCACTGAATAACCCTTCAAGTGCCTTTCCATCTCCCTAACCTTCTCAAGGTAATCATCAACACGGTATTCCTTGCTTCGCTTTCTTTTTCGATATGCTCCTCTATGACTTTGGAGTCTATCTTGATGATGAAGGTCTGCTGGACCAGAGCTTTCATCTTCCTTAATGCCAGAAGTAAGGCTTCATAGTCCGTGGTGTTGTTCGTGGAATGTTCGTCATTTGCGAATATGAGCTGAGCGGCATATGTTATGACGACTCTTGTTGGAGATGTTACAACTGCTGAAATTCCAACCACCTTGTGACACCAAGCTCCATCACACTGCACTACCCAAGGTATGAGAATTTCTTCGTCAAGATTATGAGTTGGTGAGGTCCAATCTATGAAGAAGTCTGCCAAGACTTGCGATTTTATCGCGCTTCTTCTCTCAAAGTCTACAGTGTATTCGACAGGTTCGGCGCCCCATTTGATTCTTTGTTCGCAAACAAATTGTTAGTGGTTCATTTGTGATGACTCTTATTATGTGACCCTCGAGATAATGTCTTAGTTTCCTCGCTGCCATGACAACTGCATATGCTATCTTTTCCAACTCTGAGTAAAAGAGTTTTGACCCTGAAAGAGCTTATTCATATTCGACAAGTAGTCCTTGAGTTCTTGAAAAGCTTGTTTCTAAGTTTCGGACCATTGAAACTTCTTCGAGCTTCTGAGAAAGGCAAACTTCTCTTTGTAGCCCTAGGAATGATCCCGTTGAGAGCGGCAACTCTCCCTGTCAGTTTTTGCACATCCTTCACCAAAACTGGGTCTTGCATTTCAATCAGAGCTTTGATTTTGTCGGGATTCGCCTTTATGCTCTTTGTTGAAACGAAACATCTAAGAACTTTTCTCTTGTGAATTCGAATACACATTTCTCAGGATTCAATCTGAGGTTCGCTGCTCGAAGATTCGCGAAAGTTTCTGCCAAATCGCCATTGTGGTCTCTTCTTTGGACGCTTTTGACTACTATGTCATCAACATATGCTAAGATGTTCCTCCGAAGTTGAGGGTGAAGAACTATTGCTATCATTCTCAAAAATGTACACCCTGCATTCTTCAACCCCTCTGGCATTCTCACAAAACAAAATGTTCCAATAGGAGTGATGAAGCTCGTTTTCTCTTCATCTTCTATGCGCACTACTATTTGGTGATATCCTAAGAACATGTCCATGAGCGAGAGCATTTCATTGTTGGCTGCATCATCCACGATTTTGTCTACCATCTCCAAGGGAAAATCGTCCTTCTGGCATGCCTTATTCAGATCTATGATGTCTACACACATTCTCCATTTTTCGTTCTTCTTCTTCACTAGTACAATGTTGGCTAGCCGGTACCGGATAGAAGACTTCTCTAATCACTTTCGTGTCTTGAAGTCTTTGTACTTCACCTTCTACTGCCTTCACTTTTTCTTCAGACATTTTTCTGAGCCTTTGCTTCTTCGGGGGTATCTTCTCATCTGTTTCGAGGGTGAGCTTGATGATGTCTCTGCCAACACCTTGCAGATCTTTGGCTGACCAGGTGAAGACATCTTTGTTTTTGTTCGGAAATCTTATGAGCTCATTTTCTTCTTTGGGGGTAAGATGAGCCCCTATTGTGTCTGCTATGTCATCCAGGTACACTTTCTTTGTTTCACCATCAGCGGCTATCTCGATTTTCTCTTTGTCTCGCTTAGCCTCAATGTAAGGCTTTCTCTCTTCTTCGGGAGAATTCAGCTGATATACGTTGGTTTGGCTTGGGTATGGCCCTTTTCTATGTTCCTGGCCTCTTGCTGATCACCAAACACGGTGATGACTCCTTTGGGCGCTGGTATCTTCATGCACAAGAACTGTTGTCTTATGACAGCATCGAATTTATTCATGAATTCTGGAAGGACCGAAACGGCGAACCAGAGGGGGGGGGAGTGAATGGGAGCCGATAAAAATTATGTTCAAGAATTCGGCCTATGAACCCAAATTCACTCGTGCACCTCCGCAAGCTTCTCTTGCCAAGTTCACGTAGCCACTGAAGTGCTACTAAACCTAGTAGCAACACCCGACCAACAGCCTCAACACACACGCAGCGGAAACACACAGGACACGGCTGCTGGTAGCCCAAACCGGTCAGGCCGGTTTCTGAAACCGGTCAGACCGCTTCTGTTGGACTTAGGCTCACGTAGGCAGGGGAAACCGGTCAGACCGGTTTGGCAAACCGGTCAGACCAATTTTGTCCAGAAACTCCCCAAAGACCCCAAACACCTCAAGAGCCTTTCCACATCTGAACAAACGAAGCCATGGAGCAGCAGAGACTTCCTTGCTCAAAGACCTTTCTCGACAGCCCACAGGGCGAAACGGTCAGACCGGTTTTTGCCTGGACAGTCGGGAAGAACACAGCCCGCGGGTCAACTCCCCCAAATCCAAACCTCGATCTCCCGAATCGCTCCACGGACTTGAACAAGACTTTGGGGATATTAGGAACACCTCATGAGGAGTCCATAGCCAAGTTTAATCCCACCAAAACTCGTCCAAAAAGGAGGAATCAAGGAAATCCCGCCAAGAGCACTTCCAACCCAAGAACTCAAGAAACCCCCAAAATCGAGCACCTTTACTCACAAATTTGGGAGGGGAATCACAGCCCAAAGAACCACAAAGGGTTCCCACAAATTTCCCCCATCAAATTCCCAGGAGAAAGGTCCCGAAAACAACCCAAAGAAATCACCAAGAGAGGGCTCCGAAAATCACCACCAAGAACAACCGGGGAAAACACATCCAAACCTTGAGGAACCACGCCGAATCATCTATACATGAAACAAAGGTTCATACAAGGTCTAGCAAGCCGCCCGATCATCCACCCTCTCAACAAGATCTCTCCATGAAGCTCTCAAGCTAGTCCTATGGAAAACCTAAGGAAAATAGGAAGGAAAATGGGAAAACAAATGAGCTAGGGTTCCAAGAGTTGGCTGCCATCCTCTCACCCCTTGGGTTATATGGAGGCCAGCCGAAAGATTAAAATGCCCCTAAAGACTAAACTAAGATACACGCCCACCAAGGGCACTTTGGGAATTTATCTTCGTAGCACCATTGGACGGATGCCCGGCGACCGCATTTCGCATAGCCTCTACGCAAGCCTTGCGATCCCGACGCGTGTCCTCCGCCTCGAAGCTTCCGGCGCCTTGCGACCCCAAACCGGTCATACCGGTTCTCCAAACCGGTCAGGCCGGTTTCGGCCAGACAGCCACACCCGGTCTTCGGCCTCGGCTTTGTGGCTCAGCCGAGTAACTCGGTGATTTTCTGGTGAACCACCGCAAACCCCGCGATCTTGATGTAGCCTCCGCCAATCACCACTCATGACTTGGCTCTCATGAAGTCCCGGCTCGACCTTGGTTTTGTGTCTCAACCAAGAAACCGCCCACCGACTTCATCTTGCTGTTGTTGCCACCATGAGGCCCGCACTCGACCCCGCTGGCCACCGGGTCCCTCGAACGAAGCCTACTTGTCTTCTCCACACTTGGAGGCCTCCCGGCAACGACCTTTCGCGCTTGTTCTTCACCTGCACCAACACAAGTCAAGCCGCAACTTGCAGCTGCAATACTTAGCCAAGAATCAGTCCACACAACGTTGTCAATCACTCATCACACAAGGAAGCGACCATCCACCGGTCCTCGAACCACACATGGTCCTCAATTCTCTGCCAAAAATCGCGAGATACGGATGATATATATCAACCACATCGAAAGTGAGAGTTTCTGTTCTGGCATTGTCAAGATCTCCGAAAGATACTGGGAGGGATACATTTCCAACTGGCTTGATTGATTTTCCTCTGAAACCTTGTGATGGATATTCTGGTGGGTGCAACATGTGCTGAGACAAGTTTATCTTCTTGAAGGTTTTCAAGAACAGGATATCTGCTAAACTTCCATTATCTACAAAAAGTTTTCCAATGACCCATGCGGCTATGTTGACCTCAATGACCATGGCGTCATTATGGTTCGTGGATTTCAATCTGAAATTTTCTTCTGTGAATGTTATCGGCACTTTGGTCCATTCTGGTCGTGCAGCTGGACCATCATTGATGATTGTGTTCACAGATCTGAAATAGTTGCTTCTCTGCCTTTTGGTTTCGAACTCTAGAGCTGATCCTCTTGTGATAGGCATGATTGTTCCGAAAGAAGGCAAAGCTTTCGAATTCTGAGTTCTTGAACTAGATTCTGGTTTTGACGGATTGTCAGGTGGTGGTGGTAATATTTCTTGGATTGGTTGCGACTGTTGAATTGATTGAATTGCTTGTGCCTGAGGGTAGAATTGTGGTTGCTGGAATTGCTAGATTGTGACTAGATTTGGTTGAGAATTCATGAACTGGGGTTGCCAGAAACTTGGGCGAAGTTGGTTTGGCATTGTAGAAGCAATATTCATCGTGGCTTTCTCTTGCTGAATTCTAGCAATGTTTTTTCTTGGTTTTTGGCCATCCATCGGTGTTGTGACCTCTTCCATGGTATTGGCAGTAGAAGTATGGATCTCTCAGATTGTGGTTTGTGATTTTCGGGGGTCCTCTTCCTCTTCCCCGTCCCCTGCGTGCGAAGCCTCCTCTTGCGCTTGGCCTGTCATTATGATTAGACTGAGAATTTTCCACGTTGTTGATGTTCCATAGGTTCTGGGATTGAGGTCTCCAGGTCATGTCTCTGTTGCCTTGTCTTGCTTCGTTTCGTTCCGCAACTCTTCTCCGATGATCATCGTCGGACATGATGTATTCTTCAAGTTCGCGAAAAAGTTCATCAATTGTTTTGGGTTTCTTTCGTGTGAGATGCGAAGCTGTCGGGCTTGGAGTCAGACCCTTGATCAGTGGTTGAATTGTTGTTTTATCATCCGCTTCGGGAATCTGCGATCTTTGCTGCATGAACTTTCTTACATAATTCCGCAGTGGCTCTCTGTCTTTCTGCTTGCAATTGTAGAGATCTGATGACTCATCTGTTGTTTCATGAAATATCTGTAATGCTTGAATAAACTTGGTCTTAAGATCGACCCAACTGTAGATTGAGTGTGGCTGCAACAGAGAATACAAATTCATAACTGGGCCTTCATAGGCAATGATGAATGATTTGGCCAACGCAACATCATCTCCTCCTACTGAATTCACAGCTGATTCATATATCATGAGAAACTGTTTAGAGTTTCCGAAGCCATTATACTTCGGGAGAGAGACCGGTTTGAACTTTGGTGGCCATGGTGCAGTTTGCAGCCCTATGGATAGTGGTGATTCGGGATCCACGAACTGTGAGATTCCATTACCCGCGAAGAATTTTTCTTTCGGGGTTCTTTAGTTTTGACCAGAATTCTGGTGTGGCGAGTCTTGCCACATTGAGTTGTTCTCTTGTTCTTTCATTTCATCAATTTCTCTTTGAAATCTTTCAATTTGTTCTTTTGCTTAATTAAGTTTTTCTAGTTTTTTTGAAGCCTTTCTTTTTGCTTGTAGCTGGTTCGTGAATCTTTCTTTCTCTTTCTGTTGTTGCTGTATTTTCTGTTGTACTTCCTCTGGTTCTCTGTCTACAGCCTCATCGTCATCATCATCTTCTTCATGAGCATCTTGTTGTACTTCCTCTGGTTCTGGAGTGTGTGCTGCCTTCTCAGCTCTTGCTTTCTAGAGAGCCTTGACTTTTGTCCTTCGTTCCTGATCTATGATGTGCGAAGGTTCCGGAGTATGAGAGATTCTGTTGTCTTTGTCATGATGGTTCTCCTCTTGGTCAGTCTCAATGGGAACATGTTTCTTGGACCTCTTCTCTGGTGGCACCGTGAGCTGTTTTTCGGCTGAGCCACGGTGGGCGCCAATGTTGGGGCAGTCCGAAAAATCGGATGGAGTCCCCGAACACAATATCACAAGAACGCAAGATTCAACGTGCAATTCGCGAAAGACAGGGAGACAAAGAATCTCCAAAAGACTGCTCTCGCCTCAAAAGTTGTGAACCCCTTTACATGTGCCCAAACGCCCCCTTTTATAGGGAGACGAAGGGAATTTTTACATCCCGAGAATACCCTCAAATCCAAGGAATATTCCTAGTGTGGACATGTACATGAATGTCTTTTACATCATGTGATTTACGAGGCTGATTTCACACATTTACAAGCTTGCCACTAGTTCACATTCTAGACCCGGACTTTTGAGATAACGTCTTTGACTTGGCTTCTCTCTGATTCTTGAACCTCTTATTCACCAAAATCACTACTTGTTGTAGTTCCTGATCTACGTGGATTCTAGATTCCAAATCTTCGCATGTTCCAGTTTCTAGAGCTCCGCAAATTCTAGGTTCCAGACCTTCGCAAGTTCCCGATTTTCGCAGGTTCCAGATTCCAGGTCTTCACCGGTTCCAGATTCCTGATCGTCGCAGGTTTTAATCATTCTGAACTCGATAGCAGAATCACGCGGAGAAGCTAGATTCTGCTATCATTTTGGCACATTACTTGAAAACCTGAAAAACACTTTGAAACCTATCATAATCCCTTCATGAATGTTCCACTTTCACAAAACTGGAGTTCTCATTCCGATAGTGATCTGCGAGCTTATCTCACAAATCTCGGCAAACTCGACGTTTTGAGGGTGTGAGGTTTTTCCCTAATTCCCCAACACGACCTTTGCAAGGTTGCATCTGCGATCTGTGCTCGAGTGCCACGTGGCACAACAGGAAGAACTTGTCTAAAGTCCCCTCCAAACACAACAACCTTACCACCAAAAGATTTATTGCAATCCATTATATCTTGCAAAGTTCTATCAAGGGTTTCAACAACTGATGATTAAAGATGTTGTACGCAAAAGAGCTGTCGTTCCATTTTGTTTAGAAAAGTTACAGACTGTATTATCACCAAGTTTTATTGGGATATTGAACCTTGAATGTGCAGTACACCCGCCAAGCATGATAAAAGCAGGGATACGAGATGTTGCAGTTGCAACAGCAATTAATCCCATCGAATGAACCTTGGCAAGTAACGCTTTGTACAAAAACGTTTTGCCGGTACCTCCAGGGCCGTCAACGAAAAAAACTCGACCTCTCTTATTTATCACACGATCCATAATTGAATTGAAACCAAACAGCTAGTCAAAATTCAACAAACCTATTATATTTAAATCATCCTTGTTGAAAACTACATTTCTCTCTTCTGTTAGCTCCCTGTAGTAATCTCTAGTCGCATCAGTATTTTGCTAGAATTAATTATCATACATAATTCAATATGTATGTATATATATATACTAATACTAAATACTAACAAAAATTAAATAATTATTATTAAATAGAATTATTATTATCTTCCTTCATTCTTTATTTTCATAATCATAACCATTATAACACGCATTGTGAAAAAAGTACCTGATTCGTCAAGATGGGGTAGACCAAAATCTTTGATATCCTTCCCCATGGATCACACAATGTCAGCTACATCCCTCAGCACCAAGTTGTACTACATATGATCATCTCCGTTATTGCGGAGGTAGTCCTCAGCCATCGATTCAAAGTGATTGTCCCAAAGTTTACGTATATCAGCATACTCACAAAAACAGCTATGATAAAAAACATGCGCCTTAATGCGCACGACATTTGAAAATGTGGTGCTTCAGTCATTGCTTCATCAAGCGATCCATCATTGGTAATAAGCCCGAGCTTCTCACAAGAATCTCCAAAAGTAGGACATAAAACACCTCTAACAGTTCCGAAGGACTCGTACGATGTCGCACCTCTAACATGATTTAGAAGAATTCGAAGGTAGTACCTGCACCCTTCAGCTGGATTAGCATAAACTAACCTTCCAATTTGGAAACGTTGTTTCCTTGGTTTCCAATATTTACCAGACTTGACCCATATATAATGTTCCAGAAATTCCTTATACCAATATTGACGTGCTTTGGGATCTTCGATGTTCATCTTGAAATATTCAGTTAGCATAGATCGTTAAGAAATGGCACGTGCTGCAACCTCTTCAAGGCTATCTGTATCACTGAAAGGTACCATATGCATTCCAGAGAGGTGCACTTGCATCTAAAGGACAGGTGGATACATGTTGTACAATGGAACGCGATATAGTCGATAGAATGCCTCTATCGCAGTAATACATCTTGCTTTTCTGTACTGCTTCACTTCATTTTTTCAATAGGTCCATTGGCCATACCCAATTCAATAGAGAATGAAGAACTATCATGTCCTTTATAAATGTATTTGTATATATTTTTGATAGACTTAATGCTGCCACAAGTCTCGACATTGATATGACAATTATAACGCATCAACAAAATAGGATTGCATGGAACCACCCACCTATTGTCTAACCAATGGTTCCTCATGAATACTTGTTGACCATCATCCCGTCTTCTATATACTGGCTATGCATCTTTCCCTTGCTGCGTATGGAAAAAAAATGGCGTGGATGGTTGAAAGGACACACCCATCAATCATACACGGACACTTTTGATTAAGAGTCCCACAGGGGCCGTGCATCATGTGGGTGCATACCAACCTATGAAGATCTGGATATTTGCTTTGATCAGGCATCTCAGCTGAAATATACTTATCAAAATCATCAGGTCCGTTGAGCTTAGAAGTTTTCTCCATAATCAATAAAAAGTGTTCATGGGGTAGTCCCTGTTTCTGAAACTCAGTAACATGTGCCAAGGCTGCAACTTTACCAAAATGACCCTTTACGATCATGAAGTCATGAAGATCACATAGGTTAGCATGGTAGACTCTAGCAACAAGGTCGAGTCTATCTTGCGGGGTCTGTCTGGGTAGCAATTGGTTTGAAATTTTTGGCCAATACGGATTGCATGTCATTGTAACAAAAAAATTAGGACGCCCATACCGTGCTACCAAAGCCACAGCATCCATAAAACATGAATGAACATCCCTGTCAGAATTTGGGAAATCCTTTGACAACACAATACGTTTACCAACCTTTCTAGCATCAAAATCACCGAGTGCCAAGCAATCTACGATACCCTGCAAAATGACAAACCCATATGAAGAACAATTATTTGGTATTTACCTATATAATAAACTACGTGTACCTTACAATTCACACTAACCTGATATAGATCTACTCGAATAATTTTCTGGTTATTAGGGTTGGAGTACCAATCAAGCTGCATTGATTCAATTTTTATGTACATATCAACAACCCACTGCTGGAAGAGACGTCCGCCACGAAAAAATACATTAATTACACCATCTCGTATTTGCATTAGATAACAATAATACTCCCAAGCACTGACATGGAGCCTCAAACCAAGTATACATATTTTCAGTCACAGGTAATTTTCCATAAGTATCGTAATTTCCAATATATCAATATATTATATATACAAGTGCAAGAAAAGTTGTGAAAAAACATGCCACCATCTTAGGCATTTTCACCCCCGTCATCGTTGTCATGACCACCGTTACCATCTTCATCCACATCTGCATCAATGACTTGTCATGATAAGTAAGTTAGATGGATCTCAAGAAATGTTAATTAAACTACCGACAAGGTTATGTTCTTACCAGAATCTTCAACAAAAGATGGAAGCACTGACACATTCTTTCTCGTCCTTGCATTGTTCGCATTTCCTTCTGACGTTACATTAGACGTGCCGGCAACATCATCTGCAAAACAAACAAACATACTATGAATAACAAAACAAACATAAAACATTTTGATTATATAATGTGAATGTGAATTTAAAATATTAAACCATTTCCATAAAAGATGTACCTTTATTCTTTTTTGTGTATTTTCGTTTTACCCTCGGGAATCGTGGAACGGGATTTTCTTCCAACATCACCTTTTTGTCTTCCCACCCTGTCTCACCACCGGGGTAGAAGAGCGGGTAAGATAACGGGTCATAGCAACCATGATAAGCATGATTAAAGGTGGCGTGCCCAGAATTTGCATAAATCATTATACTTCACTTGAATTTTCATTGCTCATCAGAACTATCTTGCCATATCACAGCTACCTGGTCCATTGCAGGCGCATTAAACCTCCTTTGATCATAGAAATGCTTGTATTTAATTCAATCTTGTACTCTTCGATATTGCCTGATTTCCCCAGGATTTTGAAATTATGTAGGTATGGATTCTTAGCTACATCGCTCAATATTCAAAGGATCTCCTGGATCAAATTCTAATCAAGATGAGTAGATCCGTTTCTTCTATGCACTATACTCTCATCCGTGTCATAAAAATACATCTGCATGTGGTGTGATCCTTTCCCACCAGGTATTAATTGGTCAATCTTCTGATAAATTTGACCATGTACATTCAATGCATAAATTCTGGTGCCTATGTTTAAATAAAATAAGAGAATCAACGTAAAGTTACTAATATCACAAAAGTAAAATAATGCATACAATTATATATATACCTTTGGCTGTGGTTGTGCGTTCATCAACCGTAGCACCGAATGATGTGAATGAAAAATGCGAGTTGAAATAACATATGTTATTTCTAAAATACATGGCATCACAATCTGTTGGACTCTCAAATAAATGACATATTCCAAATGGTAGGTCATGCACATAAATGTGAACCTTCCCTTTCATGCAACAGAACGTCGGTGTTTCGCTACTAAATCTCAAAGCACCACAATACTTACAATTTGGAACTTTCCGTACCACGTGATGTTTTTTCGGTAAGTCTTTATACACCCTTGGTATGGATCTTCTTTATTGACAATAACCACATCAGGACCCCGACGTGTCTTGTATTTTACTACTATTGTTAACCAATAAGGAATGTAAAAAGGTTGTAGAATTCACCATAAATTAAGAATGTTATTGTTATTGTTATTACATAAGCAATTATGTTATTTACCTTAAATTAAAAATGTTACTACATAAGCAGTTATATTAATTACCTTCCTCATAGCTCAATCTCGGATCATCATCTTGCATGTTATCACACGAACGTTCATTTGGATTGTTACAATCTAAGTCTTCCTCTACAATATTTTAGTCAAGAAACTCACAATAGTTATGAGAGGAAACCTGGTAAGGCAATATCAGGATCATCCGGCTCCCAAACACCGATTCCTTTTTTGATAAAAAAATAATGAAATTTTAATTACTTAATTAACCTGGTACCAAATAATAACCATTTCAGAATTATAGATACCTTGGTTGACACATCTTGAGGTTGAACGTGTAACCACGGCTGTTGCAATAGACTCATGTGTCCTAGGTGTTGCTGCAAAGTAAATAGAAAAAATAATTAATATGTAATATCTATTTATATGTTATATCTATCTACTATATATAAACGGCGTCACCGGTCGTGCGCATGTTCGCCGGTCGTACGCCTGAGTACGCTCTCGCACCTTTTCGAGGTGCACGACACCGGGAAGGACGGGAGCCGGTGGCATAGGGCTTGTGATTGGCCCAGGTCTACCCGCAAAGTGAGTGTGCAGTACTCAGACATCGCCCGGGGATGGTGCAACAACAGGCGGTGTCGGGCATTCGGCATGGCAGGTAGACCGTGGCGCCTGTGTGGTAATGGGGCAATTCTAATGGCCCTATCGGCAAGAGCAGGTAGAGCGCCTCGGGATGAGGGGGAATCCTCGAGTGAGGCATGGAAGCTAGTCGAGGGGTGCCAGATCCTCCAGCGAGGCGTAGAAGCTAATAGAGGGATGCCAGACCCTCGAGCGAGGCGTGGAACCTAATTGAGGGGTGCCAGACCCTCGAGCAAGGCGAAAGTTTGTCCACGTGCAGTCCCACCCTCGAGCGAAACGGAGGTTCGCTTGAGGGTGGCTGATGCAGGGTTTGGGGACCTGGTTTCCCATATAAATTAATGAAATTTTAATTACTTAATTAACCTGGTACCAAATAATAACCATTTCAGAATTATACATACCTTGGTTGACACATCTTGATGGTGAACGTGTAACCATGCCTACTGCAACTGACTGTTGTGTCCTAGGCCTTGCTGCAAAGTAAATACAAAACTCATTAATATTTAATATCTATACTACAAAGCACTCTAGATATTCAAGAGGTGTATATACAAATAGAATCACGCACCTTCGTCGACACTCAGACCAGTTACTACACGATCGAAAGGGGAAAAAGTTTGTTTCGTCACTACAGGTTGTATTGTACAAACCCCATCCGTCCCTGAAATTTTGTTATATAAATGTTAGTCATAATAAAATGAAGGAAGCATCTGTAGTTGAATGGTCGTACCATCGTCACCATTTCTTTTTGAACGGCTTCTGTCGTTTTTCGAAGTTCATACTTCATCTGTTTGGCGCTCATACTTTCTCTTGACTTTCCATTTGGCCTTTTCCAATTGACGACGATGACGTGCATCTATTAACAATGTTAAATTTTAAGAAAAACAAACATACTGGAATTATGAATTTTATAATATATTTACCTGGAACAACATTCTCCGCTCTTGTATATGAATTGTTGCGGTGAAGCCAGCTATCATCGTCACCGTCTAATAAATTCTCGTGTTCAGACAACACAGATCCATTGTTAGTTTGAAAAGTTGCCGCTTCAGAGGCATTCTTTTGTGCGCATATTTCTCTCCTCCTGACGTTTATGATATCCTTAGATGCCGCGTACAACTGACGACGTTGTTCTCTCCTCTGAGCATCAGCATCTAAGAAAAAAATTTCCAATAGATCCATAGAAATTATAAACACAAAAAAACAAATTTGAACAATGGACCCGTAGAAAACTCAACTTGCGTTGGGACGAACTAAAACTTGGTTACTCACTTCGAGGCCTTTTGCGCCCCTTAGGCTGAAGTCTAGGTTCATCCAAAATTCTAATTTAAGGGGGGGGGGAGGGAGGCGGCAAGGACTATAAATGACACAATTATCTAATGAAAGGAAAGAAAACAAATAATGGAAACCATTAATCAAAGAGGAAATGAAATGTGGTTATTTGGTGGAACATCAATCCTTCCAAAATGAAAATGTGGGTATAGGAGGCGGGTAAACAAGGCCACCACACCTTCCAAAATGAAAATGTGGGTATAGGAGGCGGGTAAAGAAGGCCACCACACCTTCCAAAATGAAAATGTGGGTACATGGGGTGGGTAGACTTCAGCCAGGTGAGAAAAGAAAGCCAAAATCGCCAAAAGTATTTTCTAACGTCGAGAAAATGGTTCCCCCCTTTTCGTCATCCGGAACTACTGATTTTGTGGGCCTTTTGTGACAGGTGGGTCCTCTTGTGTGGGGTAAGGGGGTAGAACTTTTGGTAAAACGTGTTTTCAAAAGAACTCGCTCTTTATATTATAGATTTGTTAGATATGCTCAAGCATATTTCCTCTCAAACAATGGATCACTTTTTTCTTCAACACGTAGCAGAGCTGTGCATCAACATACTAAGAAGAAAAGGTGTTCGAGAACCCAAGATACAGCCAGGTTTTCTAATTTTCTAAGGAAAAAAAAACCTGAGAAAAAAACCCTCAAGAGACAAGCAAGGTACTAATCATGGCCTCGGACCTCCCAGCCTCGGCCCTCAAGGGCATTGACAAAATCCAAAAAGTTTCCTTCCGTGGAGGTATGAAGGAGGTGAAGGGAGGATGAAGGACCGATTAGGCGACCAGAGAGGGGGGGAGTGAATGGGAGCCGATAAAAATTCTTCTCAAAGGAGATCGAAACTCCAACAAGATGAACTAGCTCGATCGGACACCCAACATCACACGCTCCACACTTCTACCTTCCGTTTGCCAAAACCACGTAGCCACTGAAGTGCTACTGGTCCTAGTGAAGGACCGATACGGTGAACCAGAGAGGGGGGGAGTGAATGGGAGCCGATAAAAATTCTTCTCGAAACAGACGGAAACTCCAACAAGATGAACACGGCTTCCAACACACGTCTCCGACTCACTACCCAAGTTGGCCAAGCCCACGTAGCCACTGGAGTGCCACTGGACCTAGGAACCAACACACAACCTTCCGACCCGAGAAACACAGCGGAAAACCAAACCTTGAGTCTACGGACCCACACCGGTCGGCCGGTGAGCACCACCGGTCGGACCTGTCCCCTGTTTGGTGAAACCGAGCAACTTTCACTAAGTGGGCAGACACCGGTCGGACCGTGAGACACACCGGTCAGACCGATCGCAGCCTGAAAGCCCCCAAGGCACCAAACACGCCAACCAATCACCAAACTGACCCAACCTCGAAACAGCAGTAACACGGGACAACAACGAACACACCAAGATGTTCACCCGAGCAAAAACCCACCAGGACTCGCACCGATCGACCGGTGTAGCACAGGCGACTCGGGATGAACAGCACCCGCAGGTCAACTCCCCCAAATCCAAATCTCAATATCTCGAATCGCTCCACGGACTTGAACAAGACTTTGGGGATATTATGAACACCTCATGAGGAGTCCATAGACAAGTTTAATCCCACCAAAACTCGTGCAAAAAGGAGTAATCGAAGAAATCCTGCCGAGAGCACTTTCAACCCAAGAACTCAAGAAATCCCAAAATCGAGCACCTTTACTCACGGATTTGGGAGGGGAATCACATCCCATTGAACCATGAAGGGTTCCCACAAATTTCCCCCATCAAATCCCCAAGAGAAAAGTCCCGAAAACAACCCAAAGAAATCACCAAGAGAGGGCTCCGAAAATCACCACCAAGAACAACCGGGGAAAACACATCCAAACCTTGAGGAACCACGCTGAATCATCTATACATGAAACAAAGGTTCGTACAAGGTCTAGCAAGCCGCCCGATAATCCATCCCTCTCAACAAGAACTCTCCGTGAAGCTCTCTTGCTAGTCCTAAAGAAAACTTAGGGAAAATAGGTGGAAAATAGGAAAACTAATGAGCTAGGGTTCCAAGAGTTGGCTGCCATCCTCTCACCTCTTGGGTTATATGGAGGCAACCGAATGTCTAAAACGCCCTTCTCTACTAACTAGGGATACAAGCCCCTCAAGGGCGGATTTGGAATTCTTGATGTCTTTACCATCGGACGGATGCCCGACGACCGCACCCCGCATAGCCTCGACGCAAGCCATGTGATCCCGACGCGTGTCCTCCGCTTCGAAGATTCGGACCGCGTCGTCGCACAACGGTCGACCGGTCCCCACGGGCCGGGACCGGTCGACCCACCCGGTCGGACCGGTGCGGCGGCTAGCTGCGGCTCCGTCTTCGGTTCTCCGGTCTTGGCTTTGTGGATCAACCAAGGTACCCGGTGGTTTTCTCGGTGAACCACCGGAAACCCCGCGAACTCGGTGTAGCCTTCGCCAATCTCCACTCATGACTTGGCTCCCACGTAGTCCCGGCTCGACCTTGGTTTTGAGGCTCAACCAAGAAACCGTCCATGACTTCATCTTCTTGTTCATGCCACCATGCGGTCCGCGATTGACCCCGCCGGCCACCGGGTCCCTCGAACGAAGCCTACTTGTCTTCTCCACACCCGGAGGCCTCACCGCGACGACCTTTCGCGCTTGTTCTTCACCTGCACCAACACCAGTCAAGCCGCAACCTGCACCTGCAATACTTAGCCAAGAATCAGTCCACACAATGTTGTCAATCACTCATCACACAAGGAAGTGACCATCCACCGGTCCTCGAACCACACATGGTCCTCAATCTCCCCCTTGATGAGTGCATTGACAACACCCACACGAAAGTAACAAGAGAGAAAAGAGCAAGAAAAGAAACGAGGAAAAAGAAACTCCAACAAGCGATCGAAAGCCAAACAAAGGCAAAGAGCAAGATCACTTGAAGAAGACAAATCTCGGACCCCTTAGGCAAGGGCAACGGCTCGACACATCCGAGACAAAGCAAAGCTCAAGCAAAGAGCGCAAACCACCGAATCAAAGCTCGAACAACCACAAAGAGCTCCCCCTGCACACATGCAAGCTCCCCCCCGAACCAATGCACCTCCCCCCGGACGAATGCATGCAAGACACCACTTGAAACGGGCGGTACCGCAACAACTCAGCCACGACCGGTCGACCGGTCAACACCACCGGTCGACCGGTGTGCAACATGTGAACGGAACCGGCGCTAACACCGGTCGGACCGGTGACCCCGACCGGTCCGACCGGTGCACAACAGAGCCCAGAAATGGCTCGAAACCACCTGAAAACCTTATAAACACGTCCAGCAAGCCATTTCAAGCTCAAACTTTTCCCCCTTGTTGGCAATGCATGAATCAAGCAAAAAATGCAAAACTTTTAATCTAGAGCTTCTCAAATAGACAAAATTCAACAAAGAATGCTACAAATGTCCAAATGAGCAAGTTAGATGCTCTATGGCTTCGTATCGATCTCAACTACATGATCACCAAGTTTCACAACCATTGGACGAAGCTAAGATGGATTTTGGCAATTTTGCGAAAAACTTTCCTCTCATGAGAAAAGTCTTAAACATGATCAAAGCATATCAAAATGGCAAAGCCACACAAACTTCATGCTAGGACAGCCATTCTAATCATAAGACCATCACAAACACCCACAAGCACCTCATGTCATGTCAAAGCCACCGAGCCATGTGCCTACTTCTATGTATGAGACTTCTCATTGGTAGGCATCATGCAACGGTTTAGCACCCAAAGCAAATTAAATTCAGCACATATGACTTGGGAGCACATTTCCAAGCATTTTACAATTCATTTTCAGATTCATAATTGGTACATGAAATGTCTTTGCGACAAAAAGGAACTTATGCCCCTCCACAAGATAAATCAAGAGGGCTAAACATTCATGATGGCAAATGAGCCTTTGGCTCCATATGATCAACAAACTAGCTATCCAACCACAAATTAAGCATAACCAAGCCACTAAAACATGTCAAGATCATATAAAGACATTTACACATGAGAGAGCATACATGTGACATTTTCAAAAACATAGCTATCAACCATGGATTATTCATCAAGATCATCAAGAGCTAAGCCAAACTAACCATAGCGTACCAAACAAGCTCACAAGGACATATATCTCATTCCATGGTGAACAATGTATATGAGAGAAGCTTTTCCTAACCAAAGCATATGATACAAAATGCATGCAATCTAAGATACAAGGATGCCTATACATCATATTACATATGCCATGCCAAATGCAAGACATGCACAAAGGAAAGCTATACATATGCTACAAGGAGAGCTCCCACACACCCAACTCAAGAAATCAAACACACACCAAGTTCCCCCCCGCAAACAAGTGAAAGTTGCTTGATCTAGGGGTTTGGTGAAAATATCGGCTAGTTGGTCATGTGTGGGTACATGGATCAAAGCTATCTTCCCTTTCTCTACGTTGTCTCCCAGAAAATAGTACCTCACTTCTATGTGCTTGGTTTTGGAATGGAGCACTGGGTTCTTTGCAACGCTTATGGCACTGGTGCTATCACATTGAAGTGGGACATGGGTATACTCCTCACCAAAGTCACTCATGGTGTAGGTGATCCAAAGGAGCCGAGAGCAACAACTAGCAGCGGCAACATACTCGGCCTCGGTAGTGGATTGAGCAATACTCGATTGTTTGCGGGAAGACCAAGGCACCAAAGAAGAACCCAAAAACTGGCAAGTCCCAGAAGTGGACTTTCTATCCAACCGACACCCGGCAAAGTCCGCGTCTGAAAAACCATGAAGCGCCAAAGTAGAGGACGCGGAGTACCAAAGGCCGCAGTCGGGAGTGTGACGCAAGTACCTGAAAATTCACTTCACCGCTTGCCGATGCGAAGTCCTTGGAGACGCTTGAAAACGAGCGCACAGACACACCGAGAACTATATGTCTGGCCTCGTCACCGTCAAGTAAAGGAGTGACCCGATCATGCTCCGGTACTCCTTCTGGTCCACATGTTCACCTTCCTCGTCCGCATCAAGAGTTGTAGTCGTGCTCATCGGCGTCGTCATAGCCTTGGAGTCCTCCATCTTGAATTTCCGCACAATGTCCTTGGTGTACTTAGCCTGGTGCACAAATGTTCCTTCCTTCGATTGCTTGATTTGTAGCCCGAGGAAGAACTGCAACTCGCCCATCATGCTCATCTCAAATTCCCTGCTCATATCATCTGCAAACCTTGCAACAAGAGAGTTAGACGAGCCACCAAAGACAATATCATCCACGTACACCTGCACAATCAGGATATCTCTGCCCTGCCTCAGCAAAAACAAGGTCTGATCGACCTTCCCCATCTCAAAACCTCTCTCGAACAAGAACCCCCTCAACCTGCCATACCAAGCTCTAGGCGCCTGCTTCAACCCATACAACGCCTTCCTCAACTTGTACACCCGGTGGGGGTACTTCTCACTCTCAAACCCCGGAGGTTGCCTCACATACACTTCTTCCTCCAACACACCATTCATAATAGCACTCTTCACATCCATTTGGTGCAACTTGAACCCTTTAGTCACAGAAAAGGCTAGAAGGATCCTAATCGCCTCCAAACGGGCTACGGGAGCAAAGGTCTCCTCGTAGTCTATCCACTCCTTCTGACTGAACCCTTGAGCAACAAGCCTCGACTTGTTCCTCACAACCTCACCTTTCTCTCCCTCTTTGTTTTTCCACACCCACTTCGTACCAATCGGCTTACACCCTGGGGGAGGGTCAACCAACTCCCGCACCTGATTCCTCTCGAAGTTCTCCAACTCCCCATGCATCGAATTAACCCAATTGTGATCAGATAGTGTGTGTCTAATGTCTTTGGGCTCAAAAGTAGCAACAAATGCAGCATGAGAGAAATGAGAGTTGTTCCGAACCCTCGACCGTGTAGTACGTTCATTCATGTCGCCGATGATCCTCGAAGCTGGGTGATCCATCTGTACTCGCCGGGGAGGTTCTCGCCTCGATGCTACCTCCCCCTCAACATCAGCTTCTCCTCGTTCTTGATTTGTCGTCGTAGGTGTAGTAGAGGGTCCGTCCATCGCCATAGTCGAAGTAGTGGGTACATGTTCGGCCGAGGGCACCGCACCGCCATCCCCATCGTCTCCATGTTCATGCTCCTCCTCCCGAAAGATCTCCTCGCCAAGCTCATCATCACCCGCACACTCAAAAACAAGCCGACTACGTGGCTCTGTCTCGTCGAAGGTTACCTCGCAAGTCTACACGATTTGGTTAGTTTAAAGATTGAGCACACGGTATGCTCTAGAATGAGATGCATAACCAAAGAAAATGCCATCGACGAGACCTAGCCTCAAACTTATCCAACTTCCCGCCTTTCTTCGGAATGAAACACTTGCAACCAAAGACATGTAAGTGACTCACCTTGGGTGTGCGACCATGCATCAACTCATAGCATGCCTTCTTCTTGTGCACACCGAGGTATATCCTGTTCGACACATAGCACGCGGTATTCACCGCCTCAACCCAATACCTCCTCGGAGTCCTATGCTCATCAAGCATCGTCCGAGCCATCTCGCACAAGGTCCTGTTCTTCCTTTCCACAACACCATTCTGGGGAGGCGTATACGGACTCGAAAACTGGTGCTCAAGACCCAAGTCATGGCAAAAGGTTTCAAAACAAGAGTTCCTGAATTTCGAGCCATTATCACTGCGGATAGCTCGTATGGCATCTCCGTGCCTCTCGTTCCTCAACCTCAAGACTAGATCTCGAACAAAACCAAACGTCTCCCCCTTATCCTCTAGAAAGAACACCCACGCATACCGAGAATAGTCGTCCACCACAACAAGGACATACCACTTCCCACCCGCAGATCGCACACAAGCTGGGCCAACAAGGTCCATATGGAGCAACTCGCAAGGACGCTCAGTCATCACATCGGTGAGAGGCGGGTGAGAAGAGGCTACCATCTTGGCATGCCTACACGGCGCACAAATCAACTCTTTCTCAAGCCTCAACTGTGGCAATCCTCAGACCAAATTGAGTTTACTCAAGCGAGACAAAAGGTCAAAGCTCAAGTGACCCAACTTCCTATGCCACTTCCGCAACTCACTCGAAGAACCAGCCAAGAAACAACGCTCCACACCCGAAGACTGAGACAAATCAGCACGAAACACCTGACCCTCGGGAACGACCATACAGACAAGGTCGCCTCGAGAGTCCACAATCCGAGAACCACCAGGACGAAACAACACCTCAAAACCCTCATCCAACAACTGGGACACAGAAAGCAAACCGTACCCCAGCGATTGAACAAGAGCAACACGCCTCAGAGTGATCTTATCACTCACTTTGATCTCACCTTCTGAAAGCACACGCCCACGCCCATTGTCCCCAAAGGTGATGTACCTCTTTGTCACCACCGGGACGAGACTTGAGAACCACCCTTATCTCCGGTCATATGCCTCGAGAAACCGGAGTCAATCAACCAAATGTTCTTCAAGTCTCCCACCTGAAATTCAAAAACGAGCACGTGAGCTAACAAATGACTCAGCACTTGGGTTAGTACCAAAAGAGTAAAACCGAAGTGCCGAGCCATTCGCTCGAAAGTGGGATTAGCACCAATCAAAGCATCCGTCCTCCCAAAGCTACCTCCACGAACACCACCACGATAACCACCCCGAGGGAACCACCCCTCTCTCGCCCGGAGGAGGACCAAAACCACGAAAGAGAACCCGGGGACCGTCCCTCCTCTCCTTCTCAAAGCTACGACTCCTCCCATCCCCGTAGTGAACTCGAGGGGGAGAACGCCTAGCAACCTGACCACCTGCAAACTCTCCAGCCCAACCACCAGAACCACGACCTCCAGAAACAACCCTCGCACCTGTACGAGCACGAAACCCAAAACGCTGCCTGTCCAGGCCTGCACCGGTCTGACCGGTGCTCCACACCGGTCTGACCGGTGTGACCTGGACAGCAGCACCTCCAACAGCCTTCCGCTCTCCCCAAGCCCGAACTGTCCTCACATTCGCCTTGGCCCTGGGCATCTGCACACGAGGCTCAAGTACACCATCGGAAGGGTGGTACTTGTCCTTGTTAGCCCACTCCTTTGCCATTCTCTCCTCACGCTTCCTCTTGAAGCAAAACTCCCCCTTATGGCCATCTCTCCCACAATAGCCACAATGGAACCTCACAAGCTTAGGATTTGGCTTGGGATGTGGCTGCTCACTTGGGTTCTCTCCACTCAACTCCTCCACCGGTTTATCACCGCTAGCCTTCTTACTCTCCTTCCCAAAAAACAATTTCCCCGAAGTGCTCACAAACTTGATAGGCTTTCGGAGATCATTTGTGGGTTTAGGAAACACGGGTGGAGGCCGGGGTTGTGTCTAGACAGTTCCTATGATGGTTGGGTTTTGGAGGGAAATCATTCTTGTGGTGGGTTTTTGGTGGCTCCGGATATTCTCTTCACTTCCCTCACCAACCTTGTTTGCCCCAAGTCCCTCACCATCTTGCCTCTTAAAGGCCTTGATCATCATCCTCAACTGAGGCTCATGACCGGACAACCAACCCATCAACTTCCTCAAGTCATCATTCTCATCCTGCAAACGATCAACATAATGTGCAAGTTCCAAATTTTTTAATGCATGCATTTCACAGGTAGAGCAAGATGTAGGCATGGGTTCCTTCACTTTAACCTCCAGAGAACTAGTGTAAGCATGCATCTCATCAATCTTAGCATGCAAAACAGGACAAGAAGTGCAAGCACCTAGCAAAGCAGGTCTAGACTTAAGCTCGGCCCACTTCAACCCTAAGCACATCTAGTTCCTCGCACTTGGAGGCATGCTTCTCCTTAAACAAAGCAAGATCGGCAAGAAATTTGGAGCAATCGGCACAATCATTCTCATCCAAAACAACAGGGCTAGCCTTAAGGGAATCAATCTCAAGCTTGCTATCAAGCACCTGTGTCTCTAGCTCAGCCACTCTAGTCCTAGCATCCTCGAGTGAAGCCCTAAGATCTTTCCTCATTTTCTTGGCCTCTCTAAGCATGTCATCACGGTTATCAAGAAAAGTGCCAAGTCTCTCATTCTCGTGGCGCAAGAAGGGAAGTTCATCACGCACCTCGTCGTCGGACTCAGAGTCCGAGTCGCTCTGTGTGCTCTTCTTGCTGCTGGAGCTCAGCGCCATGGTGCAGAAGCTGTCTCTCGTGAAGCAGCTCAGCCCGCTCAGGTTCTTGGACGACTTCTTGTTCTTGCGACGATCACCTTCATCTTCACTGCTGCTCGAGCTCGAGGTGGAGTATGCGGAACTGGAGTCGACGTCGCTCGCTCCAACCATCGCTCGGGCCTTGCCTCGGCTCTCCTTCTTCCTCGATCGTCGCTCGTCCTTGTACTTGTTCTTGTGCTTGCTCTTGTGGTCGCACCTCGACCGGTACTTGCCATTCGTCTTTGACTTGGGCTTGTAGCTGTCCTTGTTCTCGGCCTTCTCCGGGCAGTCGGCGACGAAGTGTCCCGACTTGCCACACTGGAAGCAAGTCCTCGTGTTCCTCCTCATGTTCACGCGGTTCTCGTGCAGCCTCTCGAACCACCTCGTCAGGAGCGCCAGCTCGTCCTCTACAAGCGCGTTGAACTCTTCATCTGCCATAGACATCAAGGACGAGAAAGAGAACATGGGTTAGAGTTAGCCTTTCCTTTGAAACCACCAACGAGGGCAAGACTATGGGAATCAGTCAGTCCCTCGAGCTTGGCAGTCATGCCTCTATCCACCTCAGCCGACTTGAGCTTCGAGAACAGCTCGTTCACCGTCAGAGTGTCATACTTCTCCGACTCCACAATGGCCTCGAACTTTCCGCCCCAAATCGTACGATCCAAAGAGTGTAAGAGCTTGACCGCTCTATCATGATCATTGTACGGGAGCACGTCCACATTGGCCCTCATGTTGTTCACAACCACCGTGAACCTACGAAACAAGGCATCGATGGACTCACCTTGGGGAGATGAGTGAAGTTCTCCTACTCTCTCCGTAGGTCGCATACATCCGTGCTCGAAACCGGGCGTTCCCAACATGAGCCTCCTTCAACACCGCCCAAATCCTACAAGCCAAGTGCTCGGTGTGCACCCGATCGAACTCGGGCCGACACAAAGCACGAAACAAGTAGTCGACCGCCTTATTGTTGGTGTCGAATCCGTCCCTCGATCTGGAGCGAGGAAGTCCATCGGCCGGACATAGCCCGTGTCCACCGTGACATCCCAAAGGATCGACCCTTTCCGCGGAGAAACGCACCCATCCGTTTGCTCCACATCCGGTAGTTCTTGCCATCGAAGTGTGCGGGACCCGAACCCCATTCCCGGTACGCCATCCTTGGATCTTAGACTGGTTAGAGTCAACAAAGACCCGAACCGGCTCTGATACCACTTGAAGGACCGATACGGCGAACCAGAGAGGGGGGGAGTGAATGGGAGCCGATAAAAATTCTTCTCGAAGGAGACGGAAACTCCAACAATATGAACACGGCTTCCAACACACGTCTCCGACTCACTACCCAAGTTGGCCAAGCCCACGTAGCCACTGGAGTGCCACTGGACCTAGGAACCAACACACAACCTTCCTACCCGAGAAACGCAGCGGAAAACCAAACCTCGAGTCTACAGACCCACACCGGTCAGGCCGGTGAGCACCACCGGTCAGACCGGTCCCTCGCCGGTGAAACCGAGCAACTTTCACTAAGTGGCTCTACACCGGTCGACCGGTGAGACACACCGGTCAGACCGATCGCAGCCTGAAAGCCCCCAAGGCACCAAACAGGCCAACCGACCACCAAACTGACCCAACCTCGAAACAGCAGTAACACGGGACAACAACGAACACACCAAGACGTTCACCTGAGCAAAAACCCACCAGGGCTTGCACCGGTCAGACTGGTCAAGAGCGCCGGTCAGACCGGTGTAGCCTGGGAAGCTTGGGATGAACAGCACCCGCGGGTCAACTCCCCCAAATCCAAATCTCAATCTCTCGAATCGCTCCACGGACTTGAACAAGACTTTGGGGATATTATGAACACCTCATGAGGAGTCCATAGCCAAGTTTAATCCCACCAAAACTTGTCCAAAAAGGAGGAATCGAAGAAATCCCGCCGAGAGCACTTTCAACCCAAGAACTCAAGAAATCCCAAAATCGAGCACCTTTACTCACGGATTTGGGAGGGGAATCACACCCCAAAGAACCACGAAGGGTTCCCACAAATTTCCCCCATCAAATCTCCAAGAGAAAAGTCCCAAAAACAACCCAAAGAAATAACCAAGAGAGGGCTCCGAAAATCACCACCAAGAACAACCGGGGAAAACACATCCAAACCTTGAGGAACCACGCCGAATCATCTATACATGAAACAAAGGTTCGTACAATGTCTAGCAAGCCGCCCGATAATCCATCCCTCTCAACAAGAACTCTCCGTGAAGCTCTCTTGCTAGTCCTAAAGAAAACCTAGGGAAAATAGGTGGAAAATAGGAAAACTAATGAGCTAGGGTTCCAAGAGTTGGCTGCCATCCTCTCACCTCTTGGGTTATATGGAGGCAACCGAATGTCTAAAACGCCCTTCTCTACTAACTAGGGATACAAGCCCCTCAAGGGCGGATTTGGAATTCTTGATGTCTTCACCATCGGACGGATGCCGGCGACCACACCTCGCGTAGCCTCGACGCAAGCCATGCGATCCCGACGCGTGTCCTCCGCTTCGAAGATTCTGGACTGCGTCGTCGCACACCAGTCAGACCGGTGCTCCTCACCAGTCAGACCGGCCCCACCGGTCAGACCGGTCTGGCGCTGCTGCAGCTCCGTCTTCGGTTCTCCGGTCTTGGCTTTGTGGATCAACCAAGGTACCCAGTGGTTTTCTGGTGAACCACCGGAAACTCCGCGAACTCGGTGTAGCATCCGCCAATCTCCACTCATGACTTGGCTCCCACGTGGTCCCGGCTCGACCTTGGTTTTGAGGCTCAACCAAGAAACCGTCCATGACTTCATCTTGCTGTTCATGCCACCATGCAGCCCGCACTTGACCCCGCTGGCCACCGGGCCCCTTGAACGAAGCCTACTTGTCTTCTCCACACTTGGAGGCCTCACCGGCGACGATCTTTCGCGCTTGTTCTTCACCTGCACCAACACCAGTCAAGCCGCAACCTGCACCTGCAATACTTAGCCAAGAATCAGTCCACACAACATTGTCAATCACTCATCACACAAGGAAGCGACCATCCACCGGTCCTCAAACCACACATGGTCCTCACCTAGGAACAAACACTACAAGCAGCCTCGACTCCTACACGAACACGGCGGCGAAAACAACTCGGGAGCCGGGCTGATAGAAGGGGGCGCTCTAACCGGGTATGGGGGGTGGTTAGACCGCCTACACCTAGTGACCAAGAGATCCTCCGAAAAGCCTCTTCCGAGCACCAAAACACCGGATGGTTTCACTAGCGAAATCTCCGATCAAGGCCAAGTCGGCTATCAAAACATCTTGGCGAAAACCAAAACTTCACCCAAGGGCCTAGAGGTGGTTAGACCGGCTACCGGGGGCGGTCTAACCTCCCGTACCCAAGAAGAAGCTCCGAGCAAGAACTCCTAGCAAACAAGACGAAAACGACCCGAGATTTCACTTGAACACTCCTAAGATCAAAGCGAACAAACTCACGAGAGGAAAATCGGCAAAATCAAAACCTTCACCTAGAAGTCCCAAGGCGGTTAAACCACCCCCCCTAGGCGGTTACACCGCCCCTTCCCGTAAAACCTACCCGCGGGTCAACCCTCAACTTCCCATCGCCCGATCTCTCGAATCACTCCACGAATTGCAGCAAAACTTTGGGAATAGCCGGGTTACCTCTTAGGAAACCTCTACCTCAAAGGAATCGATCCGAATCGCTCACAATCAAGAGGAATCGAAGAAATCGGCTCTTTAGAGCAAGAACTCGAGGAACTCGAAAAGCCACCAAATCGAGTCCGATTCAAAAGAGATTTTGGGGGCAAAGTCACCACCAAAGAGGCACAAAGTCCTCATACATGACACCCAAGAAAAAACCCCAAGAAATCGTCCTCAAAACTCCGCCAAGAAAATCACAACAAAGAGCTCCGAAAATCACCACAAAGAAGGACGGGAAAAACACCACACAACCTTGAGGAACCATGCCGAATCATTTATACATACCATGAAGGTTCGTACAAGGTCTAGCTTGCCACCCGTACATCCATCCCTCTCTTAAGATCTCACATGAAGCTCTCAAGCTAGTCCTAGGAAAAACTAGGAAAAAGGAGAAGGAAAATGGAAAAACAAATGAGCTAGGGTTCAAAGAGTTGGCCGCCATCCACCCATTCAATGAGTATATATGGAGGCACCCAAAAGACTAAACATTTGCCCGAACCAATTGGAACACCTTCCAAATGCTCCTAGGTTCCCAAATCATGCACAAACTTGTCCCCCTTGTTTACAATGCATGAATCAAGGCAAAAAATGCGAAAAGTTTCAACATATAGCTTCTCAAATATACAAAATCCATCACAAGGTGCTATACATGTCCAAATGAGCAAGTTAGATACTCTACAGTTCGTAATGACCTCAACTACATGATCACCAAGTTTTAAAACCATTGGACAAGGCTAAAAAGGATTTGATCAATTTTGCAAAAATTTACCCTCACATGAGCAAAGTCCCGTATATGAGCAAAACATGTCAAAATAGCAAAGCTACACAAACTTCATGCTCGTACAACCATTCTAATCATAAGACCATCACAAACACCCGCAAGCACCTCATGTCATGTGAAAGCCACTGAGCCATGTGCCTACTTCTATATATGAGACTTCTCATTGGTAGGCATCATGCAACGGTTTAGCACCCAAATCAGATTTAAATTTAGCACATATGACATGGAAGCACATTTTCTAAGCAATTTACATTTCATTTTCAGATTCATATTTTGTACATGAAATGTCTTTGCGACAAAAAGGAACTTATGCCCTTCCACAAGATAAAGCAAGAGGGCTAAACATTCACGATGGCAAATGAGCCTTTGGCCCCATATGATCAAAATAAGCAATCCAACCACAAATTAAGCATAGCCAAGCTAGTAAAACATGTCAAGATCATATAAAGGCATTTACTCATAAGAGAGCATACATGTGACATTTTTCAAAAACATAGCCATAAACCATGGATATAAACCAAGATTATCAAGAGCTAAGCCAATCTAACCATAGCATACCAAACAAGCTTACAAAGAAATACATATCATTCCATGGTGCACAATGTATATGAAAGAAGCTTTTCCTAACCAATGCATGAAGGACCGAAACGGCGAACGAGAGAGGGGGAGTGAATGGGAGCCGATAAAAATTCTATTCAAGAATTCGGCCTATGAACCCGATTTCACTCGTGCACCTCCGCAAGCTTTCGTTGCCGGGTTCACGCAGCCACCGAAGTTCTACCGAACCTAGGAGCAAGACCCAACCAACGGCCACAAGACACACGCAACGAGAAACACACACGACACGGCCGGCCGGGCGGCCCCAACCGGTCGGCCGGTTTTACGAAACCGGTCGATCGCTTCTATTGGACTTAGCCTCACGCAGCGGGGAAACCGGTCGGACCGGTTTGGCAAACCAGTCGGACCAATTTTGTCCGTAAACTCCCCAAAGACCCAAAACACCTCAAGAGTCTTTCCACATCTAAACAAACGAAGCCATGGCGCAACGAGAGACTTCCTTGCTCAAAAACCCTTCTCGACAGCCCACAGGGCGAAACCGGTCGAGGCCGGTTTGGGAAACCGGTCGAGCCGCCGCTTTTGCCCGGATAGTCGGGAAGAACACGGCACCGCGGGAAAAACTCCACCCTTCCACCAATCGATCTCCCGATTCGTTCCACGGATCATAGTAAGACTTTGAGGACAGTTGGGGTACCTCGTGGGCAACCCTTGGCTAGAACCTCGGTGCCCAAAACCCACTCAATCAAGAGGAATCGAAAGTCAACCCTCAAGAACACCTCTAACCCTAGAGCTCTGAAACCACCAAAATCGAGCCCCTAAACATTCGGATTTGGGAGGGGAATCAAAGGCAAAAGAACCATAAAGGGCTCACACGAATTTCACCCATCAAATCCTCAAGATCAAGGTCCCGAAAATACACCGAGGAAAACACCAAGAGAGGGCTCCGAAAATCACCACCATGAACAACGGGAACAACACAACAAAGCCTTGAAGAACCATGCCGAGTCATCTATACATACCAAAGAGGTCCATACAAGGTCTAGCTTGCCGCCCGATTATCCAATCCGCTCACAAGATCTCACCATGAAGCTCTCAAGCAAGTCTTATACAAATCCTAAGAAAGTAGGAAGGGGAAATAGGAAAGCAAATGAATTACGGTTCCAAGAGATGGTTGCCATCCTCTCACCACTTGGGTTATATGGAGGCAAGTCGAAAGACTAAAATACCCCTAAAGCCTAAACTAGGATATACGCCCACCAAGGGCACTTTGGGAATTTGTCTTCGTAACACCATCGGACGGATGCCCGGCGACCGCACTTCACATAGCCTTGATGCAAGCCTTGTGGTCCTGACGCGTGTCCTCCGCCTTGAAGCTTCCGGCGCCCTGCGACCCCAAACCGGTCAGACCGGTTCTCCAAACCGGTCGGGCCGGCTTTGTCCTCGATGACAGCCATGCCGGTCTTCGGCCTCGTCTTTGTGGCTCGGCCCGAGTAACCGAGTGATTTTACCGGTGAACCACCGCAAACCCCACGAACCCGATGTAGCCTCCGCCAATCACCACTCATGACTTGGCTCCACGAAGTCCCGGCTCGAATTTGATTTTGTGGCTCAACCAAGAAACCATCCACCGACTTCATCTTGCTCGTTCTTGCCACCATGCGGCCCGCACTTGACCCCACCGGCCACCGGTCCCTCTAACGAAGCCTACTTGTCTTCTCCACACTCGGAGGCCTCACCGGCAACGACCTTTCGCGCTTGTTCTTCACCTCGCACCAACACGAGTCAAGTCTCAACCCGCACCGCAATACTTAGCCAAGAATCAATCCACACAACGTTGTCAATCACTCATCACACAAGGAAACGGCCATCCACCGTTCCTCGAACCACACATGGTCCTCAATCTCCCCCTTGATGAGTGCATTGACAACACACACATTTGGTAAGCAAAGAGAAAAGGAAAAAGAAAAGAAACGAAAAAAGAAACTCCAACAAGCGATTGAAAGTCTCGGACCCCTTAGGCAAGGGCAACGGCTCGACACATCCGAGACAAAACCATGCTCAAGCAAAGAGCACAAAACACAAAAGCATACACAAGCTCCCCCTGCACATATGCAAACTCCCCCTGAACAAGTGCCAACCCTGGGCACAAACCGGTCAGGTCGGTTCCCAAAACCGGTCAGACCGGTTCCACCAAAACCGGTCGGCCGATTTCACACGAGAGACCTCACCCCCAAAAGCCAAGAATGCAAAAGAAATGCACAAGCTCCCCCTTGACTCCCCGGGATAGGTTCCGGGGATGCAATGCAACTTTTCTCCACATTCCTTTCTCCCCCTTGTTGTCAATGCATGAATCAAGGCTCAAATGTGAAAATATGTAACCTAGAGCTTCTCAAGTATATAAAATTCATCACAAGATGCTACACATGTCCAAATGAGCAAGTTAGATAATCTATAGCTTCGCAATGACATCAACTTCATGATTACCAAGGTTCACAACCAACGCACGAAGCGAAGATAGAATTGAGCAATTTCGCGAAAATTTACCCTCTCATTAGCAAAGTCCTAAACATGAGCAAAACATGTCAAAATGGCAAAGCCACACAAACTTCATGCTAGGACAACCTCTAATCATAAGACCATCACAAACACCCACAAGCACTTCGAGTCATGTCAAAGCCACCGAGCCATGTGCCTACTTCTATGTATGAGACTTCTCATTGGTAGGCATCATGCAACGGTTTAGCACCCAAAGCAAATTAAATTTAGAACATATGACATTGGAGCACATTTTCCAAGCATTTTACATATCATTATCAAATTCATAATTGTTACATGATATCTCTTTGCGACAAAAAGGAACTTATGCTCCTCTACAAGATAAAGCAAGAGGGCTAAACATTCATGATGGCAAATGAGCCTTTGGCCCCATATGATCAATAAACGAGCTATCCAACCACAAATTATGCATAACCAAGCCACTAAAACATGTCAAGATCATATAAAGGCATTTACACATGAGAGAGCATATATGTCACATTTTTCAAAAGCATAGCCATCAACCATGGATATAAATCAAGATTATCAAGAGCTAAGCCAAACTAACCATAGCATACCAAACTAGCTCACACGATCATATATAGCACATCATGGTGAACAATGTGTATGAGAGAAGCTTTTCCTACAAAATGCATATAAAACAAAATGCATGCAATCTAAGATACAAGGATGCCTATACATCATGTTACATATGCCATGCCAAATGCAAGAAAAGCACGGAAGAAAGCTATACATATGCTACAAAGGAGCTCCCACACACCCAACTCAAGAAATCAAACACACACCAAGCTACCCCCGCAAATGAGTGAAAGTTGCTTGATCTAGGGGTTTGGTGAAAATATCATCTAGTTGGCCATGTGTGGGTACATGGATCGAAGCCATCTTCCCTTTCTCAACATTGTCTCTCAGAAAATGATACCTCACTTCTATGTGCTTGGTTTCGGAATGGAGCACTGGGTTCTTTGCAACGCTTATGGCACTGGTGTGGTCACATTGAAGTGGGACATGGGTATACTCCTCACCAAAGTCACTCATGGTGTATGAAATCCAAAGGAGCTGAGAGCAACAACTAGCAGCGACAACGTACTCTGCCTCGGTAGTGGATTGAGCAACACTCGACTGTTTGCGGGAAGACCAAGACACCAAAGAAGATCCCAAAAACGGCAAGTCCCGGAAGTGGACTTCCTATCACACCGACACCCGCAAAATCCGCATCCGAAAAACCGTGAAGCGCCAAAGAAGAGGACGCGGAGTACCAAAGGCCGAAGTCAGGAGTGTGATGCAAGTAACTGAAAATTCGCTTCACCGCTTGCCGATGCAAAATCCTCGGAGACGCTTGAAAACGAGCGCACAGACATACCGAGAACTGGATGTCCAGCCTCGTCGCCGTCAAGTAGAGGAGTGACCCGATCATGCTCCGGTACTCCTTCTGGTCCACGTGTTCACCTTCCTCGTCCGCATCAAGAGCTGTAGTGGTACTCATCAGCGTGGTCATAGCCTTGGAATCCTCCATCTTGAATTTTCGCACAATGTCTTTGGTGTACTAAGCTTGGTGCACAAATATTCCATCCTTTGATTGCTTGATTTGTAGCCCGAGGAAGAACTGCAACTCGCCCATCATGCTCATCACAAATTCCCTGCTCATATCCTCTGCAAACCTAGCAACAAAAGAATTAGACGAGCCACCAAAGACAATATCATCCATGTACACCTGCACAATCAGGATATCTCTGCCCTGCCTAAGTAGAAACAAGGTCTGATCAACCTTCCCCATCTCAAAACCTCTCTCAAACAAGAACACCCTCAACCTAACATACCAAGCTCTAGGCGCCTGCTTAAACCCATACAATGCCTTCCTCAACTTGTACACCCGGTGGGGTTACTTCTCACTCTCAAACCCCGGTGGTTGCCTCACATACACTTCTTCCTCCAACACACCATTTAGGAAATCACTCTTCACATCCATTTGGTGCAACTTGAACCCTTTAGCCACGGAAAAGGCTAGAAGGATCCTAATCGCCTCCAAACGGGCTACAGGAGCAAAGGTCTCCTCGTAGTCGATCCCCTCCTTCTGACTGAACCCTTGAGCAATAAGCCTTGACTTGTTTCTCACCACTTCACCTTTCTCTCCCTCCTTGTTCTTCCACACCCACTTTGTACCAATCGACTTACACCCTGGGGGAGGGTCAACCAAATCCCAAACCTGATTCCTTTCAAAGTTCTCCAAGTCCTCATGCATCGAATTAACCCAATTATGATCAGATAGTGCGTGTCCAATATCTTTGGGCTCAAAAGTAGCAACAAATGCATCATGAGCGAAATGAGAATTGTTTCGAACCCTCGACCGTGTAGTGCGTTCATTCATGTCGCCGATGATCCTTGAAGCTGGGGATCCACTTGTACTCGCCGGGGAGGTTCTCGCCTTTTGATGCTACCTCCCCCTTAATTGTAGCTTCTCCTCGATCTTGATTTGTCGCCGTAGGTGTAGGAGAGGGTCCGTCCACTACCGTAGTCGAAGTAGTAGGTACATGTTCAGCCGGGGGCACCACACTACCATCTTCATCGTCTCCATGTTCATGCTCCTCCTCCTGAAAGATCTTCTCGCCAAGCTCATCATCACCTGCACACGCAAAGACAAGCTGACTATGTGGCTATGTCTCGTCGAAGGTTACCTCGGAAGTCTCCACAATTTGGTTAGTTTCAAGAATGAACACACGATATGCTCTAGAATGAGATGCATAACCAATCAAAAAATACCATCGACCGACCTAGCCTCAAACTTATCGAACTTCTTCCCTTTCTTAAGAATGAAACACTTACAACCAAATACATGGAAGTGACTCACCTTGGGTGTGCGACCGTGCATCAACTCGTAGCATGTTTTCTTCTTATGCACTCTGAGGTAGATCCTGTTCGACACATAGCACGCGGTGTTCACCGCCTCAGCCCAGAACCTTCTCGGAGTCCTATGCTCATCAAGCATCGTCCGAGCCATCTCACACAAGGTCCTGTTCTTCCTTTCCACAACACCATTCTGGGGAGGCGTATACGGACTCGAAAACTGATGTTCAAGACCCAAGTCATGGCAAAAGGTTTCAAAACGAGAGTTTCAGAGTTCTGAGCCATTATCACTGCGGATTGCTCGTATGGCATCTCCGTGCCTCTCAATCCTCAACCTCAAGACGAGATCTCGAACAAAACCAAACGTCTCCCCCTTATCCTCGAGAAAGAACACCCACGCATACCGAGAGTAGTCGTCCACCACAACAAGGACATACCACTTCCCACCCACGGATCGCACACGAGCTGGGCCAACAAGGTCCTTATGGAGCAGCTCGCATGGATGCTCAGTCATCACATCGGTGAGAGGAGGGTGAGAAGAGGCTACCATCTTGGCATGCCTACACGGCGCACAAACCATCTCTTTCTCAAGCCTCAACGGTGGCAATCCTCGGACAAAATTGAGTTTACTCAAGCGAGACAAAAGGTAAAAGCTCAAGTGACCCAACTTCCTATGCCACTTCCACAACTCACTCGAAAAACCAACCAAGAAACAACGCTCAACACCAGAAGACTGAGAAAAATCAGCTCGAAAATCCTGACCCTAGGGAGCGACCATACAGATAAGATCCCCTCGAGAGTCCAAAATCCGAGAACCACCAGGCCGAAACAACATCTCAAAACCCACATCCAACAGCTGGGACACAGAAAGCAAATTGTATCCAAGCGATTGAACAAGAGCAACACGCCTGAGAGTTATATTGTCACTCACCTTAATATCACCTTCTGAAAGCACACGCCCACACCCATTGTCCCCAAAAGTGATGTACCTCTTCGTCACCACCGGGACGAGACTTGAGAACCACCCCTTGTCTCCGGTCATGTGCCTCGAGCAACCAGAGTCAATCAACAAAATGTTCTTCAAGTCTCCCACCTGAAATTTAGAAACGAGCACGTGAGCGAACAAATGACTCAGCACTGGGTTAGTACCAAAAGAGTAAAACTAGTGCCGAGCCATTTGCTCGAAAGTGGGGTTAGCACAAACCAAACCATCTTTCTTATCAAAGCTACCTCCACGAACACCACCCCGATAACCACTCCGAGGAAACCAACCCTCTATGCCTGGAGGAGGACCAAAACCACGAAAGGAGAACCGTGGATCGTCCCTCCTTTCCATCTTAAAGCTACGACTCCTCCCATCCCCGTATTGAGCACGAGAGGGAGAATGCCTAGAAAACTGACCACCTGCTGACTCTCAAGACCAACCTTCAGAACCATGACCACCTGAGACAAACCGAGACTCCTCATGAGAACGAAAACCAAACTTGCCACTCTACAGACCCCAAACCGGTCTGACCGGTTTCAAAACCAGTCTGACCGGTTTCACTCCTCCAGCAACACTTCCTGCAGCCTTTCGCTCTCCCCAAGCCGGAATTGTTCTCACACTCGCCTTAGCTCTGGGCATCTGCACATGAGGCTCAAGTACACCACTGGAGGGGTGATACTTGTCCTTGTTAGCCCACTCCTTCGCCATTCTCTCCTCTCGCTTCCTCTTGAAGCAAAACTCATCCTTATGGCCATCTCTCCCACAATAGCCACAATGAAACCTCACAAGCTTGGGTTTAGGCTTAGGTTGGGGCTGTTCACTTGGTTTCGCTCCACTGGACTTCTCAACCGATTTCTCCTCACTAGCCTTCTCACTCTCTTTCCCAACGAACACTTTTCCCGAAGTGCTCAGAAACTTGATTGGCTTTTGGAAATCATTTGTTTGTGGAGGAAACACGGTGGAGCTGGGGTTGTGTCGAGTCAGTTCCTAAGATTGTTAGGTTTAGGAGGGAAATCATTTTTGTAGTGGGTTTTTGGTGGTTCAAAGATATTCTCTCCATTTCCCTCACCAACCTTGTTTGCCCCAAGTCCCTCACCATCCTGCCTCTTGAATGTCTCAATCATTATCCTCGGCTGAGGCTCATGACCAGACAACCATCCCATCAACTTTCTCAACTCATCATTCTCATCCTGCAAACGATCAACATAATATGCAAGTTCCAAATTCTTCAAAGCATGCATTTCACAGGTAGAGCAGGATGAAGGAATTGGTTCTTTCAACTCTGCCTCAAGAGAAACAGTGTAAGTATTTATCTCATCAATTTTAGCATGCAAAATAGGGCAAAAAGTGCAAGCACCTAGCAAAGCAGATCTAGACTTAAGCTCAGCCACTTCAACCCTAAGCACATCTAGTTCCTCACACTTGGAGGCATGCTTTTCCATAAACAAAGCAAAATCAGCAAGGAAAATAGAGCAATCAACACATTCAACATCATCAGAAACAACAGGTGAAGCTTTTAGAGAATCAATTTTCAGCTTAGCATCCAAATTCTGTGTTTCTAGCTAAGCCACTCTAGTCCTAGCATCCTCGAGTGAAGCTCTAAGCTCTTTCCTCATTTTCTTAGCCTCTCTAAGCATGTCATCAGGATTATGAAGCAAGAAGCCAAGCCGTTCATTCTCCTGACGCAAGAAGGGGAGTTCATCATGCACCTCGTCGTCGGAATCAGAGTCCGAGTCGCTCTGTGTGCTCTTCTTGCTGCCGGAGCTCAGCGCCATGGTGCAGAAGCCGTCTCTAGCGAAGCAGCTCAGCCCGCTCAGGTTCTTGGACAACTTCCTGCTCTTGCGACGATCACCTTCATCTTCACTGCTGCTTGAGCTCGAGGTGGAGTACGCGGAACTGGAGTCGACGTCGCTCGCTCCAACCATCGCTCCGGCCTTGCCTCGGCTCTCCTTCCTTGATCGTCGCTCGTCCTTGTGCTTGTTCTTGTGCTTGCTCTTGTGGTCGCGCCTCGACCGGTACTTGACATCCGTCCTTGACTTGTGCTTGTAGCCATCCTTGTTCTCGACCATCTCCGGGCAGTCAGAGACGAAGTGTCCCGACTTGCCGCACTGGAAGCATGTCCTCGTGTTCCTCCTCATGTTCACCCGGTTCTCGTGAAGCTTCTCGAACCTCCTCGTCAGCAACGCCAACTCGTCCTCTCCAAGCACGTCAAACTCCTCATCTGGCATAGACATCAAAAAGGACAAAGAGAACATCCTGGTAGATGGGTTAGTGTTAGCCTTTCCTTTCGAACCACCGACGAGGGCAAAACTATGAGAGTCAGTCGGGACCTCGAGCTTGGCTGTCATGCCCCTATCCACTTCAGCCGAATTGAGCTCCGAGAACAACTCGTTCACCGTCAGAGTGTCATACTTCGCCGACTCCACAATGGCCTCAAACTTTTTGCCCCAAATCGTACGATCCAAAGAGTGTAAGAGCTTGACTGCTCTATCATGATCATCGTACGGGAGCACGTCCACATTGGCCCTCATGTTGTTCACCACCACCGTGAACCTCTGAAACAAGGCATCGATGGACTCACCGGGGAGATGAGTGTAGTTCTCGTACTCTCTCCGGTAGGTCGCATACATCCGAGCCTGAACCTGGGCATTCCCAACATGAGCCTCCTTCAACACCAACCAGATTCTACAAGCCAAGTGCTCGGTGTCCACCCGATCGAACTCAGGCTGACACAAAGTGTAACATCCCTGGTGTTTATTTTTGCTTATGACATCACCAGGCCTTAATAATCAAGATTGAGTAGCCTCTAACCATGTTTAACATAGGGAGTCACACTTTTGCACAAAGAACCTTGGTCAACACCCTAATCTGTTGTCAAAGCTTAAGTGCTTCTCAGGATGGATTAGTTTTCCTGCGCGTTCTCAAAATTTTCCTATAGAACTTCAAAATCGACCAACAACAAAGTTCCTTAGTTTTTCCGGGAACGCATTTCATTCCATTGTTGGCATTTCAAATTCGGAGGTTTGAATCCTCAAAAACTTAGTCAAAGTCCTGCTGAACAGTTTGACCTATGCATACAAATCTGTAACTTTGAAGAGGATTATCTCCAAATCCGTTGAGACTTCGACCAGTCGGCCTTAACGAAAGTTGGAGAGGGTTAACTGGTCTACAACTTTCGTATTTGGCAATTTTGAACTTTAGTTCAAAGTTTTTGAGTTTGAATCGGTCAAGGTGGGGTACATCGAATCGGTTGTGGGCAGGAACGCCAGAGCACGCCCGCACGCGCGACGCCGCCCCGTCGGCGCGCGCGCCGCGCGCCGCGCCGGGCCCACACCCGCCCGCCGTCCGTACGCCGTCACGGCGAGGGACACGCGTTGGCCATCATGGCCGGGCCCACGCCCCCACGCCCGCACGCCCGCGCGATCGCCCGCACGCGCGCCGCCGTCGGTCGAGCCGCGCCGTGTGCGCCGTCGCCGCCGCCGCGGCCACGCGCCGTGCCCGCGCGCCCGGGCCCCGGCCGGCCGCGTCACCCCGGCTCGCATGCACGCCTTTAGGCTCCCCCGACGCCCCCACGCAACTCCCCCCTCCCTCACATTGCTCGGGCGCCGCACCGCGCCGCTCCCCCGCGTCCGCCGCCGCCGCCGCGCCGAGCTCGCCGCTGCGCCCCGCCATCCACCGCCTCTCGCTTGAGCCCAAGCTCCACCCTAGCCTCCACACGCACCCCTGGAACGCTCCCGTGTACGCGCATTGGTCGGCCGACCCGCCAACTTGCCGGGATTGCGGTCGCCGCGGCCGTCCGCCGCCCCCCCTCGCCGCCGACCCTCGCCGGAGCCGATTCTCACCAAGCCAACCCCCGCCAATCGACCGAGGGTGAGTCCAAACCCCACCCTAGCCGCTTGCTCGCCGGAGTCCGGCCACCCCTCGCCGCCGGCCAGCCTTGCTCTGCCACCGGGGACCCGATTGTAATCTTAAGTATTCGATCGGGGGGCCTTTCTGCAAAAAGACATCTACAGATTTAGGGTTAACAAGCTGAGCCTTGTAAAATTGATATAAAATCACAGGAAAATCGAAAATTGCAAACTCAACTATTCTGGAATCCTTGTGAAGAAATCTAACTTTTCTAGAAAGGAAGTTTTTAAATTTCAGAGTAGTTTTTAAATGATCTTGAATTGATCAGTTTGAGTAAATTTGAAATAACTTGAAATGTATACATGATCTGCATGTGAATTTTGGATATGTTGTCAATAATAGCATTCCTGGCCTCGTGTACAAAGATGGCACTGAAATCATGTGTGAAACTTCAGTTATGAATTTATATTGATTTCAGCCTGTTCTCCATTTATGAATTGTTTAGATTTATCTGTTAGTCAAATGCCTTCAAACTTTCTACTGTAGCTCTGCAATGCTTAGTAGTGTGTGTCATAAATCAGAGATAAATTTTAGGCTTATGTAAAATGCCCTGCTAATTTATGGTTGCTATTTTGCGTTAAATTCAAATCCATATTTCTACTGCAGCTATGGATGTGATTTTTGGTGTGTGAGCTAAATATGTCCCTATCATGTTGTGTGCCAAGTTATAGCTTCAGATTCTGAGTATCTTGTGCTTTATGATTTATTCATGCTTCTATCAGCTTAAACTTGTTATATTTGTCATAATTGCTTGGTAATGATGTTTTGCCTAATTCTTGGTCAGAAATTTATGTTTTGCTGTTATGTGCATGCTGGTGAAAGTTTGTGATCAGTTTGGGTATATTCTTTTGCAAGAATTAATTTTCCTAAGTAAACAAGCTTAACATGGGCCAAATAAAGGGAAATCAAACTTGTCTCCGCGTGCAGTTTAAATCCCAAGCTTGAAAATTGTGAAACCATATCTGAACAGCCCCAAAACACTTTAATAAAGTTCACTTAGCTAACGGGCTTAGATGTGCACACAATCACCATCAAACAAGAATGAACTTTCACACCCATCCCTTTGTTCTAGTGAAAAACAGTTAATTGAAAACTTGTTAAGGTGAATATGACCAACAAGAACCCCTGTGTTTATCTCTAAATTCAGAACTGAATTTACCTACTTAAGTTGTATACTCGAATCATAATGCATCTGCATGTCGTATAGAACTTCCTGACGGGAACTACGAGCTGGTGCCGGAGCCTGAAAGAGAACCAGCTGAGGGAGAAGTGAACGTGGTGGAAGTGCAGCAAGACCCGAAACAAAATTCGGAGGATCTCTCTTCTGACTTTGCCAGCGAAGGCAAGCCTCGGAGCATAACCTACTTTTGTTAAACTCCTGCAACTTTTCCTTTTATGCAATGCCTGTGCAGTTAAGTTCAGGAGTTGACTTGAAACCTTAGATGCATGATCCTAGGTTCCTATGTTTAATACTAGCCTGTTAGGTCGCTAGTTGCCATGCTTAGGAGCACGGTAGAAGTCGAGTGATGACCATCACTCGCGAGCTATAGGTCTATTATGTTGGAATCACAAGATTGTTGAACTTATCTGCTCATGTGGTAAGAGCATGGGTCTGACTCCGGTCAGTGGATGTCAGTGGTTAAGCTTTTGAACGTACTAAGCATTTGTCGGGAATGGGACCAGTAAGCCTAGTACTTTCCTGATCCAGCAAGGGAACTCTCTACCACTACACCCGGGAGAGATCCCCAGATACTAGGCAGTGGTGCGTAGGTGGATCCGGACGGTCAGATACCGTGGCCGGATAACCTCGTACCGGGGACCGTGAACTTGATCCCGAACCGAGGATGGTTGGGAACTTCCCCGGTTGGTGTATACCCCACCTCTTTGGTTTTATTTGGCATTCTTGGGGTATGCATTCTCCCGTATGTTTAGGTCCACCTTGCAAGGTTACTAATCGATCGATCGTCGGCCTCTCACCGTTATCTGAGACTGCTTAACCATTCACTCTATGTCCCTTAATGATGGAATTGAGAAGGAACTTGTATACTTGTTAACATTGTATTGTACAACTTTTGCTTGAATTAGTTGGCTAACCTAGTAATGGTTAAAAGAATAGAATGTGAGCTAATACTTGAAAGTGAGGACATATTCTTTGTTACTTTTCAGCAAAATAAACCACCAACCATAAAGCCTTGCATGTCTAGAGGGTTGGTGATCTTTCTAATCACCCGACGGTTAAGTCTTGCTGAGTATTAGTATACTCAGCCTTGCTTTTGTTGCTGATTTTCAGGTGATGATCTGTGTGATGATGGCTCTCCGTGGCCTGGTTCTCTCCCACCCGGTTGGGAATACGAGTGGGAGGATGACAGTGCTTAGTGGCATCACAGATGGCCTCGTGTGATGTTACTTATGTCGTGTATTGTTTATTTCCGTCGTGTTTCGAACTCGAACCATTTACTTTTATGCAAAAGACTTGGATTGTAATAATGAACTGTGAAGGATGTTATGTAATAACCGGTGACTTGTTTACCTCCGGACTCGCCTTCGTGTGAGTTTGTTGTACAAATGTCGATCCTGTGATGTAAGTGATTTACCGGGTACGACCCGGCAGAGATGATGGGTTACTTCTGTATTATTGCTTAATGACCCAGAGGAGGGGTTTAGGCGATAATGTGGAAGTAATTTGAGCGGTTCTGTCACAGCTGGCATCAGAGCTTGATTTGTACACCAGAGGTCTTGATACACCCTTAACAACATGTCTTAGAATAAAACTTGCTAGAGTAAGGTGTGTTTTCCAAAGTACGTTAGGGACGCTAAGGATGGTTTAGTCCGAGAGGCCCTAGAGGATTTTGGGTTTTTCTGGTGGCTAGTTAACTATGGTTTATCTAGACTAACTACCAGCACATTACTTTCAGTCAAGATTTACTTTCTTGTACAACCAAACTAGATGAGCCACATGTTTTATACGTGTGTTGTTCCGCATCACGGAAATTGCGAGGGTTGGTGGAGTGATCCATTCCACAGATCCCATCTTCGCGTCTGTTTATGAGTTGTGTGTCGCCACGTGTTTTATACATGTGCATTCCGCATGTCGCTCATGCGAGGCAAGGATACACTTCATTCAAACGGAGGGTGTCCGAGGTTGGACGCTGTCCATGCAGCGGCTTGATGCATGGATACCGTTTCTATAGTGAATGGTAATGTATGGGGACGCTTTCATGAGTGCTGGCATGAAAGGTTCGGGATGTTCTGTGATTTTCTGCAGGTACGCTAACCGCGAATCGTTAGGTCCGGTAACTCCTTGGTTTAGCTCTGGACTAGCTATTATAGGGAGAGATTATTTGCCCTGCCACCGGCACTAACTTCGTGTTGGCAAGAAATTGCCTATGAGGACGCATAGGTGTGCTTGCATCATGTTAAAAATCACAAGTGAACAGCAACCCTACAATTAAAACTTGAAGTCAAGACGTGACCAACTATCTGTCAAAAAGCATGTAAGGTCCAACTAGATATCTTGTGAATAAGCTGCCGGTCTGGGATCATTTTCCCGATCAATATAACAAGTTTTTCTTCAGAAATCATCTAAGAAAAAGGTTCCAAATCTTCCATAGAGTATACCGTAAAAATATCATAAAACTTGGTTTAACCAAACTCAAGTTAGGATTTCTTCCTAAGGTTGTTCTAGCTGTCTTTTAGCAGCAGTTCAGTTCTGAAAATTTTAGGCCCCCAAAATCTAGTTTCCAGCAAAAGTGCTAGATACAAAAGTTGCTCTAAATCTTGTTGTGGATCTGCTGTGAAAAATTCAAGAAGTTTGGGTAAAGTGAATGGAAGTTATGCTCTGTTTAGTGCAGTGCTGTTGGCTGGAATTTCTGGGTGACAGCAACCTGAACTTGTAGCTTTTTGGCCATTTTCCTTTCGTTTTTGGCTCGACTTTTGAATACCACACTTGTGTCTTAGTATCTCAGCAAGAATCTGGTGAAATTTGGGAATTTTTGGCTCAATAGTTTTTGAGTTACATGCATTTTTGTGCACTGTACAGAATCTGTCATTTCTAAACTCACGCTAACCGGTGGGAGTTTTGTGATGCGGATGGCTGGACGGCTTTTCTCGGGAGGTTCGTCCGGACGGTTCAGTCCGTACCGACGGGCTGCACCTTGAGGGTTTTGCCCGCATCTTGTGGGACGCCCTCCGCTCGTCCGGGTACCCGACGCCTCCGACGTACGAGGCGATGGAGACCGTGCAACCGGGAGTGCCCCGCTGCCGTGTTCGGGTGTCCGTGCCGCTCCACCCCGACCACCCGCAGTGGGCCGACCCGAGCACGGACGTGGTGAGCGTCCGATTCTTTGGAGACGCCGGAGGTGGCTGCTTTGGGGAGTGCTTAACTCCTTCCGCGCCCGGCACTCGACGAGGTGTCCACCTCCTTCGGTGGGACCGCTACTAGCGGTGGACCTCGAGGACCCCGCGTGGAGGCACCGTATGGGGCACATGGCCGACCTTCTGGCCGGCATGCGCCCACTCGACGTGCTGCAGGAGATGGTTCGGCGCGAGGGTGCGCTGTACCGTCTTCAGGCTCTTCGCAGCGCTGCGTCCACCGCGGTGACTGCTACCGCTCTCGACTCCGCCGGAGAGCTGGGAGTGCGCACCCACCACCTGCGCTCTCTCTCTTTTGGCTACATGGGCCTTGAGAGGGACCTCGCCGAGGCTCGACTGAGGGTTGGGCAGCTGGAGGCCCGTGAGGCCAACTGGGTGGCACGTGACGCTCAGTGGGTCAACATCCTCACTGACCGTCTCCACGCCATCGTGGGACTGCAGGAGCGATGGGTGCAGCGAGAGAGAGGAGATGGAGCAGCGAGAGAGAGAGCGAGATGGAGCAGGCCGAAGGATGAGTGGTTTGTGCACCTCCGGGCACCGATAGATATGGATGGGCAGCTTGAGGCCATGGACCGGGACTCGGAGGCGGCCAACGAGTTGATCCAGGTGCTGCAGCGGTCGGCTCCCCCGCCAGCCCCGGGAGCTATAGAAGGTGACCAGGATGACGCTCGGTCCATGGTGGACGACACCGAGGCTCCGCCGCTGGACCCGATGGTCGAGGGTTCACCTGCTGCTAGTGCTGCCTCGGGCGGTGACGATACTTACTAGATGTTGATAGATTAGTGTCCATACTCATACGGGTGGCCTGATTTTGGTCCGTGAATGGGATAGGCTGACGTAGGATGAGTATTTTTTTGGGTGGCCTGATGCTACTATTGACCACTATGTAACCTAGGGTGAGTACTTGTTGAAAGTTAGGCTAATGTGTTGTAATTAAGTCTGCTAGTGAATGCTGCGGTCTGGATGCAACAGTATGTGATGGCTGTTTAAACCTCTTTATGGCATGATCTGGGATGTGAAATGAATACCAAGGTTGTTGGAAATTGCTTTGTGTGCATGCTCGTAAAATTTCAGCCTCGTTGCATCTACGATTTTGGAGTTATGAATTTTTCTGTAACTGACTGCAGTCTGAAATTCAGATTGGGCAGGCTAGTGGGATTTTAATTTTTCGGGCATGTTAACGTCCAAATTCAGAGTTCGGTTCAATACCAAAGTTGTAGTGATGAAATTTTGCTGCTACTGACCAAAATTTAGCATCGTTCGATAACCGAGGAGCAAGATATGAATTTTATACGGCAGAGTACTTGGCTGTCTTGTTTCTGAAATTTGTGCATGGAGGAAACGCTTTACACATGTTCTTCTTGTTTATGATTATATTGGCAAGATTATGGATATGTGGCTAACCTCCATTACCAAATTTTTCAGATGGTGGGAGCAACACGCGGAAATCCCCATGGGTTTCGTGAGGCTAGTGGTAGCAATCTGCCACCACCACCTCCCCCACCGAACATGACGCCTATGGAGACTTTCCTCCTTGCTCAAGCTGATATGATGCGCCGGACAATCGCAAAATCAACAACGGATGAATCAGCGGCGCAATGACCGGTTAGAAGAAGATCCTCGAGTGGCAACCTATGCTCGGTTCTGCGCGTCGAAACCGCCGCTTTTTCACAAAGCGGAGGAACCATTGGAGGCCGATGCTTGGCCGTGTGTTATTGAAGCCAAGTTGGATGTTCTCACCTCGCCATGCTCGAGGAGAGAAAGGTTAAGTTTGCAGCAATGTATCTCCATGGTCCGAGCACTTTGCTATGGTGGGATCATTTCAAGATGATGCAGCCAAATGGCCATGAGAGCACGTGGGTTGAATTCAAAACTGCATTCAAGAATCACCACATTCCTAAGGGGATGGTGGAGAGGAAGTTAAATGAGCTCTTGAACTTGAGGCAGGGTTCGACTCGTATATCGAGACGCCCGAAGTTCAACAACCCGTGTCAGTATGGTGACTACTATGTTGATACCGATGCCAAGAAAATGGATCGCTTTCGTAGGGGTCTTGATCCTGAGCTCTATGAAAAGCTGAACCCCATCAAAACAAACAGCTATCATGAGATAGTGGACCTGGCCATATCCCAGGAAGATGCAATGAAGAGGGTGCAGAATGCAAAGAAAAGGAAGGCTGCGTTCAACTCTAACAACGCGCCTAAGCGCAAGTTCCGCATAGTTCGGAAGGCACAGCAAAATTTCCAGCGGAACCAACATTCTGGGCGATGGGTGGTAAAACCTCCCCAAAATCAGCAGCAAGGGAATTTCCGTTCCCCGAATTTTCAGCCGCAGAATGCTCGGCCCAATGCACCCCCACCAGCCTGCACCAACATTGAAGGACGCTGCTACAATTGTGGGAAACCCAGGCATTTCATGAATGCCTGTCCTCCACCCAGGCAGCAGAATCAAGGACGGGGACATCCTCCGAGCAACAAGGACAAAGGGAAGAAGCAGACCGTGCAAGTCAAGCAGGGTCGTCTTAACTTCACCACGATGGTGGGAATTCCTGAGGGAGCAGCAGTTATGACGGGTACCTTCCCTATCCATGGCAAACCAGTTAAGATTTTGTTTGATTCCGGTGCTACACATAGCTTTATGAACCAAAGTACACAAGTCAACTTGGGTCTATATGTGCTTCGAGTTAAGAATGAATTTAAGATCGCAACCCCGGGAGGGAAAGTATCCTCCAACACACTAGGCAAGAGTGTCCCGTTGCAGCTAGGTAGCAAGATCTTCCAAACCAATCTCTTAACCTTGGGGTTGGATGGAATAGATGTCATTTTGGGGATGGATTGGATGTCACATCATAAAGTACTCTTGGATATTGCTGAACGAAGGATAGAAATCGCTTCACCTGCTGTAGGTGTCTCAACTCTCTACTTACCTTTGAGGGGATCTGTGGACCCCAGTGCCTATGTCTCGATAGCCACAAGCTTAGAGGAGATCCCAGTGGTATGTGACTACCCGGATGTCTTTCCTGATGATTTGCCGGCATGCCACCGGATCAGGACATTGAGTTCGTGATTGAGCTACAACCTGGTACGGCACATATTTCGAAAAGAGCTTACTGTATGCCTCCCAAGGAGGCCGGCGCAGGCGAAAACCCAGCCTTCAAGAGTTATTGGACAAGGGTTTTATCCGCCCGAGTTCTTCTCCTTGGGGATGTCCAGCTCTCTTTGTCAAGAAGAAAGACGGTAGCTTGAGACTGTGCGTAGACTACCGCCCTCTCAATGCGGTCACCATGAAAAATAAATACCCCCTTCCCCGCATTGACGTGTTGTTTGATCAACTGGCTGGAGCCAAGGTCTTCTCCAAAATTGATCTTAGGTCAGGATATCATCAGATAAAAATTCGGCCTTGTGATATTCCTAAGACTGCCTTCTTCACACGTTATAGACTGTATGAATATCTGGTTATGTCCTTCGGTCTCACTAATGAACCTGCCTACTTCATGTACCTCATGAACTCAGTATTAATGACTGAACTGTATAAATTCGTGGTGGTTTTCATCGATGACATCTTGGTCTATTCCAAGAACGAAGAGGAGCATGCGGAACATCTTCGCATTGTTCTTCAACGTTTGAGAGATCATAAACTTTATGCCAAATTCTCAAAATGCGAATTCTGGTTGGATAGTGTCAAGTTCTTAGGGCACACCATATCTAATGAAGGTATAACCGTAGATCCAAGTAAAGTGCAAGCAGTGATGGAGTGGAGACCGCCAAAGTCCGTCCATCAAATTAGAAGTTTTCTTGGATTGGCTGGGTATTACCGTCGTTTTGTCCCGGATTTTTCTAGAATTGCCAAACCTATGACTGAATTATTGAAGAAAGGAGTCAAATTCGTGTGGGACGAGAAATGTGAGAATGCTTTCCAAACTCTGAAACAGTACCTAACTTCTGCCCCAGTGTTAGCTCAACCTCATAACTCCAAGCCATATGAAGTTTACTGTGATGCCTCGGGCATAGGTCTGGGTTGTGTCCTTATGCAAGAAAACCGAGTAATTACCTATGCTTCCTGAGCACTCCGCCCTCACGAGAAGAATTACCCAACTCACGATCTTGAGCTAGCAGCGGTTGTACATGCCTTGAAAATCTGGAGGCATTATTTAATGGGAACCCGTTGCAATATCTACACCGGTCACAAAAGTCTCAAGTACATCTTTACCCAAGCTGATTTAAATATGTGTCAAAGGAGGTGGTTGGAACTTATTAAGGATTACGATCTTGAAGTGCACTACCACCCCGGCAAGGCAAATGTAGTTGCGGATGCTCTCAGTCGTAAGAGTCACTACTACTGCTTATCCGCGGAATCTTATAGGGATAGCTTGTGTAGCGAGCTCAGTAAATTACGTCTGGAAATTGTTCCTCAGGGCATGTTGAATACCATCTCGGTAGAATTTGTCTTGTGGGATAAGTTAGTAATGTCTCAAGCCAGGGACGAGGGAATCAAAACCATCAAACAAAGGTTGTCTCAATATGATCCTAAATACACGTGTTTCCGACAAGACACCAATGGTACAGTCTGGTGAGGGCAGCGTCTAGTTGTTCCGGAAGATCCTACCCTCCGAAAGGAAATTTTGGATGAGGCTCATCTCTCCAAATTTTCTATCCACCCAGGGAGTAGTAAAATGTACCAAGATTTGAAAGGGAATTTCTGGTGGTCCAACATGAAGGTCGACATAGCAAAGTATGTTTCTGATTGTGACACATGCTCTAGAATCAAGGCAAGCCATTTAAAAACAGCGAGTACTCTCCAACCCTTGCCCATACCCTCTTGGAAGTGGGATGACATCAGCATGGATTTTATTGTGGGATTGCCGCTCACATCCAGAAATCACGATTCTATCTGGGTCGTGGTGGATAGGTTAACCAAAACTGCACACTTCATCGCAGAGATATATCTTGACCGAATAGTGCGACTACACGGAATTCCTAAGACCATCATTTCTGATCGAGGTCCTCAATTTATATCTCATTTTTGGGAACAATTACACGAAAGCTTGGGAACAAAGCTAATCCGTAGCTCCGCCTATCATCCTCAGCCGGATGGACAGACGAAAAGAGTCAACCAAATCGTAGAAGACATGCTTCGAGCATGTATCATTCACTTCGACAAGAGCTAGGACAAATGCTTGGCACTGGAAGAATTTTCTTACAATAATAGCTATCAGGCTAGCTTGAAGATGGCACCTTTTGAGGCTCTTTATGAGCGAAGATGCCGCACCCCTTTAAACTGGTCACAAGTAGGAGAGCGAAAGTTCTTTGGACCCAATTTAGTTAAAGAAGCCGAGGAGAGAGTCGAAATAATTAAAGAAAACTTAAAAGCCGCACAAATGAGACAAAAGAGTTACCATGACAAGGGGAAAACCGTAAGGGAATACCAAGTTGGCGAAAAAGTGTATTTGAGAGTTTCACCAACAAAAGGGGTACAAAAATTTGGAGTCAAGGGGAAGTTAGCTCCAAGATACATTGGCCCTTATGAAATTACTGAAGTTTGTGGACCCGTTGCTTATCGCATTTGCCTACCCGAGCGGTTTGCTGCCATACACAACGTGTTCCACGTGTCTCAATTGAGAAAGTGCGCCCATGAACCTGAAATGAAGGTTATCAATGAAGCCAACGCATGGATACAGCAAGATCTTTCACTAGTGGAACATCCGATGCGGATTCTTGACACAAAGGAGAGGAAGACGAGGAGGAAATCGGTGACCATGTACAAAGTCTTGTGGAGTCATCATACAGAAGAGGAAGCCACATGGGAAACAGAACACTATCTTAACACTCACTACCCATGGTTCCTGCAAGTTCAGAACCGTAAGTGACCTATCCCTAACCTTTGTTTTTAAAATTCCGATCTCGGGACAAGATCCTTGTTAAGGGGGTAGGCTGTAACATCCGTGATGTTTATTTTTGCTTATGACATCACCTGGCCTTAATAATCAAGATTGTGTAGCCTCTAACCATGTTTAACATAGGGAGTCACACTTTTGCACAAAGAACCTTGGTCAACACCCTAATCTGTTGTCAAAGCCCAAGTGCTTCTTAAGGCTGGATTAGTTTTCTTGGGCGTTCTCAAAATTTTCCTATAGAACTTCAAAATCGACCAACAGCAAAGTTCCTTAGTTTTTCCGGGAACGCATTTCATTCAATTGTTGTCATTTCAAATTCGGAGGTTTGAATCCTCAAAAACTTAGTCAAAGTCCTGCTGAACAGTTTGACCTATGCATACAAATTTGTAACTTTGAAGAGGATTATCTCCAAATCCGTTGAGAGTTCGACCGGTCGGCCTTAACGAAAGTTGGAGAGGGTTAACTGGTCTACAACTTTCATATTTGGCGATTTTGAACTTTAGTTCAAAGGTTTTGAGTTTGAATCGGTCAAAGTGGGGTACATCGAATCGGTTGTGGGCAGGAACGCCGGAGCGCGCCCGTGCGCGCGCGCGTCGCCCCGTCGGCGCGCGCGCGCGCGCGCGCGCCCGGCCCACACCCGCCCGTCGTCCGTACACCGTCACGGCGAGGGACATGCGTTGGCCATCGTGGCCGGACCCACGGCCCCGCGCACGCACGCCGGCGCGATCGCCCGCGCGGACACCGCCGTCGGCCGAGCCGCGCCGTGTGCGCCGTCGCCGTCGCCGCGGCCACGCGTCGTGCCCGCGTGCCTGGGCCCGGCCGGCCGCGCCACCCGCCCCGCATGCACGCCTTTAAGCTCCCCCGACGCCCCCATGCAACTCCCCCTCCATCAAATTGCTCGGGCGCCACACCGCGCCGCTCCCCCCGCGTCCGCCGTCGCCGCCGCGCGCGAGCTCGCCGGTGCGCCCCGCCATCCACCGCCTCTCGCTCAAGCCCAAACTCCACCCTAGCCTCCACACACACCCCCGGAACGCTCCCGTGCACGCGCATTGGTCGGCCGACCCGCCAACTCGCCGGCATTGCGGTCGCGCAGCGGCCGTCCGCCGCCCTCCTCGCCGCTGACCCTCGCCGGAGCCGATTCTCGCCAAGCCAACCCCGCCAATCTACTGAGGGTGAGTCCAAACCCCACCCTAGCCGCTTGCTCGCCAAAGTCCGACCACCCCTCGCCGCCGGCCAGCCTTGCTCTGCCGCCGGGGACCCGATTGTAATCTTAAGTATTCGATCGGGGGGCCTTTCTGCAAAAAGACATCTACAGATTTAGGGTTAACAAGCTGAGCCTTGTAAAATTGATATAAAATCACAGGAAAATCGTAAAATTGCAAACTCAACTGTTTTGAAGTCCTTGTGAAGAAATCTAACTTTTCTAGAAAGGAAGTTTTTAAATTTCAGAGTAGTTTTTAAATGATCTTGGATGGATCAGTTTGAGTAAATTTGAAATAACATGAAATGTATAAATGATCTGCATGTGAATTTTGGATATGTTGTCAATAATAGAATTCCTGGCCTTGTGTACAAAGATGGCACTAAAATCATGTGTGAAACTTCAGTTATGAATTTATATTGATTTCAGTCTGTTCTCCATTTATGAATTGTTTAGATTTATCTGTTAGTCAAATGCCCTCCAACTTTCTCCTGTAGCTCTGCAATGCTTAGTAGTGTGTGTCATAAATCAGAGATAAATTTTAGGCTTATGTAAAATGCCCTGCTAATTTATGGTTGCTATTATGAGTTAAATTCAAATCCATATTACTACTGCAGCTATGGATGTGATTTTTGGTGTGTGAGCTAAATATGTCCCTATCATGCTTGTGTGCTAAGTTATAGCTCGGATTCTCGAGTATCTTGTGCTTTATGATTTATTCATGCTTCTATCGGCTTAAACTTGTTATATTTGTCATAATTGCTTGGTAATGATGTTTTGCCTAATTCTTGGTCGAAATTTATGTTTTGTCGTTATGTGCATGCTGGTGAAAGTTTGTGATCAGTTTGGGTATATTCTTTTGCCAGAATTAATTTTCCTAAGTAAACAAGCTTAACATGGGCCAAATAAAGGGAAATCAAATTTGTCTCCGCGTGCGCTTTAAATCCCAAGCTTGAAAATTGTGAAACCATATCTGAACAGCCCCAAAACACTTTAATAAAGTTCACTTAGCTAACGGGCTTAGATGTGCACACAATCACCATCAAACAAGAATGAACTTTCACACCCATCCCTTTGTCCTAGTGAAAAGCAGTTAATTGAAAACTTGTTAAAATGAATATGATCAACAAGAACCCCTGTGTTTATCTCTAAATTCAGAACTGAATTTGCCTACTTAAGTTGTATACTCGAATCATAATGCATCTGCATGTCGTATAGAACTTCCTGACGGGAACAACGAGCTGGTGCCGGAGCCTGAAGGAGAACCAGCTGAGGGAGAAGTGAACGTGGTGGAAGTGCAGCAAGACCCGAACCAAAGTTCGGAGGATCTCGCTTCTGACTTTGCCAGCGAAGGCAAGCCCCGGAGCATAACCTACTTTTGAAACTCCTGCAACTTTTCCTTTTATGCAATGCCTGTGCAAATACATTCGGGAGTTGACTTGAAACCTTAGATGCATGATCCTAGGTTTCTATGGTTAATACTAGCCTGTTAGGTCGCTAGTTGCCATGCTTAGGACCACGGTAGAAGTCGAGTGATGACCATCACTCGCGAGCTATAGGTCTATTATGTTGGAAGCACAAGATTGTTGAACTTATCTGCTCATGTGGTAAGAGCATGGGACTGACTCCGGTCAGTGCAAGTCAGTGGTTAAGCTTTTGAACGTACTAAGCATTTGTCGGGAATGGGACCAGTAAGCCTAGTACCTTCCTAATCCAGCAAGGGAACTCTCTACCACTACACCCGGGAGAGATCCCCGGATACTAGGCGATCTTTGCGTAGGTGGGTCCGGACGGTCGGATACCGTGGTCGGATAACCTCGTAACAAGGACCGTGGACTTGATCCCGAACTGACGGATGGTTGGGAACCGCCCGGTTGGTGTATACCCCACCCCTTTGGTTTTATTTGGCATTCTTGGGGTATGCATTCTCCCGTATGTTTAGGTCCACCTTGCAAGGTTACTAATCGATCGATCATCGGCCTCTCACCGTTATCTCGAGACTCGCTTAACCATTCACTCTATGTCCCTTTATGATGGAATTGAGAAGGAACTTGTATACTTGTTAACATTGTATTGTACAACTTTTGCTTGAATTAGTTGGCTAACCTAGTAATGGTTAAAAGAATAGAATGTGAGCTAAAACTTGAAAGTGAGGACATATTCTTTGTTACTTTTCAGCAAAATAAACCACCAGCCATAAAGCCTTGCATGTCTAGAGGGTTGGTGATCTTTATAATCACCCGACGGTTAAGTCTTGGTGAGTATTAGTATACTCAGCCTTGCTTTTGTTGCTGATTTTCAGGTGATGATCTGTGTGATGATGGCTCTCCGTGGCTTGGTTCTCTCCCACCCGGTTGGGAATACGAGTGAGAGGATGACAGTGCTTAGTGGCATCACAGATGGCCTCGTGTGATGTTACTTATGTCGTGTAGTGTTTATTTCCGCTGTGTTTCGAACTCTGAACCGTTTACTTTTATGCAAAAGACTTGGATTGTAATAATGAACCTGTGAAGGATGTTATGTAATAACTGGTGACTTGTTTACCTCTGGACTCGCCTTCGTGTGAGTTTGTTGTACAAATGTCGATCCTGTGATGTGAGTGATTTACCGGGTACGACCCGGCAGAGACGACGGGTTACTTCTGTATTATTGCTTAATGACCCAGAGGAGGGGTTTAGGCGATAATGTGGAAGTAATTTGAGCGGTTCTGTCACACAAAGCATGAAACAAGTAGTCGACCGCCTTGTTGTTGGCGTCGAACATGTCCCTCGATCCTAGAGCAAGGAAGTTCATCGGCTGGACATAGCCTGTGTCCACCGTGACATCCCAAAGGATCTGACCCTTTCCGCGGAGGAACGCTGCCATCCGCTTACTCCACATCTGGTAGTTCTTTCAATCGAAGTGTGGAGGACTCGAACCCCATTCCTAGTACACCATCCTTGGATCTTAGACTGGTTAGAGTCAACAAAGACCCGAACCAGCTCTGATACCACTTGAAGGACTGAAACGGCGAAACAGAGAGGGGGGAGTGAATGGGAGCCGATAAAAATTCTATTCAAGAATTCGGCCTATGAACCCGATTTCACTCGTGCACCTCCGCAAGCTTCACTTGCCAAGTTCACGTAGCCACTGAAGTGCTATTGAACCTGGGAGCAAGACCCAACCAACATCCACATCATACACGCAACGGAAACACACACGACACGGCTGCTGGCAGCCCAAACCGGTCAGGCCGGTTTCTGAAACTGGTCAGACCGCTTCTGTTGGACTTAGCCTCACGCAGGCAGGGGAAACCGGTCAGACCGGTTTGGCAAACCGGTCAGACCGATTTGACCAGAAACTCCCCAAAGACCCAAAACACCTCAAGAGCCTTTCCACATCTGAACAAATGAAGCCATGGCGCAACAGAGACTTCCTTGCACAAAAACCCTTCTCGACAGCCCACAGGGCGGAACCAGTCAGACCGGTTTGGGGAACAGGTCAGGCCGGTTTTTGCCTGTACAGTCGGGAAGAACACAGCCCCCAGGAAATACTCCACCCTTCCACCAATCGATCTCCCGATTCGTTACACGAATCAAAGTGACTCTTTGGGGATAGTTGGGGTACCTTGTGGGCTACCCTTGGCTAGAAGCTTGGTCCCCAAAACCCACTCAATCAAGAGGAATCGAAAGTCAACCCTCAAGAACACCTCTAACCCTAGAGCTCTGAAACCACCAAAATCGAGCCCCTAAACATTCGGATTTGGGAGGGGAATCAAAGGCAAAAGAACCATAAAGGGCTCACACGAATTTCACCCATCAAATCCTCAAGATCAAGGTCCCGAAAATACACCGAGGAAAACACCAAGAGAGGGCTCCGAAAATCACCACCAAGAACAACCGGGAACAACACAACAAATCCTTGAGGAACCAAGCCGAATCATCTATACATACCAAAGAGGTTCATACAAGGTTTAGCTTGCCGCCCGATCATCCAACCCGCTCACAAGATCTCACCATGAAGCTCTCAAGCTAGTCCTATAGAAATCCTAAGAAAGTAGGAAGGGAAAATAGGAAAGCAAATGAACTAGGGTTCCAAGAGATGGCTGCCATCCTCTCACCCCTTGGGTTATATGGAGGCAAGCCGAAAGACTAAAATACCCCTAAAGCCTAAACTAGGATATACACCCACCAAGGGCACTTTGGGAATTTGTCTTCATAACACCATCGGACGGATGCCCGGTGACCACACTCTGCATAGCCTCGACGCTAGCCTTGCAATCCCGATGCGTGTCCTCCGCCTCGAAGCTTTCGGTGCCCTTCGACCCCAAACCGGTCAGACCGGTTCTCTAAACCGGTCAGGCCGATTTTGGCCTGACAGCCACGCTCGGTCTTCGGCCTCGACTTTGTGGCTCAGCCGAGTAACCTGGTGATTTTATGGTGAACCACCGCAATCCCCAAGAACTTGATGTAGCCTCCGCCAATCACCACTCATGACATGGCTCCCACGAAGTCCCGGCTCGACCTTGGTTTTGTGGCTCAACCAAGAAACCGTCCACTGACTTCATCTTGTTGTTCTTGCCACCATGCTGCCCACACTTGACCCCACTGGCCACCGGTTCCATCAAACGAAGCCTACTTGTCTTCTCCACACCTGGAGGCCTCACTGGCAACCACCTTTCGCGCTTGTTCTTCACCTGCACCAACACGAGTCAAGCCACAACTTGCACCTGCAATACTTAGCCAACAATCAGTCCACACAGTGCTGTCAATCACTCATCACACAAGGAAGCGACCATCCACCGGTTCTCTAACCACACATGGTCCTAAATGCATATGATACAAAATACATGCAACCTAAGATACAAAGATGTGTATACATCATGTTACATATGCAATGCAAATGCAAGAATTTATAAAAGGAAAGCTAAACATATGTTATACAAGGAGCTTCACAACCAACTCAGGAAACCAGCCACACACACAAAGCTCACAAACGACCGGCTCCTCAGGGGGAGATAAAAATGGGTCGACACCACTGGCAAAAAAGCAAAGAAGCACAAAAACCACAAGCTCCCCCTAAACTCATGCATTAAGGTCAAAGAGCATACAAAGCTCACCTTACACACATGAGATAGGGCAAGGAGTGAAACAAACCAAGTGGCTTGACCAAGGCCACACACTCTAAGGTCACAAATTGACTTACCTTGATCCTTTCTTCACAATTCACTCGTCCTTCTCCACCATCCCAGAAAGTGATGTACCTCCATGTCACCACGGGTTATGAGGCCGGAGAACCACCCTTGATATCAACCAAATGTTCTCCGAGCCTCCCACTTTCAACTCAAAACCATGAGTGGGATCGAGCAAGCGACTCAACACTGGGGTTAGTACCAAAGGTGTCAAACCAGCACCGGGCCATTTCCTCAAAAGTAGGGTTAGCAAGATCTATCCTACCGCGCCTATAAAAACTGCGATCCATCCAGTTAAACCTATTAAACCTTGAACCACCATGGGAAAACCACTCCTGTCTCATTGGAGGAGTACGAGTACCACGAAAAAGAAAGCGTGGTCCGTAGCCCCTCTGAGACTCAAAGCGGCGACCTCTCCCAAACTCGTATTGATCACGAGGTGGAGAACGTCTAGCAAACTCAACACCACCAGACTCAAAATGTCTACCATCTGCACCATGACCTAGGGAACTGAAACAACCAGCATCACAACCTCAGAAACCGAACTGCCCAGAAATCTGGTGAGGGCGGTCTGACCGCCCTTCCCTGGGCAGGGCCGGTCTGACCGCCATGCCTGGCCGGCTGACCGCCCTCTCCAGACCACCACCTCGGCTACGGGATCTCTCATCTCCCCATGTCGGAACCTTACGCACAGAGCCCTTTCCCTTAGGTAGTGGCATACGAGGCTCGGGCACACCATGAGAAGGGTGGTACCCATCCTTGTTCGCCCACTCCTTAGCCATTCTCGCCTCTCTCTTTCTCTTATAGCAAAACTCTCTCTTGTGACCATCCTTTCCACAAAACTCACAATGGAAATGGATTGGTCTTGGCTTAGGCTTGGGGTGAGGCTCTTCACACAACTTCTCACGAGGCTTCCCACTTGGTTTCTCACTAGGCTTTTCACTTGCCTTCTCACTCGGTTTTTCTCTTGGTTGGTTTGGCTTGGATGCAAACTTGTCTTTGGGTGTGGGTTGTGGTGGAACTGGAACATTCCCAAATTTCCCTTCTCTCTCACCACTGCACTCACCAAACGTATCAGATCCCAAAGCCCAACCATCAAAGCGCTTATAACTGGCAATCAACACACCTAGCTGAGGTTCCTGACTTGACAACTAACTCAGCACTTCACGCAACTTATAGTTCTCATCCTGCAAATCATCAACACATTGCGAGATCGAAGCTCAACAATTTTTTCATGCAAACCAGGGAAAGAAGTACATGCACCAAGCAAAGTGGGTCTAGGTTGCAGCTCAGCCAACTCAACCCTAAGCACATCTCGTTACTCACACTTGGAGGCATGCTTTTCCCTAAGAGTAGTAAAATCAACTAGCAAAACAGAGCAATCAGCAGAATCAACCTCATCAGAAACCACAGGACTAGCATTAAGAGAATCAATTTCAAGCTTGCCACTCTAGTCCTAGCATCTTCAAGCAAAGCTCTATGCTCCTTCCTAAGCTTCTTAGCCTCTCTAAGCATGTGATCACGATTATCAAGCAAGTCAACCAACTCCTCATTCTCCTTGCGCAAAGAAGAGAGCTCATCACATACCTCATCATCAGAATCAAAGTCTGAGGCATCCTTCTGGCTTCTCTTGCTGCTGGAGCTGCGAGCCATGCCGCAGAAGTCGTCCTTGAGGCTTAGGCCCGTCACACAAAGCCTGTTGAGATGCTTGTCGAGGTTCTTCTTCTTCATCATCTTGTCACCCTCTTCGTCTTCATCACTCGAGCTTGAAGACGTGTCCTCAGAGTCAGACTCGATGTCGCTCGATCTCTTCATCTTCTCTCGAGACCGCGTCTTCTTCCTATGTCCACGATCCTTCTTCTTGGACTTCCTCCTCCTGTCCTTGGACATGTGCTTGTCGTTGTTGTTCAACCTCGGACACTCAGCGAAAAAGTGTCTGGTCTTGCCGCACTTGAAGCACGCCCTCGAGTTCCTCCTTGAGCTGTTCTCGAACCGTCTGGTCAGTAGCGCCAGCTCGTCCTCTCCAAGCACGTCGAATTCCTCATCTGGCAAAGACATCAAAGAGGACAAAGAGAACATCCTGGTGGATGGGTTAGCGTTAGCCTTTCCTTTCGAACCACTGATGTGGGCAAGACTATGGGAGTCAGTCGGGCCCTCAATCTTGGCTGTCATGCCCCGATCCACCTCAGCCGACTTGAGCTTCAAGAACAGCTCGTTCACGGTTAGAGTTTCATACTTCTCCGACTCCATAATGGCCTCGAACTTTCCGCCCCAAACCGTACGATCCAACGAGTGTAAGAGCTTGATGGTTCTATCATGATCATCGTACGGGAGCACGTACACATTGGCCCTCATGTTGTTCACCACCACCGTAAACATCTGAAACAAGACACCGATGGACTCACTGGGAGATGAGTGAAGTTCTAGTACTCTCTCCGGTAAGTCGCATACATCCAAGCCTAAACCTGGGCATTCCCAACATGAGCTTCCTTCAACACTGACCAGATTATACAATCCAAGTTCTCTGTGTGCACCCAATCGAATTCAAGCTAACACAAAGCACGAAACAAGTAGTGGACTGCCTTATTGTTGGCGTCGAACATGTCCCTCGATCTTGGGGCTAGGAAGTTCATCGTCTGGACATAACCTGTGTCCATCGTGACATCCCCAATGATCTAACCCGTTCCGCGGAGGAACACCGCCATCAGCTTACTCTAAATCTGGTAGTTTTTGCCATCGAAGTGTGGTGAACCCGTTCCTGGTACGCCATCCTTGGATCTTAGACTAGTTAGAGTCTATCAAGACCCGTAACCAGCTTTGATACCAATTGAAGGACTGATTAGGCGAACAGAGAGGGTGGAGTGAATGGGAGCCGATAGAAATTCTTCTCGACGGAGATCGAAACTCCAACAAGATGAACTAGCTCGATCGGACACCCAACATCACATGCTCCACACTTCTACCTTCCGTTTGACAAAATCATGTAGCCACTAAAGTGCTACTGGTCCTAGGAACAAACACTACCGACAGCCTCGACTCCTACACGAACACAGCAGCAAAAACATCTCAGGGGCCTGCTGGCAAAAGGGGGCGTTCTGACCGGGTATGGGGGCGGTTAGACCGCCTCCACCTAGTGACCAAGAGATCCTTCGAAAAGCCTCTTCCGAGCACCAAAACACCACACAGTTTCACCAGCAGAAATCTCTGATAAAGTCCAAGCTGGCTATCAAGAAATCTTGGTGAAAACCAAAACTTCACCCAAGGACCTAGGGGCGGTTAGACCAGCTACCAGGGCGGTCAAACCTCCTGTACCCAACAAGAAACTCCAAGCAGGAACTCCTAGCAAACAACACGAAAATGACCCGAGATTTCACCTGAACGCTCCTCTGATCAAGGCGAACTAACTCACAGAGAAAAATCTGGCAAAATCAAAACCTTCACCTAGAAGGCACAGGGCGGTTTGACTGCCCCCCCTAGGCGATTAGACCGCCCCTTCCAGAAAACCTAACCGCGGGTCAACCCTCAACTTCCCATCGCCTGATCTCCTGAATTACTCCACGAATTGCAGCGAAACTTCGAGAATAGCTGGGTTACCTCCTGGGCAACCTCTACCTCAAAGGAATCGACCCGAATCACTCAATATCAAGAGGAATTGAAGAAATCAACTCTCTAGGGCAAGAACTCGAGCAACTCAAAAAGGCACCAAATCGAGTCTGATTCAAAGGAGATTTTGGGGGAAAAGTCACCAGCTAAAGAGGCACAAATTTCTCATACGTGATACCCAACAAAAACCCCAAGAAATCGTCCACAAAACTCCACCAAGAAAATCACAAAAAGAGCTCCGAAAAATCACCATAAAGAAGGACGGGAAGAGCACCACAAAACCTTCAGGAACCACGCCGAATCATCTATACATACCATGAAGGTTCGTACAAGGTCTAGCTTGCCACCCGTACATCCATCCCTCTCTTAAGATCTAACATGAAGCTCTCATGCTAGTCCTAAGAAAAAGTAGAGGAAAATAAGGACGAAAATGAGAAAACAAATGACCTAGGGTTGTAAGAGTTGGCTTTCATCCATCCCCTCAAGTGCTTATATGGAGGCACCCAAAAGACTAAACTACCCTTACTTAATAACTAGGGATACAATCCCCTCAAGGGCAAATTTGGAAGTCTTCAGATTTTCTCCATCAAACGGATGCCCAGCGACGGCAACCTGCTTAGCCTCGACGCAAGCCTCGCGATCCCGACGTGTGTCCTCCGCTTCGAAGCTTCTCGACGACAGCGACCAGGGCGGTCAGACCGCCCTTCCTAGGCGGTTAGACCGGCCCAGGCGGTCAGACCGCCCCTCCTGGTCGGTTGAACCGGTCTGGGTGGCCGCACCTCCTCATCGAGTGTTCGGCCTCAGTTTTGTGGCTCAACCGAGTAACCCAGTGGTTTTCTGGTGAACCACTGCAAACCCCGCGAACTCGGTGTAGCCTCTTCCAATCGTCACTCATGACTTGGCTCCCACGTAGTCCCAGCTCGACCTTGGTTTTGAGGCTCAACCAAGAAACCGTCCACGACTTCGTCCCGCTGTTCTTTCCACCATGCGGCCCGCATTTGACTCCGCTGGCCACTGGGTCCCCCGAACAAAGCCTACTTGTCTTTTCCACACCTGGAGGGCTCATCGGCGATGACTTTTCGCGCTTGTTCTTCACCTGCACCAACACCAGTCAAGCCGCAACCTGCACCTGCAATACTTAGCCAAGTGTCAGTCCACACAACGTTGTCAATCATTCATCGCACCAGGAAGCGACCATCCACCAGTCCTCAAACCACACATGGTCCTCAGAGGACAATTGATGTGGGGGCTTGCCCGATCTTCTCATCATAGGATCTGGGGATAACTTGTCCCGTGCAACCTGACGACAAATGATTTCGTCCAACCACATGATTTGGTCGATGTCAAACCTAAACAGCGCAAGCTATAGGCAATACTCTTGCAAATCACAAGAAAACACAAGAACAAGTGGTAGAGAAAGCTTCCAATCCTCAAGGGGACAGCAATGGCACAACCCTAAGGATAAGAGCACTTGGCATCTCTATTTTCTGAGTTCAATTCGTGATTAGGGTTTCCACTAGGCTTAGAAGTTCTATTTATACTAGGAACATCCCTCCTAGTTGGGTTCGAGGCCTTCCACAAAGGCCCAGTATGATATAACTAGTCTCTGGAACAAAATATGCATCATCAAGTTCGGACCACGAGGAACTATACATCCAGAGCAGTCTTCACTAAAATAGTCGTAGTGTTTGCTACAAAAGTCCAAGTCATGATCCGTCAGTTGCATTGGAAAATAGACTTGAAGGCGCTTCCAATGGTATATGGTAATAAAGGTGAAACTTCTTAGATTGTTACATAATTTATCATGAACTTGAAAGTCATAATCTGAAATAGAAACTCACCGTCTTCAAATTGTCTTTCTTTGGACGCTTAGTGGCCTATACTTGCATTTTATCATCTTCAAACTTGAGCACAAGTAATGCACCACTGTTAGGTAGTAAATAGTTCTTAGTGTCTGCATGTTCATGGTCAATTAGGAGTGAGTTCACCTAATGTTGCAAGTGTTGCATTCTTGCTTGAGTCATTGGCCCCTTGTAGACATTGTTTTCTTGTTCCCTATAACGAGGGTCATACTCTTCGGCGATGGGTGGTGACTCAGCATCGTTGGGGATGTCCTCATCGACAATGCTTCCTGGCTTGGCCCAAAGTCTACAAGACCATTAGAGCTGGATCTAGGCATTTCGAGCATACAACCCTAGGTTGGCCCTTGTGAATGTGTTGGCTTTGGTTGAAAAACCGGAACCAGACAAACCATGAGCTTCTTTCCCGTCCAAGTTCAGCTCTCGGCTAAAGCTTTCTTATCAATTGCCGTTAAAACAAAGGACAGAAATGAATGAAAACTGTGTTCTACCTCCACCCGTCCACCTCCTCAGCCGCTAGGCACCGTCGGAGCAGGATCTCCCTCCTCCGGCCGTCCCTCCACCCGCCGCCACCAAATATGTGCTCCTCACAGTTTTCCCTCTCCGCCCATCCTAGTTTCCACCCACCTGCGCCTCACACAGGGAGATCGACATCTACTGTCATCAGCACCCTTACCATCTTGTTGTGTTGCTGCATCGCCATGATGGTCATCCTTGAGCTCGATGAGGATGAGGACCTCCTCGACGAGGTGGACAACCCCTCCGCTCCGTCGTCCCATGCTCCCACATCCAACGTCGGGCCCGGTACTCCCTCGATGGTTGTCACATCTGTTTTTCCAAACAAAAAACAAATGCATAACTATATGCATGCCAGGATCAAGTTTCATGCATATAGTGACATATAAGTGAATATAGAAACAATATCACCTAAGAAAAAGGAACATTATCAGAGATTTACGCTTAATCCTGGTGACGAAGGCACCAAACTACACAAGTAGTCAACTGGGGGTTGCGTACGCCTAGAACTCAGCATCTTCTTCAGCAAACTCCAAAGTAGCTTTCTCTTTCTGAGCAACATTGTTTATAGCAAGGGTGAGCACTTATCGTACTTAGTAAGTGTGGGGAAAGGATGAATGCAAAGACTTTATAGTGGACTAGGCTCTAAGCATTTAGCATTTTAGTTGGTCCAATTTTATTAGAACTTGATTACTAAGATACAAGTATATACCATCCCACAATTAAACATAAAGATAATAGAAACACCATAAGCATATGGCTAACATAACAAGAGAGCATGATTTAAGTCCTTCAAGTTCAATTATCATGTGAGGGTCCAGGCCGCTCTTGACCGTGAGCACGACTAATCAATTGGTTTTACACTTTTTAGAGGCTGTACACTTTCACCACAAGTCACGTAAAAGCTCTGAAGAACTTTAGACCCAACCACGTGATGTTGATCAGGCACCATACCACACTACCGAGGTGTGGCTACATAGAGACGTTATGAGGCCTTCACAAAGATTCCCTAATGTGCAGCAACCCACTAGGTTTTAGGTCGAAGTAGGGCATAAAGGTCTCCAGAGGGTCAATACCCCACCATAAATAAACAAACCCAACTCCCTGCTAGAGGAAGTCTATACTCTAACAATGCTTGCCCATTGGTCCCTTTCGGGTCAGATCACTATAATATCAAGGTTTCTAATTATTCAGCCAATACAGAGCCATATGTCTTGTGGTTGTATGATTTTCCTAGGTGGTCGCTCCATGTGTCGATTAATCATTGTGATCTTGTATTAAGCAACCAGAGATATATAACATAAAGATAACACATGTTCATCATTATTGTTCATTAAAACCACCATAACCCAGGTAGAGCAACTAAGCATAGCTACCCAACATAAAGGTAAACCTAGGTTGACAAGGAATGCTAGTAAAGACTAGGAAATCCTTAATAGGACCCATCAATATTAATGGAAGCATGTGCAATCAGTGATTAAACACATTATTGAGACAAAATATCAAGGACACACTTGCCTTTAACCAAAGAGTAGTTGCTCAGAATATCTTCAACCTCGTGCTCACCAAAGCTTCTTGAACAGCGTTCACTCTAAGCACATCAATCATCGGGCACAAGCATACACAAAAGCAAACAAACAAACTAACAAACTAAGAATAATGCACCACTCAAGAGAAGCTTTAAAAGAACACACTAGAGGATAGGCTCGATTCTATAGATCATTAAAGCACACAAACCGTGCTAGGAAGGAAAAGGACTTGGATGGATGCACAAGGTTTGGGCTTGGGATAACACTAGAAAAATTTAGAGCTTTAGATAGATTCGATCAAAAGGAAACAATGAGATTGAGCTTGATAACGAACGTCTAACGAATGATTTGCATTTGTGAACATAAAATATTATGCGAGCTGGATTTATTTTAATTAACAAAACAAATGTAAAGGATATTTTAGGAATAAAATACCGTATGTTGACATTAATGCAAATTACATGTTATTTGTAAAATCGAAGTAAAGAACTAGCCAACTTTAATTTATAAATGTTTGTGCATAAACTAAATCAGTTTAACATTTAATTTAGAAAAGGTAAACTATATGAATCACCTAAACGTAACTTTATGATTTGAGTAGATCATATTATTATTAAAAAAGAACTAGCCAACTTTAATTTACAAATGTTGGGAGAGGGTGTCGGACCCAGGTCCCTTAGAATGGGTGCTCGGTTCATCGGCTATTCCTTATAACGATTGCCCTCCTCTCTCTTTTATAGATGCAAGGGGAGGGGTAACAAGGGGAAAGAAAATAAGAGTTGTAGTGTCAGTCACTGAGATGTCTTCTCGCGCGTCGCTGTCTGTCAAAGCGCATTGAAGTGGAGTTGTGTTGCCTTGTCGTGGAAGCCACCACGTGGCCGGGCGGGGCTATTCACACTAGGACGCTTGGCGCTCCTTCTGAGTTATTTGGCGGCGACTAGGTCCATCCGAGCACGGGACTAGCTCGCCATGTTAAGACCTAACCGTAGGCCTGTGCTTGAGTGCTGTTGACACAAAATAGGACGTCACCCCCGTGTGTGACACACATGACTCCCCGGTCTGTAGCGAGGTGTGCCAGCCAATCTGACCTATTGATTGACAATGGAAAATATTAGGGATCGGCTAGAGAACCGATGGCCTGTCAACGACACGTGTACTAGCCAATAGGCTGATGCGAGTAAAAGTGGAATTGGTCGGCTCGAAATAGATCGAAGCGCGGGTGTGATCGGCTCGATCGGCCGATCGTGACGTCAGCGCTCCAACAGGTCGGAATCGGCTGTAATAGAAGCCGATAGGATCTAGATCGAGCAGATGATAATGATAATAGCTAAAACCATAAGAATTGGTACGGAGACTTGTAGATCTGGCTAATATCTGTAAGGGGTGAATAAAAGCTAGACGAAACCTCAGCGATGCGCCCGAAGGTTAAAGCCTAGTGTTATTCGGTAAAATGGTACTCACAAAGCTTGTCAGAGATCAGTTGATGCAGCCCGACGAACTCAAAACACAGTGGCGATGTCACCGAAAAGTAGATGTTGTAAAGGTAGATGTTGTAAAGTAGATGAAATAAAAGTAAAGGGTTTGCCCGGAGGCGGTTTGTTTGATATTTGTGTGTACACTTTTTCCCCGACCACGAAGGGTTGCTGTTTATGTCGTGAGGACAAACCCGACTCCTAGCCGATCACAGCACTGTTTACTTGTATCTAAAGATAAAAAACTACTAAAAATAGAAAAGGACTCTCGCAGGAGTCTAAGACATTCTAAAAACTGACTCTTCACCTGTTGCCAATCACGGATTGACCCGCCTCCACCATACTTTCCATCTGGCATATTCCTTTGAATACCGCCTTCTTCGTGTCCATCGACCGATCCTCTAGTTTGCCATAGGCCGATCACTCCGACCTGCTGGCCCACTGTCAGGGTTGAACTCTTCTTACCATTGGCGGATCTCGTTGACCGCTTTGTTCTTCCTTCAATCGGCTGGTTGTACTCTGCTTTCCATTGGCTGCTTCCCCTCATCCCTTTTGACCTGTTTTTTCCAAAAAATGGTGTCAACACATGCCCCCCAGTTTCGGAGTAAATAATCTTTTTGCTCCGAAATTTCCTTGAATCCGTTATCTCCCTTGATTCGAAGTTGGCCACAGGATCTCAACAAATCTACAGGGTCTTAAATACAACCGTCCCGGTTCTTTCTTTTCCCCAAATCCTATTTGCTCCAACGGCTCAAGCTTCCAAGCGACGAACCCTAAGCTTTAGAGCTTTTGCTGATCCATCGCGTCTTCAAGCTCTGCTGGAGGTTCTGGTTCCGCTACTGTTCCTCGAAAGGCATCCCTTTCTTCAGTTCCTCTGGTATTTTTGAATCTCTTGCTTATTATCTTTCTTCGCATGTGGTCGTCCTTCTTTTTCCTAAAGCCTAGATTCATCTGTCTTTTCAAACACTTAGATCCCATCTCACTATCCAAGGTCGATGATAAGCTCCGGCCTCACTGTTTTAGGACCAATGGGTAATCTTAATTCCATTGAGATGATTCGTTACGAAATCGGCCAAATTTGTTATAAGCATGCTTATTTGAATTTGGCCGATTGGGATAGCCTCTTCAGGTCTTGGACAGGTTATGTCAAGGGTTGGAGAGACTGGTATCTTAGGGTCTCTGCAATGAACAAAGGATTTTGGGAACAATGTAAAATTAAAAAATGCCTCACCTTATCCCTGTTTGAGATGTTTCGGAATGAATCCCTTCTAATCGATGTGTTCTATTTTTGGTTTGATGCACTTAATGCTTTTTTGTTCGGCCATGGGCCGATGGCTCCAACCTTGGCCGATGTACTAGTGTTGACCGGCCTAGATATTTCCTCTTCGGATACTCGTTCACCCGCCGAAATGATAAACCTTCTCATTATTTGAAAACCAAAGGTGTAGGTGGATGGTCAGGCTATATTGCCGAGCACAAGAAGGAAGAGACCGTGGGCCAAAGGGAACACATTGCTTTTCTGAATATGTGGCTTGAGAAATTTGTCTACTGTGGCAAAACTTTTGGCCCTACTGCCAATTATCAGATAGTAGCTAAACAGCTGGCTGCCGGCAATCGCATCCCTCTTGGAAAATACCTCTTAGGTGCAGTATATCATCTTCTTCACCAAGTTTCAATCAACCTGTCAACCAATTCTCCTATAGGTACTCCTGGAGGCCCTTGGTGGTTCATCAACATGTGGCTAAACCTTCATCTTCGAGATAGATTAGAGCAAAATAGTTTTGCCAAGACTTTCCCAGGAGACCAATCAGATGGTGTCTAAATTGTGAGGCGTCGATGTACGAATTTTGGAGAGGTTGCCTCTGCCTTTCCAGGACATAAGAGGACTCCTTCCCGCATAGCAGAGCATTTCAGAAGTTTTTGAAGGACCGATACGGCGAACCAGAGAGGTGGGAGTGAATGGAAACCGATAAAAATTCTTCTCGAAGGAGATAGAGGCTCCAACAAGATGAACACAGCTTTCAACACACGTCTCCGACTCAACTACCCATGTTGGTCAAGACCACGTAGCCACTGGAGTGCTACTGATCCTAGTAACCAATAAACAACCTTCCGAGCCAAAACCCACCAACACGCACAGCGGAAACTTGAACGGCTTGCTGCCTGTGCTACACCGGTCAGACCGATGGCCCGTGCCGGTCGGACCGGTGACAACGGTTAGATCGGTGGACGGAGCCGGTTAGGGCCGGTGGATACAAGCAACCACACAACAAATGTTCCGGAGATCCTCGGTGACTTCCCTCATACCTAGAACAAAAACACCCTCAAAACACAACCCGCACGTAAGAAGAACCCTACACAAAGCCAACCAAAACACCTCAAAAACAACCAAGAACCGACCAAAGCACCAACTCAACCCCAAAAACACACAGATTCAAGCAACTCACCCGAGGCAAATCCCACAAAGGGCTGACACCGGTAAGACCGGTCAAGAGCACCGGTCAGACCAGTGTAACCTGGGAAGCTCGGGATGAACATATCCCGCGGGTCAACTCCTCTAAATCCAACTCCTGATCTCCCGATTTGCTCCATGGATCTGAATAAGACTTTGGGGATAGTAGGAACACCTCATGGATACTCCATAGCCAAGTTATGGTCCACCAAAACTCGTTGAATCAAAAGGAATCGAAGGATTTCCGCCAAGAACACACCAAACCCTAGGACAATGAAAACCCCAAAATCGAGCCCCTTTTCTCACGGATATTGGAGGGGAATCAAAAGGAAAAGAACCACAGATGGTTCATGCATACATCCCTCAACAAATGCCGAAGAAAACGGCCTCGAAACCTATCCAAGAAAATCACCAAGAAAAGGCTTCGAAAATCACCCAAAAGGAAAACCGGGAAGGACTCAAACAAGCCTTGAGGAACCACGCCGAATCATCTATACATACCTTAAAGTTTCATACAAGGTCTAGATTGCCGCCCGATCATCCTTCCCTCTCACAAGATCTCATCATGAAGTTCTCAAGCTAGTCCAATAGAAATCCTAAGGAAAATAGGAAGGGAAAATAGGAAAACCAAATGAGCTAGGGTTCCCAGAGTTGGCTGCCATTCTCTCACCTCTTGGGTTATATGGAGGCAATCGAATGTCTAAAATGCCCTTACTAGCTAATTAGGGATATATGCCCCTCGAGGGCGAATTCGGAAATCTTTGTCATCGCTCCATCGGACGGATGCCCGGGGACCGCAAACTTGCTTAGCCTCAACGCAAGCCTTGCGATCCCGACGCGTGTCCTCCACTTCGAAGTCTCCGGATTGTGTCGTCGCACACCGGTCGACCGGTCGGACCCACCGGCTAGACCGGTCCGGAGCCGCCGCAACTCCGTCTTCTCGTTCTTCGGTCTTGGCTTTGTGGATCAACCAAGGAACGCAAGTGGTTTTCTCGGTGAACCACCGGAAACCCGCGAACTCGGTGTAGCCTCCGCCAATCACCACTCATGACTCGGCTCCCACGTAGTCCCGGCTCGACCTTGATTTTGAGGCTCAACCAAGAAACCGTCCAAGACCTCATCTTGTTGTGCTTGCCACCATGAGGCCCGCACTTGACTCCGCTAGCCACCGGGTCCCTCTAACGAAGCCTACTTGTCTTCGGGAGTCTCTAATTAGCGCGCGCGCGCCGCGACCGAAAGTAGCGATCGAATTCCTACGGTGCTCTTCTTTCTTTTTTTTTTTTATGCCGCGCCCAACATCATTGCCTTCTTATGCATCCGTGTTCTTGGTCCCACCACATGCACGCCGGCTGTGGTGGACGACTAATCGGATGCTTTGGCCGGCTAGGAAACCGGGTTGTTTGAGAAGTTTTTGATATAATTTTTTATCAAGTATATTTTTTACATAATTTTTCCGTATGATCATATATATATATATGTGTGTAGCTTTTTTTCTTTTCTATCGATAATTTATGCACATAATTTTGTCATACGAAACTTGTACACATAATTTTTTCATATAGTAATTTATACGTAGAACTTTTTTTCTAACGACGAGTTAGGGGCATAACTTTGACCCATGCCGACAAGTTATTCAAATAATTTTTTGTCTAACACGAATTATGCACATAACTTTGACTCTGACGACGAGTTGTGCACATAACTTTGACCCTGACGACGAGTTATGCGAATAACTTTTTTTACGAGTTATGCCTATCACTTGTTCTCTAATAACGAGTTATGCATATAACTTTGACCCTGACGATGAGTTATGCTGATAATCTTTTCCCTTAACTACGAGTTATGCACATATTTTTTTCGTGACGACGAGTTATGTGGATAACTTTTTTTTTAAAAAAACACAATTTGTACTAACACTTTTTTCTAACAAGTTATGCGCATTGATTATACAGTTATTTGCTCGGAAAAAAAACTACACAAGTGCACCGAGGTTTTGCTGAAAGACGGAGAGGAGGACACGAGAAAGGAAATCGGGGAGAAAGACGTGCAGTGTGTGAACGGGAGAGGTAAAACCAATTGTTGGGCTGTACACGTGGGCATGCTGTAGAAGTTGTTTTTAAATTAACATAATAATTAATAATTAAGTAGCATGCCTCGCGCGCGTGGAGGCAGACCCGAGCCTTGGTCCGTTGGTCGTCGGACCGAGCGCTCCGCGCGGGCGAATGCAAAATTGGTTTTTCGCTTGTCTTCTCCACACCTCGAGGCCTCACTGGCAACGACCTTTCGCGCTTGTTCTTCACCTGCACCAACATCAGTCAAGCTGCAACCTACACCTGCAATAACGTCACACCAGGAAGCGAACATCCACTGGTCCTCGAACCACACATGGTCCTCAATCTCCCCGTTGATGAGTGCATTGACAACACACATATAGTAACCCGAGAGAAAAGAAAAGAAAAGAAACGAACATAAAGAAACTCCAATAAGTGATCGAAAGCCAAAACAAAGGCAAAAGGAAAGATCGCCTAAAGAAGACAAGTCTCAGACCCCTTAGGCAAGGGCAACAACTCGACACATCCGAGACAAAACTATGCTCAAGCAAAAAGCACAAACCACCAAACCAAAGCTTGAAAACCACAAAGAGCCCCCCTGCACACATGCATGCTCCCCCCTAGCCAATGCAACCCCCTAGACGAATGCATGCAAACCACTTGATAAAAAAAGAGCAGCTGCACCAGCTCAGCTCTGACCGGTCAGAGCGGTCACCACCACCGGTCAGACCGGTGCTGAACATATGAACAGAACCAACCCTCCGCGGTCAGACTAATCACACACAGAGCCTAGAAATGGCTCAAAACCACCTAAAAACCTTCCAAATGCATTCAGGAGTCCAAAACTTGCTAAAACTTCTCCCCCTTGTTGACAATGCATGAATCAAGCCAAAAATGCAAAAACAAAATCAACCTAGAGCTTCTCAAATAGACAAAATTCAACATCGGATGCTACACATGTCCAAATGAGCAAGTTAGATACTCTATAGCTTCGTAATGACATCAACTTCATGGCCACCAAGTTTCACAACCATTGGACAAAGCTAAGATAGAATCGAGCAATTTTGAGCAAGTCCTAAACATGAACAAAATATGTCAAAATGGCAAAGCCACATAAACATCATGCTAGGACAACCATTCTAATCATAAGACCATCACAAACACCCACAAGCACCTCATGTCATGTCAAAGCCACCGGGCCATGTGCCTACTTTTATATATGAGACTTCTCATGGGTAGGCATCATGCAACGGGTTAGCACCCAAAGCAAATTAAATTTAGCACATATGACATGGGAACACATTTTCCAGGCATTTTACATTTCATTTTCAGATTCATATTTGGTACATGAAATGTCTTTGTGACAAATAGGAACTTATGCCCCTCACAAGATAAAGCAAGAGAGCTAAACATTCATGATGGCAAATGAGCCTTGGACCCCATATGATCAAAATAAGCTATCCAATCACAAATTAAGCATAGCCAAGCTACTAAAACATGTCAAGTTCATATAAAGGCATTTACTCACAAGAGAGCATACATGTGACATTTTTCAAAAACATAGCTATTAACCATGGATATAAACCAAGATTATGAAGAGCTAAGCCAAACTAACCATAGCTTACCAAACAAGCTCACAAAGACTTACATAACATTCCATGGTGAACAATGTATATAGGAGAAGCTTTTACTAACATATGCATATGATACAAAATGCATGCAATCTAAGATACAAGGATTCCTATACATCATGTTACATATACCATGCCAAATGCAAGAAATGCACAAAGGAAAACTATACATATGCTACAAAGGAGCTCCGACACACCCAACTCAAGAAATCAAACAAACACCAAGCCCCCCCCCCCAAATGAGTGAAAGTTGCTTGATCTAGGGGTTTGGTGAAAGTATCGGCTAGTTGGTCATGTGTGGGTACATGGATCAAGGCTATCTTCCCTTTCTCTACATTGTCTCTCAGAAAATGATACCTCACTTCTATGTGTTTGGTTTTGGAATGGAGCACTGGGTTCTTTGCAACACGTATGGCACTGGTGTTGTCACATTGAAGTGGAACATGGGTATACTCCTCACCAAAGTCACTCATGGTATATGTGAGCCAAAGGAGCTGAGAGCAACAACTAGCTGCGGCAACGTACTCCGCCTCGGTAGTGGATTGAGCAACACTCGACTATTTGTGGGAAGACCAAGAAACCAAAGAAGATCCCAAGAACTGGCAAGTCCCAGAAGTGGACTTCCTATCCAACCGACACCCAGCAAAATCTGCGTATGAAAAACCATGAAGCGCCAAAGAAGAAGACGCGAAGTACCAAAGGCCGAAGTCGGGAGTGTGACGCAAGTACCTGAATATGCGCTTGACTGCTTGCTGATGCGAAGTCCTTGGAGACGCTTGAAAACGAGCACACAGACGTACCGAGAACTGGATGTCCGGCCTCGTCGCTCTCAAGTAGAGGAGTGACCCGATCATGCTTCAGTACTCCTTCTGGTCCGCGTGTTCACCTTCCTCATCTGCATCAAAATCTGTAGTCGTACTCATAGGCATCGCCATGGCCTTGGAATCCTCCATCTTGAATTTCCTGACAATGTCCTTGGTGTACTTAGCTTGGTGCACAAATGTTACTTCCTTTGATTGCTTGATTTGTAGCCTGGGGAAGAACTGCAACTCACCCATCATGCTCATCTAAAATTCCCTGCTCATATCATCTGCAAACCTTGCAACAAGAGAGTTAGACGAGCCACTAAAGACAATATCATCCATGTAGAGTTGCACAATCAGGATATCTCTGCGCTGCTTGAGTAAAAACAAGGTCTGATCGATCTTCCCCATCTCAAACCGTCTCTCAAACACGAACCCCCTCAACCTACCGTACCAAGCTCTAGGCGCCTTCTTCAACCCATACAACGCTTTCCGCAACTTGTACACCCGGTGGGGTACTTCTCACTCTCAAACCCCGGTGGTTGCTTACATACACTTCTTCCTCCAAAACACCATTCATGAAGGCACTCTTCACATCCATTTGGTGTAACTTGAAACCTTTAGCCACAGAAAAAGCTAGAAGGATCCTGATCGCCTCCAAACAAGCTACGAGGGCAAAGGTCTCCTCGTAGTCGATCCCCTCTTTCTGACTGAACCCCTAAGCAACAAGCCTTGACTTGTTTCTCACCACTGCACCTTTCTCTCCGTCTTTGTTCTTCCACAACCATTTTGTCCCAATCGGCTTACACCCTGGGTGAGGGTCAACCAACTCCCAAACTTGGTTCCTCTCAAAATTTTCCAGCTCCTCATGCATCGAATCAACCCAATTATGATCAGATGGTGCATGTCCAATGTCTTTGGGCTCAAAGGTGGCAACAAAAGCAGCATGAGCGAAATGAGAATTGTTCCAAACCCTCGACCATGTAGTGCGTTCATTCATGTCGCCGATGATCCTTGAAGCTGGGTGATTCACTTGTACTCGCCGAGGAGGTTCTCCTCTTGATGCTACCTCCCCCTCAAAAGTAGCTTCTCCTCGATCTTGGTTTGTCGTTGTAGGTGTGGGAGAGGGTTTGTCCATCATCGTAGTTAAACTAGTAGGTACATGCTCAGCCGCGGGCACCACACCGCCATCTTCATCATCTCCATGTTCATGCTCCTCCTCCTGAAAGATCTCCTCGTCAAGTTCATCGTCACCTACACACTCAAAGACAAGCTGACTACATGGCTGTGTGTTAACACCAAAAATTGGTACAGGAAAGAGACTGACATGTGGGCCGAATTTAGCAGAAGAGGACCATTCGATAGAAGTTTTTTCTCAAAAGCGTTCGGTAGAGGCGTCTGCGGTCGGGAGTACGTCGTCGTTCGGCAGAAGGACTTTTCCACGGGTGGAAGCGAAAAGCATTCGGGAATGCATGATGACATGGATTGAATATAAATAAAGAGATGAATTGATGACGGGTACGAGACAGACATGACGCCATCGTATTAATTTTAGACAATAAATGTTGTAATCGTGGTCGACTAGGAGTCGTGTTAGAGCTAGGGTATAAATATAAACCCTTACTGTTTGTAATAGGGATCGAACAATTTCACAACAAAGCGGCCCCATGCCAACTTTTGAGTCCTTTTAGTCGAGTCGTCGAGTTCCTGGAGAGGGGCCATCGATCCGTCGACCTCCGTAAGTACCGGCAACCTTGTATCATGTCTAGTATCATGCGGTGGATTTAGACTGTGATGCAAGTAGTCTTGTTACCTTGCTTACTATCATGCGGTTTATTCAAGCTTGGTTCAAGAAGGATTCCTTGTTGGATCATGAGTCATGCGGTAGGCTAAGATCTAGCTTGGAGCTAGATATCGGCTCTATTAGATCTGGCAAGATCTAATACATTCATTAAGTTACCATGTGTTGCATTGAATTTTACTCTTTTGTATTTAATTCTTGTAACACTCTTATTGCCCAATTTAGATTGAGTAGATTCGGCTTTATCTTGTTTATTGATCCATGTGTTGCACGCCCAAATTTTTGGCTTGATGTGGCGACTGTGTTAATGCGTTCTCTGATGGCCGAATTCGAATCAATCTAGATTGTCACGTGTTGCGGGTTCAAGCTTGTCGATCTTGCATGGTTTATTCCTTCTCCACAGAACCCAATTCGGCTGTACAGCTGTATTCAGCAATTCCATCACGAGTGAAACACGTTCATGAGCTTGCTTTAAATAATGTATGCTTCTAGCCTTCCATGTTTAGATTGTATCATGCAGTGGATTGATCTATTCTTGGTTGGTGGTGCGATTTCAAACGAGTTGTATCATGCGGTGGATTAAATTGCTTGATGTCGTGCTTGACGGGTTTGAAAGTATCTAGACATGCAGTAGACTAGTGCTTTTGTCCTATGCATGCCTGCTTACCGCAGATTCATGATTATGTTTGGCTTATTATTTATGCTTCATCCTGGATAACCGACTATGGTCACGTGCTGTAACGTTGTTTAAATAAAGACCGTTTTTTCATCATGCTTACGTCACCCATTCGGCAGTGCTCTTTTTACATGCTTTTGTCAATTGCTGAATGATGTTTAAATTGCTGACAGATAGCTTGTTTATAGCTATATGTCGTTCTAAATGGCTTCATAGCCGTAAATACGGAACTGTCTGGTACCACCTGGCAAGTTCCAGATTTTTATCTAACTATTTTCATCCTTTGCCTATTTCAGGGAAAATGGACTGGCATGCTTCCATGTGTGTGAAGCCAGCTAATTGGGCTTGCTGTGTGCTTGGCGTGAGGTGCTAGTTGATCAAGATGCGTGATGTTCAAGCGGTCCTGGATGTTACTTTCGATGAATTGTCTACAAATCATCAATTGATACTGAAGGAAGCTGTGGAACAGTTCCAGCAGAAGTGTATGATGTCGTTTTCCAAGAACAGAGGGGGGTGTACCATTCCTCAGGACAGACATGCCAAGGGTTCTTATGCCTGGAGAAACGGATGTTACTGCCGCTGCGGAGAAACAGGAAGCTTTTGGTATGATTCAGCAAGCCATGGAAGACATAATGGCTAGACACACCACTGCCTTCTTAAATAGCTTCAGACAAATGATGGTTGGTGTCTTTGGCCCAAACGTGGGCAAACATTTTGATCAAGGTGAATCAAGTGCTGCTCCTAATGGCCAACCACCACGTCAAGATGCAAGTGTTCAACCGCCCCAACAAAGTATGAGTGCTCAGCCAACTCAGAAGGTGGGTAGTCAATCGATCCAGCAGAACCCCCATCAAGCGATATCTAATCCACGTACATATGGTGAGATGGCATTCAGTACGACTGGAGTTCAACCTGTCTCTGCCTACAGGATAGCCCCAACAAATAACAGGTTGCAAAGGAACTTGTACGGGAATGGGTATTCAGAATTCATGGACTACAGTGCTATCGATGCTCTCCCGAATCTTGGGTATGGTGCTGCTACAAGGATGCCTACTGTGGGGGGAATCAAGACACTAATGTTGATCTCTTGGTGCAGAGAATGACCGAAGTGCTGCAAAATCAATTCGGTCTAAAGCCTAAGAATCAAGGACACGTGTATACACCTCCTTTCCCAGTATGGTACCACAGGGTGGCATTACCAAATAGGGTTAATTTTCCCATGGAGTTGACCAAGTTTTCAGGGCAAGATGGTACTAGTACTGTGGAACACAACCCGTTACCCGATGCGGCTTGGGGAAGCTTCGCCGATGAAGCTTTCGCATTTAGATACTTCCCTTTGTCCTTGACGGAGCCCAAGATTCACATGGTTCACTTCTCTGCTCGCTCATTCAATCTCGCTCCCGGAAAGATTTGGAGCAGAAATTCCATGCCCATTATTATACCGGCGGTAATTAGAAAAGGCTAATTGATCCGACTACTTTGAGGCGGAGGAGCAATGAAACACCTATGGAGTTCCTCGGGAGATTCGAGAGAGACAAAAAGCATGTGCTTCTCTCCGAACATACCGGATGATCAATTGGCCGGTATGGCCGTAGCGAAAATGTTGCCGCCCATTCGGGAGAAGCTATTCGGGATGGAACTCGATGACCTTGGCCGCTTGTCACACCTACTCGTCATTGATGAGCAATCAATCATATGGCTTCATGAAAGACTCCGGATTTGTTAAGCACAATAATATAGCCGACATCTACAATCGGTTCCTCGAAAAGGCGGATCAAGGAAGTGAGTATGATGATGAAGAGGCAATAGCCGCAAAGCGAAATTGTGTGGGGCATGGAGCCGTTGACGGTGAATCGAGAGGTGGATCAAATAAGCTAAAGGCACCTATTACTTTGATGTAACCAAGGCGGATAAGCTATTTGATTTCCTCGTGAAAGAAGGCCGGATCAAGTTGCCAAAGGGGCATTCTATGCTTCACTCGATGGCGTGAAAGATAAGAAATACTATGGATTTCATGATAGGAATTCTCATTCCATCAATGAATGCAGGGTCTTTAGGATGAGGATTCGTAAAGTCATCCAAGAAGGGCATCTGAAGTTCGATAACAAGATGAAATTGGATGGTAATCCTTTCCCTCAGAACATGATTGGGTTCTTAGTTAACATGGTAAATGCTGTTGAGAAGGGAAAGGTGAAAGTTCTGACCTCAGAAAAAGCAAAGCAGGATGGCTCAGTTGATCCCACTCGACAAGTCACATTTGAGCAGATTAACAAGAAAGAGCCTCGCTTCCTGAAAAGTCCAATCGAAGTGGGTGAATCCTCTAAACCTAGAGTGACTTCGCGCATCCTCCTCAATAAATGGCAGCACCAGCAAGAAAAGGAACGCTACAAGAAGCACAAGTATGAAGAGGAGAAGCAGAGATATGAAGAAGAAGAATACATGCGAGAGCAAGAGCATGCACATTGGGGATGTGCCTTCTTCGGTACACCGTTGGAACGAGGGTTTGAAGCTTCCCACACGGAATAACTGTCCCGAATGCAGCGACAGGTATACCGAATACAGGTAAGATATTGCCAATCTCAGATCCATCCATGAAAGAATTGGAAGGGTGCATCCTAGTGATGGTCAGCGCCTAAAAATAAATGATATTGATGATCAACCAAGGAAAAGATATGCTGATCACAGGTGGGTTGATCATGAGGAGGAAGAAGATCAGGGGTATGTCTGGCAAAAGGGACAGTGGTGCCCGCCTGGTTTAAGGAGAAGCCAGAAGAGAAGGGTGCAGCACTTAAGTTAGGACCATGTGTGGTTCGAGGACCGGTGTATGGTCGCTTCCTTGTGTGATGAGTGATTGACAACGTTGTGTGGACTGACTCTTGGCTAAGTATTGCAGGTGCAGGTTGCGGCTTGACTGGTGTTGGTGCAGGTGAAGAACTAGCGCGAAAGGTCGTCGCCGGTGAGGCCTCCAGGTGTGGAGAAGACAAGTAGGCTTCGTTCGAGGGACCCGGTGGCCGGCGGGGTTTAGTGCGGGCCGCATGGTGGCATGAACAAGAAGATGAAGTCATAGACGGTTTCTTGGTTGAGCCTCAAAACCAAGGTCGAGCCGGGACTACGTGGGAGCCGAGTCATGAGTGGAGATTGGCGGAGGCTACATCGAGTTCGCGGGGTTTCCGGTGGTTCACCGTAAAACCACCGGGTTCCCCGGTTGATCAACAAAGCCATGATCGAAAAACCGAAGACGGTCTTTGCGGCAGGCCGCCGCACCGGTCCGACCGGTGGGTACCGGTCCGACCGGTGGGGAGCACCGGTCCGACCGGTGTGCGATGACGCGGTCCCGAGACTTCGAAGCGGAGGACACGCGTCGGGATTGCATGGCTTGCGTCGAGGCTACGCGAGGTGCGGTCGCCGGCATCGGTCCGATGGTGAAGGCATGAAGACTTCCAAATCCGCCCTTGAGGGGCTTGTATCCCTAGTTAGTAGGAAAGGACATTTTAGACTTTCGGTTGCCTCCATATAACCCAAGACGTGAGAGGATGGCAGCCAACTCTTGGAACCCTAGCTCATTTTTTTCCTATTTTCCTTCTTATTTTCCTTAGGTTTTCTATAGGACTAGCAAGAGAGCTTCATGGAGAGATCTTGTTGAGAGGGATGGATGATCGAGCGGCTTGCTAGACCTTGTATGAACCTTTGTTTCATGTATAGATGATTCGGCGTGGTTCCTCAAGGTTTGGATGTGTTTTCCCCGGTTGTTCTTGGTGGTGATTTTTGGAGCCCTCTCTTGGTGATTTCTTTGGGTTGTTTCCGGACCTCTCTCTTGGGGATTTGATGGGGGAAATTTGTGGGAACCCTTTGTGGTTCTTTGGGCCGTGATTCCCCTTCCAAATCCGTGAGTAAAGCCGCTCAATTTTGGGGTTTCTTGAGTTCTTGGGTTGGAAGTGCTCTTGGCGGGATTTCCTTGATTCCTCCTTTTTCGACGAGTTTTGGTGGGATTAAACTTGGCTATGGACTCCTCATGAGGTGTTCCTAATATCCTCAAAGTCTTGTTCAAGTTCGTGGAGCGATTCGGGAGATCGAGGTTTGGATTTGGGGGAGTTGACCCGCCGGCGCCGTTCATCCCGAGCTGCCCGAGTGCTACACCCCGGTCCGACCGGTGCTCATGACCGGTCCGACCGGTGTAACCCTCGGTGGGTTTTTGCTTGGGTGAACGTCCGGGTGTGTTCGCCGTTGTCCCGTGTTGCCGCCGTTTCGAGTTTGGGTCGGTTTGGTGGTCGGTTGGCCTTGTTTGGTGCTTTGGGGGCTTTCGGCCGTGACCGGTCCGACCGGTGTGTCTCACCGGGCTCGACCGCCGTGGAGCCACTTAGTGAAAGTTGCTCGGTTTCACCCGGCAGGGGACCGGTCGACCGGTGGTTCTCATCGTCCGACCGGTGTGGGTCTCGTAGACTCGAGGTTTGGTGTTCCGCCGCGTTCTCGGGTCGGAAGGTTGTGTGTTGGTTCCTAGGTCCGGTGGCACTCCGGTGGCTATGTTGGCTTGACCAACTTGGGTAGTGAGTTGGAGAAGTGTGTTGGAAGCCGCATTCATCTTGTTGGAGTTTCCATCTCCTTCGAGAAGAATTTTTATCGGCTCCCATTCACTCCCCCCCCCTCTCCGGTTCGCCGTATCGGTCCTTCAAGTGGTATCGCAGCCGCTTCGGGTCTTTATTGACTCTAACCGGTCTAAGATCCAAGGATGGCATACCGGGAACGGGGTTCGGGTCCTCCACACTTCGATGGCAAGAACTACCGGATGTGGAGCAAGCGGATGGTTGCGTTCCTCCACGGAAAGGGTCGGATCTTTTGGGATGTCACGATGGACACAAAGCTATGTCCGGACGATGGACTTCCTCGTTCCGGATCGAGGGACGGATTCGACGCCAACAATAAGGCGATCGACTACTTGTTTCGTGCTTTGTGTCGGCCCCGAGTTCGATCGAGTGCACACCGAGCACCCGGCTTGTAGAATTTGGACGGTCTTGAAGGAGGCTCATGTTGGGAATGCCCGAGTGTTCGGGCACGGATGTATGCGACCTACCGGAGAGAGTATGAGAACTTCACTCATCTCCCCGGTGAGTCCATCGATGCCTTGTTTCGAGAGGTTCACGGTAGTTGTGAACAACATGAGGGCCAATGTGGATGTGCTCTCGTACGATGATCATGATAGAGCGATCAAGCTCTTACACTCTTTGGATCGTACGATTTGGGGCGGAAAGTTTGAGGCCATTGTGGAGTCGGAGAAGTATGACACTCTAACGGTGAACGAGCTGTTCTCGAAGCTCAAGTCTACTGAGGTGGATAGGGGCATGACTGCCAAGCTCGAGGGACCGACTGATTACCATAGTCTTTCCCTCGTTGGTGGTTCGAAAGGAAAGGCTAACACTAACCCATCCACTAGGATGTTCTCTTTTTCCTCTTTGATGTCTATGCCAGATGAGGAGTTCGACGAGCTTGGAGAGGACGAGCTGGCGCTCCTGACGAGGCGGTTCGAGAGGCTGCACGAGAACCGAGTGAACATGAGGAGGAACACGAGGACATGCCGCAAGTGCGGCAAGACCGGACACTATTTTGCCGAGTGTCCGAAGGTGAACAACCATGACAAGCACAAGTTCATGGACAAGACGAAGAAGTCCAAGAAGAAGGATCATGAACATGGGAAGAAGGCTTGGTCTCGAAAGAAGATGAAGAGATCGAGCGACATCGAGTCCGATTCCGAGGACACGTCTTCAAGCTCGAGTGATGAAGACGAAGAGGATGACAAGAAGAAGAAGAAGAAGAAGATGATGAAGAACAAGAAGAAGAAGAACCTCGGCAAGTACCTCAACGGCCTTTGTGTGACGGGCATAAGCCTCAAGGACGACTTCTGCGGCATAGCTCGCAGCTTCGAGCGAAGAAGAGAAGCCGAAGGACGCCTCGGACTTGGATTCCGAGGATGATGTATGTGATGAGCTCTCTTCTTTGCGCAAGGAGAATGAGGAGTTGGTTGACTTGCTTGATAATCGCGATCACATGCTTAGAGAGGCTAAGAAGCTTAGGAAGGAGCTTAGATCTTTGCTCGAGGATGCTAGGACTAGAGTGGCCGAGCCATAAACACATGTTCTTGATAGCAAGCTTGAAATTTATTCTTATAAGGCTAGCCCCGTTGTTTCGATGAGAATGATTGTGCTTGATTGCTCTGCTTTCCTAGTTGACTTGATCGATCTTAGGGAGAAGTATGCCTCCAAGTGTGAGGAACTAGATGTGCTTAGGGTTGAGTTGGCCGAGCTACAATCTAGACCCACTTTGCTTGGTGGTTGCACTTCTTGCCCTAGTTTGCATGAGAAAATTGCCGAGCTCCATTATCGCATTGTTTCGCTTGAGGCTGATTTGAAAGTGCATATTCCTACTTCTTGCTCTACATGTGAGTTGCATGCTATGAAGAATTTGGATCTTGCAAAATGTGTTGGTCGCTTGCAAGATGAGAATGATAAGTTGCGTGAAGCGCTAATTTGGTTGTCGAGTCAAGAACCTCGGCTTGGTATGATGATGGCTAGCCGTAAGCGCTTTGACGTTTGGGCTTTGGGATTTGGTAAGGTTGGTGAGGGCGGTGTTGAGAGAGAAAGGAAATTTGGGAATGTTTCAATTCCACCACAACCAACACCCAAAGACAAGTTTGTTTCCAAGCCAAACCAACCAAGAGAAAAAACGAGTGAGAAGGCAAGTGAAAAGCCTAGTGAGAAACCAAGTGAGAAGCCTTGTGAAGAGCCTCATCCCAAGCCTAAGCCCGGATCAATCTGTTTCCATTGTGAGTTTTGTGGAAAGTTTGGTCACAAGAGAGCATTTTGCTTCAAGAGGAAGCGTGAGGAGAGAATGACGAAGGAGTGGGCCAACAAGGACAAGTACCACCCTTCCGATGGTGTACTTGAGCCTCGTGTGCGCTTGCCCGGGGCCAAGGCGAGTGTGAGGACGAGTTCGGGCTTGGGGAGAGCGGAAGGCCGTTGGAGGTGCGCGCCCGGGCTACACCGGTCGGACCGGTGTGGGGCACCCGGTCGGACCGGTGCGGCTGGACGGTAGCGCTTGGGTTTCGTGCTCGTACGGGTGCGAGGGTTGTTTCGGAGGTCGTGGTTCTAGTGGTTGGTCCGGAAAGTTTGCGGGAGGTCGGCTTGCTAGGCATTCTCCCCCTCGAGCTCTCTATGGGGATGGGAGGAGTCATGGCTTTGAGAAGGAGAGGAGGGATGGTCCACGGGCTTTCTTTCGTGGTTTTGGTCCTCCTCCGGGTAGAGAGGTTTGGTTACGTCATGGTGGTTACCGTGGTGGTGTTCGTGGAGGTAGCTTTGGTAGGAAAGATGGTTTGGTTTGTGCTAACCCCACTTTCGAGCAAATGGCTAGGCACCGGTTTTACACATTTGGAACTAACCCCGGTGTTGAGTCGTTTGCTCGCTCTCGCTCTTGGTTTTGAGTTGCGGTGGATGGCCCGGAGAACGTTTGGTTGATATCGGGGGTGGTTCTTCGTCTTCATATCCCGGTGGTGACATGTAGGTGCATCACTTTCGGGGATGGTGGACAAGGATGAGAGAATTGTGAAGAAATGATAATGGTAAGTGTATTTGTGACCTATCCGATTTGTGTAGGGTGAGCTTTGTATGCTCTTTGGCCCTAGTGCATGTGTTTAGGGGGAGCTTGTGAGTTTTGTGCTCTTTTGTTCCTTTGCCGGTGGTGTCGAGCCCTTTTTGCCTCCCCTCGAGGAGCCGGTCGTTTGTGAGCTTGGTGTGTGGGAGCTCCTTTGTAGCATATGTATAGTTTCCTTTTTGCATTTCTTGCATTTGGCATGGCATATGTAACATGATGTATAGGCATCCTTGTATGTTACTTTGCATGCTTTTTGTATCATATGCATTGGTTAGGAAAAGCTTCTCTCATATACATTGTTCACCATGGAATGAGATATATGTTTTTGTGACCTTGTTTGGTATGCTATGGTTAGTTTGGCTTAGCTCTTGATGATCTTGATGAATAATCCATGGTTGATGGCTATGTTTTTGAAAATGTCACTTGTATGCGCTCTCATGTGTAAAAGCCTTTACATGATCTTGACATGTTTTAGTGGCTTGGCTATGCTTAATTTGTGGTTGGATAGCTAGTTTATTGATCATATGGGGCCAAAGGCTCATTTGCCATCATGAATGTTTAGCCCTCTTGCTTCATCTTGTGGAGGGGCATAAGTTCCTTTTTGTCGCAAAGACATTTCATGTACCAATTATAAATCTGCAAATGAAATGAAAAATGCTTGGAAAATATGCTCCCATGTCATATGTGCTGAATTTAATTTGCTTTGGGTGCTAAACCGTTGCATGATGCCTACCAATGAGAAGTCTCATACGTAGAAGTAGGCACATGGCTCGGTGGCTTTGACATGACATGAGGTGCTTGTGGGTGTTTGTGATGGTCTTATGATTAGAATGGCTGTCCTAGCATGAAGTTTGTGTGGATTTGCCATTTTGATATCCTTTGATCATGTTTAGGACTTGTGAAACTTGGTGATAATGTAGTTGAGATCGATACGAAGTCAGTAGAGTATCTAACTTGCTCATTTGGACATGTGTAGCATTCTTTGTTGAATTTTGTCTATTTGAGAAGCTCTAAGTTGAATATTTTGCATTTCGGCTTGATTCATGCATTGCCAACGAGAGGGAGAAGTTTGAGCTTGAAAAAGCATGTTGTACGCATTTAGAAGGTTTTCAAGTGGTTTCGAGCCATTTCGGGCTCTCGTTGTGCACCGGTCCGACCGGTGAAGAGCATCGGTCTGACCGGTGTGAGTGCTGGTCCTGTACACATGTTAGGCACCGGTCTGACCGGTGGCGATGACCGGTCTGACCGGTGTGAGCTGAAGTTGCTGCAGCTGCCCTGTTTTCAGCTGGTTTGCATGCATTCATCCAATGGGAGGTGCATTGGTTCAGGGGGAGCTTGCATTTGTGCAGGGGGGGCTCTTTGTGGTTGTTCGAGCTTTGATTCGGTGGTTTGCGCTCTTTGCTTGAACTTTTCTTTGTCTCGGATGTGTCGAGCCATTGCCCTGGCCTAAGGGGTCCGAGACTTGTCTTCTTCAAGTGATCTTGTTCTTTGCCTTTGTTTGGCTTTCAATCGCTTGTTGGAGTTTCTTTTTGTTCATTTCTTTTCTTTTTATTTTCTCTCTTGTTACTTTCGTGTGGGTGTTGTCAATGCACTCATCAAGGGGGAGATTGAGGAGCATGAGTGGTTCGAGGACCGGTGGATGGTCGCTTCCTTGTGTGATGAGTGATTGACAACATTGTGTGGACTGACTCTTGGCTAAGTATTGCAGGTGCAGGTTGCGGCTTGACCGGTGTTGGTGCAGGTGAAGAACAAGCGCGAAAGGTCGTCGCCGGTGAGGCCTCCAGGTGTGGAGAAGACAAGTAGGCTTCATTCCAGGGACCCGGTGGCCAGCGGGGTTAAGTGCGGGCCGCATGGTGGCATGAACAGCAAGATGAAGTCATGGACGGTTTCTTGGTTGAGCTTCAAAGCCAAGGTCGAGCCGGGACTACGTGGGAGCCGAGTCATGAGTGGAGATTGGCGGAGGCTACATCGAGTTCGCGGGGTTTCCGGTGGTTCCCCAGAAAACCACTGGGTTCCTTGGTTGATCCACAAAGCCAAGACCGAAAGAACCGAAGACGGTGCTTCGACGGCGCCGGACCGGCCCGACCAGTGGGTACCGGTCTGACCGGTGGGGAGCACCGGTCTGACCGGTGTGCGACGACGTAGTCCGGAGACTTCGAAGCGGAGGACACGCGTCGGGATCGCATGGCTTGCGTCGAGGCTATGCAGGGTGCGGTCGCCGGGCATCCGTCCGATGGTGAAGGCATGAAGACTTCCAAATCCGACCTTGAGGGGCTTGTATCCCTAGTTGGTAGGAAAGGGCATTTTAGACTTTCGGTTGCCTCCATATAACCCAAGAGGTGAGAGGATGGCAGCCAACTCTTGGAACCCTAGCTCATTTGTTTTCCTATTTTCCTTCCTATTTTCCTTATGTTTTCTATAGGACTAGCAAGAGAACTTCATGGAGAGATCTTGTTGAGAGGGATGGATGATCGGGCGGCTTGCTAGACCTTGTATGAACCTTTGTTTCATGTATAGATGATTCGGCGTGGTTCCTCAAGGTTTGGATGTGTTTTCCCCGGTTGTTCTTGGTGGTGATTTTCGGAGCCCTCTCTTGGTGATTTCTTTGGGTTGTTTTCGGGACCTCTCTATTGGGGATTTGATGGGGGAAATTTGTGGGAACCCTTCGTGGTTCTTTGGGCTGTGATTCCCCTTCCAAATCCGTGAGTAAAGGTGCTCGATTTTGGGGTTTCTTGAGTTCTTGGGTTGGAAGTGCTCTTGGCGGGATTTCCTTGATTCCTTCTTTTTGGACGAGTTTTGGTAGGATTAAACTTGGCTATGAACTCCTCATGAGGTGTTCCTAATATCCTCAAAGTCTTGTTCAAGTCCGTGGAGCGATTCAGGAGATCGAGGTTTGTATTTGGGGGAGTGGACCCGCGGGTGCTGTTCATCCCGAGCTGCCCAGGCTACACCGGTCTGACCGGTGCTCATGACCGGTCTAACCGGTGCAACCCTCGGTGGGTTTTTGCTCGGGTGAACGTCTGGGTGGGTTCGTCGTTGTCTCGTGTTGCTACTTGTTTCGAGTTTGGGTCGGTTTGGTGGTCGGTTGGCTGTTTGGTGCTTTGGGGGCTTTTTCGGCCGTGACCGGTCCGACCGGTGTGTCTCACCGGCTCGACCGGTGTGGAGCCACTTAGTGAAAGTTGCTCAGTTTCACCAGCAGGGACCGGTCTGACCGGTGGTGCTCACCGGTCTGACCGGTGTGGGTCTGTAGACTCGAGGTTTGGTGTTCCGCTGCGTTCTCGGGTCGGAAGGTTGTGTGTTGGTTCCTAGGTCCAGTGGCACTCCAGTGGCTACGTGGGCTTGACCAACATGGGTAGTGAGTTGGAGAATAGTGTTGGAAGCCGCGTTCATCTTGTTGGAGCTTCCATCTCCTTCGAGATAAATTTTTATCGGCTCCCATTCACTCCCCCCTCTCTGGTTCGCCGTATCGGTCCTTCATTAAGGAATCATGAATTGAAGCAGGCGGGAATGAAGAAAATGTCACACCCTGAAATTTCCAATTTCAGAATGTGAATAGGAAGAAAAACTTAAACAACGATTTAGTCTAAATTTTAAAATCTTGCCCAACTTTCATTTTTATTTACAGGAAATATAGCATAGGAAAAATCCTTTGTTTGATTTTCTAAATTAAATAAAAGTTATGTGTGTTGCATTCATGTCGGTGCATTGTTTTTGGGTGTTTGGATTCAAATCCTGGTTTGAATTCAAATTGGTTTGCTTGTTTAGAAAGGGAATAGGATTTCGAAAAAAAGAAAGAAGAAAGCCAGCTAGCCTCCCAGCCCAGCTTTCGCCGCGGCCCAGCACCGCGATGTCCGCTGGCAGCCCCTCAGCTCCTTCCCGCGTCCGCTCGTCGCCCGCACCCGCCCCGGCCTCGCTCGCGCGTGCGCGGCGGCCCGGCCAGATTTCCCCCGGCCCGGCGCGGCCCGCTTGCCACCGTCCCCGCGAGCGCCGCCTCTTGTCGCCCGACGGGTGGAGGCCGCCCATCATCCGCTTCCTCGCGCCCCCCGCCGCGCCTTGCGACCGAGCCGGGGTCGAGCTCGGGTTGGACCCCGACTCGGCGTCCGTGCCGCGCCCCCCGCGTGGGCCCGCGTGCCAGGGCGACCCCCTCGCCCTATTTAAGGCGCCGCCGGTCCCCGTGTCGCCCTATCCCGAGCACCAAGCCGCCGCCTCCTAACCCTAGCCGGCTGCCGCCAAGAGCCTGCCGCGCCGTCGCTCGTTCGTCGCCTATCCGCCGTTGGGGAGCCCGCTAGTCAAACCGCGTGAAGGTGAGGAGCACACCGGTTGTTTTAGCGCGCGTTTCCTTGCGTCCCAGCGCTTCCTCGGCTTCATCGGAGCTCCGCCACCGCGGTAGCTCGCCGCGCGCCGTCGCCCCTCGCCGTCGCCGCCGGAAAGGTTACCTCGGTGGTCGCCGGGCGCTCGCCGTCGTCCCGTGCCACCCCCACGGCAATCGGTGCACCACGGCGTCGTGTGGCGTTTGCGCCGCCGCTCGCCGGCGTTGTGCCGCCGTACTTGCCCCGCCGCCGGCCGATTCCCCCGTCGCTGGCCGCCTGCTTGAGACCGTGGCCGCCGGATCCTTGATCCACGGCCTAGATCGGTTCGACCCCCGGAGTCAAACTAGTCAATACCGGTCAACCACCCTTATCCGCCGCATTAGATCTCCACCGTCCGATGGTGATCCTGTGGTTCAGATCCACCTCTTAATGTTAGTTGCGCACTTTTGGAAATAAAACCCCGAGTTTCTTCGGATTTACAACCCGGTCCTCCCACCTTAAAAAACCTTTACGTATAGGTCTGTTTTCTTCGGTTTAGCCCGAAAACATAAAGTTCTTTACTGATTAGTCCTAAAATTTGTTTTAGCCATAACTTAGTCGTTTTAGCTCCGTTTTTACCGTTTTTATGTCCATGCGATCATCTCGACGAGTAGGAGGACTTTTTGCTCCTGTTTAGTTCTGTTAGTACTGTTTGGTGATTGTTTCTTATTTTATTCCATTGTATGCTTCTATGTGAATGATGTGGCGCGTAGAAGACGGTTCGTTCGTGGAATACGTCGGAGTTGAAGATTTCCAAGGTCTTGAGCAGCAGCACACGTTGGTAGAAGGCAAATCCTTGCTGCATTCCCGTTGATCCAATTACAACATGCATTTTAAGTACACCATTATTTATTATTGCTTTGCATTAAATTGACGGGTCCTACTATTAAGGTTTGACTAGTTTTGTTTAACCTGTACCTTGATCAACCTGGGTTTATGTTTATGTTGGGTAGACCATGCTTAGTTGCTCAACTTGGGTTTATGGTGGTTTTGATGAACAATAATGTTAATCTTGCTTTTTTTTATACTGTACCTTTCATTAAACAAGATCACCTGTGTTAATCGGAACATGGAGAACCACCCAGGAAAACAGTGCTACCACAAGACATATGGCTCTGTCTTGGCTTATTAATTAGTGAACTAGGTGTTAGGTATGCTTTAACTGATAAGGGTTGGGGGCTGGTGGGTAGTGGCATATGGACCTGCTCGGGCATAGGTGTGAGCTTAGCTAAGACACGGTACTCGTCCGGGGGCTTTATACGTTGCACCGACCGGTAAACTAGCGGGCGACCTTCATCCGGGGATCTTTGTAACGGCCTCGTAGCGTCCCTATGCAATCACACCCCGGTAGTGTGGTATGGTGCCCGATCGGCATCGCATGCTTGGGTCTAAAGTTCTTCGGAACTTTTACGCGACTTGTGGGTAAGATGTACGACGTACGCGAGTGTAAAACTAACTAGTTAGTCATGCCCACGGTCAAGGGCGGCCTGGACCCTCACATGAGTAAACTATGGAAGATGGATTAAACTTGCTGCATTTGCTTTCGTTCATGATGATGATGCTTATGTTAATCTCTGGGTTGGTATAAACTTACATTTGCTAGTAATTCAGCTTGCTTAATAAAATTTGACCAACTAAAATGCTGATCTGCTATGCAACCACAAGCTTCCACCATAAAGTCTTTGCATGTTGTTATAGATCTTTTCCCTTGTTGAGTACGACATGTGCTCATGCTTGTTGTTCTTTTATATGCATCTACACAACCCGGTTGCTTGCTCGGACGGACGCTTTGAAGACTTTCCCGGAGAGTTCGGTGGTTTCTAGGCGAGCGTGCCACCGCCGTCGCTCGTGGAGACATCCTTTACCGCTGCTAATACTCGCTTATGTTACGATTTTGAGACATTCGGTCATGTAATAAAGTTTTAATGCTTTGTTTACGCCTTTACATTGTGTTTTGGTATACACCGAGTCAACGCATGTGTGAAACTTGATCCCGGCGCACATGTGTTCTATGCATTCGGGTTTGCCCTTAAATGCGGGTGTGTCAAAGTGGTATCGAGCCGTGTTGATCGTAGGACGTTAGCCTAGTTAGAAACTGGTTGAACATGAGGACTATAATCATCGAGAAGCCATGCTTACTCCGTGCTATGCTTTAATTCCATTCTTAATATACCTATCCTTGATCTTACCCCCATCCTTGGTATTCTACATGGTATGTATCTTATCTTGGTCAATCTTTTCATTCTATGTTACCTTGTTCTTGCTTTAGGAAATCTTTAGCATCTATTCTATGCTCTCTAACCTTTCCCTACCTTTACCCTACCTGTGTTCACAGTGTTCTCAGTTATCTAATGACCCTATCGTGTTCAAGCTGAAGATCTTCCTTAGGATCTAGGTTCTTTAGGCTTTATCCTTATGAAGTCACTAGTCACGATCGACGATTAGGTGTGCTTAGTTTAGTGGTGTATTTCAATGCTTGATCTTGTGTTAATGCTTGATTTGGATCTTTGATTGAGTGCGGTGTGTTGTGGGTTGATAACCACAATGACATTGGTTTAGTTTAAGTTTGCTTAGTTGGGGTTAATCTTTGTCTCAACCATCCTTTTATCTTGCACACTCCTAATCCTTTATTAAATCTTTACTCATCTACTTTGGAATCCATCTTGCTGCAAATCTGTTCTCGTCAACTTTCGACACAGCAGTAGTGTTTTGTGTATATCTCGAGCTACAGAGCTCCAATTGATGTAAAACAAGTTGGGTTAGTTCACAAATTTCATAACCAATTTTCTATCGAAACTTCAGCCCCATCCAATACATATTCTGGGAGCTATGCATGAGACATGGGAGTGGTCAGAATCTGTAAAACTCTGTTGACACATCGAATTCATTATTTTATATCTTGGGCTATAGACCTCCGTTTGAGGCAAATCCAGTTGGGGAAGTTCAGAAATTTCGTGGGTGTTTGTCTGTACAAAATTCAGCAATTTTGATCACATAATCGGAGAGGGATACCCGAAACTTTGGAGTTACCTGAATCTGTTAGCACAGCTGGTATACCTGACTTGTTTATTTTATATCTGAAGTTATAGAGCTCCGATCGAGGTGATTCCAGTTGGGCTAGTTCCATAATTCCATTATGTTTTATTGTTCAAAAGCACATAATATTTGGTTATCCATGTTGAGAGTTATACCTGAATGTTTGGAGTCGACAGAATCCGTCTTAAACTGGAAGTCTGCGCTGCTTAATCTTTTGAGCTTTTCTCTTTGTGCAATCATCTAAGTCAATGTTCCTAACACTCAGATGGTGAACACCAGGTCCGGGTCAGGTGTTGATCAACCTCCAGTGACACGCCAAGGACGAGGCAGCAGCTCAGGCAGTGCACAGCAACCACCAATGGATCCGGCCATGCAACAGTTCTTCCAGAATCAGCTACAACTCTTGGAGAACCTGACCAACACTGTGGCCAACATGCAGGCCCAAGCCAACAACCCACCTCAGCCACCACCACAGCAGCCGGCGCCCATGAACAAGCACGGGGAGTTCATGAGCCATCATCCGCCGCTTTTTCACCCATGCTGCCGATCCGCTTGATGCCGATGATTGGCCGAAGACCGTGGGCAAGATGCTCAACACGGCTCGGTGCGAAGATAGAGAGAAGGTCCTATTTGCTTTGCGGGACGACTCCAAGGTTCGGCAGGGAGCATGGTGGGATGCTTACACTACCGCTCATGCTACTCCAAACGCCATCACCTGGCGGGAGTTCACCGTGAGCTTCGGGAACCATCACATTCCCCGGGTTGATGAGGCCGAAGAAGAAGGAGTTCCTCTATCTCCAACGGGGGGGAATGTCGGTGACGGAGTACGGGAGCCCGGTTCATCGAGCTCTCTCGCTATGCACCGGAGGAGGTGGCGAGATGACCCGAAGAAGCGGGAGCGCTTCATGGAGGGATTGGGCCGGACCGCTTTGGTATCGGTCGACATCTCACACCTTTCCGTCTTTCCGGCACTCGTTAGACAAGGCCATCACCCCGGAGGCCATGCGCATGGAATTGGGAAATACGAAGAGGAAGGCCACTACTTATGCGCGGTTTGGGAGCAACACTCGTCCCCGTTTCATTCCCTCTGCAGGGAACAACTCCCCATGTTGGAGGTTCGGGAGGTAACTCGGGCAAAAACGAGTTTCGGCGGAACAATCAACCTTTCAAGCACCCCATTCAAGAGTTGCAGCATTCCACTCCACAGACTCCACGCCCCAATGACCAGCATACTAGTCAGAACACCCCAGCAGGAACCCTAGTGAGACCAAGTGCACCAAGTACTCCTGTTGGTAATACATGCTTTAAGTGTGGAGAGACCGGTCACTATGCTAACAACTGTCCTCAGAGGAGCGTCCCGAATACCCCGGTGCGAGTCAGCAGATGAGGAATGGAAACCAGACCCCGCAAAGCGCTAAGGGACGACGAGCTCCGCTCGTGGTAGGCCGAACCACATAAATGCAATGACCGTGTTGGGTATGTTCTCTATCAACATTGTTTTCACATCAGTTCTACCATGTCGTTCTCGAAATCTATCTTTATCTTTCCGAATCTCGAGGACAAGATTTCTTTTAGGGGGGTAGATTTGTCACACCCTGAAATTTCCAATTTCAGAATGTGAATAGGAAGAAAAACTTAAACAACGATTTCGTCTAAATTTTAAAATTTTGCCCAACTTTTATTTTAATTTATAGGAAATATAGTATACGAAAAATCCTTTGTTTGATTTTCTAAATTAAATAAAAGTTATGTGTGTTGCATTCATGCCGGTGCAATGTTTTTGGGTGTTTGGATTCAAATCCTGGTTTGAATTCAAATTGGTTTGCTTGTTTAGAAAGAGAATAGGATTTCGAAAAAAAAGAAATAAGAAAGCCAGCTAGCCTCCCAGCCTAGCTTTCGCCGCGGCCCAGCACCTCGAAGTCCGCCGGCAGCCCCTCAACTCCTTCCCACGGCCGCTCGTCGCCCGCGCCCGGCCCGGCCCTCGCTCGCTCGCACACAACGGCCCGGCTAGATTTCTCGGCCCCGGCGCGGCCCCGCTTGCCACCGTCCCCGCGAGCGCCGCCTCCCCCGTCGGCCCGACGGCGGGGGCCACCCATCATCCGCTTCCTCGCGCCCCCCGCCGCGCCTTGCGACCGAGCCGGGGTCGAGCTCGGGTTGGACCCCAACTCGGCGCCCGTGCCGCGCCCCCGCCGCGTGGGCCGGGTGCCGGGCGACCCCCTCGCCCTATTTAAGGCGCCGCCGGTCCCCGCGTCGCCCTATCCCGAGCACCGAGCCGCCTCCTCCTAACCCTAGCCGGCCGCTGCAAAGAGCCCGCCGCGCCGTCGCTCGTCCGTCGCCCCGTCCGCCGTTGGGGAGCCCGCCGGTCAAACCGCGTGAAGGTGAGGAGCACACCGGTTGTTTTAGCGCGCGTTTCCTTGCGTCCCAGCGCTTCCTCGGCTTCGCCGGGAGCTCCGCCACCGTGGTAGCTCGCCGCGCGCCGTTGCCCCTCGCCGTCGCCGCCGGGAAGGTTACCTCGGTGTTCGCCGGGCGCTCGCCGTCGTCCCGGTGCCACCCCCGGCAATCGGTGCACCCCGGCGCCGTGTGGCGTTTGCGCCGCCGCACCCGCCCCGCCGCCGGCCGCTTCCCCCGTCGCTGGCCGCCTGCTTGAGACCGTGGCCGCCCAATCCTTGATCCACGGCCCAGATCGGTTCGACCACCGGAGTCAAACCAGTCAATACCGGTCAACCACCCTTATCCGCCGCATTAGATCTCCACCGTCCGATCGTGATCCTGTGGTTCAGATCCACCTCTTAACGCTAGCCGCGCGCTTTTGCAAATGAAACCCTGAGTTTCTTCAGATTTACAACCCGGTCCTCCCACCTTAAGAAACCTTTACGTATAGGTCCTGTTTTCTTCAGTTTAGCCCGAAAACTTAAAATTCTTTACAGATTAGTCCTAAAATTTGTTTTAGCCATAACTTAGTCGTTTTAGCTCCGTTTTTAGCGTTCTTTATGTCCACGCGATCGTCTCGACGAGTAGAAGGACTTTTGGCTCCTGTTTAGTTCTGTTAGTACTGTTTGGTGATTGTTTCTTATTTTATTCCATTGTATGCTTGTATGTGAATGATGTGGCGCGTAGAAGACTGTTCGTTCGTGGAATACGTCGGAGTTAAAGATTTCCAAGATCTTGAGCAGCACCACACGTTGGTAGAAGGCAAGTCCTTGCTGCATTCCCGTTGATCATATTACAACATGCATTTTAAGTACACCGTTATTTATTATTGCTTTGCATTAAATTGATGGGTCCTACTATTAAGGTTTGACTAGTTTTGTTTATACTGTAGCTTGATCAACCTGGGTTTATGTTTATGTTGGGTAGACCATGCTTAGTTGCTCAACTTGGGTTTATGGTGGTTTTGATGAACAACAATGTTAATCATGCTTTTTTTTTATACTGTACCTTTCATTAAACAAGATCACCTGTGTTAACCGGAACATGGAGAACCACCCAGGAAAACAGTGCTACCACAAGACATATGGCTCTGTCTTGGCTTATTAATTAGTGAACTAGGTGTTAGGTGTGCTTTAGCTGATAAGGGTTGGGGGCTGGCGGGTAGTGGCGTATGGACCTGCTCGGGCGTAGGTGTGGGCTTAGCTAAGACACGGTACTCGTCCGGGAGCTTTATATGTTGCACTGACCAGGTAACCTAGCGGGCAGCCTTCATCTGGGGACCTTTGTAACGGCCTCGTAGCGTGCCTATGCAATCACACCTCGGCAGTGTGGTATGGTGCCTGATCAGCATCGCATGGTTGGGTCTAAAGTTCTTCGGGACTTTTACGCGACTTGTGGGTAAAGATGTACGACGTCTGCAGAGTGTAAAACTAACTAGTTAGCCGTGCCCACGGTCAAGGGCGGCCTGGACCCTCACATGAATAAACTATGGAAGATGGATTAAACATGTTGCATTTACTTTCATTCATGATGATGATGCTTATGTTAATCTCTGGGTTGGTATAAACTTACATTTGCTAGTAATTCAGCTTGCTTAATAAAATTTGTCCAACTAAAATGCTGATCTACTATGCAACCACAAGCTTCCACCATAAAGTCTTTGCATGTTGTTATAGATCTTTTCCCTTGTTGAGTACGACATGTGCTCATGCTTGTTGTTCTTTTATATGCATCTACACAACCCGGTTGCTGCTCAGACGGATGCTTTGAAGACTTTCCTGGAGAGTTCGGTGGATTCTAGGCGAGTGTTCCACTAGTCAGCTGCCTGTGGAGACGTCCTTTACCGCTGCTAATACTCGCTTATGTTACGATTTTGAGACATTCGGTCATGTAATAAAGTTTTAATACTCTCTTTACGCCTTTACACTGTGTTTTGGTATACACTGAGTCAACGCATGTGTGAAACTTGATCCTGGCGCACATGTGTTCTATGCATTCGGGATTGCCCTTAAATCCGGGTGTGACAAGAAAAGACAAATGTGGCGCCCAAAAGACAAACCTGATGAATCTGGTCGTTCGGCTCATAGATGCATGGTATGTTTCCTGCCGAATGAATTCATGGATCCAGCTAATCAAATTGTGCAGGAGGAGACATTGTTAGATGTGGATGAGGCCGAGAAAGTTGGTTTAATGGCACAATTGATGTTGGCCAAGCAAGCTACTTTTGATAAGCCAGCCAAGAATCGGCACATGAGACTGTTGTCCTTGAGAGGGCTTCAATACTTGAGAGAGGCAAAGGCCATTGCACTTGAGATTTATAGAAATTCAGATCTAGTTATAAAACAATTGAATGGCCAATATGAATGCAGAAATGATATCCTGAGGGATTACTACGAGGAGTGCAAAGAAATCTTGAAAAGTTTTCAGTTAATAATTCTACAACATATTCCTAGAGAAAGCAATAGAGAGGCAAACAGGCTAGCTCAAAGTGCTTCGGGTTATAGAGAGAATCAAGAAGTGTTTGCCATCGATGTGTACGCTTGTGGGAGTGATCTAGCAGAACATGATTGGAGAAAAGAAATTGTTGATTATTTGGAGAATCCAGCCCGAAAGGTCTCTAGGAAGCCCAGGTACAAAGCTATAAAGTTTGTTCTTCTTGATGGACGATTGCATTATAAATCCATGGATTGGGTTTTGCTACAATGTCGGGGTTAAGAAGAAGCGAAAAGGATGGTGAGTGAAGTGCACGATGGGCTGTGTGGGGCACATCAGTCGCCTTACCGAATGAAATGGGTCATCAGAAAAACTGGATGTTATTGGCCAACAATGCTTTGAATATTACAAGGGGTGTCAAGATTGTCAGAAGTTTGGAAATATTCAGAGAGTTCCAGCATCAGCCTTAAATCCTATTATCAAGGCATGGCCATTCAAAGGATGGGGAATAGATTTGATTGGCCAAATAAATCCTCCATCTAGCAAGTGTCATAAGTTTGTGCTTTTAGCAACAGATTATTTCACTAAGTGGGTTGAGGCAATTCCATTGAAGAAGGTGACATCACAAAATATGGTTGAGTTTGTCAAAGAGCATATTATTTATAGATTTGGAACTCCTCAGACAATTACAATAGATCAGGGAACTCAGTTTACATTTTCAGAGTCCAGAGATTTTGCTGAAAGTATGGGGATCAAATTATTAAATTCTTCTCCTTACTATACCCAAGCTAATGGTCAGGCAGAAGCTTCTAACAATATCATGATCAAGATTATACAAAAGAAGATTGATTAGAAGCCAAAAAGATGGCATTCGGTACTCAATGAAGCCCTCTAGGCTTACCGAATGGCTCCTCATGGAGCTACGCAGACATCTCCTTATGAGTTGGTTTATGGACATCATGCTGTTTTGCCATGGGAAATGCAGTCAGACTCAAGGAGAATAGTTTTGCAAAAGGATTTAAGTTCCAAAGTTTACAGTGATTTAATGATGGACGAATTAGAAGATTTGCATATGATTTGTCTTAAGGCTTTGGAAAATATTGAGAAATATCAAATGCGAGTTGCTAAGTACTATAACAAGAAAGTAAAGGTCAAGCAATTTGCAGAAGGAGATTTGGTTTGGAAAACGCTATTGCCGATTGGGACTAAGTACAGTACAGTCGGTAAGTGGTCTCCAAATTGGGAAGGTCCTTTCCGAGTGGTTAGGTGCACGCCTGGAAATACATACATTTTGAAAACTTTGCTAGGAGAAGAATTCACTACTGCTATAAACGGGAGATACTTGAAGAAATATTATCCTAGTATTGAAGTTGATCGATGATTGATAATCCAAGCGTCAGAGATACAGAAATAGCCGGCATTCTGGAAGAGGCCGCCTTCAGAACAAATAATTCCACCAAAGGGAAAATGGCCAATACTAAAGTATATTGCCCTTAGCACAAAAATATTTTTTGCATCATAAACATTCTTGCATGTTTTTAAGATTTCAGAAGAAGGCCTGCACGAAGCAGAGGGCCTGGAGGAAGAAGCGAAAGTATCTTTATTTCTTCGGCTCGGTGCTTTTCCTCTTGAGCTTGTCCCTCTTCAACCGCTCCAAGACCACAGTGACGGCGACGTGCAAAGCTTGAGGGCTGGCGTGTTCTACAGCCTCCATCAAACTATCCCAGGCGGCCTTCAGGTTGTTGTACTTGTCAGACATACCTGAAGAAGAGGGGATTCTCGTCAGACACGGGATCTGAACTTAATCATGAGATTCAATGAAGGTCTAGACTTAAGCTCAGCCACTTCAACCCTAAGCACATCTAGTTCCTCACACTTGGAGGCATGGTTTTCCTTAAACATAGCAAGATCAGCTAGAATGATAGGACATTCAGCACATTCAACTTCATCAGAAACTACAGGTGAAGCTTTAAGTGAATCAATTTCAAGCTTAGTATCCAAGTTCTGTGTTTCTAGCTCAGCCACTCTAGTCCTAGCATCCTCAAGCGAAGCCCTAAGATCTTTCTTCATCTTCTTTGCCTCTCGAAGCATATCATCATGATTATCAAGCAACAATCCAAGCCGTTCATTCTCCTGACGCAAGAAGGGAAGTTCATCATGTACCTCGTCGTCGGAGTCAGAGTCCGAGTCACTCTGGCTGCTCTTCTTGCTGCCGGAGCTAAGCGCCATGGTGCAGAAGCCGTCTCTAGCGAAGCAGCTTAGCCCGCTCAGGTTCTTGGACGACATCCTGCCCTTGCGCCGATCACCTTCATCTTCAATGCTGCTAGAGCTCGAGGTGGAGTACGCAGAACTAGAGTCGACGTCGCTCGCTCTAACCATCGCTCGGGCCTTGCCTCGGCTCTCCTTCTTCCTCGGTCGTCGCTCGTCCTTGTGCTTCCCCTTGTGCTTGTGCTTGTGGTCACACCTTGAATGATACTTGCCATCCGTCTTCGACTTGTGCTTGTAGCTGCCCTTGTTCTCGACCTTCTCGGGGCAGCCGGCGACGAAGTGTCCCGGCTTCCCGCACTGGAAGCATGTCCTCGTGTTCCTCCTCATGTTCAATCGGTTCTCGTGTAGCCTCTCGAACTGCCTCGTCAGGAGCGCCAGCTCGCCCTCTCCAAGTACATCGAACTCCTCATCTAGCATAGACATCAAAGAGGAAAAAGAGAACATCCTAGTGGATGGGTTAGCGTTAGATTTTCCTTTCGAACCACTGATGATGGAGAGACTATGAGAGTCAGTTGGGCCCTTAATCTTGACTGTCATGCCCCGATCCACCTCATCCCACTTGAGCTTCGAGAACAGCTCATTCACGGTCAGAGTGTCATACTTCTCCGACTCCACAATGGCCTCGAACTTTTCGCCCCAAACCGTACGATCCAACGAGTCTAAGAGCCTGACGGCTCTATCATGATCATCGTACGAGAGCACGTCCACATTGGCCCTCATGTTGTTCACCACAACCGTGAACCTCTGAAATAAGGCATCGATGGACTCACCGGGGAGATGAGTGAAGTTCTCGTACTCTCTCTAGTAAGTCGCATATATCCGAGCCAGAACCTAGGTGTTTCCACCATGAGCTTCTTTCAAAACCAACAAGATTCTACAAGCCAACTCTTCGTGTGCACCTGATCGAATTCAGGTTGACACAGTACACGAAACAAGTAGTCGACCGCCTTGTTGTTGGCGTCGAACATGTCCCTCGATCCTGGAGCAAGGAAGTTCATCGGCTGGACATAGCCTGTGTCCACCGTGACATCCCAAAGGATCTGACCCATTCCGCGGAGGAACGCTGCCATCCGGTTACTCCACATCTGGTAGTTTTCGCCACCAAAGAGTGTAGGACCCCAACCCCGTTCCTCGTACGCCATCCTTGGATCTTAGACTGGTTAGAGTCAATCAAGACCCGTAACCGGCTCTGATACCACTTGAAGGACCGATACGGCGAACCAGAGAGGGGGGAGTGAACGGGATCCGATAAAAATTCTTCTCGAAGGAGATAGAGGCTCCAACAAGATGAACTCAGCTTCCAACACACGTCTCCGACTCAACTACCCAAGTTGGTCAATACCACGTAGCCACTGGAGTGCTATTGATCCTAGGAACCAACAAACAACCTTCCGAGCCAAAACCCACCAACCTGCATTGTGGAAACTTGCACGGCTCGCTGCCTGTGCTACACCGGTCAGACCGATGGCCTGTGCCGGTCAGACTGGTGGACAGAGCCGGTCAGCCGGTGGCTACAGCAACCGCACAACAAATGTTACAGAGAGCGTCAGTGACTTCTCTCGGCCCTGGAACAAAAACACCCTCAAAACACAACAGGCACGGAAGAAGAACCCTACACAAAGCCAACCAAAACACCTCCAAAATAGCTTAGAACTTACCAGCACCAACTCAACCCCAAAAACACACGGATTCAACAACTCACCCGAGGCAAATCCCACAAAGGGCTTACACCAGTCAGATCGGTCAAGATCACCGGTCAGACCGATGTAACCTGGGCAGCTCGGGATGAACAGAACCCGCGGGTCAACTCCTCCAAATCCAACTCCTGATCTCCCGATTTGCTCCACGGATCTGAACAAGACTTTGGGGATAGTAGGAACACCTCATGGGTACTCCATAGCCAAGTTATGGTCCACCAAAACTCGTTGAATCAAAAGGAATCGATGGATTTCCGCCAAGAACACACCAAACCCTAGGACAATGAAAACCCCAAAATCGAGCCCCTTTTCTCACGGATTTGGGAGACGAATCAATGGGAAAAGAACCACGAAGGGTTCATGCATACATCCCCCAACAAATCCCCAAGAAAACGGCCTCAAAACCTCTCCAAGAAAATTGCCACGAAAAGGCTCTGAAAATTACCAAAAAGGAAAACCAGGAAGAACTCAAACAAGCCTTGAGGAACCACGCCGATCATCTATAAAGGTCTAGCTTGCTGCCCAATCATCCTTCCCTCTCACAAGATCTCACCATGAAGCTCTCAAGCTAGTCCTATAAAATAGGAAGGGAAATAGGAAAACCAAATGAGCTAGGGTTCCATTAGTTGGCTGCCATCCTCTCACCTCGTGGGTTATATGGATGCAACTGAAAGTCTAAAATGCCCTTACTAGCAGATTAGGGATACATGCCCCTCAAGGGTGAATTCGGAAATCTTTGTCATCGCTCCATCGGATGGATGCCCCGCGATTGCAAACTTGCTTAGCCTCAACGCAAGCCTTGCAATCCCGACGCGTGTCCTCCGCTTCGAAGTCTCTGGATTGCATCGTCGCACACCGGTCAGACCGGTGCTCCTCACCGGTCAGACTGGTCAGACCCACTAGTTAGACCGATCTCGAGCTGCTGCAACTCCGTCTTCGGTTCTTCAGTCTTGGCTTTGTGGATCAACCAAGGAACCCAGTGGTTTTCTGGTGAGCCACTGGAAACCCCGCGAACTCGGTGTAGCCTTCGCCAATCACCACTCATGACTCGGCTCCCACGTAGTACTGGCTCGACCTTGGTTTTGAGGCTTAACCAAGAAACCGTCCATGACCTCATCTTGTTGTGCTTGCCACCATGCGGCCCGCACTTGGCTCCGCTGGCCACCAGTGCTCCCTCGAACGAAGCCTACTTCTCTTCTCCACACATGGAGGCCTCACTGGCAACAACCTTTCGCGCTTGTTCTTCAGATGCACCAACACCAGTCAAGCCGCAACCTGCACCCGCAATACTTAGCCAAGAATTAGTCCAGACAATGTTGTCAATCACTCATCACACCAGAAAGCGACCATCCACCGGTCCTCGAACCACACATGGTCCTCAGTTTCTACCTCGGTTTCAACTCAAATTCCATTATATGGTTCGCATATAAAGATGATGAGCCCCATTTTGAGACCACATTCAACTTTGATGACATTCACAAGGATGATGAAGACATGATTGCTTTCGTAGAAATTTTCAAACTGGGGCTTCTTCCTTATTGTGTCTTCGGAAAGGATCAATCAGCCACCTATAAATTTTATAACCCCTCAGTGTGTGCTCGCCAGCTGGGGTTTGGCCAACTGCCGATTGGCCTTTACTTCTCTAAACTGACTAAACCACGACAGATCATTCCTAGTGGTACTTGTTATTAGTGTCTTCTGGATATGATCCCTGATTCTGCTGCTATTAATCTTGATTCTTAGAGATTTCTTGGCTTTTCTTCCCCTCTCTTTAATGTTTGGTGGGCAGAATGGTGTAATCATCTTTTTTGTGTTTCTCCAAAAATTTTTTCGTGATCAATTAGATGCCGATTATGTGGCATCGAGCCGATGAGGTACCTCTTTTATATGTTTACTTCATGCATTGCTTGACTATACTCTTTGTTTCTTGCTTCAGGACACTCCTCATATCAGGCCTTCGGGTGATCTTCAACAAGACGTTATTGAATCTCAGCTACCAATGGTTGAAACTCCCGAATCATCAATGGGCAAAAATTTGATCATTCAAGTTCATGCGATGCCTTCTGCCGTAGGGGTTGTTGGGGAACTTGGTAAAACTCTTGAACCCTCGAAATGGCGGATTGTCGAAATTCATGGAACGGGTTCGCGAGAGGGGTGGTACAAAGAAATCTTAGTATATTTTGGGTGTTTCACAAGTCTTTAAATCAAAAACATGTTTTCAACTTTTCAACTTGTTTTAGGATGTACAATTCTCGTCGAATTCTATAATTAGGAACCTGCGAAGCTTCGGGCGCACGAACCTGTGAAGTTGCATGAATCAGGAACCTGCAAAGCTCTTGGCACACGAACCTATGAAGTTGCATGAATCAGGAACCTGCAAAGCTTCGGGCACACGAACCTGTGAAGTTGCGTGAATCAGGAACCTGCGAAGCTCTGGGCTCACGAACCTGTGAAGTTACGCATTCAAAAACCAGCGAAGTTCGGGAGTCATAATATGTGAAGATCTCCATGAATGAAGTAATTAGGAATCAGGAGGAAGCCAAGTCAAAGACGTAATCTCAAAAGTCCGGGCTTGACGTGTGAACTAGTGGCAGGCTTGTAAATATATGAATTCAGCCCCACAAATCATGGGATGTAAAGGACATTTATGTACGTGTTCACACAAGGAATATTCCCAAGATTCGAGGGTATTTTCGGAATGTAAAAGACCTTTCGTCTCCCTATAAAAGGGGGTGGGAAGGGCACGTGTAAAGGGATTCACAACTTTTGAGGCAAGAGGAGTCATTGGGAGATTCTTTGTCTCCTCTTTCGTGAATTGCATTTTGGACTCAAGCGTTCTTGTATTTTAGTAGTCTTGTACTCTTGTGTTCAGGGATCCTTTCTGATTTTTCGGACCCCCAACATTGGCGCCCACAGTGTTTAAGCCGAAAAACAACTCACGATGCCACTGCAGAAGAGGTCGAAGAAGAACACTCCCGCCGAGACCAATCAAGAAGACCACCACCAAGATGAAGACAACGGAATCTCTCACATTCTTGAACCTTCAAACATCACAGACCAGGAACGAAGAGCAAAACTTGAGGCCCTCCCAAGAGCAAGAGCTGAGAAGACAGCACACATTCTAGAACAACTTCCAGAACAACAAACCCAAGAAAACGATGATGATGACGATGATGATGAGGCTACAGACAAGGAACTAAAAATAGTGCAGTAGAAAATACAGCAGCTGCAGAAAAATTTGCGAACCAACTGCAAGCAAAAAAGAAACGCCTCTGATAAGCTAGAGAAGCTCAATCAGGCAAAAGAGCAAATTGAGGCAATACAAAGAGAGATAGATGAAATGAAAGAACAAGAAAACAATTCACTATGGCAAGACTCACCACTCCAGAATTCTGGACCAACAGAAGAACCCCGAAAGAAAATTTCTTCACGCATAATGGAATCCCACAGTTCGTGGATCCTGAATCACCACTATCCATAGGGCTGCAAACTGTACCGTGGCCATCGAAGTATAATGGCTTCGGAAACTCCACACAATTTCTCACGAGATATGAATCAACCATGAATTCGGCAGGAGGAGATGATGTTGCACTGGCCAAATCTTTCATCATTGCCTGCGAAGGTCCAGTTTTGAACTGGTATTCCCTACTACAACCATAGTCAGTCTGCAGCTGGGTCGACCTCAAGACAAAATTCATCCAAGCATTTCAAATGTTCCATGATACAACAGCCGAGTGATCAGATCTCTACAACTACAAGCAGAAAGATAGAGAGCCATTATGGAACTTCATGAGAAGAATCATGCAGCAGAGATCCTAGATTCCTGAGGCAGATGACAAAACAACGATCAAGGCACTAATCAAGGGTCTGACTCCAGGACCAATAGCTTCGCACTTGACACGAAGAAGCCAAAGATAATTGATGAACTTTTTCATGAACTTGAAGAGTACATCTTGTCCGATGATGATCATCGCAGAAGAGTAGCTAAACGAAATGAAGCACGACAAGGCTATAGAGAAATGACTTGGAGACCTCAATCCCAGAATCCACGAAACATCAACAATGTGGATAATCCTCAGCCTGACCAGAACAATAGACCAAGTACAACAGGAGGATTTTCACCCAGGGGAAGGGGAAGAGGAAGAGGACACCCGAAACTCACAAACCACAATCCAAGAGATCCGTACTTCTACTACTAGTATCACGGAAGAGGACACAGAACTGAAGGGTGCCCAAAAACCAAAAAGAATATCACCAGGATTCCGCAAGAGATAGCAATGATGAGCATCGCCTCCTCAATGCTGAACCAACTTCGCCCGAACTTCTGGCAGCCACACTTCATGAGTTCTCAGCCAAATCCAGTTGCAATGTAGCAAATTTAGCAACCACAACCATCCTAGCAACCTTCTCAATAGTTCTACCCTCAGTCGCAGGCAATTCAGTTAATCCAGCAACCGTAGCCAATTCGAGAAATATTTGCCACCACCACCTGATAGTTCGTCGAGACCAGAATCAAGCTCAAGGCCTCAGAATTCGAAAGCTTTGACATCCTTTGGAACAATTATGCCAATCACAGGAGGGTCTGCCATGAAATTTGAAACCAAGAAGAAAAGAAACAATTACTTCAGATCTGTGAACACCATCATCAATGACGGTCCAGCTGTGTGACCATAATGGGCTAAGGTGCTAATCACTTTCACTGAAGAGGATTTCAGATTGAAATCCACGAACCATAATGATGCCATGGTCATCAAAGTGAACATAGCTGGATGGGTTATCGGAAAGATCTTGGAAGACAATGGAAGCTTAGCAGACATCTTGTTCTTGAAAACTTTCGAGAAAATGAACTTGAGCCAGCACATGTTGCATCCACCAGAGTATCCATTACAGGGTTTTGGAGGAAAGCCAATCAAACCAGTTGGGAAGGTATCTCTTCCTATATCTTTCGGAGATCTTGACAATGCTAGAACAGAAACTCTCACTTTTGATGCAGTTGACATCTATCACCCATATCTCGCGATTTACAGAGGTTTCATGAAAAATTTCGATGTAGTCATAGGACAGTAGTTCTTGTGTATGAAGATACCAGCAACAAAAGGGGTTATCACCATGTTTGGTGATCAGCAAGAGGCTTAAAACATAGAGAAGGGCCATACCCCGGGTCAAACCAACGTGTATCAGCTAAAGTCAACTGAAGAAAGGAACGAGCCTTACATGGAAGCCAAGCGAGATAAAGAAAAAATCGAGATAGTGGCTGATGGTGAAACTAAGAAAGTGTACCTGGATGATATGCCTGATAGAGCAGTCACAATTGGGGCTCACCTCAATCCCCCAGAAGAGAAAGAGCTTATACAATTCTTGAACACCAACAAGGATATTCTCGCCTGATCAACCAAAGATTTGCAAGGTGTCGACAGGGACATCATCGAACACATCTTGGAAACATATGAAAAAATAGTGCCGAAAAATCAGAATCTTCGGAAGATGTCTAAAGAAAAGGCAAAAGCAGTTGAAGCTGAAGTGCAAAGGCTACAAGACGCGACAGTGATCAGATAAGTGAAATATTCAGTCTAGCTGGCCAACACTTTACCAGTGATGAAAAAGATTGGAAATGGACAATGTGTGTAGACTTCTCAGATCTGAACAAGGCATACAAAACGGATGATTTCCCATTGGAGAAGGTAGACAAAATCGTTGATGATGCGGCTAACAGTGAAATGCTCTCACTCCTAGACATGTTCTCAGGGTATCACCAAATAAGAGTGCACGGAGAAGATGAAGTGAAAACGAGCTTTATCACTCCTTTAGGAACATTTTGTTTCGTGAGAATGCCAGAAGGACTGAAGAACGCAGGATACACATTTTCGAGAATGATAGAAATAGTCCTACACCCTCAACTCAGAAGAAACATTTTGGCACATGTGGACGACATAGTGGTCAAGAGTTTCCAAAGAAGAGATCATATCAGTGATTTGGCAGAAACTTTCGCGAATCTAAGAGCAGCAAATCTAAGATTCAATCCTGAGAAGTGTGTCTTCGACATTCACAAAGGTAATGTTCTCGGATGCCTAGTCTCAACAAAGGGCATAGAGGCGAATCCCGACAAAATCAAAGCATTAATAGAAATGCAAGACCCAATTTCGGTGAAGGATGTGCAAAAACTAACAGGAAGAGTTGTTGCGCTCAACAGATTCATTCCCAGGGCTGCGGAAAGAAGTTTGCCATTCTTCCAAGTTTTCAGAAGTTCTAAGAATTTTCAGTGGTCCGAAACTCAGCAAGCCTTCCAAGAACTTAAAGACTACTTGTCCAATATGACCAAGTTGTGCCCTCCCGAGCCAAGATCACCACTTTTGTTATATGTGCTACATCAAATTCGGAAGTGAGCACTGTGTTAGTGCAAGAGAAAGAGGAAGAGGGAAAGTTCAAGCAGATCCCAGTGTATTTTGCTTCATAAGCCCTCTCTGGCTCAAAAATCTTTTATTCTGAGCTAGAGGAAATAGCATATGCAGTCATCATGGCTGCGAGAAAGCTAAGACACTACTTCGAGGGTCACAGAATAAGGGTCATCACAAATCAACCACTGAAGGATTCGTTCACAAATAAAGAAGCATCCACCCAAATCATCAAATTGGGCGCTGAACTCTCAGAATATACCGTGGACTTTGAGAAAAGAAGCATGATAAAATCGCAAGTCCTACCATATATTGTTGTAGACTGGACTTCTCCAACACAAAATCTTGACAAAGAAATACCTATGCCTTGGATAGTACAGTGTGATGGAGCTTGGTGTCACAAGGGAGTTGGAATTTCAGCGGTCGTAACATCTCTGTGGTTGAGGTGCATAACCTCCGAAAAAGGCATCGAGCTTCTCAAAGAAGTTCACAGTGGATTCTGTGGTGCACACATAGGCACAAGGGCCCTAGCAGGCAAGGCAATAAAGCAAGGATTCTATTGGCCCACCATAAACATTGATGCGAAAACGCTGGTTCGGCAATGTCAAGCATGTCCGAAAATAGCGAATCAACAAAACTTACCATCCATGCCAGTTCATCTAATTCCACCATCATGGCCTTTGCAACGGTGGCGAATGGACTTAGTTGGACCTCTACCAACAACTCAAGGAAGCTGCAGATTTGCAGCTGTCACTGTAGACTATTTCACGAAATGGGTGGAAGCAAAACCACTCACGAACATCAAGGCACCAACAATTCAGAAGTTCTTTTGTCAAAGCATAATCTGCAGATTTGGAGATCTGAGAGAACTGACTATTGACAATGGGACACAATTCGACCATTACACTTTCAAAGTATTGCAAGTCCTTGGGGACTCAGGCGAAATTCTCATCAGTATATCATCCGCAATCTAACGCAGCAGCTGAAAGGAAAAATGGGTTAATATTTTCTGGAATCAAGAAATGCCTGTTTGACCAAAAGAAAGGCAAATGGGTTGACGAATTGACAAGAGCAATCTGGTCCCATAACACCATTGTATCAAGGGCGACAGGTTTCACACCTTTTTGCTTACTGTCGGTGTTTAAACCTCTCGAGCTCCATAGGAGGTACCCGCACAAGGTAGAAGGTGGGGATCGCCATGATCTGGAACCCGAAGGTACGCGCGAGGACACAAGACACAAGACTTATACAGGTTCGGGTAGCCGGAGTAGCTACCCTACGTCCTGTTTGGAGTAGTATTGCACCCTGCGCTTGGGTGTTGTTCCCCGAAGGGGTTGTGGATGTCCTCCTAGGTACCCGGACCTCCTTTATATAGTCCAGGGGGCGAGTTCCTAGTCGGTTTCAAGGCAGGAGTCCTAGTAGGATTACATAGAGCGAGTCCTAGTAGGAGTATAGGGGAATTCTACTAGGACTCCGTCTTCTATTCTTCCTTCTTCCTTGCATGAGTACCCGGGGTGTATGCCCGACAAGCCCCCGAGCACGTTGGAGTCGAGAGTAGTAGTTCGAGTAGTCTTGAAGCCTCTTCGAGTAGTTCTTGAGCGTCCTCGAGTACTGCTTGGAGAAGTCTTCAATAGTACTTGAACTACCGCGACGCTGGAAGGTGGTCGAGCTCATCAGTCTTGAAGTCGAGATTATATGGAAGTGCGATTGTAAAATCGCACTCCATATGGAGTAGCCCCCGAGGCTTAGGTTGAGTTGTAGACTCTGGCTGAGAGTCAATCTTGATTCTGCTTCCGTCTTGAAAAAATCAATTGATGGGTGTAGCCTAGTAGCCCCCCAGCCTTGGAACAATTGAAGAATCAATCCAAGGGTCTTCAGTGTTTGCGGAAGTCATCATCTGTGTACTCTTGTAGTGTTGAGCCCCAGAGCTCGTCGCCAGGTGAACCGCAGGAGCCACATCGAGTAGTTGTTGGTGCTGAGCCCCCGAGCTAGAGAGCTAGCGGAGACTACTTGAGTTGTCATCGAGTAGTAATTTGGTGCGTAGCCCCCGAGTTTGGGAACTAGCCGCGCCGGTGGAGGTACGCGGAGCGTACTGGAAGTCGTCGCCGAAGCTTGACCTGAAAGTAGAGATGCGTACATTATGTAGCATTTTTGTAGAAATTGAATGTACAAATGACAACTACAAATATGAATATAGATGTAAATGTCATGTGTCATGCTCTTGTTGTGGTCGTTAGGCGTCGAGTAGTTAGCCTGATGCGGTTTAGCGCCCAGTCTCTGTGGTCGCTGTTTAGCCATAGCCGCTGGGGGCGTGGAGGGATGACAAGAGAGCTGGTTTAAGCGCTCGATCTCTGAGGAGCCTGTTTAGCCATAGCCGCTGGGGTGGAGGCATGACAAGAGAGCCGAGGCTTTGCGCGGATCAAGGCGTGTGCTACTGTAGAGAGACCATTAAGAGGTAGATGAAGGTAGTCGACATGGCGAGCGGAGAGCAGGGTTGCGCGGTGCCTCCTCAGGGTGTAGCTTTTCTGCGCCTCCAGCACTCAATACACGAAACGTCGTGGCAAGAGCCTCCTAATTTGGTGCACCAAGCCTGTGGAAATCAGTCAACAGTCCCCGAGGAATAATTGGCATGGTGTAGCTCTACTGGCAAGTAGCCGTTGAGAGGCGTACACGAAGTACTCTTCGGCATTGGTTCCTGTATGTGGAAAACAAGCCAAAGAAAAACTGATTATTGAAATAACTGACTTAGCATAATTCGCGGACGAGTGTCGACGAAGCCGTGGCGGTCGGTGGTGGAGCCGCGTCGGTTGGAGCTGAAGTCGACTAGTCGGAGGTGGATCCGACTAGTTGTTGATGTCGCGGGAGCCGTCCTCGACTAGTATTCTGGTTGAGACTAGTCGAGGTAGTCGTACGCCCAGAAGACGATGTCGCGGCGGCGTACAGCATATTCGATGTAGAGCCGCTGCGGCCAAGAGACGAGTACCCGCGGCGCACGGCAAGGTTGACGTAGAGCCCATGCGGCCGGGTGACGAGTAGTCGCGGCGCACGGCAAGGTTGACGTAGAGCCCGTGCGGCCGGGTGACGAGTAGTCACGGCGCACGGCAAGGTTGACGTAGAGCCCGTGCGACCGGGTGACGAGTAGTCGCAGCGAACGACGAAGTTGATGTAGGGCGAGCGAGGCCGCTTGACAATGCAGTTGTACTTGCGTACGTCTTGCTGTGTGCACCAAGCAAAGATTTCGAAGTCTCTTGGTATTTCTTTGCGTGTGTGCGTAGCAATGCTCCACGAATTATTTTTTAAGCACTCAGCAAGGGAGGGGCGTGGCAGCTCTGTCTCTCTTGATGAGTACAAACACGGCTAGTGTTGTGCTGCAGCTTTCGACTTGACATCTCAAGATCGTGCTCTGGTCGGACTTGGACTCTGAGATGGCAAAAGATGATGTGGATTCCGCCTAGGTCTTGGACTCTTGGTATGCTACGCCTGAATCCTACTCGGAAAATTCTGCTGGCACACGAACTCTTGGTGATTTCCACCTATCTGTGAATACGGAATCAAATTTGCCGAACTTGGTCCTGATGATGTGCAATAGTGCGCCGACTCGACGATTGGTCCTTGTAGAAGCCATGGAGACGAGTAGATTGATTTCGAAGAAGAAGTCCTTCAAATTCGCCTGATGATCGTGACGATTGCCCCACAGTGGGCGCCAGCTGTCGGTGTTTAAACCTCTTGACCTCTATAGGAGGTACCCGCCGCAAGGTAGAAGGTGGGGATCGCCATGATCTAGAACCCGAAGGTACGCGCGAGGACACAAGACACAAGATTTATACAGGTTCGGGTAGCCGGAGTAGCTACCCTACGTTCTGTTTGGAGTAGTATTGCGCCCTGCGCTTGGGTGTTGTTCCCCGGAGGGGTTGTGGATGTCCTCCTAGGTACCCGACCCTCCTTTATATAGTCCAGGGGGTGGGTTCCTAGTCGGTTACAAGGCAGGAGTCCTAGTAGGATTACACAGAGCGAGTCCTAGTAGGAGTACAGGGGAATTCTACTAGGAGTCCGTCTTCTACTCTTCCTCCTTCCTTGCATGAGTACCCGGGGTGTATGCCCGACACTTACTCTTTGGCACTGAATTAATGACACCTGAGGAAATCAAGAATGAAAGCATGAGAGTGCTGAAAGCAAAGGAAATCGAAGAAGTTGACCGGAAAGTAGAAAAGGATATGATTGAGTTGACAATTCTCTAAGCCGTTGAAAACATTGGGAAATACCAAAAGGAAACTAAGGCATGAAAGGACAAGAAAGTAGTCAGATAATATATCAAAACAGGCGATATGGTCTGGAAAAGAAAGATGAACTGGGAGAACCCTTGGAAACTCCATGAATCTTGGGAAGGGCCATACATAGCAAAGGAAACACACATGTCAGGGGCTTTTTGTTTGCTAGAGCAAACTGGCAAAGTGTTACCATATTCGTGGAATGCTGATAGCCTGAAAAGGTACTACCCTTGAGGATTCTAGAGTTAGATAGATTTACTTTAAAGTATTTTCTTTTTCTCAAGTTTACATTCTAGAAAAACAAAACTTGAATCATGAATCTATAAGTGATTTCGGGAACAAAAACATTTCCTTTCATTTTCACAATTTCATTAGAATAAGAAGGACTGTACTCTTTTCCTTGCAAAGGGGGCTCTAACTCAAGAGGCATGGTTTTTAATGAGGCGAGTCCTTTGTAAATACTCTTTTTGATACATATGAAAAGTGTCTTCCCCCAATTCATGCATTTTGTTAATTCCATCGTGTGAAAGGCTCTGTGATAGCTGAAATTCCATCATGAAGAAGAAAAGTTCGTGAAAGGCTTCGTGATAGCCAGAATTCCATCGTGAAGAGGAAAAGTTTTGTGAAAAGGCTTCATGATAGCCAAAGGCTCCGTGAAAGCCTAAAATCCCACCGTCGAAGGGATTCCCACTGAAAGGCCTAAGGCAACAACAAGTTGCGGCCTAAATCCCAACGTCGAAGGGAATCCCACATAAAGGCCTAAGACAACAACAAGTTGTGGCCTAAATCCCACCGTCGAAGGGATTCCTACCGAAAGGCCCTAGACAAGGCCTAGTTCCCATCATGAAGGGATGTTTCCTAAGAGTTTCAGAAGCAAATGAGAATTACGGTTAGCCAAACGTATATGTTTTTGTTCAAAAATTTCTGTGAAGATCACGAATTACATTTACAATGGTTAGTTTACTTTCAAGACACAAGGGGCTCGAGTGAAGATTCGTAAATAATCATGGTTAAAGCAACTGAAGGTTGCAATATCAAACAGGGGCGGTGTGCCAAGTAAATTAAGTCCACAAAATTCGCGGAACAAATTTTGTCGACTTGCGTCAAATTTCTTGTGATTTCAAAATTAGCGAAAAATTCATAAAACATTTCAATGAGCAAAACAATAAGAGATAACTTCAATTTCATCAGTCTGCCTCAAAATTTTTCATGCAAAACAGCAAGGTGGGGGAGGGTAATGTTTTTTCTCAAGAAAAATGTCTTTATTTCCTTAATCACATGAAAATTTCGACAAAGTATTATTACAATCACATCAGGGATCCACAATTTTCTTTTTTAGTCCTAGATCACGACTGTTATCCTCAGCAACATCACTAGCATAAGCAAAGTCGAGTCCAGTAGTAATTGGGCTAAGGGGCTCCGTCTTCAACACCTTCGAAGAACTTGAAGCTGTAACACTGGGACTGTAATCTTCATGAAGAAGAAAGAACGAAGAAAGATCAAAACAGTTCATCGAAAACTTAAGTGAGACTTCAAGCCAAAAACCGGAAAAATCTTGTTCGGGGTGAGTTTCTTTTAACAGTCGCCATGCTTCGCCACTAACAACCATATTCCCACGATGAATCCTCAAAGGCAGCACATTTTGCGCAGGCCCAACTTGAAGGACCTGTGCAGGTTAAAGTTTACAGGATAGATTGTTCAAATAAAGTGTCACAGACCCACGAATTTACATATTTGTACAAAACTCCTCATCGGGCAAGTTTTTCAACTATCTTAACTAGTGATATCGACCTTCGGAGAAGATTCCTCACGTCCAGAGCTTTCTTCAACATCATTGTCGCTGCCGCCGCTTGTCGTTCTTTGTTTTCGCCGAATCTTTTCTCGTCGTTGTGTCGTGCCTTCATCATCTTCATCCTCATAAGAAGACTCTGGCGGTGCGATGCTCTTTCCTCATTTCTATTCTTAGATCAACTAAAAAGAACAAAGGAAGAAATATAAGAAAAGCCAAAAGGCAAAATTTCATGAATTTGCAAAAATCAGCAATGAAACCAACTTGGTCAAGCTTAGCACGAGCGATGTTCTTGACAACTTCCCTTCCGTTGGTAAGTCGGAATTCTTGCAAAATTAGCCTTAATAGCTAGGTTGTCTTCATTGGGACGAAGTCTTGAAGTGCTCAAAGCGTCAGGAAATTGTGGAAGTTTCTCGCGAAATTTCACAAGATTAGCACAGTCAAAATCATGAAGCAGCTTCAAAACACATTTGATCGAGAAGGCCGCAGTGAAATCACTAGCGCCAGAAATAACTCCAGGAAGTGCTTTGAACTTAGTCTCGATCCATTCCATGAAATCGGAGATTCCTATGTCAGCAGGAAGTGGAGCAGGACGAACACCTAAATTTATTAAAGATTTTTCGTACTCCTTGAACAAAAGCTTTAGCTTGTTGATTTCAGAGATATCTTTCCCCGAAGCTTCTTTCTGGTCAGCTAATGCCTTCTCAAGGTCTTGGATCTTTTGTTCCTTGTTGCTCAGAGTCTTGGCGAGATCAGCATTGTTAGTTCGAAGATCTTCAGCAGCCTTTGAGGACTTGTCGTGATCTTTACGAAGATTCTCAATTAATTTCAGATCACCATCGTGAGTCTTCTGAAGTTTTTCGAGATCTTTTGTGAATTTGCAAAAGACTCTTTTGCAACCTTCTTCTCGTCTTGACACTTCTTCAGATCGTCAGCCAATTCGGCAACTTTTTTCTCAAGGTCTGAGTTCGCAGCTCGAGACAAGTTGAAGTCACACTTTAGTTTCTTCGACTCCTCAAGCAACTTCTTGTTAATCTTCATTTGTTCCACTAAACATTGCAAGGCGACCTTTCCAAGAAGAGAAGCTTTCAGTGAATAAGCTCTCTGGTACTCTTCAATCTTGTCAGCAGGGTACGTCCGAAGAAGTCTTTCGAAATTTGGCAATTTCATCAAAACAAAATTAAGTAAGAAATTGCAAGGTTCGAGATAAAACATAGAATAAAGAAGAAATCAAATTCATGAACATTTTCGGGTAAGTATCTCAACAGTAACCCGACTAGGAGGCGCTAGACCTAAGGAAGTAGGAGGCAAATCTTTAGGAGTTTCGATGAGTGGCGGAGAATCTTGCTTTGAGGGTCCTTCTCCTGTTTTACCCATGGTTTTAGACCATTTCCACAGTGTTAGAAGCTTAGAAGTGTCATCTCCTATATCAACTTGTACATAACCAACACTTAGCAGTTCACCCCGATAAGTCGTACCGAAGCTTTTGTTGAAAGCAATCATAGAAGGTGAAGGGTCCTGATCCTCGGGCAGGTTTTCGCGAGTTTCAGTAAAAGGAACTTCAGGAGCAGGATCTCCACCCTTATGCACTATCAATTCAAGCTCTTTTGTGAACTCAAGAGACTAACAGTTTGAGGATTAGCAGTCTCAACAGCGGCAGCAGATGTCTCGACTTCTTTGGCAACTTCGGCAACAAAATCTGAAAAGAGTCAATATCCACGAACTCGTTTCGAGAACCCGGAGTGCAGTGTTCACGAAAATTGAATCTAAAGAAAGGCCAGGAGGAAAAACCTTTCTGGCTAGGTTCCGCGAAGATGTCATCATTGAAAGCAGAAGGAACTCATCGAACTTCAGCCGCAATAATCTTCTTAACAGCCTTTTTAGCCTTCTTTCAGCTCATCTGAGTAAGGCTGGAAGCTACTTGAAGCTCGGCGTCCAAAACATGTTCGAAAGATCTGCGCTTACGCTTGGTTGACTCGAGAGACTTAGTCTTCGCAGGCTGAACACTGGAAGATGTTGTCTCGTCAATATTCACCATGCCGCTCTTCAAAGATCTTCTTCTTAGAGCCTTCAATGGTGCAGCCGAACAACTGGCTACAGCAACATCAGGCATCTTCATATTACGGCCTAGACGTCAGTAATGGAAGGATTTATCTCCACAAATTTCAGGGAATACCCGATTTATCCTCTTCTTGTGTTTCACCAAGTTTTTGTACACTTTGTATTCATTCATGGTGTATTCGCCGAGCATGGCATTCACCTTCTTCTCAACTTCAGTCATGAAATCGTCAGCGCTCTGGCCGTTTCTCAGCTGAAGGCCAAATCTCGAAAAAGGAACCGGTTGTGCAGTCCAGTTGATGTTGAATTTCACGATTTCTATAGGGGCCCAACCATTAGAAATCGGCCAGACCTGGGCGGCGGTGAACTCCTCAATAATGTTGCGACCACCGACAATTGTACTTGCAAGATGGAATGCACTTTTGCAGTTCCTAATTCCAGCAGCCCGGTGGTTGTATGAGGCAGTGCTAATAGCAGTCAATGCTTCGATGGATGTGGAGAAAGGATGAGATGGTCCATCGTAGCCAGGAGTCATAGACATGTCTGTCGGTGTTTTAGACTGGCAAACTTACCAAGGGTGTACCCGAGGTAGTAGATTGTCCGGTGAGGATCGTGATCGGGAGACCGATAACTCGAAGGTATGCACAAGGACACGGGACACAAGATTTATATCGGGTCTCCAAGGTGGCGAGCCCTACGTCCTGTTCGGGGTATCAAGTATGGCGCCCTGTGCTTGGTGTTGGGTTGAGATCATGTGCCCGGCTAGGTACCCGGGCCTCCTTTATATTGTCCAGGGGACGGTTTCCTAGTCAGTTACAAGGCCGGAGTCCTAGTAGGATTACACGGAACGAGTTCTAGTAGGATTACAGGGGAATTCTAGTAGGAGTCCGTCTTCTACCTTCCTTGCATGAATACCCGGGGAGTATGCCCGACATTGTCCACCTTGATATAGAACCAGTAGGAGCTCCAATCCTTCGCCAAGTTCGTTTTGCAATAGGACGCGATCTGGATTCGCGTAAGCCCCATTGGCGTGTTTTGCCTACAAGTGTTGAAAGTGCAGCACGTATAGTGCGCCTCGTAGTATTGACCATCGTTGAGCTTGATAATGTCCGGCATAATAACTAACTCGAACAATCGGGCAAAAACATCGGCGCTGAAGTTGCACCCGAAAGTCTTCATAATCCAGAAAAACTTGGAAACTACCAGAAATGAGTTTGGTGAGAGCTGGTGAATCTTCACAAAAAAATTATCCAAGATCGGTGGTAGAAGGGGATTGCAGGGGAACCTTAACCCACAAGTGAAGAAGTCACGAAATACAACAATTTCGTTGGCTTCGGGGGTAGGAACTTGTTCATCCAGGGGAGCGCGGCCGCTGCCTGTAGGAAAGAACCCGGCTGCTTCATATTCCCTAATCAAGTTGGCTGACTTTAGATTCCCTGAAAACAATTGATGGATGGAGAGCTTTTGATCGCCTTGCTGAGACAAGATCTCTCAGATCAGCATCGACATCTCCGATATCTTCTCCTTTTGATCTAATCTCCCCGTCTTCATGGTTCTCAGATCCGATGACAATAGGGGATGTGTTATCTTCTACAGTTTGAGCAATCTCAGGTTCTTGAACTTCTTGCTCAACAGGCGGAATGCCAGCAGCAGCCAATTCTTCGGTCGTCATGAGTTTGGCGGTGCTTTTAACACGGGCCACCTAGTTGACAATAACACAAAGGCAAGAGCTAAGACGATTTTTTGCGAATCTAAAAATATGCGAAACAAAATTCATGAATTCAAGTGTTGATAGAAAGAAAAACATAAAAGGAAAACAAAGAATAATACCTTTGAAAGTTGACCGATTCTTGAAGTTTCAGACCCTTTGTCGCGAAGAACCTTGGTGCGAGGATGTCGGTGAAAAAGTTCGAAGAAAACAAGGGGTCGGTCAAAAATTTCTATAGTGTGAACCTCTTTATTTATAGGGGCGAGGCGGGTAGTTTCAAGAAGTTGCCTCGATTCGACCGTTGCGAGTTTTCCGGGGGACGCGTGTCCACTCCGACGTTCTGAGGGTGACATTTTTTACCAAAGTTCAAAAGTTTTCGTGGAAACGGATCGTCGGAGTCAACCCGCTTCCCCGAGGGGCTAGTGTTGGGGGACTTGGTAAAACGAACCCTCGAAACACCGGATTGTCGAAATTCATGGAACGAGTTCTCGAGAGTGGTGGTATAAAGAAATCTTAGTATATTTCGGGTGTTTCACAAGTCTTTAAATCAAAAACATGAAAGTAACAGTCGAGTTAGGCCCTTGTGTTTGAACTTTTCAACTTGTTTCAGGACGTACAATTCTCGTCAAATTCTGCAATTAGGTACCTGCGAAGCTCCGGGCGCACGAACCTGTGAAGTTGTGTGAATCAGGAACCTGCGAAGCTCCGGGCACACGAACCTGTGAAGTTGCGTGAATCAGGAACCTGCGAAGCTCTAGGCTCACGAACATATGAAGTTACACGGTCAGAAACCTGCGAAGTTCGGGAGTCATAATATGTGAAGATCTCCATGAATGACGAAATCAGGAATGAGGAGGAAGCCAAGGCAAATACGTAATCTCAAAAGTCCGGACTTGACGTGTGAACTAGTGGCAGGCTTGTAAATATATAAATTCATCCCCGCAAATCACGAGATGTAAAGGACATTTATGTACGTGTTCACACTAGGAATATTCCCAAGATTCGAGGGTATTTTCGAAATGTAAAAGACCTTTCGTCTCCCTATAAAATGGGGTGCAAGGGCACATGTAAAGGGATTCACAACTTTTGAGGCAAGAGCAGTCATTGGTAGATTCTTTGTCTCCTCTTTCGTGAATTGCATTTTGGACTCAAGCGTTCTTGTATTTTAGTATTCTTGTACTCTTGTGTTCGGGGATCCTTTCGGACCCCCAACAGGGGTAAACTTCTTAACACGTTTCATCTTTCAGCTCTTGTGCTTCCCTTGCATATTTTTGATCAACTTGCCTTCTTTTCAGAGTACATCAGCAATCACTCTTCCAAATGAAGTGAAAGCTAAACTGATTGAGGTGCTGCCATTGCTGAACCAGGATGTTAGTCATCTATTGCAAGATGCCAAGCTGATCAGAACTATCTTTAAGCATATTCAGAATCAATTGCCTAGAGATCTCAAAGAGAAGATGCTCCAGGTGGCTTTCATTAAAAATCGGCAACTCATAGTCCATGAGGCTCAAGATCGGCTGGAAGAAAGGCGGCGTCAAGAACAACTCACCCATGATAGAATAAGTTGGATACCAGCATGGCTGACCTTTGATAATAGGATTAAATTCATATCTTCATCTCGCCCTGATATTATTAGCAGCATTGACTGCTTGAAGAAGCGCCGTGCTGAGTTGATGAAGGAGCTTGATCTGGTTGGTCAAGATTTGTCAACTGAAGAGCAGAAGTTAGCTGACCTCCCAAGCACTATTGTTGCCATGTAGGAACAAAGGGACTGTCGCTCGTCAAGCTCAAACCCTTCGCAATCAGGAGTAGCCGATCCCTAGTTCGTCCGATGCTGACCGTCGGGAGATAGAGGCGGTTGACCAGTTGCGCCTGAATCATATTAATGCCATCCATCTTTTAGTCATAGTTTAAATTTTATCTACAATTTGTAGACTATGATTTCGTCCTTCTTTTATCATTTTCACAGCCTCTTTTTCCTGATGTTTTTCTCTTTCTCAGTGTCCAAACCGTGATGTTGTTGAGAAGATCGTTTCGAGCATCAATGCCTTTGGCGCAGATTGGCCAAACCACCCATCCGGGAAAGAACGTCGTCTCCGTCTGGTAATTGTCAACAAGTAGGAGAAGTTGGAGACTCTTGAAGCTAGGAGGATAGCTCTTCTCCAAGAATTAGAGCATATAGGTGAAGAAATAACCCAGACTAGGGTAGAGTTAGATAAGGCCAAAAGCCTCCTTTAAACTCTGATGTATTGCTAACCGATGCAATCGGCCTTTTATGAATGAGGACCTCTTGAGTGCTATTTAATTCAATGTATCACATTCTGATGATAAATTCTCATCCATACTTGTGGGTGCCACCTTTATGACTCAGTTCAATTTTACTGCTATAAAAACTCATCTTCTTTGTGTAGCGCCATCACTTTTTATTCATCAACCAAATCGGCCTTTTGTTAGGAATGAGAGGCATGTCCCTTTGAGAGAATCTTCAGGAAAACATAATTATTTCCATTCTTTGACAAGTTTCTTCTCAAAAATTACTTGTATCCTAATGATGCATCGAAGCTTGTCGTTGTTGCTGAAAATGTTGAGGAAGAGATATTGAGATAGCCTCTTCTTCTGAAGTACAGAGTAGGGCCACCCTATTTTATTTAATTCTACTTCAATGCCAGCTCCTGAATTTTGGGAAACGTATCACTGCATGCCTGCCCATTATCTTGTCTGCAACTTTCAGGGGGAAACTGTTCTTGCTTTGAATGCATCGGATGCTCTTCATTTCCCTCTTGTAGTTATCCCTTTTGCATCTTAAGGCTATAAATTGGCCTAAAACCTGATGGAAGAAACCCAGTCTTATTGGCCATGTCTCAACTAACTCCGATAGATCACAGGCTCTTATTGTATGATTGTTCTTCTCTTTCTCTTCTTTCTCATAGTTAGAAGAATTCTTGTGAAGTTGTGTAGTACACCCTCTTCTTCTTCGTCCTTTTGAAAATTCAGGAGGCATCATAGCCAGAAGAATCCTTCTGAGGATTTGGCTTTGAGAATAGGAGATAGGTAGGGTGTTGTTGACGGTGAAATTCCGTCAACCTAGCCATGAGATTACCTTCGGTGTTGGCATGAGTATTATACCTTATCCATTGGTACTAACCCCCGTGGTATAACAAGTTCACTTGTGCATGTCGGTTTTGGAGTTTAGTGTTTATGCAGGGTTTTAGCATTGAAAGCAAGACTTCCGGGATAAGTTCATTAAGCACCTCGTGACAAGACCTTGAAGCCTGGTAGAAGTCAAGCAATGAAGTGAACACGACTCCAAGAAGCCCAAGGACCCAACCTGAGAAGATGGACAACTCCGAGGACCTAGCCAGAAAAGTGTTGAATCTTGCGAGACAAGGAGCTTCGTCCAATTCGAGAGAACCGACGACAAGGGCCCACATGCGAAGGGGGGAGGATACGGGACTCGGGAAGCAACGTCGGGCGAAGGAGGCCGCGGACCGGGCCGCAATGGGCCCAGGCCGGTCGGCCCAAGCCGGCCCAGGTCGGCCGTCCCAGCCCATTTCGAGGCCCAATCGCCCCCCTTGACCTAGATGCATCTCGTGCTATTTATTGCCCCCTGACCGAGAGCCACGGATCAATCAATTCGTCATCCGCCGCCGAGGAGCAGAGAAGCTTGAGGGATACCATCTCGGAGATTAGGGTCGTGCTAGTTGTCTAGGGGTCTCCCTAGCCGCCGTGGGAACCTTGCATGGAAGACCACGTCGGAGCTCCGGAGCAAGGATCAAGATCGAGGTAGGATCCCGGTGGTGATCTTGTTGATGTTATCATTCATGGTGAAGTTTTATAGTGAATCCGATTTCTAGCGATCAAGTGCCTTCTCAATGATTTTGTTTTCTTCTTGGTTTTGCTTCTTCCCCAATCTAGTCTATAGCTTGATTGCATAGGGTGCTCTTGTAGCCGCGGTGGCTAGAGGTGCATACCGGACCGACCAAGTGATTTCAAATTGTTTTTATCGAACTCGCCCTAGACTACCCGCATGAATAGGAATACGTTGTGACAGAACGGGGGTTCCGAAAGGCGGGTGTTTTCGGAATCGGACCAGAGGCCACGATTTAAAGATGCTTTTAATGAGATTCGCTTTTCTATCTTCATCTATCTTGTTTGGAGCTACAACATAAGCATGATCTAGATCCTCTAGATCGGTTATCTCTTTGCTTTCTCTTGCTACCTCTTTATTAGATTAGATTAGATTTGTTTTCTTTATGAGTTAGTAGATTAGATGGAAGTTGCTTCTTCATAAGATAGTTTTCCTTGCTTTACTAGATTGAATCCTTGCGTTGCACATTGTTCCACGGATTCAGTACCTTGGGTTCACCACTCGAGGAAAGAAGGGCCCCTTGACCACGACGAGAGACTTGTCCGCTTGCAAGTCTAAACGAACTTTATACAACTATTAACCGTCGACAAGCCCCTTTTTGTAGCGCCGTTGCCGGGGAACAAGCAATCAAGATCCAATCTAGTATCCATTATTTTTCAGTTTTTCTTTTGATTTTCTTTTGCATCTCTTAAGTTTGATCATCCTCAAAAAAATCAATCTAATCTTGTTTTGATTAACCCTAATTTTTCTTTTTTTAGGTTTTTGTTTTTGCTAACCCTAACTGGAGATGGTTGGCTACCTCTCCAAGAAACCCAAACTTTCTTTTGTGGATGATCCAGGAAAACTTTACAGGCAAAGGAGACGTGCAACACAGGCTAAAGGGTTGGAAACCCTAGATTCAAAAGCAAAAGTCGAAGGATCGTCAAAATCTCCAAGGGAATCACCACCTCCAAGTCCAAAGAAAGATCAACCTCAACCGCCACCCATGGGAGAAAAACCACAACTAGAGCGTGAGATCGAGCTATGCACCCCATACATCGTTGATGTACCTATCATAAACTTTCAAGATGCCGGAAGGACATTCAAGATCAAGGTCTCAACTATCTGCATGACGATTGCGAGAGTTTGGAGCGTTTCAATGAATACATACGAGCCGGAATCCTTGAGTGGCATATCGGTTTACTTAAGAGGGTGATGGAGAAGATGGAGATAGAGAAAGAAGCTCAACACCTAAAGGCTGCCGAAGCAAGATCCACATGCAAGGAGTGTGAGGAATACGGCCATGTCTAAGGTAAACCCCGATTTAATGCAAGTTCGTCCATTCAAGATTTGGTTCCACTTTGTGCACAATTCAAGGACTTCATGGACGAGCAAGCTAAGATCAACAAGGACGCTGTCACTAAGTTCGAGGCTATGGAGAAAATATTGAAGAATTTAGATGGCAGGGTGACGGAGGTTGGAAACTCTATACGTGAAGTGTTCATCGTGATGAAGATGCTAGAGATTCAAGTGGGACAACTTGCCGGACAACCGATGGGTGACAAAGGAGAATATCCGAGACAACCCCAAGGTCCCAAGACGGCGAAGGCTACTCAAACTCATTCAGGAGAGATGGAGGATCACACTAAGGAGACCATGAAGATCACGACCGAAGGACCGGAGTTTGAGATGTCGAGCCATTACATGAAGTTGTTGCATCCGTCAAGACCAAAATATAAAGCCAGCCTGTGAAGACCAAAAATATGACTAAGCCGAAGAATAAGCCCGTGCCCAAGATGGTGCGGAAGTGGTACCCAAGATTGCAACGCCCACAAAGAGTGTTGATCCGAAGTAATCAAGTGAAGAAGTCTAGCCATGGACTATAAACGAAGCGCTAGGCGGGAGGCGACCCGTTTCATCGAGCCAAGAATAAGCTACCAGGAGGACAACCCGATTCCAGGTTTTTTGAGTCTTTTCAAGTAATTTAGTTTTTAATTTTACTATGCAAGACATTAGACTTAGAATGGTTGAACAATATTAGAGACATAATTCTTGGTTGAATATTTTGTTTCGATCATAAACCCTTTACATGACCCATCATATATGTTTGTTTGCTTCTTTTCGAGAAACCACAAACAAATAAATTCAGAACCTACCTCAACCATTCATCCCCTTTATGATGTTGTGGTTGACTTGCTTTCCATGCTAAAAACACACGAGTAGAGCCACGTCTTGTACCTAAATGTTCGCGTGAACCTAGAAACTTTCGATTGATTGGTTTAAAAATCCATATCCTTGGTTTCTCTAGAGTTAGAATTTTTCTAAGCCTCATTTAATTTTATTTTATTCAAAATCTCTCTTATCTAATTAAATTAGAACCTAAACCTATGCCCCCATGATCAAGACGGGAAAAGTTTGCTCTCAACTAATGAAGGCAAACAATACTAGTGAGACCAACATAAAAGTAGTCAGAAATATTTTTCGACTTACATTTGTTTTTAATGCTTTAAAAACCCCTCTAAATTTATATTCAAACTCATTATTAGCTCTGAAATTATTTTTAATTTTCGAAATTAGAGGAGTGCTTAGCATTAAAACATGCTTAGAGGGAGGCAATCTAGTTAACCTAACCGTACATGCACCATGATACATCACAAGATGCCCCTCCAACATCTGTTATCAAACCACATGCAAAGTACAAGCATGGGGGGCAGCCAAGGGTTTGTTTTCCAGGAATATCATGGACGCATGTGAGGCAAGGGAGTATGGAAGTGAGTCAAAGCGAAAACATCAAGTGGAAGGAATAATAATGCAAGCGAAGGAGTGGACGAGAACGTTTGGAAGATGCATGCAGTCACGAAGCAACAAGTGCACTAGACAAGAACCGAGCCAAGAGGAGGAGAGAGGTAAGTCTCCCATCCAGCTCTTTGTTCGTGTGCTCTAGTTTGTAGTCCGGAACCACCTTAGACCATCCACCTCGCTTGTTTCGTGCAACAAATCACATCCTTAATCCACTCAAAGTCCAGACTCCAAAATGATATTTGTGTACCTTACCGGTTGAAAACCCCGGATATTTATTTGTGAGGGAGAGTGTTGCAATCATGGAAGAAACCTACAAGCTTTTTCACTAAAGAAGAAGGGATCATCGTCGTCTAAGCCATCATCGACAACCTCTTCGAGTAGGCGCTCGGTTTCTGTGTACCCTCGGAGTATTGAGGAGGACACGACACCGCCGAGGAGGAACCACACTCTTCTCCTGGGTGGCATGAGGGCCACACGGAACTCGTTTATGAGGTTCACCAGACCTCAAGGACATATGGAGGAGCCGCCCGTCCGACCTCGCCACTCGACACGATCATCCGGTCCACCTCCATACGCTTCGCGGTATTCCGAGGGGTTTGTCATCATGACGGTGGAGGAGGAGAAGAAGAAGCTCGCTCTCCTTGAGTAGAGGCTTGTAGCGAACGTCAACTTCGACGACCAAGCTCTCCACATATTGGTTTTCATACGGGATACTGAGGTGGGTGCAATTCTCTAACGGAGTGTCGGCAAACACCCACAAGGAATTCGCCTAGGAAATTCTCATGACCATGGCGCATATCCTTGATGAAGGAGTGCCGAGTCTCTCATTCCGTTTGGAGAAAGCCATTCGCACCAGGAGGCCATCCACAAACTAGAGAGAGAGGAGGGAGATCTCCGGAGGGAGATAAACCACCTCGAAGGAAGCACCCACAAGTGGAGAAGAAGGAAGACACCGTTGGAAGGGTAACCATGATCAACGGTGCTATGTCTAGCACCTTGATGGGTTAATCTCCTTATTCATCCATGGGGTGTAATCGATCTTGAGATGTAATCATAATTGGTTGGATTATCTATCTATCATCTTGTGTTGAATATACTTTATTGCTTAAGGTTAGCTACCATGCCGTAAAGGGAGTAAGATCTCCAATGCTTCCTTGGAACCATTCAATACGCCGTGTCCATCATAGGTCTAGTCATGAATACCTTCACGTAGTGAGTACGAGAGGAGGGAAATGGCGAAACCGTGGTCACAACCCCCGATAGATTAGATTGGTTTTCATGATCAAAACGATTGCATGTTCTAGTATCGTAGACCCATGGGCGAGTGTCTCCTATCTTGATTGAACAAGTGGTTCCCTATGTATTAGGGAATAGCTCGGTTTTCAAAAAGGAGCCCTAGAACAAGTGGATGTGCATGAGGCACATTGGAAGTTTTTTTTGGAGTATGATCACGGGAGGAGGCCATCAATGAAAAAATACTATCCGGAACCCCATCATCCAAGTGTTTCACTCATGGATGTGCAAAAGGATTTTGGGGAGAATGAGAGAGCAAAGATAACCAACATGGAGTTGAATTGGCTTTACTCGGCTTTGATTGCCAGGCAGCCAATCGACCCCACTCACCTCATGATCAACCGGTGGTGTTGTGAAGCAACATCGAATTCAGGAGATATTGGTTCGGGGTGTTACCTCTCCATGTTGGCTATCTCTTTGAGGCCGGGTATTACAAGGAACCTGAATCATCTCCTACCCGGGATTTCACTAGGAATTTATGAAGCAAGGCAAGAACATAAGTGGAGATGAGAGAGGAGGCTTCAAAGTGGCCAAAGTAAATTTGCCCCTATCTGATGGAAGATTAAGACTTTTTCTTGAGAGGAAAGAATATTGGTTAGAGGAAGGACTTCTTGTGCCGGCGAAGAAAAAATAAAAGAGAAGGATTATAGGAGAAGGATCTTCTATGGCCCAAGAAGGAGGTGCACAACAAAATTATGTGCCACCATTTGGAGGAATTCTGGCGCCGCCCAGTTACTACGGTGGTGTACCAATGCAAGCATGGGGGAGTGGTGCAGTCATGCCCCCACCAAATTTTGCGGTAGCCAACGTAGCCTTTGCGGAGCCATTTGCACGGCTTCCTCAACCACAACAAAGTGTGGCCACCATTGGAGGATACGCTGCAAGATACATGCAAATTATTGCAGCAATTCAAACCAATGCAAACCAAATGGGTGAAGGAAATGCAAGCATTGCTTAGGAGCTTTGGCGTCTTCACTTAGCACCATTGGACAATTCATAGGAGGAGTGGTGCAATCCTATTATGAGTAAGGGTACAACAACCAAGACTATCAATATCAACCACCGGCGGAAGATTAGAGAGAGGAGGAGCTTTAGTTAACTTTCCTTTACCCCCTTTTCTTTAATTTTCAGCTTGTACGCGCCTATTTATGCGTAGTGTTTTCAGTTCTTATTTAAATTTCAGCATGTGTGTTAGTGTTTATTTTCATCATGAATAAAGTCACCACCAAGTTTTTACCTTTGGTAATGTTACAAGGTTTATGCCATGATGATATATGACTATAATTGCCACTTTGTTTATCTTTGTAATTGTTTTATGCATGTTTAAGCTAGTGCTCTCTTAAAATACAAATCTGAAATTATCTAAATGCTAGCTTAAAGCGAAGGTTATGATAAAAATAAAGACCCATAGTGTTTTATGTTCTCTCAAGTTTTAGATGGATTAAAGATGATTTATTTTTGTTCTTAAATGTAAAGCTAACCTTGTCATAAATACCACTTGCGTGTTGCTCTACCTATCCAGAGCCATATAAATATTTGAGTGCAAAAACTTAGTATACAAGGTTTATTTTTGGGTGAGTTATTTTAGGCCTTGATTTCTCTGGCCTGAGACTAAGAAGCTGGTCATTCCGTTTTTGCGTATCTATCTTTTTGCTAGCCTTTCTATCCGTGAATTGTGTATCCCCACATCGGAGATTTCACAAACCTCGTCGGATTTCCACCCTTAAAACCAAATATCATCTTTTGTGTTTACCTCATTGACCACAACCTATCGTTGAGTATGGATCATCAATTCAAGGAAGATAGATAGTGCCAAGATTGAAGACTTCAAGTATCTCTCCAAAGGAAAAGTATTTCCGGTACCTACCTTATCTCTATCACCTCTTTGCCCAAGGACGAGCAAACGTCTAAGCCTGGGGGAGGAGGTAGGTAAAATGCCATTTTAGAGTTTAAAGGGGAGCAAATAAAAAATTCGATAAGAAAGAAAAAATTAGAAAGAGAAAGAAAGAAAAAGAAATAAAGAAGAAAAGTATATGTATGAGGAAAAAAAGAAAAGAAAAAATATGAGTATGTGTTAAAATAAAAATAAAGTGAACTCCCCAGTTCTCTAAAGTGCATTAGGAATTTCAAGGCTTCAAGATTAAAAGATCCATACTCATTTTCCAACCATGTGCAATCCGATAATGAGGACTTCCTTTGTGCCTCGGGATCACTCTTTGACATTTGCACATGTCCACCCATCTCAAGTGTGTGTATTTTTCTCTCTCCCCTCCTTGATATGACATCATTTTCCAATGACCTTTTTGATGAGTCTCAGTAAGACCATGAGAAGCTTGTCTTGTTTTGGAAACATCTCATTTATAATATCTTGGTAGGACTAAACTTTCCCAAAAAGCTCCATATAAAGCCTACCAGATAAATGAATGTTATGAGAGGGAAAGGAGTAGAATGAATAGGATTGAGAGACAAGATGAGATGAGAGATCATGAGCAAGATGCAAGGTGGTTTAAATTTGTGAACTTGGTTTAGCTCTTTTTTCATCTTGTTCTTTATTTCAAAATTTCTGAGATTCATTTGAATTTTGGGAGCATGTTAATACTTGTGGGATAAGCTTAACTAATAATCTACCCTCCGTAGGGATGAAGGCTAGTACATTATGAAACTTTAACGAACTAAACTTTTGAGAGCATTATGTTTTCTCATGTATGATCATGTGCAAGGTCTAAGCATTGGTGGGCAACGATGATATCCATTGAAGGCTTACTCGAGGACGAGCAAGGTTTAAGCATGGGGGAGATGTTGACAGTGAAATTCCGTCAACCTAGGCATGAGTTCACCTTCAGTGTTGGCATGAGTTTTATACCTTATCCATTGGTACTACCCCCCGTGGTATAACAAGTTCACTTGTGCATGTCGGTTTTGGAGTTTAGTGTTTATGCACGGTTTTACATTGAAAGCAAGACTTCCGGGATAAGTTCATTAAGCACCTCATTACAAGACCTTGAACCCCGGTAGAAGTCAAGCAATGAAGTGAACACGACTCCAAGAAGCCCAAGGACCCAACCCGAGAAGACGGAAAACTCCTAGGACCTAGCCAGAAAAGTGCCGAATCTTGCGAGACAAGGAGCTTCGTCCAATTTGGAGAGAAAATGACGACAAGGGCCCACATGCAGAAGGGGGAGGATAGAAGACTCAGGAAGCAACGTCGGGCGAAGGAGGTCGCGGACTGGGCCAAAGTGGGTCCAGGCCGGTCGGCCCAGGCCGGCCGGCCCAGCCCATTTCGAGGCCCAGCCCCTTTGACCTAGATGCATCTCGGGCTATTTATATCCCCCTGACCGAGAGCCATGGATCAATCAATTCGTCATCCGCCGCCGAGGAGCAGAGAAGCTTGAGGGACACCATCTCGGAGATGATGGTCGTGCTAGTTGTCTAGGGTTTTCCCTAGCCGACGTGGGAACCTTGCATGGAAGACCACGTCGGAGCTCCGAAGCAAGGATCAAGATCAAGGTAGGATCCCGGTGGTGATCTTGTTCATGTAATCATTCGTGGTGAAGTTTTATAGTGAATCCGATTTCTAGCGATCAAGTGCCTTCTCGATGATTTTGTTTTCTTCGTGGTTTTGCTTCTTCCCCAATCTAGTCTATAGCTGGATTGCATAGGGTGCTCTTGTAGCCGAGGTGGCTAGAGGTGCATACCGGACTGACCAAGTGATTTCAAGTTGTTCTTATCGAACTCGCCCTAGACTACCCGCATGAGTAGGAATACGTTGTGACGGAACGGGGGTTTCGAAAGGCGGGCGTTTTCGGAATCGGACCGGAGGCCACGGTTTATAGATGCTTTTAATGAGATTCGCTTTTCTATCTTCATCGATCTTGTTTGGAGCTACAACATAAGCATGATCTAGATTCTCTAGATCGGTTATCTCTTTGCTTTCTCTTGCTAGCTCTTTAGTACATTAGATTAGATTCATTTTCTTTATGAGTTAGTAGATTAGATGCAACTTGCTTTTTCATAAGATAGCTTTCCTTGCTTTACTAGATTGAATCCTTGCGTTGCACATTGTTCCACGGATTCGATACCTTGGGTTCACCACTCGAGGAAAGAAGGGTCCCTTGACTACGATGGGAGACTTGTCCGCTTGCAAGTCTAAACGAACTTTGATACAACTATTAACCGTCAACAGGTGTCTTGCTACATATTTATCAGAGGAAAAGCGTGCCAAAGGAACGGCCATCTTGGTCATCAACTTAGGCTCCTTCCGGCGGAAGATTACAGAATCGGGTGACGATCTTAATCTTTCGTTTCCTCTACGCGTGTTCCCCTCTCCCATTCATCGATTCAATATCCCTATCATATTGGGAGTTAGGACAGTACCCTTCTTGTAATCTCTCGTGAATATATGTAACTTGTAGATCTGAGTTGTAATAACATTGTAATCCAAAGCAGAAGAGATAAACGTGTACTTTCATTCTGAAGGCGATATATGCATCGGCTATAACTAAATATATTGAGTTTGTACATCGGTATTACATTTTTTGTTCTAAAGGCGATTCTTTACAGATATCAGCTATTCTACGATTACACCAGCAATTAGTTGTAACTCGAAAACTCGATCGGACGATAGGCACGATGAGACAATCGGCTTGTATAATTACTGACGCATTTGGGCAACCAATCCATCAGCCTTAGGCTTTGGACGCCAAACTTTAGGCCAAACCTTCTTTTTGTCCAACACAAGTCTCTCTGCTTCTTCATGTTGTTCTAGCTGACGTAGGCGCTGGACCCTTCTCTTATGGGATTTGGTCAAGCCATCTGGACACCATTGTGGATTAGGCTTCTTATGTGTTTGGCTTGACCCTTCATCATCCACTTGTAATGTGCATCTACATTCAAGAGCTCGGCACATGATGTCTTCATCAGGGACCAGAGAATCTGCCATCTCTTCTAGTCGATCGTTTGACTCTTCATTGGCTCAGTCTCTCGGCCGATCATGAACGCTGGCTTTGCCCCCCAGCCGATCGTGGATGCTGGCTTTGCCCCCCAGTCGATCATGAACCGAGACCCGTTGATTGTCAAATCCACAGTGATCCTTGGCTGCAGGTCTACTATTATTGTAAGCCCCGTTGCCCTCTAGAAAGTTCTTTGCTGTCGGCAGCTTGATCCCTTCTTCCGAGCAGTACTTGATGAACGGACATCTCCAGTGCCCCTCATTACGTCGTGACCAATCTTCTCTTTTTTTCGCCTTCTCTTGTCGGTGCTGGAATTTGTTGATCAACATTTGGGACATGACAAGCCGGCGTGGCTTAAAATCTCCTTCAAGTAGTAACCCTTTTCCTTTGGCATTGGCAGTAGTTACTTGCACTTTGGGATCAACAGCTCCTTTATTTTGAGCCGAATCAGATGTCAGCAATTTAAGTTGTGACATGTCTTTTCTAGACACATCAACCATATTAGATGGGAAGGGGTGCTAATCAATCTTCATCGGCTTTTCAGCTTTGGTAGGGGTTTCAAATTTAAGCCTCCCTTGCTCAATAGCTGATTGAATCTATTGTTTGAAGATCTTGTAATCATTGGTGTCATGCGAGGTCGCATTGTGCCACTTGCAATACTTCATCCTCTTCAGCTCTTCTGCAGATGGTATGGTATGGAACTCAGAGAGTTTGATTTGCCCTTGTTGAAGCAACAGATCAAATATCTTATCGGCCTTAGTAATATCAAAGCCGAATTTCTTTGGATCTTTCTTGCCAAAGGGACAGGACATTGTCTTCTTGCCTTTGACCCATTCTGCGAGCCCTATCATATTGTCTTCGTCTTCTGAGTCAGAGTAGTCCACATACAATATCTTTTTCTAAAAGTTCCTTCTAGGATCATAGGACTTGGTTGTTACTTGACTCATCCAACTGACCAACTGGCTGAGGCTTTCAAATTCATGTGACGCATATTGTTCCCTGAAGGTTGGCAAGAGACCTTGGAAAGCTAACTCAAATAATTGCTTGTCTCCCAGATTCAGACTATAGCACTTGTTTCTAACTTCTCTGAATCTTTGAACGAATCCAGCTACTGTTTCATCGTTCCTTTGCTTGAGTGTGGTCAGATCAGTGATTTTCATCTCATTGATGCTAGAGAAGAAATAATTATGGAACTGTTGTTCCAAATCTGACCACTTGATGATGGAATTAGGCGGCAATGATGTGAACCATGAAAACGTCAGCCCTGACAGAGGTGAAGAGAACAATCGTACCCTGTGTGCATCAACATTCCCTACTTCTCCACATTGGATGATGAACCGAATGATATGCTCCATAGTGGACATTTCATCTTTGAGGACCATGTGTGGTTCAAGGACCGGTGGATGGTCGCTTCCTTGTGTGGTGAGTGATTGATAACGTTGTGTGGACTGATTCTTGGCTAAGTATTGCAGGTGCAGGTTGCGGCTTGACTGGTGTTGGTGCAGGTGAAGAACAAACGCGAAAGGTCGTCGCCGGTCAGGCCTCTAGGTGTGGAGAAGACAAGTAGGCTTCGTTCGAGGGACCCGGTGGCCAGTGGGGTCAAGTGTGGGCCGCATGGTGGCCCCATCGTCGGACTTTTCTGTCACTCAAACTTTTAGGATCCTGCAAATACTTAACCAGAGGCGCTCTCCAATCTCCCACTTCGTCCTCAACAATATTGGAAGACACAACAACCGAAGCAGGGTTGGCCCCCGAGGGGCGGTCTGACCGGCCCGAGGGGGCGGTCTGACTGGGGTACCCGGTTTGACCGGCCTGTGAAGGCGGTTGAACCGGGTCTTCTAGAACGTAACCCTCGGCTTCATCAAACATCGGTTTTCATTCTTGAAATTTTTTTTCTGAACATTATAACCAGATGCTTGCTAAGCCAGAGCGTTAGCCTTAGGATTCTCCTCCCGTGTTACATGATATATCACAAATTCATCCATACAAGATATGATGTCTAGACATCTATCAATATAAGCATTTAAAGAACCATTTAGACACTGACATACCTTAGATACTTGTTGTACCACCAGTAAAGAATCACCATAAGCTTCCACATGTTTTACTCCCATGTCATGTAATATTTGCAACCCAAAAAAGAGAGCTTCATACTCAATTTGATTATTAGTACATTTATGATCCAACCGGCTAAGGGCTTCAAAAACAGCTCCACTAGGTGATATAATAATAATTCCAACACCACAACCACTTCTACAAGCTGATCCATCAAAATGTAATTTCCATGGAGTAATAGTTACATAACCGACATCTATATCAATTTGTTTATCAATCCTATGTTGAACAATGAAGTCGGCTACTATTTGACCCTTCATTGATCCAATAGATTCACAACGCAAATCATATTCAACAAGAGCATAAGCCCACTTGCCGACTCTACCACTAAGAATAGGTTTTTGCAACATGTATTTAACTATGTCTGTTTGGCATGCAACATAACAAGTACTAGACAACAAGTAATGCCTTAACTTGGTACAAGCATAATATAAAGATAAACAAAGCTTCTCAATAAAAGTGTACCTCGTTCCGGCGTCTAGCAATCTTCTACTCTCATAAGCAACAACATACTCCTTGCCATCGGTCTCTTGAGTCAAAACAGCCCCAATTACACTTGGCTCTGCCGCAATATAAAGCCGGAAAGGTACACCACTCTTAGGTGCTTGAAGAACAGGCGGCGGAGTCAAATAACTCTTAATCTCATCAAAAGCTTCTTGTTGTTTTGCCCCCCAAGTGAATTCAGCTCGACTTTTCAATCGAAGTAAAGGAGTAAAAGCATCAACCTTCCCAGACAAGTTGCAAATGAATCGCCTCAAGTAACTAACCTTGCCCAAGAATCTTTGTAACTCTTTTTTAGAAGTAGGAGCTTGAACCTTCTTAATCGACTCAAATCTTTTTAGGATCAATCTCCACACCTTTCTCATGCACAATGGAACCCAAAAACTTGCCAGCCGACACTCCAAAAGCACATTTGAGTGGATTCATCTTTAGACCATACCGACGCATTTTTCAAATGCAAGTCTTAAATCAGCTAAATGAGAGTATGGACTAGCCGATTTAACAACAATATCATCGATATCGACTTCAGTCATGAAAAATGAAATTCATAGCTCTTTGAAAAGTAGCACCAGCATTTTTCAAACCAAAAGTCATTACTACCCATTCAAACAAGCCTACAATTCCTGGACATATGAAAGCCGTTTTGGAGACATCCTCTTTGGCCATAAATATCTGATTGTAACCAGCATTACCATCAAGAAAGCTATGTACTCTATGTTCAAATGCAGAATTAACAAGAAAGTCAGCTATAGGCATACGATATTCATCTTTAGGAGTTGCTTTATTAAGATCTCTAAAATCAATGCAAACACGAAGTTTCTTTGTTCCTTTCTTCTCAACAGGCACTATATTGGAGATCCAATCAGCATACCGACAGGGCCTAATAAACTTAGCATCGAGCAACCGATTGATTTCTTCTTTCACTCGGTCATAAATATCGGGATTAGAATTTCTACGAGGTTGTTTATAAGGCTTGAAACCAGATTTAATAGGCAATTTATGTTCTACCAAGTCACGACTTAAACCAGGCATCTCATTGTAATTCCAAGCAAAGCAATCAACATACTCTTTTAAATCTTTATTAACTCAAGCTTAAACATAGGATCAAGATTCTTGTTTACAAATGTCGCCCAGGTATAGTGCCATCACCAATATCTACCTCCTCAAGAGGATCAGCCGACGTAAACCCTTATCCGAGCTTGCCCAAATCATCAAGATCTTTAATGGCTTCACATGTATCGGTCTTATGCGACCGATAATGATCAATTCTCTACTGCAACCACTCTTTTGTTGAACTCATTGAGTCACATAAAGTGATTTAGCCGATTATCAAACGGCTTTATGACAGCAGGAATGAAACCATTGTTGGAACAACTTACAAACTCATAATCAGATAAGTCCAAACCAGATAGACACTTTACATCATCATGTATACCTATAGAATTACTATCGGCTACAGCTACACAAGCAGAATTATCACCATGTACTACTTCTACTTCATCATCTACCCATTGTATGAACATTTGGTGCAAAGTAGAAGGAACACATCTATTTGCATGAATCCAATCACGACCAAGGATAAGACTGAAGTTACCTTGTGTCTCAGCGACGAAGAAGGCTGCAGCAAGCGTCTTGCTTCCAATAGTGTGCTCCATGGAGATCACGCCTTTAGCTCCCATCGGCTCGCCTCCTCCAACCTCGCTGAAAGTCATGTTTGTCTTTATAAACTCCTCATCTGAACCTCCAAGCTTCTTGAACAGAGAATGCGGCATCAAATTGACAATCGCACCTCCATCTACCAGCATCCGAGAAATAGGCTTCCCATTAATATGACCCTTCATATACAAAGCCTTCAGATGATTATCAGTGTCCTTGGGCTTCTGAAATATAGCATCCTTGGGCCCAAAGTCAATGTGAGCTAAGTCTTCCTCAGTAGGCACTGAGCCATCAACAAACAAATGAACCACAACGATCTCAAGGTTCATCCGCTCTGGAGAAGAACTGTAGTCCACAAGTTGTTCGTCGTCCTCTGGTGTATGGAAAGACGAAACCTTGTCATCACAAACCATGGGGATCGGAGAAGCGAAACCGGGTAGTGTTTCTGGAGACCCCGGTCTGACCGCCAGGTCACCCGGTTTAACCGCCCCTAGCGGTTGAACCGCACCCTCTAGCGGTGTAACCACCCCTGGCTGAGTAGCTGCTTTAAGTCTCCATTCTTTCCCCTGTGGCACCATGGGCCTGTAGCTGTTGAAATCTTCATCCCCCTTCTTCTCTAACTCCTTCTCCCTTTTCTCACGTAACATCAGCCGCTAAAGCTTCTGTCTTTGAGTATGAGTCAAACCGGGAGGGTGAAGGACCGAAACGGCGAACCAGAGAGGGGGGGTGAATGGGAGCTGATAAAAATTCTATTCAGGAATTCGGCCTATGAACCCGATTTCACTCGTGCACCTCCGCAAGCTTCTCTTGCCAAGTTCACGTAGCCAATGAAGTGCTACTGAACCTAGGAGCAAGACCCAACCAACAGCCACAGCAAACACGCAGCGGAAACACACACGACACGGCTGCGGCGCGTAAAAACCGGTCGGCCGGTTTCTGAAACCGGTCAGACCGCTTCTATTGGACTTAGCCTCACGTAGGAAGGGGAAACCAGTCAGACCGGTTTGGCAAACCGGTCAGACCGATTTTGTCCAGATCCTTCCCAAAGACCCAAAACACCTCAAGAGCCTTTCCGCATCTGAACAAATGAAGCCATGGTGCAACATAGACTTCCTTGCTTCAAAACCCTTCTCGACAGCCCACAGGGCGAAACCGGTCAGACCGGTTTGGGAAACCGGTCAGGCCGGTTTTTGCCTGGACAGTCGAGAAGAACACAGCCCGTGGGAAAAACTCCACCCTTCCACCAATCGATCTCCCGATTTGTTCCACGGATCAAAGTGAGACTTTGGGGATAGTTGGGGTACCTCGTGGGCTACCCTTGGCTAGGTGCTCGGTCCCCAAAACCCACTCAATCAAGAGGAATCGAAAGTCAACCCTCAAGAACACCTCTTACCCTAGAACTCCGAAACCACCAAAATCGAGCCCCTTAACTAGCGGATCTGGGAGGGGAATCTTAGGCAAAAGAACCACGAAGGGCTCACATGAATTTCCCACATCAAATCCTCAAGAACAAGGTCCCGAAAACAACCCAAGAAAATCACCAAGAGAGGCCACAGAAATTCACCACCAAAAACAGGCGGGAACAACACATCCAAACCTAGAGGAACCACGCCGAATCATCTATACATGCCACAAAGGATCATACAAGGTCTAGCTTGCCGCCCGATCATCCAGCCCTCTCAACAAGATCTCACCATGAAGCTCTCAAGCTAGTCCTATGGAAAGTCTAAGAAAACTAGGAAGGGAAATTAGGAAAGCAAATGAACTAGGGTTCCAAGTGTTGGCTGACATCCTCTCACCTCATGGGTTATATGGAGGCAACCGAAAGTCTAAAATACCCTTACTTAATAACTATGGATACAAGTCCCTCAAGGGCGGTTTTGGAAGTCTTCAGATTTTCTCCATCGGACGGATGCCCGGTCGAAGGACCGATACGGCGAACCGAGAGAGGGGGGGAGTGAATGGGAGCCGATAAAAATTCTTCTCGAAGGAGATGAAAACTCCAACAAGACGAACTTGGCTTCCAACACACGTCTCCGACTCACTACCCAAGTTGGCCAAGCCCACGTAGCCACTGGAGTGCCACTGGACCTAGGAACCAACACACACGGCCTTCCCGACTCGAGAACGCGGCGGAACAACAAACCCCGAGTCTACGGACCCACACCGGTCGGACCGGTGAGCACCACCGGTCAGACCGGTCCCTGCTGGTGAACCTGAGCAATTTCCACTAAGTGGCTCTACACCGGTCAGACCGGTGAGACACACCGGTCAGACCGATGGAAGCCTGAAAGCCCCCCAAGGCACCAAACAGCCAACCGACCACCAAACGGACCCAAACTTGAAACAAGCGGCACCACGGGTCAACGAGAGAACACACCAAGACGCTCACCCAAGCGAAAACCCACAAGGGCTTGCACCGGTCGGACCGGTCAAGAGCACCGGTCGACCGGTGTAGCACAGGCGACTCGGGATGAACGACACCCGCGGGTCAACTCCCCCAAATCCAAATCTCGATCTCCCGAATCGCTCCACGGACTTGAACAAGACTTTGGGGATATCAGGAGCACCTCATGAGGAGTCCATAGCCAAGTTTAATCCCACCAAATCTCGTCCAAAAAGGAGGAATCGAAGAAATCCCGCCGGAAGCACTTCCAACCCAAGAACTCAAGAAACCCCAAAAACGAGCACTTTTACTCACGGATTTGGGAGGGGGAATCACAGCCCAAAGAACCACGAAGGGTTCCCACAAATTTCCCCCATCAAATCCCCAAGAGAAAAGCCCCGAAAACACCCCAAAGAAATCACGAAGAGAGAGCTCCGAAAATCACCACCAAGAACAACCGGGAAAACACATCCAAACCTTGAGGAACCACGCCGAATCATCTATACATGAAACAAAGGTTCGTACAAGGTCTAGCAAGCCGCCCGATCATCCATCCCTCTCTACAAGATCTCTCCGTGAAGCTCTCTTGCTAGTCCTAGAGAAAACCTAAGGAAAATAGGTGGAAAATAGGAAAACAAATGAGCTAGGGTTCCAAGAGTTGGCTGCCAACCTCTCACCTCTTGGGTTATATAGGCGGCAACCGAATGTCTAAAATGCCCCTCTCTACTAACTAGGGATACATGCCCCTCAAGGGCGGATTCGGAATTCTTGATGTCTTCACCATCGGACGGATGCCCCGGCAACCGCACCCTGCGTAGCCTCGACGCAAGCGATGCGATCCCGACGCGTGTCCTCCGCTTCGAAGATTCCGGACTGCGTCGTCGCACACCGGTCAGACCGGTGCTCCTCACCGGTCAGACCGGTCCCCACCGGTCAGACCGGTCAGACCCACCGGTCAGACCGGTGCGGTGCTGTCGCACCTCCGTCTTCGGTTCTCCGGTCTTGGCTTTGTGGATCAACCAAGGAACCCAGTGGTTTTCTGGTGAACCACCGGAAACCCCGCGAACTCGGTGTAGCCTCCGCCAATCTCCACTCATGACTTGGCTCCCACGTAGTCCCGGCTCGACCTTGGTTTTGAGGCTCAACCAAGAAACCGTCCACGACTTCATCTTGCTTGTTCATGCCACCATGCGGCCCGCACTTGACCCCGCCGGCCACCGGGTCCCTCGAACAAAGCCTACTTGTCTTCTCCACACCCGGAGGCCTCACCGGCGACGACCTTTCGCGCTTGTTCTTCACCCGCACCAACACGAGTCAAGCCGCAACCTCGCACCCGCAATACTTAGCCAAGAATCGGTCCACACAACGTTGTCAATCACTCATCACACAAGGAAGCGACCATCCACCGGTCCTCGAACCACACATGGTCCTCAATCTCCCCCTTGATGAGTGCATTGACAACACCCACACGAAAGTAACAAGAGAGAAAAGAAAAAGAAAAGAAACGAACAAAAAGAAACTCCAACAAGCGATCGAAAGCCAAACAAAGGCAAAGAGCAAGATCACTTGAAGAAGACGAGTCTCGGACCCCTTAGGCAAGGGCAACGGCTCGACACATCCGAGACAAAGCAAAGCTCAAGCAAAGAGCACAAACCACCGAAACAAAACTCGAAAACACACAAAGAGCTCCCCCCGCACACATGCAAGCTCCCCCTAAACCAATGCAACTCCCCCCGGACGAATGCATGCAAAACAACGAAAACGGGGCAGGCAGCAATTTCGGCTCACACCGGTCGGACCGGTCATCACCACCGGTCGACCGGTGCCCAACATATGTACGGGACCAGCACTCACACCGGTCGGACCGGTGCTCTTCACCTATCGGACCGGTGTACAACGAAACCCGAAAATGGCTCGAAACCACTCGAAAACCTTCTAAATGCATCCACTAAGCCATTTCAAGCTCAAACTTCTCCCCCTTGTTGGCAATGCATGAATCAAGCCAAAAATGCAAAACTTTCAACCTAGAGCTTCTCAAATATACAAAATTCAACAAAGGATGCTACATATGTCCAAATGAGCAAGTTAGGTACTCTACGGCTTCGTATCGATCTCAACTACATGATCACCAAGTTTCACAACCATTGGACGAAGCTAAGATGGATTTTGGCAATTTTGCGAAAAACTCGCCTCTCATGAGCAAAGTCCTAAACATGATCAAAGCATATCAAAATGGCAAAGCCACACAAACTTCATGCTAGGACAGCCATTCTAATCATAAGACCATCACAAACACCCACAAGCACCTCATGTCATGTCAAAGCCACCGAGCCATGTGCCTACTTCTATGTATGAGACTTCTCATTGGTAGGCATCATGCAACGGTTTAGCACCCAAAGCAAATTAAATTCAGCGCATATGACATGGGAGCACATTTCCAAGCATTTTTCATTTCATTTTCAGATTTGTAAATGGTACATGAAATGTCTTTGCGACAAAAAGGAACTTATGCTCCTCCACAAGATAAGTCAAGAGGGCTAAACATTCATGATGGCAAATGAGCCTTTGGCCCCATATGATCAATAAACTAGCCATCCAACCACAAATTAAGCATAGCAAGGCCACAAAAACATGTCAAGAGCATGTAAAGGCATTTACACATGAGAGAGCATACATGTGACATTTTTCAAAAGCATAGCTATCAACCATGGATTATTCATCAAGATCATCAAGAGCTAAGCCAAACTAACCGAAGCATACCAAACAAGCTCACAAAGACATATATCTCATTCCATGGTGAACAATGTATATGAGAGAAGCTTTTCCTAACCAATGCATATGATACAAAATGCATGCAATCGAGATACAAGGATGCCTATACATCATGTTACATATGCCATGCCAAAAGCAAGAAATGCACAAAGAAAAGCTATACATATGCTACAAACCGGCTCCTCGAGGGGAGGCAAAACGGGCTCGACACCACCGGCAAAAGAAAGCCCCCACACACCCAACTCAAGAAATCAAACACACACCAAGTTCCCCCGCAAACGAGTGAAAGTTGCTTGATCTAGGGGTTTGGTGAAAATATCGGCTAGTTGGTCATGTGTGGGTACATGGATCAAAGCTATCTTTCCTTTCTCGACGTTGTCTCTCGAGAAAATGATACCTCACTTCTATGTGCTTGGTTTTGGAATGGAGCACCGGGTTCTTTGCAACGCTTATGGCACCGGTGCTATCACACCGAAGTGGGACATGGGTATACTCCTCACCAAAGTCACTCATGGTGTAGGTGATCCAAAGGAGCCGAGAGCAACAACTAGCGGCGGCAACATACTCGGCCTCGGTCGTGGATTGAGCAACACTCGACCGCTTACGGGAAGACCAAGACACCAACGAAGAACCCAAAACTCGGCAAGTCCCGAAGTGGACTTCCTATCCAACCGACACCCGGCAAAATCCGCGTCCGAAAAGCCATGAAGCGCCAAAGAAGAGGACGCGGAGTACCAAAGGCCGAAGTCGGGAGTGTGACGCAAGTACCCGAAAATTCGCTTCACCGCTTGCCGATGCGAAGTCCTCGGAGACGCTTGAAAACGAGCGCACGGACACACCGAGAACCGTATGTCCGGCCTCGTCGCCGTCAAGTAGAGGAGTGACCCGATCATGCTCCGTACTCCTTCGGTCCACGTGTTCACCTTCCTCGTCCGCATCAAGAGCCGTAGTCGTACTCATCGGCGTCGTCATAGCCTTGGAGTCCTCCATCTTGAACTTCCTCACGATGTCCTTGGTGTACTTAGCCCGGTGCACAAATGTTCCTTCCTTTGATTGCTTGATTTGTAGCCCAAGGAAGAACTGCAACTCACCCATCATACTCATCTCAAACTCCCTGCTCATATCATCTGCAAACCTCGCAACAAGAGAGTTAGACGAACCACCAAAGACAATATCATCCACGTACACCTGCACAATCAGGATATCTCTGCCCTGCCTCAGCAAAAACAAGGTCTGATCGACCTTCCCCATCTCAAAACCTCTCTCAAACAAGAACCCCCTCAACCTGCCATACCAAGCTCTAGGCGCTCGTTTCAACCCATACAACGCCTTCCTCAACTTGTACACCCGTGGGGGTACTTCTCACTCTCAAACCCCGGAGGCTGCCTCACATACACTTCTTCCTCCAACACTCCATTCGGAAAGCACTCTTCACATCCATTTGGTGCAACTTGAACCCTTTAGCCACGAGAAAAGGCTAGAAGAATCCTAATCGCCTCCAAACGGGCTACGGGAGCAAAGGTCTCCTCGTAGTCGATCCCCTCCTTCTGACTGAACCCCTGAGCAACAAGTCTCGACTTGTTCCTCACAACCTCACCCTTCTCTCCCTCTTTGTTTTTCCACACCCACTTGGTACCAATCGGCTTACACCCTGGGGGAGGGTCAACCAACTCCCACACCTGATTCCTCTCAAAGTTCTCCAACTCCTCATGCATCGAGTTAACCCAATTGTGATTAGATAGTGCGTGTCCAATGTCTTTGGGCTCGAAAGAAGCAACAAATGCAGCATGAGCGAAATGGGAATTGTTTCGAACCCTCGACCGTGTAGTGCGTTTATTCATGTCGCCGATGATCCTCGAAGCTGGGTGATCCACTTGAACTCGCCGGGGAGGTTCTCGCCTCGAAGCTACCTCCCCCTCAACATCAGCTTCTCCTCGTTCTTGGTTTGTCGTCGTAGGTGTAGCAGAGGGTCCATCCATCATCGTCGTCGAAGTAGTGGGTACATGTTCAGCTGGGGGCACCGCACCACCATCCTCATCATCACCATGTTCATGCTCCTTCTCCCCGAAAGATCTCCTCCCCAAGCTCATCATCACCCGCACACTCAAAGACAAGCCGACTACGTGGCTCGTCTCGTCGAAGGTTACCTCGCAAGTCTCCACGATTTGATTAGTTTCAAGATTGAGCACACGATATGCTCTAGAATGAGATGCATAACCAAAGAAAATGCCATCGACGGACCTAGCCTCAAACTTATCCAATTTCCCGCCTTTCTTCGAATGAAACACTTGCAACCAAAGACATGGAAGTGACTCACCTTGGGTGTGCGACCATGCATCAACTCATAGCATGTCTTCTTCTTGTGCACTCGAGGTATATCCCGTTCGACACATAGCACGCGGTGTTCACCGCCTCGGCCCAATACCTCCTCGGAGTCCTATGCTCATCAAGCATCGTCCGAGCCATCTCGCACAAGGTCCCGTTCTTCCTTTCCACAACACCATTCGGGGAGGCGTATACGGACTCGAAAACCGGGTGCTCAAGACCCAAGTCATGGCAAAAGGCTTCAAAACGAGAGTTCTTGAATTCCGAGCCATTATCACTGCGGATAGCTCGTATGGCATCTCCGTGCCTCTCGTTCCTCAACCTCAAGACTAGATCTCGAACAAAACCAAACGTCTCCCCCTTATCCTCGAGAAAGAACACCCACGCATACCGAGAATAGTCGTCCACCACAACAAGGACATACCACTTCCCACCCGCAGATCGCACACGAGCTGGGCCAACAAGGTCCATATGGAGCAGCTCGCATGGACGCTCAGTCATCACATCGGTGAGAGGCGGGTGAGAAGAGGCCACCATCTTAGCATGCCTACACGGAGCACAAACCAACTCTTTCTCAAGCCTCAACCGTGGCAATCCTCGGACCAAATTGAGTTTACTCAAGCGAGACAAAAGGTCAAAGCTCAAGTGACCCAACTTCCTATGCCACTTCCACAACTCACTCGAAGAACCAGCCAAGAAACAACGCTCCACACCCGAAGACTGAGAAAAATCAGCACGAAACACCTGACCCTCGGGAATGACCATACAGACAAGATCCCCTCGAGAGTCCACAATCCGAGAACCACCGGGCCGAAACAACACCTCAAAGCCCTCATCCAACAACCGGGACACGGAAAGCAAATTGTACCCCGCCGATTGAACAAGAGCAACACGCCTCGCAGTGATCTTGTCACTCACTTTTATCTCACCTTCGAAAGCACACGCCCACGCCCATTGTCCCCAAAGGTGATGTACCTATTCGTCACCACCGGGACGAGACTTGAGAACCACCCCCCGTCTCCGGTCATATGCCTCGAACAACCGGAGTCAATCAACCAAATGTTCTTCAAGTCTCCCACCCGTACATCAAAAATAGGCACGTGAGCGAACAAACGACTCAAAGACCGGGGTTAGTACCAAAAGAGGAAAACCGTGCCGAGCCATTTGCTCGAAAGTGGGGTTAGCACCAACCAAAGCATCTCTCCTACCAAAGCTACCTCCTCGAACACCACCACGATAACCACCCCGAGGGAACCACCCCTCTCTCGCCCGGAGGAGGACCAAAACCACGCAAGAAAGCCCGTGAAACGTCCTTCCTCTCCAACTCACCACCACGACTCCTCCAATCCCCGTATTGAGCACGAGGTGAAGAACGCCTAGCAACCGACCACCCGCACCCTTTCCAGCCCAACCACCGTAACCACGACCACCGTAAACAACCCTCGCACCCGCACGAGCTCGAAACCCGAACATCCGTCCGTCCGTGCCCGCACCGGTCGGCCGTGCCCCACACCGCGTCCGACCGGTGTGGTCCGGCGCAGCACCACCACCCGCAGCCCTCTTCTCTCCCCAAGCCCGAACCGTCCGCACAATCGCCTTGCCCCCGGGCATCCGCATACGAGGCTCAAGTACACCATCGGAAGGGTGGTACTTGTCCTTGTTAGCCCACTCCTTCTCCATTCTCTCCTATCGCTTCCTCTTGAAGCAAAACTCCTCCTTATGGTCATCTCTCCCACAATAGCCACAATGGAACCTCACAAGCTTAGGCTTTGGCTTGGGATGTGGTCGTTCACTCGGCTTTCTCTCCACTCAAACCCTCCACCGGTTTCTCACCACTAGCCTTCTCACTCTCCTTCCCAAAGAACACTTTCCCCGAAGTTCTCACAAACTTGATAGGCTTTTGTAGGTCATTTGTGGGTGTAGGAAACACGGGTGGAGCCGGGGTTGTATCTAGTCGGTTCCTTAGATGGTTAGGTTTTGGTGGGAAATCATTCTTGTGGTGGGTTTTTGGTGGCTCAGGGATATTCTCTCCACTTCCCTCACCAACCTTGTTTGCTCCAAGCCCCTCACCATCTTGCCTCTTAAAGGCCTCGATCATCATCCTCAACTGAGGCTCGTGACCGGACAACCAACCCATCAACTTCCTCAAATCATCATTCTCATCCCGCAAACGATCAACATAATGTGCAAGCTCCAAATTTTTCAATGCATGCATTTCACGGGTAGAGCAAGATGTAGGCATGGGTTCCTTCAATTTAGCCTCGAGCGAACTAGTGTAGGCATGCATCTCATCAATTTTAGCATGCAAAACGGGGCAAGAAGTGCAAGCACCTAGCAAAGCGAGTCTAGACTTAAGCTCGGCCACTTCAACCCTAAGCACATCTAGTTCCTCACACTTGGAGGCATGCTTCTCCTTAAACAAAGCAAGATCGGCAAGGAATATGGAGCAATCAGCACAATCATTCTCATCGGAGACAACGGGGCTAGCCTTAAGCGAATCAATCTCAAGCTTGCTATCAAGCACCCGTGTCTCTAGCTCGGCCCACTCTAGTCCTAGCATCCTCGAGTGAAGCCCTAAGCTCTTTCCTCATTTTCTTGGCCTCTCTAAGCATGTCATCACGGTTATCAAGCAATGAGCCAAGCCTCTCATTCTCCCGGCGCAAGAAGGGAAGCTCATCACGCACCTCGTCGTCGGACTCGCAGTCCGAGTCGCTCCGTGTGCTCTTCTTGCTGCCGCCGGAGCTCAACGCCATGGTGCGAGAAGCCGTCTCTCGCGAAGCGGCTCGGCCCGCTCGGGTTCTTGGACGACCTCTTGTTCTTGCGGCGATCTCCCTCGTCGTCGGCCGCCTCGAGCTCGAGGTGGAGTACGCGGAACCGGAGTCGACGTCGCTCGCTCCAACCATCGCTCGGGCCTTGCCTCGGCCCTCCTTCTTCCTCGATCGTCGCTCGTCCTTGTACTTGTTCTTGTGCTTGCTCTTGTGGTCGCGCCTCGAACGGTACTTGTCGTCGTTCTTCCTCGGCTTGTGCTTGTAGCCGTCCTTGTTCTCGGCCTTCTCCGGGCGGTTGGCGACGAAGTGTCCCGGCTTGCCGCACCGGAAGCGAGGTCCTCGTGTTCCTCCTCATGTTCACGCGGTTCTCGTGCGGCCTCTCGAACCGCCTCGTCAACGGCGCCGGCTCGTCCTCTCCAAGGTCATCAAACTCCTCATCCGGCATAGACATCAAAGAGGAAAACGAGAACATCCCGGTGGATGGGTTAGAGTTAGTCTTTCCTTTAGAACCACCAACGAGGGCAAGACTATGGGAATCGGTCGGTCCCTCGAGCTTGGCGATCATGCCCCTATCCACCTCGGCCGACTTGAGCTTCGAGAACGGCTCGTTCACCGTCGAGTATCATATCGCTCCGACTCGACTATGGCCTCGAACTTTCCGCCCCATATCGTACGATCCAAAGAGTGTAAGAGCTTGACCGCTCTATCATGATCATCGTACGGGAGCACGTCCACATTGGCCCTCATGTTGTTCACCACCACCGTGAACCTCGAAACAAGGCATCGATGGACTCACCGGGGAGATGAGTGAAGTTCTCGTACTCTCTCCGTAGGTCGCATACAACCGTGCCCTCGAACACCCGGGCGTTCCCAACATGAGCCTCCTTCAACACCGCCCAAATCCTACAAGCCAAGTGCTCGGTGTGCACCCGATCGAACTCGGGCCGACACAAAGCACGAAACAAGTAGTCGACCGCCTTATTGTTGGCGTCGAAGCCGTCCCCTCGATCTCGGAGCGAGGAAATCAACCGGCCGGACATAGCCCTGTGTCCACCGTGACATCCCAAAGGATCTGACCCTTTCCGCGGAGAAACGCACCCATCCGCTTGCTCCACATCTGGTAGTTCTTGCCATCGAAGTGTGGAGGACCCGAACCCCGTTCCTGGTACGCCATCCTTGGATCTTAGACTGGTTAGAGTCAATAAAGACCCGAACCGGCTCTGACACCACTTGAAGGACCGATACAACGAACCAGAGGGGGGGGAGTGAATGGGAGCCGATAAAAATTCTTCTCGAAGGAGATGAAAACTCCAACAAGACGAACTTGGCTTCCAACACACGTCTCCGACTCACTACCCAAGTTGGCCAAGCCCACGTAGCCACTGGAGTGCCACTGGACCTAGGAACCAACACACACAGCCTTCCGACTCGAGAACGCAGCGGAACAACAAACCCCGAGTCTACGGACCCACACCGGTCGGACCGGTGAGCACCACCGGTCAGACCGGTCCCTGCTGGTGAACCTGAGCAATTTCCACTAAGTGGCTCTACACCGGTCAGACCGGTGAGACACACCGGTCGACCGATGGAAGCCGAAAGCCCCCAAGGCACCAAACAAAGCCAACCGACCACCAAACGGACCCAAACTTGAAACGGCGGCACCACGGGTCAACGAGAGAACACACCAAGACGCTCACCCGAGCGAAAACCCACAAGGGCTTGCACCGGTCGGACCGGTCAAGAGCACCGGTCGAGGCCGGTGTAGCACCGGCGACTCGGGATGAACAAGCACCCGCGGGTCAACTCCCCCAAATCCAAATCTCGATCTCCCGAATCGCTCCACGGACTTGAACAAGACTTTGGGGATATCGGAGCACCTCATGAGGAGTCCATAGCCAAGTTTAATCCCACCAAATCTCGTCCAAAAAGGAGGAATCGAAGAAATCCCGCCGGAAGCACTTCCAACCCAAGAACTCAAGAAACCCCAAAAACGAGCACTTTTACTCACGGATTTGGGAGGGGAATCACGGCCCAAAGAACCACGAAGGGTTCCCACAAATTTCCCCCATCAAATCCCCAAGAGAAAAGCCCCGAAAACACCCCAAAGAAATCACGAAGAGAGAGCTCCGAAAATCACCACCAAGAACAACCGGGGAAAACACATCCAAACCTTGAGGAACCACGCCGAATCATCTATACATGAAACAAAGGTTCGTACAAGGTCTAGCAAGCCGCCCGATCATCCATCCCTCTCTACAAGATCTCTCCGTGAAGCTCTCTTGCTAGTCCTAGAGAAAACCTAAGGAAAATAGGTGGAAAATAGGAAAACAAATGAGCTAGGGTTCCAAGAGTTGGCTGCCAACCTCTCACCTCTTGGGTTATATAGGCGGCAACCGAATGTCTAAAATGCCCCTCTCTACTAACTAGGGATACATGCCCCTCAAGGGCGGATTCGGAATTCTTGATGTCTTCACCATCGGACGGATGCCGGCAACCGCACCTCGCGTAGCCTCGACGCAAGCGATGCGATCCCGACGCGTGTCCTCCACTTCGAAGATTCGGATCGCGTCGTCGCACACGGTCGGACCGGTGCTCCTCACCGGTCGACCGGTCCCCACCGGCCGACCGGTCGGACCCACCGGTCGGGACCGGTCCGTGCCGCCGCACCTCCGTCTTCGGTTCTCCGGTCTTGGCTTTGTGGATCAACCAAGGAACCCGGTGGTTTTCGGTGAACCACCGGAAACCCCGCGAACTCGGTGTAGCCTCCGCCAATCTCCACTCATGACTTGGCTCCCACGTAGTCCCGGCTCGACCTTGGTTTTGAGGCTCAACCAAGAAACCGTCCACGACTTCATCTTGCTTTGTTCATGCCACCATGCGGCCCGCACTTGACCCCCGCCGGCCACCGGTCCCTCGAACAAAGCCTACTTGTCTTCTCCACACCCGGAGGCCTCACCGGCGACGACCTTTCGCGCTTGTTCTTCACCCGCACCAACACGAGTCAAGCCGCAACCCGCACCCGCAATACTTAGCCAAGAATCAGTCCACACAATGTTGTCAATCACTCATCACACAAGGAAGCGACCATCCACCGGTCCTCGAACCACACATGGTCCTCACCGGCGATCGCACTTCGCGTAGCCTCGACGCAAGCCTTGCAATCCCGACGTGTGTCGTTCGCTTCGAAGCTTCCGGTGCCCTGCGACCCCAAACCGGTCAGATCGGTTCTCCAAACCTGTCAGGCCGGTTTTGGCCAGACAGCCACGCCCGGTCTTCGGCCTCGGCTTTGTGGCTCAGCCGAGTAACCCGGTGATTTTCTGGTGAACCACCGGAAACCCCGCGAAATTGATGTAGCCTCCGCCAATCACCACTCATGACTTGGCCCCCACGAAGTCCCGGCTCGACCTTGGTTTTGTGGCTCAACCAAGAAACCGTCCACCAACTTCATCTTGCTGTTCTTGCCTCCATGCGGCCCGCACTTGACCCCGCTGGCCACCGGGTCCCTTGAACGAAGCCTACTTGTCTTCTCCACACCTGGAGGCCTCACCGGCGACGACCTTTCGCGCTTGTTCTTCACCTGCACCAACACCAGTCAAGCCGCAACCTACACCTGCATTACTTAGCCAAGAATCAGTCCACACAACGTTGTCAATCACTCACCACATAGGGAAGCGACCATCCACCGGTCCTCGAACCACACATGGTCCTCAATCTCCCTCTTGATAAGTGCATTGACAACACACACATTTGGTAACCATAGAGAAAAGGAAAAAGAAAAGAAACGAATAAAAGAAAACTCCAACAAGCGATCGAAAGCCGAGAAAGGCAAAGGGCAAGATCACTTGAACAAGACAAGTCTCAGACCCCTTAGGCAAGAGCAACAGCTCGACACATCCGAGACAAAACCATGCTCGAGCAAAGAGCACAAACCACCAAAGCAAACAAGAGCTCCCCCTGCACATATGCAAACTCCCCCAAAACGAGTGCCAACCCTGGGCACAAACCGGCCAGGCCGGTTCACAAAACCGGTCAGACAAGCTCCACCAAAACCGGTCAAACTGGTTTTCAAAACCGGTCAGGCCGATTTCACACAGCAGACCACACCCCCTAAAGCCAAAAATGCAAAAGAAGTGCACAAGCTCCCCCTTGGCTCCTGGGATAGGTTCCAGGGATGCAATGCAACTTTTCTCCATCTTTCTTTCCCCCCCTTGTTGCCAATGCATGAATCAAGGCACAATTTAAAAATGCAACCTAGAGCTTCTCAAGTATACAAAATTCATCACAAGATGCTAAACATGTCCAAATGAGCAAGTTAGATACTCTACAGCTTCGTAATGACATCAACTTCATGACTACCAAGTTTCACAACCAACGGACGAAGCTAAGATAGAATTGAGCAATTTTGCGAAAAGTTACCCTCTCATGAGCAAAAACCTAAACATGAGCAAAACATGTCAAAATGGCAAAGCCACACAAACTTCATGCTAGGACAACCATTCTAATCATAAGTCCATCACAAACACCCACAAGTACCTCATGTCATGTCAAAGCCACCGAGCCATGTGCCTACTTCTATGTATGAGACTTCTCATTGGTAGGCATCATGCAACGGTTTAGCATCCAAAGCAAATTAAATTCAGCACATATGACATGGGAGCACATTTTCCAAGCATTTTACATTTCATTTTCAGATTCATAATTGGTACATGAAATGTCTTTGTGACAAAAAGGAACTTATGCCCCTCCTGATGAGTACTAATCTAGGATTAGCACAAGGGATGGCCCGATCTTCACGGCAGTAGGTCACGGACAAGGTAATTGATGTAAAGTAACAGCGGATCAAGATAACTTGCTGCAAAGCAGCGGGTAACTAGCTTTATACCTGGCCAAGGTTGGATGCGACCAAGCGACGGGGAGAGAGGCACCGAAACCGCGAAGACTTCGACTCGATCTCCGAACGACCGCAGAACCACAACCGGAGCTAATCCACACAAAGAGAGGCAGCTGTACTGGAACTCTCAGAGCACGAACTAGTGGATCCCACAGGAATGTCTTCACAAGTCCAAGAAGAACAAGGAAGAACAAGGGTTGAGTAAGCACTCTGGCAGCTCGGCTGCAATCTCACTAGATTAATCTCAAATCATTCAAAGTTGTTTACATCTGAGGTGTGGGGGTCTATTTATACTAAGAACAAGCCTCTAGGATGGGTGAAATCATGAAAACAAAGTATTTGGTTCGTCAATGTGGAAGGGCTACTCGAAATGGTCTTCTCGAGCTTTTCCCGCGTGGCTGTTTGGCTTCTGAGTAGTCTTCAATGTTTTGACCATAACTTCTTCTAGGGAACTCCAAATGACGAACAGCCAGATGCATTTGAAACCTAACTCGATCCCCGTTCCAACCATGTATACCATGCACCTCGAATTATTGTAGAATGGTACAGTTTAATATGGGAACTTGAACTTTATGTAGGCTGTCGACCTCTGGACCAGTGTGCACTCGACCAGAAATAACTCTTAGCTCGAAACTCCAAACGGATCGAGGCTAGACTCTTTGGAAACTAGACTTCCAGCCGGTTCCAACGAGTACTCATACGCCTTCATAGCTTTTGGGAATCAAAAGTTATGGCCGTTTATTCAACTGGTCCGTTTTTACTGCCCTTGTCCGCCGACCGATCCGTTGTGTTCTTCATGTAGCTCGATGGTGTAGCCTCTTGTGTAAACCTAAGTAATATCAACATACAAGACTTAGGTAGCACAAAATTGTCATTAGAATTAAGTTTAAGTTCACAAAGTAGCGCGTGCACCTCTTGTTGTATCTTTTTAGCTCGGCTACATGTGATTGGTCCTGTAGGTGTTGGTGTAGAGGTCGGCAATGTGGTTGGAGTGGTCGATGACGCTCGCGTGGGCGTATCATCCTCCCTTCGTTGAAAAGGAGTCGTCCTCAACTCTAACTCTTGTATTCCAAAGAGTTGTGCTAGGCAAAGGACTTGTACTGTGACAACAACGTAATCTTTGTCCTCCAACACAGCAAGGTGTTTCAATCTATAATCATACAGACCAAGTAGTAGCCTTGTAGGTGGAAACATAAATAATTTGAAGTCAAGTTTAGCTTTCACCTCGAATGGATTCTTAGAGCAAATAGTGAATGTTGAATGCCTTGGCATGGTCATATCATCCTCCCTCCCTTGAAGAAAAGTCGTCCGCGACTTTTGTTTACCTGAAAATAATCTAGACAAAGCAGAGGGTGGATGCACATCATGATTCCAATAATCCTTTTCTTTGTTCTGTTTACTTGCTCCATTATGATTCAATTTCACAATATTAGCTTTTCCATGTATGAAATATTCTCTCACCCTTGGGAAAACTACAAATAGCTTAGAAGTTGGAAGCACAAGAATTTCTTGTAATCCAATTAATTGATTCATGTTATCATATTTCATCTTTGCAAGATCGAATATACCAAGAGATGTGGAAGAAGCATTCTTAACATTCTTATTGCATGATTCAATGATGTATTTGTCAAACTTTTCATCAAATCGATGTTGAGCATTCATGGTATTCCAAAAATTATTATGGCTTAAATAATTCATGAGTTTAGAAGCATACCTGTCAACCTTAATGCTTCTGCAAGTGGGCGAGAAACTTTTGTGTGCATGATCCATGCTTTGCACATGTTTTCTTTCTTTCCATGGATGGAATGCACGTGATGGTAGTATTAATTGTTTAAAATCACAAGCATCAAGTGATAGTTGTATCTCAAGAAACTTATCAATGTGTTTTTCACTCAATGGTTTTGACTCTAAACCAGCAAGCATGTCATATGTTACACAAATTGCATGAACTTGGAAGATATTTACAACAAATCTCCAATTAAAATAAAAGTAAACTTGCAACTATGAGCAGTAGTCAAATCACTCAAGGATGTCATCACAAAAAATTTCTCAAGTATTTTATCAATAAGGATAGGCATGTCAAGCATACACAAACAATCAGTAAGATATATCCTTGCAATCAAAGTAGTACATGTAACCAACCGAACAAGATGAAGCATGTCGGTATATGAGGTGTTGGAAGGATCATTCAAAGCACAGAGACTCTTATCAAAGTAAAATTCATTACTTGTTTCAACATGAGATCCAGTTAAATCAGCACAAAGGTTTTGATTATGTTCTATGGCTGAAACATTATTATCATGAGTATTCATTTCTTTGTTATCAAATTTATTTACATGTATAGTATCAGATATATGAGTGCAAAGTATTATATAAATGAACCACATCAAAGCATAGAAAAAATCATATATGACTGAACCTTGCTTATCAACTTGAAAAATTTCAGCAAAGGTATGGTCATGTGACACTACAAAATCAGCACAGCTATCATGGTCAATTTCATTAGAAACATGTGCTTTATCAGAATTACTTATCACTAGACTTTGCAAATCCAAACCTGAATTATTTTCATTACCTTCATGAATTTGTGGTGGTCCAACAACCATGCATGACATTTCTGAAATACTACCACTTCTCTTGTCATGGTTCATGTTTTGGGAAGCAAAGAATTGATTCGGCTGAATGGAAACCTTCTCATCTCTCACAACAAGTATGGAGCTGTCATGAGCAGCCATCTTTTCCTCATTCCCATTGCAAACCTGCACATGTGAAAAGACAACTCTAAAAGTAGAGATGAGCGTGTTAGTTTCAAAAATATCCTCACATGTCTTGCATTCTATCTCTCTGTTTTTCAATGGTGTATCCCTCACGCTCTCATTAGTGGTAGTCTCAATATCATGGAGGGTGGAATCGCACAACACTCTTTTGTATTCACTCTCTTTCAGTTTGGTTATGTGGCTCTCAATTTCACATGAGTTTTGATGCACAATTACTTCGGTGTCCAATGGAACAACATATTTATATGTGTCATACTTCGTCATATTCTTCAATGGCATTAGGGCAGCGATTGTTGCAAAAGAATCAAGAGCTGAAGCACCCTCAAATGCTACTAAACTTGCATCACATGAAGGAGAAGCTTCTGAATTTGTATTGCCATCAATCTGAACATTATGTCGCTTGTCAGACAATGAAATTTCAGCATCATTATCCATTGCAATCACTTGATCTTCTTCATCAAATCTCGGGGGCTGATCATAATTAACTTCTTGATTTTTTTCATGAACCTGCATCACAAATGAAACAAAACTAGAAGAAGGTGTTATGATGTTAGTATTAAATAATTCCTCACATGAATCCTCTTCTTTTTCACTCATTTTGACAATGGGTTCACTCAATTCTTTTGAATCCCCTCTCCTAGTCATCATTAGTAATCCCTCTTTTCCCGGTTTTTGGGTATTTTGTGGCTGTGGGGTTTTCTTTGGCTGTGGAAACTCTCTCTCAATATGTTTGTGGGTCACTCGAAAGTGTTTCTCACTCTCTCGTTGTCTTCTTTTCAGATCATTCTTTAAAATATCATGAGCACCTTCCCGATGCCATCTGCTATGACCAAAGAGACCACCATGAGAGTTGGTTGGGCTATGTCGTTGTAGAGCACGATGGCGTGGTGTAGATAGACGTTCATCTAACATCCTCTCCATGGCCTCCACAAATGAGTTTCCAAATTGATGTAACTCAGATTGCGTGATTGGTGATTCTTTTCCTCTATGTCCACCACGAACACTTGAAGTTGGTCCTGCCATGTTAGGGGCAGCAACACAAGGTGGAAATATTATGTGGAAACAAACAATCTCACCTCTTACTTACCCAAGTTCTTAATTGATCTCAAGGACTGTGATGGTGCTGATGTGGCAGCCTCAACAGAGGTGGTAGAGAGGTCGTAAGGATTACGAATCGAAAGTCCCGGTTCAGGTTTTAAGGTGGAGCTATAGGTGGCTAACAAGGAGGGCTACGGTACTGCTCACCAAGTGGATTGATGTGTGCTAAAGATCCGAAACGCTGCTATCAAGAACACCACCGCTAAGATATATGAACTAAAAATTTCTGCAATACACCGCAACACAATCCCTTCAAATTCTTTACACTTCTCTTTCTTTTTTTTTACTATTTTTTTTCTCACTCTTTTCTTTATTTTCCTTCTCTCTCTTTTTTAATCTTTTGTTTTTATATAACACGAACAGGGGTGCGGATAATAGATGGAAACGAAACAAACACAATATGGAGACGGTGGTGACTATAAACTAGATGCACACACAAACACAAGGCAACACAGTACAGCCAAAGGGTTATAGGTATTTTTTTGGCTTTGGACTATAGGACAAATCAAAATATATATGACAAATGATCAATGGGATAAATATATGACGATGGTAGGACCTACCGTGTCAACGAAAGCTCTGATACCAGATGATGAGTACTAATCTAGGATTAGCACAAGGGATGGCCCGATCTTCACGGCAGTAGGTCACGACCAAGGTAATAGATGTAAAGTAACAGCGGATCAATATAACTTGCTGCAAAGCAGCGGGTAACTAGCTTTATACCTGGCCAAGGTTGGATGCGACCAAGCGACGGGGAGAGAGGCACCGAAACCGCGAAGACTTCGACTCGATCTCCGAACGACCGCAGAACCACAACCGGAGCTAACCCACACAAAGAGAGGCAGCCGTACTGGAACTCTCAGAGCACGAACTAGTGGATCCCAGAGGAATCTCTTCACAAGTCCAAGAAGAACAAGGAAGAACAAGGGTTGAGTAAGCACTCTGGCAGCTCGGCTGCAATCTCACTGGATTAATCTTAAATCATTCAAAGTTGTTTACATCTGAGGTGTGGGGGTCTATTTATACTAAGAACAAGCCTCAAGGATGGGTGAAAACATGAAAACAAAGTATTTGGTTCGTCAATGTGAAAGGCTCCTCGAAATGGTCTTCTGAGCTTTTCCCGCGTGGCTGTTTGGCTTCTGAGTAGTCTTCAATGTTTTGACCATAACTTCTTCTAGGGAACTTCAAATGACGAACGGCCAGATGCGTTTGAAACCTAACTCGATCCCCGTTCCAACCATGTATACCATGCACAACGAATTATTGTAGAATGGTACATTTTAACATGGGAACTTGAACTTCATGTAGGCTGTCGACCTCTGGACCAGTGTGCACTCGACCAGAAATAACTCTTAGCTCGAAACTCCAAACTGGTCGAGGCTAGACTCTTTGGAAACTAGACTTCCAGCCGGTTCCAACGAGTACTCATACGCCTTCATAGCTTTTGGGAATCAAAAGTTATGGCCGTTTCTTCAACTGGTCCGTTTTTACTGCCCTTGTCCGCTGACTGATCCGTTGTGTTCTTCATGTAGCTCGATGGTGTAGCCTTTTGTGTAAACCTCAGTAATATCAACATACAAGAATTAGGTAGCACAAAATTGTCATTAGAATTGAGTTTAAGTTCACAAAGTAGCGCGTGCACCTCTTGTTGTATCTTTTTAGCTCGGCTGCATGTGATTGGTCCTGTAGGTGTTGGTGTAGAGGTCGGCAATGTGGTTGGAGTGGTCGATGATGCTCGCGTGGGCGTATCATCCTCCCTTCCTTGAAAAGGAGTCGTCCTCGACTCTAACTCTTGTATTCCAAAGAGTTGTGCTAGGCAAAGGACTTGTACTGTGACAACAACGTAATCTTTGTCCTCCAACACAGCAAGGTGTTTCAATCTATAATCATACAGACCAAGTAGTAGCCTTGTAGGTGGAAACATAAATAATTTGAAGTCAAGTTTAGCTTTCACCTCGAATGGATTCTTAGAGCAAATAGTGAATGTTGAATGCCTTGTCATGGTCATATCATCCTCCCTCCCTTGAAGAAAAGTCGTCCGCGACTTTTGTTTACCTGAAAACAATCTAGACAAAGCAGAGGGTGGATGCACATCATGATTCCAATAATCCTTTTCTTTGTTCTGTTTACTTGCTCCATTATGATTCAATTTCACAATATTAGCCTTTCCATGTATGAAATATTCTCTCACCCTTGGGAAAACTACAAATAGCTTAGAAGTTGGAAGCACAAAAATTTCTTGTAGTCCAATTAATTGATTCATGTTATCATATTTCATCTTTGCAAGATCGAATATACCAAGAGACGTGGAAGAAGCATTCTTAACATTCTCATTGCATGATTCAATGATGTATTTGTCAAACTTTTCATCAAATCGATGTTGAGCATTCATGGTATTCCAAAAATTATTATGGCTTAAATTATTCATGAGTTTAGAAGCATACCCGTCAACCTTAATGCTTCGCAAGTGGGCGAGAAACTTTTGTGTGCATGATCCATGCTTTGCACATGTTTTCTTTCTTTCCATGGATGGAATGCACATGATGGTAGCATTAATTGTTTAAAATCACAAGCATCAAGTGATAGTTGTATCTCAAGAAACTTATCAATGTGTTTTTCACTCAATGGTTTTGACTCTAAACCAGCAAGCATGTCATATGTTACACAAATTGCATGAACTTGGAAGATATTTACAACATGATCTCCAATTAAAATAAAAGTAAACTTGCAACTATGAGCAGTAGTCAAATCACTCAAGGATGTCATCACAAAAATTTTCTCAAGTATTTTATCAATAAGGATAGGCATGTCAAGCATACACAAACAATCAGTAAGATATATCCTTGCAATCAAAGTAGTACATGTAACCAACCGAACAAGATGAAGCATGTCGGTATATGAGGTGTTGGAAGGATCATTCAAAGCACAGAGACTCTTATCAAAGTAAAATTCATTACTTGTTTCAACATGAGATCCAGTTAAATCAGCACAAAGGTTTTGATTATGTTCTATGGCTGAAACATTATTATCATGAGTATTCATTTCTTTGTTATCAAATTTATTTACATGTATAGTATCAGATACATGAGTGCAAAGTATTATATAAATGAACCACATCAAAGCATAGAAAAAATCATATATGACTGAACATTGCTTATCAACTTGAAAAATTTCAGCAAAGGTATCCAACCACAAATTAAGCATAACCAAGCCACTAAAACATGTCAAGATCATATAGAGGCATTTAGACATGAGAGAGCATAGATGTGACATTTTTCAAAAGCATAGCCATCAACCATGGATATAAATCAAGATCATCAAGAGCTAAGCCAAACTAGCCATAGCATACCAAACTAGCTCACAAGATCATATATAGCACATCATGGTGAACAATGTATATGAGAGAAGCTTTTCCTACAATGCATATGATACAAAATGCATGCAATCTAAGATACAAGGATGCCTATACATCATGTTACATATGCAATGCCAAATGCAAGAAATGCACAAAGGAGTGAAAGTGCATGCATTTTGTATCATGTTACATATGCAATGCCAAATGCCAAATACATCATGTTACGTATGCAATGCCAAATGCAAGAAATACATATGCTACAAAGGCGCTCCAACACACAAAGCTCAAGAAATCAAACACACACCAAGCTCCCCCCGCAAACGAGTGAAAGTTGCTTGATCTAGGGGTTTGGTGAAAATATCGGCTAGTTGGTCATGTGTGGGTACATGGATCAAAGCTATCTTCACTTTCTCAACATTGTCTCTCAGAAAATGATACCTCACTTCTATGTGCTTGGTTTTTGAATGGATCACTTGGTTCCTGGCAACGCTTATGGCACTGGTGCTGTCACATTGAAGTGGGACATGGGTATACTCCTCACCAAAGTCACTCATGGTGTATGAAATCCAAAGGAGCTGAGAGCAACAACTAGCAGCGGCAATGTACTCTGCCTTGGTAGTGGATTGAGCAACACTCGACTGTTTGCGGGAAGACCAAGACACCAAATAAGAACCCAAAAACTGGCAAGTCCCAGAAGTGGACTTCCTATCCAACCGACACCCGGCAAAATCCGCATCCGAAAAACCATGAAGCACCAAAGAAGAGGACGCGGAGTACCAAAGGCCAAAGTTGGGAGTGTGACGCAAGTACCTGAAAATTTGCTTCACCGCTTGCCGATGCGAAGTCCTCGGAGACGCTTGAAAACGAGCGCACAGACATACCGAGAACTGGATGTCTGGCCTCGTCGCCGTCAAGTAGAGGAGAGAACCGATCATGCTCCGGTACTCCTGGTCCACGTGTTCACCTTCCTCATCCGCATCAACAGTTGTAGTCATACTCATCGGCGTCGTCATAGCCTTTTAGTCCTCCATCTTGAACATCCGCACAATGTCCTTGGTATACTTAGCTTGGTGCACAAATGTTCCTTCCTTTGATTGCTTGATTTGTAGCCCGAGGAAGAACTGCAACTCACCCATCATGCTCATCTCAAATTCCCTGCTCATATCCTCTGCAAACCTTACAACAAGAGAGTTAGACGAGCCACCAAAGACAATATCATCCACGTACACCTGCACAATAAGGATATCTCTGCCCTGCCTTAGTAGAAACAAGGTCTGATCGACCTTCCCCATCTCAAAACCTCTCTCAAACAAGAACACCCTCAACCTGCCATACCAAGCTCTAGGCGCCTGCTTCAACCCATAAAGCGCCTTCCTCAACTTGTACACCAAGTGGGGGTACTTCTCACTCTCAAACCCCGGTGGTTGCCTCACAAACACTTCTTCCTCCAACACACCACTCAGGAAAGCACTCTTCACATCCATTTGGTGCAACTTGAACCCCTTGGCCATAGAAAAGGCTAGAAGAATCCTTATTTCCTCCAAACGGGCTACGGGAGCAAAGGTCTCCTCGTAGTCGATACCCTCCTTCTGACTGAACCCTTGAGCAGCAAGCCTTGACTTGTTCCTCACCACTTCACCTTTCTCTCCCTCATTGTTCTTCCACACCCACTTTGTACCAATCGGCTTACACCCTGGGGGAGGGTCAACCAAATCCCAAACCTAATTTGTGACACCCTAATTTTGCTAACAAACTGGCTTTATTAAAATTTGCTAGAAACCATTTAATTGCTTAAGGAATATAAGGTTACTTTATTTCTTTTTAGGCATTTAAAACCTTTTCTAAAATAAAGTCAATGAAATATAGGAATTTATTGTTGCATACATGCTGAAGCACTTCTTTTGGTTGCTGGAATTCAAATTCAAATTTGAATTCCATTTGTTTGAATCCTTTTCAAACCCAAACCTTAATTCCTAAACCCCTAAACTACCTAACCTACCTAATCTAGCCCAGCAACCCAGCTGGCGCAGCGACCCCAACGACGGTAGAGCCGCGGCCCCCGCTCTAGCCCGCCTTGCAGCGCAGCGCAGCGGCTCGCCAGCCGGCCCAGCTCGGCCTTTTGGCCCATCGCCGTCGCCGCCCCACCGCTCCGCCTCCTCCCGCGGCCACGGCCGGCCGACCGCCGGGGCCCGCCCCGTCATCCCCTTCGTGGAGCCGTGGCCGCGCCGGACTCGGCCATGCCGTGCGCCGCCCTGGAGTCCGACTCCGCACGCCCCGCGCCGGTTCTCTTGGCCCGCACGCCAAGGAGGCCACCCCCAGGCTATTTAAGCCGCCACCGCCCCTAGGGACGCCCTACCCGAGCCGTCCAAGCCGACCCGCCACCTTATGCCCTAGCCGCCGGAACCCTAGCTCGAGTTCCCGCCGCCGCCGCCGATTCCCGGATCCACCGCCGCTTCGTCGCCGTGAGATCGCCCCGGGAGAGCCGCGCAAGGAGGTGAGCGAGCCTTCGTGTCGCTTGTTGGCGTCCCCGTGCACCCCGTTTCCTTGGAGCCACCACCGGAGCTACCTCGCCGCGCCGCCGCGTCGACCCGTCGCTCCGCCGCGACCCCGCCGTGGCCTTTGGCCCTGCTAGCTTCACCTGCCTGTGCGCGTCGCGTAGATGCATTCAGCGTCTCAAATCGTGGCCCGGAGCCCTGGATTAGGGTCCTGCCGGCAAGCTCCGCCGCCTTGCGCCGCCGCGGCCGCTCGCCGCCGGCCTTGCGCCGCCGCCGGCCGCACGCACGCGTCCGTGGCCGCCGGATCGAGATCCAGTGGCCGATCTTACCCAGCCGCCCGCCTTAAGCCGCAGCTGTTAGATCCAGATCCAATGGATCTAAATCAACCAGTGCCGGCCAACTAGGTCAACCCCACCGTTGGCCCTGGCAGTTTCGCAGAAAAACCCCTGAGATTTTTGGTTTTCACAGAAATACCCTTCCACCTTAGAAGTTTTCTTACAGTTTAGTCCTTTTTCTTTATTTTAGCCCAAAACCGTTTCAAATCTTTACAGATTAGTCCCTACACCTTCCCTAAGTCATAACTTAGTCGTTTTAGCTCCGATTTTAGCGTTCTTTATGTCCACGCGTTCGTCTCGAAGCGTAGATTAGTTTTATGCTACTGTTTAGATATGTTTGATCTGTTTGGTGACTGTTTCTTATTTATTCCTATTGTATGTTTGTATGTAATGATTGTGGACCGTAGAGAGCGATTCAGTCGAGGGATTTGAAGATCAAGTCGTGCAAGAGTTTGAGCAGCAAGGCTTTGTTGAAGGCAAGTATTCCTTGATGCATACCCACTTGTCCTACATAACATGCATTTAAATTCACTATCTTTACTTTTCCGCTTGCATTAATTTGATGGGAACCTATTAAGGATCATGCCTAGATTTTTACTACCTTCACCTTGATACCGGGTTTATCAAATTAATCTCGTGGTAGCTATTGCTTAGCATGCTCAACTGGGATTGTTAATAATCAAACTTGGCTACTTTTATTATTCTATGTTCCATTTATGATCTTTTACTTTACAAGACCACTTTAATATGATAATCGGAACATGGAGAACCACCCAGGAAAACAGTACAACCACAAGAACTAATGGGCAATGGTCTTGGCTAAATAATTAGGAACTTTAGCTTGGGATGGTCTTACTCGATATGAACAAGGGATCGGCGGTGATCGTGGGGTATAGACTCACTCTAGCAGGGGGTTAGGTGAGTTATTCTTTTTATGGTGGGGTATCGACCTGCTAGGGGACTTTATACCTTTCTAACTAATCCGGACCTTGTGGGTCATAACTTGCTAGGGAACCTTTGTAAAGGCCATGTAGCGTCCCTATGCAATCACACCTCGGAAGTGTCATATGGTGCCTTGCAAACACCCGCATGGTTGGGTCCAAAGTTCTTCGGAGCTTTTACGCTGCTTGTGGGTAAAGATGTACAACCTCTGCAGAGTGTTAAACTAATCGATTAGCCGTGCTCATGGTCAAGAGCGGCCTGGACACTCACATGATTAAATTATGGAACTTTAATGTTTAATTGCTGTTGTATTCTTTATTTATGATGCTTATATCTTATTAATTGGGTTGGTATAAACTTACACTTTTTAGTAATCAGGTTGCTAATAAAACTTGACCAACTAAAATGCTAAAGTGCTTGAACCTTAGCCATCCACCATATGGCCTTGCATGTTATGTTGTTCTCTCTTGCTGAGTACGAGATGTGCTCACGCTTGTTTATTCTCTTGCATCTACAGTACCCGGAATTGCTGCTCAGACTAGGAGAACTTTGAAGATATTCCAGGAGATTTCCAGGAGTTCTAGGTGTGCGTAGTCTTCAGTCAGCTGCCTGTGGAGGCATTTTTGTTCGCTGCGAGAACTCGTTTATTTAAGATTCGTTTAAGACTATGGTTTGTAATAACTCTTTATTCGTGTGGCACTGATTTTGGCATTCATAATGTCTAAGCGTGTGTGTAACTTGATCCTGGTGCACACGTGATCAATGCATTCGGTTTTGCCTTTAAAACTGGTTGTGACATAATTCCTCTCAAAGTTATCCAACTCCTCATGCATCGAATTAACCCAATCGTGATCAGATAGTGCATGTCCAATGTCTCTGGGCTCAATGGTGGCAACAAATGCAGCATGAGCGAAATGATAATTGTTTCGAACCCTCGACCGTGTAGTGTGTTCATTCAAGTCGCTGATGATCCTCGAAGCTGGGTGATCCTCTTGTACTCGCCGGGGAGGTTCTCGCCTCGATGCTACCTCCCCCTCAAATGTAGATTCTCCTCGATCTTGAATTGTCATCGTAGGTGTAGGAGAGGGGACGTCAACCACTGTAGTCAAAGTAGTAGGTACATGTTCAGCCGGGGGCACCACCCCGCCATCTTCATCATCTCCAAGTTCATGCTCCTCCTCCTAAAAGATCTCCTAGCCAAGCTCATCATCACCTGCACACTCAAAGACAAGTTGACTAGGTGGATGTGTCTCGTCGAAGGTTACCTCGCAAGTCTCCAAGATTTGGTTAGTTTCAAGATTGAGCACACGATATGCTCTAGAATGAGATGCATAACCAAAGAAAATACCATTGACAGACCTAGCCTCAAACTTATCTAGCTTCTTCCCTTTCTTAGAATAAAACACTTGCAACCAAAGACGTGGAAGTGACTCACCTTGGGTGTGCGACCGTGCATCAACTCATAGTATGTTTTCTTCTTATGCACTCTGAGGTAGATCCTGTTCGACACATAGCACGCGGTATTCACTGCCTCAGCCCAGAACCTTCTCGGAGTCCTATGCTCATCAAGCATCGTCCAAGCCACCTCACACAAGGTCATGTTCTTCCTTTCCACAACACCATTCTGGGGATGCGTATACGGACTTGAAAACTGGTGTTCAAGACCCAAGTCATGGCAAAAGATTTCAACCTGCGGATTGTGAGCCATTGTCACTGCGGATTGCTCGTATGGCATCTCCGTGCCTCTCGTTCCTCAACCTCAAGATGAGATCTCGAACAAAATCAAACGTCTCCCCCTTATCCTCGAGAAAGAACACCCACGCATACCGAGAATAGTCATCCACCACAACAAGGAAATACCACTTCCCACCCGCAGATCGCACACGAGCTGGGCCAACAAGGTCCATATGGAGCAGCTTGCATGGACGCTCAGTCATCACATGGGTGAGAGGCGGGTGAGATGATGCTACCATCTTGGCATGCCTACACGGCGCACAAACCAGCTCTTTCTCAAGCCTCAACCGTGGGAATCCTCGGACCAAATTGAGTTTACACAAGCGAGACAAAAGATAAAAGCTCAAGTGACCCAACTTCCTATGCCACCTCCACAACTCACTCGACGAACTTGCCAAGAAGCAAAGCTCAACACCCGAAGACTGAGAAAAATCAGCTCGAAACACCTGACCCTCGGGAATGACCATACAGACAAGGACCCCTCGAGAATCCAAAATCCGAGAACCACCATGCCTAAACAACACCTCAAAACCCTCATCCAACAGCCGGGACACAGAAAGCAAATTGTATCCAAGCGATTGAACAAGAGCCACACGCCTGAGAGTGATCTTGTCACTCACCTTAATCTCACCTTCTGAAAGCACACGCCCACGCCCATTGTCCCCAAAGGTGATGTACCTCCTTGTCACCACCGGGACGAGACTTGATAACCACCCCTTGTCTCTGGTCATATGCCTCGAGCAATCGGAGTCAATCAACCAAATGTTCTTCAAGTCTCCCACCTAAAATTAAAAAACGAGCACGTGAGCCAACAAACGACTCAACACTGGGGTTACTACCAAAAGAGTAAAACCAGTGCCGAGCCATTTGCTCGAAAGTGGGGTTAGCAAAAACCAAACCATGTTTCCTACCAAAGCTACCACCACGAACACCACCCCGATAACTGCTCCGAGGAAACCAACCTTCTCTGCCTGGAGGAGAACCAAAACCACGAAAGGAGAACCATGGATCGTCCCTCCTCTCCATCTCAAAGCTACGACTCCTCCCATTCCCGTATTGAACACGAGTGGGAGAACGCCTAGCAAACTCACCACCTACTGACTCTCCAGACCAACCACCAGAACCACGACCACCTGAGACAAACCGAGACTCCTCACGAGCATGAAAACCAAACTTGCCACTCGCACCCCAAACCGGCCTCGACCGGTTTCAAAACCGGTCCGACCGGTTTCACTCCTCCAAAGCAACACCTCCCCGCAGCCTTTCGCTCTCCCCAAGCCGGAACTGTCCTCACACTTGCCTTGGCCCTAGGCATCTGCACACGAGGCTCAAGTACACCACTGGAGGGGTGATACTTGTCCTTGTTAGCCGACTCCTTCTCCATTCTCTCCTCTCGCTTCCTCTTGAAGCAAAACTCATCCTTATGGCCTTCCCTCCCACAATAGCCAGAATGAAACCTCACAAGCTTATGTTTGGGCTTGGATTGGGGCTGCTCACTTGGTTTCTCTCCACTAGACTTCTCGACCGGTTTCTCCTCAGTAGCCTTCTCACTCTCTTTCCCAAAGAACACTATCCCGAAGTGCTCACAAACTTGATAGGCTTTTTGAAATCATTTGTTAGTGAAAGAAACACAGGTGGAGCTGGGGTTGTGTCTAGCCGGTTCCTAAGATGGTTAGGTTTGGGAAGGACGTCATTTTTGTGGTGGGTTTTTGGTGGCTCTGGGATATTCTCTCCATTCCCTCACCAACCTTGTTTGCCCCAAGTCCCTCACCATCCTGCCTCTTGAATGACTTGATCATTATCCTCAACTGAGGCTCATGACCAGACAACCAACCCATCAACTTTCTCAGCCCATCATTCTCATCCTGCAAGCGATCAACATAATGTGCAAGTTCCAAATTCTTCAAAGCATGCATTACACAGGTAGAGCAAGATGTAGGAATTGGTTCTTTCAGCTTAGCCTCAAGGGAAGCAGTGTAAACATGCATCTCATCAATTTTAGCATGCAAGACAGGGCAAGAAGTGCAAGCACCTAGCAAAGCAGATCTAGAATTAGGCTTAGCCACTTCAACCCTATGCACATCTAGTTCCTCGCACTTGGAGGCATGCCTTTCCTTAAACAGAGCAAGATCAGCAAGGAAAATAGAGCAATCAACACAATCAGTCTCATCAGAAACAACAGGGCTCGCCTTAAGGGAATCAACTTCAAGCTTGCTATCAAGAACCTGTGTTTCTAGCTCAGCCACTCTAGTCCTAGCATCCTCGAGTGAAGCCCTAAGCTCTTTTCTCATTTTCTTGGCCTCTCCAAGCATGTCATCATGATTATCAAGCAATGAGCCAAGCTGTTCATTTTCCTGACGCAAGAAGGGAAGCTCATCACGCACCTCGTCGTCGGACTCAGAGTCCGAGTTGCTCTGTGTGCTCTTCTTGCTGCCGGAGCTCAGTGCCATGGTGCAGAAGCAATCTCTGGCGAAGCAGCTCAGCCCACTCAGGTTCCTGGACGACTTCCTACTCTTGCGATGATCACCTTCATCTTCACTACTACTCGAGCTCGAGGTGGAGTACGCAGAACTCGAGTCGACGTCGCTCGCTCCAACCATCGCTCGGGCCTTTCCTCGGATCTCCTTCTTCCTCGATCATCGCTCATCCTTGTGCTTGTTCTTGTGCTTGCTCTTGTGGTCACGCCTCGACCGGTACTTTCCATCCGTCCTTGACTTGTGCTTGTAGCCATCATTGTTCTCGACCTTCTCCGGGCAATCGGCGACGAAGTGTCCCGGCTTGCCGCACTGGATGCATGTCCTCGTGTTCCTCCTCATGTTCACCCGGTTGTTGTGCGGCCTCTCGAATCTCCTCATCAGCAACGCCAGCTTGTCCTCTCCAAGCACGTCAAACTCCTCATCTGGCATAGTCATCAAAGAGGACAAAGAGAACATCCTGGTGGATGGGTTAGTGTTAGTCTTTCCTTTCGAACCACCAACAAGGACAAGACTATGAGAGTCAGTCCGGCCCTCGAGCTTGGCTGTCATGCCCCTATCCACCTCAGTTGGCTTGAGCATCGAGAACAGCTCGTTCACCGTCAAAGTGTCATGCTTCTCCGACTCGATAATGGCCTTGAACTTTACGCCCCAAATCGTACCATCCCAAGAGTGTCAGATCTTGACAGCTCTATCATGATCATCGTACGGGAGCACGTCCACATTGGCCCTCATGTTGTTCACAACCACCGTGAACCTCTGAAACAAGGCATCGATGGACTCACCGGGGAGATGAGTGAAGTTCTCGTACTCTCTCCGGTAGGTCGCATACATCCGAGCCTGAACCTGGGCATTCCCAACATGAGCCTCCTTCAACACCAACCAGATTCTACAAGCCAAGTGCTCGGTGTGCACCCAATCGAACTCAGGCTGACACAAGGCACAAAACAAGTAGTCTACTACCTTATTGTTGGCGGCCAACAAGTCCCTCGATACTGGAGCGAGGATGTTCATCGGCTGGACATAGCCTATGTCCACCGTGACATCCCAAAGGATCTGACCCTTTCCGCAAAGAAACGCCGCCATCCGCTTACTCCACATCTGGTAGTTTTTCCATCGAAGTGTGGAGGACCCGAACCCTATTCCTGGTATGCCATCCTTGGATTTTAGACTGGTTAGAGTCAATAAAGACCCAAACTGGCTCTGATACCACATGAAGGACCGAAACGGCGAACCAGAGAGGGGGGAGTGAATGGGAGCCGATAAAAATTCTATTCAAGAATTCGACCTATGAACCCGACTCCACTCGTGCACCTCCGCAAGCTTCTCTTGCCAAGTTCACGTAGCCACTGAAGTGCTACTGAACCTAGGAGCAAGACCTAACCAACGACCACAAGACACACGCGGCGGAAACACACACGACACGGTGCCGCAGGCGTAAAACCGGTCGGGCCGGTTTCTGAAACCGGTCAGACCACTTCTGTTGGACTTAGCCTCACGCAGGTAGGGGAAACCGGTCAGATCGGTTTGGCAAACCGGTTAGACCGATTTTGTCCAGAAACTCCACAAAGACCCAAAACACCCCAAGAGCCTTTCCACATCTGAACAAATGAAGCCATGGTGCAACAGAGACTTCCTTGCTCCAAAACCCTTCTCGATAGCCCACAGGACGAAACCGGTCAGACCGGTTTGGGAAAACGGTCAGGCCGGTTTTTGCCTGGACAGTCGAGAAGAACACAGCCCGCGGGAAAAACTCCACCCTTCCACCAATCGATCTCCCGATTCGTTCCACGGATCAAAGTGAGACTTTGGGGATAGTTGGGGTACCTCGTGGGCTACCCTTGGCTAGAAGCTCGGTCCCCAAAATCCACTTAATCAAGAGGAATCAAAAGTCAACCCTCAAGAACAACTCTTAGCCTAGAACTCCGAAACCACCAAAATGGAGCCCCTTAACTTGCGGATTTGGGAGGGGAATTAAAGGAAAAAGAACCACGAAGGGCTCACACGAATTTCCCCATCAAATCCTCAAGAACAAGGCCCCGAAAACAACCCAAGAAAATCACAGAGAGAGGGCACCGAAAATCACCACCAAGAACAGTGGAACAACACATCCAAACCTAGAGGAACCACACTGAATCATCTATACATGCCACAAAGGTTCATACAATGTCTAGCTTGCCGCCCGATCATCCAACCCTCTCAACAAGATCTCACCATTAAGCTCTCAAGCTAGTCCTATGGAAATTCTAAGAAATATAGGAAGGGAAATTAGGAAAGCAAATTGAACTATGGTTCCAAGAGTTGGCTGCCGTCCTCTCACCTCATGGGTTAGATGGAGGCAATCGAAAGTCTAAAATACCCTTACCTAATAACTAGGGACTCAAAGGCGGTTTTGGAAGTCTTCAGGTTTTCTCTATCGGACGGATGCCCAGCGATCTCACTTCGCGTAGCCTCGACGCAAGCCTTGCAATCCCGACGCGTGTCCTCCGCTTCGAAGCTTCCGGCGCCCTGCGACCCCAAACCGGTCAGACCGGTTCTCCAAACCGGTCAGGACGGTTTTGGCCGACGACCATGCCGGTCTTCGGCCTCGGCTTTGTGGCTCAGCGAGTAACCGGTGATTTTCCGGTGAACCATCGGAAACCCCGCAAACTTGATGTAGCCTCCGCCCATCACCACTCATGACTTGGCTCCCACGAAGTCCCGGCTCGACCTTGGTTTTGTGGCTCAACCAAGAAACCGTCCACCAACTTCATCTTCTTTGTTCTTGCCACCATGCGGCCCGGACTTGACCCTGCGTGGCCACCGGGTCCCTCGAACGAAGCCTACTTGTCTTCTCCACACCCGGAGGCCTCACCGACGACGACCTTTCGCGCTTGTTCTTCACTTGCACCAACACCATTCAAGCCGCAACTTGCACCTGCAATACATTGCCAAGAATCAGTCCACACAACGTTGTCGATCACTCATCACACAAGGAAGCGAACATCCACTGGTCCTCGAACCACACATGGTCCACAGAGGGCACCATCTTGGCAAAAAGCATTCCGGACGAGACCTGCTTTCGCTGGCCTCATGATCATTAGCAACAGATCCCTTTTGAGTTGGTGTCACAACCTGATTGCTTGGCACAACTGGTCTTTTGCCACTTTCCTCAATGGGAACGTTCATTGTCCCAATCTGAATAATATCAAGGCCAGTAGTCCTCTCTGGGTCAATGTCCATCTTCTGAACTTCCTCCTCTCTGATCTTAGGCCTGTACACCTTCTTCGAAGGAAACCTTTTTTTTCTGGGCAGGGCGGTCTGACCGCCTGTAGGGGACGGTCTAACCGAGCCAGCCAGATGACCCTTCCCGATTTGTCGTGGAGCCCAGCGATCTTGTGTGTGTCATGAGATTCGTTCCAGCGCTGATCTCCTTGGTCCTCCCCATCCAGGATGGAAAGATTGCTGATACGGCACCCACATTACTCTATTATCATCATAAATAGGGCGAAGTGGAGGAGCCCAATTTGGAGTAAAGTCTTGCCTCGAGATGATTCACCTCTCGAACACGATGGGCTGCTGCGGGAGACAACACTGGTCTCTCTTGATGTGGAGGTGATCTCATCCTTTTTTTTTACGGGCGATCCCTTGTAACGGCCTTTTTTGAATATTTGTCAAAAAGCATATCAAATATGACCTTTGTCTTTGGAACACTCCCTTGATTCTTTGCCACGTTAAGCTTCCAGTTTCCTATCTCAGGCCGCTTCGGAACAAGCATCTTTGGGCGACCATGTGTAGGGGCAGTCTGACCGCCCTGTACCCCCGGTCTAACCGCCCTGTCCAGGACAGGATCGGTTATGTGTTGACCAGACGGCGTGGACGATCCTTGCCTCCATGTCCAGATTCTTTGACAGTAATCTTGAAAGTCTCTCTGCCGTCAGGAATTTTTTCATATGCCACTTCTCTTGTCAACTCTTTTCCCCTCAAATCGGGCTTGGTCTACCCGACCATCACGTTCTTGCCTTTAGTAGCTTCGGCTTGATGCGGCCGAACCAAAACCTTAGGCTGCTGCAGCTCCATAGTGTTGATGGGAAAAGGTTGCTTATCCACTTGCATCTCATGAAGCATCAAACGACCTTCATTAATGACCGATTGAATCTGAAGATGAAACACATTGCAATCGTTAGTGGCATGAGAATAAGAATTATGAAACTTACAATATGCACATCGTTTAATTTCATCAAGCGGAGGCATAGTATGAGAAATTTTAATGTTTCCAAGTTTAAGCAATTCATCAAAGATACGATCACATTTAGAAACATCAAAAGTAAATTTCAATACTTCTTGCCGACCCTTAGTAGCCGGCTTAAGAGATGCATAAGAACTAGCTTTAGAATTTGAAGACCATACAAATTCAGCAACATACACTTCATTCTCACCGTCTGAACTATCAGAATCATATTCAACGACATGCATATTAGACCGACGAGGTTTAGAGTGTTCTTTTTCTTTATTCAATTTTAAGTCTTGTGCCATACCTCTAACAAGCACATTAGCAAGCGTATGAAATTATATACCTTCTAATCTATCTCTAATAGCAGGTCTTAAACCTCTAGCAGCAAGATCAGCAAGGTCGAATCAGTAAAGAGACGATTAGAACAACGGTTTTTAACTTCTTTAAAGTGCTTAAGGTAATCAGAAACCGATTCCTCTTTGTTTTGTCTAACCGATGTTAAATCTGTTAATTTAAGTTGGTAACTCCCACTAAAGAAGTGATCATGAAACTTTTTCTATAATTGATACCAAGAATCAATAGAGTTGGGAGCTAACGAAGAGAACCAAGCAAAAGCGGTACCAGTCAAAGATAAAGAAAAAACGAACTTTTAAAGAATTATAAGTACCAGCTTCACCTAGTTGAGCAGTATATTGGCTAATGTGTTCCCAGGTTGTACGGTTGTCATCACCACTAAATTTAACAAAATCAGGCATACGCCAACCCGGGGGAAAAGCCACATAATCAAAATTGATTGTATATGGTTTTTGATACAATCTAGTATTACCCATATCAACATCGAGCTTATTTTTCATCATATTAGCTATGATTTCCTTAAATTGAGCCAATTCATTCCTAGCAGCTAACTGAGATTACATTGCAGCAGTTCTTAAGTTATTCACAGGGGGTTGATTAGGATTTTGTATGCGATGCAAGTCGGTAAACACATCATTAGGCACACCATAAGATGGAGCAACATTAGGGATAGGTGGTGATGTGTGAGCTATTGTGCTATACATTGGTGAAATAGTACCATAAGCATTATTTTGACTCTGGACCAATGTACTAGGCACAACCGACAAAGGCAACGGTTGTTCTGGAGTCATGACTATCTGGCCAGACGGGGCGGTTAGACCGGCCTGGGGGGCGGTCTAACCGGAGTCGGCTTTGGCAATGGTAATTGCTCCGAATAAAACCCCATCGACATACCATATAGAGGAATCTCAGGTGAAGTTTCCTGTGCTGCCGATGTGGTCGCATGCAGAACCCCTTGTGAATCTACCTGAGGGATACCATCATTAGATATATTAATAATACGTTTACCCTCTATTTTTTCAAGGAGAATAACGACACTAGTAACCAAACTACTCTGATCATTAAATGCACGTTCAAATCTATCAGTAATATTGTATAATCGCGTAACTAGATCAGGAGGGGATGCTTGACTTACAGTGGGTATTACCTCAACCTTGTCCTTGTTTAGTTTGATCGCCGGCAACTCAAAATCTTGATTGAGTGTCACCTTGCCTGAACGATCCTTCTTGGCGCCAGAGAGAAACTGCTGCTTGATGTACTCTTGCAGCTCCGTGTACTTCCTCTGGTCCTTTTCACTGAGTTCTTCGATATTCACCATGATCATGTTCTTCTTGTCAATGTCGCACTATGATCCCATGCAAAGATCGAAAGATCCGTTGTGAAACTAGATCTATCCCCAGCGGAGTCGCCAAAAGTGTGTTGACGCTTTTTCCGGTCAAACACACGAATGCGCAAGATCGCGTTGTTGTCAGAAATCAACTCGCCGAAACTCCCAGCACGGGTCGGTCTAACTGCCTGGGGGACGGTCTAACCGCCTTGGACAGGAGAGACGTCGAAAGCCTAGATTCACTGCTTCGGGAGGCACCCCGTCGGGAACAGTACGCTTAGGGTTGTCCTGAGATCGGCATGCCACTCAGAACTCCCTCAACCACCGTGGAGACGAAGGAGGAGAGCAAAGGAGTTTGGAAAAGCTAGGGTTTGGAGAAAATAAGATAAAATTTGATAATGACAATTGGATGATAGGTCTCAATCGGCCACGGCCCTTTATATTTATAGGGTGGGAGGTCTTGCCCTGGAAACGGTAATTTGCAAATCGAAATTAAGCCAAACTCCTAATTCTACCCGAAATCGGGACACCCCGCTTAGACCGCCCGGCCTCTTGCGCCGGACCGATCACGGTGCTACCGGTTAGATCGCCCGGGACCCGGTTCTAACCGGCTTGCCTGGCTGGAGTCGGCCTTTGCCAATTTTGGGTGTCAACGGTATGTATAGATGATTCGGCATGGTTTTCTTGGTGGTGATTTTCGGAGCCCTCTCTTGGTGGTTTTCTTGGGGTGTTTTCGAGACCTTGCTCTTGGGGATTTGACGGGGGAAATTTGTTGGAACCCTTTGTGATTCTTTTGCCTGTGATTCCCCTCCCAAATCTGTGAGTTAAGGGGCTCGATTTTGGGGTTTTCGGTGTTCTAGGGTTAATGGAGTTCTTGGCGGGATTTCTTTGATTCCTCTTGGTTTGACAAGTTTTGGTGGGATTAAACTTGGCTATGGACTCCTCATGAGGTGTTCCTACTATCCCCGAAGTCTTGTTCAAGTCTGTGGAGCGATTCGGGAGATCGAGGATTGGATTTGGAGGTGTTGACCCGCGGGTGCTGTTCATCCCGAGAAGCCTAGGTCACACCGGTCTGACCGATGCCTCTCACCGGTCTGACCAGTGCAACCCCTGTTGGGTTTTTGCTCGGGTGAACGTTTGGGTGTGTTCGTTGTTGTCCTGTGTTGCAGCTGTTTCGAGTTTGGGTCAGTTTGGAGCTCAGTAGTCCTGTTTGGTGTTTTGGGGCTTTCTGGATGAGACCGGTCTGACCGGTGTGTTGCACCGGCCTGACTGGTGTGGAGCCACTCTGTGGAAGTCACCAAGTTTCACCGGCGAGGGGACCGGTCGACTCGTGGTGCTCACCGGTCTGACTGATGTTGGTCAGTGGACTCGAGGTTTGGTGTTCCGCTGTGTTCTCGGGTCTGTGAGGTTGGAAGTTGGTTCATAGGTTCAGTAGCACTCCAGTGGCTACGTGGACTTGGCCAACTTGGGTAGTGAGTCGGAGACATGTATTGGAAGCCGTGTTCATCTTGTTGGAGCCTTCATCTCCTTCGAGAAGAATTTTTATCGGCTCCCATTCACTCCCCCCCTCTGGTTCGCTGTATCGGTCCTTCAATCTTGCCCAGAGAACTTAGTGAAATCTGGCACTTTGAACCTTGGAGGGAATGGTATCTGATCATAGCCAGAAGGATATGGTGTCCTGTACATGCAGGACTGCTGCTTGGGCTTTATCCCATATGGCTTCAGTAGTGTCTCTGAAAGGGGGTCAATTAACTCCTGCTTGATATGAGATTTCAACTCTGTACCTACTTGCTCAATTGCTTGTATCTCAGCTGGATTTACTGGAGGTCGTTCTTCTAAGATTCTAGTGTTTGGATTTGGAGCTGTTCTTGCTTCAGCAAAATCTTGAGCATCTGAATGACCTGTAACCAGTGTAACATGTTCAATCGACTGATTAGCGATGGGGCTATTTGTTGCGTATTCAACTAGCTTGAAATAGTCAATTGATTAAGCGTTTGCAACAATTGTGCGGAATCCACTTGTGGAAACACTAGCTTCCCTGTTGCTCCCTCGTTGATCGGTTGTTGAGGTGATGACCTTGTATGAGCCACCGTATTAGCTGGGGTTAAGACAGCCTGCATCGTCGTTGATTGCTGAGGTGGGGCTGTCTGCATGGGCATCCCAAGCATTGGTTCTGTTGTGGAGCAGTTTGCATAGGCATCCCGAGCATCGGCTGCTGAGCTGATCTCTGGGGTGGAGTAGAATCTGGTGTTTGAGGTGGACTAGGAAGTCATTTTTCTATCGGTATGACCATGTGAGCATGAGCTGGATTGATCTTGAATCTTTCAAAGTTCTTGCTCGCATGATTGAAGTAGACAAACACTACTCCTTCCCCTATCATGTGCGCAGTCCCTGGAGTACCTCCAAATGTAGCTTGGTAAGACTGTGGATACTTCACTTCTGGAATTTCTTCAATCATGAAGTCATCACGAGGTAAGTCCCATGCTGCTAGCTTCCCATCTGAATCCCTTATAGCAGGATACTTCTATTGAGTTTGCACTGGAAGCACCTAATTTTGGACAACAGATTGCACTTGTGATGTGACGGCAAGATCTTTCTCTTTTCCATCACTACTTTGATTCTGAATTGGTAGGGTGTCCAATGAAGAACTAGCAGCAGCTTGTGGAGATGGTGAAGCTTTCGCCATTTGATCATCAATCGGCAGTATAGCCGATTGGTCTTGCTGGGACACTGGAGGAGTTTGTTTTGGTTGGTAATATGTAGCTCCCAAATATCCTCCTGCTGCTCCCTGCTTGAGTGCATCAATTATGGCATTCTGAATTGTATTCGCGAACACCTTGGATTGATCAATTATTGTTTGATGCATAGCCTTGGTCATCATGTCTTGAAGCCCTTCAGGATCGGCTGAGAAGGTGACTTGCTTCAGTGTTGGCAAAGGATTCTTCTTGAAAACACCACTTTTTAGTCTCACCATATGATGCCAGACAAAGCTCTTCATAATGCTTCATGTAAGCCTCGAGCTCAGCTTTGTCTGAATCTTTCAGCTGGTCCTTGGTGATTGGTTGAACATTCTCTGGATCAACTTCATGAGGACCGTTATTCGTAAGCTTTGTCCTTGTTGACTTTTTCGTGTCCCACCAGGCGTGCCAAAAGTGTGTTGACACGAAAATAGGACGTCACCCCTGCGTGCAACACACCAGACTCCCCGGTTTGTAGCGAGGCGTGCCAGCCAATCTAACATGTTGATTGACAATGGAAAATATTAGGGATCGGCTAGAGAACTAATGGCCTTTAAGCGACACGTGTACCAGCCAATCGGCTGATACGAGTAAAAGCGGGATTGGCCGGCTCGAAAACGACCAAAGCGCGGGTGCGATCGGCAGGATCGGCCGATCGTGACTTCAGCGCTCGAACAGGTCAGAATCGAATGTGATAGAAGGTGATAGGATCTAGATCGACGAGATGATAATGATAATAACTAAAACCACAAGAATTGGTACGAAGACTTGTAGATCTAACTAATATCGGTAAGGGGTGAATAAAGAACTAGACGAAACCTCAGCGATGCGCCCGGAGGTTAAAGCCTGCGGTTATTCGGTAAAACGGTACTCACAAAGCTTGTCGGAGATCAGTTGAAGCAGCCCAACGAACTCGAAGCACGACATTGTAGAAAAGAAAAAAAACATAGTGCGAAGTCACTGAAAAGTAGATGTTGTAAAGGTAGATATTGTAAAGTAGATGCTGTAAAAGTAAAGGGTTTGCCCGGAGGCGGTTTGTTTGATATTGGTGTGTACACTTTTTCCCCGACCACACAGGGTGGCTATTTATGTCCTGACGACAAACCCGACTCCTAGCCGATCACAACACTGTTTACAAACGAGCTGCTTGTCGTGCGAGGCGGAGACTGCTTGGAGGGGGTCCCTCTAGCGGGGAACTAGTCGGAGATGCTCCCAACTGGTCGGGAACAAGACGTCTTTCCAGTGATGGTCTTGACAGGGGTCCTCAGTCCTCCTTGTCTTGAATCTTGGCATTCACATTATCAATGGTGTCAGAAGGCTCCATCCCATGAGAGATTATCTCACCGTCAAAGGGGGCCCTAATCTGGGCCCTCGTCAGTAGCCCCTGAGCCTGAGAGGGAGTCAAAGAGTCGCGCTCAGGCTCAGTCGGGAAGGCTTGGTGCTGATTTTGTTCTTGATCCTCCTGGTGGGTGCGCGCGAGCGCATCTGCCGGATGTAGTCCCTGAGCCCATGAGTGAGTTGGAGACTCGCTCGCGGGCTTTTAAACTTCATTGTAGTCGTTGCAGCCCCGGATTCTTCCGTTGGGGCAGTTGTGGGTGTTGTAGACGTTGTGGATGACGTGGGCGTGTGGGCGACGTGGGCGATGTGATTGATGCGGATGAGGCAGGAGGTGTGGGCATCTCGACCATCGTGATGGACGCGATGGTTTGAAGTGACCGTGTGGGGGCGACACAGGCTTCCGGGTTCCGCGGGAACCGAGGCGTCACGCGAGCGGGCGCTTGTTACGCTAGGGCACGCACACGCAGGTGGATGTTTCGCTGACGCAGTGGGCCCGACATTCAAGGCAAATGGCCGCGCTCCTCCCCTTTTTAACCGCGCACCGGCCATAGATTTGGGACTTTACTCCCTCATCATTTTTCTCTACCCTCGCGTCTTGCTCCCCTTGCTCCCTTGCATCAGCAACGCCGCCACCACTCTAGTCGCTAGTTCGTTCAAGAACTTGCTACCGCCATGTCGAACTGAACACGGTCCAATGTGTCTCACGACCAGCTATGTCGCCTCGTCGAGTGAGGACCAGTGCATGGTCGCTACTGGCTGTGATGAGTGATTGACAATGTGGTGTGGACTGACTCTTGGTCGAGTATTGCAGGTGTAGGTTGCAGCTTGATTTGCGTTGGTGCAGGTGAAGAGTGGGCGCGAAAGGTCTATGCCTTGCGGGGCCTCCGAGGAGTGGAGAGACAAGTAGGCCTGACTCGAGGGACCCGGTGGCCAGCAGGGTCAAGTACGGGGCGCATGGTGGCAAGAAAAGCAAGACGAAGTCGTCGATCGGAGCCGGTGTAGGGTAGCAGCTCATAACCAAAGTCTATACGTGGGGTTTGCAGTGGTTCACCACAAAACCGACCGGGTTACTTGGTTGAGCCACAAAACCAAGACCGTAGGCTCGGCGGGCAGAGACAGGATCCGGGTGTGCCAAAAAGCTTCGAAGTGGAGGACACGCGTCGGGATCACAAGGGCTACACGAAGGGCATATTCCCAAAAAGCTTCGAAGGGCGGTCGCCGGGCATCCGTCCATTGGTGCTACAAAGACATATTCCAAAGTGCCCTTGGTGGGCGAGTATCCTAGTTTATGATTTAGGGGTATTTTACTCTTTCGGTTGTCTCCATATATACTCAGAGGAGAGAGGATGGCAGCTATCTCTCGAAACCCTAGCTCATTTGGTTTTCCTATTTTCCCTTCCTATTTTCCCTAGAATTTCCATACGACTAGTTGGAGAGTTTCATGGTGAGATCTTCAGAGAGGGATGGATGCTGAGGAGGCAAGCTAGACCTTGTACGAATCTTTCTTGGTTGTATAGAAGATTCGGAATTGTGATTTCCGCGAGTCTTTTTGGTGGCTCTTTGGCGTTTGGGGAGGTGTTCTTGCGGATTCGTTGTTTTCTGCGCAGTTCATCCACGGACCGTCTGCGCATGCTTGGCGTCCGCGGCTGGCGGACAGTCCGCGACCCCTTGCGGACCATTTGGCGGACCATTTAGACAGAAGCGGTGTTTTTCGGTTGGAGGCGACTTTTGTACTTCGGGCCGTTCGCACCCTGTCTTCCGGACAGTTCGCCCCTTCTCTGGCGGACAGTCCATGGCAGCCAGGCGGACAGTCCGATTTGTACGCAGATTCTTGCCAAGTTTGATCAGTTCTTTTTCTTCTTCTCTAGTGCTTCTACGTGTGTTTCAAGGAATCGTTCATAGGACTTGTAGTTGATCCATAACTACGTTTTCTTGGTGATTGGTATTCGTGTGTGACTTTTGGAGTTGCGATCGGGACATAGGCCGAGTTTTTTAGGAGAATTTTTATAGGCTCCCATTCACTCCCCCCTCTCTAGTCGCCTAATCGGTCCTTCAAGTGGTATCAGAACCGGTTATGGATCTTCGTGATTCTAACCATTCTAAGATCCAACGATGGTGTACCAGGAATGGGGTTCGGGTCCTCCACACTTTGATGGTAAGAACTACCAGATGTGGCAAAGGCGGATGGTTGCTTTCCTCTACGGCAAGGGTCTAATCCTGTGGGATGTCACAGTGAACACAGCTTATGTTTATTCGGTGAACTTCCTTGCTCCAGGATCGAGGGACATGTTCGACGCCAACAACAAGGCGGTCGACTACCTGTACCGTTCTCTGTGTCAATCCGAATTCGAACGAGTTCAAACATAGGATTTGGCGTGTAGGATTTGGGAGCAGTTGAAGAATGCTCATACTGGGAACGCTCAGGTTCAGGCTCGGCTCTTTACAACCCACCGGAGAGAGTACGAGAACTTCACTCATCTCCCAGGTGAGTCCATAGATGCCATGTTTCAGCGTTTCTCGGTGATCGTGAACAACATGAGGGCTAATGTGGCCATGCTCCCATATGATGACCATGACAGGGCTGTCAAGCTCCTGCATTCTCTAGATCGTACCGTGTGAAGTGGGAAGGTCGAGGCCATCCTAGAGTCAGAGAAGTATGAGACCCTCACGGTGGACGAGCTGTTTTCCAAGCTCAAGTCGTTTGAGGTGCACCGTGGGGTGTGTGCAAAGATCGAGAACCCGACTGATCCCCATAGTCTGGCTCTTGTATCTGGTTTATGGAGTAATGCTAACATGTCTTCGAGACATTTTTCTTTGTCTTCCCTTGTGTCCATGCCAGATGAGGAGTTCTACGTGCTGGGCGAGGAGGACCTCGTGTTGCTGAGCAAGCGGTTCGAGCACATGTACACGAACCCGAAGAACGCTCGGAGGAGCTAAGGCATGTGCTACCGGTGCGGGAAGCACGGGCACTTCATCGCCAAGTGCCTGGAAGCCATGGAGGTCAAGCCCGAGCTCAAGCACCGTCTGAGGACTGACCACAAGCACTGCTCAAAGGACGACTACAAGGGCAAGAACAAGTCCGAGAGGAGGCCAAGGAGGAGTGGTGGTCACAAGAAAAAGGAGCGAGCGATGGTGGCCAGTGCGAGCGACATCGACTCAAGCTCGTGCTACTCTTCATCGAGCTCTAGTGATGAAGAAGAGAACCTGCACAAGGGCAAGCAGTCGAGCAAGAACATCAACGACCTGTGCTTCACCGCCCAAGGATTTTGCGGCATGGCACATAGCTCCGCAAGCAAGAAGAGCAACAAGGATGGCTCGGGCTCTGACTCCGAGAAAGAGGTAAACAATGATCCTTCCTTCTTGATAGCGGAGAATGCTTGGTTGAATGACTTGCTTGACAACCGTGATGATGTGCTGAAAAGAGGGAGTATAGGTCTTTGCTTGGAGAGGCTAAGGAGAAGGTGGTTGAGCTAGAATCTTTGCTTGATGATGCTAGGGCTCAAATAGATTCTCTTAAGTCTGCTCCAATTTTGACTAATGAACCTGAATGCACTGATTGTTCCACTTTTCTTTGTGAATTGACTGTGCTTGAGGAGAAGTATGCCTCCAAGGTGGACGAACTAGATGTGCTTAGGGTTGAACTAGATGAGATGAAATCTAGACCCTCCTTGCTTGGTGCTTGTACTTCTTGTCTTGTTTTGCATGAGAAGCTAGATGTCTCGCTTGTGTATGCTAGATCTCTAAAGGCTCAGCTTAAAGCTTCTAGTCCTACAATTTGTTCTACTTGTGAAATAAATGTTGCGAAGAATATGGAGCTTGCACACTATGTTGATAGTTTGCAGGATGAGAATGATGAGTTGAGAAAGTTGATGGGTTGGTTGTTTGGTCATGAGCCTCAGTTGAGGATAATGATCGAGACATACAAGAGCTAGGATGGGGAAGCACTTGGGGCAAAGAAGGTTGGTGAGGGGAGTGGTGAGAATGAGGGGAAGATCGGAGATATCCCAGAGCCACCAAAAACCCACCACAAAAATGCCTTTGTTCCTAAACCGAATCATCTTAGGAACCGACTAGACACAACCCCAGCTCCACCCGTGTTTCCTCCACAAACCGACAACTTCCAGAAACCCATCAAGTTCAAGAGTGCCTTAGGGAATGAATTTTTTGGGAAGAAGGGAGAGAAACCGAGTGAGGAGAAACCAGAGCCCAAAGAGAACCCAAAACCAAAACCAAAACCGAAACCCTTCCATTGTGAGCATTGAGGGAGGGACGGGCACCTTGCTAAGTTTTGCTTCAGAAGGAAGCGTGAGGAGAGGTTGGCTAGAGAGTTGTCTAACAAGGGCATGTACCGCCCTTCTCGTGGTGTGTCTAAGCCTAGGTTGGTGCCGAGAGGTGAGGGTATGGTGCGTACCATTTACCCTCGTGAGAGGCGTGAGTTTGTGCCTCGAGGTGAACCACCACATAGAGAAGGTGGTAGGCGTGTTGGGTTTGGGCGTGGTGAGTTTGTTGGACATTCCTTTGCTCGTGGCCAATACGAGTATGGGGCAAATGATCGCTGCTTTAGGTCCCAGAGGAGCTACGGGCCACGGTCTCCCCTTCGTGGTACGCGTAGTCCTCCAAGGGGACGTGTGGGTGTTCTACCTATGACTGATAGGATGGATTTTGCTAACCCCACGTTTGAGCAAATGGCGAGGCACTGGTTTGATTCCTTTCGTACTAACCCCAGTGCTGAGTCTTTTGCTCACTCTCGCTCTCGTTTTTGATTTTGTAGGTGGGAGGCATGGAGGGATTTTGGTTGATCAACTCCGGTTGCTCTCGACACATGACCAGAGATCGAAGGTGGTTCACCAGCCTCACCTTGGTGATGACCAAAGAGTACACCAATTTTGGGGATAATGGGAAAGGTAGAGTGCTTTCAATGGGCATGGTGAAGGTGAGTGAGTCTGTGACTCTTCGGCGTGTTTCTCTTGTCAAGTCTTTGGGGTACAATCTTTTTTCTGTTTCCCAACTTCTTGATGAGGGTTTTGAAGTCCGTTTCAAAACGGGGTGTTCTCGTGTTTTGGATTCTCGAGGCAATCTCGTTGCACTATCGTCCCCGAAGGTTAGATTTTCAGAGCCGATTTTTCTCAATGTGTTGGCTCTTCTTGTTCTTTGGTTGCTGGTGTTTTGGCGGAGCTTTGGAAATGGCATAGGAGACTAGGTCACTAGAGTTTTGACTTGTTGTCACACTTGAGTGGACTAGGATTAGTCCGAGGATTGCCAAAGTTGAAATACCAAAAGGATTTGGTATGTGCTCCGTCTAGGAATGGTAAGATGATAGGCGCCTCTCATCCGCCTCTGACATCTGTTATGATAGAGAGGCCATGCGAGTTGTTCCATATGGACTTGGTTGGTCCAGCTCGTGCGTGCTCGGTGGGTGGGAAATGGTTTGTCCTTGTGATCGTGGATGACTATTCTTGCTATGTTCGGGTCTTCTTCTTAGCTGACAAGGGGGAGACGTTTGGTTTTGTTCGAGATCTGATCTTGAGGTTGAAGAACGAAAGACATGGCGATGTTGTTCGAGCTATTCATAGTGACAATGGCAGTGAATGTAAAACTCTCATTTGGAAACCTTTTGTCGTGATTTGGGTCTCGAACATCAGTTTTCTTCTCCGTATGTGGCTTGTCAGAATGGTGTAGTTGAGAGGAAAAATCGTTCCCTTTGTGAGATGGCTCGGACGATGCTCGATGAGCATAGGACTTCGAGAAGATATTGGGTGGAGGCGGTGAATACTGCTTGCCATGTTGGGAACCGGATTTTTCTGAGGGCCTTCTTGAACAAGACGTGCTATGAGCTCATGCACGGGCGAGCACCTAGAGTGAGCCATTTCAGGGCTTTTGGTTGTCGGTGCTTTATTCTCAAGAAGGGTAGGCCAGATAAGTTTGAGTCGAGGTCTTCCGATGGGATTTTCTTGGGTTATGCTAGTAATTCTCGAGCATTTCGTGAGCTCAACCTGGATACTAACCTAGTCATGGAAACTTGCGAGGTTACCTTCGACGAGACACAACCATGCACTTCGTCTGTCTTTGAGTGTGCAGGTGATGATGAAGTTGGCAAGAAGATCTTTGAGGGCGAGGAGGATGATGCTGGAGAGTGTTGAAGGTCGTTAAGTCCCTATTTTCGAGCCTTAACTTTGAACAAATTTCACTCCATCAAATCTTGCATCATAGTTGTAGGGTTATAAACTAACGGATTCCACGAACTTTGGTGAATATTTGGATGCAGGTCATAATGAGACATTATAGCACAAATAAAGCATCTTGACAAACAACCTCAATTGATTAGTTTGATAGCACCATTGCGAAGTTCTCGTTGAGATGATCGAAATGGAATTTTGGTTCATCCAATTCAGAGTCCGGATGCAGAAGTTATGCCTCACAGAAGATTGTGACACGAGACGTGTCAGGGGTAGGTGCGGCCGAACCTAGTAGGTTCAGCCGGACCTATCAACCTCCTTCGATCAACAACAAACTTTGCGCAATGCCTCTACACCTAGCATAATATCCAAAGGGACCAAGTCCATAGTCCAGGCACCAATTTCATGCATGTTTTAGGTGCAAACGAAGTTCCACGAGTTGTGTTGAGTTTTCATCTGCAGGATCATGATTAGGGGGCAATTCCAGAGCACCGGGCCACATATGGTGGGCACGGACGCACCTAGTGATAGGACCGCACCTACCTTACCCCCCTATGCTAATTCTTACCAAGCAAGGTTCCATGCACTGGCGTCCAAATGATTCAACTTGACACAATCGTGTGGGATCAATCAAACAAACCACAGAAGCAATGCACCGAGGCCAGGAGGCAGGGCCAGCCGCACCACTCAGGGCCGGCCAAACCTCCAGGTGCGTCCGCACCACCTAGGCGAGCTGCACCTGCCCAACTTAGCCAGTCAAGCCACAGGGCCTTGGTGATGCAAGAGAACACTACCTCGAGCAATCCTGATCTAAGGACTGAATTTGGTTCAATCCAGAGGACAAGGTTAGCCTCACTTGGATCCATGGACCCATAAACCAGTGATCAACCGTCTTTGGGCAACGCCCAACACTTCATCTACAGAAAAGAGCATGCTCCGGAGTCTGTGACACGAGGTCCTATGGCCGGCCGCACCTCCTCTCCTTAGCAAACCGACCCACAACCACCTTCTAACCGCCTCAGGGACCAAATCACAGACGCTCAATCAAAGGCAGTGAAGATCATAGGGCCGGCCGCACCTACTTGTCGGCCACTGCAGCTCCCTCTCGCATACAATTACCCCTCCTGTATCCACTGACCTACTGGGGCTATAAATTGAGCCAGGCACCTCGGGGAAGAACACAAGTGATTAGAAGCAAGTGGCGGAGCCCTCCAGAAGTTAGTATTCAGAGAGTAGGGAGAGAGAGAGTTGGGTGATGGAGTAGAAGCCGAAGTCGGACTTCTTTTGTACCTCGGCAGGTGCTGTACACCTTCGGTCGTCGACTCCCAGGATACTTTGTAAGTTTGGATTCATGAGTAACTAAGTCTCAAGTCATTTCTTTATTCGCTTTTAGGTTCCTCGATTGTGGTTTAAGTAGTTTCTACTTATGAAGGATCAAATAGCGACTAGAGAGGGGGGCAGTGAATAGGAGCCCGTTGTTAACACCAAAATTTGGTAAGGAGTCCGACTTGTGGGTCCGGTTCGATAAAGAGTCCGTCCGGTGGAAGGAAGGATCTTTTCAAAGATATTCGGCAAAGAGATCTCGCGGTCGGCTATCCGCTCCCGGTTCGGCAAGGAACAGAGAGCGATTTTGCGGGATTGCACGGTGACATGGCTCAATCAGGGAGAACGAATGGATGGATAGGCGATCAAGCTTAGAGATAAGTTAGGCAACGAATCCATTCGAAGTTGTACCTGACAGGGTATAAATATGACCCCTGAATGTATGTAACAAAAGACAATCATTCTTCAATACACACCGGCCTTACGCCAAACCCTAGAGTCCCTTTGTCGTGTCGTCGAGTTCTTCGAGAGGGTTCATCGATCCGTCGACCTCCGTGAGTACCGGCAACCTTGTATCATGTCTAGTATCATGCGGTGGATTTAGATCTGATGCAAGTAGTCTTGTTACCATGCTTCGTATCATGCGGTAGATTCAAGCTTGGTTCAAGAGGGTTTCTTGTTAGGTCATGAGCCATGCGGTAGGCTAAGATCTAGCTTGAAGCTAGTTATCGGCTCTATTGGATTTTGGCAAGATCTAATAGATTCATTAAGTTACCCCGTGTTGCTTTGAGTTTTCACTTTATGTTTAAATTCATGTAACACACTTTTGCCCAATCTAGATAGATTTGGGTCGGCTTCATCCTTTTGGGATCCTTGTACGAGTCGAGTTCGTATTTTAACACGTGGATCTCGTGCGTTTCGATAGCCGAAACCGAATCGATCTAGGTTGTTACGTGTTGCGGGTTCAAGCTTGCTAATGTTTGTATAAATCTTGAAAGAGCCGGTATCATGCGGTAGATGCGGGTTTTTGGGTTGCTTTGGAGCTAGTCATCCGGTGGATTAGATCTCAAATCAATCTGATAGATTTATTTACTTGGTAATGTTTGTTCCTTCTTCATGGACCCCGAATCGGCTGTTCAGCCGTATTCGGTTATGTTTCTTCACGAGTAGAACACGTGTGTTATTCATGCTTTAAATGATGTATGCTTTTAGCTTTCCATATTTAGATTGTATCATGCGGTGGATAGATCTATTTGTGGAAAGTGGTACGGTTTTTCATGCAAGTTGTATCATGCGGTGGATAGATTTGTTTGATATCGTACCCGACGGGTTTTAAAGTACCTAGACATGCGGTACACTAGTGCTTTGGATCTATGCATGCTCGTTTATTACATGATCATGTCCGTGCTTTACTTTATTCATTTATTTAATGCTAATCTTCATGGGGATCGGTCATGGCCTCGTGCATGTGCATCCTTGTTCAAACAAAGACCGATCGCTATCATGCTTACGTCATCCATTCGGCAATATTACTTTTTCCCTTTGCAAGTTCCCGAATGGTTTTAGCTCATTGGCAAATAGCTTTCTATAGCTATGTGTCATCCCATCTGGCTTCTTAGCCGTAAATATGGAACTGTCTGGTACCACCCGGCAAGTTCCAAGCTTTGGTATCTAACCGGTTTGTCTTTTGTTAATTTTCAGGAAAAATTGACTGGCACGTCTTGTTACTCTTTGCGCGTGTGAAGCCAGCTTTGTTCGGCTTGCTGTGTGTTTGGCGCCGGGTGCACGTTTTGCGTCAACACACTTTTTGGCACGCCCAGTGGGACAACAGCCGAATAGGTCAAGATGCCTGACATCACGGACGTCATGGACGTCAACCTTGAGGATCTCTCTCCCGAGCAGCGGCAGCAACTCCAGGACGTCATGGACCAGTTCCAGCAGAAATGTCTGCTGTCATTCAAGAAAAATAGAAGCGGTGTCCCATACCGAGCAAGCACAACAAAGCTTTCCTCGGTGCGCTCCAACAGATGATGGTGGCCGTCTTTGGCCCGGACATGGAACAAGCGTTCAGCAAGGCACCCATCCGGGGGGGGCACCGTGGAGCCGGGCGAGTCAAGCTCTCAACCACCGTTACGGAGCCGCCCACGCGCAGCCTCCTCCTCGCAGCTCGGGAAGTCAAGCGTTCCCGGCCCTCCTCCGTAGGGCGCCGGGGGTCGCCCCGCTCAACCCCCACTACAAGCTTCGGAGGGCAGCCAATCCAGCCCACCACCGCAGCGCAGCACGGGTCAACCTGTGCAACAGCCGAATCCGTACCAGCCTACGTACGAAGATCTAGCGTTCGGCTCGCCCGGAGCCCCACTTGCCTCCGGCCACAGGAATGCTCCAGCGAACAACTGGCTGCAGAGGAACTTGTACGGTGGAGGCTACCATGAGGTAGGAAACTATGGAGCATTTGAAGCCTTCCCGCATCCAGGATACGCGCCAGCTGCAGGCGCGCAAGAGGACGACGCCCTGGCGCGGAAGATGGCCGAGTTGATGCAAAATCAGTTCGGCCTCAAGCCAAAAATGCAGGGACCCGCCTACAAACCGCCGTTCCCAGAATGGTACTACAACGTGCTCTTGCCGCCAAGGGTGAAGCCGCCAACGGAGTTCACAAAATTTTCGGGGCAAGACGACACGAGCACGGTGGAGCACATCGCTCGTTACCTCATGCAGCTCGGGGAATGCTCAGCTGAGGAGACATTCAGGGTCCGCTACTTCCCCGCATCACTGACAGGTCCAGCATTCCAGTGGTTCTCGTCCCTACCCCCTGAATCAGTTTGCAGATGGAAGGATCTAGAGCAGAAATTCCACACTCATTATTTCAGTGGCAGCTCGGAGAAGAAGCTGATAGACCTTGCCACCCTGAAGCAGAGGCACAGCGAGACGCCGCTAGAATTTCTCAGAAGATTCAGGGAGGTCAAAGGCATGTGCTTCTCGCTTAACTTGCCGCATGACCGCTAGGCCGATATGGCCGTCGCCGGGATGCCGCCGGCCGTATGTGAGAAATTGTTCGGTATGGAGTTTGAGATCCTAGGCCGCCTATCGCGAAGCTATCACCGATGAGCAACCAAGCGTATGGTTTCAAGAAGGATGCTAAGTTTGGCAAGCACCATGGCGTCGGCGACGTCTACAACCGCTTCTTAGACAAGGCTGATCTGCTCGAGGATTCTGATGATGAATTGGATGTGGCCGCAGCGGAGATCATGTGGGGGAAGGAGCCTTTGACGATGAATCAGCGCTGGGTCAAACAGACCAAGGGCACTTATGATTTTGATATCACGAAGGCTGACAAACTGTTTGAACTCTTGGTGAAGGAAGGCCGAATCAAGCTGCCTGAGGGGCATTCCATGCTTCGGCCCGATGGAGTTAAAGGGAAACGTTACTGTGGCTTCCACGACAGGGATTCACACTCCATCAATGATTGCAGGGTCTTCGTGATGAGGATCCGTAAGGCCATCCAGGAGGGACACCTTAAGTTCGACAACAAGATGAAGCCGGGATGGCCACCCCTTCCCTCGAACATGGTGGGCTTCTCTCGTTAACATGATAACGGCCGAGGAGAAGGGAAAGGTCAAGGTCTTGACCTCAGCCAGGGCTAGACAAGATGGAGCAGTGGACCCAGAGCGCCAAGTGACTGCGGAACAAAAGTGCACGGTAAAGCCCCCCGCATTCTTAGGAGTCACATCGAAATTGGGGAGTCATCCAGAGCCAAGCCCAGGGTGACCTCGCGCATCCTCCTCAACAAGTGGCAGCGCCAGATGGAGAAAGAGCGCTACCAGAAGCGACGCTACGAGGAGGAGAAGCGCAGAGCCGAAGAAGAAGCACACAGAAGGGACCAGGAGCAGTACACGCGCGAGCAGGAGCGCGCACACTGGGGATGTGCCTTCTTCAGGCATTGCTGGAATGAGGGTTTGAAGCTGCCCACGTTGAGGAACTGTCCCGAATGCAGTGACAGATATGTTGAGTACAGGCGGAGAGATCGCCAATCGCCGATCCGTCCACGAGAGAATTGGAAGGATCCACCCTAATGGGGATCGGCGCCGAAAAATTGAAGTCATCAATCACCCCGGAAGCGTCAAGCCGATCTAAGGTGGGCTGATCAAGAAGAGGACGAGGACGACTACATCTGGCAGAAGGGGCAATGGTGCCCGCCCGGCCTACGCAAGAGTCAGAAAAGACGGGTCCAGCGCTTGAGGAACCGCGAGCTGAGGCAGGCTGGGATCCAGACAAGGCAGGTGTGGCGCCCCAAGGATCAACCTGAAGGGTCAAAGCGTTCGGCTCCAACGTGCATGGTATACTTTCTGCCGAACGAATTCATGGCTCCTGCTAACCAGGTTATGCAAGAGGAAGCTTCCTTCGATGACGAGCAGACCGATGGGATGATGGCACAACTGGTGCTGGCCAAGCAGGCGATTTTCGACAAACCGGCCAAGAATCGACATATGAGGCCGCTGTACTTGAGAGGATACGTCAATGGCAAGCCATTGACCAAGATGTTTGTCGACGGTGGAGCGGTAGTCAACGTAATGCCGTACACCACCTTCGAAAAAACTTGGCATGGGCCCGAGCGATCTGACGCCTACCAAGATAATACTCAATGATTTCGCCGGGGAATCCTTCGTATACCAAGGGATGCGCTCACGTGGATTTGATGATCGGGTCCAAGACGCCGCTCACTACCTTCTTTGACATAGAAGGCAAAGGAGCCTACGGCCGCCGCTTGGGAGGGACCGGATTCATGCCAATCGTTGCGTCCCATCCACCATGCACCAGCAGCTTATCCAGTGGGTGGACGATGAGATTGAGGTCGTCCAAGCAGATGACTCCGTGAGCGTGGCGAACATGGAACCAACCTTCTGGGAATACCAAGGTATTGATTGTTTCTCAGGGAAAGACTGGGGAGAAGGTCCTGTTGAACCTGTCAGCAGTGATCAACAGCCGATTCAAGCAGTCGGCTCTTATAGCAATTTTTAATGGAGAACCCCGTAGATGGCACTGATGGCAAGTTGGGGCGAGGATTCATGTCGGCTGATAAATTAGAAGAGGTTGTCATTGGAAGCGGTGATAAGCCAAGGCCGACGTTCATCGGTGCAAACTTGCACCGGACTTCGGGGGGAATTAATTAAGCTTCTCAAAGAATACAAGGATTGCTTCGCCCGGGATTATTCGGAGATGCCCGGATTGGATCGTTCCATCGTCGAGCATCGGTTGCCAATCAAACCTCGGTTTCAAACCATATAAGCAACCACCCCGGAAAATCTACAAGGATGAGGTATTGGCCGATGTGAAGAAGGAGGTTGAAAGATTACTTGATGCAAACTTCGTTCGGCCATGCAGATATGTGGAGTGGATTTCTAACATTGTCCCCGTATACAAGAAGAATGGAAAAATGAGGGTCCGCATAGATTTCGTGGACCTCCGAACGAGCTACTCCGATGGATGGTTACCCAATGCCTATTGCCGATTTGTTGATTGATGCCGCAGCTGGACACAAGGTGATCAGTTTCATGGATGGCAATGCGGGATACAACCAAATCTTCATGGCAATAGAAGACATATCAAAGACGACCTTCAGATGTCCCGGCCATATAGGCCTGTTTGAGTGGATAGTCATGACATTTGGGTTAAAAAATGCCGGTGCAACTTATCAGCGAGCCATGAATTACATTTTTCATGAGTTGATCGGCAAAATTGTGGAGATCTACATTGATGATGTGGTAATCAAGTCCCTAAGTCATGATACACATTTGGAAGATGTAAAGAGGACCCTAGAGTGCACCCGGAAACATGGTTTAAAGATGAACCCAAACAAGTGCGCTTTTGGGGTATCAGCTGGAGAGTTCTTGGGGTTTTTAGTCCACGAAGGAGGAATTGAAGTTGGCAAGAAGAGCATGAAGGCCATTGATGAAGTTGTTCCTCCAACTAATCTCAAGGAGTTGCAATCACTGCTCGGCAAAATCAATTTCGTGAGAAGATTCATTTCAAATTTATCACAGAAGGTTTTGCCATTCTCTCCATTGCTGAAGCTAAAGAAAGATCAGAAGTTCACATGGGGCGACGAACAACAAAAGGCTTTCGATGAGATCAAGCAGTACATGAAGGAGCCACCGCGTCGGTCCCTCCTCAGCTGGACAAGCCTTTCAAGTTGTACGTGGCGGCCGATACCCAAACCATTGGATCGGCCCTTATTCAAGAATTTGAAGGAAAGGAGCGGGTAGTAGCTTATCTTAGCCGAAAACTACTTGATCCCGAAACCAGTATTCGGCCGTAGAGAACCGTGTCTTTGCGTGTACTACTCGTGTACAAAGTTTCGGCACTACCCGTTGAATGCCGAATGCACCGTGTATTCCAAGTTCGATTTGATAAAACATATGTTATCTATGCCAATTTTGAACGACAGGATTGGCAAGTGGATTTTAGCTTTATCAGAGTTCGAGCTGAAGTTCGAATCGGCAAAAGCCATCAAAGGTCAGATCATTGCCGATTTTATAACTGAACATCGTGATCGGTCGATTGATTTGCTTGAGATTACCCCTTGGGCTTTGTTTTTTGATGGGTCATCATGTGGTAAAGGTGGGGGAGTAGGGATCCTACCGATTTCGCCTAGAGGTGAGATGTTTGAATTTGCCATCCCTATACGTACCCCACCGTCACAAATAACCAGTGCCGAATACGAGGCATTACTTCGAGGGCTTCAATATTTGAGAGAAGTCTGGGCCGTTTCGAGTTGAAGTTTATGGAGATTCGAAGCTGGTGATTAAGCAATTGAACGGCCAATACGAGTGCAAAAATGAAGCGCCGAGGAGTTACCGCGACGAATGCGGGGAAATCTTGAAGAGCTTCCCCGTTGGTAACTCTACAAGATATTCCTAGGGAGCATAACGAAGAAGCAAACAGTCGGCTCAAAGCGCCTCTGGTTACAAAGAGAGTCAAGAAGCGTTTGTCGCAGAGGCGTGTGCACCGGGGACGGATCTTGCGAAGATGATTGGAGGAAAGAGATCGTTGATTACTTGAAGGATCCATCCCGAAAGGTCTCTAGGAAGCTCGAAGCCAAGAACATGATGAGCGAAGTGCACGATGGGATATGTGGAGCACACCAATCGGCCTACCGTATGAAGTGGGTTATTAGACAAGTTGGATGTTTTTGGCCGACGATATTAGAGGACCGCTTTGAGTATTACAAGGGATGTCGGATTGCTAAAGGTTTGGGAATATTCAAAGGGTCCCCGCATCGGCATTGAATCCCGTCATCAAGCCGTGGCCATTCGGGGGTTGGGGTATAGACTTGATTGGCCGATTAATCCACCATCTAGCAAGGGACATAAGTTTGTGCTTTTGGCTACGGATTATCTTACCAATTGGGTCGAGGCGATCCCACCGAAGAAGGTGACATCGTAAAACATGGTTGAATTTGTCAAGGAACACATCATCTATCGGTTTGGAATCCCTCGGACGATCACCACCGATCAAGGGGCACAATTCATGTCACTAGAGTTCGCAGAGTTTGCCGAAAGCATGGATGAGCTAGAGGATCTACACATGATCCGTCTTAGGGCCCCGGAAAACATTGAGAAAAACAAGCCGCGGGTTGCCAAGTACTACAACAAGAAGGTAAAAGTTAGGCAATTTGCGGAAGGCGATTTGGTTTGGAAAGCGCTATTGCCGATTAGAACTAAGTACGATGAATTCGGCAAATGGCCCCCCAACCGGGAAGGGCCCTTTCGTGTGGTCGCATGCATCCCCGGTAACGCATACATATTAAAAACTTTGCTAGGAGAAGAATTTTCCGCTGCAATAAATGGAAGATATCTCAAAGAAATATTATCCTAGCATTGAGATCGATCGATGATTACACACATCCGACACGAGAGATAGCCGTGCTCAAGAATGAGGCCGCCTTCACAACAAGAAATCCATGAACGTAAGAAATGGCCGGTGCCTAGATGCATTGCCCTTAGCACAAAAACTACATTACAACCGGCTTCTTGCATGTTTACATCTAACAACCCCGGTGGTCGCATCTTCAAGGAGGTGGGAAGCGAAGGCGTGGAGAAAGAAGCGAAAGTATGATTCAATCTTTTCTTTGCTTCTTCTCGTCGCTCCCTCTTCACTGTTCCAGGACCACCGTGACGGCAACTTGGAACGCATGGGTGTGACCATGGTTTGCGGCCTCCACCAAGTCGTCCCGGGCCGTCTTCGGGTTGTTGTACCGTCGTCGAGACATCTAAAACGGAGGAATCGGTGTTAGGGGCAAGAAATCCAAATGCGGGCATAAGGTCAAGAAGAGGTCGAAGCACTTACCCCCTACTAGTGCCTCCCGCAGCCATGCGACGCTCGCGCTCGGCTTGGCAACGGCGGTGATGTCCCCGAGGCCGTGCTCCAGGTGCCGAACGCGGCGGTGCGCTTGATGGCCGGTCCTCTATTCGGGCGTGGCATCCTCTCGCTTCAAGGGAGGAATCGGAGGAGATGTACTCAGCACATCTTCGGTCCCGATGATTTCTTCGGGGAGCAAATCAAGGCCGGAAGAGGAGAAGAAGGAAACATGAAGCACGAGATCATGTGGAAGAACGAGGAATAGATCAAGGAAGAACTCACCTTCGAATCGTGCACTTCTTCGGTGAGTCGCTCTTCCGGGGTTGCTTGCCCTTGTCCATGGCCTTGGGGTTTTCTCCTCTAGAGACAGGGGGAAGAGATGAGAAATGATGGATGAGTGCGCGAGTGGATTTGCAGGGGCATCCCGTCGGCTATTTTATTGACCGAAGGGTTGCATTGGGAGTGATGACCGGCCAAGACACACCGTTGGAATACCAAACGGCGGGGGTTTTTTTCCGGATGCGGAGGGTTTTTGCTTGAACAAGGTGTTTGCGGATTGCCGATTCGGAGATCTTCTCGTGGATTTTTGCGCCAAGGGGCATCCGTTCACGTGTATTCGGCTCAAGAAAGTTCCCTGATGCGTTCGAAGAGAAAACAAGATTCACGGATGCAAATGTAAAGGGAATCATCACAGAACAAGCACAGAATTCAAAAGTTCTTCATTTATTGCCGATATTTAAACATCCCTAATACAATCTAGTCGAAGAGCCTGTTCAACACAGATTGGGGATGAGTAATTTCGGCAATGGCGTCGCCGTGGCGATCAAGGCGCTCCAGGATGAGCTCGATCTCCTCAATGTCCTCCGGCGCGCCGCCCGAAGCCGCGCGGCCCGGTGGAGTAGTCGACGTCCGTGTGCGTCGCCATGGCGCCCGGACCCAAGGTGGTGCCCAAACGAACGGCATGGGTGGCCACCTCGTCGACGCGGTGCTCCACCGCGGCAAGGCGCTCCGCCGGCGTGTCGCCGCGGGCGTTCACCTTATCGGCCACCGCTCCACCGCCGCCTTCGGTCGGTTGAGCTCGGCATCGCGGGCCGCAAGGAGCAAGAAGAAAAAAAGATTAGCATCAAAAGCCGGGTTGGATCAAGAATTGATTTCAGAGCCGTACCATCGATGGCTTCCAGCAGCTGTTTGCGCTGGTCCTCCCATTCCAGCTCGGCTATACCCGCCTTCTTGGAGACGTCCTCTAGCTCACGCCGGCCATCTCCAGCTCCTCCTTGAAGCGGAGGGCATCGAGCTCCCCGTACGGCACGGGGGAGTGGCCGTCGGACTCCGAGGAGTCGTCTGGAAGGGGTTGATTGGCCGGCGCAGGAGACGGATTCCACTGAATCAATCTGAAAAGAAGATGATCGTCAAAACAAGAAGAAGATCAAAAGTTGAATCAAAGAGGAGGAATCGACGATCATTGCCTCCGGCGCGCATTGGCGCTGCTCCCCTCTGCCTCGTCGGAGGCGCGGCGGCGGTTGAGGCGGCGCACCATGGTGGTTTGGGATGTGCACTGTTTGGAAAGAGAAAGGACTGAGATTGGCAAAGATTCGAGAGCTAGAAGGCCTGGTGGAGAGCTAGGGGCACCTACGGTTGCATTTATAGGCCTCGGTAAGATGAATCGTGGCTTCGAGTCGTGGCTTTGGATCGTGGCGCATATCCCAAGAAAATCGGAAGGTGGAAAGGTTTCCTTGGCCAGCCCGCCGACGGGTCGCTTGGAGTTCTAGGCTGAGTCGCATTCAGTTGACTGGCTCGGCTAAGGAGAATCAAAGTGCCATTCGGGAGTTGGCGTTTCTTTGCCGAATGGGTCGTTCAGCATTATATTTGAAGGTACGCAGAAGAAAAGAAATAAATTGCAAGAAAAATATCACAAGAGCGGCCAATTCGGTTATACATCAATGGGGGCATTCAAATGTTCAGATGTTTCGCAATCACACCACGAGCATTGGATGTTGCCTGGCGGAAATTGTCCAACAGTTCTTGGCAGTCTTTTTGGGCGCTGGACAAGGTGGTGAGTTCTGCATCGCATTGTTCCATCTTGGCTATAGCCGATCTTGCTTCCTCTTGGGTCTTTTCTATCAATCCAGGAAGCTCGGCTATTTTCTTTTTATCAGCCTCTATCTCAGTACCGACAAAGCTTCTCGGCTCCGCTTCTAGAGCAGCTTTCTTGGCAACTTTCAGATCACAAGAAGCCTGCACGACTAGCCAATGTGTCTTTGTGGCTCTCTGTTTGGGATTGCGCCCCGTTCATGGCTTGTTCAGCATCAGATCTCTTCTTTTCGATAGCCGGACGGGAGCGCAATTTCCTCAAAGCATGTCTTATGGGCGCATAAAGGACGTCCGTGCCATAGATGGATACCGGAGGAGCACCGATATCCTCGGGAAGTTCTTGGCGATGGATTCAAGCATCTCCTCGAAGTGATCAAGATCCTTGAATTGATCTTGGGCATATCTTTCCGGCCAGTGCAACAATTTCTCTAAGCTTTGCTAGCACCTCATCTGACAGAGGCTGGTGCATCCCTTCCATCACCTCGGCAACTGGATTGGTCCCCGATGGCAGGCTTGATGATGATGGAGCCTGATCCTAAGAAGCAGTGTTGCCGAGTTAGAGGTGCTAAAAGTAAAGATAGCAGAGTTAAGTGCAAATGATTACCTCATGGCCGATTTCTTGAGCAGGGGCAATCACAGGAGAAGTAGGTTTTCCGGAGTAAAGTCGAAGCTTCCAAGTTAGAGGGTGTTGATGCGATCGGCCGGTAACTCATGGGCTTCTCGGCCGAAGAGGAGTTGGATCCACCTCTCGTTTGGATTGTTGCCTCCGCATGACCAACAGTTATTGTGCCCTTGGAGGGCTTGATGGCTCCGAGGCTGGATTGGGAGATTCATCTCTAGAGAATTCATTGCTTCCGGAAGGTGATGAAGATGAGATCTCCACTCGGGATAGGTAATTCAACCCCGGGTGGACTTGCTTGTTGAGCCACCGGGACATCTACAAGTTGTTCTTCCATTGTCTCTTCGCAAATGTCAAATTGAAAGGGTAAATGCCGGTTGTTCATCCTTAAAAAAGGACGAGAGAGGTCATACCAAAGTGGATGGGGCATTGGCAAGTGTTCGGGAACTAAAGGCCGCTGGGCTCTGGTCTGAAAATGCACAAGGGATGATTTATCAGAACTAGAGTTACCTTGTGATCAAGAAAGCAAAAGATTTTACCTCAACAAGAATTTTCTTGACGCTTCTCCTCCTCTTGGCATTTGGAGGAGCAACCAGAGACAAACCTTGCCTCCTGTCAGCAGCAAGGCTAGAGAGGCTGGGGTCTGTTGTAGCAAACCTGGCCATTAACTGAGCCAGAGTTGTGGACTTGAATCCCAGTGCTGAGATTGGGCCTACAGCATTGTAGGTGATATTCCTAGCTCGAGGGGCAGGCACTGTGTTCTGTGGATAAGAAGATGAAGGTCAGAATCATGATTAAAGAGGATATGTCTGATCCAAAGGTTCATTATATTACCTCCGAAGTTGGCAGGAAATCAGGCATCAACTCGCACGAACACGTGTACGAGCTCACTAAAGATATGATCGTGGAATTCTTGCCACCGGGAGTTAAAGGTGGAATGAGCTAAGGTTATAGGCACAAAAGGCCGGGTATAGACAAAGTGGGACCGCACACATAATTGAAAACTCTCTTTACCCTCGTGCATAAGTTCTTTGATTTCCTCCCTGGGCTTGAGGAATTCATGCAGAAATAGCCTTGGGGGCATCTGGCTGCACCCAAGTTGCCAAGCCATTACATTGGGCTGATAATACTCATAAGTGCTATGATTCAGCCTTCCTCCATTAAATTCAGCCGGCAGCATACACGGGCGGATTATGATGTTGAAGATCTCTAGGAATCTTCCATCTTGACGACCGGGTTCAAAAGAAAATTCAACAGGGAAAGTCAAGGTGTCATTGTCCAGATAGGGAAGCCAGAGAGGATTCTGAAAACCTTTGAAGAACAGTTCAAAAGTCGGGCCGATGTCTCGTCGAACAAGAACAAGCTTGAAGCCGCTTCTCCATAATTCTGGCATCCTCTGGTGGCTTGGGGCTCCCCTTCAGGGTGATTGGATAAGGGGAAGAGCCTGGAGTTCAAATCGACGCCAATGATCTGATGCATGTGGAGCTGCAGCCACATTTGAACAAACCACCAAGGACCATTGACACATGTTATCCTCTGGCTAGTATACATTTGGGTGACAGTTTGGTGAAGCATGTGGTATACACTGCCTAGGAGGAATTTTCCAAGGGGGAGGCGGTTGCCACTGGCCAAATGAGATGCCATTGTGATATGATTCGGGGTAGGTTCATTGGCTTTGCCACGAAGACAAATCGCACGGCCACATATTCGGAATGCCCTATATTCGACATCACCAATGGGGTTGTCTTTCATATGGCTCGGATATCTTGTTTGTATCCATTCCCCGGCTTCACCCCCCGTTTGCCGAGAAGAATTTTTGAATTTCCAAGGCCGAACGGACCCCTGTGATGTCAAGGCCGGTGATCATATACACATCGACCGGGGTTGGAGACACCGGGCCATGGCCAAAAAGGAAGGCGTTGACGCCGTTTGACCCGAAGTGGCAGGCGCTATCGGGAGGTCTTCGTTCTTGGGGGTCTCGGCCACGGATAACTCCAAGCATTGGGCGATACGGAGGGTATCCCGCTTTTGGTCAATCCACTCTTGTCCGCGAGAATCCTCCCGTACCAAGTTTTCCACCTGCGATTGGAGGTAAAGGCCGAGTTCTTGAAAGCGTCTTGCCACCGAGGAGGTGGGGACAGAGGCCGCTTTAAAAGGGATTCTTTGAGATTCAGCTGCGATGAAATCTCGAGGATCAGAGTTCCCTACAGGACCAAGATAATAGGATCTCGAATTGGCCTCGGTGCGAATCAGAAGCTCAGTAGAAGGCTCCTGGAGGAAAAGCGGAAAAGGAAATCTCAGGTAAAATTGAAAACCTAAATGCCGAACGAAGCTTACGGGGGAGGAATTTACCTGAGCATCTTGGTTTTGAGCTGCCATTGGGGATTTGAGCTCGGAACGAGGGGATCTAGGGTTTGGATCTAGATGAAGATTCCGGCGGATTGCGAAGAACAGGTGTTGACAGATTTGATTTGAAGTATTCGTGGCTGGAGTCAATTGCGGAACAAAATTACTTTTATCCCACAATTGAAGGGGCATGTGTTAACACCAAAATTTGGTAAGGAGTCTGACTTGTGGGTCCGGTTCGATAAAGAGTCCGTCTGGTGGAAGGAAGGATCTTTTCGCAGATATTCGGCAAAGAGATCCGCGGTTGGCTATCCGCTCCGGTTCGGCAAGGAACAAGAGAGCCGATTTTGCGGGATTGGACGGTGACGTGGCTCAATCAGGGAGAACGAATGGATGGATAGGCGATCAAGCTTAGAGATAAGTTAGGCAACGAATCCATTCGAAGTTGTACCTGACAGGGTATAAATATGACCCCTGAATGTATGTAACAAAAGACAATCATTCTTCAATACACACCGGCCTTACGCCAAACCCTAGAGTCCCTTTGTCGTGTCGTCGAGTTCTTCGAGAGGGTTCATCGATCCGTCGACCTCCGTGAGTACCGACAACCTTGTATCATGTCTAGTATCATGCGGTGGATTTAGATCTGATGCAAGTAGTCTTGTTACCATGCTTCGTGTCATGCGGTAGATTCAAGCTTGGTTCAAGAGGGTTTCTTGTTAGGTCATGAGCCATGCGGTAGGCTAAGATCTAGCTTGAAGCTAGTTATCGGCTCTATTGGATTTTGGCAAGATCTAATAGATTCATTGAGTTACCCCGTGTTGCTTTGAGTTTTCACTTTATGTTTAAATTCATGTAACACACTTTTGCCCAATCTAGATAGATTTGGGTCGGCTTCATCCTTTTGGGATCCTTGTACGAGTCGAGTTCGTATTTTAACACGTGGATCTCGTGCGTTCCGATAGCCGAAACCGAATCGATCTAGGTTGTTACGTGTTGCGGGTTCAAGCTTGCTAATGTTTGTATAAATCATGAAAGAGCCGGGTATCATGCGGTAGATGCGGGTTTTTGGGTTGCTTTGGAGCTAGTCATCCGGTGGATTAGATCCCAAATCAATCTGATAGATTTACTTACTTGGTAATGTTTGTTCCTTCTTCATGGACCCCGAATCGGTACATGCTCGCCCGTATTCGCTTATGTTTCTTCACGAGTAGGACACGTGCGTTATTCATGCTTTAAATGATGCATGCTTTTAGCTTTCCATATTTAGATTGTATCATGCGGTGGATAGATCTATTTGTGGAAAGTGGTACGGTTTTTCATGCAAGTTGTATCATGCGGTGGATAGATTTGTTTGATATCGTACCCGACGGGTTTTAAAGTACCTAGACATGCGGTAGACTAGTGCTTTGGATCTATGCATGCTTGTTTATTACATGATCATGTCCGTGCTTTACTTTATTCATTTATTTAATGCTAATCTTCATGGGGATTGGTCATGGCCTCGTGCATGTGCATCCTTGTTCAAACAAAGACCGATCGCTATCATGCTTACGTCATCCATTCGGCAATATTACTTTTTCCCTTTGCAAGTTCCCGAATGGTTTTAGTTCATTGGCAAATAGCTTTCTATAGCTATGTGTCATCCCATCTGGCTTCTTAGCCGTAAATATGGAACTGTCTGGTACCACCCGGCAAGTTCCAAGCTTTGGTATCTAACTGGTTTGTCTTTTGTTAATTTTCAGGAAAAATTGACTGGCACGTCTTGTTACTCTTTGCGCGTGTGAAGCCAGCTTTGTTCGGCTTGTTGTGTGTTTGGCGCTGGGTGCACTTTTTGCGTCAACACACTTTTTGGCACGCCTGGTGGGACAACAGCCGAATAGGTCAAGATGCCTGACATCACAGACATCATGGACGTCAACCTTGAGGATCTCTCTCCCGAGCAGCGGCGAAGCAACTCCAAGACGTCATGGACCAGTTCCAGCGAAATGTCTGCTTGTCATTCAAGAAAAATAGAAGCGGCGTCCCATACTTGAAGAACGAGATGCCCGGGGTGTTGCCGCCGGGGGAGAGCGATACCACGGCTCGGCGGGGAGAAAGAGGAGTGCATGCGAGTATTTCGGGAATCTGCCACTACATGCCGAGCAAGCACAACAAAGCTTTCTTCGGTGCGCTCCAGCGGATGATGGTGGCCGTCTTTGGCCCGGCATGGAACAAGCGTTCAGCAAGGCACCCATCCGGGGGGGCACCGTGGAGCCGGGCGAGTCAAGCTCTCAACCACGGTTACGGAGCCGGCCACGGCAGCCTCCTCCTCGCAGCTCGGGAACTTGTACGGCGGAGGCTACCATGAGGTAGGAAACTATGGAGCATTTGACGCCTTCCCGCATCCAGGATACGCGCCAGCTGCAGGCGCGCAAGAGGACGACGCCCTGGCACGGAAGATGGCCGAGTTGATGCAAAATCAGTTCGGCCTCAAGCCAAAAATGCAGGGACCCGCCTACAAACCGCCGTTCCCAGAATGGTACTACAACGTGCTCTTGCCGCCAAGGGTGAAGCCGCCAACGGAGTTCACAAAATTTTCGGGGCAAGACGACACGAGCACGGTGGAGCACATCGCTCGTTACCTTATGCAGCTCGGGGAATGCTCGGCTGAAGAAACATTCAGGGTCCGCTACTTCCCCTCATCACTGACAGGTCCGGCGTTCCGGTGGTTCTCGTCCCTACCCCCCGAATCGCCTTTGCGAGATGGAAGGATCTAGAGCGAAATTCCACACTCATTATTTCAGCGGCGGCTCGGAGAAGAAGTTGATTGACCTTGCCACCCTGAAGCAGAGGCACAGCGAGACGCCGCTAGAATTTCTCGAAGATTCGGGGAGGTCAAAGGCATGTGCTTCTCGCTTAACTTGCCAGATGACCAGTTGGCTGATATGGCCGTCGCCGGGATGCTGCCGGCCGTATGTGAGAAATTGTTCGGTATGGAGTTTGAGATCCTAGGACGGCTATCGTAGAAGCTATCACTGATGAGCAACCAAGCGTATGGTTTCAAGAAGGATGCTAAGTTTGTCAAGCAGCATGACGTCGGCGACGTCTACAACCGCTTCTTAGACAAGGCTGATCCGCTCGAGGATTCGATGATGAATTGGATGTGGCCGCGCGGAGATCATGTGGGGGAAGGAGCCTTTGATGATTAATGCGCGCCGGGTCAAACGGACCAAGGGCACTTATGATTTTGATATCACGAAGGCCGACAAACTTGTTTGAACTCTTGGTGAAGGAAGGCCGAATCAAGTCGCCCGAGGGGCATTCCATGCTTTGGCCCGATGGAGTTAAAGGGAAACGTTACCGTGGCTTCCACGACGGGGATTCACACTCCATCAATGATTGCGGTGTCTTCGGGATGAGGATCCGTAAGGCCATCCAGGAGGGACACCTTAAGTTCGACAACAAGATGAAGCCGGATGGCCACCCCTTCCCTCGGAACATGGTGGGCTTCTCTCGTTAACATGATAACGGCCGAGGAGAAAGGAAAGGTCAAGGTCTTGACCTCGCCCGGGGCTAGACAAGATGGAGCAAAGTGGACCCGCAGCGCCAAGTGACTCGGGAACAAAATTGCACGATAAAGCCCCCCGCATTCTTAGGAGTCACATCGAAATCGGGGAGTCATCCAAAGCCAAGCCCGGGTGACCTCGCAAATCCTCCTCAACAAGTGGCAGCGCCAGATGGAGAAAGAGCGCTACCGAAGCGACGCTACGAGGAGGAGAAGCGTAGAGCCGAAGAAGAAGCACACGAAGGGACCGGGAGCGAGACACGCGCGAGCGGAGCGCGCACACTGGGGATGTGCCTTCTTCAAGCATTGCTGGAATGAGGGTTTGAAGCTGCCCACGCTGAGGAACTGTCCTGAATGCAGTGACAGATATGTTGAGTACAGGCGGAGGAGAGCGCTAATCGCCGATCCGTCCACGAGAGAATTGGAAGGTTCCACCCTAATGGGGATCGGCGCCGAAAAATTGAAGTCATCAATCACCCCAGGAAGCGTCAAGCTGATCTAAGGTGGGCTGATCAAGAAGAGGACGAGGACGACTACATCCGGCGAAGGGGGCAATGGTGCCCGCCCGGCCTACGCAAGAGTCGAAAAGACGGGTCCGGCTCTTGAGAAACCGCGAGATGAGGCGGGCCGGGGATCCGGACAAGGCGGGGTGTGGCGCCCCAAGGATCAACTCTGAAGGGTCAAAGCGTTCGGCTCCAACGTGCATGGTATACTTTCCGCCGAACGAATTCATGGCTCCTCGCTAACCGGGTTATGCGGGGAGGAAGCTTCCTTCGATGACGAGCGGACCGAAGGGATGATGGCACAACCGGTGGCCGGCGAAGCGGGCGATTTTCGACAAACCGGCCAAGAATCGACATATGAGGCCGCTGTACTTGAGAGGATACGTCAATGGCAAGCCATTGACCAAGATGTTTGTCGACGGTGGAGCGGTAGTCAACGTAATGCCGTACACCACCTTCAGAAAACTTGGCATGGGCCCGAGCGATCTGACGCCTACCAGCATAATACTCAATGATTTCGCTGGGAATCCTTCAGATACCAAGGGATGCGCTCACGTGGATTTGATGATTGGGTCCAAGATGCTGCTCACTACCTTCTTTGTCATAGAAGGCAAAGGAGCCTACAGCCTGCTGCTTGGGCGCGACTGGATTCATGCCAACTGTTGCGTCCCATCCACCATGCATCAACAGCTTATCCAGTGGGTGGACGATGACATTGAGGTCGTCCAAGCAGATGACTCTGTGAGCGTGGCGAACATGGAACCGACCTTTCTGGGAATACCAAGGTATTGATTGTTTCTCAGGGAAAGACTGGGGAGAAGGTCCTGTTGAACCTGTCAGCAGTGATTAACAGCCGATTCAAGCAGTCGGCTCTTATAGCAATGTTTAATGGAGAACCCCGTAGATGGCACTGATGGCAAGTTAGGGCGAGGATTCATGTCGGCTGATGAATTAGAAGAGGTTGACATTGGAAGCGGTGATAAGCCAAGGCCGACGTTCATCAGTGCAAACTTGCAGCCAGACTTCAGGGGGGAATTAATTAAGCTTCTCAAAGAATACAAGGATTGCTTCGCCCGGGATTATTCGGAGATGCCCGGATTGGAACGTTCCATCGTCGAGCATCGGTTGCCAATCAAACCTGGTTTCTAACCATATAAGCAACCACCCCGGAAAATCTACAAGGATGAGGTATTGGCCGATGTGAAGAAGGAGGATGAAAGATTACTTGATGCAAACTTCGTTCGGCCATGCGGATATGCGGAGTGGATTTCTAACATTGTCCCCCGTATACGGAAGAATGGAAAAATGAGGGTCCGCATAGATTTCGGGGACCTAAACGAGCTACTCCGATGGATGGTTACCCAATGCCTATTGCCGATTTGTTGATTGACGCCGCAACGTGGACACAAGGTGATCGGTTTCATGGATGGCAATGCGGGATACAACCAAATCTTCATGGAAATAGAAGACATATCAAAGACGGCCTTGGATGTCCCGGCCATATAGGCTGTTTGAGTGGATAGTCATGACATCGGCGAGCCATGAATTACATTTTTCATGAGTTGATCGGCAAAATTGTGGAGATCTACATTGATGATGTGGTAATCAAGTCCCTAAGTCATGATACACATTTGGAAAGTGTAAAGAGGACCCTAGAGTGCACCCGGAAACATGGTTTAAAGATGAACCCAAACAAGTCCGCTTTTGGGGTATCGAGCTTGGAGAGTTCTTGGGGTTTTTAGTCCACGAAGGAGGAATTGAAGTTGGCAAGAAGAGCATGAAGGCCATTGATGAAGTTGTTCCTCCAACTAATCTCAAGGAGTTGCAATCATTTTGCTCGGCAAAATCAATTTCGTGAGAAGATTCATTTCAAATTTATCACGAGAAGGTTTTCCATTCTCTCCATTGCTTTGAAGCTAAAGAAAGATCGAAGTTCACATGGGGCGATGAACAACAAAAGGCTTTCGATGAAATCAAGCGAGACATGAAGGAGCCACCGGTCTTTGGTACCTCCTCGGCTGGACAAGCCTTTCAAGTTGTACGTGGCGGCCTATACCCAAACCATTGGATCGGCCCTTATTCATGAATTTGAAGGAAAGGAGCGGGTAGTAGCTTATCTTAGCCGAAAACTACTTGATCCCGAAACCGGGTATTCGGCCGTAGAGAAACCGTGTGTCTTTGCGTGTACTACTCGTGTACAAAGTTTCGGCACTACACGTTGAATGCCGAATGCCTTGTGTATTCCAAGTTCGATGTGATAAAACATATGTTATCTATGCCAATTTTGAACGGCAGGATTGGCAAGTGGATTTTAGCTTTATCAGAGTTCGAGCTGAAGTTCGAATCGGCAAAAGCCATCAAAGGTCAGATCATTGCCGATTTTATAACTGAACATCGCGATCCGTCAATTGATTTGCTTGAGATTACCCCTTGGGCTTTGTTTTTTGATGGGTCATCATGTGGTAAAGGTGGGGGAGTAGGGATCCTACTGATTTCGCCTAGAGGTGAGATGTTTGAATTTGCCATCCCTATACAGCCCACTGTCACAAATAACCGGCCGAATACGAGGCATTACTTCGAGGGCTTCAATATTTGAGAGAAGCTGGGGCCGTTTCAGTTGAAGTTTATGGAGATTCAGAGCTGGTGATCAAGCAATTGAACGGCCAATACGAGTGCAAAAGTGAAGCGCTGAGGAGTTACTACGAAGAATGCAGGGAAATCTTGAAGAGCTTCCCGTTGGTAACTCTACAGCACATTCCTAGGGAGCATAACGAAGAAGCAAACAGGCTGGCTCAAAGCGCCTCTGGTTACAAAGAGAGTCAAGAAGCGTTTCTTTGCGGGCGTGTGCACTGGGACGGATCTTGCGAGAAGATGATTGGAGGAGAGAGATCATTGATTACTTGAAGGATCCATCCCGAAAGGTCTCTAGGAAGCTCGAAGCCAAGAACATGATGAGCGAAGTGCACGATGGGATATGTGGAGCACACCAATCGGCCTACCGTATGAAGTGGGTTATTAGACAGGCTGGATGTTTTTGGCCGACAATATTAGAGGACTGCTTTGAGTATTACAAGGGATGTCAGGATTGCCAAAGGTTTGGGAATATTCAAAGGGTCCCCACATCGGCATTGAATCCCATCATCAAGCGTGGCCATTCGGGGGTTGGGGTATATACTTGATTGGCCGATTAATCCACCATCTAGCAAGGGACATAAGTTTGTGCTTTTGGCTACGGATTATTTTACCAAATGGGTCGAGGCGATCCCGAGAGGAAGGTGACATCGAAAAAATATGGTTGAATTTGTCAAGGAACACATCATCTATCGGTTTGGAATCCCTCGGACGATCACCACCGATCAAGGGGCACAATTCGTGTCACTAGAGTTCGAGAGTTTGCCGAAAGCATGGGGATCAAATTGTTTAATTCTTTCCCCTATTATGCCCAAGCTAATGGTCGAGCGAGAGGCTTCTAATAAGATCATGATCAAGTTAATACAAAAGAAGATCGACCGAAGCCAAGAAGGTGGCATTCGGTACTCGGTGAGGCACCGTGGGCTTACGGATGGCCCCCCATGGAGCTACAAAGACTTCTCCTTACGAGTTGGTCTACGGGCACCACACAATTTTACCTTGGGAGATGCAATCGGATTCAAGGAGAGTGGTGTTACAAAAGGATTTGAGCTCCAAGGATTACGGTGGCCTAATGATGGATGAGCTAAAGGATCTACACATGATCCGTCTTAGGGCCACTGGAAAACATTGAGAAAAACAAGTTGCGGGTTGCCAAGTACTACAACAAGAAGGTAAAAGTCGGACAATTCGCGAGAAGGCGATTTGGTTTGGAAAGCGCTATTGCCGATTGGAACTAAGTACGATGAATTCGGCAAATGGTCCCCCAACCGGGAAGGGCCCTTTCGTGTGGTCGAGATGCGTCCCCGGTAACGCATACATATTAAAAACTTTGCTAGGAGAAGAATTTTCCGCTGCAATAAATGGAAGATATCTAAAGAAACATTATCCTAGCATTGAGATCGATCGATGATTACACACATACGACACGAGAGATAGCGGTGCTCAAGAATGAGGCCGCCTTCGAACAAGAAATCCATGAACAGAAGAAATGGCCAGTGCCTAGATGCATTGCCCTTAGCACAAAAACTACATTACAACTTGCTTCTTGCAGGTTTACATCTAACAACCCTGGTGGTCAGATCTTCAAGGAGGTGGGAAGCAGAAGGCGTGGAGAAAGAAGCGAAAGTATGATTCAATCTTTTCTTTGCTTCTTCTGCTGCGCTCCCTCTTCGACTGTTCCCGGGACCACCGTGACGGCAACTTGAAACGGATGGGGGTGACCATGGTTTGCGGCCTCCACCAAGCTGTCCCAGGCCGTCTTCAGGTTGTTGTACCCTGTCGGGGAGACATCTAAAACGAAGGAATCGGTGTTAGGGGCAAGAAATCCAAATGCAGGCATAAGGTCAAGAAGAGGTCAGAAGCATTTACCCCCTACTAGTGCCTCCAGAGCCATGCGACGCTCGCGCTCGGCTTGGCAACGGGCGGTGATGTCCCTGAGGCCGTGCTCCAGGTGCCGAACGCGGCGGCGCAGTTGATGGCTGGTCCTCTGTTCAGGCGTGGCATCCTCTGCTTCGAGGGAGGAATCGGAGGAGATGTACTCAGGCACATCTTCGGTCCCGATGATTTCTTCAGGGAGCAAATCAAGGCTGGAAGAGGAAAAGAAGGAAACATGAAGCACGAGATCATGTGGAAGAACGAGGAATAGATCAAGGAAGAACTCACCTTCGAATCGTGCGCTTCTTCGGTGAGTCGCTCTCCCGGGGTTGCTTGCCCTTGTCCATGGCCTTGGGGTTTTCTCCTCTAGAGACAGGGGAAGAGATGAGAAATGATGGATGAGTGCGCGAGTGGATTTGCGGGGCATCCACCCGAATGGTTTTAGCTCATTGGCAAATAGCTTTCTATAGCTATGTGTCATCCCATTTGGCTTCTTAGCCGTAAATATGGAACTGTCTGGTACCACCTGGCAAGTTCCAAGCTTTGGTATCTAACCGGTTTGTCTTTTGTTAATTTTCGGGAAAAATTGACGGCACGTCTTTTTACTCTTTGCGCGTGTGAAGCCGCCTTTGTTCGGCTTCTTTGTGTGTTTGGCGCCGGTGCACTTTTTGTGTCAACACCCGTAAAAATTCTTTCCAAAGAACCCAGCCTATACCCTAGACAAAACACGATCACACACGAGTGATGGTTCGAATCACACACCAACCGCCAAGACAACAAGGTTATAGATGAACCTCAAGTCTTAGGAACGATTCCTTGAAGCACACGCGGAAGCACGAAAGAAGGAGGGAGGAATCGAACCAAGGAACAAAGAACTCAGGCTGTGGCGGACTGTCCGGCCAGAAGGGGCGGACTGTCCGCACGAGCCACGCGGATTGTCCGCCAATGTACCACAGACTGTCCGCACAGGTACGGCGGACCATCCGGCCTGGGCCGCGGACTATCCGTTAAAGCCAACAGAACCACCAGTAGCGAACCCCGAAAAATGGACCGTCCGCGGGGAGCACGCGGACTGTCCGCCAGGCACCCGCGGACTGTCCGCCCCACTGCTGTGGACTGTTCGAAACATCTTCCAACCAAAGCTCGAAACCAAAACGGATCGAAAGCGAAGCCGGGCAAGAACACGAAGAACACGCGAAGAACACAGCCCGCACGGACCGTCCGCCACCACCTCGCGGACGTCCCGCCATACACGGACGGACCCAAACAAGACGACCCCGAAGGTCAACACCTCCAATCCATCACCGGATCTCCCAAACGGTAGAAGCTGTTGAGACAAGAGTTTGGGGACATGAAAAGCGTCAACTAAGGATGCTATACCCCAAAAATTTCGCCTCCTAACTTCCTAAATCACCGGGAATCGCGGATCCTTTGAACACCACCAAAAACTAGAGCTCCGAACGAGAATCCTTGAATCGAAGTGGTTTCCCGACGTTTGAGGGCACAAGATCAATCCCAAAGATGCACAAGACATCAATCCATGTTTCCCTCAAAGAAATCTGAGGAGAAACCCACTCAAATCCGCGGAACCACACCAAGAACAAAGGCACCAAAAATAAGCATGAAAAAGGCCACGAAATTCACAACGCCGAATCTTCTATACAAACCAGGAAAGGTTCACAAGGTCTAGCATGCCGCCCTAGCATCCATCCCTCTCAACAAATCTCTCATGAAGCTCTCATGCCAGCCTAGAGAAAATGGAGAAGAAAATAGACCAGGAAAATGAGAAATGGGAGGGGGGAATGAAATCCTAAGTCGCGGAGCCAGGGCCCCATCCACACACACTCATGGCTTATATATCGGGTCCCGCCGGTGTGGGAAATGACTCAACTACCCCTAACTCAATTACTGGCGATACAAACCACACAGGGGCATTTATGTAATGTTTGTGGGTCTTACTATCGGACGGCCACGCCTTCGCCGCACCCCGCGTCCTCCCGATGCAAGCCATGTGATCCCGCCGCGTGTCCTCCGCTTCGAAGCTTCCCGACACGCCCGGATCCCGTCTCCGTCGTGTTGGGCCTTCGGACTTGGTTTTGAGGCCCAAACCAAGAAACCGTCCTACGATGGTTTTGTGGGCAAACCACCAAACTCCGCATCCTCGGCCCGGCCTCCCGCCAAACCTCCTGACTCGGCCGCCACCGTGCATCGGCTCGATCGTCCATGACTTCGTCTTGCTCGTCTCGCCACCATGTGGCCCGCACCTAGTCCCTGAAGGATCGGATGGCGACTAGAGAGGGGGGGAGTGAATAGGATCCGGATAAAAATTCTTCTCAACGAACCCGGCCTATACCCTAGTCAAAACCCGGTCACACACAAGCGTTGGAACGAATCACACACCAATCGCCAAAACAATGAGTCCTTGAAGCACATGCGGAAGCACGAATGAAGGAGGGAGGAATCGAACCAATGAGCAAAGCAGCCAGGGTCTGGCGGACCGTCCCCGGCCGGCGGGCGGACTATCCGCGATGGCCGCGCGGACCGTCCGCCAGGCACCGCGGGACCGTCCGCACCCTTGCCGCGGACCGTCCGCCCGAGCCGCGGACCGTCCGTTAAAGCGAACGAACCACCGAACCGACCGAGAAGAACGGACCGTTCGCGAAGACCGAGCGGACCGTCCGCGCGGGCCACGGACCGTCCACTACTGAAGCGCGGACCGTCCGCAAACCGGCTGCAACGAAAAACTAAAACCAAATCGGATCGAGAGCAAAGCCGAGCAAGAGCACGAAGAACACGCGAATAACACTGTACACGCGGACCGTCCGCCTGGTCCTCGCGGACCGTCCGCCAAGCACGAACAGAACTGAAAACTGCTCGACCCCGAAAGTCAACACTCCCAATCCATCACCGGATCTCCCTAACGATAGTAGCTGTTGAGACAAGAATTTGGGGACATGTAAAGCGTCAACCAAGGATGCTATACCCCAAAAATTTCGTCTCCTAACTCCCTAAATCATCGGGAATCGCGGATCCTTTGAACACCACCAAAAGCTAGAGCACCGAACGAAAATCATCGAACCGAAGTGGTTTCCCGGCGTTTGAGGGCACAAGATCAATCACAAAGATGCACTAGACATCCATCCATGTTTCCCTCAAAGAAATCCGGGGAGAAACCCACTCAAATCCGCGGAATCACACCAAGAACAAAGGCACCAAAAACAAGCACGAAAATAGCACAAAAAGAGCTTCGAAAAAGCAATAAATGAAATTCGGGAATAGAAAGATTGGCACAAGATTTAGAGGATGAAATCACTATGAATATCTTGTCCAATCGATTACAAGCCACTCCTAGAAACCAAATCTAAGATGGCAAAAAGCTCCAATCAAAGAGCAACTCTCCCCTCTCTCCCTCTCTCCCAAAGCACTCCAAAATGAGAGTGCAACCACCTCTAGCCCAAGAGTTGGCTGAAAATTCAGCCCCCTCCTCCTATATATAGGCCCTCCGGAAAAGACCGAAGTGCCCCTACACTAGGAGTACAACACAAGCCCTCATAGGGGCGTTTTGGTCAACACATGAAGTTCACCATCGGACGGCCGCGCATCCATCAGGCCTTCACGTCCTCCCGACGCAAGCACCTAGATCATGCCGCGTGTCGCCCGCCTCGAAGCTTCCCGACGCACCCGGATACCGTCTCCGTCACGCCGGGGCCCTCGGGCTCGGTTTTGAGGCCCAAGCCGAGAAACCCTCCTCCAATGGTTTTGTGGCCAAACCACCAAACCCCGCGTATACGGCCCGGCCTCACCACGCTAAGCGTCGAGCTCGCCAAGCCTTTCACCTCCGGCGCCGGACGGTCTACTCGGTCTTGCCTCGTTCCTTGACTTGGCCACCACCGATGCACCGGCTCCATGTCCACGACTTCGTCTTGCTCTTCTTGCACCATGTGGCTCGCACTTGATCCCGTCGGCCACCGGGTCCCTCAAACCAAGCCTACTTATCTCTCCACTCCTCGGAGGCCCCGCAAGGCTAAGACCTTTCGCGCTCGTTCTTCACCCGCACCAACGCAAACCAAGCCGCAACCAACACCCGCAATACTAGGCCAAGAGTCGAGTCCACACAACGTTGTCAACCACTCCTCACGAGTGCATTGACAACACACCACATAAACAATAAGGTAAATACACAAAATAAAAGACACACAACACAACTCAACACTACACACACAAAGCTTCAAACCATCCGGTCAATCACTCATCACACACGAACCAAGGTACTTCTCAACTTGGTTCCTCAATCTCCCCATTGATGAGTGCACCGACAAAAGAAGGTCAAAAGGCAAATAAGAACTCATTCAAGCGCCACAAAGCCAATAAAAAGCAAACAAAAGGCCACTTGAAGTGAGAAGGGATAAAAACATGCTCCGACAAATTCCTCTCGAAACCAAAGCAAGCACAAGGACTAAGCGCAAACAAAGAGACACACTACCAACATGCAATCCCTAAAAGCCATCAAACCAAAATGCTCAACACAAAGTGCCATAAAACTCTTACCAAAACACTTGTCAACCGCTCATCACCATCAAATCAAGGTTCATATCAACTTGATTTTCCAAATTTCTCCCCCTTGAGGAGCGGATTGACAACAAGTGAGCACAAAGAAATGGTTTGAGAGGGAAAAGACCGAACACCTCATCCAAGTGAAAGAAAACCACACAAGAGCAAAGAACAAGGTCACTTGGCATGAGAAAAACCACAAAGGCCAACTCAATGTCTCGGTCCCCAAAGACATGGGCAACGGCTCGACACAACCGAGACAAGAATGCATGATCCCTCAAGAAGAGGCACAAAGGGCTCAACACCGATCATGGAATAATCGAAAACATAAGTCAACCGCCGGCTCCTCAAGAAGAGGCAAAGGGGCTCAACACCACCGGCACAAGAGCACAAAAATCACAAGCTCCCCCTAAACACATGAACTAGGACCAAAGAGCATACAAAGCTCACCCTAAACTCATGAGATAGAGAAAAGAGCACACCAAGCTCACAAGCTCCCCCTAAACACATGCACTAGGGACAAAGAGCATACAAAGCTCACCCTAAACACACGTGATAGAGCAAAAAGCAACCACCAAAGCACAACTCGAGCAAACAAAGGAGACTCACCAAAGCTCCCCCTAGACAAATGCAAGCTCCCCCTGAACATGTGGAGCAAACTCCCAAATTTTAAATGCAGTTTTCTGAATTTTTCATTAAGCTCACCTCTTCTCCCCCTTGTTGACAATGTATGAATCAAGGTGAAAATGCAGAAATGCAAAACAAAGCGTATAAATATCTACATGAGCTTCTCAAATAGGCCAAATTTAGTGACAAAGGCTAGAAATGAGACAAAGAGCACATATATGGATCATAACATAGTCAAAGCATTGCCACAAGTAATATATGGAAATATAGGCATGTGACAAAGCAAATTTTCAGATTTGAATAATTATATCAAAAGATGGCTCACTTCAAATGTAAAAGCCTATCCATGTCATATTCTAGCCAAAAACATGCATATCATCCAGGAGATCATACAAGGAAATCCAATTCTCAACAAAAGATCATTGCAAACACCCATAAAGCAAAGCATGTCATGTTAAAGCTCATGAGCTATGTGTCCACTTCGGGAGACTTCTCCAGTGGTGAACATCATGCAACATGTTTTGCACCCATGTGTGAAAGATAGGACATTTTAAGCATAAACATGATGGAGGGAGCATTTTTCAAGCATACACACTTCTTTTCAAGATTAATTCATTTCATGGTACATGAAGTGCCTTTGCGGCAAAAAGAAGCTTATGCTCCTCCATGAATGCAACATAGGCTAAACATTCACAATGATATCGGCCTTTGGCCCAAATGCAAGAAAGAGACATCCAAGCACAATCTAAGCATGAAAGGCACATTTAGACCAAACAATGACATGGATATACTACTACACATGAGTGGAGCACATTTCATCAAATTTAGTCAAGATTAGCATTTGATTCAAAAAGGCTATCTCACAACACATATATCTCAAATATTCCAAGAGCATAGCCTCACATAGCCATTTCTCCACACACATGACCAATATCTCACAAGTAGCCAAAGAAACTCAAATGAGGCATATGGAAGAAGCTCATCATCCTAAAATGCAATATGATACAAATGCAACATAGGTAGATATGTACATCAAAAGGAACATGATATATGACAGAATGCGAGACACAAATGTCAAACCTACCAAAGTCTATACATCATGATATATGATACAAATGCAATGCAAAATGCATAGGGAGACAAGAAACTTGACTTAACACCAATAAAGCTCACGAGGGAACACACCAACCAAGAATCGCTCCAAGCGAGAGAAGAGCCACCAAAGGTCCCAATTGAGTACCATAGAAAAAGTACCAATTGCAAAACCGCAAAGATCCCAAAAGAATACCATAGAAGGAATATCAATTCAAGGATCACAAAGACTACTCAGAAAGCCACAACCCTTCTTTGAATCAAATTCCCTATCAAAAGAAGCCAAGCTCCCCCTCAACCAAGGGCAACCAACAAAGCAAAAGCTAGGAAAAGGAAGAGTAAGGAAAAACTCTAAAACTAACCGAAAAGAGGAACAACAACACAACTCGAAGACAACACAAGCCCAAAACTCCAAGGAAAGCTCACAACATGCTACACAATGCATTGATAATATCAATTAACATAAATAGAGCATTGTAACATGATTGCACAAATATGAATAAGAATGGGCAAGCAACCATGTCAACAAGGTACAACACTAAACCAACATGATACCAAAGAACAACATGCCAAACAATATACAAGAACTAAACAAAGGCATGATACAAGATCACATGGATCATCCACCAACATATATTACAAAGCTAGCATGACAAGAGATACATGGGGGACAAACATGCTAACAATAAAGGTACCATCGAGCTAGACAAACATGATATGATTGAACAACATGACATATCTGAGCAATCAACCATAAAGCATGACATAATGTTCATAAATAACATCCACCATAAAATCATACAAAAATAGCAAGATAGATATTCAAGATCACAAAGCTATCATGAACAAGGTGGCTAGCCTACCATGGTTTTCACACAAGCAAGACACAAGTATATACAAGAGAGGACAAGGGGAAAAGAAAACTCACTATACATGTGTACAAAGGCTTTCAAGAGCCATCCAAAACGGTGTGGAGAACCATCATGTCTCCATTGAGCTCATGTTCTCCAACCGCGTCTCCATACCTACACACAAGGAGACGAGAAAGACCGAGCCTTGGATCCCAAAGGGTTAGCAAGCATGTACTTGGGAATCCAAGATTTGGTCACACGGGTAAGTGGTGCACACAACCTATCATGTGGGTTAGCATGATGCAAATGCCGGTTGGAATGAAAAGTCTTTCGAACACCCTTGGAACCATGCCTCAAAGAAGTCACTCGCGAAGAAAGTTGAGTGCTACCACAAGCAAAAAGGCAAAGATCCTTCGGGGTCGTAGGAGAAGAACCAACACAAGCACCACGGGAAGCATGTCGCGGACCAACACAAGAAACACTAGAAGCATGTCCACGAGCATGGCCTAACTCACTAGAAAGAGTGTCATAAAACCCGTCCACAAATCGCGCCTTCTTAGGCTCACAAGTGTTCATGCCATGAGAAGGGCTATGAACAACCAAAGGCCTAGAGGCACCTCCTCGCCGTATTCTCCTTGCCGGCGGTAGCAAAAACTCTCTTGATGCCCATCCTTCCCACAATGAGAGCAATGGTACAAAGGCCCGTCGAGAGGCACGGTCTGAGTGGATGAATCACCATTCTCTTGTAAGTGGGAAGTCCCTTGGGACTTAGAGCATGAAGCATCAACCCCAACATCCAACTTGGTGCCCACATTAGAATCACACGTGCCATGAGAAAGGCTACGTGGCTTCTTAAAAGCTTTAGCACGCACACGTCGCTCGTGCTTGACACGGTGAAAGCAAAACTCAACGGTATGCCCATCCTTCTTGCAAAAGGTGCATTGGAACCTCGGCTTGGGAATATGAGTTCCAAATATGTGGGAGGCACCCTTTCCATTCAAATCACCTTGGGCAACACCGGAAGAAGCAACAAGCTTAGGAGTAGCCATGAGAGAGCTATCCAATGCACTAGCACACTTACCACCATCCAAAGATTCACACTCAAGAGAAGAAGTCGACTCCGGTTTAGAAGAAGCAAATTTAGAAGCATCAACATCGGAGTGACACGAGAAGCATGAATCCAAACCCTTGGCACAAAGACTCTTGCACCTTGTGCGCAAAACCTCATTTTGAGACTTGAGGCGCTCACAAGTACCACATGTCATATTTCTCAAATTATTGATTTCTTCTTCAATGCATTTAGCATATGTGGTACGCAAGAGTTCATTTTCTTTCTCAAGGTTGGCACTCATCTCATCATGCTCAACCAACTTGGCGCTCATATCATCGCGCATTTTCTTTAAAGCCAAAACTTCACTTTCCAAATCAATGCATGAAGTGCAAATGAGACCACATGAACAAGTATCATCATTTACACCCATCAAAGCATCATCATCATCATCATCATCATCATCATCATCATCATCATCATCATCATCACAAGAAGTATGGCAAGCATCCTCTACAAGAAACAAAGAGCACTTGCTACAAGGCATGGATTTTATATCACAAATTTCAGCCCTAGCATGCTCAAGATCATCTACACATGTGGTGTGAGTCAATTTTAATTCATTAATTTCAGCATTCAAAGACTCACAAGAAACACATGGTAAAAAAGCACTTGTCTCTAACAAAGCAATCTTACTCCTAGCCATATCAAGCTCATCATTCAAAACAACACAAGAGTTGCAAGGCATAGAAGTATTAGATTTCAACAAGTCAATTTCAGATTGCAAGTTAGCAAGAGATGATCTCAATTCATCATTCTCAAAATCAAGATTGTCGCATGCTCTTCTGAAAGCTTCAACATGCATTTTGCGCCAATTAACTTCATCTTTTAATTTCTCATTTTCAGCACACAAGGCATCGCAAGATTTGCAAGGCAAAGAAGCTTTGAAATTTAACACCTTAATTTCAGATTTCAAGCATGCAATGGAAGCAATCAAAGCATCATTTTTAGCATGCATGGTGTTACAAGAAGTGCAAGAGTTCAAAGCACGAGACCTCCAATGAGCCATACCACATTTCAACCTAGTAAGAGAGCATTTCATCTTCTCATTCTTCTACGCAAGGCATCACACAAATCTATGTTTCTCCTATGCAAGTCTCCACAATCACGCTCACAATCATCCAACCTATTGCATAGAATCAAGATAGCTTTGGCAAGTGTACCTTGGTTCATGCCTCCTAGCTTGTGGTAGAGCTCGCCTTTCTTGATGTCACCATCTCGATAGTCCTCGATGAGAGATATCATCTCCTCCACTCCGGCTTCCGCCTCAACCGCCATACTCCTCCTGCTCAAAGAACCACAAGGAGAAGAACTTGGTGCCATTCACGATAGTACCAATTTGGATTAGCCGAAAGAAAACTCGAGGAACAAGCAACGATGCAAAGAAAGCACTCAAAAAGCCTCAAATCTCTAACAACTACTGACGAGTTCAAAAGCAAAGTATCTTATCTTTTTCCCAAAATTTTACCACTGAACAAGGAGCACCAAAGATAGAGGCACAAAAAAATTCAGCTCAAAATAAGGTGAAAATGATCTTTAATGAGGATTTTTCAATTATCTTCTTGATTTTTTCAGCACTCTAGAGAAAATCCAGAAGAAACAAGACAAAGCCGCAAGAGACTTAAATGAGGATTTTTCAATTATCTTCTTGATTTTTTCTGAATTTTTGAAGACCCCAAAATGATCTTTAGATGATTTTGGATCACCTACAAATGGCCATTTCTCCACACACATGACCAATATCTCACAAGTAGCCAAAGAAACTCAAATGAGGCATATGGAAAAAGCTCATCATCCTAAAATGCAATATGATACAAATGCAACACAGGAAGAAAATTTTGGATCACCTACAAATGGAGTCACGAAACCGCTGTAAAAATTTGAACCAAAACGGAGCACCGAGCGAAAAGTTATGCCCGTTTTACTGAAGGTATCTCAAGTTATGGTTTTCCAAGGGCACAACTCCAAATCGTCGGACTCAAAACGTGCAAACCAAGGTCGCAGCAAAAGCACCTCTTTCCTCTAGTCACCTTATGGATTCAAGACTTGTTAGAGCCAAAAGAATCCACAACCGGCTCTGATACCAATTGAAGGATTGGATGGCGACTAGAGAGGGGGGGGGAGTGAATAGGAGCCGGATAAAAATTCTTCTCAACGAACCCGACCTATACCCTAGTCAAAACCCGGTCACACACAAGCGTTGGAACGAATCACACACCAATCGCCAAAACAATGAGTCCTTGAAGCACATGCGGAAGCAAGAATGAAGGAGGGAGGAATCGAAACAAAGAGCAAAGCAGCCAGGGTCTGGCGGACCGTCCGGCCGGGCAGGGCGGACTGTCCGCGATGGCCGCGCGGACCGTCCGGCACAGGACCGCGGACCGTCCGCACCCTTGCCGCGGACTGTCCGGCCTGAGCCGCGGACCGTCCGTTAAAGCGAACAGAACCACCAGAACCGACCTGAGAAAAACGGACCGTCCGCGAAGACCGAGCGGACCGTCCTAGCGGGCCACGGACCGTCCACTACTGAAGCGCGGACCGTCCGCAAACCGGCTGCAACGAAAAACTAAAACCAAATCGGATCGAGAGCAAAGCCGAGCAAGAGCACGAAGAACACGCGAATAACACCGAACAGACGCGGACCGTCCGCCCGGCCCTCGCGGACCGTCCGCCAAGCACGAACGAACCGAAAACTCGCTCGACCCCGAAAGTCAACACTCCCAATCCATCACCGGATCTCCCTAACGATAGTAGTCTGTTGAGACAAGAGTTTGGGGACATGTAAAGCGTCAACCAAGGATGCTATACCCCAAAAATTTCGTCTCCTAACTCCCTAAATCATCGGGAATCGCGGATCCTTTGAACACCACCAAAAGCTAGAGCACCGAACGAAAATCCTTGAATCGAAGTGGTTTCCCGGCGTTTGAGGGCACAAGATCAATCACAAAGATGCACTAGACATCCATCCATGTTTCCCTCAAAGAAATCCGGGGAGAAACCCACTCAAATCCGCGGAATCACACCAAGAACAAAGGCACCAAAAACAAGCACGAAAATAGCACAAAACGAGCTCCGAAAAAGCAATAAATGAAATTCGGGAATAGAAAGATTGGCACAAGATTTAGAGGATGAAATCACTATGAATATCTTGTCCAATCGATTACAAGCCACTCCTAGAAACCAAATCTAAGATGGCAAAAAGCTCCAATCAAAGAGACACTCTCCCCTCTCTCCCTCTCTCCCAAAGCACTCCAAAATGAAAGAGTACAGACCACCTCTAGCCCAAGAGTTGGCTGAAAATTCAGCCCCCTCCTCCTATATATAGGCCCTCCGAAAAGACCGAAGTGCCCCTACACTAGGAGTACAACACAAGCCCTCACAGGGGTGTTTTGGTCAACACATGAAGTTCACCATCGGACGGCCGCGCATCCATCGGGCCTTCACGTCCTCCCGACGCAAGCACCTAGGTCATGCCGTGTGTCGCCCGCCTCGAAGCTTCCCGACGCACCCGGATACCGTCTCCGTCACGCCAGGCCCTCGGGCTCGGTTTTGAGGCCCAAACCGAGAAACCCTCCTCCGATGGTTTTGTGGCCAAACCACCAAACCCCGCGTACACGGCCCGCCCTCACCACGCCAAGCGTCGAGCTTGCCAAGCCTTTCACCTCCGGCGCCGGACGGCCTACTCGGTCTTGCCTCGTTCCTTGACTTGGCCACCACCGATGCACCGGCTCCATGTCCACGACTTTGTCTTGCTCTTCTTGCACCATGCGGCTCGCAATTGATCCCGTCGGCCACCGGTCCCTCGAACCAAGCCTACTTCTCTCTCCACTCCTCGGAGGCCCCGCAAGGCTAAGACCTTTCGCACCTTTGTTCTTCACCCGCACCAACGCAAACCAAGCCGCAACCAACACCCGCAATACTAGGCCAAGAGTCGGTCCACACAACGTTGTCAACCACTCCTCACGAGTGCATTGACAACACACCACATAAACAATAAGGTAAATACACAAAATAAAACACACACAACACAACTCAACACTACACACACAAAGCTTCAAACCATCCAATCAATCACTCATCACACACGAACCAAGGTACTTCTCAACTTGGTTCCTCGGTCCCGCCGTCCACCGGTCCCTCGAACCGAGCCTACTTGTCTCTCCATCTCCCGGAGGCCCCTCAAGGCCGAAGACCTTTCGCGCCCGTTCTTCACCCGCAACAACATGAACCGGGCCGCAGCCTACACCTGCGCACTGAGCCAAGAGTCAGTCCAACTCCCGTTGTCAATCACTCATCACTAAGGAGCGGTCATCCATCGACCACCGAGACGCTCCTGGTCCTCAATCTCCGCCTTGCTGAGTGCATTGACAACACAAAACGCAAAATGAAATTCAGAGAAAGAAAGAAAGAAGAAAGAAAAACAAAGAAGCTCAACTCATGACCAAAACCAAAGAAAGCAAAGAAAGGTCACAAGCCGAGCAAAGCACAAACTCCACACTAAAAACAGCAAGAAAACTCCCCCTGAACAAATGCAAGCTCCCCCTGAACATGTGGATGCAAACTTCCAAATTTTAGCTCACCTCTTCTGAATTTGCATTAAGCGCACCTCTTCTCCCCCTTGTTGACAATGTATGAATCAAGGTGAAAATGCAGGAATGTAAGACAAAGCATATAACCATCTACATGAGCTTCTCAAATAGGCCAATTCTAGTGTCAAAAGGCTAGAAATGAGACAAAGATCACACATATGAATCATAGCATAGTCAAAGCATTGCCACAGGTAATATATGGAAATATGGGCATGTGACAAAGAAAAATTTTCAGATTTGAGTAAGGTTATCAAAAGATGGCTCATTTCACATGTAAAAGCCTACCCTTTTCATATTCTAGCCAAAAACAAGCATATCATCCAGAGATCATACAAGGATATCCAATTCTCAACAAAGGATCATTGCAAACACCCATAAAGCAAAGCATGTCATGTTAAAGCTCATGAGCCATGTGTCCACTTCGGGGAGACTTCTCCACTGGTGAACATCATGCAACATGTTTTGCACCCCATGTGCAAAAGATAAGACATTTTAAGCATAGACATGATGGATGGAGCATTTCTTTCAACCATACACACTTCTTTTCAAGATTTATTCATTTCGTAGTACATGAAGTGCCTTTGCGACATGAAGAAGCTTATGCTCCTCCATGAATGCAACATAGGCTAAACATTCGCAATGATATCGACCTTTGGCCCAAATGCAAGAAAGAAACATCCAGGCACAATCTAAGCATGAAAGCACATTTAGATCAAAACGTGACATGGATACACTACTACACATGAGTAGAGCACATTTCACCAAATTTAGTCAAGATTAGCATTTGTTTCAAAAAGGGCTATCTCACCACACATATATCTCAAATATTCCAAGAGCATAGCCTCACATAACCATTTCTCCACACACGTGACCAATATCTCACAAATAGCCAAAGAGACTCAAATAAGGCATATGAAAGAAGCTCATCATACTAAAATGCAATATGATACAAATGCAACATGATATATAACAAGATGGCTATCCTACCATGGTTTATACATCAAGCAAAGCATGTATATACATCAAAGTAAACATGGTATGATACATATGGTACAAAAAGTGAAACCCCTAAGAATCAACTAGAAATGGCAACAAACCCCAAGTTCCCCCCGCAAGCGCACAAATGTAGCTTGGTCGAGAGGCTTTGTAAAAATGTCTACAAGCTGATCTTGGGTAGGGACATGACTCAACACAATGGTCCCTTTCTCCACATTGTCTCTCAAGAAATGATACCTCACCTCTATATGTTTGGTTCTAGAATGAAGCACTGGGTTTTTCGCTACGCTTATGGCACTGGTGCTATCACAAAGAAGTGGGATCTGGGTGCACTCCTCACCAAAGTCTCTCAAAGTGTATGAAATCCACAACAGTTGGGAACAACAACTCGCGGCTGCAACATACTCTGCCTCGGTGGTAGACTGAGCTACACTAGACTGCTTGTGGGAAGACCACGAAACCAACAAGGACCCAAGAAACTGGCGAGAACCAGAAGTAGACTTCCTCTCGACTCGGCAACCAGCAAAATCCGCATCAGAAAACCCATGAAGAGAAAGAGTCGAGGAGGAAGAATACCAAAGGCCAAGATCAAGGGCAGACTGTAGGTACCTGAAGATCCTCTTGACGGCTTGTCGATGTGATGTCCTCGGCGAAGCCTGAAAACGAGCGCACAGACACACTGAACTGTATGTCTAGCCTCATCGCCGTCAGGTAGAGGAGGGAGCCGATCATGCTCCGATACTCCCGCTGGTCCATTGGTTCTCCGTCCTCGTCCGCATCCAAAGTAGCCGTACTCCCCATGGGTGTCGACATAGGCTTCACATCTTGCATCTGGAACTTCCTCAGCATGTCTTTCGTGTACTTGGTCTGATGTACAAATGTTTCGTCCTTCACTTGCTTGATCTGCAACCCGAGAAAGTACTGCAACTCACCCATCATGCTCATCTCGAATTCCCTGCTCATCTCATCTGCAAACTTGGGAACAAGGTTATGTGACGAGCCACCAAAGAAAATATCATCCACGTATATCTGCACAACTAACAAGTCATTCCCATGCTTGAGGAGAAACAAAGTCCTATCCACGGTACCCATCACGAACCCTCTGCTCAACAGAAAACCTCTCAATCTCCCATACCAAGCCCGGGGCGCCTGTTTCAATCCATACAGAGCCCTTTTCAACCTGTACACCCTGTGTGGATACTTCTCACTCTCGAACCCCGGTGGCTGCTTCACGTACACCTCCTCCTCTATGACCCCATTCAGAAAAGCACTCTTCACATCCATCTGAAACAACTTGAACCCTTTAGCCACGGCAAAGGCTAGAAGGATCCGAATTGCCTCAAGACGGGCCACGGGAGCAAAGGTCTCCTCATAGTCGATCCCCTCCTTATGACTATATCCCTGAGCAACAAGTCTGGACTTGTTCCTCAGAACCATCCCATTCTCACCCTCTTTGTTCTTCCAAACCCATTTGGTTCCTATAGGATGGCAATTTGGAGGTGGTTCAACTAACTCCCACACTTGGTTCCTCTTAAAGTTTTCCAACTCCTCATGCATAGAATTGACCTAGTTTGCATCAGATAAAGCGTGTCCAATGTCCTTGGGCTCAAAGGAGGCAACAAATGCAGCATGAGCGAAATGAGAGGAATTTCTGGACCTTGACCGCGTAGTACGTTCGTCGATGTCCCCAATGATCTTCGATAGGGGATGCACTTCTTGAATCCGCCGGGGGAGCCTCACGCCTCGAGACTACCTCCCCCTCAACTTCGGCATCTCTCGCCCGCTCCTCTTGTCGCAACGTCGTGGTCCATGAAGTAGACGGTCCACCCTCCGTAGTGGTCGTAGGGGAAGTAGTAGGTACACAATCAGCTTCAGCCGCATGGTTCTCTCCATCATCATCTCCAGCTTCATCCTTCTCCTCTTCAAAGAGGTCCTCGGCCATCTCTTCATCACCTGCACATTCAAAGCCAAGAGAGGTACATGGCATTGTCTCGTCGAAGGTTACCTCGCAAGTCTCCATGATTTTGTTAGTCTCAAGGTTAAGCACCCTATAGGCTCTAGAATGATTAGCATAACCAAAAAAAATTCCATCACTAGACCTAGCCTCAAACTTGTCGAGTTTTCCCTTCTTAAGAATAAAGCACTTGCATCCAAAGACTTGAAAATGACTCAGCTTGGGTGCCCGGCCATGCATAAGCTCATAACAGGTCTTCTTCTTGAAAGCTCGCAATAAAATCCTGTTGGAGACATGACAGGCCGTATTGACCGCCTCAGCCCAATACCTCATAGGAGTCCTGTGCTCATCGAGCATCGTCCTAGCCATCTCACAAAGAGTCCGATTTTTCCTTTCCACACTCCATTTTGAGGGGGCACATAAGGGGTCGAATACTTATGTTCAAGACCTAGATCACGACAGAAGGCATCAAAACAAGAGTTCTTGAACTCAGAGCCATTATCACTGCGGATAGCTCGTATAGCATTCCCATGCCTCTCGTTTTTCAACCTCACGATCAGATCTCGAACAAAACCAAATGTCTCACTCTTGTCTTCCAAGAAAAACACCCAGGCATAGCGAGAGTAATCGTCCGCCACAACAAGGACATTCGACATCCCACCCACCGAGCGAACTCGAGCTGGCCCAACAAGGTCCATAAGCAACAGCTCTGTCGGATGCTCGGTCATGACATCAGTCAGGGGTGGATGGGGAGTGGCTACCATCTTGCCATGCCTACACGGAGCACAAACCAAATCCTTCTCAAACTTCAACCTCGGCGATCCTCGGAAAAGGTCAAGACCACTCAAGCGGGAAACCAAATCAAAGCTCAAGTGTCCCAACCGCCTATGCCATTTCCACAAATCAGAAGAAGGACCCGCCATCAAACAATAAGCAGGACCCAAAGAACGAGAGAAATCAGCCCTGAAAATCTGACCCTCGAGGATGATCATACAAACAAGATCACCTTGAGAATCTAGCAAACGAGACTCACCAGACTTGAAACGCAGAAACCGAAAGCAAATTGAAATTCAAAGACTTCACAAGAGCAACCCTCTTCAACGTTACCTTGTCACTCACATGCACAACATCCTCTGAAATGATCCTTCCTCGTCCATTGTCCCCAAATGTGGTGTACATCTTTTCCTTCACTGAGTTGAGGCTGGAGAACCAATTCTTATCTCCGATCATGTGTCGGGAACATCCGAGTCGATCAACCAAATGTTCTCCAAGCCTCCTTCCCCGTAGTCGAAACCGTAACGAGAATGAGCCAATGACTCGACACCGGGGTTAGTACAAACATCATTCCCTTGCCACCAAACTTCCCATGTCCCATGGGAGGAGTACGGGCACCACAAGGGGGAAACGTAGTCCGTAGTTCCTCTGGAACCCAAAGCTGCGATCGTCTCCCCTAAACCCGTATTGAGGACGAGTAGGGGGACATCCAGCAAAACCACCACGAGCCCGACCACACCTCACCAGCACGCACACCATCATCTCTCCTATCAAACCTCTCACTACCACCTCTCTGTGGGAACCTACCACCCTGAGCTCCAACTCTACCAACACTTCTCACACTTCCCACACCCCGTGGAAGCGGCACTCTAGGCTCAGGAATACCATGAGACTGGCGATACCGTCTGGTTTGCTTGCTCCCTAGCAAGCCTCTCATCCCTCTTCCTCTTGTAGCAAAACTCTGCTAGGTGTCTCTCCTTGCCACAATACTCACACCTGAAGGGGATGGGTTTTGGTTTTGGCTCTGGCTTCTCTCTAGGTGTCTCACCCTTCTCACTCACAAACTTCACCGGTTTCTGGAAATCATTTGTCTTAGGTGGGAATTTCGGTGGATGTTGGGTTGTGTCAAGCTTGTTGCAAAGGTGGTTGGGCTTTGGTGGGAAGGAGTTCTTGGGTGCTTTTTGAAGTGGGACTTGGATATCTCCGATCACCTCAAACTCGGGGTTAGACTCAACACACTTCTCATACACACTCTCCCCACTGTTTTCTCCCACTTTCTCACCCAACTTCTCAAAACCCAAACCACGACCATCCGCTCTCTTGAACTCCTCAATCATGATTTTTAATTGAGATTCCTACCCAGACAACCAACCCAACACCTTCCTCAAATAATCATTCTCCTCATACATGACATCCAAACGGGAAGTAAGTTCAAGATTGCGCAAAGTAACTTCATCACAGCTAGTGCATGCATTGACAACAGGAGATTTCAAAGAAGCTTCCAAAGTGCTAATGGTAGAACGAGCATCAACAAGCTTAGCATGCATAGTAGGACATGATTTACAAGCACCAAGCAAAGTGGGTCTAGCCTTAAGCTCATCATACTCAGTCCTAAGAGCATCTAGTTTAGCCAATGTAGAAGCATTCTTCTCATTAAGCAACTTGATCTCATTCAACCATGCATCACACTCAGGGCATTCAACATCATCAGGAATAGTAGGAGCAAGTTTTAAAAAGTCATTCTCAAGTTTCAATTCAAGCAATTTAGACTCTAACTCTTCAACTTTCTCACTAGCATTCTCAAGTTGAGCCCTAAGTTCTTTCCTCATCTTCTTAGCATCTCTAAACACACTATCACGGTTGTCAATCAAGCCATTCAACCTAGTGATCTTAGCAAGCAAAGAGTCAGGGTCACGATTTACCTCATCCTCCGAGTCGGATCGCTATCTTCCTTCTCGCTCTTCTTGCTGCTTGAGCTATGGGCCATGCCACAAAAGCCTTCAAGCGCCACACAGCTCAATCCACTAAGGTTCCGGCTTGCACTCTTCTTGCCCTTGTGCCTCCCGGCGTCTTCATCTTCACTGCTTGAGCTTGACTGCGCGTCGCTTGAGCTTGAGTCGACGTCGCTTGCACCGGCCACCATGGCTCTTGCCTTGTCCTTCTTGTAGCCGCCCTTGCTCGGACGCCGCTTGTCCTTGTCCTTGCTCTTGGACTTGCTGAAGTGCTTGCCCTTGGAGGAGTATTTGTCTTCACACCTCGGGTGCGTCTTGTACTCGCTCATCTTGTACTTGTTCTCATCCGCTTCCGGGCACTCGGCGATGGAGTGTCCACGCTTGCCACACTTGTAGCATGTCCCCGAGCTCCGACTTGCATTCCTCCGGCTCTCATGTAGTCGATCAAACCTCCTTGAGAGCAAGGCCGGCCTCCTCCTCGCCCGAGCACATCAAACTCCTCATCCGAAATAGACATAAGAGAAGACAAGGAAAACTGTCGACAGGAAGGGTTAGCTTTGCCCTTTGATTCTCCCACAAGAGCAAGACTATGATCAGTCGAGCCCTCATGCTTGGATTGCAACTTCCTGTCAACCTCAGTCGTCTTGAGCTTAGAAAAGAGAACATCCAACTCAATTGTCAAGTATTGCCCGGACTCCTTGATGGCCTCAACCTTAGCACCCCAAACATTTGGGTCCAAGGTATGCAAGAGCTTCAAAGCTTGATCATGCTCGGTGTAAAGAAAATCCTCAACATTGGCCTTCATGTTGTTCACGATGGTGGTGAACCTCTGAAACATCGCATCAATGTCCTCACCGGGAAGTTGAGTAAAGTTCTCATATTGCATCCGGTAAGAAACAAAGAGCCGAGCCTTCACGTGGTTATCACCACCGTGAGCAACCATGAGGACCATGTGTGGTTCGAGGACCGGTGGATGGTCGCTTCCTTGTGTGATGAGTGATTGACAACGTTGTGTGGACTGATTCTTGGCTAAGTATTGCAGGTGCAGGTTGCGGCTTGACTGGTGTTGGTGCAGGTGAAGAACAAGCGCGAAAGGTCGTCGCCGGTGAGGCCTCCGGGTGTGGAGAAGACAAGTAGGCTTCGTTCGAGGGACCCGGTGGCCAGCGGGGTCAAGTGCGGGCCGCATGGTGGCATGAACAGCAAGATGAAGTCATGGACGGTTTCTTGGTTGAGCCTCAAAACCAAGGTCGAGCCGGGACTACGTGGGAGCCTAGTCATGAGTGGAGATTGGCAGAGGCTACACCGAGTTCGCGGGGTTTCCGGTGGTTCACCAGAAGACCACTGGGTTCCTTGGTTGATCCAAAAAGCCAAGACCGAAGAACTGAAGACGGTGCTGCAGCAGTGCCAGACCGGTCTGACAGGTGGGTCTGACCGGCATGACCGAAGAGGTGAGAGGATGGCAGCCGACTCATTTTGTTTTCCTGTTTTCCTTCCTATTTTCCTTAGGACATCCATAGGACTAGCTTGAGAGCTTCATGGTGAGATCTTGTGAGAGGGTTGGATGATCGGGCGGCAAGCTAGACCTTGTACGAACCTTTGTTGCATGTATAGATGATTCGGCATGGCTCCTCGAGGTTTGAATGTGTTGTTCCCGGTTGTTCTTGGTGGTGATTTTCGGAGCCCTCTCTTGGTGATTTCTTTGGGTTGTTTTCGGGACCTTTCTCTTGGGGATTTGATGGGGAAAATTTGTGGGAACCCTTTGTGGTTCTTTGGGATGTGATTCCCCTCCCAAATGCGTGAGTAAAGGGGCTCGATTTTGGGGTTTTCCGAGTTCTAGGGTTTGTGGTGCTCTTGGCGGTGTTTCCTTCGATTCCTCCCCGTTTGGTGAGTTTTGGTGGGATTAAACTTGGCTATGGACTCCTCATGTGGTGTTCCTAATATTCCCAAAGTCTTGTTCAAGTCCGTGGAGCGATTCGGGAGATGGAGGTTTGGATTTGGGGGAGTTGACCCGCGGGTGCTTTGTTCATCCCGAGCTGCCCGTGCTACACCGGTCCGACCGGTGCTCTTCACCGGTCGACCGAGTGCAACCCTAGGTGGGTTTTTGCTCGGGTGAACGTCTTGGTGTGTTCGGCGTTGACCCGTGCTTCTGCTTGTTTCGAGTTTGGGTCGGTTTGGTGGTCGGTTGGCTTGTTTGGTGTTTTGGGGGCTTTCGAGCCGTGACCGGTCCGACCGGTGTGTCTCACCGGTCCGACCGTGTGGATCCACTTAGTGAAAGTTGCTCGGTTTCACTCGCGGTGACCGGCTCCGACCGGTGGTGCTCACCGGTCCGACGGGTGTTGGTCCGTAGACTCGAGGTTTGGTGTTCCGCCGCGTTCTCGGGTCGAAAGGTTGTGTGTTGGTTCCTAGGTCCAGTTGCACTCCAGTGGCTACGTGGGCTTGACCAACTTGGGTAGTGAGCTGGAGAAGTGTGTTGGAAGCCGCGTTCATCTTGTTTGAGTTTCCATCTCCTTCGAGAAGAATTTTTATCGGCTCCCATTCACTCCCCCGTCTCTGGTTCGCCATATCGGTCCTTCACCTCTGCGGCGGGGCTTAGGCATCATTGATGTGCAAACAACAAAGATGTCATGAGTCAGGAAAAATAATGTCATAGCCTTCAATGATGCACAGGCTGCAGGCCCCATTATCATGTGGTAACAGAGGCATTACCTCCCCAGCTTCCCAGGGCGCGGCGTTGGCTATAAATAGCACCTTTAAGGCTAAAGAGAGGGGGCAAGCTCCGAGCGCCATTGAGCTATGAGGCCACGGTGTAGTATTTCCATCATGCCGCTAATGTGTGTTTGTCCACCGAATGTAGAGTTGTGTTCTTGTAGATGTTTGGAGCTAGGAGAATTCTCGCGAAGTGTAGGCAACATCTCCATCCTTTGAGCCCCGCCTCTCGCGTGGTACCGGCGAGTTTGGAGGTGCTTGCTATTCGAGCCGGAGGTATGGCGGGACGTCTCTAGTGAGCACCGGAGCTCACTAGAGCTTGGAATTCAACACCGAAGAGCAAGCTCTTGTCTCCATTCCAATAGTTGGACCCGAGCGTGCCTTAGATTACGTGCCTTCCCGCAACTGTCTCTCCCGCAAGGTCGCCATCAAGGTCATGATGCTAGGAGAAGTCTCACGACGTGCTCGCTTCGGTAGAGTAGGTCGTGACAACCGCTCTAGGTAGCTCGAGGCCTTGTAGTATGTTTATATTGTGTGTCGGGATCCGGATCCAATGAGGTCGCATGCGACTTGTGTACCTTCGGATTTTGGATCCGGTAAAGGTCGCAGTGGCTTCTACCTTTGGATTCCGGATCGGATAAGGTCGTAGGCCACTATGTACCCTTGGATTCTAGATCCAGTGAGGTCATAGGTAGCTTGCGTAGTCTTGGATGGTCCATGTATTGTTCGCTCTCTTCTGTCATGTATTTGGTCGATTTGGCAAAATGATTCGCCAAAGACCTAATCTTGAATGATGGTGGGCTTGCAGATTGTGTTTGCCATCAGGATGACCTGATGTTGTCTTCACGTTTACCTTACGACCTAAACTCAGATTTAGGTCGTAGCACTTGGTCTGTTAGCGAAAAATCCACCTCAATCTTCTCGCGAACTTCTCGGGATAGAGCTGTTGGGCGTGTTGTACGGAGCAAGGAGCCGCAACGGATAGATTCGGTGGACCCCTCTCGTAAATAGAGTGAGCCGGGGCGGGGTTGACCCCATTCCCTTCGTCTTCTTCTTCTTGCTCTCGTCGCCTTCACTCTCTTTTGTGCTATAGCGATCTTGCAACCGCCGTGCTCCCGCGCCCGCGTGCCCAACTTCCACCTCCGGCTAGGCTCTTGCTAGCGCCGCCGGTTCGCGTCGTGCTCCTCCGGCATATGCGCGTCAAATCCCTCTCGCCATATTAGATCCACCGCAAACCCTAACCGTGAGATGGCGGTGGAAACGGCTTGCATCCCGGACCCGCAGGTGGCGTGGGTCCGGTCGGCGATGACCGAGGCCAAGATCCGGTGTTGGTGGACCGGGGGGCTGCTCCGTAGAGAGACGAGAGGTGGAGTGGAGGGCGGCGGCCGGGGAAGAGTTTCGAAGTGAGGACGACAAGGAGCAGGTCGTCTTCGCTTCCTTCTTCGAGCGCGGATTCAACCTCCCGACAGAGATTTCTTCCGCGACTGCCTGTACTACTACGAGTCCGGAGCTAGTACACCTCGTTCCAAACTCCATCACCGTAGTGTCAACTTTCGCCATTTTTGTGAGGCGTATCCGGGGATACCGCCTCACTTCACGTTGTGGAGGTATTTTTTACGTGTCAAAAGTACCGGCAAGAGGTCGGGGGCGGTGGGGGCCGTGATGTTCAATTTGAGGTCGGGCCTCAAGGCCGAGTGGATAGACACCGACCTCCCCGACAACGCTGCCGGGTGGAGGTCGAAGTGGTTCTAGGTCTTCCATGGCGAACCGGCCATAAGCCAATGAAGATTAGAGAGTGGGATGTAGACTCCCCACCCGCGACCTCGAGGACCTCAAGGGGGTCCCGGAGCTTGTCGGCGACATGAAGAAACACGGAGTGACGGGAGCGACGACGGTGAGGTCATTCTACCGGCGGATGATCCAACCGATCAAGGATCGGGTCCACTCGGCGTATGAGTACCGTGGGCAATCGGATCCCACACGCGAGGTGAACCGCAAGGTCTCCAAGGAGGGGATGGCGGCTTGAGTTTCCCGGACGTATTCGGGAAGGTGAAGGTGAAGAAGTGTCCGAAGGCACACTCGTTGAAGAGGCCGGCTTACCCGGTAACATCCCGAGATCCGTCTTTAGGTCATTGTACTTTGCTTTCTTGATTCGGTTAGGTCGTATAACATCTATGTCATCTGTTTTGTAGATGCGTGAGCTCCGGATGTGGTGCCCGGCGCCTCTCCCCGTGGGGGAGATACATCGGAGGAAGGCGAGGTCGGACAAGTACAAACCTCTAGCGGGTCGTCCGCCGGAGAATTACAAGTCCGACTCGTCGGTGGAGGCCGATGAAGACACCGAAGCGAGAGGCCGGGGCGGACCCGCCGCCGGCACCGTGAAGTCCCGGCACAAGACCGGGTCAACGCTTGCAAAGAAGTCCGCTTCGGCCGTTGCCGCCGCAATCTCTCGCGGTGAAGGTCGTAGAGTAGAAGAACAAGAAGATGAAAAGGAGGGCCGCATCCCCTCCGCCGTCGCTACTCCAACGATTCCGACGCCTCGCTCACGGGAGGTCGGGTCGGAAGAGGAGGAGGAGGAGGAGAAGGAGAAGGATGAGGTCGTCGAAGAGTTTCCGGTCTCTCGAAGACCGGGCAACGAGGAGGCCGGAAAGTCCTGTCGCCAAGAGGCGGCGGGAGCCGGTGCGAAGACGTCGGAGGATGCTCTCGACGTGGTTTGGAGGCGCGAGCGCGGTCTTGCGGTGGCGCGGGTGAAGATACCCGTGGCTATTAAGCCTCGGGTATTTTGGCCGAAGACTCGACTTCCGGTAGTGACAAGGTACGAACTTGAGAGCCGATTCTTTCTTTATGCTTTTTATTTAATCTTTGTCTTGACGAAGTATTTTGCCATGCGGGCCGGTGGCGAGGCCACAAGGGGTGCCGGTTGCCCCACCATCTCCCTCCCGCACGAGGTCGCCCGAGCCACGGGTCGTGGGGGGAGGTACTTGCAGATGATGTGTGCCGCTACCCCGCCACGAGGAATAGTTGTCACACCCGATTTTCCGAAGGAAATCAAGTGCATACCAATATGCATGCCAGGATCAAGTTTCATGCATATAGTGACATATAAGTGAATACGAAACGGTATCACGTAAGAAAAAGAAAGATTATCGGAGATTTACGCTTAATCCCGGAAACGAAGGCTCCAAAACAGGCGGTCGGCCGGGGGTTGCGTACGCCTAGCACCAACAACATCTTCATGCGGCTTCCTCTTTCGAGCAACAATTTTTATAGCAAGGGTGAGCACTTGTCGTACCCGAGAAGTGTGGGGAAAAGAATGAATGCAAAGGCTTTATAGTGGACTGGGCTATAAGCATTTTAGCAATTTTAATTGGTCAAGTTTTATTAGCACCTGATTACTAATAAAGTATAAGTATATACCATCCCACAATTATCATAAAGAGATAGATAAGATACGCCATAAGCATATGGCAAGCATAACCGAGAGAGAACAATTTAAGTCCATCTTCAAGTTCAATTATCATGTGAGGGTCCGGGCCGCCCGTGGCCGTGGGCACGGCTAATCGATTAGTTTTACACTCGCGCAGAGGTCGTACATCTTTACCCACAAGTCGCGTAAAAGTCCCGAAGAACTTTAGACCCAACCATGCGATGCTAGCTAGGCATCATACCACACTACCGAGGTGTGATTGCATAGGGACGCTACGAGGCCGTTACAAAGATCCCCGGATGTAGGCCGCCCGCTAGGTTACCCGGTCGGTGCAACGTATAAAGCTCCCGACGAGTACCGTGTCTTAGCCAAGCCCACACCTACGCCCGAGCAGTCCGTACGCCACTACCCGCCAGCCCCCAACCCTTATCGGGTAAAGCATACCTAACACCTAGTTCACTAATTGAGTGCTTGGAGCACCATGCCGTTGGATCTTTCGACCCGACCGTTGCACCGTGGGTGGGCGACCGAGGAGTAGTAGATGTTAATAAGGTTATCCCGGCGAAAGTACCGGAAGACCGAGCTAATGAAAGCTTTGCCTAGGTCGGTGATGATCCCGTTGGGCACAACGAACCGGTGTTTGATATCTCCGATGAATTTAACTCGCTTCTTCCGACGTTACCTTCGCAATGGGTCATACTTCAATCCACTTGGTGAATTTGTCTACGGCGACTAGGATATGTTTGTAGCCACTCGGAGCGGTATGAAACGGTCCTACCGCATCGAGACCCCATATAGAGAAGGGCCATGATGGAGGAATAGTGCGCAGGGCCCGAGTTGGCAAGTGCCGCCTGTTTGGCAAAGAACCGGCATCCTTTGCACATCTTGACGTGGTCTTTAGCGTGAGTTACGGTTGTGGACCAATAGAATCCAAATCGATACGCTTTACCAACCAAGTTGGTGGATGCCGCGTAGCAATCACATGAGGACCAAGTGTGGTTCGAGGACCGGTGGATGGTCACTTCCTTGTGTGATGAGTGATTGACAATGTTGTGTGGATTGATTCTTGGCTAAGTATTGCGGGTGCGGTAGCGACTTGACGGGTGTTGGTGCGGTGAAGAACAAGCGAGAAAGGTCGTCGCCGGTGAGGCCTCCAGGTGTGGAGAAGACAAGTAGGCTTCGTTCGAGGGACCCGGTGGCCAGCGGGGTCAAGTGCGGGCCGCATGGTGGCATGAACAACAAGATGAAGTCGTGGACGGTTTCTTGGTTGAGCCTCAAAACCAAGGTCGAGCCGGGACTACGTGGGAGCCGAGTCATGAGTGGAGATTGGCGGAGGCTACACCGAGTTCGCGGGGTTTCCGGTGGTTCACCAGAAAACCACTTGGTTCCTTGGTTGATCCACAAAGCCAAGACCGAAGAACCGAAGACGGTGCTGCAGCAGCGCCAGACCGGTCTGACCGGTGGGTACCGGTCTGACCGGTGTGCGACGACGCAGTCCGGAATCTTCGAAGCGGAGGACACGCGTCGGGATCGCAAGGCTTGCGTCGAGGCTAAGCAGGTTGCGGTCGCCGGGCATCCGTCCGATGGAGAAAGCTTCAAGTCTTCCAAAACCGCCCTTGAGGGGCTTGTATCCCTAGTTGTTAGAGAAGGGTATTTTAGACTTTCGATTGCCTCCATATAACCCAAGAGGTGAGAGGATGGCAGCCAACTCTTGGAACTCTAGCTCATTTGTTTTCCCATTTTCCTTCCTATTTTCCTTAGGTTTTCCATAGGCTAGCTTGAGAGCTTCACAGAGAGATCTTGTTGAGAGAGATGGATGATCGGGCGGCTTGCTAGACCTTGTATGAACCTTTGTTTCATGTATAGATGATTCGGCGTGGTTCCTCAAGGTTTGGATGTGTTTTCCCCGATTGTTCTTGGTGGTGATTTTCGGAGCCCTCTCTTGGTTATTTCTTTGGGTTGTTTTCGGGACCTTTCTCTTGGGGATTTGATGGGGGAAATTTGTGGGAACCCTTCGTGGTTCTTTGGGCTATGATTCCCCTCCCAAATCCGTGAGTAAAGGTGCTCGATTTTGGGGTTTCTTGAGTTCTTGGGTTGGAAGTGCTCTTGGCGGGATTTCCTTGATTCCTCCTTTTTGGACAAGTTTTGGTGGTATTAAACTTGTCTATGGACTCCTCATGAGGTGTTCTTAATATCCCCAAAGTCTTGTTCAAGTCCGTGGAGTGATTCGGGAGATCAAGGTTTGGATTTGGGGGAGTTGACCGCGGGTGCTATTCATCCCGAGTCGCCCGAGCTACACCGGTCCGACCGTGCTCTTGACCGGTCTCGACCGGTGCAACCCTCTGTGGGTTTTTGCTCGGGTGAACGTCTGGGTGTGTTCGCTGTTGCCCTGTGTTGCTACTGTTTCGAATTTGGGTCAATTTGGTGGTCGGTTGACTCGTTTGGTGCTTTGGGGGCTTTCGGGCTTGGACCGGTCTAACCGGTGCGCCTCACCGGTCCGACCGGTGTGGAACCACTTTGTGAAAGTTTCTCGGTTTCACCGGCGGGGACCGCTCGACCGGTGGTGCTCACCGGTCCGGCCGGTGTGGGTCCGTAGACTCGAGGTTTGGTGTTCCGCCGCGTTCGGGGTTGGACGGTTGCGTGTTGGTTCCTAGGTCCAGTGGCACTTCGGTGGCTACGTGGGCTTGGCCAACTTGGGTGGTGAGTCGGAGACGTGTGTTGGAAGCCGCGTTCATCTTGTTGGAGTTTCCATCTCCTTCGAGAAGAATCTTTATCGGTTCCCATTCACTCCCCCTCTCTGCGGTTCGCCGTTTCGGTCCTTCAAGTGGTATCGAGCCGGTTCGGGTCTTTATGACTCTAACCGGTCTAAGATCCAAGGATGGCGTACCGGGAACGGGGTTCGGGTCCTCCACACTTCGATGGCAAGAACTACCGGATGTGGAGCAAGCGGATGGGTGCTTTTCTCCGCGGAAAGGGTCGGATCCTTTGGGATGTCACGGTGGACACAAGCTATGTCCGGTGATGGACTTCCTCGCTCCGGGATCGAGGGACGCATTCGACGCCAATAATAAGGCGGTCGACTACTTGTTTCGTGCTTTGTGTCGGCCGAGTTCGATCGGGTGCACACGAGCACTTGGCTTGTGGGATTTGGGCGGTGTTGAAGGAGGCTCATGTTGGGAATGCCCGTGTTCGAGGCACGGATGTATGCGACCTACGGAGAGAGTACGAGAACTTCACTCATCTCCCCGGTGAGTCCATCGATGACATGTTTCGAGAGGTTCACGGTGGTTGTGAACAACATGAGGGCCAATGTGGACATGCTCCCGTACGATGATAATGATAGAGCGGTCAAGCTCTTACATTCTTTGGATCGTACGATTTGGGGCGAGAAAGTTCGAGGCCATTGTGGAGTCGAAAAGTATGACACTCTAACGATGGAAAGAGCCGTTCTCAAAGCTCAAGTCGGCCGAGGTGGATAGGGGCATGACTGCCAAGCTCGAGGGTCCGACTGACTCCCATAGTCTCGCCCTCGTTGGTGGTTCCAAAGGAAAGGCTAACTCTAACCCATCCACCAGGATGTTCTCCTTCTCGTCTTTGATGTCTATGCCAGATGAGGAGTTCGACGAGCTTGGAGAGGACGAGCTGGCGCTCCTGACGAGGTGGTTCGAGAGGCTGCACGAGAACCGCGTGAACATGAGGAGGAACACGAGAACATGCTTCCAGTGCGGCAAGCGGGACACTTCGTCGCCGACCGCCCGAGAAGGCGAGAGAACAAGGACGGCTACAAGCACAAGTCGAGGATGGACGACAAGTACCGTTCGAGGCGCGACCACAAGAGCAAGCACAAGAACAATTACAAGGACCGGCGACGGTCGAGGAAGAAGGAGAGACGAGGCAAGGCCCGAGCGATGGTGGGAGCGAGCGACGTCGACTCCAGTTCCGCGTACTCCACCTCGAGCTCGAGCAACAGTGAAGATGAAGGTGATCGTCGCAAGAACAAGAAGTCGTCCAAGAACCTGAGCGGGCTAAGCTGCTTCGCGAGAGACGGCTTCTGCACCATGGCGCTGAGCTCCGACAACAAGAAGAGCACACAGAGCGACTCGGACTCTGAGTCCGACGAAGAGGTGCGTGATGAACTTCCCTTCTTGCGCCAGGAGAATGAGAGGCTTGTCTCTTTGCTTGATAACCGTGATGACATTCTTAGAGAGGCCAAGAAAATGAGAAAAGAGCTTAGGACTTCACTCGAGGATGCTAGGACTAGAGTGGCTGGGCTAGAGACACAGGTGCTTGATAGCAAGCTTGAGATTGATTCCCTTAAGGCTAGCCCTGTTGTTACGGATGAGGTTGATTGTGCTGATTGCTCCATATTCCTTGCTGATCTTTCTTTGTTTAAGGAGAAGCATGCCTCCAAGTGTGAGGAACTAGATGTGCTTAGGGTTGAAGTGGCTGAGCTTAAGTCTAGACCTGCTTTGCTAGGTGCTTGCACTTCTTGCCCTGTTTTGCATGCTAAGATTGATGAGATGCATGCTTACACTAGTTCACTTGAGGCTAAATTGAAGGAACCCATGCCTACATCGTGCTCTACCTGTGAAATGCATGCCTTGAAAAATTTGGAACATGCACATTATGTTGATCGTTCGCAGGATGAGAATGATGAATTGAGGAAGTTGATTGGTTGGTTGTCTGGTCATGAGCCCCAGTTGAGAATGATGATCGAGGCGTTTAAGAGGCAGGATGGTGAGGGACTTGGGGCAAACAAGGTTGGTGATGGAAGTGGAGAGAATATCCCAGAGCCACCAAAAACCCACCACAAAAATGATTTCCCCCCAAAACCTAATCATCTTAGGAACCGACTAGACACAACCCCAGCTCCACCCGTGTTTCCTACACCCACAAATGATCTACAAAAGCCTATCAAATTTGTGAGGACTTCGGGGAAAGTGTTCTTTGGGAAAGAAAGTGAGAAGGCTAGTGAGGGGAAACCGGTGGAGGAGTTGAGTGGAGAGAAACCTAGTGAGCGACCACATCCCAAGCCTAAGCCTAAGCTTGTGAGGTTCCATTGTGGCTATTGTGGGAGAGATGGCCATAAGGAGGAGTTTTGCTTCAAAAGGAAGCGTGAGGAGAGAATGGCAATGGAGTGGGCTAACAAGGACAAGTACCACCCTTCCGATGGTGTACTTGAGCCTCGTGTGCAGATGCCCAGGGCCAAGGCGAATGTGAGGACAGTTCGGTCTTGGGGAGAGCGGAAGGCTGTAGGAGGTGCTGCTGTCCAGGTCACACCGGTCAGACGGTGTGGAGCACCGGTCAGACCGGTGCAGCCCCGGACGGACAGGCGTTTTGGGTTTCGTGCTCATACAGTGCGAGGGTTGTTTCGGAGGTCGTGGTTCGGTGGTTGGGCCGGAGAGTTTGCGGGTGGTCGAGGTTGCTAGGCGTTCTCCCCCTCGAGTTCACTACGGGGATGGGAGGAGTCGTAGCTTTAAGAAGGAGAGGAGGGACTGTCCACGGGTTCTCTTTCGTGGCTTTGGTCCTCCTCCGGGCGAGAGAGGGGTGGTTCCCTCGGGGTGGTTACCGTGGTGGTGTTCGTGGAGGTAGCTTTGGTAGGAGAGATGCTTTGGTTGGTGCTAACCCCACTTTCGAGTCGTTTTACTCTTTTGGTACTAACCCCAGTGCTGAGTCGTTTGTTCTCACGTGCTCGTTTTTGAATTTCAGGTGGGAGACTTGAAGAACATTTGGTTGATTGACTCCGGTTGCTCGAGGCATATGACCGGAGACAGGGGGTGGTTCTCAAGTCTCGTCCCGGTGGTGACGAAGAGGTACATCACTTTTGGGGACAATGGGCGTGGGCGTGTGCTTTCAGAAGGTGAGATCAAAGTGAGTGACAAGATCACTCTGAGGCGTGTTGCTCTTGTTCAATCAACCGGGGTACAATTTGCTTTATCGTGTCCCGGTTGTTGGATGAGGGCTTTGAGGTGTTGTTTCGGCCAGGTGGTTCTCGGATTTTGGACTCTCGAGGGGACCTTGTCTGTATGGTCGTTCCCGAGGGTCAGGTGTTTCGTGCTGATTTCTCTCAGTCTTCGGGTGTGGAGCGTTGTTTCTTGGCTGCTTCTTCGAGTGAGTTGTGGAGGTGGCATAGGAAGTTGGGTCACTTGAGCTTTGACCTTTTGTCTCTCTTGAGTAAACTCAATTTAGTCCGAGGATTGCCACGTTTGAGGCTTGAGAAAGAGTTGGTTTGTGTGCCGTGTAGGCATGCCAAGATGGTAGCCTGTTCTCACCCGCCTCTCACCGATGTGATGACTGAGCGTCCATGCGAGCTGCTCCATATGGACCTTGTTGGCCCAGCTCGTGTGCGATCTGCGGGTGGGAAGTGGTATGTCCTGGTTGTGGTGGACGACTATTCTCGGTATGCGTGGGTGTTCTTTCTCGAGAAAAAGGGAGAGACGTTTGGTTTTGTTCGAGATCTAGTCTTGAGGTTGAGGAACGAGAGGCACGGAGATGCCATACGAGCTATCCGCAGTGATAATGGCTCGGAATTCAGAAACTCTCGTTTTGAAACCTTTTGCCATGACTTGGGTCTTGAGCACCGCTTTTGAGTCCGTATACGCCTCCCCGAATGGCGTTGTGGAAAGGAAGAACGAGGACCTTGTGCGAGATGGCTCGGACGATGCTTGATGAGCATAGGACTCCGAGGAGGTATTGGACTGAGGCGGTGAATACCGCGTGCTATGTGTCAAACAGGATCTACCTCGCAGTGCACAAGAAAAAGACATGCTATGAGTTGATGCATGGTCGCACACCCAAGGTGAGTCACTTCCATGTCTTTGGTTGCAAGTGTTTCATTCGAAGAAAGGCGGGGAAGTTGGATAAGTTTGAGGCTAGGTCTCGTCGATGGTATTTTCTTTGGTTATGCATCTCATTCTAGAGCATATCGTGTGCTCAATCTTGAAACTAACCAAATCGTGGAGACTTGCGAGGTAACCTTCGACGAGACGAGCCACGTAGTCGGCTTGTCTTTGAGTGTGCGGTGATGATGAGCTCGGCGAGGAGATCTTTCGGGAGGAGGAGCATGAACATGGAGACGATGAAGATGGCGGTGTGGTTCCCTCGACCGAACATGTACCCACTACTTCGACTACGGTGATGGACGGACCCTCTCCTACACCTACGACTACAAATCAAGAATGAGGAGAAGTTGATGTTGAGGGGGAGGTAGCATCGAGGCGAGAACCTCCCCGGCGAGTACAAGTGGATCACCCAGCTTCGAGGATCATCGGCGACATGAATGAACACACTACATGGTCAAGGGTTCGGAACAACTCTCATTTCGCTCATGCTGCATTTGTTGCTACTTTTGAGCCCAAAGACATTGGACACGCACTATCCGATCACAATTGGGTTTATTCGATGCATGAGGAGTTGGAGAACTTTGAGAGGAATCGGGTGTGGGAGTTGGTTGACCCTCCCCCGTGGTGCAAGCCGATTGGTACAAAGTGGGTGTGGAAAAACAAAGAGGGAGAGAAAGGTGAGGTTGGGAGAAACAAGTCAAGGCTTATTGCTCGGGGGTTCGGTCGGAAGGAGGGGATGGACTACGAGGAGACCTTTAGTCCCGTAGCCCGTTTGGAGGCGATTAGGATCCTTCTAGCCTTTTCCGTGGCTAAAGGGTTCAAGTTGCACTAGATGGATGTGAAGAGTGCTTTTCGAATGGTGTATTGGAGGAAGAAGTGTATGTGAGGCGACCTCCGGGGTTTGAGAGTGAGAAGTACCCCCACCGGTGTACAAGTTGAGGAAGGCGTTGTATGGGTTGAAGCGGCGCCTAGAGCTTGGTATGGCGAGGTTGAGGGGGTTCTTGTTTGAGAGAGGTTTTGAGATGGGGAAGGTCGATCGGACCTTGTTTTTGCTTAGGCGGGGCGAGAGATATCCCGATTGTGCGGTGTACGTGGATGATATTGTCTTTGGTGGCTCGTCTAACTCTCTTGTTGCAAGGTTTGCGGATGATATGAGCGAGGGAATTTGAGATGAGCATGATGGGCGAGTTGCGCTTCTTCCTCGGGCTACAAATCAAGCAATCAAAGGAAGGAACATTTGTGCACCGAGGCTAAGTACACCAAGGACATTGTGCGGAAGTTCAAGAAGGAGGACTCCAAGGCTATGACGACGCCAATGAGTACGACTACGGCTCTTGATGCGGACGAGGAAGGTGAACATGTGGACCGGAAGGAGTACCGGAGCATGATCGGGTCACTCATCTACTTGACGGCGACGAGGCCGGACATACGATTATCGGTGTGTCCGTGCGCTCGTTTTCAAGCGTCTCCGAGGACTTTGCATCGCAAGCGGTGAAGAGAATTTTCTCGGTACTTGCGTCACACTCCCGACTTCGGCCTTTGGTACTCCGCGTTCTCTTCTTTGGCGCTTCATGGTTTTTCGGACGCGGATTTTGCCGGGTGTCGGTTGGATAGGAAGTCCACTTCTGGGACTTGCCGCTTTTGGGTTCTTCTTTGGTGTCTTGGTCTTCCCGTAAACAATCGAGTGTTGCTCAATCCACTACCGAGGCCGAGTATGTTGCCGCTACTAGTTGTTGCTCTCGGCTCCTTTGGGTTTCATACACCATGAGTGACTTTGGTGAGGAGTATACCCATGTCCCACTTCAACGTGATAGCACCGGTGCCATAAGGCCGTCGGTGCGGAATGTGGTCCCGACACTAACCGCTAATAAGCGCCGAGGTCTATCCCTCAATGGTCGACACAGAGTTTATCCCGGTTCCGGCCGGGGAGCCGTACGTCCGAGCGGTGGTGTGCTCAAGGCACCGTATTGCTCGAGCCCGGGGTGCTCGTAGTGGGGCTGCTACAAGCAAGGCGGGAGAGGAAGCCCGGCTTCCAAGTCCCCGGTGTTGTGGTTGAAGATATTGTGGGAGAAATGGAGAGCAAGTGCGTGGTGCGACTTGTCTCGTGTTGGGCTCTGTCGTTCGTGTGTCGTGTGTTGTGTTCGTGTCCTCTCGTCCCCCCGCGGCAAAGGGGGTTCGTCCTCCTTTTATAGACCAAGGAAGGAGCGATTCACACGTGCGCCGTGCTATTTAGCTACGTGAGGGAGCGTGATGTGCTACGCTGCGGAGTAGGCGGCCGCCCGGACGATCCTCGCGGCGATCCGGCCATCATGGCATATCTTGTACCCGAACAAAGGGCGGCTTCGAGGGTAGAAGAGCGGCGGGCGGGCGCGTGACGTCTCCCGTTAGGCTCAAGGGAGCCGCCGACGTCGGTCCGTACGAGGCACGGTGGCGGGTAAGGTGGCGTCCCGTTCCCACACGCTTCACGGTGCGGAGTCGTTGCCACGGCGCACGGCGTGCGCCCGTACGCGCGGGGGCGGCGGCCCATACCGTTAACGGTGGCGGGGATGGCGTCCCACCGGCCTAGTGCCTCCACCTAACCCTGTAAGGTCACAAGAAAGCAAATCGAGGGTGCAGCCGGCCCCCTTCGAGGGCTCGGTGCGTTAGACGTACCGGAGCAGGTGGCACGACGTCAGGGACTGGCACCGGCCGCGCCGCACAGTCCCCCCCACAGTGATGGGGATGGGCTCCCTCCTGGGGAGTTGGTGCGGCGGCACCGGGGCGCGTGCCCCGGCGCGTGCCCCGGCGCATGATGGCGCCGTCCCGCCGATGTCGGGGCATTTAATGCTCGCGCGCAAGAGCGAGCGCGCGCGCGTGCGGGGCGCCCTCGAGCGAGGCGGACCCCGTTCGAGGGCGGGGCGGACCCTCGAGCGAGGCGGACCTCGCTCGAGGGAGGCGCATCCCCTCGATCGGGGCGGAGCCCGCTTGAGGGAGGCGCGCACCCTCGAGCGAGGCGAAACCTATTCGAGAGAGTCTTCGAGTGGGCCGCCCGGTGGGCCGCCGGGGCCTTCGTGGCGTGGGCCATGTCCCGCATGGTTAAGTAGGGCGTATTTGGTTGCGGGTTTTAAGTGGGGATTTCCCGGATGTTTAAGGGGACCCCTAGGGGCTGTCCCCGACAAGAGCCCCCGAGCATCCGTGGGTTTGCCATTGAGGCTCTCACAGATGCTGGAACCTACTGATAGGACGTTCTTCCCTCCTGGTTTTGCGAACGCTTTCCGTGGGGCCGCGTCAGCGGACCCGCGAGTCTAGCCCCCGAAGCCCCGCAGAGCATGGGCGCTCCTGTAGGGGTTGACCGCGAGACTTGGACAGAAGGCGTGGTACATGTTTCAACCGGCGTCGGCAATGTCTCAGCCGGCTTCGGTGACGCACGCGCTGCTGGCGTTATCCCCGGCGGGTGCAATCCAGGAGGTGTAGCCGTGCGTCAAGCCCCAGAGCCTGGGCCCATCCAAGGCGATCGGGTAGAGCTTTACGACTTGTCTTTCAACGCGCCCTTGCCGTCCCTCCGCGGGACGGAGGGTGAGGTTTCCACAACCCCCATCGGCGGGTCGCGAATTGCGGATTCCTCGTCGAGCCGTTAGCGGGTGGTTCGAGTGGACGCCCATGCCCCGTTCGTTAAGGGTAGGCCGCGTGGTCCGGAGACACGTTCATTGAAGCGCTTGCGTGGGTTTGCTAGGTGGGGCTCGGTCCCGTTCGCTAGGGACCGAGGGCGCGGAAGCTCTCCCTTGGTGGGATCCCCCCGGCTGGCCGCCCTCGGCGGCTCTAGAACACGACACGTGGGGCACCCTCGAGCCGGCGGGCTCGAGGAATGGCTCGAATGCGCGTGCCCTCGTCGTCCCCGACTCCGGTGACTGGGGGCGCCTATTCGAACCCGTCGAGGGTCGGGCTTCGAACCCACCGATCGGAGGGGCCGTGCGGGGTGGCGCCCGGGCGGCCGTCTTTGCATCCGCGACCATCGAGGGGCCTGGGCAAGCCAGCCCTCGAGGCGCTGATCAGTAACACGGCGTGGCATGGGTGCTTTGCGGTGCCTATTTTGTTTCAAACGGGCCCCGAGGCGACCTTCTCACGCCTGTACCCTTTCGAGGGTCGAAGTTTTCCCGAGCCTGGAGCCCGTGCCGCTCGAGGGTTCTCCTTACTTTGTAAGGAACCGGGCCATTAAATGCTCCACAGTAGAGGCTGCGGTTTTGCGTCGCGGGCGTGCTTTTTTAGGCGTTGCAGCCGCGCGCGCGTAGTGGGCGGCGTGGGCAGGCGGATGTGACCGCCTGCCACGGTCCCTGCAATTCTTCGCCGTGATGATGGCCTGTTCGCGGTGGCGTGGCCGCCGCAGTCGTGGTGTGGCCCGCCCGTCGGCGAGAAAAAGATTCCCTGCAGTTAATGCGCGCGGGACGTCTGCCCCGGAGAGCACGCCCGTGGCTTATAAATCTGAGGGGAGGGAAAGACGGCGGTTTTTTACCTTAGCGCTCCGCCTTTTTAGCCCCCTGCGCTCTCGCCTTCGTCCCGCTCTTGCCATCGCGTGCCTTCGCCATTAGAGCTCTTCTCCTTCTCTTTGTCCTCCGCTCTCGCGTCCCTCGTCCTTTCTCATGGCGCCGCTTCCGCCCCTCACGATTCTTGACCCGTACGCCTGGGAGCGGTCGACGGTGACCCGACTCGGCCCTTGGCGAGCCGGGTCTCCACCGGCCGCCTGACGGCGAACGAGGATGGCCGGCCGGCGGAGTGGATTGTGCCGCCGGTGGGGGACCGCGCGGCCAACCCGCCGAAGGCTACGTGGTGAGCTTCACCCGCTTCCATGAGCGCGGCTTCGCCGCGCCGGCGAGCCGCTTCATGCGGGCGGCTCGTGCTACCACTACGGCGTGGAGTTGCATAACTTCGCGCCGAACGCGATTTCGCAGGCGGCCACGTTCGTGGGCGTCTGCGAGGGGTATCTAGGGATCCCAGTCAACTGGGAGCTCTGGATACACCTCTTCCGCGCGGAGCTCTTCACGCGGCCCACGACGGAGCGAGAGGACCGCCGCCGCGCGCGGTGCGCGCCGGCGGGATGTCGCTCGCCCCCGCGGGGGCGGTTCAAGGACGACTACATCCCCCCGCACCATGACGACGAACAACGCCGGCCGGGAGCGGGGATGGTTCTACCGGCCGCAACGCCGAGCCCGGCCTCCCCGCCTACACCGGTCTGGTGCTCCGGGAGAAGCCCAACTCCCGGGGTCACGGGGTGTCCACGGCCCAGCACGGAGGCGGCTGGACTCGCTCCCCGGCCGCCCCGAAGAACCTGGCGACGCGCGGGCGACCGCGGCGGGCGTCCTCGCCTTCCTCCACCACCGGCGGGTTGTGCCTCTGATGGAGAGGCCGCTCTGCATCTACCAGATGACAGAGGAGGCGGACCCCATCGCGCCGGCGAGGTGGCGGATGCTCCCAACCCCCCTCGAGCGGGGGTATGCGCTCACCCGGCGCGGAACGCCGTCGACACCCGGATGCTTCGTTCGCGCCGGGATCGGTCCCCGTGGGACCTCGAGATGCTCCCCCCCCGGCCCGCCGGTGAGTATGATTCCCGACTCCGCCTTTGTTCTTGGTGTTGCCTCGGCTCCCCGACGCCCCCTTGACGTTCTTGCCCGCAGTGGTGACCTTCGCCGCCGCGAAGTCTGTTCCGCCCACCCCCGACTCCCGCGCGCTTGGTCGGGCGGCGCGGCGGCCGGGAGCGAGGAGCGGGCGGCGCGCAAGAGGGAGCGCGCGAGGCGGCACCGCGAGCGCCGCGAGCGGCGGAACGAGGAGTACCGGCGGCGCGAGGAGCTGGGGCTTTCCTCCCCGGGGACCGAGGAGTACTCGTCCTCGGAGGAGGACGAAGAGGAAGAGGCTGAGGGCAGGGCCCCTCTGATAGGTGGGAGCCTGCGCCCCCGTCGCGGAGCCGGCTCCGGCGGCAAGGGCGGCGTCGCTGGGGGCGGGCGCGGCGGCGCCCGCCGCCGGGCAATCGACAATGGGGAGCGGCGCGAGCCGCGGAGGTGCCGCGCGCGTCGCGAGAGGTGCGCGCGGCAGGAGCGCCCGCACGCGGGGCGGGGCCCGCGCGCGCGGCGGAGACATCGAAGGCGCGGCGGCGGGCGCGGCGGCCGTGCCGGCCTCATCCACCGAGGCCTCGAGGAATAGGAAGCGCGCCTTCTCCTCTTCGAGGTGAGGGACTTGCCTTTCGTGAGGTTTGATTTTCCGGTGGCCGGGCGTTTTGATTTTTTGCTTGTGCTTGTGCGGGGGTGGTGCCGACCGTGCCTCCCCTCGCGCCGGCTAAGGTGCCGAGGGCGGACACGTCCGTTCCCACCCCGGCGGCGCTCGTCGAGGGCCCCGCGGGCGGGGGCGAGCACGGCGGCGGCGGGCGAGAGCTCGCGGGGCCCGCGCGAGGGCCTCGAGGCCTCGGCCGGCGGATCGGCCCCGCCGTGGTGCGGCCGGTGGTCGTCAAAGAGCGGCGGGCGCCGGTCGTGGCGGAGGCTTCGAGGAGTTCCTCTTCCCGGACGCTGCTGACACCGCCGCTCCTCCCTCCTGAAGACAACTGGGCGCTAGGCCCGTTTTTGTTTGTGTATCAGTATTCTGGCCGTGCGGCCTTTGTAAATAAACAAGTTGTTTTTGCCATGAACATCATTTGTTGATGTGAAATGAAGTTTTGTGCTTATTGCGCTTTTTTGTTTCTCCTTCTTCCTGAGTAGATTCTAGTTAGGGGAGTTCGATTTTCGTGGGTGGCCCGCCTGGGTTGGAGGCGAGAGAGAAGGGTCGTATCCTCGCGGAGGTGTAGGCTATCTCGGCTCGCGCGCTCCTTCCGCTAGGCTGCCCACGCCCCGTTCGAACCGTTTCTCGAGGCCGAAGTAGTAAACAAACTTAGCGCGCGTGAGTTGTTTCATTTTTGCGCGAAAATGGGACCATTTTTAGGGGGGATGCCCCCCGTAGTAGCCCCCGAGGGTAACTTGGGTTTCGGGGGAAAGCCGAGTTGCCCTTTTCATTAGACTTATGGTGTTTACATGGTCGTCACCAACTGGGGCGTTGGTCATATGGTTTTTACAACAAAAAATGCTTGGAAATCCTAGCTAGGGGTAGAAGCGACGTAGCTGTTGGATGTTCCAAGCGTTGGTGAGCTCTTCACCGTCCTCGTTGGCCAGCTTGTACGTGCCGGGCTTGAGCACCTTCACCACGACGTAGGGTCCCTCCCACGGAGGTGATAACTTGTGGCGTCCTCGGTTGTCCTGGCGCAGCCTTAGGACCAGATCCCCTTCACTGAAGTCCCGCCGGCGTATCTTGCGCGCTTGGTAGCGCCTGAGGGACTGCTGATACCTCGCGGAGTGCATCAAGGCCACGAGGCGTGCCTCATCCAGCTGGTCCAGCGAGTCCTCGCGGGCTCGCTGGTTGGCATCCTCGTCGTAGCCTCGAACCCTGGGCGACCCGTATTCTAAGTTCGTGGGGAGGACGGCCTCCGCGCCATGGACTAGGAAAAACGGGGTGAACCCGGTGGCTCGCTCGGGGGTGGTCCTTAGGCTCCACACGACTGCTGGTAACTCTTGGAGCCATTTTCGGCCAGATTTGTTTAGCTGGTCGAAAATTCTAGGCTTAAGGCCTTGTAAGATCATGCCGTTGGCACGCTCTACTTGGCCGTTGGTTCGTGGGTGTGCCACGCCTGCCCAATCCACACGGATGTGGAACTTGTCGCGAACTCCAAGAATTTCCTCGCCCGTGAACCGGGACTCGTTGTCGGTGATGATGGAGTTCGGCACTCCAAAGCGGTGGACGATGTCGGTGAAGAATGTCACCGCCTGTTCTGCCCTGAGATTCGTGATGGGGCGCACCTCCACCCACTTGGAGAACTTGTCGATCGCGACCAACGGGTGGGTGAAGCCCCCGGCGCCTTCCGCGGGGGCCCGACGATGTCCGCCTCCGCGGGGCATGGGCGGGAAGGTTGGACTTGCGGGCGTAGAACGGCACCCTTCGCGGTGCGTACGATCTCGCCGGCGTCCACGACCGCGGTGGGCCGCAAAAGCCTTGGCGGAAAGCATTGCCAACGAGGGTGCGAGGCGCGGCGTGATGGCCACGGCATCCCGCCGTGGATGTCCCGTAGGAGCTCGCGCCCTTCGGGGGATTGGCACGCACCGCCGTAAGATGCGGAGGCGGCGCGCTTGTACGGCTCGCCGTCGACGAGGGCAAAGGACTTGGCCATCTCGGCGATGCGCCCGGCCGTGGCCCGATCCGAGGGGAGCTCTCCTCGAGCCATCCAAGCGATGTATTTGTCGCGCCGCCGGCCTTGACATGAGCCGGCTCCAATGTCCATCACGTCGGCCTCGTAGGAGCCATACCCCTCGAGGAGGGAGAGCACGTACGCCTCGTTCGAGGGGTCCTCATCCATGGGTTCCGCACCCGCTAGATTGGAGGGAGCCCCCGAGGGTTCTGCGTGGCTCGAGGGGTGAGGCTCGAGGACGACCGAGGGCCGGGCAATATCGCGGGCAAAAACATTCGGGGGGAACGGTGATCCGCCCGACGCGATCTTGGCCGGCTCGTCCGCCTCCTCGTTGTACCGGCGGGGCACGTGGTTGAGCTCGATGCCGTAAAAGTTGTCTTCGAGGGCCCGCACGGCCTTGCGGTAGGCCTCCATCTTGTCGTCATGGCGGCTCGCGTTCTTCATGACTTGATCGATTACGAGCCGTGAGTCCCCCCCGCACGTCGAGGCGCTTGACGCCTAACTCAATGGCGATTTTGAGGCCGCGAGAGGAGGGCCTCGTATTCAACCATATTGTTAGATGCGGGGAATTGGAGGCGCACCGCGTACCGCATGTGTTCTCCGAGGGGTGACACAAAGAGCAGGCCCGCGCCCGCCCTCGTTTTCATCACCGAGCCATCGAAATACGCAGTCCGGCACTCGCTTGGATCCGTGGCGGCGGCAAGCGCGTATCCGTCCACTCGGGCCGACGAAATCCGCCAGGATCTGGGACTTGATGGCCTTGCGTGGGGCGTAGGCGAGCGTCTCGCCCATCAGCTCCACGGACCACTTGGCGATCCCGCCCGCCGCGTCGGGATTACGGATGATTTCCCCTAATGGAAAGGAGGAGACCATCGTGACGGTGTGGGCCTCGAAGTAATGGCGGAGCTTGCGCCGCGCGAGGACTACCGCATACAGCAGCTTCTGGACCTGAGGGTAGCGCGTCTTGGTGTCGAATAGGACCTCGCCGATGTAGTAGACCGGTCGGCCCGGACCGGCGGGGCGTGCCCTTCCTCCGCGCGCTCCACCACGATCACGGCGCTGACCACCTGGGTGGTTGCGGCCACGTAGAGCTGCAGGGGTTCGCCATCCTGCGGCGGCGTGAGGATCGGGGCATGCGTTAAGGACGCCTTCAGCTTGTCGAGCGCATCCTGGGCCTCGGCGGTCCAGGAGAAGCGCTCGTGCTTCTTGAGGAGGCGATAGAGGGGCGAGCCCTTCTCGCCGAGCCGCGAGATGAAGCGGCTCAAGGCGGCAAAGCACCCCGAGCACCTTTTGCACCCCTTTGAGGTCCCTGGATCGGGCCCATTCGCTCGAGGGCCGCGACCTTCTCGGGGTTGGCCTCGATTCCCCATTGAGAGACGATGTACCCCAGGAGCATGCCTCGCGGCACTCCAAAGACACACTTTTCGGGGTTTAATTTGACCCCATTGGCCCGTAGGCGGCCGAATGCGATTCCAAGGTCGCCAACCGGATCGTCCGCCTTCCCGGTTTTCACGATGATGTCATCTACATACGCCTCGACCGTCCGCCCGATGTGATCTCCAAAAACGTGTTGCATGCATTGTTGATACGTTGCACCCGCATTTCGGAGGCCAAAGGGCATCGTGACGTAGCGAACATCCCGAACGGCGTGATGAACGAAGTCGCAAGCTGGTCGGACTCCTTCATCTTTATTTGGTGATACCCGGAGTAGGCATCAAGGAAGCAAAGTAATTCACACCCAGCCGTTGAATCAATGATTTGATCAATACGTGGCAAAGGAAAAGGAACTTTAGGACATGCTTTATTAAGACTGGTATAGTCTATACACATCCGCCACTTCCCATTCTTTTTCTTTACAAGTACGGGGTTTGCTAGCCACGTTGGGTGGAACACCTCCTTGATGAACCCGGCCTCGAGAAGCTTCCGCAGCTCCGCTCCGATTGTCCGTCACCGCTCTTCGTCGAAGCGGCGAAGCCGTTGTTGCACGGCGCGGGCGTGAGGCAGGATGTCAAGGGAGTGCTCGGCGACCTCCCTCGGGATGCCTGGCATATCCGAGGGGCTCCACGCGAAGATGTCGGCGTTGGCGCGGAGGAAGTCGACGAGCACCACTTCCTATTTAGGATCGAGGGTGGAGCGACCCTCAACGCCTCGCCCTCGGGGGCCGCGGGGGTCGAGGGGTACCTCCTTGGTCCGCTCCGCGGCCTCGAAGGTGCCGGTGTGCTTGGAGGCGGAGTCGAGGTCCTTGTTGACCATCTTCTCCAAAGTGGTCACCGGCGCTTCATCCGGCGCCGGGGCTCGTACGTGCTCTACGCACTCGACGTCACAGTCGAATGCGTGCTCGATGGACGAGCCTACGGTGATGACGCCGTTTGGTCCTGGCATCTTCATCTTCAAATAGGTGTAGTTGGGGACCGCCATGAATTTGGCGTAGCAGGGCCGCCCAAGTATAACGTGGTAGGCACCCTTGAACCCCACCACCTCGAAGGTGAGCGTTTCCTTGTGAAAATTCTTCGCGGTGCCAAACCAAACCGGCAGGTCGATCTGCCCGAGGGGCCGGACTCGCTTGCGGCGCGATGCCATGGAATGGCTTCGTGCCGGGCCGCGTCTCGGTCCAACCCGATCCCCATCAAGCGCGGCGTGTGCGCGTAGAGGATGTTGAGGCTGCCGCCTCCGTCCATCAAGACCTTTGAGAACCGCGCTTTCCCAATGATTGGGTCGACCACCGGCGGGTCCGGCCCGGTTGGGGATGCGGTTCGGGTGGTCTTCCCGCCGAAGGTGATGGCGTCCTCCGACCAATTGAGGAAGGAGGGAGGCGCCTTCTCCGCGGCGAGGACCTCGTGCCGCTCCCGTTTGCGCCGGCGGGTCGACATGTCGACGGTGGGTCCCCCCGAAGATGAGGAACACATTTTCCACAGCGGGGAAACCGCCGCGCGTCGCCGTATCCTCCGTCTTTCTTGGCCTCTCGCCTCCTTTGCGGCGGCGCGGCCATAGAACTTCTTGAGCATGTCGCACTTCTCAACGGTGTGGTTTACCGGGGGTCTTGTGGTAGGGACATGGCTTTTTCAGCATGTCATCTAACACCCCCGTGCCTCGAGGGGCCGGTCGAGGGCCTCGTCGAGCCGGGTCGACAGCAAGAGCCTCGGCCTCATCGCCGTCGCGCCCCTGCTCACGCGCCTCGCCTCGCGGCGCGGCTTCTTTCCCTTCTTGCCCCGCTTGTCCTTGCGGTGGGGCTCCCTGGACTTGCTGCCCTCCGCGGGCGCATCGTCCGTGCGCCTGCCCTTCTTGCCGTCAAAGATCGATCTCGCGGCCTCCTCTCCCGAGGCGAAGCTGGTGGCGATGTCGAACAGCTCGTTGGAGTCCGCGGGCGGCCGCGTCCCGGCTCACACACGAGGTCCCGGCCGTGGTGCCCTCGAGGAAGGCGTGCACAATTTCGGATTGCGCCACGCTTGGGAGCTCCGTGCAGCGCTTGGAGAAGCGCCGTATGAAGTCCCGCGGCGACTCGCCGGGCTTCCGGGTGCGGGAGCGCGAGTCCCGGGAATTTTCGTGGCGCACGTACGTGCCCCGGAAGTTGCCCACGAACGTGCGAACCGGATCGTCCCGCTTGTGGATCCGGGCGGCGGGCGGTGCTCGAGCCACGTCCGAGCCGAATCACCGAGGTGCAGGGGCAAGTTGCGGATGATGACCTCATCGCTGGTGGCTCCGCCCGCGCGGGCACGCGAAGCGGTAGTCGTTGAGCCACACGCGGGGATCCGTCTCCCCGTTGAACTTGACGATGGTCGAGGGTTGGCGGAAGCGCTGGGGGAAGGCCGCCGCGCGGATCTCCCGGGCCCGAACACACGGGTCCCCGGGGGCTCCGGCATCGGGGAGCGGTCCTCGTCGCCGTCGTAGCATCCGCCCCCGTCGAGGGTGGTAGCCTACCGCCGCCGGCGTCCGCCCCCGCTCGTGCGGCGGGCATTGATGACGTTGCGGGCGTCACCGTTTAGCGCCCGCGCGTCCCGAGTTGGCGGGACGCCCCGCGGCTTCTCCTCGCGTGGACCGAGGGTTCGCCCCCCTGTGCAGCCCCGTCCCCTCGTGCATCCCCCTGCCGGCGGATACGTGAGGCCGAGCTTTCGGCCCGCCGGACGGCCGCTTGCTCACTAGAGCCCCGCACCTCGTGCGCGGTTCCGCGCCTCGGGGGTCGAGGGTGCCGCATAGCTCGCGGCCGGCGTCGCGGCGACAACGAGCTTCGACTTGCTCGCGGAGGCGCGTCGGGGGTTGTCGGCGTTGATGCGGTCGCGGGCACCGCCCGCCTAGCTCCCGCACGCGTTCACCGCGAGCGGAGGCTTCCCCGGCCATCGAGGCGCGGAGCGGCCGCACCGCTCGGTACTCCTCCGCCGGCCTAGCCTCGAGCTCACGGGCTTGGGCTAGCCGCGCGTCGGCGTCGGCCCCGGCCAGGGGGTGCTTGGCCCCGCGGACGGCGTGGAGCGATCCCCCGGGCGAGCGTGACCTCCCCGCCGCTCGCGCCCACCGTGCCGGTGGCGTTTGTCCGGGTCGTTGGCAATGACGACATAGCACTCCCGCGCGGGGTCATAGCTCCGTGTGCCGGAGTCATCGGAGCAGCCGAACCGCATGAGTCCGTAGCATCAAGAAAACGCCCGAACATGACCGGGTCCGCACGCCGAGAAGTCCCCACTCGCATACCCGTGTAGGTTAGCGGGCGGCAACGCGTCGAGGGATCCCGGGGACGACTCGTCATCCGCCGAGGCGCCGGGATCCCTGGCGACGAAGACGTGACGGCCAGGCGGAACCCTGCGCATCGTGGTGTTGACGTTGGCGTTGAAGGCCGTCGTGGCACCACGCAGCCCAATGGGAAAGCGTGGTCCGGAGACCATGCGGCTGTCCCGCCGGGGTGGCGGTTGTCGTAGCGGCGGGCGCGTCGCGGCGAGAGGCGGCGCGCTCGGCTTGCCGTCGCTCGGACCGTGCTTGGCGTGAACGCCGGCCGGAGCGGCGGCGGTGTCGTGGCGGCCGACGGATCTGCGGCATCCGCGCCGGCAGGGCGTCCGCGCCGTGGCAATGCGAGCGGCGGGGACCGGAGCGGACCCGGCCCGCGCGCGCGCGCGGGCTCCTCGCGGTTGGTGAGGCGCGTGAGGTAGCCGTTCCCCGTGGCCCGAAAGTTTAGGCCCCGAACCGGATTTCGAACCCGGCGGGGAGGGGGTCCGAGCGCCCATGCGGTGAACGCGTTCGCGGTACTCGGTGCGGATCACCATGGAGGGAGTTGATGATTGACCTTAGGCGCTCGATCGCCCCACGGTGGGCGCCAACCGTCGGTGCGGAATGTGGTCCCGACACTAACTAGTAATAAGCGCCGAGGTCTATCCCTCAATGGTCGATGCTAAGCAATAAAAGACACGAGTTTATCCCGGTTCCGGCCGGGGGCCGTACGTCCCGGCAGGTGGTGTGCTCAAGGCATCTGTATTGCTCACGGCACCGGGGGTGCTCGTAGTGGGGCTGCTACAAGCAAGGCGGGAGAGGAAGCCCGGCTTCCAAGTCCCCGGTGTTGTGGCCGAAGATATTGTAGGAGAAATGGAGAGCAAGTGCGTGGTGCGACTTGGCTCGTGTTGGGCTCTGTGGTTCGTGTGTCGTGTATTGTGTTCGTGTCCTCTCGTCCCCCCGCGACAAAGGGGGTTCATCCTCCTTTTATAGACCAAGGAAGAAGCGATTCACATGCGCGCCGTGCTATTTAGCTACGTGAGGGAGCGTGATGTGCTACGGCGTAGAGTAGGCGGCCGCCCGGACGATCCTCGCGGCGATCCGGCCATCATGGCATATCTTGTACCCGAACAAAGTGGCGGCTTCGAGGGTAGAAGAGCGGCGGGCGGGCCGTGATGTCTCTCGTTAGGCTCGAGGGAGCCGCCGACGTCGGTCCGTACGAGGCACGGTGGCGGGTAAGGTGGCGTCCCGTTCCCACACGATTCACGGTGCCGGAGTCGTTGCCACGGCGCCCGGCGTGCGCCCGTACGCGCGCGGGGGCGGCGGCCATACCGTTAACGGTGGCGGGGATGGCGTCCCACCGGCCTAGCGCCTCCACCCTAACCCCCGTAAGGTCACAAGAAAGCAAATCGAGGGTGCGGTGGCCCCCCTTCGAGGGGCTCGGCGCGTTAGCCGTACCGGAGTAGGTGCACGACGTCACGGGACGGCACCGGCCGCGCGCACAGTCCCCCCCACAGTGATGGGGATGGGCTCCCTCCTGGGGAGTTGGTGCGGCGGCACCGGGGCGCGTGCCCCGGGCGCATGATGGCGCCGTCCCGCCGATGTCAGGGCATTTAATGCCTGCGCGCGGGAGCAGGCGCGCGCGTGCGGGGTGCCCTCGAGCGAGGCGGACCCCGTTCGAGGGCGAGGCGGACCCTCGAGCGAGGCGGACCTCGCTTGAGGGAGGCGCATCCCCTCGATCGGGGCGGAGCCCGCCCGAGGGAGGCGCGCACCCTCGAGCGAGGCGAAACCTACTTGAGGGAGTCTTCGAGTGGGCCACCCGGTGGGCCGCCGGGGCCTTCGTGGCGTGGGCCATGTCTCGCATGGTTAAGTAAGGCGTATTTGGTTGCGGGTTTTAAGTGGGGATTTCCCAACTGTTTAAGGGGACCCTTAGGGGCTGTCCCCGACATAAGCGTTGCAAAGAACCCGGTGCTCCATTCCAAAACCAAGCACATAGAAGTGAGGTATCATTTTACGAGAGACAACATAGAGAAAGGGAAGATAGCTTTGATCCATGTACCCACACATGAACTTGGTGTGTGTTTGATTTCTTGAGTTGGGTGTGTGGGAGCTCTCCTTTGTAGCATATGTATAGCTTTTCTTTGTGCATTTCTTGCATTTGGCCTTGCATATGTAACATGATGTATAGGCATCCTTGTATCTTAGATTGCATGCATTTTGCATCATATGCATTGGATAGGAAAAGCTTCTCTCATATACATTGTTCACCATGGAATGAGATATATGTCTTTGTGAACTTGTTTGGTATCTTGTGGTTAGTTTGGCTTAGCTCTTGATGATCTTGATGAATAATCCATGGTTGATGGCTATGTTTTCGAAAAATGTCACATGTATGCTCTCTCATGTGTAAATGCCTTTATATGATCGTGACATGTTTTAGTGGCTTTGCTATGCTTAATTTGTGGTTGGATAGCTAGTTTATTGATCATATGGGGCCAAAGGCTCATTTGCCATCATGAATGTTTAGCCCTCTTGATTTATCTTGTGGAGGGTCATAAGTTCCTTTTTGTCTCAAAGACATTTCATGTACCATTTATAAATCTGAAAATGAAATGTAAAATGCTTGGAAAATCTGCTCCGATGTCATATGTGTTGAATTTAATTTGCTTTGGGTGCTAAACCGTTGCATGATGCCTACCAATGAGAAGCCTCATACATAGAAGTAGGCACATGGTTCGGTGGCTTTGACATGACATGAGGTGCTTGTGGGTGTTGGTGATGGTCTTATGATTAGAATGGCTGTCCTAGCATGAAGTTTGTGTGGCTTTGCCATTTTGATATGCATTGATCATGTTTAGGACTTTGCTCATGAGAGGCAAGTTTTTCGCAAAATTGCCCAAATCCATCTTAGCTTCGTCCAATGGTTGTGAAACTTGGTGATCATGTTGTTGATATCGATACGAAGGCGTAGAGTATCTAACTTGCCCATTTGGACATGTGTAGCATCCTATGTTGAATTTTGTCTATTTGAGAAGCTCTAGGTTGAAAGTTTTGCATTTTTGGCTTGATTCATGCATTGCCAACAAGGGGGAGAAGTTTGAGCTTGAAATGGCTTCCCGGGCGCATTTAGAAGGTTTTCAGGTGGTTTCGAGCCATTTCTGGGCTCTGTTGTACACCGGTCTGACCGGTGAGGAGCACCGGTACGACCGGTGTGAGTCTTGATCCCGTGCACATCTTAGGCACCGGTCGACCGGTGGTGATGACGGGTCCGACCGGTGTGAGCCGAAGTTGCTTGCCAGTGCCTGTTTTCGAATTTGGTTTGCATGCATTTGTCCGGGGGGGAGGTGCATTGGTTCGGAAGAAGCTTGCATGTGTGCGGGGGAGCTCTTTGTGGTTTTTCGAGCTTTGATTCGGTGGTTTGTCTCGGATGTGTCGAGCCGTTGCCCTTGCCTAAGGGGTCCGAGACTTGTCTTCTTCAAGTGATCTTGCTCTTTGCCTTTGTTTGGCTTTCGATCGCTTGATGGAGTTTCTTTTTGTTCGTTTCTTTTCTTTTTCTTTTCTCTCTTGATACTTTCGTGTGGGTGTTGTCAATGCACTCATCAAGGGGGTGATTGAGGACCATGTGTGGTTCGAGGACCGGTGGATGGTCGCTTCCTTGTGTGATGAGTGATTGACAACGTTGTGTGGACCGATTCTTGGCTAAGTATTGCGGGTGCGAGGTTGCGACTTGACCGGTGTTGGTGCGGGTGAAGAACAAGCGCGAAAGGTCGTCGCCGATGAGGCCTCCGGGTGTGGAGAAGACAAGTAGGCTTCGTTCAAGGGACTTGGTGGACAACGGGGTCAAGTGCGGGCCGCATGGTGGCATGAACAGCAAGATGAAGTCGTGGACGGTTTCTTGGTTGAGCCTCAAAACCAAGGTCGAGCCGGGACTACGTGGAAGCCGAGTCATGAGTGGAGATTGGCGGAGGCTACACCGAGTTCGCGGGGTTTCCGGTGGTTCACCAGAAAACCACTTGGTTCCTTGGTTGATCCACAAAGCCAAGACCGAAGAACCGAAGACGGTGCTGCAGCAGTGCCAGACCGGTCTGACCGGTGGGTGCGGCTCGGCCCGGTGGGGAGCACCGGTCGGCGGGTGTGCGACGACGCAGTCCGGAATCTTCGAAGCGGAGGACACGCATCGGGATCGCAAGGCTTGCGTCGAGGCTAAGCAGGTTGCGGTCGCCGGCATCCGTCCGATGGAGAAAGCTTCAAGTCTTCCAAAACCGCCCTTGAGGCCTTGTATCCCTAGTTGTTAGAGAAGGGTATTTTAGACTTTCGTTTGCCTCCATATAACCCAAGAGGTGAGAGGATGGTAGCCAACTCTTGGAACCCTAGCTCATTTGTTTTCCCATTTTCCTTCCTATTTTCCTTAGGTTTTCCATAGGACTAGCTTGAGAGCTTCACGGAGAGATCTTGTTGAGAGGGATGGATGATCGGGCGGCTTGCTAGACCTTGTATGAACCTTTGTTTCATGTATAGTTGATTCGACGTGGTTCCTCAAGGTTTGGATGTGTTTTCCCCGGTTGTTCTTGGTGGTGATTTTCGGAGCCCTCTCTTGGTGATTTCTTTGGGTTGTTTTCGGGACCTTTCTCTTGGGGATTTGATGGGGGGAAATTTGTGGGAACCCTTCGTGGTTCTTTGGGCTGTGATTCCCCTCCCAAATCCGTGAGTAAATGTGCTCGATTTTGGGGTTTCTTGAGTTCTTGGGTTGGAAGTTCTCTTAGCGGGATTTCCTTGATTCCTCCTTTTTGGACGAGTTTTGGTGGGATTAAACTTGGCTATGGACTCCTCATGAGGTGTTCCTAATATCCCCAAAGTCTTGTTCAAGTCCGTGGAGCGATTCGGGAGATCAAGGTTTGGATTTGGGGGAGTTGACCCGCGGGTCTTGTTCATCCCGAGTCGCCCGAGCTACACCGGTCCGACCGGCTCTCTTGACCGGCTCGGCCGGTGCAACCCTCTCGTGGGTTTTTGCTCCGGTGAACGTCCGGGTGTGTTCGCTGTTGCCCTGTGTTGCTACTGTTTCGAATTTGGGTCAATTTGGTGGTCGGTTGACCTGTTTGGTGCTTTGGGGGCTTTCAGGCTTGGACCGGTCTAACCGGTGTGCCTCACCGGTCTGACCGGTGTGGAGCCACCTAGTGAAAGTTGCTCAATTTCACCAGTAGGGACCGGTTTGACCGGTGGTGCTCACCGGTCTGATCGGTGTGGGTATGTAGACTCGAGGTTTGGTGTTCCGCTGCGTTCTCGGGATGGAAGGTTCCGTGTTGGTTCCTAGGTCCAGTGGCACTCCAGTGGCTACGTGGGCTTGGCGAACTTGGGTAGTGAGTCGGAGACGTGTGTTGGAAGCCGCGTTCATCTTGTTGGAGTTTCCATCTCCTTCGAGAAGAATTTTTATCGGCTCCCATTCACTCCCCCCTCTCTGGTTCGCCATTTCAGTCCTTCACCACACTCGCTGCTGTGAATCTCAGCTAAGAGTTGTAGACCCTCTGATCGTAGGATACACTTCATCAAGATGCCAGTAGAGGTAGCTTTCCTGTATAGGTCAGAACCAATCACGACGTAGTTGGCACTTCACCGCGTGATGCGTTCTCGCTCCGCTTTGTTGTCAGGGACAAGTTGGTCGAGTATGAAGTCTATGAAGGGCTTGCGCCAATAATCCTCTTTTTCAGACATGAGCACATCGCGGGGAGGTGCTGAATTCTGGTCGATTGAAGATGGCTCTGGATTATCAGGATCCAAGAGTTTGATTGAAGGCTTGCGTAGGTCTTGGACAAACACGCCTGCTGGGACGAGAGTTTGACGAGAGCCTAGTTTGGAAAGCACGTCGGCGGTGACGTTGTTGTTGCGTGGGACGTGCTGGAATTTGATCCCCTCGAAGTGGCCTTCGAGTTTACGAATCTCAGTGCAGTAAGCATCCACCATGTCCTTGACGCAGTCCCACTCCTTGTTGACTTGCTCGATGAAGACCTTGGAATCGTCAAAAGCCAGTAGTCGCTTGATGCCAAGGGACACTGCTATTCAAAGCCCATGGATCAGGGCTTCGTACTTTGCTCCGTTGTTGGAGGCCTTGTAATGAATCTGCAAGACGTACTTGAGCTGCTCTCCCTGAGGGGAGATAAGTAACACACCTGCGCCTGCTCCTTCGAGGTTGAGGGCGCTGTCAAAGTACATTATCCAGTGTTCAGGCCGCTCCTTGGGAGGGGGCATCTAGATCTCCGTCCACTCAGTTAAAAAGTCTGCGAGGATCTGCGACTTGATCGCTTGCCTAGGGCAAAACTCGATGTCAAACTCTCCAAGCTCGACTGACCACTTGACGATGCGGCCGTTGGCGTCGCGGTTGCGGATGATCTCTCCCAAGGGGAACAAAGACGGCACCACGATCTTATGAGCTTGGAAGTAGTGTCGAAGCTTTCTCGAGGTGATCAGGAGTGCATAGAGCAACTTCTAAGGTTGTGTGTAACGTGTTTTAGCATCAGCCAGGACCTCACTCACGTAATACACAGGTCGTTGAACAGGTAGGCCTGTCCTTCTTCTTCTCGCTCGGTGACGAGAACTGTGCTGACCACATTGGTGGTGGCAGAGATGTAGAGTAGGAGTGTTTCCTTCGGTATTGGAGGTGTCATAACTGGTGTTGTTGTCAAGGACTCTTTGAGAGCCTCGAAAGCTTTCTGGGCTTCGTCATCCCATACGAACCTGTCAGCCTTCTTTAATAGCTTGAAGAAAGGTAGTCCTTTTTTACCGAGCTTGCTGATGAAACGACCTAGAGCCGCCATCATACCGGTGAGCTTCATGATGTCTTTCTTGTTGGATGGCTTGGCCATCTTGCGTATAGCGTTGATCTTCACTGTGTTGGCCTCAATGCCTCTGTGCCCGACCATGAAGCCCAAAAGCAATTGCAAGGGGACACCGAAGACGCACTTTGTTGGATTGAGCTACCACTATAACTCTCGTAAATTGGCGAAGGTTTTAGTGAGGTCGGCGATAAGCTTGTCTTCCTCTGTAGTCTCGACAACCACATCGTCCACATAAGCTTCGATGTTCTTCCCAATTTGGATCTTCAAGCACTTTTGGATTGCCTTCTGGTAGGTTGCTCCGGCGTTTTTCAGGCCAAAGGTCATGACCTTATAGCAGTAGATGCCATGGGGCATTATGAACATTGTTTTGTCTTTGTCGTCAGGATGCAAGGCGATCTTATGATACCCTGAGTAGCAATCGAGGAAGCTGAGTAGGACGCTACCAATCGTGGAGTCCACGACCTGATCGATACAAGGGAGAGGGAACGGATCCTTCGGGCAGTGTATGTTAAGGTCGGTGTAATCGATACACATCCTTAATCCACCAGTTTTCTTTGGTACAAGAACCGGGTTTGCGAGCCAAACATGGTGTTGACATTCTCTAACAAAACCTGCAGCTAAGAGCTTACAGACTTCTACTTCTATAGCTTGTTTTCTATCTTTTGCAAATCATCGGAGCTTTTGCTTGATAGGTCGAGCGGTCTTATTGACTTCAAGTCTGTGCTCAGCCAGCTCCCTAGGGATTCCAAGCATATCGGATGGACTCCATGCGAAGATGTCAGTGTTGTCCCTGAGGAAACTAGTCAGCGCAATGTAACACCCTAATTTTATTAAAAACTTGGCTTTATTAAAATTTGCTAGCAACCATTTATTAGCTTAAGGAGTATAAGGTTGTTTTATTTATTTTTAGGCATTTAAATCTTTTCTAAAATAAATTTAATGAACCATAGGATTTATGTGTTGCATACATGCTTTGAGCATTATTTTGGTTCTTTGGAATTCAAATTCAAATTTGAATTCTAAATGTTTGAAAACCCTTTGCCAAAAATCCCAAAACCTTAACCCCTTCCCCTTTTCCCTTTCGGCCCAGTCTCCTAGCCCAACCCGGCGGCCGGCCCCGCTAGCCTAGCAGGCCGCGCCTGCCCCCGGCCCCGCGCACGCCGGCTTCCGCCCAACGGCGCGCCGGCCCGGCAGCGCGCGCGGCCCCCCCCCTCCGCGCTCGGCCACCGACCCCCGCGGGCCCCCTCGTCGGCCCCGGCCCTCCTCCGCGTCGGCCGATGACGGGCGGGCCCCGCCCGTCATCCCTTCCGTGGCCGCCTCGGACTCCGCCGCCGCGCGCCGCCGAGTCGACCCGCGCCCGCGCGCCCTCCGCGTGGCCCGCACGCCAAGGACGCCCCGCCCGGCCTATTTAAGGCCGCCGCCGCCTCCCCGGACCCCCAACCCGAGCCGCCCTAGCCCTTGCTCGCGCCCCGCCGGAACCCTAGCCGCGCCGCCGTGTTGAGCTCGCCGCCGCCGCCGTGGAACCCCCGCCGCCGTCGCCGCTCCGCCGCCAAGGAGTCGCCCGGGAGTTGCGCAAGGAGGTGAGGAGCACCCCCGTGCCACCGGTTGTTGACCCCGAGCCCCTCTTCGCCCTAGCGCCGTCACCGGAGCCCGTGCCCCGCGCCGCCGCGTCGGCCGCCTCGCTCCGCCGCGCTATCGCCCGAGCCGCCGCCCTAGATCGCTCCGCGGTCTCGCGCGCGTCGCGTAGATCCTTTCCGCGCCGTGAATCGTGGCCGGAAACCCCATGTCCGGTCCCCGCCGGTGAGCCCGCCGCCGCTCGCCGTCGCCGGCCCTCGCGCGTCGCCGCCCCGCCGCTTGCGCTTCACCGTGGCCGTTAGATCTAGATCTAACGCGCCGGATCTAAGCCACCGCATCGCGAGCCACCATCACCGTCAGATCTAGATCCAACGGATCTAGATCGGGTCAAAACCCTAGTCAACAGGTCAAACCCGCCAGCCCTGGCAATTTTGCAGAAAAGCCCCTGGATTTTCTTTATTTACAAAAATACCCTTCCACCGTATAAGTTTTCTTACGGTTTAGTCCTTTTTTCTTTATTTTAGCCCAAAACCTTTTTAAATCTTCGCATTAGTCCCTAAACCTCGCCGAACCCATAACTTGTTCGTTTTAGCTCCAATTTTAGCGTTCTTTATATCCACGCGTTCGTCTCGGAGCGTAGATTAGTTTTATGCTACTGTTTAGATCTGTTTGATCTGTTTGGTGACTGTTTCTTATTTATTTCTATTGTATGCTTGTATGTGATGATTGTGGATCGTAGAGAGCGATTCGTTCGAGGGATTTGAAGATCCGGTCGTGCAAGAGTTTGAGCAGCAAGGCTTTGTTGAAGGCAAGTATTCCTTGATGCATGCCCACTTGTCCTACATAACATGCATTTAAATTCACTGTTTTTACTTTTCGCTTGCATTAATTTGATGGGAACCTATTAAGGATCATGCCTAGCTTTTGACTACCTTTACCTTGATGCCGGGAATTAAATTAATCTTGAGGTAGTTATTGCTTAGCATGCTCAACTGGGAATTGGTATTAATCTATTTGGTTACTCGTTGTTATTTCATGTTCCGTTTATGATCTTTTACTTTGCAAGACCACTTTAATTTGATAATCGGAACATGGAGAACCACCCGGGGAAACAAGACAACCACAAGAACTAATGGGCAATGGTCTTGGCTGATTAATTAGGAACTTTAGCATGGGATGGTCTTACCTCGATAAGGTCAAGGGATCGGCGGTGCTTGTGGGGTATGGACTCGCTCTAGCGGGGGTTGGGTGAGTTATTCTTTTATGGTGGGGTATTGACCCGCTAGGGGACTTTATACCTTGCTAATCGATCCGACCTTGTGGGTCATAACTTGCTAGGGAACCTTTGTAAAGGCCATGTAGCGTCCCTATGCAATCACACCTCGGAAGTGTGATATGGTGTCTTGCAAACACCGCATGGTTGGGTCCAAAGTTCTTCGGAGCTTTTACGCCGCTTGTGGGTAAAGATGTACAACCTCTCGCAGAGTGTTAAACTAATCGATTAGCCGTGCTCACGGTCAAGAGCGGCCTGGACACTCACATGATTAAATTATGGAACTTTAATGTTTAAATTGTTGTTTATTTCTTTATTTATGATGCTTATATCTTATCAATTGGGTTGGTATGAACATACACCTTTAGTAATCGGGTTGCTAATAAAACTTGACCAACTAAAATGCTAAAGTGCTTGAACCTTAGCCATCCACCATATGGCCTCGCATGTTATGTTGTTTCCCCGTGCCGAGTACGATATGTGCTCACGCTTGTTTATTCTCTTGCATCTATAATACCCGGATTTGTTGCTCGGACTGGGGAGAACTTTGAAGACATTCCAGAAGATTTCCGGGAGTTCTAGGTGTGCATAGTCTTCGCGTCGCCGCCCGTGGAGGCATTCGTCCGCCGCGAGAACTCGTTTGTTTAAGTTTCGTTTAAGACTATGGTTTGTAATAACTCTTTATTCGTGTGGCACCGATTTTGGTATTCATAATGTCTAAGCGTGTGTGTAACTTGATCCCGGCGCACACGTGATCAATGCATTCGGTTTTGCCTTTAAAACCGGGTGTGACAGAGTGGTACCAGAGCTGTGTTGACTGTAGGAACGCTAGCCTAGATAGAAAATGGTCGAATTAAGGATTTTATACTCATAGAAGCTTTCTTACACATGCTTGCTTTATTCTTACTAACCTTACTCTTGCCTTTTTGCTTCACTCTTGAGCTGTCCGCATTCTTTATCTTGTGCTTGCCTTAGCTCTCGTCCTTTTTGCCTTACCATCTTTCTCATTCCGCACTACACTACGGATGGTTCGTAGCTTGGAGACTTCTCGGGGCCGGAGCGGTCCACCGGTATGCTCCACAGAACGGTACCATGATTTGCATGATGGAGATACCGATGAGGAGATTGAGATGGAGCCGGCACTCGTGGTTTTCCCTAACCTTATCATGGTGCCCGATGATGAGGAAGATCCGGAGGAGATGATCCCGAGAGGAGGATGAGCTAGCCGAACAACCCAACCTAGAGGAGCAAGCGCCGAAGAAGATGAGGATTCCTCGGATCAAGAGATGGAGGAACAAGAGCAAGAGGAGGAAGAGAGGGAAGCGATGCCGGGAAGTGTACCACTACAGAGCTGATGGAGTAGGCATTCCCATGGCAGACCACCTGAGGGCAATGGTACTTCGCCTGGGCTATGATAAGGCCCCTGTCTACCATTGTGAGCTATGGACCCATCCGTGGTTCGAGCCCCATTGGGAGGTTGCTGCCATCTTGGAGGAGTACATTCCATGCCGTGGAGTGAAGGAGGTGTCCAAGCATCATGACGTGGCTCATAGGACTACTATGGATGCTGGGATAGCAGAGTCAGCTCGGAGGGCGCTCTATGTGCTCTCTCATAAGGAGCGTGACAAGTTGGAGGATACCCACCGCCGTTACACACCTTTCGGAGCAAGTGGGGAAGCCAAGACTTACATCGCCCCGGCCACCGGCCTATGAAGGGACGCTCAACAATGTCCGGAGTCTACTTGCAGTTGTGAACACCGCATTGGATGATGCCAACAACACACTATATGCAGCACGGCGAGATTTTCACTCGGAGACGCAGAGGCGTGCCTTGGAAGCCGCACTTTTGAACAGGGAGCGACCCGAAGCTCATGAAGCCACGAAGGATGTACCTCCCCATCACCCAAGAGGCCACACTACGACTCCCCCGACGCTCGCACGGACGCCATGGCTGAAGATAGTCCTTAGGTTTAAGATTAAGGATAGGATTTCTTTGTAATCGCTAGTAGATCGGTAAAGTGTGTTTAGTTTAGAGGTGTGGTTGAATGCTTGATTTTGTGCTTAATGTGTGAGTTGGATTTTTGGTTGAGTGCAATGTGTTGTGGAGTGATGACCACAACGACATTGGTTTAGTAGTAAGTTTGTGGGGGTTATCTTTCAGTCTCAATTAGTTATCTATCTTAATCTTTTTGTCCTCTTAAGTTTTCCCTTAATGCAAATTCGAGATCCCAAAAATCTGTTCGCACAGTTTTCTGAGTCAGCAGTACTGTTTTAATTTTATCTCGGGCTACAGAACTCCGATTGCAGTAAAACCAATTGGAGAAGTTCAAGAATTTCATGACTGATTTTCTGTGAAAAATTCAGAATATTTGGATGGAAAACCAGAGAGTTATGACTAAAACATTACAGCCTCACGAATCTGTTAAACACTGCCGACCTACCTGACTTGTTTATTTTATAACCAGAGCTACATAACTCCGATTGAGGTGATTCCAGTTGGAGTAGTTTCGTAATTTCGTTACCTATTATCATTCCAAAACCCATAATTTTTGGTTACTCGTACAGAGAGCTATGCCTGATTGTTTGGAGTCAACAGAATCTGTCTTATCTGAATATCATTGCTATCTTATCTTCCTAAGTTTAAACCTTGGTGCAATCATCTAAAATAATGTCCCTAACACTCAGATGGTGAACACCAGGTCAGGATCAGGTGTTGATCAACCAGCAGGAAGAGCACCCCGGCCCGGTACAAATGGATCCCGCTATGCAGCAGTTCCTGGAGGCACGGACCCGGCTCCTCCCGAACTTGACCACCACCGTGACAAACTTGCAAGCTCGGGTCAACAATCCGCCGGTGCCGCCACCCGCGCCTCGCAACAAGCACCGGGAGTTCATGAGTCATCACCCTCCCTGTGTTTACTCACGCCGCCGATCCACCGGAAGCTGAAGATTGGCTCGGGACAATACCGAAGATGCTCACTACCCGTCGGTGTGACGACGAGAGAGAAGGTCTCGTATGCTTGCAGGACGACTTCAAGGCTCCGCGGCCGCTTGGTGGGATGCGTACTCGCCGCTCATGCCGCCCCGGACACTATCACTTGGGAGGAGTTTACCACCAACTTCGGAGCCATCACATACCCTCCGGAGTCATGAAGATCAAGAAGAAGGAGTTCCTTTCTCTCGAAGCGAGGGAGGAATGTCGGTGGCCGAGTATAGAGACAAGTTCACCGAGCTATCTCGCTATGCAGTGAGGAGGTTGCCGAAGATAGGAAGAAGCGAGAGCTGTTCTCGGATGGGTTAGTTGGTTCGTTGCGGTACCACCGATGTCCTACCCTTTCCCTAACTTTCGGCGGCTAGTTGATGCCGCCATCCGCTTGGAGCACAAGCGCAAGGAGCTCGGAGAGCGAGAAGAGGAAGGCCGCCGGCTGCGGGCGGTTTAGGAGTGCGTCTCGCCCGCGCTTCAACCCACCGCCGAACACCCCGTTCCGCTATGGGGGACCGGGTGGAAACTTTGGGCGAGCGGCAGTCCCGGCGTCCCGTTTAGCGGTTCCCGGCGGTCCGCTCGGCGGTTTCGGCGTCCTCGTTCCTCAAACTCCCCGCCCCGTTTCCCGGCGAGTCGGCGAGAGAGCCCCGGTTGGCACACCCGTAAGGACCGTGGCACCGCCCAATCCTCGCTACCACTACTTGCTTCAAGTGCGGAGAGCTTGGTCACTATGCTAACGCTTGTCCAAAGAGGAACCCTCCACACACCCCCGTGCGGACCCGGCGACGGACAAGGAGCGGAAGCCAAACCCCGCGGTCTAACAAAGGACAACGAGCTATGCACGAGGCAAGGCGATGCACGTTGATGCGAAGTCGCCCGGAGAACCCCGCAGTAGTGCTCGGTATGTTTCTAGTTAACTCCACTCCCCGCTTCGCTTTTGTTTGATTCGGGAGCATCCCATTCTTTCATTACATCCCGGTTCGTAGCTCAACATAATCTACCTATCGGTCCCATGTCTCGCCACATGTTAGTTACCTCACCCGGGGGGGAATTGAAAGCTATCTATAAATGTGATAACGTCCATCTCAAGATTGTGGGCGAGAGATTTCCGTGCCAATCTTATAATCTTGGATTCAAAGGGGATCGATGTGATATTGGGAATGGGATGGTTGACCGCTTGTGATCCGGTGTGCTAAGAGGTCAATCCTTCTTACAAGTCCAAATGGTGAAAGGTTTGAGTTTGCGGCAGATCCCGCACCATCAAATGCCGGTGCCGTGAATAAGCTTGACGGAGCGGCCTTGGAAGACATACGAGTAGTGTGCGATTATCCTGATGTGTTTCCCGAGGAGTTGCCAGGTATGCCCCCTGACCGAGATGTTGAGTTCGTTATTGATCTTTTACCCGGTGTTGCTCCTATCTCTAAGCGCCCATATAGAATGTCTAGTGATCGGTTACAAGAACTTAAAGCTCGGATTAAAGAACTATTGGGTAAAGGGTTCATTCGTGCTAGTTCATCACCTTGGGGAGCACCCGTTATCTTTGTGGGTAAGAAAGATGGCACACGGAGAGGATGTGTGTTGATTACGGAGTCTCTTAATGATGTTACCATCAAGAACAAGTATCCTCTCGCCACGTATTGAAGATTTGTTTGATCATATGAGAGGAGCAACGGTGTTTTCTAAGATCGATCGCGATCGAGTTATCATCGATGAAGATTAGGCCTTCGGATATTCCTAAGACAGCTTTTACTACCGGTACGGACTTTATGAGTACACGGTTATGTCTTTTGGGTTAACCAATGCACCCGCGTACTTTATGTACTTGATGAACAAGATCTTTATGGAGTATCCGGACAAGTTCGTTGTGGTATTCATTGATGACATTCGATCTACTCCAAGAATGAGGAGGACCATGAGGAGCATTTGAGACTTGTGTTGCGAAGGCCGAGAGAGCATGAGCTCTATGCGAAGTTCAGCAAGTGTGAGTTCTGGCTCAAGGAAGTGTCTTTTCTAGGTCATATCATCACCAATGGAGGTATTGCCGTAGATCCTAGCAAGGTTAGTGATGTGTTGAAGTGGGAAGCCCCTCGTACAGTGTCGGAGATCCGGAGTTTCCTTGGACTTGCTGGTTATTATCGTCGGTTTATTGAAGGATTCTCTAAGATTGTGAAGCCTCTCACCACATTGCTAGAGAAGGACAGGGAATTCAAATGGACCAGTGCATGTCGATCCGGTTTTGAAGAGTTAAAGAAGCGGTTAACCACGGCTTTGTTCTAGTAATGCACGATCTACGAAAGAGTTTTGACATATATTGTGATGCATCTCGACAAGGTCTAGTTATAGCCTATGCATCTCGTCGGTTGAGGAAGCATGAGTTGAACTATCCTACGCATGATCTTGAGTTAACGGTAGTGGTTCATGCATTGAAGATTTGGAGACACTACATTATGGGAACTAAGTGCCGGATCTATACCGATCACAAGAGTTTGAAGTACATCTTTACTCGAAGGATCTTAATCTAAGACGGCGTCGTTGGTTTGAGTTGATCAAGGACTATGATCTAGAGATTCACTATCATCCGGGTAAAGCGAATGCGGTTGCGGACGCTTTGAGCCGGAAGGGCCACACTAACATGGCTATGACCATTCGGTTTCTCGACGAGTTGGTAGAGAGTTTGAAAGGCTCAACTTGAAAGTGGTTGCGCATGCGAAGGGAGTGACTTTGGAAGTACGGTCCACTCGGAGCAAGAGATACGTAAGTGGCGGTTAGAGGATCTTTGGAATACAAAAGATTAAAGAGAGTATGCAACAAGGAGAAGCCCCCGAGATTTCACAAAAGATGAGCAAGGAACCGTGTGGTTTAAGAACCGGTTGTGTGTACCGGAGACGGGAGATCTCGGAGAGAAGATCTTGAGAGAAGCTCACGACTCCGCTTACTCTATCCATCCAGGCAGTACTAAGATGTACCAGGATCTCAAGCAGAGGTATTGGTGGTACGGCATGAAGAGAGATGTGGCCACTCATGTGGCTTTGTGTGACACTTGCCACCGGGTTAAGGCTGAACATCAGAGACCCGCTGGTTTGCTTCAACCTTTGAAGGTGCCTGAGTGGAAGTGGGAAGAGATCGGAATGGATTTCATAGTGGGTTTACCCCGAACCCGAGATGGTTATGATTCGATTTGGGTTATCGTGGATCGTTTGACCGAGGTAGCTCACTTCATTCCGGTAAAGACTACCTATACGGGAGCTAAGTTGGCGAGCTATACATGTCCAGGATTGTGTGTTTGCATGGTGTACCAAAGAAGATCGTGTCAGACAGAGGTACTCAGTTTACTTCTCGTTTCTGGGGGAAGTTGCATGAATCTCTGGATACTAAACTAAATTTCAGCTCAGCTTATCATCCGCAGACGGATGGACAGACAGAGAGAACCAATCAGATCCTAGAAGACATGCTGAGAGCCTGTGCGCTTAAGCATGGTTGTAGTTGGGATAAGAGCTTGCCGTATGCTGAGTTCTCTTATAACAACAGCTACCAAGCTAGTCTCAAAATGTCACCCTTTGAGGCTCTATATGGAAGGAAGTGTAGAACTCCGTTATATTGGAGTGAGACAGGCGAAAGGCAGTTATTTGGGGCAGATATCATCAGAGAAGCGGAGAAACAAGTACAGATCATCAGAGAAAATTTGAGGATTGCTCAGTCTAGACAGAAAAGTTATGCAGACGGCAAACGAAGAGATGTGGTTTTTCAGGAAGGCGATTATGTGTACCTAAAGGTATCACCTATCAGAGGTTTGCGTCGATTCAGAGTTAAAGGAAAGTTGTCACCTCGCTTTATTGGACCTTTCAAGATCATTGAGAGAGTGGGAGAAGTGGCTTACAGATTAGAGTTGCCAGTCCAGCTAGCTGATGTGCATGATGTGTTCCATATCTCTCAGTTGAAGAAGGGTTTTGGTCCTCATGACAAGGAGCCGTTATCCTTGGACGATCTAGACGTTGGAAAGGATCTTACTATTGTTGAACACCCCGTTCGGATATTGGAAACAATGACCAGGATCACCAGGAATAGTGTGATCAAGATGTGCAAAGTACAATGGAGTAATCATGCAGAGGATGAGGCAACATGGGAAAGAGAGGATGAGCTGAAAGCAGAATTTCCAGATCTTTTCCCAATCCGTCCGAATCTCGAGGACGAGATTCTTCTTAAGGGGGTAGGATTTGTAACACCCTAATTTTACTAAAAACTTGGCTTTATTAAAATTTGCTAGCAACCATTTATTTGCTTAAGGAGTATAAGGTTGTTTTATTTATTTTTAGGCATTTAAATCTTTTCTAGAATAAATTTAATGAACCATAGGATTTATGTGTTGCATACATCTTTGGAGCATTATTTTGGTTCTTTGGAATTCAAATTCAAATATGAATTCTAAATGTTTGAAAACCCTTTGCCAAAAATCCCAAAACCTTAACCCCTTCCCCTTTTCCCTTTCGGCCCGGTCTCCTAGCCCAACCCGGCGGCCGGCCCCGCTAGCCTCGCGGCCGCACGGCCTCGGCCCCGCGCACACCGGCTTCCCGCCCAACGGCGCGCCGGCCCGGCAAGCGCGCGGTGGCCCGCCTCCGCGCTCGGCCACCGACCACCGGGGCCCCCTCGTCGGCCCCGGCCCTCTTCCGCGTCGGCCGATGACGAGCGGGCCCCGCCCGTCATCCCTTCCGTGGCCGCCTCGAACTCCGCCGCCGCACGCCGCCGAGTCCGACCCGCGCCCGCGTCGCCTCCGCGTGGCCCGCACGCCAAGGATGCCCCGCCCGGGCTATTTAAGGCCGCCGCCCGCCTCCCCGGACCCCAACCCGAGCCGCCCTAGCCCTTGCTCGCGCCCCGCCCGGAACCCTAGCCGCGCCGCCGTGTTGAGCTCGCCGCCGCCGCCGCCGTGGAACCCCGCCGCCGTCGCCGCTCCGCCGCCAAGGAGTCGCCCGGGAGTTGCGCAAGGAGGTGAGGAGCACCCCCCGTGCCACCGGTTGTCGACCCCGAGCCCCTCTTCGCCCTAGCGCCGTCACCGGAGCCCGTGCCCGTGCCGTCGGCCGCTCGCTCCGCCGCGCTATCGCCCGAGCCGCCGCCCTAGATCGCTCTGCGGTCTCGCGCGCGTCGCGTAGATGCTTTCCGCGCGCGTGAATCGTGGCCGGAAACCCCAAGTCCGGTCCCCGCCGGCGAGCCCGCCGCCGCTCACCGCCGCTCGCCGTCGCCGGCCCTCGCGCGCCGCCGCCCCGCCGCTTGCGCTTCACCGTGGCCGTTAGATCTAGATCTAACGCGCCGGATCTAAGCCACCGCACCGCGAGCCACCACCACCGTCGGATCTAGATCCAACGGATCTAGATCGGGTCAAAAACCTAGTCAACGAGTCAAACCCGCCAGCCACGGCAATTTTGCGAAAAAGCCCCCGGATTTTCTTTATTTACAAAAATACCCTTCCACCGTATAAGTTTTCTTACGAGTTTAGTCCTTTTTTCTTTATTTTAGCCCAAAACCTTTTTAAATCTTCGCAGATTAGTCCCTAAACCTTCCCGAACCCATAACTTGGTCGTTTTAGCTCCGATTTTAGCGTTCTTTATATCCACGCGTTCGTCTCGAAGCGTAGATTAGTTTTATGCTACTGTTTAGATCTGTTTGATCTGTTTGGTGACTGTTTCTTATTTATTTCTATTGTATGCTTGTATGTGATGATTGTGGATCGTAGAGAGCGATTCGTTCGAGGGATTTGAAGATCCGGTCGTGCAAGAGTTTGAGCAGCAAGGCTTTGTTGAAGGCAAGTATTCCTTGATGCATGCCCGCTTGTCCTACATAACATGCATTTAAATTCACTGTTTTTTTTACTTTTCGCTTGCATTAACTTGATGGGAACCTATTAAGGATCATGCCTAGCTTTTGACTACCTTTACCTTGATGCCGGGAATTAAACTAATCTTGAGGTAGTTATTGCTTAGCATGCTCAACTGGGAATTGGTATTAATCTACTTGGTTATCTCTTGTTATTTCATGTTCCGTTTATGATCTTTTACTTTGCAAGACCACTTTAATTTGATAATCGGAACATGGAGAACCACCCGGAAAACGAGTACAACCACAAGAACTAATGGGCAATGGTCTTGGTCGATTAATTAGGAACTTTAGCATGGGATGGTCTTACCTGATAAGGACAAGGGATCGGCGGTACTGTGGGGTATGGACTCGCTCTAGCAGGGGGGTGGGTGAGTTATTCTTTTATGGTGGGGTATTGACCTGCTAGGGGACTTTATACCTTGCTAACTGATCCGGACCTTGTGGGTCATAACTTGCTAGGGAACCTTTGTAAAGGCCATGTAGCGTCCCTATGCAATCACACCTCGGAAGTGTGATATGGTGTCTTGCAAACACCGCATGGTTGGGTCCAAAGTTCTTCGGAGCTTTTACGCCGCTTGTGGGTAAAGATGTACAACCTCTCGAGTGTTAAACTAATCGATTAGCCGTGCTCACGGTCAAGAGCGGCCTGGACACTCACATGATTAAATTATGGAACTTTAATGTTTAAATTGTTGTTTATTTCTTTATTTATGATGCTTATATCTTATTAATTGGGTTGGTATGAACTTACACCTTTAGTAATCAGGTTGCTAATAAAACTTGACCAACTAAAATGCTAAAGTGCTTGAACCTTAGCCATCCACCATATGGCCTCGCATGTTATGTTGTTTCCCCTTGCTGAGTACGATATGTGCTCACGCTTGTTTATTCTCTTGCATCTACAATACCCGGATTTTTGCTCGGTACCGGGAGAACTTTGAAGACATTCCGAGAAGATTTCCGGAGTTCTAGTTGTGCGTAGTCTTCGGTCGACCGCCTCCTCGGAGGCATTCTCGTCCGCCGCGAGAACTCGTTTGTTTAAGTTTCGTTTAAGACTATGGTTTGTAATAACTCTTTATTCGTGTGGCACCGATTTTGGTATTCATAATGTCTAAGCGTGTGTGTAACTTGATCCCGGCGCACACGTGATCAATGCATTCGGTTTTGCCTTTAAAACCGGGTGTGACACGCAAGTTCCTATTTGGGGTTGAGGTCGGCCTCGATGACGACTTCCTAGGATGCATCGGGCAGGCTGAGGCAAACCTTCTTGACGGTTGGACTTGGGTGCAAAGCCGTGCTTGTACGCTTCTGCTCTTGTACCTAAAGAGTAGTTTGGTCGATCTTTGCTGCCTGAGTGACCATGACCGTTCCTGCGGCTTTGATTGCTGGATCTTTAGAGAGCTCGACAGTGGCGTTTTCACAATTGTAGGGGACCCTGATGTCCCTGAGGACGGAAAGGACTTCGTTTGGCGTCGGCATCTTCATGATGAGGTAGGTGTGATGTGGTATAGACATGAATTTGGCGAGCATAGGTCGGCCAAAGATGGCGTGATAGGATGAGGGGAAGTTCGCAACCTCGAACGTCAGATACTCCATTCGGAAGTTTTCCTCCATGCCGAAGGTGACCGGCAGGCATACACGACCTTTGGGGTATGCAGCTTTGCCTGGCACAACCCCATAGAAGGGTTCGTCACAAGCGGTCATCTTGGTGTAGTCGAACTCCATCTTGCGGAGCGTCTCTGTGAAGATGATGTTTAGGCTGCTGCCTCCGTCGATAAGGGTCTTAGGCAACCAGGCCCCATTGACTATGGGGTTGACGACCAGCGGATAGGTTCTGGGGTCAGGAATGTGAACCCAATGATCTTTCTTGGAGAAAGTGATTGGAAATTCAGACGACCACAGAGGTCACGGGTTTTCAGTGTTAAAGTGCCCAATCTCCCTGTCATTTGATCGGGTCTGTCGGTTGGTTTTGACCGCTTGGCGACCTCCGATGATGAAGTTGATCTCGCGGTTAGCCTTCTGGAATGCACCATTGGGGTTGCCCCCTTTGGGCGGTGGCGGAGGTGTTCGCTATTTATCGTAGTTGTCGACGGTGAAAATCCGTCAACCTAGCCATGAGTTTACCTTCGGTGTTGGCATGAGTTTTATACTTTATCCATTGGTACTAACCCCCGTGGTATAACAAGTTCACGTGTGCATGTCGTTTTTGGAGTTTAATGTTTATGCGGGGATTTAGTGTTGAATGCAAGACTTTCGGGATAAGTTCATCAAGCACCTCATGACAAGACTTTGAAGCCCCGAACAAGTCATGCAATGAAGTAAAATTAACTCCAAGAAGCGGGGACTTGATCCGAGAAGACGACATACTCCGGGGACCCGACCGAAAAGTGCCGAATCTTCCAAGACAAGGAGTTGAGTCCAATTCGGAGAGAAACCGACGACATGGACCCGTATGCGAAGGGGGAAGCATCCGGGAAGCAAGGGAACCGACCTCGGGCAAAGGAGCCCGCGGGCCGGGCCTAAATGGGCCCGGGCCGGCCGGCCCGGTCCGGTCGGCCCGGAGCCCATTTAGGGCCCAAACGCGTCGTCCTTTGCCCTAGCCGCCAATCGGGCTATTTATAGTCCCCCGACCGAGAGCCACGCGAGAGAAGATTTCGTCTTCGGCCGCCGAGGAGCGAGAGAAGAGAGGGACACCATGTCGGAGAGGAGAGGGTCGAGCTAGTTGACTAGGGTTTCCCTAGCCGATGTGGGAACCTTGCATGGAAGACCACGTCGGAGTTCCGGAGCTAGAAGCAAGATCAAGGAAGGATCCCGGTGGTGATCTTGTGTATGTATCATTGTCATAGTTGAATTATCAAGTTGAATCTTTTCTTAGCGATCAAGTGTTTCCTCGAAGATTTCGTTTTTCGATCGGCTTTGCTTATTCCAATTCTATTCGTACGATAGATTACATAGGGTGTTCTTGTAGCCGCGGTGGCTAGAGGTACACGCCGGATCTTCCGAAAGAATCTCGACTTGTCTTTTGACTCGCCCTAAGCTCCCCGCATGAATAGGGATACGTTGTGACGAACGGGGGTCTCGAAAGGTGGATGTTTTCGGATTTGGACGGGAAACCACGATTTAAAGAGGCTTTTATTAAGATTCGATTTGCTACTTCTTCTCTTGCTTGGAACTTCAACAAAAGGCTTACCCCGATCCCTCTAGATCGGTTTATCTACCCAATCTTACTTTGTTTTCTCCGGTTTTTAGTAGATTAGATCTGTTTTGTGTCTTTTACTTAGATGCATTAGGTTCTTTATTGAATATTGCGGTTATTTGGCTTTAATAGATTAAGTCTTGCGTCACACATTTGTTCCACGGATTCGATACCTTGGGTTCACCACTCGAGGGAAGAAGGGTCCCTTGACTACGACGGGAGACTTGTACGCTTGCGAGTCACGAACGAACTTTGATACAAACATTAACCGTCAACAAGCCCCTTTTTCCCGGCGCCGTTGCCGGGGAACAAGTGATCAAGATTTGATTTTTTATTGCTTTTTTTTGTAATTTTCAGTACTGATTTTGTTTTATTTTTGCATCTACTAAACTTTGATCGTCCTCAAAATACATCTAATCTAGTTTGTCTAACCCTAGTTTTCATAGATTTATTTTTCCTTTCTAGTTTTTGCATACTTTGTTTATTGCTAACCCTAACCGGAGATGGTTGGCTACCTCTCCAAGAAACCCAAACCTTTTTGTGGATGATCCGGGAAAACTTTACGGGCAAATGTGACATGCAACACAAGCTAAAGGGGTGGAAACCCTAGATTCAAAAGTTGAAGTCGAAGGACCGTCGAAATCTCCAAGGGAATCACCACCTCCAAGTCCAAAGGAAGATCAACCTCAACCACCGGAGCGGCGCGCACCCGGACATCGTTGATCTACCTATCATAAACCTTCAAGACGCCGGGAGGCCATTCAAGATCAAAGTCTCAACTATCCGCATGACGATTGCGAGAGCTGAATGCATACGAGTCGGATTCCTTGAGTGGCATATCGGTTTACTTAAGAGGAGGATGGAGAAGATGGAGATGGAGAAAGAAGCTCAACACCTAAAGGCCGCCGAAGCAAGATCCTCATGCAAGGAGTGTGTGGAGTACGACCATGTCCAAGGACGCCGTCACTAAGTTCGAGGCTATGGAGAAAATATTGAAGAATTTAGATGGCAAGGTGACGGAGGTCGGAAGCTCTATACGTGAAGTGTTCATCGTGATGAAGATGCTAGACGCAAGTGGGACAACTTGCCGGCGCCCGATGGGTAACGAAGAAGAATATCCGAGACAACTCCAAGGTCCCAAGACGGTGAAGGCTACTCAAGCTCACTCGGGAGAGATGAAGGATCACCATGAAGATCACAACCGAAGACCGGAGTTCGAGATGCCGAGCCACAAGGAAGTTGTTGCATCCGTCAAGACCAAAGGACAAAGCCGACTGTGAAGACCAAAAAAATTGACTAAGCCAAAGCGGGTACCCAAGATTGCAACGCCCACAAAGAGCGTTGATCCGGAGAAATCAAGTGAAGAAGTCTAGCCATGGACTATAAACGAAGCGCTAGGCGGGAGGCAACCCGTTTCGTCGAGTCAAGAATAAGCTACGGGAGGACAACCCGATTCCGGGTTTTTTCGAGTCTTTTTAATAATTTAGTTTTGAGTTTTATTACGCAAATACATTAGACTTAGAAGTGGTTGAACAATATTAGAGACATAATTCTTGATTGAATGTTTTCTTTATCATAAACCCTTTGCATGAACCCTCCTATGTGCTTGTTTGATTCTTTTCTTTTCGAGAAACCCTCAACCAAATAATTTCAGAACCTTAACTCAACCTTTCACCCTCATTATGGTGCTGAGGTTGACTTATTTTTCATGCTAAAACCACACGAGTAGAGCCACGATTTATATTCAAGTGTTAATAAAATTCAGCACGTGGTAGGACTCGCGTGAACTTAGAAATCAAAGCTTTTGGTTGGTTTTAAAAATCTTTATCCTTGGTTTCTCTAGGATTAGAATTTTTCTAAGCCTATTCTAATTTTGTTTTATTCAAAATCTTTCTTATTTAGCCAAAATTAGAACCTAAACTTATGCCCCCATGATCAAGCCGGGGAAATGTTTGCTCTCAACCGATGAAGGCAAACTATACCGGTGAGACCGAAATCGACGTAAAAAGAAAATATTTTCGACTTGCATTTGTTTTTAATGGTTTAAAAACTTCTCTAAAATTATGTTTGAGCTCTTGCATGGCTCTGAAAAATATTTTAAATTTCGAATTAGAGGAGTGCTTAACCTTAAACACACCTTAATGGAGGCAATCTAGTAATCATGCATGCACCATTGGATTCCCTTTCATCAACTTTCACCCATTCCACATGCAAAAAACAAGCATGGTGGGCAGCAAGCATCAACTTTGTAGGAATTTCATGGTGGCATGTGAAGCAAGTGGAGCTAGGGAGCATGGACATGACCCAAAACATGAAGCATCAAGTGGAAGGACCAATAGTGGACGTGAGCGTTTGGGCGGTGCAACTCGTGGAGCACGCGGGCGGGGAAAGTTGCGAGAGGTGAAATGATCGTGTTGGAAGAAAGACGAGACGGGGAGGAGCACCGAGGCCGGCCTCACCTACATAAGGAGCCCCCCGGCTCCCGTTTTACTGCAGCAAGCTTCCCTCTCCTTCCTTTGTTTGTGTGTTCAAGTTTGTGTGCTCAAAACCTCCGTAGACATAGCCAACCTTCCCAAGCTTGATGACTCAAGAAAAAAAAAATCCACATCCTTAATCCACTCAAAGTCCACATCCGAATCAAAGAGTTTAAGTGCCTAGTTACCGGTTGCAACCCGGAGTTTTAGTTGAAGAAAAGAGTGCGGCATGTAAGAAAACCACAAGTCTCTTCTCCAAGATGAAGAGTTCGTCGTCATCCAAGCCGTCATCAACCACGTCTTCGAGAAGGCACTCGGTTTCCGAGTCTCCCCGGAGCATGGAGACGGATACGGCACCACCGAGAAGGAACGATGCTCTCCTCCTTGGTGGTATGAGAGCTGCGAGAAGCACTTCCATGAGGTTCACCGAACCTCGTGGGCACACGGAGGAGCAGCCCGCGCCACCACGACGATCGACTCGCTCAACCGCACCACCTCCTTACACCCCGACACAATCTTCGTACGGCTTCATCATCTTGTCGGCGGAGGAGGAGGATAGGCTCGCCAATCTTGAGAAGAGGCTTGTGCCAAACGTCGAGTTCGACGACCAAGCACTCTACACCTTGGGTTTTTGCACCGACATATACTATATGTTGGGGCACCTCGGATGGGTGCGGTTCTCCAACGGAAAATCGGTGGACACCCATTTGGGGTTCGCCTTGGAAATTTTAATGACTATTGCACCCATCGTTGATGATGATGGGGTGCAAAGCTTGTCATTCCGTTTGGAGGGAATCCAACAAGTGGTTCCCTACGAGCACGGAGCCGCTTGGATTCCACAAGGGAGCTCCGGAGAAAGTTGACGTGCCACCCGGCATGTTGGCGGGATTTTGGAACATGATCTCCGGAGAAGCCCATCAACAACGCAATTGCATCCGCAACCCCATTATCCGGATATTTCACTCTTGGATGTGCAAGAGGGTATTGGGGAGGATGAAGGAAACAAAGGTGACCGACACGGAGTTGAATTGGCTATACTCGGCTTTAATTGCCGGGCAGCCAATTGACCCCTCTTACCTCATGATCAACCGTTGGTGTTGTGAAGCAACATCGGGGGCCGGTAATATTGGTTCGGGGTGTTACCTCTCCATGTTGGCCTTTTCCTTGCGGCCGGGGATCGCAAGAAACCCCGCTCACCTTTTGCGTGGTACCTCTCTCGGTTTTGAGTACTTGCGGCAAGGCAAGTACATTAGTGGAGATGAGAGAGGAGGTTATCGGTTGGCCATAGTGAACCTCCCCCTTCCGAATGAGAGGCTTAGGCTTTTCACCGAAGGAAGGGAAGATTGGTTGGAAGAGGGACTACTTGTCCCCGCAAGGAAGAACAAAAGAGGAAGAATCGTAGAGGAGGGAACATCCTCCGCACAAGCAAGTGGAGCACAACCCAATGTGCAACCATTTGGCGGGGTTCCTCCTCCGCCAAGTTATTACGGAGGGTCTCAACAACAAGCATGGGGGGGTGGTGCACCGGTACCCCCACAAAATTATGTTGTGCCCAACGCTAACTTCGCGGAGTCCTACGCTCATCATCCCCAACCACAACAAAGCATGGAATTTATTGGAGGGTATGCCGCAAGAAATGCTCAAAACATCGCAGCCATCCAATCTAACGCAGCTCAACTCGGTGAAGGCAACGCAAATATTGCCTTTGAACTTGGACGCCTTCACCTTGTGGAGCCAAATCAATTCGACGGAGGAAGCGTTCAACCATATTATGAGCAAGGGTATTATTATCAAGACTATCAACATCAACCACCGGCGGAGGACTAGAAGGCTTAGGAACTTTAGTTTTCTTTTCTTTTCTTTTTCTCTGTAATTTTCAGCTTTTGCTTATGTGTGTTTGCGTAGTATTTTCTGTTTTTATTTAAATTTCAGCAAGCATGTTAGTTTATTTTCAGTTTGTATTTCAACTTGATATCATCATTAATAAAGACACCACCTTGATTATATCATTGGAAAAGTTACAAAATTCGTGCCATGATGATATATGATTATAATTGCAGCTTTGTTCATCTTTGTAATTGATTTATGCATGTTTAAGCTAGTGCTCTCTTAAAAATACAGATCTGAATTTATTTAAATGCTAGCTTAATTTTCAGCGGAGGTTATGATTAAAATAAAGACCCATAGTGTTTTATGTGCTCTCAAGTTATGAATAGATTAAAGATGTCTTTTATGCTCAAAAATATTGCTAACCTTGTCACAAATATCACTTGTGTGTTGCTCAACCTATCCAAAGCCTTATATATATTTGAGTGCATAAACCTTAGTGTACAAGATTTATTTTTGAGTGAGTTATTGCAGGCCATGATTTCTCTGGCCCGAGACTAAGAAGCTGGTCATTCCATTTTTGCGTATCTATCTTTTTGCTAGCCTTTTATCCGTGCATTGTGTATCCCCGCATCGGTGATCTCACAAACTTCGCCGGATATCCACCCTTAAACCAAATATCATCTTTTTGTGATTACCTCCTTGACCACAACCTATCATTGAGGATGGATCATCAATTCAAGGAAGATCGCAAGACGGTGCCAACGTTGAAGATTTCAAGTATCTCTCCAAGGAAAATTATCTCCGGTACCTACCTTATTTTTCGCCTCTTTGCTCGAGGACGAGCAACGTCTAAGCATGGGGGAGGAGGTAGGTACGGTGCAGTTTTAGAGTTCAAAAGGGAGTATTTAAAAAAATATATATATATATGATGAAAGAAAAAAAAAATCCGGTGATATTCATGACTTTCAAGGTATAAAAAAATCAAAACTTCGTTGTGAAAGTCATGGACCGAATATATGACGAGGCAAGAAAAAATGAATGAATGAAAGAAAGAAAAGAATGAGAAAGAAAAAAAAATATATTTGTGCGTAAAGTGAACTCCCCGGTTCTCTAAGAGTGCATTCAAGGCTTCAAGATAAAAAGATCCATTCTCAATTTTCCAACCATGTGCAATCCGATAACGAGGACTTTCTTTGTGCCTCGGGATCACTCTTTGCCATTTGCACATGTCCACTCATCTAAAGTGTGTGTATTTTTCTCTTTCCCCTCCTTGATTTAACATTATTTTCCAATGACCTTTTTGACGAGTCTCGGTAAGACCATGAGAAGCTTGTCTTGTTTTGACAACACCTCATTTATAAATTCTTGTTAGGACTAAACTTTCCCAAAAGCTCCATATAAAGCCTACCACATATATATGAGAGGGAAAGGAGTAGAATATATAGGCTTGAGAGACAAGTGAGATGAGAGTTTATGAGCAATACATGAGATGATTTAAATTTGTGAATTTGGTTTAGCTTTTCTCTATCTCGTTCTTTATTTCAAAAATTCTGAGATCTATTTAAAACTTTGTGAGCATGTTAATACTTGTGGGATAAGCTTAATAAGAATCTACCCTCCGTAGAGATGAAGGCTAGCACATTATGGAACTTTAATGAATTAAATTTTGAGAGCATTATGTTTTCTCATGTATGATCAAATGCAAAGTTTAAACATTGTTTAGCAATGATGATATTCATCGAAGGCTTACTCGAGGACGAGCAAGGTTTAAGCATGGGGGAGATGTTGACGGTGAAAATCCGTCAACCTAGCCATGAGTTTACCTTCGGTGTTGGCATGAGTTTTATACTTTATCCATTGGTACTAACCCCCGTGGTATAACAAGTTCACGTGTGCATGTCGTTTTTGGAGTTTAATGTTTATGCGGGGATTTAGTGTTGAATGCAAGACTTTCGGGATAAGTTCATCAAGCACCTCATGACAAGACTTTGAAGCCCCGAACAAGTCATGCAATGAAGTAAAATTAACTCCAAGAAGCGGGGACTTGATCCGAGAAGACGACATACTCCGGGGACCCGACCGGAAAAGTGCTTGAATCTTCCAAGACAAGGAGTTGAGTCCAATTCGGAGAGAAACCGACGACATGGACCCGTATGCGAAGGGGGAAGCATCCGGGAAGCAAGGGAACCGACCTCGGGCAAAGGAGCCCGCGGGCCGGGCCTAAATGGGCCCCGGCCGCCGGCCGGCCCGGTCCGGTCGGCCCGAGCCCATTTAGGGCCCAAACGCGTCGTCCTTTGCCCTAGCGCCAATCGGGCTATTTATAGTCCCCCGACCGAGAGCCACGCGAGAGAAGATTTCGTCTTCGGCCGCCGAGGAGCAGAGAAGAGAGGGACACCATGTCGGAGAGGAGAGGGTCGAGCTAGTTGACTAGGGTTTCCCTAGCCGACGTGGGAACCTTGCATGGAAGACCACGTCGGAGTTCCGGAGCTAGAAGCAAGATCAAGGAAGGATCCCGGTGGTGATCTTGTGTATGTATCATTGTCATAGTTGAATTATCAAGTTGAATCTTTTCTTAGCGATCAAGTGTTTCCTCGAAGATTTCGTTTTTCGATCGGCTTTGCTTATTCCAATTCTATTCGTACGATAGATTACATAGGGTGTTCTTGTAGCCGCGGTGGCTAGAGGTACATGCCGGATCTTCCGAAAGAATCTCGACTTGTCTTTTGACTCGCCCTAAGCTCCCCGCATGAATAGGGATACGTTGTGACGAACGGGGGTCTCGAAAGGCGGATGTTTTCGGATTTGGACGGGAAACCACGTTTTAAAGAGGCTTTTCTTAAGATTCGATTTGCTACTTCTTCTCTTGCTTGGAACTTCAACAAAAGGCTTACCCCGATCCCTCTAGATCGGTTTATCTACCCAATCTTACTTTGTTTTCTCCGGTTTTTAGTAGATTAGATCTGTTTTGTGTCTTTTACTTAGATGCATTAGGTTCTTTATTGAATATTGCGGTTATTTGGCTTTAATAGATTAAGTCTTGCGTCACACATTTGTTCCACGGATTCGATACCTTGGGTTCACCACTCGAGGGAAGAAGGGTCCCTTGACTACGACGGGAGACTTGTACGCTTGCGAGTCACGAACGAACTTTGATACAAACATTAACCGTCAACGGTAGTGGTCTTGGCGGTTGTGGTCGTCCTGGCGACGTCGATCATCACGTCGATTGTTGTGGCGATCATCGTGGCGATCATCACGACGATCACTTCTGTCGCGCCTGTTGGTGCGGTCGTTGCGACGGTAGTCGTCGTGTCTGTCGTCGCGGTGGTAGTCGCTGTGGTAATCACGTCGGTCCCTATCTTCATTGCGAGGATAGGGTCTGCGGTCACGGTAATCTCGTCGACCAGGTCGACAGTTACGATTGTCGAAGTGTTGACCACCATTGCAGTCATCGTTGCTGTTGCTCCTGGTCTTCTTGGAGGTAGATGGTGCCCCTAGGGCATGCTTTAGCTGCTGGCACTCCCTCATGGTGCGCTTGGTGTCACGGTGGAACTGCCACTGGTCGTCCATGACCATATTGAAGTCACCTTCGAGGAAGGTGGAAGGTCTTGGTGGATCTGCTACATAGGCTTCGTCGTCGTGGTCTTCTCCGTTGAAGTCGTGCATTACCGGATCTTGAGTGTCGACCAGTTTGTCGACGTAGGCCATGAGGTCGCCAATGGTTTTGGCATCGGCTTCGTGGGTCTTCTCGAACAACTTGATGTTGGTGATTCCCTTTTTGTAGTAGGCAATGATGTCGTCGTCTTTAACACCTGCAAGGGTGTTGCGGTTCTCGAAGTAGCGGTTAGTGTACTCACGGAGAGTTTCATCGCTTCTCATCCATACTCTGGCGAGGTGGTGAGTATTGCCAGGACGATTGTAGGTCACCTGGTAGTTGGTCGTGAATAGGCGGGACAGAGTCGCCCAGGAGGTGATGCACTCTGCTGGGAGATTGTCGATCCACAAGAGTGGTGCCTTGCCCATCACGAGAGGAAAGTATCCGGCCATGTGGTCTTCATTGCCTCCTGAGGCACGTGCCGCTATATTGTACATCTTGAGCCACATACTCAGGTCAGAGTGACCGTCGTACTTCTCAATAGCGGGCTTGAAGTCTGTTGGGTATCTGATCATCTGGAGACGTCGTGAGAAAGATGGGAAATTGTTGACCCCTCCCGGGCTTGCGAACGGGACATGAGCCGCAGGGATGATGTAGAGGTCATCGGGAGGGCCGTTGTCTTGATCTTGCTAGGCACGTTGCAGGAGTTCCTGGTCGTGCATGATCCGGAGATCTGTATCTTGGATGGGGTTATTGGCGTCAAGGGGGTCAGGGACCCCGTGCTCGCAATCGTAGTTAGCACGTCGATCTATCTCCACTTCATCTCTTACGTGGTGGCGCTGGCTTCGCTCAGCACGATTGACTTGGATCAGAGGAGGCGGTGCTCCTACGTTGTGTCTTGGGTTCGGAGCGACGTTTGCCTGAACATTGGCAACATTGGCCGTGTTGTTGGCGACGTTACCAGCGATGTTGCTGGGGCATTAGCCACAGGATTGGCTGGAGTGTTGGCCGCAGCGTTGGCAGCAGGGTTGACTAGCTGTGCTACTTCATTTTCGCCTCGTCCTTCTCCAGCCACCGGGTCGAGGGGACCCTGGCTACGACGTCGCTAGCGAGGACGCCTCGATCTGCTTCTGGAGTAGGAATTTGCTGCGGATCTGCTGTATTCGGGACCTCTTTCCTCGATCTAAGCAGCTGCAACACGGACGTTGGCCTGAAGGCACCGGATCACTGGAGAATCTTCAAGGTGGTTTAGGGTGGCGAGAGCGGCTCCCAAGTTGGTCTGCAGTGAGTTGTATACCTCGAGTCCATCGTGCTCGAAGTCCCTGAGGAGCTCACACACGCAGTTTGTTGGCACGAGGTGGATCATCTTGGCATCGCTGCTGTAGGGCAGTTAGTGCCATATGTGCTTGTTGCGCGGCATTGGGGTTGGCTTGTCGGGCGTTGGGATTAGCCTGCCCGGCATTGGCGTTGACCTGTCTGGCATTGACCTGTCTGGCATTAGCCGGTTGAAGGCCTGCACCTGGGGCAGTGAGGACCAGGAGTGTCCCGGTGGTCGATGGATGACCGCTCCTCAGTGATGAGTGATTGACAACGGGTGTTGCACTGACTCTTGTCTTAGTGCGCAGGTGTAGGCTGCGGCCTAGTTCGTGTTGTTGTAGGTGAAGAACGGGCGCGAAAGGTCTTCAGTCTTTAGGGGCCTCCGGGAGATGGAGAGACAAGTAGGCTCGGTTCGAGGGACCCGGTGGACAGCGGGACTGGGTGCGGGCCACATGGTGGCGACACGAGCAAGACGAAGTCATGGACAATCGAGCCGGTGCACGGTGGCGGTCGAGTCATGTGTTTGGCGGGAGGCCAAACCGAGCACGCGGGGATTGGTGGTTTGCCCACAAAACCATCGGAGGACGGTTTCTTGGTTTGGGCCTCAAAACCAAGTCCGAGGGCCCAACACGACGGAGACGGGATCCGGGCGTGTCGGGAAGCTTCGAAGCGGAGGACACGCGGCGGGATCGCATGGCTTGCGTCGGGAGGACGCGGGGTGCGGCAAAGGCGTGGCCGTCCGATGGCAAGACCCACAAACATTACCTTAATGCGTGGGTTGTATCGCCAGTAGTTAAGTTAGGGGTAGTCGAGTCATTTACCACTCCGGCGGGACCCGATATATAAGCCATGAGGGTGTGTGGATGGCCCCCTCTCTCGGTGACTTAGGGTTTCATTTCCTCCCTCCCATTTCTCATTTTCGTAGCTATTTTTCTTCGATTTTCTCTAGGCTAGCATGAGAGCTTCATGAGAGATTTGTTGAGAGGGATGGATGCTAGGGCGGCATGCTAGACCTTGTGAATCATTCCTGGTTTGTATGGAAGATTCGGAGTTGTGTTTTTCGTGGTCTTTTTGTGCTTGTTTTCGTGCTTGTTTTCGTGCCTTTGCTCTTGGTGTGATTCCACGGATTTGAGTCGGTTTCTCCCCGGATTTCTTTGAGGGAAACATGGATGGATGTCTCGTGCATCTTTGTGATTGATCTTGTGCCCTCAAACGCCGGGAAACCACTTCGATTCGAGGATTTTCGTTCTGTGCTCTAGTTTTTGGTGGTGCTCAAAGGATTAGCGATTCCCGGTGATTTAGGAAGTTAGGAGGCAAGATTTTTTGGGCTATAACATCCTTGTGTGACGCTTTTCAAGTCCCCAGTTCCTTGTCTCCACAGCTTCTACCGTTTGGGAAATCCGATGATGATTTGGGCGAGTTGACCTTCGAGGTCCGGTGTTTTTCTGCTCTGTCCGTGCCTCGCAGACGGTCCGCGCCCTCCTGGCGGACGGTCTGCGTCGCACGTGTTCGTCTCGTGTTCTTCGTGTTCTTGATCGCCTTTCGTTTCGATCCGTCACGATTTTGAGTTTTGTTGGACGGAGTTTCGAACGGGCCGCAGCAGAGGACGGACGGTCCGCGGGTGCCTGGCGGACAATCCGCGTGCTCCCCGCGGACGGTCCGTTATTCGGGTGCGTCTCTGTTGGTTCTGTGTGCTTTATCGGATGGTCCGCGGCGTAGGGCCGGACAGTCCGCAGGGTTGGCGCGGACGGTCCGCGGCATCGGGCGGACGGTCCGCGAGGCCGGCGCGGACGGTCCGCCCCTCTGGCCGGACGGTCCGCCGAGCCCGTGCGCTTTGCTTCTTGGTTCGATTCCTCCCTTCCTTTCTTGTGCTTCTCGCATGTGCTTCAAGGAATCGTTCCTAGGACTAGAGGTTGATCCATAACCTCGTTGTCTTGGCGATTAGTGTGTGATTCGATCCATCGCTCGTGTGTGACCGGGATTTGACTAGGGTATAGGCCGGGTTCTTTGAGAAGAATTTTTACCGGCTCCTATTCACTCCCCCCCCTCTCTAGTCGCCATCTGATCCTTCAATTGGTATCAGAGCTTGGTGCCGGATTCTTTGCGACTTTGACAAGTCTTGAATCCTAAGATGGCGTACGTTGAGCGGGGCGGTCCGCCGCACTTCGATGGCAAGGGTTACCACAAGTGGGCGGCTCGTATGATGATCTTTCTTCGTGGGAAGCTGTTGGATTTCATTGTGCTTGACAAGACCTATGCTATTCCGGTCAACATCCATACTCTTATGGTGACCGATGCCGGTGCTAAGGCCAAGTATGAGGCTAATGCAAAAGCCGTTGATCACTTGGTCCAAAACTTGTGTGATCCAGAGTTTGAGCGTGTTCGCCATTTCAATCTTGCTTGGCAAATTTGGGAGAAGTTGTTGGTTGCTCACGGTGGTGGTAACCATGTGAAGGCTCGCCTCTTTGTCTCTTACCGGATGCAATGTGAGAACTTCACTCCACTTCCCGGTGAGGACATTGATGCGATGTTTCAGAGGTTCACCGCCATTGTGAACAACATGAAAGCTAATGTTGAGGATTTTCCTTACACCGAGCATGATCAGGCTTTGAAGCTCTTGCATGTCTTGGACCCAAATGTTTGGGGTGCTAAGGTTGAGGCCATCAAGGAGTCTGGGCAATATTTGACTATTGAGTTGGATGACCTCTTTTCTAAGCTCAAGTCGGCTGAGGTTGATAGGAAGTTGCAATCCAAGCATGAGGGCTCGACTGACCATAGTCTTGCTCTTGTGGGCGGATCAAAGGGCAAATCTAACCCTTCCTGTCGATAGTTTTCCTTGTCTTCTCTTATGTCTATTCCAGATGAAGAGTTTGATGTCTTTGGGCGAGGAGGAGCCGGCCTTGCTCTCAAGAAGGTTTGATCGACTACACGAGAGTCGGAGGAATGCAAGGCGGAGGTCAGGGACGTGCTACAAGTGTGGCAAGCGTGGCCACTTCATCACCGAGTGCCGGAAGCGGAGGAGAACAAGTACAAGGTGAACGAGTACAAGGCGCACCCGAGGCGTGAAGACAAGTACTCCTCCAAGGGCAAGCACTTCAACAAGTCCAAGAGCAAGGACAAGGACAAGCGGCGACCGAGCAAGAGTGGCTACAAGAAGAACAAGGCAAGAGCGATGGTGGCCGGTGCGAGCGACGTCGACTCAAGCTCAAGCGACGAGCAGTCAAGCTCAAGCAGCGAAGATGAAGACGCCGGGAGGCGCAAGGGCAAGAAGAGTGCAAGCCGAAACCTCAGCGGGTTGAGCTGTGTGGCGCTTGAGGGCTTTTGTGGCATGGCCCATAGCTCAAGCAGCAAGAAGAGCGAGAAGGAAGACAGCGACTCCGACTCGGAGGATGAGGTAAATTGTGACCCCGACTCTTTGCTTGCTGAGACTGCTAGGTTGAATGGCTTGATTGACAACCGTGATAGTGTGCTAAGAGATGCCAAAAAGATGAGGAAAGATCTTAGGGCTCAACTTGAGAATGCTAGTGAGAAAGTAGGAGAGTAGAGTCCAAATTGCTTGAATTGAAACTTGAGAATGACTCTTTGAAACTTGCTCCTACTACTCCTGATGATGTTGAATGTCTTGAGTGTGATGCATGGTTGAATGAGATCAAGTTGCTTAATGAGAAGAATGCTTCTACTTTGGCTAAACTAGATGCTCTTAGGACTGAGTATGATGAGCTTAAGGGTAGACCTACTTTGCTTGGTGCTTGTAAATCATGTCCTACTATGCATGCTAAGCTTGTTGATGCTCGTTCTACCATTAGTTCTTTGGAAGCATCTTTGAAGTCTCCTGTTGCAAATGCATGCTCTAGTTGTGATGAAGTCACTTTGCGCAATCTTGAACTTACTTCCCGACTGGATGTCATCTATGAGGAAAATGACTATTTGAGGAAGGTATTGGGTTGGTTGTCTGGGCAGGAACCTCAATTGAAAATCATGATTGAGGAGTTCAAGAGATCTGATGGTCGTGGTTTGGGTTTTGAGAAGTTGGGTGAGAAAGTGGGAGAGAACAGTGGGGAGAGTGTATATGAGAAGTGTGTTGAGTCTAACCCCGAGTTTGATGTGATCGGAGACATCTAGGTCCCACTTCCAAAAGCACCCAAGAACTCTTTCACACCAAAGCCCAACCACCTTTGCAACAAGCTTGACACTACCCAAGATCCACCCAAATTCCCACCTAAGACAAATGACTTCAAGAAACCGGTCAGGTTTGTGAGTGAGAAGGGTGAGAAGCCTAGAGAGAAGCCAGAGCCAAAATCAAAACCCATCCCCTTTAGGTGTGAGTATTGTGGCAAGGAGAGGCATCTCGCAGAGTTTTGCTACAAGAGGAAGAGGGATGAGAGGCTTGCTAGGGAGCAAGCAAACCAGGACAAGTATAGCCAGCCTCATGGTATTCCTGAGCCTAGAGTGCCACTTCCACGGGGTGTGGGAAGTGTGAGGAGTGTTGGCAGGTTCCCACAGAGAGGTGGTGGTGAGAGGTCTGCTAGGAGAGATGATGGTGTGCGTGCTGGTGAGAGATTTGGTCGGGCTCGTGGCGGTTTGGCTGGACGTCCCCCTACTCGTCCTCAATACGGGTTTAGGGGAGATGATCGTAGCTTTGGGTTCCATAGGAACTACGGACCACGTTTCCCCCCTCGTGGTGCTCGTACTCCTTCCATGGGACATGGGAAGCTTTGTGGCAAGGGAATGATGTTTGCTAACCCCTCCTTTGAGCAGATGGCTCGACACTGGTTCAACTTTCTTTGTGCTAACCCCAGTGTCGAGTCGTTAGCTCATTCTTGTTCTTATTTCTGACTACAGGCGGGGAGGCTTGGAGGACATTTGGTTGATCGACTCCGGGTGTTCTCGACACATGACTGGAGATAAGAAGTGGTTCTCCAGCCTCACCCCAGTGAAGGAAAAGCTGTACATCACATTTGGGGACAATGGACGAGGAAGGGTGATTTCTGTGGGTGTTGTGCATGTGAGTGACAAGGTAACGTTGAAGAGAGTGGCTCTTGTGAAGTCTTTGGGTTTCAATTTGCTTTCGGTTTCTCAGTTGCTTGATGAGGGTTTTGAGGTGCGTTTCAAGTCTGGCGAGTCTCGTTTGCTTGATTCTCGAGGTGATCTTGTCTGTATGATCATCCCCGAGGGTCAGATTTTCAGGGCTGATTTCTCTCGTTTGCTTGATGCTCGCTGTTTGATGGCTGGTCCTTCTTCTGATTAGTGGAAATGGCATAGGCGGTTGGGACACTTGAGCTTGGATTTGGTTTCCCGCTTGAGTGGTCTTGACCTTGTCCGAGGATTGCCGAGGTTGAAGCTTAAGAAGGATTTGGTTTGTGCTCCGTGTAGGCATGGCAAGATGGTAGCCACTCCCCATCCACCCCTGACCGATGTCATGACCGAGCGTCCGACGTAGCCGTTACACATGGACCTTGTTGGGCCGGCTCGAGTTCGCTCGGTGGGTGGGAAGTGGTATGTCCTTGTTGTGGTGGACGATTACTCTCGCTATGCCCGGGTGTTTTTCTTGGAGGATAAGAGTGAGACATTTGGCTTTGTTCGAGATCCGATCTTGAGGTTGAAAAACGAGAGGCATGGGAATGCTATTCGAGCTATCCGCGGTGATAATGGCTGCGAGTTCAAGAACTCTCGTTTTGATGCCTTTTGTCGTGATCTAGGTCTTGAACATCGGTATTCGACCCCTTATGTGCCCCCTCAAAATGGAGTTACGGGAAAGGAAAAATTGGACTCTTTGTGAGATGGCTAGGACGATGATCGATGGGCACGGGACTCCTAGGATGTATTGGGCCGAGGCGGTCAATACGGCTTGTCATGTCCCTAACAAGATTTTATTGCGAGCTTTCAAGAAGAAGACTCGTTATGAGTCGATGCATGGTCGGGCACCCAAGTTGAGTCATTTCCGAGTTTTTTCGCCGCAAGTGCTTTTTTCTTAAGAAGGGAAAACTCGACAAGTTTGAGGCTAGGTCTAGTGATGGTATTTTCTTTGGATATGCTAACCATTCTAGAGCCTATAGGGTGCTTAACCTTGAGACTAACAAAATCATGGAGACTTGCGAGGTAACCTTCGACGAGACAATGCCATGTACCTCTCTTGGCTTTGAATGTGCGGGTGATGAGGAGATGGCCGAGGACCTCTTTGAGGAGAAGAAGGATGAAGGCCGGAGATGATGATGGGGAGAACCATGCGCCTGAAGCTGAGTGTATACCCACTACTTCCCCTACAACCACTACGGAGCGTGGACCGTCTACTTCATGGACAACGACGGTGCGACAAGAGGACCAGGCGAGAGAAGCTGAAGTTGAGGGGGAGGTAGTCTCGAGGCGTGAGGCTCCCCGGCGGATTCAAGAAGTGCATCCCCTGTCGAAGATCATTGGGAACATCGACGAACGCACTACACGGTCAAGGTCCAGGAATTCCTCTCATTTTGCTCATCTTGCTTTTGTTGCCACTTTTGAGCCCAAGGACATTGGACATGCTTTATCCGATGCAAACCGGGTCAATTCTATGCATCAGGAGTTGGAAAACTTTGAGAGGAACCGGTGTGGGGAGTTAGTTGAACCACCTCCAAATTGCCATCCCATAGGAACCAAGTGGGTTTGGAAGAACAAAGAGGGAGAGAATGGGATGGTTGTGAGGAACAAGTCCAGACTTGTTGCTCCGGGGTTTAGTCAGAAGGAGGGGATCGACTATGAGGAGACCTTTGCTCCTGTGGCTCGTCTTGAGGCAATTCGGATCCTTCTAGCTTTGCCGTGGCTAAAGGGTTCAAGTTGTTTCGGATTGATGTGAAGAGTGCTTTTCTCGAATGGGGTCATAGAGGAGGAGGTGTATGTGAAGCGACCACACGGGTTTTAGAGCGAGTTGTATCCACACGGGGTATACAGATTGAAAAGGGCTCGTATGGGTTGAAACGGGCGCCCGTGCTTGATATGGGAGATTGAGAGGTTTTCTTTTGAGCGAGAGGGTTTATGATGGGTACCGTGGATAGGACCTTGTTTTTCCTCAAGCATGGAAATGATTTGTTGATTGTTCAGATATACGTGGATGATATTGTCTTTGGTTGCTCGTCACATAACCTTGTTGCCAAGTTTGCGGATGAGATGAGCGAGGAGTTCGAGATGAGCATGATGGGCGAGTTGCGGTATTTTCTCGGGGCGCGAGATCAAGCAACCGAAGGATGGAACATTCGTGCACCGGACCAAGTACACGAAAGACATGCTAAGGAAGTTCCGGATGCAAGATGTGAAGCCGATGTCGACTCCCATGGGGAGTAAGACCACTTTGGATGCGGACGAGGACGGAGAACTAGTGGACCGGCGGGAGTACGGGAGCATGATCGTCTCCCTCCTCTACTTGACGGCGACGAGGCCGGACATACGGTTCGGCGTGTATCGCGAGCTCGTTTTCGGGCTTCGCCGAGGACATCACATCGACGGGCCGTCAAGAGGATCTTCGGGTATCTACGGTCCGCCCCTAGTCTTGGCCTTTGGTATTAGTCCTCCTCGACTCTTTCTCTTCATGGTTTTTCCGATGCGGATTTTGCTTTGGTTGTCGAGTCGAGAGGAAGTCTACTTCGGTACTTGCCGGTTTCTTGGGTCTTCGTTGGTTTCATGGTCTTCCCGCAAGCGGTCTAGTGTAGCTCGAGTCTACCACCGAGGCGAGTATGTTGCGGCCGTGAGTTGTTGTTCCCGACTTTGTTGTGGATTTCATACACTTTGAGAGACTTTGGTGAGGAGTGCACCCAGATCCCACTTCTTTGTGATAGCACCAGTGCCATAAGCGTAGCCAAAAACCCAGTGCTTCACTCCAGAACCAAACACATAGAAGTGAGGTATCATTTATTTGAGGGACAATGTGGAAAAAAGAACCATTGTGTTGAACCATGTCCCTACCCAAGATTAGCTAGCCGACATCTTTACAAAGCCTCTCGACCAAGCTACATTTGTGCGCTAGCGGGGGGGACTTGGGGTGTGTTGCCCTTTCTAGTTGATTCTTGGGGGATTTTCTCTTGTACCATATGTATCATACCATGTTTTCCTTTGATGTATATACATGTTTTGCTTGTTGTTCAAACCATGGTAGGATAGCCATCTTGTTATATATCATGTTGCATTTGTATCATATTGCATTTTAGGATGATGAGCTTCTTTCATATGCCTTATGTGAGTCTCTTTGGCTATTTGTGAGATATTGGTCATATGTGTGGAGAAATGGTGATGTGAGGCTATGCTCTTGGAATATTTGAGATATATGTGTTGTGAGATAGCCTCTTTTGAAACAAATGCTAATCTTGACTAATTTTTGGTGAAACGTGCTCCACTCTTGTGTAGTAGTGTATCCATATCACGTTTTGGTCTAAATATGCTTTCTATGCTTAGATTGTGCTTGGATGCCTTTTTCTTGCATTTGGGCCAAAGGCCGAATATCATTGTGGATGTTTAGCCTATGTTGCATTCATGGGGGAGCATAAGCTTCTTTTGCCGCAAAGGCACTTCATGTACCATGAAATGAATTACTCTTGAAAAGAAGTGTGTAATGCTTGAAAAATGCACCATCCATCATGTATATGCTTAAAATATCTTATCTTTTACATATGGGTGTAAAACATGTTGCATGATGTTCACCGGTGGAGAAAAGTCTCCCCGAAGTGGACACATGGCTCATGAGCTTTGACATGACATGCTTTGCTTTATAGTTGTTTGCCATGATCTTTTGCTTTGAGAATTTGATATCCTTGTATGATCTTTGAATGGTATGCATGTTTGTGGCTCAAGTGTGACATGGATAGGCTTTTACATGTGAAGCGAGCCTTCTTTTTGTAAAATTGCTTAAATCTGAAAATTTTTGCTTTGTCACATGCTTGTATTTTCACATATTACTTGTGGCAATGCTTTGCCTATGCTATGATTCATGTGTGTGATCTTTGTCTCCTTTTTAGCCTTTGACACTAGATTTGGCCTATTTGAGAAGCTCATGTAGATGTTTATATGCTTTGCTTTGCATTTCTGCATTTTCACCTTGATTCATACATTGTCAACAAGGGGGAGAAGAGGTGAGCTTAATGAAAATTCAGAAGAGGTGAACTAAATCTTGGAAGTTTGCATCCACATGTTTAGGGGGAGCTTGCATTTGTTCAGGGGGAGTTTTTCTTGCCGATTTCGGTGTGGAGTTTGTGCTTTTCTTGGCTTGTGACCTTTCTTTGCCTTTCTTTGGTTTTGGTCATGAGTTGAGCTTCTTTGTTTTTCTCTCTTCTTCCTTTCTTTCTTTCTCGAATTTCATTTCGCGTTGAGTGTTGTCAATGCACCGGAGCATCCCGGTGGTCGATGGATGACCGCTCCTCGGTGATGAGTGATTGACAACGGGTGTTGGACCGACTCTTGGCTTAGTGCGCGAGTGTAGGCTGCGGCCTAGTTCGTGTTGTTGCGGGTGAAGAACGGGCGCAAAAGGTCTTCATTCTTGTGGGGCCTCCGGGAGATGGAGAGACAAGTAGGCTCGGTTCGAGGGACCCGGTGGACGACGGGGCGGGTGCGGGCCACATGGTGGCGACACGAGCAAGACGAAGTCATGGACAATCGAGCCGGTGCACGGTGGCGGTCGAGTCAAGTGTTTGGCGGGAGGCCGAACCAAGCACGCGGGGTTTGGTGGTTGGCCCACAAAACCATCGGAGGACGGTTTCTTGGTTTGGGCCTCAAAACCAAGTCCGAGGGCCCAACACGACGGAGACGGGATCCGGCGTGTCGGGAAGCTTCGAAGCGGAGGACACGCGGTGGGATCGCATGGCTTGCGTCGGGAGGACGCGGGGTGCGGCGAAAGGCGTGGCCGTCCGATGGCAAGACCCACAAACATTACCTTAATGCCCCCGCATGGGTTCTATCGCCGGTAGTTAAGTTAGGGGTAGTCGAGTCATTTACCACTCCGGGGGACCCGATATATAAGCTATGAGGGTGTGTGGATGGCCCCCTCTCTCGGTGACTTAGGGTTTCATTTCCTCCCTCCCATTTCTCATTTTCGTAGCTATTTTTCTTCGATTTTCTCTAGGCTAGCATGAGAGCTTCATGAGAGATTTGTTGAGAGGGATGGATGCTAGGGCGGCATGCTAGACCTTGTGAATCTTCCCTGGTTTGTATAGAAGATTCGGAGTTGTGTTTTTCGTGGTCTTTTTGTGCTTGTTTTCGTGCCTTTGTTCTCGGTGCGATTCCGCGGTTTTGATTGGGTTTCTCCCCGTATTTCTTTGAGGGAAACATGGATGGATGTCTCGTGCATCTTTGTGATTGATGTTGTGCCCTCAAACGCCGGAAACCACTTCGATTCGAGGATTTTCGTTCGGTGCTCTAGTTTTTGGTGGTGCTCAAAGGATTCGCGATTCCCGGTGATTTAGGGAGTTAGGAGGCAAGATTTTTGGTCTATAGCATCCTTGTGTGACGCTTTTCAAGCCCCAAACCCTTGTCTCCACAAACTTTCTACCGTTTCGGAAATCCGATGATGATTTGGGGGAGTTGACCTTCGAGGTCGGGCGTTTTTCGCTCGTCCGTGCCTCGCGGACGGTCCGCGCCCTCCCCGGCGGACGGTCCCGCGTAGCACGTGTTCGTCCCGTGTTCTTCGTGTTCTTGCTCGCCTTTCGTTACGATCCATCGCGATTTTGAGTTTTGGTTGGACGGAGTTTCGGACGGTCCGCGGCGGAGGACGGACGGTCCGCGGGTGCCCGGCGGACGGTCCGCGTGCTCCCCGCGGATGGTCCGTTATTCGGCCGCGTCTCCGTTGGTTCCGTGTGCTTTATCGGACGGTCCACGGCGTAGGGCCGGATAGTCCGCGGGGGTTGGCGCCGACGGTCCGCGGCATCGGGCGGACGGTCCACGAGGCCAGCGCGGAAGGTCCGCCCCTCCTGGCCGGACGGTCCGCCAGAGCCTGTGCGATTTGCTTCTTGGTTCGATTCCTCCCTTCCTTTCTTGTGCTTCCGCATGTGCTTCAAGGAATCGTTCCTAGGACTAGAGGTTGATCCATAACCTCGTTGTCTTGGCGATTGGTGTGTGATTCGATCCATCGCTCGTCTGTGACCGGGATTTGACTAGGGTATAGGCCGGGTTCTTTGCGAAGAATTTTTACCGGCTCCTATTCACTCCCCCCCCCTCTCTAGTCGCCATCTGATCCTTCGGGGAAGCAACCGCGATCACTTGTTGTTGTTGGATAGCTCGGGCAGCATTGGCGTTTTCACGCTCCTGACGCTGCGTGTCTGTTTCTCCATCTCGTGGCGGTACATCCGCAGAGACGACCAAGATCTGGCAATCTAGAGTCTCGAGCTCTTCTCCGGTCTAGTTCGGGGAGATCGTTGTGTGGGCGACCTAGAACGCAAGGCGGTCCAGAGATGACTCTTGGTTCAACCGGCGGTGGTGAGCCGCGGTGAGAGGTCGGTGAAGCTTCTTGAGGACACGGCCCTGGCATGCGGTGTGCTTGGAGTTCTCGTGGATAGGACAGGGGTCGTCGAGATGATTCCCGCAGGTTCCACGATCTTGATGGTAGAGTTCAGATTCGATCTGTATCTTGCGCTTCATGTAGCGTGATGCTATGCGAGCGGCATTGCGCAAGCCAAGAGGCATGCTGGAGGTCGAAGGAGTCATGCGAGGACGTTTGACGTACTCACAGACTTTGATTGTGTCCGAGAGCATAACGTTGACACGATCAATCCCGGCGATCAGGTCGCTAGGAGAGGTTGCGTGGGTTTTCTCCGACAGTTCTGTTTTGGTCTGTTGGTTCGTGGTGACCGCATTGCCTTCTATGACGAGGCAGGCTGCGGGAGCGGTGGATGTCGCCGGCATCGAGCCGAAGCAGATGCCGACTGGGTTGGCGAGGAAGTCTGCCATGCTCTCCGGGAAGATGACGTCGTTGTTCAAAGCCATCGAGTTGCACGGAGAACTTTGACTCATCCCCTACCTGGCGCGCCAACTGTTAGATGGTGAGATCTAAACAGCCCATGGGGGTGTTAATCCCTGTGGTTTATTTGTTCGGCGGGGGGGGGAGGAGTCTAAGGCTAAGAACTCGAAGGTCACACATGAGTACGCGGAACACAGAGAACACGGCGAGTTTATGCTGGTTCGGGCCTCCGGAGAGTAATACCCTACGTCCAGTTGTCGGTGTAGTTTGCTTGGGGATTGGTCGAGGTGAAGTTACACAAGGGATCGCCTCGTCCGCCTTATATTGGCCAGCGGACGAGGTCGGTTCCCAGACTTCTGGTCAGTTACGACCAAGAGACCTAAGTCTACATTACATATCTTGCCATATCCCGTCGATCTGCTTTGGGTGAAGTCCACCGAGGACTTGTCTTGTCTCGTACGCCAAGTCTTGAGGTCGTGGCGGATCAGGTCGTCTGGGGAATCTTCTAGAATGTCTTTTAGGAGGTCGTGTGGGCCGCCAACTAGGTCGGTTGGGCTTATAGACAGGTCGGCGGGTCTTCTAGTAGGCTGGACCCACTTGTCGGGGACGGCCGTGAGCCTGGTCGGTGGGGACCCAGGGGTACCCATGTCTCAAACTTAGGTTTCCTTGCGATCCTCTCGTGGCTGCAATTCTAGAGAAATTTTCCATGAAGATTCATCAGCTATCACCGAGTTCATTTTTGGAGTTGTCCAAGTTTTTTGGGTTATGAAGACCTTCTGGTGCAACGATGTCTTCGCACAGTTGTTCGAGCTAGTCATCGAGCCGGACATCATCAAACTCGATGACGGCCAACATTACACACGTAGGCACAATACGCGAAAAGGACTTACGTGAATTCAGATTGCGCCTTGCTGCAAGACCAACTTCTCTGAAGACTGGAGCTCTTATTGGTTTTATGTGAAGGTAGACATGTCCAGGATTCCTTGCTATGATGGACCAACTCACCCTCTCTACTCGCCCAATGAAACATTGACTGCCACTTGCACTGCCCCTTACAACCATCAGGTAGTTGGATTCAGGAATTGTGAAAATGCATTTCACTTGGCTAGCACAATTCTTGGCGGCCGTGACAGTATTGAAGAATTTGTTGCTGCAGAGAGTTGGCCGATTTCCTACGGATGGGCCCTACTGAAATTGTTGGATTCAGCGTGAAGTGCCATTTCCCGATTCGGTATTCAGTTGAAAGATGGCCAGAGTGCCGAACAATTCATGAATGAGGTTGAGAAAAAGGTGAATGCCATGATTGGCGAATCCACCATGAATGAATACAAGGCTTATAAGAATTTGGTGAAGCATAAGAGAAGGATCAACCGGGTATTTATAGAAGTTTGCGGTGAAAAATCTTTATGTCTTGTCCCCTGGGTGTTTTTGTGAAAGCTTTAGTTGTTGCCGTGGCCAGCTACTCAGCCGCCCAGAAGAACATCTTCGAAGAAGGGCAAAGGAGATACAGATAAAACGTCCTCTTCTACAGTTCGTCATGAGAGGACTAGATCTCTTGAGTCGAGCAAGCGGAAGCGAAAATCATCTGAAGTCGTTTCGGATGCCGAACTTCAGGCAGCCTCTAGCATCGCTCATTTGAGCCGCAAGAAGACTAACAAGCCTGTGAAGAAAATTGCCATTGCTGAAGTTCGGCGTGTTCCCTCCACCTTTGACGATGACATGATCGTCGAACCCAGCCACAAAGGTTTTTTCTCTTGCCTGTGGCCTGACTTAAGATTCCATGTTCGTAGGCATCGTACTTTTTCAGATGAAGTGGCTGAAGTTCAGACGGAGGTCACGGCGCCTGTTGCTACTGTTACTGCTAATAAAGTTGCTGACCCTCGACCCTCTGATCCCCAAGACAAGGCTTCTCCTGAATTTACCAAGGAACTAGAGATGACTGTTCACCGGGGGGAAAGTCCTATGCAGAGTGTTCCCATGGTGGAGACTCGTGAAGATCTTCCTGAGGGTCAAAACCCTTCTCCCTCAATGATTGCCTTCAACAAAAGTTTTGGTACGTCTTATCGGGGTGAACTACTAAGTGTTGGTTATGAAAAGGCTGATGCGAGAGATGGCACGTCTAAGCTTCTAACATTATGGGACTCATCTAAAATTGTGGATGAAACACGAGAAGGAGCTTCAAAGCAGGCGTCTCCACCACTTATTGGGACTCCTCACCACTCGGGAAAGCAACCCTCTAGTTCCTCAAAGAGAGTTACTGTCGAAACCCTTAGCAGAAAAGGTTCACAAATTGTTTGCCCTTCTTAACTGTAGTCTTATTTTTTCCTGCAACTTCTGAATTTTGAGATTCCTTCCTTATTTTCGGCCTTTTATGAATTTCCAGATTTTGAAGAACTTCTCTGGACGTATCCATCTTCTAGGATCGAAGAATACCAGAGAGCTTACTCCTTAAAGGCTTCACTTCGTGGAAAAATTGCCTCCCAACATTTGGTGGAGTAGGAGGAGGCTACTAAGAAGTTGTCTGAGGACCCCAAGAAGCTGAAACGTGACTTCAACCTGGCCCAAGCTGCGAATGTAGACTTGGAGAAGAAAGTTGCTGAATTGGCTGACGCTTTAAAGAAATGCCAAGACGAAAAGAAAGATCTCGAGAAGCTGCAGACAACTCATGATGATGACTAGAAATTGATCAAAAATCTTCGGAAAGATCATGACAAATCCTCCAGGGCTGCTAAAGATCTTCGAGTTAATAACACCGATCTCGCGAAAACCTTGAGCAGCAAAGAATAGAAGATTCAAGATCTTGAGAAGGTGTTGGCTGATCGAGACAAGGATTCTGCGAGAGAGTTTTCGGAGATGAAGGATAAGTTGAAGCTTTTGTTTGAAGAGTACGAAAAAGCTTTGCGGGAGTTTGGTGTTCTCCCTACTCTACTTCCCCGCTAGTGCGAGTTTTCCGAATTTATGAAATGGATTGACACAGAGTTTAAGGCACTTACTAGAGTTATTTTTAGTGCAAGTGACTTCCCCGCCGCTTTTTCGGTCGAAAGTATCTCGAAGCTCCTTAATGACTTCGATTGTGCTGATCTTGTGAGATTTTGTGAGAAACTTTCCCAATTTCCCGACACTTCGAGCATTTTGAGACTTCGCCTGAACGAAGATGTCTTGGCTATCAAGGCTAAATTTGCAAGGGAATTCTGGTTCGCCAGTGGGAAGGAAGATGCAAAGAACATTGCCCTTACTAAGCTGGATTAGGTTAGTTTATCGAGGACACTGTTGGCTTTTGTAATTTTGCGAACTTTCTATCTTTGGTTTTCTTAGATCCTTTCATTTGTTCTTTTCAGTTGATTCAAGAGGAAACATGAGGAAAAAGCGTCGAGGCACCGGAGTCTTCTTCCGACGATCAGGATAATGAAGACACTGATGATGTCGAAGAAGACTCTGGCGAAGATGGTGATGACGGCAGCAGCAGCGATGATGTTGAGGATGGTTCTGACCATGATAAATCCTCTACAAAGGTTGACATTACTGGATGAGACGCTTGAAAACTTGCCTTTGAGGCAATTTGTAAAAAAACTTGTAAATTCGTGGGTTGTTAACCATTCTCTGAATAATTGTGTTGTAAACTTTTAACCTGCGCAGGTCCTGCAAGGTGGGCCTGCGCAAGATGTGTTACCCTTACGAATTCAACGTGAAAATCAAGTGGTTAGCGGTGAAGCCTGACGGTTGTTTAAGGAGGCTCATCCTGATCGAGACTTTTCCGATTTTTGGCTTGAAGCTTCTCTGAAATTTGTGATATGTAGTTTTGATCTTCCCACATTTTTCTTTTTTGTGAAGGTGATACTCGTGATGCTGCGTCTTCGAGTACTTTGGGTCTTGTGAAGACGGAGCCCCTTAGCTTGAGAACTGATGCATACGATTTCTCTTATGCTAGTGATGTTGTAGAAAAACAATAGTTGCGACCCTGCGCACATTGTCAAGCTTTCACTTTAATTTTGACTGTAATATGTACTTTTACTTGTGTGCGAAATTTTATGTGTAATTAAGGCAATAAAGACATTTTTGTTGATTGAGAAAAAACGTCACCCTTCCCCACCTTGCCGTTTTGCATGCAAAATTTTGTTGCTGTTTAATGGTTAAAAAACTCCTTGTTACTATCTCTTTCTACGAACCTTCTGCACATTACCTCGCAAACTTGAGATCACAACAATTGCGGTACAAGTCGACAAAATTTGTTTTACGAATTTTGTGGACTTTACTTTGGTTGGCATGCTTGCCCGGGTTGATATCGCAACTTTCAGTTGCTTCAACCATCTGGCCTCGTGAATGTTAGGTTTTGTGGAGAATCCAGCCCCTTGGCCACATTGGAATAGACTATTATTGAGTACGACTCGCGATTCATGAAAACTTTTTAACGAAAACATATATATAGCTCGTTAATCGCACTCCTAAATTATTTCCGAACTTATTGTCAAATTATCCCTTCGCGATGGGAGCTATGCCGCAACCTGTTGTTGCCTCGGGCTTGTTTGATGGGAATCCCTTTTACGATGGGATTTAGGACACAACTTATTGTTGTCTCTGGCCTTTCGGTGGGAATCCCTTCAACGGTAGGATTTTGGCCACAACTTATTGTTGTCTTTGGCCTTTCGGTGGGAATCCGTTCAACGGTGGGATTTAGGAGCCCCTTCACGTTCTTTAATTTCTCATAATAGAACTCGGCTATCACTAAGCCTTTCATGAACTTTTTCTTTCACAAGATGGAATTTTGGCTATCACGGAGCCTTTAACGAACTTTCATTTCACACAATGGAATTCTGGCTATCACGGAGCCTTTCACGAACTTTTTCTTTCACATGATGGAATTCTGGCTATCACGGAGCCTTTCACGAACTTTTTCTTTGACCCGATGGAATTCTGGCTATCACGGAGCCTTTCACAAACTTTTCACATGGTTGGGCCCATGAGACACATGATTTGGGGGAAAACTCTTTCCATATATATCACAAAGAGTATTTACATAGGATCCACCTCGTTTAAAACCTTGCCTCTTGATTTAGAGCCCCCTTTGCAAGGAAGAGAGTACGGTCCTCCTTATTCTACGGAAACTGTGAAAAGTAAATGTTTTTGTTCCCGAAACCACTTGTGGTTCAGTTTTTTCGAATTTTTACAGAATGTGAAGTTATGAAAAGAAATGTTGAACAAAAATAAATCTAGCTAACTTCGGGATTCTCAAGGGTAATACCTCTTCAAGCTATCTGCATTCCACGAATACGACAATTCTTCACCGGTTTGGCTTAACAGGCCAAAAGCCCCTTGCATCCTTGTTTCCTTGGCTATGAACGGGCCTTCCCATGGTTCTTGGAGTTTTCTGGGGTTTTCCCAATTCTTCTTTCTTTTTAGGACTAGATCTCCAGTCTTGATGTCTTTTCTGACCACCTTTCTATCCTTCCATGTCTTTGTTCCTTTCCGGAACTTCTTGATATTCTCAGCAGCTTCGAGAATCGTCAATTTGATCATATCTTTCTCTACTTTTTGGTCAACTTTCTCGATTTCTTTTCCTTTCAGCACTCTCGTGCTTTCATTCTTGATTTCTTTTGGGGTCATTGCTTCGGTGCCAAAGAGTAGGCAAAAAGGTGTGAGACTGGTTGCTCTTGACACTGTGGTGTTATGTAACCAGATCACTTTCAGCAATTCATCCGTCCACTTGCCTTTTTTTCTTATCGAACAAGCACTTCTTGATTCCTGAAAATATCAAGATGTTTTCTATTTCAACAGCCCCATTAGACTGTGGGTGGTAAACTGAAGAAAACTTTGCTTGAGTGCCTAGAGTTATGCAATATTCTCTGATGAAATGACAACCGAATTGTTTCCCATTATCTACGCTTAGTTCTCTTGGAACCCCGAATCTACAAATAATGTTTTGCCGAAGAATTTCTGAATTGTCGGTGCGGTGATGTTCACCAAAGCTTTTGCTTCCACCCATTTGGTGAAGTAGTCCACGGCCACTACCGCAAATTTGCGCTTTCCTTGAGCCGTTGCGGTGGTCCGACGAGGTCCATTCCCCACCTTTGCGAGGCCATGATAGTGGAATTAGGTGAACTTGAATGGATGGGAAATTTTGTTGTTTTGTTGTTTTCCGACATGCTTCACATTCCCGAACCAATTTCTTTGCATCTATGTTCATGGTAGGGCATTAGAATCCTTGCTTTATTGCTTTGCCTGCTAGAGCCCTTGTGCCTAAGTGTGTACCGCAGAATCCAATATGGATTTCCTTGAGAAGCTCAAGACCTTTTTCGGAGGTGATGCATCTTAGACATGGTTCGGTGACTCCTGACTTGTATAGCTCTCAATGACTACCGCATAGCCCCTTGCCCTTTGCTTCAATCTTTTTTCCTCCAACCCATCTTGTGGTTCGTAATGACCCCTCAAGTATGCCATGATTTCGGCTCTCCAATCGGAGTCTCCACAACATTCATGATTTTTGGCATTGTTTCCTTGATGGACGGTTTTTTGATGATCTCAGAGAACACATCGGGAAGCATTTCTTGATTTCTAGCTGCTGCTTTGGATAGTTTGTCTGCTTCATTATTGTCATCTCTTGGAATATGTTGCACTGAATAACCCTTCAAGTGCCTTTCCATCTCCCTAACCTTCTCAAGGTAATCATCAACACGGTATTCCTTGCTTCGCTTTCTTTTTCGATATGCTCCTCTATGACTTTGGAGTCTATCTTGATGATGAAGGTCTGCTGGACCAGAGCTTTCATCTTCCTTAATGCCAGAAGTAAGGCTTCATAGTCCGTTGTGTTGTTCATGGAATGTTCGTCATTTGCGAATATGAGTTGAGCGGCATATGTTATGACGACTCTTGTTGGAGATGTTACAACTGCTGAAATTCCAACCACCTTGTGACACCAAGCTCCATCACACTGCACTACCCAAGGTATGAGAATTTCTTCGTCAAGATTATGAGTTGGTGAGGTCCAATCTATGAAGAAGTCTGCCAAGACTTGCGATTTTATCGCGCTTCTTCTCTCAAAGTCTACAGTGTATTCTGATAGTTCAGCGCCCTATTTGATGATTCGGGTGGATGCTTCTTTGTTCGCAAACAAATTGTTAGTGGTTCATTTGTGATGACTCTTATTATGTGACCCTCGAGATAATGTCTTAGTTTCCTCGCTGCCATGACAACTGCATATGCTATCTTTTCCAACTCGAGTAAAAGAGTTTTGACCCCGAAAGAGCTTAGTCATATTCGACAAGTAGTCCTTGAGTTCTTGAAAAGCTTGTTTCTAAGTTTCGGACCATTGAAAGTTCTTCGAGCTTCGAGAAATGCGAACTTCTCTTTGCGGCCCTAGGAATGATCCCGTTGAGAGCGGCAACTCTCCCCCGTCGCCTTTTGCACATCCTTCACCAAAACTCGGGTCTTGCATTTCAATCAGAGCTTTGATTTTGTCGGGATTCGCCTTTATGCTCTTTGTTGAAACGAAACATCTAAGAACTTTTCTCTTGTGAATTCGAAGACACATTTCTCGAGATTCAATCCGAGGTTCGCCGCTCTAAGATTCGCGAAAGTTTCTGCCAAATCGCCAATGTGGTCTCTTCTTTGAACGCTTTTGACTACTATGTCATCAACGTATGCTAAGATGTTCCTCTGAAGTTGAGGGTGAAGAACTATTGCTATCATTCTCGAAAATGTACACCCTGCATTCTTCAACCCCTCTAGATTTTCACGAAACAAAATGTTCCAAAAGGAGTGATGAAGCTCGTTTTCTCTTCATCTTCCGTGCGCACTCTTATTTGGTGATATCCTAAGAACATGTCCATGAGCGAGAGCATTTCATTGTTGGCTGCATCATCCACGATTTTGTCTACCATCTCCAAGGGAAAATCGTCCTTCTGGCATGCCTTATTCAGATCTATGATGTCTACACACATTCTCCATTTTTCGTTCTTCTTCTTCACTAGTACAATGTTGGCTAGCCAGACTGGATACAAGACTTCTCTGATCACTTTCGTGTATTGAAGTCTTTGTACTTCACCTTCTACTGCCTTCACTTTTTCTTCAGACATTTTTCTGAGCCTTTGCTTCTTCGGGGGTATCTTCTCATCTGTTTCGAGGGTGAGCTTGATGATGTCTCTGCCAACACCTTGCAGATCTTTGGCTGACCAGGTGAAGACATCTTTGTTTTTGTTCGGAAATCTTATGAGCTCATTTTCTTCTTCGGGGGTAAGATGAGCCCCTATTGTGATCGCTATGTCATCCCGGTACACTTTCTTGGTTTCACCATCGGCGACTATCTCGATTTTCTCTTTGTCTCGCTTAGCCTCAATGTAAGGCTTTCTCTCTTCTTCGGGAGAATTCAGCTGATATACGTTGGTTTGGCTTGGGTATGGCCCTTTTCTATGTTCCTGGCCTCTTGCTGATCACCAAACACGGTGATGACTCCTTTGGGCGCTGGTATCTTCATGCACAAGAACTGTTGTCTTATGACAGCATCGAATTTATTCATGAATTCTGGAAGGACCGAAACGGCGAACCAGAGGGGGGAGTGAATGGGAGCCGATAAAAATTCTATTCAAGAATTCGGCCTATGAACCCAAATTCACTCGTGCACTTCCGCAAGCTTCTCTTGCCAAGTTAACGTAGCCACTGAAGTGCTACTGAACCTAGGAGCAACACCCGACCAACAGCCTCAACACACACGCAGCGGAAACACACAAGACACGGCTGCTGGTATCCCAAACCGGTCAGGCCGGTTTCTGAAACCGGTCAGGCCGCTTCGTTGGACTTAGGCTCACGCGAGTGGGGAAACCGGTCGGACCGGTTTGGCAAACCGGTCGGACCGATTTTGACCGTAAACTCCCTAAAGACCCCGTACACCTCAAGAGCCTTTCCACATCCGAACAAACGAAGCCATGGAGCAAGCGAGAGACTTCCTTGCTCAAAAACCTTTCTCGACGGCCCACGGGGCGAAACCGGTCGAGCCGGTTTAGGAAACCGGTCGAGCCGGTTTTTGCCCCGGACAAGCCGAGAAGAACACGGCCCGCGGGTCAACTCCCCAAATCCAAACCTCGATCTCCCGAATCCCTCCACGGTCTTGAACAATACTTTGGGGATATTAGGAACACCTCATGAGGAGTCCATAGCCAAGTTTAATCCCACCAAAACTAGTCCGAAAAGGAGGAATCAAGGAAATCCCGCCAAGAGCACTTCCAACACAAGAACTCAAGAAACCCCCAAAATCGAGCACCTTTACCGACGAATTTGGGAGGGGAATCACAGCCCAAAGAACCATGAAGGGTTCCCACAAATTTCCCCCATCAAATCCCCAAGAGAAAGGTCCCGAAAACAACCCAAAGAAATCACCAAGAGAGGGCTCCGAAAATCACCACCAAGAACAACTAGGGAAAACACATCCAAACCTTGAGGAACCACACCGAATCATCTACACATGAAACAAAGGTTCATACAAGGTCTAGCAAGCCGCCCGATATCCACCCTCTCAACAAGATCTCTCCATGAAGCTCGAAGCTAGTCCTATGGAAAACCTAAGGAAAATAGGAAGGAAAATGGGATAACAAATGAGCTAGGGTTCCAAGAGTTGGTCGCCATCCTCTCACCCCTTGGGTTATATGGAGGCTAGCCAAAAGACTAAAATGCCCCTAAAGCCTAAACTAAGATACATGCCCACCAAGGGTACTTTGGGAATTTGTCTTCGTAGCACCATCGGACGGATGCCCGGCGACCGCACTTCGCGTAGCCTTGACGCAAGCCTTGCGATCCCGACGCGTGTCCTCCGCCTTGAAGCTTCCGCGCCCTACGACCCCAAACCGGTCGACCGGTTCTCCAAACCGGTCGGGGCCGGTTTCGGCCGACGACCACGCCCGATCTTCGGCCTCGACTTTGTGGCTCGGCACCGAATAACCCGGTGATTTTCTCGGTGAACCACCGCAAACCCCGCGAACTTCATGTAGCCTCCGCCAATCACCACTCATGACTTGGCTACCATGATGTCCTAGCTCGACCTTGGTTTTGTGACTCAACCAAGAAACTGTCCACCGACTTCATCTTGCTGTTCTTGCCACCATGAGGCCCGCACTCGTCCCCGCTGGCCACCGGGTCCATCGAACGAAGCCTACTTGTCTTCTCCACACTTGGAGGCCTCCTGGCAACGACCTTTCGCGCTTGTTCTTCACCTGCACCAACACAAGTCAAGCGGCAACCTGCACCTGCAATACTTAGCCAAAAATCAGTCCACACAACGTTGTCAATCACTCATCACACAAGGAAGCGACCATCCACCGGTCCTCGAACCACACATGGTCCTCAATTCTCTGCCAAAAATCGCGAGATACGGATGATATATATCAACCACATCGAAAGTGAGAGTTTCTGTTCTGGCATTGTCAAGATCTCCGAAAGATACTGGGAGGGATACATTTCCAACTGGCTTGATTGATTTTCCTCTGAAACCTTGTGATGGATATTCTGGTGGGTGCAACATGTGCTGAGACAAGTTTATCTTCTTGAAGGTTTTCAAGAACAGGATATCTGCTAAACTTCCATTATCTACAAAAAGTTTTCCAATGACCCATGCGGCTATGTTGACCTCGATGACCATGGCGTCATTATGGTTCGTGGTTTTCAATCCGAAATCTTCTTCTCGTGAATGTTATCGGCACTTTGGTCCATTCGGTCGTCGTGTACCGGACCATCATTGATGATTGTGTTCACGGATCCGAAATAGTTGCTTCTCTCGCCTTTTGGTTTTGAACTCTAGAGTTGATCCTCTTGTGATAGGCATGATTGTTCCGAAAGAAGGCAAAGCTTTCGAATTCTGAGTTCTTGAACTAGATTCTGGTTTTGACGGATTGTCAGGTGGTGGTGGTAATATTTCTTGGATTGGTTGCGACTGTTGAATTGATTGAATTGCTTGTGCCTGAGGGTAGAATTGTGGTTGCTGGAATTGCTAGATTGTGACTAGATTTGGTTGAGAATTCATGAACTGGGGTTGCCAGAAACTTGGGCGAAGTTGGTTTGGCATTGTAGAAGCAATATTCATCGTGGCTTTCTCTTGCTGAATTCTAGCAATGTTTTTTCTTGGTTTTTGGCCATCCATCGGTGTTGTGACCTCTTCCATGGTATTGGCAGTAGAAGTATGGATCTCTCGCATTGTGGTTTGTGATTTTCGGGGTCCTCTTCCTCTTCCCCGTCCCCCTGCGTGCAAAGTCTCCTCTTGCGTTTGGTCCGTCATTATGATTAGACTAAGAATTTTCCATGTTGTTGATGTTCCGTGGATTCGGGATTGAGATCTCCAGGTCATGTCTCTGTTGCCTTGTCTAGCTTCATTTCATTCAGCAACTCTTTTCCGATGATCATCGTTGGACATGATGTATTCTTCAAGTTCACGAAAAAGTTCATCAATTGTTTTGGGTTTCTTTCGTGTGAGTTGCGAAGATGTCGGTTTTGGAGTCAGACCCTTGATCAGTGCTTGAATTGTTGTTTTATCATCCGCTTCAGGAATCTGCGATCTCTGCTGCATGAATCTTCTTACGAAATTCCGCAATGACTCTCTGTCTTTCGCTTGCAATTGTAGAGATCCGATGACTCGAGCCGTTGTTTCATGAAATATCCGGAATGCTTGAATAAACTTGGTCTTTAGATCGACCCAACCGTAGATTTAGTGTGGCTGCAACAGAGAATACCAATTCATAACTGGGCCTTCATAGGCAATGATGAATGATTTGGCCAACGCAACATCATCTCCTCCTACTGAATTCACAGCTGATTCATATATCATGAGAAACTGTTTAGAGTTTCCGAAGCCATTATACTTCGGGAGAGAGACCGGTTTGAACTTTGGTGGCCATGGTGCAGTTTGCAGCCCTATGGATAGTGGTGATTCGGGATCCACGAACTGTGAGATTCCATTACCCGCGAAGAATTTTTCTTTCGGGGTTCTTTAGTTTTGACCAGAATTCTGGTGTGGCGAGTCTTGCCACATTGAGTTGTTCTCTTGTTCTTTCATTTCATCAATTTCTCTTTGAATTCATTCAATTTGTTCTTTTGCTTAATTAAGTTTTTCTAGTTTTTTTGAAGCCTTTCTTTTTGCTTGTAGCTGGTTCGTGAATCTTTCTTTCTCTTTCTGTTGTTGCTGTATTTTCTGTTGTACTTCCTCTGGTTCTCTGTCTACAGCCTCATCGTCATCATCATCTTCTTCATGAGCATCTTGTTGTGCGAACTATTCTAGAGTGTGTCTTGTCTTCTCGGCTCTTGCTTTCTAGAGAGCCTTGACTTTTGTCCTTCGTTCCTGATCTATGATGTGCGAAGGTTCCGGAGTATGAGAGATTCCCGTTGTCTTTGTCATGATGGTGCTCCTCTTGGTCGGTCTCGGTGGGAACATGTTTCTTGGACCTCTTCTCTGGTGGCATCGTGAGCGGTTTTTCGGCTAAGCCACGGTGGGCGCCAATGTTGGGGCGATCCGAAAAATCGGATGGAGTCCCGGAACACAAGATCACAAGAACGCAAGATTCAACGTGCAATTCGCGAAAGACAGGGAGATAAAAAATCTCCAAAAAGATCGCTCTCGCCTCAAAAGTTGTGAACCCCGTTACATGTGCCCAAACGCCCCTTTTATAGGGAGACCAAGGGAATTTTTACATCCCGAGAATACCCTCGAATCCAAGGAATATTCCTAGTGTGGACATGTACATGAATGTCTTTTACATCCGGTGATTTACGAGGCTGATTTCACACATTTACAAGCTTGCCACTAGTTCACATTCTAGACCCGGACCTTTGAGATAACGTCTTTGACTTCGCTTCTCTCCGATTCTTGAACCTCTTATTCACAAAAATCACTACTCGTTGTAGTTCTCGATCTACGTGGACTCTAGATTCCAAAACATCGCATGTTCCGAGTTTCTAGAGCTCCGCAAATTCTAGGTTCCGAGACCTTCACAAGTTCCCGATTTTCGCGGTTCCGGATTCCGGGTCTTCGCAGTTCCGCATTCCCGATTTTCGCGAGTTTCAATCATCCCGAACCGGATAGCGATTCACGCGGAGAAGCCGACTTCGGCTATCATTTTGGTACATTACTTGAAAACCTGAAAAACACTTTGAAACCTATCATAATCCCTTCATGAATGTTCCACTTTCACAAAACTGGAGTTCTCATTCCGATAGTGATCTGCGAGCTTATCTCACAAATCTCGGCAAACTCGACGTTTTGAGGGTGTGAGGTTTTTCCCTAATTCCCCAACACGACCTTTGCAAGGTTGCATCTGCGATCTGTGCTCGAGTGCCACGTGGCACAACAGGAAGAACTTGTCTAAACAATCCATTATATCTTGGACAACTTGTCTTTTCGTCTTGGCCACATAATCGCAAATAATTAAAGATGTTGTACGCAAAAGAGCTGTCGTTCCATTTTGTTTAGAAAAGTTACAGACTGTATTATCACCAAGTTTTATTGGGATATTGAACCTTGAATGTGCAGTACACCCGCCAAGCATGATAAAAGCAGCAATACCGGATGTTGCGGTTGCAACAGAATTAATCCCATCAAATTAACCTTGGCAAGTACCGCTTTGTACAAAAACGTTTTGCCGATACCTCCAGGGCCGTCAACGAAAAAACCCGACCTCTCTTATTTATCACACGATCCATAATTGAATTGAAACCAAACGGCTAGTCAAAATTCAACAAACCTATTATATTTAAATCATCCTTGTTGAAAACTACATTTCTCTCTTCGTTAGCTCCCCGTAGTAATCTCTAGTCGCATCGGATATTGCTAGAATTAATTATCGTACATAATTCAATATGTATGTATGTATATATATATATACTAATACTAAATACTAACAAAAATTAAATAATTATTATTAAATAGAATTATTATTATCTTCCTTCATTCTTTATTTTCATAATCATAACCATTATAACACGCATTGTGAAAAAAGTACCTGATTCGTCAAGATGGGGTAGACCAAAATCTTTGATATCCTTCCCCATGGATCACACAATGTCAGCTACATCCCTTAGCACCAACTGTACTACATATGATCATCTCCGTTATTGCGGAGGTAGTCCTCAGCCATCGATTCAAAGTGATTGTCCCAAAGTTTACGTATATCAGCATACTCACAAAAACAGCTATGATAAAAAACATGCGCCTTAATGCGCACGACATTTGAAAATGTGGTGCTTCAGTCATTGCTTCATCAAGCGATCCATCATTGGTAATAAGCCCGAGCTTCTCACAAGCATCTCTAAAAGTAGGACATAAAACACCTCTAACGATTCCGAAGGACTCGTACAATGTCGCACCTCTAAAATGATTTAGAAGAATTCGAAGGTAGTACCGGCACCTTTCGACTTTGGATTAGCATAAACTAACCTTCCAATTTGGAAATGTTGTTTCCTTGGTTTCCAATATTTATCGACTTGACCCATATATAATGTCCCGAAATTCCTTATACCAATATTGACGTGCTTTGGGATCTTCGATGTTCATCTTGAAATATTCGGTTAGCATAGATCGTTAAGAAAGGGCGCGTGCCGCCAACCTCTTCAAGGCTATCTGTATCACTGAAAGGTACCATATGCATTCCAGAGAGGTGCACTTGCATCTAAAGGACGGTGGATACATGTTGTACAATGGAACGCGATATAGTCGATAGAATGCCTCTATCGCAGTAATACATCTTGCTTTTCTGTACTGCTTCACTTCATTTTTTCAATAGGTCCATTGGCCATACCCAATTCAATAGAGAATGAAGAACTATCATGTCCTTTATAAATGTATTTGTATATATTTTTGATAGACTTAATGCCGCCACAAGCCTCGACATTGATATGACAATTATAACGCATCAACAAAATAGGATTGGATGGAACCACCCACCTATTGTCTAACCAATGGTTCCTCATGAATACTTGCCGACCATCATCCCGTCTTCTATATACTAGCTATGCATCTTTCCCTTGCTTCGCGTATGGTAAAAAAACTGTCGTGGATAGTTGAAAGGACACACCCATCAATCATACACGGACACTTTTGATTAAGAGTCCCACAGGGCCGTGTATCATGTGGGTGCATACCAACCTATGAAGATCCGGATATTTGCTTTGATCGGGCATCTCAGGCGATATATACTTATCAAAATCATCGAGTCCGTTGAGCTTAGAAGTTTTCTCCATAATCAATAAAAAGTGTTCATGGGGTAGTCCCTATTTCGAAACTCGTAACATGTGCCAAGGCTGCAACTTTACCAAAATGATCCTTTACGATCATGAAGTCATGAAGATCACATAGGTTAGCATGGTACATGTACATGAATGTCTTTTACATCCGGTGATTTACGGGGCTAATTTCACACATTTACAAGCTTGCCACTAGTTCACACTCTAGACCCGGACTTTTGAGATGATGTCTTTGACTTGGCTTCTCTCTGATTCTCGAACCTCTTATTCACGAAAATCACCGCTCATTGTATTTCCCGATCTACATGGATTCTAGATTCCAGAACTTCGCATGTTCTAGTTTCCAGAGCTTCGCAAATTCTAGGTTCCAGACCTTCGCAGGTTCCCGATTTTCGTAGGTTCCAGATTCCAGGTCCTCGTAGGTTCCAGATTCCTGATCTTCGTAGGTTTCAATCATCCTGAACTGGATAGAAGATTCACGCGGAGAAGCCGACTTCGGCTATCATTTTCAAACATTACTTGAAAACCTAAAAAACACTTTGAAACCTATCATAATCCTTTCATGAATGTTCCACTTTCACGAAACTAGAGTTCTCATTCCGATAGTGATCCAGGAACTTATCTCATGAATTTCGGCAAACCCGACGTTTCGACGGTGTAAGGTTTTTCCCTAATTCCCCAACACGACCTTTGCAAGGTTGCATCCGTGATCCGTGCTCGAGTGCCACGTGGCACAACAGGAAGAACTTGTCTAAACAATCCATTATATCTTGGACAACTTGTCTTTTCGTCTTGGCCACATAATCGCAAATAATTAAAGATGTTGTACGCAAAAGAGTCGTCGTTCCATTTTTTTTAGAAAAGTTATAGATCGTATTATCACCAAGTTTTATTGGGATCTTGAGCCTTGAATGTGCTAGCACCCGCCAAGCATGATAAAAGCAGACAATACCGGATGTTGCGGTTGCAACAGCAATTAATCCCATCAAATTAACCTTGGCAAGTACCGCTTTGTACAAAAACGTTTTGCCGATACCTCCGGGGCCGTCAACGAAAAAACCCGACCTCTCTTATTTATCACACGATCCATAATTGAATTGAAACCAAACAGCTAGTCAAAATTCAACAAACCTATTATATTTAAATCATCCTTGTTGAAAACTACATTTCTCTCTTCTGTTAGCTCCCTGTAGTAATCTCTAGTCGCATCAGTATTTTGCTAGAATTAATTATCATACATAATTCAATATGTATGTATGTATATATATATATACTAATACTAAATACTAACAAAAATTAAATAATTATTATTAAATAGAATTATTATTATCTTCCTTCATTCTTTATTTTCATAATCATAACCATTATAACACGCATTGTGAAAAAAGTACCTGATTCGTCAAGATGGGGTAGACCAAAATCTTTGATATCCTTCCCCATGGATCACACAATGTCGACTACATCCCTCAAGACCAACCGTACTACATATGATCATCTCCGTTATTGCGGAGGTAGTCCTCAGCCATCGATTCAAAGTGATTGTCCCAAAGTTTACGTATATCAGCATACTCACAAAAACAGCTATGATAAAAAACATGCGCCTTAATGCGCACGACATTTGAAAATGTGGTGCTTCAGTCATTGCTTCATCAAGCGATCCATCATTGGTAATAAGCCCGAGCTTCTCACAAGCATCTCTAAAAGTAGGACATAAAACACCTCTAACGATTCCGAAGGACTCGTACAATGTCGCACCTCTAAAATGATTTAGAAGAATTCGAAGGTAGTACCGACACCTTTCGAAATTTGGATTAGCATAAACTAACCTTCCAATTTGGAAATGTTGTTTCCTTGGTTTCCAATATTTATCGAGACTTGACCCATATATAATGTCCCGTAAATTCCTTATACCAATATTGACGTGCTTTGGGATCTTCGATGTTCATCTTGAAATATTCGGTTAGCATAGATCGTTAAGAAAGGGCGCGTCTTTGCAACCTCTTCAAGGCTATCTCGTATCCTTTGAAAGGTACCATATGCATTCCGGAGAGGTGCACTTGCATCTAAAGGACGGTGGATACATGTTGTACAATGGAAAGCGATATAGTCGATAGAATGCGTCTATCGCAAGAATACATCTTGCTTTTCTCATCTTGCTTCACTTCATTTTTTTCAATAGTTCCATTGGCCATACCCAATTCAATAAAGAATGAAGAACTATCATGTCCTTTATAAATGTATTTGTATATATTTTTGATAGACTTAATGCTGCCACAAGTCTCGACATTGATATGACAATTATAACGCATCAACAAAATAGGATTGGATGGAACCACCCACCTATTGTCTAACCAATGGTTCCTCATGAATACTTGTTGACCATCATCCCGTCTTCTATATACTAGCTATGCATCTTTCCCTTGCTGCGTATGGTAAAAAAGCCGTCGTGGATAGTTGAAAGGACACACCCATCAATCATACACGGACACTTTTGATTAAGAGTCCCACGGGGGCCGTGTATCATGTGGGTGCATACCAACCTATGAAGATCCGGATATTTGCTTTGATCGGGCATCTCAGTCGATATATACTTATCAAAATCATCGAGTCCGTTGAGCTTAGAAGTTTTCTCCATAATCAATAAAAAGTGTTCATGGGGTAGTTCCTATTTCGAAACTACGTAACATGTGCCAAGGATGCAACTTTACCAAAATGACCCTTTACGATCATGAAGTCATGAAGATCACATAGGTTAGCATGGTAGACTCTAGCAACAAGGTCGAGTCTATATTGCGGGGTGCCTGTCAGGTAGCAATTGGTTTGTAATTTTTGGCCAATATGGATTGCATGTCATTGTAACAAAAAAAATCGGGACGCCCATACCGTTCTACCAAAGCCACAAGCATCCATAAAACATGAATGAACATCCCCGTCGAATTTGGGAAATCCTTTGACAACACAATACGTTTACCAACCTTTCTAGCATCAAAATCACCGAGTGCCAAGCAATCTATGATACCCCGCAAAATGACAAACCCATATAAAAAACAATTATTTGGTATTTACCTATATAATAAACTACGTGTACCTTACAATTCACACTAACCTGGTATAGATCTACTCGAATAATTTTCCGGTTATCGGGGTTGAGTACCAATCAAGCTGCATTGATTCAATTTTTATGTGCATATCAACAACCCACTTTGGGAAGAGACGTCCGCCACGAAAAAATATATTAATTACACCATCTCGTATTTGCATTAGATAACAATAATACTCCCGAGAGTCGACATGGAGCCTCAAACCAAGTATACATGTTTTCGATCCACGGTAATTTTCCATAAGTAGCGTAATTTCCAATTTATCAATATATTATATATACAAGTGCAAGAAAAGTTGAGAAAAAAGATGCCACCATCTTAGTCATTTTCACCCCCGTCATCGTTATCATGACCACCGTTACCATCTTCATCCACATCCGCATCAATGACTTGTCATGATAAGTAAGTTAGATGGATCTCAAGAAATGTTAATTAAACAGCCGACAAGATTATGTTCTTACCAGAATCTTCAACAGAAGATGTAAGCACTGACACATTCTTTCTCGTCCTTGCATTTTTTGCATTTCCTGCTGACGTTACATTGGACATGCCGGCAACATCATCGGCAAAACAAACAAACATACTATGAATAACAAAACAAACATAAAACATTTCCATTATGTAATGTGAATGTGAATTTAAAATATTAAAACATTTCCATAAAAGGCATACCTTTATTCTTTCTTTTTGTGTATTTTCGTTTTATCCTCGAGAATCGTGGAACGGGATTTTCTTCCAACAACACCTTTTTGTCTTCCCACCCTGTCTCACCACCAGGGTAGAAGAGCGGGTAAGCTAACGAGTCATAGAAACCATGATAAGCATGATTAAAGGTGGCATGCCCGGAATTTGCATAAATCATTATACTCCACTTGAATTTTCGTTGCTCATCCGAACCATCTTGCCATATCACAGCTACCTGGTCCATTGCAGGCGCATTAAACCTCCTTTGATCATAGAAATGCTTGTATTTAATTCAATCTTGTACTCTTCGATATTGCCTGATTTCCCCAGGATTTTGAAATTATGTAGGTATGGATTCTTAGCTACATCGCTCAATATTCAAAGGATCTCCTGGATCAAATTCTAATCAAGATGAGGAGATCTGTTTCTTCTATGCACCATACTCTCATCTGTGTCATAAAAATACATCTGCATGTGGTGTGATCCTTTCCCACCAGGTATTAATTGGTCAATCTTCTGATAAATTTGACCATGTACATTCAATGCATAAATTCTGGTGCCTATGTTTAAATAAAATAAGAGAATCAACGTAAAGTTACTAATATCACAAAAGTAAAATAATGCATACAATTATATATATACCTTTGGGCTGTGGTTGTGCGTTTGTCAACCGTAGCACTGAATGACGTGAACGAAAAATGCGAGTTGAAATAACGTATGTTATTTCTAAAATACTTGGCAACACAATCTGTTTGACTCTCAAATAAATGATGTATTTCAAATGGTAGGTCATGCACATAAATCTAAACATTCCCTTTCATGCAACAAAACACCGGTGTTTCGCTACTGAATCTCAAAGCACCACAATACTCACAATTTGGAGCTTTCCATAGCATGTGATGTTTTTTGGTAAGTCTTTATACACCCATTGGTATGGATCTACTTTATTTACAATAACCACATCATGATCCCAATGTGTGTTGTCTTTTACCACTGTTATTAACCAACAACGAATGTAAAAAGGTTGTAGAATTCACCAAAAATTAAGAATGTTATTGTTATTACATAGGCAATTATGTTATTTACCTTAAATTAAAAATGTTATTACATAAGCAATTATATAAATTACCTTTCTCATAGCTCACTCTCGGATCATCATCTTGCATGTCATCACGCGAACGTTCGTTTGGATTGTTACAATCTAAGTCCTCCTCTACAATATTTTAAATAATAATACAAAACATGAATATATATTATTTAGTCAAGAAACTCACAATAGTTACGAGAGAAAACCTGGTAAGGCAATATCAGGATCGTCCGGCTCCCAAACACCGATTCCTTTTTGATAAAAAATTAATGAAAATTTAATTACTTAATTAACATGGTACCAAGTAATAACCATTTCAGAATTATACATAACTTGGTTGACACATCTTGATGTTGAACGTGTAACCACGCCTGTTGCAACAGACTCATGTGTCCTAGGTGTTGCTGCAAAGTAAATAGAAAAATAATTAATATGTAATATATCTCTATTTATATGTTATAGCTATCTATACTATATATAAACGGTGTCACTAGTCGTGCGCATGTTCACCGGTCGTACGCTCCTCGAGGATGTTCTTGCACCTTTTCGAGGTGCACGGCGTTAGGAAGGACGGGAGCAGGCGGCATAGGGCTTGTGATTGACCCAGGTCTACTCGCACAACAGTGTGCAGTACTCAGACATCGCCACGGGATGGTGCAACAGTAGGTGGTGTCAGGCATTTGGCGTGGCGGGTAGACCGTGGAGCCCGCGTGGTAATGGGGCAATTCTAATGGCCCTATCGGCGGGGAGCGGGTAGAGCGCCTCGGGTTGAGGGGGAATCCTCGAGTGAGGCATGGAAGCTAGTCGAGGGGTGCCAGATCCTCCAGCGAGGCGTCGAAGCTAATAGAGGGATGCCAGACCCTCGAGCGAGGCGTGGAACCTAATTGAGGGGTGCCGGACCCTCGAGCAAGGCGAAAGTTTGTCCACGTGCCGTCCCACCCTTGAGCGAAACGGAGGTTCGCTCGAGGCCGGCGATGCGGGGTTTGGGGACCCGGTTTCCCATATAAATTAATGAAATATTAATTACTTAATTAACCTGGTACCAAATAATAACCATTTAATAATTATACATACCTTGGTTGACACATATTGATGGTGAACGTGTAACCACGCCTGCTGCAATAGACTGTTGTGTCCTACGCGTTGCTGCAAAGTAAATACAAAACTCATTAATATTTAATATCTATACTACAAAGCACTCTAGATATTCAAGTGGTGTATATACAAATAGAATCACACACCTTCGTCGACACTCAAACCGAGTTACTACACGATCGAAAGGGGAAAGAGTTTGTTTCGTCACTACGATTGTATTGTACAAACCCCATTCGTCCCCGAAATTTTGTTATATAAATGTTAGTCATAATAAAATGAAGGAAGCATCAATAGTTGAATGGTCGTACCACCGTCACCATTTCTTTTTGAACGTCTTCTCGTCGTTTTTCGAAGTTCTTACTTCATCCGTTTGACGCTCAAATTTTCTCTTATCTTTCGATTTGGCCTTTTCCAATTGACGACGACGACGTGCATCTATTAATAATGTTAAATTTTAAGAAAAACAAACATACTGGAATTATGAATTTTATAATATATTTACCTGGAACAACATTCTCCGCTCTTGTATATGAATTGTTGCGGTGAAGCCAGCTATCATCGTCACCGTCTAATAAATTCTCGTGTTCAGACAACACAGATCCATTGTTAGTTTGAAAAGTTGCCGCTTCAGAGGCATTCTTTTGTGCGCATATTTCTCTCCTCCTGACGTTTATGATATCCTTAGATGCCGCGTACAACTGACGACGTTGTTCTCTCTTCGAGCATTAGCATCTAACAAAAAAATTTCCAATAGTTATATAGAAATTATAAACACAAAAAAACAAGTTTGAACAATGGATCCGTAGAAAACTCAACTTGCGTTGGGACGAACTAAAACTTGGTTACTCACTTCGAGGCCTTTTGCGCCCCTTAGGCTGAAGTCTAGGTTCATCCAAAATTCTAATTTAAGGGGGGGAGGGAGGCGGCAAGGACTATAAATGACACAATTATCTAATGAAAGGAAAGAAAACAAATAATGGAAACCATTAATCAAAGAGGAAATGAAATGTGGTTATTTGGTGGAACATCAATCCTTCCAAAATGAAAATGTGGGTATAGGAGGCGGGTAAACAAGGCCACCACACCTTCCAAAATGAAAATGTGGGTATAGGAGGCGGGTAAAGAAGGCCACCACACCTTCCAAAATGAAAATGTGGGTACATGGGGTGGGTAGACTTCAGCCAGGTGAGAAAAGAAAGCCAAAATCGCCAAAAGTATTTTCTAACGTCGAGAAAATGGTTCCCCCTTTTCGTCATCCGGAACTACTGATTTTGTGGGCCTTTTGTGACAGGTGGGTCCTCTTGTGTGGGGTAAGGGGGTAGAACTTTTGGTAAAACGTGTTTTCAAAAGAACTCGCTCTTTATATTATAGATTTGTTAGATATGCTCAAGCATATTTCCTCTCAAACAATGGATCACTTTTTTCTTCAACACGTAGCAGAGCTGTGCATCAACATACTAAGAAGAAAAGGTGTTCGAGAACCCAAGATACAGCCAGGTTTTCTAATTTTCTAAGGAAAAAAAAACCTGAGAAAAAAACCCTCAAGAGACAAGCAAGGTACTAATCATGGCCTCGGACCTCCAAAAAGCTTTCCTTCCGTGGAGGTATGAAGGAGGTGAAGGGAGGATGAAGGACCGATTAGGCGACCAGAGAGGGGGGGAGTGAATGGGAGCCGATAAAAATTCTTCTCAAAGGAGATCGAAACTCCAACAAGATGAACTAGCTCGATCGGACACCCAACATCACACGCTCCACACTTCTACCTTCCGTTTGCCAAAACCACGTAGCCACCGAAGTGCTACCGGTCCTAGGAACAAACACTACAAGCGGCCTCGACTCCTACATGAACACGGCGGCGAAAACAACTCGGGAGCCGGGCGACGAAGGGGGCGGTCTAGCCGGGTATGTGGGGCGATTAGACCGCCTCCACCAAGTGACCAAGAGATCCTCCGAAAAGCCTCTTCCGAGCACCAAAACACCCGATGGTTTCACTAGCGAAATCTCGATCAAGGCCAAGGCGGCTATCAAAACATCTTGGCGAAAACCAAAACTTCACCCAATGGCCTAGAGGCGGTTAGATCGGCTACCGGGGGCGGTCTAACCTCCCGTACCCAAGCAAGAAGCTCCGAGCAAGAACTCCAAGCAAACAAAGACGAAAACAACCCGAGATTTCACCCGAACGCTCCTAAGATCAAAGCGAACAAACTCACGAGAGGAAAATCCGGTGAAATCAAAACCTTCACCTAGAAGGCCCAAGGCGGTTAAACCACTCCCCTAGGCGGTTACACCGCCCCTTCCGAATACCTACCCGCGGGTCAACCCTCAACTTCCCATCACCCGATCTCTCGAATCACTCCACAGATTGCGGCGGAACTTTGGGAATAGTTGGGTTACCTCCTAGGCAACCTCTACCTCAAAGGAATCGATCCGAATCGCTCACGGTCAAGAGGAATCGAAGAAATCGAGTTCTTTAGAGCAAGAACTCGAGGAACTCGAAAAGCCACCAAATAGAGTCCGATTCAAAAGAGATTTTGGGGGCAAAGTCACCACCAAAGAGGCACAAAGTCCTCATACATGACACCCAACAAAAACCCCAAGAAATCATCCTCAAAACTCCGCCAGGAAAATCACAACAAAGAGCTCCGAAATCACCACAAAGAAGGATGGGAAAAGCACCACACAACCTTGAGGAACCACGCCGAATCATCTATACATACCATGAAGGTTCGTACAAGGTCTAGCTTGCCACCCGTACATCCATCCCTCTCTTAAGATCTCACATGAAGCTCTCAAGCTAGTCCTAGGGAAACTAGCAAAAAGCGAACGAAAATGGAAAAACAAATGAGCTAGGGTTCAAAGAGTTGGCTGCCATCCACCGATTCAATGAGTATATATGGAGGCACCCAAAAGACTAAACATTTGCCCGAACCAATTGGAACACCTTCCAAATGCTCCTAGGTGCCCAAATCATGCACAAACTTATCCCCCTTGTTGACAATGCATGAATCAAGGCAAAAAATGCGAAAAGTTTCAACATATAGCTTCTCAAATATACAAAATCCATCACAAGGTGTTATACATGTCCAAATGAGCAAGTTAGATACTCTACGGGTTCGTAATGACCTCAACTACATGATCACCATGTTTTAAAACCATTGGACAAGGCTAAAAAGGATTTGAGCAATTTTGCAAAAATTTACCCTCACATGAGCAAAGTCCCGGATATGAGCAAAACATGTCAAAATGGCAAAGCCACACAAGCTTCATGTTAGGACGACCATTCTAATCGTAAGACCATCACAAACACCCACAGGCACCTCATGTCATGTCAAAGCCACTGAGCCATGTGTCTACATGTATATATGAGACTTCTCATTAGTAGGCATCATGCAACGATTTAGCACCCAAAGCAAATTAAATTTAGCACATATGACATGGAAGCACATTTTCCAAGCAACTTCCATTTCATTTTCAGATTCATATCTGGTACATGAAATGTCTTTGCAACAAAAAGGAACTTATGCCCCTCCACAAGATAAAGCATGAGAGCTAAACATTCATGATGACAAATGAGCGTTTGGCCCCATATGATCAAAATAAGCTATCCACCCACAAATTAAGCGTAGCCAAGCCACTAAAACATGTCAAGATCGTATAAAGCCATTTACTCACAAGAGAGCATACATGTGACAATTTTCAAAAACATAGCCATCAACCATGGATATAAATCATGATTTTCAAGAGCTAAGACAATCTAACCATAGCATACCAAACAAGCTTACAAAGAAATACATATCATTCCGTGGTGAACAATGTATATGAAAGAAGCTTTTCCTAACTAATGCATGAAGGACCGAAACGGCGAACGAGAGAGGGTGGAGTGAATGGGAGCCGATAAAAGTTCTATTCAAGAATTCGGCCTATGAACCCGATTTCACTCGTGCACCTCCGCAAGCTTCTCTTGCCGGGTTCACACAGACCACCGAAGTGCTACCGAACCTAGGAGCAAGACCCAACCAACGACCACAAGACACACGCAACGGAAACACACACACGACACGGCTGGGCAGCCCAAACCGGTTAGGCCGTGTACGAAACCGGTCGACCGCTTCTATTGGACTTAGCCTCACGCGGGTAGGGAAACCGGTCGGACCGGTTTGGCAAACCCGATCGACCAATTTTGTCCGAGAATTCCCCAAAGGCCCAAAACACCTCAAGAGTCTTTCCACATCTAAACAAATGAAGCCATGGCGCAACGAGAGACTTCCTTGCTCAAAAACCCTTCTCGACAGCCCACGGGCGAAACCGGTCGACCGGTTTGGGAAACCGGCGAGCCGGTTTTGCACCGGACAGTCGGGAAGAACACGGCTGCGGGAAAAACTCCACCCTTCCACCAATCGATCTCCCCGATTCGTTCCACGGATCAAAGTGAGACTTTGGGGATAGTTGGGGTACCTCGTGGGCAACCCTTGGCTAGAACCTCGGTGCCCAAAACCCACTCAATCAAGAGGAATCGAAAGTCAACCCTCAAGAACACCTCTAACCCTAGAGCTCTGAAACCACCAAAATCGAGCCCCTAAACTTTCGGATTTGGGAGGGGAATCAAAGGCAAAAGAACCATAAAGGGCTCACACGAATTTCACCCATCAAATCCTCAAGAACAAGGCCCCGAAATGACACCGAGAAAAACACCAAGAGAGGGCTCCGAAAATCACCACCAAGAACAACCGGGAACAACACAACAAAGACTTGAAGAACCACGCCAAATCATCTATACATACCAAAGAGGTTCATACAAGGTCTAGCTTGCCGCCCGATTATCCAACCCGCTCACAAGATCTCACCATGAAGCTCTCAAGCTAGTCTTATAGAAATCCTAAGAAAGTAGGAAGGGAAAACAAGAAAGCAAATGAACTACGGTTCGAAGAGATGGTGCCGTCCTCGCACCCCTTGGGTTATATGGAGGCAAGCCGAAAGACTAAAATACCCCTAAAGCCTAAACTAGGATATACACCCACCAAGGGCACTTTGGGAATTTGTCTTCATAACACCATTCGACGGATGCCCGGCGACCGCACTCCGTGTAGCCTCGACGCTAGCCTTGCGATCCCGACGCGTGTCCTCCGCCTCGAAGCTTCCGGTGCCCCGCGACCCAAAACTCCGTCAAACCGGTTCTCCAAACCGGTCGGGCCGGTTTGGCCCGACGCTTGGCCACGCCGGTCTTCGGCCTCGTCTTTGTGGCTCGGCACGAGTAACCAAGTGATTTTCCGGTGAACCACCGCAAACCCCGCGAACCTCGATGTAGCCTCCGCCAATCACCACTCATGACTTGGCTCCACGAAGTCCGGCTCGAACTTGGTTTTGTGGCTCAACCAAGAAACCGTCCACCGACTTCATCTTCTTGTTCTTGCCACCATGCGGCCCGCACTTGACCCCACCGGCCACCGGGTCCCTCTAACGAAGCCTACTTGTCTTCTCCACACTCCGGAGGCCTCACCGCAACGACCTTTCGCGCTTGTTCTTCACCCGCACCAACACGAGTCAAGCCGCAACCCTTGCACCTACAATACTTAGCCAAGAATCGGTCCACACAACGTTGTCAATCACTCATCACACAAGGAAGCAACCATCCACCGGTCCTCAAACCACACATGGTCCTCAATCTTCCCCTTGATGAGTGCATTGACAACACACACATTTGGTAAGCAAAGAGAAAAAGAAAAAGAAAAGAAACGAAAAAAAGAAACTCCAACAAGCGATCGAAAGTCGAGAAATGCAAAGAACAAATCACTTGAAGAAGACAAGTCTCGGACCCCTTAAGCAAGGGCAACGGCTCGACACATCCGAGACAAAACCATGCTCGGGCAAAGAGCACAAACCACCAAAGCATACAAGAGCTCCCCCTGCACATATGGAAACTCCCCCCGAACAAGTGCCAACCCCAGGCACAAACCGTTCGAGCCGGTTCCCAAAACCGGTCGGACCGGTTCCACCAAAACCGGTCGGCCGATTTCACACGAGAGACCTCACCCCCAAAAGCCAAGAAAGCAAAAGAAATGCACAAGCTTCCGCTTGACCCCGGGATAGGTTCCGGGGATGCAATGCAACTTTTCTCCACATTCCTTTCTCCCCCTTGTTGTCAATGCATGAATCAAGGCTCAAATGTGAAAATATGTAACCTAGAGCTTCTCAAGTATATAAAATTCATCACAAGATGCTACACATGTCCAAATGAGAAAGTTAGATAATCTATAGCTTCGTAATGACATCAACTTCATGATTACCAATGTTCACACCCAACGGACGAAGCGAAGATAGAATTGAGCAATTTTGCGAAAATTTACCATCTCATGAGCAAAGTCCTAAACATGAGAAAAACATGTCAAAATGGCAAAGCCACACAAACTTCATGCTAGGACAACCTCTAATCATAAGACCATCACAAGCACCCACAAGCACCTCGGGTCATGTCAAAGCCACCGAGCCATGTGCCTACTTCTATGTATGAGACTTCTCATTGGTAGGCATCATGCAACGGTTTAGCATCCAAAGCAAATTAAATTTAGCACATATGACATTGGAGCACATTTTCCAAGCATTTTACATATCATTATCGGATTCATAATTGGTACATGAAATGTCTTTGCGACAAAAAGGAACTTATGCTCCTCCACAAGATAAAGCAAGAGGGCTAAACATTCATGATGGCAAATGAGCCTTTGGCCCCATATGATCAATAAACTAACTATCCAACCACAAATTAAGCATAACCAAGCCACTAAAACATGTCAAGATCATATAAAGGCATTTACACATGAGAGAGAATATATGTCACATTTTTCAAAAGCATAGCCATCAACCATGGATGTAAATCAAGATTATCAAGAGCTAAGCCAAACTAACCATAGCATACCAAACTAGCTCACACGATCATATATAGCACATCATGGTGAAAAATGTGTATGAGAGAAGCTTTTCCTACAAAATGCATATGAAACAAAATGCATCCAATCTAAGATACAAGGATGCCTATACATCATGTTACATATGCCATGCCAAATGCAAGAAAACACGAGAAGAAAGCTATACATATACTACAAAGGAGCTCCCACACACCCAACTCAAGAAATCAAACACACACCAAGCTCCCCCGCAAACGAGTGAAAGTTGCTTGATCTAGGGGTTTGGTGAAAATATCGTCTAGTTGGTCATGTGTGGGTACATGGATCAAAGCTATCTTCCCTTTCTCAACATTGTCTCTCAGAAAATGATACCTCACTTCTATGTGCTTGGTTTTGGAATGGAGCACTGGGTTCTTTGCAACGCTTATGGCACTGGTGCTGTCACATTGAAGTGGGACATGGGTATACTCCTCACCAAAGTCACTCATGGTGTATGAAATCCAAAGGAGCTGAGAGCAACAACTAGCAGCGGCAACGTACTCTGCCTCGGTAGTGGATTGAGCAACACTCGACTGTTTGCGGGAAGACCAAGACACCAAAGAAGATCCCAAAAACTGGCAAGTCCCAGAAGTGGACTTCCTATCCAACCGACACCCGGCAAAATCTGCAACCGAAAAACCGTGAAGCGCCAAAGAAGAGGACGCGGAGTACCAAAGGACAAAGTCGGGAGTGTGATGCAAGTACCTGAAAATTTGCTTCACCGCTTGCCGATGCGAAGTCCTCGGAGACACTTGAAAACGAGCGCACAGACATACCGAGAACTGGATGTCCGGCCTCGTCGCCGTCAAGTAGAGGAGTGACCCAATCATGCTCTGGTACTCCTTCTGGTCCACGTGTTCACCTTCCTCATCCGCATCAAGAGGCGTAGTCGTACTCATCGGCTTCGTCATAGCCTTGGAATCCTCCATCTTTAATTTTCGCACAATGTCTTTGGTTTACTAAGCTTGGTGCACAAATATTCCATCCTTCGATTGCTTGATTTGTAGCCCGAGGAAGAACTGCAACTCGCCCATCATGCTCATCACAAATTCCCTGCTCATATCCTCTGCAAACCTTGCAACAAGAGAGTTAGACGAGCCACCAAAGACAATATCATCCACGTACACCTGCACAATCAGGATATCTTTGCCCTGCCTAAGTAGAAACAAGGTCTGATCAACCTTCCCCATCTCAAAACCACTCTCAAACAAGAACCCCCTCAACCTAACATACCAAGCTCTAGGCGTCTGCTTCAACCCATACAATGCCTTCCTCAACTTGTACACCCAGTGGGGGTACTTCTCACTCTTAAACCCCGGTGGTTGCCTCACATACACTTCTTGCTCCAACACACCATTTAGGAAAGCACTCTTCACATCCATTTGGTGCAACTTGAACCCTTTACCCACGAAAAAGGCTAGAAGGATCCTAATCGCCTCCAAACGGGCTACAGGAGCAAAGGTCTCCTCGTAGTCGATCCCTCCTTCTGACTGAACCCTTGAGCAACAAGCCTTGACTTGTTTCTCACCACTTCACCTTTCTCTCCCTCTTTGTTCTTCCACACCCACTTTGTACCAATCGACTTACACCCTGGGGAGGGTCAACCAAATCCCAAACCTGATTCCTTTCAAAGTTCTCCAACTCCTCATGCATCGAATTAACCCAATTATGATCAGATAGTGCGTGTCCAATATCTTTGGGCTCAAAAGTAGCAACAAATGTATCATGAGCGAAATGAGAATTGTTTTGAACCCTCGACCGGGTAGTGCGTTCATTCATGTCGCCGATGATCCTTGAAGCTGGGTTATCCACTTGTACTCACCGAGGAGGTTCTCGCCTTGATGCTAGCTCCCCCTCAATTATAGCTTCTCCTCGATCTTGATTTGTCTTCGTAGGTGTAGGAGAGGGTCCGTCCACTACCGTAGTCAAAGTAGTAGGTACATGTTCAGCCGGGGGCACCACACTGCCATCTTCATCGTCTCCATGTTCATGCTCCTCCTCCTGAAAGATCTTCTGGCCAAGCTCATCATCACCTGCACACTCAAAGACAAGCTGACTACGTGGTTGTGTCTCGTCGAAGGTTACCTCGCAAGTCTCCACAATTTGGTTAGTTTCAAGAATGAACACACGATATGCTCTAGAATGAGATGCATAACCAAAGAAAATACCATCGACCGACCTAGCCTCAAACTTATCGAACTTCTTCCCTTTCTTGAGAATGAAACACTTACAACCAAATACATGGAAGTGACTCACCTTGGGTGTGCGACCGTGCATCAACTCTTAGCATGTTTTCTTATTATGCACTCTGAGGTAGATCCTGTTGGACACATAGCACGCGATGTTCACCGCCTCAGCCCAGAACCTTCTTGGAGTCCTATGCTCATCAAGCATCGACCAAGCCATCTCACACAAGGTCCTATTCTTCCTTTCCACAACTCCATTCTGGGGAGGCGTATACGGACTCGAAAACTGATGTTCAAGACCCAAGTCATGGCAAAAGGTTTCAAAACAAGAGTTTCAGAATTCTAAGCCATTATCACTGCGGATTGCTCGTATGGCATCTCCGTGCATCTCATTACTCAACCTCAAAACAAGATCTCGAACAAAACCAAACGTCTCCCCCTTATTCTCGAGAAAGAACACCCACGCATAGCGAGAGTAGTCGTCCACCACAACAAGGACATACCACTTCCCACCTGTGGATCGCACACGAGCTGGGCCAACAAGGTCCATATGGAGCAGCTCGCATGGATTCTCAGTCATCACATCGGTGAGAGGAGGGTGAGAAGAGGCTACCATCTTGGCATGCCTACATGGCGCACAAACCAACTCTTTCTCAAGCCTCAACCATGGCAATCCTCGGACCAACTTGAGTTTACTCAAGCGAGACAAAAGGTCAAAGCTCAAGTGACCCAACTTCCTATGCCACTTCCACAACTCACTCGAAGAACCAGCCAAGAAACAACGCTCAACACCAGAAGACTGAGTAAAATCAGCTCAAAAAACTTGACCCTCGGGAGCGACCATACAGACAAGATCCCCTCGAGAGTCCAAAAGCCCAGAACCACCAGGCCGAAACAACACCTCAAAACCCTCATCCAACAGCTGGGACACAGAAAGCAAATTGTATCCAAGCGATTGAACAAGGGCAACACGCCTGAGAGTTACTTGTCACTCACCTTAATCTCACCTTCTGAAAGCACACGCCCACGCCCATTGTCCCTAAAAGTGATGTACCTCTTCGTCACCACCGGGATGAGACTTGAGAACCACCCCTTGTCTCCGGTCATATGCCTCGAGCAACAAGAGTCAATCAACAAAATGTTCTTCAAGTCTCCCACCTGAAATTTAAAAACGAGCACGTGAGCGAACAAACGACTCGGCACTGGGTTAGTACCAAAAGAGTAAAACCAGTGCCGAGCCATTTGCTCGAAAGTGGGGTTAGCACAAACCAAACCATCTTTCTTATCAAAGCTACCTCCACGAACACCACCCCGGTAACCACTCCGAGGAAACCAACCCTCTCTGCCTGGAGGAGGACCAAAACCACGAAAGGAGAACCATGGATCGTCCCTCCTTTCCATCTTAAATCTACGACTCCTCCCATCCCCGTATTGAGCACGAGAGGGAGAGTGCCTAGCAAACTGACCACCTACTGACTCTCAAGACCAACCATCAGAACCATGACCACCTGAGACAAACCGAGACTCCTCACGAGCACGAAAACCAAACTTGCCACTCTACAGACCCCAAACCGGTCTGACCGGTGTCAAAACCAGTATGACCAGTTTCAAAACCAGTCTGACCGGTTTCACTCCTCCAGCAACACACCCTGCAGCCTTTCGCTCTCCCCAAGCCAGAACTGTTCTCACACTCGCCATAGCTCTGGGCATCTGCACGTGAGGCTCAAGTACACCACTGGAGGGGTGATACTTGTCCTTGTTAGCCCACTCCTTCGCCATTCTCTCCTCTCGCTTCCTCTTGAAGCAAAACTCATCCTTATGGCCATCTCTCCCACAATAGCCACAATGAAACCTCACAAGCTTGGGTTTAGGCTTAGGTTGGGGCTGTTCACTTGGTTTCTCTCCACTCGACTTCTCAACCGGTTTCTCCTCACTAGCCTTCTCAATCTCTTTCCCAACGAACACTTTTCCGAAGTGCTCACAAACTTGATTGACTTTTGGAAATCATTTGTTTGTGGAGGAAACACGGGTGGAGCTGGGGTTGTGTCGAGTCAGTTCCTAAGATTGTTAGGTTTAGGAGGGAAATCATTTTTGTAGTGGGTTTTTGGTGGCTCAGGGATATTCTATCCACTTCCCTCACCAACCTTGTTTGCCCCAAGTCCCTCACCATCCTGCCTCTTGAATGTCTCAATCATTATCCTCAGCTGAGGCTCATGACCAGACAACCAACCCATCAACTTTCTCAACTCATCATTCTCATCCTGCAAACGATCAATATAATATGCAAGTTCCAAATTCTTCAAAGCATGCATTTCACAGGTAGAGCAGGATGTAGGAATTGGTTCTTTCAACTTTGCCTCAAGAGAAACAGTGTAAGCATTTATCACATCAATTTTCGCATGCAAAACAGGGCAAGAAGTGCAAGCACCTAGCAAAGCAGATCTAGACTTAAGCTCAGCCACTTCAACCCTAAGCACATCTAGTTCCTCACACTTATAGGTATGCTTTTCCATAAACAAAGCAAGATCAGCAAGGAAAATAGAGCAATCAGCACATTCAACATCATTAGAAACAACAGGTGAAGCTTTTAGAGAATCAATTTCCAGCTTAGCATACAAATTCTGTGTTTCTAGCTAAGCCACTCTAGTCCTAGCATCCTCGAGTGAAGCTCTAAGCTCTTTCCTCATTTTCTTAGCCTCTCTAAGCATGTCATCAGAATGATGAAGCAAGAAGCCTAGTCGTTCATTCTCCTGACGCAAGAAGGGGAGTTCATCACGCACCTCGTCGTCGGAATCAGAGTCCGAGTCGCTCTGTGTGCTCTTCTTGCTGCTGGAGCTCAGCGCCATGGTGCAGAAGCCGTCTCTAGCGAAGCAGCTAAGCCCGCTCAGGTTCTTGGACAACTTCCTGCTCTTACGACGATCACCTTCATCTTCACTGCTGCTTGAGCTCGAGGTGGAGTACGCGGAACTGGAGTCGACGTCGCTCGCTCCAACCATCGCTCCGGCCTTGCCTCGGCTTGTTCTTGTGCTTGCTCTTGTGGTCGCGCCTCGACCGGTACTTGACATCCGTCCTTGACTTGTGCTTGTAGCCATCCTTGTTCTCGACCATCTCCGGGCAGTCAGAGACGAAGTGTCCCGACTTGCCGCACTGGAAGCATGTTCTCATGTTCCTCCTCATGTTCATCTGGTTCTCGTGTAGCCTCTCGAAGCTCCTCGTCAGCAACGCCAGCTCGTCCTCTCCAAGCACGTCAAACTCCTCATCTGGCATAGACATCAAAAAGGACAAAGAGAACATCCTGGTGGATGGGTTAGTGTTAGCCTTTCCTTTCGAACCACCGACGAGGGCGAAACTATGAGATTCAGTCGGGCCCTCGAGCTTTGCTGTCATGCCCCTATCCACTTCAGCCGAATTGAGCTTCGAGAACAACTCGTTCACCGTCAGAGTGTCATACTTCGCCGACTCCACAATGGCCTCAAACTTTTCGCCCCAAATCGTATGATCCAAAGAGTGTAAGAGCTTGACTGCTCTATCATGATCATCGTATGGGAGCACATCCACATTGGCCCTCATGTTGTTCACCACCACCGTGAACCTCTGAAACAAGGCATCGATGGACTCACCGGGGAGATGAGTGTAGTTCTCGTACTCTCTCCGGTAGGTCGCATACATCCGAGCCTGAACCTGGGCATTCCCAACATGAGCCTCCTTCAACACCAACCAGATTCTACAAGCCAAGTGCTCGGTGTCCACCTGATCGAACTCAGGCTAACTCAAAGTGTAACATCACTGATGTTTGTTTTTGCTTATGACATCACTAGGCCTTAATAATCAAGATTGAGTAGCCTCTAACCATTTTTAACATAGGGAGTCACACTTTTGCACAAAGAACCTTGGTCAACACCCTAATCTGTTGTCAAAGCCCAGGTGCTTCTTAAGGCTGGATTAGTTTTCCTGCGCGTTCTCAAAATTTTCCTATAGAACTTCAAAATCGACCAACAGCAAAGTTCCTTAGTTTTTCTGGGAACACGTTTCATTCCATTGTTGGCATTTCAAATTCAGAGGTTTGAATCCTCAAAAACTCAATCAAAGTCCTGCTGAACAGTTTGACCTATGCATACAAATCTGTAACTTTGAAGAGGATTATCTCCAAATCCGTTGAGAGTTCGACCGGTCGGCCTTAAGGAAAGTTGGAGAGGGTTAACTGGTCTACAACTTTCGTATTTGGCGATTTTGAACTTTAGTTCAAAGTTTTTGAGTTTGATTCGGTCAAAGTGGGGTATATCGAATCAGTTGTGGGCAGGAATGCCAGAGCGCGCCTGCGCGCGCGACGTCGCCCGTCGGCGCCGAGCCGCGCGGCTCACCGGGCCACACCCCGCCGTCGTCCGGTATGCTTTGTCACGGCGAGGGAGACGCGTTGGCTATCGTGGCGGGCCCACGGCCCTGCGCCGCGCGATTGCCCGCGAGCGCGCGCGCCGTCGGCCGGCCGCGCCGTGTGCGCCGTCGCCGTCGCCACGGCCACGCGCGCGCGTGCCCGCGCGCCCCGGGCCTAGCCGGTCGTGCCACGGCGCTGCATGCACGCCTTTAGGCTCCCCCCGACGCTCCACGCAACTCCCCCTCCTCACATTGCTCGGGCGTCGCACCGCGCCGGCTCCCCCGCGTCCGCCGTCGCCACCGCGCCGAGCTCGCCGGTGCGCCCCGCCATCCACCGCCTCTGCTCGAGCCCAAGCTCCACCCTAGCCTCCACACGCACCCCTGGAACGCTCTTGTGCACGCGCATTGGTAACCGACCCGCCAACTCGCTGGCATTGCGGTCGCCACGGCCGTCTGCCGCCCCCCTCGCCGCCGACCCTCGCCGGAGCCGATTCTCGCCAAGCCAACCCCGCCAATCGAATGAGGGTGACTCCAAACCCCACCCAAACCGCTTGCTCGCCGGAGTCCGGCCACCCCTCACTGCCGGCCAGCCTTGCTCTGCCGCCGGGGACCCGATTGTAATCTTAAGTATTCGATCGAGGGGCCTTTCTGCAAAAAGACATCTACAGATTTAGGGTTAACAAGCTGAGCCTTGTAAAATAGATATAAAATCACAGGAAAATCGTAAAATTGCAAACTCAACTGTTCTAGAATCCTTGTGAAGAAACCTAACTTTTCTAGAAAGGAAGTTTTTAAATTTCAGAGTAGTTTTTAAATGATCTTGGATGGATCAGTTTGAGTAAATTTGAAATAACATGAAATGTATAAATGATCTGCATGTGAATTTTGGATATGTTGTCAATAATAGAATTCCTGGCCTTGTGTACAAAGATGGCACTAAAATCATGTGTGAAACTTCAGTTATGAATTTATATTGATTTCAGTCTGTTCTCCATTTATGAATTGTTTAGATTTATCTGTTAGTCAAATGCCTTCCAACATTCTCTTGTAGCTCTGCAATGCTTAGTAGTGTGTGTCATAAATCAGAGATGAATTTTAGGCTTGTGTAAAATGCCCTGCTAATTTTTGGTTGCTATTTTGAGTTAAATTCAAAACCATATTTCTACTGCAGCTATGGATGTGATTTTTGGTGTGTGAGCTAAATATGTCCCTATCATGCTGTGTGCCAAGTTATAGCTTCAGATTCTAAGTATCTTGTGCTTTATGATTTATTCATGCTTCTATCAGCTTAAACTTGTTATTTTTGTCATAATTGCTTGGTAATGATGTTTTGCCTAATTTTTTGTCAGAAATTTATGGTTTGCTATTATGTGCATGCTGGTGAAAGTTTGTGATCAGTTTGGGTATATTCTTTTGCCAGAATTAATTTTCCTAAGTAAACAAGCTTAACATGGGCCAAATAAAGGGAAATCAAACTTGTCTCCGCGTGCAGTTTAAATCCCAAGCTTGAAAATTGTGAAACCATATCCGAACAGCCCCAGAACACTTTAATAAAGTTCACTTAGCTAACGGGCTTAGATGTGCACACAATCACCATGAAACAAGAATGAACTTTCACACCCATCCCTTTGTTCTAGTGAAAAACAGTTAATTGAAAACTTGTTAAGGTGAATATGACCAACAAGAACCCCTGTGTTTATCTCCAAATTCAGAACTGAATTTACCTACTTAAGTTGTATACTCGAATCATAATGCATCTGCATGTCGTATAGAACTTCCTGACGGGAACTACGGTGGTGCGGAGCCTATAGGAGAACCGACTGAGGGAGAAGTGAACGTGGTGGAAGTGCAGCAAGACCCGAACCAAAGTTCGGAGGATCTCGCTTCTGACTTTGCCAGCGAAGGCAAGCCCCGGAGCATAACCTACTTTTGTTAAACTCCTGCAACTTTTCCTTTTATGCAATGTCTGTGCATTTACGTTCAGGAGTTGACTTGAAACCTTAGATCCATGATCCTAGGTTCCTATGTTTAATACTAGCCTATTAGGTCACTAGTTGCCATGCTTAGGACCACGGTAGAAGTCGAGTGATGACCATCACTCGCGAGCTATAGGTCTCTTATGTTGGAATCATAAGATTGTTGAACTTATCTGCTCATGTGGTAAGAGCATGGGACTTACTCCGGTCGGTGGATTTTAGTGGTTAAGCTTTTGAACGTACTAAGCATTTGTCGGGAATGGGACCGGTAAGCCTAGTACTTTCTTCGATCCGGCAAGGGAACTCTCTACCACTACACCGGGAGAGATCCCCGGATACTAGGCGGTGGTGCGTAGGTGGATCCGGACGGTCGGATACCATGGGTGGATAACCTCGTACCGGGGGCCGTACGGACTTGATCCCGGCGGAGGATGGTTGGGAACCGCCTGGTTGGTGTATACCCACCCCTTTGCTTTTATTTGGCATTCTTGGGGTATTCATTCTCCCGTATTTTTAGGTCCACCTTGCAAGGTTACTAATCGATCGATCGTCGGCCTCTCACCGTTATCTGAGACTACTTAACCATTCACTCTATGTCCCTTAATGATGGAATTGAGAAGGAACTTGTATACTTGTTAACATTGTATTGTACAACTTTTGCTTGAATTAGTTGGCTAACCTAGTAATGGTTAAAATAATAGAATGTGAGCTAAAACTTGAAAGTGAGGACATATTCTTTGTTACTTTTCAACAAAATAAACCACCAGCCATAAAGCCTTGCATGTCTAGAGGGTTGGTGATCTTTCTAATCACCCGACGGTTATGTCTTGCCGAGTATTAGTATACTCAACCTTGCTTTTGTTGCTGAATTTCAGGTCATGATCTGTGTGATGATGGCTCTCCGTGGCCTGGTTCTCTCCCACCCGGTTGGGAATACGAGTGGGAGGATGACAGTGCTTAGTGGCATCACAGATGGCCTCGTGTGATGTTACTTATGTCGTGTATTGTTTATTTCCACTGTGTTTCGAACTCTGAACTGTTTACTTTTATGCAAAAGACTTCGATTGTAATAATGAACCTGTGAAGGATGTTATGTAATAACTGGTGACTTGTTTACCTCTGGACTCGCCTTCGTGTGAGTTTGTTGTACAAATGTCGATCGTGTGATGTGAGTGATTTACCGGGTACGACCCGGCAGAGACGACGGGTTACTTCCGTATTATTGCTTAATGACCCAGAGGAGGGGTTTAGGCGATAATGTGGAAGTAATTTGAGCGGTTCTATCAAAGCTGGCATCAGAGCTTGATTTCTACACCAGAGGTCTTGATACACCCTTAACAACATGTTTTAGAATAAAACTTGCTAGAGTAAGGTGTGTGAGGACCATGTGTGGTTCAAGGACCGGTGGATGGTTGCTTCCTTGTGTGATGAGTGATTGACAACGTTGTGTGGACTGATTCTTGGCTAAGTATTGCGAGGTGCGGGTTGCGGCTTGACTCGTGTTGGTGCAGGTGAAGAACAAGCGCGAAAGGTCGTCGCCGGTGAGGCCTCCAGGTGTGGAGAAGACAAGTAGGCTTCGTTCGAGGGACCCGGTGGCCAGCGGGGTCAAGTGCGGGCCGCATGGTGGCATGAACAGCAAGATGAAATCATGGACGGTTTCTTGGTTGAGCCTCAAAACCAAGGTCGAGCCGGGACTACGTGGGAGCCAAGTCATGAGTGGAGATTGGCGGAGGCTACACCGAGTTCGCGGGGTTTCCGGTGGTTCACCGAGAAAACCAGCTTTGGTTACTTGGTTGATCCACAAAGCCAAGGCCGGAGAACCGAAGACGGAGGCTGCGGCGGCTGGGCCGGTCGACCGGTGGGTCCGGCCGGTCGACCGGTGGGGGCCGGTCGGCCGGTGAGGAGCACCGGTCGACCGATGTGCGACGACGCGGTCCGGAATCTTCGAAGCGGAGGACAATCGTCGGGATCGCATGGCTTGCGTCGAGGCTACGCGGGGTGCGGTCGCGGGCATCCGTCCGATGGTGAATGCATCAAGAATTCCAAATCAGCCCTTGAGGGGCTTGTATCCCTAGTTAGTAGTGAGGGGCATTTTAGACATTCGGTTGCCGCCTATATAACCCAAGAGGTGAGAGGTTGGCAGCCAACTCTTGGAACCCTAGCTCATTAGTTTTCCTATTTTCCACCTATTTTCTTTAGGTTTTCTCTAGGACTAGCAAGAGAGCTTCACGGAGAGATCTTGTAGAGAGGGATGGATGATCGGGCGGCTTGCTAGACCTTGTACGAACCTTTTTTTCATGTATAGATGATTCGGCGTGGTTCCTCAAGGTTTGGATGTGTTTTCCCCGGTTGTTCTTGGTGGTGATTTTCGGAGCCCTCTCTCGGTGATTTCTTTGGGTTGTTTTCGGGGCTCTTCTCTTGGGGATTTGATGGGGGAAATTTGTGGGAACCCTTCGTGGTTCTTTGGCACGTGATTCCCCTCCCCAAATCCGTGAGAAAAGGTGCTCGATTTTGGGGTTTCTTGAGTTCTTGGGTTGGAAGTGCTTTCGGCGGGATTTCTTCGATTCCTCCTTTTTGGACGAGATTTGGTGGGATTAAACTTGGCTATGGACTCCTCATGAGGTGTTCACGATATCCCCAAAGTCTTGTTCAAGTCCGTGGAGCGGTTCGGGAGATCGAGATTTGGATTTGGGGGAGTTGACCCCGCGGGTCTTTGTTCATCCCGAGCTGCCCGAGCCACACCGGTCGACCGGTGCTCTTGACCGGTCGACCGGTGCAAGCCCTTGTGGGATTTTGCTCGGGTGAACGTCTTGGTGTGTTGTTGTTGTCCCGTGGTGCTGCTGTTTCGTGTTTGGGTCCGTTTGGTGGTCGGTTGGCTTTGTTTGGTGTCTTGGGGGCTTTCGGGCTGCCATCGGTACGACCGGTGTGTCTCACGGTACGATTGGTGTAGAGCGACTTAGTGGATGTTGCTCGGGTTCACCTACGGGGACCGGTCGGCCGGTGGTGCTCACCGGTCGGCCGGTGTGGGTCTGTAGACTCGAGGTTTGGTTTTCCGCTGCGTTTCTCGGGTCGGAAGGTTGCGTGTTGGCTCCTAGGTCCGGTGGCACTCCGGTGGCTACGTGGGCTTGACCAACCTTGGTAGTGAGTCGGAGACGTGTGTTGGAAGCCGCGTTCATCTTGTTGGAGTTTTCATCTCCTTCGAGAAGAATTTTTATCGGCTCCCATTCACTCCCCCTCTGCGGTTCGCCGTATCGGTCTTTCAAGTGGTATCGAGCCGGTTCGGGTCTTTGTTGACTCTAACCAGTCCAAGATCCAAGGATGGCGTACCGGGGAACGGGGTTCGGGTCCTCCACACTTCGATGGCAAGAACTACCGGATGTGGAGCAAGCGGATGGGTGCGTTCCTCCGCGGAAAGGGTCGGCTTGCTTTGGGATGTCACGGTGGACACGGGCTATGTCCGGCCGATGGATTTCCTTGCTCCGGGGTCGAGGGACACGGATTCGACGCCAACAATAAGGCGGTCAACTACTTGTTTCGTGCTTTGTGTCGGCTCGAGTTCGATCGGGTGCACACCGAGCACTTGGCTTGTAGGATTTGGGCGGTGTTGAAGGAGGCTCATGTTGGGAACGCCCGAGGTTCGAGCACGGTTGTATGCGACCTACCGGAGAGAGTACGAGAACTTCACTCATCTCCCCGGTGAGTCCATCGATGCCTTGTTTCGAGAGGTTCACGGTGGTGGTGAACAACATGAGGGCCAATGTGGACGTGCTCCCGTACGATGATCATGATAGAGCGGTCAAGCTCTTACACTCTTTGGATCGTACGATATGGGGCGAGAAAGTTCGAGGCCATAGTCGAGTCGGAGAGGTATGATACTCCGACGGTGAACGAGTACTGTTCTCGAAGCTCAAGTCGGGCGAGGTGGATAGGGGCATGATTGCCAAGCTCGAGGGATCGGCCCGACTCCCATAGTCTTGCCCTCGTTGGTGGTTCCAAAGGAAAGACTAACTCTAACCCATCCACCGGGATGTTCTCGTTTTCCTCTTTGATGTCTATGCCGGATGAGGAGTTTGATGACCTTGGAGAGGACGAGGGCGGCGGCGTTGACGAGGCGGTTCGAGAGGCTGCACGAGAACCGTGTGAACATGAGGAGGAACACGAGGACTTGCTTCCGGTGCGGCAAGCGGGACACTTCGTCGCCGAGCCGGAGAAGGCCGAGAACAAGGACAGCTACAAGCACAAGCCGAGGATGAACGATGGCAAGTACCGTTCGAGGCGCGACCACAAGAGCAAGCACAAGAACAAGTACAAGGACGAGCGGCGGTCGAGGAAGAAGGAGGGCCGAGGCAAGGCCCGAGCGATGGTTGGAGCGAGCGACGTCGACTCCAGTTCCGCGTACTCCACCTCGAGCTCGAGCAGCAGCGAAGACGAGGGAGATCGCCGCAAGAACAAGAAGTCGTCCAAGAACACGAGCGGGCTGAGCGCCGCGAGAGATGGCTTCTGCACCATGGCGTTGAGCTCCGCAAGCAAGAAGAGCACACGGAAGCGACTCGGACTGCGAGTCCGACGACGAGGTGCGTGATGAACTTCCCTTCTTGCGCCGGGAGAATGAGAGGCTTGGCTCTTTGCTAGATAATCGTGATGACATGCTTAGAGAGGCCAAGAAAATGAGGAAAGAGCTTAGGGCTTCACTCGAGGATGCTAGGACTAGAGTGGGCGAGCTAGAGACACGAGGTGCTTGATAGCAAGCTTGAGATTAATTCGCTTAAGGCTAGCCTGTTGTGTCGATGAGAATGATTGTGCTGATTGCTCCATATTCCTTGCTGATCTTGCTTTGTTTAAGGAGAAGCATGCCTCCAAGTGTGAGGAACTAGATGTGCTTAGGGTTGAAGTGGCTGAGCTTAAGTCTAGACCTACTTTGCTAGGTGCTTGCACTTCTTGCCCTGTTTTGCATGCTAAGATTGATGAGATGCATGCTTACACTAGTTCGCTCGAGGCTAAATTGAAGGAACCCATGCCTACATCTTGCTCTACCTGTGAAATGCATGCATTGAAAAATTTGGAGCTTGCACATTATGTTGACCGTTTGCAGGATGAGAATGATGATTTGAGGAAGTTGATGGGTTGGTTGTCCGGTCACGAGCCTCAGTTGAGGATGATGATCGAGGCCTTTAAGAGGCAAGATGGTGAGGGGCTTGGGGCAAACAAGGTTGGTGAGGGAAGTGGAGAGAATATCCCGGAGCCACCAAAAACCCACCACAAGAATGATTTCCCACCAAAACCTAACCATCTAAGGAACCGACTAGACACAACCCCAGCTCCACCCGTGTTTCCTACACCCACAAATGACCTACAAAAGCCTATCAAGTTTGTGAGCACTTCGGGGAAAGTGTTCTTTGGGAAGGAGAGTGAGAAGGCAAGTGGTGAGAAACCGGTGGAGGGTTTGAGTGGAGAGAAACCGAGTGAGCAGCCACATCCCAAGCCAAAGCCTAAGCTTGTGAGGTTCCATTGTGGCTATTGTGGGAGAGATGGCCATAAGGAGGAGTTTTGCTTCAAGAGGAAGCGAGAGGAGAGAATGGAGAAGGAGTGGGCTAACAAGGACAAGTACCACCCTTCTGATGGTGTACTTGAGCCTCGTATGCAGATGCCCAGGGGCAAGGCGATTGTGCGGACAGTTCGGGCTTGGGGAGAGAAGAAGGCTGTAGGCGGTGCTGCTGTCCAGAGCACACCGGTCAGACCGGTGTGGGGCACCGGTCAGACCGGTGGAGGCCTGGACAGACAGGTGTTCGGTTTTCGAGCTCGTACAGGTGCGAGGGTTGTTTCTGGTGGTCGTGGTTCTGGTGGTTGGGGGCGGAAAGAGTGCGGGTGGTCGGTTGCTAGGCGTTCTCCACCTCGTGCTCAATACGGGGATTGGAGGAGTCGTGGCGGTGAATTGGAGAGAAAGGACGTTCCACGGGCTTTCTTGCGTGGTTTTGGTCCTCCTCCGGGCGAGAGAGGGGTGGTTCCCTCGGGGTGGCTACCGTGGTGGTGTTCGTGGAGGTAGCTTTGGTAGGAGAGATGCTTTGGTTGATGCTAACCCCACTTTCGAGCAAATGGCTCGGCAACGGTTTTCCTCCTTTGGTAATAACCCCGGTCTTTGAGTCGTTTGTTCGCTCACGTGCCTATTTTTGATTTTCGGGTGGGAGACTTGAAGAACATTTGGTTGATTGACTCCGGTTGTTCGAGGCATATGACCGGAGAGACAGGGGGTGGTTCTCAAGTCTCGTCCGGTGGTGACGAAGAGGTACATCACTTTTGGGGACAATGGGCGTGGGCGTGTGCTTTCGAAGGTGAGATAAAAGTGAGTGACAAGATCACTGCGAGGCGTGTTGCTCTTGTTCAATCGCTGGGGTACAATTTGCTTTACGTGTCTCGGTTGTTGGATGAGGGTTTTGAGGTGTTGTTTCGGCCTGGTGGTTCTCGGATTGTGGACTCTCGAGGGGACCTTGTTTGTATGGTCGTTCCCGAGGGTCGGGTGTTCGTGCTGATTTTTCTCAGTCTTCGGGTGTGGAGCGTTGTTTCTTGGCTGGTTCTTCGAGTGAGTTGTGGAGGTGGCATAGGAAGTTGGGTCACTTGAGCTTTGACCTTTTGTCTCGCTTGAGTAAACTCAATTTGGTCCGAGGATTGCCACGTTTGAGGCTTGAGAAAGAGTTGGTGTGTGCTCCGTGTAGGCATGCCAAGATGGTGGCCTCTTCTCACCCGCCTCTCACCGATGTGATGAGCGAGCGTCCATGCGAGCTGCTCCATATGGACCTTGTTGGCCCGGCTCGTGTGCGATGCGGGTGGGAAGTGGTATGTCCTTGTTGTGGTGGATGACTATTCTCGGTATGCGTGGGTGTTCTTTCTCGAGGAGAAGGGGGAGACGTTTGGTTTTGTTCGAGATCTAGTCTTGAGGTTGAGGAACGAGAGGCACGGAGATGCCATACGAGCTATCCGCGGTGATAATGGCTTGGAATTCATGAACTCTCGTTTTGAAACCTTTTGCCATGACTTGGGTCTTGAGCACCGAGTTTTCGAGTCCGTATACACCTCCCCGGAATGGTGTTGTGGAAAGGAAGAACGGGACCTTGTGCGAGATGGCTCGGACGATGCTTGATGAGCATAGGACTCCGAGGAGGTATTGGGGTGAGGCGGTGAATACCGCATGCTATGTGTCGAACGGGATATACCTCAGAGTGCACAAGAAGAAGACATGCTATGAGTTGATGCATGGTCGCACACCCAAGGTGAGTCACTTCCATGTCTTTGGTTGCAAGTGTTTCGTTACGAAGAAAGGCGGGAAGTTGGATAAGTTTGAGGCTAGGTCTGTCGATGGCATTTTCTTTGGTTATGCATCTCACTCTAGAGCATATCGTGTGCTCAATCTTGAAACTAACCAAATCGTGGAGACTTGCGAGGTAACCTTCGACGAGACGAGCCACGTAGTCAGCTTGTCTTTGAGTGTGCAGGTGATGATGAGCTTGGCGAGGAGATCTTTCAGGAGGAGGAGCATGAACATGGTGATGATGAGGATGGCGGTGCGGTGCCCCCGGCTGAACATGTACCCACTACTTCGACTACGATGATGGATGGACCCTCTGCTACACCTACGACGACGAATCAAGAACGAGGAGAAGGCGGATGCCTTGAGGGGAGGTAGCTTCGAGGCGAGAACCTCCCCGGCGAGTTCAAGTGGATCACCCAGCTTCGAGGATCATCGGCGACATGAATGAACGCACTACACGGTCGAGGGTTCGAAACAATTCCCATTTCGCTCATGCTGCATTTGTTGCTTCTTTCGAGCCCAAAGACATTGGACACGCACTATCGATCATAATTGGGTTAACTCGATGCATGAGGAGTTGGAGAACTTTGAGAGGAATCGGGTGTGGGAGTTGGTTGACCCTCCCCCGGGGTGTAAGCCGATTGGTACCAAGTGGGTGTGGAAAAACAAAGAGGGAGAGAAGGGTGAGGTTGTGAGGAACAAGTCGAGACTTGTTGCCCGGGGGGTTCGGTCGGAAGGAGGGGATCGACTACGAGGAGACCTTTGCTCCCGTGGCCGTTTGGAGGCGATTAGGATCCTTCTAGCCTTTTACGTGGCTAAAGGGTTCAAATTGCACCAAATGGATGTGAAGAGTGCTTTTCGAATGGTGTGCTTGAGGAAGAAGTGTATGTGAGGCGACCTCCGGGGTTTGAGAGTGAGAAGTACCCCCACCGGGTGTACAAGTTGAGGAAGGCGGCTGTATGGGTTGAAGCGGCGCCTAGAGCTTTGTATGGCGGGTTGAGGGGGTTCTTGTTTGAGAGAGGTTTTGAGATGGGGAAGGTCGATCGGACCTTGTTTTTGCCGAGGCGAGCGAGAGATATCCGATTGTGCGGGTGTACGTGGATGATATTGTCTTTGATGGCTCGTCTAACTCTCTTGTTGCGAGGTTTGCGGATTATATGAGCGGGGAGTTTGAGATGAGCATGATGGGTGAGTTGCGGTTCTTCCTCGGGCTACAAATCAAGCAATCAAAGGAAGGAACATTTGTGCACCAGGCTAAGTACACCAAAGACATTGTGAGGAAGTTCAAGATGGAGGACTCCAAGGCTATGACGACGCCGATGAGTACGACTACGGCTCTTGATGCGGACGAGGAAGGTGAACACGTGGACCAGAAGGAGTACCGGAGCATGATCGGGTCACTCCTCTACTTGACACGACGAGGCCGGACATACAGTTCTCAGTGTGTCTGTGCGCTCGTTTTCAAGCGTCTCCGAGGACTTCGCATCGGCAAGCGGTGAAGAGAATTTTCAGGTACTTGCGTCACACTCCCGACTTCGTCCTTTGGTACTCCGCGTCCTCTTCTTTGGCGCTTCATGGTTTTTCAGACGCGGACTTTGCCGGGTGTCGGTTGGATAGGAAGTCCACTTCTGGGACTTGCCGAGTTTTGGGTTCTTCTTTGGTGTCTTGGTCTTCCCGCAAGCGGTCGAGTGTTGCTCAATCCACGGCCGAGGCCGAGTATGTTGCCGTCGCTAGTTGTTGCTCTCGGCTCCTTTGGATCACCTACACCATGAGTGACTTTGGTGAGGAGTATACCCATGTCCCACTTCAATGTGATAGCACCGGTGCCATAAGCGTTGCAAAGAACCCGGTGCTCCATTCCAAAACCAAGCACATAGAAGTCGGTATCATTTTACGAGAGACAATGTTGAGAAAGGAAAGATAGCTTTGATCCATGTACCCACACATGACCAACTAGCCGATATTTTCACCAAACCCCTAGATCAAGCAACTTTCACTCGTTTGCGGGGGGAACTTGGTGTGTGTTTGATTTCTTGAGTTGGGTGTGTGGGAGCTGTCTTTTGCCGGTGGTGTCGAGCCCGTTTTGCCTCCCCTTGAGGAGCCGGTTTGTAGCATATGTATAGCTTTCATTTGTGCATTTCTTGCATTTTGGCATGGCATATGTAACATGATGTATAGGCATCCTTGTATCTTAGATTGCATACATTTTGTATCATATGCATTGGATAGGAAAAGCTTCTCTCATATACATTGTTCACCATGGAATGAGATATATGTCTTTGTGAGCTTGTTTGGTATGCTACGGTTAGTTTGGCTTAGCTCTTGATGATCTTGATGAATAATCCATGGTTGATAGCTATGCTTTTGAAAAATGTCACATGTATGCTCTCTCATGTGTAAATGCCTTTACATGCTCTTGACATGTTTGTGTGGCCTTTCTATGCTTAATTTGTGTTTGGATAGCTAGTTTATTGATCTTATGGGGCCAAAGGCTCATTTGCCATTATGAATGTTTAGCCCTCTTGATTTATCTTGTGGAGGAGCATAAGTTCTTTTTTGTCGCAAAGACATTTCATGTACCATTTACAAATCTGAAAATGAAATGAAAAATGCTTGGAAAATATGCTCCCATGTCATTTGTGCTTTGAATTTAATTTGCTTTGGGTGCTAAACCGTTGCATGTTGCCTACCAATGAGAAGTCTCATACATAGAAGTAGGCACATGGCTCGGTGGCTTTGACATGACATGAGGTGCTTGTGGGTGTTTGTGATGGTCTTATGATTAGAATGGCTGTCCTAGCATGAAGTTTGTGTGGCTTTGCCATTTTGATATGCTTTGATCATGTTTAGGACTTTGCTCATGAGAGGCAAGTTTTTCGCAAAATTGCCAAAATCCATCTTAGCTTCGTCCAATGGTTGTGAAACTTGGTGATCATGTAGTTGAGATCGATACGAAGCCGTAGAGTATCTAACTTGCTCATTTGGACGTGTGTAGCATCCTATGTTGAATTTTGTATATTTGAGAAGCTCTAGGTTGAAAGTTTTGCATTTTTGGCTTGATTCATGCATTGCCAACAAGGGGGAGAAGTTTGAGCTTGAAATGGCTTGTTGGACGCGTTTAGAAGGTTTTCAGGTGGTTTTGAGCCATTTCTGGGCTCTATTGTACACCGGTCTGACCGGTGATGAGCACCGGTCTGACCGGTGTGAGTGCTGGTCCTGTACATATGTTAGGCACCGGTCTGACCGGTGGTGATGACCGGTCTGACCGGTGTGAGTGAAGTTGCGGCGGTGCCCCTGTTTCATGTGGTTTCTTGCATGCATTCGTCCGGGGGGAGTTGCATTGGTTCGGGGGGGAGTTTGCATGTGTGCGGGGGAGCTCTTTGAGAGTTTTCGAGCTTTGTTTCGGTGGATTGTGCTCTTTGCTTGAGCTTTGCTTTGTCTAGGATGTGTCGAGCCGTTGCCCTTGCCTAAGGGGTTCGAGACTTGTCTTCTTCAAGTGATCTTGCTCTTTGCCTTTGTTTGGCTTTCGATCGCTTGTTGGAGTTTCTTTTTGTTCGTTTCTTTTCTTTTTCTTTTCTCTCTTGTTACTTTCGTGTGGGTGTTGTCAATGCACTCATCAAGGGGGAGATTGAGGACCATGTGTGGTTCAAGGACCGGTGGATGGTCGCTTCCTTGTGTGATGAGTGATTGACAACGTTGTGTGGACCGATTCTTGGCTAAGTATTGCGAGTGCGAGGTTGCGGCTTGACTCGTGTTGGTGCGGGTGAAGAACAAGCGCGAAAGGTCGTCGCCGGTGAGGCCTCCGGGTGTGGAGAAGACAAGTAGGCTTTGTTCGAGGGACCGGTGGCCGGCGGGGGTCAAGTGCGGGCCGCATGGTGGCATGAACGACAAGATGAAGTCATGGACGGTTTCTTGGTTGAGCATCAAAACCAAGGTCGAGACGGGACTACGTGGGAGCCAAGTCATGAGTGGAGATTGGCGGAGGCTACACCGAGTTCGCGGGGTTTCCGGTGGTTCACCGAGAAAACCACCGGGTTACTTGGTTGATCCACAAAGCCAAGACCGGAGAACCGAAGACGGAGGCTGCGGCGGCACGGACCGGTCGACCGGTGGGTCGGCCGGTCGGCCGACCGTGGGGACCGGTCGACCGGTGTGCGACGACGCGGTCCGGAATCTTCGAAGCGGAGGACACGCGTCGGGATCGCATGGCTTGCGTCGAGGCTACGCGGGGTGCGGTCGCCGGGCATCCGTCCGATGGTGAAGGCATCAAAAATTCCAAATCCGTCCTTGAGGGGCTTGTATCCCTAGTTAGTAGTGAGGGGCATTTTAGACATTCGGTTGCCGCCTATATAACCCAAGAGGTGAGAGGTTGGCAGCCAACTCTTGGAACCCTAGCTCATTAGTTTTCCTATTTTCCACCTATTTTCTTTAGGTTTTCTCTAGGACTAGCAAGAGAGCTTCACGGAGAGATCTTGTAGAGAGGGATGGATGATCGGGCGGCTTGCTAGACCTTGTACGAACCTTTGTTTCATGTATAGATGATTCGGCGTGGTTCCTCAAGGTTTGGATGTGTTTTCCCCGGTTGTTCTTGGTGGTGATTTTCGGAGCCCTCTCTCGGTGATTTCTTTGGGTTGTTTTCGGGGCTCTTCTCTTGGGGATTTGATGGGGGAAATTTGTGGGAACCCTTCGTGGTTCTTTGGCTCGTGATTCCCCTCCCAAATCCGTGAGAAAAGGTGCTCGATTTTGGGGTTTCTTGAGTTCTTGGGTTGGAAGTGCTTTTGGCGGGATTTCTTCGATTCCTCCTTTTTGGACGAGATTTGGTGGGATTAAACTTGGCTATGGACTCCTCATGAGGTGTTCCGATATCCCCAAAGTCTTGTTCAAGTCCGTGGAGCGATTCGGGAGATCGAGATTTGGATTTGGGGGAGTTGACCGCGGGTCTTTGTTCATCCCGAGCTGCCCCGGAGCCACACCGGTCGACCGGTGCTCCCGACCGGTCCGACCGGTGCAAGCCCTTGTGGGATTTTGCTCGGGTGAACGTCTTGGTGTGTTCGTTGTTGTCCCGTGGTGCTGTCTTGTTTCGAGTTTGGGTCCGTTTGGTGGTCGGTTGGCCTGTTCGGTGTCTTGGGGGCTTTCAGGCTGCCATCGGTCTGACCGGTGTGTCTCACCGGTCGACCGGTGTAGAGCCACTTAGTGGAAGTTGCTCGGGTTCACCTACGGGGACCGGTCGGCCGGTGGTGCTCACCGGTCGACCGGTGTGGGTCTGTAGACTCGAGGTTTGGTTTTTCCGCCGCGTTTCTCGGGTCGGAAGGTTGCGTGTTGGCTCCTAGGTCCGGTGGCACTCCGGTGGCTACGTGGGCTTGACCAACCTTGGTAGTGAGTCGGAGACGTGTGTTGGAAGCCGCGTTCATCTTGTTGGAGTTTTCATCTCCTTCGAGAAGAATTTTTATCGGCTCCCATTCACTCCCCCCCCCTCTCCGGTTCGCCGTATCGGTCTTTCGGTGTGTTTTCCAAAGTACGTTAGGGACGCTAAGGATGGTTTAGTCCGAGAGGCCCTAGAGGTTTTTGGGTTTTTTTGGTGGCTAGTTAACTATTGTTTATCTAGACTAACTACCAGCACATTACTTTCAGTCAAGATTTACTTTCTTGTACAACCAAACTAGATGAGCCACGTGTTTTATACGTGTGTTGTTCCGCATCACGGGAATTGCGAGGGTTGATGGAGTGATCAATTCCACGGATCCCATCTTGGCGTCTGTTTGTGAGTTGTGTGTCGCCACATGTTTTATACGTGTGCATTCCGCATGTCGCTCATGCGAGGCAAGAATACACTCCATTCAAACGGAGGGTGTCCGAGGTTGGATTCTGTCCATGCAGCGGCTTGATGCATGGATACCGTTTCTATAGTGAACGGTAATGTATGGGGACGCTTTCATGAGTGCTGGCATGAAAGGTTCGGGATGTTCTGTGATTTTCTGCAGGTACGCTAACCGCGAATCGTTAGGTCCGGTAACTCCTTGGTTTAGCTCTCGACTAGCTATTATAGGGAGAGATTATTTGCCCTGCCACCGGCACTAACTTCGTGTTCGCAAGAATTTGTCTGTGAGGACGCATAGGTGTGCTTGCATCATGTTAAAAATCACAAGTGAACAGCAACCCTACAATTAAAACTTCAAGTCAAGACGTGACCAACAATCTGTCAAAAAGCATGTAAGGTCCAACTAGATATCTTGTTAATAAGCTGCTGGTCTGGGATCATTTTCCCGATCAATATAACAAGTTTTTCTTCAGAAATCATCTAAGAAAAAGGTTCTAAATCTTCCAAAGAGCATACCGTAAAAATTTCATAAAACTTGGTTTAACCAAACTCAAGTTAGGTTTTCTTCCTAAGGTTGTTCTAGCTGTCATTTAGCAGCAGTTCAGTTCTGAAAATTTTAGGCCCCCAAAATCTAGTTTCCAGCAAAAGTGCTAGATACAAAAGTTGCTCTAAATCTTGTTGTGGATCTGCTGTGAAAAAATCAAGAAGTTTGGGTAAAGGAAATGGAAGTTATGCTCTGTTTAGTGCAGTGCTGTTGGCTGGAATTTCTGGGTTACAGCAACCTGAACTTGTAGCTTTTTGGCTATTTTCCTTTCGTTTTTGGCTCGTCTTTTGAATACCAAACTTGTGTCTTAGTATCTCAGAAAGAATCTGGTGAAATTTGGGAATTTTTGGCTCAATAGTTTTTGTGTTACATGCATTTTTGTGCACTGTACAGAATCTGTCATTTCTCAACTCACGCTAACCAGTGGGAGTTTTGTGATGCAGATGGCTGGACGGCTTTTCAAGGAGGTTCGTCCGGACGGTTCAGTCCGTACTAACGGGCTGCACCTTGAGGGTTTTGCCCGCATCTTGTGGGATGCCCTCCGCTCGTCTGGATACCCGATGCCTCCGACGTACGAGGCGATGGAGACCGTGCAGCTGGGAGTGCCCCGCTGCCGTGTTCGGGTGTCTGTGCCGCTCCACCCTGACCACCTGGAGTGGGCCGACCTGAGCACGGACGTGGTGAGCGTCCAGTTGCTGGAGACGCTGGAGGTGGCTGCTTTGGGAGTGCTTAACTCCTTCTGCGCCCAGCACCCTGACGAGGTGTCCACCTCACTGGTGGGACTGCTACCGGCAGTGGACCCCGAGGACCCCGCGTGGAGGCACCGTATGGGGCACATGGCCGACCTTCTGGCCGGCATGCGCCCACTCGACGTGCTGCAGGAGATGGTTCGGCGCGAGGGTGCGCTGTACCGTCTTCAGGCTCTTCGCAGCGCTGCGTCCACCGCGGTGACTGCTACCGCTCTCGACTCCGGCGGAGAGCTGGGAGTGCGCACGCACCACCTGCGCTCTCTCTTTTGGCTACATGGGCCTTGAGAGGGACCTCGCCGAGGCTCGACTGAGGGTTGGGCAGCTGGAGGCCCGTGAGGCCAACTGGGTGGCACGTGACGCTTAGTGGGTCAACATCCTCACTGACCGTCTCCACGCCATCGTGGGACTGCAGGAGCAGCGGGAGCATCAGAGAGAGGAGATGGAGTAGCAGAGAGAGCAGATGGAGCAGCTGAAGGACGAGTGGTTTGTGCACCTCCAGGCACTGATAGATATGGATGGGCAGCTTGAGGCCATGGACCAGGACCTGGAGGCGGCCAACGAGTTGATCCAGGTGTTGCAGCAGCCGGCTCCCCCGCCAGCCCCGGGAGCTATGGAGGGTGACCAGGACGACGCTCAGTCCATGGTGGACGACACCGAGGCTCCGCCGCTGGACCCGATGGTCGAGGGTTCACCTGCTGCTAGTGCCGCCTCGGGCGGTGATGATACTTACTAGATGTTGATAGACTAGTGTCCATACTCATACGGGTGGCCTGATTTTGGTCCGTGAATGGGATAGGCTGACGTAGGATGAGTATTCTTTTGGGTGGCCTGATGCTACCATTGACCACTATGTAACCTAGGGTGAAGACTTGTTGAAAGTTAGGCTAATGTGTTGTAATTAAGTCTGCTAGTGAATGCTGCGGTCTGGATGCAGCAGTATGTGATGGCTGTTTGAACCTCTTTATGGCATGATCTGGGCTGTGAAATGAATACCAAGGTTGTTGGAAATTGCTTTGTGTGCATGCTCGTAAAATTTCAGCCTCGTTGCTTCTACGATTTTGGAGTTATGAATTTTTCTGTAACTCACTGCAGTCTGAAATTTAGATTGGGCAGGCCAGTGGGATTTTAATTTTTCGGGCATGTTAACGTCGAAATTCAGAGTTCGGTTGAATACCAAAGTTGTAGTGAATGAAATTTTTCTGCTACTGACCAAAATTTAGCATCGTTCGATAACCGAGCAGCAAGATATGAATTTTATACGGCAGAGTACTTGACTGTCTTGTTTCTGAAATTTGTGCATGGAGGAAACGCTTTACACATGTTTTTCTTGTTTATGCTTATATTGGCAAGATTATGGATTTGTGGCTAACCTCCATTACCAAATTTTTCAGATGGTGGGAGCAACACGCGGAAATCCCCATGGGTTTGGTGAGGCTAGTGGTAGCAATCTGCCACCACCACCTCCCCCACCGAACATGACGCCTATGGAGACTTTCCTCCTTGCTCAAGCTGATATGATGCGCCAGACACTGCAAAATCAACAACAGATGAATCAGCGGCGCAATGACTAGTTAGAAGAAGATCCTCGAGTGGAAACCTATGCTCAGTTCTCTGCGCTGAAACCGCCTCTTTTTCACAAAGCGGAGGAACCATTGGAGGCTGATGCTTGGCTGCGTGTTATTGAAGCCAAGTTGGATGTTCTCAGCTCGCCATGCTCTGAGGAGAGAAAGGTTAAGTTTGCAGCAATGTATCTCCATGGTCCGGCACTGCTATGGTGGGATCATTTCAAGATGATGCAGCCAAATGGCCATGAGAGCACGTGGGTTGAATTCAAAACTGCATTCAAGAATCACCACATTCCTAAGGGGATGGTGGAGAGGAAGTTAAATGAGCTCTTGAACTTGAGGCAGGGTTCTGACTCTGTATATCAGTACGCCCAGAAGTTCAACAACCTCAGTATGGTGACTACTATGTTGATACTGATGCCAAGAAAATGGATCGCTTTCGCAGGGGTCTTGATCCTGAGCTCTATGAAAAGCTGAACCCCATCAAAACAAACAGTATCATGAGATAGTGGACCTGGCCATATCCCAGGAAGATGCAATGAAGAGGGTGCAGAATGCAAAGAAAAGGAAGGCTGCGTTCAACTCTAACAAGGCACAGCAAAATTTCCAGCGGAACCAACGTTCTGGGCGATGGGTGGCAAAACCTCCCCAAAATCAGCAGCAAGGGAATTTCCGTTCCCCGAATTTTCAGCAGCAGAATGCTAGGCCCAATGCACCCCCACCAGCCCGCACCAACAATGAAGGACGCTGCTACAATTGTGGGAAACCCGGGCATTTCATGAATGCCTGTCCTCAACCCAGGCAGCAGAATCAAGGACGGGGACAACCTCAGAGCAACAAGGACAAAGGGAAGAAGCAGACCGTGCAAGTCAAGCAGGGTCGTCTTAACTTCACCGCGATGGTGGGAATTCCTGAGGGAGCAGCAGTTATGACGGGTACCTTCTCTATCCATGGCAAACCTGTTAAGATTTTGTTTGATTCCGGTGCTACACATAGCTTTATGAACCAAAGTACACAAGTCAACTTGGGTCTAAATGTGTTTCGAGTTAAGAATGAATTTAAGATCGCAACCCCGGGAGGGAAAGTATCCTCCAACACACTAGTCAAGAGTGTCCCGTTGCAGCTAGGTAGCAAGATCTTCCAGACCAATCTCTTAACCTTGGGGTTGGATGGAATAGATGTCATTTTGGGGATGGATTGGATGTCACATCATAAAGTACTCTTGGATATTGCGGAACGAAGGATAGAAATCGCTTCACCTGCTGTAGGTGTCTCAACTCTCTACTTACCTCTGAGGGGATCTGCGGACCCAGCGCCTATGTCTCGATAGCCACAAGCTTAGAGGAGATCCCAGTGGTATGTGACTACCCGGATGTCTTTCCTGATGATTTGCCGGCATGCCACCGGATCAGGACATTGAGTTCGTGATTGAGCTACAACCTGGTACGGCACATATTTCGAAAAGAGCTTACTGTATGCCTCCCAAGGAGCTGGCAGAGCTGAAAACCCAGCGTCAGGAGTTATTGGACAAGGGTTTTATCCGCCCGAGTTCTTCTCCTTGGGGATGTCCAGCTCTCTTTGTCAAGAAGAAAGACGGTAGCTTGAGACTGTGCGTAGACTACCGCCCTCTCAATGCGGTCACCATGAAAAATAAATACCCCCTTCCCCGCATTGACGTGTTGTTTGATCAACTGGCTGGAGCCAAGGTCTTCTCCAAAATTGATCTTAGGTCAGGATATCATCAGATAAAAATTCGGCCTTGTGATATTCCTAAGACTCGCCTTCTTCACACGTTATAGATCGTATGAATATCTGGTTATGTCCTTCGGTCTCACTAATGAACCTCGCCTACTTCATGTACCTCATGAACTCGGTATTAATGATCGAACCGTATAAATTCGTGGTGGTTTTCATCGATGACATCTTGGTCTATTCCAAGAACGAAGAGGAGCATGCGGAACATCTTCGCATTGTTCTTCAACGTTTGAGAGATCATAAACTTTATGCCAAATTCTCAAAATGCGAATTCTGGTTGGATAGTGTCAAGTTCTTAGGGCACACCATATCTAATGAAGGTATAACCGTAGATCCAAGTAAAGTGCAAGCAGTGATGGAGTGGAGACCGCCAAAGTCCGTCCATCAAATTAGAAGTTTTCTTGGATTGGCTGGGTATTACCGTCGTTTTGTCCCGGATTTTTCTAGAATTGCCAAACCTATGACTGAATTATTGAAGAAAGGAGTCAAATTCGTGTGGGACGAGAAATGTGAGAATGCTTTCCAAACTCGAAACGAGTACCTAACTTCTGCCCCAGTGTTAGCTCAACCTGATAACTCCAAGCCATATGAAGTTTACTGTGATGCCTCGGGCACAGGTCTGGGTTGTGTCCTTATGCAAGAAAACCGAGTAATTACCTATGCTTCCCGAGCACTCTGCCCTCACGAGAAGAATTACCCAACTCATGATCTTGAGCTAGCAGCGGTTGTACATGCCTTGAAAATCTAGAGGCATTATTTAATGGGAACTCGTTGCAATATCTACACCGATCACAAAAGTCTCAAGTACATCTTTACCCAAGCTGATTTAAATATGCGTCAAAGGAGGTGGTTGGAACTTATTAAGGATTACGATCTTGAAGTGCACTACCACCCCGGCAAGGCAAATGTAGTTGAGGATGCTCTCAGTCGTAAGAGTCACTGCTACTGCTTATCCGCGGAATCTTATAGGGATACCTTATGTAGCGAGCTCAGTAAATTACGCTTTGAAATTATTCCTCAGGGCATGTTGAATACCATCTCGGTAGAATCTGTCTTGTGGGATAAGTTAGTAATGTCTCAAGCTAGGGACGAGGGAATCAAAACCATCAAACAAAGGTTGTCTCAATATGATCCTAAATACACGTGTTTCCGACAATACACCAATGGTACAGTCTGGTTCGGGCAGCGTCTAGTTGTCCCAGAAGATCCTTCCCTCAGAAAGGAAATTTTGGATGAGGATCATCTCTCCAAATTTTCAATCCACCCAGGGAGTAGTAAAATGTACCAAGATTTGAAAGGGAATTTCTGGTGGTCCAACATGAAGGTCGACATAGCAAAGTATGTTTCTGAGTGTGACACATGCTCTAGAATCAAGGCAAGCCATTTAAAAACAGCGGGTACTCTCCAACCCTTGCCCATACCCTCTTGGAAGTGGGATGACATCAGCATGGATTTTATTGTGGGATTGCCGCTCACATCCAGAAATCACGATTCTATCTGGGTCGTAGTGGATAGGTTAACCAAAACTGGACACTTCATCGCAGTTAACACCACCTACTCAGCCAAAGACTATGCAGAGATATATCTTGACCGCGTAGTGCGACTACACGGAATTCCTAAGACCATCATTTCTGATCGAGGTCCTCAAATTATATCTCATTTTTGGGAACAATTACACGAAAGCTTGGGAACAAAGCTCATCCGTAGCTCCGCCTATCATCCTCAGACGGATGGACAGATGGAAAGAGTCAACCAAATTGTAGAAGACATGCTTCAAGCATGTATCATTCACTTCGACAAGAGCTGGGACAAATGCTTGGCACTGGCAGAATTTTCTTACAATAACAGCTATCAGGCTAGCTTGAAGATGGCACCTTTTGAGGCTCTTTGTGCGCGAAGATGGCACACCCCTTTAAATTGGTCACAAGTAGGAGAGTGAATGTTTTTTGGACCCAATTTAGTTAAAGAAGCTGAGGAGAGAGTCGAAGTAATAAAAGAAAACTTAAAAGCCACACAAATGATACAAAAGAGTTACCATGACAAGGGGAAAACCGTAAGGGAATACCAAGTTGGCGAAAAAGTGTGTTTGAGAGTTTCACCAACAAAAGGGGTACAAAGATTTGGAGTCAAGGGGAAGTTAGCTCAAAGATACATTGGCCCTTATGAAATTACTGAAGTTTGTGGACCCGTTGCTTATCGCATTCGCCTACCCGAGCGGTTTGCTGCCATACACAACGTGTTCCACGTGTCTCAATTGAGAAAGTGCGCCCATGAACCTGAAATGAAGGTTATCAATGAAGCCAACACATGGATACAGCTAGATCTTTCACTAGTGGAACATCCGATGCGGATTCTTGACACAAAGGAGAGGAAGACGAGGAGGAAGTCGGTGACCATGTACAAAGTCTTGTGGAGTCATCATACAAAAGAGGAAGCCACATGGGAAACTGAACACTATCGTAACACTCACTACCCATGGTTCCTGCAAGTTCAGAACCGTAAGTGACCTATCCCTAACCTTTGTTTTTAAAATTCCGATCTCGGGACAAGATCCTTGTTAAGGGGGGTAGGCTGTAACATCCCTGATGTTTATTTTTGCTTATGACATCACCTGGCCTTAATAATCAAGATTGAGTAGCCTCTAACCATGTTTAACATAGGGAGTCACACTTTTGCACAAAGAACCTTGGTCAACACCCTAATCTATTGTCAAAGCCCAAGTGCTTCTTAAGGCTAGATTAGTTTTCTTGCTCGTTCTCAAAATTTTCCTATAGAACTTCAAAATCGACCAACGGCAAAGTTCCTTAGTCTTTCCGGGAACGCATTTCATTCCATTGTTGTCATTTCAAATTCGGAGGTTTGAATCCTCAAAAACTTAGTCAAAGTCGTGCTGAACAGTTTGACCTATGCATACAAATCTGTAACTTTGAAGAGGATTATCTCCAAATCCATTGAGAGTTCGACCGGTCGGCCTTAACGAAAGTTGGAGAGGGTTAACTGGTGTACAACTTTCGTATTTGGCGATTTTGAACTTCAGTTCAAAGTTTTTGAGTTTGAATCGGTCAAAGTGGGGTACATCTAATCGGTTGTGGGCAGGAATGCCGGAGCGCGCCCGCGCGCGCGACGTCGCCCGTCGGTGCCACGCGCGGCGCGGCCGCGCCGCGCCCACACCCTCCTCGCCGTTCGTACGCCGTCACGGCGAGGGACACGCGTTGGCCATCGTGGCCGGGCCAATAGCGTCGCGCGCGCGCGCGCCGTCGGCCGAGCCGCGCCGTGTGCGCCGTCGCCGTCGCCGCGGCCACGCGTCGTGCCCGCGTGCCCGGGCCCGGCCGGCCGCGCCACCTAGCTCGCATGCACGCCTTTAGGCTCCCCCCGACGCCACACGTAACTCCCCTCCCTCACATTGCTTAGGCGCCGCACCGCGCCGCTCCCCCGCGTCCGTCGTCGCCGCCGCGCCGAGCTCGCCGGTGCGCCCCGCCATCCACCGCCTCTCGCTCGAGCCCAAGCTCCACCCTAGCCTCCACACGCACCCCCGGAACGCTCCCGTGCACGCGCATTGGTCGGCCGACCCGCCAACTCGCGAGGCATTGTGGTCGCCGCGGCCGTCCGCCGCCCCCCTCGGCCGCCGACCCTCGCCGGAGCCGATTCTCGCCAATCCAACCCCGCCAATCAACTGAGGATGAGTCCAAACCCCACCCTAGCCGCTTGCTCGCCAGAGTCCGGCCACCCCTCGCCGCCGGCCAGCCTTGCTCTGCTGCCGGGGACCCGATTGTAATCTTAAGTATTCGATCGGGGGGCCTTTCTGCAAAAAGACATCTACAGATTTAGGGTTAACAAGCTGAGCCTTGTAAAATCGATATAAAATCACAGGAAATCGTAAAATTGCAAACTCAACTGTTCTGGAATCCTTGTGAAGAAGCCTAACATTTCTAGAAAGGAAGTTTTTAAATTTCAGAGTAGTTTTTAAATGATCTTGAATTGATTAGTTTGAGTAAATTTGAAATAACTTGAAATGTATAAATGATCTGCATGTGAATTTTAGATATGTTGTCAATAATAGCATTCCTGGCCTTGTGTAGAAAGATGGCACTGAAATCATGTGTGAAACTTCACTTATGAATTTATATTAATTTCAGCCTGTTCTCCATTTATGAATTGTTTAGATTTATTTGTTAGTCAAATGCCTTCCAACTTTCTCCTGTAGCTCTGCAATGCTTAGTAGTGTGTGTCATAAATCAGAGATAAATTTTAGGCTTATGTAAAATGCCTTGCTAATTTATGGTTTCTATTTTGAGTTAAATTCAAATCCATATTTCTACTGCAGCTATGGATGTGATTTTTGGTGTGTGAGCTAAATATGTCCCTATCATGTTGCGTGCCAAGTTATAGCTTCAGATTCTGAGTATCTTGTGCTTTATAATTTATTCATGCTTTTATCAGCTTAAACTTGTTATATTTGTCATAATTGCTTGGTAATGATGTTTTGCCTAATTTTTGGTCAGAAATTTATGTTTTGCTGTTATGTGCATGCTGGTGAAAGTTTGTGATCAGTTTGGGTATATTCTTTTGCCAGAATTAATTTTCCTAAGTAAACAAGCTTAACATGGGCCAAATAAAGGGAAATCAAACATGTCTCCGCGTGCAGTTTAAATCCCAAGCTTGAAAATTGTGAAACCATATATGATGACCATCACGCACGAGCTATTGGTCTATTATGTTGGAATCACAAGATTGTTGAACTTATCTGCTCATGTGGTAAGAGCATGGGACTGACTCCAGTCAGTGGATGTCAGTGGTTAAGCTTTTGAACGTACTAAGCATTTGTCGGGTATGGGACCGGTAAGCCTAGTACTTTCCTGATCCAGCAAGGGAACTCTCTACCACTACACCCGGGAGAGATCCCCAGATACTAGGCAGTGGTGCGTAGGTGGATCCGGACAGTCAGATACCGTGGCTGGATAACATCGTACCAGGGACTGTGGACCTGATCCCGAACTGAGGATGGTTGGGAACCGCCTGGTTGGTGTATATCCCACCCCTTTGGTTTTATTTGACATTCTTGGGGTATGCATTCTCCCGTATGTTTAGGTCCACCTTGCAAGGTTACTAATCGATCGATCATCGGCCTCTCACCGTTATTTGAGACTTCTTAACCATTCACTCTATGTCCCTTAATGATGGAATTGAGAAGGAACTTGTATACTTGTCAACATTGTATTGTACAACTTTTGCTTGAATTAGTTGGCTAACCTAGTAATGGTTAAAAGAATAGAATGTGAGCTAAAACTTGAAAGTGAGGACATTTTCTTTTTTACTTTTCAGTAAAATAAACGACGGTTAAGTCTTGCCGAGTATTATACTCAGCCTTGCATGTCTGGAGGGATGGTGATCTTTCTAATCACCCGACGGTTAAGTCTTGCCGAGTATTATACTCAGCCTTGCTTTTGTTGCTGATTTTCAGGTGATGATCTGTGTGATGATGGCTCTCTGTGGCCTGGTTCTCTCCCACCCGGTTGGGAATACGAGTGGGAGGATGACAGTGCTTAGTGGCATCACAGATGGCCTCGTGTGATGTTACTTATGTCGTGTAGTGTTTATTTTCGCTGTGTTTCGAACTCTGAACTGTTTACTTTTATGCCAAAGACTTGGATTGTAATAATGAACTTGTGAAGGATGTTATGTAATAACTGGTGACTTGTTTACCTCTGGACTCGCCTTCGTGCGAGTTTGTTGTACAAATGTCGATCATGTGATGTAAGTGATTTACCGGGTACGACCCGGCAGAGACGACGGGGTACTTCTGTATTATTACTTAATGACCCAGAGGAGGAGTTTAGGCGATAATGTGGAAGTAATTTGAGCGGTTCTGTCACACAAGGCACGAAACAAGTAGTCGACCGCCTTGTTGTTGGCGTCGAACATGTCCCTCGATCCTGTAGCAAGGAAGTTCATCGGCTGGACATAGCCTGTGTCCACCGTGACACCCCAAAGGATCTGACCCTTTCCGCGGAGGAACGCTGCCATCCACTTACTCCACATCAGGTGGTTCTTTCAATCGAAGTGTGGAGGACTCAAACCCCATTCCTAGTACGCCATCCTTGGATCTTAGACTGGTTAGAGTGAGGACCATGTGTGGTTCGAGGACCGGTGGATGGTCACTTCCTTGTGTGATGAGTAATTGACAACGTTGTGTGGATTGATTCTTGGCTAAGTATTGCAGGTGCAGGTTGCGGCTTGACTCGTTTTGTAGCAGGTAAAGACCAAGCGGGAAAGGTCGTTGCCGGTGAGGCCTCCAAGTGTGGAGAAGACAAGTAGGCTTTGTTCGAGGGACCCGGTGGCCAGCGGGGTCGAGTGCGGGCCGCATGGTGGCACGAACAGCAAGATGAAGTCGGTGGACGGTTTCTTGGTTGAGCCACAAAACCAAGGTTGAGTCGGGACTTCGTGGGAGCCAAGTCATGAGTGGTGATTGACGGAGGCTACATCAAGTTCGTGGGGTTTGCGGTGGTTCACCAGAAAATCATGGGGTAACTCGGCTGAGACACAAAGCCGAGGCCGAAGACCGGGCGTGGCTGTCTGGCCGAAACCGGCCTGACCGGTTTGGAGAACTGGTCTGATCAGTTTGGGGTCGTAGGGCGCCGGAAGCTTCGAGGCGGAGGACACGCGTCGGGATCGCACGACTTGCGTCGATGCTACGCGAAGTGCGGTCGCCAGGCATCCGTCCGATGGTGCTACGAAGACAAATTCCCAAAGTGCCCTTGGTGGGCGTGTATCTTAGTTTAGGCTTTAGGGGCATTTTAGACTTTCGGTTGCCTCCTATATAACCCAAGAGGTGAGAGGATGGCAGCCATCTCTTGGAACCCTAGCTCATTTGTTTTCCTATTTTCCTTCCTATTTTCCTTAGGTTTTCCATAGGACTAGCAAGAGAGCTTCATGGAGAGATCTTGTTGAGAGGGTTGGATGATCGGGCGGCTTGCTAGACCTTGTATGAACCTTCGTTTCATGTATAGATGATTCGGCGTGGTTCCTCAAGGTTTGGATGTGTTTTCCCCGATTGTTCTTGGTGGTGATTTTCGGAGCCCTCTCTTGGTGATTTCTTTGGGTTGTTTTCGAGACTTTTCTCTTGGGTATTTGATGGGGGAAATTTGTGGGAACCCTTCGTGTTTCTTTGGGCTGTGATTCCCCTCCCAAATCCGTGAGTAAAGGTGCTCGATTTTGGGGTTTCTTGAGTTCTTGGGTTGGAAGTTCTCTTGGAGGAATTTCCTTGATTCCTCCTTTTTGGACGAGTTTTGGTGGGATTAAACTTGGCTATGGACTCCTCATGAGGTGTTCCTAATATCCCCAAAGTCTTGTTCAAGTCCGTGGAGCGAATCGGGAGTTCGGTGTTTTTGAGGAAAAAGGTCTCTCTCTAGGGTTCCTAGCCTAAATCATTTTTCTGGTGGTGATGGCTTGATCTTCTTGGGAAGATTCTTTGGGAAAAGCTTCTTTGTGGTGTTGAGAGGCCTTGGTTCAAATTTCGTGATTTTTGGAGGTCGTTTGATCGAGTTTTGCCTTTTTCTCTTCTTCCTCGCGAAGGCTGAAATTTTACTCCGGGCTTTTCTCCGGAAAAAAACCGGAGTATCCGGACTTTTTCTCCGGACTTTTTCTCCGGAAACCCCAGAGACTCCGGGAAAAAGTGCGGAGTATCTGGACTTTTTCTCCAGACATTTCTCCGGACCTTTTCTCCGGAAACCCCGGAGATTCCGGACTTTCTAGTGAGGTTTGCCTAGGCTTGTTCGATTGTGCTTCCGCTTTGTTTCTAAGTTTGCTCTAACTTGTTCCTAGGGTCAGTAGGTCTGTTGTGACTACGTGATCTTGGCAAGTTTGTGTAGAGGTCTTTGGAAGTGACTTTGGGTCTTAAGTCGAGTTCCTGGAGAAGAATTTTTATCGGCTCCCATTCACTCCCCCCCCTCTCTGGTTCGCCGTTTCGATCCTTCAAGTGGTATCTGAGCCGGTTCGGGTGTTTATTGACTCTAACCAGTCTAAGATCCAAGGATGGCGTACCAGGAACGGGGGTCGGGTCCTCGACACTTCGATGGCAAGAACTACCGGATGTGGAGCAAGCGGATGGGTGCGTTCCTCCGCGGAAAGGGTCGGCTTCTTTGGGATGTCACGGTGGACACGAGGCTATGTCCGGCCGATGGATTTCCTTGCTCCGGGGTCGAGGGACGGATTCGACGCCAACAATAAGGCGGTCGACTACTTGTTTCGTGCTTTGTGTCGGCCCGAGTTCGATCGGGTGCACACCGAGCACTTAGCTTGTATGATTTGGGCGGTGTTGAAGGAGGCTCATGTTGGGAACGCCCGAGGTTCGGCACGGATGTATGCCACCTACGGAGAGAGTACGAGAACTTCACTCATCTCCCCGGTGAGTCCATCGATGCCTTGTTTCAGAGGTTCATGGTGGTTGTGAACAACATGAGGGCCAATGTGGACGTGCTCCCGTACGATGATCATGATAGAGCGGTCAAGCTCTTACACTCTTTGGATCGTACGATTTGGGGCGGAAAGTTCGAGGCCATTGTGGAGTCGGAGAAGTATGACACTGCGACGGTGAACGAGCCGTTCTCGAAGCTCAAGTCGGCCGAGGTGGATAGGGGCATGATCGCCAAGCTCGAGGGACCGGGCGATCCCATAGTCTTGCCCTCGTTGGTGGTTCCAAAGGAAAGGCTAACTCTAACCCATCCACCGGGATGTTCTCTTTCTCCTCTTTGATGTCCATGGCGGATGAAAAGTTCGACGAGCTTGGAGAGAACGAGCCGGCGCTCCCCGACGAGGCGGTTCGAGAGGCCGCACGAGAACCGCGTGAACATGAGGAGAAACACGAGGACTTGCTTCCGGTGCGGCAAGCGGGACACTTCGTCGCCGGCCGCCCGAGAAGGCGAGAGAACAAGGACGACTACAAGCACAAGCCGAGGATGGACGGCAAGTACCGTTCGAGGCGTGACCACAAGAGCAAGCACAAGAACAAGTACAAGGACGAGCGACGATCGAGGAAGAAGGAGAGCCGAGGCAAGGCCCGAGCGATGGTTGGAGCGAGCGACGTCGACTCCAGTTCCGCGTACTCCACCTCGAGCTCGAGCAGCAGTGAAGACGAGGGAGATCGTCGCAAGAACAAGAAGTCGTCCAAGAACCTGAGCGGGCTGAGCTGCTTCGCGAGAGACGGCTTCTGCACCATGGCGCTGAGCTCCGGCAGCAAGAAGAGCACACAGAGCGACTCGGACTCTGAGTCCGACGACGAGGTGCGTGATGAACTTCCCTTCTTGCGCCAGGAGAATGAGAGGCTTGGCTCTTTGCTTGATAACCGTGATGACATGCTTAGAGAGGCCAAGAAAATGAGGAAAGAGCTTAGGGCTTCACTCGAGGATGCTAGGACTAGAGTGGCTAAGCTAGAGACACAGGTGCTTGATAGAAAGCTTGAGATTGATTCCCTTAAGGCTAGCCCTGTTGTTTCTGATGAGAATGATTGTGCTGATTGCTCCATATTCCTTGCTGATCTTGCTTTGTTTAAGGAGAATCATGCCTCCAAGTATGAGGAACTAGATGTGCTTAGGGTTGAAGTGGCTGAGCTTAAGCCTAGACCTGCTTTGCTAGGTGCTTGCACTTCTTGCCCTGTTTTGCATGCTAAGATAGATGAGATGCATGCTTACACTAGTTCTCTTGAGGCTAAATTGAAGGAACCCATGCCTACATGTTGCTCTACCTGTGAAATGCATGCATTGAAAAATTTGGAACTTCCACATTACGTTGATCGTTTGCAGGATGAGAATGATGACTTGAGGAAGTTGATGGGTTGGTTGTCCGGTCATGAGCCCCAGTTGAGAATGATGATCGAGGCCATTAAGAGGCAAGATGGTGAGGGACTTGGGGCAAACAAGGTTGGTGAGGGAAGTGGAGAGAATATCCAGGAGCCACCAAAAACCCACCACAAAAATGTTTTTCCCCCAAAACCTAACCATCTTAGGAACCGACTAGACACAACCCCTGCTCCACCCGTGTTTCCTACACCCACAAATGACCTACAAAAGCCTATCAAGTTTGTGAGCACTTCGGGGAAAGTGTTCTTTGGGAAAGGAAGTGAGAAGGCTAGTGAAGGGAAACCGGTGGAGGATTTGAGTGGACAGAAACCGAGTGAGCAGACACATCCCAAGCCTAAGCCTAAGCTTGTGAGGTTCCATTGTGGTTATTGTGGGAGAGATGGCCATAAGGAGGAGTTTTGCTTCAAGAGGAAGCGTGAGGAGAGAATGGCAAAGGAGTGGGCTAACAAGGACAAGTACCACCCTTCCGATGGTGTACTTGAGCCTCGTGTGCGGATGCCCGGGGCAAAGGCGAGTGTGAGGACGAGTTTGGGCTTGGGGAGAGCGGAAGGGCTGCCGGTGGTCCTGCTACCCGGGCCACACCGGTCGGACCGTTGTGGGGCACCGGTCGGACCGGTGCGGGCCGGACAGACGGACGGCTGTTTGGGTTTCGAGCTCGTACGGTGCGAGGGCCGTGTCCCGGTGGTCGTGGTTCGGTGGTTGGGCTGGAAAGGGTGCACGTGGTCGGTTTGCTAGGCGTTCTCCTCCTCGTGCTCAATACGAGGATCGGAGGAGTGGTTCCATAGACAGTTGTTTCCTCGTGAGTTGGAGAGGAAGGATGTTCCACGGGCTTTCTTGCGTAGATTTGGTCCTCCTCCGGGCGAGAGAGGGGTGGTTCCCTCGGGGGTGGTTACCGTGGTGGTGTTCGTGGAGGTAGCTTTGGTAGGAGAGATGCTTTGGTTGGTGCTAACCCCACTTTCGAGCAAATGGCTCGGCTCGGTTTTCCTCTTTTGGTGCTAACCCCATTCTTTGAGTCGTTTGTTCGCTTACGTGCTTATTTTTTAATTTCGGGTGGGAGACTTGACGAGCATTTGGTTGATTGACTCGGTTGCTCGAGGCATATGACCGGAGACAGGGGGTGGTTCTCAAGTCTCGTCCCGGTGGTGACAAGGAGGTACATCACTTTTGGGGACAATGGGCGTGGGCGTGTGCTTTCGGAAGGTGAGATCAAAGTGAGTGACAAGATCACTGCGAGGCGTGTTGCTCTTGTTCAATCGGCGGGGTACAATTTGCTTTCGTGTCCCGGTTGTTGGATGAGGGCTTTGAGGTGTTGTTTCGGCCTTGGTGGTTCTCGGATTTTGGAATCTCGTGGGGACCTTGTCCGTATGGTCGTTCGGAGGGTCGGGTGTTTCGTGCTGATTTTCCCAGTCTTCCGGTGTGGAGCGTTGTTTCTTGGCTGGTTCTTCGAGTGAGCTGTGGAAGTGGCATAGGAAGTTGGGTCACTTGAGCTTTGACCTTTTGTCACGCTTGAGTAAACTCAATTTGGCCCGAGGATTTCCATGGTTGAGGCTTGAGAAAGAGTTGGTTTGTGCTCCGTGTAGGCATGCCGAGATGGTGTCCTCTTCTCACCCGCCTCTCACCGATGTGATGACTGAGCGTCCATGCGAGCTGCTCCATGTGGACCTTGTTGGCCCAGCTCGTGTGCGATCTGCGGGTGGGAAGTGGTATGTCCTTGTTGTGGTGGACGACTATTCTCGGTATGCGTGGGTGTTCTTTCTCGAGGATAAGGGGGAGACGTTTGGTTTTGTTCAAGATCTAGTCTTGAGGTTGAGGAACGAGAGGCACGGAGATGCCATATGATCAATCCGCAGTGATAATGGCTCGGAATTCAGAAACTCTCGTTTTGAAACCTTTTGCCATGACTTGGGTCTTGAACACCAGTTTCGAGCCCGTATACGCCTCCCGGAATGGTGTTGTGGAAAGGAAGAACGGGACCTTGTGCGAGATGGCTAGGACGATGCTTGATGAGCATAGGACTCCGAGGAGGTATTGGGCTGAGGCGGTGAATACCGCGTGTTATGTGTCGAACAGGATATACCTCGAGTGCACAAGAAGAAGACATGCTATGAGTTGATGCATGGTCGCACACCCAAGGTGAGTCACTTCCATGTCTTTGGTTGCAAGTGTTTCATTCGAAGAAAGGCGAGGAAGTTGGATAAGTTTGAGGCTAGGTCCGTCGATGGCATTTTCTTTGGTTATGCATCTCATTCTAGAGCATATCGTGTGCTCAATCTTGAAACTAGCTGTCGGGGACGACCCGAGGGGTCCCCTTAAACAACGGGGAATCCTCACTTAATCCCGGTGTCAAAACACGCTAATCCTAACCGTGCGGGTAACTAACCATGCGGGATACGGCCCGCGCCGGGATCCGGACGGCCCACCGAGACGGCCCGCCGAGATGACCCCTCGAGCGGGCTCCGCCTCGCTCGAGGACGCGCTCCCCCTCGGGCGGGCTCCGCCCCCGTTCGAGGGGCAGCCCTTTCCCTCGAGCGGTCCCGCCCCGCTCGAGGGATCGCACCCCCCCCCTCGAGCAGGTCTCGACTCGCTCGAGGGTTCGCTCCGCCCTCGGCCGGGGCCCGCCACGCTCACGGGCGCGCCCGCACGCGTGCGCCGGCCCCGTACTTGGGCATTTAACGCCCGACGCCACCGGACGGCGCCATCATGCGCCCGGGCTCACGCCCCGGTGCCGCCGCACCAACTCCCCGGGGAGGAGCCCATCCCCGCCACCGTGGGGGATGGACCGTGCGGTACGGCCGGTGACGTCCCGTGACACCATGCGCCCACTACGGTACGGCTAACGCGCCCGACCCTCGAAAAGGGACCGGCGCACCCTCGATTCCACTTTCCCGTGACCCCGCGGAGTTAGGTGAGGGGCGCTAGGCCGGTGGATGGCCATCCCGGCCACCGTAACGCGCGCGGCCGCCGTACCCACGCGTGCGGGCGCACGCCCGACGCCGCGAGCGCACACCCGAACACTTGCAGCAACCACTCCGCCGCCGCGGAGCGCATTGGGAAGGAACGCCATTCCGCCGGCGCTCGTTCCCCGTACCGACCATCATCGGCACCACCCTCGAAGCCTATCAAAGGACGCCACCGCCATCCGCCGCCTTCCTACCCTCGAACCGCCACCGTTGCGGTACGGGGTAGGCCATCATGGCCGGATCGCAGGCGAAGATCGTCCGGACGGCCGCCCACTCTACACCGTAGCGCGACGTGCTCCCTCACGTAGCTAGGTGGCGCGGCGTGCATGTAACCCGTCGCCCCCTTGGCCTATGAAAGGGGGAGGCGAGCCCCCGGCCGCGGGGGGGGGGGGGGGGACGAGTTCGCAGTAGAACACAACACACCGTGCACTTACTCTATTATTCTCCCACAACATCTCCAGCCACTCTCCCAGGGACTTGGAAGCCACGCTTCCTCTCCCGCCTTGCTTGTACTTGCCCCACTACAAGCACCCCCGGTGCCGAGCAATATAGTGCCACGAGCACGCCCCTGTCGGACGTACGGCCCCCTCGGCGGAACCGGGATAAAACCTTGTGTCATTTGTTGCTTGGCATCGACCATTGAGGGATAGACTCGGGCGTTATCTACGGGTTAGTGTCGGGACCATATTCCGCACCGACAGTTGGCGCCCACCGTGGGGCAAACGAGCGCCTAAGGTCATTTCGCCAACTCCCTCCATGGTGATTCGCACTGAGTACCGTAGTACCCGCTACAACATGGGTAGCTCGGACCCTCTCCCGGCCGGGTTCGAGATCCGCTTCGGAGACTTGAACTTCCAGGCCACGGGGAACGGCTATCTCATGCGCCTCACCAATCGTGAGGAGCTTCGCGCGCAGCGCGAGGCCAGGTCCGCTCTGGTCTCCGCCGCACGCACGACACCGGCGCGGCGCCCGCGGGGCACGGATGCGCGGCGTCCGTCGACGCCGCGACGCCGTCGTAGCTCGGGCTACGCTCGCGTCGGGCGCGGTCCGAGCGGCGGCAAGCCGAGCGCGCCGCCGCCCAACGCGGCACGCCCACCGTCACAACGCCCGCCACCGCCCCGGCGGGACCGCGTGCGGTCTCGGACCGCGCATCCCCATCGGGGCCGCGTGGCGCCACGACGGCCCATAACGCCAACGTGAACACGACGATGCGCCGGGTTCCACCTGGCCGCCACGTCTTCGTCGCCGGGGACCCCGCACCTCGGCGACGGACGAGTCATCCCTAGGCTCCGTCGACACGATGCCACCCGCCAACCGCCACGGGTACGCGGAGTGGGACTTCTCCGGCGTGCCGGACCCAGTCGCGTTCAGGCGCTTCCTCGACGCCACGGACTACTGGTTTGGCTGCTCCGACGACTCCAGCACCGGGAGCTACGACCCCACGCGGGAGTGTTGCGCCGTCATCACCAACGACCCGGCTAACGCCGCCGGTGCGGCAGGTGCGGAGACGGGGAAGTCACGCCCGCCCGGGGATAGCCACGCGCCCGGCCGCGGGGCCGAGCGCTCTCCGCCGGGGCCGACGTCGACGCACAGCGGCCCAAGCCCGCGAGCTCGAGGCCAAGCCGGCGGAGGAGTACGGACGGTGCGGCCGCTTCGCGCCTCGATGGCGGGGGGAGGCCTCCGCGCGCGGCGAACGCGCGCGGGGAGCCGGGCCGACAGGTCCGTGACCGCCTCAACCCCGTCCCCAACGTCGACAACGCGGATACTCCACCACGGGCGAGCCAAAAGCTCATCGCCGCCGCGACATTGCTACGCGCCATGCCGGCACCCTCGACCCCCGAGGCTCGAGACATGCACCGCGAGATGCGGACCCTCCTTGAGCAAGCGGCCGTCCGGCGGGCCGAGAGCTCGGCCTCACGCATCCGCCAACGGGGGGGGACGCACGGGGTGATGATCCCGCACCGGAGGCGAACCCTCGGTGCACGTGGGTCAACCCGCTGACCAAGGGCGCACGCCGGCCAAGGAACGGCTCCTCGACACGCGCGGGCGCCGGATGGCGATGCCCGCAACGTCATCAACGCCGAGCGCACCGGCAAGGCGGACGCGCGAGCAGCTAGGGGTTACCACCCTCGAAGGGGTGGACGCTACGACAGCGGTGAGGATCGCTCCCCGACGCCGGAGCCCCCGGGCACCCGTGTGTTCAGCCGGGAGATCCGCACGGCGGCGTTCCCCCAGCGCTTCCGTCAACCCTCGACAATCGTCAAGTACAACGGGGAGACGGACCCCCGCGTCTGGCTCAACGACTACCGCCTAGCTTGTCAGCTGGGCGGGGCCACTAACGACGAAGTGATTATCCGCAACTTGCCCCTGCACCTGGGCGACGCGGCCCGAACATGGCTAGAACACTTTGCCCGCCAGCCAGATCCATAACTGGGACGATCTAGTCCACACGTTCGTGGGCAACTTCCAGGGCACGTACGTGCGCCCTGGGAATTCCTCGGGATCTACGCTCCTGCACGCAGAAGCCGGGCGAGTCGCTGCGGGACTTCATACGGCGCTTTTCCAAGCGCTGCACGGAGCTACCCAGCGTGGCACAGTCCGAGATCGTGCACGCGTTCCTCGAGGGCACCACGTGCGGGACCTTGTGCGCGAGCCGGGACGCGGCCCGCCCATGGACTCGAACGAGCCGTTCGACATTGCCACCGGCTTCGCCTCCGGAGAGGAGGCCGTGGGGGCCATCTTCGACGGCAAGAAGGGCGGGCGCTCCGAGGACACGCCCGCGGAGGGCGGCGGGTCCAAAGAGCCGCGCCGCAACGACAAGCGGGGCAAGAAGGGGGGGAAGAAGCCGCGCCGCGAGGCGCGCGAGCGGGCGCAACGGCGGCAACGCCGAGGCCCTCGGCCGTTGACCCGGCCCGACGGGGCCCTCGACCGGCTCCTCGAGGCCCGGGGGTGTTCGACGACATGATGAAGAAACCATGCCCCTACCACAAGACCTCCGTGAACCACACTCTTGAGCAATGCGACATGCTCAAGAAGTTCTACGGCCGTGCCGCCGCGAAGGAGGCGAGAGGCCAAGAAAGATGGGGGCAATGGCGACGCGGGTGGTTTCCCCGTCGTCGAAAATGTGTTCCTCATCTTTGGGGGACCTACCGTCGACATGTCGACCCGCAACGCAAGAAGGAGCGGCACGAAGTCCTCGCCGCAGAGGGGCACCTCCGGCCTTCCTCAAGCGGTCGGAGGACGCCATCACTTTTAGCCGGGATGATCACCCAAACCGCATCCCGAACCCGGCCAATACACACCGGTGGTCGATCCCATCATTGGGAACGCCCCGGTTTTCGAAGGTCCTTATGGACGGAGGCGGTAGCCTCAATATCCTCTTCGCGCATACATTGCGCCGATGGGGATTGGGCCGGACCAAGCGCGGCCCCGGCACAAAGCCGTTTCACGGCATCGCGCCGGCAAGCGGGTTCAACCCCTCGGGCGGATCGATCCGCCCGTCCGGTTTGGGACCCCCAAGAATTTCCGCAAGGAAACCCTCACCTTCGAGGTGGTGGGATTTAAAGGGGCCTACCATGCCATCCTTGGGCGACCATGCTATGCCAAGTTCACGGCGGTCCCTAACTACACGTACCTGAAGATGAAGATGCCGGGTCCAAACGGCGTCATCACCGTCGGGTCGTCGATCGAGCACGCATTCGACCGTGACGTCGAGTGCGTGGAACATGCGGAGGCACTAGCGCCGGGATGAAGCGCCGGTGAACACGCCGGAGAAGATGGTCAACGACGACCTCGGCCTCCGCCACCAAGCACATCGGCACCTTCGAGGCCGCCGAGCAAACCAAAGGGGTCCCCCTCGACCCGTCAGCCCCCGAGGGCAAGGCGTTGAGGGTCAGCTCGACCCTCGATCCTAAATAGGAAGCAGTGCTCGTCGACTTCCTCCGCGCCAACGCCGACGTCTTCGCGTGGAGCCCCTCGGACATGCCAGGCATCCCGAGGGAGGTCGCCGAGCACTCCCTTGATATCCTGCCTAACGCTCGCGCCGTGCAGCAGCGGCTGCGCCGCTTCGACGAGGAGCGGCGACGGGCGATCGGAGCGGAGCTGCGGAAGCTCCTCGAGGCCGGATTCATCAAGGAAGTGTTCCACCCTACGTGGCTAGCTAATCCTGTGCTTGTAAAAAAGAAAAATGGGAAGTGGAGGATGTGTATAGACTACACCGGTCCTCAATAAAGCATGTCCAAAAGTTCCTTTTCCTTTGCCACGCATAGATCAAATCGTTGATTCTACGGTAGGGTGTGAACTACTCTGTTTCCTTGATGCCTATTCGGGATATCACCAAATAAAAATGAAGGAGTCCGACCAGCTCGCGACTTCGTTCATCACACCGTTCGGGACGTTCGTTACGTCACGGTGCCTTTTGGCCTCGTAAACGCGGGCGCGACATATCGGCGCCGCATGCAAGACGTTTTTGGGGACCATATCGGGCGGACGGTCGAGGCTTACGTGGACGACATCGTCGTCAAGACTAGGAGGACGGACGACCCGGTTGACGACCTTGGCGTCGCGTTCGGTACCGCCTACGGGCAAACGGGGTCAAGCTAAACCCCGAAAAATGTGTCTTTGGAGTGCCGCGGGGCATGCTCCTAGGGTACATCGTCTCACGGCGGGGAATCGAGGCCAACCCCCGAAAAGGTCGCGGCCCTCGAGCGAATGGGTCCAATTCGGGACCTCAAGGGAGTGCGAGAAGGTGTTGGGATGCCTCGCCGCCTTAAGCCGCTTCATCTCGAGGCTCGGTGAGAAGGGCCTGCCCCCTACCGGCCGCTCAAGAAGCACGAGCGCTTCTCTTGGACCGCCGAGGCCCGGGAAGCGCTCGACAAGATGAAGGCGTCTCCGACACACGCCCCAATCCTTACGCCGCCGCGGACGGCGAACCCCTCCAACTCTACGTGGCCGCAACCACCCGGTGGTCGGCGCCGTGATCGTTGTGGAGCGCACGGAGGAAGGGCATGCCTTGCACCGTGCGAGGCCGGTCTACTACATCATCGAAGTCCCGTCGGACACGAAGACGCGCTACCCCCGTGTCCGAAGGCGTTGTACGCGGTAGTCCTCGCGCGGCGCAAGCTCCGCCACTACTTCGAGGCCCACCCGGTTACGGTGGTCTCTTCCTTCCCGCTGGGAGAGATCATCCGCAACCCCGACGCGGCGAGGCGCAATTGCCAAGTGGTCCGCGGAGTTGATGGGCGAGACGCTCGCCTACGCTCCGCGCAAGGCCATCAAGTCGCAAATCCTAGCCGATTTCGTCGCTGAGTGGACGGACACGCAGCTACCGCCCCCTCAGATTCAAGCAGAGTGCTGGACCCTGTTCTTCGACGGCTCGGTGATGAAGACAGGAGCAGGCGCGGGCCTACTCTTCGTGTCACCCCTCGGTGAACACATGCGCTACGCAGTGCGCCTCCACTTCCCCGCATCTAACAATATGGCGGAATACGAGGCCCTCCTCTGCGGCCTCAAAATCGCCATTGAGTTGGGCGTCAAGCGCCTCGACGTGCGAGGGGATTCGCAGCTCGTGATCGATCAAGTCATGAAGAACGCGAGTTGCCACGATGACAAGATGGAGGCCTACCGTAAAGCCGTGCGGGCCCTCGAAGACAAGTTCTACGGCATCGAGCTTAATCACGTACCCCGCCGGTACAACGAGGAAGCGAGATGAGTTGGCAAAAATAGCGTCCGGGCGGATCGCCGTTCCCCCCGAACGTTTTCGTGCGCGACATCGCACGGCCCTCGGTCACCTTCGAGCCCTACCCCTCGAGCGACGGCGGACCCTCGGGGGCTCCCTCGAATCCAGCGGGTGCGGAACCCATGGAAGAGGACCCCTCGAACGAGGCGTACGTACTCTCCCTTCTCGAGGGGTACGGCTCCCACGAGGCCGTCACGATGGACATCGAGCCGGCTCCCGGTCCGGCGGACCGGCGGGAGAAGTACACTGCCTGGATCGCTCGAGGGGAGCTCCCCGAAGACCGGGCCGCGGCCAGGCGCATCGCCGGATGGCCAAGTCATTCACCCTCGTCGACGGCGAGCTATACAAGCGCGCCGCATCGGGCATCCTCCGCCGGTGTATACCCATTCCCGAGGGGCGCGAGCTCCTACGGGACATCCACGCGGGAATGCGTGGCCACCACGCCGCGCCGCGCGCCCTCGTTGGCAACGCGTTCCGCCAGGGGCTTCTACGGCCCACCGCGGTCGCGGGATGTCGGCGAAATAGTGCGCACCGCGAAGGGTGCCGCTCTACGCCCGCAAGACCAATCTGCCCGCTCACGCCCTGCAAACGATCCCCGTAACATGGCCGTTCGCCGTGTGGGGGTTAGACATCGTCGGGCCCCGCGGAAGGCGCCGGGGGGCTTCACCCACCCGCTTGTCGCGATTGACAAATTCTCCAAATGGGTGGAGGTGCGCCCCATCACGAATTTGAGGGCCGAGCGGCGGTCACGTTCTTCACCGACATCGTCTACCGCTTTGGAGTGCCAAACCGCATCATCACGGACAATGGGTCCCGGTTCACGGGCCGGAAGTTTTTGGAGTTTTGCGACAAGTTCCACATCCGCGTGGATTGGGCAGTGTGGCACACCCACGTACCAACGGCCAAGTAGAGCGTGCCAACGGCATGATTCCGCAAGGCCTCAAGCCCCCGAATTTTTGACCAGCTCAACAAATCGGCCGAAAATGGCTCCAAGAACTACCAAAGGTCGTGTGGAGCGTAAGGACAACCCCACGCCGAGCCACCGAGTTCACCCCGTTTTTCCTAGTCCATGGCGCGGAGGCCGTCCTCCCCACGGACCCGGAATATGGATCGCCCGGGGTTCGAGGGTACGACGAAGATGCTAACCGGCGAGCCCGCGAGGACTCGCCGGACCGGCCAGACGAAGTACGCCTCGTGGCGTTGATGCACTCCGCAAGGTATCAACGGCCCTACGACGTTACCAGGCACGCAAGATACGTCGCGGGGATTTCAAAGAAAGGGGATCCGGTCCTAAGGCTACGCCAAGACAGCCGAGGGCGCCACAAGCTATCGCCCCCATGGGAGGGACCCTACGTCGTAGTGAAGGTGCTCAAGCCGGCACGTACAAGCCGGCCAACGAGGACGGCGAAGAACTTACCAACGCTTGGAACATCCAACGACTACGTCGCTTCTACCCTTAGCTAGGATTTCCAAGTATTTTCTCGTTGTAAGAACGCATGGCCAACACCCCGCTTGGTGTCACCTATGTAAATACTCCAAGTCTAATAAAAGGGCAACTCGGCTTTCCCCCGAAACCCAAGTTACCCTTGGGGGCTACGCGGGGGGCACCCCCCCCCAAATGGTCCCATTTTTCCGCGCAAAAAACGTAACAACACGCACTAAGTTTGTTTCCTACTTCAACCTCGAGCCATGATTCGAACAGGCGCAGTGGCACAGCCGGAAGGAGCATGCGAGCCGAGACACGCCCTACGCCGCGTGGCTATGGCCCGTCTCTCTCGCCTCCAACCCAGCGGGCCCCCTGCGAAAAAACGAACTCCCCTAACTAGGATCTACTCAGGAAGAAGGAGAAACAAAAGGCGTAATAAGCAAACAACTTCATTTACAAGCAACTGCCCATGTTCATGAAACGACTTGTTCATTTACAAAAGGCCACGAGGCCAGAATTCTGATACACATAAACAAAAAACGGGCCTAGCGCCCAGATGCTTTCAGGCGAGTGGAGCAGCAGCATCGGCGGCGTCCGGGAAGAGGAATTCTTCGAAGGCCTCGGCGAGCGACCCGGCGGCGTCAGCAGCAAGCGCGTCCGCGCGCTCCATGGCCACCTCGTCCTCGACGCCCCTCGGCACGATGTAGCCCTCCGCCGCCGCCTCGAGGTTGACCTCGTAGTGGGATCGCACCACTCCGAGGGCCTTCCGACGCCTAGGTGCAACGCCCGGCGCATCCGCTCCGTGACGTGGCCGCCTAGGGCGCGCGGGCGGGCGGCCGCCGAGCCGCCGGCCCGGGCCTCGCCTTCCTCGACGACGCGGCAGTCTCGAGGGCCGCGTCGTGCGCCTCCCCGCAGCCTCCTCGGAGGAGTTGTAGGAAGCTCCGCGGGGCCTCGGCCCGCCCCGGCGGCGTGCCCCAAGGCGGTGCGCAAGCCCGGAATCAACAAGACGACAAGAAATCGAAAGGGAGAAACGAACCCTCTAAAGCAAAAAACCAACAAACAAAGTCAAAAAGTCTCACCCTCGACTTGCTTCCTCTCCGCATCGAGGTCACGGCGCGCGGACTCGAGTGCCGCCGAGACGCCGGGACGGCCTCGCCTTGCTCGCGGAGGGCCGCCCTCCGGGCCGGCGTTGCCGATGCCGAGCGCGAGCGCATCATCCTCAACCTTGGAAAATGCGGCGTTCCGCTCCTCCGGGCGACTTCTCCGCCGCCCGCGCGCGACGCGCTCCCGCTCCCGGCGCCGTTCGGGCGTCGCCAAGGGCAGCCCTCGCTCCGCCGGGAGCCGCCCCCTCGCCCCCGGCGGGCGATGCGCTCTCGCCGGAGCCGCTCCTCGGCGGCGACGAGGGCCGCGGCCTTGGCGTCGAGGGCGGCCCTCGTGTCGTCGGCCTCCTTGGCGCGCTCGCTCCAACCCGCGCGCGCCCGCTCGTCGGCCCGACGCCGCTGCGCCCGCGCCCTCGAGCGACGTGCGAAGCCCCCGAGTTTCGGCGCGAGCGGTGGCCACCTCCGCCTCCCGCTTGGCGGCCAGCGTCCGCGTCCTCTCTAGATCCGCGCGCGCATTACATAGCGCCTCGTCACGATCAACGAGGGCTGCGCGGATCCGCTCGAGGCTCGACCGGCGCGTCGCGTCCTCCCCTGAACTCTCCGGGAGCTCGTCGCACCACGCCATCGCCCGGTACGCTAGCCAGCCGTCCGGTGTCCTGAGAGCGTCCGCAAGCGCGTCGAAAGCGCCGCATCGCTCACGGAGCTGGCGGGCCTCGGCGTTCACCCGGTCGAACGCGTCGTATTTGTCGTGGGCGCGACGCTCGAGCTCCTGGCATCCACACATCAAATCTCGTAGGTGTCAATGCTTGAATGCAGCACACGGAGACGAAAAAGGAAGAGGGACGAGCAACTGTGGCTCACCTGGAAGACGAGCCAGGCCGGGCCGCCGTGGACTTGCGCCGCCTCGTTCAACGCGCGGTTGAGCGTGGCGCCGTGGCTCCGGAGCTCGCCCCCGCAGCTCTCGCTCCCCCCCCGGCGTCGGCAAACGCAGGGGGGATCCTCCACGCCCCCCCCACCCGGGCGGGGGCGGCCGGCGTGGGAGGGACGAGGCCTCGGCACCGTGTCCTCGGCCCCCCACCACCATGTGACCCTCGTGCCGCCTCACGAGGGCCCCCTCCCGGGGCTCGGGGGGAGTTCGTGGGGCCGCCGGGCCCACCGATTCCATCCAGGCCGGCGGGGAGTCGTCCGAAAGCTCCACCACTTCCGCCCTGTAAATCGCCGGCGGGCGCGCGCCGCTTGCGCGCCTCCGCCGGCACCTCCACCCGCGCCTCCGCGGCCACGGCGCCCGCCGCGCCGCCGTGGCCGCCACCTCCGGCCGTACCGCCGCATCCGCGGGCGCCCCCGCAGGTTGCGCCCGCTCCACCTCCTCTCCGCAGAGCGCCCACCGCGGGCTCCACCACCCACCGTCGCCGCCGCCACGGCCCGCGTCTCCGTGACGACCGGCGCCGGCCGTCCCCGGCGGCCCCCCGGCCGCGCCGCGGGAGGCCGGGTCCGCCGGCCGGGACCTCGAGGCCCCGGCCGGGCCCCGCGAGCTAGCGCCCACCGGCCGCGCTTGTCCCGGGCGCGACCCCCCTCGACGAGCGCCGCCCGGTGGGGATCGATGCGTCCGTCCTCGGCACCTTGGCCGGTGCAAGAGGAGGGACGGTAGGCACCGCCCGCGCGCGGTGCACGAACGGAGGGTTAGAGCACCTAATCACCGAAGAAACCAAACCAAACGAAGGAGGACGGCGCCATACCTCGCGGAGGAAAAGGCCCGTTTCCTTTTCCTCGAGGCCTCCGCGGAAGAGGCCGGCGCGGCGGCCGCGCCCGCCGCAGCGCCTCCCCGACGGCGCCGCCGCACGCACGGGCACGCCCGCCCCGTGCGCGGGCGCGCCCGATGCCGCACCCCCCGAAGAAGCCACCGCGCGCGGGGGCACGCTTGCCCCGCGCGCGCGCACGCCCGCCAACGCGCCCCTTGACGACGACGCCGCGCGCGCGGACACGCTCCCTCCGCGCGCGAGCACGCTCGACGCGCGCACGGGCGCGTCCGCCGCGCGTATCTCCGCGCACGCGCCGGCACCTCCGCGGCGCGCACCGCCCCCGAAGACGAGTGCCCGGCGGCGGGGCGCCGGTGCGCCCGCCCCGCACGAAGCCACCCCCGACGCCGCGCGAGTTCCGGCGACGGGGGCGCGGGCGCCACCCGTCCGAGGGGCCCTCCCCCTCGTACTCCTCCTCCTCGTCCTCGCTCCGAGGACGAGGGGCTCCTCGATATCCGGGGAGGAGAGCCCCGCTCCTCACGCCGTCGGTACTCCGCGGACCGTTGGTCGCGCGCGCTTGGCGACGCCCTGGCGTGCTCCCTCTTGCGCGCCGCCCGCTCCCCGCTGCCCCGCCGCGCCGCCCGGCCGAGCGCACGGGAGTCGGGGGTGGGTGGAACGGACTTGGCGATGTTGAACTCCACCACCGCGCACAAGAGCGACAATGGCGAATCGGAGACGAAAGCAAGACCAAGAACTAAAACGAAATCAGGAACCCAACTCACCCGCGGGCCCGTAGGGAGCATCTCGATGTCCCACGGGGGTCCGACCCGCGGTGGCGGCGTCCGGTGTCGACGGCGCTCCGCGCCGGGTGAGCGCGTACGGCCGCTCCGGCGGCGTCGGGAGCATCCGCGACCTCGCCGGTCGACGGGGTTGGCCGCCTCTCGTCATCTCGAAGATGCGGAGCGGCCTCTCCATCAACGGCACGATCCGCCGGTGATGAAGGAAGGCGAGGACGCCCATCGCGTTGAGCCCGTCCCTCGCCCGGCCGCCGCGGGCGGCGAGGACGGACTCTTGCCGCGCCCGATGTTGGGCCGTAGACACCCCGTAGCCCCAGGAGGCGGGCCTCTCCTTGAACACCCTGCCGGTGTAGGGAGGAAGGCCGGGCTCGGCGTTACGCAGGTAGAACCATCCCCGCTCCCAGCCGGCGTTGTTCGTCGTCATGGTGCAGGGGATGTAGAAATCCTTGAGTTGCCCCCGCAGGGCCCGGCCGACATCCCGCCGGCGCGCACCGCGCGGCGGGTCCCTCGGCTCCGATGTGGGCTGCGTGACGAGCTCCCCGCGGAAAGGTGAACCCGCAGATCCCGCTTGATCGGGATCCCCGTGTACCCTTCGCGTACGCCCACGAACGTGGCCGCCTGCGAGATCGCGTTGGGGGCGAAGTTGTGCAGCTCCACCCCGTAATAGTAGCACATTGCCCGCATGAAGGTGCTCGCCGGCGCGTTGAAGCCGCGCTCGTGGTAGCGGAGGAAGCTCACCACGTAGCCCTCCGGCGGGTTGGGCTCGTGGTGCGCCGCCGGCGGCACGATCCACTCCGCCGGCGCCCTTCTTCGTTGGCCGACGCCTAGGCCGGCGGCGACCCGCTCGCCAAGCGTGAGCCGGGTCACGCGCCGACCTCTCCCAGGCGTACGGCTCCAGGATCCTGATGGGAAGCTGAGGCGGCGCCATGAGGGGGGACGAACGAATGCGAAGGCGGAGGACAAGGAAACGAGGAAAAAGCTCTAAGCAGCGAGCCCGCGCGATGGCAAGAGCAGGACGAAGGCGAAGGGGCGAGAGACTGAAAACGGTGAGAAGCTAAGGTAAAAAACCGCCGTCCCTTCCTCCCCGCAGTTTTATAGGCGACGGGCGAGCTCTCCGGAGCGGACGCCCCGCCAGCATTAACTGCAGGAATCTTTCCATCACGTCGATGGGTGGGCCCCACCACGACCGCAGCGGCTCTAACACTGCAGGCGGGTCATCATTACGGCGAGGACCGGCCGCGACCGAGGCGAAACCGTCACGTCCGCCTGCCGCGCCGCCCACTACGCGCGCGCGCGCGCGCCGCCTAAAAAGGCGCGCCCGCGCCGCAAAACCGCGGCCACGACCGCAAAGCAATTAAATGCCCGGCCCCTTGCCAAGCAAGGAGAGCCCTCGAGCGAGGCGAATCCTCGGCTCGAAACAAAGGCGACCCTCGATGGGATGACGGCGTGAGAAGGTCGCCGGGACCCGCTTGATATAGAGCGAGCAACCGCGGCACCCATGCCACGTGAAACCCTCGAGTGGCATGACCCTCGGCTCGAAACGAGGCGACCCTCGATGGCATATCGGCGTGAGAAGGTCGCCCGGGACCTCGCTCGGTGTAGAACAGCAACCGCGGGCACCCATGCCACGTGAAGCCCTCGAGCGGCATGACCCTCCGGCCGAGACAATGTCAACCCTCTAAAAGAAGGCACGCGCGTAAGAGGATCGCCCGTGTCACGCTTGAAACAGAGCGGCACCGAAAGCACTCATGCCGCGCCGTGCCACCAACCAACACCTCGAGGGTCGGCACGCCCCGCACCCCTCGACGGCCGCAAACGCGAAAAGACGGGGCTGTCCATGCACGGCCCCGCACGGCCTTACCGATCGAGGTTCGAAGGCCGACCCTCGACGGGTTCGAACAGCGCCCCCGCATCACGAGTTAGGGACGACGAGGGCACGCGCATTCGAGCCGTTCCTCGAGCCCGTTGGCTCGAGGGTGCCCCACATGTCGTGTTCGAGAGCCGGCGAGGGCGGGGCTAGCCGGGGGGATCCCACCGAGGGAGAGCTTCCGTGCCCTCGGTCCCTAGCGAACGGGATCGAGCCCCACCTAGCAAACCCACGCAAGCGCTTCCATGGACGTGTCTCCGGACCGCGCGGCCTACCCTTATCGAACGGGGCATGGACGTCCACTTGAACCACCCGCTAGCGCCTCGACGAGGAATCCGCGATTCGCGACCCGCTCGATGGGAGTCGTGGAGACCTCACCCTCCGTCCCGCGGAGGGACGGCGAGGGCGCGTTAAAAAACAAGTCGTCAGGCTCGACCCGATCGCCTCGAACGGGCCAAGGCTCGGGGGCTTGACGCGCGGCTACACCTCCTTGAAATTGCACCCGCCAGAGACAGTGACAGGGGAGCGTGCACCCCCGAAGCCGGCTGAAACACCGCCGATGCCGGTTGGCATATGTGCCACGCCTTTCGACCAAAGTTCTCGCGGTTAACCCCCGGCAGAGAACCACACTCCCGCAGGGCTTCGGGGGGGGGGCTAGACCCGCGGGTCCGCCGACGCGGCCCCACGGAAAGCGTTCGCAAACAAGGAGGGAAGAACGTCCTATCGCAGGTTCCGAAGACTGCGGGAGCCTCAACGGCAAACCCGCGGATGCTCGGGGGCTACGTCGGGGACGCCCGAGGGGTCCCCCTTAAACAACGGGGAATCCTCACTTAATCCCGGTGTCAAAACACGCTAATCCTAACCGTGCGGGGTAACTAACCATGCGGGGATACGGCCCGCGCCGGGATCCGGACGGCCCACCGAGACGGCCCGCCGAGATGACCCCTCGAGCGGGCTCCGCCTCGCTCGAGGACGCGCTCCCCCCTCGGGCGGGCTCCGCCCCGTTCGAGGGGCGAGCCCTTTCCCTCGAGCGGTCCCGCCCCGCTCGAGGGATCGCACCCCCCCCCTCGAGCGCGGTCTCGACTCGCTCGAGGGTTCGCTCCGCCCTCGGCCGGGGCCCGCCACGCTCACGGGCACGCCGCACGCGTGCACCGGCCCCGTACTTGGGCATTTAACGCCCGACGCCACGGAGACGGCGCCATCATGCGCCCCGGGCTCACGCCCGGTGCCGCCGCACCAACTCCCCGGGGAGGAGCCCATCCCCGCCACCGTGGGGGATGGATCGTGCGGTACGGCCGGTGACGGTCCCATGACACCGTGCGCCCACTACAAGACGGCTAACGCGCCCGACCCTCGAAAAGGGACCGGGCGCACCCTCGATTCCACTTTCCCGTGACCCCGCAGTTAGGGTGAGGGGCGCTAGGCCGGTGGATGGCCATCCCGGCCACCGTAACGGCGCGGCCGCCGTACCCACGCGTGCGGGCGCACGCCCGACGCCGCGAGCGCACGCCCGAACACCGCAAGAACCACTCCGCCGCCGCGGAGCGCATTGGGAAGGAATGCCGTTCGCCGGCGCCTCGGTTCCCCGTACCAGCCATCATCGCACCACCCTCGAAGCCTATCAAAGGACGCCACCGCCATCCGCCGCCTTCCTACCCCTCGAACCGCCACCGTTCGGGCACGGGGTAGGCCATCATGGCCGGATCGCAGCGAAGATCGTCCGGACGGCCGCCCACTCTACACCGTAGCGCGACGTGCTCCCTCACGTAGCTAGGTGGCGCGGCGTGCATGTAACCCGTCGCCCCCTTGGCCTATAAAAGGGGAGGCGAGCCCCCAGCCGCGGGGGGGACAAGTTCAGAGGAACACAACACACCGTGCACTCACTCTCTTATTCTCCCACAACATCTCCAGCCACTCTCCCAGGGACTTGGAAGCCACGCTTCCTCTCCCGCCTTGCTTGTACTTGCCCCACTACAAGCACCCCCGGTGCCGAGCAATATAGTGCCACGAGCACGCCCCTGCTGGACGTACGGCCCCCTCGGCCGGAACCAGGATAAAACCTTGTGTCATTTGTTGCTTGGCATCGACCATTGAGGGATAGACCTAGGCGTTATTCTACCGGACGGTGTCGGGACAATATGTCGGTGCCTCGCGGAGGAAAAGACAAGTTCTACGGCATCGAGCTTAATCACGTACCCCGCCGGTACAACGAGGAAGCAGATGAGTTGGCAAAAATAGCGTCCGGGCGGATCGCCGTTCCCCCGAACGTTTTCGCGCGCGACATCGCGCAGCCCTCGGTCACCTTCGAGCCCTACCCCCTCGAGCGACGGCGGACCCTCGGGGGCTCCCTCGAATCCGGCGGGTGCGGAACCCATGGAAGAGGACCCCTCGAACGAGGCGTACGTACTCTCCCTTCTCGAGGGGTACGGCTCCCACGAGGCCGTCACGATGGACATCGAGCCGGCTCCCGCTCCAGGCGGACTGGCGGGAGAAGTATACTGCCTGGATCGCTCGAGGGGAGCTCCCCGAAGACCGGGCCGCGGCCAGGCGCATCGCCAGGATGGCCAAGTCATTCACCCTCGTCGACGGCGAGCTGTACAAGCGCACCGCATCGGCATCCTCCGGCCGGTGTATACCCATTCCCGAGGGGCGCGAGCTCCTACGGGACATCCACGCGGGAATCTGTGGCCACCACGCCGCGCCGCGCGCCCTCGTTGGCAACGCGTTCCGCCAGGGCTTCTACTGGCCTACCGCGGTCGCGGATGCCGCCGAAATAGTGCGCACCCGCGAAGGGTGCCGCCCTACGCCCGCAAGACCAATCGCCCGCTCACGCCCTGCAAACGATCCCCGTAACATGGCCGTTCGCCGTGTGGGGGTTAGACATCGTCGGGCCCCTGCGGAAGGCGCCCGGGGGCTTCACCCACCCTCGCTTGTCGCGATTGACAAATTCTCCAAATGGGTGGAGGTGCGCCCCATCACGAATTTGAGGGCTGAGCAGGCGGTCACGTTCTTCACCGACATCGTCTACCGCTTTGGAGTGCCAAACTCCATCATCACGGACAATGGGTCCCAGTTCACGGGCCGGAAGTTTTTGGAGTTTTGCGACAAGTTCCACATCCGCGTGGATTGGGCACCGTGGCACACCCACGGACCAACGGCCAAGTAGAGCGTGCCAACGGCATGATTCTCGCAAGGCCTCAAGCCCCGAATTTTTTACCAGCTCAACAAATCAAGCCGAAAATGGCTCCAAGAACTACCCAGCAGTCGTGTGGAGCGTAAGGACAACCCCAAGCGAGCCACCGGGTTCACCCCGTTTTTCCTAGTCCATGGCGCGGAGGCCGTCCTCCCCACGGACCTGGAATATGGATCGCCCAGGGTTCGAGGGTACGACGAAGATGCTAACCGAGCCCGCGAGGACTCGCCGGACCGCCTAGACGAAGTACGCCTCGTGGCGTTGATGCACTCCGCAAGGTATCAACGTCCCTACGACATTACCGGGCACGCAAGATACGTCGCAGGATTTCGGCGAAGGGGATGCGGTCCTAAGGCTACGCCAAGACAGCCGAGGGCGCCACAAGCTATCGCCCCCATGGGAGGGACCCTACGTCGTAGTGAAGGTGCACAAGCCGGCACGTACAAGCCGGCCAACGAGGACGGCGAAGAACTTACCAACGCTTGGAACATCCAACGCCTACGTCGCTTCTACCCTTAGCTAGGATTTCCAAGTATTTTCTCGTTGTAAGGACGCATGGCCAACACCCCGCTTGGTGTCACCTATGTAAATACTCCAAGTCTAATAAAAGGGCAACTCGGCTTTCCCCGAAAACCCAAGTTACCCTCGGGGGCTACCGCGGGGGGGGCACCCCCCCCCAAATGGTCCCATTTTTCCGCGCAAAAAACGTAACAACACGCGCTAAGTTTGTTTCCTACTTCAACCTCGAGCCATGATTCGAACAGGGCGCAGGTGGCACAGCCGGAAGGAGCGTGCGAGCCGAGAGACGCCCTACGCCGCGTGGCTATGGCCCGTCTCTCTCGCCTCCAACCCAGCGGGCCCCCTGCGAAAAAACGAACTCCCCTAACTAGGATCTACTCGGAAGAAGGAGAAACAAAAGGCGTAATAAGCAAACAACTTCATTTACAAGCAATTGCCCATGTTCATGAAACGACTTGTTCATTTACAAAAGGCCACGAGGCCGAATTCGATACACATAAACAAAAAACGGGCCTAGCGCCCCGGATGCTTTCGGCGAGTGGAGCGGCGGCATCGGCGGCATCCGGAAGAGGAATTCCTCGAAGGCCTCGGCGAGCGACCCGGCGGCGTCGGCGCAAGCGCGTCCGTGCGCTCCATGGCCACCTCGTCCTCGACGCCCTCGTGCACGATGTAGCCCTCCGCCGCCGCCTCGAGGTTGACCTCGTAGTGGGATCGCACCACTCCGAGGGCCTTCCCGTACGCCTAGGTGCAACGCCCGGCGCATCCGCTCCGTGACGTGGCCGCCTAGGGCGCGCAGCGGCCGGCCGCCGAGCCGCCGGCCGGGCCTCGCCTTCCTCGACGACGCGGCAGTCTCGAGGGCCGCGTCGCGCGCCTTCCCGCAGCCTCCTCCCCGAGGGAGTTGTAGGAAGCTCCGCAGGGCCTCGGCCCGCCCCGGCGGCCGTGCCCCGAGGCGCGTGCGCAAGCCCGGAATCAACAAGACGACAAGAAATCAGAAAGGGAGAAACGAACCCTCTAAAGCAAAAAACCAACAAACAAAGTCAAAAAGTCTCACCCTCGACTTGCTTCCTCTCCGGATCGAGGTCACGGCGCGCGGACTCGAGTGCCGCCGAGACGCCGGACGGCCTCGCCTTGCTCGCGGAGGGCCGCCCTCCCCGCGGCCGGCGTTGCCGATGCCGAGTGCGAGCGCATCATCCTCAACCTTGGAAAATGCGGCGTTCCGCTCCTCCGGCCGACTTCTCCGCCGCCCGCGCGCGACGCGCTCCCGCTCCGCGCCGCTCGGGGCGTCGCCAAGGGCAGCCTCGCTCCTCGCCGGAGCCGCCCCTCTCGCCCCCGGCGGCGATGCGCTCCCCGCCGGAGCTGCTCCTCGGCCGCCCGTCCAGGTCCCGAGAGCGTCCGCAAGCGCGTCGAAAGCGCCGCATCGCTCACGGAGCTGGCGGGCCTCGGCGTTCACCCGGTCGAACGCGTCGTATTTGTCGTGGGCGCGACGCTCGAGCTCCTGGCGTCCACACATCAAATCTCGTAGGTGTCAATGCTTGAATGCAGCACACGGAGACGAAAAAGGAAGAGGGACGAGCAACTGTGGCTCACCTGGAAGACGAGCCAGGCCGGGCCGCCGTGGACTTGCAGCGCCTCGTTCAACGCGCGGTTGAGCGTGGCGCCGTGGCTCCGGAGCTCGCCCCAGAGCTCCCCGCTCCCCCCCGAAGAGGGAGGCGCCGCGGCCGCCGCGCGCGTGCGCGCGCGCGCCCGATGCCGCACCCCCCGAAGAAGCCACCGCGCGCGGGGGCACGCTTGCCCGCGCGCGCGGGCATGCCCGCCGACGCGCCCCTTGACGACGACGCGCGCGCGCGGACACGCTCCCTCCGCGCGCGAGCACGCTCGACGCGCGCACGCGCGCGTCCGCCGCGCGTATCTCCGCGGCACGCGCCGGCACCCCCCGCGGCGCGCGCCGCCCCCGAAGACGAGTGCCCGGCGGCGGGCGCCGGTGCGCCCGCCCCGCACGAAGCCACCCCCGACGCCGGCGCGAGTTCCGGCGACGGGGGCGCGGGCCGCCACCCGTCGAGGGGCCCTCCCCCTCGTACTCCTCCTCCTCGTCCTCGCTCCGAGGACGAGGGCTCCTCGATATCCGGGAGGAGAGCCCCGCCTCCTCACGCCGCCGGTACTCCGCGGACCGTTGGTCGCGGCGCGCTTGGCGACGCCCCCGGCGTGCTCCCTCTTGCGCGCCGCTCGCTTCGCTCGCTCCCCGCGCCGCGCCGCCCGCCGAGCGCACGGGAGTCGGGGGGTGGGTGGAACGGACTTGGCGATGTTGAACTCCACCGCCGCGCACAAGAGCGACAATGGCGAATCGAGAGACAAAAGCAAGACCAAGAACTAAAACGAAATCGGGAACCCAACTCACCCGCGGGCCCGTAGGGAGCATCTCGATGTCCCACGGGGGTCCGACCCGCGGTGGCGGCGTCCGGGTGTCGACGGCGCTCCGCGCCCCGGGTGAGCGCGTACGGCCGCTCCGGCGGCGTCGGGAGCATCCGCGACCTCGCCGTGTCGACGGGGTTGGCCGCCTCTCGTCATCTCGAAGATGCGGAGCGGCCTCTCCATCAACGGCACGATCCGCCGGTGATGAAGGAAGGCGAGGACGCCCATCGCGTTGAGCCCGTCCCTCGCCAGCCGCCGCAGGGCGGCGAGGACGGACTCTTGCCGCGCCCGATGTTGGGCCGTAGACACCCCGTAGCCCCAGGAGGCGGGCCTCTCCTTGAACACCCGGCCGGTGTAGGGAGGAAGGCCGGGCTCGGCGTTACGCGTAGAACCATCCCCGCTCCCGGCCCGGCGTTGTTCGTCGTCATGGTCCAGGGGATGTAGAAATCCTTGAGCCGCACCCGCGGGCCGCCGACATCCCGCCGCGCGCACCGCGCGGCGGGTCCTCGGCTCCGATGTGGGCTGCGTGACGAGCTCCCCGCGGAAAAGGTGAACCCGCGAGATCCCGGTTGGATCGGGATCCCCAGTAGGGGCTTCGCGGACGCCCACGAACGTGGCCGCTCGCGAGATCGCGTTGGGGGGCGAAGTTGTGCGCTCCACCCCGTAATAGTAGCACATTGCCCGCATGAAGGTGCTCGCCGCCGCGTTGAAGCCGCGCTCGTGGTAGCGGAGGAAGCTCACCACGTAGCCCTCCGGCGGGTTGGGCTCGTGGTGCGCCGCCGGCGGCACGATCCACTCCGCCGGGCGCCCTTCTTCGTTGGCCGACAGTGGCCGGCGGCGACCGGCTCGCCAAGCGCGAGCCGAGTCACGCCGACCTCTCCGAGGCGTACGGCTCCAGGATCTTGATGGGGGAGCCGAGGCGGCACCATGAGGGGAGACGAACGAATGCGAAGGCGGAGGACAAGGAAAAGCTCTAGCGGCCGAGCCCGCGCGATGGCAAGAACGAGGACGAAGGCGAAGGGGCGAGAGACCGAAAACGGTGAGAAGCTAAGGTAAAAAACCGCCGTCCCTTCCTCCCCGCGAGTTTATAGGCGACGGGGCGAGCTCTCCGGAGCGGACGCCCCGCCAGCATTAACTGCAGGAATCTTCCCATCACGTCGATGGGTGGGCCCCACCACGACCGCGGCCGGCTCTAACACCGCGGCGCGGGTCATCATTACGGCGAGGACCGGCCGCGACCGAGGCGAAACCGTCACGTCCTCTCCGCCGCGCCGCCCACTACGCGCGCGCGCGGCCGCGGCCGCCAAAAAAGGCGCGCCCGCGCTGCAAAACCGCGGCCACGACCGCAAAGCAATTAAATGCCCGGGCCCCTTGCCAAGCAAGGAGAGCCCTCGAGCGAGGCGAATCCTCGGCTCGAAACAAAGGCGACCCTCGATGGGATGACAGCGTGAGAAGGTCGCCCGGACCCTGCTCGATATAGAGCAGGCAACCGCGGCACCCATGCCACGTGAAACCCTCGAGTGGCATGACCCTCGGCTCGAAACAGAGGCGACCCTCGATGGCATATCAGCGTGAGAAGGTCGCCGGGACCTCGCTCGGTGTAGAACAGGCAACCGCGGGCACCCATGCCACGTGAAGCCCTCGAGCGGCATGACCCTCCGGCTCGAGACAATGTCAACCCTCTAAAAGAAGGCACGCGCGTAAGAGGATCGCCCAGGTCACGCTTGAAACAGAGCGGCACCGAAAGCACTCATGCCGCGCCATGCCACCAACCAGCACCTCGAGGGTCGGCACGCCCAGACCCCTCGACGGCCGCAAACGCGAAAAGACGGGGCTGGCCAAGGCACGGCCCCGCACGGCCTTACCGATCGAGGTTCGAAGCCCGACCCTCGACGGGTTCGAACGGCGCCCCGCATCACGCAGTTAGGGACGACGAGGGCACGCGCATTCGAGCCGTTCCTCGAGCCCGTTGGCTCGAGGGTGCCCCACATGTCGTGTTCGAGAGCCAGCGAGGGCAGCTAGCCGGGGGATCCCACCGAGGGAGAGCTTCCGCGCCCCTCGGTCCCTAGCGAACGGGACCGAGCCCCACCTAGCAAACCCACGCAAGCGCTTCCATGGACGTGTCTCCGGACCGCGCAGCCCTACCCTTATCGAACGGGGCATGGACGTCCACTTGAACCACCCGCTAGCGACTCGACGAGGAATCCGCGATTCGCGACCCGCTCGATGGAAGTCGTGGAGACCTCACCCTCCGTCCCGCGGAGGGACGGCGAGGGCGCGTTAAAAAAACAAGTCGTCAGGCTCGACCCGATCGCCTCGAACGGGCCAAGGCTCGGGGGCTTGACGCGCGGCTACACCTCCTTGAAATTGCACCCGCCGGAGACAAAGGACGGGGAGCGTGCACCCCCCGAAGCCGGCTGAAACACCGCCGATGCCGGTTGGCATATGTGCCACGCCTTTCTGACCAAAGTTCTCGCGGTTAACCCCCCGCAAGAGAACCACACTCTCCGCAGGGCTTCGGGGCTAGACCCGCGGGTCCGCTGACGCGGCCCCACGGAAAGCGTTCGCAAACAAGGAGGGAAGAACGTCCTATCAGTAGGTTCCAAGCATCCGCGGGAGCCTCAATGGCAAACCCGCAGATGCTCGGGGGCTACTGTCGGGGACAGCCCGAGGGGTCCCCTTAAACAACGGGGAATCCTCACTTAATCTCGGTGTCAAAACACGCTAATCCTAACCGTGCAGGTAACTAACCATGCAGGATACGGCCCGCGCCGGGATCCGGACGGCCCACCGAGACGGCCCACTGAGATGACCCCTCGAGCAGGCTCCGCCTCGCTCGAGGACGCGCTCCCCCTCGGGCGGGCTCCGCCCGTTCGAGGGGCGCCCTTTCCCTCGAGCGGTCCCGCCCCGCTCGAGGGATCGCACCCCCCCTCGAGCGGGGTCTCGACTCGCTCGAGGGTTCGCTCCGCCCTCGGCTGGGGCCCGCCACGCTCACGGGCGCGCCGCACGCGTGCGCTGGCCCCGTACTTGGGCATTTAACGCCCGACGCCGCCGCGGGACGGCGCCATCATGCGCCCGGGCTCACGCCCCGGTGCCGCCGCACCAACTCCCCAGGGGAAGAGCCCATCCCCGCCACTGTGGGGGATGGACTGTGCGGTACGGCCGGTGACAGTCCCGTGACACCGCGCGCCCACTACAGTACGGCTAACGCGCCCGACCCTCGAAAAGGGGCCGGGCGCACCCTCGATTCCACTTTCCCGTGACCCTGCAGGTTAGGTGAGGGGCGCTAGGCCGGTGGATGGCCATCCCGGCCACTGTAACGGCGCGGCCGCCGTACCCACGCGTGCGGTGCGCACGCCCGACGCCGCGAGCGCACGCCCGAACACCGCAAAGAACCACGCGCCGCCGCGGGAGCGCATTGGGGAAGGAACGCCGTTCCGCCGGCGCCCCGTTCCCCGTACCACCCATCATCGGCACCACCCTCGAAGCCTATCAAAGGACGCCACCGCCATCCGCCGCCTTCCTACCCTCGAACCGCCACCGTTCCGGCACGGGGTAGGCCATCATGGCCGGATCGCATCGAAGATCGTCCGGACGGCCGCCCACTCTACACCGTAGCGCGACGTGCTCCCTCACGTAGCTAGGTGGCGCGGCGTGCATGTAACCCGTCGCCCCCTTGGCCTATGAAAGGGGGGAGGGCGAGCCCCCCGGCCGGGGGGGGGGGGGGGGGGGGGGACGAGTTCGTAGTAGAACACAACACACCGTGCACTCACTCTCTTATTCTCCCACAACATCTCCGCCCACTCTCCCGGGGACTTGGAAGCCACGCTTCCTCTCCCGCCTTGCTTGTACTTGCCCCACTACAAGCACCCCCGGTGCTGAGCAATATAGTGCCACGAGCACGCCCCTCGCCGGACGTACGGCCCCCTCGGCCGGAACCAGGATAAAACCTTGTGTCATTTGTTGCTTGGCATCGACCATTGAGGGATAGACCTAGGCATTATCTACTTGGTTAGTGTCGGGACCATATTCCGCACCGACACTAACCAAATCGTGGAGACTTGCGAGGTAACCTTCGACGAGACGAGCCATGTAGTCGCCTTGTCTTTGAGTGTGCGGGTGATGATGAGCTTGGCGAGGAGATTTTTCAGGAGGAGGAGCATGAACTTGGTGATGATAAGGATGGCGGTTGTTGACGGTGAAAATCCGTCAACCTAGCCATGAGTTTACCTTCGGTGTTGGCATGAGTTTTATACCTTATCCATTGGTACTAACCCCCGTGGTATAACAAGTTCACGTGTGCATGTCGGTTTTGGAGTTTAATGTTTATGCAGGGTTTTAGTGTTGAATGCAAGACTTTCGGGATAAGTTCATCAAGCACCTCATGACAAGACCTTGAAGCCCCCGTACAAGTCATGCAATGAAGTAAACTTAACTCCAAGAAGCCGGGGACTTGATCCGAGAAGACGACGTACCCGAGGACCCGACCGAAAAGTGCCGAATCTTGCAAGACAAGGAGTTGAGTCCAATTCGGAGAGAAACCGACGACATGGACCTACATGCAGAAGGGGGAAACATCCAGGAAGCAAGGGAACCGACGTAGAGCAAAGGAGGCCTCGGCCGGGCCCCGGATGGGCCCCGGGCCGGCCGGCCCCGGTCCGGTCGGCCCGGGCCCATCCGTGGGCCCATTTGCCCCCTCCTTTGCCCTAGCCGCCAATCGAGCTATTTATAGCCCCTTGACCGAGAGACACGCAGAAGAGAATTCGTCATCAGCCGCCGAGGAGCAGAGAAGAGAATTCGTCATCAGCCGCCGAGGAGCAGAGAAGAGGGGGACACCATCTCGGAGAGGAGAGGGTCGAGCTAGTTGACTAGGGTTTCCCTAGCCGACGTGGGAACCTTGCATGGAAGACCACGTCGGAGTTTCCGGAGCTAGAAGCAAGATCAAGGAAGGATCCCGGTGGTGATCTTGTGTATGTATCATTGTCATAGTTGAATTATCAAGTTGAATCTTTTCTTAGCGATCAAGTGTTTCCTCGAAGATTTCGTTTTCGATCGGCTTTGCTTATTCCAATTCTATTCGCGCGATAGATTACATAGGGTGTTCTTGTAGCCGCGGTGGCTAGAGGTACACGCCGGATCTTCCAAAAGAATCTCGACTTGTCTTTTGACTCGCCCTAAGCTCCCCGCATGAATAGGGATACGATGTGACAGAATGGGGGTTCCGAAAGGCGGATGTTTTCGGATTTGGACGGGAAACCACGATTTAAAGACGCTTCTTATAAGATTCGATTTGCTACTTCTTCTCTTGCTTGGAACTTCAACAAAAGGCTTATCCCGATCCCTCTAGATCGGTTTATCTACCTAATCTTACTTTGTTTTCTCCGGTCTTTAGTAGATTAGATTAGTTTTGTGTCTTTTACCTAGATGCATTAGGGTTTCTTTTACCAAATATTGAAGTTACTTGGCTTTACTAGATCAACTCTTGCGTCACACATTTGTTCCACGGATTCGATACCTTGGGTTCACCACTCGAGGGAAGAAGGGTCCCTTGACTACGACGGGAGACTTGTACGCTTGCAAGTCACAAATGAACTTTGATATAACTATTAACCGTCAACAAGCCCCTTTTTCTGGCGCCGTTGCCGGGGAACAAGTGATCAAGATTTGGTTTTTTATTGCCTTTTCGTAATTTTCAGTTTTCTTTTTGTTTTTATTTTTGCATCTACTAAACTTTGATCATCCTCAAAATACATCTAATCTAGTTTGTCTAACCCTAGTTTTCATAGATTTATTTTTCCTTTCTAGTTTTTGCATACTTTGTTTATTGCTAACCCTAACCGGAGATGGTTGGCTACCTCTCCAAGAAACCCAAACTTTTTTGTGGATGATCCAGGAAAACTTTACAGGCAAAGGAGACGTGCAACACAAGCTAAAGGGTTGGAAACCCTAGATTCAAAAGCCGAAGTTGAAGGACCGCCGGAATCTCCAAGGGAATCACCACCTCCAAGTCCAAAGGAAGATCAACCTAAACCAACATCGTTGATCTACCTATCATAAACCTTCAAGACGCCGGAAGGCCGTTCAAGATCAAGGTCTCAACTATCCGCATGACGATTGCGGGAGCTTTGGAGCGTTTCAATGAATACATATGAGCCGGATTCCTTGAGTGGCAAATCGGTTTACTTAAGAGGGGGATGGAGAAGATGGAGATAGAGAAAGAAGCTCGACACCTAAAGGCTGCCAAGGCAAGATCCACATGCGAGGATTGAAGTGTTCATCGTGATGAAGATGCTAGAGATGCAAGTGGGACAATGTAACATCCCAGAAATTTGAATGATTTACCATGTGTGAATTTTCGCAAAAATTTAAAACTTTTTGTTTGAAGTTGTGTGCTACTAAATTTTGGACCAAATTGCTAGCCTCTCACCTTTAATCCCTTATAAAATAAAACCGTATAAAAATTAATTTCAAACTATGGTAAATTGTGAGTCAGAGTTTCATGGATTTTATTTGGAGTTCGCTTGTGTGGAGTTTGAATTTGAACTCTAATCAAATTCAAACTAGATTAAATAAAACTAATTTGAATAAAGGGAGGCCTAACTTCGAGCACCCTAACCAACCAGCCCAACCAATTAACTCCACCAGGCCGGCCCACCTATCCATCACAGCAGTCCAAGTTGGCCCAAATCCCTCCCTCTCCTTTTTCTCTCACCGCCGCCTGGGGCCCGCATGTCAGCCGATGAGGACTATTTACCTTTCTCTTCCCCGCTGACGCAGCGTACACAGGAGGCGCGAGCTCGGCGCCCGCCCATGGCCGCCGCCCTTTCTCGCTGGCAGTCGTGGATGCTCGCCACGTCGCTCAGACGCACCACCAGCCGTCCGCCCTCACGCCCAAACCCTAGTGCCACCCCTATAAAGACCAGGTTGAGCCCTCCTCCCCTTGTCCGCCGCCGCAGTGGGGTCTTCTCCCCAAAACCACCCCCCCCGCTGGAGGAGAGGGAGCCGAGGAACCGGAGCACGCGCGCGGATTTGCTGTGGGAGCCAGAGCTGCCCGAACCGTGTCCCGCGACGCCGCTGCCTCCACTGCTCCGTTCCGCACTGGAGTAGGTGTCGGGCGCCATCGCACCTGAGACGACGCCGAGGAGTCGCCGCTGCCCGTCCAAGGAGAACAAGGCCGGAGGAAGGACGCGCTTCGCCTTCACCGAAGCACCGCGGAGGAAGAATTGGTGAAACGGAGCGCGGGGAAAAGGCCGGGGAGCGGGGACGGCCACGACTGCGACAGACCAAGGATGTCGCCATCGCCGCGCCCACGCCACCGTCGACGTCGCCTCTGCGGGAGGGAGCCGGGCTCAAGTGCCAAGAAGACGCCGCTGCCCAGGAGCGCCGCGCCGCTCGAGAGGACGCTGAGTACGCCGACGACTGCAGGCTATACCACGACAACGCCCCTGCTCTGCGCCAAGTCACCGCGGCCACAACCTCTTCCTGCCTCGCCGTGACCCCCACGAGCCCGATGGTGAGCCGCTCAACCAAGCCGCCTCCTTTTCACCCTGCAACTTGCCTGTGACGCCGGCCTTCGTGCTGTGCTGATTGCTTCTGATGCTCCTCGAACATCTGTGAGCTTGGATGGCTTGGCCATGGTAGGAACCATGGACGCCCTCAACGTGTTCGATGTATTGTCTGTGAGCCATGACCCTCTAGTTCAGGTTTTCTGTGCCCTCTCTTGCACCGTCCTTAGATGACACCTTGTCCCGCTTGTGTTGGCCGGCCTTCGAGCCGAGCTCGTCTTTGCTTTCCCTCGGCACCGAGGCTTTGGATGGCATGCCGGAGATGCAAGATTTGGCATGCCCATGACCTGCTTGACGCTTGCGCTTGAGCCAAACTAGTCCTGTTGAAGCCTACATAACCTTTTGGCTTGCCCATCGATCGGTAACCCTCCAGGCCACTGCCTTGCTTGCCTATGTTGCCAGCCGTCGCGCCGTGCAAGCTTCCTGTCTCCTCTAAAAATCTTGTGACTGTGGCTGCTTGTTGAAGCTACACCCTTGTGCGCCCTTTAGCTGTTCGGCGTTTTGTGCGAGGGGTAAACGCAGCCACCCGTTCATCCCCTTTTGCATCGCCTTCTGTCTGGCCGTCGCGCCGTGATTTTCTGCAGGAGAACGCGCCGCCTCGCCGTCGGCGAGCCTTGCCGCCCTCACCTTTGTAGTGTAGTTGCCAACCGGCCTTCGTGCCACGCTAGCCAGTGTGCGAGCCACCTTTTTCTCTGCAGGTGTCGCGTCGCCACGTCGCTCGCAGCCGCTCGCCATGCACCTGGCCGTAGAGGCCGAAGGCTTGAGCCTTGGCCGGTAAACACGTGCTAGGGTCCCTAGCTGTTGCGCCACCGAGCAGCCTTGATTCGCCGCACCGCCATGACACCACACACCCGCAGCGAACCCCAGTCCCGTCGGCGCAACCTCGCCACATTGTCGGAGTTGCTCACGGCCAAACCTGCGCCGTGGCGTCGTGGGCGCCGTCGAACCCCAGAAGAGTTCGGGGGTGAAAAACCAAACTTCTCTGTGTAAACCTTGTTCGGGCTTCAGATTGTGCCTTGCCGCATCACAGCCATCTAGACCCAAATCTAACCGGGCCAATCCAAGCTTAGTTCGAGAACCTTTTCTGGACTTTGGAATCTTGGGCCGGACTGGACCAGCCCACCAGACCACTAACACGTTGGGCCCACTAAAGGCCCACTAACCGACGACCTGGGCCCAACGTTGACGTCATGGTGACGTCAGCAGGTTTTTAATAAAACCCCTTTATGTTTTAATAAAGGTTTTTAATAAATGCTTTATAAATCCTCTCCCTTTCAAAAATCATAACTAATTATCGGGAGCTCCGGAAATTATGAAACCAACTGCGTTGGTTTCGTAATTCTGAGACGCTTACCGCTATCCTGTCCTTCTCTGATCTTGCCGTCGAGTCAAGCCCTTTTTGTCCTCGCGTTCACAATGTAGAATTCGTGGCCGCTGCCCGCCACTGTGCCAATGTGGGTCTGGGACGCCGGAGCCCCGCAACTGACCATTGGCGTACCGCGGTCAGGAATCCTACCCCACTATCTCATCGTCGACCTTCTCTACACCTTTGCCTTCCCTCTTTGCTGCTTCGCGCATATCTGCTCTCGCTCTACTTTGCTTCGTGCTGTGTAGCGTGTACCGTGCCATGTGCTTGAAACCAGGATGTCGCACGTGATGGACGGCCGTGTCGTGAGCGCAGGCCTCTCGCTTCACGCTCGGCAACCCCCGGCCGCAACCTAGCTGCCTAGCCATGGTCGTTGCTGCTTCACTTGTACCTGCCGCGCGGCGCCCTTAAGCTTGCCCTGTCACTTTGCCCCCAACATCGGTCACTAGTGATCCTTTCATCTCCTCCGAGTGGTAGCCACATCTCTTGGCATGATAATGCCTTTTCTTCTACCTTTGCCTTGTTTCGCTATCATCCTTCGCGCTACCGCTTCAACCCTCTGTGAGCTAAAACCATGTAAGAGCTTGATCTCAGCCTCTCCGCTCTCCCCCCCCCGCTTTGGTGTGCTTGGCTACCTAAGATCTTAGCCGTAAGACCCGTAAGCTAACTCGTGATCTTACCCTGTTTACTAGTGTATAAAACTAGTTGCTTAAACTACTTCGTTTTAAAAACCAATTGCTCTATTTTCATTAATTAAACCAAAGGTCGCTTGCATTTACTCCGGAGTTGATTCGGATCTTCTAAATTGGTTCTTATTGATGTTTTTGCATTAGATGGATGCTCGTTATTTATTTCCACGTCGCATCTCGTGTAGGCTTGTGTTCTTGTTGAAGACCCGAGCCGCGACGTCCGAGGAGACGCGACTACCCCGACTTTGCCCGAGAGGACGCTCAACCCCTACTACTCTACGACGACTACCGCGCAGTGTGTCATGTCACTCCCAACCATGTAGAACCCATGCATGCTATTAGTTGCTAGTGCTATATTTATGTTACTTGATTTGATGGATTGCATAGCCATTTGATTAGCCTTGCCTTGTTATTTGATATATCCTGATTCCTTGCTTTACCTACCTCGGGCTAGCTACGCACCCCTAGCTAGTCCCATATACCAACTATCCATACTTTTGTTGCTTGTTTATGGATGGTTCTCTGGGTTTGGACTGAGATGTGGGAGATCTCGGTGTGTTCTAGCGTGAGTTCTGGGTGTGTTCTTCCTTGACGTGTTACTGGCGGGAGCGAGCCGTTTGGTTACTTGTGAACGCCTACCTCGGGGAGATGCGATCCGGCCTCTCGCCCGGCGGCGTGTCGGATGGGATGGAGATGGTGAGTGCTCGCTCTCGGCCCTTAAGGACCGATCGTCGCTGACCTTGCTTCGGGGACTTTTACCGTACAAACCGCCCGCCTTGTATTGGGCGGGGGTGCGGGGTGAGACTCGTAGTGGATAGCGTCCCTCCCCGTAGGCGGATCGGTGAGATCGTGTCGGGAGACGGCTTTCCTCCTTAGAAGACTTCGCCCCGGCGAGGCCGGGGAAGGGTTCCACAGCTTCGAGGGACCTCTCGCCGGCGCATGAGCTCTACGGCGGAGGTCGCGCCGCACTCGGAGACACAGGAGGGTACTATCCACTTACTTGGACTCCAGCCGTATGGTAGGGTTTGGGACGGCGGCCACCGTTTCCGGCTCTACTCGGCGGGTACAGTTGTACAACCTCTCGCAGTGTTAAACCTATAGCTATAGTCCGTGTCCACCGGTTATGGACAAATCCTCCGATCTCTCACCCGGCTAGACTCTTTTCTTGTGCTTCTTCTCTCCCCCCGAGTGTGTGAGCCCCGCCCGTGGCCGTTGAGATGTGGGGATAGGGAGCAGTGGGCCCCACGTCGCGGATGAGAGTTGGGAGCCGGATCGTGGTTGTGATTCGGTGCTTTGGTGTGGACATCCTTGTTGAGGGGTGCGGACCCCGAGGTGTGGACCTCGCAGGTGTGGACCTCGAGGGTGTAGACCTCCCCCGAGGTGTGGACCTCGGGCCGCTTTCTCGCATACCTTGATTGTTGCTACCGCGTTGCCGCATGCATAACTTTCTACACCCAATATAGGTTTTATCCATGCATACTAGATTCAACCACCGCTTTTGCTCTTTGTTGGGAAGTCGACATGACCTACCCGCTTATCGGGTAGATGCCGGCATTTCGTACTCGGTGACCGTCTACGACCGCAACTTCGTGACGAAGGTGTGAAGACTAGAGCCGGTCCTATGCTCGAGTTTGCCCGTGGAGCCGGAGACGCTTCGCTTCGATAGATCCGCTGCGTAGGTGTTTTACCTTTCTTGATTCAGTCCTGTTGGACTTGTACCCGGCTTGTGCCGAGGAGTTGTAATCTGATGTTGTAATAATAATATTATGTATATCTTCTTATATTCCCGTGTTGTATGGATTTGTACCACTTGAGACAGGGATTGCACGTGATAGCCTCTTCCTGGGACTATCACGGAGGTGCAGAGAGTCGGGTTTCCGTTCGCGGAAATTCGGGTCGTTTCAGGTGGTATCAGAGCCGTACTTGACCGTAGGACGAGCCCTAGCAATGGTCGATAGTTTAGGACAGCCTAAATATCCTTGATTGAGTATATACTCCTTAACTCTTATATAAACCCCTTGAAATCTGCTATTACCCCCCTTGAATTCTCACTAACAGACTCACTAACAACCCCTCTATGTGGTTGGTGATCTAAGGAGAACAACTGATGTCACATGCTTGCAACTCTACGGGGCGACGTCTGATACAAGGGAAAGACAACTATGACAGTGACAACTATGAAGATGGAGTACGGGGACGAGATGAAGCCGAATCTACAGACTCCCCGCCGACACCTCGCTGCCACGTTATGTCAACATGGTTGTCGCTACTTTGAAACTAAATCCACCGGGGAATGACTAGATTGACCCGTGATACATGAAGTCCGCATACGGATGAATCTACAACGAGACAGTGCCGCACCCTTCCACCTTTCGCTCGGAACGGAGCTTGGATAACCCAAGATGCCCAACTCCGAGGACAATGAGGAGTTAAGACTTCAATTTTAGTGTGCCAACATACATAAATTGGATGCACTATATGGAACTAGCACACATAAGCTTGGGTGCGGAGTCGAAGATTCCCGATATGCCTGTAGCTCAGCAGTTGGATGAATACCCAAAGGCTCGAAGCTATACGGATAGCCGAGTCATGAAGGATTAAGATATCATAACGAGTTGTAGCTACGTGAGGCGACCAATGGATTAAACGGTCAAGTTAGCACCAACTTACCAGCGAGCATCACATACTCGGAATAACAGCTGGATAATTGACCCTATGGACTTTCCCCTCGGTAAGCAATATGAAACTTGGATGCTCTGCCAGGGTTGACGACTGGAATAAGATGAATGAATGAGGAACAAGGGGCATGGATACAAGAATAAATATAGAGTACCCCCTTTTCTTCAAAGGACAAAGCCATGAGAGCGAGCATGAAGAAGAGTTCCACCAACTTACTTCGGAAAGATCGGTGCCGAAACACTAGATGGCATGCGTTCTTTTAAGTGACGTATAACTAACACTAGGAAAGGTCCCACAAGTGCCCACGATATACTAGTATGCTTACGTTGGTGTAACCCCGAAGGTCTTATGAGTCAGCCTCGAGGTACACATTTGTTTTGGTGCATTGCTTGAGTGACTGAATCTTCTCGGTCTTATGGTTGTTTTGCTTCTTCATGTTTGAGTGAAAATGTATTGAGTGCTTATGCTTGCTAGATCTTTAGATGACTCTTTTCGAGGCCTTAGCCTACCATCCTATAAGATCGAGTTATCAGTATGAAGATTGATGAGCTCAAGCCAACGTCACAAGGTCATGCTCCAGTAAACGAGAAGAAGATTTCTTGCAACCTCGAAAGAAACCGGACCAGGACTTTGGATGAGATACCCTATGAACATTGGACTCCGTTCGTAAATCGTAAAACGATTACCTCAAGAATTTGCAACCTTTGGAGCTCGGAATCGCAAGTACCGTTACGGGGGCATACATTGGTTAAGATCAATTGAGTACCCTTGATGTCGCAACGCACTTTGGATAATCTCGGTCGGAACTCAATTAACGGATAAAGATGAAGTACTCCATATGGAACAAAAAAAAAAAATCAAGGTAGGAAGTTTTATTCGAGTACTTTAGCTTCCGTGAGGTATCTTATGAATGACCCGCCTTGGAATTCGCTAATGCAATACGGAGTTTGCCCATAAGGTTCTTCGCACTAAACACTAATAGAACCATGTGGAGACTTGAAGGAACATGATGACCTCATATCTTGGTAAAGGATTCATCGAGGAGAGCGATTAACACAAAGATAAGACAACCCCAGACAACGGGGAGTGGATATGAGCACAACGAACTCTCCACGGATGGACAGTCACACATATTTTATGGGATTGCACCCCGACCATGTAATCGGAAGTAATGAATCCTTGCATAAGGAATCATCCCTAAGTAGACAGTACCTCGACCTAGAAGGTATCGTGGAGGCTTTGGATTTGACTTGGACGACTAAAAGGATATAAGGTTTGCACTACACGAGCAATTCATCCTAGAGTCCTTTTTATTGGATTAATCCACTTACACCTCTAAGCAGTTGTTTTGGCAACTACTATGTAAGCACCACAAGTTGTGCTTCTGGAATAGGATGTCGCAGGGTATGTAAAGGGGTTTCGAGGTCGATTTTTGGAAAAATATATGGAGTTCAGTCGATCCCACTTTTGGAATAAGTAATTAATAAAGAAACTCTACTGGACACCGTATACTGAACTAATGGAAAAGAGAATAACTCCGACAACTACTGGATGTAAGTTATTTGTTCGACCTCGCAGCTGGAACCTACCACCCTATTGGAAAATTGGTCATAAGAGGTTGTGAGCAAAAATGAGGAAAATTGCTCACCTAAACAGGTGACATTATTTGGAATTGTTGAATAAGCATGGTAAGCCATGAAGCTATGAATATTTCCAGGGTACCTAAAGGTGAGAATACCATCATGAGGAGTAACAAAAGGAATGGTGAAGGATCAAGGTCTACACTAAGGTTGCCCAAGTGAACCGATCCTTCCTCAAAGTATGATAACTACGGACGTTCTGAGGAATTAATTAAGCTTTGATGGTATTCCTAAGGAGTGACACCAACCATGTATCCTAAGTTTGCTAAATGTGCATGAGTAAAATAGATGCGACTTTGTTGATAGAGTCCATCTGAAAAAGTTGGAATCAAAAGGACTAATGTGAGATTCGCATGGATGGAATCACTCACATAGTCGAGGATGTTGTAGATGACCCTTTTTTAACATGGACTATCATGAATGGGAAGTAACCATTCATATGGTTCATGACCAGAAGTTAATCGGGCATGTCGATATCGCCAACAACCTAACGAGGGTGTGCTAAGCCAACAAATGGATTACAACATGAGTGTTATACGAAGTTGGTGATGATTGTTGGACTCTCGAAGAAGGAAGTTGGAAGGAAGTCATGTTCACTCAGGTTCAGCTAGTTGCCGAGAGTGCACACCATAAGAGGTGCGATTGCACTAATTCTTTGGAAAACCAGGATATCTACCTATGGATTAAGAGATAAATTTGGAATGAGCTAAATTAATAAGAAGTCTAGGACCTTGAACGCGAGGATTGGAATAATATAGAAGTGTCTTATTCAGTCACCGGAGATTTTACTCCTAAGCTTATCAAGCTTACGCAAAGATTACCGGATGAGATGGACCGAGATAAGGGGAATCTAGGCCGTAGTTGGAATTTCTCACGTATTTGAACCGTAGAATAATCTTGGATTATATATGGAAGATAATACGAGTCTTATGGATGCTATCGATAGAGGACATATAATACCACTCGCTTTGGAGGCCCCCCGTCGGCGGACCGTACATGTTGGGACTAATCACCCGTGGAACCTTGGAATAAACACGTCGTCAAATCATCCACATTGGGAAGATGAACTTAAAGAGGAAACAGAAGGCATACCGAAGTGAAGACCCTCACCACACCGGGTATGAGCTTAAATCTCGAGGACGAGATTCTCGTGAGGGGGGTAGAATGTAACATACCAGAATTTTGAATGATTTACCATGTATGAATTTTTGCAAATTTTTAAAACTTTTTGTTTGAAGTTGTGTGCTACTAAATTTTGGACCAAATTGCTAGCCTCTCACCTTTAATCCCTTATAAAATAAAACCGTATAAAAATTAATTTCAAACTATGGTAAATTGTGAGTCAGAGTTTCATGGATTTTATTTGGAGTTCGCTTGTGTGGAGTTTGAATTTGAACTCTAATCAAATTCAAACTAGATTAAATAAAACTAATTTGAATAAAGGGAGGCCTAACTTCGAGCACCCTAACCAACCAGCCCAACCAATTAACTCCACCAGGCCGGCCCACCTATCCATCACAGCAGTCCAAGTTGGCCCAAATCCCTCCCTCTCTTTTTTCTCTCACCGCCGCCTGGGGCCCGCATGTCAGCCGAAGAGGACTATTCACCTTTCTCTTCCCCGCTGACGCAGGCGTACAGGGAGGCGCGAGCTCGGCGCCCGCCCATGGCCGCCGCCCTTTCTCGCTGGCAGTCGTGGATGCTCGCCACGTCGCTCAGACGCACCACCAGCCGTCCGCCCTCACGCCCAAACCCTAGTGCCACCCCTATAAAGACCAAAGCTGAGCCCTCCTCCCCTTGTCCGCCGCCGCAGTGGGGTCTTCTCCCCAAAACCACCCCCCGCTGGAGGAGAGGGAGCCGAGGAACCGGAGCACGCGCGCGGATTTGCTGTGGGAGCCAGAGCTGCCCGAACCGTGTCCCGCGACGCCGCTGCCTCCACTGCTCCGTTCCGCACTGGAGTAGGTGTCGGGCGCCATCGCACCTGAGACGACGCCGAGGAGTCGCCGCTGCCCGTCCAAGGAGAACAAGGCCGGAGGAAGGACGCGCTTCGCCTTCACCGAAGCACCGCGGAGGAAGAATTGGTGAAACGGAGCGCGGGGAAAAGGCCGGGGAGCGGGGACGGCCACGACTGCGACAGACCAAGGATGTCGCCATCGCCGCGCCCACGCCACCGTTGACGTCGCCTCTGCGGGAGGGAGCCGGGCTCAAGTGCCAAGAAGACGCCGCTGCCCAGGAGCGCCGCGCCGCTCGAGAGGACGCTGAGTACGCCGACGACTGCAGGCTATACCACGACAACGCCCCTGCTCTGCGCCAAGTCACCGCGGCCACAACCTCTTCCTGCCTCGCCGTGACCCCCACGAGCCCGATGGTGAGCCGCTCAACCAAGCCGCCTCCTTTTCACCCTGCAACTTGCCTGTGACGCCGGCCTTCGTGCTGTGCTGATTGCTTCTGATGCTCCTCGAACATCTGTGAGCTTGGATGGCTTGGCCATGGTAGGAACCATGGACGCCCTCAACGTGTTCGATGTATTGTCTGTGAGCCATGACCCTCTAGTTCAGGTTTTCTGTGCCCTCTCTTGCACCGTCCTTAGATGACACCTTGTCTGCTTGTGTTGGCCGGCCTTCGAGCCGAGCTCGTCTTTGCTTTCCCTCGGCACCGAGGCTTTGGATGGCATGCCGGAGATGCAAGATTTGGCATGCCCATGACCTGCTTGACGCTTGCGCTTGAGCCAAACTAGTCCTGTTGAAGCCTACATAACCTTTTGGCTTGCCCATCGATCGGTAACCCTCCAGGCCACTGCCTTGCTTGCCTATGTTGCCAGCCGTCGCGCCGTGCAAGCTTCCTGTCTCCTCTAAAAATCTTGTGACTGTGGCTGCTTGTTGAAGCTACACCCTTGTGCGCCCTTTAGCTGTTCGGCGTTTTGTGCGAGGGGTAAACGCAGCCACCCGTTCATCCCCTTTTGCATCGCCTTCTGTCTGGCCGTCGCGCCGTGATTTTCTGCAGGAGAACGCGCCGCCTCGCCGTCGGCGAGCCTTGCCGCCCTCACCTTTGTAGTGTAGTTGCCAACCGGCCTTCGTGCCACGCTAGCCAGTGTGCGAGCCACCTTTTTCTCTGCAGGTGTCGCGTCGCCACGTCGCTCGCAGCCGCTCGCCATGCACCTGGCCGTAGAGGCCGAAGGCTTGAGCCTTGGCCGGTAAACACGTGCTAGGGTCCCTAGCTGTTGCGCCACCGAGCAGCCTTGATTCGCCGCACCGCCATGACACCACACACCCGCAGCGAACCCCAGTCTGTCGGCGCAACCTCGCCACATTGTCGGAGTTGCTCACGGCCAAACCTGCGCCGTGGCGTCGTGGGCGCCGTCGAACCCCAGAAGAGTTCGGGGGTGAAAAACCAAACTTCTCTGTGTAAACCTTGTTCGGGCTTCAGATTGTGCCTTGCCGCATCACAGCCATCTAGACCCAAATCTAACCGGGCCAATCCAAGCTTAGTTCGAGAACCTTTTCTGGACTTTGGAATCTTGGGCCGGACTGGACCAGCCCACCAGACCACTAACACGTTGGGCCCACTAAAGGCCCACTAACCGACGACCTGGGCCCAACGTTGACGTCATGGTGACGTCAGCAGGTTTTTAATAAAACCCCTTTATGTTTTAATAAAGGTTTTTAATAAATGCTTTATAAATCCTCTCCCTTTCAAAAATCATAACTAATTATCGGGAGCTCCGGAAATTATGAAACCAACTGCGTTGGTTTCGTAATTCTGAGACGCTTACCGCTATCCTGTCCTTCTCTGATCTTGCCGTCGAGTCAAGCCCTTTTTGTCCTCGCGTTCACAATGTAGAATTCGTGGCCGCTGCCCGCCACTGTGCCAATGTGGGTCTGGGACGCCGGAGCCCCGCAACTGACCATTGGCGTACCGCGGTCAGGAATCCTACCCCACTATCTCATCGTCGACCTTCTCTACACCTTTGCCTTCCCTCTTTGCTGCTTCGCGCATATCTGCTCTCGCTCTACTTTGCTTCGTGCTGTGTAGCGTGTACCGTGCCATGTGCTTGAAACCAGGATGTCGCACGTGATGGACGGCCGTGTCGTGAGCAGAGGCCTCTGCTTCACGCTCGGCAACCCCGGGCCGCAACCTAGCTGCCTAGCCATGGTCGTTGCTGCTTCACTTGTACCTGCCGCGCGGCGCCCTTAAGCTTGCCCTGTCACTTTGCCCCCAACATCGGTCACTAGTGATCCTTTCATCTCCTCCGAGTGGTAGCCACATCTCTTGGCATGATAATGCCTTTTCTACTACCTTTGCCTTGTTTCGCTATCATCCTTCGCGCTACCGCTTCAACCCTCTGTGAGCTAAAACCATGTAAGAGCTTGATCTCAGCCTCTCCGCTCTCCCCCCGCTTGCGGTGCTTGGCTACCTAAGATCTTAGCCGTAAGACCCGTAAGCTAACTCGTGATCTTACCCTGTTTACTAGTGTATAAAACTAGTTGCTTAAACTACTTCGTTTTAAAACCAATTGCTCTATTTTCATTAATTAAACCAAAGGTCGCTTGCATTTACTCCGGAGTTGATTCGGATCTTCTAAATTGGTTCTTATTGATGTTTTTGCATTAGATGGATGCTCGTTATTTATTTCCACGTCGCATCTCGTGTAGGCTTGTGTTCTTGTTGAAGACCCGAGCCGCGACGTCCGAGGAGACGCGACTACCCCGACTTTGCCCGAGAGGACGCTCAACCCCTACTACTCTACGACGACTACCGCGCGTGTGTCATGTCACTCCCAACCATGTAGAACCCATGCATGCTATTAGTTGCTAGTGCTATATTTATGTTACTTGATTTGATGGATTGCATAGCCATTTGATTAGCCTTGCCTTGTTATTTGATATATCCTGATTCCTTGCTTTACCTACCTCGGGGCTAGCTACAGACCCCTAGCTAGTCCCATATACCAACTATCCATACTTTTGTTGCTTGTTTATGGATGGTTCTCTGGGTTTGGACTGAGATGTGGGAGATCTCGTGTGTTCTAGCGTGAGTTCTGGGTGTGTTCTTCCTTGACGTGTTACTGGCGGGAGCGAGCCGTTTGGTTACTTGTGAACGCCTACCTCGGGGAGATGCGATCCGGCCTCTCGCCCGGCGGCGTGTCGGATGGGATGGAGATGGTGAGTGCTCGCTCTCGGCCCTTAAGGACCGATCGTCGCTGACCTTGCTTCGAGTGGACTTTTACCGTACAAACCGCCCGCCTTGTATTGGGCGGGGGTGCGGGGGTGAGACTCGTAGTGGATAGCGTCCCTCCCCGTAGGCGGATCGGTGAGATCGTGTCGGGAGACGGCTTTCCTCCTTAGAAGACTTCGCCCCGCGAGGCCGGGGAAGGGTTCCACGGCTTCGAGGGACCTCTCGGCCGGCGTATGAGCTCTACGGCGGAGGGCCGCGCCGCACTCGGAGACACAGGAGGGTACTATCCACTTACTTGGACTCCGGCCGTATGGTAGGGTTTGGGACGGCGGCCACCGTTTCCGGCTCTACTCGGGCGGGTACGGCTTGTACAACCTCTCGCAGTGTTAAACCTATAGCTATAGTCCGTGTCCACCGGTTATGGACGGTCCTCCGATCTCTCACCCGGCTAGACTCTTTTCTTGTGCTTCTTCTCTCCCCCGAGTGTGTGAGCCCGCCCCCGTGGCCGTTGAGATGTGGGGATAGGAGCGTGGGGGCCCCACGTCGCGTATGAGAGTTGGGAGCCGGATCGTGGTTGTGATTCGGTGCTTTGGTGTGGACATCCTTGTTGAGGGGTGCGGACCCCCGAGGTGTGGACCTCGGAGGTGTGGACCTCGAGGGTGTAGACCTCCCGAGGTGTGGACCTCGGCGCTTTCTCGCATACCTTGATTGTTGCTACCGCGTTGCCGCATGCATAACTTTCTACGGCCCAATATAGGTTTTATCCATGCATACTAGATTCAACCACCGCTTTTGCTCTTTGTTGGGAAGTCGACATGACCTACCCGCTTATCGGGTAGATGCCGGCATTTCGTACTCGGTGACCGTCTACGACCGCAACTTCGTGACGAAGGTGTGAAGACTAGAGCTGGTCCTATGCTCGAGTTTGCCCGTGGAGCCGGAGACGCTTCGCTTCGATAGATCCGCCGCGTAGGTGTTCTACCTTTCTTGATTCGGGCCCCGTTGGACTTGTACCCGGCTTGTGCCGAGGAGTTGTAATCTGATGTTGTAATAATAATATTATGTATATCTTCTTATATTCCCGTGTTGTATGGATTTGTACCACTTGAGACAGGGATTGCACGTGATAGCCTCTTCCTGGGACTATCACGGAGGTGCAGAGAGTCGGGTTTCCGTCCGCGGAAACTCGGGTCGTTTCGTACAACTTGCCGGCGCCCGACGGGTAACAAAGAAGAATATCCGAGACAACTCCAAGGTCCCAAGACGGTGAAGGCTACTCAAACTCATTCGGGATAGAAGGAGGATCACACTAAGGAGACCATGAAGATCACAACCGAAGGACCGAGTTCGAGATGCCGAGCCACTACATGAAGGAAGTTGTTGCATCCGTCAAGACCAAAAGACAAAGCCACCGTGAAGACCAAAAAAAAATTGACTAAGCCGAAGAAGAAGCCCGTGCCCAAGATGGTGCGGAAGTGGGTACCAAAGATTGCAACGCCCGCAAAGAGCGTTGATCCGAAGTAATCAAGTGAAGAAGTCTAGCTATAGACTATAAACGAAGCGCTAGGCGGGAGGCAACCCGTTTCGTCGAGTCAAGAATAAGCTACCGGGAGGACAACCCGATTCCAGGTTTTTCGAGACTTATTAATAATTTAGTTTTGAGTTTTATTACGCAAAGACATTAGACTTAGAAGTGGTTGAACAATATTAGAGACATAATTCTTGATTGAATGTTTGCTTTATCATAAACCCTTTGCATGAACCCTCCTATCCGTTTGTTTGTTCTTTTCTTTTCGAGAAACCTCAATCAAATAATTTCAGAACATCACTCAACCTTACACCCTCATTATGGTGCTGAGGTTGACTTATTTTTCATGCTAAAACCACACGAGTAGAGCCATGACTTATATCTATGTGTTAATAAAAAAATTCAGCACGTGGTAGAACTCGCGTGAACCTAGAAATCAAAACTTTTGGTTGGTTTTAAAAATCTATATCCTTGGTTTCTCTAGGATTAGAATTTTTCTAAGCGTATTCTAATTTTGTTTTATTCAAAATCTCTCTTATCTAACCAAAATTAGAACCTAAACCTATGCCCCCATGATCAAGCCGGAAAAGTTTGCTCTCAACCGATGAAGGCAAACTATACCGGTGAGACCGAAATCGACGTAGTCGAAAAATATTTTCGACTTACATTTGTTTTTAATGGTTTAAAAACTTCTCTAAAATTGTGTTTGAGCTCTTGCATGGCTCTGAAAAATATTTTAAATTTCGAATTAGAGGAGTGCTTAACCTTAAACACACCTAAATGGAGGCAATCTAGTTTCAATTAATCATGCATGCACCATTGGATTCCCTTTCATCAACTTTCACCAACTCCACATTCAAAGGACAAGCATGGTGGGCAGCAAGCATCAACTTTGCAGGAATTTCATGGTGGCATGTGAAGCAAGTGGAGCTAGGGAGCATGGACATGACCCAAAGCATGAAGCATCAAGTGGAAGGACCAATAATGCAAGAAAAGGAGTGGATGAGAGCGTTTGGGCGGTGCAACTCGTGGAGCACGCGGCAGGAAAGTTGCAGAGGCGAAATGATCGTGCTGGAAGAAAAACGAGGCGGGGAGGTGCACCGAGGGACCCGGCCGGCCGGCCCCGCCGGCCTCACCTACATAAGGAGCCCCCCGGCTCCCGTTTTCTCGCAGCAAGCTTCCCTCTCATTCCTTTGTTTGTGTGTTCAAGTTTGTGTGCTCAAAACCTCCGTAGACATAGCCAACCTTCCCAAGCTTGATAGCTCAAAAAAAAAATCCACACCCTTAATCCACTCAAAGTCCACATCCGAAGCAAAGAGTTTAAGTGCCTAGTTACCGGTTGCAACCCGGAGTTTTAGTTGAAGAAAAGAGTGCAGCAACCATGTGGAAGAAAACCACAAGTCTCTTCTCCAAGAAGAAGAGTTCGTCGTCGTCCAAGCCGTCATCAACCACGTCTTCGAGGAGGCACTCGGTTTCCGAGTCTCCCCGGAGCATGGAGACGGACACGGCATCACCGAGGAGGAACGATGCTCTCCTCCTTGGTGGTATGAGGGCTGCAAGAAGCACATCCATGAGGTTTACCGCACCTCGTGGGCACATGGAGGAGCAGCCCGCGCCACCACAACGATCGACCCGTTCAACCGCGCCACCTCCCTACACTCCGACATACTCTTCGTATGGCTTCATCATCTTGTCATTGGAGGAGGAGGAGAGGCTCTCTAATCTTGAGAAGAGGCTTGTGCCCAACATCGAGTTCGACGACCTAGCACTCTACACCTTGGGTTTTGGCACCGACATATACTATATGTTGGGGCACCTTGGATGGGTGCAGTTCTCCAACGGAGTATTGGTGGACACCCACTTGGGGTTCGCCTTGGAAATTTTAATGACTATTGCACCCATCCTTGATGATGATGGGGTGCAAAGCTTGTCATTCCGTTTGGAGGGAGTCCAACAAGTGGTTCCCTACGAGCACGTTAGGGAGCTGCTTGGATTCCACAAGGGAGCTCCGGAGAAAGTTGACGTGCCACCCGCATGTTAGCGGGATTTTGGAATATGATCTCCGGAGAAGTCCATCAACAATGCAATTGCATCCGCAACCCCATTATCCGTATATTTCACTCTTGGATGTGCAAGAGGGTATTGGGGGAGGATGGAGACAAAGGTGACCGACACGGAGTTGAATTGGCTATACTCGGCTTTAATTGCCAGGCAGCCAATAGACCCCTCTTACCTTATGATCAACCGTTGGTGTTGTGAAGCAACATCGGGGGCGGGTAATATTGGTTCGGGGTGCTACCTCTCCATGTTGGCCTTCTCCTTACGGCCGGGGATCGCAAGGAACCCCGACCATCTTTTGCGTGGTACCTCTCTCGGCATTGAGTATTTGCGGCAAGGCGGATACATTAGTGGAGATGAGACGGAGGTTATCGGTTGGCCATAGTAAACCTACCCCTTCCCAATGAGAGGCTTAGGCTTTTCATCGAAGGGAGAGAAGATTGGTTGGAAGAGAGACTCCTTGTCCCCGCAAGGAAGAACAAAAAAGGAAGAATCGTAGAGGAGGGAACATCCTCCGCACAAGCGAGTGGAGCACAACCCAATGTGCAACCATTCGGCGGGATCCCTCCTCCGCCAAGTTATTACGGAGGGCCACAAGAGCAAGCATGGGGGGGTGGTGCACCGATACCCCCACCAAATTATGTTGTGCCCAACGCTAACTTCGCGGAATCCTACGCTCATCATCCTCAACCACAACAAAGCATGGCCATAATTGGAGGGTATGCTGCAAGAAACGCCCAAAACATCGTAGCCATCCAAGCTAACGCAGCTCAACTTGGTGAAGGAAATGCAAATATTGCCTTTGAGCTCGGACACCTTCACCTTGTGGAGCCAAATCAATTCGTCGGAGGAAATGTCCAATCATATTATGAGCAAGGGTATTATTATCAAGATCATCAACATAAACCACCGGCGGAAGACTAGAAGATTTAGGAACTTTAGTTTTCTTTTCTTTTCTTTTTCTCTGTAATTTTCAGCTTTTGCTTATGTGTGTTTGCGTAGTATTTTTTGTTTTTATTTAAATTTCAGCAAGCATGTTTGTTTATTTTTAGTTTGTATTTCAACTTGATGTCATCATTAATAAAGTCACCACCTTGATTATATCATTGGAAAAGTTACAAAAATTTGTGCCATGATGATATATGATTAAAATTGCAGCTTTGTTCATCTTTGTCATTGATTTATGCATGTTAAAGCTAGTGCTCTCTTAAAAATACAAATCTGAATTTATTTAAATACTAGCTTAATTTTCAGCGAAGGTTATGATTAAAATAAAGACTCATAGTGTTTTATGTGCTCTCAAGTTATGAATAGATTAAAGATGTCTTTTATGCTCAAAAATATCGCTAACCTTGTCACAAATATCACTTGTGTGTTGCTCAACCTATCCAAAGCCTAATACATATTTGAGTGCATAAACCTTAGTGTACAAGATTTATTTTTGAGTGAGTTATTGCAGGCCATGATTTCTCTGGCCCAAGAATAAGAAGCTGGTCATTTCGTTTTTGCATATCTATCTTTTTGCTAGCCTTTTATCCGTGCATTGTGTATCCCCGCATCGGAGATCTCACAAACCTCGCCGGATATCCACCCTTAAACCAAATATCATCTTTTGTGATTACCTCCTTGACCACAACCTATCATTGAGAATGGATCATCAATTCAAGGAAGATCGCAAGACGGTGCCGACATTGAAGATTTCAAACATCTCCAAGGAAAAATATTTCCGGTACCTACCTTATTTTTCGCCTCTTTGCTCGAGGACGAGCAACGTCTAAGCATGGGGGAGGAGGTAGGTACGGTGCAGTTTTAGAGTTCAAAGGGGAGTATTTTTTTAAAAAAAATGATGAATGAAAAAAAAATTCGGCGATATACGTGACTTCCAAGGTGAAGGTCTCACAAGAAGAAAGAAAAAAATATATATTTAATGAATGAAAGAAAGAAAGAAAAGAATGAGAAATATGAGAAAGAGAAAAAAATATATGCGTAAAGTGAACTCCCCGGTTCTCTAAGAGTGCATTCAAGGCTTCAAGTTAAAAAGATCCATTCTCATTTTTCAACCATGTGCAATCCGATAACGAGGACTTCCTTTGTGCCTCGGGATCACTCTTTGCCATTTGCACATGTCCACTTATCTAAAGTGTGTGTATTTTTCTCTTTCCCCTCCTTGATTTAACATTATTTTCCAATGACCTTTTTGATGAGTCTCGGTAAGACCATGAGAAGCTTGTCTTGTTTTGACAACACCTCATTTATAAAATCTTGTTAGGACTAAACTTTCCCAAAGCTCCATATAAAGCCTACCACACATATATGTTATGAGAGGGAAAGGAGTAGAATATATAGGCTTGAGAGACAAGTGAGATGAGAGTTCATGAGCAATATACAAGATGATTTAAATTTGTGAACTTGGTTGTTGGGGAATTTAGGAAAACCCGTCACCCTCGAAACGTTGAGTTTAACGGAATTCTCAAAGTATGTTTTTCAGGAGCAAGTAATTCGCGATTCTCGAAAGTCTGGGACCTGCGAAGTCTCGAATTCGCGAATGTGCAGAGTTCGGGAATCTTGATTCGGTGAAGAGGCGGAGTCATGAACATGCGGAAGCCCGGAATCTCAATCGCCGATGGTCCGAACTTCGGAGATTTGCCGATTCGGGAATCCGGTGAAGACTCGTTCGGGACTCAAGCGCAAGGACACGCGCGAACCCGCCGGGGAAGCAAGAGCCACTTCGGGAATCTATTGAAGACTTAATTCAGGAATTTCGGGCGAAGACATTCACGAATCACGGGAGAAGCAAAGTCAAAGTTGTAGTCCCAAAAAGTCCGGGTTTAGAGTGTGAACTAGTGGCAGACTTGTAAATGTGTAAGGGGGGGAAAAGACATTCTTGTGTGTGTTCACATTAGGAATATTCTCCGAGCCCGAGGGTGTTATCGGAATGTAAAAGTCCCTTCGTCTCCCTATAAAAGGGGGCGCGAGGGCACGTGTAAACGGATTCAGACTTTTTTGGGACTTGTGCTATTTGCGGGGAGGGATTTCAATCTCTTTGTGCCCGAACCGTGCTATTGAACGTGTTAAGAACTTTCACTTGTGTTAGGGTAGAATTCCGAATTTTTTCGGGTACCCCCAACATTGGTGCCCACCGTGTCCCGGCCGAAAAGAAACTCACGATGCCACCTCGGAAGAAGTCAAAGAAGACTCGCTCCGGTGCGGGCCAACCAGAAGACCGCCATCTCACCCAGGGGAACGAAAATTCGTTTGTTCCCCGAATCCTCGAACGTAACGGACCGGCGGCGAAGAGAGAAGCTCGAAGCCCTCATGAAGGCAAGAGCGAAAAAAACGGCTCACATCCAAGAACAACCTGCCGAACAAAGAAGAGCACGAGAATGTTGATGCCGATGATGATTCCATAGACAGAGAGCTAGCCATGGTCCACCAAAAGATACAACGGACTTTCGAGAAAGACAAAGAAAAGTTCGCGGCTCGGTTGCGGGCGAAGAGGAAAATCTCTCGATAAACTAGAACAAATCGAACAAAGCAAAAGAACAAATACAAGCAATACGAGAGAGAAATCGACGAAATGAAAGAGTAAGAGAACAGCTCCCCGTGGCAAGAAACACCGCAGCGAGAACCCCGCGCCCGCAAGAGAATCCCCGAAGGAAAACTTCTTTGCGGGAAACGGAGTCTCGCACTTCGTGGATTCCGAATCACCACCGTCGATAGGGCTACAAACAAGCACCTTGGCCGCCGAAGTTCAAGCCGCCTCTCTTCCCAAGTACAACGGTTTCGGAAACTCCGTGCAATTTCTCATGAGATACGAGTCGGTACCGTGAATTCGGCGGGGAGGAGATGATGTTGCACTTGCCAAATCCTTCATCATAGCTTGCGAAGGACCGATCATCGAATTGGTACTCATTGCTGCCTCCACACTCGATCTACAAACCGGGTAGATCTCAAAACAATGTTCATGCAAGCGTTTCAGATGTTCCATGACACAACAGCCGAAGCCTCAGATCTGTATAACTGCAAGCGAAGGACGAGGGGAACCACTGCGAAACTTCGTGAGAAGATTCATGCAACAGAGGTCTCAGATCCCCGACGCTGATGACAAGACAACGATCAAGGCACTGATCAAGGGTCTCACTCCAGGGCCAACAGCCTCCCATCTCACAAGAAAGAAGCCTGAGACAGTTGAAGAACTATTTCGGGAATTGGAGGATTACATTCTGTCTGATGATGACCACCGCAAGAGAGTAGCCGAACGAAACGAGGCAAGACGGGCGGCGGAGATATGACTCGGCGAGCACCACCCCAACATTCTCGAAATATAAACGGTGTTAGAAATCCTCGGCAACAACAAGAAAGCGAGCCAAGTGCCGGGGGAGGATTCAGTCATAGAGGAAGGGGGAGAGGAAGAGGAACCCCAAGCCTCCCGAACCACAACCCAAGAGATCCCCACTTTTACTGCCAATATCATGGAAGAGGCCACAGCACCGAAGGGTGCCCAGAGACAAAGAAGAACATGGCACGAATCCAACAAGAGAAAGCACTCATGAGCATTGCATCCTCGATGCCAACCCAGTTTCGGCCGAACTTCTGGCAACCGCAGTTCGCGAGTCCGCAGTCAAGCTCTGTTCCAGTTCAGCAATTTCCACAACCGCAATCAGCATGGCAGCCTTCACAGCAATTCTTCCCTCAGTCGCAAGCGATACAGTCGATCCAACGGCCACACCGCCATTCGGGAAATCTTGCCACCCCCTCCCGGAAAGCTCATCAAGGCCTCGGTCAAGTTCGGGACCTCGGAACTCCAAAGCATTACCATCGTTCGGGACTATCATGCCAATCACGGTGGATCTCGCTATGGAATTTGAAACAAAGAAGCAGCGAAACAACTACTTCAGATCTGTCAACACCATCATCAACGATGGCCCAGCTGCCCGCCCGGAGTGGGCGAAGGTGCCAATCACCTTTACAAGAGAAGATTTCCGGTTGAAATCCGCGATTCACAATGATGCCATGGTGATCGAAGTCAATATTGCTGGGTGGGTCATAGGAAAAATCCTGGTTGACAATGGGAGTTCGGCGGACATTCTGTTCCTGAAAACATTCGAGAAAATGAACCTAAGCCAGCACATGTTAGATCCACCAGAGTACCCGCTGCAGGGGTTCGGAGGAAAACCCATCAAGCCGGTGGGAAAAATTTCACTCCCAGTTTCTTTCGGAGATCTTGAGAATGCCAGAACGGAGAACCTCACCTTTGACGTAGTTGACATATATCACCCGTACCTTGCGATCTTCGGCAGAGGATTCATGAACAAGTTTGATGCTGTCATAAGGCAACAGTTTTTATGCATGAAAATGCCTGCACCAAAAGGGGTTATCACGGTGTTCGGCAATCAGCAGGAGGCCAGGAACATAGAAAAGGGCCACACGCCCGGCCAAACGAATGTGTACCAGCTGAAAGCAGCTGAAGAGAGGAAGGAAACCTATGAAGAGCCTAAGCGGGACAAAGAAAAAAATAACATAGCCGCAGAGGATGAAACAAAGAAGGTGTATCTGGATGACATGCCCGACAGCAAGCCACAATAGGGGCGAACCTCGGCGCCGAAGAGGATGATGAACTCATACGATTCCCGAATAGAAACAAGGATGTTTTCGCATGGTCAGCCAAGGACTTGCAAGGTGTTGACAGGGACATAATCGAACATGCCCTCGAAACGGATGACAGGATACCACCCAAGAAGCAAAAACTCAGGAAAATGTCTGACGAAAAGGTCAAGGCAGTAGAAGCAGAAGTCCAGAGGTTGCAGGACGCCCAGGTAATCAGGGAAGTCAAGTACCCGGCTCGGGTTAGCCAACACCGTGCCGCCAAGAAGAAAAATGGCAAGTGGAGAATGTGTGTGGATTTCACGGATCCGAACAAGGCGTGCAAGAAGGACGATTTTCCCTTGGAAAGGGTAGACAAAATCGTGGATGATGCGACCAACGGTGAGATGCTTTCGCTCCCGGACATGTTCTCTCGGGTATCATCGGATCGAGTTCGCAAAGAGGACGAAGAGAAGACGAGTTTCATCACTCCTTTCGGAACGTTTTGTTTCGTAAGAATGCCGAAGGGACCGAAGAACGCAGGATGCACGTTTTCGAGAATGATAGCAATAGTACCGCACCACCGTATTCGGAGAAACATTCGGCATATGTGGATGACATAGTTGTCAAAAGTATCCAAAGAAGGGACCACATCGGTGATTTGGCGAAAACATTCGCGAACATGAGGGCAGCAAACTTGAAGCTAAATCCGGAAAAGTGTGTGTTCGGCATTCACAAGGGGAAAGTTCTTGGATGTCTAGTTTCAACGAAAGGCATTGAAGCGAACCCCGACAAGATAAAGGCTCGATGGAGATGCGGGAGCCAATCTCGATAAAAGATGTTCGAAGTTGACAGGGAGAGTGGCTTCCCTAAACGCATTCATCCCCGCAGCCGCGAGAAAGAAGTTTGCCATTCTTCCAAGTTCTCAGAAGTGCCAAGAAATTCCAGTGGTCCGAACCCCAGAAGCAAGCCTTTCGCGAACTGAAGGACTACCTGTCCAACATGACCAAGCTCTGTCCGCCCGAGCCAAAATCGCCGCTTCTGCTGTACGTGTCTGCATCAAGTTCGGCAGTAAGTGCGATCTTTGGTACGGGAAAAGGAAGAAGAAGGAAAGCTCAGGCAAATTCCTGTATACTTCGCCTCTGAAGCATTGTCTGGTTCCAAGGTTTTCTATTCCGAACTAGAGAAGATCGCGTATGCAGTCATCATGGCAGCAAGAAAACTAAGGCATTATTTCGAAGGCCACAGAATAAGAGTGATCACCAACCAACCATTAAATGACTTGTTCGCAAACAGGGAGGCATCCACCCGAATCATCAAGTGGGGTGCTGAACTATCTGAGTATGTGGTGGATTTCGAGAGAAGAAGTGCAATAAAATCGCAAGTGCTGGCAGACTTTGTCGTGGACTGGACCTCACCTGCTCAGAATCTTGAGGAAAATACGCCCGAACCTTGGGTAGTGCAGTGTGATGGAGCATGGTGCTACAAGGGGGTCGGAATTTCGGCTGTTGTAACATCCCCGACGGGCATAGTCATAAGATATGCAGCGCGGCTCGTATTCGCGAACAATGAACACTCCACGAACAACACAACATAGTACGAAGCTCTCTTGCTAGCATTGAGAAAAATGAAAGCCTTGGGGCGAGCGGACCTTCATAATCGAACGGATTCGGAAGTGATCCGGGAACATATCGAGAAGGAAAGCGAGGCCGTAAATCCGAGTTCTCGTGAAATATCTTGAAAAAGTCGAGAGAAATGGAAAGACACTTCAAAGGCTATTCGGTTCGAGCATATCCCAAGAGATGATAACAATGAGGCGGATAAGCGGCAAAGGCGGCCCGAGAGGAAATCAAGAGCTACCACCGGACATGTTCTTTGAAATTATCGAGAGAACCATCCATCAAAGATTCAAGAACTCAAATCGTAAATATGGTGGAAATTCCGGATCGGAGAGCGAGAAATAATGGCTTATCCGAGGGGACATTACGAACCACAAGATGAATTGGATGAGAAAAGGTTGAAGCAAAGGGCTCGGGGGCTACACGGTGGTAAATGGAGAATTGTACAAATCGGGAGTCACCGAGCCTTGGCTACGCCGCATCACCTCCGAAAAAGGTCGCGAACTCCTGAAAGAAATTCACAGTGGATTTTGTGGGGCACACATAGGCACCAGGGCTTTGGGCGGCAAGGCGATAAAGCAAGGATTCTATTGGCCCACTATAAACACCGACGCCAAAATGTTGGTTCGGCAATGTGAAGCATGCCGGAAGACGGGAAATCGGCGAGAATCGCCTTCAATGCCGCTTCATTTAATTCCTCCAACTCCGGCCTCCGCAAAGATGGGGCATGGACCTAGTAGGCCCGTTGCCAACAGCTCAGGGTAATTGCCGATTCGCGGGCCGTAGCGGTCGACTATTTCACGAAGTGGGTAGAAGCAAAACCACTCGCGAACATCACAGCGGCAACAGTTCAGAAATTCTTTTGGCAGAACATAGTCTGCAGGTTCGGAGTTCCTAGAGAACTGACGGTTGACAATGGCAAACAATTTGACTGTTACACCTTCAAGGAATACTGCAGAACCTTAGGCACACAAGCGAAATTTTCATCAGTATATCATCCACAGTCCAATGGAGCAGTCGAAAGGGCCAATGGCCTGATCTTTTCGGGAATCAAGAAATGCTTATTCGATCAGAAAAAGGGAAAGTGGGTGGATGAACTTCCGAAGGTGATCTGGTCTCACAACACCACAGTTTCAAGGGCAACGGGTTTCACGCCTTTTCGCCTACTCTTCGGAACCGAGGCTATGACACCGAGAGGAGATTAAGAATGAAAGCATGAGAGTCTTGAAAGGAAAAGAGATAGACGAAATTGATAAGAAGGTGGAGAAAGACATGATAGAGCCGACAATCCTTGAAGCGAGAGAAAACATTGAGAAATACTAGAGAGAGACAAGGGCATGGAGAAACAAAAAGGTGGTACGAAAGGACATCAAAACGGGCGATCTTGTCTTGAAAAGAAAGAAAAATTGGGAAAATCCAGGGAAAACTTCATGAGTCATGGGAAGGGCCTTACATAGCTAGGGAAACAGGTATGCCAGGGGCTTTTCGCCTGATGGAGCAGACCGGCGAAGAATTGTCGTATTCGTGGAATGCCGACAGCCTAAAGAGGTATTATCCATGAAAACCCTAGTTGTAGATAAACGTAGTGGGTAGCAGTTTTACAATCTTCGTGAGTTTACATTCTAGGAAGATAAAAACCCGAATCACGTGTTTATAAGTGACTTCGGAGGAAAACTAGTTTTATTTCTCTTAGTCGTACTAAAATAAGAAGGACCGTACTCTTTTCCTTGCAAAGGGGGATCTAAATCAAGAGGCAAGGTTTTTAACGAGGCGGCTCCCGTGTAAATACTCTTTCTAATATATATATGAAAAGAGTCTTCCCCCACATCTCATGTTTCGTATTTTGTGTCTCGAGAATCCCATCGTAAAAAAAAAAGAAGTGGTTCGTGAGAAAGGCTCCCCGATAGCCGAAATTCCATCGTAAAAAAAAGAAGTGGTTCGTGAGAAAGGCTCCCCGATAGCCAAAATTCCATCGTAAAAAAAGAAGTGGTTCGTGAGAAAGGCTCCCCGATAGCCGAGATTCCATCATAAAAAAAAAGAAGTGGTTCGTGAGAAAGGCTCCCGATAGCCGAAATTCCATCGTGAAAAAAGAAAAAAAGTTCGTGAGAAAGGCTCCGTGATAGCCGAAATTCCATTGTGAAAAAAAAAGAAAAAAGTTTGTGAGAAAGGCTTCCCGATAGCCGAAATCCCATCCATCGAGGGATTCCCACCTGAAAAGGCTCGAGACAACAACAAGTTGTGGCCTAGAAAAATCCCATCCATCGAGGGATTCCCATCGAAAAGTCCCGAGACAACAACAAGTTGTGGCCTAGAAAAATCCCATCCATCGAGGGATTCCCATCGAAAAGGCTTGAGACAACAACAAGTTGTGGCCTAGAAAAATCCCATCCACGAAGGGATTCCCATCAGAAAGTTCGCATGATGATTTCGAGAAAGTGAATGTCTAAGGGCTTGCCCGTGTATTCTCACTCGGTATAGATTGTTGAAAATTTTTCAAGTATCATCATTGTAAGAAAAGGGCAAGGGGCTCCATCGGACGATCGCGAGAAAAACCTTGGTTGAAGCAACCGAGGGTTCTTTGTATCAACCAAGGCAAGTACGCCGGTCGGGTCAAGTCCACAAAATTCGAAACAAATTTTGTCGACTTGCGCAGTAGCAATCGAGGTTCACAAAAAACTAAGGAAGACTTCTCCTAGAAAGATATGCTAGAAATTCGAAGATAGTAAAGTTTGTGAACTTGCAATCTAGTTTTCATGCGAAACGGCAAGGTGGGGGAGGGTGACGTTTTTTCAAAGAAAAAACATATTCATTGCCTTATTCGCATCAAAACTTCCGAACAGTTCTTCGATAATTACAACACTTGGCGTAAAATTCAAAACGAAAGCTCAACAACATGTCCCGGTTTACAAACACTGTCTTCAGCCACATCGCAAGCGTAGGCGAAGTCAGAGGCATCGGCTAAGGGGCTAAGGGGCTCTGTCTTGGGAACCTTGTCAGACGGCGGAGTGGGTGACACGGAGCGAACCTTCTTGCGAAGTAAGAAAGACGAGGAAAGGTCAAAACAACCTATACAAAACTTAAGCGAGGCCTCAAACCAAAAATCGGAAAAATCCTGTTCAGGATGCGCTCGTTTGAACAGGCGCCACGCTTCACCACTAACGAACATATCGTCTCGATGAATCCGAAGTGGTAGTACATCCCGCGCGAGGCCCGGCTTGCGGGACTGCGCGCAGTTAAAATTTACAAAACATACATTCGAGAGAAGTTTGATGAATCTATATAAATCTACGGCCGGTCTTGAATTCACCCAAAAAGAGTTTAAACATGTCGCTCAATTCGTAACATCCACCTTCGGCGAATCTTCTTCTTGTTCGGGGGACTGGTCCACCGTCGTTTCCATCATCACCGCCGCTACTGCTGCTGCCGCCGCTGAGTCGTCCTCGCCGGACCCATCCGAACTCTCCTCGGAAGTCGATCCTTCGGGGGACGCGACGACGCCTTCTTGGTACTCCTTTTCTCTCGACTTGTGAAAGGAAGAGAAGAGTAAGGAAGGCTTAAGAAAGCCGGAACACATGCGACGAACATAAGTCACGAAATCGAGCAAAAAGAAATTACCTCGTCAAGCTTTGCCCGCGCAACGGTCTTAGCCATATCCGCCCCGCCAACCATCCGGAATTCCTTCGCGAATTTCAACTTTATAGCCACAATGTCGGGGTTGTCTTGAAGTATCGTATCGCCGGTAACGCTTGGGAACGAGAAAGGTTCGCGCGAAACTTCGCCAAGTCCACACGGTCGTAATCGTGAAGGACCTTCGAATACTCTCCACGAGAAAAAGATACGGCGAAGTTGCTTTGGAACCGAGAGATCACTTCGGGAAGAGCCTTGAACTCATCCTCAAGCCAATCCATGAAATCGGGGATATCAATGTCATCGGGGAGAGGGGGCCGGACGAACACCGTACTCATTCGGGGACTTCGGTATTCGGCATAAAGCAATTTCAGCTTCCCCAAAATTTCCGAAGTGTTTTTCTTCGAAGCTTCACCTTGCTCTACCAGTGCCTTCTCAAGATCCACGATCTTCCGATCCTACGAGCTTAGTGACTTAGCGAGGCTGGCATTGTTGATGCGAAGATCTTCAGCGATTTTCGCGACTCGCTCTTGCTTTTGCCGAAGTTTTTCGATTACGCTCAAATCATCTTCACGAGATTTCCGAATTTTCTCGAGATCCTTTTTCGATTCCTCGAGAGCGACTTCGGCCACTTTCTTTTCATCCCGACTTCTTTTCGCAGCCTCTCGCCGGCTCGGACACCTTCGTCTCGAGTTCTAGATTCGTAGATTGCGCGAGGGTGAAGTTGCGCTCCGGCTCTTTCGACTTCGAGAAAGTTCTTCATTATTCTTCACCTGTTCGAGAAAGCCGGTCTACGGCAACCTTCCCGAGCATCGAGTACTTGAGGGCATAGTCTTCATGAAATCGTGCAAGCTTTGAAGGCGAATACGAGTGTAACGGAATCTTGAATTCCGCGAAGATCAAGAGAAAGTCTCAGACTAAGACTAAATAGCGGGGAAACGTATGAAAAGATAGTAAGAAAGGACGAACCTTCTTTAGAGAACCGCTGCATGGTAACTTGTTTACTTGAACCCGAAGAAGTTTTCCCTAGAGGCGAAGGAGCGGTTTCGGAGACATAGAGGGGCCTTCTCTCGGAGCCTTGAGCGGCCTCTTCGGGTCGTTCGGGCGCTTCTTCCCCCGTTTCATCAACAACGGCGGACGATTTCCATAGAGTTAAAAACTTGGACGTCTTGCCCCCGACGCCACTTGTCTCGAAACCAACACGCAACGGCTTGCCGCGATGAGACGTACCAAAGCTTTTGTTGAAAGCGGCCAAGGATGGAGAAGGCGCTTGGTCTTCGGGGGACGACCTCCCGAACTTCGACCAAAGGAACATTTTCGGAAGAATGGCCCTCCCTTTGAATAGTACGTTCAAGGTCACGGGCAAATTCGGAGGAGACTTGATCGGCGGCGGTGACACCGGCGGCGGGGAGTTTCGGCGGCGGCGGGAGACTCGGTATGAACAGGCAACATCAATAGCAACGGTGACTTCTCGGCGGCGGCGAGGGATGCCTCTTGTTGGACTTCGGGAGCAACATCGAAAAAGAATCGATGTTGACGAATTCACTTTCGGAACCGGCGGGACAAATGTCTCGAAAGTTAAATAATGGCCGAGAGGAAAACACCTTTGGGGCTATCTCGTCTTCGTGAGGATGTCGTCGTCGAAGGCGGACGGGACCCGCCGAACTCCGGTGGAAGAAACCTTCTTCGCGGCTTTCTTCAATTTTTTTGCGGCTCATCCGGGCGAGCCCCGAAGCGACCGGAGTTCGGCTTCTGAGGTTTGAGGTTCGGAGGTCCTTCGTTTACGCTTCGACGACTCAAGTGATCTGGTCCTCGAAGGCTTCACTCCCGAAGACGTTCCCTCGGTGGCGGTGACGAGTTTCGCTTCGACGACCCGATTCGAGGAGCGTTGATGGGGGCGGGCCGAGCACCGGCAACGGCGACGGCGGGAAGTTTCAACTTGGGACCAGGTCCTCGAGAGCTGAAAAATTTATCACCACAAGCTTCCGAAAAGATGCGGTTGATTTTCTTCTTGTGCTTCACCAGAGCTTTGTATGCCTTGTACTCATTCATCGTATATTCACCCACCATAACATTCACTCGTTTTTCCACTTCATCCATGAAGTCCTTGGCGCTACGGCCTTCGCGAAGCTTGATCCCGAACTTCGGAAAAGGCACCTTCGATCGGCCCGATTGACATTATAATACACGAGTTCGACGGGGGCCCAACCGTTCGAGATAGGCCGGATTCGCGCGGCGACAAATTCTTCGATAATATCACGGCCGCCAAGTATTGTGCGGCCGGATGAAATGCACTCTCGCAATTCCCGATTCCCGGGGCTCGGCCGGTTGTACTTCCCTACATTCACTGCGGCGAGGGGCGCGATCGGGCATGACAGCTTCGGCACATTGACTTTCAAGTAAAACCAGTACGACTTCCAATCGTCGGAAAGGTTAGACTTGCAGCAAGGAGAAATATGGATTCGGGTAATCCCTTGTCGGGTGTTCTGGCGTCGTGTATTGAAGGTACAGCATGCGTCTTGCCGTGGTAGAACCGCCGTCTTCACCTTTCACAACTTCGGAATAATCACCGGTTCGTAAAACCCGGTGAAGGCGTCGATGGTAGGACCGCAGCCGAAGGTCTTCGAATCCGGATAAACTTCGATACTTCGAGGAAGGACGTTGGGGTAAGCCGGTGGATCTTCACCGAGAATGCATCGAGAATTGCTTTGGTAGGACCGGGTCACAAGGGAACCGCAGCCCACAGATGAAGAAGTCTCGAAAAACCACAATTTCTCCGGCCTTGGGAGTGGGAATTACTTCATCAAGCGGGGCGCGCCCAGCGCCAGGAGAGAAGAATCCGGCCTTCTCGTACTCGCGAATAATGTTGCTCGTCACCTTCGACTCTCCGAAGGCGAGCGAGGGCGGCGGTGGGCCGAAGTCATCGCGCATGACGAGATCGTCTACACCGGCGTCCACATCCCCGACGTCTTCACCGCCATCGGACCCAACCTCTCCGTCTTCGCGACTTCGGGAAGCTGGCTGGGTGAACCAACATCTTCGGCCGGTGCATCACGATCCGCACTTTCGGCGGCTTGATCGAGTGGGAGACCGGCGGCGATCGGCTCTTCGGTAGTCATGGGTCTAGGCTGTACTTCTAATGCGAGCCACCTAGCAAACGCGAGCATTCGGACGGTTTAGACTAATAGTCGAAAATAAACTAGGAAAATCGTAACATTACTACACCAAAGTTTAACGAACTAACGAAACAACAAAGCAAACATAAAGGAATACCTTAGAAAAGCGCGAACAAGGCCCGGAGTTCGCAAGTTTTCTAGCGAGAGAAAGCTAGTCCCGCGAAGGAAGAAAAAATGTGAGAATCGTGAAAGACGCGAGAGCAATAAAAAATTTTTTAACGAGCGCCGGCCCGCTATTTATAGGGCGGGGGAGGGGTAGTTTCGCGAAGTGCGCCTCGATTTAACCGCCTTTGGCTCCCCGGGTGACGCGTGTCCCCTCCGACGTTCCGAGGGTGATGTTTTTTACTAAATTTCCGAAAGGTTCGTGGAATCGGATCGTCGGAGTCAACCCGCTTCCCCGAGGGGCTAGTGTTGGGGGAATTCGGGAAAACCCGTCACCCTCGAAACGTCGAGTTTAACGGAATTCTCAAAGTATGTTTTTCGGGAGCAAGGAATTCGCGATTCTCGAAGTACGGGACTGCGAAGTCTCGAATTCGCGAATGTGCGAGTTCGGGAATCTTGATTCGGTGAAGAGGCGGAGTCATGAACATGCGGAAGCCGGAATCTCAGCTCGCGATGGTCCGAACTTCGGATATTTGCCGATTCGGGAATCCGGTGAAGACTCGTTCGGGACTCGGGCGCAAGGACACGCGCGAATCTGGCTCGGGAAGCAAGAGCCACTTCGGGAATCTATTGAAGACTTAATTCGGGAATTTCGGGCGAAGACATTCACGAATCACGGGAGAAGCAAAGTCAAAGTTGTAGTCCCAAAAAGTCCGGGTTTAGAGTGTGAACTAGTGGCGGACTTGTAAATGTGTAAGGGGGGAAAAGACATTCTTGTGTGTGTTCACATTAGGAATATTCTCCGAGCCCGAGGGTGTTATCGGAATGTAAAAGTCCCTTCGTCTCCCTATAAAAGGGGGCGCGAGGGCACGTGTAAACGGATTCAGACTTTTTTGGGACTTGTGCTATTTGCAGGAGGGATTTCAATCTCTTTGTGCCTCGAACTGTGCTATTGAACGTGTTAAGAACTTTCACTTGTGTTAGGGTAGTATTCCGAATTTTTCGGGTACCCCCAACATTGGTCTAGCTTTTCTTTATCTCGTTCTTTATTTCAAAAATTCTGAGATCTATTTAAACTTTGTGAGCATGTTAATACTTGTGGGATAAGCTTAATAAGAATCTACCCTCCGTAGAGATGAGGGCTAGTACATTATGGAACTTTAATAAATTAAAATTTGGAGAGCATTATGTTTTCTCGTGTATGATCAAGTGCAAGGTTTAAACATTGTTTGGCTATGATGATATCCATCGAAGGCTTACTCGAGGACGAGCAAGGTTTAAGCATGGGGGAGATGTTGACGGTGAAAATCCGTCAACCTAGCCATGAGTTTACCTTCGGTGTTGGCATGAGTTTTATACCTTATCCATTGGTACTAACCCCCGTGGTATAACAAGTTCACGTGTGCATGTTGGTTTTGGAGTTTAATGTTTATGCAGGGTTTTAGTGTTGAATGCAAGACTTTCGGGATAAGTTCATCAAGCACCTCATGACAAGACCTTGAAGCCCCGTACAAGTCATGCAATGAAGTAAACTTAACTCCAAGAAGCCGGGGACTTGATCCGAGAAGACGACAGACTCCAGGGACCTGACCAGAAAAGTGCTGAATCTTGCAAGACAAGGAGTTGAGTCCAATTCGGAGAGAAACCGACGACATGGACCTACATGCGAAGGGGGAAACATCCGGGAAGCAAGGGAATAGGGATGGGCCTGGATGGGCCCGGGGCGGCCGGCCCCGGTCGGTCGGCCCGGGCCCATCCGGGGCCCATTTGCCCCCTCCTTTTCCCTAGCCGCCAATCGGGCTATTTATAGCCCCCCCGACCGAGAGACACGCGAGAGAGAATTCGTCATCGCCGCCGAGGAGCGAGAGAAGAGAATTCATCATCGGCCGCCGCCGAGCTAGTTGACTAGGGTTTCCCTAGCCGACGTGGGAACCTTGCATGGAAGACCACGTCGGAGTTTCGAGCTAGAAGCATGATCAAGGAAGGATCCCGGTGGTGATCTTGTGTATGTATCATTGTCATAGTTGAATTATCAAGTTGAATCTTTTTTTAGCGATCAAGTGTTTCCTCGAAGATTTCGTTTTTCGATCGGCTTTGCTTATTCCAATTCTATTCACGCGATAGATTACATAGGGTGTTCTTGTAGCTGCGGTGGCTAGAGGTACACGCCGGATCTTCCGAAAGAATCTCGACTTGTCTTTTGACTCGCCCTAAGCTCCCCGCATGAATAGGGATACGATGTGACGAGAATGGGGGTTCCGAAAGGTGAATGTTTTCGGATTTGGACGGGAAACCACGATTTAAAGACGCTTCTTATAAGATTCGATTTGCTACTTCTTCTCTTGCTTGGAACTTCAACAAAAGGCTTATCCCGATCCCTCTAGATCGGTTTATCTACCTAATCTTACTTTGTTTTCTCCGGTCTTTAGTAGATTAGATTAGTTTTGTGTCTTTTACCTAGATGCATTAGGGTTTCTTTTACCAAAGATTGAAGTTACTTGGCTTTACTAGATCAACTCTTGCGTCACAGATTTGTTCCGGGGATTCGATACCTTGGGTTCACCACTCGAGGGAAGAAGGGTCCCTTGACTACAACGGGAGACTTGTACGCTTGCAAGTCATAAACGAACTTTGATATAACTATTAACCATCAACAGCGGTGCGGTGCCCCCGGCTGAACATGTACCCACTACTTCGACTACGACGATGGATGGACCCTCTGCTACACCTACGACGACAAATCAAGAATGAGGAGAAGCTGATGTTGAGGGGGAGGTAGCATCGAGGCGAGAACCTCCCCAGCGAGTACAGATGGATCACCCAGCTTCGAGGATCATCGGCGACATGAATAAACGTACTACACGGTCGAGGGTTCGAAACAACTCCCATTTCGCTCATGCTGCATTTGTCGCTACTTTTGAGCCCAAAGACATTGAACACGCACTATCTGATCACAATTGGGTTAATTCGATGCATGAGGAGTTGGAGAATTTTGAGAGGAATCAGGTGTGGGAGTTGGTTGACCCTCCCCCAGGGTGTAAGCCGATTGCTACCAAGTGGGTGTGGAAAAACAAAGAGGGAGAGAAGGGTGAGGTTGTGAGGAACAAGTCGAGACTTGTTGCTCAAGGGTTCGATCGAAGGAGGGGATTGACTACGAGGAGACCTTTGCTCCCGTAGCCCGTTTGGAGGCGATTAGGGTCCTTCTAGCCTTTTCTCGTGGCTAAAGGGTTCAAGTTGCACCAAATGGATGTGGAGAGTGCCTTTACGAATGGTGTGTTGGAGGAAGAAGTGTATGTGAGGCGACCTCCGGGGTTTGAGAGTGAGAAGTACCCCCACGGGGTGTACAAGTTGAGGAAGGCGGCTCGTATGGGTTGAAGCGGCGCCTAGAGCTTGGTATGGTAGGTTGAGGGGGTTCTTGTTTGGGAGAGGTTTTGAGATGGGGAAGGTCGATCGGACCTTGTTTTTGCCGAGGCGGGGCGAGAGATATCCTAATTGTGCGGGTGTACGTGGATGATATTGTCTTTGGTGGCTCGTCTAACTCTCTTGTTGCAAGGTTTGCGGATGATATGAGCGAGGGAATTTGAGATGAGCATGATGGGTGAGTTGCGGTTCTTCCTCGGGCTACAAATCAAGCAATCAAAGGAAGGAACATTTGTGCACCGGGCTAAGTACACCAAGGACATTGTGAGGAAGTTCAAGATGGAGGACTCCAAGGCTATGACGACGCCGATGAGTACGACTACGGCTCTTGATGCGGACGAGGAAGGTGAGCACGTGGACCGGAAGGAGTACGGAGCATGATTGGGTCACTCCTCTACTTGACGGCGACGAGGCCGGACATACCGTTCTCAGTGTGTCTATGCGCTCGTTTTCAAGCGTCTCCGAGGACTTCGCATTGGCAAGCGGTGAAGAGAATTTTCAGGTACTTGTGTCACACTCCCGACTTCGGCCTTTGGTACTCCGCGTCCTCTTCTTTGGCGCTTCATGGTTTTTCAGACGCGGATTTTGCCGGATGTCGGTTGGATAGAAAGTCCACTTCTGGGACTTGCCAGTTCTTGGGTTCTTCTTTGGTGTCTTGGTCTTCCCGCAAGCAGTCGAGTGTTGCTCAATCCACGACCGAGGCCGAGTATGTTGCCGCTGCTAGTTGTTGCCCTCAGCTCCTTTGGATTTCATACACCATGAGTGACTTTGGTGAGGAGTATACCCATGTCCCACTTCAATGTGATAGCACCAGTGCCATAAGCGTTGCCAAGAACCCAGTGCTCCATTCCAAAACCAAGCATATAGAAGTGAGGTACCATTTTCTGAGAGACAACGTCGAGAAAGGAAAGATAGCTTTGATCCATGTACCCACACATGACCAACTAGCCGATATTTTCACCAAACCCCTAGATCAAGCAACTTTCACTCGTTTGCGGGGGGAACTTGGTGTGTGTTTGATTTCTTGAGTTGGGTGTGTGGGAGCTCTCTTTTTGCCGGTGGTGTCGAGCCCTTTTTGCCTCCCCTCGAGGAGCCGGTGGTTTGTGAGCTTTGTGTGTGGGAGCTCCTTTGTAGCATATGTATAGCTTTTCTTTGTGCATTTCTTGCATTTTGCTTGGCATATGTAACATAATGTATAGGCATCCTTGTATCTTAGATTGCATGCATTTTGTATCATATGCATTGGTTAGGAAAAGCTTCTCTCATATACATTGTTCACCATGGAATGAGATATATGTCTTTGTGAGCTTGTTTGGTATGCTATGGTTAGTTTGGCTTAGCTCTTGATAATCTTGATGAATAATCCATGGTTGATAGCTATGCTTTTGAAAAATGTCACATGTATGTTCTCTCATGTGTAAATGCCTTTACATGCTCTTGACATGTTTTTGTGGCCTTGCTATGCTTAATTTGTGGTTGGATAGCTGGTTTATTGATCATATGGGGCCAAAGGCTCATTTGCCATCATGAATGTTTAGCCCTCTTGTTTTATCTTGTGGAGGGGCATAAGTTCCTTTTTGTCGCAAAGACATTTCATGTACCTTTTACAACTCTGAAAATGAAATGAAAATGCTTGGAAATTATGTTCCCATGTCATATGTGCTGAATTTAATTCACTCTGGGTGCTAAACCGTTGCGTGATGCCTACCAATGAGAAGTCTCATACATAGAAGTAGGCACATGGCTCGGTGACTTTGACATGACATGAGGTGCTTGTGGGTGTTTGTGATGGTCTTATGATTAGAATGGTTGTCCTAGCATGAAGTTTGTGTGGTTTTGCCATTTTGATATGCTTTGATCATGTTTAGGACTTTGCTCATGAGAGGCAAGTTTTTCGCAAAATTGCCAAAATCCATCTTAGCTTCGTCCAATGGTTGTGAAACTTGGTGATCATGTAGTTGAGATCGATACGAAGCTATAGAGTATCTAACTTGCTCATTTGGACATGTGTAGCATTCCTTGTTGAATTTTGTCTATTTGAGAAGCTCTAGGTTGAAAGTTTTGCATTTTTGGCTTGATTCAGGCATTGTCAACAATGGGGAGAAGTTTGAGCTTGAAATGGCTTGCTGGACGTGTTTAGAAGGTTTTCAGGTGGTTTCGAGCCATTTCTGGGCTCTGTTGTGCACCGGTCTGACCGGTCAGGGTCACCGTCCGACCGGTGTGAGTCTTGGTTACTGTTCACAAGTTGCACACCGGTCGGCCGGTCTTTGTTGACCGGTCCGACCGGTCGGGGGCCCGAGTTGTTGCAGCTGCCCTGTTACAAGTGGTGTCTTGCATGCATTCGTCCAAGGGGAGGTGCATTGGTTCAAGGGGAGCGTGCATGTGTGCAGGGGGAGCTCTTTGTGATTTTTCGACCTTTGCTTTGGTGGTTTGTGCTCTTTGTTTTGAGCTTTGTTTTGTCTCGTATGTGTCGAGCCGCTGCCCTTGCCTAAGGGGTCCGAGACTTGTCTTCTTCAAGTGATCTTGCTCTTTGCCTTTGTTTGGCTTTCGATCGCTAGTTGAAGTTTCTTTTTGTTCGTTTCTTTTTTCTTTTCTTTCTTGTTACTTTCGTGTGGGTGTTGTCAATGCACTCATCAAGGGGGAGATTGAGGACCATATGTGGTTCGAGGACCGGTGGATGGTCGCTTCCTTGTGTGATGAGTGATTGACAACGTTGTGTGGATTGATTCTAGGCTAAGTATTGCAGGTGCAGGTTGCGGCTTGACTCGTGTTGGTGCAGGTGAAGAACAAGCGCGAAAGGTCGTTCTTGGGTGAGGCCTCCAATTGTGGAGAAGACAAGTAGGCTTTGTTCGAGGGACCCGGTGGCCGGCGGGGTCGAGTGCGGGCCGCATGGTGGCAAGAACGACAAGATGAAGTCGGTGGACGGTTTCTTGGTGGAGCCACAAAACCAAGGTCGAGCCGCACTTCGTGGGAGCCAAGTCATGAGTGGTGATTGACGGAGGCTACATCAAGTTCGCGGGGTTTGCGGTGGTTCACCGAGAAAATCACCGGGTTACTCGGGCCGAGCCACAAAGCCGAGGCTCAAGACCGGCGTGGTCGTACGGCGAAACCGGCCCGACCGGTTTGGAGAACCGGTCCGACCGGTTTGGGGTCGTAGGGCGCCGGAAGCTTCGAGGCGGAGGACACGCGTCGGGATCGCACGACTTGCGTCGATGCTACGCGAAGTGCGGTCGCCAGGCATCCGTCCGATGGTGCTACGAAGACAAATTCCCGAAGTGCCCTTGGTGGGCGTGTATCTTAGTTTAGGCTTTAGGGGCATTTTAGACTTTCGGTTGCCTCCTATATAACCCAATAGGTGAGAGGATGGCAGCCATCTCTTGGAACCCTAGCTCATTTGTTTTCCTATTTTCCTTCCTATTTTCCTTAGGTTTTCCATAGGACTAGCAAGAGAGCTTCATGGAGAGACCTTGTTGAGAGGGTTGGATGATCGGGCGGCTTGCTAGACCTTGTATGAACCTTTGTTTCATGTATAGATGATTCGGCGTGGTTCCTCAATGTTTGGATGTGTTTTCCCTGATTGTTCTTGGTGGTGATTTTCGGAGCCCTCTCTTGGTGATTTCTTTGGGTTGTTTTCGGGACTTTTCTCTTGGGTATTTGTTGGGAGAAATTTGTGGGAACCCTTCGTGGTTCTTTGGGCTGTGATTCCCCACCCAAATCCGTGAGTAAAGGTGCTCGATTTTGGGGCTTCTTGAGTTCTTGGGTTGGAAGTGCTCTTGGCGGGATTTCCTTGATTCCTCCTTTTTGGACGAGTTTTGGTGGGATTAAACTTGGCTATGGACTCCTCATGAGGTGTTCCTAATATCCCCAAAGTCTTGTTCAAGTCCGTGGAGCGAATCGGGAGTTCGGTGTTTTTGAGGAAAAAGGTCTCTCTCTAGGGTTCCTAGCCTAAATCATTTTTCTGGTGGTGATGGCTTGATCTTCTTGGGAAGATTCTTTGGGAAAAGCTTCTTTGTGGTGTTGAGAGGCCTTGGTTCAAATTTCGTGATTTTTGGAGGTCGTTTGATCGAGTTTTGCCTTTTTCCCTTCTCCCTCTCGAAGGCTGAAATTTTACTCCGGGCTTTTCTCCGGGAAAAAACCCGGAGTATCCGGACTTTTTCTCCGAACTTTTTCTCCGGAAACCCCGGAGACTCCGGGAAAAAGTGCGGAGTATCCGGAATTTTTCTCCGTACATTTCTCCGGACCTTTTCTCCGAAACCTCGGAGACTCCGGGAAAAAGTGCGGAGATTCGGACTTTCCGGTGAGGTTTGCTTAGGGTTGTTCGATTGTGCTTCCGCTTTGTTTCTAAGCTTGCTCTAACTTGTTCCTAGGGTCAGTAGGTCCGTTGTGACTACGTGATCTTGGCAAGTTTGTGTAGAGGTCTTTGGAAGTGACTTTGGGTCTTAAGTCGAGTTCCTGGAGAAGAATTTTTATCGGCTCCCATTCACTCCCTCCCTCTACGGTTCGCCGTTTCGATCCTTCATAGTCAACAAAGACCCGAACCGGCTCTGATACCACTTGAAGGACTGAAACAGCGAACCAGAGAGGGGGGAGTGAATGGGAGCCGATAATAATTCTATTCAAGAATTCGGCCTATGAACCCGATTTCACTCGTGCACCTCCGCAAGCTTCTCTTGCCAGGTTCACGCAGCCACTGAAGTGCTATTGAACCTTGGAGCAAGACCCAACAACCATCCTCAGCACACACGCAATGGAAACACACACGACACGGCTGCTGGCAGCCCAAACCGGTCGAAAGCGGTTTCGAAACCGGTCGACCGCTTCGTTGGACTTAGCCTCACGCGAGCGGGGGAAACCGGTCGGACCGGTTTGGCAAACCGGTCGACCGGTTTTGACCAGAAACTCCCCAAAGACCCAAAACACCTCAAGAGCCTTTCCACATCTGAACAAATGAAGACATGGCGCAACAGAGACTTCCTTGCACAAAAACCCTTCTCGACAGCCCACAGGGCGGAACCAGTCAGACCGGTATGGGGAACCGGTCAGGCCGGTTTTTGCCTGGACAGTCGGGAAGAACACAGCCCCCGGGAAATACTCCACCCTTCCACCAATCGATCTCCCGATTCGTTACACGGATCAAAGTGACACTTTGGGGATAGTTGGGGTACCTTGTGGGCTACCCTTGGATAGAAGCTCGGTCCCCAAAACCCACTCAATCAAGAGAAATTGAAAGTCAACCCTCAAGAACACCTCTAAACCTAGAACTCTGAAACCACCAAAATCGAGCCCCTAAACATTCGGATTTGGGAGGGGAATCAAAGGCAAAAGAACCATGAAGGGCTCACACAAGTTTCACCCATCAAATCCTCAAGAACAAGGTCCCGAAAACACACCGAGGAAAAGACCAAAAGAGGGCTCCGAAAATCACCACCAAGAACAACCCGGAACAACACAACAAATCCTTGAGGAACCAAGCCGAATCATCTATACATACCAAAGAGGTTCATACAAGGTCTAGCTTGCCGCCCGATCATCCAATCCGCTCACAAGATCTCACCATGAAGCTCTCAAGCTAGCCCTATACAAATCCTAAGAAAGTAGGAAGGGAAAATAGGAAAGCAAATGAACTAGGGTTCCAAGAGATGGCTGCCATCCTCTCACCCCTTGGGTTATATGGAGGCAAGCCGAAAGACTAAAATACCCCTAAAGCCTAAACTAGGATATACGCCCACCAAGGGCACTTTGGGAATTTGTCTTCATAACACCATCGGATGGATGCCCGGTGACCACAATCCGCATAGCCTCGACGCTAGCCTTGCGATCCCGATGCGTGTCCTCCGCCTTGAAGCTTCCGGTGCCCTTCGACCCCAAACCGGTCAGACCGGTTCTCTAAACCGGTCAGGCCGATTTTGGCCTGACAGCCACGCCTGGTCTTCGGCCTCGACTTTGTGGCTCAGCCGAGTAACCCGGTGATTTTATGGTGAACCACCGCAATCCCCGCGAACTTGATGTAGCCTCCACCAATCACCACTCATGACTTGGCTCCCACGAAGTCCCGGCTCGACCTTGGTTTTGTGGCTCAACCAAGAAACCGTCCACTGACTTCATCTTGTTGTTCTTGCCACCATGCTACCCACACTTGACCCCACTGGCCACCGGGTCCCTCAAACGAAGCCTACTTGTCTTCTCCACACCTGGAGGCCTCACCGGCAACCACCTTTCACGCTTGTTCTTCACCTGCACCAACACGAGTCAAGCCGCAACTTGCACCTGCAATACTTAGCCAAGAATCAGTCCACACAATGTTGTCAATCACTCATCACACAAGGAAGCGACCATCCACCGGTCCTCGAACCACACATGGTCCTAAATGCATATGATACAAAATGCATGCAACCTAAGATACAAAGATGCCTATACATCATGTTACATATGCAATGCAAATGCAAGAATGTATAAAAGGAAAGTTAAACATATGCTATACAAGGAGCTTCACAACCAACTCAGGAAACCAACCACACACACAAGGCTCACAAACGACCGGCTCCTCAGGAGGAGATAAAAAGGGGTCGACACCACCGGCAAAAAAGCAAAGAAGCACAAAAACCACAAGCTCCCCCTAAACTCATGCATTAAGGTCAAAGAGCATACAAAGCTCACCTTACACACATGAGATAGGGCAAGGAGTGAAACAAACCAAGTGGCTTGACAAAGGCCACACACTCGAAGGTCACAAATTGACTTACCTTGATCCTTTCTTCACAATTCACTCGTCCTAGTCCACCATCCCTGAAAGTGATGTACCTCCATGTCACCACGGGTTATGAGGCTGGAGAACCACCCTTGATATCAACCAAATGTTCTCCGGGCCTCCCACTTTCAACTCAAAACCAAGAGTGGGATCGAGCAAGCGACTCAACTCTGGGGTTAGTACCAAAGGTGTCAAACCAGCGCCGGGCCATTTCCTCAAAAGTAGGGTTAGCAAGATCTATCCTACCGCGCCTATAAAAACTGCGATCCATCCTGTTAAACCTATTAAACCTTGAATCACCATGAGAAAACCACTCCTGTCTCATTGGAGGAGTACGAGTACCACGAAAAAGACAGCGTGGTCCGTAGCCCCTCGGAGACTCAAAGCGGTGACCTCTCCCAAACTCGTATTGATCACGAGGTGGAGAATGTCTAGCAAACTCAACACCACCAGACTCAAAGTGTCTACCATCTGCACCATGACCTAGGGAACTGAAACAACCAGCATCACGACCTCTGAAACGGAACTGCCCAAAAATCTGGTGAGGGCGGTCTGACCGCCCTTCCCTGGGCAGGGCCGGTCTGACCGCCATGCCTGGCCGGCTGACCACCCTCTCCAGACCACCACCTCGGCTACGGGATCTCTCATCTCTCCATGCCGGAACCTTACGCACAGAGCCCTTTCCCTTAGGTAGTGGCATACGAGGCTCGGGCACGCCATGAGAAGGGTGGTACCCATCCTTGTTCGCCCACTCCTTAGCCATTCTCGCCTCTCTCTTTCACTTATAGCAAAACTCTCTCTTGTGACCATCCTTTCCACAAAACTCACAATGGAAACGGATTGGTCTTGGCTTAGGCTTGGGGTGAGGCTCTTCACACAACTTCACACTAGGCTTCCCACTTGGTTTCTCACTAGTCTTTTCAATTGCCTTCTCACTCGGTTTTTCTCTTGGTTGGTTTGGCTTGGATGCAAACTTGTCTTTGGGTGTGGGTTGTGGTGGAACTGGAACATTCCCAAATTTCCCTTCTCTCTCACCACTACACTCACCAAACTTATCAGATCCCAAATCCCAACCATCAAAGCGCTTATAACTGGCAATCAACACACCTAGCTGAGGTTCCTGACTAGACAACCAACTCAGCACTTCACGCAACTTATTGTTCTCATGCTGCAAATCATCAACACATTGCGAGATCGAAGCTCAACAATTTTTTCATGCAAACCAGAGCAAGAAGTACATGCACCAAGCAAAGTGGGTCTAGATTGCAGCTCAGCCAACTCAACCCTAAGCACATCTCGTTCCTCACACTTGGAGGCATGCTTTTTCCTAAGAGCAGTAAAATCAGCTAGCAAAACAGAGCAATCAGCAGAATCAACCTCATCAGAAACCACAGGACTAGCATTAAGAGAATCAATTTCAAGCTTGCCACTCTAGTCCTAGCATCTTCAAGCAAAGCTCTATGCTCCTTCCTAAGCTTCTTAGCCTCTCTAAGCATGTGATCACGATTATCAAGCAAGTCAACCAACTCCTCATTCTCCTTGCGCAAAGAAGAGAGCTCATCACATACCTCATCTTCAGAATCAAAGTCTGAGGCATCCTTCTAGCTTCTCTTGCTGCTGGAGCTGCGGGCCATGCCGCAGAAGTCGTCCTTGAGGTTTAGGCCCATCACACAAAGGCCGTTGAGATACTTGTTGAGGTTCTTCTTCTTCATCATCTTGTCACCCTCTTCGTTTTCATCACTCGAGCTTGAAGACGTGTCCTCGGAGTCAGACTCGATGTCGCTCGATCTCTTCATCTTCTCTCGAGACCGCGTCTTCTTCCTATGTCCACGATCCTTCTTCTTGGACTTCCTCCTCATGTCCTTGGACTTGTGCTTGTCGTTGTTGTTCAACCTCAGACACTCAGTGAAAAAGTGTCTGGTCTTGCCGCACTTGAAGCACGCCCTCGAGTTCCTCCTTGAGCTGTTCTCGAACTGTCTGGTCAGTAGCGCCAGCTCGTCCTCTCCAAGCACGTCGAACTCCTCATCCGGCAAAAACATCAAAGAGGACAAAGAGAACATCCTGCTGGATGGGTTAGTGTTAGCCTTTCCTTTCGAACCACTGATGAGGGCAAGACTATGGGAGTCAGTCGGGCCCTCAATCTTGGCTATCATGCCCCGATCCACCTCAGCCGACTCGAGCTTCAAGAACAGCTCGTTCACGGTTAGAGTATCATACTTCTCGGACTCCACAATGGCCTCAAACTTTCCTCCCCAAACCGTACGATCCAACGAGTGTAAGAGCTGGATGGTTCTATCATGATCATCGTACGGGAGCACGTCCACATTGGCCCTCATGTTGTTCACCACCACCGTAAACATCTGAAACAAGGCACCAATGGACTCACCGGGGAGATGAGTGAAGTTCTAGTACTCTCTCCGGTAAGTCACATACATCCAAGCGTGAACCTGGGCATTCCCAACATGAGCTTCCATCAACACCGACCAGATTCTACAATCCAAGTTCTCCGTGTGCACCCAATCGAATTCAAGCTAACACAAAGCACGAAACAAGTAGTGGACCGCCTTGTTGTTGGCGTCGAACATGTCCCTCGATCTTGGGGCTAGGAAGTTCATCGGCTGGACATAACTTGTGTCCATCGTGACATCCCCAACGATCTAACCCTTTCTGTGGAGGAACACCGCCATCCGCTTACTCCACATCTGGTAGTTTTTGCCATCGAAGTGTGGAGGACCCAAACCCGTTCCTGGTACGCCATCCTTGGATCTTAGACTAGTTAGAGTCTATCAAGACCCGTAACCAGCTTTGATACCAATTGAAGGACTGATTAGGCGACCAGAGAGGGGGGGAGTGAATGGGAGCCGATAGAAATTCTTCTCGAAGGAGATCGAAACTCCAACAAGATGAACTAGCTCGATCGGACACCCAACATCACATGCTCCACACTTCTACCTTCCGTTTGCCAAAATCATGTAGCCATTAAAGTGCTACTGGTCCTAGGAACAAACACTACCGGCAGCCTCGACTCCTACATGAACACGGCAGCGAAAACATCTCAGGAGCCTGCTGGCAAAACGGGGCGTTCTGACCGGGTATGGGGGCGGTTAGACCGCCTCCACCTGGTGACCAAGAGATCCTTCGAAAAGCCGCTTCTGAGCACCAAAACACCACAGGGTTTCACCAGCAGAAATCTCTGATAAAGGCCAAGCTGGCTATCAAGAAATCTTGGTGAAAACCAAAACTTCACCCAAGGGCCTAGGGGCGGTTAGACCAGCTACCAGGGCGGTCAAACCTCCTGTACCCAACAATAAACTCCAAGCAAGAACTCCTAGCAAACAACACGAAAATTACCTAAGATTTCACCTGAACGCTCCTCTGATCAAGGCGAACTAACTCACAGTGGAAAATCCGGCAAAATCAAAACCTTCACCTAGAAGGCACAAGGCGGTTAGACCGCCCCCTAGGCGGTTAGACCGCCCCTTCCAGAAAACCTACCCGCGGGTCAACCCTCAACTTCCCATCGCCTGATCTCCCGAAATACTCCACGGATTGCAGCGAAACTTCGGGAATAGCTGGGTTACCTCCTGGGCAACCTCTACCTCAAAGGAATCGACCCGAATCACTCACAATCAAGAGGAATTAAAGAAATCGGATCTCTAGGGCAAGAACTCGAGCAACTCGAAAAGCCACCAAATCGAGTCTGATTCAAAGGAGATTTTGGTGGAAAAGTCACCAGCCAAAGAGGCACAAATTCCTCATACGTGATACCCAACAAAAACCCCAAGAAATCATCCTCAAAACTCCACCAAGAAAATCACAACAAAGAGCTCCGAAAAATCACCACAAAGGACGGGAAGAGCACCACACAACCTTCAGGAACCACGCCGAATCATCTATACATACCATGAAGGTTCGTACAAGGTCTAGCTTGCCACCCGTACATTCATCCCTCTCTTAAGATTTGACATGAAGCTCTCAAGCTAGTCCTAAGAAAAACTAGAGGAAAATAAGGACGAAAATGAGAAAACAAATGAGCTAGGGTTGTAAGAGTTGGCTTTCATCCATCCCCTCAAGTGCTTATATGGAGACACCCAAAAGTCTAAACTACCCTTACTTAATAACTAGGGATACAATCCCCTCAAGGGAAAATTTGGAAGTCTTCAGATTTTCTCCAACAAACGGATGCCCAGCGGCGGCAACCATCTCAGCCTCGACGCAAGCCTCGCGATCCCGACGCGTGTCCTCTGCTTCGAAGCTTCTCGACGACAGCGACTAGGGCGGTCAGACCGCCCTTCCTAGGCGGTTAGACCGGCCCAGGCGGTCAGACCGGCCCTCCTAGTTGGTTGAACCGGCCTGGGTGGCCGCACCTCCTCGTCGAGTCTTCAGCCTCAGTTTTGTGGCTCAACCGAGTAACCCAGTGGTTTTCTGGTGAACCACTGCAAACCCCGCGAACTCGGTGTAGCCTCTGCCAATCGTCACTAATGACTCGGCTCCCACGTAGTCCCAGCTCGACCTTGGTTTTGAGGCTCAACCAAGAAACCGTCCACGACTTCGTCCCGCTGTTCTTTCCACCATGCAGCCCGCATTTGACTCCGCTGGCCACTGGGTCCCTCGAACCAAGCCTACTTGTCTTCTCCACACCTGGAGGCCTCATCGGCGATGACCTTTCGCGCTTGTTCTTCACCTGCACCAACACCAGTCAAGCCGCAACCTGCACTGATACTTAGCCAAGTGTCAGTCCACACAACGTTGTCAATCATTCATCACACCGAGAATCCGAAGGATCGGATGGCGACTAGAGAGGGGGGGGGAGTGAATAGGAGCCGGAAAAATTCTTCCCAAAGAACCCGGCCTATGCCCTATTCAAATCCCGGTCACACACAAGCGATGGATCGAATCACGCACCAATCGCCAAGACCACGAGGTTATGGATCAACCTCTAGCCTTAGGAACGATTCCTTGAAGCCCACGCGGAAGCACTAGAAAGGGAGGGAGGAATCGAACCAAGAAGCAAAGCACACGGCTCGGCGGACCGTCCGCGCAGAGGGGCGGACCGTCCGCACAGGGGCCGCGCGGACCGTCCGGCCGGGGTACCGCGGACCGTCCGCACCCGAGCCGCGGACCGTCCGGCCCGAGCCGCGGACCGTCCGTTAAATCACACGTAACGAACCAAAGCCACCCACGAACCACGGACCGTCCGCGGGGAGCACGCGACCGTCCGCCAGCACCCGCGGACCGTCCGCCCAACACCGCGGACCGTCCGAAACTCCGTCCAACCAAAAACCAAAATCACGACGGATCGAAACAAAGGGCGAGCAAGAACACAAAGAACACGGGACGAACTCGACCCACGCGGACCGTCCGCGACCTCCCCGCGGACTGTCCGCCAGGTGCGGACAGAGCGAAACACCCGACCCCGAAAGTCAACTCTCCCAAATCATCATCGGATTTCCCAAACGGTTGAAGCTATGGAGACAAGGGTTTGGGGACTTGAAAAGCGTCACACAAGGATGCTATAGCCCAAAAATCTTGCCTCCTAACTCCCTAAATCACCGGGAATCGCGAATCCTTTGAGCACCACCAAAAGCTAGAGCACCGCACAAAAACTCACGAATCGAAGTGGTTTCCCGGCGTTTGAGGGCACAAGATCAAGCACAAAGATGCACAAGACATCTATCCATGTTTCCCTCAAAGAAATCCGGGGAGAAACCCACTCAAATCCGCGGAATCACACCGGGAACAAAGGCACGAAAACAAGCACAAAAAGCCACGAAAAACAACCCCGAATCTTCTATACAAACCAGAAAAATTCACAAGGTCTAGCATGCCGCCCTAGCATCCATCCCTCTCAACAAATCTCTCATGAAGCTCTCATGCTAGCCTAGAGAAAATAGGAAGGAAAATAGGTACGAAAATGAGAAAGAGGAGGGAGCAAATGAAACCCTAAGTCCCGGAGAGAGAGAGCCATCAACACACACTCATGGCTTATATATCAGGTCCCGCCGGAGTGGTAAATGACTCGACTACCCCTAACTAAACTATCGGCGATACAACCCACGTAGGGGCATTTTGGTAATGTTTGTGGGTCTTGCCATCGGACGGCCACGCCTTTGCCGCACCCCCCGCGTCCTCCCGACGCAAGCCATGCGATCCCGCCGCGTGTCCTCCACCTCGAAGCTTCCCGACATGCCCGGATCCCGTCTCCGTCGTGTTGGGCCCTCGGACTTGGTTTTGAGGCCCAAACCAAGAAATCGCCCGCCGATGGTTTTGTGGGCAAACCACCAAACCCCGCGTGCCCGGTCCGGCCTCCCACCAAACCACTTGACTTGACCGCCACCGTGCACCGGCTCGCTTGTCCATGACTTCGTCTTGCTTGTGTCGCCACCATGTGACCCGCACCCGGTCCCCGCCGTCCACCGGGTCCCTCAATCTCCCCGGAGGCCCCTCAAGGCCGAAGACCTTTCGCGCCCGTTCTTCACCCGCAACAACACGAACTAGGCCGCGGCCTACACCTCGCGCACTAAGCCAAGAGTCAGTCCAACACCCGTTGTCAATCACTCATCACTGAGGAGCGGTCATCCATCGACCACTGGGACGCTCCTGGTCCTCAATCTCCCCCTTGATGAGTGCATTGACAACACACAACGCGAAATGAAATTCAGAGAAAAAGAGAAAAGAAGAAGAAAGAAAAACAAATAAGCTCAACTCATGACCAAAACCGAAGAAAGGCAAAGAAAGGTCACAAGCCAAGCAAAGCACAAAATCCACACCGAAAACAAGAAGAAAGCTCCCCCCGAACAAATGCAAGCTCCCCCCGAACATGTGGATGCAAACTTCCAAATTTCAGCTCACCTCTTCGAATTTTCATTAAGCTCACCTTTTCTCCCCCTTGTTGACAATGTATGAATCAAGGTGAAAATGCGAAATGCAAAGAAAAGCATATAAACAACTACATGAGCTTCTCAAATAGGCCAAATCTAGTGTCAAAGGCTAAAAATGAGACAAAGATCACACACATGAATCATAGCATAGTCAAAGCATTGCCACAAGTAATATATGAAAATACAAGCATGTGACAAAGCAAAATTTTCAGATTTAAGCAGTTTTTACCAAAAGAAGGCTCGCTTCACATGTAAAAGCCTATCCATGTCACACTTGAGCCATAAACATGCATGCCATTTAAAGATCATACAAGGATATCAAATTCTCAGCAAAAGATCATGGCAAACACTCATAAAGCAAAGCATGTCATGTCAAAGCTCATGAGCCATGTGTCCACTTCGGGGAGACTTCTCCACCGGTGAACATCATGCAACATGTTTTGCACCCATATGTGAAAGATAAGACATTTTAAGCATAGACATGATGGATGGAGCATTTTTCAAGCATTATGCACTTCTTTTCAAGATTAATTCATTTCATGGTACATGAAGTGCCTTTGCGGCAAAAAAGAAGCTTATGCTCCCCCATGAATGCAACATAGGCTAAACATTCACAATGATATTCGGCCTTTGGCCCAAATGCAAGAACAGGCATCCAAGCACAATCGAAGCATGAAAAGCACATTTAGACCAAACCGTGACATGGATACACAACTACACACGAGTGGAGCACATTTCATCAAAAATTAGTCAAGTTAAGCATTTATTTCAAAAGGGGCTATCTCACCACACATATATCTCAAATATTCCAAGAGCATAGCCTCACATCACCATTTCTTCACACATATAACCAATATCTCACAAATAGCCAAAGAGACTCAAATATGGCATATGAAAGAAGCTCATCATCCTAATATGGTACAAATGCAACATGATATATGACAAGATGGCTATCCTACCATGGTTTATACATCAAGCAAAGCATGTATATACATCAAAGTAAACATGGTATGATACATATGGTACAAAAGAAAATCCCCCAAGAATCAACTAGAAAGGGCAACAAACCCCAAGTTCCCCCCGCAAGCGCACAAATGTAGCTTGGTCGAGAGGCTTTGTAAAGATGTCGGCTAGTCGATCTTGGGTAGGGACATGGCTCAAAACAATGGTTCCTTTCTCCACATTGTCCCTCGGGAAATGATACCTCACTTCTATATGTTTGGTTCTCGGAGTGGAGCACCGGGTTTTTGGCTACGCTTATGGCACCGGTGTTATCACAAAGAAGTGGGATCCGGGTGCACTCCTCACCAAAGTCTCTCAAAGTGTATGAAATCCACAACATGTGGGAACAACAACTCGCGGCAGCAACATACTCCGCCTCTGTGGTAGACTGAGCTACACTAGACTGCTTGCGGGAAGACCATGAGACCAACGAAGAACCAAGAAACTGACAAGTACCAGAAGTAGACTTCCTCTCGACTCGACAACCAGCAAAATCCGCATCGGAAAAACCATGAAGGGACAGAGTCGAGGAGGAAGAATACCAAAGGCCAAGACCAGGGGCCGGACGTAGGTACCCGAAGATCCTCTTGACGGCCTGTCGATGTGATGTCCTCGGCGAAGCCTGAAAACGAGCGCACAGACACACGGCCGAACCGTATGTCCGGCCTCGTCGCCGTCAAGTAGAGGAGGGAGCCGATCATGCTCCCGTACTCCCACCGGTCCACCGGTTCTCCGTCCTCATCCGCATCCAAGGTGGCCGTACTCCCCATGGGAGTCGACATCGGCTTCACATCTTGCATCCGGAACTTCCTCGCATGTCTTTCGTGTACTTGGTTTGGTGCACAAATGTACCATCCTTCACTTGCTTGATCTGCAGCCCCAAGAAAATACCGCAACTCGCCCATCATGCTCATCTCGAACTCCCCGCTCATCTCATCTCGCAAACTTGGCAACAAGGTTATGTGACGAGCCACCAAAGACAATATCATCCACGTATATCCGAACAATCGGCAAGTCATTTCCATGCTTGAGGAGAAACAAGGTTCTATCCACGGTACCCATCACAAACCGTCCGCTCAAAAGAAAACCTCTCAATCTCCCATACCAAGCACGGGGCGCCCGTTTCAACCCATACGAGCCCTTTTCAACCCGTATACCCCGTGTGGGTACAACTCGCTCTCAAACCCGTGTGGTCGCTTCACATACACCTCCTCCTCTATGACCCCATTCGGAAAAGCACTCTTCACGTCCATCCGAAACAACTTGAACCCTTTAGCCACGGCAAAGGCTAGAAGGATCCGAATTGCCTCAAGACGGGCCACGGAGCAAAGGTCTCCTCATAGTCGATCCCCTCCCTTCCGACTAAACCCCCGAGCAACAAGTCCGGACTTGTTCCTCACAACCATCCCATTCTCTCCCTCTTTGTTCTTCCAAACCCACTTGGTTCCTATGGGATGGCAATTTGGAGGTGGTTCAACTAACTCCCACACCCGGTTCCTCTCAAAATTTTCCAACTCCTCATGCATAGAATTGACCCGGTTTGCATCGGATAAAGCATGTCCAATGTCCTTGGGCTCAAAAGTAGCAACAAAAGCGAGCATGAGCAAAATGAGAGGAATTCCCGGACCTCGACCGTGTAGTGCGTTCATCAATGTTCCCAATGATCTTCGACAGGGGATGCACTTCTTGAATCCGCCGGGAGCCTCACGCCTCGAGACTACCTCCCCCCCAACTTCGGCTTCTCTCGCCCGGTCCTCTTGTTGCACCGTTGTTGTCCATGAAATAGACGGTCCATGCTCCAAAGTGGTCGTAGGGGAAGTAGTGGGTACATGCTCAGCTTCAGGCGCATGGTTCTCCCCATCATCATCTCCGGCTTCATCTTTCTCCTCCTCAAAGAGGTCCTCGGCCATCTCTTCATCACCCGCACATTCAAAGCCAAGAGAGGTACATGGCATTGTCTCGTCGAAGGTCACCTCGCAAGTCTCCATGATTTTGTTAGTCTCAAGGTTAAGCACCCTATAGGCTCTAGAATGGTTAGCATATCCAAAGAAAATACCATCACTAGACCTAGCCTCAAACTTGTCGAGTTTTCCCTTCTTCAAAATAAAGTACTTGCAGCCAAAAACTCGGAAGTGACTCACCTTGGGTGCCCGACCATGCATAAGCTCATAACGGTCTTCTTCTTGAAAGCTCGCAATAAAATCTTGTTGGAAACATGACAAGCCGTATTGACCGCCTCAGCCCAATACCTCCTAGGAGTCCTGTGCTCATCGAGCATCGTCCTAGCCATCTCACAAAGAGTCCTATTTTTCCTTTCCACGACTCCATTTTGAGGGGGCACATAAGGGGTCGAATACTGATGTTCAAGACCTAGATCACGACAAAAGGCATCAAAACGAGAGTTCTTGAACTCTGAGCCATTATCACTGCGGATAGCTCGAATAGCATTCCCATGCCTCTCGTTTTTCAACCTCACGATTGGATCTCGAACAAAACCAAATGTCTCACTCTTATCCTCCAAGAAGAACACCCAGGCATAGCGAGAGTAATCGTCCACCACAACAAGGACATACCACTTCCCACCCACCGAGCGAACTCGAGCCGGCCCAACAAGGTCCATATGCAACAGCTCTGTCGGACGCTCGGTCATGACATCGGTCAGGGGTGGATGGGGAGTGGCTACCATCTTGCCATGCCTACAAGCAACACAAACCAAATCCTTCTCAAGCTTCAACCTCGGCAATCCTCGGACAAGATCAAGACCACTCAAGTGGGAAACCAAATCAAAGCTCAAGTGTCCCAACCGCCTATGCCATTTCCACAAATCAGAAGAAGGACCGGCCATCAAACAACGAGCAGGACCCAAAGAACGAGAGAAATCAGCCCTGAAAATCTGGCCCTTAGGGATGATCATACAGACAAGATCACCTCGAGAATCCAGCAAACGAGACTCACCAGACTTGAAACGCACCTCAAAACCCTCATCAAGCAACTGAGAAACCGAAAGCAAATTAAAACCCAAAGACTTCACAAGAGCCACTCTCTTCAACGTTACCTTGTCACTCACATGCACAACACCCTCTGAAAGCACCCTACCTCGTCCATTGTCCCCAAATGTGATGTACATCTTTTCCTTCACTAGGGTGAGGCTGGAGAACCACTTCTTATCTCCGGTCATGTGTCGAGAACACCCGGAGTCGATCAACCAAATGTTCTCCAAGCCTCCTGCCCGTAGTCGAAACAAGAACGAGAGTGAGCTAGCGACTCGACACTGGGGTTAGCACAAAGAAAGTTAAACCGAGTGTCGAGCCATCCGCTCAAAAGAGGGGTTAGCAAACATCACTCCCTTGCCACCAAACTTCCCATGTCCCATGGGAGGAGTACGAGCACCACGAGGGGGAAAACGTGGTCCGTAGTTCCTCCGGAACCCAAAGCTGCGATCATCTCCCCTAAACCCGTACCGAGGACGAGTAGGAGGACGTCCAAAGAAAACCACCACGAGCCCGACCAAACCTCTCACCAAAGCACGCACACCATCATCTCTCCCGACAAACCTCTCACCACCACCTCTCCGTGGGAACCCGCCAACACTCCTCACACTTCCCACACCCCGTGGAAGTGGCACTCTAGGCTCGGGAATACCGCGAGACCGGCGATACTCGTCCCCGGTTTGCTTGCTCCCTAGCAAGCCTCTCATCCCTCTTCCTCTTGTAGCAAAACTCGCAAGATGCCTCTCCTTGCCACAATACTCACACCCGAAGGGGATGGGTTTTGGTTTTGGCTCGGCTTCTCTCTAGGTTTCTCACCCTTCTCACCCACAAACTTCACCGGTTTCGGAAATCATTTGTCTTAGGTGGGAATTTGGGTGGATCTTGGGTTGTGTCAAGCTTGTTGCAAAGGTGGTTGGGCTTTGGTGTGAAAGAGTTCTTGGGTGCTTTTGGGAGTGGGACTTGGATCTCTCCGATCACCTCAAACTCGGGGTTAGACTCAACACACTTCTCATACACACTCTCCCCACCTGTTCTCTCCCACTTTCTCACCCAACTTCTCAAAACCCAAACCACAACCATCGGCTCTCTTGAACTCCTCAATCATGATTTTCAATTGAGGTTCCCGCCCGTATAACCAACCCAACACTTTCCTCAAATAGTCATTCTCCTCATAGATGACATCCAATCGGGAAGTAAGCTCAAGATTACGCAAAGTAACTTCATCACAGCTAGAACATGCATTTGCAACAGGAGATTTCAAAGATGCTTCCAAAGAACTAATGGTAGAACGAGCATCGACAAGCTTAGCATGCATAGTAGGACATGATTTGCAAGCACCAAGCAAAGTAGGTCTAGCCTTAAGCTCATCATGTTCAGTCCTAAGAGCATCTAGTTGAGCCAAAATAGAAGCATTCTTCTCATTAAGCATTTTGATCTCATTCAACCAAGCATCACATTCAACACATTCAACATCATCGGGAGTAGTAGGAGCAAGTTTCAAAGAGTCATTCTCAAGTTTCAATTCAAGCAATTTTGACTCTAACTCTCCTACTTTCTCGCTAGCATTCTCAAGCCGAGCCCTAAGATCTTTCCTCATCTTTTTGGCATCTCTCAAGCACACTATCATGGTTATCAAGCAAACCATTCAACCTAGCAATCTCGGCAAGCAAAGAGTCGGGATCACGGTTTACCTCATCCTCCGAGTCGGAGTCGCCGTCTTCCTTCATACTCTTCTTGCCGCTTGAGCTATGGGCCATGCCACAAAAGCCCTCAAGCGCCACACGGCCGGCCGCCCCGCCGAGGTTCCGGCTTGCACTCTTCTTGCCATTGCGCCTCCCGGTGTCTTCATCTTCGCCGCTTGAGCTTGATCGCTCCTCGCTTGAGCTTGAGTCGACGTCGCTCGCACCGGCCACCATCGCTCTTGCCTTGTTCTTCTTGTAGGCGCTCTTGCTCGGTCGCGCTTGTCCTTGTCCTTGCTCTTGGACTTGTTGAAGTGCTTGCCCTTGGAGGAGTACTTGTCTTCACGCCTCGGGTGCGCCTTGTACTCGTTCACCTTGTACTTGTTTTCCTCCGCTTCCGGGCACTCGGCGATGAAGTGGCCACGCTTGCCACACTTGTAGCACGTCCCTGAGCTCCGCCTTGCGTTCCTCCGACTCTCGTGTAGTCGTTCAAACCTTCTTGAGAGCAAGGCCAGCTCCTCCTCGCCCAGCACATCAAACTCCTCATCTGGAATAGACATAAGAGAGGACAAAGAAAACTGTCGACAGGAAGGGTTAGATTTGCCCTTTGATCCTCCCACAAGAGCAAGACTATGGTCAGTCGAGCCCTCATGCTTGGATAGCAACTTCCTGTCAACCTCAGCCGACTTGAGCTTAGAAAAGAGGTCATCCAACTCAATAGTTAGGTAATGCCCGGACTCCTTGATGGCCTCAACCTTAGCACCCCAAACATTTGGGTCCAAGACATGCAAGAGCTTCAAAGCCCGATCATGCTCGGAGTACGGAAAATCCTCAACATTAGCCTTCATGTTGTTCACGATGGCGGTGAACCTCTGAAACATCGCATCAATGTCCTCACCGGGAAGTGGAGTGAAATTCTCATATTGCATCCGGTAAGAGACAAAGAGGCGAGCCTTCACATGGTTATCACCACCGTGAGCAACCAACAACTTTTCCCAAATTTGCCAAGCAAGATTCAAATGGCGAACACGCTCAAACTCTGGATCACACAAGCTTCGGCACAAGTGATCAACGGCTTTTGCATTAGCCTCATACTTGGCCTTGGCATCGGCATCGGTCACCATAAGAGTATGGATGTTGACCGGAATAGCATAGGTCTTGTCAAGCACAATGAAATCCAACAACTTCCCTCGAAGAAAGATCATCATACGAGCCGCCCACTTGTGGTAACCCTTGCCATCGAAGTGCGGCGGACCGCCCCGCTCAACGTACGCCATCTTAGGATTCAAGACTTGTCAAAGTCCCAAAGAATCCGGCACCAAGCTCTGATACCAATTGAAGGATCAGATGGCGACTAGAGAGGGGGGGAGTGAATAGGAGCCGGTAAAAATTCTTCCCAAAGAACCCGGCCTATGCCCTATTCAAATCCCGGTCACACACAAGCGATGGATCGAATCACGCACCAATCGCCAAGACCACGAGGTTATGGATCAACCTCTAGCCTTAGGAACGATTCCTTGAAGCACACGCGGAAGCACTAGAAAGGGAGGGAGGAATCGAACCAAGAAGCAAAGCACACGGGCCTCGCGGACCGTCCGCGCGGGAGGGGCGGACCGTCCGCACAGGCCGCGCGGACCGTCCGGCCGGGTACCACGGACCGTCCGCACCCGAGCCGCGGACCGTCCGGCCCGAGCCACGGACCGTCCGTTAAATCACACGAACGGACCAAAGCCACCCACGAACCACGGACCGTCCGCGGGGAGCACGCGGACCGTCCGCCAAGCACCCGCGACCGTCCGCCCAACACCGCGGACCATCCGAAACTCCGTCCAACCAAAAACCAAAATCGCGACGGATCGAAACAAAGGGCGAGCAAGAACACGAAGAACACGGGACGAACTCGACCCACGCGGACCGTCCGCGACCTCCCCGCGGATCGTCCGCCGGGGGCGGACAGAAAGCGAAACAACCCCGACCCCGAAAGTCAACTCTCCCAAATCATCATCGGATTTCCCAAACGGTTGAAGCTTTGGAGACAAGGGTTTGGGGACTTGAAAAGCGTCACACAAGGATGCTATAGCCCAAAAATCTTGCCTCCTAACTCCCTAAATCACCGGGAATCGCGAATCCTTTGAGCACCACCAAAAGCTAGAGCACCGCACAAAAACTCACGAATCGAAGTGGTTTCCGGCGTTTGAGGGCACAAGATCAAGCACAAAGATGCACAAGACATCTATCCATGTTTCCCTCAAAGAAATCCGGGGAGAAACCCACTCAAATCCGCGAAATCACACCGGGAACAAAGGCACAAAAACAAGCACAAAAAGCCACGAAAAACAACCCGTAATCTTCTATACAAACCAGGAAAAATTCACAAGGTCTAGCATGCCGCCCTAGCATCCATCCCTCTCAACAAATCTCTCATCAAGATCTCATGCTAGCCTAGAGAAAATAGGAAGGAAAATAGGTACGAAAATGAGAAAGAGGAGGGAGCAAATGAAACCCTAAGTCACGGAGAGAGAGAGCCATCAACACACACTCATGGCTTATATATCGGTCCCGCCGGAGTGGTAAATGACTCGACTACCCCTAACTAAACTACGGCGATACAACCCGTAGGGGCATTTTGGTAATGTTTGTGGGTCTTGCCATCGGACGGCCACGCCTTTGCCGCACCCCGCGTCCTCCCGACGCAAGCCATGCGATCCCGCCGCGTGTCCTCCGCCTCGAAGCTTCCCGACACGCCCGGATCCCGTCTCCGTCGTGTTGGGCCCTCGGACTTGGTTTTGAGGCCCAAACCAAGAAACCGCCCGCCGATGGTTTTGTGGGCAAACCACCAAACCCCGCGTGCCCGGTCCGGCCTCCCGCCAAACCACTTGACTTGACCGCCACCGTGCACCGCTCGCTTGTCCATGACTTCGTCTTGCTTGTGTCGCCACCATGTGACCCGCACCCAGTCCCCGCCGTCCACCGGGTCCCTCAAACCGAGCCTACTTGTCTCTCCATCTCCCGGAGGCCCCTCAAGGCTGAAGACCTTTTGCGCCCGTTCTTCACCTGCAACAACCCGAACTAGGCCGCGGCCTACACCCGCGCACTAAGCCAAGAGTCGGTCCAACACCCGTTGTCAATCACTCATCACCGAGGAGCGGTCATCCATCGACCACCGGGACGCTCCCGGTCCTCGAATCGACCATCCACCAGTCCTCAAACCACACATGGTCCTCAGAGGACAATTGATGTGGGGGCTTGCCCGATCTTCTCATCATAGGATCTGGGGATAACTTGTCTCGTGCAACCTGACGACAAATGATTTCGTCCAACCACATGATTTGGTCGATGTCAAACCTAAAAGGCGCAAGGTATAGGCAATACTCTTGCAAATCACAAGAAAACACAATAACAAGTGGTAGAGAAAGCTTCCAATCCTCAAGGGAACAGCAATGGCACAACCCTAAGGATAAGAGCACTTGGCATCTCTATTTTCTGAGTTCAATTCGTGATTAGGGTTTCCACTAGGCTTAGAAGTGCTATTTATACTAGGAACATCCCTCCTAGTAGGGTTGGAGGCCTTCCACAAAGGCCCAGTACGATATAACTAGTCTCTGGAACAAAATATGCATCATCAAGTTCGGACCAGGAGGATCTATACATCTAGAGCAGTCTTCACTAAAATAGTCGTAGTGTTTGCTACAAAAGTCCAAGTCATGATCCGTCAGTTGCATTGGAAAATAGACTTGAAGGTGCTTCCAATGGTATATGGTAATAAAGGTGAAACTTCTTAGATTGTTACATAATTTATCATGAACTTGAAAGTCATAATCTGAAATAGAAACTCACTGTCTTCAAATTGTCTTTCTTTGGACGCTTAGTGGCCTATACTTGCATTTTATCATCTTCAAACCTGAGCACAAGTAATGCACCACTATTAGGTAGTAAATAGTTCTTAGTGGCTGCATGTTCATGGTCAATTGGGAGCGAGTTCACCTAATGTTGCAAGTGTTGCATTCTTTCTTGATCATTGGCCCCTTGTAGACATTGTTTTCTTGTTCACTATAACGAGGGTCATACTCTTCGGCGATGGGTGGTGACTCAGCATCGTTGGGGATGTCCTCATCGACAATGCTTCCTGGCATGGCCCAAAGTCTACAAGACCATTGGAGCTGGATCTAGGCATTTCGAGCTTGCAACCCTAGGTTGGCCCTTGTGAATGTGTTGGCTTTGGTTGAAAAAACCGGAACCAGACAAACCATGAGCTTCTTTCCCGTCCAAGTTCAGCTCTCAGCTAAAGCTTTCTTATCAATTTCCATTAAAACAAAGGTCAGAAATGAATGAAAACTCTGTTCTACCTCCACCCGTCCACGTCCTCTGCCGCTAGGCACCGTCGGAGCCGGATCTCCCTACTCCGGCCGTCCCTCCACCCGCCGCCACCAAATATGTGCTCCTCACAGTTTTCCCTCTCCGCCCATCCCAGTTTCCACCCACCTGCGCCTCACACAGGGAGATCAACATCTACTGTCATCAGCACCCTTACCATCTTGTTGTGTTGTTGCATCGCCATGATGGTCATCCTTGAGCTCGATGAGGATGAGGACCTCCTCGACGAGGTGGACAACCCCTCCGCTCTGTCGTCCCATGGTCCCACATCCAACGTCGGGCCTGGTACTCCCTCGATGGTTGTCACATCTATTTTTCCAAACAAAAAACAAATGCATAACTGTATGCATGCAGGATCAAGTTTCATGCATATAGTGACATATAAGTGAATACAGAAACAATATCACCTAAGAAAAAGGAATATTATCAGAGATTTACGCTTAATCCTGGTGACGAAGGCACCAAACTACACAAGTAGTCAACTGGGGGTTGCGTACGCCTAGAACTCAGCATCTTCTTCAGCAAAGTCCAAAGTAGCTTTCTCTTTCTGAGCAACATTGTTTATAGCAAGGGTGAGCACTTATCGTACTTAGTAAGTGTGGGGAAAGGACGAATGCAAAGACTTTATAGTGGACTAGGCTCTAAGCATTTAGCATTTTAGTTGGTCCAATTTTATTAGAACTTGATTACTAAGATACAAGTATATACCATCCCACAATTAAACATAAAGATAATAGAAACACCATAAGCATATGGCTAACATAACAAGAGAGCATGATTTAAGTCCTTCTTCAAGTTCAATTATCATGTGAGGGTCCAGGCCGCTCTTGACCGTAAGCACGACTAATCAATTGGTTTTACACTTTTTAGAGGCTGTACACTTTCACCACAAGTCATGTAAAAGCTCTGAAGAACTTTAGACCCAACCACGTGATGTTGATCAGGCACCATACCACACTACCGAGGTGTGGCTGCATAGAGACGTTATGAGGCCTTTACAAAGATTCCCTAATGTGCAGCAACCCACTAGGTTTTAGGTCGAAGTAGGGCATAAAGGTCTCTAGAGGGTCAATACCCCACCATAAATAAACAAACCCAACTCCCTGCTAAAGGAAGTTTATACTCTAACAATGCCTCCCCATTGGTCCCTTTCGGGTAAGATCACTATAATATCAAGGTTTCTAATTATTCAGCCAAGACAGAGCCATATGTCTTGTGGTTGTATGATTTTCCTAGGTGGTCGCTCCATGTTTCGATTAATCATTGTGATCTTGTATTAAGCAACTAGAGATATATAACATAAAGATAACACATGTTCATCATTATTGTTCATTAAAACCACCATAACCCAGGTAGAGCAACTAAGCATAGCTACCCAACATAAAGGTAAACCCAGGTTGACAAGGAATGATAATAAAGACTAGGAAATCCTTAATAGGACCCATCAATATTAATGCAAGCATGTGCAATCAGTGATTAAACACATTATTGAGACAAAATATCAAGGACACACGTGCCTTTAACCAAAGAGTAGTTGCTCAGAATATCTTCAACCTCGTGCTCACCAAAGCTTCTTGAACAGCGTTCACTCTAAGCGCATCAATCATCGGGCACAAACATACACAAAAGCAAACAAACAAACTAACAAACTAAGAATAATGCACCACTCAAGAGACGCTTTATAAGAACGCACTAGAGGATAGGCTCGATTCTATAGATCATTAAAGCACACAAACCGTGCTAGGAAGGAAAAGGACTTGGATGGATGCACAAGGTTTGGGCTTGGGATAACACTAGAAAAATTTAGAGCTTTAGATAGATTCGATCAAAAGGAAACACTGAGATTGAGCTTTATAACGAACATCTATCGAATGATTTGCATTTGTGAACATAAAAGATTATGCGAGCTGGATTTATTTTAATTAACAAAACAAATGTAAAGTATATTTTAGGAATAAAATACTGTATGTTGACATTAATGCAAATTACATGTTATTTGTAAAATCGAAGTAAAGAACTAGTCAAGTTTAATTTATAAATGTTTGTGCATAAACTAAATCACTTTAACATTTAATTTAGAAAAGGTAAACTATATGAATCACCTAAACATAACTTTATGATTTGAGTAGATCATATTATTATTAAAAATATTATGGCATTAGCATTAATCAAATTAATATTCATTTGTAAAATCGGTGTTGTCGGGGTTCTCTACCGCAGGCAGTAAATTTCTATCGATCGTGCGTCGGGCTCGAATGGTTAGCACAAGAGACAATGAGATTTAGACTGGCTCGGACCTCCGAGGAGTAATACCCTACGTCCAGTGTCGAGCTGTCGTGTTCCCGTGCTAGGCCTGTTTTTAGTAGGGGTTACAAACTGGTTGGAAGAGGGTGTCGGACCCAGGTCCCTTAGAATGGGTGCTTGGTTCGTCGGCTATTCCTTATAACGATTGCCCTCCTCTCTCTTTTATAGATGCAAGGGGAGGGGTAACAAGGGGAAAGAAAATAAGAGTTGTAGTGTCAGTCACTGAGATGTCTTCTCGCGCGTCGCTGTCTGTCAGAGCGCATTGAAGTGGAGTTGTGTTGCCTTGTCGTGGAAGCCACCACGTGGCCGGGCGGGGCTATTCACACTGGGACGCTTGGCGCTGCTTCTGAGTTGTTTGGCGGCGACTAGGTCCGTCCGAGCATGGGACTAGCTCGCCATGTTAAGACCTAACCGTAGGCCTGTGCTTGAGTGTTGTTGATGCAAAATAGGACGTCACCCCCGTGCGTGACACACGTGACTCCCCGGTCTGTAGCGAGGTGTGCCAGCCAATCTGACCTATTGATTGACAATGGAAAATATTAGGGATCGGCTAGAGAACCGATGGCCTGTCAACGACACGTGTACTAGCCAATAGGCTGATACGAGTAAAAGTGGAATTGGTCGGCTCGAAATAGATCGAAGCGCGGGTGTGATTGGCTGGATCGGTCGATCGTGACGTCAGCGCTCCAACAGGTCGGAATCGGCTGTAATAGAAGCCGATAGGATCTAGATCGAGCAGATGATAATGATAATAGCTAAAACCATAAGAATTGGTACGAAGACTTGTAGATCTAGCAAATATCTGTAAGGGGTGAATAAAATCCAGACGAAACCTCAGCGATGCGCCCGAAGGTTAAAGCCTAGTGTTATTCGGTAAAATGGTACTCACAAAGCTTGTCGGAGATCAGTTGATGCAGCCCGGCGAACTCGAAACACAGTGGCGATGTCACCGAAAAGTAGATGCTGTAAAGGTAGATGTTGTAAAGTAGATGAAATAAAAGTAAAGGGTTTGCCCGGAGGCGTTTTGTTTGATATTGGTGTGTACACTTTTTCCCCGACCACGCAGGGTTGCTATTTATGTTGTGAGGACAAACCCGACTCCTAGCCGATCACAGCACTGTTTACTTGTATCTAAAGATAAAAACTACTAAAAATAGAAAAGGACTCTTGCAGGAGTCTAAGACATTCTAAAAACTGACTCTTCACCTGTTGCCAATCACGGATTGACCCGCCTCCACCATACTTTCCATCTGGCATATTCCTTTAAATACCGCCTTCTTCGTGTCCATCGACCGATCCTCTGGTTTGCCATCGGCCGATCACTCCGACCCGCCGGCCTACCGTCGTGGGGTTGAACTCTTCTTACCATTGGCGGATCTCGTTGACCGCTCTGTTCTTCCTTCAATCGGCTGGCTGTACTCTGCTTTCCATTGGCTGCTTCCCCTCATCCCTTTTGACATGTTTTTTCCAAAAAATGGTGTCAACACATGCCCCCCAGTTTCGGAGTAAATAATCTTTTTGCTCCGAAATTTCCTCGAATCCGTTATCTCCCTTGATTCGAAGTTGGCCACAGGATCTCAACAAATCTTGAGGGTCATAAATACAACCGTCCTGGTTCTTTCTTTTCCCCAAATCCTATTTGCTCCAACGGCTCAAGCTTCCAAGCGACGAACCCTAAGCTTTAGAGCTTTTGCGGATCCATCTTGTCTTCAAGCTCTGCTAGAGGTTCTGGTTCCGCTACTGTTCCTCCAAAGGCATCCCTTTCTTCAGTTCCTCTGGTATTTTTGAATCTCTTGCTTTTTATCTTTCTTCGCATGTGGTCGTCCTTCTTTTTCCTAAAGCCTAGATTCATATGTCTTTTCAAAAACTTAGATCCCATCTCACTATCCAGTCAATTATAAGCCTGGCCTCACTTTTTTAGGACCAATGGGTAATCTTATCCCATTGAGATGATTCATTACGAAACTGGCCAAATTCCTTTTAAGCATGCTTCTTTGAATTTGGCCGATTGGGATAGCCTCTTCAGGTCTTGGACAGGTTATGTCAAGGGTTGGAGAGACTGGTATCTTAGGGTCTCTGCAATGAACAAAGGATTTTGGGAACAATGTAAAATTAAAAAATGCCTCACCTTATCCCTGTTTGAGATGTTTCGGAATGAATCCCTTCTAATCGATGTGTTCTATTTTTGGTTTGATGCACTTAATGCTTTTTTGTTCAGCCATGGGCCGATGGCTCCAACCTTTGTTGATGTACTAGTGTTGACTGGCCTAGATATTTCCTCTTCAGATACTCTTTTCACCCGCTGAAATGATAAACCTTCTCATTATTTGAAAACCAAAGGTGTAGGTGGATGGTCAGGCTATATTGCCGAGCACAAGAAGGAAGAGACCGTGGGCCAAAGGGAACACATTGCTTTTCTGAATATGTGGCTTGAGAAATTTGTCTACTGTGGCAAAACTTTTGGCCCTACTGCCAATTATCGACAAGAGCTAAACAAATTGGCCGCCGCAATCGCATCCCTCTTGGAAAATACCTCTTAGGTGCAGTATATCATCTTCTTCACCAAGTTTCAATCAACCTGTCAACCAATTCTCCTATAGGTACTCCTGGAGGCCCTTGGTGGTTCATCAACATGTGGCTAAACCTTCATCTTCGAGATAGATTAGAGCAAAATAGTTTTGCCAAGACTTTCCCAGGAGACCAATCAGATGGTGTCTAAATTGTGAGGCGTCGATGTACGAATTTTGGAGAGGTTGCCTCTGCCTTTCCAGGACATAAGAGGACTCCTTCCCGCATAGCAGAGCATTTCAGAAGTTTTTGAAGGACCGATACGGCGAACCAGAGAGGGGGGAGTGAATGGAAACCGATAAAAATACTTCTCGAAGGAGATAGAGGCTCAAACAATATGAACTCGGCTTTCAACACACGTCTCCGACTCAACTACCCAAGTTGGTCAAGACCACGTAGCCACTGGAGTGCTACTGATCCTAGTAACCAATAAACAACCTTCCGAGCCAAAACCCACCAACACGCACAGCGGAAACTTGAACGGCTTGCTGCCTGTGCTACACCGGTCAGACCGATGGCCTGTGCCGGTCAGACCGGTGAAAACGGTTAGACCGGTGGACAGAGCCGGTCAGGCCGATGGATACAGCAACCACACAAGAAATGTTCCAGAGATCCTCAGTGACTTCTCTCGGACCTAGAACAAAAGCACCCTCAAAACACAACCTGCATGTAAGAAGAACCCTACACAAAGCCAACCAAAACACCTCCAAAACAGCCAAGAACTGACCAACACCAACTCAACCCCAAAAACACACAGATTCAGCAATTCACCCGAGGCAAATCCCACAAAGGGCTGACACCGGTAAGACCGGTCAAGAGCACCGGTCAGACCAGTGTAACCTGGGAAGCTCGGGATGAACATATCCCGCGGGTCAACTCCTCTAAATCCAACTCCTGATCTCCCGATTTGCTCCATGGATCTGAATAAGACTTTGGGGATAGTAGGAACACCTCATGGATACTCCATAGCCAAGTCATGGTCCACCAAAACTCGTTGAATCGAAAGGAATCGAAGGATTTCCACCAAGAACACACCAAACACTAGGACAATGAAAACACCAAAATCGAGCCCCTTTTCTCACGGATTTTGGAGGGGAATCAAAAGGAAAAGAACCACAGATGGTTCATGCATACATCCCTCAACAAATGCCGAAGAAAACGGCCTCGAAACCTATCCAAGAAAATCACCAAGAAAAGGCTTCGAAAATCACCCAAAAGGAAAACCGGGAAGGACTCAAACAAGCCTTGAGGAACCACGCCGAATCATCTATACATACCGTTAACACCAAAATTTGGCAAGGAGTCCGACTTGTGGGTCCGGTTCGATAAAGAGTCCGTTTGGTGGAAGGAAGGATCTTTTCGAGATATTCGGCAAAGAGATCTGCGTCGGCTATCCGCTCCGGGCCGGCAAGGAACGTAGAGCCGATTTTGCGGGATTGGATGGTGACGTGGCTCAATCGGGGAGAACGAATGGATGGATAGGTGAGCAAGCTTAGAGATAAGTTAGGCAACGAATCTTCGAAGTTGTACTTGACAGGGGTATAAATATGACCCCTAAATGTATGTAACAAAAGACGATCATTCTTCAATACACACCGGCCTTACGCCAAACCCTTGAGTCCTTTTCTCGTGTCGTCGAGTTCTTTGAGAGGGTTCATCGATCCGTCGACCTCCGTGAGTACCGGCAACCTTGTATCATGTCTAGTATCATGCGGTGGATTTAGATCGATGCAAGTAGTCTTGTTACCACGCTTCGTGTCATGCAAGAGATTCAAGCTTGGTTCAAGAGGGTTTCTTGTTAGGTCATGAGCCATGCGGTAGTCTAAGATCTAGCTTGAAGCTAGATATCGGCTTTATTGGATTTTGGCAAGATCTAGTAGATTCATTAAGTTACCCCGTGTTGCTTTGAGTTTTCACTTTATGTTTAAATTCATGTAACACACTTTTGCCCAATCTAGATAGATTTGGGTCGGCTTCATCCTTTTGGGGTCCTTGTACGAGTCGAGTTCGTATTTTAACACGTGGATCTCGTGCGTTCCGATAGCCGAAACCGAATCGATCTAGGTTGTTACGTGTTGCGGGTTCAAGCTTGCTAATGTTTGTATAAATCTTGAAAGAGCCGGGTATCATGCGGTAGATGCAGGTTTTTGGGTTGCTTTGGAGCTAGTCATCCGGTGGATTAGATCCCAAATCAATCTGATAGATTTACTTACTTGGTAATGTTTGTTCCTTCTTCATGGACCCCGAATCGGTACTGCTCGTACCGTATTCGGTTATGTTTCTTCACGAGTAGAACACGTGCGTTATTCATGCTTTAAATGATGCATGTTTTTAGCTTTCCATATTTAGATTGTATCATGCGGTGGATAGATCTATTTGTGGAAAGTGGTACGGTTTTCATACAAGTTGTATCATGCGGTGGATAGATTTGTTTGATATCGTACCCGACGGGTTTTAAAGTACCTAGACATGCGGTAGACTAGTGCTTTGGATCTATGCATGCTCGTTTATTACATGATCATGTCCGTGCTTTACTTTATTCATTTATTTAATGCTAATCTTCATGGGGATCGGTCATGGCCTCGTGCATGTGCATCCTTGTTCAAACAAAGACCGATCGCTATCATGCTTACGTCATTCATTCGGCAATATTACTTTTTCCCTTTGCAAGTTCCCGAATGGTTATAGCTCATTGGCAAATAGCTTTCTATAGCTACGTGTTATCCCATCCGGCTTCTTAGCCGTAAATATGGAACTGTCTCGGTATCACCCGGCAAGTTCCAAGCTTTGGTATCTAACCGGTTTGTCTTTTGTTAATTTTCAGGAAAAATTGACTGGCACGTCTTGTTACTCTTTGCGCGTGTCAAGCTAGCATTGTTCGGCTTGCCGTGTGTTTGGCGCCGGGTGCACTTTTTGCGTCAACACACTTTTTGGCACGCCCGATGGGACAACGGTACCGAATAAGTCAAGATGCTCGACATCACGGACGTCATGGACGTCAACCTTGAGGATCTCTCTCCCGAGCAGGCGGCAACAACTCCAGGACGTCATGGACCGGTTCCCGCGAGAATGTCTCGCCGTCATTCAAGAAAAATAGAAGCGGCGTCCCATACTTGAAGAACGAGATGCCCGGGGTGTTGCCGCCGGGGAGAGCGATACCACGGCTCGGCGGAGAAAGAGGAGTGCATGCGAGTATTTCGGAATCTGCGTACTACATGCCGAGCAAGCACAACAAAGCTTTCCTCGGTGCGCTCCAGCAGATGATGGTGGCCGTCTTTGGCCCGGCATGGAACAAGCGTTCGGCAAGAAGGCACCCATCCGGGGGGCACCGTGGAGCTGGGCGAGTCAAGCTCTCAACCACCGTTACGGAGCCAGCCACAGCAGCCTCCTCCTCAGAGCTCTGGAAGTCAAGCGTTCCAGCCTCCTCCGCAGGGCGCTGGGGGTCAGCCAGTTCAGCCCCCACTACAAGCTTCAGGAGGGCAGCCAATCCAGCCACCACCGCAGAGCAGCACGGGTCAGCCTGTGCAACAGCCGAATCCGTACCAGCCTACGTATGGAGATCTAGCGTTCGGCTCGCCTGGAGCCCCACTTGCTTCCGGCCACAGGATTGCTCCGGCGAACAACTGGCTGCAGAGGAACTTGTACGGCGGAGGCTATCATGAGGTGGGAAACTATGGAGCATTTGACGCCTTCCCGCATCCAGATACGCGCCACCGCAGCGCGCAAGAGGGCGACGCCCGGCACGGAAGACGGCCGAGTTGATGCAAAATCAGTTCGGCCTCAAGCCAAAAATGCAGGGACCCGCCTACAAACCACCGTTCCCAGAATGGTACTACAACGTGCTCTTGTCGCCAAGGGTGAAGCCGCCAACGGAGTTCACAAAATTTTCGGGGCAAGACGACACGAGCACGGTGGAGCACATCGCTCGTTACCTCATGCAGCTCGGGGAATGCTCAGCTGAGGAAACATTCAGGGTCCGCTACTTCCCCGCATCACTGACAGGTCCAGCATTCCAGTGGTTCTCGTCCCTACCCCCCCGAATCGCCTTTGCGGATGGAAGGATCTAGAGCGGAAATTCCACGCTCATTATTTCAGTGGCAGCTCGGAGAAGAAGTTGATTGACCTTGCCACCCTGAAGCGAGGCACGGCGAGACGCCGCTAGAATTTCTCGAAGATTCGGGGAGGTCAAAGGCATGTGCTTCTCGCTTAACTTGGCGATGACCGGTTGGGCCGATATGGCCGTCGCCAAGATGCCGCCGGCCGTACGTGAGAAATTGTTCGGGATGGAGTTTGAGAACCTAGGCCGCCTATCGCGAAGCTATCACCGATTTGCAACCAAGCGTATGGTTTCAAGAAGGATGCTAAGTTTGGCAAGCAGCATGACGTCGCTGACGTCTACAACCAGTTCTTAGACAAGGCTGATCTGCTCGAGGATTCTGATGATGAATTGGATGTGGCCGCAGCGGAGATCATGTGGGGGAAGGAGCCTTTGACGATGAATCAGCGCTGGGTCAAATAGACCAAGGGCACTTACGATTTTGATATCACTAAGGCCGACAAACTGTTTGAACTCTTGGTGAAGGAAGGCCGAATCAAACTGCCTGAGGGGCATTCCATGCTTCGGCCCGATGGAGTTAAAGGAAAACGTTACTGTGGCTTCCACGACAGGGATTCACACTCCATCAATGATTGCGGATCTTCGGATGAGGATCCGTAAGGCCATCCAGGAGGGACACCTTAAGTTCGACAACAAGATGAAGCCGGATGGCCACCCCTTCCCTCGAACATGGTGGGCTTCTCTGTTAACATGATAACGGCCGAGGAGAAGGGAAAGGTCAAGGTCTTGACCTCGGCCCGTGGCTAGACAAGATGGAGCAAAGGGACCCGGAGCGCCAAGTGACTCGGAACAGGTGCACGGTGAAGCCCCCCGCATTCTTAGGAGTCACATCGAAATCGGGGAGTCATCCGCAGCCAAGCCCGGGGTGACCTCGCGCATCCTCCTCAACAAGTGGCGGCGCCGCATGGAGAAAGAGCGCTACCGTAAGCGACGCTACGAGGAGGAGAAGCGTAGAGCCGAAGAAGAAGCACACAGAAGGGACCAGGAGCAGGTACACGCGCGAGCGGAGCGCGCACACCGGGGATGTGCCTTCTTCAGGCATTGCTGGAATGAGGGTTTGAAGCTGCCCACGTTGAGAAACTGTCCCGAATGCAGTGACAGATATGTTGAGTACAGGCAGGAGACTGCCAATCGCCGATCCGTCCACGAGAGAATTGGAAGGATCCACCCTAATGGGGATCGGCACCAAAAAATTGAAGTCATCAATCACCCCAGGAAGCGTCAAGCTAATCTAAGGTGGGCTGATCAAGAAGAGGACGAGGACGACTACATCTGGCAGAAGGGGCAATGGTGCCCGCCCGGCCTACGCAAGAGTCCGAAAAGACGGGTCCAGCGCTTGAGGAACTGCGAGCTGAGGCAGGCTGGGATCCAGACAAGGCAGGTGTGGCGCCCCAAGGATCAACCTGAAGGGTCAAAGCGTTCGGCTCCAACGTGCATGGTATACTTTCGCCGAACGAATTCATGGATCCCGCTAACCAGGTTATGCAGAGAAAGCTTCCTTCGACGACGAGCGACCGAAGGGATGATGGCACAACCGGTGCCGGCCAAGCGGGCGATTTTCGACAAACCGGCCAAGAATCAACATATGAGGCCGCCGTACTTGAGAGGATACGTCAATGGCAAGCCATTGACCAAGATGTTTGTCGACGGTGGAGCGGCAAGTCAACGTAATGTCGTACACCACCTTCGGAAAACTTGGCATGGGCCCGAGCGATCCGACGCCTACCAAAGATAATACACAATGATTTCGCCGGGAATCCTTCGGATACCAAGGGATGCGCTCACGTGGATTTGATGATCGGGTCCAAGACGTCGCTCACTACCTTCTTTGTCATAGAAGGCAAAGGAGCCTACAGCCGCCGTCGCTTGGGCGGGACCGGATTCATGCCAATCGTTGCGTCCCATCCACCATGCATCAACAGCTTATCCAATTGGGTGGACGATGAGATTGAGGTCGTCCAAGCGGATGACTCCGTGAGCGTGGCAAACATGGAACCAGCCTTCGGGAATACCAAGGTATTAATTGCTTCTCGGGGAAAGACCGGGGAGAAGGTCCCGTTGAACCCGTCGGCGGTAATCAACGGCCGATTCAAGCGATCGACTCTTATAGCAATTTTTAATGGAGAACCCCGTAGATGGCCCTGATGGCAAGTTGGGGCGAGGATTCATGTCGGCTGATAAATTAGAAGAGGTTGACATTGGAAGCGGTGATAAGCCAAGGCCGACGTTCATCAGTGCAAACTTGCAGCCAGACTTCAGGGGGGAATTAATTAAGCTTCTCAAAGAATACAAGGATTGCTTCGCCTGGGATTATTCGGAGATGCCTGGATTGGATCGTTCCATCGTCAAGCATCGGTTGCCAATCAAGTCTGGTTTCAAACCATATAAGCAACCACCCCGGAAAATCTACAAGGATGAGGTATTGGCCGATGTGAAGAAGGAAGTTGAAAGATTACTTGATGCAAACTTCGTTCGACCATGCAGATATGCGGAGTGGATTTCTAACATTGTCCCCTGTATACAAGAAGAATGGAAAAATGAGGGTCTGCATAGATTTCAGGGACCTGAACAGAGCTACTCCGATGGATGGTTACCCAATGCCTATTGCCGATTTGTTGATTGACGCCGCAGCTGGACACAAGGTGATCAGTTTCATGGATGGCAATGCGGGATACAACCAAATCTTCATGGCAATAGAAGACATATCAAAGACGGCCTTCAGATGTCCCGGCCATATAGGCCTGTTTGAGTGGATAGTCATGACATTTGGGTTAAAAAATGCCGGTGCAACTTATCAGCGAGCCATGAATTACATTTTTCATGAGTTGATCGGCAAAATTGTGGAGATCTACATTGATGATGTGGTAATCAAGTCCCTAAGTCATGATACACATTTGGAAGATGTAAAGAGGACCCTAGAGTGCACCCGGAAACATGGTTTAAAGATGAACCCAAACAAGTGCACTTTTGGGGTATCAGCGGAGAGTTGTTGGGGTTTTTAGTCCACGAAGGAGGAATTGAAGTTGGCAAGAAGAGCATGAAGGCCATTGATGAAGTTGTTCCTCCAACTAATCTCAAGGAGTTGCAATCACTGCTCGGCAAAATCAATTTCGTGAGAAGATTCATTTCAAATTTATCACAGAAGGTTTTGCCATTCTCTCCATTGCTGAAGCTAAAGAAAGATCAGAAGTTCACATGGGGCGACGAACAACAAAAGGCTTTCGATGAGATCAAGCAGTACATGAAGGAGCCACCGGTGCTGGTCCCTCCTCAGCTGGACAAGCCTTTCAAGTTGTACGTGGCGGCCGATACCCAAACCATTGGATCGGCCCTTATTCAAGAATTTGAAGGAAAGGAGCGGGTAGTAGCTTATCTTAGCCGAAAACTACTTGATCCTGAAACCGTGTATTCGACCGTAGAGAAACCGTGTCTTTGCGTGTACTACTCGTGTACAAAGTTTCAGCACTACCTGTTGAATGCCGAATGCACTGTGTATTCCAAGTTCGATTTGATAAAACATATGTTATCTATGCCAATTTTGAACGGCAGGATTGGCAAGTGGATTTTAGCTTTATCAGAGTTCGAGCTGAAGTTCGAATCGGCAAAAGCCATCAAAGGTCAGATCATTGCCGATTTTATAACTGAACATCGCGATCCGTCAATTGATTTGCTTGAGATTACCCCTTGGGCTTTGTTTTTTGATGGGTCATCATGTGGTAAAGGTGGGGGAGTAGGGATCCTACTGATTTCGCCTAGAGGTGAGATGTTTGAATTTGCCATCCCTATACAGCCCACTGTCACAAATAACCAGGCTGAATACGAGGCATTACTTCGAGGGCTTCAATATTTGAGAGAAGCTGGGGCCGTTTCAGTTGAAGTTTATGGAGATTCAGAGCTGGTGATTAAGCAATTGAACGGCCAATACGAGTGCAAAAGTGAAGCGCTGAGGAGTTACTACGAAGAATGCAGGGAAATCTTGAAGAGCTTCCCGTTGGTAACTCTACAAAGACATTCCTAGGGGAGCATAACGAAGAAGCAAACAGGCGGCTCAAAGCGCCTCGGTTACAAAGAGAGTCAAGAAGCGTTTGCTGCAGAGGCGTGTGCACTGGGGACGGGTCTTGCAGAAGATGATTGGAGGAAAGAGATCGTTGATTACTTGAAGGATCCATCCCGAAAGGTCTCTAGGAAGCTCAGGTACAAGGCCATAAAGTTCGTTCTTCTGGATGATAATTTATTCTATAAATCATTAGATGGGGTATTATTACGATGCCTGGGTCCAGAAGAAGCCAAGAACATGATGAGCGAAGTGCACGATGGGATATGTGGAGCACACCAATCGGCCTACCGTATGAAGTGGGTTATTAGACAAGCTGGATGCTTTTGGCCGACGATATTAGAGGACTGCTTTGAGTATTACAAGGGGTGTCAAGATTGCCAGAAGTTTGGAAATATTCAAAGGGTCCCCACGTCAGCGTTGAATCCCATCATCAAGCCATGGCCATTCGGGGGCCGGGGCATAGATCCGATTGGCCAAATTAATCCACCATCTAGCAAGGGGCATAAGTTCGTGCTTTTGGCTACGGATTATTTCACTAAATGGGTTGAGGCGATCCCACCGAAGAAGGTGACATCGAGAAAACATGATTGAATTCGTTAAGGAGCACATCATCTATCGATTTGGAATCCCTCGGACAATTACCATCGATCAAGGGGCACAATTCGTGTCACCGGAGTTCGGAGAATTTGCCGAAAGCATTGGGATCAAATTGTTTAATTCCTCTCCCTATTATGCCCAGGCTAATGGTCAAGCGAGAGGCTTCTAATAAGATCATGATCAAGTTGATACAAAAGAAGATCGACCAGAAGCCAAGGAGGTGGCATTCGGTACTCAGTGAGGCACTGTGGGCTTACCGAATGGCCCCTCACGGAGCTACAAAGACTTCTCCTTACGAATTGGTTTACGGGCATCACGCGGTGCTACCGTGGGAAGTGCAATCTGATTCAAGGAGGGTTGTGTTACAGAAAGATTTGAGCTCCAAGGATTACAGTGGCCTAATGATGGACGAGCTGGAGGATTTACATATGATCCGTCTTAGGGCCCTGGAAAACATTGAGAAAAACAAGTTGCGGGTTGCCAAGTACTACAACAAGAAGGTAAAAGTCAGGCAATACGCAGAGGGCGATCTGGTTTGGAAGCGCTATTGCCAATTGGAACTAAATACAGTGAATTCGGCAAATGGTCCCCCAACTGGGAAGGGCCCTTTCGTGTGGTCAGATGCGTCCCTGGTAACGCATACATATTAAAAACTTTGCTAGGAGAAGAATTTTCCGCTGCAATAAATGGAAGATATCTGAAGAAATATTATCCTAGCATTGAGATCGATCGATGATTACACACATCTGACACAGAGATAGCCGGTGCTCAAGAATGAGGCCGCCTTCAGAACAAGAAATCCATAAACAGAAGAAATGGCCAGTGCCTAGATGCATTGCCCTTAGCACAAAAACTACAACTGCTTCTTGTAGGTTTACATCTAACAACCCTAGTGGTCAGATCTTCAAGGAGGTGGGAAGCGAGAAGGCGTAGAGGAAGAAGCGAAAGTATCATTCAATCTTTTCTTTGCTTCTTCGTCGCTCCCTCTTCACCGTTCCCGGGACCATCGTGACGGCAACTTGGTACGCATGGGGGTGACCATGGTTGGCGGCCTCCACCAAGCACTCCCGGGCCGTCTTTAGGTTGTTGTACCCGTCGAGACATCCGAAGCGGAGGAATCGATGTTAGGGGCAAGAAACCCAAATGCAATCATAAGGTCAAGAAGAGGTCGAAGTGTTTACCCCCTACTAGTGCTTCCGCAGCCATGCGACGCTCACGCTCGCTTGGCAACGGGCGGTGATGTCCCCGAGGCCGTGCTCCGGATGCCGAACGCGGCGACGCAGCTTGATGGTTGGTCCTCTCGTTCAAGCGTGGCATCCTCTCGCTTCGAGGAAGGAATCGGAGGAGATGTACTCAGGCACATCTTCGGTCCCGATGATTTCTTCAGGGAGCAAATCAAGGCTGGAAAGGGAAAAGAGGAAAACATGAAGCACGAGATCATGTGGAAGAACGAGGAATAGATCAAGGAAGAACTCACCTTCGAATCGTGCGCTTCTTTGGTGAGCTGCTCTCCTGGGGTTGCTTGCCCTTGCCCATGGCCTTGGGGTTTTCTCCTCTAGAGACAGGGGAAGGAATGAGAAATGATGAATGAGTGCGCGAGTGGATTTGCAGGGCATCCTGGCAGGCTATTTTATTGACCGAAGGGACGCGTTGGGAGTGATGACCGACGGTACACACTTGTTGGAATACCAAACGACAGTGGTTTCCTCCCCGGATGCGAAGGGTTTTTGCTTGAACAAGTGCTTATGGATTACCGAATCGGGATCTTCGGTGGATTTTGCGCCAAGCGGCAGTTGTTCTCGCGCGTTCGGATCAAGATAGTTCCCGGATGCATTCAAAGAAAATAAGAACCATGGACGCAAATGCAAAGCGAAATCATAACAGCACAAGCACAGAATTCAAGAGTTCTTATTTATTGCCGATGATCAAACATCCCTAATACAATCTAGTCGAAAAGCCTGTTCAGTACAGATTGGGGATGAGTGATTTCGGCAATGGCGTCGCCGTGGCCATCGAGGCGCTCCAGGATGAGCTCGATCTCATCAATGTCCTCCGGCGCGCCGCCCCGGAAGCCGCGCGGCCTGGTGGAGTAGTCGACGTCCGTGTGCGTCGCCATGGCAGCCAGACCCAAGGTGGTGCCCAAACGAACGCCATGGGTGGCCACCTCGTCGACGCGGTGCTCCACCGCGGCAAGGCGCTCCGCCGGCGTGTCGCCGCAGCGTTCACCTTATCGGCCACGGTGCTCCACCGCCGCCTTCAACCGGTTGAGCTCGGCATCACGGCCGCAAGGAGCAAGAAGAAAAGAGATTAGCATCAAGAGCCGGGTTGGATCAAGAATTGATTTCAGAGCCGTACCATCGATGGCTTCCAGCAGCTGTTTGCGCTGGTCCTCCCATTCCAGCTCGGCTATACCCGCCTTCTTGGAGACGTCCTCTAGCTCACGCCGGGCCGTCTCCAGCTCCTCCTTGAAGCGGAGGGCATCGAGCTCCCCGTACGGCACGGGGGAGTGGCCGTCGGACTCCGAGGAGTCGTCTGGAAGGGGTTGATTGGCCGGCGCAGGAGACGGATTCCACTGAATCAATCTGAAAAGAAGACGATCGTCAAAACAAGAAGAAGATCAAAAGTTTATCAAAGAGGAGGAATCGACGATCATTGCCTCCGCGCGCATTGGCGCCGCTCCCCTCTGCCTCGTCGGAGGCGCGGCGGCGGTTGAGGCGGGGCACCATGGTGGTTGGGATGTGCACTTGTTTGGAAAGTGAAAAGACGCGAGATTGGCAAAGATTCGAGAGCTAGAAGGCCCGATGGAGAGCTAGGGGCACCTACGGTTGCATTTATCGGCCTAGCAAGATGAATCGTGGCTTCGAGTCGTGGCTTTGGATCGTGGCGCATATCCCAAGAAAATCGGAAGGTGGAAAGGTTTCCTTGGCCAGCCCGCCGACGGGTCGCTTGGAGTTCTAGGCTGAGTCGCATTCAGTTGACTGGCTCGGCTAAGGAGAATCAAAGTGCCATTCAGGAGTTGGCGTTTCTTTGCCGAATGGGTCGTTCAGCATTATATTCGAAGGTGCACAGAAGCAAAGGAAATAAATTGCAAGAAAAAGTATCACAAGAGCGACCAATTCGGTTATACATCAATGGGGGCATTCAAATGTTCAGATGTTTCGCAATCACACCACGAGCATTGGATGTTGCTTGGCGGAAATTGTCCAACGCTTCTTGGCGGTCCTTTTGGCGCCGGACAAGGTGGTGAGTTCTCGCGTCGCATTGTTCCATCTTGGCTATAGCCGATCTTGCTTCCTCTTGGGTCTTTTCTATCAATCCAGGGAGCTCGGCTATTTTCTTTTTATCAGCCTCTATCTCAGCTGACAGGCTTCTCAGCTCCGCTTCTAGAGCAGCTTTCTTGGCAACTTTCAGATCACAAGAAGCCTGCAGACTAGCCAATGTGTCTTTGTGGCTCTCTGTTTGGGATTGCGCCCCGTTCATGGCTTGTTCAGCATCGGATCTCTTCTTTTCGATAGCCGGACGGGAGCGCAATTTCCTCAAAGCGTGTCTTATGGGCGCATAAAGGACGTCCAGGCCACAGATGGATACCAGAGAAGCACTGATATCCTCAGGAAGTTCTTGGCTGATGGATTCAAGCATCTCCTCGAAGTGATCGAGATCCTTGAACCGATCTTGTGCATCTCTTTCCCGACCGGCGACGATTTCTCTAAGCTTTGCTAGTACCTCATCCGACAAAGGCCGGTGCATTTCTTCCATCGCCTCGGCAAATCGGATTGTTCCCCGTTGGCGGGCTCGATGATGATGGGGCTTGATCCTAAGAAGCGGATTGCCGAGTTAGGAGTGCTAAATGCAAAGGTAGCGAGGGTTAAGTGCAAATGATTACCTCATGGCCGATTTCTTGAGCAGGGGCAATCACGGAGAAGTAGGTGTTCCGGGTAAAGCTGAAGCTTCCAATTAGAGGGTGTTGATGCGATCGCCGGTAACTCATGGGCTTCGGGCGAAGAGGAGTTGGATCCACCTCTATTGGGATTGTTGCCTCTGCATGACCAACAGTGATTGTGCCCTTGGAGGGCTTGATGGCTCCCTTTTGGATTGGGAGATTCATCTCCGGAGAATTCATTGCTTCTCGCGAGGCCGATGAAGATGAGATCTCCACCGGGATAGGTAATTCAACCCCGGGTGGACTTGCTTGTTGAGCCACCGGGACATCTACAAGTTGTTCTTCCATTGTCTCTTCGCAAGTGTCAAATTGAAAGGGTAAATGCCGGTGTTCATCCTTAAGAAAGGACGAGAGAGGTCATACCAATGGATGGGGCATTGGCGAGGTTCCGCACCGAAGGCTGCTTTGGGCTCGGTCCGAAAATACACAAGGGATGATTTATCGAACTAGAGTTACCTTGTGATCAAGAAAGCAAAAGATTTTACCTCAACAAGAATTTTCTTGACGGTTCTCCTCCTCTTGGCATTTGGAGGAGCAACCAGAGACAAACCTTGCCTCCTGTCAGCAGCAAGGCTAGAGAGGCTTGGGTCTGTTGTAGCAAACCTGGCCATTAACGAGCCAGAGTTGTGGACTTGAATCCCGATCTTTGAGATTGGGCCTTCAGCATTGTAGGTGATATTCCTAGCTCGAGGGGCAGGCACTGTGTTCTGTGGATAAGAAGATGAAGGTCAGAATCATGATTAAAGAGGATATGTCTGATCCAAAGGTTCATTATATTACCTCCGAAGTTGGCAGGAAATCAGGCATCAACTCTGCACAGAACACGTGTACAGGCTCACTGAAGATATGATCGTGGAATTCTTGCCACCAGGAGTTAAAGGTGGGATGAGCTAAGGTTATAGGCACAAAAGGCCAGGTATAGACAGTGGGACTGCACACATAATTGAAAACTCTACTGCTGTGCATAAGTTCTTTGATTTCCTCCCTGGGCTTGAGGAACTCATGCATAAATAGCCTTGGGGGCATCTGGCCGCACCCAAGTTGCCGAGCCATTACATTGGGCTGATAATACTCATAAGTGCTATGATTCAGCCTTCCTCCATTAAATTCAAATTCCAAGAAGATACACGGGCGGATTATGATGTTGAAGATCTCTAGGAATCTTCCATCTTGACGACCGGGTTCAAAAGAAAATTCAACAGGGAAAGTCAAGGTGTCATTGTCCAGATAGGGAAGCCAGAGAGGATTCTGAAAACCTTTGGAGAACAGTTCAAAAAGCTGGCTGATGTCCTGCTGAACAAGAACAGTTGAAGCCGCTTCTCCATAATTCTGGCATCCTCTGGTGGCTTGGGGCTCCCCTTCAGGGTGATTGGATAAGGGGAAGAGCCTGGAGTTCAAATCGACGCCAATGATCTGATGCATGTGGAGCTGCAGCCACATTTGAACAAACCACCAAGGACCATTGACACATGTTATCCTCTGGCTAGTATACATTTGGGTGACAGTTTGGTGAAGCATGTGGTATACACTGCCTAGGAGGAATTTTCCAAGGGGGAGGCGGTTGCCACTGGCCAAATGAGATGCCATTGTGATGTGATTCAGGGTAGGTTCATTGGCTTTGCCACAGAAGACAAATCTGCACAGCCACATATTCAGGAATGCCCTATATTCGACATCACCAAGGGGGTTGTCTTTCATATGGCTCAGGATATACTGTTTGTATCCATTCCCTGGCTTCACCCCTGTTTGCCGAGAAGAATTTTTGAATTTCCAAGGCTGAACAGACCCTGTGATGTCAAGGCCGGTGATCATATACACATCGGCCAGGGTTGGAGACATTGGGCCATGGCCAAAAAGGAAGGCGTTGACGCCGTTTGACCAGAAGTGGCAGGCTGCTATCAGGAGGTCTTCGTTCTTGGGGGTCTCAGCCACGGATAACTCCAAGCATTGGGCAATACGGAGGGTATCCCAGTTTTTGGTCAATCCACTCTTGTCTGCGAGAATCCTCTCGGTACCAAGTTTTCCGACTGCGATTGGAGGTAAAGGCCGGTTCTTGAAAGCGTCTTGCCACCGAGGAGGTGGGGACGGAGCTGCTTTAAAAGGGATTCTCCGAGATTCGACTCGCGATGAAATCTCGAGGATCGAGTTCCCTACGGGACCAAGATAATAGGATCTCGAATTGGCCTCGGTGCGAATCGAAGCTCGGTAGAAGGCTCTGGAGGAAAACCGGAAAAGGAAATCTCGGGTAAAATTGAAAACCTAAATGCCAAACGAAGCTTACGGGGGAGGAATTTACCTGAGCATCTTGGTTTTGAGCTGCCATTGGGGATTTGAGCTCGGAACGAGGGGATCTAGGGTTTGGATCTAGATGAAGATTCCGGCGGATTGCGAAGAACGGTAGTTGACAGATTTGATTTGAAGTATTCGTGGCTGGAGTCATTTGCGGAACAAAATTACTTTTATCCCACAATTGAAGGGGCATGTGTTAACACCAAAATTTGGTAAGGAGTCTGACTTGTGGGTCCGGTTCGATAAAGAGTCCGTCCGGTGGAAGGAACGATCTTTTCGGAGATATTAGGCAAAGAGATCTCGCGCGGTCGGCTATCCGCTCCCGGTTCGGCAAGGAACAAGAGAGCGATTTTGCGAGATTGGACGGTGACGTGGCTCAATCGGGGAGAACGAATGGATGGATAGGCGATCAAGCTTAGAGATAAGTTAGGCAACGAATCCATTTGAAGTTGTACTTGACAGGGTATAAATATGACCCCCGAATGTATGTAACAAAAGACAATCATTCTTCGGTACACACCGGCCTTACGCCAAACCCTAGAGTCCTTTTTTCGTGTCGTCGAGTTCTTCGAGAGGGTTCATCGATCCGTCGACCTCCGTGAGTACCGGCAACCTTGTATCATGTCTAGTATCATGCGGTGGATTCAGGATCGATGCAAGTAGTCTTGTTACCATGCTTCGTGTCATGCGGTAGATTCAAGCTTGGTTCAAGAGGGTTTCTTGTTAGGTCATGAGCCATGCGGTAGGCTAAGATCTAGCTTGAAGCTAGTTATCGGCTCTATTGGATTTTGGCAAGATCTAGTAGATTCATTAAGTTACCCCGTGTTGCTTTGAGTTTTCACTTTATGTTTAAATTCATGTAACACACTTTTGCCCAATCTAGATAGATTTGGGTCGGCTTCATCCTTTTGGGATCCTTGTACGAGTCGAGTTCGTATTTTAACACGCGGTAGATGCAGGTTTTTGGGTTGCTTTGGAGCTAGTCATCCGGTGGATTAGATCCCAAATCAATCGATAGATTTACTAACTTGGTAATGTTTGTTCCTTCTTCATGGACCCCGAATCGGTACATTTCGGCCGTATTCGTTATGTTTTTTTCACGAGTACAACACGTGCGTTATTCATGCTTTAAATGATGCATGCTTTTAGCTTTCCATATTTAGATTGTATCATGCGGTGGATAGATCTATTTGTGGAAAGTGGTACGGTTTTTCATGCAAGTTGTATCATGCGGTGGATAGATTTGTTTGATATCGTACCCGACGGGTTTTAAAGTACCTAGACATGCGGTAGACTAGTGCTTTGGATCTATGCATGCTCGTTTATTACATGATCATGTCCGTGCTTTACTTTATTCATTTATTTTATGCTAATCTTCATGGGGATCGGTCATGGCCTCGTGCATGTGCATCCTTGTTCAAACAAAGACCGATCGCTATCATGCTTACGTCATCCATTCGGGAATATTACTTTTTCCCTTTGCAAGTTCCCGAATGGTTTTAGCTCATTAGCAAATAGCTTTCTATAGCTATGTGTCATCCCATCCGGCTTCTTAGCCGTAAATATGGAACTGTTCGGTACCACCCGGCAAGTTCCAAGCTTTGGTATCTAACCGGTTTGTCTTTTGTTAATTTTCGGGAAAAATTGATCGGCACGTCTTGTTACTCTTTGCGCGTGTGAAGCCGGCTTTGTTCGGCTTGCCGTGTGTTTGGCGCCGGTGCACTTTTTGCGTCAACACATACCATAAAGTTTCATACAAGGTCTAGATTGCCGCCCGATCATCCTTCCCTCTCACAAGATCTCATCATGAAGTTCTCAAGCTAGTCCAATAGAAATCCTAAGGAAAATAGGAAGGGAAAATAGGAAAACCAAATGAGCTAGGGTTCCCAGAGTTGGCTGCCATTCTCTCACCTCTTGGGTTATATGGAGGCAATCGAATGTCTAAAATGCCCTTACTAGCTAATTAGGGATACATGCCCCTCGAGGGCGAATTCGGAAATCTTTGTCATCGCTCCATCAGACGGATGCCCAGCGACCGCAAACTTACTTAGCCTCAACGCAAGCCTTGCGATCCCAACTCGTGTCCTCCACTTCGAAGTCTCTGGATTGTGTCGTCGCACACCAGTCAGACCGGTCAGACCCACCAGTTAGACCGGTCTGGAGCTGCTGCAACTCCGTCTTCGGTTCTTCGGTCTTGGCTTTGTGGATCAACCAAGGAACCCACTGGTTTTCTGCTGAACCACTGGAAACCCCGCGAACTCGGTGTAGCCTCCGCCAAACATCACTCATGACTCGGCTCCCACGTAGTTCTGGCTCGACCTTGATTTTGAGGCTCAACCAAGAAACCGTCCATGACCTCATCTTGTTGTGCTTGCCACCATGAGGCCCGCACTTGACTTCGCTAGCCACCGGGTCCCTCGAACGAAGCCTACTTGTCTTCTCCACACCTGGAGGCCTCACTGGCAACGACCTTTCGCGCTTGTTCTTCACCTACACCAACACCAGTCAAGCCGCAACCTACACCTGCAATAATTAGCCAAGAATTAGTCCACATAACATTGTCCATCACTCATCACACCAGGAAGCGAACATCCACTAGTCCTCGAACCACACATGGTCCTCAATCTCCCCGTTGATGAGTGCATTGACAACACACACATATAGTAACCCAGAGAAAAGAAAAAGAAAAGAACGAATACAAAGAAACTCCAATAAGCGATCGAAAGCCAAAACAAAGGCAAAAGGAAAGATCACCTAAAGAAGACAAGTCTCGGGCCCCTTAGGCAAGGGCAACGACTCGACACATCCGAGACAAAACTATGCTCAAGCAAAGAGCACAAACCACCAAACCAAAGCTTGAAAACCACAAAGAGCCCCCCTGCACACATGCATGCTCCCCCCTAGCCAATGCAACCCCCTAGACGAATGCATGCAAACCACTTGATAAAAAAAGAGCAGCTGCACCAGCTCAGCTCTGACCGGTCAGAGCGGTCACCACCACCGGTCAGACCGGTGCTCAACATATGAACAGAACCATCCCTCTGACCGGTCAGACCGGTGACACACAGAGCCCAGAAATGGCTCAAAACCACCTGAAAACCTTCCAAATGCATTCAGGAGTCTTAACTTGTTGAAACTTCTCCCCCTTGTTGACAATGCATGAATCAAGCCAAAAATGCAAAAACAAAATCAACCTAGAGCTTCTCAAATAGACAAAATTCAACATCGGATGCTACACATGTCCAAATGAGCAAGTTAGATACTCTATAGCTTCGTAATGACATCAACTTCATGACCACCAAGTTTCACAACCATTGGACAAAGCTAAGATAGAATTGAGCAATTTTGAGCAAGTCCTAAACATGAACAAAACATGTCAAAATGGCAAAGCCACACAAACATCATGCTAGGACAACCATTCTAATCATAAGACCACCACAAACACCCGTGTTGACGGTTAATAGTTGTATCAAATTTCGTTTGTGCCTTGCAAGCGGACAAGTCTCCCGTCGTAGTCAAGGGACCCTTCTTCCCTCGAGTGGTGAACCCAAGGTATCGAATCCGTGGAACAATGTGCAACGCAAGGATTCAATCTAGTAAAGCAAGGTAAAGCTATCTAATGAAGACAAGATGCATCTAATCTACTAACTCATAAAAAAAACGAATCTAATCTACTAAAGAGGTAGCAAGAGAAAGCAAGAGATAACCAATCTAGAGAATCTAGATCATGCTTATGTTGTAGCTCCAAACAAGATAGATGAAGATAGCAAAGCGAATCTCATTAAAAGCATCTTTAAATCGTGGCCTTCCCATCCGACTCCGAAAACATCCGCCTTTCGAGACCCCCGTTCGTCACAACGTATCCCTATTCATGCGGGGAGCTTAGGGCGAGTTCGATAGAACAAGTTGAAATCACTTGGCCGGTCCGGTATGCACCTCTAGCCACCGCGGCTACAAGAGCACCCTATGTAATCTAGCTGCAAACTAGATCGTAGAAGAAGCAAAACCAAGAAGAAAACAAAATCATCGAGAAGGCACTTGATCGCTAGAAATCGAATTCACTTACAAACTTCACCATGAATGATTACATGAACAAGATCACCACCGGGCCCTCCCTCGATCTTGATCCTCGCTCCGAGCTCCGACGTGGTCTTCCATGCAAGGTTCCCACGTCGGCTAGGGAGACCCTAGACAACTAGCACGACCCTCATCTTCAAGTTGGTGTCCCTCAAGCTTCTCTCGCTCCTCGGCGGCGGAATACGACTTCGGTTCCGCGTGGCTCTCGGTCGGGGGCTATTTATAGCCCGAGAAGCAATTAGGTCAAAGGAGAGGCCGATTGGGCCCCGAATTGGGCCGGGCCGGCCGGCTTGGGCCGGCCGGCCTAGGCCCACCCGGCGGCCCATCTCGCGGCCCCGCTTCGCCCGTGTTGCTTCCCACGTCTTCTAGATGTTCTCCCCTTTTGCATGTGGGCCCTTGACGTCGGTTTCTCTCCGAATTGGACTCAACTCCTTGTCTTGCAAGATTCAAGCACTTTTCTCGGTTCGGTCCTCGGAGTTTATCATCTTCTCGGGCTTGGTCCTTGGGCTCTTGGAGTCATGTTCACTTCATTGCTTGACTTGTATCGGGCTTCAAGGTCTTCTCATGAGGTGCTTAATGAACTTATCCCGGAAGTCTTGCTTTCAACGTTAAAACCCTGCATAAACACATAACTCCAAAACCGACATGCACAAGTGAACTTGTTATACCACGGGGGTTAGTACCAATGAATAAGATACAAAAGTCATGCCAACACCGAAGGTAAACTCATGGCTAGGTTGACGGATTTTCACCGTCAACATCTCCCCCATGCTTAAACCTTGCTCGTCCTCGAGTAAGCCTTCGATGGATATCATCATTGCCAAACAATGTTTAAACCTTGCACTTGATCATACATGAAAAAAAACATAATGCTCTCAAAAGTTTAATTCGTTAAAGTTCCATAATGTACTAGCCTTCACCTCTACGGAGGGTAGATTCTTATTAAGCTTATCCCACAAGTATTAACATGCTCACAAAGTTTAAATAGATCTCGAAATTTTTGAAATAAAGAACGAGATAAAGAAAAGAGCTAAACCAAATTCACAAATTTAAATCATCTCGTGTATTGCTCATAAACTCTCATCTCACTTGTCTCTCAAGCCTATATATTCTACTCCTCTCCCTCTCATATATATGTGGTAGGCTTTATATGGAGCTTTGGGAAAGTTTAGTCCTAACAAGATTTTATAAATGAGGCGTTGTCAAAACAAGACAAGCTTCTCATGGTCTTACCGAGACTCGTCAAAAAGGTCATTGGAAAATAATGTTAAATCAAGGAGGGGAAAGAGAAAAATACACACACTTTTAGATGAGTGGACATGTGCAAATGGAAAAGAGTGATCCCGAGGCACAAAGGAAGTCCTCGTTATCGGATTGCACATGGTTGGAAAATGAGAATGGATCTTTTAAACTTGAAGCCTTGAATGCACTTTTAGAGAACCGGGGAGTTCACTTTACGCACATAATTTTTTTTTTCTTTCTCATATTTCTCATTCTTTTCTTTCTTTCATTCATTCATCTTTTTTTTTCCTCGTCATATATTCAGCCCATGACTTTCACAACGAAGTTTTGATTTTTTATACCTTGAAAGTCATGAGTATCACTGGATTTTTTTTCATCATTTTTTTAAAATATTCCCCTTTGAACTCTAAAACTGCACCGTACCTACCTCCTCCCCCATGCTTAGACGTTGCTCGTCCTCGAGCAAAGAGGCGAAAAATAAGGTAGGTACCGGAATATTTTTCCTTGGAGAGATACTTGAAATCTTCAACGTTGGCATCGTCTTGCGATCTTCCTTGAATTGATGATCCGTTCTCAACGATAGGTTGTGGTCAAGGAGGTAATCACAAAAAATGATATTTGGTTTAAGGGTGGATATCCGGCGAAGTTTGTGAGATCTCCGATGCGGGGATACACAATGCACGGATAAGAGGCTAGCAAAAAAGATAGATACGCGAAAACGGAATGACCAGCTTCTTAGTCTCGGGCCGGAGAAATTATGGCCTGCAATAACTCACTCAAAAATAAATCTTGTACACTAAAGTTTATGCACTCAAATATATATAAGGCTCGGATAGGTTGAGCAACACACAAGTGATATTTGTGACAAGGTTAGCAATATTTTTGAGCATAAAAGACATCTTTAATCTATTCATAACTTGAGAGCACATAAAACACTATGGGTCTTTATTTTAATCATAACCTCCGCTGAAGATTAAGCTAGCATTTAGATAATTTCAGATTTGTATTTTTAAGAGAGCACTAGGTTAAACATGCATAAATCAATTACAAAGATAAACAAAGCGGCAATTATAATCATATATCATTATGGCACAAACTTTGTAACTTTACCAAAGGTAAAAACTTGGTGGCGACATTATTCATGATGAAAATAAACACTAAGATACATGCTAAAAAAATTAAACTAACACACTTTCTGAAATTTAAATAAAAAAACTGAAAACACTACGCATACATAGGCGCAAACAAGCTGAAAATTAAAGAAAAGGGGGTAAAGGAAAGATAACTAAAGCTCCTCCTCTCTCTAATCTTCCGCCGGTGGTTGATATTGATAATCTTGGTTGTTGCACCCTTACTTGTAATAGGAATGCACCACTACTCCTATGAATTGTCCGACGGTGCTAGGTGAAGGTGTCCAAGCACATAAGCGAATGTTGCATTACCTTCACCCATTTGGTTTGCATTGGTTTGGATGGCTGCAATATTTTGCATGTTTCTTGCAGCGTATCCTCCAATGGTGGCTACATTTTGTTGTGGTTGAGGAAGGTGTGCATAGGGCTCCGCAAAGGCTACGTTGGGCACCGCAAAAATGGTGGGGGTATGGCTGCACCACTCCCCCATGCTTGCATTGGTACATCACCGTAGTAACTCGGCGGCGCCGGGTTCCTCCCAATGGTGGAACATAATTTTTTTGTGCACCTCCTTCTTGGGCCATAGAAGATCCTTCTCCTATAATTCTTTTCTTTTATTATTTTTTTTTCTTCGCCGTCACAAGAAGTCCTTCCTCTAACCGATCTTCTTCCCCTCAAGAAAAGTCTTAATCTTTAATCCGGAAGGGGCAAATTCACCTAGGCCACTTGTAAGCCTCCTCTCTCATCTTCACTCTTATATTTTCCTTTCTTCATATATTCCTAGGGAAGTCCCGGGTAGGAGACGATTTGGGTTCCTTGTAATACCCGGTTTTAAAGGGATAGCCAATATGGAGAGGTAACACCCCGAACCAATATCTTCCGAACTCGATGTTGCTTAACAACACCACCGGTTGATCATAGGTGAGTGGGGTCTATTGGCCACTTGGCAATCAAAGCCAAGTAAAGCCAATTCAACTCCGTGTTGGTTATTGTCTCTCTTTTTCTCCCAAAAATCCACTTGCACAAAAGTGACACACTTGGATGATGGGGTTCCGGATAGTATTTCTTCGTTGATGGTCTCTTCCCGTGATCATACTCCAAAAACCTTCCCATGTGCCTTCATGCACATACTTGTTCCGGAGCTCCCTTTTGAAAATAGGAGACACTCGCCCATGGGTCTATGATACTAGAACATGCAATCATTTCGAACGTGAAGACCAATCTAATCTATCGGGGGTTGTGTTGAATGGATCCAAGGAAGCATAGAAGCTCGTACTCCCTCTACGGCACGGTTGCAAGCCTTAAGCATTAAAGTATTTCCAACAAAAGACGATAGATAGATAATCCAACAAAGTATGATTACATCTCAAGATCGATTGCAACCCATGGATGAAAGGAGATTACCCCATCAAAGTGCTAGAAATAGCATCGTTGATCAAGGTTACCCTTCCGACGGTGTCTTCCTTCTTCTCTTCTTGTGGGCTCCCTCCAACGGAATGAGAGACTCAGCACTCCTTCATCAAGGGTATGCGCCATGGTCATAAAAATTTCCTAGGCGAATTCCTTGTGGGTGTTTGCCGACACTCCGTTAGAGAATTGCACCGGTGTCCCGTGTGAAACCCAATATGTGGAGAGCTTGGTCGTCGATGTCGACGTTCGCTACAAGCCTCTACTTAAGGCGAGCGAGCTTCTTCTCCTCCTCCCCCCGTCATGATGACATACCCCTCGGAATACCGCGGAGCATACGGAGGTGGAGCGGATGATCGTGTCAAGTGGTGAGGTTGGACGGGCGGCTCCTTCATATGTTATTGAAGTTTGGTAAACCTAATAAACGAGTTTCGTGTGGCCCTCATGCCACCAAGGAGAAGAGTGGTTCCTCCTTGGCGGTGCCGTGTCCTCCTCCATACTCCGAGGAAACTCGGAAACGAGTGCCTCCTCGAAGAGGTTGTCGATGATGGCTTAGACGACGATGATCCCTTCTTCTTCGGTGAAAAGGCTTGTAGTTTTCTTCCATGATTGCAGCACTCTCCCTCACAAATATATATATCCGGGGTTTTCACCCGGTAACAAGGTACACAAATATTATTTTGGAGTCTGGACTTTGAGTGGATTAAGGATGTGATTTGTTGCACGAAACAAACGCGGTGGATGGCTAAGTCTAAGGTGGTTCCGGCCTACAAACTAGAGCACACGAACAAAGAGTTGGATGAAAGACTTACCTCTCTCCTCCTCTTGGCTTGGTTCTTCTCTAGTGCATTCATGTAGCTTCGTGATCGCGTACACCTTCCAAACGTCCCCATCCACTCCTTCGCTTGCAATATTGCTCCTTCCACTTGATGTTTTCGCTTTGACTCACTTCCATACTCCCTTGCCTCACATGCATCCATGATATTCCTACAAAACAAGGCCTTGGCTGCCCCCCATGCTTGTACTTTGCATGTGGTTTAAATATGTTGGAGGGGCATCCCGTGATGTATCATGGTGCATGCATGGTTAGGTTAACTAGATTGCCTCCCTTTAAGTGTATTTAAGGCTAAGCACTCCTCTAATTTCGAAATTTAAAAATATTTTTCAGAGCCATGCAAGAGCTTAAGCATAAATTTAGAGAAGTTTTTAAACCATTAAAAACAAATGTAAGTCGAAAATATTTTTCGACTACGTCGATTTCGGTCTCACCGGTATAGTTTGCCTTCATTAGTTGTGAGCAAGCTTTTCCCGGCTTGATCATGGGGGCATTGGTTTAGGTCCTAATTTTGATTAGATGAGAGAGATTTTGAATGAAATAGAATTAAGTGAGGCTTAGAAAAATTCTAATCTTAGAGAAACCAAGGATATGGATTTTTAAACCAACCAAAAATCAAGTTTCTAGGTTCACGCGAGTCATACCACATGCTGAAATTTAAATAACATCTAGATACAAGTCGTGGCTCTACTCGAGTGTTTTTAGCATGAAAAACAAGTCAACCACAGCACCATAATGAGGGTGAAGGGTTGAGTTAGGTTCTGAAATTTTTTTTTGGTTGTGGTTTCTCGAAAAAGAAGCAAACAATCACGTAGGATGGTTCATGTAAAGGGTTTATGATCAAGCAAGATATTCAACCAAGAATTATGTCTCTAATATTATTCAACCATTCTAAGTCTAAGGTTTTGCGTAGTAAAATTCAAAACTGAATTAAATTTAAAAAGACTTGAAAAACCTGGAATCGGGTTGTCCTCCCGTAGCTTATTCTTGACTCGACGAAACGGGTTGCCTCCCGCCTAGCGCTTCGTTTATAGTCCATGGCTAGACTTCTTCACTTGATTACTTCGGATCAACGCTCTTTGCGGGCGTTGCAATCTTGGGTACCTACTTTGGCTTAGTCAATTTTTTTGGTCTTCACAGTCGGCTTTGTCCTTTGGTTTTGACGGATGCAACAACTTCCTTGTGGCTCGGCATCTCGAACTCCGGTCCTTCGGTTGTGATCTTCATGGTCTCTAGTGTGATCCTTCATCTCTCCCGAATGAGCTTGAGTAGCCTTCGCCGTCTTGGGACCTTGGAGTTGTCTCGGATATTCTTCTTTGTTGCCCATCGGGCGCCGGCAAGTTGTCCCACTTGCGTTTCTAGCATCTTCATCATGATGAACACTTCCCCGCATGTGGATCTTGTCTTGGCAGCCTTTAGGTGTTGAGCTTCTTTCTCCATCTCCATCTTCTCCATCCTCCTCTTAAGTGAACCGATATGCCACTCAAGGAATCCGGCTCGTATGCATTCGCTCTCGCAATCGTCGGGCGGATAGTTGAGACCTTGATCTTGAACGGCCTCCCGGCGTCTTGAAGGTTTATGATAGGTAGATCAACGATGTCCGAGGTGCGTAGCGCTCCGGTGGTTGAGGTTGATCTTCCTTTGGACTTGGAGGTGGTGATTCCCTTGGAGATTTTGATGGTCCTTCGAGCTTGTGTTGCACGTCACCTTTGCCTGTAAAGTTTTCCTGGATCATCCACAAAAAAGTTTTGGGTTTCTTGGAGAGGTAGCCAACCATCTCCGGTTAGGGTTAGTGATAAAACAAAAATCTAAACATAAAAACTAGGGTTAATCAAAACTAGATTAGATTGATATTTTTTTCTTTTGAGGATGATCAAACATAAGAGATGCAAAAGAAAATCAAAAGAAAAACTGAAAGATAAGCGATACTAGATCGGATCTTGATTGCTTGTTCCCCGGCAACGGTGCCGGAAAAAGGGGCTTGTTGACGGTTAATAGTTGTATCAAAGTTCGTTTGTGACTTGCAAGCGGACAAGTCTCCCGTCGTAGTCAAGGGACCCTTCTTCCCTCGAGTGGTGAACCCAAGGTATCGAATCCGTGGAACAATGTGCAACGCAAGGATTCAATCTAGTAAAGCAAGATAAAGCTATCTATTGAAGGTAAGACGCATCTAATCTACTAACTCATAAAGAAAACGAATCTAATCTACTAAAGAGGTAGCAAGAGAAAGCAAGAGATAACCAATCTAGAGAATCTAGATCATGCTTATGTTGTAGCTCCAAACAAGATAGATGAAGATAGCAAAGCGAATCTCATTAAAAGCATCTTTAAATCGTGGCCTTCCCATCCGACTCCGAAAACATCCGCCTTTCGAGACCCCCGTTCTGTCACAACGTATCCCTATTCATGCGGGGAGCTTAGGGCGAGTTCGATAGAACAAGTTGAAATCACTTGGCCGGTCCGGTATGCACCTCTAGCCACCGCGGCTACAAGAGCACCCTATGTAATCTAGCTGCAAACTAGATCGTAGAAGAAGCAAAACCAAGAAGAAAACAAACTCATCGAGAAGGCACTTGATCGCTAGAAATCGAATTCACTTACAAACTTCACCATGAATGCTTACATGAACAAGATCACCACCGGGGCCCTCCCTCAATCTTGATCCTCGCTCCGAGCTCCGACGTGGTCTTCCATGCAAGGTTCCCACGTCGGCTAGGGAGACCCTAGACAACTAGCACGACCCTCATCTTCAAGTTGGTGTCCCTCAAGCTTCTCTCGCTCCTCGGCGGCGGAATACGACTTCGGTTCTGCGTGGCTCTCGGTCGGGGGGCCATTTATAGCCCGAGAAGCAATTAGGTCAAAGGAGAGGCCGATTGGGCCCCGAATTGGGCTGGTCCGGCCGGCTTGGGCCGGCCGCCTCGGGCCCAATTCGGCCCATCTCGCGGCCTCTCGCTTCGCCCGGTGTTGCTTCCCACGTCTTCTAGATGTTCTCCCCTTTGAGGACCATGTGTGGTTCGAGGACCGGTGGATGGTCGCTTCCTTGTGTGATGAGTGATTGACAACGTTGTGTGGACCGATTCTTGGCTAAGTATTGCGAGGTGCGAGGTTGCGGCTTGACTCGTGTTGGTGCGGGTGAAGAACAAGCGCGAAAGGTCGTTGCCGGTGAGGCCTCCGGGTGTGGAGAAGACAAGTAGGCTTCGTTCAAGGGACCCGGTGGCCGGCGGGGGTCAAGTGCGGGCCGCATGGTGGCATGAACAAGAAGATGAAGTCGTGGACGGTTTCTTGGTAGAGCCTCAAAACCAAGGTCGAGCCGGGACTACGTGGGAGCCGAGTCATGAGTGGAGATTGGCGGAGGCTACACCGAGTTCGCGGGGTTTGCGGTGGTTCACCGTAAAACCACCGGGTTACTCGGTTGAGCCACAAAACCGAGGCCGAAGACTCGACGAGGAGGTGCGGCCACCCGGGCCGGTTCAACCGCCCGGGAGGGGCGGTCGGACCGCCCGGGGCCGGTCGGATCCCCGGGCCGGTCTAACCGCCCGTGGGGGCGGTCCGACCGCCCGGCCGCCGGCGCCGAGAAGCTTCGAAGCGGAGGACACGCGTCGGGATCGCAAGGCGTGCGTCGAGGCTACGCAGGGTGCGGTTGCCGGCATCCGTCCGATGGTGAAGACATCAAGAATTCCAAATCCGCCCTTGAGGGGCATGTATCCCTAGTTAGTAGAGAGGGGCATTTTAGACTTTCGGTTGCCGCCTATATAACCCAATAGGTGAGAGGTTGGCAGCCAACTCTTGGAACCCTAGCTCATTTCGTTTTTCCATTTTCGTTCTCTATTTTCCCTAGGTTTTTTAGAAGGCTAGTTTGAGAGCTTCATGTGAGATCTAGAGAGAGGGATGGATGTTTGGGTGGCAAACTAGACCTTGTACGAACCATTCATGGCATGTATAGAAGGTTCGGCGTGGTTCTTGATGGTGGTTTTCCCGTCTCTTTGATGTTGATTTTCGGAGCTCTTTTTGGCGGTGTTTTGAGAACGATTTCTTGGGGTTTTTGGTGGGTGTCACGTATGAGGTTCTTGTGCCTCTTTGGCTGGTGACTTTGCCCCCAAATCCCCTTTGAATCGGACTCGATTTGGTGGTTTTTCGAGTTGGGCGAGTTCTTGACCTAGAGAAGCGATTTCTTCAATTCCTCTTGATTGTGAGCATTTCGGGTCGATTCCTTTAAGGTAGAGGTTGCCCAGGAGGTAACCCGCCTATCCCCGAAGTTTGGCTGCAATCCGTGGAGTGATTCGGGAGATTGAGCGCAAGGAAGTTGAGGTTTGACCCGCGGGTTCCTCGTTCGGGAAGGGGCGGTCTAACCGCTGCGGGGCGGTCTAACCGCCCGGGTGTTTCCGGGTCAAAGTTTTGTTTAGCCGGATTTTCCTCTCGTGAGTTCGTTCGCCTTGATCGGAGGAGTGTCCGGGTGAAATTTGGAGCCGTTCTCGCGCGGTTGCTAGGTGTTCTTGGTTGGAGTTCGTTGCTTGGGTACAGGAGGTTAGACCGCCCCGGTAGCCGGTCTAACCGCCCCTAGGCCCTTGGGTGAAGGTTTGGTTTTCGCCAAGATTTTCTCGGTAGCTAGCATGGCCTTGACCAAGTGATCTCTCGTTGGTGAAACCGTGGTGTGTTTTGGTGCTCGGAAGAGGCGTTTCGGAGGATTTCTCGGTTGCCGGTGGAGGCGGTCTAACCGCCCCCTATACCCGGTCTAACCGCCCCCTCCGGTTAGCCGGCTTTCGAGTTGTTTCCGCCGTCGGTGCTTTGGGTGTGTGTTGTGGTTGCCGGTAGAGTTTGTTCCTAGGACCGGTAGCACTCCGGTGGCTACGTGGTTTTGGCAAACGGGAGGTAGAAGTGCGGAGCGTGTGATTTCGGGGGTTCGACCGAGCTAGTTCGTCTTGTCGGAGTTTCAATCTCCCTCGAGAAGAATTTTTATCGGCTCCCATTCACTCCCCCCCCCTCTCCGGTCGCCTTATCGGTCCTTCAAGTGGTATCGAGCCGGTTCGGGTCTTTATTGACTCTAACCGCCCAAGATCCAAGGATGGCGTACCGAGAACGGGGTTCGGGTCCTCCACACTTCGATGGCAAGAACTACCAGATGTGGAGCAAGCGGATGGGTGCGTTCCTCCGCGGAAAGGGTCACCGTTTTGGGATGTCACGGTGGACACAGAAGCTATGTCCACCGATGGATTTCCTTGCTCCAGGGTCAAGGGACGATTCGACACCAACAATAAGGCGGTCGACTACTTGTTTCGTGCTTTGTGTCGGCCCCCCGAGTTCGATCGGGTGCACACCGAGCACTTGGCTTGTAGGATTTGGGCGGTGTTGAAGGAGGCTCATGTTGGGAACGCCCGTGTTCGAGCACGGTTGTATGCGACCTACGGAGAGAGTACGAGAACTTCACTCATCTCCCCGGTGAGTCCATCGATGCCTTGTTCCGCAGGTTCACGGTGGTTGTGAACAACATGAGGGCCAATGTGGACGTGCTCCCGTACGATGATCATGATAGAGCGGTCAAGCTCTTACACTCTTTGGATCGTACGATATGGGGGGGCAAGTTCGAGGCCATAGTCGAGTCGGAGAGGTATGATACTCTGACGGTGAACGAGCTGTTCTCGAAGCTCAAGTCGGCTGAGGTGGATAGGGGCATGACCGCTAAGCTCGAGGGACCGACCGACTCCCATAGTCTTGCCCTCGTTGGTGGTTCCAAAGGAAAGATTAACTCTAACCCATCCACCAGATGTTCTCGTTTTCCTCTTTGATGTCTATGCCGATGAGGAGTTTGATGACCTTGGAGAGGACGAGCCGGCGCCGTTGACGAGGCGGTTCGAGAGGCCGCACGAGAACCGCGTGAACATGAGGAGGAACACGAGGACCCGCTTCCCGGTGCGGCAAGCCGGGACACTTCGTCGCCGACCGCCCGGAGAAGGCCGAGAACAAGGACAGGCTACAAGCACAAGCCGAGGAAGAACGACGACAATTACCGTTCGAGGCGTGACCACAAGAGCAAGCACAAGAACAAGTACAAGGACGAGCGACGATTGAGGAAGAAGGAGGGCCGAGGCAAGGCCCGAGCGATGGTTGGAGCGAGCGACGTCGACTCCGGGCCCGCGTACTCCACCTCGAGCTCGAGCAAAGGCCGACGACGAGGGAGATCGCCGCAAGAACAAGAGGTCGTCCAAGAACCCGAGCGGGCGCGAGCCGCTTCGCGAGAGACGGCTTCGTACCATGGCGCCGAGCTCCGGCAGAAGAAGAGCACACGGAGCGACTCGGACTTCGAGTCCGACGACGAGGTGCGTGATGAACTTCCCTTCTTGCGCCGGAGAATGAGAGGCTTGGCTCTTTGCTTGATAACCGTGATGACATGCTTAGAGAGGCCAAGAAAATGAGGAAAGAGCTTAGGGCTTCACTCGAGGATGCTAGGACTAGAGTGGGTCGAGCTAGAGACACGGTGCTTGATAGCAAGCTTGAGATTGATTCGCTTAAGGCTAGCCCCCGTTGTTGCCGATGAAAATGATTGTGCTTGATTGCTCCATATTCCTTGCCGATCTTGCTTTGTTTAAGGAGAAGCATGCCTCCAAGTGTGAGGAACTAGATGTGCTTAGGGTTGAAGTGGCCGAGCTTAAGTCTAGACCTCGCTTTGCTAGGTGCTTGCACTTCTTGCCCCGTTTTGCATGCTAAGATTGATGAGTTGCATGCTTACACTAGTTCGCTCGAGGCTAAATTAAAGGAACCCATGCCTACATCCTCGCTCTACTTGTGAAATGCATGCATTGAAAAATTTGGAGCTTGCACATTATGTTGATCGCTTGCGGGATGAGAATGATGACTTGAGGAAGTTGATGGGTTGGTTGTCCTGGTCATGAGCCTCGCTGAGGATGATGATCGAGGCCTTTAAGAGGCAAGACGGTGAGGGGCTTGGGGCAAACAAGGTGGGTGAAGGAAGTGGAGAGAATATCCCGCAGCCACCAAAAACCCACCACAAAAATGATTTCCCTCCAAAACCCAACCATCTTAGGAACCGATTAGACACAACCCCAGCCTCCACCTATATTTCCTACACCCACAAATGATCTCCAAAAGCCCATCAAGTTTGTGAGCACTTCGGGGAAAGTGTTCTTTGGGAAAGTGAGAGAGAAGGCAAGTGAGGAGAAATCGGTGGAGGAGTTGAGTGGAGAGAAACCTAGCGAGCAGCCCCAATCCAAGCCAAAACCTAAGCTTGTGAGGTTCCGTTGTGGCCATTGTGGGAAGGAGGGTCACAAGGATGAGTTTTGCTTCAAGAGGAAGCGGGAAGAGAGGATGGCAAAGGAGTGGGCGAACAAGGATAGGTACAACCCTTCCCATGGTGTACCTAAGCCTCGTATGCCACTGCCCAGGGGTAAGGCTGTGGTGAGAAGTGTTCCGGCATGGGGAGATGCGAGTTCCCGCAGCCGAGGAGCTGTTCTGGAGGGGGCGGTCAGACCGGCCTGGCTAGGCGGTCAGACCGGCCCAGCCCAGAGGGGGGCGGTTAGACCGGCCTGGCTAGGCGGTTTAACCGCCCCCCCCCCAGAATTCTGGGCGGAGTGGTTTTCGAGGTGGTGAGTCGAGAGGTTTCAGTGTCCGGAGGTGGAGTTGCCGGTGGTTGGTCCGGAAAGACAACAGGTGGTCGGTTTGCTAGGCATTCTCCCCCTCGAGGTCACTACGGGGATGGGAGGAGTCGTAGCTCGAGAAGGAGAGGAGGGACGTTCCACGGGTTGTCTTCCGTGGTTTTGGTCCTCCTCCGTGCAATGAGGGGGTGGTTTCCTCGGAGTGGTTACCGAGGTGGTGTTCGTGGAGGTAGCTTTGGTAGGAGAGATGCTTTGGTTGGTGCTAACCCCACTTTCGAGCAAATGGCTCGGCACCGGTTTTCCTCTTTTGGTACTAACCCCGCGTGCCGAGTCGTTTGTTCGCTCACGTGCTTGTTTTTGAATTTCAGGTGGGAGACTTGAAGAACATTTGGTTGATTGACTCCGGTTGTTCGAGGCATATGACCGAGACAGGGGGTGGTTCTCAAGTCTCGTCCCGGTGGTGACGAAGAGGTACATCACTTTTGGGGATAATGGGCGTGGGCGTGTGCTTTCAAAGGTGAGATAAAAGTGAGTGACAAGATCACTCGAGGCGTGTTGCTCTTGTTCAATCGCCGGGGTACAATTTGCTTTCCGTGTCTCGGTTGTTGGATGAGGGTTTTGAGGTGTTGTTTCGGCCTCGGTGGTTCTCGGATTGTGGACTCTCGAGGGGACCTTGTTTGTATGGTCGTTCCCGAGGGTCGGTGTTTCGTGCTGATTTTTCTCGGTCTTCGGGTGTTGAGCGTTGTTTCTTGGCTGGTTCTTCGAGTGAGTTGTGGAAGTGGCATAGGAAGTTGGGTCACTTGAGCTTTGACCTTTTGTCTCGCTTGAGTAAACTCAATTTGGTCCGAGGATTGCCACGTTTGAAGCTTGAGAAAGAGTTGGTTTGTGCTCCATGTAGGCATGCCAAGATGGTGGCCTCTTCTCACCCGCCTCTCACCGATGTGATGACTGAGCGTCCATGCGAGCTGCTCCATATGGACCTTGTTGGCCCGGCTCGTGTGCGATCCGCGGGTGGGAAGTGGTATGTCCTTGTTGTGGTGGATGACTATTCTCGGTATGCGTGGGTGTTCTTTCTGGAGGAAAAGGGGGAGACGTTTGGTTTTGTTCGAGATCTAGTCTTGAGGTTGAGGAACGAGAGGCACGGAGATGCCATACGAGCTATCCGCAAGGATAATGGCTCGGAATTCGGGAACTCTCGTTTTGAAACCTTTTGTCATGACTTGGGTCTTGAGCACCCGCTTTTCGAGTCCGTATACGCCTCCCCGAATGGTGTTGTGGAAAGGAAGAACAGGACCTTGTGCGAGATGGCTCGGACGATGCTTGATGAGCATAGGACTCCGAGGAGGTATTGGGCTGAGGCGGTGAATACCACATGCTATGTGTCGAACAGGATATACCTCAGAGTGCACAAGAAGAAGACATGCTATGAGTTGATGCATGGTCGCACACCCAAAGTGAGTCACTTCCATGTCTTTGGTTGCAAGTGTTTTATTCTGAAGAAGGGCAGGAAGTTGGATAAGTTTGAGGCTAGGTCTGTCGATGGCATTTTCTTTGGTTATGCATCTCATTCTAGAGCATATCGTGTGCTCAATCTTGAAACTAACCAAATCGTGGAGACTTGCGAGGTAACCTTCGACGAGACAGAGCCACGTAGTCAGCTTGTCTTTGAGTGTGCAGGTGATGATGAGCTTGGCGAGGAGATCTTTCAGGAGGAGGAGCATGAACATGGTGATGATGAAGATGGCGGTGCGGTGCCCCCGGCTGGACATGTACCCACTACTTCGACTATGATGATAGATGGACCCTCTGCTACACCTACGACGACAAATCAAGAACGAGGAGAAGCTGATGTTGAGGGGGAGGTAGCTTCGAGGCGAGAACCTCCCCGGCGAGTTCAAGTGGATCACCCAGCTTCGAGGATCATCGGCGACATGAATGAACGCACTACACGGTCGAGGGTTCGAAACAATTCCCATTTTGCTCATGCTGCGTTTGTTGCTTCTTTTGAGCCCAAAGACATTGGACACGCACTATCCGATCACAATTGGGTTAACTCGATGCATGAGGAGTTGGAGAACTTTGAGAGGAATCGGTGTGGGAGTTGGTTGACCCTCCCCCGGGGTGTAAGCCGATTGGTACAAAGTGGGTGTGGAAAAACAAAGAGGGAGAGAAGGGTGAGGTTGTGAGGAACAAGTCGAGACTTGTTGCTCAGGGGTTCAGTCAGAAGGAGGGGATCGACTACGAGGAGACCTTTGCTCCCGTAGCCCGTTTGGAGGCGATTAGGATCCTTCTAGCTTTTTCCGTGGCTAAAGGGTTCAAGTTGCACCAAATGGATGTGAAGAGTGCTTTTCTGAATGGAGTGTTGGAGGAAGAAGTGTATGTGAGACAGCCTCCGGGGTTTGAGAGTGAGAAGTACCCCCACCGGTGTACAAGTTGAGGAAGGCGCCGTATGGGTTGAAGCAGCGCCTAGAGCTTGGTATGGCGAGGTTGAGGGGGTTCTTATTTGAGAGAGGTTTTGAGATGGGGAAGGTCGATCGACCTTGTTTTTACCGAGGCGGGGCGAGAGATATCCCGATTGTGCGGGTGTACGTGGATGATATTGTCTTTGGTGGCTCGTCTAACTCTCTTGTTGCGAGGTTTGCGGATGATATGAGCAGGGAGTTCGAGATGAGTATGATGGGTGAGTTGCGCTTCTTCCTCGGGCTACAAATCAAGCAATCAAAGGAAGGAACATTTGTGCACCAAGCTAAGTACACCAAGGACATTGTGAGAAAATTCAAGATGGAGGACTCCAAGGCTATGACGACGCCGATGAGTACGACTACAGCTCTTGATGCGGACGAGGAAGGTGAACATGTGGATCAGAAGGAGTACCGAAGCATGATCGGGTCACTCCTCTACTTGACGGCGACGAGGCCGGACATACGCTTTCGGTGTGTCCGTGCGCTCGTTTTCAAGCGTCTCCGAGGACTTCGCATCGGCAAGCGGTGAAGCGAATTTTCGGTACTTGCGTCACACTCCCGACTTCGGCCTTTGGTACTCCGCGTCCTCTTCTTTGGCGCTTCATGGCTTTTCGGACGCGGATTTTGCCGGTGTGTCGGTTGGATAGGAAGTCCACTTCGGGACTTGCCGCTTTTTGGGGTCTTCGTTGGTGTCTTGGTCTTCTCGTAAGCGGTCGAGTGTTGCTCAATCCACGACCGAAGCCGAGTATGTTGCCGCCGCTAGTTGTTGCTCTCGGCTCCTTTGGATCACCTACACCATGAGTGACTTTGGTGAGGAGTATACCCATGTCCCACTTCATTGTGATAGCACCGTGCCATAAGCGTTGCAAAGAACCCAGTGCTCCATTCCAAAACCAAACACATAGAAGTGAGGTATCATTTCCTGAGAGACAACGTAGAGAAAGGGAAGATAGCGTTGATCCATGTACCCACACATGACCAACTAGCCGATATTTTCACCAAACCCCTAGATCAAGCAACTTTCACTCGTTTGCGGGGGGAACTTGGTGTGTGTTTGATTTCTTGAGTTGGGTGTGTGGGGGCTTTCTTTTGCCGGTGGTGTCGAGCCCGTTTTGCCTCCCCTCGAGGAGCCGGTTTGTAGCATATGTATAGCTTTTCTTTGTGCATTTCTTGCATTTGGCATGGCATATGTAACATGTTGTATAGGCATCCTTGTATCTTAGATTACATGCATTTTGTATCATATGCATCGGATAGGAAAAGCTTCTCATATATACAATGTTTACCATGGGTTGCTATATATGTTCTTGTGAGCTTGTTTGATATGCTACGGTTAGTTTGACTTAGCTCTTGATGATCTTGATGAATGATCCATGGTTGATGGCTAATTTTTGAAAAATGTCACATACATGCTCTCTCATGTGTAAATGCCTATATATGATCTTGACATGTTTTAGTGGCTTTGCTATGCTTACTTTGTGGTTGGATAGCTAGTTTATTGATCATATGGAGCCAAAGGCTCACTTGCCATCATGAATGTTTAGCCCTCTTGCTTAATCTTGTGGAGGGGCATAAGTTCCTTTTTGTCGCAAAGACATTTCATGTACCATCTACAAATCTGAAAATGAAATGAAAAATGCTTGGAAAATATGTTCCCATGTCATATGTGCTGAAATTAATTTGCTTTGGGTGCTAAACCGTTGCATGATGCCTACCAATGAGAAGTCTCATACATAGAAGTAGGCACATGGCTCGGTGGCTTTGACATGACATGAGGTGCTTTTGGGTGTTTATGATGGTCTTATGATTAGAATGGCTGTCCTAGCATGAAGTTTGAGTGGCTTTGCCATTTTGATATGTTTTGCTCATGTTTAGGTATTTGCTTGTGAGGGAGTAACTTTTCGCAAAATTCCTAAAATCCTTTTTAGCCTTGTCCAATGGTTGTGAAACTTGGTGATCACGTAGTTAAGGTCCTTACGAACTCGTCGAGTATCTAACTTGCTCATTTGGACTTGTGTAGCTTCTTGTGATGAATTTTGTATATTCGAGAAGCTATATGTTGCAAGTTTTCGCATTTTGCCTTGATTCATGCATTGTCAACAAGGGGGAGAAGTTTGTGCATGTTTTGGGCACTGGGAGTGTTTGGAAGGTGTTCCAATTGTTTCGGGCGCTTTTTGAGCAGTTTGGTGCAGGGCCGGTTTCTTTGGGCGGTCTAACCGCCCCCCGTGCGGTCCGGTCGGGCGAGGCGGTCTAACCGCCCGGGCGGGCGGTCTAACCGCCCCGGGCAGTGTGAGCAGGTTTTTGCTCTTTGGTGCATTTCCGAGTTGCATTGATGCATGTGTTCAGGGGGAGTGTCTTTGGGGCTCGGGGGGAGCTTGCATTTGTGCGGGGGGAGCTCTTTGTGGTGTTTGAGTTTTGCTTTGGTGGTTTGCGCTCTTTGCTTGAGCTGCGTTTTGTCTCGGATGTGTCGAGCCGTTGCCCTTGCCTAAGGGGTCCGAGATTTGTCTTCTTCAAGTGATCTTGCTCGTTGCCTTTCTTTGGCTTTCGATCGCTTGTTGGGGTTTCTTTTTATTTGTTTCTTTTCTTTTCCTTTTCTCTTATGTTACTTCATGTGAGTGTGTTGTCAATGCACTCATCAAGGGGGAGATTGAGGACCATGTGTGGTTCGAGGACCGGTGGATGGTCGCTTCCTTGTGTGATGAGTGATTGACAACGTTGTGTGGACTGATTCTTGGCTAAGTATTGCGGGTGCGAGTTGCGGCTTGACTCGTGTTGGTGCGGGTGAAGAACAAGCGCGAAAGGTCGTTGCTTTGGTGAGGCCTCCAGGTGTGGAGAAGACAAGTAGGCTTCGTTCAAGGGACCCGGTGGCCAGCGGGGTCAAGTGCGGGCCGCATGGTGGCATGAACAAGAAGATGAAGTCGTGGACGGTTTCTTGGTAGAGCCTCAAAACCAAGGTCGAGCCGGGACTACGTGGGAGCCGAGTCATGAGTGGAGATTGGCGGAGGCTACACCGAGTTCGCGGGGTTTGCAGTGGTTCACCAGAAAACCACTGGGTTACTCGGTTGAGCCACAAAACCGAGGCCGAAGACTCGACGAGGAGGTGCGGCCACCCAGGCCGGTTCAACCGCCCAGGAGGGGCGGTCAGACCGCCTGGGGCCGGTCAGATCCCCCAGGCCGGTCTAACCGCCCAGGGGGGCGGTCTGACCGCCCTGGCCGCCGGCGCCGAGAAGCTTCGAAGCGGAGGACACGCGTCGGGATCGCAAGGCTTGCGTCGAGGCTACGCAGGTGCGGTTGCCGGCATCCGTCCGATGGTGAAGACATCAAGAATTCCAAATCCGCCCTTGAGGGGCATGTATCCCTAGTTAGTAGAGAGGGGCATTTTAGACTTTCGGTTGCCGCCTATATAACCCAATAGGTGAGAGGTTGGCAGCCAACTCTTGGAACCCTAGCTCATTTCGTTTTTCCATTTTCGTTCTCTATTTTCCCTAGGTTTTTTAGAAGGCTAGTTTGAGAGCTTCATGTGAGATCTAGAGAGAGGGATGGATGTTTGGGTGGCAAACTAGACCTTGTACGAACCATTCATGGCATGTATAGAAGGTTCGGCGTGGTTCTTGATGGTGGTTTTCCCGTCTCTTTGATGTTGATTTTCGGAGCTCTTTTTGGCGGTGTTTTGAGAACGATTTCTTGGGGTTTTTGGTGGGTGTCACGTATGAGGTTCTTGTGCCTCTTTGGCTGGTGACTTTGCCCCCAAATCCCCTTTGAATCGGACTCGATTTGGTGGTTTTTCGAGTTGGGCGAGTTCTTGACCTAGAGAAGCGATTTCTTCGATTCCTCTTGATTGTGAGCATTTCGGGTCGATTCCTTTGAGGTAGAGGTTGCCCGTGAGGTAACCCACCCTATCCCCGAAGTTTGGCCGCAATCCGTGGAGTGATTCGGGAGATTGAGCGCAAGGAAGTTGAGGTTTGACCCGCGGGTTCCTCGTTCGGAAGGGGCGGTCTAACCGCCTGCAGGGGGCGGTCTAACCGCCCGGGTGTTTCCGGGTCAAAGTTTTGTTTAGCCGGATTTTCCTCTCGTGAGTTCGTTCGCCTTGATCGAGGAGTGTCCGGGGTGAAATTTGGAGCCGTTCTCGCGCGGTTGCTAGGTGTTCTTGGTTGGAGTTCGTTGCCGGGTACGGAGGTTAGACCGCCCCGTGTAGCCGGTCTAACCGCCCCTAGGCCCTTGGGTAAAGGTTTGGTTTTCGCCAAGATTTTCTCGGTAGCTAGCATGGCCTTGACCAGTGATCTCTCGTTGGTGAAACCGTGGTGTGTTTTGGTGCTCGGAAGAGGCGTTTCGGAGGATTTCTCGGTTGCCGGTGGAGGCGGTCTAACCGCCCCCTATACCCGGTCTAACCGCCCCTCTCGGTTAGCCGGCTTTCGAGTTGTTTCCGCCGTTCTGGTCCGGGGTGTGTGTTGTGGTTGCCGGTAGAGTTTGTTCCTAGGACCGCAGCACTCCGGTGGCTACGTGGTTTTGGCAAACGGGAGGTAGAAGTGCGGAGCGTGTGATTTCGGGGGTTCGACCGAGCTAGTTCGTCTTGTCGGAGTTTCAATCTCCCTCGAGAAGAATTTTTATCGGCTCCCATTCACTCCCCCCTCTCTCGGTCGCCTTATCGGTCCTTCACCCTTTTGCATGTGGGCCCTTGACGTCGGTTTCTCTCCGAATTGGACTCAACTCCTTGTCTTGCAAGATTCAAGACTTTTCCGGTTCGGTCCTCGGAGTTTATCATCTTCTCGGGCTTGGTCCTTGGGCTCTTGGAGTCATGTTCACTTCATTGCTTGACTTGTATCGGGCTTCAAGGTCTTGTCATGAGGTTCTTAATGAACTTATCCCGAAGTCTTGCTTTCAACGTTAAAACCCCGCATAAACACATAACTCCAAAACCGACATGCACAAGTGAACTTGTCATGCCAACACCGAAGGTAAACTCATGGCTAGGTTGACGGATTTTCACCGTCAACAACCCGCAAGCACCTCATGTCATGTCAAAGCCACCGGGCCATGTGCCTACTTCTATATATGAGACTTCTCATGGGTAGGCATCATGCAACGGGTTAGCACCCAAAGAAAATTAAATTTAGCACATATGACATGGGAACACATTTTCCAGGCATTTTACATTTCATTTTCAGGTTCATATTTGGTACATGAAATGTCTTTGTGACAAATAGGAACTTATGCCCCTCACAAGATAAAGCAAGAGGGCTAAACATTCATGATGGCAAATGAGCCTTTTGACCCCATATGATCAAAATAAGCTATCCAATCACAAATTAAGCATAGCCAAGCCACTAAAACATGTCAAGTTCATATAAAGGCATTTACTCACAAGAGAGCATACATGTGACATTTTCCAAAAACATAGCTATTAACCATGGATATAAACCAAGATTATAAAGAGCTAAGCCAAACTAACCATAGCTTACCAAACAAGCTCACAAAGACTTACATAACATTCATGGTGAACAATGTATATAGGAGAAGCTTTTCCTAATATATGCATATGATACAAAATGCATGGAATCTAAGATACAAGGAAGCCTATACATCATGTTACATATACCATGCCAAATGCAAGAAATGCACAAAGGAAAACTATACATATGCTACAAAGGAGCTCCGACACACCCAACTCATGAAATCAAACAAACACCAAGCTCCCCCTCCCAAATGAGTGAAAGTTGCTTGATCTAGGGGTTCGGTGAAAATATCAGCTAGTTGGTCATGTGTGGGTACATGGATCAAGGCTATCTTCCCTTTCTCTACATTGTCTCTCAGAAAATGATACCTCACTTCTATGTGTTTGGTTTTGGAATGGAGCATTGGGTTCTTTGCAACACGTATGGCACTGGAGTTGTCACATTGAAGTGGAACATGGGTATACTCCTCACCAATCATGGTGTATGTGATCCAAAGGAGCTGAGAGCAATAACTAGCTGCGGCAACGTACTCTGCCTCGGTAGTGGATTGAGCAACACTCGACTATTTGCGGGAAGACCAAGACACCAAAGAAGATCCCAAGAACTGGCAAGTCCCAGAAGTGGACTTCCTATCCAACCGACACCCAGCAAAATCTGCGTCTGAAAAACCATGAAGCGCCAAAGAAGACGCGAAGTACCAAAGGCCGAAGTCGGGAGTGTGATGCAAGTACCTGAATATGCGCTTGACTGCTTGCCGATGTGAAGTCCTTAGAGACGCTTGAAAACGAGCACACAGACGTACCGAGAACTGGATGTCCGGCCTCGCCGCTCTCAAGTAGAGGAGTGACCCGATCATGCTTCAGTACTCCTTCTGGTCCGCGTGTTCACCTTCCTCATCCGCATCAAAATCTGTAGTCGTACTCATAGGCATCGCCATGGCCTTGGAATCCTCCATCTTGAATTTCCTCACAATGTCCTTGGTGTACTTAGCTTGGTGCACAAATGTTACTTCCTTTGGTTGCTTGATTTGTAGCCTGGGGAAGAACTGCAACTCACCCATCGCGCTCATCTAAAATTCCCTGCTCATATCATCTGCAAACCTTGCAACAAGAGAGTTAGACGATCCACCAAAGACAATATCATCCACGTAGACTTGCACAATCAGGATATCTCAGCGGTGCTTGCGTAAAAACAAGGTCTGATCGATCTTCCCCATCTCAAACCGTCTCTCAAACAGGAACCCCCTCAACCTACCGTACCAAGCTCTAGGCGCCTTCTTCAACCCATACAACGCTTTCCGCAACTTGTACACCCGGTGGGGTACTTCTCACTCCCAAACCCCGGTGGTTGCTTACATACACTTCTTCCTCCAAAACACCATTCATGAAGGCACTCTTCACATCCATTTGGTGTAACTCGAACCCTTTAGCCACGGAAAAAGCTAGAAGGATCCTGATCGCCTCCAAACAAGCTACGAGGGCAAAGGTCTCCTCGTAGTCGATCCCCTCTTTCTAACTGAACCCCTGAGCAACAAGCCTTGAGTTGTTTCTCACCACTGCACCTTTCTCTCCGTCTTTGTTCTCCCACAACCATTTTGTCCCAATCGGCTTACACCCTGGGGGAGGGTCAACCAACTCCCAAACTTGGTTCCTCTCAAAATTTTCCAGCTCCTCATGCATCGAATTAACCCAATTATGATCAGATGGTGCGTGTCCAATGTCTTTGGGCTCAAAGGTGGCAACAAAAGCATCATGAGCGAAATGAGAATTGTTCCAAACCCTCGACCGTGTAGTGCGTTCATTCATGTCGCCGATGATCCTTGAAGCTGGGTGATTCACTTGTACTCGCCGAGGAGGTTCTCACCTTGATGCTACCTCCCCCTCAATAGTAGCTTCTCCTCGATCTTGGTTTGTCGTCGTAGGTGTGAGAGAGGGTCCGTCCATCATCGTAGTTAAACTAGTAGGTACATGCTCAGCCGCGGGCACCACACTGCCATCTTCATCATCTCCATGTTCATGCTCCTCGTCAAGTTCATCGTCACCTACACACTCAAAGACAAGCTGACTACATGGCTGTGTGTTAACACCAAAAATTGGTACAGGAAAGAGACTGACATGTGGGCCGAATTTGGCAGAAGAGTACCATTCGACAGAAGTTTTTTCTCAAAAGCGTTCGGTAGAGGCGTCTACGGTCAGGAGTACGACGTCGTTCGGCAGAAGGACTTTTCCATGGGTGGAAGCGAAAAGCATTCGGGAATGCATGATGACATGGATTGAATATAAAGAAAGAGATGAATTGATGACGGGTACGAGACAGACATGATGCCATCGTATTAATTTTAGACAATAAATGTTGTAATTGTGGTCGACTAGGAGTCGTGTTAGAGCCAGGGTATAAATATAAACCCTTACTGTTTGTAATAGGGATCGAACAATTTCACAACAAAGCGGCCCCGTGCCAACTTTTGAGTCCTTTTAGTTGAGTTGTCGAGTTCCTCGAGAGGTGCCATCGATCCGTCGACCTCCGTAAGTACCGGCAACCTTGTATCATGTCTAGTATCATGCGGTGGATTTAGACTGTGATGCAAGTGGTCTTGTTACCATGCTTAGTATCATGCGGTGGATTCAAGCTTGGTTCAAGAAGGTTTCCTTGTTGGATCATGAGTCATGCGGTAGGCTAAGATCTAATAGATTCATTAAGTTACCATGTGTTGCATTGAATTTTACTCTTTTGTGTTTAATTCTTGTAACACTCTTATTGCCCAATTTAGATTGAGTAGATTCGGCTTTATCTTGTTTATTGATCCATGTGTTGCACGCCCAAATTTTTGGCTTGATGTGGCGACTGAGTTAATGCATTCCCCGATGGCCGAATTCGAATCAATCTAGATTGTCACGTGTTGCGGGTTCAAGCTTGTCGATGTTGCATGGTTTATTCCTTATCCACAGAACCCGATTCGGCTGTACAGCTGTATTCAGCAATTCCATCACAAGTGAAACACATTCATGAGCTTGCTTTAAATAATGTATGCTTCTAGCCTTCCATGTTTAGATTGTATCATGCGGTGGATTGATCTATTCTTGGTTGGTGGTGCGATTTCAAACGAGTTGTATCATGCGGTGGATTAACTTGCTTGATGTCATGCTTGACGGGTTTGAAATTATCTAGACATGCGGTAGACTAGTGCTTTTGTGCTATGCATGCTTGTTTACCGCAAATTCATGATTACGTTTCGCTTTTTATTTGTGCTTCATCCTGGATAATCGGCTATGGTCACATGCTGTAACGTTGTTCAAATAAAGACCAATTTTTCATCATGCTTACGTCACCCATTCGGCACTGCTCTTTTTACATGCTTTTGTCAATTGCCGAATGATGTTTAAATTGCTGACAGATAGCTTGTTTATAGCTATATGTCGTTCTAAATGGCTTCATAGCCGTAAATACGGAACTGTCTGGTACCACCTGGCAAGTTCCAGGATTTTATCTAACTATTTTCATCCTTTGTCTGTTTCAGGGAAAATTGACTGGCAAGCTTCCATGTGTGTGAAGCCAGCTAATTGGGCTTGCTGTGTGCATGGCGTGAGGTGCTAGTTGATCAAGATGCCTGATGTTCAAGCTGTCCTGGATGTTACCTTCGATGAACTGTCTACAGATCATCAATTGATACTGAAGGAAGCTGTGGAACAGTTCTAGCAGAAGTGTATGATGTCATTTTCCAAGATCAGGAGGGGTGTACCATTCTGCAGGACAGACATGCCAAGGGTTCTTATGCCAGGAGAAACGGATGTTACTGCCGCTGCGGAGAAACAGGAAGCTTTTGGTATGATTCAGCAAGCCATGGAAGACATAATGGCTAGACACACCACTGCCTTCTTAAATAACATTTTGATCAAGGTGAATCAAGTGCTGCTCCTAATGGCCAACCACCACGTCAAGATGCAAGTGTTCAACCGCCCCAACAAAGTATGAGTGCTCAGCCAACTCAGCAGGTGGGTAGTCAATCGATCCAGCAGAACCCCCATCAAGCGACATCTAATCCACGTACATATGGTGAGATGGCATTCAGTACTGCTGGAGTTCAACCTGTCTCTGCCTACAGGATAGCCCCAACAAATAACAGGTTGCAAAGGAACATGTACGGGAACGGGTATTCAGAATTCATGGACTACAGTGCTATCGATGCTTTCCCGAATCTAGGGTATGGTGCTGCTACAAGGATGCCTGCTGTGGGGGGGAATCGAGACACTAATGTTGATCTCTTGGTGCAGAGAACAACCGAAGTGCTGCAAAATCAATTCGGTCTAAAGCCTAAGAATCAAGGACACATGTATACGCCTCCTTTCCAAGAATGGTACCACAGGGTGGCATTACCAAACAGGGTTAAAGTTCCCACGGAGTTGACCAAGTTTTCAGGGCAAGATGGTACTAGTACTGTGGAACACATAGCCCATTACCTGATGCAGCTTGGGGAAGCTTCTGCTGATGAAGCTTTCAGATTTAGATACTTCCCTTTGTCCATGACAGGCCCAGCATTCATATGGTTCACTTCTCTGCCTGCTCATTCAATCTGCTCCTGGAATGATTTGGAGCAGAAATTCCATGCCCATTATTATACTGGCAGTAATGAGAAAAAGCTAATTGATCTGACTACTTTACGGCAGAGGTACAATGAAACACCTATGGAGTTCCTCAAGAGATTTAAGAGAGACAAAAAGCATGTGCTTCTCTCTGAACATACCGGATGGTCAATTGCCTGGTATGGCTGTAGCAGAGATGTTGCCAGCCATTCGGGAGGAGCTATTCGGGATGGAATTCGATGACCTTGGCCAATTGTCACACCGGCTGTCATTGATGAGCAATCAAGCATATGGATTCAAGAAAGACTCCAGATTTGTCAAGCACAATGATATAGCTGACATCTACAATCAATTTCTCGAAAAGGCAGATCAAGGAAGTGAGTATGATGATGAAGAGGAAATAGCTGCAGTAGAAATTGTGTGGGGCAAGGAGCCGTTGACAGCGAATCAGAGGTGGATCAAACAAGCTAAAGGCACCTATGACTTTGATGTAACCAAGGCAGATAAGCTATTTGATTTCCTCGTGAAAGAAGGCTGGATCAAGTTTCCATCAATGAATGCATCGTCTTTAGGATGAGGATTCAGAAAGCCATCCAAGAAGGGCATATGAAGTTCGATAACAAGATGAAATTGGATGGTAATCCTTTCCCTCAAAACATGATTGGGTTCTTAGTTAACATGGTAAATGTTGTTGAGAAGGGAAAGGTGAAAGTTCTGACCTCAGAAAAAGCAAAGCAGGATGGCTCAGTTGATCCCACTCGACAAGTCACATTTGAGCAGATTAACAAAAAAGAGCCTCGCTTCCTGAAAAGTCAAATCGAAGTGGGTGAATCCTCTAAACCTAGAGTGACTTCGCGCATCCTCCTCAATAAATGGCAGCGTCAGCAAGAAAAGGGACGCTACAAGAAGCACAAGTATGAAGAGGAGAAGCGGAGATATGAAGAAGAAGAATACATGCGAGAGCAAGAGCGTGCACATTGGGGATGTGCCTTCTTCAAACACTGTTGGAACGAGGGTTTGAAGCTTCCCACACGGAATAACTGTCCCGAATGCAGCGACAGGTATACCGAATACAGGTAAGATACTGCCAATCTCAGATCCATCCATGAAAGAATTGGAAGGGTGCATCCTAGTGATGGTCGGCGCCTAAAAATAAATGAGATTGATGATCAACTGAGGAAAAGATATGCTAATCACAGGTGGGTTGATCATGAGGAGGAAGAAGATCAGGGGTATGTCTGGCAAAAGGGACAGTGGTGTCCGCCTGGTTTAAGGAGAAGCCAGAAGAGAAGGGCACAGCACTTAAGGAATCAGGAATTGAAGCAGGCGGGAATCAAGAAAAGACAAGTGTGGCAGCCAAAAGACAAACCTGATGAATCTGGTCGTTCGGCTCTACATGCATGGTATGTTTCCTGCCGAATGAATTCATGGATCCAGCTAATCAAATTGTGCAGGAGGAGACATTGTCAGATGTGGATGAGGCCGAGCAAGTTGGTTTAATGGCACAATTGATGTTGGCCAAGCAAGCTACTTTTCATAAGCCAGCCAAGAATCGGCACATGAGACCGCTATACTTGAGATTTAAGTTCCAAAGATTACAGTGATTTAATGATGGACGAATTAGAAGATTTGCATATGATTCATCTTAAGGCTTTGGAAAATATTGAGAAAAATCAAATGCGAGTTGCTAAGTACTATAACAAGAAAGTAAAGGTCAAGAAATTTGCAGAAGGAGATTTGGTTTGGAAAGCGCTATTGCCGATTGGGACTAAGTAAAGTACATTCAGTAAGTGGTCTCCAAATTGGGAAGGTCCTTTTCGAGTGGTTAGGTGCACGCTTGGAAATACATACATTTTGAAAACTTTGCTAGGAGAAGAATTCACTGCTGCTATAAACGGGAGATACTTGAAGAAATATTATCCTAGTATTGAAGTTGATAGATGATTGATAATCCAAGCGTCAGAGATACAGAAATAGCCGGCATTCGGGAAGAGGCTGCCTTCAGAACAAAAAAATCCAGCAAAGGGAAAATGGCCAATACTAAAGTACATTGCCCTTAGCACAAAAATATTTTTTGCATCATAAACATTCTTGCAGGTTCTTAAGATTACATAAGAAGGCTTCCAGGAAGCAGAGGGTCTGGAGGAAGAAGCGAAAGTATCTTCATTTCTTTGGCTTAGTGCTTTTCCTCTTGAGCTCGTCCCTCTTCAACCGCTCCAAGACCATTGTGACGGCGACGTGGAAAGCTTGAGGGCTGGCGTGTTCTACAGCCTCCATCAAACTGTTCCAGGCGGCCTTCAGATTGTTGTACCTATTAGACATACCTGAAGAAGAAGAGGGGATTCTCGTCAGACACGGGATCTGATCATAATCATGAAATTCAATGAATGATAAAGATCTTACCGCCTAACGCCACTTCCAAGTTCATGTGGCGTTCGCGCTCGGCGCAGCAACGGGTGGTGATGTCCCGTAGATCATGCTCTAAGTGCCGAGTGCGATGACACAGTTGATGGTTGACCTTCTGCTCGTGAGTAGCGTCTTCTTCTTCGGTCGATGAGTCGGAGCAGATGTGCACAGGGATTTCTTCAGTGCTGAAGATGTCCTCCAACAGCAGGCCAAGGCTAAAATCAAAGAAAGATGAATCACGGGATTGCAATCAAGATCAGGAGAAAGGGATGAGAAGAGAAGATTACTCTCGGATGGTTCGCTTCTTTGATGGGGGGCTGTTCTCCTCGCATGGTGTTTTCCCCTTATCCGCCATGGCTTTGGGAGTTTTCTGGAGGAGAACCAGAAAAGTGAAATGATGGAAGTGTGTACGAGTGGGTTTGCAGAGCACCGGATGGCTATTTTATTAGCAGCGAAAATTGAAGGACCGATACGGCGAACCAGAGAGGGGGGAGTGAATGGGAGACGATAAAAATTCTTCTCGAAGGAGATGCAAACTCCAACAAGATGAACACGGCTTCCAACACACGTCTCCGACTCACTACCAAGGTTGGTCAAGCCCACGTAGCCACTGGAGTGCCACCGGACCCGGAACCAACACACCACCTTCCGACCCGAGAAACGCAGCGGAAAACCAAAACTCGAGTCTACAGACCCACACCGGTCAGACCGGTGAGCACCACCGGCCGACCGGTCCCCGCAGTGAAACCGAGCAACTTTCACTAAGTGGCTCTACACCGGTCGGACCGATGGCACCGAAAGCCCCCAAGGCACCAAACAGGCCCAAACTCGAAACGACGAAGCAACACGGGACAACAACGAACACACCAAGACGTTCACCCGAGCAAAAACCCACAAGGGCTCGCACCGGTCGGACCGGTCAAGAGCACCGGTCGACCGGTGTAGCTCGGGCGGCTCGGGATGAACGGCACCCGCGGGTCAACTCCCCCAAATCCAAATCTCGATCTCCCGAATCGCTCCACGGACACGAACAAGACTTTGGGGATATCAAGAACACCTCATGAGGAGTCCATAGCCAAGTTTAATCCCACAAAAACTCGTCCAAAAAGGAGGAATCGAAGAAATCCCGCCGAGAGCACTTCCAACCCAAGAACTCAAGAAACCCCAAAATCACGGCCCAAAGAACCGGTGCTCCTCACCGGTCGGGCCCGGTCCCCACCGGTCGACCGGTCCAGGCCGCCGCAGCCTCCATCTTCGGTTCTCTCGGTCTTGGCTTTGTGGATCAACCAAGGAACCCAGTGGTTTTCTGGTGAACCACCGGAAACCCCGCGAACTCGGTGTAGCCTCCGCCAATCTCCACTCATGACTTGGCTCCCACGTAGTCCCGGCTCGACCTTGGTTTTGAGGCTCAACCAAGAAACCGTCCATGACTTCATCTTGTTGTTCATGCCACCATGCGGTTCGCACTTGACCCCACTGGCCACCATGCGGCCCGCACTTGACCCCTACTTGTCTTCTCCACAACTGGAGGCCTCACCGGCGACGACCTTTCACGCTTGTTCTTCACCTGCACCATCACCGGTCAAGCCGCAACCCGCACCCGCAATACTTAGCCAAGAATCGGTCCACACATCGTTGTCAATCACTCATCACAAAGGGAAGCGACCATCCACCGGTCCTCGAACCACACATGGTCCTCAATCTCCCCCTTGATGAGTGCATTGACAACACCCACACGAAAGTAACAAGAGAGAAAAGAAAAAGAAAAGAAACGAACAAAAAGAAACTCCAACAAGCGATCGAAAGCCGAACAAAGGCAAAGAGCAAGATCACTTGAAGAAGACAAGTCTCGGACCGCTTAGGCAAGGGCAACGGCTCGACACATCCGAGACGAAACAAAGCTCAAGCAAGGAGCGCAAACCACCAAAGCAAAGCTCGAACAACCACAAAGAGCTCCCCCTGCACACATGCAAGCTCCCCCTGAACCAATGCAACTCCCCCTGGACGAATGCATGCAAAACAAATTGAAAACAAAAGGGCAGCCGCAAAGCAATTTCACCTCACCGGTCGACCGGTCATCACCACCGGTCGGACCGGTGCCTAACATGTGTACAGGACTAGCACTCACACCGGTCAGACCGGTGCTCTTCACCGGTCGACCGGTGTACAACAGAGCCCGAAAATGGCTCGAAACCACTCGAAAACCTTCTAACCGCATCCGGTAAGCCATTTCAAGCTCAAACTTCTTCCCCTTGTTGGCAATGCATGAATCAAGCCAAAAATGCAAAACTTTCAACCTAGAGCTTCTCAAATATACAAAATTCAACAAAGAATGCTACACATGTCCAAATGAGCAAGTTAGATACTCTACGGCTTCGTATCGATCTCAACTACATGATCACCAAGTTTCACAACCATTGGACGAAGCTAAGATGGATTTTGGCAATTTTGCGAAAAAACTTGCCTCTCATGAGCAAAGTCCTAAACATGATCAAAGCATATCAAAATGGCAAAGCCACACAAACTTCATGCTAGGACAGCCATTCTAACCATAAGACCATCACAAACACCCACAAGCACCTCATGTCATGTCAAAGCCACCGAGCCATGTGCCTACTTCTATGTATGAGACTTCTCATTGGTAGGCATCATGCAACGGTTTAGCACCCAAAGCAAATTTAATTCAGCACATATGATATGGGAGCATAATTCCAAGCATTTTTCATTTCATTTTCTCGATTGGTAAATGGTACATGAAATGTCTTGGCGACAAAAAGGAACTTATGCTCCTCCACAAGATAAATCAAGAGGGCTAAACATTCATGATGGAAAATGAGCCTTTGGCCCCATATGATCAATAAACTAGCTATCCAACCACAAATTAAGCATAGCAAGGCCACAAAAACATGTCAAGAGCATGTAAAGGCATTTACACGTGAGAGGGCATACATGTGACATTTTTTAAAAGCATAGCTATCAACCATGGATTATTCATCAAGATCATCAAGAGCTAAGCCAAACTAACCGTAGCATACCAAACAAGCTCACAAAGACATATATCTCATTTCATGGTGAACAATGTATATGAGAGAAGCTTTTCCTAACCAATGCTTATGATACAAAATGCATGCAATCTAAGATACAAGGATGCCTATACATCATGTTACATATGCCATGCCAAAATGCAAGAAATGCACAAAGAAAAGCTATACATATGCTACCACCGGCTCCTCGAGGGGAGGCAAAACGGGCTCGACACCACCGGCAAAAGAGAGCTCCCACACACCCAACTCAAGAAATCAAACACACACCAAGTTCCCCCCGCAAACGAGTGAAAGTTGCTTGATCTAGGGGTTTGGTGAAAATATCGGCAAGTTGGTGATGTGTGGGTACATGGATCAAAGCTATCTTTCCTTTCTCTACGTTGTCTCTCAGAAAATGGTACCTCACTTCTATGTGCTTGGTTTTGGAATGGAGCACTGGGTTCTTTGCAACGCTTATGGCACTGGTGCTATCACATTGAAGTGGGACATGGGTATACTCCTCACCAAAGTCACTCATGGTGTAGGTGATCCAAAGGAGCTGAGAGCAACAACTAGCAGCGGCAACATACTCGGCCTCGGTCGTGGATTGAGCAACACTCGACTGCTTGCGGGAAGACCAAGACACCAAAGAAGAACCCAAAAACGGCAAGTCCCGTGAAGTGGACTTCCTATCCAACCGACGCCCGGCAAAATCCGCGTCCGAAAACCCATGAAGTGCCAAAGAAGAGGACGCGGAGTACCAAAGGCCGAAGTCGGGAGTGTGACGCAAGTACCGAAAATTCTCTTCACCGCTTGCCGATGCGAAGTCCTCGGAGACGCTTGAAAACGAGCGCACGGACACACCGAGAACTCGTATGTCCGGCCTCGTCGCCGTCAAGTAGAGGAGTGACCCGATCATGCTCCGGTACTCCCTTCCGGTCCACGTGTTCACCTTCCTCGTCCGCATCAAGAGCCGTAGTCGTACTCATCGGCGTCGTCATAGCCTTGGAGTCCTCCATCTTGAACTTCCTCACAATGTCCTTGGTGTACTTAGCCTCGGTGCACAAATGTTCCTTCCTTTGATTGCTTGATTTGTAGCCCGAGGAAGAACTCGCAACTCACCCATCATGCTCATCTCAAACTCCCTACTCATATCATCCGCAAACCTTGCAACAAGAGAGTTAGACGAGCCACCAAAGACAATATCATCCACATACACCCGCACAATCGGGATATCTCTCGCCCTGCCCTCGGCAAAAACAAGGTCTGATCGACCTTCCCCATCTCAAAACCTCTCACAAACAAGACCCCCCTCAAGCTACCATACCAAGCTCTAGGCGCCTGCTTCAACCCATACAGCGCCTTCCTCAACTTGTACACCCGGTGGGGGTACTTCTCACTCTCAAACCCCGGAGGCTGTCTCACATACACTTCTTCCTCCAACACACCATTCAGAAAAGCACTCTTCACATCCATTTGGTGCAACTTGAACCCTTTAGCCACGGAAAAGGCTAGAAGGATCCTAATCGCCTCCAAACAAGGCTACGGGAGCAAAGGTCTCCTCGTAGTCAATCCCCTCCTTCTCGATCGAACCCTTGAGCAACAAGTCTCGACTTGTTCCTCACAACCTCACCCTTCTCTCCCTCTTTGTTTTTCCACACCCACTTTGTACCAATTGGCTTACACCCCGGGGGAGGGGTCAACCAACTCCCACACCCGATTCCTCTCAAAGTTCTCCAACTCCTCATGCATCGAGTTAACCCAATTGTGATCGGATAGTGCGTGTCCAATGTCTTTGGGCTCGAAAGAAGCAACAAATGCATCATGAGCGAAATGAGAGTTGTTCCGAACCCTCGACCGTGTAGTGCGTTCATTCATGTCGCCGATGATCCTCGAAGCCGGGTGATCCACTTGAACTCGCCTCGAAGCTACCTCCCCCCTCAACATCGGCTTCTCCTCGTTCTTGATTTGTCGTCGTAGGTGTAGCGGAGGGTCCATCCATCATCGTAGTCGAAGTAGTGGGTACATGTTCGGCTCGGGGGCACCGCACCGCTATCTTCATCATCACCATGTTCATGCTCCTCCTCCCCGAAAGATCTCCTCGCCAAGCTCATCATCACCCGCACACTCAAAGACAAGCCGACTACGTGGCTCTGTCTCGTCGAAGGTTACCTCGCAAGTCTCCACGATTTGGTTAGTTTCAAGATTGAGCACACGATATGCTCTAGAATGAGATGCATAACCAAAGAAAATGCCATCGACGTACCTAGCCTCAAACTTATCCAACTTCCTCGCCTTTCTTCGAATGAAACACTTGCAACCAAAGACATGAAAGTGACTCACCTTGGGTGTGCGGCCATGCATCAACTCATAGCATGTCTTCTTCTTGTGCACTACGAGGTATATCCTGTTCGACACATAGCACGCGGTATTCACCGCCTCGGCCCAATACCTCCTCGAGTCCTATGCTCATCAAGCATCGTCCGAGCCATCTCGCAAAAGGTCATGTTCTTCCTTTCAACAACACCATTCGGGGAGGCGTATACGGACTCGAAAACCGGTGCTCAAGACCCAAGTCATGACAAAAGGTTTCAAAACGAGAGTTCCCGAATTCTGAGCCATTATCACTGCGGATAGCTCGTATGGCATCTCCGTGCCTCTCGTTCCTCAACCTCAAGACTAGATCTCGAACAAAACCAAACGTCTCCCCCTTATCCTCGAGAAAGAACACCCACGCATACTGAGAATAGTCGTCCACCACAACAAGGACATACCACTTCCTACCCGCAGATCGCACACGAGCTGGGCCAATAAGATCCATATGGAGCAGCTCGCATGGACGCTCAGTCATCACATCGGTGAGAGGCGGGTGAGAAGAGGCAACCATCTTGGCATGCCTACACGGCGCACAAACCAACTCTTTCTCAAGCCTCAACCGTGGCAATCCTCGGACCAAATTGAGTTTACTCAAGCGAGACAAAAGGTCAAAGCTCAAGTGACCCAACTTCCTATGCCACCTCCACAACTCACTCGAAGAACCAGCCAAGAAACAACGCTCCACACCCGAAGACTGAGAAAAATCAGCACGAAACACCTGACCCTCGGGAACGACCATACAGACAAGGTCCCCTCGAGAGTCCAAAATCCGAGAAACACCAGGCCGAAACAACACCTCAAAGCCCTCATCCAACAAATGGGACACAGAAAGCAAATTGTACCCCAGCGATTGAACAAGAGCAACACACCTCAGAGTGATCTTGTCACTCACTTTGATTTCACCTTCTGAAAGCACACGCCCACGCCCATTGTCCCCGAAGGTGATGTACCTCTTCGTCACCACCGGGACGACACTTGAGAACCACCCCCTGTCTCCGGTCATATGCCTCGAACAACCGGAGTCAATCAGCCAAATGTTCTTCAAGTCTCCCACCTGAAATTCAAAAATAAGCACGTGAGCGAACAAACGACTCAAAGATCGGGGTTAGTACCAAAGGAGGAAAACCAGTGCCGAGCCATTTGCTCGAAAGTGGGGTTAGCACCAACCAAAGCATCTCTCCTACCAAAACTACATCCACGAGCACCACCATGGTAACCACCCTGAGGGAACCACCCCTCTCTGCCTGGAGGAGGACCAAATCCACGCAAGAAAGCCCGTGGAACGTCCTTCCTCTCCAACTCAAAGCCACGACTCCTCCGATCCCCGTATTGAGCACGAGGAAGAGAACGCCTAGCAAACTGACCACATGCACCCTTTCCAGCCCAACCACCAGAACCACGACCAGCAGAAACAACCCTCGCACCTGTACGAGCTCGAAACCCGAACAGCTGTCTGTCTGTGCCCGCACCGGTCCGACCGGCCGGTGCCCCACACCGGTCCGACCGGTGTGACCTCGGGCAAAAGCACCACCCGCAACCTTCTTCTCTCCCCAAGCCCGAACCGTCCTCACACTCGCCTTGCCCCCGGGCATCCGCATACGAGGCTCAAGTACACCATCGGAAGGGTGGTACTTGTCCTTGTTAGCCCACCCCTTTGCCATTCTCTCCTCTCGCTTCCTCTTGAGGTAAAACTCGTCCTTATGGCCATCTCTCCCACAATAGCCACAATGGAACCTCACAAGCTTAGGCTTAGGCTTGGGATGTGCCTGCTCACTTGGTTTCTCTCCACTCAAGCACTCCACCGGTTTCTCACCACTAGCCTTCTCACTCTCCTTCCCAAAGAACACTTTCCCCGAAGTGCTCACAAACTTGATAGGCTTTTGTAGGTCAATTGTTGGTGTAGGAAACACGGGTGGAGCTGGGGTTGTGTCTAGTCGGTTCCTTAGATGGTTAGGTTTTGGTGGGAAATCATTTTTGTGGTGGGTTTTTGGTGGCTCCGGATATTCTCTCCACTTCCTTCACCAACCTTGTTTGCCCCAAGCCCCTCACCATCTTGCCTCTTAAAGGCCTCGATCATCATCCTCAATCGAGACTCATGGCCGGACAACCAACCCATCAACTTCCTCAAATCATCATTCTCATCCCGCAAATGATCAACATAATGTGCAAGCTCCAAATTTTTCAATGCATGCATTTCACAGGTAGAGCAAGATGTAGGCATGGGTGCCTTCAATTTAGCCTCGAGCGAACTAGTTTAAGCATGTATCTCATCAATCTTAGCATGCAAAACGGGCAAGAAGTGCAAGCACCTAGCAAAGCGGGTCTAGACTTAAGCTCAACCACTTCAACCCTAAGCACATCTAGTTCCTCACACTTGGAGGCATGCTTGTCCTTAAACAAAGCAAGATCGGCAAGGAATATGGAGCAATCAAAGACAATCATTCTCATCGAAACAACGGGGCTAGCCTTAAGCGAATCAATCTCAAGCTTGCTATCAAGCACCCGTGTCTCTAGCTCGCCCACTAGTCATAGCATCCTCGAGTGAAGCCCTAAGCTCTTTCCTCATTTTCTTGGCCTCTCTAAGCATGTCATCACGGTTATAAAGCAAAGAGCCAAGCCTCTCATTCTCCCGGCGCAAGAAGGGAAGTTCATCACGCACCTCGTCGTCGAACTCGCAGTCCGAGTCGCTCCGTGTGCTCTTCCCCGCCGCCGGAGCTCAGCGCCATGGTGCGAAGCCATCTCTCGCGAAGCAGCTCAGCCCGCTCAGGTTCTTGGACGACTTCTTGTTCTTGCGACGATCACCCTCATCTTCACTGCTGCTCGAGCTCGAGGTGGAGTACGCGGAACTGGAGTCGACGTCGCTCGCTCCAACCATCGCTCGGGCCTTGCCTCGGCTCTCCTTCTTCCTCGATCGTCGCTCGTCCTTGTACTTGTTCTTGTGCTTGCTCTTGAGGTCGCGCCTCGAACGGTACTTGCCATCGTTCATCCTCGGCTTGTGCTTGTAGCCGTCCTTGTTCTCGGTCTTCTCCCGGGCGGTCGGCGACAAAGTGTCCCGGCTTGCCGCACTTTGGAAGCAAGTCCTCGTGTTCCTCCTCATGTTCACGCGGTTCTCGTGCGGCCTCTCGAACCGCCTCGTCAACGGCGCCGGCCTCGTCCTCTCCAAGGTCATCAAACTCCTCATCCGGCATAGACATCAAAGAGGAAAATGAGAACATCCCGGTGGATGGGTTAGAGTTAGTCTTTCCTTTGGAACCACCAACGAGGGCAAGACTATGGGAATCAGTCGGTCCCTCGAGCTTGGCAGTCATGCCCCTATCCACCTTAGCCGACTTGAGCTTCGAGAACAGCTCGTTCACCGTCAGAGTATCATACCTCTCTGACTCGACTATGGCCTCGAACTTTCGCCCCATATCGTACGATCCAAAGAGTGTAAGAGCTTGACCTCTCTATCATGATCATCGTACGGGAGCACGTCCACATTTGCCCTCATGTTGTTCACAACCACCGTGAACCTCTGAAACAAGGCATCGATGGACTCACCGGGAGATGAGTGAAGTTCTCGTACTCTCTCCGGTCGGTTGCATACATCCGTGCTCGAACCCGGGCGTTCCCAACATGAGCCTCCTTCAACACCGCCCAAATCCTACAAGCCAAGTGCTCGGTGTGCACCCGATCGAACTCGGTCGACACAAAGCACGAAACAAGTAGTCGACCGCCTTATTATTGGCGTCGAATCGTCCCTCGATCCCGGAGCAAGGAAATCCATCGGCCGGACATAGCCTCGTGTCCACCGTGACATCCCAAAGACGCCGACCCTTTCCGCGGAGGAACGCACCAATCCGCTTGGTCCACATCCGGTAGTTCTTGCCATCGAAGTGTGGAGGACCCGAACCCCGTTCTCGGTACGCCATCCTTGGATCTTAGACTGGTTAGAATCAATAAAGACCCGAACCGGCTCTGATACCACTAGAAGGACCGATACGGCGAACCAGAGAGGGGGGTAGTGAATGGGAGCCGATAAAAATTATTCTCGAAGGAGATGGAGACTCCTACAAGATGAACACGATTTCCAACACACGTCTCCGACTCACTACCCAAGTTTGCCAAGCCCACGTAGCCACCGGAGTGCCACCGCACCTAGGAACCAACACACCACCTTCCGACCCGAGAAACGCATCGGAAAACCAAAACTCGAGTCTACGGATCGACACCGGTCGGACCGGTGAGAACCACCGGTCGGACCGGTCCCCGCCGGTGAAACCGAGAAACTTTCACTAAGTGGCTCTACACCGGTCGGACCGGTGAGACACACCGGTCGGACCGATGGCGGCTGAAAGCCCCCAAGCACCAAACAGGCCAACCGACCACCAAACGGACCCAAACTCGAAACGGCAGCAACACGGGACAACAACGAACACACCAAGACGTTCACCCGAGCAAAAACCCACAAGGGCTCGCACCGGTGAGGACCATGTGTGGTTCGAGGACCGGTGGATGGTCGCTTCCTTGTGTGATGAGTGATTGACAACGTTGTGTGGACCGATTCTTGGCTAAGTATTGCGGGTGCGGGGTTGCGGCTTGACTCGTGTTGGTGCGGGTGAAGAACAAGCGCGAAAGGTCGTTGCCGGTAAGGCCTCCGGGTGTGGAGAAGACAAGTAGGCTTCGTTCGAGGGACCCGGTGGCCGGCGGGGGTCAAGTGCGGGCCGCATGGTGGCATGAACAAGCAAGATGAAGTCGTGGACGGTTTCTTGGTTGAGCCTCAAAACCAAGGTCGAGCCGGGACTACGTGGGAGCCAAGTCATGAGTGGAGATTGGCGGAGGCTACACCGAGTTCGCGGGGTTTCCGGTGGTTCACCGGGAAAACCACCGGGTTCCTTGGTTGATCCACAAAGCCAAGACCGGAGAACCGAAGACGGAGGTGCGGCGGCACGGACCGGCTCGGCCGGGGGTCGACCGGTCCGACCGGTGGGGACCGGTCGGCCGGTGAGGAGCACCGGTCGACCGGTGTGCGACGACGCGGTCCGGAATCTTCGAAGCGGAGGACACGCGTCGGGATCGCATCGCTTGCGTCGAGGCTACGCAGGGTGCGGTCGCCGGGCATCCGTCCGATGGTGAAGACATCAAGAATTCCGAATCCGCCCTTGAGGGGCATGTATCCCTAGTTAGTAGAGAGGGGCATTTTAGACATTCGGTTGCCGCCTATATAACCCAAGAGGTGAGAGGTTGGCGACCAACTCTTGGAACCCTAGCTCATTAGTTTTCCTATTTTCCACCTATTTTCTCTAGGTTTTCCTTAGGACTAGCAAGAGAGCTTCACGGAGAGATCTTGTAGAGAGGGATGGATGATCGGGCGGCTTGCTAGACCTTGTACGAACCTTTGTTTCATGTATAGATGATTCGGCGTGGTTCCTCAAGGTTTGGATGTGTTTTCCCCGGTTGTTCTTGGTGGTGATTTTCGGAGCCCTCTCTCGGTGATTTCTTTGGGGTGTTTTCGGGGCTTTTCTCTTGGGGATTTGATGGGGGAAATTTGTGGGAACCCTTCGTGGTTCTTTGGGCTGTGATTCCCCTCCCAAATCCGTGAGGAAAAGTGCTCGATTTTGGGGTTTCTTGAGTTCTTGGGTTGGAAGTGCTTCCGGCGGGATTTCTTCGATTCCTCCTTTTTGGACGAGTTTTGGTGGGATTAAACTTGGCTATGAACTCCTCATGAGGTGTTCATGATATCCCCAAAGTCTTGTTCAAGTCCGTGGAGCGATTCGGGAGATCGAGATTTGGATTTGGGGGAGTTGACCCGCGGGTCTTTGTTCATCCCGAGTCGCCCGGAGCTACACCGGTCGACCGGTGCTCTTGACCGGTCCGACCGGTGCAAGCCCTTGTGGGTTTTTGCTCGGGTGAACGTCTTGGTGTGTTCCTTGTTGTCCCGTGTTGCTTTCTTGTTTCAAGTTTGGGTCCGTTTGGTGGTCGGTTGGCTCTGTTTGGTGCCTTGGGGGCTTTCGGTCGCCATCGGTCCGACCGGTGTGTCTCACCGGTCCGACCGGTGTAGAGCCACTTAGTGGAAGTTGCTCGGTTTCACCGGCGGGGACCGGTCGGCCCGGTGGTGCTCACCGGTCCGACCGGTGTGGGTCCGTAGACTCGAGGCTTGGTTTTTCCGCTGCGTTTCTCGGGTCGGAAGGTGGTGTGTTGGTTCCTAGGTCCGGTGGCACTCCGGTGGCTACGTGGGCTTGACCAACCTTGGTAGTGAGTCGGAGACGTGTGTTGGAAGCCGCGTTCGTCTTGTTGGAGTTTTCATCTCCTTCGAGAAGAATTTTTATCGGCTCCCATTCACTCCCCCCCCCCCTCTCCGGTTCGCCGTATCGGTCCTTCAAGTGGTATCGAGCCGGTTCGGGTCTTTGTTGACTCTAACCGGTCTAAGATCCAAGGATGGCGTACCGAGAACGGGGTTCGGGTCCTCCACACTTCGATGGCAAGAACTACCGGATGTGGAGCAAGCGGATGGGTGCTTTTCTCCGCGGAAAGGGTCGGATCCTTTGGGATGTCACGGTGGACACGAGGCTATGTCCGGCGGTTGATTTCCTCGCTCCGGGATCGAGGGACGGCTTCGACGCCAACAATAAGGCGGTCGACTACTTGTTTCGTGCTTTGTGTCGGCCGAGTTCGATCGGGTGCACACCGAGCACTTGGCTTGTAGGATTTGGGCGGTGTTGAAGGAGGCTCATGTTGGGAACGCCCGGAGTTCGAGCACGGTTGTATGCGACCTACGGAGAGAGTACGAGAACTTCACTCATCTCCCCCGGTGAGTCCATCGATGCCTTGTTTCGAGAGGTTCACGGTGGTGGTGAACAACATGAGGGCCAATGTGGACGTGCTCCCGTACGATGATCATGATAGAGCGGTCAAGCTCTTACACTCTTTGGATCGTACGATATGGAGCGGAAAGTTCGAGGCCATAGTCGAGTCGGAGCGGTACGATACTCGACGGTGAACGAGCTGTTCTCGAAGCTCAAGTCGGCCGAGGTGGATAGGGGCATGATCGCCAAGCTCGAGGGACCGACGATTCCCATAGTCTTGCCCTTGTTGGTGGTTCCAAAGGAAAGACTAACTCTAACCCATCCACCGGATGTTCTCGTTTTCCTCTCCGATGTCTATGCCGGATGAGGAGTTTGATGACCTTGGAGAGGACGAGCCGGCGGCGTTGACGAGGCGGTTCGAGAGGCCGCACGAGAACCGCGTGAACATGAGGAGGAACACGAGGACTTGCTTCCGGTGCGGCAAGCGGGACACTTCGTCGCCGACCGCCGGAGAAGGCCGAGAACAAGGACGAGCTACAAGCACAAGCCGAGGAAGAACGACGACAAGTACCGTTCGAGGCGCGACCACAAGAGCAAGCACAAGAACAAGTACAAGAACGAGCGACGATCGAGGAAGAAGGAGGGCCGAGGCAAGGCCCGAGCGATGGTTGGAGCGAGCGACGTCGACTCCAGTTCCGCGTACTCCACCTCGAGCTCGAGCAAGCGGCGACGACGAGGGAGATCGCCGCAAGAACAAGAGGTCGTCCAAGAACCCGAGCGGGGCCGAGCCGCCCGCGAGAGACGGCTTCGCACCATGGCGTTGAGCTCCGGCGGCAAGAAGAGCACACGGAGCGACTCGGACTGCGAGTCCGACGACGAGGTGCGTGATGAGCTTCCCTTCTTGCGCCGGGAGAATGAGAGACTTGGCTCTTTGCTTGATAACCGTGATGACATGCTTAGAGAGGCCAAGAAAATGAGGAAAGAGCTTAGGGCTTCACTCGAGGATGCTAGGACTAGAGTGGGTGAGCTAGAGACACGGGTGCTTGATAGCAAGCTTGAGATTGATTCGCTTAAGGCTAGCCCCCGTTGTTTCGATGAAAATGATTGTCTTGGTTGCTCTATTTTCCTTGCTGATCTTGCTTTGTTCAAGGAGAAGCATGCCTCAAAGTGTGAGGAACTAGATGTGCTTAGGGTTGAAGTGGGTGAGCTTAAGTCTAGACTGCTTTGCTAGGTGCTTGCACTTCTTGCCCCGTTTTGCATGCTAAGATCGATGAGATGCATGCTTACACTAGTTCGCTCGAGGCTAAATTGAAGGAACCCATGCCTACATCTTGCTCTACCCGTGAAATGCATGCATTGAAAAATTTGGAGCTTGCACATTATGTTGACCGTTTGCGGGATGAGAATGATGATTTGAGGAAGTTGATGGGTTGGTTGTCCGGTCACGAGCCTCGGTTGAGGATGATGATTGAGGCCTTTAAGAGGCAAGATGGTGAGGGGCTTGGGGCAAACAAGGTTGGTGAGGGAAGTGGAGAGAATATCCGGAGCCACCAAAAACCCACCACAAGAATGATTTCCCACCAAAACCTAACCATCTAAGGAACCGACTAGACACAACCCCGGCTCCACCCGTGTTTCCTACACCCACAAATGACCTACAAAAGCCTATCAAGTTTGTGAGCACTTCGGGGAAAGTGTTCTTTGGGAAGGAGAGTGAGAAGGCTAGTGGTGAGAAACCGGTGGAGGGTTTGAGTGGAGAGAAACCGAGTGAGCGACCACATCCCAAGCCAAAGCCTAAGCTTGTGAGGTTCCATTGTGGCTATTGTGGGAGAGATGGCCATAAGGAGGAGTTTTGCTTCAAGAGGAAGCGAGATGAGAGAATGGAGAAGGAGTGGGCTAACAAGGACAAGTACCACCCTTCCGATGGTGTACTTGAGCCTCGTGTGCGGATGCCCGGGGGCAAGGCGATTGTGAGGACGGTTCGGGCTTGGGGAGAGAAGAAGGTCGTAGGGCGGTCTTTCTGCCCGGACCACACCGGTCGGACGGTGTGGAGCACCTGGCCGGACCGGTGCGGGCACAGGCGGACGGATGTTCGGGTTTCGTGCTCGTACGGTGCGAGGGCTGTTTCGGTGGTCGTGGTTCGGTGGTTGGGCCGGAAAGGGTGCGGTGTGGTCGGTTGCTAGGCGTTCTCCTCCTCGTGCTCAATACGGGGATTGGAGGAGTCGTGGCGGTGTGTTGGAAAGGAAGGACGTGCCACGGGCTTTCTTGCGTGGTTTTGGTCCTCCTCCGGGCGAGAGAGGGGTGGTTCCCTCGGGGTGGTTACCGTGGTGGTGTTCGTGGAGGTAACTTTGGTAGGAGAGATGCTTTGGTTGGTGCTAACCCCACTTTCGAGCAAATGGCTCGGCACTTGGTTTTCCTCCTTTGGTTCTAACCCCGGTCTTTGAGTCGTTTGTTCGCTCACGTGCCTATTTTTGATGTACGGGTGGGAGACTTGAAGAACATTTGGTTGATTGACTCCGGTTGTTCGAGGCATATGACCGGAGACAGGGGGTGGTTCTCAAGTCTCGTCCGTGGTGACGAAGAGGTACATCACCTTTGGGGACAATGGGCGTGGGCGTGTGCTTTCGAAGGTGAGATAAAAGTGAGTGACAAGATCACTCGAGGCGTGTTGCTCTTGTTCAATCGGCTGGGGTACAATTTGCTTTCCGTGTCCCGGCTTGTTGGATGAGGGTTTTGAGGTGTTGTTTCGGCCTGGTGGTTCTCGGATTGTGGACTCTCGAGGGGACCTTGTTTGTATGGTCGTTCCCGAGGGTCAGGTGTTTCGTGCTGATTTTTCTCAGTCTTCGGGTGTGGAGCGTTGTTTCTTGGCTGGTTCTTCGAGTGAGTTGTGGAAGTGGCATAGGAAGTTGGGTCACTTGAGCTTTGACCTTACGTCTCGCTTGAGTAAACTCAATTTGGTCCGAGGATTGCCACGGTTGAGGCTTGAGAAAGAGTTGGTTTGTGCTCCGTGTAGGCATGCCAAGATGGTGGCCTCTTCTCACCCGCCTCTCACCGATGTGATGACTGAGCGTCCATGCGAGCTGCTCCATATGGACCTTGTTGGCCCAGCTCGTGTGCGATCTGCGGGTGGGAAGTGGTATGTCCTTGTTGTGGTGGACGACTACTCTCGGTATGCGTGGGTGTTCTTTCTCGAGGATAAGGGGGAGACGTTTGGTTTTGTTCGAGATCTAGTCTTGAGGTTGAGGAACGAGAGGCACGGAGATGCCATACGAGCTATCCGTAGTGATAATGGCTCGGAATTCAGGAACTCTCGTTTTGAAGCCTTTTGTCATGACTTGGGTCTTGAGCACCAGTTTTCGAGTCCGTATACGCCTCCCCAGAATGGTGTTGTGGAAAGGAAGAACGGGACCTTGTGCGAGATGGCTCGGACGATGCTTGATGAGCATAGGACTCCGAGGAGGTATTGGGGTCGAGGGCGGTGAATACCGCATGCTATGTGTCGAACGGGATATACCTCGAGTGCACAAGAAGAAGACATGCTATGAGTTGATGCATGGCCGCACACCCAAGGTGAGTCACTTCCATGTCTTTGGTTGCAAGTGTTTCATTCGAAGAAAGGCGGGAAGTTGGATAAGTTTGAGGCTAGGTCTGTCGATGGCATTTTCTTTGGTTATGCATCTCATTCTAGAGCATATCGTGTGCTCAATCTTGAAACTAACCAAATCGTGGAGACTTGCGAGGTAACCTTCGACGAGACGAGCCACGTAGTCGGCTTGTCTTTGAGTGTGCGGGTGATGATGAGCTTGGCGAGGAGATCTTTCGGGGAGGAGGAGCATGAACATGGTGATGATGAGGATGGTGGTGCGGTGCCCCCGGCTGAACATGTACCCACTACTTCGACTATGATGATGGATGGACCCTCTGCTACACCTACGACGACAAATCAAGAACGAGGAGAAGCTGATGTTGAGGGGGAGGTAGCTTCGAGGCGAGAACCTCCCCGGCGAGTTCAAGTGGATCACCCAGCTTCGAGGATCATCGGCGACATGAATGAACGCACTACACGGTCGAGGGTTCGAAACAATTCCCATTTCGCTCATGCTGCATTTGTTGCTTCTTTCGAGCCCAAAGACATTGGACACGCACTATCGATCACAATTGGGTTAACTCGATGCATGAGGAGTTGGAGAACTTTGAGAGGAATCGGGTGTGGGAGTTGGTTGACCCTCCCCCGGGGTGTAAGCCGATTGGTACCAAGTGGGTGTGGAAAAACAAAGAGGGAGAGAAGGGTGAGGTTGTGAGGAACAAGTCGAGACTTGTTGCCCAAGGGTTCGGTCGAAGGAGGGGATTGACTACGAGGAGACCTTTGCTCCCGTAGCCCGTTTGGAGGCGATTAGGATCCTTCTAGCCTTTTACGTGGCTAAAGGGTTCAAGTTGCACCAAATGGATGTGAAGAGTGCTTTTCCGAATGGTGTCTTGCCGGAGGAAGAAGTGTATGTGAGGCGACCTCCGGGGTTTGAGAGTGAGAGGTACCCCCACCGGGTGTACAAGTTGAGGAAGGCGCCGTATGGGTTGAAGCGGCGCCTAGAGCTTGGTATGGCGAGGTTGAGGGGGTTCTTGTTTGAGAGAGGTTTTGAGATGGGGAAGGTCGATCGGACCTTGTTTTTGCTTTGAGGCGGGGGCGGAGATATCCCGATTGTGCGGGTATACGTGGATGACATTGTCTTTGGTGGCTCGTCTAACTCTCTTGTTGCGAGGTTTGCGGATGATATGAGCGAGGAGTTCGAGATGAGCATGATGGGTGAGTTGCGAGTTCTTTCTCGGGCTACAAATCAAGCAATCAAAGGAAGGAACATTTGTGCACCGGGCTAAGTACACCAAGGACATTGTGAGGAAGTTCAAGATGGAGGACTCCAAGGCTATGACGACGCCGATGAGTACGACTACGGCTCTTGATGCGGACGAGGAAGGTGAACATGTGGACCAGAAGGAGTACCGGAGCATGATCGGGTCACTCCTCTACTTGACGGCGACGAGGCCGGACATACAGTTCTCAGTGTGTCTGTGCGCTCGTTTTCAAGCGTCTCCGAGGACTTCGCATCGGCAAGCAGTGAAGCGAATTTTCAGGTACTTGCGTCACACTCCCGACTTCGGTCTTTGGTACTCCGCGTCCTCTTCGTTGGTGCTTCATGGTTTTTCAGACGCGGATTTTGCCGGGTGTCGGTTGGATAGGAAGTCCACTTCGGGACTTGCCGCTTTTGGGTTCTTCGTTGGTGTCTTGGTCTTCCCGTAAGCGGTCGAGTGTTGCTCAATCCACGACCGAGGCCGAGTATGTTGCCGTGCTAGTTGTTGCTCTCGGCTCCTTTGGATCACCTACACCATGAGTGACTTTGGTGAGGAGTATACCCATGTCCCACTTCAATGTGATAGCACTAGTGCCATAAGTGTTGCAAAGAACCCGGTGCTCCATTCCAAAACCAAGCACATAGAAGTGAGGTATCATTTTCGAGAGACAACGTTGAGAAAGGAAAGATAGCTTTGATCCATGTACCCACACATGACCAACTAGCCGATATTTTCACCAAACCCCTAGATCAAGCAACTTTCACTCGTTTGCGGGGGGAACTTGGTGTGTGTTTGATTTCTTGAGTTGGGTGTGTAGGAGCTTTCTTTTGCCGGTGGTGTCGAGCCCGTTTTGCCTCCCCTTGAGGAGCCGGTTTGTAGCATATGTATAGCTTTCCTTTGTGCATTTCTTGCATTTGGCATGGCATATGTAACATGATGTATAGGCATCCTTGTATCTTAGATTGCATGCATTTTGTATCATATGCATTGGTTAGGAAAAGCTTCTCTCATATACATTGTTCACCATGGAATGAGATATATGTCTTTGTGAGCTTGTTTGGTATGCTACGGTTAGTTTGGCTTAGCTCTTGATGATCTTGATGAATAATCCATGGTTGATAGCTATGCTTTTGAAAAATGTCACATGTATGCTCTCTCATGTGTAAATGCCTTTACATGCTCTTGACATGTTTTTGTGGCCTTGCTATGCTTAATTTGTGGTTGGATAGCTAGTTTATTGATCATATGGGGCCAAAGGCTCATTTGCCATCATGAATGTTTAGCCCTCTTGATTTATCTTGTGGAGGAGCATAAGTTCCTTTTTGTCGCAAAGACATTTCATGTACCATTTACAAATCTGAAAATGAAATGAAAAATGCTTGGAAAATATGCTCCCATGTCATATGTGCTGAATTTAATTTTCTTTGGGTGCTAAACCGTTGCATGATGCCTACCAATGAGAAGTCTCATACATAGAAGTAGGCACATGGCTCGGTGGCTTTGACATGACATGAGGTGCTTGTGGGTGTTTGTGATGGTCTTATGGTTAGAATAGCTGTCCTAGCATGAAGTTTGTGTGGCTTTGCCATTTTGATATGCTTTGATCATGTTTAGGACTTTGCTCATGAGAGGCAAGTTTTTCGCAAAATTGCCAAAATCCATCTTAGCTTCGTCCAATGGTTGTGAAACTTGGTGATCATGTAGTTGAGATCGATACGAAGCCGTAGAGTACCTAACTTGCTCATTTGGACATGTGTAGCTTTCTTTGTTGAATTTTGTATATTTGAGAAGCTCTAGGTTGAAAGTTTTGCATTTTTGGCTTGATTCATGCATTGCCAACAAGGGGGAGAAGTTTGAGCTTGAAATGGCTTGTTGGGCGTGTTTAGAAGGTTTTCGAGTGGTTTCGAGCCATTTAAGGCTCTTCGTTGTACACCGGTCGACCGGTGATGAGCACCGGTCCGACCGGTGTGAGTGCTGGTCCCGTACATATGTTAGGCACCGGTCGACCGGTGGTGATGACCGGTCCGACCGGTGTGAGCCGAAAGTCTTTGCAGTTGTCTGTTTCATGTGGTTTCTTGCATGCATTCGTCCGGGGGAGTTGCATTGGTTCGGGGGGAGCTTGCATGTGTGCGGGGGGAGCTCTTTGTGAGTTTTCGAGTTTGTCTCGGTGGTTTGTGCTCTTTGCTTGAGCTTTGCTTTGTCTCGGATGTGTCGAGCCGTTGCCCTTGCCTAAGGGGTCCGAGACTTGTCTTCTTCAAGTGATCTTGCTCTTTGCCTTTGTTTGGCTTTCGATCGCTTGTTGGAGTTTCTTTTTGTTCGTTTCTTTTCTTTTTCTTTTCTCTCTTGTTACTTTCATGTGGGTGTTGTCAATGCACTCATCAAGGGGGAGATTGAGGACCATGTGTGGTTCGAGGACCGGTGGATGGTCGCTTCCTTGTGTGATGAGTGATTGACAACGTTGTGTGGAGCGATTCTTGGCTAAGTATTGCGGGTGCGAGGTTGCGGCTTGACTCGTGTTGGTGCGGGTGAAGAACAAGCGCGAAAGGTCGTTGCGGTGAGGCCTCCGGGTGTGGAGAAGACAAGTAGGCTTCGTTCGAGGGACCGGTGGCCGGCGGGGTCAAGTGCGGGCCGCATGGTGGCATGAACAAGCAAGATGAAGTCGTGGACGGTTTCTTGGTTGAGCCTCAAAACCAAGGTCGAGCCGGGACTACGTGGGAGCCAAGTCATGAGTGGAGATTGGCGGAGGCTACACCGAGTTCGCGGGGTTTCGGTGGTTCACCGAAAAACCACCGGGTTCCTTGGTTGATCCACAAAGCCAAGACCGGAGAACCGAAGACGGAGGTGCAAGGCGGCACGGACCGACCGCGCCCGGTGGGTCGGCCGGTCGGCCCGTGGGGACCGGTCGGCCGGAGGAGCACCGGTCGACCGGTGTGCGGCGACGCGCGGTCCCGGAATCTTCGAAGCGGAGGACACGCGTCGGGATCGCATCGCTTGCGTCGAGGCTACGCGGGGTGCGGTCGCCGGGCATCCGTCCGATGGTGAAGACATCAAGAATTCCGAATCCGCCCTTGAGGGGCATGTATCCCTAGTTAGTAGAGAGGGGCATTTTAGACATTCGGTTGCCGCCTATATAACCCAAGAGGTGAGAGGTTGGCAGCCAACTCTTGGAACCCTAGCTCATTAGTTTTCCTATTTTCCACCTATTTTCTCTAGGTTTTCCTTAGGACTAGCAAGAGAGCTTCACGGAGAGATCTTGTAGAGAGGGATGGATGATCGGGCGGCTTGCTAGACCTTGTACGAACCTTTGTTTCATGTATAGATGATTCGGCGTGGTTCCTCAAGGTTTGGATGTGTTTTCCCCGGTTGTTCTTGGTGGTGATTTTCGGAGCCCTCTCTCGGTGATTTCTTTGGGGTGTTTTCGGGGCTTTTCTCTTGGGGATTTGATGGGGGAAATTTGTGGGAACCCTTCGTGGTTCTTTGGGCTGTGATTCCCCTCCCAAATCCGTGAGGAAAAGTGCTCGATTTTGGGGTTTCTTGAGTTCTTGGGTTGGAAGTGCTTCCGGCGGGATTTCTTCGATTCCTCCTTTTTGGACGAGTTTTGGTGGGATTAAACTTGGCTATGAACTCCTCATGAGGTGTTCATGATATCCCCAAAGTCTTGTTCAAGTCCGTGGAGCGATTCGGGAGATCGAGATTTGGATTTGGGGGGAGTTGACCGCGGGTCTTGTTCATCCCGAGCTGCCCACGTGCTACACCGGTCGACCGGTGCTCTTGACCGGTCCGACCGGTGCAAGCCCTTGTGGGTTTTTGCTCGGGTGAACGTCTTGGTGTGTTCCTTGTTGTCCCGTGTTGCTGCTTTGTTTCAAGTTTGGGTCCGTTTGGTGGTCGGTTGGCTTTGTTTGGTGCCTTGGGGGCTTTCGTGGCTGCCATCGGTCCGACCGGTGTGTCTCACCGGTCCGACCGGTGTAGAGCCACTTAGTGGAAGTTGCTCGGTTTCACCGGCGGGGACCGGTCGGCCGGTGGTGCTCACCGGTCCGACCGGTGTGGGTCCGTAGACTCGAGGCTTGGTTTTTCCGCTGCGTTTCTCGGGTCGGAAGGTGGTGTGTTGGTTCCTAGGTCCGGTGGCACTCCGGTGGCTACGTGGGCTTGACCAACCTTGGTAGTGAGTCGGAGACGTGTGTTGGAAGCCGCGTTCGTCTTGTTGGAGTTTTCATCTCCTTCGAGAAAAATTTTTATCGGCTCCCATTCACTCCCCCCCCCCTCCTCTGCGGTTCGCCGTATCGGTCCTTCAACCGGTCAGACCGGTCAAGAGCACCGGTCAGACCGGTGTAGCCTGGGCAGCTCGGGATGAACAGCACCCGCGGGTCAACTCCCCCAAATCCAAATCTCGATCTCCCGAATCACTCCACGGACTTGAACAAGACTTTGGGGATATCAAGAACACCTCATGAGGAGTCCATAGCCAAGTTTAATCCCACAAAAACTCGTCCAAAAAGGAGGAATCGAAGAAATCCCGCCGAGAGCACTTCCAACCCAAGAACTCAAGAAACCCCAAAATCGAGCACCTTTACTCACGGATTTGGGAGGGGAATCACAGCCCAAAGAACCACGAAGGGTTCCCACAAATTTCCCCCATCAAATCCCAAATAGAAAGGCCCCGAAAACAACCCAAAGAAATCACCGAGAGAGGGCTCCGAAAATCACCACCAAGAACAACCGGGAAAAACACATCCAAACCTTGAGGAACCACGCCGAATCATCTATACATGAAACAAAGGTTCGTACAAGATCTAGCAAGCCGCCCGATCATCCATCCCTCTCTACAAGATCTCTCCGTGAAGTTCTCTTGCTAGTCCTAGAGAAAACCTAAGGAAAATAGGTGGAAAATAGGAAAACTAATGAGCTAGGGTTCCAAGAGTTGGCTGCCATCCTCTCACCTCTTGGGTTATATGGAGGCAACCGAATGTCTAAAATGCCCTTCTCTACTAACTAGGGATACATGCCCCTCAAGGGCGGATTTGGAATTCTTGATGTCTTCACCATCGGACGGATGCCCGCGACGCACCTCGCGTAGCCTCGACGCAAGCCATGCGATCCCGACGCGTGTCCTCCGCTTCGAAGATTCCGGGGCTGCGTCGTGGCACACCGGTCGACCGGTGCTTCTCCCCGGCCGGACCGGTCCCCCACCGGTCGGACCGGTCCGGCGCTGTTGCGGCTCCGTCTTAGGTTCTCCGGTCTTGGCTTTGTGGATCAACCAAGGAACCCGGTGGTTTACTCGGTGAACCACCGGAAACCCCGCGAACTCGGTGTAGCCTCCGCCAATCTCCACTCATGACTTGGCTCCCACGTAGTCCCGGCTCGACCTTGGTTTTGAGGCTCAACCAAGAAACCGTCCATGACTTCATCTTGCTATTCATGCCACCATGCGGCCCGCACTTGACCCCACTGGCCACCGGGTCCCTCGAACGAAGCCTACTTGTCTTCTCCACACCTGGAGGCCTCACCGGCGATGACCTTTCACGCTTGTTCTTCACCTGCACCATCACCAGTCAAGCCGCAACCTGCACCTCCAATACTTAGCCAAGAATCAGTCCACACAACGTTGTCAATCACTCATCACACAGGGAAGCGACCATCCACCGGTCCTCGAACCACACATGGTCCTCAGAAATGCATCGGGAGTGATGACTGGCCAGCGTGCATTGATGAGAATACCAAACGACAGGGGTTTTCCTTGGATGCGAAGGGTTTTTTTGACGAAACAGTGTTCATGATTCTCGAGAAAGGATTCTCTGCGGATTCTACGCCAAGGGGCAAGAGTTTGTTCGTATTCGGCTAGATGAAAAGTTCCTGAATGCATTCAAAACAATGAGATTCATACGCACAAATTGAGAAAATCATTACAAGACAAGTGCACAAGATGAATTTTTTCATTACCGATGATCCATAACCCCTAGTACAAACTAATCAAACAGCCTGTTCAGAACGGACTGGGGGTGAATGGAATCGGCAATAGCGACGCCATGGCCGTCGAGGCGCTCCACCATGGTTTCGATGTTGTCGAGGTCCTCCGGCGCGCCACCATAGAAGCCAGACGGCCACGTGGAGTAGTCGATGCTGGTATGCGTCGACATTGCGGCCAGGCCCAAGGAGGTGCCCAAACGGACGCCATGTAGGGCCACCTCGTCGACACGGCCTACCACCGCGCCAAGGCGAGCTTCCGGCATGTCTCCGGGAGCGTTCATCTTGTTCGCGAGCTTCTCGTCTAGCGCCTTCATCCGGTTGAGCTCGGCATCGCGATCTGCGGGAGTCACAGAGCAACGACAGTTAGTTCAAGATTAAGTTGAAATTAAGCAAGTTGCAGAACCCACCATTGATGGTCTCGAGCAGCTGCTTGCATTGATGCTGCCACTCGAGCTTGGCAATCCCAGCCTATTTGGAGATGATCTCCAACTCGTGCTGAGTTGCGTCCCGTTCATCCTTGAATCTGCGGGTGTCACGATCAGTATAGCGCGAGCTGGAGCAGTGGGAGCGGCTGGACGACCCCAAGGAATCGATCGTCATGACCGGAGTTGTAGCTGGAGCGGGGGCAGGGTTCCATCGGATGAGTTTGAGAGAACAAAAAAAATTGTCAGGGAAGGAATAAGATCTAAAAGAGTTTGTGAAGAAGCCGACGATCACCACCTCCGACGAGCGCCAGCGCAACTCCCTTCAGCATCGTCGTTGGCCGGACGCCTGTTGCCGCTGTTGGCCATGGAGCTCTTGGAAGTACTAATGCTTGGAGAGGAAGAGCTCGAGTTAGCAGAGGCTTCGGAGGTAGCGGATTTGATGAAAGGCTAGAGGTACACGAGGTCTTTATTTATGGAACTGGCGAAGAGATCGTGGCTGGAGATCGTGGTGCATATCCCAAGAAATTTGGGAAGTGGAGAGACTCTTTCGACCGAACCGTCGTTGAGTCGTTTGGGGTTCATGCTGAGTCGTATTCGACTTGACTGATCAAGATTCGGCTGTGTTGCGGTCGGGTCATTTTTCGGGTCTGACACTTTTATGCTTAGAATTGCCGAATGGGTCATCCGGAAACTACTCCTCAAGATAAGGCAAGACAAATATATAAAAAAGTATAATAAAGATTGACAAAGAGCAAAACTACAGAGCTAATGAGGTATTCGGCCACAAATTGTTTGTTACAATTATACACCCAAGTATTTTGAGATTACATTGGAGGCGTCTGCTATGGTCTTGTTGATATTCTCTAGCAATCTCTGCTCAGCTTCTTAGGTTTTAGACAGAGCAAAGAGCTTTGTCTTAAGCTGCCTTCCTGCATTTAGGGCTACTGAGGCTTCCTGTCGTATTTTCTCCATTGATTCAGGAAGTTCAGTCATCTTCTTCTCATCAGCTTCGATCTCAGTTGTTAAGGATTTTAGCTCGGCCTCCAATGCAGCTTTTCTGGCTTTCTTCAGCTCAAGTGCAGGCTGCAATTTGGTTAGCAACTCTTTATGGTTCTTCATTTGGGCATACAAATCCTTTACAGATTGCTTGGCTGCAGCTTTCCTTTGTTCCAGAGCTGGTTGGGAGGATAAGTTCTTCAAGGCCTGTTTTACTACTACAAAGTGATTATCCAGTTGGGAAACAGGTTCTAGAGAAGACTTGATATCAGCATGAAGATCTTGATTGACAAATTCAAGTGCTTCCCTTAGAAGATCACCATCCCTGACTTGATCTAGAACATCTCTTTGCAGCAAGGAGAGGATTTCATTTAGCTTTGCTTGATTTTCCTCTGATAAAGCTTGGCTGGAAGATTCTTCATCCCCTTTTTCGGCCACCAAATCATCCATAGTAAAGGAATAACTAGGTGATGACACAGTTTCCTCCTAAAAGAAATTCTTGCCGAATTAATAACAATCTATTAGATGAAAACAAAAGGTGGATGTTCTTGCTTACATCATTCCTAGCTTCATGAATGGGGGAAGGAAGCTATTTAGGCTCAAGGAAAGGCTCTTGTATGTCTGGCTGAGGAGAAATTGGATGATTTTTTGGTGACGCTGAAACTTCTGGTTGACGAGAAGATGGTTGGATTCTTGGTGAGGCTGGAATTGAATCATGCTGAGGAGAAGAACTCCCCACAGTTTGGCTCATCAAAGTTTCCTCTGCAACTGAACAAGTAGAGGATAAATGCCAATGAAGAAAATGATTGAGGAAAAAGATGGTGAAAGTTTTACCGGTTGCTAAAACATTGGCAAAATCTGTAATGACCATTGGTGGCTGAGTTCTGGTCTGAAATCATGCAGAGATAAAGATGATCAGAAATGAGGAATGACATTATTTCAGAAAGGAAAGGTTTTTGACCTGAATAAGTAGTTATTTGCTTGTTCTTTTCTTCTTAACAGCTGGAGAAGCAATTAGAGATGGGGCTTTCCTTTTGTCAGAAGCAAGCCTGATGAGAATTGGATCTAGCATAGCCTGTCTAGACATCAGTTGAGCCAGGGTAAGGGATCGACATCCCAAAGCAGAGATTGGGCCTTCAATCTTATAAGTGATAGTCCTAGCAAGTGGGGGAAGTACTATATCCAGCAAAATGACAGAATCATGATCAGCAAGGAGGAGTATGATTAAGAATAGATGTATGAAAGGAAGATGAACATATTACCTCTGAGGTTGGTTGGAAGTCAGGCATTAATTTAAGGCAGAGAGGGTGTACTGGCATGTTGGAGATGTGATCATGAAGTTCTTGCCACAAAAGGGTGAAGCAAAGATGAGCAAATGTTGTTGGCACAAAGGGCTTGGGTGCATAAAATGTTGTGCTGCATTTGTACTCAAAAATCCTTCTTGCTTCTAAAGATTCTTTGATGTCCTCTCTGGTTTGAGAAATTCATGTAGTAATAGCCTTGGGGCACTTGGCCACATCTTAACTGTCTCGCCATCATGTTTGGCTAGCAGTACTCAAAGGTACTCTGAACCTGCCTTCCTCCACAAAATTCTGCTGGCAGGATACAAGGATGAATGAAAGCATTGAAGATTGCTATAGAATGCACATCATTACATCACATTTCAAAACTAAATTCACAAAGAAGGGTCAAATTGTCATTATCTAGATATGGGAACCAAAAAGGGTTGACAAAACCTCTAAAGAAGAGCTCAAAAAATTGGCCAATACTTTTGTTGATAGACACAGTGGAAGCAGCTTCTCCATAGGTTTGAAAACCTTTGGTGCTCTGGGTTTCTCCTTACTTGTAGTTGGTTGAAGGGAAGTGCCGATTGTTTAGGTCGATGGCAACAATCTGATGTATGGATAGTTGCAACCACATTTGGACAAACCACCAAGGGCCATTAACACAGGGGATTTTCTTGCTGGTGTACATCAGATAGGTGGTTTGATGGAGCATATGGTAGACACTTCCTAGAAGGTATTTCTCGAGAAGGATGGGTGTACCAGCTGCCAGGTCCTCAGCCATCACAATGTGGTTCAGGGTTGGCTCATTGTCTTTGCCATAGAAGATAAATCTACATAACCACATATTCAGGAAGGCTCTGTATTCAACAACAGTCAAAGGGCCATCAGACATATAGTTTTGGATAGATCTCTTGTATCCAACTCCTGTTTTCACTCCTGTTTGCCTGGAGGAGCCCTTGTACTTGTATGGATACACATTTCCTGTGACTCTCAGGCCGATTATCATGTACACATCGGCCAAAGTGGGCGACATTGGCCCATGTCCAAAAAGAAAGGCATTCACACCGTTAGACCAAAAATGGCAGGCTACAATCAAGAGATTCTCATTCTTGGGTGTTTTGGCTCGGGACAATTCTAAGCAATGAGAAATACAAAGGTTGTCCCAGTTTTTGTTCTTGGGGCTGTCGTCATCAAGTATCCTTTTATACCAAATGCTCCAGCCTGCAATTGGGGGCAAAGGTCAGTTCTTGAAAGTGTCCTGCCACTCATGGGGCTTCGTCAGTGATGTCTTGAAGGGAATCCTCTGGGATTCAGCTGCAATAAACTTAGAAGGATCGGAAATCCCTACGGGCCCGAGGAGATAAGATGTTGATTGGTCCTTGACAGGAATCAAGATTTCGCAGCCAAAGCCTAACAAAATAAAAAGGGGGCAAAAGAGAAACTTGAGATGGGATTCGAGAAAAATGATACCGAATGAGCTTGAGGAGAATAGGGTTTACCTGAAGAGCTTGGTCTTGATTCGCCATTTGAAGGTTGAAGCCTGAAAAGTTGATGAGCTAGGGTTTGGATCTGGCCGAAAGCTCCAACGGTTTGAAGGAGGAAAGAACAAGTGTTGAACAGATTCGGCCTGGAAACGTTGAGTATTTATGGTCAATTCCGGAATAAATCACCTTTCATCCCGTAATTGAAGAGGCATATGTTAACACCAAAAATTGGTACAGGAAAGAGACTGACATCTGGGCCGAATTTTGGCGAAGAGTACCATTCGGCGAAGTTTTTTCTCAAAAGCGTTCGGCGAGAAGGACTTTTCCACAGGTGGAAGAGAAAAGCATTCAGGAATGCATGATGACATGGATTGAATATAAATAAAGAGATGAATTGATGACGAGTATGAAACGGACATGACGCCATGGTATTAATTTTAGACAATAAATGTTGTAATCGTGGTCGACTAGGAGTCGTGTTAGAGCCAGGGTATAAATATAAACCCTTAGTGTTTGTAATAGGGATCGAACAATTTCACGACAAAGCGGCCCTGTGCCAACTTTCGAGTCCTTTTAGTCGAGTCGTCGAGTTCTTCGAGAGGGGCCATTGATCCGTCGACCTCCGTAAGTACCGGTAACCTTGTATCATGTCTAGTATCATGCGGTGGATTTAGACTGTGATGCAAGTAGTCTTGTTACCATGCTAAGTATCATGCGGTAGAATCAAGCTTGGTTCAAGAAGATTTCCTTGTTGGATCATGAGTCATGCGGTACGCTAAGATCTAGCTTGGATTTCGCAAAATCTAATAGATTCATTAAGTTACTGCCTGGTATGGCTGTAGCAGAGATGTTGCCAGCCATTCGGGAGGAGCTATTCGGGATGGAATTCGATGACCTTGGCCAATTGTCACACCAGTTGTCATTGATGAGCAATCAAGCATATGGATTCAAGAAAGACTCCAGATTTGTCAAGCACAATGATATAGCTGACATCTACAATCAATTCCTCCAAAAGGCAGATCAAGGAAGTGAGTATGATGATGAAGAGGAAATAGCTGCAGTAGAAATTGTGTGGGGCAAGGAGCCGTTGACAGCGAATCAGAGGTGGATCAAACAAGCTAAAGGCACCTATTACTTTGATGTAACCAAGGCAGATAAGCTATTTGATTTCCTCGTGAAAGAAGGCCGGGTCAAGTTGCCAAAGGGGCATTCTATGCTTCAGCCTGATGGAGTGAAAGATAAAAATACTATGGATTTCATGATAGGAATTCTCATTCCATCAATGAATGCAGGGTCTTTAGGATGAGGATTCAGAAAGCCATCCAAGAAGGGCATCTGAAGTTCGATAACAAGATGAAATTGGATGGTAATCCTTTCCCTCAGAACATGATTGGGTTCTCAGTTAACATGGTAAATGCTGTTGAGAAGGGAAAGGTCAAAGTTCTGACCTCAGAAAAAGCAAAGCAGGATGGCTTAGTTGATCCCAGTCGACAAGTCACATTTGAGCAGATTAACAAGAAAGTAAAATCGAAGTGGGTGAATCCTCTAAACCTAGAGTGACTTCGCGCATACTCCTCAATAAATGGCAGCGTCAGCAAGAAAAGGAACGCTACAAGAAGCACAAGTATGAAGAGGAGAAGCAGAGATATGAAGAAGAAGAATACATGCGAGAGCAAGAGCGTGCACATTTGGGATGTTCCTTCTTCAGACACTGTTTGAACGAGGGTTTGAAGCTTCCCACACAGAATAACTGTCCCGAATGCAGCGACAGGTATACCGAATACAGGCAAGATACTCACAATCGCCGATCCGTCCATGAAAGAATTGGAAGGGTGCGTCCTAGTGATGGTCGGCGCCTAAAAATAAATGAGATTGATGATCAACCGAGGAAAAGATATGCTGATCGCAGGTGGGTTGATCATGAGGAGGAAGAAGATCACGCGTATGTCTGGCAAAAGGGACAGTGGTGCCCGCCTGGTTTAAGGAGAAGCCAGAAGAGAAGGGTGCAGCACTTAAGTTAGGACCATGTGTGGTTCGAGGACCGGTGTATGGTCGCTTCCTTGTGTGATGAGTGATTGACAACGTTGTGTGGACGACTCTTGGCTAGGTATTGCGAGGTGCGGGTTGCGGCTTGACGGGTGTTGGTGCGGGTGAAGAACAAGCGCGAAAGGTCGTCGCGGTGAGGCCTCCGGATGTGGAGAAGACAAGTAGGCTTCGTTCGAGGGACCCGGTGGCCAGCGGGGTTAAGTGCGGGCCGCATGGTGGCATGAACAGCAAGATGAAGTCATGGACGGTTTCTTGGTTGAGCTTCAAAGCCAAGGTCGAGCCGGGACTACGTGGGAGCCGAGTCATGAGTGGAGATTGGCGGAGGCTACATCGAGTTCGCGGGGTTTCCGGTGGTTCCCCAGAAAACCACTGGGTTCCTTGGTTGATCCACAAAGCCAAGACCGAAGAACCAAAGATGGTGCTGCAGCAGCGCCAGACCGGTCTGACCGGTGGGGAGCACCGGTCTGACCGGTGTGCGACGATGCAGTCTGGAGACTTCGAAGCAGAGGACACGCGTCGGGATTGCATGGCTTGCGTCGAGGCTACGCAGGGTGCGGTCGCCGGGCATCCGTCCGATGGTGAAGGCATGAAGACTTCCAAATCCGCCCTTGAGGGGCTTGTATCCCTAGTTAGTAGGAAAGGGCCGTTTAGACTTTCGGTTGCCTCCATATAACCCAAGAGGTGAGAGGATGGCAGCCAACTCTTGGAACCCTAGCTCATTTGTTTTCCTATTTTCCTTCCTATTTTCCTTAGGTTTTCTACAGGACTAGCAAGAGAGCTTCATGGAGAGATCTTGTTGAGAGGGATGGATGATCGGGCAGCTTACTAGACCTTGTATGAACCTTTGTTTCATGTATAGATGATTCGGCGTGGTTCCTCAAGGTTTGGATGTGTTTTCCCCGGTTGTTCTTGGTGGTGATTTTCGGAGCCCTCTCTTGGTGATTTCTTTGGGTTGTTTTCGGGACCTCTCTCTTGGGGATTTGATGGGGGAAATTTGTGGGAACCCTTCGTGGTTCTTTGGGCTGTGATTCCCCTTCCAAATCCGTGAGTAAAGGTGCTCGATTTTGGGGTTTCTTGAGTTCTTGGGTTGGAAGTGCTCTTGGCGGGATTTCCTTGATTCCTCCTTTTTGGACGAGTTTTGGTGGGATTAAACTTGGCTATGGACTCCTCATGAGGTGTTCCTAATATCCCCAAAGTCTTGTTCAAGTCCGTGGAGCGATTCGGGAGATCGAGGTTTGGATTTGGGGGAGTTGACCCGAGGGTGCTTGTTCATCCCGAGATGCCCGTGCTACACCGGTCCGACCGATGCTCACGGCCGGTCGACCGGTGCAACCCTCGGTGGGTTTTTGCTCGGGTGAACGTCTTGGTGTGTTCGCCGTTGTCTCGTGTTGCTTCTTTGTTTCGAGTTTGGGTCAATTTGGTGGTCGGTTGGCTTTGTTTGGTGCTTTGGGGGCTTTCGGCCGTGACCGGTCCGACCGTGTGTCTCACCGGTCCGGCGGGTGTGGAGCCACTTAGTGAAAGTTGCTCAATTTCACCAGCAGGGACCGGCTCCGACCGGTAGTGCTCACTGTTCTGACCGGTGTGGGTCTGTAGACTCGAGGTTTGGTGTTCCGCTGCGTTCTCGGGTCGGGAGGTCGTGTGTTGGTTCCTAGGTCCAGTGGCACTCCAGTGGCTATGTGGGCTTTACCAACTTGTGTAGTGAGTTGGAGAAGTGTGTTGGAAGCCGCGTTCATCTTGTTGGAGTTTCCATCTCCTTCGAGAAGAATTTTTATCGACTCCCATTCACTCCCCCCCCCCCTCTACGGTTCGTCGTATCGATCCTTCAAGTGGTATCAGAGCCGGTTCGGGTCTTTATTGACTCTGACCAGTCTAAGATCCAAGGATGGCGTACCAGGAACGGGGTTCGGGTCTTCCACACTTCGATGGCAAGAACTACCAGATGTGGAGCAAGCGGATGGGTGCGTTCCTCCGCGGAAAGGGTCAGATCCTTTGGGGTGTCACGGTGGACACAAACTATGTCCAGCCGATGGATGTCCTCGCTCCAGGATCGAGGGACAGATTCGACGCCAACAATAAGGCGGTCGACTACTTGTTTCGTGCTTTGTGTCAGCCTGAGTTCGATCGGGTGCACACCGAGCACTTGGCTTCTAGAATTTGGACGGTGCTGAAGGAGGCTCATGTTGGGAATGCCCAGGTTCGGGCACGGATGTATGCGACCTACCGAGAGAGTACGAGAACTTCACTCATCTCCCCGGTGAGTCCATCGATGCCTTGTTTCAGAGGTTCAGGGTGGTTGTGAACAACATGAGGGCCAATGTCGACGTGCTCCCGTACGATGATCATGATAGAGCGGTCAAGCTCTTACACTCTTTGGATCGTATGATTTGGGGCGGAAAGTTCGAGGCCATTGTGGAGTCGGAGAAGTATGACACTCTGACGGTGAATGAGCTGTTCTCGAAGCTCAAGTCAGCTGATGTGAATAGGGGCATGACTGCCAAGCTCGAAGGACCGACTGATTCCCATAGTCTTGCCTTCGTTGGTGGTTCGAAAGGAAAGGCTAACACTAACCCATCCACCAGGATGTTCTCTTTTTCCTCTTTGATGTCTATGCCAGATGAGGACTTCGACATGCTTGGAGAGGACGAGCTGGTGCTCCTGACGAGGCGGTTCGAGAGGCTGCACAAGAACCGGGTGAACATGAGGAGGAACACGAGGACATGCTTCAAGTGCGGCAAGACTGGACACTATTTTGCCGAGTGTCCGAAGGTGAACAACCACGACAAGCACAAGTTCATGGACAAGACGAAGAAGTCCAAGAAGAAGGATCATGAACATGGGAAGAAGGCTTGGTCTCGAAAGAAGATGAAGAGATCGAGCGACATCGAGTCCGATTCCGAGGACACGTCTTCAAGCTCGAGTGATGAAGACGAAGAGGATGACAAGAAGAAGAAGAAGAAGAAGAAGAAGAAGAAGAAGAAGAAGAAGAAGAAGAAGAAGAAGAAGAAGAAGAAGAAGAAGAAGAAGAAGAAGAAGAAGAAGAAGAAGAAGAAGAAGAAGAAGAAGAAGAAGAAGAACCTCGGCAAGTACCTCAACGGCCTTTGTGTGATGGGCATAAGCCTCAAGGACGACTTCGCGGCAAGGCTCACGGTTCGAGCGAGCAAGAGAAGCCGAGAAGGACGCCTCGGACTTGTGTGATGAGCTCTCTTCTTTGCGCAAGGAGAATGAGGAGTTGGTTGACTTGCTTGATAACCGCGATCACATGCTTAGAGAGGCTAAGAAGCTTGGCAAGGAGCTTAGATCTTTGCTCGAGAATGCTAGGACTAGAGTGGCTGAGCTAGAAACACAGGTTCTTGATAGCAAGCTTGAAATTGATTCTCTTAAGGCTAGCCCTGTTGTTTCTGATGAGAACGATTGTCTTTGATTGCTCGCTTTCTGGGCCGACTTGGTCGATCTTAGGGAGAAGTATGCCTCCAAGTGTGAGGAACTAGATGTGCTTAGGGTTGAGTTGGCCGAGCTACAATCTAGACCTACATTGCTTGGTGCTTGCACTTCTTGCCCTAGTTTGCATGAGAAAATTGCTGAGCTCCATTCTCGCATTGTTTCGCTTGAGGCTGATTTGAAAGTGCCTATTCCTACTTCTTGCTCTACATGTGAGTTGCATGCTATGAAGAATTTGGATCTTGCAAAATGTGTTGGTCGCTTGCAAGATGAGAATGATAAGTTGCGTGAAGCGCTGAGTTGGTTGTCGAGTCAAGAACCTCAGCTTGGTATGATGATTGCTAGCTGTAAGCGCTTTGACGGTTGGGCTTTGGGATTGGGTAAGGTTGGTGAGGGCGGTGGTGAGAGAGAAAGGAAATTTGGGAATGTTTCGGTTCCACCACAACCCATACCCAAAGACAAGTTTGCTTCCAAGCTAAACCAACCAAGTGACCGAGTGAGAAGGAAAGTGAAAAGCCTAGTGAGAAACCAAGTGAGAAGCCTTGTGAAGAGCCTCATCCCAAGCCTAAGCCCAGATCAATCCGTTTCCATTGTGAGTTTTGTGGAAAGGATGGTCACAAGAGAGCGTTTTGCTTCAAGAGGAAGCGTGAGGAGAGAATGACGAAGGATTGGGCCAACAAGGACAAGTACCGGCCTTCCGATGGTGTACTTGAGCCTCGTGTGCGGTTGCCCGGGGCCAAGGCGAGTGTGAGGATAGTTTGGGCTTGGGGAGAGCGGAAGGGTCTTTGGAGGTGCTGCTGCCCAGGCTACAACGGTCAGACCGGTGTGGGGCACCGGTCGAGCCGGTGCGAGCCCGGACGAGCGAAGTTTGGGTTTCGTGCTCGTACGGGTGCGAGGGTTGTTTCTGGAGGTCATGGTTCTGGTGGTTGGTCTAGAAAGTTTGCAGGAGGTCAGTTTGCTAGGCATTCTCCCCCTCGAGCTCACTACGGGGATGGGAGGAGTCATGGCTTTGAGAAGGAGAGGAGGGATGGTCCACGAGCTTTCTTTCGTGGTTTTGGTCCTCCTCCAGGTAGAGAGGTTTGGTTACCTCATGGTGGTTACCGTGGTGGTGTTCGTGGAGGTAGCTTTGGTAGGAAAGATGATTTGGTTTGTGCTAACCCCACTTTCGAGCAAATGGCTAGGCACTGGTTTTACACATTTGGAACTAACCCCAGTGTTGAGTCGTTTGCTCGCTCTCGCTCTTGGTTTTGAGTTGCAGGTGGATGGCCCGGAGAACATTTGGTTGATATCGGGGGTGGTTCTTCGGCTTCATATCCCGGTGGTGACATGTAGGTGCATCACTTTCGGGGATGGTGGACAAGGATGAGTGAATTGTGAAGAAATGATAAAGGTAAGTGTATTTGTGACCTTCGAGTGTGTGGCCTTGGTCAAGCCACTTCGTTTGTTTTGCTCCTTCTCTATCTCATGTGTGTAGGGTGAGCTTTGTACGCTCTTTGGCCCTAGTGCATGTGTTTAGGGGGAGCTTGTGAGTTTTGTGCTCTTTTGTTCATTTGCCGGTGGTGTCGAGCCCTTTTTGCCTCCCCTCGAGGAGCCGGTCGTTTGTGAGCTTGGAGTGTGGGAGCTCCTTTGTAGCATATGTATAGTTTCCTTTGTGCATTTCTTGCATTTGGCATGGCATATGTAACATGATGTATAGGCATCCTTGTATCTTAGATTGCATGCTTTTTTTATCATATGCATTGGTTAGGAAAAGCTTCTCTCATATACATTATTCACCATGGAATGAGATATATGTCTTTGTGAGCATGTTTGGTATGCTATGGTTAGTTTGGCTTAGCTCTTGATGATCTTGATGAATAATCCATGGTTGATGGCTATGTTTTTGAAAATGTCACATCTATGCGCTCTCATGTGTAAATGCCTTTACATGATCTTGACATGTTTTAGTGGCTTGTCTATGCTTAATTTGTGGTTGGATAGCTAGTTTATTGATCATATGGGGCCAAAGGCTCATTTGCCATCATGAATGTTTAGCCCTCTTGATTTATCTTGTGGAGGAGCATAAGTTCCTTTTTGTCGCAAAGACATTTCATGTACCAATTATAAATCTGCAAACGAAATGAAAAATGCTTGGAAAATATGCTGCCATGTCATATGTGCTGAATTTAATTTGCTTTGGGTGCTAAACCGTTGCATGATGCCTACCAATGAGAAGTCTCATACATAGAAGTAGGCACATGGCTCGGTGGCTTTGACATGACATCAGGTGCTTGTGGGTGTTTGTGATGGTCTTTTGATTAGAATGGCTGTCCTAGCATGAAGTTTGTGTAGATTTGCCATTTTGATATGATTTGATCATGTTTAGGACTTTACTCATGAGAGGCATGTTTTTCGCAAAATTGGCCAAATCTATCTTAGCTTCGTCCAATGGTTGTGAAACTTGGTGATCATGTAGTTGAGATCGATACGAAGCTGTAGAGTATCTAACTTGCTCATTTGGACATGTGTAGCATTCTTTGTTGAATTTTGTCTATTTGAGAAGCTCTAGGTTGAATATTTTGCATTTTTGGCTTGATTCATGCATTGCCAACAAGGGTGAGAAGTTTGAGCTTGAAAAGGCTTGTTGGACGCATTTAGAAGGTTTTCAGGTGGTTTTGAGCCATTTCTGGGCTCTGTTGTGCACCGGTCTGACCGGTGAAGAGCACCGGTCTGACTGGTGTGAGTGCTGGACCTGTACACATGTTAGGCACCGGTCTGACTGGTGGCGATGACTCGTCTGACCGGTGTGAGCTGAAGTTGCTGCAGCAGCCCTGTTTTCAGCTGGTTTGCATGCATTCATCCAAGGGGTGGTGCATTGGTTCAGAGGGAGCTTGCATGTGTGCAGGGGGAGCTCTTTGTGGTTGTTCGAGCTTTGGTTCGGTGGTTTGCGCTCTTTGCTTGAACTTTGCTTTGTCTCGGATGTGTCGAGCCGTTGCCCTTGCCTAAGGGGTCTGAGACCTGTCTTCTTCAAGTGATCTTGTTCTTTGCCTTTGTTTGGCTTTCGATCGCTTGTTGGAGTTTCTTTTCTTTTTCTTTTCTCTCTTGTTACTTTCGTGTGGGTGTTGTCAATGCACTCATCAAGGGGGAGATTGAGGACCATGTGTGGTTCGAGGACCGGTGGATGGTTGCTTCCTTGTGTGATGAGTGATTGACAATGTTGTGTGGACTGACTCTTGGCTAAGTATTGCAGGTGCTGGTTGCGGCTTGACCGGTGTTGGTGCAGGTGAGAACAAGCACGAAAGGTCGTCGCCGGTGAGGCCTCCAGGTGTGGAGAAGACAAGTAGGCTTCATTCGAGGGACCCGGTGGCCAGCGGGGTTAAGTGCGGGCCGCATGGTGGCATGAATAGCAAGATGAAGTCATGGACGGTTTCTTGGTTGAGCCTCAAAACCAAGGTCGAGCCGGGACTACGTGGGAGCCGAGTCATGAGTGAAGATTGGTGGAGGCAACATCGAGTTCGCGGGGTTTCCGGTGGTTCACCAAAAAACCACTGGGTTCCTTGGTTGATCCACAAAGCCAAGACCGAAGAACCGAAGACGGTCTTTGCGAGCGAGCGCCGGACCGGTCCCGACCGGTGGGTACGGTCGGCCGGTGGGGAGCACCGATCTGACCGGTGTGCGACGACGCAGTTCGGAGACTTCGAAGCGGAGGACACGCGTCGGGATCACAAGGCTTGCGTCGAGGCTACGCAGGGTGCGGTCGCCGGGCATCCGTCCAATGGTGAAGGCATGAAGACTTCCAAATCCGCCCTTGAGGGGCTTGTATCCCTAGTTAGTAGGAAAGGGCATTTTAGACATTCGGTTGCCTCCATATAACCCAAGAGGTGAGAGGATGGCAGCCAACTCTTGGAACCCTAGCTCATTTGTTTTCCTATTTTCCTTCTTATTTTCCTTAGGTTTTCTATAAGACTAGCAAGAGAGCTTCATGGAGAGATCTTGTTGAGAGGGATGGATGATCGGGCGGCTTGCTAGACCTTGTATGAACCTTTGTTTCATGAATAGATGATTCGGCGTGGTTCCTCAAGGTTTGGATGTGTTTTCCCCGGTTGTTCTTGGTGGTGATTTTCGGAGCCCTCTCTTGGTGATTTCTTTGGGTTGTTTTCGGGACCTCTCTCTTGGGGGTTTGATGGGGGAAATTTGTGGGAACCCTTCGTGGTTCTTTGGGCTGTGATTCCCCTTCCAAATCCGTGAGTAAAGGTGCTCGATTTTGGGGTTTCTTGAGTTCTTGGGTTGGAAGTTCTCTTGGCGGGATTTCCTTGATTCCTCCTTTTTGGACGAGTTTTGGTGGGATTAAACTTGTCTATGGACTCCCCATGAAGTGTTCCTAATATCCCCAAAGTCTTGTTCAAGTCCGTGGAGAGATTCGGGAGATCAAGATTTGGATTTGGGGGAGTTGACCGCGCGGTGTTGTTCATCCCGACTCGCCCGAGCTACACCCCGTCCGTCCGGTCCTCATGACCCGGTCCGACCGCGGTGCAACCCCCGATGGGTTTTTGCTCGGGTGAACGTCCGGGTGTGTTCGCTGTTGTCTGTGTTGCTTTCGTCGTTTCGAGTTTGGGTCGGTTGGTGGTCGGTTGGCCTGTTTCTTGCTTTGGGGGCTTTCGAGCCGTGACCGGTCCGACCGGTGTGCCTCACCGGTCTGACCGGTGTGGAGCCACTTAGTGAAAGTTGCTCAGTTTCACCAGCAGGGACCGGTCCGACCGGTGGTGCTCACCGGTCTGACCGGTGTGGGTCTGTAGACTCGAGGTTTGGTGTTCCGCTGCGTTATCTGGTCGAAAGGTTGTGTGTTGGTTCCTAGGTCCAGTGGCACTCCAGTGGCTACGTGGGCTTGACCAACTTGGGTAGTGAGTTGGAGAAGTGTGTTGGAAGCCACGTTCATCTTGTTGGAGTTTCCATCTCCTTTGAGAAGAATTTTTATCGGCTCCCATTCACTCCCCCCTCTCTGGTTCGCCGTATCAGTCCTTCATTAAGGAATCAGGAATGGAAGCAGGCGGGAATGAAGGAATAGGAATGTTGCATTCATGCCGGTGCATTGTTTTTGGGTGTTTGGATTCAAATCCTGGTTTGAATTCAAATTGGTTTGCTTGTTTAGAAAGAGAATAGGATTTCGAAAAAAAAAAGAAGAAGAAAGGCGACCGGCCTCCCGCCCCGGCTTTCCCCGGCCCGGCTTTCGCCGCGGCCCCGGCACCGCGAAGCCCACCGGCGGCCCCTCGGCTCCTTCCCCGCGTCCGCTCGTCGCCCGTGCCCGGCCCGGCCTCGCTCTCGCGTGCGCGGCGGCCCGGCCTAGATTTCCCCGGCCCGGTGCGGCCCGCTTGCCACCGTCCTCGCGAGCGGCGCCTCCCCGTCGGCCCGACGGGTGGGGGCCACCCGTCATCCGCTTCCTCGCGCCCCCGCCGCGCCTTGCGACCGAGCCGGGGGTCGAGCTCGGGTTGGACCCCCGAATCGGCGTCCGTGTCGCCCCCCCCCCCCCCCCCCGCGTGGGCCTGCGTGCCGGGCGACCCCCTCGCCCTATTTAAGGCGCCGCCGGTCCCCGCGTTGCCCTATCCCGAGCACCGAGCCGCCGCCTCCTAACCCTAGCCGGCCGCCACCAAGAGCCCGTCGCGCCGTCGCTCGTCCGTCGCCCTGTCCGCCGTTGGGGAGCCTGCCTGTCAAACCGCGTGAAGGTGAGGAGCACGCCAGTTGTTTTAGCGCGCGTTTCCTTGCGTCCCAGCGCTTCCTCGGCTTCATCGGAGCTCCGCCACCGCGGTAGCTCGCCGCGTGTCGTCGCCCCTCGCCGTCGCCGCCCAGGAAGGTTACCTCGGTGTTCGCCGGGCGCTCGCCGTCGTCCCGTGCCACCCCCGCAGCAATCGGTGCACCCCGGCATCGTGTGGCGTTTGCGCCGCCGCTCGCCGGCGTTGTGCCGCCGCACCTGCCCCGCCGCCGGCCGATTCCCCCCGTCGGCGGCCGCCGCCGCTTGAGACCGTGGCCGCCGGATCCTTGATCCACGGCCTAGATCGGTTCGACCCCCGGAGTCAAACTAGTCAATACCGGTCAACCACCCTTATCCGCCGCATTAGATCTCCACCGTCCGATGGTGATCCTGTGGTTCAGATCCACCTCTTAATGTTAGCCGCGAGCTTTTGGAAATAAAACCCTGAGTTTCTTCAGATTTACAACCCGGTCCTCCCACCTTAAGAAACCTTTACGTATAGGTCCTGTTTTCTTCATTTTAGCCCGAAAACTTAAAGTTCTTTTCTGATTAGTCCTAAAATTTGTTTTAGCCATAACTTAGTCGTTTTAGCTCCGTTTTTAGCGTTTTTTATGTCCATGCGATCATCCGAATGAGTAGGAGGACTTTTGCTCCCGTTTAGTTCCGTTAGTACTTGTTTGGTGATTGTTTCTTATTTTATTCCATTGTATGCTTCTATGTGAATGATGTGGCGCGTAGAAGACGGTTCGTTCGTGGAATACGTCGGAGTTGAAGATTTCCAAGGTCTTGAGCAGCAGCACACGTTGGTAGAAGGCAAATCCTTGCTGCATTCCCGTTGATCCTATTACAACATGCATTTTAAGTACACCGTTATTTATTATTGCTTTGCATTAAATTGATGGGTCCCCTATTAAGGTTTGACTAGTTTTGTTTATCCTATACCTTGATCAACCTGGGTTTATGTTTATGTTCGGTAGACCATGCTTAGTTGCTCAACTTGGGTTTATGGTGGTTTTGATGAACAACAATGTTAATCTTGCTTTTTTATGCTGTGTCTTTCATTAAGCAGATCACCTGTGTTAATCGGAACATGGAGAACCACCCAGGAAAACAGTGCTACCACAAGACATATGGCTCTGTCTTGGCTTATTAATTAGTGAACTAGGTGTTAGGTATGCTTTAACTGATAAGGGTTGGGGGCTGGTGGGTAGTGGCATATGGACCTGCTCGGGCATAGGTGTGAGCTTAGCTAAGACACGGTACTCGTCCGGAAGCTTTATACGTTGCACTGACCAAGTAACCTAGCGGGCAGCCTTCATCTGGGGATCTTTGTAACGGCCTCGTAGCGTCCCTATGCAATCACACCTCGGTAGTGTGGTATGGTGCCCGATCAGCATCGCTTGGTTTGGTCTAAAGTTCTTCGGAACTTTTACGCGACTTGTGGGTAAAGATGTACAACGTCTGCAGAGTGTAAAACTAACTAGTTAGCCGTGCCCACGGTCAAGGGCAGCCTGGACCCTCACATGAGTAAACTATGGAAGATGGATTAAACTTGTTGCATTTACTTTCGTTCATGATGATGATGCTTATGTTAATCTCTGGGTTGGTATAAACTTACATTTGCTAGTAATTCAGCTTCCTTAATAAAATTTGTCCAACTAAAATGCTAATCTGCTATGCAACCACAAGCTTCCACCATAAAGCCTTTGCATGTTGTTATAGATCTTTTCCCTTGTTGAGTACGACATGTGCTCATGCTTTGCTGCTCAGACGGACGCTTTGAAGACTTTCCTGGAGAGTTCGGTGGTTTCTAGGCGAGCATGCCACCAGTCATTTGCCTGTGGAGACGTCCTTTACCGCTGCTAATACTCGCTTATGTTACGATTTTGAGACATTCGGTCATGTAATAAAGTTTTAATACTCTCTTTACGCCTTTACATTGTGTTTTGGTATACACTGAGTCAACGCATGTGTGAAACTTGATCCTGGCGCACATGTGTTCTATGCATTCGGGTTTGCCCTTAAATCTAGGTGTGACAAAGTGGTATCACAGCCGTGTTGATTGTAGGACGTTAGCCTAGTTAGAAACTGGTTGAACTTAAGGACTATAATCATCTAGAAGCCATGCTTACTCCGTGCTATGCTTTAATTCCATTCTTAATATACCTATCCTTGATCTTACCCCCATCCTTGGTATTCTACATGGTATGTATCTTATCTTGGTCAATCTTTTCATTCTATGTTACCTTGTTCTTGCTTTAGGAAATCTTTAGCATCTATTCTATGCTCTCTAACCTTTCCCTACCTTTACCCTACCTGTGTTCACAGTGTTCTCAGTTATCTAATGACCCTATCGTGTTCAAGCTGAAGATCTTCCTTAGGATCTAGGTTCTTTAGGCTTTATCCTTATGAAGTCACTAGTCACGATCGACGATTAGGTGTGCTTAGTTTAGTGGTGTATTTCAATGCTTGATCTTGTGTTAATGCTTGATTTGGATCTTTGATTGAGTGCAGTGTGTTGTGGGTTGATAACCACAATGACATTGGTTTAGTTTAAGTTTGCTTAGTTGGGGTTAATCTTTGTCTCAACCATCCTTTTATCTTGCACACTCCTAATCCTTTATTAAATCTTTACTCAAATACTTTGGAATCCATCTTGCTGCAAATCTGTTCTTGTCAACTTTCGACACAGCAGTAGTGTTTTGTGTATATCTCGAGCTACAGAGCTCCAATTGATGTAAAACCAGTTGGGTTACTTCACAAATTTCTTAACCAATTTTCTGTCAAAACTTCAGCCCCATCCAATACATATTCTGGGATCTATGCATGAGACATGGGAGTGGTCAGAATCTGTAAAACTCTGTTGACACATCGACTTCATTATTTTATATCTTGGGCTATAGACCTCCATTTGAGGCAAATCCAGTTGGGGAAGTTCAGAAATTTCGTGGCAAATTCAGCAATTTTGATCACATAATCAGAGAGGGATGCTCGAAACTTTGGAGTTACCTGAATCTGTTAGCACAGCTGGTATACCTGACTTGTTTATTTTATATCTGAAGTTATAGAGCTCCGATCGAGGTGATTCCAGTTGGGCTAGTTCCATAATTCCATTATGTTTTATTGTTCAAAAGCACATAATATTTGGTTATCCATGTTGAGAGTTATACCTGAATGTTTGGAGTTGACAGAATCCGTCTTAAAGCTGAAGTCTGCGCCGCTTAATCTTTTGAGCTTTTCTCTTTGTGCAATCATCTAAGTCAATGTTCCAAACACTCGGATGGTGAACACCAGGTCCGGGTCGGTGTTGATCAACCTCCGGTGACACGCCAAGGACGAGGCGGCGGCTCGGGCAAGGTGCACAGCAACCACCAATGGATCCGGCCATGCAACAGTTCTTCCAGAATCAGCTACAACTCTTGGAGAACCTGACCAACACTGTGGCCAACATGCAGGCCCAAGCCAACAACCCACCTCAGCCACCACCACAGCAGCCGGCGCCCATGAACAAGCACAGGGAGTTCATGAGCCATCGTCCGCCAGTTTTCACCCATGCTGCTGATCCGCTTGATGCTGATGATTGGCTGAAGACTGTGGGCAAGATGCTCACCACAGCTCAATGCGAAGATAGAGAGAAGGTCCTATTTGCTGCAGGACGACTCCAAGGTTAAGCAGGAGCATGGTGGGATGCTTACACTACCGCTCATGCTACTCCAAACGCCATCACCTGGTAGGAGTTCACTGAGAGCTTCAGGAACCATCACATTCATGCAGGGTTGATGAGGCTGAAGAAGAAGGAGTTCCTCTCTCTCCAACAGGGGGGAATGTCAGTGACAGAGTACCGGGACAGGTTCATCGAGCTGTCTCGCTATGCACCAGAGGAGGTGGCAGATGACCCGAAGAAGCAGGAGCGCTTCATGGAGGGATTGGCTGGACCGCTTCGGTATCAGCTGACATCTCACACCTTTCCGTCTTACCAGCACCTGTTAGACAAGGCCATCACCCTGGAGGGCATGCGCATGGAATTGGGAAATCTGAAGAGGAAGGCCACTACTTATGCGCAGTTTGGGAGCAGCACTCGTCCCCGTTTCATTCCACCGCAGTGAACAACACCCCATGTTGAAGGTTCAGGTGGTAACTCTGGGCAAAAACAGTTTCAGCGGAACAATCAACCTTTCAAGCACCCCATTCAAGAGTTGCAGCATTCCACTCCACAGACTCCACGCCCCAATGACCAGCATACTAGTCAGAACACCCCAGCAGGAACCCTAGTGAGACCAAGTGCACCAAGTACTCCTGTTGGTAATACATGCTTTAAGTGTGGAGAGACCGGTCACTATGCTAACAACTGTCCTCAGAGGAGCGTCCCGAATACCCCAGTGCAGAGTCAGCAGATGAGGAATGGAAACCAGACCCCGCAAAGCGCTAAGGGACAGCAGAGCTCCGCTCGTGGTAGGCTGAACCACATAAATGCAACGACCGTGTTGGGTATGTTCTCTATCAACATTGTTTTCACATCAGTTCTACCATGTCGTTCTCGAAATCTTTCTTTATCCTTCCGAATGTCGAGGACAAGATTCCTTTTAAGGGGGGTAGATTTGTCACACCCTGAAATTTCCAATTTCAGAACGTGAATAGGAAGAAAAACTTAAACAACGATTTAGTCTAAATTTTAAAATTTTGCCCAACATTTATTTTTATTTAAAGGAAATATAGTATAGGAAAAATCCTTTGTTTGATTTTCTAAATTAAATAAAAGTTATGTGTGTTGCATTCATGCCGGTGCATTGTTTTTGGGTGTTTCGATTCAAATCCTGGTTTGAATTCAAATTGGTTTGCTTGTTTAGAAAGGGAATAGGATTTCAAAAAAAGAAAGAAGAAAGGCGGCCGGCCTCCCGGCCCGGCTTTCCCGGCCCGGCTTTCGCCGCGGCCCAGCACCGCGAAGCCCGCCGGCAGCCCCTCAGCTCCTTCCCGCGTCCGCTCGTCGCCCGCGCCCGGCCCGGCCTCGCTCGCGCGCGCACGGGCCCAACTAGATTTCCCGGCCCGGCGCGGCCCACCTGCCACCATCCCCGCGAGCGCCACCTTTTGTTGCCGACGGGCGGGGGCCACCCATCATCCGCATCCTCGCGCCCCCGCCGCGCCTTGCGACCGAGCCGGGGTCAAGCTCGGGTTGGACCCCGACTCGCCCGTGCCCCCCCCCCCCCCCCCGCGTGGGCCCGCGTGCCGGGGCGACCCCCTCGCCCTATTTAAGGCGCCGCCGGTCCCCGCGTCGCCCTATCCCGAGCACCGAGCCGCCTCCTCCTAACCCTAGCCGGCCGCCGCAAAGAGCCCGCCGCGTCGTCGCTCGTCCGTCGCCTGTCCGCCGTTGGGGAGCCCGCCAGTCAAACCGCATGAAGGTGAGGAGCACGCCGGTTGTTTTAGCGCGCGTTTCCTTGCGTCCCAGCGCTTCCTCGGCTTCACTGGAGCTCCACCACCGCGTTAGCTCGCCGCGTGCCGTCGCCCCTCGCCGTCGCCGCCCGGGAAGGTTACCTCGGTGTTCCCCAGGCGCTCGCCGTCGTCCCCGTGCCACCCCCGCAACAATCGGTGCACCCCGGCGCCGTGTGGCGTTTGCGCCGCCGCACGCCGGCGTTGCGCCACCGCACCCGCCCCGCCGCCGGCCGCTTCCCCCGTCGCTGGCCGCCTGCTTGAGACCGTGGCCGCCCGATCCTTGATCCACGGCCCAGATCGGTTTGACCCCCGGAGTCAAACTAGTCAATACCGGTCAACCACCCTTATCCGCCGCATTAGATCTCCACCGTCCGATCGTGATCCTGTGGTTCAGATCCACCTCTTAACATTAGCCGCGCGCTTTTGCAAATAAAACCCTGAGTTTCTTCAGATTTACAACCCGGTCCTCCCACCTTAAGAAATCTTTACGTATAGGTCCTGTTTTCTTCAGTTTAGCCCGAAAACTTAAAATTCTTTACAGATTAGTCCTAAAATTTGTTTTAGCCATAACTTAGTCGGTTTAGCTCCGTTTTTAGCGTTCTTTATGTCCACGCGATCGTCTCGACGAGTAGAAAGACTTTTTGCTCCTGTTTAGTTCTGTTAGTACTGTTTGGTGATTATTTCTTATTTTATTCCATTGTATGCTTTTATGTGAATGATGTGGCGCGTAGAAGACTGTTCGTTCGTGGAATACGTCGGAGTTGAAGATTTCCAAGATCTTGAGCAGCAGCACACGTTGGTATAAGGCAAGTCCTTGCTGCATTCCCGTTGATCCTATTACAACATGCATTTTAAGTACACCATTATTTATTATTGCTTTGCATTAAATTGACGGGTCCTACTATTAAGGTTTGACTAGTTTTGTTTAACCTGTACCTTGATCAACCTGGGTTTATGTTTATGTTGGGTAGACCATGCTTAGTTGCTCAACTTGGGTTTATGGTGGTTTTGATGAACAATAATGTTAATCTTGCTTTTTTTTATACTGTACCTTTCATTAAACAAGATCACCTGTGTTAATCGGAACATGGAGAACCACCCGGAAAATAGTGCTACCACAAGACATATGGCTCTATCTTGGCTTATTAATTAGTGAACTAGGTGTTAGGTGTGTTTTAGGCGATAAGGGTTGGGGGCCGGCGGGTAGTGGCGTATGGACTGCTCGGGCGTAGGTGTGGGCTTAGCTAAGACACGGTACTCGTCCGGGAGCTTTATATGTTGCACCGACCGGGTAACCTAACGGGCGACCTTCATCCGGGGATCTTTGTAACGGCCTCGTAGCGTCCCTATGCAATCACACCTCGGTAGTGTGGTATGGTGCCTGATCAGCATCGCATGGTTGGGTCTAAAGTTCTTCAGGACTTTTACGCGACTTGTGGGTAAAGATGTACGACCTCTACGGAGTGTAAAACTAACTAGTTAGCCGTGCCCACGGTCAAGGGCGGCCTGGACCCTCGCATGAGTAAACTATGGAAGATGGATTAAACTTGTTGCATTTACTTTCGTTCATGATGATGATGCTTAGGTTAATCTATGGGTTGGTATAAACATACATTTGCTAGTAATTCAGCTTGCTTAATAAAATTTGTCCAACTAAAATGCTGATCTGCTATGCAACCACAAGCTTCCACCATAAAGTCTTTGCATGTTGTTATAGATCTTTTCCCTTGTTGAGTACGACATGTGCTCATGCTTGTTGTTCTTTTATATGCATCTACACAACCCGGTTGCTGCTCAGACGGATGCTTTGAAGACTTTCCTGGAGAGTTCGGTGGTTTCTAGGCGAGTGTGCCACCAGTCAGCTGCCTGTGGAGACGTCCTTTACCGCTGCTAATACTCGCTTATGTTACGATTTTGAGACATTCGGTCATGTAATAAAGTTTTAATACTCTCTTTACACCTTTACACTGTGTTTTGGTATACAATGAGTCAACGCATGTGTGAAACTTGATCCTGGCGCACATGTGTTCTATGCATTCCGGTTTGCCCTTAAATCCGGGTGTGACAAGAAAAGACAAGTGTGGCGCCCAAAAGACAAACCTGATGAATCTGGTCGTTCGGCTCATACATGCATGGTATGTTTCCTGCCGAATGAATTCATGGATCTAGCTAATCAAATTGTGCAGGGGGAGACATTGCCAGATGTGGATGAGGCCGAGCAAGTTGGTTTAATGGCATAATTGATGTTGGCCAAGCAAGATACTTTTGATAAGCCAGCCAAGAATCGGCACATGAGACTGCTGTCCTTGAGAGGGCTTCAATACTTGAGAGAGGCAAAGGCCATTGCAGTTGAGATTTATGGAGATTCAGAGCTAGTTATAAAACAATTGAATGGCCAATATGAATGCAGAAATGATATCCTGAGGAATTACTACAAGGAGTGCAAAGAAATCTTGAAAAGTTTTCAGTTAGTAATTCTACAACATATTCCTGGAGAAAGCAATAGAGAGGCAAACAGGCTAGCTCAAAGTGCTTCGGGTTATAGAGAGAATCAAGAAGTGTTTGCCATCGATGTGTACGCTTGTGGGAGTGATCTAGCAGAAGATGATTGGAGAAAAGAAATTGTTGATTATTTGGAGAATCCAGCCTGAAAGGTCTCTAGGAAGCTCAGGTACAAAGCTATAAAGTTTGTTCTTCTTGATGGACGATTGTATTATAAATCCATAGATGGGGTTTGCTACAATGTCGGGGTTAAGAAGAAGCGAAAAGGATGATGAGTGAAGTGCACGATGGGCTGTGTGGAGCACATCAGTCGCCTTACCGAATGAAATGGGTCATCAGAAAAACTAGATGTTATTGGCCGACGATGCTTTGAATATTACAAGGGGTATCAAGATTGTTAGAAGTTTGGAAATATTCAGAGAGTTCCAGAATCAGCCTTAAATCCTATTATCAAAGCATGGCCATTCAAAGGATGGGGAATAGATTTGATTGGCCAAATAAATCCTCCATCTAGCAAGGGTCATAAGTTTGTGCTTTTAGCAACAGATTATTTCACTAAGTGGGTTGAGGCAATTCCATTGAAGAAGGTGACATCAGAGAATATGGTTGAGTTTGTCAAAGAGCATATTATATATAGATTTGGAATTCCTCAGACAATTACAACAGATCAGGGAACTCAGTTTACATTTTTAGAGTCCAGAGATTTTGCTGAAAGTGTGGGGATCAAATTATTAAATTCTTCTCCTTATTATACCCAATCAAATGGTCAGGCAGAAGCTTCTAACAATATCATGATCAAGATTATACAAAATAAGATTGATTAGAAGCCAAAAAGATGGCATTCGGTACTCAATGAAGCCCTCTAGGCTTACCGAATGGCTCCTCATGGAGCTACGCAAACATCTCCTTATGAGTTGGTTTATGGACATCATGCTGTTTTGCCATGAGAAATGCAGTCAGACTCAAGGAGAATAGTTTTGCAAAAGGATTTAAGTTCCAAAGATTACAGTGATTTAATGATGGACGAATTAGAAGATTTGCATATGATTCGTCTTAAGGCTTTGGAAAATATTGAGAAAAATCAAATGCGAGTTGCTAAGTACTATAACAAGAAAGTAAAGGTCAAGCAATTTGCAGAAGGAGATTTGATTTGGAAAATGCTATTGCCGATTGGGACTAAGTACAGTACATTTGGTAAGTGGTCTCCAAATTGGGAAGGTCCTTTTCGAGTGGTTAGGTGCACACCTGGAAATACATACATTTTGAAAACTTTGCTAGAAGAATTCACTGCTGCTATAAACGGGAGATACTTGAAGAAATATTATCCTAGTATTGAAGTTGATCGATGATTGATAATCCAAGCGTCAGAGATACAGAAATAGCCGTCATTCTGGAAAAGGCCGCCTTCAGAACAAAAAATTCCAGCAAAGGGAAAATGGCCAATACTAAAGTATATTGCCCTTAGCACAAAAATATTTTTTGCATCATAAACATTCTTGCATGTTCTTAAGATTTCAGAAGAAGGTCTGCAGGAAGCAGAGGGCCTGGAGAAAGAAGCGAAAGTATCTTTATTTCTTCGGCTCGGTGCTTTTCCTATTGAGCTTGTCCCTCTTCAACCGCTCCAAGACCACTGTGACGGCGACGTGCAAAGCTTGAGGGATGGCGTGTTCTGCAGCCTCCATCAAACTATCCCAGGCGGCCTTCAGGTTGTTGTACCTATAAGACATATCTGAAGAAGAGGGGATTCTCGTCAGACACGGGATCTGAACTTAATCATGAGATTCAATGAAGGTCCAGACTTAAGCTCAGCCACTTCAACCCTAAGCACATCTAGTTCCTCACAGTTGGAGGCATGGTTTTCCTTAAACATAGCAAGATCAGCTAGAAAGATAGGACATTCAGCACATTCAACTTCATCAGAAACAACAGGTGAAGCTTTAAGCGAATCAATTTCAAGCTTAGCATCCAAGTTCTGTGTTTCTAGCTCAGCCACTCTAGTCCTAGCATCCTCAAGCGAAGCCCTAAGATCTTTCTTCATCTTCTTTGCCTCTCTAAGCATATCATCGTGATTGTCAAGCAACAATCCACGCCGTTCATTCTCCTGACGCAAGAAGGGAAGTTCATCATGTACCTCGTCATCGGAGTCAGAGTCCGAGTCACTCTGGCTGCTCTTCTTGCTGCCGGAGCTAAGCGCCATGGTGCAGAAGCCGTCTCTAGCGAAGCAGCTTAGCCCGCTCAGGTTCTTGGATGACATCCTTCCCTTGCGCCGATCACCTTCATCTTCACTACTGCTAGAGCTTGAGGTGGAGTACGCGGAACTAGAGTCGACGTCGCTCGCTCTATCCATCGCTCGGGCCTTGCCTCGGCTCTCCTTCTTCCTGGGTCGTCGCTCGTCCTTGTGCTTCCCCTTGTGCTTGTGCTTGTGGTCACGCCTTGAACGGTACTTGCCATCCGTCTTCGACTTGTGCTTGTAGCTGCCCTTGTTCTCAACCTTCTTGGGGCAGTCGGCGACGAAGTGTCCCGGCTTGCCGCACTGGAAGCATGTCCTCGTGTTCCTCCTCATGTTCACTCGGTTCTCGTGTAGCCTCTCGAACTGCCTCGTCAGGAGCGCCAACTCGCCCTCCCCAAGTACATCGAACTCCTCATCTAGCATAGACATCAAAGAGGAAAAAGAGAACATCCTAGTGGATGGGTTAGCGTTAGATTTTCCTTTTGAACCACCGATGAGGGAGAGACTATGAGAGTCAGTTGGGCCCTTAATCTTGACTGTCATGCCCCGATCCACCTCATCCGACATGAGCTTCGAGAACAACTCATTCACGGTCATAGTGTCATAATTCTCTGACTCCACAATGGCCTGGAACTTTTCACCCCAAACCGTACGTTCCAACGAGTCTAAGAGCCTGACGGCTCTATCATGATCATCGTACGAGAGCACGTCCACATTGGCCCTCAAGTTGTTCACCACAACCGTGAACCTCTGAAACAAGGCATCGATGGACTCACCGGGGAGATGAGTGAAGTTCTTGTACTCTCTCTAGTAAGTCGCATATATCCGAGCCAGAACCTAGGCGTTTCCACCATGAGCTTCTTTCAACACCAACAAGATTCTACAAGCCAAGCTCTTCGTGTGCACCTGATCGAGTTCAGGTTGACACAGTACACGAAACAAGTAGTCGACCGCCTTGTTGTTGGCGTCGAACATGTCCCTCGATCCTGGAGCAAGGAAGTTCATCGGCTGGACATAGCCTGTGTCCACCGTGACATCACAAAGGATCTGACCCATTCCGCGGAGGAACGCCGCCATCCGGTTACTCCACATCTGGTAGTTTTTGCCATCAAAGAGTGTAGGACCCCAACCCCATTCCTCGTACGCCATCCTTGGATCTTAGACTGGTTAGAGTCAATCAAAACCTGTAACCGGCTCTGATACCACTTGAAGGACCGATACGGCGAACCAGAGAGGGGGGAGTGAACGGGATCCGATAAAAATTCTTCTTGAAGGAGATAGAGGCTCCAACAAGATGAACTCAGCTTCCAACACACGTCTCCGACTCAACTACCCAAGTTGGTCAATATAACGTAGCCACTAGAGTGCTATTGATCCTAGGAACCAACAAACAACCTTCCGAGCCAAAACCCACCAACCCGCATAGTGGAAACTTGGCACGGCTTGCTGCCTGTGCTACACCGGTCAGATCGATGGCCTGTGCCGGTCAGACCGGTGGACAGAGCCGATCCGCCGGTGGCTACAGCAACCGCACAACAAATGTTACACAGAGCGTTAGTGACTTCTCTTGGCCCTGGAACAAAAACACCCTCAAAACACAACATGCATGGAAGAAGAACCCTACACAAAGCCAACCAAAACACCTCCAAAATAGCTTAGAACTGACCAGCACCAATTCAACCCCAAAAACACACGGATTCAGCAACTCACCCGAGGGAAATCCCACAAAGGTCTCACACCGGTCAGATCGGTCAAAAGCACCGGTCAGACCGGTGTAACCAGGGCAGCTCGGGATGAACAGAACCCGCGGGTCAACTCCTCCAAATCCAACTCATGATCTCCCGAATTGCTCCACGGATTTGAACAAGACTTTGGGGATAGTAGGAACACCTCATGGGTACTCCATAGCCAAGTTATGGTCCACCAAAACTCGTTGAATCAAAAGGAATCGAAGGATTTCCGCAAAGAACACACCAAACCCTAGGACAATGAAAATCCCAAAATCGAGCCCTTTTTCTCACGAATTTGGGAGAGGAATCAATGGGAAAAGAACCACGAAGGGTTCATGCATACATCCCCCAACAAATCCCCAAGAAAACGGCCTCAAAACCTCTCCAAGAAAATCGCCACGAAAAGGCTCCGAAAATTACCAAAAAGGAAAATCGGGAAGAACTCAAACAAGCCTTGAGGAACCACACCGAATCATCTATAAATACCATGAAGGTTCATACAAGGTCTAGCTTGCCGCCCGATCATCCTTCCCTCTCACAAGATCTCACCATGAAGCTCTCAAGCTAGTCCTATAAAAATCCTAAGGAAAATAGGAAGGGAAATAGGAAAACCAAATGAGCTAGGGTTCCATGAGTTGGCTGCCATCCTCTCACCTCGTGGGTTATATGGAAGCAACTGAAAGTGTAAAATGCCCTTACTAGCAGATTAGGGATACATGCCCCTCAAGGGTGAATTCGGAAATCTTTGTCATCGCTCCATCGGATGGATGCCCAGCGCCCGCAAACTTGCTTAGCCTCAACGCAAGCCTTGCGATCCCGACGCGTGTCCTCCGCTTCGAAGTCTCCGGATTGCGTCGTCGCACACAGGTCAGACCGGTCCTTCTCACCGGTCAGACCAGTCAGACCCACCAGTTAGACCGGTCTCGAGTGCTGCAACTCCGTCTTCGGTTCTTCGGTCTTGGCTTTGTGGATCAACCAAGGAACCCAGTGGTTTTCTGGTGAGCCACTGGAAACCCCGCGAACTCGGTGTAGCCTCCGCCAATCACCACTCATGACTCGGCTCCCACGTAGTACTGGCTCGACCTTGGTTTTGAGGCTTAACCAAGAAACCGTCCATGAGCTCATCTTGTCGTGCTTGCCACCATGCGACCCGCACTTGGCTCCGCTGGCCACCAGTGCTCCCTCAAACGAAGCCTACTTGTCTTCTCCACACCTGGAGGCCTCACTGGCAACAACCTTTCGTGCTTGTTCTTCACATGCACCAACACCAGTCAAGCCGCAACCTGCACCTGCAATACTTAGCCAAGAATTAGTCCACACAATGTTGTCAATCACTCATCACACCAGAAAGCGACCATCTACCGGTCCTCGAACCACACATGGTCCTCAGTTTCTACCTCGGTTTCAACTCAAATTCCATTATATGGTTCGCATATAAAGATGATGAGCCCCATTTTGAGACCACATTCAACTTTGATGACATTCACAAGGATGATGAAGACAGGATTGCTTTCGTAGAAATCATCAAACTGGGGCTTCTTCCTTATTGTGTCTTTGGAAAGGATCAATCAGCCACCTGTGAATTTTATAACCCCTCCGTGTGTGCTCGCCAGCTGGGGTTTGGCCAACTGCCGATTGGCCTTTACTTCTCTGAACTGACTAAACCACGAGAGATCATTCCTAGTGGTACTTGTTATTAGTGTCTTCTGGATATGATCCCTGATTCTGCTGCTATTAATCTTGATTCTTAGAGATTTCTTGGCTTTTCTTCCCCTCTCTTTAATGTTTGGTGGGCAGAATGGTGTAATCATCTTTTTTGTGTTTCTCCAAAAATTTTCTGTGAGCAATTAGATCTTGATTATGTGGCATCAGCTGATGAGGTACCTCTTTTATCTGTTTACTTCATGCATTGCTTGACTGTACTCAGATTTGTTTCATCCACTTTTTCCTCCTTTTCCTTTTTAGCCTAAAACCGTAACGCCCCCTGTTGTCAGTAGGAGTCGCAAAATGATTCGATATTGGCCCCCGAGACAGGTGGCCATATATCGGCCATAAAGCTCCTTCGATTTCCTCAGTCATGCAAGGTCCTAGAACCAATCCTGTCTCGGATAATTTGCCTTTGTCAACACTCAAGAGGAAAGGTGTTCTTAGCAAGACTCTTGCTCGGAAAACAAGGAAAACAATTGATATTGCAGATGTTGATCTTCCTGATCTGGCTGGGAAGTTGGCGAGTGCTTTTGAGGTACTGATTTCTTCATTAACATTTTGCCTCTCCCCTTCTGCATTTCTCGCTTAAACTACTTTGAGCAGTCTTCGGGATTAACTGGTCAACCATAGACCAGCGTTACTCATTATGATAGAGGTCTAGTGTTGGAGCCTATTCAAGACATTTCAACTAATGATACCCTAGCTGAATCTTCTAAACAAGCTGAATCAGATAAAGCTGCAGAAGATGTGATTGATGCTATCTTGGTTGAACAATGTGATCCTTAAAGAGCAATATTTCAGATACTCCTGTTCGTCAACCTCAACATCCTCTTGAACAAGCCGATCTCCAATCAGTTGAGGTATAACCTATATCAACCTTTCCTTCACCATTCTCATTCTCTAACTCTTTGTTTCTTGCTTCAGGACACTGCTCATATCAGGCCTTCGGGTGATCTTCAACAAGACGTTATTGAATCTCAGCTACCAATGGTTGAAACTCCTGAATCATCAATGGGCAAAAATTTTATCATTCAAATTCATGCGATGCCTTCTGCCGTAGGGGTTGTTGGGGAACTTGGTAAAACCCTTGAACCCTCGAAACGGCGGATTGTCGAAATTCATGGAACGGGTTCGCGAGAGTGGTGGTACAAAGAAATCTTAGTATATTTTGGGTGTTTCACAAGTCTATAAGTCAAAAACATGTTTTCAACTTTTCAACTTGTTTTAGGATGTACAGTTCTCGTCGAATTCTATAATTAGGAACCTGCGAAGCTCCGGGCGCACGAACCTGTGAAGTTGCATGAATCAGGAACCTGCAAAGCTCTTGGCACACGAACCTATGAAGTTGCATGAATCAGGAACCTGCAAAGCTCCGGGCACACGAACATGTGAAGTTGCGTGAATCAGGAACCTGCGAAGCTCTGGGCTCACAAACCTGTGAAGTTACGCAGTCAAAAACCTGCTAAGTTCGGGAGTCATAATATGTGAAGATCTCCATGAATGAAGTAATTAGGAATCAGGAGGAAGCCAAGTCAAAGACGTAATCTCAAAAGTCCGGGCTTGACGTGTGAACTAGTGGCAGGCTTGTAAATATATGAATTCAGCCCCACAAATCACGGGATGTAAAGGACATTTATGTACGTGTTCACACAAGGAATATTCCCAAGATTCGAGGGTATTTTCGGAATGTAAAAGACCTTTCGTCTCCCTATAAAAGGGGGTGGGAAGGGCACGTGTAATGGGATTCACAACTTTTGAGGCAAGAGCAGTCATTGGGAGATTCTTTGTCTCCTCTTTCGTGAATTGCATTTTGGACTCAAGCGTTCTTGTATTTTAGTAGTCTTGTACTCTTGTGTTCAGGGATCCTTTCTGATTTTTCGGACCCCAACATTGGCGCCCACCGTGTTTAAGCCAAAAAACAACTCACGATGCCACTGTAGAAGAGGTCGAAGAAGAACACTCCCGCCGAGACCAATCAAGAAGACCACCACCAAGATGAAGACAACGGAATCTCTCACATTCTTGAACCTTCAAACATCACAGACCAGGAACGAAGAGCAAAACTTAAGGCCCTCCCAAGAGCAAGAGCTGAGAAGACAGCACACATTCTAGAACAACTTCCAGAACAACAAACCCAAGAAAACGATGATGATGACGATGATGATGAGGCTACAGACACGGAACTAAAAATAGTGCAGTAGAAAATACAGCAGCTCCAGAAAAATTTGCGAACCAACTGCAAGCAAAAAGAAAGGCCTCTGAAAAGCTAGAGAAGCTCAATCAGGCAAAAGAGCAAATTGAGGCAATACAAAGAGAGATAGATGAAATGAAAGAACAAGAAAACAATTCACTGTGGCAAGACTCACCACTCCAGAATTCTGGACCTAACAGAAGAACCCCGAAAGAAAATTTCTTCACGCGTAAAGGAATCCCACAGTTCGTGGATCCTGAATCACCACTATCCATAGGGCTGCAAACTGCACCATGGCCACCGAAGATCAAACCAGTTTCTCTCTCGAAGTATAATGGCTTCGGAAACTCCACACAATTTCTCATGAGATATGAATCAACCATGAATTCGGCAGGAGGAGATGATGTTGCACTGGCCAAATCTTTCATCATTGCCTGCGAAGGTCCAGTTTTGAACTGGTATTCCCTGCTACAACCATAGTCAGTCTGCAGCTGGGTCGACCTCAAGACAAAATTCATCCAAGCATTTCAGATGTTCCATGATACAACAGCCGAGTCATCAGATCTCTACAACTGCAAGGAGAAAGATAGAGAGCCATTACGGAACTTCATGAGAAGAATCATGCAGCAGAGATCCCAGATTCCTGAGGCAGATGACAAAACAACGATCAAGGCACTAATCAAGGGTCTGACTCCAGGACCAACAGCTTCGCACTTGACACGAAGAAGCGAAAGACAATTGATGAACTTTTTCATGAACTTGAAGAGTACATCTTGTCCGATGATGATCATCGCAGAAGAGTAGCTGAACGAAATGAAGCATGACAAGGCAATAGAGAAATGACTTGGAGACCTCAATCCTAGAATCCGCGAAACATCAACAATGTGGAAAATCTTCAGCCTGACCAGAACAATAGACCAAGTACAACAGGAGGATTTTCACCCAGGGGAAGGGGAAGAGGAAGAGAACACCCGAAACTCAGAAACCACAATCCAAGAGATCCGTACTTCTACTGCTAGTATCACGGAAGAGGACACAGCACCGAAGGGTGCCCAGAAACCAAAAAGAATATCACCAGGATTCAGCAAGAGATAGCAATGATGAGCATCGCCTCCTCAATGTTGTACCAACTTCGCCCGAACTTCTGGCAGCCACACTTCATGAATTCTCAGTGAAATCCAGTTGCAATGTAGCAAATTTAGCAAACACAACCATCCTAGGAACCTTCTCAACAGTTCTACCTTCAGTCGCAGGCAATTTAGTTAATCCAGCAACCGCAGCCAATTCGAGAAATATTTGCCACCACCACCTGATAGTTCGTCGAGACCAGAATCAAGCTCAAGGCCTCAGAATTCGAAAGCTTTGCCATCCTTTGGAACAATTATGCCAATCACAGGAGGGTCTGCCATGAAATTTGAAACTAAGAAGCAAAGAAACAATTACTTCAGATCTGTGAACACCATCATCAATGATGGTCCAGCTGTGTCGGTGTTTTAGACCGGCAACCTACTAAGGGGAGTACCCAAAGTAGATGAATGTGGCCTCGCCGAGATCGGTAACTCGAAGGAAGAGACATGTGGCACACAATTTAGACAGGTTCGGGCCGCGAGGTGCGTAATACCCTACATCTCGTATGCTTTGCGTAGCTCGGGATTGATTGGGCACGATTAAAAGATGGTGTAATAGTGCGCTGTGGATTGTTGAGATACCGGAGAAGGGGTCCCCGCCCCGCCTTATATAGTCGGGAGGCGGGGTTACAAGTCGGAGTAGGGAGAGAGTACTAGTCGGGTACTCCCGGGAGTCTTCCATACGGTCGCGGACATGTACAACCTCCTAACCGAGTACTACTCCTGTGTAGTCCTTGTGCTCCACGCCATCAGGTGCCGTGTAGCGCAAGCCAGGTAGTCCCAGGGGCCCACCGAGTAGTCAGTCCTGGTACCCATCGAGGTAGTGGGCCCAGGGAGGTCCATACGACAAGCCCCCGAGTACTTTGTAGTCGAGAAGGATAGCTTCAAGTAGTCTTGACGGCCTTAACGAGTAGTCCTCAAGCGTCCCCGAGTACTACAAGTTAAAAGTCCTCAAGAGTAGTCGAAGCATCCCGAGGCTGGAATGTACTCCAGCTGATGTTTGAGCAATCTTGAAGTCTTCTCGAGTAGTCCCAAGCGTCCTCGAGTACTGCCCTCGAAGGTCTTCAAAAAATGCCCGTCTTGTCTTGAAGCCGAGCTGATATGGAAGTGCGATTGCAAAATCGCACTCCATATGGAGTAGCCCCCGAGCCTTAGGTTGAGCCGTAGGCTCGGGCCGAGGGTCCAACTCGAAGTCTTGGTAAGAAAATCCCAAAAAATCCGGAGAGAAAAAAACCGAAGGACACGTGGCACAGAGCCCACGAGCCTTGAGTCGAGTACTTCCTCTCGAATTGAAGGGTCAACTTGAAGAATGTGTCTTGAGATGCTCTTGAGACTTGTCGCTTCCCAGGTAGTCGAGTAGAAGTAGCCGAGCCCCCGAGGTGAGGCGCGTCAACTAGTAGAATGCGAAAAGTCACGCGCGGCCGCTGAGTCAGCCGAGCGCGGACTCACCCATCCGGCCGTTGGAGGGCCGTTTTGGCTTATAAATAGAAACCAAAACCCTTAGGGTTTTTCACCCATCGCTGCTGTAGCCATTTCGAATCGATCTGAGGCAGATCCACTTCGAGCGCACGCTGCCGCCGTAGTAGATCCAAGCGCGCCGCCACCCAGGGCTTCCAGAGTAGCCCCGAGCGGATGCGCGTGAAGACGCCGTGTACTTGGAGAATGAAGCCTTCACCATCCAAGTCTGCGAAGGTCGCCGGGAAGAAGAGGGGCCGTGACGAGGCCGCCACGGCCGCTGCGCGAAGGTCGCCGGGAAGAAGAGGGGCCGTGACGAGGCCGCCACGGCTGCCATGGGGGCAGCGCCGCCGATATCTCCACCGCGGCCAGATCCAAGCCGCGAGTGGAAAAAATCGAAGGTGAAGACCGAGGATTTGTTAGCCCTTCTCAACGACGGATTTATCCGGGAGAAGGAGGTGGATATGTGGAGAGCCGTCGCCGGAGATCCGTACCCAATGGAGAAAGCTGAAGACGAGATCCTGATGTTCGCGCGCTTCACGGAGCGCGGTCTCGCGCTTCCGACCAGCGACTTCTTCAAAGGCCTCCATGGGTACTACGGAGTTGAGTACCTCAATCTCAACCCTAACGGTATTTTCCATACCGCAGTCTCCGTCCATTTTTGTGAAGCATTCTTGCGGATCAAGCCGCACTGGATCCTGTTCCGGAAATTCTTCCGGGTGAAGCCGCAGCCGAGCTCCAGCAACCCGCGAGTAGTCGGAGGAGCGGGCGTCCAGATGCGAGAAGACGCCGCTGAGCAGTACCTCGCGTACAAGCTCATCGACTCCAACGCCGATTGGAAGGTGAGGTGGTTCTACGTCAAGAACCACCACCCCGGCTTGCTGAAGCCGAGCGGGAGGCAGCCCAGGCACCGGGACTGGTGGAACACGGAGCCCACGATGCAGGAGGCGATCCAGCTCCCCGAGCTCTTCGTGCGCATCAAATAGCTTAGAGAAGCCGGACTGAGGGCCGAGCACGTGGCCTTCAGTTTCATGAAGCGGAGGGTGCAGCCGCTGATGGCCCGCGACTCCCAAGGCTTCGAGTACACCGGCGACGATGACACGTCGAGGATGCCTGGAGGTGAAGTCGACGATGACGACATCGTTGATAGGCTGACGCGCATCTTCAAGAACGTGCCACCGTACACGTCGTGCCCGGTCCAAGAGTACTCCGCCGCGCGCCCGCCAAAGGAGGCAAGTAGTCGTACCCCCTAGTCGAGTAGTCGTTGCTTGAGTAGTCGCGCTGATGTCTTGTGCCTTGCAGGACGACTTGAAGGGGTTCGTCTCCGAGCCGCAGCCGCCCCCTCAGGGAATCGATATTCCGGAGGGAGGAAAGACCAAGGCCAAGGAGCGGTGGGAAGTCGGCGAAGGCGATGACACCGTCATCATGGAAGACACGTCCGAGGAGGACGACGACGAGGAGACGCTGCAAGACCGCTTCCAGCTACGGTCGAGGTTTAGCCGTCCCGGCTTGCCTCATGTACCCCTCGTGCAAGACCCGCCGGCTAGCCTGGAGGCTAGTCTGGCTGCGCCGCCACGGAAGCCGCGCAACCCCGCCCGCAAGCGGGTGACGAAGAAGCTGAAGGTCTCAGAGACCACGCCTCAAGAGGTAAGATGTCTTGACTAGTGTAGTCGAGTACCCGTCGTGCGAGTTCACTTGCTGATGACTGATCTTCCTTGTATGCAGGAGGTGTCGCCGACGGAGCCCGTCGAGGAGGGCGATGAAGGCGAGTGGGACACAGTGGGGGAGCCCGCTGGGAGTCGTAGTCCAGCCCCCGCTGTCAAGGAGCTCATAGCGCAGTTGGAGCGCCAGCCCCCTGCTCATCAAGAGAGCACAGAACCCGCAGCCCCCGCCGTCAAAGAGGTGGTGGCCGCGAGAAGCGCGAGAGGGCGCCGCATCGGCCACCGCTGCTACGGAGGAGGCGGCGGGCCGCAGAGGCGCAAGAGGAGGCGCCCGTCGAGGGTGGACTGGTAGACATTGCCAGCATCCTCGGTGCCCCGGCCGTGACGATAGTCCGGTCAAATTTGTAAGTGCTGAGCTTTCCCGAGTAGTACTTGGTGTAGGAGTCGAGCTTGAATGACAACCAGCTTTATGTACTTCTGCAGGTCAATGACTCCTCGACGGGCGGAGCGACTTCATGGCTGCCGTCGCCAATGACAACCAGCTTTATGTACTTCAACAGACTTGTCCTGGGAAGGAGATGAGCCCTCCACGACGGTGCCGGAAGAAGAAGTCGCTCCGCCTGTTGAGGAGTCAACTCCTGCCCCCCAGGCGAAGTCCGAAGCGCCGGCTGCTGAAGCTGCATTGCCCGAGGCCAGCGTGGTCGAGGGTAAGTGTTCTGCTGTGGTTTTAGCCTTCCCCATAGAGTAGTCGTAGTTGCTAATGCACTTGACGTCTTCTTGTCAGGCGTCGAGGCCAAAGGAAGCGACATCCCTGCAGCGGTGCCCATGGAGAAGTCGACACCGCAGGCGCCGGATGCCTTGCCGAGGGGAGCCCCCGAGCCGATGGAAGAGGTCGCCGAGGAAGCCACCGCGGCGACCGGAGGAGAGGAGGCCACCGTGCCACCAGAGGTTGTGGGGGTGGTTGTCCGCTGCCCGGAGATCCATGACGCAGAGCCCATCCGCTTTGCGCCGATGACAGAGGCCGCCGCGAGTAGTCGCGGCAGGGTGGAGCTGCTTGCTGACGATCTGGTCGACCTGGCGATGGTGGCCAAGCACCTGGAAGCGGTCCGCCAGGCTGAGCAGTGGATGAAGGTGAGTAGTCTTAACTCCGGAGTAGTCAATCCTCTATTGTTGAGTACTCGTTGACATGTGTTGTCTATGCAGGACGTCGTGGAGAGGTCCCGCGAGAAGTCCAACATGCTGCAGGGCTTTGGTGACGTGGTGCTCTAGGCTGAGGCACTAGAAGATCAGCTTTTGAAGTCGCGGAAGCACGCGACCGCCATGCAGTCCAAGCTCGACGCCGCTTTTGCAAACTATCATAATGACATCCAAGAGTTGCAGGCAAAGGCCGACGACTTGGTGCGGAAGAGCAAGACGCTCCGCAACAAGAATAAAGGTACGCCGCTTGACTTGTTGGGTAGTTGTTGGAGGCCGAGAGGTAGTCTGACCCACTGCGCCTTGTTATCTTGCAGAGCTTGAGACTCGGGTGGAGCAGTTGAGGACTTCCGAGACAGATATGAAGAACCTCTTCTACCGGGAGCAGGAGGCCCGCCAGGTACTCGAGCTCGACTATAAAGAACTTGCCTTCGAGTGCGAGAAGAACATGGAGCTTTGGATTGCTTCTGACCGCGATCTCGTCAACTGCTACAAATCGTTGCAGAAGTTGAATGAAGATTGCGAGGCGCTGCGGGCCCAGCTGAAGGATCTTGAAGAAGCCGCGCTGCCGATCGCAAGGCTCTTGGTACCTCATCCTAGCGGCCCCAAGATCGCTCCGCTCGTGGATCGCCTTGGGAAACCCCCCGGCCCGCCGGCGGCTTATGTGAAGCATATGGCGAGGTCGATCCCGAAGCAAGTCCTCGGCCTTCATGAAGTCCTACTTCCCGAAGGCGCCCGTGGAGGTAGTCGGCGGTGGGGTAGGCCGCCAACCGTACCGATGAGCAAGACGCGGAGGCTGCTGGAGCAGATGGCGCCCATTGCGGAGCAAGTAGCCGATAAGCTCAATCTCCAGTAGCCCTGTAATAGTTAGCTCGTAGCCAAAGTTGTACAAAAACAATTGTAATAGAATTTCTTAAGTATTAATGAAAGGAAAATTCCAGCAATGAGTACTCATAGTCGCGATCTCAGAGTGCGGAGCCCCATCGTGGAGTGGATGCGAGTACTCGTACTCGGCAGTAGTCCCGTTGAGGGGAGTAGACAGTAAAGAAGTTGATGAACGATCAAACTTTATTACTGAAGAAGTACACCTGGATGGCCAGGGCCGTAGTTACAGAGTAGTTGCCAGGACCCGGAGGCCGCTTACGGCTAAGTGGTGCTAGGGCGAGTAGCCGCTTACAGCAGTAGATCCGTAAGTAGCCGTGTAGGCTGGATCATGGAGTACATGGTCTCTTAGTAGACCGCTGCTAGAGTCCTTTGTCGCTCGTCGCAGCCCAGGATCTGTAGGTAGCCGCGCGGGCTGGATCCTGGAGAGGAGTAGTCGGAGGCCGGGGCCGGGACCCGAGAGGCCGCTTACGACGGAGGGGTGTTGATGTAGTCGTGTAGACTTGAACCCCGGAGTAGTCATGTAGACTAGGCGTAGAATCGACGTAGCCGGTCGACGTTCCACGAGTTGTTGATGTCTCCGCCTTCAAGTTTCTGGAGGCGGTAGGAGCCCGGCCCGGTCACTTTTGCCACGGTGAAGGGACCTTCCCAGGGGGAGCTGAGCTTGTGTAGTCCTTTCGTGTTCTGGATACGACGGAGGACGAGATCACCAACGTTGAAGGAGCGTTCCTTGACGTTGCGATCGTGGTAGCGTCGGATACCCTCCAGGTACCTTGTCGATTGGACGAGGGCGGAGAGCGGCCGAGCTTCTTCGAGGCCGTCGATGTCAACTCGTCTACCGTCTTCGAGACGCCTTCGTCGTAATGCTCCACTACTGGCGAGTTCCATATGACGTCGGCGGGGAGGATTGCTTCGGAGCCATAGACCGAGAAGTAAGGGGATTGCCCCGTTGGCTTGGAGGTCTGAGTTCGTAGCCCCCAGAGTGCGTTGGGTAGTTCCTTGATCCACTTGCCTCCTTTGGAGTTAGCAGCATCGTGTAGTCACTTCTTGAGAGCGTCGAGCACCATCTCATTGGCGCGCTCGACTTGTCCATTGGCCCGAGGATGGGCAACTGAGACGTATCGGACGTCGATCCCGCTGTTCTCGCAGTACTCCCAGAACTAGTGGTTGTTGAAGTTGGAGCCCAAATTTGTGATGATGTGGTGGGGTAGTCCGTAGCGATGCACGAGTTCGTCGATGAAGTCGAGTACTCTGTCAGCCTTGGGGCATGTGACAGGCTTGACCTCGATCCACTTGGTGAACTTGTCGATGGCCACCAGCACTCTGTTGAAACCACCTGGCGCCGTTGGCAGTGGCCCAATCATGTCGAGCCCCCAGCAGGCAAAGGGCCAGATTGGCGATATGGTGACTAGCTTGTAGGCTGGGACGTGTTGCTTCGCTTGGCGAAGTACGGCATCCTTGGCACCTTCGACGAGTTCTTCGGCGTCGCCCGCAGCAAGGGGCCGGTAGAAAGCTCGCCGGAAGGCCTTGCCGACCGGCGTGCGGGAGGACGCGTGATTGCCGCGACACCCTTGTGGATCTCCTCCAAGATGTCCTTGCCTTCTTGCCGAGGGACGCACTTCATGAGTACTCCAGAAGATGCGCCCTGCTTGTAAAGCTTGTCTCCAACGAGGACGTATGACTTGGCGCGGCGGATGAGCTGCTCAGCCGAGTTCTTGTCCAGGGGAACCTTCTGCTCGCTTAGGTAGTCGATGAAGGGTTTCCTCCAGTCCACGTCGATCATCATGACCTCTTGTCCAGCTGGTGGGTGCGCTGGGACAGCGGTCGGTGGCACCGGCTCCGGGATGGATGGCGCGTGAAGCTCGTGAATGAAGACACCCGCTGGTACTTGAGCGCGGGTAGATCCAAGCTTCGAGAGAACGTCCGCTGCAACGTTGTTGTCGCGGACGATGTGGTGGAACTCGAGACCGTAGAACTTGTTCTCGAGCTTGCGGACTTCTAGGCAGTAGGCGTCCATGTTCTCCTTGTTGCGGTCCCAGAACTTGTTGACTTGGTTGATGACCACTGCGGAGTCGCCGTAGACTAGTAGCCGCTTGATGCCCAGTGAGGCCGCGAGGCGGAGCCCATGTAGGAGAGCTTCGTACTCGGCTTCGTTGTTTGAGACCTTTCAGAAGATCTGCATGACGTACTTGAGTTGTTTGCCCGTTGGAGAGATCAGGAGTACACCTGCACCTGCGCCCTCGAGGTTGAGTGAGCCATCGAAGTACATCACCCAATGCTCTGGTCGCACGGTTGGAGTAGGTAGCTGATTCTCCCGCCACTCCACCATGAAGTCGACTAGCGCCTGCGACTTGATGGCTGTGCGTGGCTTGAAGTCGATGGTGAGGGCGCCGAGCTCGACTGCCCACTTGGAGATTCTTCCAATAGCATCTTGGTTCCGCAGTATGTCGCCGAGCAGGTAGTCGGTGACGACGGAGATTGAGTACTCCAGGAAGTAGTGTCGTAGCTTTCGCGAGGTGATGAGTACTGCGTACAGGAGCTTCTACACAGGCTGATAGCGTGCCTTGGACTCTGATAGGACCTCGCTGATGAAGTAGACTGGGCGCTGGACTGGGTAGGCGTGGCCGTCTTCCTGCCGCTCGACGACGATGGCAGTACTGACCACGTGAGTAGTCGCAGCGAGGTAGAGTAGTAGCTGCTCGCCCTTGCGAGGAGCCGTGAGGACCGGCGGCTTCGATAGAAAGTCCTTGACCTGGGAAAGGGCTTGATCCACCTCTGGAGTCCACACGAACTTCTCTTGATGCTTGAGTAGTTTGAAGAAGGGGAGCCCCCATTCTCCAAGCTTCGAGATAAATCTGTTCAGTGCCGCCATGCACCCGGTCAGCTTCTGGACGTCTTTGATGCTCATGGGAGCTTTCATGCTGGTGATGGCGGAGATTTTCTCGGGGTTGGCTTCGATGCCGTGCTGGCTGATGATGAAGCCGAGTAGTTTGCCCGAGGGTACGCCGAAGACGCACTTGTTCGGGTTGAGCTTCCAGCGGTACTCGCGCAAAGACGCGAAAGTCTCTTCAAGGTCGTCGATGAGGGTACTGGAGTTTCTGGTCTTGACGACCACGTCATCCACGTAGGCTTCGACGTTCTTGTTGAGTTGCCTCTTGAAGAAGGCCTGGATAGCTCGTTGGTAGGTGGTACCGATGTTCTTCAACCCAAAGGACATGGTCGTGTAGTAGTACGCGCCAAACGGGGTGATGAACGCGGTCTTCTCCTGGTCTTCTTACTTGATCGCGATCTGGTGGTACCGGAGTAGCGCCGAGGAAGCGGGCGCGGTCGCGCCCCGCCGTGGAGTCGATGACTTGATCAATCCACGGCAACCCGAAGGGGTCCTTGGGGCGCGTGCTTGTTGAGGTCGGTGTAGTCGACACACATCCTCCACTCGTTTGACTTCTTCTTGCGGACGAGGACGGGGTTGGCGAGCCACTCAGGATGGAAGACTTCTCTGATGAAGCCAGCCGCGAGTAGTTTGGCGAGTTCCTTCTTGATGGCGTCCCGTCTGTCGTCGGCAAAACGTCGGAGGTGTTGTCGCTTGGGAGTGGCCTTAGGGTCGACGTTGAGGCAGTGCTAAATCAGCTCCCTGGGCACCCCTGGCATGTCCGCTGGCTTCCACGCGAAGATGTCGCGGTTAGCCCGAAGGAAGCTGATGAGCGCGTCTTCCTATTTGGGGCCGAGGCCAGCCCCGATGGTGGTGGTCTTGCTGGGGTCGCCTGTTCCGAGGTCGATCGTCTTGACAAGAACCTCCACGGGTGGGCCGAGGCTTGTTGGCGCCGTCGGGATTCTCGGGATGTCGAGTTCACTTGTAGCAAGCTTCTTCGACGCAGCGTACACCTCCATCATAGCGTTGGGTACTTGATTCGTAGAAGCGATCTCCACGGCTTCTTTGTCGCAGTCGTGGGAGATCTTCAAGTCCCATTGGAGAGAGAGTACACCCGTTGGGCTTGCCATCTTGAGTACCAAGTAGGTGTAGTGGGGCACCGCCATGAACTTGGCGATGGCCGGTCTGCCGAGGATGGCGTGGTAGGAAGTCTCTAAGTCCACGACCTCGAACTTGATGTACTCGGTACGGTAGTTGTCCCGAGATTCCCCCGAAGGTAGCGGCGGGACCACCGAGCCCGGTGGGATAGCCGCGTTGCCGGGGACGATGCCGTAGAAGGGCGTGTTGCTCTTGGTGAGCATGTGGGTGATGTCGAGCTTCATCTTCTTCAAGGTTTTGGTGAAAAGGACGTTGAGCCCGCTTCCACCATCGATGAGGACCTTGTTGAGCTTGGAGCCCGCGACAACTGGCTTCAGGACAAGGGGGAAGCGCCCTGGTTCGGAGAAGCTGGTCCATTGATCCGCGCGGGAGAAGGTGATGGGTACCTCCGACCACCTAAGAGGAGTCGGGACCGCTGGCTCAATGGACATGACTTCTCGACGGGTAGCCTTCTGCTCTCGCCTGCTGGGCAGTCCACCGAAGAGGATGTTGACGGTCTTGTCAGGTTTTTGGAAATTGTTGTTGTCACCTTCCTTCTTCCTGCCCTTTTTGTCGTGAGGGTGCAGTGGCTCTGGCGTATCCTTGAGTGCATGCCTGAGTTGGTAGCACTACTCGGTGGTGTGGTTGCCGTTTGGATGCCACGGGCACTTCTCCTTCAGCAAGTCTTTGAAGCCGCCGGAGTTCTTCTTCGAGTTCTCCTTCGTAGGGCGCTGAATAGCCGCGACAGTGTTGTTTGGCTTACGCTTGCGGTTGGGACCCGAGTAGTAGTAGTTGTTGTTGTTGTTGCGACCGCCTTGGTTCGCATTGTTGCCGCTGCCGCCGCCCGGGTTCTGCTTGGTCTTGCCACGGATGGCGTCGTACTTGGCGTTGGCCTTGTCTTCTTCATCCGCCCAGGACGTGATCATGTCCTTGAGGTGCGGGATGGACTTGGGGCGGCGGCGACCGAAGTCTTCAAAGGTGCGGTGATGGTAGAGGCCGCCTTGGAAGAGGTCGATGACCTCCTTGTCGGTGACGTCGACGACAGTGGCGCGCTTGTCGAAGAAGCGGCGCATGTACTTGCGGAGGGTTTCGCCTTGTTCCTGCTTGACCATGGCCAGGTCCATGCGTGTACCCGATCGGCCCATGGCGCCCGCGTAGTTGCTGGTGAACTGCTACTTCAGCTGGTCCCACTTGTCGATCGAGTGCTTGTCCAGCGACTCGAGCCATGTGAGTGGAGCCTGGTCCAGGCAGAAGGGGAAGTAGAGGCACTTGGTGTCGTTGTTGCCGCCAGTGTTCTCGATGGAGAGGGCGTAGCACCTGAGCCACTGGATAGGGTCCTACTTCGCATCGTACTTGGTGATCCCCAAAGGCTTGAACTTGTCAGGGAGGAGCAAGTTGCGAAGTCGAGGTGAGAAGGCGGGGAAGCCGTCGTTGTCGCCCTCGCGGTGGTCCGACTTCTTCCGCCGCGGCTCCTCAATCTTCTGGCGGGCGTCGTAGCCGCCCCGTGAGACGCCGCAGGCGTGGCTGTTCGCGTGGCCTCGGCCGCCGCAACTACCGCCGCCACCGGCCCTCTCGTTGGCTCCATGGTTGGAGCTTCCGCCGACGCCGCCGCCGCCGTCAGGGTCATGGCCGCCGCCGCCGGCCGGAGCACGGTGAGGGACGACTTCGCGGTGGCTGTTGCCACCCTTTGGGGGTCCGCCGGTGTTGGAGCGAGTGTGGTTGGGCTGAGCGGGGAGCTCAGCTCGAGTATGGTTGGGACCTTTGTTGGCGCTACGACTTGTGGCTTCGTTGTCGCGGTGCCTGGCGGGAGGAGGTTGGTTGACCTTGTTGTGGACCCGCATGAAGTAGGCGTCTTCAGCGAGCTTGGTGATGACCTCTCCAGCGCGTATGCCCTGAGCCTGGCGTGCGATCGCTGTGATCGGCATGAGGCATTGCTCAGGTGTAGTGTGTACTATGCTCTCGACCGCCTCGAGAGCTTCCGCAAGGTTGCGGACGGGGAAATTGTCGCGGAGGCGTCGGCGACGTTCGCTGCGCTTCCGGTTACGCTCACGTCGAGCGTCTCTGTCTGCAGGGGTCTCGTTTGCTGGAGCATCAGCAGAGAGCTCGTCGGAGGAGATGTCTTCAAGGTACTTGTCTTGGGCCGTCCCTGAAGGTCCTGGGGTGTCGCCGGCAGCCATGAAGACTTGGCGATCAGGGGTGCCGAGGCTGGACTCAGAAACCGCCACCTCAGTTGGGGTGTTCGAGTCAGCTCGGGCGAGTGGTGTTCCCTCCCCGAAACGGTAGTGAGTCGATGTAGGCGACGTAGCGTGAGTCTCCACTTATCGGGTCGGCGAGGCTTGTGGTCCGGCCGCAGACGAATCTCCCGGCCGGTGTGGATGTTATAACCAGCCCGCAGGCCGGCCCTGACAAGGGATGCTCAGTGGAGTTGTCCTCGGACTCGGGATCCTCAGGGTCCGACCCGAAGTCGAACTCGTATGCGGGATTCGAGTAGAACTCGGAGAGATGGTTGGAGTCCGAAGTGTGGCCGGGGGCGGTGTCGGAGTCCGAGTTGTACTCGGGTACGGGCTCCTTGCCGGCCCGGCACGAAGAGGGAGCCCCCGTGCGGGCCCGGCTGAGGATGCGGGGGCCACACGTGGAGCGCTCGCGGAGTGGTGGGACCGCATGCGATGGCTGAGCAGCCGGCTCGCATGAGATAGCCCATGGGGGCGTCGAGTTCGAGTTGGAAGCGGACTCGAGCTCGAAGTCAGCGTGGTGGTTGAAGAGCGAAATTTCGCTGAACTTGCCGGCGAGTTCACCTGTGACAGCTTCAGGAAGCGTCACGAAGCCAGTCGTCGGGTTGGGCGGCATGGTGAGGCGGCGCTGGAAAGAGCCCGCGCCGTCTGCAGTGCAGAACCAGGCGCCGAACACGAAGGTATCGCCGCGGTTGAAGGCGACGGTTGGCTTGAAGTAGATTGGAGCCGTCGAGTTCGCCATGTGATCTCGGGCGAGAGCCCCTACCTGGCGTGCCAGCTGTCGGTGTTTTAGACCGGCAACCTACTAAGGGGAGTACCCGAAGTAGATGAATGTGGCCTCGCCGAGATCGGTAACTCGAAGGAAGAGACACGTGGCACACAATTTAGACAGGTTCGGGTTGCGAGGTTTAGGGTCCCCTTAGTAGCTATGTGACCAGAATGGGCTAAGGTGCTAATCACTTTCACTGAAGAGGATTTCAGATTGAAATCCACGAACCATAATGATGCCATGGTCGTCAAAGTGAACATAGCTGGATGGGTTATCGGAAAGATCTTGGAAGACAATGGAAGCTTAGCAGACATCTTGTTCTTGAAAACTTTCGAGAAAATGAACTTGAGCCAGCACATGTTGCATCCACCAGAGTATCCATTACAGGGTTTTGGAGGAAAGCCAATCAAACCAGTTGGGAAAGTTCTCTTCCTATATCTTTCAGAGATCTTGACAATGTTAGAACAGAAACTCTCACTTTTGATGCAGTTGACATCTATCACCCATATCTCGCGATTTACAGAGGTTTCATGAACAATTTCGATGCAGTCATAAGACAGTAGTTCTTGTGTATGAAGATACCAGCACCAAAAGGGGTTATCACAATGTTTGGTGATCAATAAGAGGCTCAAAACATAGAGAAGGGCCATACCCCGGGTCAAACCAACGTGTATCAGCTAAAGTCAACTAAAGAAAGGAACGAGCCTTACATCGAAGCCAAGCGAGATAAAGAAAAAATCGAGATAGCGGCTGACGGTGAAACTAAGAAAGTGTACCTGGATGATATGCCTGATAGAGCAGTCACAATTGGGGCTCACCACAATCCCCCAGAAGAGAAAGAGCTTATACAATTCTTGAACACGAACAAGGATATTCTCACCTGGTCAACCAAAGATTTGCAAGGTGTCGACAGGGACATCATCGAACACATCTTGGAAACAGATGAAAAAATAGTGCCGAAAAAGCAGAAACTTCGGAAGATGTCTAAAGAAAAGGCAAAAGCAGTTGAAGCTGAAGTGCAAAGGCTACAAGACGCGAGAGTGATCAGAGAAGTGAAATATCCAGTCTAGCTGGCCAACACTGTACCAGTGATGAAAAAGATTGGAAATGGAGAATGTGTGTAGACTTCTCAGATCTGAACAAGGCATACAAAAAGGATGATTTCCCATTGGAGAAGGTAGACAAAATCGTTGATGATGCGGCTAACAGTGAAATGCTCTCACTCCTAGACATGTTCTCAGGGTATCACCAAATAAGAGTGCACGGAGAAGATGAAGTGAAAACGAGCTTTATCACTCCTTTAGGAACATTTTGTTTCGTGAGAATGCCAGAAGGACTGAAGAACGCAGGATACACATTTTCGAGAATGATAGAAATAGTCCTACACCCTCAACTCCGAAGAAACATTTTGGCATATGTGGACGACATAGTGGTCAAGAGTGTCCAAAGAAGAGGTCATATCAGTGATTTGGCAGAAACTTTCGCGAATCTAAGAGCAGCAAATCTAAGATTGAATCCTGAGAAGTGTGTCTTCGACATTCACAAAGGGAATGTTCTCGGATGCCTAGTCTCAACAAAGGGCATAGAGGCGAATCCCAACAAAATCAAAGCATTAATAGAAATGCAAGACCCAGTTTCGACGAAGGATGTGCAAAAACTAACAGGAAGAGTTGTTGCGCTCAATAGATTCATTCCCAGGGCTGCGGAAAGAGGTTTGCCATTCTTCCAAGTTTTCAGAAGTTCTAAGAATTTTCAGTGGTCCGAAACTCAGAAGCAAGCCTTCCAAGAACTTAAAGACTACTTGTCCAATATGACCAAGTTGTGCCCTCCCGAGCCAAGATCACCACTTTTGTTATATGTGCTACATCAAATTCGGAAGTGAGCACTGGGTTAGTGCAAGAGAAAGAGGAAGAGGGAAAGTTCAAGCAAATCCCAGTGTATTTTGCTTCAGAGGCCCTCTCTGGCTCAAAAATATTTTATTTTGAGCTAGAGGAAATAGCATATGCAGTCATCATGGCTGCGAGAAAGCTAAGACACTACTTCGAGGGTCACAGAATAAGGGTCATCACAAATCAACCACTAAACGATTTGTTCACAAATAAAGAAGCATCCACCCGAATCATCAAATTGGGCACTGAACTCTCAGAATATACCATGGACTTTGAGAAAAGAAGCGCGATAAAAATCGCAAGTCCTACCAGATATTGTCGTAGACTGGACTTCGCCAACACAAAATCTTGACGAAGAAATACCTATGCCTTGGATAGTACAGTGTGATGGAGCTTGCTGTCACAAGGGAGTTGGAATTTCAGCGGTCGTAGCATCTCCGTGGCTGAGGTGCGTAACCTCCGAAAAAGGCATCGAGCTTCTCAAAGAAATTCACAGTGGATTCTGTGGTGCACACATAGGCACAAGGGCCCTAGCGGGCAAGGTAATAAACCAAGGATTTTATTGGCCCACCATAAACATTGATGCGAAAATGCTGGTTCGGCAATGTGAAGCATGTCCGAAAATAGCGAATCAACAAAACTTACCATCCATGCCAGTTCATTTAATTCCACCATCATGGCCTTTGCAACGGTGGCGAATGGACTTAGTTGGACCTCTACCAACAGCTCAAGGAAACTGCAGATTTGCAGTTGTCGTTGTAGACTATTTCACGAAATGGGTGGAAGCAAAACCACTCACGAACATCAAGGCACCAACAATTCAGAAGTTCTTTTGGCAAAGCATAATCTGCAGATTTGGAGTTCCGAGAGAACTAACTATTGACAATGGGAAACAATTCGACTGTTACACTTTCAAAGAATATTGCAAGTCCTTGGGCACTCAGGCGAAATTCTCATCAGTTTATCATCCGCAATCTAACGCAGCAGTTGAAAGGGCAAATGGGTTAATATTTTCAGGAATCAAGAAATGCATGTTTGACCAAAAGAAAGGCAAATGGGTTGACGAATTGACAAGAGTAATCTGGTCCCATAACACCATTGTATCAAGGGCGACAGGTTTCACACCTTTTTGCTTACTGTCGGTGTTTAAACCTCTCGAGCTCCATAGGAGGTACCCGCACAAGGTAGAAGGTGGGGATCGCCATGATCTGGAACCCGAAGGTACGCGCGAGGACACATGACACAAGATTTATACAGGTTCGGGTAGCCGGAGTAGCTACCCTACGTCCTGTTTGGAGTAGTATTGCGCCCTGCGCTTGGGTGTTGTTCCCCGGAGGGGGGCGGTTTCCTAGTCGGTTTCAAGGCAGGAGTCCTAGTAGGATTACACAGAGCAAGTCCTAGTAGGAGTATAGGGGAATTCTACTAGGACTCCGTCTTCTACTCTTCCTCCTTCCTTGCATGAGTACCCGGGGTGTATGCCCGACAAGCCCCCGAGCACGTTGGAGTCGAGAGTAGTAGTTCGAGTAGTCTTGAAGCCTCTTCGAGTAGTTCTTGAGCGTCCTTGAGTACTGCTTGGAGAAGTCTTCAATAGTACTTGAACTACCGCGAGGCTGGAAGGTGGTCCAGCTCATCAGTCCTGAAGTCGAGATTATATGGAAGTGCGATTGTAAAATCGCACTCCGTATGGAGTAGCCCCCGAGCCTTAGGTTGAGTTGTAGACTCTGGCTGAGAGTCAATCTTGATTCTGCTTCCGTCTTGAAAAAATCAATTGATGGGTGTAGCCTAGTAGCCCCCGAGCCTTGGAACGATTGAAGAATCAATCCAAGGGTCTTCAGTGTTTGCGGAAGTCATCATCTTAGTACTCTTGTAGCGTTGAGCCCCCGAGCTCGTCGCCAGGTGAACCGTAGGAGCCACGTCGAGTAGTTGTTGGTGCCGAGCCCCCGAGCTAGAGAGCCAACGGAGACTACTCGAATTGTCATCAAGTAGTAATTTGGTGCGTAGCCCCCGAGTTCGGGAACTAGCCACGCGGTGGAGGTACGCGGAGCGTACCTGGAAGTCGTCGCCGAAGCTTTACATGGAAGTAGAGATGCGTACATTATGTAGCATTTTTGTAGAAATTGAATGTACAAATGACAAATACAAATATGAATATAGATGTAAATGTCATGTGTCATGCTCTTGTTGTGGTCGTTAGGCGTCGAGTAGTTAGCTCCGATGCGGTTTAGCGCCCAATCTCTCCCGATCGCTTGTTTAGCCATAGCCGCCGGGGGCATGGAGGGATGACGGGAGGTCCGGTTTAAGCACTCGATCTCTGAGGAGCCTGTTTAGCTATAGCCGCTGGGGTGGAGGCGTGACAAGAGAGCCGAGGCTTTGCGCGGATCAAGGCGTGTGCTACTATAGAGAGACCATTAAGAGGTAGATGAAGGTAGTCGACATGGCGAGCGGAGAGCAGGGTTGCACAGTGCCTCCTCAGGGTGTAGCTGTTCTGCGCCTCTAGCACTCAATACACGAAACGTCGTGGCAAGAGCCTCCTAATTTGGTGCACCAAGCCTGTGGAAATCAGTCAACAGTCCCCAAGGAATAATTGGCACGGTGTAGCTCTACTGGCAAGTAGCCGTTGAGAGGCGTACACGAAGTACTCTTCGGCGTTGGTTCCTGTATGTGGAAAACAAGCCAAAGAAAATTTGATTATTGAAATAAGTAACTTAGCTTAATTCGCGGACGAGTGTCGACGAAGCCGTGGCGGTCGGTGGTGGAGCCGCATCGGTTGGATCTGAAGTCGACTAGTCGGAGGTGGATCCGACTAGTTGTTGATATCGCGGGAGCCGTCCTCGACTAATATTCTGGTTGAGACTAGTCGAGGTAAGTAGTCGAGGTAGTTGTACGCCCAGAAGACGATGTCGCAGCGGCGTACAGCATAGTCGATGTAGAGCCGCTGCGGCCAAGAGACGAGTACCCGCGGCGCACGGCAAGGTTGACGTAGAGCCCGTGCAGTCGGGTGACGAGTAGTCGCGGCGCACGGCAAGGTTGACGTAGAGCCCGTGCGGCCGGGTGACGAGTAGTCGCGGCGCACGGCAAGGTTGACGTAGAGCCCGTGCGGCCGGGTGACGAGTAGTCGCGGCACATGGCAAGGTTGACGTAGAGCTCGTGCGACCGTGTGACGAGTAGTCGCAGCGAACAACGAAGTTGATGTCGGGCCAGCGAGGCCGCTTGACAATGCAGTTGTACTTGCGTACGTCTTGCTGTGTGCACCAAGCAAAGATTTAGAAGTCTTTTGGTATGTCTTTGCGTGTGTGCATAGTAATGCTCCACGAATTATTTTTTAAGCACTCAGCAAGGGAGGGACGTGGCAGCTCTGTCTCTCTTGATGAGTACGAACACGACTAGCGTTGTGCTGCAGCTTTCGACTTGACATCTCAAGATCGTGCTCTGGTAGGACTTGGACTCCGAGATGGCAAAAGATTATGTGGATTCTGCCTAGGTCTTGGACTCTTGGTAAGCTACGCCTGAATCCTACTCGGAAAATTCTGCTGGCACACGAACTCTTGGTGATTTCCACGTGTGAATACGGAATCAAATCTACCGAACTTGGTCCTGATGACGTGCAATAGCGCGCCAACTCGCCGATTGGTCCTTGTAGAAGCCATGGAGACGAGTAGATTGATTTCGAAGAAGAAGTCCTTCAAATTCGCCTAATGATCGTGACGATTGCCCCACAGTGGGCGCCAGCTGTCGGTGTTTAAACCTCTCGACCTCCATAGGAGGTACCCGCCGCAAGGTAGAAGGTCGGGATCGCCATGATCTAGAACCCAAAGGTACGCGCGAGGACACAAGACACAAGATTTATACAGGTTCGGGTAGCCGGAGTAGCTACCCTATGTCCTGTTTGGAGTAGTATTGCGCCCTGCGCTTGGGTGTTGTTCCCCGGAGGGGTTGTGGATGTCCTCCTAGGTACCCGGCCCTCCTTTATATAGTCCAGGGGGGTGGGTTCCTAGTCGGTTACAAGGAAGGAGTCCTAGTAGGATTACACAGAGCGAGTCCTAGTAGAAGTACAGGGGAATTCTACTAGGAGTCCGTCTTCTACTCTTTCTCCTTCCTTGCATGAGTACCCGGGGTGTATGCCCGACACTTACTCTTTGGCACTGAAGTAATGACACCCGAGGAAATCAAGAATGAAGGCATGAGAGTGCTGAAAGCAAAGGAAATCGAAGAAGTTGACCGGAAAGTAGAAAAGGATATGATTGAGTTGACAATTCTCGAAGCCGTTGAAAACATTGGGAAATACCAAAAGGAAACTAAGGCATGAAAGGACAAGAAAGTAGTCAGATAATATATCAAAACAGGCGATATGGTCTGGAAAAGAAAGAAGAACTGGCAGAACCCTTGGAAACTCCATGAATCTTGGGAAGGGCCATACATAGCAAAGGAAACACACATGTCAGGGGCTTTTTGTTTGCTAGAGCAAACTGGCGAAGTGTTACCATATTCGTGGAATGCTGATAGCCTGAAAAGGTACTACCCTTGATGATTCTAGAGTTAGATTTACTTTAAATTATTTTCTTTTTCTCAAGTTTACATTCTAGAAAAACAAAACCTGAATCATGAATCTATAAGTGATTTCGGGAAGAAAAACATTCCCTTTCATTTTCACAATTCTATTAGAATAAGAAGGACTGTACTCTTTTCCTTGCAAAGGGGCTCTAAATCAAGAGGCAAGGTTTTTAATGAGGCGGGTCCTGTGTAAATACTCTTTTTGATATATATGAAAAGTGTCTTCCCCCAATTCATGCATTTTGTTAATTCCATCGTGTGGAAGGCTCTGTGATAGCTGAAATTCCATCATGAAGAAGAAAAGTTCGTGAAAGGCTTCGTGATAGCTAGAATTCCATCGTGAAGAGGAAAAGTTTGTGAAAAGGCTTCGTGATAGCCAAAGGCTCCGTGAAAGCCTAAAATCCCACCATCGAAGGGATTCCCACTGAAAGGCCTGAGGCAACAACAAGTTGCGGCCTAAATCCCAACGTCGAAGGGAATCCCACAAAAAGGCCTAAGACAACAACAAGTTGTGGCCTAAATCCCACCGTCGAAGGGATTCATAACGAAAGGCCCTAGACAAGGCCTAGTTCCCATCATGAAGGGATGTTTCCTAAGAGTTTCAGAAGCAAATGAGAATTACGGTTAGCCAAACGTATATGTTTTTGTCAAAAAATTTCTGTGAAGATCACGAATTACATTTACAATGGTTAATTTACTTTCAAGACGCAAGGGGCTCAAGTGAAGATTCGTAATATAATCATGGTTGAAGCAACTGAAGGTTGCAATATCAACCAGGGCCGGTGTGCCAAGTAAGTTAAGTCCACAAAATTCCGGAACAAATTTTGTCGACTTGCGTCAAATTTCTTGTGATTTCAAAATTAGCGAAAAATTCATAAAACATTTCAATGAGCAAAAAAATAAGAGATAACTTCAATTTCATCAGTCTGCCTCAAAATTTTTCATGCAAAACAGCAAGGTGCGGGAGGGTAACATTTTTTCTCAAGAAAAATGTCTTTATTGCCTTAATCGCATGAAAATTTCGACAAAGTATTATTACAATCACATTAGGGATCCACAATTTTCTTTTTTAGTTTGAATGTTCAACAATGTGTCCTAGATCACGACTGTTATCCTCAGGAACATCACTAGCATAAGCAAAGTCGAGTCCAGTAGTAATTGGGCTAAGGGGCTCCGTCTTCAAAACCTTTGAAGAACTTGAAGCTGTAACACTGGGATTGTAATCTTCATGAAGAAGAAAGAACGAAGAAAGATCAAAATAGTTCATCGAAAACTTAAGTGAGACTTCAAGCCAAAAATCGGAAAAATCTTGTTCGGGGTGAGTTTCTTTTAACAGTCGCCATGCTTCGCCACTAACAACCATATTCCCACAATGAATCATCAAAGGCAGCACGTCCTGCGCAGGCCCAACTTGTAGGACATGCGCAGGTTAAAGTTTACAGGATAGATTGTTCAAATAAAGTGTCACAGACCCACAAATTTACATATTTGTACAAAACTCCACATCGGGCAAGTTTTTCAACTATCTTAACTAGTGATATTGACCTTCGGAGAAGATTCCTCACGTCCAGAGCTTTCTTCAACATCATTGTCGTTGCCGCTGCTGTCGTTGCCGTTTTCGACAGAATCTTTTATGTCAGTGTCTGTGCCTTCATCATCTTCATCCTCAGAAGAAGACTCTAGCGGTGTGATGCTCTTTCCTCATTTCCCTTCTTAGATCAACTAAAAAGAACAAAGGAAGAAATATAAGAAAAGCCAAAAGGCAAAATTTCATGAATTTGCAAAAATCAGCAATGAAACCAACCTGGTCAAGCTTAGCACGAGCGATGTTCTTGACAACTTCCCTTCCATTGGTAAGCCGGAATTCTCTTGCAAATTTAGCCTTAATAGCTAGGATGTCTTCATTAGGACGAAGTCTTGAAGTGCTCAAAGCATCAGGAAATTGTGGAAGTTTCTCGCGAAACTTCACAAGATCGGCACAATCAAAATCATGAAGCAGCTTCAAAACACATTTGATCGAGAAGGCCGCAGTGAAATCACTAGCACCAGAAATAACTCCAGGTAGTGCTTTGAACTTAGTCTCGATCCATTCCATGAAATCAGAGATTCCTATGTCAGCAGGAAGTGGAGCAGGACGAACACCAAAATTTATCAAAGATTTTTCGTACTCCTTGAACAAAAGCTTTAGCTTGTTGTTGATTTCAGAGATATCTTTTCCCGAAGCTTCTTTCTGGTCAGCTAATGCCTTCTCAAGGTCTTGGATCTTTTGTTCCTTGCTGCTCAGAGTCTTGGCGAGATCAGCATTGTTAGTTCGAAGATCTTCAGCAGCCTTTGAGGACTTGTCGTGATCTTTACAAAGATTCTCAATTAATTTCAGATCATCATCGTGAGTCTTCTGAAGTTTTTCGAGATCTTTTGTGAATTTGCAAAAGACTCTTTCGCGACCTTCTTCTCGTCTTCACACTTCTTCAGAGTGTCAGCCAATTCGGCAACATTTTTCTCAAGGTCTGAGTTCGCAGCTCGAGACAAGTTGAAGTCACACTTTAGTTTCTTCGACTCCTCAAGCAACTTCTTGTTAATCTTCTTTTGTTCCACTAAACATTGCAAGGCGACCTTTCCAAGAAAAGAAGCTTTCAGTGAATAAGCTCTCTGATACTCTTCAATCTTGTCAGCAGGGTACGTCCGAAGAAGTCTTTCGAAATCTGGCAATTTCATCAAAACAAAATTAAGTAAGAAATTGCAAGGTTCGAGATAAAACATAGAATAAAGAAGAAATCAAATTCATGAACCTTTTCGGGTAAGTATCTTAATAGTAACCCGACTTGGAGGCGCTAGACCTAAGGAAGTTCCGATGAGTGGCGGAGAATCTTGCTTTGAGGGTCCTTCTCCTGTTTTACCAATGGTTTTAGACCATTTCCACAGTGTTAGAACCTTAGAAGTATCATCTCCTATATCAACTTGTTCATAACCAACACTTAGCAGTTCACCCCGATAAGTCGTACCGAAGCTTTTGTTGAAAGCAATCATAGAAGGCGAAGGGTCCTGATCCTCTGGCAGGTTTTCGCGAGTTTTAATAAAAGGAACTTCAGGAGCATGATCTCCACCCTTATGCACTGTCAATTCAAGCTCTTTTGTGAACTCAGGAGACTAACGGTTTGAGGATTAGCAGTCTCAACAGCGGCAGCAGATGTCTCGACTTCTTTGGCAACTTCGGCAACAACATCTGAAAAGAGTCAATATCCACGAACTCATTTTGAGAACCCGGAGTGCAGTGTTCCGAAAATTGAATCTAAAGAAAGGCCAAGTGGAAAAACCTTTCTGTCTAGGTTCCGCGAAGATGTCATCATTGAAAGCAGAAGGAACTCATCGAACTTCAGCCGCAATAATCTTCTTAACAGCCTTTTTAGCCTTCTTCTAGCTCATCTGAGTAAGGCTGGAAGCTACTTGAAGCTCGGCGTCCGAAACATGTTCGAAAGATCTACGCTTACGCTTGGTTGACTCGAGAGACTTAGTCTTCGCAGGCTGAACACTGGAAGATGTTGTCTCACCAATATTCGCCATGCCGCTCTTCGAAGATCTTCTTCTCAGAGCCTTCAATGGTGCAGCCGAACAACTGGCTACAGCAACAGTAGGCATCTTCATATTACGACCAAGACGTCGGGAATGGAAGGATTTATCTCCACAAATTTCAGAGAAAACCCGATTTATCCTCTTCTTGTGTTTCACCAAGTTTTTCTACACTTTTATTCATTCATGGTGTATTCGCCGATCATGGCATTCACCTTCTTCTCAACTTCAGTCATGAAATCGTCAGCGCTCTGGCCGTCTCTCAGCTGAAGGCCAAATCTCGAAAAAGGAACCAGTTGTGCAGCCCAGTTGTTGTTGAAATTCACGATTTCTATAGGGGCCCAACCATTAGAAATTGGCCAGACCTGTGCGGCGGTGAACTCCTCAATAATGTCGCGACCATCGACAATTGTACTTGCAAGATGGAATGAACTTTTGCAGTTCCTAATTCCAGCAGCCCGGTGGTTGTATGAGGCAGTGCTAATAGCAGTCAACGCTTCGATGGATGTGGAGAAAGGATGAGCTGGTCCATCGTAGCCAGGAAGCATAGACATGTCTGTCGGTGTTTTAGACCGGCAAACCTACCAAGGGTGTACCCGAGGTAGTAGATTGTGCAGTGAGGATCGTGATTGGGAGACCGAGAACTCGAAGGTATGCACAAGGACACGGGACACAAGATTTATACAGGTTCGGGTCGCCAAGGTGGCGAGCCCTAAGTCCTGTTTGGGGTATCAAGAATGGCACCCTGCGCTTGGTGTTGGGATGAGATCAGATGCCCGGCTAGGTACGCGGGCCTCCTTTATATTGTCCAGGGGGCGGGTTCCTAGTTGGTTACAAGGCAGGAGTCCTAGTAGGATTACACGGAACGAGTCCTAGTAGGATTACAGGGGAATTCTAGTAGGAGTCTGTCTTCTTCCTTCCTTGCATGAGTACCCAGGGAGTATGCCCGACAAGCCCCCGAGCACGTTGTAGTCGATAGTAGTAGTTCGAGTAGTCTTGAAGCCTCTTCGAGTAGTTCTTGAGCATCCTCGAGTACTGATTGGAGAAGTCTTCAATAGTACTTGAACTGCCACGAGGCTGAAAGGTGGTCTAGCTCATCTGTCTTGAAGTAGAGATTATATGGAAGTGCAGTTGCAAAATCGCACTCCATATGGAGTAGCCCCCGAGCCTTAGGTTGAGTCGTAGACTCTAGCTGAGAGTCAATCTTTATTCCGAATCTTCCGTCTTGAAAAAATTGAATGATGGGTGTAGCATAGAAGCCCCCGAGCCTTCAAATGATTAGGTAATCAATTCAAGGGTCTTCAGTGTTCGCGAAAGCCATCATCCAAGTACTCTTGCTGCGTGTATCCCTCGAGATAAAAGAGCCGTATGAGCCACGTCGAGTAGTTGTTGGTGCGGAGCTCCCGACCTTGAGAGTAAGCAAAGCCTGCTAAAGTTATCCTCGAGTAATAATTGAAGTGTAGCTCCCGAGCTGGAGAGATTCTGAATAGTAGTTTGGCATCGAGCCGTGGAGCTTGAGAAGTAGTCGTGCCGTCAGAGCGGATTTTAAATGTGACCAAAGTCGACTTTAGATGCCGGCAGAGCGAACTTTAAGATGCGACTTGAAAACCGAAGTCGACTTTGTGCCGCGCGGAGCGGAGTTTGAAATGCGACTTGAAAACCAAAGTCGACTTTGTGCCGCGCGGAGTGGACTTTCAAATGCAACTTGAAAACCGAAGTCGACTTTGTGCTGTGCGGAGCGGAGTTTGAAACGCGACTTTAGAAGTCGACTTTAGATTGCCATGTGAAACGGACTTTACATGCGACTACAGTAGTCGACTTTGTGCAACACGGGGTAGACTTAAGATGAAAAAAATGAAAAGCACTTCTGGAAAGCCAAAGCGAATAAAATATCAGAGAAAACGAATAGTTTTGCCGCTGGAGCGGGCTTAAGATTGCGACCGAAGTCGGCTTATGCCACCGGAGTAGGCTTGGGTGCGACCGTTAGCGTCGACTTGTGCCACCGGAGTGGGCTTAAGTATCTGAGCCATGGATTTCAGACCCAAGGTACAGTTGCCGTCGGAGCGGGCCTGAAGGTGCGACCGGAGTCGACTTGTGTACCTGGGCCATGGATTTCAAACCCAAGGTACAGTTGCCACCGTAGTGGACTTGAAGGTGCGACCGGAGTCGACTTGTGTACCTGGGCCATGGATTTTAGACCCAAGGTACGATTGCCACCGTAGTGGACTTGAAGGTGCGACCGGAGTTGACTTATGTACCTGGGCCATGGATTTCAGACCCAAGGTATGGAGCGCGAGTACTTAGGGTGCTTGGACCCATAGTACAGAGCGTGAAGACCACATGCAGCTAGGTTCCATCGTCGCTAGGACACGAGGGCCACTTACAGCTAGGTTCCATCAAAGCTTACACACATAGTATACCATCGAAGCAGGTGAAGATGCGACCAGAGTCGACTTTAAGTTGCCGCACAGAGCGAACTTTAGAATGCGACTTTAGAAGTCGACTTTTGATTGCCGCATGTAGCGGACTTTAGAAGCTGCCTCCTTGGGATAGCCCCTGAGTTGATGAAGTAGGCTCGTGGTGACTTGATTGATTTACCCCAAGAGTAGCCAGCAGAGTGTAGCTCCCGTGAAAACCCGCCGAGAAGCGTACACAAATGAGTAGTCGGCAAGTAGTCCTACATGATGAGGAGAACAAGCCAAGAAAAGAAAACATTAATCATTTAAATAAATGACTTAACTATTGCTGCCTGGGCAGACTGTTGATGAGGCCATGGCGATCAGCGATAAAGCCGCGATGATTGTTGCTGAAGTTGACTAGTTAGAGTTGATTCCGACTAGTTATTGGGTGTGTGACTACCATTCTCGACTAGTTTGGAAAACTAGTCGAGATGAATGGTCGACACGATGTGACCAAAAGATGACGTCACGGCAGCGCGTGGCTTACTCGAAGTAGAGCTAGTGTTGCCGCGAGACAAGTAGTCGCGACGCACGGCGTGGCTGAAGTAGAGCCAGTGTGGCCGCAAGACGAAGTCATGGCGCACGGAGTACTCGACGACGAGCCGTGTGACGTACCGAGGCACCCAGACGCGCGGCATATGCGAAGTAGTTGACGACGAGCTTGGGCGAGGCGGAGTAGTCGACGAAGAGCGGCGAGACGAGCCGCGCGATGTGCCGAGGCACCCGGTCGCACGGCGGAGGCGAAGTTGTCGATGATAAGTCGCGTGACGAGCCGCGCGACGTGCCAAGGCACCCGGACACGCGGCGTAGTCGAAGTAGTCGACGACGAGTCTACGCGAGGCGAAGTAGTCGATGACGAGCCTGCGCGAGGCGAAGTAGTCGACAACGAGCCATGCGACGTGCCGAGGCACCCAAACGCGCGGCGTAGGCAAAGAAGTCGACAACGAGCCGCGCGACGTGCCGAGGTACCCGGACACGCGGCGTAGGCGAAGTAGTCGACGACGAGCCTGCGCGAGGTGAAGTAGTTGACGATGAGTCACGCGACAAGCCGCGTGATGAGCCGCGCGACGTGCCGAGGCACCCGGACGCGCGGCGTAGGCGAAGTAGTTGACGATGAGCCTACGCGAGGCGAAGTGGTCGACAATGAGTCACTGAGTCACGCGACAAGCCGTGCGATGTGTCGAAGCAACTGGATGCGCGGCATAGGTGAAGTAGTCGACGACGAGCCAGGTGACGAGTCGCGTGACGTGCCGAAGCAACTGGACGCGTGGCGTAGAAAAATTGATTCCGCTTTGACAGGAGCAAGGCTACTTGCTTCAATGGATGTCGGCGAGTCGATGAGTAGATTGATCTTGTTGACGAGGGTCCTTCGAATTCGCCCGGTGGTAATGATCACCCCTACCTGGTGCGCCAGCTGTCGGTGTTTTAGACCAGCAAATTTACCAAGGGGTACGCGAGGTAGTAGATTGTGCGGTGGGGATCGTGATCGGGAGACCGATAACTCGAAGGTATGCACAAGGACACGGGACACAAGATTTATATCGGGTCTCCAAGGTGGCGAGCCCTACGTCCGGTTCGGGGTATCAAGTATGGCGCCCTGCGCTTGGTGTTGGGTTGAGATTAGGTGCCCGGCTAGGTACTCGGGCCTCCTTTATATTGTCCAGGGGACGGTTTCCTAGTCGGTTACAAGGTCGGAGTCCTAGTAGGATTACACGGAACGAGTCCTAGTAGGATTACAGGAGAATTCTAGTAGGAGTCCGTCTTCTACCTTCCTTGCATGAATACCCGGGGAGTATGCCCGACAATGTCCACCTTGACATAGAACTAGTAGGAGCTCCAATCCTTCGCCATGTTCGTTTTGCAATAGGGCGCGATCTGGATTCGCGTAAGCCCCATTCGCGTGTTTTGCCTACAAGTGTTGAAAGTGCAGCACGTATAGTGCGCCTCGTAGTATTGACCATCGTTGAGCTTGATAATGTCCAGCATAATAACTAACTCGAACAATCGGACAAAAACATCGGTGCTGAAGTTGCACCCAAAAGTCTTCATAATACAGAAAAACTTGGAAACTACCAGAAATGAGTTTGGTGAGAGCTGGTGAATCTTCACAAAAAAATTATCCAAGATCGGTGGTAGAAGGGGATTGCAGGGGAAGCTTAACCCACAAGTGAAGAAGTCACGAAATACAACAATTTTGTCGGCTTCGGGGGTAGGAACTTGTTCATCCAGGGAGCGCGGCCGCTGCCTGTAGGAAAGAACCCGGCTGCTTCATATTCCCTAATCAAGTTGGTTGTGACTTTAGATGCCCTGAAAACAAATGATGGATGGAGAGCTTTTGATCGCCTTGCTAGATCTCTCAGATCAGCATTGACATCTCCGATATCTTCTCCTTCTGATCTAATCTCCCCGTCTTCACGGTTCTCAGATCCGATTACAATAGGGGATGTGTTATCTTCTACAAATTGAGCAATCTCAGGTTCTTGAACTTCTTGCTCAACAGGCGGATTGCCAGCAGCAGCCAATTCTTCGGTCGTCATGAGTTTGGCGGTGCTTTTAACACAGGCCACCTAGTTGACAATAACACAAAGGCAAGAGCTAAGACGATTTTTTGTGAATCTAAAAATATGTGAAACAAAATTCATGAATTCAAGTGTTGAAAGAAAGAAAAACATAAAAGGAAAACAAAGAATAATACTTTTGAAAGTTGAGAGATTCTTGAAGTTTCAGACCCTTTGTCGCGAAGAACCTTGGTGCGAGGATGTCGGTGAAAAAGTTCGGAGAAAACAAGGGGTCGGTGAAAAATTTCTAGTGTGAACCTCTCTATTTATAGGGGCGAGGCAGGTAGTTTCAAGAAGTTGCCTCGATTCGACCGTTGCGAGTTTTCCGGGGGACACGTGTCCACTCCGACGTTCTGAGGGTGACATTTTTTTACCAAAGTTCGAAAGTTTTTGTGGAAACGGATCGTCGGAGTCAACCTGCTTCCCCGAGGGGCTAGTGTTGGGGGACATGGTAAAACGAACCCTCGAAACGCCGGATTGTCGAAATTCATGGAACGAGTTCGCGAGAGTGGTGGTATAAAGAAATCTTAGTATATTTTGGGTGTTTCGCAAGTCTTTAAATCAAAAACATGAAAGTAATAGTCGAGTTAGGCCCTTGTGTTCGAACTTTTCAACTTGTTTCAGGATGTACAATTCTCGTCAAATTCTGCAATTAGGAACCTGCGAAGCTCCGGGCGCACGAACCTGTGAAGTTGTGTGAATCAGGAACCTGCGAAGCTCTGGGTGCACGAACCTGTGAAGTTACGTGAATCATGAACCTGCGAAGCTCTAGGCTCACGAACCTATGAAGTTACGCAGTCAGAAACCTGCGAAGTTCGGGAGTCATAATATGTGAAGATCTCCATGAATGACGAAATCAGGAATCAGGAGGAAGCCAAGGCAAAGACGTAATCTCAAAAGTCCGGACTTGACGTGTGAACTAGTGGCAGGCTTATCAATATATAAATTCATCCCCGCAAATCACGGGATGTAAAGGACATTTATGTATGTGTTCACACTAGGAATATTCCCAAGATTCGAGGCTATTTTCGAAATGTAAAAGTCCTTTCGTCTCCCTATAAAATGGGGTGCGAGGGCACATGTAAAGGGATTCACAACTTTTGAGGCAAGAGCAGTCATTGGGAGATCTTTGTCTCCTCTTTCGTGAATTGCATTTTGGACTCAAGCGTTCTTGTATTTTAGTATTCTTGTACTCTTGTGTTCGGGGATCCTTTCGGACCCCCAACAGTGGTAAACTTCTTGACACGTTTCATCTTTCAGCTCTTGTGCTTCCCTTGCATATTTTTGATCAACTTGCCTTCTTTTCAGAGTACAACAGCAATCACTCTTCCAGATGAAGTGAAAGCTAAACTGATTGAGGTGCTGCCATTGCTAAACTAGGATGTTAGTCATCTTGTGCAAGATGCCAAGCTGATCAGAACTATCTTTAAGCATATTCAGAATCAATTCCCTAGAGATCTCAAAGAGAAGAACCTCCAGGTGGCTTTCATTAAAAATCGGCAACTCATAGTCCATGAGGCTCAAGATCGGCTGGAAGAAAGGCGGCATCAAGACAACTCACCCAGGATAGAATAAGTTGGATACCAGCATGGCCGACCTTTGATAATAGGATTAAATTCATATCTTCATCTCGCCCTGATATTATTAGCAGCATTGACCGCTTGAAGAAGCGCCGTGCTGAGTTGATGAAGGAGCTTGATCTGGTTGGTCGAGATTTGTCAACTGAAGAGCAGAAGTTAGCTGACCTCCCAAGCACTATTGTTGCCATGTAGGAACAAAGGGACTCTATCACTCGTCAAGCTCAAACCCTTCGCAATCAGGAGTAGCCGATCCCTGGTTCGTCCGATGCTGACCGTTAGGAGATAGATGTGGTTGACCGGTTGCGCCTGGATCATATTAATGCCATCCATCTTTTAGGCATACTTTAAATTTTATCTACAATTTGTAGACTATGATTGCCCTTTATTGGCTAACTTCCAACGCTCCGTGTTGAATGCTTTGACCGAACGTTTCAGTCGGTCTCTATATATTACTGTCCTCCCTTTAGTCCTTCAGAATTATCATCTTTCTTTTTCCCATGGCTTCTGCTTCTTCTTCCTCCTCTGTGAATCAGGTTGGTTTCTTCCTTCTTCTATCATTTTCACAGACTCTTTTTCCTGATGTTTTTCTCTTTCTCAGTGTCCAAACCGTGATGTTGTTGAGAAGATTGTTTCGAGCATCAATGCCTTTGGCGCAGATCGGCCAAACCGCCCATCCAGGAAATAACATCGTCTCCGTCTGGTAATTGTCAACAAGTAGGAGAAGTTGGAGACTCTTGAAGCTAGGAGGATAGCTCTTCTCCAAGAATTAGATCATATAGGTGAAGAAATAACCCAGACTAGGGTAGAGTTAGATAAGGCCAAGAGCCTCCTTTAAACTCTGATGTATTGCTAACCAATGCAATCGGCCTTTAATGAATGAGGACCTCTTGAGTGCTATTTAATTCAATGTATCACTCTCTGATGATAAATTCTCATCCATACCTGTGGGTGCCACCTTTATGACTCGGTTCAATTTTACTGGTATAAAAACTCATCTTCTTTGTGTAGCACCATCACTTTTTATTCATCAACCAAATCGGCCTTTTGTTAGGAATGAGAGCCATGTCCCTTTGAGAGAATCTTCAGGAAAACATAATTATTTCCATTCTTTGACAAGTTTCCTCTCAAAAATTACTTGTATCCTAATGATGCATCGAAGCTTGTCGTTGTTGCTGAAAATGTTGAGGAAGAGATATTGAGATAGCCTCTTCTTCTAAAGTACAGAGTAGGGCCACCCTCTTTTATTTAATTCTACTTCAAAGACAGCTCCTGAATTTTGGGAAACGTATCACTGCATGCCTACCCATTATCTTGTCTGCAACTTTCAGGGGGAAACTGTTCTTGCTTTGAATGCATCGGATGCTCTTCATTTCCGTCTTGTAGTTATCCCTTCTGGATCTTAAGGCTATAAATTGGCCTAAAGCCTGATGGAGGAAACCCAGTCTTATTGGCCATGTCTCAACTATCTCCGATAGATCATAGGCTCTTATTGTATGATTGTTCTTCTCTTTCTCTTCTTTCTCATAGTTAGAAGAATTCTTGTGAAGTTGTGTAGTACACCCTCTTCTTCTTCGTCCTTTTGAAAATTCAGGAGGCATCATAGCCAGAAAAATCCTTCTGAGGATCTGGCTTTGAGAATAGGAGATAGGTAGGGTGTTGTTGACGGTGAAATTCTGTCAACCTAGCCATGAGATTACCTTCGGTGTTGGCATGAGTTTTATACCTTATCCATTGGTACTAACCCCCCGTGGTATAACAAGTTCACTTGTGCATGTCGGTTTTGGAGTTTAGTGTTTATGCAGGGTTTTAGCATTGAAAGCAAGACTTCCGGGATAAGTTCATTAAGCACCTCGTGACAAGACCTTGAAGCCTGGTAGAAGTCAAGCAATGAAGTGAACACGACTCCAAGAAGCCCAAGGACCCAACCTGAGAAGATGGACAACTCCGAGGACCTAGCCAGAAAAGTGTCGAATCTTGCGAGACAAGGAGCTTCGTCCAATTCGGAGAGAAACTGACGACAAGGGCCCACATGCAGAAGGGGGGAGGATAGAAGACTCGGGAAGCAACGTCGGGCGAAGGAGGCCGCGGACTGGGCCGCAGTGGGCCCAGGCCGGTCGGCCCAGGCCGGCCGTCCCAGCCCATTCCGAGGCCCAGTTGGCCCCCCCTTAACCTAGATGCATCTTGGGCTATTTATTGCCCCCCTGACCGAGAGCCACGGATCAATCAATTCGTCATTCGCCGCCGAGGAGTAGAGAAGCTTGAGGGACACCATCTCGGAGATGAGGGTCGTGCTAGTTGTCTAGGGGTCTCCCTAGCCGACGTGGGAACCTTGCATGGAAGACCACGTCGGAGCTCCGGAGCAAGGATCAAGATCGAGGTAGGATCTCGGTGGTGATCTTGTTCATGTTATCATTCATGGTGAAGTTTTATAGTGAATCCGATTTCTAGCGATCAAGTGCATTCTCGATGATTTTGTTTTCTTCTTGGTTTTGCTTCTTCCCCAACCTAGTCTATAGCTGGATTGCATAGGGTGCTCTTGTAGCCGTGGTGGCTAGAGGTGCATACCGGACCGACCAAGTGATTTCAACTTGTTCTTATCGAACTCGCCCTAGACTACCCGCATGAATAGGAATACGTTGTGACAGAACGGGGGTTCCGAAAGGCGAGCGTTTTCGGAATCGGACCGGAGGCCACGGTTTAAAGATGCTTTTAATGAGATTCTTTTTCTTGAAGGGAAACGGGGTGGCTACGCTAGCGCAAAACAAAATTTTCCCGGCAAAACAGGAACTGCTGCTCGTCGGAGATCACGGGATTACCACTAGACGCGCGGATGCGGCGGAACCGTCTCGATGTAGACGAACGCGTCGAGGGTAGCGGCGCGGTGCGGTTGCTCACGTCCTTCTTGACTTGCACGTGCGGCTCGTCCGATCCAAGTGCTCCGGATGTAGCACCTCCAAGGTATCCACACGTACGGAGAAGGAAGCGACGCACGCCGAACCGCTAGGTCCGCGAGTGCGACGAGGAGGGAGCGTTGGCGCGCGGGCCGCTACTTGAGAAAGTTGTGTCTTTTCAGGAGGGGTGTGGTCCATATTTATTGGGAGGAAAACCCCCACACCATCGCCCATTATCAATATGGGACTAATAGATGGTGTACCCCTTCCAATGCTAATGGGCTTTACAACATTTGTGGCCCATTAGGACTTTTACACCATAATGGATCAAATCCATCTGAGTCCACTAGTGGATCAAATCCAGATTGGCTCTAGGGCATATTTCCAACGGTCTCCCACTTGCACTAGAGTCAACTATGCAAGTATATTCATCCTCATCCGGCTTCCAACCCCTTAAGTGTGTGACCCTATAGGTTCACGTACACATAGACTTGACCCGAGTACACTACTCGATCAATAGTTGATAGCGGCCTCTAGCAAGACGTGTCAACTCCTATGCATACGTAAAGATCTTATCAGACAAACCATCACAACAATTCATACATGCTATTCCCTTTGCCTCACGATATTTGGTCTAGCTCCAAGCCGACCTCTCTTTCTCGACACCGTGATTCGGATCATCAAAAGGGGGTTAACCCTTAACCCAAAGCACGGCCATGCATTTCTTGATCCGATCACTCGAGGGGCCCGAGAGATATCTCTCTCAAGTAGAGGGGCAAATTCTATCTTGATTGACCATGCCTCACAAAGATGCTTCCCGACAAACCCGAAAGTCATCTTTATGACTACCCGATTCTGGAGTAGCGGTTGATGGCCCCTAAGTAGGTCAATTCACATCTTGAGTACATGCGACAATCTCAAGTCTAAGGACATAGCGTATACATTGTGTAAACGAGAGAACAAGGTCTCAAATTGGGTCGGTCCAGGCCCCATGTCATACATGTGCCCACATTATTAGTTATACATCTCTATGTTCATGACTTGTGAAACATAGTCATCAACTAATTCATGTGCTAGTCATTAACTCATACTAGGGACAACTTTTGAATAACCATACAAGTAAAAGAGTTTCACAAACAATTCACATAATTGCCAATCAAATACAAGTCGCCTTTCATGGATATTCAATAAAAGAACCAAGTGACATGGATATAATGAAATATAATCATCTCTATGATTCCTTATAGGACATATTTCTAACATCCTTCCACTTGCACTTGAGCTAATCTATAGAATATATCTAATACCCATAGCTCTCATGTGCGCCTCATGCTTAGGCCGTGGAAGGGGTTTTGTCAAAGGATCCGCAACATTCAAATCCATGTGTACTTTGCATATCTTAATATCACCTCGTCTAACGATCTCTCGTATCAGATGAAATTTCCGCATTACATGTTTATTCTTTTGGTGGTTCCTTGGCTCCTTTGCTTGCGCAATAGCCCCATTGTTGTCACAATAAAGATCCAATGGGCTAGAGACACTCGGAAACACACCAAGTTCAGAAAGGAACTTCCTTATCCAAACACCCTCCTTTGCAGCTTCCGAAGCCGCGATGTACTCGGCTTCTGTTGTAGAATCGACCACTCGTCTCCTCGCTTAGAACTCTTCCAGCTCACGGCTCCACCATTTATCGTAAATACGTATCCCGATTGCGACTTTGAATCGTCTTGGTCGGTTTGGAAACTAGCATCGGTGTAACCCGTTACAACGAGCTCCTCCTTACCTCCATAGACTAGGAACATGCCTTTAGTCCTTCTTAAGTACTTAAAAACATTTTTAACCGCCGTTCGGTGACCCTCACCTGGATCGATTGGTATCTACTTGTAATACCGTGTGCATACGAAATATCCGGACGTGTACATATCATTGCATACATAATAGATCCGATGGCCGAAGCATACGGTATTCTACTCATGTGTTCCCGCTCATCGCTTGTCGAAGGACACTGAGTCTTGCTAAGATGTATGCCATGTGACATAGGCAAGAACCCTTTCTTTGCCTCTTCCATGTTGAACCTTTTCAACACTTTATCAATGTAAGTGTCTTGGCTTAATCCTATAAGCCTTTTTGATCTATCTCTATAGATTTTGATGCCCAAAATGTATGCCGCCTCACCTAAGTCCTTCATTGAAAAACTATTTTTTAATGAGGTCTTAGCGGCCTCAAGCATAGGAATGTCATTTCCAATCGGTAATATGTCATCCACATATAAGATTAGAAATACTACGAGCTCCCACTTGCCTTCTTGTAAACACAAGGCTCTTGTTCACTATGAATGAAGCCAAACCCTTTTACCACCTCATCAAAGCGAAGGTTCCAACTCCGAGATGCTTGCTTCAATCCATAAATGGATGTTTGAAGTTTGCACACCTTCCCGGCATTGGTTGGATCAAAAAATCCCTCGGGTTGTGTCATATACACATCCTCGGTCGATTTCCATTTAGGAAAGCTGTTTTGACATCCATATGCCATATCTCATAATCGAAATATGCAGCTATAGCTAGAATGATCCGAATAGATTTAAGCATCGCTACGGGTGAGAATGTCTCGTCATAGTCAACTCCTTGAACTTGTCGAAAACCTTTTGCAACAAGTCGAGCTTTATGGATGTGAACATTTCCATCCATGTCCCTCTTCTTCTTATAGATCCATTTGCACTCTATGGGTTTAACACCATCTGGCGGGTCAACCAAGTTCCAAACTTGATTGTTATCCATGGAATCTATTTCGGATCTCATGGCACTTTGCCATTTCTCGGAATCTGGGTCCATCATTGCTTCCGCATATGTCATAGGTTCATCATTGTCTAACAACAATATGTCGCACTCTCCCGCGATCATGAGATTGAGCTTATCAGTTGCGCGACGTGCCCTTTCAGACCTTCGTGGTTGTGGTGGTGCTTCTCTTGCCACGGGCATCTCAACTCGTTCAGCTACATTAGCATCAATTGTGAAATCTTGCCCAACCGGCTCATCTTGAACTTCTTCAAGATACACCTTCTGTCTACATTTTTCTCTTTTAAGAAACTCTTTCTCTAAGAAAACGTCGTTCCGAGCGACAAACACTTTGCCTTCTGACCGGTTGTAGAAATAATATCCCAAGGTTTCCTTTGGATATCCCACGAATATGCACTTGTCCGATTTAGGCGTTAATTTATCTGATTGAAGTTTCTTCACATAAACCTCACAACCCCAAATTTTCGAAAAGACAAACCGGGAGTCTTACCAGTTCACATCTCATATGGTGTCTTAACTACGGACTTAGAAGGTACCCTATTTAAAGTGAAAGCTGCGGTTTTAGAGCATAACCCCAAAATGACAATGGTAGGTCCGACCGGCTCATCATTGATCGACCATGTCCAACAAGGTTTGATTTCGTCGCTCGGATACACCGTTTCGTTGAGGTGTTCCACCGGCGTAAGTTGTGGAACAATTCCGCAACTCTTTAGATGATCGCTAAACTCATGGCTACAATACTCACCTCCACGATCGAACGCAAGGTCTTGATTTTCTTGCCACGTTGATTTTCTACCGCACTCGAAATTCTTGGAACTTTTCAAAAGTTTCGGACTTGTGCTTCATTAAATAGACATAACCATATCTACTTAAATCATCGGTGAACGTTATGAAGTATTGGTATCCACCTCTAGGCGTCGTACTCATTGGTCCGCACACATCCGTATGTATGAGTTCCGGTAAGTTCGAGGCTCTCTCGGAAAACCCGAGAAAGGCATCTTGGTCATCTTGCCTAGCAAACAAGCTTCACATGTCTCGTAGGATTCAAAATCAAACGAAGTTAAAAGTCCATCGTTATGGAGCTTCTTCATGCGCTTTTCAACGATGTGACCCAAACGACAATGCCATATGTAGGTAGGACTTAAATCATTAGGTCGAGACCTTTTAGCATTTATGTTACAGATAGGTGAATCATCAAGATTTAAAACAAATAAGCCATTCACAATGGATGCACAAGCCACAAACATATTATCCTTAGAGATCACACAACCATTGTTTTCACTCGCAAATGAATAACCATCCTTCATCAAACATGAAGGGGATAAAATGTTTCGACTCAAACTAGGAACAAAATAACAATTATTCAACTCCATAATAAATCCTGACGGGAGGTGGAGTTGCATCGTCCCGACGGTCAACGCAGCAACTCTTGCATTATTGCCCACGCGGAAATCAACTTCTCCTTTTCCAACGCTTCTACTTCTTATCATTCTCTCGTGTCGAATTGCAAATGTGAGCAACCGATCCGGTATCAAATACCCAAGAATTAATGACAATATTAGCGAGGAAAACATGATCCGTAACATAAACATGAAGTGTACCGAAGTGGAAGTACCCTTGCTTCCCTTGTTCTTCAAAGAAGCTAGGTACAACTTGCGCTTTCTTTTCCAATGACCAATTTCCTTACAATGAAAACATTCGGCATTGGCGACTGGACTAGCCTTGGGCGTCCGGTTTGGCATGGGGATCTTATCCTTGGCCTTGCCTTTCTTTTTCCAAGACTTGCCCTTCCTTTTAAAGGTCGGCTTGTTTTGGATCGCCATCACATGACCGCCGCTGCCTTTCTTGATGTCACTCTCTGTTGTCTTTAGCATACCACACGCTTCATTCAAGCCCTTCTCCGCCCCATGCATATGGTAGTTCGAGATGAAGTTCCCATAGCTAGGCGGAAGAGATGTGAGAATGAAATCAATGGACAACTCCTTGCCCGGTGGGAAGCCTAGCTTCTCCAACCTTTGAACGTAACCAACCATTTTGATTACATGTGGTCCCACCGGCGCGCCTTCTCGCCAATTTGCACTCCACAAAGGCTTTAGAGACATTGAACCTTTCGGTCCTAGCTCGTGTGGCGAACATATCATTGAGTGCCATGACCATATCGTGCACATGGACCGACTCAAACCGCATTTGCAAGTCGGGTTCCATACACGCAAGCATAAGGCAACCCACTTCAAGATCGACATCCCATGCCTTCTTGTAAGCGTTCTTTACGGCGAGTGTTGCATTTTCATCGGGCTCATCGGGTAAAGGGGTGTCCGAACCTCTTCCTTTTTTTCAGCCTTGAGAATAATTCTAAGGTTACGGATCCAATCCGTATAGTTTGTTCCATTCAACTTGTCCTTCTCAAGGATCGTACGCAAAAAAAATTCCTTACTAGGTGCCATCTACAACAAAATAATAAATGCAAAATACTAAGACAAAATATCCATGACCGAGTAAAATAAAATAATTTACTCCCACTAAAATCAATATCCCCACATTGATACTTAGTGATTCGTAATCCACAACTAACAAGTCTACTAGTGAGCTTTTGCGTCACCGCTAGTAAACAAGGTAGATCGGTAAGCAACTTCTTTGCTAATCATATCACATATGACTCCCGTTGTTGGGTGACATCTCTATGTCTAGGCTCCCAACTTATATGCCCCAAAATCCTTAACCGTTAAGATGACTTTGATAAGCAAACCGACACTTATGCGTGTAAGTATCCGATACAAACCCGTCTAGTCAAGGAAAACTAGTGGCACCCTAATTTCATAGACCCACCACTAATTGTACGAGACGTGGGACGGTGGCAAGTGTTGGGAGGGCTTGTTAACTTAAAATTCCAAAGGGATCGTTTTACTCGTAACATCACACGCAAGAAAATAACATTGTCGCATGTAAAAGTAGAACGGTAAGAACGACATTCACACGGTTGTAACACGGTATGGCCTATTGTCGCATGGTGATCTCCATCTCCATTGACCCGTACATCATGTTGATCTCCATCTCCATGACCTGTGTGTGCCATCCTCCATGTGATGAGTCCTCCAAGAACTATCTAACGCATGCTAGTAATGAAAGTTACACAATCGCGTATTAGATCATCACAAATTTGGTACGCGGACCATTACATTAATTTTGACAATACATGTGGCTCCAGCCGTATTGCCATATGCGTGACACGTAGGTCACGAAAAAATTACACACATGCATCACATACACATATAGGCCATACCGATTACAAAACCCGCAAAACAAATTATCGCAATTCCGACGTCCAAACTTAAAACGCCCGAAAACCCATCTTGCAAGCCGAATTTGGCAAAACTAATTTCGCCGAGACCAGCAGAACTGGTTTATCACATGTGTAAAATTTTACGTAGATCAATTTTCATATAGAAAACGTCTTCATCCGAGTTAACCACGAAAAGTTATGACTGTTTTACCGAACAAGATATTTCGGTTTTTCCCGGCCGTAGAGATCCAATCGCCACCGCCACGCATCCCATGCGCCCGGCACTTGACCTAGCTTCGATTCTACCAATCCAATTGATCTCCTTCTCGTTGTGACCGGGTTTACGTGTATCACTTAACTCCGATGGCGGAATTCCGACCGGTAGGAGTAATTCGTTACACGACCATCACGTCAAGAACACGAAGCCGATCAAAACTTTGATCTACATCCGCATATCTCTATATGCACACATCCCGAATCTAAAACTTAGCGACTACGGCTGCGGTACCACCGAAGGGAAACGGGGTGGCTACGCTAGCGCAAAACAAAATTTTCCCCGCAAAACAGAAGCTCGCTGTCGTCGAGATCACGAGATTACCACTAGGCGCGCGGATGCGGCGGAACCGTCTCGATGTAGACGAACGCGTCGAGGGTAGCGGCGGTGCGGTTGCTCACGTCCTTCTTGACTTGCACGTGCGGCTCGTCCGATCCAAGTGCTCCGGATGTAGCACCTCCAAGGTATCCACACGTACGGAGAAGGAAGCGACGCACGCCGAATCGCTAGGTCCGCGAGTGCGATGAGGAGGGAGCGTTGGCGGCGCGGCCGCTACTTGAGAAAGTTGTGTCTTTTCGGGAGGGGTGTGGTCCATATTTATTGGGAGGAAAACCCCCACACCATCGCCCATTAGAAATATGGGACTAATAGATGGTGTACCCCATCCAATGCTAATGGGCTTTACAACATTTGTGGCCCATTAGGACTTTTACACCATAATGGATCAAATCCATCCGAGTCCACTAGTGGATCAAATCCAGCTTGGCTCTAGGGCATATTTCCAACATTTCTATCTTCATCTATCTTGTTTGGAGCTACAACATAAGCATGATCTAGATTCTCTAAATCGGTTATCTCTTTGCTTTCTCTTGCTACCTCTTTAGTAGATTAGATTAGATTTGTTTTCTTTATGAGTTAGTAGATTAGATGGAACTTGCTTCTTCATAAGATAGTTTTCCTTGCTTTACTAGATTGAATCCTTGCGTTGCACATTGTTCCACGGATTCGATACCTTGGGTTCACCACTCGAGGGAAGAAGGGTCCCTTGACTACCACTGGAGACTTGTTCGCTTGCAAGTCTAAACGAACTTTGATACAACTATTAACCGTCAACAAGCCCCTTTTTCTAGCGCCGTTGCTGGGGAACAAGCAATCAAGATCCAATCTAGTATCACTTATTTTTCAGTTTTTCTTTTGATTTTCTTTTGCATCTTTTAACTTTGATCATCCTAAAAAAAATCAATCTAATCTAGTTTTGATTAACCCTAATTTTTCTTTTCTTAGGTTTTTGTTTTTGCTAACCCTGACTGGAGATGGTTGGCTACCTCTCCAAGAAACCATTGTGGATGATCCAGGAAAACTTTACAGGCAAAGGAGACGTGCAACACAGGCTAAAGGGTTGGAAACCCTAGATTCAAAAGCAAAAGTCGAAGGATCGTCAAAATCTCCAAGGGAATCACCGCCTCCAAGTCCAAAGAAAGATCAACCTCAACCGCCACCCATGAGAGAAAAACCACAGCTAGAGCGTGAGATCGAGCTATGCACCCCGGACATCGTTGATGTACCTATCATAAACTTTCAAGATGCCGGAAGGCCATTCAAGATCAAGGTCACAACTATCTGCATGACGATTGCGAGAGCTTTGGAGCGTTTCAATGAATACATACGAGCCGGATTCCTTGAGTGGCATATCGGTTTACTTAAGAGGGTGATGGAGAAGATGGAGATAGAGAAAGAAGCTCAACACTTAAAGGCTGCCGAAGCAAGATCCACATGCAAGGAGTGTGAGGAGTACGACCATGTCTAAGGTAAACCCCGATTTAATGCAAGTTCGTCCATTCAAGATTTGGTTCCACTTTGTGCACAATTCAAGGACTTCATGGACGAGCAAGCTAAGATCAACAAGGATGCTGTCACTAAGTTCGAGGCTATGGAGAAAATATTGAAGAATTTAGATGGCAGGGTGACGGAGGTTGGAAACTCTATACATGAAGTGTTCATCGTGATGAAGATGCTAGAGATGCAAGTGGGACAACTTGCCGGACAACCGATGGTTGACAAAGGAGAATATCCGAGACAACCCCAAGGTCCCGAGACGGCGAAGGCTACTCAAACTCATTCGGGAGAGATGGAAGATCACACTATGGAGACCATGAAGATCACGACTGAAGGACCGGAGTTTGAGATGTCGAGCCATTACATGAAGGAAGTTGTTGCATCCGTCAAGACCAAAAGACAAAGCCAGCCTGTGAAGACCAAAAATATGACTAAGCCGAAGAATAAGCCAGTGCCCAAGATGGTGCGGAAGTGGTACCCAAGATTGCAACGCCCACAAAGAGCGTTGATCCGAAGTAATCAAGTGAAGAAGTCTAGCCATGGATTATAAACGAAGCGCTAGGCGGGAGGCAACCCGTTTCGTCGAGCCAAGAATAAGCTACCGGGAGGACAACCCGATTCCAGGTTTTTTGAGTCTTTTCAAGTAATTTAGTTTTTAATATTACTACGCAAGACATTAGACTTAGAATGGTTGAACAATATTAGAGACATAATTCTTGGTTGAATATTTTGTTTTGATCATAAACCCTTTACATGAACCATCATATATGTTTGTTTGCTTCTTTTCGAGAAACCACAACCAAATAAATTCAGAACCTACCTCAGCCATTCATCCCCTTTATGATGTTGTGGTTGACTTGCTTTTCATGCTAAAAACACACGAGTAGAGCCACGTCTTATACCTAGATGTTCGCGTGAACCTAGAAACTTACCTTTTGGTTGGTTTAAAAATCCATATCCTTGGTTTCTCTAGAGTTAGAATTTTTCTAAGCCTCATTTAATTTTATTTTATTCAAAATCTCTCTTATCTAATTAAATTAGAACCTAAACCTATGCCCCCATGATCAAGCCGGGAAAAGCTTGCTCTCAACTAATGAAGGCAAACAATACCAGTGAGACCAATATAAAAGTAGTCAAAAATATTTTTCGACTTACATTTGTTTTTAATGCTTTAAAAACCCCTCTAAATTTATTTTTAAACTCATTAATAGCTATGAAATTATTTTTAATTTTCGAAATTAGAAGAGTGCTTAGCATTAAAACATGCTTAGAGGGAGGCAATCTAGTTAACCTAACCATACATGCACCATGATACATCACGGGATGCCCCTCCAACATCTGTTATCAAACCACATGCAAAGTACAAGCATGGGGGGCAGCCAAGGCTTTGTTTTGCAGGAATATCATGGACGCATGTGAGGCAAGGGAGTATGGAAGTGAGTCAAAGCGAAAACATCAAGTGGAAGGAATAATAATGCAAGCGAAGGAGTGGACGAGAACGTTTAGAAGATGCACGCGGTCACGAAGCAACAAGTGCACTAGAGAAGAACCGAGCCAAGAGGAGGAGAGAGGTAAGTCTCCCATCGAGCTCTTTGTTCGTGTGCTCTAATTTGTAGTCCGGAACCACCTTAGACTTAGCCATCCATCTGGCTTGTTTTGTGCAACAAATCACATCCTTAATCCACTCAAAGTCCAGACTCCAAAATAATATTTGTGTACCTAACCGGTTGAAAACCCCGAATATATATTTGTGAGGGAGAGTGCTGCAATCATGGAAGAAACCTACAAGCTTTTTCACCAAAGAAGAAGGGATCATCGTCGTCTAAGCCATCATCGACAACCTCTTCGAGGAGGCGCTCAGTTTCTGTGTATCCTCGGAGTATTGAGGAGGACACGGCACCGCCGAGGAGGAACCACACTCTTCTCCTGGGTGGCATGAGGGCCACACGGAACTCGTTTATGAGGTTCACCAGACCTCAAGGACATATGGAGGAGTCGCCCGTCTGACCTCGCCACTCGACACGATCATCCGCTCCACCTCCATACGCTTCGCGGTATTCCGAGGGGTTTGTCATAATGATGGAGGAGGAGGAGAAGAAGAAGCTCGCTCGCCTTGAGTAGAGGCTTGTAGCGAACGTCGACTTCGACGACCAAGCTCTCCACATATTGGGTTTTCATACGGGACACCGAGGTGGGTGCAATTCTCTAACGGAGTGTCGGCAAACACCCACAAGGAATTCGCCTAGGAATTTTTCATGACCATGGCGCATATCCTTGATGAAGGAGTGCCGAGTCTCTCATTCCGTTTGGAGAAAGCCATTCGCACCAGGAGGCCATCCACAAACTAGAGAGAGAGGAGGGAGATCTCTGGAGGGAGATCAACCACCTCGAAGGAAGCACCCACAAGTGGAGAAGAAGGAAGACACCGTCAGAAGGGTAACCGTGATCAACGGTGCTATGTCTAGCACCTTGATGGGTTAATCTCCTTATTCATCCATGGGTTGTAATCGATCTTGAGATGTAATCATACTTGGTTGGATTATCTATCTATCATCTTGTGTTGAATATACTTTATTGCTTAAGGTTAGCTACCATGCCGTAAAGGGAGTAAGAGCTCCAATGCTTCCTTGGAACCATTCAATACGCCGTGTCCATCATAGGTCTAGTCATGAATACCTTCGCGTAGTGAGTACGAGAGGAGGGAAATGGCGAAACCGTGGTCACAACCCCCAATAGATTAGATTGGTTTTCATGATCAAAACGATTGCATGTTCTAGTATCGTAGACCCATGGGCGAGTGTCTCCTATCTTGATTGAACAAGAGGTTCCCTATGTATTAGGGAATAGCTAGGTTTTCAAAAGGGAGCCCTAGAACAAGTGGATGTGCATGAGACACATTGGAAGTTTTTTTTGGAGTATGATCACGGGAGGAGACCATCAACGAAGAAATACTATCCGGAACCCCATCATCCAAGTGTTTCACTCATGGATGTGCAAAAGGATTTTGGGGAGAATGAGAGAGCAAAGATAACCAACATGGAGCTGAATTGGCTTTACTCGGCTTTGATTGCCAGGCAGCCAATCGACCCCACTCACCTCATGATCAACCGGTGGTGTTGTGAAGCAACATCGAGTTCAGGAGATATTGGTTCGGGGTGTTACCTCTCCATGTTGGCTATCTCTTTGAGACCGGGTATTACAAGGAACCCGAATCATCTCCTACCCGGGACTTCCCTAGGAATTTATGAAGCAAGGCAAGAACATAAGTGGAGATGAGAGAGGAGGCTTCAAAGTGGCCAAAGTAAATTTGCCCCTATCGGATGGAAGATTAAGACTTTTTCTTGAGGGGAAAGAAGATTGGTTAGAGGAAGGACTTCTTGTGCCGGCGAAGAAAAAATAAAAGACAAGGATTATAGGAGAAGGATCTTCTATGGCCCAAGAAGGAGGTGCACAACAAAATTGTGTGCCACCATTTGAAGGACTACCGGCGCTGCCAAGTTACTACGGTGGTGTACCAATGCAAGCATGGGGGAGTGGTGCAGTCATGCCCCCACCAAATTTTGCGGTACCCAACGTAGCCTTTGCGGAGCCATATGCACAGCTTCCTCAACCACAACAAAGTGTGGCCACCATTGGAGGATACGCTGCAAGATACATGCAAATTATTGCAGCAATTCAAACCAATGCAAACCAAATGGGTGAAGGAAATGCAAGCATTGCTTATGAGCTTTGGCGCCTTCACTTAGCACCATTGGACAATTCATAGGAGGAGTGGTGCAATCCTATTATGAGTAAGGGTGCAACAACCAAGACTATCAATATCAACCACCGACAGAAGATTAGAGAGAGGAGGAGCTTTAGTTATCTTTCCTTTACCCCCTTTTCTTTAATTTTCAGCTTGTATGCGCCTATGTATGTGTAGTGTTTTCAGTTCTTATTTAAATGTCAGCATGTGTGTTAGTTTATTTTCAGCATGTGTGTTAGTGTTTATTTTCATCATGAATAAAGTCACCACCAAGTTTTTACCTTTGGTAAAGTTACAAGGTTTATTCCATGATGATATATGACTATAATTGCCACTTTGTGTTATCTTTGTAATTGTAATTGTTTTATGCATGTTTAAGCTAGTGCTCTCTTAAAATACAAATCTGAAATTATCTAAATGCTAGCTTAATCTTTAGCGAAGGTTATGATAAAAATAAAGACCCATAGTGTTTTATGTGCTCTCAAGTTTTAGATGGATTAAAGATGATTTATTTTTGTTCTTAAATGTAAAGCTAACCTTGTCATAAATACCACTTGTGTGTTGCTCTACCTATCCAGAGCCATATAAATATTTGAGTGCAAAAACTTAGTATACAAGGTTTATTTTTTGGTGAGTTATATTAGGCCTTGATTTCTCTGGCCTGAGACTAAGAAGCTGGTCATTCCGTTTTTGCGTATCTATCTTTTTGCTAGCCTTTCTATCCGTGCATTATGTATCCCCACATCGGAGATTTCACAAACCTCGCCGGATATCCACCCTTAAAACCAAATATCATCTTTTGTCTTTACCTCATTGACCACAACCTATCGTTGATTATGGATCATCAATTCAAGGAAGATCGATAGTGCCAAGACTGAAGACTTCAAGTATCTCTCCAAAGGAAAAGTATTTTCGTTACCTATCTTATCTCAATCACCTCTTTGCCCGAGGACGAGCAAACGTCTAAGCATGGGGGAGGAGGTAGGTAAAATGCCATTTTAGAGTTCAAAGGGGAGCAAATAAAAAATTCGATAAGAAAGAAAAAATTAGAAAGAGAAAGAAAGAAAAAGAAATAAAGAAGAAAAAGTATATGTATGAGGAAAAAAAGAAAAGAAAAAATATGAGTATGTGTAAAAATAAAAATAAAGTGAACTCCCCGGTTCTCTAAAGTGCATTAGGAATTTCAAGGCTTCAATATTAAAAGATCCATACTCATTTTCCAACCATGTGCAATCCGATAATGAGGACTTCCTTTGTGCCTCGGGATCACTCTTTGACATTTGCACATGTCCACCCATCTCAAGTGTGTGTATTTTTCTCTTTCCCCTCCTTGATAAGACATCATTTTCCAATGACCTTTTTGATGTGTCTCGGTAAGACCATGAGAAACTTGTCTTGTTTTGGCAACATCTCATTTATAATATCTTGGTAGGACTAAACTTTCCCAAAAAGCTCCATATAAAGCCTACCACACAAATGAATGTTATGGGAGGGAAAGGAGTAGAATAAATAGGCTTGAGAGACAATATGAGATGAGAGTTCATGAGCAAGATGCAAGGTGGTTTAAATTTGTGAACTTGGTTTAGCTCTTTTTTCATCTCGTTCTTTATTTCAAAATTTCTGAGATTCATTTGAATTTTGGGAACATGTTAATACTTGTGGGATAAGCTTAACTAATAATCTACCCTCCGTAGGGATGAAGGCTAGTACATTATGAAACTTTAACGAACTAAACTTTTGAGAGCATTATGTTTTCTCATGTATGATCAAGTGCAAGGTCTAAGCATTGATGGGCAACGATGATATCCATCGAAGGCTTACTCGAGGACGAGCAAGGTTTAAGCATGGGGGAGATGTTGACAGTGAAATTCCGTCAACGTAGCCATGAGTTCACCTTCAGTGTTGGCATGAGTTTTATACCTTATCCATTGGTACTACCCCCCGTGGTATAACAAGTTCACTTGTGCATGTCGGTTTTGGAGTTTAGTGTTTATGCAGGGTTTTAGCATTGAAAGCAAGACTTCCGGGATAAGTTCATTAAGCACCTCATGACAAGACCTTGAACCCCGGTAGAAGTCAAGCAATGAAGTGAACACGACTCCAAGAAGCCCAAGGACCCAACCCGAGAAGACGGAAAACTCCTAGGACCTAGCCAGAAAAGTGCCGAATCTTGCGAGACAAGGAGCTTCGTCCAATTCGGAGACAAACTGACGACAAGGGCCCACATGCAGAAGGGGGAGGATAGAAGAATCGGGAAGCAACGTCGGGCGAAGGAGGTCGGCCCCTTTGACCTAGATGCATCTCGGGCTATTTATAGCCCCCTGACTGAGAGCCACGGATCAATCAATTCGTCATCCGTCGCCGAGGAGCAGAGAAGCTTGAGAGACACCATCTCGGAGATGATGGTCGTGCTAGTTGTCTAGGGGTCTCCCTAGCCGACGTGGGAACCTTGCATGGAAGACCACGTCGGAGCTCCAGAGCAAGGATCAAGATCAAGGTAGGATCCCGGTGGTGATCTTGTTCATGTAATCATTCATGGTGAAGTTTTATAGTGAATTCGATTTCTAGCGATCAAGTGCCTTCTCGATGATTTTGTTTTCTTCTTGGTTTTGCTTCTTCCCCAATCTAGTCTATAGCTAGATTGCATAGGGTGCTCTTGTAGTCGCGGTGGCTAGAGGTGCATACCGGACCGACCAAGTGATTTCAACTTGTTCTTATCGAACTCGCCCTAGACTACCCGCATGAATAGGAATACGTTGTGACAGAACGGGGGTTCAGAAAGGCGGGCGTTTTCGGAATCAGACCGGAGGCCACGGGTTTAAAGATGCTTTTAATGAGATTCGCTTTTCTATCTTCATCTATCTTGTTTGGAGTTACAACATAAGCATGATCTAGATTCTCTAGATCGGTTATCTCTTTGCTTTCTCTTGCTACCTCTTTAGTACATTAGATTAGATTCATTTTCTTTATGAGTTAGTAGATTAGATGCAACTTGCTTCTTCATAAGTGAAGGACCGATAAGGCGACCGAGAGAGGGGGGGGAGTGAATGGGAGCCGATAAAAATTCTTCTCGAGGGAGATTGGAACTCCGACAAGACGAACTAGCTCGGTCGAACCCCCCGAAATCACACGCTCCGCACTTCTACCTCCCGTTTGCCAAAACCACGTAGCCACCGGAGTGCTACCGGTCCTAGGAACAAACTCTACCAAGCAACCACAACACACACGCAGCACCGACAGCGGAAACAACTCGAAAGCCGGCTAACCGGAGGGGGCGGTTAGACCGGGTATAGGGGGCGGTTAGACCGCCTCCACCCGGCAACCAAGAAATCCTCCGAAACGCCTCTTCCGAGCACCAAAACACACCACGGTTTCACCAACGAGAGATCTCTCGGTCAAGGCCATGCTAGCTACCGAGAAAATCTTGGCGAAAACCAAAACTTCACCCAAGGGCCTAGGGGCGGTTAGACCGGCTACCCGGGGCGGTCTAACCTCCCGTACCCGAGCAACGAACTCCAACCAAGAACACCTAGCAAACCGCACGAGAACGACCCCAAATTTCACCCGGACACTCCTCCGATCAAGGCGAACGAACTCACGAGAGGAAAATCCGGCGAAACAAAACTTTGACCCGGAAACACCCCGGCGGTTAGACCGCCCCCTGCAGCGGTTAGACCGCCCCTTCCCGAACGAGAACCCGCGGGTCAAACCTCAACTTCCTTGCGCTCAATCTCCCGAATCACTCCACGGATTGTAGCCGGACTTCGGGGATAGCCGGGTTACCTCCGGGCAACCTCTACCTCAAAGGAATCGACCCGAAACGCTCACAATCAAGAGGAATCGAAGAAATCGCTTCTCTAGGTCAAGAACTCGCCCAACTCGAAAAACCACCAAATCGAGTCCAATTCAAAGGGGATTTGGGGGCAAAGTCACCAGCCAAAGAGGCACAAGAACCTCATACGTGACACCCACCAAAAACCAAAGAAATCGTTCTCAAAACACCGCCAAAAAGAGCTCCGAAAATCAACATCAAAGAGACGGGAAAACCACCATCAAGAACCACGCCGAACCTTCTATACATGCCATGAATGGTTCGTACAAGGTCTAGTTTGCCACCCAAACATCCATCCCTCTCTCTAGATCTCACATGAAGCTCTCAAACTAGCCTTCTAAAAACCTAGGGAAAATAGAGAACGAAAATGGAAAAACGAAATGAGCTAGGGTTCCAAGAGTTGGCTGCCAACCTCTCACCTCTTGGGTTATATAGGCGGCAACCGAATGTCTAAAATGCCCCTCTCTACTAACTAGGGATACATGCCCCTCAAGGGCGGATTTGGAATTCTTGATGTCTTCACCATCGGACGGATGCCCGGCGACCGCACCCCGCGTAGCCTCGACGCACGCCTTGCGATCCCGACGCGTGTCCTCCGCTTCGAAGCTTCTCGGCGCCGGCGGCCGGGCGGTCGGGCCCGCCCCCCCGGGCGGTTAGACCGGCCCGGTGAATCCGACCGGCCCCGGGCGGTCCGATCGCCCCTCCCGGGCGGTTGAACCGGCCCGGGTGGCCGCACCTCCTCGTCGAGTCTTCGGCCTCGGTTTTGTGGCTCAACCGAGTAACCCGGTGGTTTTCCGGTGAACCACCGCAAACCCCGCGAACTCGGTGTAGCCTCCGCCAATCTCCACTCATGACTCGGCTCCCACGTAGTCCCGGCTCGACCTTGGTTTTGAGGCTCTACCAAGAAACCGTCCACGACTTCATCTTGCTTGTTCATGCCACCATGCGGCCCGCACTTGACCCCCGCCGGCCACCGGATCCCTCGAACGAAGCCTACTTGTCTTCTCCACACCCGGAGGCCTCACCGCAACGACCTTTCGCGCTTGTTCTTCACCCGCACCAACACGAGTCAAGCCGCAACCCGCACCCGCAATACTTAGCCAAGAATCAGTCCACACAACGTTGTCAATCACTCATCACACAAGGAAGCGACCATCCACCGGTCCTCGAACCACACATGGTCCTCAATCTCCCCCTTGATGAGTGCATTGACAACACACTCACATGAAGTAACATAAGAGAAGAGGAAAAGAAAAGAAACAAAATAAAAGGAAACCCCAACAAGCGATCGAAAGCCAAAGAAAGGCAAAGAGCAAGATCACTTGAAGAAGGCAAGTCTCGGACCCCTTAGGCAAGGGCAACGGCTCGACACATCCGAGACAAAACGCAGCTCAAGCAAAGAGCGCAAACCACCACAGCAAAACTCGAACACCACGAAGAACTCCCCCTCGCACAAATGCAAGCTCCCCCCCGAGCCACAAGACACTCCCCCCCGAACACATGCATCAATGCAACTCGGGAATGCAACAAAGAGCAAAAACTCGGCTCACACCGCCCGGGCGGTTAGACCGCCTCTGCCCGACTTGACCGCCGGGGGGCGGTTAGACCGCCCAAAGAGACCGGCCCCGCACCAAACTCGCTCAAAAACTGCCCGAAACAATTGGAACACCTTCCAAACACTCCCAGTGCCCAAAACATGCACAAACTTCTCCCCCTTGTTGACAATGCATGAATCAAGGCAAAATGCGAAAACTTGCAACATATAGCTTCTCGAATATACAAAATTCATCACAAGGAGCTACACAAGTCCAAATGAGCAAGTTAGATACTCGACAGTTCGTAAGGATCTTAACTACGTGATCACCAAGTTTCACAACCATTGGACAAGGCTAAAAAGGATTTTAGTAATTTTGCGAAAAGTTACTCCCTCACAAGCAAATACCTAAACATGAGCAAAACATATCAAAATGGCAAAGCCACTCAAACTTCATGCTAGGACAGCCATTCTAATCACAAGACCATCATAAACACCCAAAAGCACCTCATGTCATGTCAAAGCCACCGAGCCATGTGCCTACTTCTATGTATGAGACTTCTCATTGGTAGGCATCATGCAACGGTTTAGCACCCAAAGCAAATTAATTTCAGCACATATGACATGGGAACATATTTTCCAAGCATTTTCCATTTCATTTTCAGATTTGTAAATGGTACATGAAATGTCTTTGCGACAAAAAGGAACTTATGCCCCTCCACAAGATTAAGCAAGAGGGCTAAACATTCATGATGGCAAGCGAGCCTTTGGCTCCATATGATCAATAAACTAGCTATCCAACCACAAAGTAAGCATAGCAAAGCCACTAAAACATGTCAAGATCATATATAGGCATTTACGCATGAGAGAGCATGTATATGACATTTTTCAAAAATTAGCCATCAACCATGAATCATTCAACAAGATCATCAAGAGCTAAGCCAAACTAACCATAGCATATCAAACAAGCTCACAAGAACATATATAGCAACCCATGGTGAACAATGTATATAGGATTAGCTTTTCCTATCCGATGCATATGATACAAAATGCATGCAATCTAAGATACAAGGATGCCTATACATCATGTTACATATGCCATGCCAAATGCAAGAAATGCACAAAGGAAAGCTATACATATGCTACAAACCGGCTCCTCGAGGGGAGGCAAAACGGGCTCGACACCACCGGCAAAAGAAAGCCCCCACACACCCAACTCAAGAAATTAAACATACACCAAGTTCCCCCCGCAAACGAGTGAAAGTTGCTTGATCTAGGGGTTTGGTGAAAATATCGGCTAGTTGGTCATGTGTGGGTACATGGATCAAGGCTATCTTCCCTTTCTCTACGTTGTCTCTCAGGAAATGATACCTCACTTCTATGTGTTTGGTTTTGGAATGGAGCACTGGGTTCTTTGCAACGCTTATGGCACCGGTGCTATCACATTGAAGTGGGACATGGGTATACTCCTCACCAAAATCACTCATGGTGTAGGTGATCCAAAGGAGCCGAGAGCAACAACTAGCGGCGGCAACATACTCGGCTTCGGTCGTGGATTGAGCAACACTCGACCGCTTACGAGAAGACCAAGACACCAACGAAGAACCCAAAAACGGCAAGTCCCGAAGTAGACTTCCTATCCAACCGACACCCGGCAAAATCCGCGTCTGAAAAGCCATGAAGCGCCAAAGAAGAGGACGCGGAGTACCAAAGGCCGAAGTCGGGAGTGTGACGCAAGTACCTGAAAATTCGCTTCACTGCTTGCCGATGCGAAGTCCTCGGAGACGCTTGAAAACGAGCGCACAGACACACTGAGAACTGTATGTCCGGCCTCGTCGCCGTCAAGTAGAGGAGTGACCCGATCATGCTCCGGTACTCCTTCTGGTCCACGTGTTCACCTTCCTCGTCCGCATCAAGAGCCGTAGTCGTACTCATCGGCGTCGTCATAGCCTTGGAGTCCTCCATCTTGAATTTCCTCACAATGTCCTTGGTGTACTTAGCTTGGTGCACAAATGTTCCTTCCTTTGATTGCTTGATTTGTAGCCCGAGGAAGAACTGCAACTCACCCATCATACTCATCTCGAACTCCCCGCTCATATCATCCGCAAACCTCGCAACAAGAGAGTTAGACGAGCCACCAAAGACAATATCATCCACGTACACCCGCACAATCGAATATCTCTCGCCCGCCTCTCGCAAAAACAAGGTCCGATCGACCTTCCCCATCTCAAAACCTCTCTCAAACAAGAACCCCCTCAACCTCGCCATACCAAGCTCTAGGCGCTCGCTTCAACCCATGCGGCGCCTTCCTCAACTTGTACACCCGGTGGGGGTACTTCTCACTCTCAAACCCCGAGAGGCTGTCTCACATACACTTCTTCCTCCAACACTCCATTCGAAAAGCACTCTTCACATCCATTTGGTGCAACATGAAACCTTTAGCCACGAGAAAAGGCTAGAAGGATCCTAATTGCCTCCAAACGGGCTACGGGAGCAAAGGTCTCCTCGTAGTCGACCCCCTCATTCTGACTGAACCCCTGAGCAACAAGTCTCGACTTGTTCCTCACAACCTCACCCTTCTCTCCCTCTTTGTTTTTCCACACCCACTTTGTACCAATCGGCTTACACCCTGGGGGAGGGTCAACCAACTCCCACACCGATTCCTCTCAAAGTTCTCCAACTCCTCATGCATCGAGTTAACCCAATTGTGATCGGATAGTGCGTGTCCAATATCTTTGGGCTCAAAAGAAGCAACAAACGCAGCATGAGCAAAATGGGAATTGTTTCGAACCCTCGACCGTGTAGTGCGTTCATTCATGTCGCCGATGATCCTCGAAGCCGGGTGATCCACTTGAACTCGTCGGGGAGGTTCTCGCCTCGAAGCTACCTCCCCCTCAACATCGGCTTCTCCTCGTTCTTGATTTGTCGTCGTAGGTGTAGCGAGAGGGTCCATCCATCATCGTAGTCGAAGTAGTGGGTACATGTCCGGCCGGGGGCACCGCACCGCCATCTTCATCATCACCATGTTCATGCTCCTCCTCCCCGAAAGATCTCCTCGCCAAGCTCATCATCACCTCGCACACTCAAAGACAAGCCGACTACGTGGCTCGTCTCGTCGAAGGTTACCTCGCAAGTCTCCACGATTTGGTTAGTTTCAAGATTGAGCACACGATATGCTCTAGAATGAGATGCATAACCAAAGAAAATGCCATCGACAGCCCTAGCCTCAAACTTATCCAACTTCCCGCCTTTCTTGAGAATGAAACACTTGCAACCAAAGACATGGAAGTGACTCACTTTGGGTGTGCGACCATGCATCAACTCATAGCATGTCTTCTTCTTGTGCACTCGAGATATATTCCCGTTCGAAACATAGCACGCGGTATTCACCGCCTCGGCCCAATACCTCCTCGGAGTCCTATGCTCATCAAGCATCGTCCGAGCCATCTCGCACATGGTCCCGTTCTTCCTTTCCACAACACCATTCCGAGGAGGCGTATACGGACTCGAAAAGCGGTGCTCAAGACCTAAGTCATGACAAAAGGTTTCAAAACGAGAGTTCCTGAATTCCGAGCCATTATCACTGCGGATAGCTCGTATGGCATCTCCGTGCCTCTCGTTCCTCAACCTCAAGACTAGATCTCGAACAAAACCAAACGTCTCCCCCCTTCTCCTCAAGAAAGAACACCCATGCATACCGAGAAAAGTCGTCCACCACAACAAGGACATACCACTTCCCACCCGCAGATCGCACACGAGCTGGGCCAACAAGGTCCATATGGAGCAGCTCGCATGGACGCTCGCTCATCACATCGGTGAGAGGCGGGTGAGAAGAGGCCACCATCTTGGCATGCCTACTCGGAGCACAAACCAACTCTTTCTCAAGCCTCAAACGTGGCAATCCTCGGACCAAATTGAGTTTACTCAAGCGAGACGAAGGTCAAAGCTCAAGTGACCCAACTTCCTATGCCACTTCCACAACTCACTCGAAGAACCGGCCAAGAAACAACGCTCAACACCCGAAGACCGAGAAAAATCAGCACGAAACACCCGACCCTCGGGAACGACCATACAAACAAGGTCCCCTCGAGAGTCTACAATCCGAGAACCACCAGGCCGAAACAACACCTCAAAACCCTCATCCAACAACCGAGACACGAAAGCAAATTGTACCCCAACGATTGAACAAGAGCAACACGCCTCGCAGTGATCTTGTCACTCACTTTTATCTCACCTTCCGAAAGCACACGCCCACGCCCATTGTCCCCAAAGGTGATGTACCTCTTCGTCACCACCGGACGAGACTTGAGAACCACCCCCTCGTCTCCGGTCATGTGCCTCGAACAACCGGAGTCAATCAACCAAATGTTCTTCAAGTCTCCCACCCGAAATTCAAAAACAAGCACGTGAGCGAACAAACGACTCGACCAGGGGGTTAGTACCAAAGGAGGAAAACCGAGTGCCGAGCCATTTGCTCGAAAGTGGGGTTAGCACCAACCAAAGCATCTCTCCTACCAAAACTACCTCCACGAACACCACCTCGGTAACCACTCCGAGGCAACCACACCTCACTTGCCCGGAGGAGGACCAAAACCACGGAAGACAACCCGTGGAACGTCCCTCCTCTCCTTCTCAAAGCTACGACTCCTCCCATCCCCGTAGTGACCTCGAGGGGGAGAATGCCTAGCAACCGACCACCCGCCGCCTTTCCGGACCAACCACCGGCAACTCCACCTCCGGACACCGAAACCTCTCGACTCACCACCTCGAAAACCACTCCGCCCGGGGTGCGGGGGGCCGGTTAAACCGCCTAGCCGGGCCGGTCCTAACCGCCCCCTGCGGGCCGGGCCGGTCCGACCGCCTAGCCGGGCCGGTCGGCCGCCCCCTCCCGGAACGGCTCCTCGGCCGCGGGAACTCGCATCTCCCCATGCCGGAACACTTCTCACCACAGCCTTACCCCCCGGGCGGTGGCATACGAGGCTTAGGTACACCATGGGAGGGGTTGTACCTATCCTTGTTCGCCCACTCCTTTGCCATCCTCTCTTCCCGCTTCCTCTTGAAGCAAAACTCATCCTTGTGACCCTCCTTCCCACAATGGCCACAACGGAACCTCACAAGCTTAGGTTTTGGCTTGGATTGGGGCCGCTCGCTTGGTTTCTCTCCACTCAACTCCTCCACCGATTTCTCCTCACTTGCCTTCTCTCTCACTTTCCCAAAGAACACTTTCCCCGAAGTGCTCACAAACTTGATGGGCTTTTGGAGATCATTTGTGGGTGTAGGAAATATAGGTGGAGCTGGGGTTGTGTCTAGTCGGTTCCTAAGATGGTTGGGTTTTGGAGGGAAATCATTTTTGTGGTGGGTTTTTGGTGGCTCCGGATATTCTCTCCACTTCCTTCACCAACCTTGTTTGCCCCAAGCCCCTCACCATCTTGCCTCTTAAAGGCCTCGATCATCATCCTCAACCGAGGCTCATGACCGGACAACCAACCCATCAACTTCCTCAAGTCATCATTCTCATCCCGCAAGCGATCAACATAATGTGCAAGCTCCAAATTTTTCAATGCATGCATTTCACAAGTAGAGCGAGATGTAGGCATGGGTTCCTTCAATTTAGCCTCGAGCGAACTAGTGTAAGCATGCAACTCATCAATCTTAGCATGCAAAACGGGGCAAGAAGTGCAAGCACCTAGCAAAGCGAGTCTAGACTTAAGCTCGGCCACTTCAACCCTAAGCACATCTAGTTCCTCACACTTGGAGGCATGCTTCTCCTTAAACAAAGCAAGATCGGCAAGGAATATGGAGCAATCGAGCACAATCATTTTCATCGGCAACAACGGGGCTAGCCTTAAGCGAATCAATCTCAAGCTTGCTATCAAGCACCCGTGTCTCTAGCTCGGCCACTCTAGTCCTAGCATCCTCGAGTGAAGCCCTAAGCTCTTTCCTCATTTTCTTGGCCTCTCTAAGCATGTCATCACGGTTATCAAGCAAAGAGCCAAACCTCTCATTCTCCCGGCGCAAGAGGGGAAGTTCATCACGCACCTCGTCGTCGGACTCGCAGTCCGAGTCGCTCCGTGTGCTCTTCTTGCTGCCGGAGCTCGGCGCCATGGTACGAAGCCGTCTCTCGCGAAGCGGCTCACCCCCGCTCGGGTTCTTGGACGACCTCTTGTTCTTGCGACGATCTCCCTCGTCGTCGGCTGCTGCTCGAGCTCGAGGTGGAGTACGCGGAACTGGAGTCGACGTCGCTCGCTCCCACCATCGCTCGGGCCTTGCCTCGGCCCTCCTTCTTCCTCGATCGTCGCTCGTCCTTGTACTTGTTCTTGTGCTTGCTCTTGTGGTCGCGCCTCGAACGGTACTTGTCGTCGTTCTTCCTCGGCTTGTGCTTGTAGTCGTCCTTGCTCTCGGCCTTCTCCGGGCGGTCGGCGACGAAGTGTCCCGGCTTGCCGCACTGGAAGAAGGTCCTCGTGTTCCTCCTCATGTTCACGCGGTTCTCGTGCAGCCTCTCGAACCGCCTCGTCAACAGCGCCAGCTCGTCCTCTCCAAGGTCATCAAACTCCTCATCTGGCATAGACATCGAAGAGGAAAACGAGAACATCCTGGTGGATGGGTTAGAGTTAGTCTTTCCTTTGGAACCACCAACGAGGGCAAGACTATGGGAGTCAGTCGGTCCCTCGAGCTTGGCAGTCATGCCCCTATCCACCTCAGCCGACTTGAGCTTCGAGAACGGCTCGTTCACCGTCGAGTATCGTACCTCTCCGACTCGACTATGGCCTCGAACTTTCCGCCCCATATCGTACGATCCAAAGAGTGTAAGAGCTTGACCGCTCTATCATGATCATCGTACGGGAGCACGTCCACATTGGCCCTCATGTTGTTCACAACCACCGTGAACCTCTGGAACAAGGCATCGATGGACTCACCGGGGAGATGAGTGAAGTTCTCGTACTCTCTCCGGTAGGTCGCATACAACCGTGCTCGAACTCGGGCGTTCCCAACATGAGCCTCCTTCAACACCGCCCAAATCCTACAAGCCAAGTGCTCGGTGTGCACCCGATCGAACTCGGTCCGACACAAAGCATGAAACAAGTAGTCGACCGCCTTATTGTTGGCGTCGAATCTATCCCTCGACCCCCGGAGCGAGGAAATCCATCGGCCGGACATATCCCGTGTCCACCGTGACATCCCACGAGTCCGACCCTTTCCGCGGAGGAACGCACCCATCCGCTTGCTCCACATCTGGTAGTTCTTGCCATCGAAGTGTGGAGGACCCGAACCCCGTTCCTGGTACGCCATCCTTGGATCTTAGACTGGTTAGAGTCAACAAAGACCCGAACCGGCTCTGATACCACTTGAAGGACCGATAAGGCGACCAGAGAGGGGGGGGGGAGTGAATGGGAGCCGATAAAAATTCTTCTCGAGGGAGATTGGAACTCCGACAAGACGAACTAGCTCGGTCGAACCCCCGAAATCACACGCTCCGCACTTCTACCTCCCGTTTGCCAAAACCACGTAGCCACCGGAGTGCTACGGTCCTAGGAACAAACTCTACCAAGCAACCACAACACACACGCAAAGACCGACAAGCGAAAACAACTCGAAAGCCGGCTAACCGGAGGGGGCGGTTAGACCGGGTATAGGGGGCGGTTAGACCGCCTCCACCCGGCAACCAAGAAATCCTTCGAAACGCCTCTTCCGAGCACCAAAACACACCACGGTTTCACCAACGAGAGATCTCTCGGTCAAGGCCATGCTAGCTACCGGAAAATCTTGGCGAAAACCAAAACTTCACCCAAGGGCCTAGGGGCGGTTAGACCGGCTACAGGGGCGGTCTAACCTCCCGTACCCGGCAACGAACTCCAACCAAGAACACCTAGCAAACCGCACGAGAACGACCCCAAATTTCACCCGGACACTCCTCCGATCAAGGCGAACGAACTCACGGAGGAAAATCCGGCGAAACAAAACTTTGACCCGGAAACACCCCGGCGGTTAGACCGCCCCCTGTGCAGGCGGTTAGACCGCCCCTTCCCGAACAGGAACCCGCGGGTCAAACCTCAACTTCCTTGCGCTCAATCTCCCGAATCACTCCACGGATTGTAGCCAAACTTCGGGGATAGGCGGGTTACCTCCCGGGCAACCTCTACCTCAAAGGAATCGACCCGAAACGCTCACAATCAAGAGGAATCGAAGAAATCGCTTCTCTAGGTCAAGAACTCGCCCAACTCGAAAAACCACCAAATCGAGTCCGATTCAAAGGGGATTTGGGGGCAAAGTCACCAGCCAAAGAGGCACAAGAACCTCATACGTGACACCCACCAAAAACCAAAGAAATCGTTCTCAAAACACCGCCAAAAAGAGCTCCGAAAATCAACATCAAAGAGACGGGAAAACCACCATCAAGAACCACGCCGAACCTTCTATACATGCCATGAATGGTTCGTACAAGGTCTAGTTTGCCACCCAAACATCCATCCCTCTCTCTAGATCTCACATGAAGCTCTCAAACTAGCCTTCTAAAAACCTAGGGAAAATAGAGAACGAAAATGGAAAAACGAAATGAGCTAGGGTTCCAAGAGTTGGCTGCCAACCTCTCACCTCTTGGGTTATATAGGCGGCAACCGAATGTCTAAAATGCCCCTCTCTACTAACTAGGGATACATGCCCCTCAAGGGCGGATTTGGAATTCTTGATGTCTTCACCATCGGACGGATGCCCGGCGACCGCACCCTGCGTAGCCTCGACGCACGCCTTGCGATCCCGACGCATGTCCTACGCTTCGAAGCTTCTCGGCGCCGGCGGCCAGGGCGGTCAGACCGCCCCCCCCTGGGCGGTTAGACCGGCCCCGGTGAATCGACCGGCCCCGGGCGGTCCGACCGCCCCTCCCGGGCGGTTGAACCGGCCTGGGTGGCCGCACCTCCTCGTCGAGTCTTCGGCCTCGGTTTTGTGGCTCAACCGAGTAACCCGGTGGTTTTCTGGTGAACCACCGCAAACCCCGCGAACTCGGTGTAGCCTCCGCCAATCTCCACTCATGACTCGGCTCCCACGTAGTCCCGGCTCGACCTTGGTTTTGAGGCTCTACCAAGAAACCGTCCACGACTTCATCTTGCTGTTCATGCCACCATGCGGCCCGCACTTGACCCCGCTGGCCACCGGGTCCCTCGAACGAAGCCTACTTGTCTTCTCGACACCTGGAGGCCTCACCGGCAACGACCTTTCGCGCTTGTTCTTCACCTGCACCAACACGAGTCAAGCCGCAACCTGCACCTCGCAATACTTAGCCAAGAATCGGTCCACACAACGTTGTCAATCACTCATCACACAAGGAAGCGACCATCCACCGGTCCTCGAACCACACATGGTCCTCAATAAGATAGCTTTCCTTGCTTTACTACATTGAATCCTTGCGTAGCACATTGTTCCACGGATTCGATACCTTGGGTTCACCACTCGAGGGAAGAAGGGTCCCTTGATTATAACGGGAGACTTGTCCGCTTGCAAGTCTAAACGAACTTTGATACAACTATTAACCGTCAACAGGTGTCTTGCTACACATTTATCAGAGGAAAAGCGTGCCAAAGGAACGGCCATCTTGGTCATCAACTCAGGCTCCTTCCGGCGGAAGATTACAGAATCGGGTGACGATCTTAATCTTTCGTCTCCTCTTCGCGTGTGCCCCTCTCCCATTCATCGATTCAATATCCTTATCATATTGGGAGTTAGGACAGTACCCTTCTTGTAATCTCTCTTGAATATATGTAACCTGTAGACCTGAGTTGTAATAACATTGTAATCCAAAGCAGAAGAGATAAACGTGTACTTTCATTCTGAAGGCAATATATGCATCGGCTATAACCAAATATATTGAGTTTGTACATTGGTATTACATTTTTTGTTCTAAAGGCGATTCTTTAGAGATATCAGCTATTCTACAATTACACCAGCAATCAGTTGTAACTCGAAAACTCGATCGGATGATAGGCACGATGAGACAATCGGCTTGTATAATTACTGACGCACTTGGGCAACCAATCCATCGGCCTTAGCCTTTGGACACCAAACTTTAGACCAAACCTTCTTTTTGTCTAGCACAAGTCTCTCTGCTTCTTCATGTTGTTCTAGCTGACGTAGGCACTGGACTCTTCTCTTATGGGATTTGGTCAAGCCATCTGGACACCATTGTGGATTAGGCTTCTTATGTGTTTGGCTTGACCCTTCATCATCCACTTGTAATGTGCGTCTACATTCAGGGTCTCGGCACATGATGTCTTCATCAGGGACCAGAGAATCTGCCATCTCTTCTAGCCGATCGTTTGACTCTTCATTAGCTCAGCCTCCCGGCCGATCATGAATGCTGGCCTTGCGTCCCAGCCGATCGTGGACGTTGGCTTTGCCCCCCAGTCGATCATGAACCGAGACCCGTTGATTGTCAAAAACACAGTGATCCTTGGCTGCAGGTCTACTATTATTGAAAGCCCCGTTGCCCTCTAGGCAGTTCTTTGTTGTCGGCAGCTTGATCCCTTCTTCCCAGCAGTACTTGATGAACGGACATCTCCAGTGCCCCTCATTACGTCGTGACCAATCTTCTCTTTTTTTCGCCTTCTCTTGTTGGCGCTGGAATTTGTTGATCAACATTTGGGACGTGACAAGCCGGCGTGGCTTAAAATCTCCTTCAAGTAGTAACCCTTTTCCTTTGGCATCAGCAGTAGTTACTTGCACTTTGGGATCAACAGCTCCTTTATTTTGAGCCGAATCAGATGTCAGCAATTTAACTTGTGACATGTCTTTTCTAGACACATCAACCATATTAGATGGGAAGGGGTGCTGATCAATCTTCATCGGCTTTTCAGCTTTGGTAGGGGTTTCAAATTTAAGCCTCCCTTGCTCAATAGCTGATTGAATCTATTGTTTGAAGATCTTTTAATCATTGGTGTCATGCGAGGTCGCATTGTGCCACTTGCAATACTTCATCCTCTTCAGCTCTTTCTCGCGATGGTATGGTATGGAACTCAGAGAGTTTGATTTGCCCTTGTTGAAGCAACAGATCAAATATCTTATCGGCCTTAGTAATATCAAAGCCGAATTTCTTTGGCTCTTTCTTGCCAAAGGGACAGGACATTGTCTTCTTGCCTTTGACCCATTCTGCGAGCCCTATCATATTGTCTTCGTCTTCTGAGTCAGAGTAGTCCACATACGATATCTTTTTCTGAAAGTTCCTTCTAGGATCATAGGACTTGGTTGTTACTTGACTCATCCAACTGACCAACTGGCTGAGGCTTTCAAATTCATGTGACGCATATTGTTCCCTGAAGGTTGGCAAGAGACCTTGGAAAGCTAACTCAGCTAATTGCTTGTCTCCCAGATTCAGACTATAGCACTTGTTTCTAACTTCTCTGAATCTTTGAACGAATCCAGCTACTGTTTCATCGTTCCTTTGCTTGAGTGTGGTTAGATCAGTGATTTTCATCTCATTGATGCTAGAGAAGAAATAATTATGCAACTGCTGTTCCAAATCGGACCACTTGATGATGGAATTAGGCGGCAATGATGTGAACCATGAAAACGTCAGCCCTGACAGAGATGAAGAGAACAATCGTACCCTGAGTGCATCAACATTCCCTACTTCTCCACATTGGATGATGAACTGAGTGATATGCTCCATAGTGGACATTTCATCTTTGAGGACCATGTGTTGTTCAAGGACCGGTGGATGGTCGCTTCCTTGTGTGATGAGTGATTGATAATGTTGTGTGGACTGATGCTTAGCTAAGTATTGCAGGTGCAGGTTGCGGCTTGACTGGTGTTGGTGCTGGTGAAGAACAAACGTGAAAGGTCGTCGCCGGTCAGGCCTCTAGGTGTGGAGAAGACAAGTAGGCTTCGTTCGAGGGACCCGGTGGCCAGTGGGGTCAAGTGTGGGCCGCATGGTGGCCCCATCGTCGGACTTTTCTGTCACTCACACTTTTAGGATCCTGCAAATACTTAACCAGAGGCGTTCTCCAATCTCCCACTTCATCCTCAACAATCTTGGAAGACACAACGACCGAAGCAGGGTTGGCCCCCGAGGGGCGGTCTGACCGGCCCGAGGGGGCGGTTTGACTGGGGTACCCAGTTTGATCGGCCTGTGAAGGCGGTTGAACCGGGTCTTCTAGAACGTAACCCTTGGCTTCATCAAACATTGGTTTTCGTTCTTGAAATTTTTTTTCTGAACATTATAACCAGATGCTTGCTAAGCCAGAGCGTTAGCCTTAGGATTCTCCTCCCGTGGTACATGATATATCACAAATTCATGCATACAAGCTACAATGTCTAGACATCTATCAAGATAAGCATTTAAAGAAGCATTTAGACACTGACATACCTTAGATACTTGCTGTACCACCAGTAAAGAATCACCATAAGCTTCCACATGTTTTACTCCCATGTCATGTAATATTTGCAACCCCAAAAAGAGAGCTTCATACTCAATTTGATTATTAGTACATTTATGATCAACCGGCTAAGGGCTTCAAAAACAGCTCCACTAGGTGATATAATAATAATTCCAACACCACAACCACTTCTACAAGATGATCCATCAAAATGTAATTTCCATGGAGTAAAAGTTACATAACCGACATCTATATCAATTTGTTATCAATCCTATGTTGAACAATGAAGTCGGCTACTATTTGACCCTTCATTGATCCAATAGATTCACAACGCAAATCATATTCAACAAGAGCATAAGCCCACTTGCCGACTCTACCACTAAGAATAGGTTTTTGCAACATGTATTTAACTATGTCTGTTTGGCATGCAACATAACAAGTACTAGACAACAAGTAATGCCTTAACTTGGTACAAGCATAATATAAAGATAAACAAAGCTTCTCAATAAAAGTGTACCTCGTTCCGGCATCTAGCAATCTTCTACTCTCATAAGCAACAACATACTCCTTGCCATCGGTCTCTTGAGTCAAAACAGCCCCAATTACACTTGGCTCTGCCGCAATATAAAGCCGGAAAGGTACACCACTCTTAGGTGCTTGAAGAACAGGCGGCGAAGTCAAATAACTCTTAATCTCATCAAAAGCTTCTTGTTGTTTTGCCCCCCAAGTGAATTCAGCTCCACTTTTCAAACGAAGTAAAGGAGTAAAAGCATCAACCTTCCCTGACAAGTTGCAAATGAATTGCCTCAAGTAATTAACCTTGCCCAAGAATCTCTGTAACTCTTTTTTAGAAGTAGGAGCTTGAACCTTCTTAATCGACTCAATCTTTTTAGGATCAATCTCCACACCTTTCTCATGCACAATGAAACCCAAAAACTTGCCAGCCGACACTCCAAAAGCACATTTGAGTGGATTCATCTTTAGACCATACTGACGCATTTTTCAAATGCAAGTATTAAATCGGCTAAATGAGAGTTTAGACTAGCCGATTTAACAACAATATCATCGATATCGACTTCTACGATAATACCAAGCAAGTCATGAAAAATCAAATTCATAGCTCTTTGATAAGCAGCACCAGCATTTTTCAAACCAGAATTCATTACTACCCATTCAAACAAGCCTACAAATTCTGGACATATGAAAGCCGTTTTGGAGACATCCTCTTCGGTCATAAATATCTGATTGTAACCAGCATTGCCATCAAGAAAGCTATGTACTCTATGTTCAGATGCAGAATTAACAAGAAAGTCGGCTGTAGGCATACGATATTCATCTTTAGGAGTTGCTTTATTAAGATCTGTAAAATCAATGCAAACATGAAGTTTCTTTGTTCCTTTCTTCTCAACAGGCACTATATTGGAGATCCAATCAGCATACCGACAAGGCCTAATAAACTTAGCATCGAGCAACCGATTGATTTCTTCTTTCACTCGGTCATAAATATCGGGATTAAAATTTCTACGAGGTTGTTTATAAGGCTTGAAACCAGGTTTAATAGGCAATTTATGTTCTAACAAGTCACGACTTAAACCAGGCATCTCATTGTAAATCCAAGCAAAGCAATCAACATACTCTTTTAAATCTTTATTAACTCAAGCTTAAACATAGGATCAAGATTCTTGTTTACAAATGTCGCCTAGGTATAGTGCCATCACCAATATCTACCTCCTCAAGAGGATCAGCCGACGTAAACCCTTGTCCGAGCTTGCCCAAATCATCAAGATCTTTAGTGGTTTCACATGTATCGGTCTTATGCGCCCGATAATGATCAATTCTCTACTGCAACCACTCTTTTGTTGAACTCATTGAGTCACATAAAGTGATTTAGCCGATTATCAAACGGCTTTATAACAGCAGGAATGAAACCATTGTTGGAAAAACTTACAAACTCATAATCAGATAAGTCCAAACCAGATAGACACTTTACATCATCATGTATACCTATAGAATTACTATCGGCTACAGCTACACAAGCAGAATTACTATAGGCTTCCCATTAATATGACCCTTCATATACAAAGCCTTCAGATGATTATCAGTGTCCTTGGGCTTCTGAAATATAGCATCCTTGGGCCCAAAGTCAAGGTAAGCTAAGTCTTCCTCAGTAGGCACTAAGCCATCAACAAAAAAATGAACCACAATGATCTCAAGGTTCATCCGCTCTGGAGAAGAACTGTAGTCCACAAGCTGTTCGTCGTCCTCTGGAGTATGGAAAGACGAAACCTTGTCATCACAAACCATGGGGATCGGAGAAGCGAAACCGGGTAGTGTTTCTGGAGACCCCGGTCTGACCGCCAGGTCACCCGGTTTAACCGCCCCTAGCGGTTGAACCGCACCCTCTAGCAGTGTAACCGCCCCTGGCTGAGTAGCTGCTTTAAGTCTCCATTCTTTCCCCTGTGGCACTGTGACAACCCGCCCAGGAAAGTACCGTACTATCGCCTAAGACCGATCCACTTTGGTCATTAAGCAATAATAAAGTACCATCCTGTCGTAAGTCACCGGGTTAACGCCCGGTAAATCACTTGAATAGCACAAGGATCGAATATATGCATTAAAACTCACTCGAAGGCGAGTCCAGAGATACAACAACATTCAAATCCAAAGTCGTACCCCAAAGGGTTTAATTATTACAAAACATAGTTTTTGTCATGACAAGAATATTTCGAGTTTTGAAAAGCAGCGGAAAATTAACTAGCGGCGGCAAAGTCACCACGGGAGGCCATCCATGATGCTTCGGTAGTCGTCCTCCACCCACTCCGGCTCCCGGCCGGCGGGATCTCACCGGGCCACACATCATTGAATGCATTACCTGGATCAACACATTATAGCAAGGGCCGAGTATACTAATACTCGGCAAGACTTACCCGCTCGGTGATAACTACTTCACCAATTCTAGACCATGAAAGGCTTTTTGGCTACTGGGTTGCCTTTGCTAAAAAGTAACAAAGAGTAGGTCCTTATTTTCAAGATTTTAGCACAAGTTCTAGTAGGTTTAATCTTTACTACATTAGCCAACTAGTACAAACAAAGTTGTACAATACAATTAATCAAGCATCATCTTCGTCAACTTCCATCAGTAGGGATCACATGACTAGTGGAGTAAGCAGTCTCGGATAACGGTGAGAGGCCGACAATCGATTGATTTAAACCTTGCAAGGTAGACCCAAACACACGGTCGGCTGCCCCCGCGAGGACAACTCCCCAGGCCGTCCCCATAAATCCTCGGGTTAGGATCGAATCTTACGAGTCTTTGGTGCGGGCTATCCGGCATACCCCACGAGATACCCGGAGTCACCATACACCACCGTAGCTAGCCGTGAGAGCGAATCCCAAGAGTAGTAATAGTAGGATCCCTCGCCGCCTCATTATGGTACTAGGCTTACCGGTCCCATACCCGTATATGCTTGGTACGTTCAAAAACTTAACCCACATAACCACCGGACCGGAGCCCCGCATCCCATGCTCTTACCACGTGAGCAATCCATTTAAGGATATAGTATGATTCCTATCTAGGAACCTATTCTCGCGAGTGAGGTCATCACCCGACTTGTAACGGTCCTATAGCTTAGCAGCTATCGACCTATCATACTAGTAGGGACCAAAGGTACCTAGGGGTCATGCATCTAGGGTTTCATTCAACTCCTGAACGTAAATGAGCAATCATTCATAGATAATTGAATAAAGAATTTGAAAACTAGGTTAGATGCACCGGAGCTTGCCTTCGTCGACTAGGTTAGCTTGGGCACCCTCGGTGTCGAGTACGTCCACGTACTGCAGAGAACCTTCCGCTCCGCCTTCCTCGGTTTCCGGGACCAGGGAGTAATCTCCGTCTGGAAGATCTACACGGAATGCAATGCAAGATTTAGGTGATGTGATAGTTTGTTGTCTTATCTAACTCTAGTTGGTCATATTCACCTTAACAAGCATCTATCTAAGGTTTCCCTTTTAAGAAGGTTATTGGTTGTACATGGGTTACTCTATTATTTCACATTTGGATAAAGGTTTTATTAAGCTTATCATTTCATGTGAAAGCTCCATTTCCTTTTATCTTCACCAACAAGGGTGTAATTAAGATTTTTATGTATGAATTAATTCCTTATCAGTGATGATAATTAAATGTCTTTTATTTATATTAATTAATGCCTTCAAAAAGGAAAAAGATTTAATTAAGGATTTTCTTTTATTTAATTTCCCCTTTAATGTTAAAAGGGCATTTAAGCCTTTTATTAATCAATTAAATTACCAAAAATTAAATGAGTGTTTCTTAAGCCTACTAACACCTATCCTGGTCCATTGGACCCACATGTAAGTGTTGGATGCTAGAAACTTAAATATTGTGGAAAATAACAAAGGCTAACTAGGGTTTAAACTTAAATGCATATAAAAATAAATAAGCATCAAAATGATCCAAACTTTCTTGTGCATGTCCTCTGGTCCTAACAAGTCTAAAAAGCCAGCATGTTCACATGGAATCTCTACTGAAATTGGTTTATTAATTTACAAAGGAAAACATGCATAAATCAAGAATAATTATTTCTGTTAATCCAAAATTCATGATTAATTCACAAGATGTGCCTTTTGACGTCACAAGACAGTGTGCACAAGTTGGGCTCAAGAACATGAATATATTTAACATGAAAAATCACCTAGGCAGTTACTGCAGGAATGGAAAAGAATTTGTCTAGCAAAATCTACTGCATAACTTTGTGCAAATTTTGGCACAGCATCTAGTCATATTCTAACACACAACATATCCAAAACTTGGCTACAGAGAAGCTATACATTTCAAGTTATGACAGATCCAAGTATAACACATTTGTAATTTTCCTGCCAAAACTATTTGGAATCTAGCCATAAGTGTACAACAAAGAGGCGGGGTTTAACATCCCGAAACCTACAAAATTGGTTTGGGAATTTTCTGATTGTTCCGTGAAATTCTAGGGATTTTCTAAGACCTTGTCTTGACCGCAATAAAACTAAGTTAAGTTTCCTTGCAACTAGGCCCTTGAATTCGCAACCATGCCCTCGGCGGCGGCGGGAGGGCTCGCCGGCGGCGATGTGGGGCCCGGCCACGACAACAAGCGGCACAGGAATGGAATTGGGCTCACCACGGTTCGCTGGGTGGTGGTGGCGGGGTCGGGCGGAGCTCCGCGGCGCGCGCACGGCGGTGGCCGGCGGCGGCGCACACGGCGGCTCGGGGGTGTGGAGGTGTGGAGGCCAAATTGAGGCCAACAAGCGCGCACGTGAGCTTGCTTGGGTGCTAAGGAGGCTAGCTATGGGCTTGGACGGCGGCGAGCGCGAGCGAGGAGCTGCGGCGGCGGCGGCGGCGGCAATGGCGGCGGGGGCGCTCGGGGTGGCGCGCGGGGAGGCGTAGAGGGCTTAAATACCCGGCTCGGCCGCCCGTGGATGACGGCCGGGATGACGGCGGAGATACCGGTCGTGCTACGGCAGCTCGAGGCGCGCGTACGGCGGCGACGCCGCCGACGGACCGCCGGTCCGGCGCGCGCGCGCGCGCGTGCGGCGGCGCGGGCCTCGGGGCACCTCGGGACGGCGCGATCTAGGGGCGCGGGGCATCGGGACGGGGCGCGGCGCAAGCGTCGAGACCTTGGGTGGCGCGGGCACGGACGCGGGGGCGTGGCCGACGGCGGGCGGCGGCGGCGTCGCACGGGTCGCGCACGACGTCGCGCGCGACGCGCACCGGCCCCGGCGGTGTTGCTTTGGTGCTATGTTTGAGCAACTGTTTCTCCAAAATTTTGAATAAAACCTAACCAAGCAATGAATAACAAAGTTGTAGATCTAAGTACCAGCTACAACTTTTACAAAGGCTGTATGGGGTTTTTCTCTCTAGATTTGAATCTGTTGGAATGCCAACTTTGAATGTCAGCCGGTGTCTGACAACAGTAAACTCTGGCTGGCAAGGGGTTTTTCACAATTTTCCCCTCCAAATTTGCAATGCCACTCTACATGAAAGTTGTGTCCCTCAACAAGACCTACAACTTTCCTAAAGGTAGAATTTTAAGTGTTTAGGTGAATTTTGGAGAACGCGGCAAAAGTTCTGGTAGGCACTTGTGGACACTGGGATGGCAAGGGGGTTTGACCCACCCTTTGACCATGGGTTGGCCCACAAGTGTCAATACTATTCATTAGGGGTCTCTAGGGGTGTGCTAGGGAGTTTTCATGGGTGAGGGCCCAGGTTGACCTAGGGTTGACCATTTGACCAGCTAACCCGGTCATTAACGTTAACGACGATAATTAAAAACCTGGGGCGTCACAGGCACCATGGGCCTGCAGCTGTTGAAATCTTCGTCCCCCTTCTTCTCTAACTCCTTCTCCCTTTTCTCACGTAACCTCAGCCGCTAAAGCTTCTGTCTTTGAGTATGAGTCAAACCGGGAGGGTGAAGGACCGAAACGGCGAACCAGAGAGGGGGGGTGAATGGGAGGCCGGTAAAATTCTATTCAGGAATTCGGCCTATGAACCCGATTTCACTCGTGCACCTCCGCAAGCTTCTCTTGCCAAGTTCACGTAGCCAATGAAGTGCTACTGAACCTAGGAGCAAGACCCAACCAACAGCCACAGCACACACGCAGCGGAAACACACACGACACAGTTGCTGGAAGCCCAAACCGGTCAGGCCGGTTTCTGAAACCGGTCAGACCGCTTCTATTGGACTTAGCCTCACGCAAGCAGGGGAAACCAGTCAGTCTGGTTTGGCAAACCGGTCAGACCGATTTTGTCCAGAACCTCCCCAAAGACCCAAAACACCTCAAGAGCCTTTCCACATCTGAACAAATGAAGCCATGGTGCAACATAGACTTCCTTGCTTCAAAACCCTTCTCGACAGCCCACAGGGCGAAACCGGTCAGACCGGTTTGGGAAACCGGTCAGGCCGGTTTTTGCCTGGACAGTCGAGAAGAACACAGCCCGTGGGACAAACTCCACCCTTCCACCAATCGATCTCCTGATTCGTTCCACGGATCAAAGTGAGACTTTGGGGATAGTTGGGGTACCTCGTGGGCTACCCTTGGCTAGGAGCTCGGTCCCCAAAACCCACTCAATCAAGAGCAATCGAAAGTCAACCCTCAAGAACACCTCTTACCCTAGAACTCCGAAACCACCAAAATCGAGCCCCTTAACTTGCGGATCTGGGAGGGGAATCTAAGGCAAAAGAACCACGAAGGGCTCACACGAATTTCCCACAACTAATCCTCAAGAACAAGGTCCCGAAAACAACCCAAGAAAATCACCAAGAGAGGGCACCGAAAATCACCACCAAGAACAGGCGGGAACAACACATCCAAACCTAGAGGAACCACGCCGAATCATCTATACATGCCACAAAGGTTCATACAAGGTCTAGCTTGCCGCCCGATCATCCAACCCTCTCAACAAGATCTCACCATGAAGCTCTCAAGCTAGTCTTATGGAAATTCTAAGAAAAGTAGGAAGGGAAATTGGGAAAGCAAATGAACTAGGGTTTAAAGAGTTGGCTGACATCCTCTCACCTCATGGGTTATATGGAGGCAACCGAAAGTCTAAAATACCCTTACTTAATAACTAGGGATACAAGCCCCTCAAGGGCGGTTTTGGAAGTCTTCAGATTTTCTCCATCGGACGGATGCCCAGCGACCGCACTTCGCGTAGCCTCGACGCAAGCCTTGCAATCCCGACGTGTGTCCTTCGCTTCAAAGCTTCCCGCGCCCTGCGACCCCAAACCGGTCAGATCGGTTCTCCAAACCTGTCAGGCCGGTTTTGGCCAGACAGTCACGCCCGGTCTTCGGCCTCGGCTTTGTGGCTCAGTCGAGTAACCCGGTGATTTTCTGGTGAACCATCGGAAACCCCGCGAAATTGATGTAGCCTCCGCCAATCACCACTCATGACTTGGCTCCCACGAAGTCCCGGCTCGACCTTGGTTTTGTGGCTCAACCAAGAAACCGTCCACCAACTTCATCTTGCTGTTCTTGCCACCATGCGGCCCGCACTTGACCCCGCTGGCCACCGGGTCCCTCGAACGAAGCCTACTTGTCTTCTCCACACCTGGAGGCCTCACCGGCGACGACCTTTCGCACTTGTTCTTCACCTGCACCAACACCAGTCAAGCTGCAACCTGCACCTGCATTACTTAGCCAAGAATCAGTCCACACAATGTTGTCAATCACTCATCACATAGGGAAGCGACCATCCACCGGTCCTCGAACCACACATGGTCCTCAATCTCCCTCTTGAAGAGTGCATTGACAACATACACATTTGGTAACCATAGAGAAAAGGAAAAAGAAAAGAAACGAATAAAAGGAAACTCCAACAAGAGATCGAAAGCCGAGAAAGGCAAAGGGCAAGATCACTTGAAGAAGACAAGTCTCGGACCCCTTAGGCAAGAGCAACAGCTCGACACATCCGAGACAAAACCATGCTCAAGCAAAGAGCACAAACCACCAAAGCAAACAAGAGCTCCCCCTGCACATATGCAAACTCCCCCAGAACAAGTGCCAACCCTGGGCACAAACCGGTCAGGTCGGTTCACAAAACCGGTCAGACCGGCTCCACCAAAACCGGTCAAACCGGTTTTCAAAACCGGTTAGGTCGATTTCACACAGCAGACCACACCCCCTAAAGCCAAAAATGCAAAAGAAGTGCACAAGCTCCCCCTTGGCTCTTGGGATAGGTTCCAGAAATGCAATGCAACTTTTCTCCATCTTTCTTTCTCCCCCTTGTTGCCAATGCATGAATCAAGGCAAAAATTTAAAAAAATGCAACCTAGAGCTTCTCAAGTATACAAAATTCATCACAAGATGCTAAACATGTCCAAATTAGCAAGTTAGATACTCTACAGCTTCGTAATGACATCAACTTCATGACTACCAAGTTTCACAACCAACGGACGAAGCTAAGATAGAATTGAGCAATTTCGCGAAAAGTTACCCTCTCATGAGCAAAAACCTAAACATGAGCAAAGCATGTCAAAATGGCAAAGCCACACAAACTTCATGCTAGGACAACCATTCTAATCATAAGTCCATCACAAACACCTACAAGTACCTCATGTCATGTCAAAGCCACCGAGCCATGTGCCTACTTCTATGTATGAGACTTCTCATCGGTAGGCATCATGCAACGGTTTAGCACCCAAAGCAAATTAAATTCAGCACATATGACATGGGAGCACATTTTCCAAGCATTTTACATTTCATTTTCAGATTCATAATTGGTACATGAAATGTCTTTGCGACAAAAAGGAACTTATGCCCCTCCATAAGATAAAGCAATAGGGCTAAACATTCATGATGGCAAATGAGCCTTTGGCCCCATATGATCAATAAACTAGCTATCCAACCACAAATTAAGCATAACCAAGCCACTAAAACATGTCAAGATCATATAGAGGCATTTACACATGAGAGAGCATAGATGTGACATTTTTCAAAAGCATAGCCATCAACCATGGATATAAATCAAGATCATCAAGAGCTAAGCCAAACTAACCATAGCATACCAAACTAGCTCACAAGATCATATATAGCTCATCATGGTGAACAATGTATATGAGAGAAGCTTTTCCTACAATGCATATGATACAAAATGCATGCAATTTAAGGTACAAGGATGCCTATACATCATGTTACATATGCAATGCCAAATGCAAGAAATGCACAAAGGAGTGAAAGTGCATCCATTTTGTATCATGTTACATATGCAATGCCAAATGCCAAATACATCATGTTACATATGCAATGCCAAATGCAAGAAATACATATGCTACAAAGGCGCTCCAACAAAAAAACCCTAAGAAATCAAACACACACCAAGCTCCCCCCGCAAACGAGTGAAAGTTGCTTGATCTAGGGGTTTGGTGAAAATATCGGCTAGTTGGTCATGTGTGGGTACATGGATCAAAGCTATCTTCCCTTTCTCAACATTGTCTCTTAGAAAATCATACCTGACCTCTATGTGCTTAGTTTTGGAATGGAGCACTGGGTTCTTGGCAACGCTTATGGCACTGGTGCTGTCACATTGAAGTGGGACATGGGTATACACCTCACCAAAGTCACTCATGGTGTATGAAATCCAAAGGAGCTGAGAGCAACAACTAGCAGCGACAATGTATTGTGCCTCGGTAGTGGATTGAGCAACACTCGACTGTTTGCAGGAAGACCAAGACACCAAATAAGAACCCAAAAACTGGCAAGTCCCAGAAGTGGACTTCCTATCCAACCGACACCCGGCAAAATCCGCATCCGAAAAACCATGAAGCACCAAAGAAGAGGACGCAGAGTACCAAAGGCCAAAGTCGGGAGTGTGACGCAAGTACCTGAAAATTTGCTTCACCGCTTGCCGATGCGAAGTCCTCGTAGACGCTTGAAAATGAGCGCACAGACATACCGAGAACTGGATGTCCGGACTCGTCGCCGTCAAGTAGAGGAGAGAACCGATCATGCTCCGGTACTCCTTCTGGTCCACGTGTTCACCTTCCCCATCCGCATCAAGAGTTGTAGTCATACTCATCAGTGTCGTCATAGCCTTTTAGTCCTCCATCTTGAACATTCGCACAATGTCCCTTGTATACTTAGCTTGGTGCACAAATGTTCCTTCCTTTGATTGCTTGATTTGTAGCCCGAGGAAGAACTGCAACTCGCCCATCATGCTCATCTCAAATTCCCTGCTCATATCCTCTGCAAACCTTGCAACAAGAGAGTTAGACGAGCCACCAAAGACAATATCATCCACGTACACCTGCACAATCAGGATATCTTTGCCCTGCCTCAGTAGAAACAAGGTCTGATCGACCTTCCCCATCTCAAAACCTCTCTCAAACAAGAACCCCCTCAACCTGCCATACTAAGCTCTAGGCGCCTGCTTCAACCCATAAAGCGCCTTCCTCAACTTGTACACCCAGTGGGGGTACTTCTCACTCTCAAACCCCGGTGGTTGCCTCACAAACGCTTCTTCCTCCAACACACCATTCAGGAAAGCACTCTTCACATCCATTTGGTGCAACTTGAACCCTTTAGCCATAGAAAAGGCTAGAAGAATCCTTATTTCCTCCAAACGGGCTACGGGAGCAAAGGTCTCCTCGTAGTCGATCCCCTCCTTCTGACTGAACCCTTGAGCAGCAAGCCTTGACTTGTTCCTCACCACTTCACCTTTCTCTCCCTCTTTGTTCTACCACACCCACTTTGTACCAATCGGCTTACACCCTGGGGGAGGGTCAACCAAATCCCAAACCTAATTCCTCTCAAAGTTCTCCAATTCCTCATGCATCGAATTAACCCAATCGTGATCAGATAGTGTGTGTCCAATGTCTTTGGGCTCAATGGTGGCAACAAATGCAGCATGAGCGAAATGAGAATTGTTTCGAACCCTCGACTGTGTAGTGTGTTCATTCAAGTCGCCGATGATCCTCGAAGCTGGGTGATCCTCTTGTCCTCGCCGGGGAGGTTCTCGCCTCGATGCTACCTCCCCCTCAAATGTAGATTCTCCTCGATCTTGATTTGTCATCGTAGGTGTAGGAGAGGGGCCGTCAACCATTGTAGTCGAAGTAGTAGGTACATGTTCAGCCAGGAGCATCACCCCGTCATCTTCATCATCTCCAAGTTCATGCTCCTCCTCCTAAAAGATCTCCTCGCCAAGCTCATCATCAACTGCACACTCAAAGACAAGCTGACTAGGTGGCTGTGTCTCGTCGAAGGTTACCTCGCAAGTCTCCACGATTTGGTTAGTTTCAAGATTGAGCACACGATATGCTCGAGAATGAGATGCATAACCAAAAAAATACCATGAATAGACCTAGCCTCAAACTTATCCAGCTTCTTCCCTTTCTTTAGAATAAAACACTTGCAACCAAAGACATGGAAGTGACTCACCTTGGGTGTGTGACCATGCATCAACTCGTAGCATGTTTTCTTCTTATGCACTCTGAGGTAGATCCTGTTCGACACATAGCACGCGGTATTCACCGCCTCAGCCCAGAACCTTCTCGGAGTCCTATGCTCATCAAGCATCGACCTAGCCACCTCACACAAGGTCATGTTCTTCCTTTCCACAACACCATTCTGGGGATGCGTATACGGACTCCAAAACTGGTGTTCAAGACCCAAGTCATGGCAAAAGATTTCAAAATGAGAGTTTCTGAATTCTGAGCCATTGTCACTGCGGATTGCTCGTATGGCATCTCCGTGCCTCTCGTTCCTCAACTTCAAGACAAGATCTCGAACAAAATCAAATGTCTCCCCCTTATCCTCGAGAAAGAACACCCACGCATACCGAGAATAGTCGTCCACCACAACAAGGAAATACCACTTCCCACCCGCAGATCGCACACGAGCTGGGCCAACAAGGTCCATATGGAGCAGCTTGCATGGATGCTCAGTCATCACATGGGTGAGAGACGGGTGAGAAGAGGCTACCATCTTGGCATGCCTACACGGCGCACAAACCAGCTCTTTCGCGACGCCCCGGGTTTTTAATTACCGTTATTAACACTAAAGACCGGATCAGCCAGGTCAAACCCAGTCAAACCCCGGTCAAACCTAGGTCAACCTGGGTCATCACCCGAAAACCTCGCCAATGAACCCCGATGAACCTCTTGACCAAGCCTACAACCACCCGTAGTCAACCCTTGGTCAAAGTCACGGTAAAAACCCGCTTGACCGTTGACGTCAGCAAATGTCGTCCGGAATTTTTGCCGCGTTCCCCAAAATTCACCTAAACACTTCAAAATCTACCTTTACGAAAGTTGTCCATCTTGTTGAGGGACACAACTTTCATGTAGATTGGCATTTCAAATTTCGAGTGGAAAATTGTGAAAAACCCCTTGCAAGACAAATTCCTCGTTTTCCCGAACGTGTCGACATTCAAAGTTGGCACGACGTTCTCGCAAAATCCGTTGAGAAAAACACCTTATGGACTTTTTGAAAGTTGTAGAGGGTAGTTAGATCTACAACTTTCCCGTTCATTGCTTTGTGCACTTTTATTCAATTGTTTGGAGAAAATCTATTTTGAACAGGGCCGGTCCGAACATTTTGGGCGCTCTCGCGCGACGTCGCGCGCGCGCGCGCGCCGGCCGCCCCGCGCCCGCCGCCACCGCGCCACCGGCGCCGCCCGCGTCCGCGCCCTCTCGCCGCCGTGCCTCGGTCCGTGTGCCGCCCGCGCCTTCCCGATGCACTCGCTCCATCCCGAGACGCACGCACACCGAGGCGCCCCGCCGCCCGCGCCCTAGAACGCCGCGACGCCCGTGGTGCGGCGGCGCCCCGCCCGCCCGCCGCCGTACCACCGGGCGCGCGCGCCCCCCCGCGCGCGCCGCCCGCCGCGCGTGCGCGCAACACTACATAAAGGCGCGTGGCCGTTTTCCCCGACGCGCCGACCATGCCATCGCGGTGAGCTCCCGCTCCGGCGGTCACATGAAACCCCGGTGCCACCTCCACTCGCTGACACCTACCGCGGCTCCCCGTGCGCCACCATCCCGCAACCACCCCTTGCCGCGCCGTGGCCGAGCTCTTCAATGTTACCTTGTCACTCACATGCACAACACCCTCGAGCTGACACCTCCTCGTCCATTGTCCCCAAATGTAATGTACATCTTTTCTTTCAGGGTGAGGGTACGGAGAACCACTTCTTATCTCCGGTCATGTGTCGAGAACATCACGATCGATCAACCAAATGTTCTCCAAGCCTCCCGCACTGCCCGAGTCAAAAACAAGAACGAGAATGAGCTAGCGACTCGACAACGGGACCATATGAGAGAAAGTTAAACCCGGTGTCGAGCCATCACATCAAGAAGTTAGCAAACATCACTCACTTGCCACCAAACTTCCCATGTCCCATGGGAGGAGTACGAAGCACCACGAGGGGGAAAACGTAGTGCAGCAGTTCCTGCGGAACCCAAAAGCTGCGATCATCTCCCCTAAACCCGTGCGAGGACGAGTAGGAGGACGTCCGGCAAAACCACCACGAGCCGAGCCAAACCTCTCACCGGCCACCGCACACCATCATCTCCCTGGACAAACCTCTCACCACCACCACCTCTCTGTGGGAACACCGCCAACACTCCCTCACTTCCACCAGTGGAAGTGGCACTCTAGGCTCGGAATACCGCGGGCGCGTCCCCTGATGCGGATTTGCTTGCTCCCTAGCAAGCCTCTCATCCCTCTTCCTCTTGTAGCAAAACTGCGCAAGATGCTCTCCTTGCCACAATACTCACACCTACGAAGGGGATGGGTTTTGGTTTTGGCTCTCGCTTCTCTCGGTTTCTCACCCTTCTCACCCACAAACTTCCTGGGGTTTTTGGAAATCATTTGTCTTAGGTGGGAATTTGGGTGGATCTTGGGTTGTGTCAAGCTTGTTGCAAGGTGGTTGGGCTTTGGTGTGAAAGAGTTCTTGGGTGCTTTTGGGAGTGGGACTTGGATCTCTCCGTCACCTCGGGCCGGGGTTAGACTCAACACACTTCTCGTACACACTCTCCCCATACATTCTCTCCCACTTTCTCACCCAACTTCTCAAAACCCAAACCACGACCATCGACTCTCTTGAACTCCTCAATCATGATTTTCAATTGAGGTTCCTGCCCGGACAACCAACTTGACACCTTCCTCAAATAGTCGTTCTCCTCATAGATGACATCCAAACGGGAAGTAAGTTCGAATTACGCAAAGTGACTTCATCACGGCTAGAACATGCATTTGCCACGGGAGATTTCAAAGATGCTTCCAAAGAACTAATGGTAGAGCGAGCATCAACAAGCTAGCATGCATAGTAGGACATGATTTGCAAGCACCAAGCAAAGTAGGTCTAGCCTTAAGCTCATCATGTTCGAGTCCCTAAGAGCATCTAGTTGAGCCAAAATAGAAGCATTCTTCTCATTAAGCATTTTGATCTCATTCAACCAAGCATCACATTCAACACATTCAACATCATCGGGAGAAGTAGGAGCAAGTTTCAAGAGTCATTCTCAAGTTTTAATTCAAGCAATTTTGACTCTGTCTCCTACTTTCTCACTAGCATTCTCAAGCTGAGCCCTAAGATCTTTCCTCATCTTTTTGGCATCTCTCGGCACACTATCACGGTTATCAAACACGCCATTCAACCTAGCAATCTCGGCAAGCAAAGAGTCGGGATCACGGTTTACCTCATCCTCGAGTCGGAGTCGGCCCATCCTCCTTCACACTCTTCTTCTTTGCTCGAGCTATGGGCCATGCCACAAAAAAGCCCTCGAGCGCCACACGGCTTCCGGCCGTGAGGTTCCCGGCTGCCTCTTCTTGCCCGCTGCGCCTCCCGGCGTCTTCATCTTCGACGCCGAGCTTCGGGCGCTCTCGCTTCGGCTTGAGTCGACGTCGCTCGCACCGGCCACCATCGCTCTTGCCTTGTTCTTCTTGTAGGTGCTCTTGCTCGGTCGCCGCTTGTCCTTGTCCTTGCTCTTGGACTTGTTGAAGTGCTTGCCCTTGGAGGAGTACTTGTCTTCACGCCTCGGGTGCGCCTTGTACTCGTTCACCTTGTACTTGTTCTCCTGCGCTCAAGACTCGGCGATGAAGTGGCCACGCTTGCCACACTTGTGGCACGTCACACGAGCTCCGCCTTGCGTTCTCAGGCTCTGGGTAATAGTCGTTCAAATCTTCTTGAGAGCAAGGCCGGCTCCTCCTGCGCCCAGCACATCAAACTCCTCATCTGGAATGGACATAAGAGGACAAAAGCGCCGACGGGGAAGGGTTAAGGATTTGGCAGTCCTCCACAAGAGCAAGACTATGGTCGGTCGAGCCCTCATGCTTGGATAGCATCTTCTGTCAACCTCGGTAGACTTGAGCTTAGAAAAGAGGTCATCCAACTCAATAGTCAAATAATTCCCAGACTCCTTGATGGCCTCAACCTTAGCACCCCAAACATTTGGATCCAAGACATGCAAGAGCTTCAAAGCTTGATCATGCTCGGAGTACGGAAAATCCTCAACATTAGCCTTCATGTTGTTCACGATGGCGATGAACCTCGAAACATCGCATCAATGTCCTCACTAGGGAAGTGGAGAAAAGAATTCTCATATTGCATCCGGTAAGAGACAAAGGCGAGCCTTCACATGGTTATCACCCTTCGTGAGCAACCAACAACTTATCCCAAATTTGCCAAGCAAGATCCAAATGGCGAACACGATCAAACTGCGGATCACACAAGCTCGGCTTTGCGTGATCAACGGCTTTTGCATTAGCCTCATACTTGGCCTTGGCATCGGCATCGGTCACCATAAGAGTATGGATGTTGACCGGAATAGCATATGTCTTGTCAAGCACAATAAACTCCAACGACTTTCCTCGAAGAAAAATCCTCATACGAGCCGCCCGCCGGCCACTTGCCATGGGGGTGCGGCGGACCGCCCGCTCAACGTACGCCATCTTGGGATTCGAGACTTGTCAAAGTCGCAAAGAATGCGGCTTTCAAGCTACGTACGGTGGGGTCGGATGGCGACTAGAGAGGGGAGTGAATAGGAGCGGTAAAAATTCTTCCCAAAGAACCCGGCCTATGTCCTACTCAAATCTAGGTCACACACGAGCGATGGATCGAATCACGCACCAATCGCGAGACCACGAGGTTATGGATCAGCCTCTGGCACTTAGGAACGATTCCTAGAAGCACCACCGCGGAAGCACTAGAAGGGAGGAAAGGAATCGAAACAAACGAAGCAGCACACGGGCTCTGGCGGTGTCCCGGCCTGGCGGTGCGGACCGTCCGCGTGGACGCGCGGACTGTCCCGACTTGCTCTCGCGGACCGTCGCGCGGCCGTCGCGGACCGTACGGCCCTTCCCACGGACCGTCCGTTCGTCACACGAAACAGCGAACCAAAACCACACACGACCCACGGACGGGCGCGGGAGCACGCGGACGGGGCCAAGCACGCGGACCGTCGCGGAACCTGTGACCGTCCCGGGGAAACTCCGTCCAACCAAAAACCAAAATCGACGGATCGGGAAACTAGGGACGAGCAAGAACGCGAAGAACACGGGACAGACACGGCCCACGCGGACACGTCGCGACCCCCCTGTCGGAGCGTCGCGGTGCGGAACGGGCGAGAAACGGCCAGGCCACGAAAGTCAACTCCCCCAAATCATCATCGGATTTCCCAAACGGTTGAAGCTATGGAGACGAGGGTTTGGGGACTTGAAAAGCAACACACAAGGATGCTATAGCCCAAAATCTTTGCCTCCTAACTCCCTAAATCACGGGAATGGCGAATCCTTTGAGCACCACCAAAAGCTAGAGCACCGAACGAAAACTCACGAATCAGTGGTTTCACGGCGTTTTGAGGAGCACAAGATCAAGCACAAAGATGCACAAGACATCTATCCATGTTTCCCTCAAAATCCGGGGAGAAACCCCTCAAATCCGCGGAATCACACGGGCGCAAAGAGAGCACGAAAACAAGCACAAAAAGCCGCCGAAAAACAACCCCGAATCTTCTATACAAACCGGGGAAAGATTCACAAGGTCTAGCATGCCGCCCTAGCATCCATCACTCTCGACAAATGCGCACTAATGAAGAGAACAAATGCCTTTAGAAAATAGGGAAGAAAAGCAAGCCTAGAAAATGAGAAAGAGAAGGGGCAAATGAAACCCTAAGTCGGCGAGAGAGAGAGCCATCAACACACACTCCCGGGCTTATATATCGGGTCCCGCCGGAGTGGTAAATGACTCGACTACCCCTAACTACACTACGCGCGTACAACCCACGTAGGGGCATTTTGGTAATGTTTGTGGGTCTTGCCATCGGACGGCCACGCCTTTCTTAGCACCCGCGTCCTCCCAGAACGCAAGCCATGCGATCCCGCCGCGTGTCCCTCGCGCTTCGAAGCTTCTGACACGCCCGGATCCCGTCTCGGTCGTGTTGGGCCCTCGGACTTGGTTTTGAGGCCCAAACCAAGCTTCGTGCGCCGGTGGTTTTGTGGGCAAACCGCCAAACCCCGCATGCCGGTCACGACCTCCCGCCAAACCACTTGACTTGACCTTGCAGGTGCTGCCGGCTCACTTGTCCATGACTTCGTCTTGCTTGTGTCGCCACCATGTGGCCCGCACCCGATCCCGTTGTCCACGGGTCCCTCGGCAAGGCCTACTTGTCTCTCCATCTCCGGAGGCCCCTCACGGGCCAGAAGACCTTTCGCGCCGTTCTTCACACGCGGCACGAACTAGGCCGCGACCTACACTCGCCCACTAAGCAAGTGGTCAACACCGTTGTCAATCACTCATCACTAAGGAGCGGTCATCCACAGGCCCTTTCGGGACGCTCTGGATCCTCACGCTTAGATCCATCCAACCCTCTCACAAGATCTCATCATGAAGCTCTCAAGCTAGTCCTATTGAAATCCTAAGAAAATAGGAAGGGAAAATAAGAAAACAAATGAGCTAGGGTTCCAAGAGTTGGGCTTGCCATCCTCTCACCCCTTGGGTTATTTGGAGGCAAGCCAAAAGACAAATGCCCCTAAGGCTAGAAAACTAAGATACACGCCCACCAAGGGCACTTCGGGAGTTGTCTTCGTAGCACCATCGGACGGATGCTCCGACGCGACCGCACTCCGTGTAGCCTCGACGCAAGACTTGCGATCCCGACGTGTGTCCTCCGCCTCGAAGCTTCCCGGTGCCTGCGACACCAAACCCGATCCCGAGGCCAGGTTCTCCAAGCCGATCGGGCGGTTTGCAACCCCGAGGCAACCACGCCATCGCGGCAGGTCTTCGGCCTCGGCTTTGTGGCTGCGGTAAAGGTAACCGGTGATTTTTACGGCGGAGCCACCGCAAACCCGCCGAACTTGATGTTGCCCCTCCGCCAATCACCACTCATGACTTGGCTCCCACAAAGTCCTCGCTCGACCTTGGTTGCGTGTCTCGCTAAGAAATGATCCACCGACTTCATCTTGCTATTCTTGCCACCATACGGCACACTTGACACTGACCAGCCCCCATGGATCCCCTCGAACGAAGCCTACTTGTCTTCTCCCTGGGAGAGCCTCCCAGCAACGACCTTCCCGCTTGTTCTTCAGCTGCACCAACACGAGTCAAGCCACAACACACTGTATCTTGTGGCCGCGGAGTTTTTAATTACCGTCATTAACGCTAATAATAGGATTAGCTAGGTCAAATGGTCAACCCTAGGTCAGCTTTGGGCCCTCACCCTTGAAAACTCCCTAACACACCCCTAGTGACCCTTAATGAATAGTAAACACACTTGTGGGCCAACCCATGGTCAAAGGGTGGGTCAAGCCCCCTTGCCATCCGGGTGTCCACAGTGTACGAATTTTTGCCGCGTTCTCCAAAATTTACACAAACACTTAAAATTCTACCTTTAGGAAAGTTGTAGGTCTTATTGAGGGACACAACTTTCATGTAGATTGGCATTTCAAATTTGGAGAGGAAAATTGTGAAAAATCCCTTGAAAGACGAGTTCTTGTTCCCGGAAACGAAGTCGACATTCAAAGTTGACATTAAAATAGTTCAATCTAGGAAGAAAAACCCTACTCTGACCTTTACGGTATGGTAGTACTAGATCTACAACTTTGGTATTCATCCACTGGTCCGGTTATGTTGGAAAATTTTGAGAAAAACTCACGGAACACAACACCGACGGCACGGGTGGAGCCGGAGGCGCGCCGCGCGTGGCGTCGTGCGCACCGCCTTTCGCCGCCGCCCCGTAGCCGGCCACGCCCGGCGTCGCGTGCCCGCGCTGCCCGAGGGACGCGCCTCGCCACCCGCGCCATGCCACGGCTCACCGGGGTCACGCGCCCGACGCGCGCCGCGGGGCGCGCCTCGGCGTCGGCCCCGGGCCGTGTGCGCGCGCGCCCGCGCGGACGCGGTCCGTCGGCCGTGTCGCCGCCGTGCGCGCGCGCCCGACGCCGTAGCACGGCCAAGGCATCTCCACCGTCATCGTCGGAAGTCACCCCTAGATGCGACGCGCGGCGTATAAAAGCCTCCCCTCCCTTCCCGGCGCGCAACCACGAGGGCCGCCGCCGCCATGCGTCGCCGCCGCGGTGCTAGAGCCGTGGCTCGCGGCTCGCCGTAGATCCAAGCCATAGTTAGCTTCCCGCCAGCACCCCGGGCAAGCTCACACGTGCGCTTGTTTGCCCCAATTTGGCATCCACACCGCGACACCCCCCGGCGCGGGCGTGAGCGCCTTGGCCGACCGCCGCCGACCGCCGTAGTGCGGAGCACACCCGACCCGCGCCGCCGCCTTTCGGTCGCGGTGGTGAGCTCAATTTCCACCTGTCTCTTAGCTTGTTGCCGTGGACCGACCCCACATCGCCGCGGCGAGCCACTCCCGCTGCCGCGAGGGCTGGTTGTGGTGGGGAGGGCTTAGTTGCAAAGGAATCCTAACTAAGTTTTATTACAATTCGGTCCGGTGACTTGTAAAATCCCTAGAAATTCTGAGAAAAATCAGAAAAATCCCAAACTAATTCTGTGGGGCTCAGGATGCACTAAGCCTACCTCTTTGTTGTATACTCATGGCTAGATTCAAAATAGTTTTGGCAGGAAAAATACAAATGTGTTATACATGGATCGTGGTGATCTTGTGTACGTATCATTGTTATAGTTGAATTATCAAGTTGAATCTTTTCTCGGCGATCAAGTGTTTCCTCGAAGATTTCGTTTTTCGATCGGTTTTGCTTATTCCAATTCTATTCTCGAGATAGATTACATAGGGTGTTCTTGTAGCCGCGGTGGCTAGAGGTACACGCGGATCTTCCGAAAGAATCTCGACTTGTCTTTTGACTCGCCCTAAGCTCCCCGCATGAATAGGGATACGTTGTGACGAACGGGGGGTCTCGAAAGGCGGATGTTTTCGGATTTGGACGGAAACCACGATTTAAAGAGGCTTTTATTAAGATTCGATTTGCTACTTCTTCTTTTGCTTGGAACTTCAACGAAAGGCTTACCCCGATCCCTCTAGATCGGTTTATCTACCTAATCTTACTTTGTTTTCTCCGGTTTTTAGTAGATTAGATTCGTTTTGTGTCTTTTACTTAGATGCATTAGGTCTTTTATCGATTATTGAAGATTACTTGGCTTTAATAGATTAATTCTTGCGTCACACATTTGTTCCACGGATTCGATACCTTGGGTTCACCACTCGAGGAAGAAGGGTCCCTTGACTACGACGGGAGACTTGTACGCTTGCGAGTCACGAACGAACTTTGATACAATTATTAACCGTCAACGGTGCCACAGGTAGCCCCCGAGTAGGGAGCATCTCTGCACAGGTTCAGGGACACTCACTACTCAGCCTTTAAAATAGTCGTACATTCATAAACATGGAAATCGACAAGTTTTTTGAACTTAAAGACATGTGAACGAAGCATGCGAAATTTATTCATCGATATATGAGATTTGAACAGTTACTCAAGGGTAAAACGGCCGCAAGTGTTCGATGTTCCATGCGTTGGAGACGACCCGTCAGTCCTTGTATCAGATCTTGTACATTCCAGGTCGGAGCACCTCGTGGATGATGAATGGCTCCTCCCAAGGTGGTGCGAGCTTGTGTCAGTCCTTGCTGCCTTGAACCCGTCGGAGGATAAGGTCCCCAACGTGGAACTCGCGGGGGCGCACATTGTTCTCGTGGTAGCGTCACAAGGCTTGTTGGTACTTGGCGCAGTGCAGCAGCACCACATCTCGTGCCTCGTCGAGCTGGTCGATAGCATCCTTAAGCGCGACTTGATTACCTTCCTCGGTGTAGGCTTGCATTTGTGGGTTGTCGTAGTCGATGTCCGTCGGTATGACCGCCTTTGAGCCGTGCACTGTGAAGAAGGGCATAAAACCCATCGCCTAGCACGGCGTGGTGCGTAGGCTCCATAGCACGGACGGTAGCTCGGTCACCCACTTTGCTTACAACTTCTAGAGTCATTTGAGGATGTGCGGCTTCAACCCTTGCAAGATCATGTTGTTCGCCCTCTGGACTTGTCCGTTCATCTTTGGGTGGGCCACGGCCAACCAGTCCACACGAATGTTGTTGTCGTCGCAGAAGTTGAGGAATTTCTTCCCCGTGAACTGGGTGTTGTTGTCAGTGATGATCGTGTAGGGTATGCCGAAACGATAGATGATGTCGGTGAAGAATGTTACGGCTTCCTCGGAGCGGACATTCACGATGGGTCGAGCCTCGATCCACTTAGAGAACTTGTCAATCGCAACGAGGAGGTGTGTGAAGCCCTTGGGCGCTTGTCGGAGCGGCCCCACCATGTCGAGGTGCCACACGGCGAAAGGCCATGTGATGGGAATGGTCTGGAGCACCTGCGCCGGGAGATGAGTTTGTCGAGCGTAGAACGGGCACCCTTCGCAACGGCGTACGTTGTCCTTGGAGTCTGCTACCGCTATGGGCCAGTAAAATCCTTGTCGAAAAGCCTTTCTGACAAGGGTTCTTGGGCCTGCGTGATGACCGCACATGCCGGCGTGGATCTCTCGAGGCAACTCGCGGCCTTGGTCCCCGAGGATGCACTGCATGAGTATGCCAGCTGCTCCCCGTTTGTAGAGCTCGCCCTCAATGAGGATGAACACATTTGCCTGTCATGCGATATGTCCCGCCTCCGTCTGGTCAGAGGGAAGCTTCCCTTCGACAAGCCACTCGAGGATCGGGAGCCGTCAGTCGGGATCTTCAAGATTCAGCTCGAGCGGTTGATCGATCGACATAACTTTGGGCTCCTTAACTTCTGGCGGCTTCTCCCCCTCCGCTCGCACAGAGGGCGCGTGTTGTTCACTCGCGAAGACCCCATGTGGTACCGGCTCGCGACTTAATGCAGTCTTTGAGAGTATGTCGGCGGCTTTTTTGTAGTCACACAGCACGTGATGAAGCTCGAGTTCGTGGAACTTGCCTTCCAGGTCACGTACGTCCTGGCAGTATGTCGCCATCTTTGGGTCTACGCAGTTCTTGTCCTTCATGACCTGATCAACGATTAGCTCAAAATCTCCTCTAATCTCGAGGTCACGGATCCCGAGCTCAACAACTATTCGTAGGCCGTTGATTAGTGCTTTGTACACAGCGACGTTTTTGGAGGTCGGGAAATGCAGTCGGACCAAGTACTCCATGCGCACGCCTAGAGGCAAGATGAAGACAAGGCCTACACCTGCTCCTTCCTTCACGACCGAGCCATCAAAGTACATGATCCATGTCTCGTGCTCGATCAGCGCCGGTGGAGTTTGGATCTTCGTCCACTCAGCGACGAAATCCGCGAGTACTTGGGACTTGATGGCACTGCGTGGCGCGTACGATATGTTCTGTCCCATCAACTCGAGCGCCCACTTGGCAATTCTCCCCTCGGCCTCGAGGTTCTGGATTACCTCCCCGAGTAGGTACTTGGACACCATGGTGATGAGGTGCGCGTCGAAGTAGTGTCGGAGCTTGCACTTGGTCATCAAGATGGCGTACACAAGCTTTTGCATTTGCGAGTATTGCGTGTTGGAGTCAGAGAGCACCTCGCTGACGAAGTACACAGGTTGGTGCACCTTGTGTGACCTTCTAGGCTCTTCTCGTTCGACCACCAACGCAGTACTAACCACCTACGTTGTCGCAAAGATGTACAGGAGCATAGGATCTTCAGGTGTCGGAGCTGTGAGGATCGGCAGGCTCTTAATCATGTTCTTGAGGGAGTTGAACCCCTCTTGTGCCTCGAGGGTCCACAAAAAGTGGTTGAACTTCTTCATCAACTTGTATAGCGGTAAGCTGCGCTCTCCGAGTCGTGCTATGAAGCGGCTCAGAGCCGTGAGGCAGCCTGTGACACGTTGTACGCCTTTAAAATTCTTGATTGGCCCCATGCCGATGATAGTCGAGATCTTCTCAGGGTTTGCCTCGATGCCATGTTCTGACACGACAACGCCAAGGAGCATGCGCCTTGGGACCACGAAAATGCATTTCCCGAGGTTTAGCTTTACCCCGTGTTGTCACGACTTCGCAAAGACCTCGGTGAGGTCGGGGACCAGATCTCTGGTCTTTCTCGACTCGACCACGATGTCGTCGATGTACGCCTCGATGATGTGTCCTATCAGTTCCCCGAAAACACGCCACATGCATCTCTGGAACGTAGCCCCCGCGTTATTGAGCCCGAAGGGCATCGTCTTGTAGTAGTACGCACCGAACAGAGTGATGAATGAGGTTGCGAGTTGGTCCGCTATGCACATCGCAATCTGGTGGTACCCGGAGTACGAATCAAGAAAATAGAGGGTTTCACACCCAACTTTCGAGTCGAATACCTGATCTATGCGACGCAAAGAAAACGGATCCTTGGGACACGCCTTGTTAAGGCCCGTGTAGTCAACAGACATCCTCTATTTCTTATTTTCTTCTTTACAAGTATAGGGTTAGCAAGCCACTCGGGGTGGAATACTTCTTGGATGAACCCTGAACTAAGGAGCTTCTTGATCTCCTCGGCGATCACCTTGCACTTCTCGACGTTGAAGTGGCGAAGGCGTTTCTTTACCGGTTTCGATCCCAGCTTGATGTTTAACTTGTGCTCGGCAACCTCTCTCGGGATCCCCTTCATGTCGGAGGTTTCCATGCAAACACATCGAGGTTCACTTTGAGGAAGTCGAAGAGCGCGCTTTCCTATTTAGGATCGAGCGTCGTCCCGTACGGAGCGTACGGTCGTCGTCGAAAACAGCCACATCTTTGACGTCCTTGGTGGGCTCGAAGGAGCAAGCTGCTCGCTTGGACGACTCGGGGATGTCCTGGTCCTCGGACGGAGGCTCGGCGTGGAGCCTCTCGGACCGGATCAGTGCCTCAGCGAACTGAAAGCACTTAGTGTCACATCACGATCAGGCCGGAGCCGGCTCTTGACCGCCGACGCTGCCGCCCCGCTCCCTTCGCCGTATCCTGGTGCAGAGAGGGAGGTAGGTTCGGGCTGTGCGCAGACGGAGCTCCTGCTCGGCCACGCTCCAAGCGCTGGTGTGAAGCAGAGCTCTCCGCTTGTTGCGTTGTCGCTGCTTCGAGCAACACCTTCAGCTGCTAGCACACCCACCTCTCCTCGGAGGTCGCCACCTCCGGATAGCCACGCAGCAGCATGGCCGCAGCGGCGAGGTTCTATGACGCCTGCCTGAACAGCGGCGGGGCATCACCGTCGGTGTTGGCTTTGATGTTTGCACCCTCGTTGGCGCATCGGTCATTGTCGTGCACACGTCCTCGGGCCGGCGACGTCGGGGCGCGGGCTCGAGATTGTTCAGCAGCAGGATAGTGTTCTTGCCGCTCACCATTGTTGACGCAAAATGTGCACTCGGCGCCAATCACACGGCAAGCCGAAAAGCTTAGCTTCGCACGCGCGAGAGAGAAAGTGACGTGCCGGTCAATTTTTCCGAAAATTAACAAAAGATGAAACGAGTTAAATACCAAAAATTGGAACCTACGGGTAGTACCGGGCGGTTCCATATTTACGGCTAAGAAGCCAAGCAAGACGACATGTAGCTATGCGAAGCTACACATCAAAGAACCACGACCATTCGGGTAACCAAGAAGGAAAAAAGAACAACTGCCGAATGAATGACGTAAGCATGACAATGATCGATCTTTGAATGAACATGGATGCATGTGCCAAGCCATAACCGATCCTCATGAAGATTAACATTAAATGAAGTAGAGCACGAACATGATCATGTATTAAAATAAGCATGCATAGATCCAAAGCGTTAGTCTACCGCATGTCTAATCACTTTAAGATCCGTCGGGCACGACATCAGCAAATCTATCCACCGCATGATACAACTTGCATGAAAGAACGCACCACTTTCCACAAATAGATCTATCCACCGCATGATACAACCTAAATATGGAAAGCTAGAAGCATACGTCTTTTAAAACATAAATAACGCACGTGATCTACTCGTGAAGATATAACCGAATGCGGCTGAACAACCGATTCGGGGTCCATGAAGAAGGAACAAACATTACCACGTGAATAAATCTATCGAAATTTGAATTGGAAATCTAATCCACCGGATGACTAGCTCCAAGGCAACCCAAAAACCCGCATCTACCGCATGATACCGGCTCTTTCAAGATTTATACTAACAAAGCAAGCTTGAACCCGCAACATGTAACAACCTAGATCGATTCGGTTTCGGCTATCGGAGAGCACGAGATCCACGCGTCAAAATACGAAACCCGCTCGTGCACGGATCTTAAAAGGAAAAGAGCCGATCCAAACCCATCTAGATTGGGCAAAAGTGTATTACATGAATTAAAACATAAAGCAAAAACTCATGATAATACGGGATAACTTAATGAATCTATTGGATCTTGCCAAAACCCAATAGAGCCGATAACTAGCTTCGAGCTAGACCTTAGCCTACCGCATGGCTCATGATCTAACAAGAAACCCTCTTGAACCAAGCTTGAATCTACCGCATGACACGAAGCATGGTAACAAGACTACTTGCATCGGATCTAAATCCACCGCATGATACTAGACATGATACAAGGTTGCGGTACTCACGGAGGTCGACGGATCGATTGGTCCTCTCGAAGAACTCGACGACACGACAAGGGACTCTAGGGTTTGGCGTAAGGCCGGTGTGTATTGAGGAATGAACGTCCGTTTTACATACATCCGGGGATCATATTTATACCTGTCGATTACAATTGCGAATGGATTCATTGCCTAACTAAACTTGATCGCCTGTCCATCCATTCGCTTCCCCCCGATCGAGCCACGTCACCGTCCAATCCCGCAAAATCGGCTCTCTTTGTTCCTTTGCCGAATTGGAGCAGATAGCCGACCGCGGATCCTTCTGCCGAAAATCTGCGAAGATACCTTTCCTTCCACCAGACGGACTCTTTTCCGAATCGGACCCACATGTCATACTCCTTACCAAATTTTGGTGTTAACACATGCCCCTTCAATTGTGGGATAAAAGTAATTTTGTTCCACAATTGACTCCGACCACGAATCCTTGAGCCAAACTGTCAACACTTTGTTCTTCGCAATCCGCCGGATTCTTCGTTCGAGATCCAACCCTAGATCCCCTTTGTTCCGAGCTCGAAACTCCAATGGCAACTCGGCACCAAGGCTTGCTCGGGTAACTTCACCCCTCCAAACCTTTGTTCGGCATTAGGTTTTCAATTTTACTCGAGATTTTCTTCTTCCGCTTTCTTCCGGGAACCATCTCTTGCCCTTCGATTCCTATTGAGGCCAATTCGCGGTCTTATTATCTTGGTCTCGAAGGGAATCCCGACCCTCGAGATTTCATTGCCGTCGAATCTCGGAGAATCCCTTTCAAGGTAGCTTTATCTCCACCTCCTCAATGGCAAGATGCGTTCAAGAGCTGGCCTTTGCCCCCAATCGCGGTGGAAGACTTGGTACCGTAGGATTCTTGCGGATAAGAGTGGACCGACCAATGCTGGATACCCTCCGCATCGCTCAATGTTTGGAGTTGTACGTAGGCCGAGATGCCCAAGAATGAAGATCTTCGATAGCCGCGTGCCACTTCGGGTCCAATGGCGTCAATGCCTTCTGTTTGGGCATGGCCCAATGTCTCCAACTTTGGCCGATGTGTACATGATCACCGGCCTTGACATCACGGGTCTGTTCGGCCTTGGAATTTCAAGAACTCCTCACGCCAAACGGGGGTAAAGCCGGGGAATGGCTACAAGAATTATATTTTGAAACATATGAGAGATAATCCCCTTGGCGAAGTTGAATACGAGCCTTCTTGAACATGTGGTTATGCGGGTTTGTCTTCTGCGGCAAGGCCAATGAACCCACTCCGAATCATATCGCAATGGCGATCCATCGGCCGGCGGCAACCGCCTTCCTGCACGGGAAAATTCCTCTTGGGCGGTGTATACCATATGCTTCATCGAGACGAGTTACCCAAATGTATACTAGCCGAGAGGATAACGTGCGTCAATGGCCCTTGGTGGTTTGTTCGGATTTGGCTGCGGCTTCACATGCACCGGATCGTAGGCGTCGACTTGAGCTCCGGGTTCTTCCCCTGGTCCAATCCCCACGAAGGAGAGCTTCAAGTCACCGAGAGGATGCCAAAGCTATGGAGAAGCGGCTTCAGCTGTTATCGTTCGGCGGGACATCACCCAACTCTTCGAGTTGTTCTTCAAAGGCCTCCCCAATCCTCTTTGGCTTCCTTATATAGGCTATGACACTCGACCTTTCTGTCGAGTTCTCCTTTGAGCCCGGCCATCAAGATGGGAGATTCCTCGGAAATCTTTAATATCATAATCCGCCCATGTATATTACGGCCGAGTTCAATGGAGGGAGGCGGAATGCCGGTACTTATGAGTACTACCGGCCTAACATAATGGCCGGGCAACTTGGATGTGGCCAGCTGCCCCCAAGATTGTTTTCGCATGAATTCCTCAAGCCCGGGGAGGAAATCAAAGAATCGATGCGATGCGGCGAGTTTTCAACTATGTGTGCGGTCCCACTTTGTCTACACATGTCCTTTTGTGCCTGCAATCATAGCTCACCCTACCTTCAACTCATGGTGGCAAGAATTCCACGACCACATCTTCAGTGAACCCGTTCATGTGTTACGTGCGGGCGGTGCCCGATTTTACGCCGAATTCGGAGGTAACACACCGAGCCCCTTGATCGGACTTTTACTCATGGTCACGACCTCCATCTTACGTCCACGAGAACACGGTTCCTGCCCCTCGAGCCAGGGTAATAACTTATAATGCCGAAGGCCCAATTTCGACACCGGGGTTTAAATCTACAACCCTGCGCCAGGAGCGGTGGACGGGTATGCTACCACCGATCCCGGCCTTTCCCGGCCTTGCGCTGTGACAGGGAGGCAAGGATTGCATCCGGTTCCCCCTCAGAGCGCTAAAAGGAGGAGAACCGTCAAGAAAGTCTTGGTTGAGGTAAACTCCTTTACCTTCTTGATTCTTGGGTCACTCTGTTCTTGATGGATCATATCATCGTGTATTTCGGACGAGCCCAACATTCTTCGAACCAATACTGCCGATGCCCCATCCTTTGGTATGGCTTTTGCTTGTTCTTTCTCAAGGATGAGCACGGCACTTATCCCTTCAATTGAACATTTGCGGAAGAAACCGTTGGAGAACCACTTGTAGATGTCCCGGTGGTTCAACGGGCGAGCCCTTCCGGGTTTGAATTGCCCATCCCGATAGAGGTTTCATCTTCATCACCTTCTGCGGAAGCGATACGCTCTCCGGAGATGAATCCCCCAACTCAAGCTGGAGCCGCCAAGTTCTCCCGGGATGCCATCGCCCATCGGCCAAGCCGCAACGGCTAACCCAACGAGAGGAAGATCCAATTCTTCCCCGGCCCGAGAAACTCACGAGTCGGCGGTTTGCACCGGCATCTCCCGACTTGGACGTTTCGGCTCTACTCGGGACGCCTCTTCCGTCTGCGATTGCTCCCGCTCAAGATACCATTCACGAGGTACTCGGTTCCGCTCTTAATCTTGATACCTTGATGCTAGCATTCTCACCTTGGCAGTGTTGTTTTCAGGATCACGCCCCGTCATCATCGAGCTTGCCATCGGAGAGGGCCCATCGGTGCGATGTGATGAAAGAAGTAAACCCGGCCGTTGCCCGACGAGGTATTGCTCAAGCTCAAAGAAATTGCGGCTGGCTAGAAAAAGACGTCCGGGATCGGCTCAATGATCTCTTGTCATTTTGAAGAGATGTTTGAGCCCATCGGTCGCCAACTTCCCGATGACATCGAGCTTTTCGTCGTCCATCTACGACTTAGAGCCCTTCTATGTTCCCTTGAGGCGCACTTGGAGGAAATTGCGCTCCCGCTCGGCCATTGAAAAGGAGAAAACTAATGCTTTGAACGAGGCCATGAACGGGATACAATCCCAAGCAAAAAGCCATAAGGATGCCTTGGGCGACACCGCAAGCTTCTTACGATGCGAAAGTCGCCGAAAAGGCTGCTCTAGAGGCGGAATTGAAACGCCTGTCAACGGAGATTGAAATTGACCAGAAGAAAATAGCCGATCTCCCTGGATTAATAGCAAAGACCGAAGCGGAGCGGGAATCGAGCATTTACCGGAGTAAAGCAGTGCGATGCAGAGCTTACTGACTTATCTGATGCCCAAAAGGACTATCAGGAGATCTTGGATAACTCCCACTTGATAATATCCAATGTTCGTCACGCACTTGCAAAACTCCTTAACGCTTGAATGTTCTTATTGATGTATACAGGGACCGGTCGTTCTTGTAATATTTCCTTTGCGATTTGTTTCCTTTCCTTGGCGTACTTTGAGATGTGATGCCGAACGACCCATTCGGTAGTGAAACGCTAGCTGCCGAACGACACCTTGAATTCCTTTAGCCGAAACCATCGACCCACACGCGTTTCAGCTTAGAACTCCAAACGACCCACCGGCGGGTTGGTCAAGGAAATCTCTCCGCCTTCCGATTTTATTGGGACGTGCGCCACGATCCACAGCCACGATTCGAAGCCACAATTACCCTGCCAGAGCCTATAAATGTTGCCATAGGTGCCCCTAGCTCTCCACCGGGCCTTCTAGCTCTCGAATCTTTGCCAATCTCCGGCCTTCTTGCAAACAGTGCACATCCCCAAACCGCAATGGTGCGCCGCCTCAACCGCCGCCGCGCCTCCGACGAGGGCGAGGGAAGCGGCGCTAATGCGCGCAGGCGGTAATGATCGTCAATTTCCCCTTGTCGATCTCCCTTTTGATCTTCCTTTACCTTGACAATCATCTCCCCCCTTCAGTTTGATTCAGTGGAATTCGCCCCGCGCGCGGGCCAATCGGCCCCTCACCGATGACTCTTCGGAGTCCGATGGCCACTCCCCGGTGCCGTACGGGGAAGCGAGACGCTATTCGCTTCAAGGAGGAGCTAGAAGCGTCTCGTCTTGAGTGGAAGCCGTCTCCAAAAAGGCGGGCGTGGCCGAACTAGAGTGGGAGGACCGGCGGAAACGAGTTGGAAGCCATTGATGGTACGGTTCGATTCTTGATTTAGTCCGGCCTTTGATGCTAACCCCTTCTTGTTTGTCCTTTGCGGCCGTGATGCTTGAGCTCAACCGGCTAAAAGCGGCCCGGTAGAGCGGTGGCGGAGAAGGTGAACGCTCACGGCGACACGCGGCGGAGCGCCCGGCCGCGGTGGAGCGCCGCATTGACGAGGTGGCCGTCCATGGTGTTCGTCGGGCACCACCTTGGGCACGGGCTGCGATGGCGACGCATACGGACGTCGACTATTCCACCGGGCGCGTGGCTTCCGGGCGGCGCGCGCGGGGATATCGATGAGATCGAGCTCATCTGGAGCGCCTCGACGGCCACGGCGACGCCATTGCCGAAATTACCCATCCCCAGTCTGTGCTGAACAGACTCTTTGATTAGATTGTACTAGGGATGTGTAAATGTCGGCAATATATGATGAACTTTTGGAATCTGCATTTGTTCCGTGATATCTCCCTTCTCATTTACATCTGTGAATTTGTCCTCTTCGAATGCATCTGGGAGCTGTCTTTAGCCGAACGCTCGCAAACAAGCGCCCCTTGGCGCAAGATCCACAAAGGATCCCAATTCGGCAATCCGTAAATCTTTGTTCAAAGAAAACCCTTCGCACTCGGTGGAAAACCACCGCCGCTTGGTATTCCAACGGTGTGTGCGGCGATCACCACTCCCAACGCGCCTCCTTGGTCAATAAAATAGCCGTGGGGTGCTGCGCAATTCCACTCGCACACTCCTCCATCACTTCTCGTCTCTTCTTCTGCTGCTAGAAGAAAAAACCCCAACGCCATGGACAAGGGTAAACAACCTCGGGGGAGCGGCTCGTCAAGGAAGCGTACGATTCGGAAGTGAGTTCTTTCTTGATGCGCTCCTTGCCCTTACGCGATCTTGCGCTTCATGTTTTCCTCTGCCTCTTTCGGCCTTGATTTGCTTCTGAAGAAATCATCGGAGCCGAAGATGTTCACGAGTACATCTCCTCCGATTCTTCTCTGAGGCGGAGGATGCCACGCCCGAGCAAAGGGTCATCCATCGAGCTGCGCCGCCGTGCCGGCGCACGGAGCGTGACCTCGGGGACATGTCCGTCCGGCCGCCAAGCCGAACGCGAGCGTCGTATGGCGGGGAAGCGCTAGTAGGGGGTAAACGCTTCGTCCCCCTTCATGTTTGCATACGGATTTCTTGCCCCTAACCTTGATTCTTTTGCTCCGGATGTCTCTCGACGAGGTACGGCAACTCTGAAGGCGGCACGGGATAGCTTGGTAGAGGCCGCCAATCGTGGCCATCCTCGTGCGTTCCAAGTCGCCGTCACGGTGGTCCTGGAACAGGCGAAGAGGGAGCGACGGCCGAAGAAGCAAAGAAAAGATTGAACCATACTTTCGCTTCTTACTCCACGCCTTCTGCTTCCCTCCCTTAGGGGATTTGGCCTTCAGGGCTGCTATGTGTAATCTGCAAGAAACCAGTTGTGGTGTAGTATTGAGCTAAGGGCAATGCATCAGGCACTGGCCATTTCCTTTTGTTCATGGATTTTTGTTCTAAAGGCGGCCTCATCCTCGAGCGCCGGGCGCCTTCGTGTCGGATGTGTATAATCATCGATCGATTTCAATGCTAGGATAATACTTCTTCGAGATATCTTCCATTTATTGCGGCGGAAAACTCCTCTCCTAGCAAAGTTTTCAATATGTATGCATTACCGAGACGCATCGACCACACGAAAAGGCCCCTCCCGGTTAGGGGACCATTTGCCGAATTCAACGTATTTAGTTCCAATCGGCGGTAGCGCTTTCCAAACTAGATCGCCCTCTGTGAATTGCTTTACTTTTACTTTCTTGTTATAGTATTTGGCGACCCGCGGCTTGTTTTTCTCGATGTTTTCCGGGGCCACGAGACGGATCATATGCAAATCTTCTAACTCATCCATCATTAGGCCACTGTAATCCTTGGAGCTCAAATCGTTTTGCAGCACTACTCTCCTTGATTCTGATTGCATTTCCCAGGGCAAGATCGCGCGATGCCCGTAAACCAACTCGTAAGGAGAAGTCTTTGTAGCTCCATGGGGGGCCATTCGGTAAGCCCACAGCGCTTCACTGAGTACCGAATGCCATCTCCTCGGCTTCTGGTCGATCTTCTTCTGTATAAGCTTGATCATGATCTTGTTAGAAGCCTCTGCTTGACCATTAGCTTGGGCATAGTATGGAGAAGAATTAAACAGTTTGATTCCCATGCTTTCGGCAAAATCTCTGAATTCCAATGACACGAATTGTGCCCCTTGGTCAGTGGTAATCGTACGAGGAATCCCAAATCGATAGATGATGTGTTCCTTGACGAATTCGATCATGTTTTACGATGTCACCTTCTTGAGTGGGATTGCCTCGACCCATTTGGTGAAGTAATGCGTAGCCAAAAGCACGAACTTATGCCCCTTGCTAGATGGTGGATTAATTTGGCCAATCAAGTCTATACCCCAACCCACTGAATGGCCATGGCTTGATGATGGGATTTAACGCGCGATGCGGGAACTCTTTGAATATTCCCGAACCTGCGGCAATCTTGACACCCCTTGTAATACTCAAAGCGAGTCCTCTAATATCGTCGGCCAAAAGCATCCGGCTCGCCTAATAACCCATTTCATGCGATAGGCCGATTGGTGCGCTCCACATATCCCATCGTGCACCTCGCTCATCATGTTCTTGGCTTCTTACGGACCCGGGCATCGCAACGGTACTCCATCTAATGATTTATAGAATAAATTGTCATCCGGAAGAACGAACTTGATTGCCTTGTACACGAGCTTCCTAGAGACTTTTCGGGATGGATCTCTCAAATAGTCAACGATCTCTTTCCTCCAATCATCGTCTGTAAGATCCATCCCCATTGCGCTCACCTCTCGCGGCAAATGCTTCTTGACTCTCTTTATAACCAGAGGCGCTCTGAGCCAACCTGTTTGCTTCCTCGTTATGCTCTCTGGGAATGTGCTGTAAGGTTACCAGTGGAAAGCCCTTCAAGATTTCTCTGCATTCCTCGTAGTAACTCCTCAGCGCCTCGCTTCTGCACTCGTACTGGCCGTTCAATTGCTTGATGACTAACTCTGAATCTCCATAAACTTCAACTGAAACGGCCCCGGCTTCTCTCAAATATTGAAGCCCTCGAAGCAGCGCCTCGTACTCAGCCTGGTTATTTGTGACGGTGGGTTGTATAGGAATGGCGAATTCGAACATCTCACCTCTGGGAGAAATTAGTAGAATCCCTACTCCCCCACCTTTGCCACATGATGACCCGTCGAAGAATAGAGCCCATGGGGTAATTTCAAGCAGATCAATCGAAAGGTCACGGTGTTCAGTTATAAAATCGGCAATGACACGACCTTTGATGGCTTTTGTCGATCCGAACTTCAACTCGAACTACGATAGAGCTAAAATCCATTTGCCAACCCGACCATTCAAAATTGGCATAGATAACATATGTTTTATCACATCAAACTTCGAGTATACAGTGCATTCGGCATTCAACAAGTAGTGCCGAAACTTTGTACACGAGTAGTATACGCAAAGACATAATCTTTCTATAGCCGAATACCTGGTTTCAGGATCAAGTAGTTTTCGGCTAAGATAGGCTACTACCCGCTCCTTCCCTTCGAATTCTTGAATAAGGGCCGATCCAATAGTTTGGGTATCGGCCGCCACGTACAACTTGAAAGGCTTGTTCGGTGAGGAGGAACCGGCACGGCGGCTCCTTCATGTATTGCTTGATTTCTTCAAAAGCCTTTTGTTGTTCGTCGCCCCATGTGAACTTCGATCCTTCTTTAGTTTTAGCAACGGAGAGAACGGCAACACCTTCTGTGATAAATTTGAGATGAACCTTCTCACAAAGTTGATCTTCTTGAGCGATGATTGCAACTCCTTGAGGTTGGTTGGAGGAACGACTTCATCAATGGCTTTCATGCTCTTTTTGCCAACTTCAATCCCTCCTTCGTGGACCAAAAACCCCAAGAACTCTCCGGTGACACCCCAAATGCACACTTGTTTGGATTCATCTTCGGACCATGCTTCGGGTGCATTCCGGGGTTTTCTTCACATCTTCCGGATGGGAGTCATGGCTTAAGGACTTGATCACCACGTCGTCAATGTAGATTTCCACGGTCTTGCCGATCAACTCATGAAAAATGTAATTCATGGCCCGTGGTAGGTTGCACCGGCATTTTTCAACCCAAATGTCATGACGATCCATTCAAATAGGCCTATATGACCGGGACACCTAAAGGCCGTCTTCGAGATGTCTTCTATTGCCATAAAGATTTGATTGTATCCCGCGTTGCCATCCATGAAGCTAATCACCTTGTGTCCCGCGGCGGTGTCAATTAGCAAATCGGCAATAGGCATTGGGTATCCATCCATGGGAGTAGCTCTGTTTAGGTCCACCGAAGTCTATGCAAACTCTCATTTTTCCATTTTTCTTGTACACGGGGACGATGTTAGAAATCCACTCCGCATATCCGCGGGGCCGAACGAAGTTTGCATCAAGTAATCTTTCGATTTCCTTCTTCACATCGGCCAATACTTCATCCTTGTAGATTTTCGGGGCGGTTGCTTATATGGCTTGAATCCTGGCTTGATTGGCAACGGTGCTCGACGATGGATCGATCCAATCCGGGCATCTCCGAGTAATCCCGGGCGAAGCAATCTTTATATTCTTTGAGAAGCTTGATTAAGTTCCCCCCGAAGTACGGTTGCAAACACCTGCTTGATGAACGTCGGCCTTGGTTTATCACCGTTTCCAATGTCAACTTCCTCCGGCTTATCGGCCGACATGAATCCTCGTCCCGGCTTGCCATCGGTGCCATCCACGGGGTTCTCCATTAAAAATTCTTGTAAGAGCCGACCGCTTGAATCGGTACGTTGGTCACTTCTCGACGGGTTCAACGGGACCTTCTCCCCGATCCTTCCACGAGAAGCAATCGATGCCTTGGTATTCCCGGAAGGCTGGTTCCATGTTAGCCACGCTCACGGAGTCGTCACTTTGTACGACCTCAATTTCATCGTCCACCCTTTGGATCGGCTATTGATGCATAGTGGATGGGACGCGGCGGTTGGCGTGGATCCGGTCCCGCCCAAACGACGGGACGTAGGCTCCCTTCCCTTCGATGACGAAGAAGGTGGTGAGCGGCGTCTTGGACCCGATCATCAAGTCCACGTGAGCGCATCCTTTGGTGTACGAGGGGTTCCGGCGAAGTCGTTCAGGATGATGCTTGTTGGTGTCAAATCGCTCGGGGTCATGCCAAGCTTCCTGAAGGTGGTGTACGGCATCACGTTAACTGCCGCGCCACCGTCGACGAACATCTTGGTCAATGGCTTGCCATTGACGTACCCCCTCAAGTACAGCGGCCTCATGTGGCGATTCTTGGCCGGCTTGTCGAAGATGGCACGCTTGGCGAGCACCGAGTGCGCCATCATCTCCCTCGGGCTGCTCGTCGTCAAAGGAAGCTTCCTCCTGCATCACCTGGTTAGCGGGAGCCATGAACTCGTTTGGCAGGGAAGTATACCATGCATGCAGGGGCTTGACGCTTTGATCCTTCCGGCTGGTCCTTGGGGCGCCACTTCGTCTCGTACGGACCCCGGCTTGCTTCATCTCGCGGTTCCTCAAGCGTTGGACCCGCCTCTTCGGCTCTTGCGTAGACCGGGTGGGCACCATTGCCCCTTACGCCAGACGTAGACCTCCTCGTCCTCCTCGTGGTCAGCCCACCTGAGATCAGCTCGGCGCTTCCTGGGATGATCAATGATTTCAATTTTTTGCCGCCGATCCCCATTCGGGTGGACCCTTCCAAGTCTTTCGTGGACGGATCGGCGATTGGCAGTTTCCTGCCTGTACTCAGCATATCTGTCGCTGCATTCAGGACAGTTCCTTAATGTGGGTAGTTTCAGGCCTTCATTCCAGCAGTGCCTGAAGAAGGCGCACCCCCAGTGGGCGCGCCCCTGCTCGCGCGCGTCTTGTTCCCCGATTCCATCTGCGCGCTTCCTCCTCGGCCACTGCGTTGCTCCTCCTCGTGACGACGCTCTGGTAGCGTTCCTTCTCCATCCGGCGCTGCCATTTATTAAGGAGGATGCGCGACGTCACCTTGGGTTTGGGCTTGGACGACTCCCCGATCTCGATGTGGCTCTTGAGAACGCGGGGGCGTCGCCTCGGACTTGCTCTATGGTCACTTGGCGCTTCGGGTCAGGCGATCCATCTTGCTTGGACACAGGCGAGGTCGGGACCTTGACTTTCCCTTTCTCTTCGGTGCTTATCGCATTGACGAGAAAAGCCGAGCATGTTCTGCGGGAAGGGGTGGCCATCCGGCTTCATCTTGTTGTCGAACTTGAGATGCCCTTCTGGATAGCCTTACGGATCCTCATCACGAAGACCACCGCAATCGTTGATGGAGTGCGAGTCCCTGTCATGGAAGCCGCGGTAACGTTTCGTTTTGACTCCATCGGGCCGAAGCATAGAGTGCCCTTCGGGCGGCTTGATTCGGCCTTCCCTTACCAAGAGCTCAAACAACTTGTCGGCCTTTGTGATGTCGAAGTCGTAGGTTCCTTTGGTCCGTCGACCCCGGCGATTCATTGTGAGAGGCTCTTTACCCCACATGATTTACTGCCGCGGCTATCTCCGGTTCGTCGTCGGAATCCTCGAACAAATCAGCTTTGTCCAAGAATTGATTGTAGATATCGGCGATGTCGTCTTGCTTGCCAAACTTGGGGTCCTTCTTGAGGCCATATGCACGATTACTCATCAAGGATAATTTACGCGACGGTTGGCCCAAGTTTTCAAACTCCATCCCAAAGAGCTTTTCGCGCACGGTGGTAACATCCCGGCGACGGCCATATCGGCTAGGCGATCGTCGGCAAGTTCAATGAGAAGCACATGCCCTTGACTTCTCTCGAATCTTCTCGAAACTCCCGGCGGTGTTTCATCGTGCCTTTGCTTCGGGGGTGGCGAGATCGATCGGCTTCTTCTCGGAAGCTGCCGGCCCCCGAAGTAGTGAGCGTGGAATTTACGCTCCAAATCTTTCCACACGGCCACGCGACTCGGGCGGCAAGGACGAGAACCACCGAAAAGCCGGGACCGTCGGCGAGGCGGGGAAGTAGCGAACCACGAACGTCTCTTCGGCCGAACATTCCCCCCGGTGCATGAGATAACGAGCGATATGCTCGGCCGTGCTTGTCTCGTCTGCCCCCAGAGAACTTGGTGAATTCCGTCGGTGGTTTTACCCTTGGCGGCGGGGAGCACGTTATAGTACCACTGCGGGAACGGCGGCTGTGTAAGTGGGGCCCCGCATCCTTGGCTTGAGGCCGGGCGATTCCCGCATCAATTCGGCCATCTTACGTGCTAGGGCATCCTCCTCCTGAGCGCCTGCGGCCCGGCGCGTACCCCGGGTGCGGGAAGGCGTCGAACGCCCCGTAATTTCCCACTTCATGATAGCCACCGCCGTATAGATTCCTCTGGAGCCAGTTGGTTGACGGAGCTATTCTTCGACTGGGGTCAAGTGGGGCCCCAGATGAGCCGAACGCTAGGTCTCCGTACGTGGGCTGGTACGGATTCGGCTGTTGCACAGGCTGACCTGTGCTGCTCTGTGGTGGTGGCGGGATCGGTTGACTTCCTGAAGCCTGCAGCGGAGGCTGAACTGGCTGCCCCCCAGCGCCCTGTGGAGGAGGTTGGAACGCTTGGCTCCCGGAGCTCTGAGGAGGGGGCTGCTGCACCGGGCCCCGTGGTGGCGGCTGAGAGCTTGATTCACCCAGCTCCACGGTGCTCTTTCCGCGTACGCCTTTACGAACGCTTGCCCCGCGCCCGGGCCGAAGAGGGCCACCATCATCTGTTGGAGCGACCCAAGGAAAGCTTGGTTATGCTTGGTGAGCACGTCGTCCATTGACTCTTGGAAGATCCGCGCGCATTCTTCCTTTTCTTGTTGGGTCGTAGCGTCGGTTTCTCCCGGCAACAGCACTCTGGGCAGGCCATTCTTTAGATATGGTACACCACTTCGATTCTTCTTGAATGACATGAGACACTTTTGTTGAAAGCGATTCACGGCGTCTACGAGCTGCGTGCTTGCTCCGGAGAAAGCTCCTCAATGCTGACATCCAGGAGGTCGCGTGATCTCGGGCATCTCGAACCAATTCGGTACCGTAGGTCCCCGCGGGCGTGCCAAAAAGTGTGTTGACGCAAAATGTGCACTCGGCGCCAATCACACGGCAAGCCGAAAAGCTTAGCTTCGCACGCGCGAGAGAGAAAGTGACGTGCCGGTCAATTTTTCTCGAAAATTAACAAAAGATGAAACGATTAAATACCAAAAATTGGAACCTACGGGTAGTACCGGGCGGTTCCATATTTACGGCTAAGAAGCCAAGCAAGACGACATGTAGCTATGCGAAGCTACTCGTCAAAGAACCACGACCATTCGGGTAACCAAGAAGGAAAAAAGAACAACTGCCGAATGAATGACGTAAGCATGACAATGATCGATCTTTGAATGAACATGGATGCATGTGCCAAGCCATAACCGATCCTCATGAAGATTAACATTAAATGAAGTAGAGCACGAACATGATCATGTATTAAAATAAGCATGCATAGATCCAAAGCGTTAGTCTACCGCATGTCTAATCACTTTAAGATCCGTCGGGCACGACATCGGCAAATCTATCCACCGCATGATACAACTTGCATGAAAGAACGCACCACTTTCCACAAATAGATCTATCCACCGCATGATACAACCTAAATATGGAAAGCTAGAAGCATACGTCTTTTAAAACATAAATAACGCACGTGATCTACTCGTGAAGATATAACCGAATGCGGGTGAACAACCGATTCGGGGTCCATGAAGAAGGAACAAACATTACCACGTGAATAAATCTATCGAGTTGAATTGGAAATCTAATCCACCGGATGACTAGCTCCAAGGCAACCCAAAAACCTGCATCTACCGCATGATACCGGCTCTTTCAAGATTTATACTAACAAAGCAAGCTTGAACCCGCAACATGTAACAACCTAGATCGATTCGGTTTCGGCTATCGGAGAGCACGAGATCCACGCGTCAAAATACGAAACCCGCTCGTGCACGGATCTTAAAAGGAAAAGAGCCGATCCAAACCCATCTAGATTGGGCAAAAGTGTATTACATGAATTAAAACATAAAGCAAAAACTCATGATAATACGGGATAACTTAATGAATCTATTGGATCTTGCCAAAACCCAATAGAGCCGATAACTAGCTTCGAGCTAGACCTTAGCCTACCGCATGGCTCATGATCTAACAAGAAACCCTCTTGAACCAAGCTTGAATCTACCGCATGACACGAAGCATGGTAACAAGACTACTTGCATCGAGATCTAAATCCACCGCATGATACTAGACATGATACAAGGTTGCGGTACTCACGGAGGTCGACGGATCGATTGGTCCTCTCGAAGAACTCGACGACACGACAAGGGACTCTAGGGTTTGGCGTAAGGCCGGTGTGTATTGAGGAATGAACGTACGTTTTACATACATCCGGGGATCATATTTATACCCTGCTGATTACAATTGCGAATGGATTCATTGCCTAACTAAACTTGATCGCTTTGTCCATCCATTCGCTTCCCCCGATCGAGCCACGTCACCGTCCAATCCCGCAAAATCAGCTCTCTTGTTCCTTTGCCGAATTGGAGCGGATAGCCGACCGCGGATCCTTCTCGCCGAAAATCTCTCGAAGATACCTTTCCTTCCACCGGACGGACTCTTTTCCGAATCGGACCCACATGTCATACTCCTTACCAAATTTTGGTGTTAACAACCATTCCCCTCACGGGGTTGTTCCTACACCGGGACCATCTGTGGGACCGGCTGTGGTGCAGGCTGCCGGTCGCGGGGCTCCGGGTCCTCCCCCAGCTCCCGGTGAAGGATGGCCAGCTCCTCCTCGAGCTGGCACTTGGCTTTTGCAAGCTCGTCAAGCCACACCCTTCGTTGGGCGTCGGCAACGCAGTGATGCGGCGCTGGTTCCGGATCGGAGCTGCTTGAGGCTGAGACCACGCAGACGTTGCATTCGCGCGCGGGGTCACGCGGCTGTGTGGTCGGTGTCCTCTGAGTAGCCTCAGCACCGGAGGCGGCACCGGTCGCGTGAAGGTTATTGACATTGGTCGTCACCGGATCATCCGGGAGGCCGGGCTGTCCACGAGGGTACACGGTGGTGTACCGCTCCATGAACTCCCCCCAAGCTAGAGGCTCGGCTCCCTTGGGGTTCCCCTCTCCATCAAAAGGCTCCCCAAGGCTGTGCTACAACCACTCGTCGATAAGGTCGCTAGGCGTCTCCCTCCTTGGCAAGGAAGGCTCCTAAACCAGAGCGGTCACTTGATCCTTGCCAAGTCCACTCTTTCGGCCATCTCAGTGCATATCACCATGGCGATCGTCATCCGAGGTTTCCTTTGGTGCGGCACAGAGGTCACTTCTGGACGACGGTGTATGGTCGCCTAGGTGAACGTCTCTTTCCTGACATGCTTCGGCAGCTTGGTATAGCCTGACGTTCACATATTTGGGGCGACTATTCATCTGCTGTGGCGGTGGCTGGTGCGTACTGACCTGGACCGGACGTGAGCATCGTTTTGGTTCTCGATTGATCATAACGCTCAGGCTTTCTTTGATGCCTCCATTACTATCGAGGTCGGAGATGGTGCTCGGGTCTTGTTTTGGGAGGACACCTGGCTCACTGGTTGCTCTATCAAAAGCTTGGCCCCAAACCTTTGGGTTGCCGTCTCGCCGAGGGTCAGACACTCCCGCACTGCGAAGGATGCTCTGTGTGTTGGACCTTAGGAATTACGTTGGGTCGTAGATGTTACACACACTTGGATAGTTCAGATTCTTGTCAAGTACCTCATCGTCTAGGACCTCGTGCATGACATCAGGCTCACGCTGGAGCCCGACAAGTTTATCTCAAAGTAATCACCCAATGACCAATACTCTCCGACTTCCGCCAACTTCGCGCTCTTCCTTGGTCGGGTCGAGATCCTGGGCGCCCGCTAATTTTGGAAGGTACAGATGCCTGGCAAATGCAAGTTTTTTTGCCTGGGTGGTTTTGCATGGTCACTGCTGGACATCTGATAGGCTTCACCGTTATGGCCTAAAGGTCTGATACCAATGGCCTCTGCACACAAGAGGTCGAAACTCTGGACCACCTCCTCGTCGATTGTGTCTACAATCGAGAGACATGGTTCTGTGCCCTCAAGCACATTCTTCTGCTAGATCTCGCCCTGGACCACCCCCAGAACCTAGCAGCCTGGTGGTGCTCCGCCCTAGAAGTTGGTTGCTAAATCCCGGAGGAAGGGTTTCGATGCCTTCGTTTGGTTGGTCGCTAGGTCGATTTGGAAGGAATGTAACATGTGCGTTCACGATAGGGAGGTGCTCATGTCGGTGGCACTTACGCCAACAATCTTGGACGAGGCCAAGGCCTGAGCGCGTGCAGGCTTCCTTCTGCTTGCCCGACTTCTTAGTGTGCAACGTTTGAGGCCATTATAATTTTTGTTTCTAGTTCTGTCGTTGTGTGTTTTTGTTTATTTGTAGGGCTTTCCCATGAACGACGAACTCGCCTTTGTTCTTTGTTCTCTTAATGAAAACATGTTTTACACGTCTTAAAAAAACATAGCCTCTAGTAGTTGAACGGTTCCAATTTATACATCATTTGGATCTCCTTACATGCATTACACATCCAAGCTATGCACTGAAATATATGTTTAATATAAATGTCCTATGATTTAAAACGGAAAGTAGCTCAGGCTTTTATCCCCTTCATACATTTTGAAAAGAAAATAAGGTCATTTTCATGATCGAACTATTTTCCCAGTTTGGTTTTAGTCATTGGACACTAAAATCGAGTATCATTGACCACTCAACTATAAAACCATTTAAATTTGACAATCAAATTGTTTTGATGAGCATGGGCCTCACTAGCATGTCGCATCTGCGTCAGCAAAATCGCTCACCAAAAAATCTTAAATGGTTTTGATAGTTGAGTGGTTAAAGGTATCCGGTTTTGAAGTTCGATGGCTAAAACCAAACCAAGACAATAGTTAAACTAGACTTTTTACCTTTTAAAATCAGGATGAAGGATCACTTCACAGAATTAGGAGAAATTACCTTTTCAACTCTCAACCTCTTAGTACATCTTAAAGAAAGAGAAGAAAGACAAAATTAGAAGAGAATTAGTTCTCTTTAAAAAAATTTGGCAAAGCTCCTTATTACTAGCAATGCAAAAGCACGAACGGATACTGCGGATACATACACATATAGTTTATTTTTCCCGAATTGAATTCTCAGATTGAATTCGAATACGAATAATATATGATGTGTTGAATAGTGATATTCATCATATTTGGATCTTAAAAATCCAAGTCTCAATATCTGGATACTAATACAAATAAATAATTACGGATACTAAATGCTCAAATTCGAATACAATCTTCCCATTTAAGTGGCTGATTCTTTCAGTTGGTCAGACGGATAATGAGGGTGTTTGATACTTTTAGGGGGTATTTGGATGGAGGTGACTAAAACTAGTCTGGCTAAATTCAGTCACTTTTAGAGACTAAATTCCAAAACAGGTGAGACTAAAAGATGACTAAAACTAGTCACCTGACTAAAACATTTTAGGAGGGGTAGCTAAAAGTTGTTTTAGTCCTCAGTAGGATCCAGGATACTGACTAGGGGGGGATATGCGGTTTAAAATCTAGAAGCACAAACACTAGAGAAATTTAATTAGAACCACAAGGAGGATTAATTATCTAGCTATTCTATTCCTATGTTGGGGGTTTGCAACCTAGGGTGGCAAGATACAATTCAATCTCTAGAAAGTAAATTCTCTAAGTAAAGTACTTGAAAGGAAATTGAGCAAAGAAATAACCTTGCACAAGAAACGAATTTTATCCCGTGGTATCGATGACTTGTCGGTCACCCCTAATCCATGTTGAGGTGGATTCAATGTTCAACCGCTCCTCTATCAAGGCACCGCTTGATCTTGAGCTGGTTAGAACCAAAGAACCACTCCACACCTCGATTCCACTAGAGTTGCTCTTCACCGCTCCAGTGAGGTGAGCACAAGACCTCTCACAACAAGAAATCCGGAGCCACGCACAATCTTCTTGCGAGCTTCAATGGATTCTTCCACCACCAAGTCGTCTAGGAAGCGGCAACTTCCAAGAGTAACAAATCAATCACTTACTTGATGATTCCCAAGTGCCACAAAGATCAAAACCTTGATGCAATGCACTAGATGCTCTCAGTCTCACCAAAGATGCAACCACTAAGCAATGTGAGTGAGAGAGGAGTGGGAGAGCTCTACAAGGGATTATGAACCTTTCAAAGTGCCAAGAGAGAGCCTCCCAACCCGGGCTTGGAGTATTTATACTCCCCCTTCCAGTTACTAGCTGTTATGTCAAAAACGCGTACCTCGCGGACTGTCCGCGATGTCCTCACGGACTGTCCGCGTTTGAATTCCAACGGTAAAAACGCGAAGTTAACGGCTGTCAGAGGTGCCCGTTGGGCCGAGCAGACTATCCGCCAGGACCCCGCGGACTATCCGCCAGGGCCTCACGGACCGCCCGTGGGTAGACCGTGGACCGTCCGCCCGGTCTTCCCGAGCTGCGCACGGTTCTGTCTAGTTTCGAGGTTAATTACAGACCGTCCGCCGTAGACCCGTGGACTGTCCGCCCAGAAGCGATTTTTCTCGAAAAACTTTGCCAAAAACCTTAGATATTAAATAAACCTCAACGGCCCGCGGATCGTCCGCCCCAAGGGTCCGGACTGTCCGCCCCACAACAGAAAACTAACTTTTTTTAAGATTTTCAACGAAACCTTTTTAACAAATGAAATCGCCACTCATCTAAATGCAATGCATTCAAAACTTGATCAAAGTGGCACTATGGAAACTCAAGCCAATAAAATTGACCCCTCTTGATAGTACGGCTATCTATCCTATCAATTCGGTCATTTATCATCCTCTAATCACCTTATGACTGGGAAAAATAAAAACCCTAGCTTTTACCTTTGCCTTTAGCTCCTTTCCATCACATGACATACAAGCCATCCTTTTTCATATCCCACGAACTCATCATTTCATCGGACTAACCTATTCTTATATCTCAATAAAAATGTTAGTCCACAATGATTGTCATTAATTACCAAAACACGAATTAGGGGCCTAGATGCCTTCAATCTCCCCCTTTTTGGTAATTGATGACACCATGTAAAGGAGTGATATAAGAAAGGTTTTGTGTTTTGGAATCACTTACTTTTCTCAAAAAAATTCAATAAAAGGATAGAGTGAATGTCTCCAAAACAAGGAAATAGAGAGAACTCCCCCTACATATGTGCATATAATTTTCAACTTGATTTCTACACATATGCATAGATATAGTAATTTTGACGGAGTTTCCCCTACAAAAATAGAGGTCAAGGCAGCAACCACATATATATATCCAATAAATTTAAGCATGGGGGTTAGCCTCAAAACTCTACAAGAACTAGAACAAGTCACAAGATAAGCAAATTAAAATCACAAACATAGAACATCACATAAGTAACCATAAGTTCTAGCTCTCAACCACATCACAAGCCACAAAGTCTCACAAATTATTACAAGCCAACCAAAGTTCATGCATGACTGAAATTAAACATGCAAGTGCAATGCAAGAGTTCAAAAGTTCCAAATGCATGCAAAGAAGTGAGCTCCCCATAAAGATCACACATCACTCCTCCAAATTTCTCCCCCTTTGGCATCAAATACCAAAAGGGCTAGTCATCCTGAGGCGGCGGCGGAGGAGGATAGAATGGCGGAGGGGGACAGAACTGTGGTGGTGGAACTAGAGCTGGGTAGCGGTGATAAAAATGATCTCTGAAATCTCCAAAATTTGTATTCAATGTGTTGAAGTTGTTCTGAAGCTGGGTCTGTTGATCATAGATCTGCTGGTACTGCTCTGCAGTGGACGTCTGAAAAAATCTATCATTCAAAGCACTGAGGTCATTCTGAAGGTGTGTTTCCATATCTTCCAACCTTTGCATCATGGGCTCATGCATGGTGTTATAGACATGATGACCAAAATTGTTCAAACTAGTGTCAATTTGCTGCTGAAAACCCTGCCGCATAGTTTGAAATGTATCATTCATCTGTTGCCCATATGCCTCAAAATGAGAGTTGAACCCGGATTGCATCTGCTGAAATTGGGTATCATTGACGGCTAAATATTAGAGAAATAAGAATCAAAGTATCCAACAGAAGGCTCCGACTGTGGCTGCATGGGATGAACTGGAGGCGGTGGTGGTGGTGGCATAGCATAAGCATCCTCATCAACATTGGCATTAGCATTGTCATCATCACTATCATGTTCCTTAACATTTTGAGCCTCGACAGCTTGCTTATATAGTGTCAATGGTGTGCTGAGAAAAGCTTTGGCATTGTAGAAACGTTGATAAAGTTCATGCTTCTCATCACATGGACCATTGAACCCAATTTTGGTCTTGATCAAAGCCATAATATAAGGAGCAAAATAAATGCTATCTCTTAAGACGCTTTTTCGTAATCATCTTGAAGGGTATCTTGGCCCCCTAAGTGGGTTTTGGTGATTTAATGACAGACGCTTAAGTAACTAATGATTTATCTAGTGTATGAACACGTATTAAAATTGTATGTGGCATCAAGTGTGATTCATTGTCTATACAAAAAGGAAGTGATGCTACAAAGGGTTCCTAAGAAGCCTTATTTATTTTATATTTTTAATTTAAGTCCTAGGAACGTTGTACTATAAAGAGGGCGGGAAATGTTTCTTGCTAGAGTTGAACAGGTGCTCTAGTTGTCAAAACAAAACCTATGAGAGACACCTTTGCACCAACACGTTCACAAGGTTATTTTCTTGGGTGCTGACCTTGGAAGGCCGGAGTATCCGGATTTTATCTGGAGTCTCCAGACTTCCGGAGTTTCCGGGTTTTTCCCGGACAGTCCGGGTCTTAGAGCTGTAATGGCTCTTTTCTGTGTGAGGCGGTATAAAAGCTCCCTCCACCCTTTCCTCTCTCTCTCTCTCTCTCTCTCTCTCTCTCTCTCTCTCTCTCTCTCTCTCTCTCTCTCTCTCTCTCGCCCATTTCAAACTGCAAACCTTCATAACTCATTTACTCTCCTCTTTAGTCCCCTTGGATCTAAGTTGGTGAGATTTGGTGGGGATTTAAGAGGGATTGAAGGCAAGAGCTTGGAGAGTGCTAGTGAGCTGATTTCCCATCTTCATAGCACCTCGTTCTTCACTTGGTTGGCACATTTCGTGTTTGTTACTCTTAGAGCTTTGAGCTCCTAGCCGGCTAGGCGTTGCTTTGGAGCATCCAAAGGTTGTGGCTGCCCAAGGAAGTTTGTATCACCAAGAAATTGAGTAAGTTACTCTAGCTTGATCTTTGTGGTCGCTAGAGGGAGGAAAGTGACCTAGGTGTAAAGGTCCACCCTTTGTGGGTTCCTCAACAGAGACGTAGACCTCAAGGTGTGAGGTTGAACTCCGGGAACAAATCCTTGTGTCTCTTGTGCTTGTTCATCTTGTTGTATGCTTGTATCTCCTTTGAGCACGTTTCTAGGGTTTGGTGCTGATCTACTCCATGTTGAGGTTCCTGCAAGTTTTAGGTGAATAAACAGGCTTGTCTCATCTCTATGCATAACCTATTTCATATATCTAAATTTGAGCAAGTTTAATTTCTGTCAAATTTGATTCCCTCCTCGTAGGCCGGACAATCCAGACATTTTCCCGGATTCCCCGGATTTCCCGGAGTATCTGGAAAAATATCCGGAGACTCCGGACTTGGACTGACAGCTGCGAAAAAGTTAGTGAATTTTTAGGTTCGACTATTCACCTCTCCCCCCCAGTCGAGATCTTGATCCTTTCAATTGGTATCAGAACCAAGTGCTCTGAATTTGAAGCTTAACCGCTTGGAGTCACGAAGATGTCGGATCCAAACGCTCAAGCTCCTCCTCTTCCCGAAGGTGATCCCGCCAACAATGTCGTTGGCACACGTCCTGTCCTACCTTAAGGAGGTGGCACTCTTGGAGCAAGCACAAGTCATCAAGCACATGGACATGGTGAAGAATCCTCCGATAGTGAGGATGAAGAATTTGATGATGCAAGGTCCAACCGCTCCACTCGACGACCGTCATCATCAAGGGACTCTACTCGAACCTCTTTCGATTACTCTCGTTTATCTTTTAACCATCCATCAGGTTCTAGCCACATTGGTAAGATACCCCAATTTGATGGAACCGGCTATTCCAAGTGGAAGAACTCGATGGAGGAGTATTTGGTGGCGGTGAATCCCGCACGTTGGACTATTATGAACAGGGGTATTACTTTCCCTAGTGGTGATGCAATGCTAACTCAAGATCAAGCAAATGAGATACAAAGAAGCTATCAAGTCATACGCATCATCAAGAGTTCACTCACGTCCAAAGAGTATGACAAGGTGGATGGGTTGAAATCCGCTAAGTAAGTATGGGACACATTGTTCATCAACCATGAAGGGACAAAGCAAGTGAGAGAAGGAAGAATTCGTGCTTTGGAAAGTGAGCTCAACCATTTTGTCATCAAGGATGATGAGTCTCCACAAGATATGTACAATCGCTTAAACAAAATCATCAACAAGATCAAGTCTCTTGGAAGTACAAGATGGGGAAGAAGAGAAGTAGTTGATAAGATCCTCTCCACATACATGGTAATGGATGTTCAGCTCCCAACACTCATAAGAGAGAAGAGAGGCTTCAACAAGTTCACTCCGACGGATGTGATTGGAAGAATGGAAGAACATCTTATCACTGTCAAGGAGTCAAAGCTCTCACAAGAAATGTCCAAGATGCATGAACAACTTGAGAAGAACAAGGGAGTGGCCCTCAAGGCATCTAGCAAGGAGAAGAAATCTAGCTCATCAACCTCCAACACCATGGTCAAGGAAGATAGTGATGAGAACATGACTCCCGAGCAAATGGCACTCTTTGTAAGAAAGTTCAACAAAATGTTCAAGAAGAGTGGTTTCCTCAACAAGAACAAAGACAAAGACAAGATCAAGACGAAGAGGACTTCCAAGTGGCCATGCTTTGGGTGAGGCAAGGAGGGTCATTTCATTGCGAAGTGCCCCAACATCAAAGTGAGAAGAAGGGACACCAACAAGAATGACAAGAACAAGAAGAAGGAAGTTGGTGAAGCACACTTGAGTGAATAATGGGACTCAAATGATGATAGCTCTGACTCCGATGATGAAGTGGGTCTTGCCACTATCTCTATTGGAGAACCAATCAACAAGTCATCACTCTTTGAAGATCTCACCGATGATGAAGATGACTTCACCCACACATGCCTCATGGCTAGGGGCTCGAAGGTAGACACTCCCACCCCGCCCTAGATGATGATAGTGAAAGTGATCTTGAATTTGAAAAGATGATCAATAGCTTTGGTAAAAAGGAAACTAAGAAAATCATGTTTTAATGAAAGAAATAGAGAATAGAGATGACACTCTAGAGGTGCAAGAAGAACTCTTTAGACTTGAGCGGGAGAAAACCATTGCCCTTAAGAATGCCCTTGTAATTGAAAAGAAGGGTTTTAGGGTGCAAGAGGACTTGCTCAAGGAAAGGAGCTAGAAATTCTTAGCCTCAAGAAATCCCAAGCTAAAGATGAGTTGATAGTAGATGAATTAACTAGGGAATCTTTCCTAGCTAAGGATGCTTACAAGAAACTTGAGAGTGAAAAGCTTGAACTCCAAAAGAGCTTTGAAAGCTTAATGACTAGTCACATAGCACTAGAAGTTCAACTTGACAACCTCAAGAATAATGCTACAACGACATCTAATGATGCTCTTTCTAACTTTAAAGCCTCAACAAGCAATGGTTGTTCTCGGTGTTATAAAATTGATATAAATGCTTGTGCTACTAACATTGCCGAGATGAATGCTATGAAGAAAGATTGCTAGGTTGTTAAACTCTCTCATTGAAGAGAAGAAGAAAGAACCCAAAAGTGGTGAGTTTGAGAACCACACCAAAGGCTTTGGGTCAAGCTACATGAAGAAGTTTGGCTTTGCGGATGGGAAGGGTCTTGGTAAGCAAGAACAAGATACAAAAGACCACATCCCATTCATCAAGAACTACCACACCAAAGGTGTGGGGACAAGAAATGTGGTACATGGCATGAAGCAATTGAGTGCCAAGAACTTTGACAACCACATGAAATACAACACTCCTATCAAGTTCAAGGGCACTCAACTCACATCAAATGCACCACAACCTAAAGCAAAGTCCAACCCAATCAATTCAAGCAAGAAGCCTAAGCCACATGCTTCACAAGATAATTTCTATGCCGATTATGTGTTGACTTGGAACCGCAAGGGTAAGGTGGTTGCCAAGTATGTGGGACCCCGGACAAAAGGGACATTGATCAAAAGGGATGTGTGGGTGCCCAAGGTTCATGTGACTAACACTCTAGGACCCAAACCTACTTGGGTACCTAAAACACAATCATGATCTGTTTTGTAGGCATACTCCTCCGGTGGAACCAAATGGGTGATTGATAGTGGATGCACAAATCATATGACCGGAGAGAAGAAAATGTTTACATCTTGTGATATGATTGAAAATCCTACGGAAAGAATTGCCTTTGGAGGCAATGGTGGAGGAACGGTTGTTGGTCTTGGTAAAATTACTATCTCAATTAATCATTCAATTTTCGATGTTTATTTGGTTGAATCTTTGGACTACAATTTGTTGTCCGTTTCACAACTTTGTGAGATGGGCTACAATTGTTTGTTCACAAATGAGTGTGAGACCGTATTTAGAAGGGGCGATGACTCTGTTGCCTTTAAGGGTGAACTCAAGGAAGGCTTTACTTGGTGGATTTCTCATCGGATAAAGCCCAACTTGATACATGCTTATTGGCAAAGTCTAGCTTGAGTTGGCTTTGGCATCGCCAACTAGCTCATGTCGGGATGAACAATCTCAATAAGCTTCTAAAGGGGGAACACATCCTAGGACTAGCAAACGTTCATTTTGAGAAAAATAGAATTTGTAGTGTTTGTCAAGCCGGAAAGCAAGTTGGCCCTCCTCATCCCGCCAAGAATGTACTCACCACTACAAGGCCATTGGAACTACTTCACATGGATATCTTTGGTCTCGTGGCTTATGTTACCATTGGAGAGAACAAGTATGGCTTTGTCGTTATTGATGATTACTCTCGGTACACTTGGGTATTCTTTATGAAGGACAAGAGCTAGGTTCATGAAACATTCAAGAAGTTTGCCACAAGAGCCCAAAATGAGTTTGATGTGAAGATCAAGAGAGTGAGAAGTGACAATGGCACCGAGTTCAAGAACACCAACAATGAAGAGTATCTTGATGAAGAAGGCATTGGTCATAAACTCTCTGTCCCATACACTCCACAAAAAATGGGATAGTGGAGAGGAAGAATAGGATTCTCATTGAAGCCACAAGAACCATGCTTGATGAGTACAAGACTTCAGATAGTTTTTGGGCGGAAGCAATCAACACGGCTTGTCATGCTATCAACCGTTTGTATCTTCACAAGCTTCGTCACAAAACCACCTATGAACTTCTAACTGCTAAAAAGCCTAACGTGTCTTACTTTAGAGTTTTTGGTTGTAAGTGTTTCATTCTTAACAAGAATCTCCAAATCTCTAAGTTTGCACCTAAAGTTGATGAAGGTATCTTTTTTGGTTACGCCTCAAACACTCATGGCTATCATGTCCTCAACAAAACCACCAGTTGTGTTGAAGTCACGTGTGACTTGACGTTTGATGATCTAATGGCTCTCAAGTGGAGCAAGTTGATGAATTGTGTGTAGGCAAGGATACACCAGCTCAAAAGGCTATAGAGAAGATGGCCATTAGAGAAGTCAAGCCTCAAGAGGAAGATGATGAGGACTGCAAGATGATTGAAGAACCAACAAGTACATCTCCCGCTGCGGACCCCAGAGTATTTCCGGATAAAAATCTGGATAGTCCGGGATTACCGGAAACTCCGGAGAAAATCCCGGAGACTCCGGGCATGTTGTTGGTTATTCCCAAAGTAGTCAAGAAGATGAGGAATTGATCCAACAAGAAGTCTCTGACCCACATCCAAGAGTTCGCCAAAGTGTTCAATGAGATTATCTCGTTGACAACATTCTTGGAAGCATCCGTAGAGGGGTAACAACTCATTCAAGATTAGCAAATTTTTGTGAACATTACTCGTTTGTTTTTATGTTGGAACCTCTTAGGGTTGAAGAAGCACTTGGGGATGCTGATTGGGCAATGGCCATGAAAGAAGATCTCAGCAACTTCACACGAAATGAAGTCTGGTCCTTAGTGGAACGCCCCAAGCAAATGTAATTGGAACCAAATGGGTCTTTCGCAACAAACAAGATGAGAATGGCGTGACCAAGAACAAAGTAAGATTGGTGGCAAAGAAATATACTCAAGTAGAAGGCTTGGACTTTGGAGAAACTTATGCACCAGTGGCATGGCTTGAAGCAATTCGCATACTCTTAGCCTTTGCCACTCATCACAACTTCAAGTTACATCAAATGGGTGTCAAGAGTGCTTTCTTGAATGGCCCAATCTCCGAAGAAGTCTATGTTGAACAACCACTGGGCTTTGAAGATCCTCAATTTCCTAACCATGTATACAAGCTCCATAAGGCGCTCTATGGGCTCAAGCAAGCCCCAAGAGCATGGTATGAATGCCTTAAGGAATTTCTCTTAAAGAAAGGCTTTGAAATAGGCAAAGCCGATCCTACTCTCTTCACTCGTAAACAAGGCAATGATTTATTTTTATGCCAAATATATGTCGATGACATTATATTTGGCTCTACTAATCAAGTTTGGGTTGATAAGTTTAGTAGGAATATGACCAAAAGATTTGAGATGACTATGATGGGCGAGTTGAAGTTCTTTCTCGAATTTCAAATCAAGCAACTCAAGGATGGCACATTCATAAGTCTAACCAAGTACACCAATGATATGCTCAAGAAGTTTGGCATGAACAATGCCAAGCCCATCAAATGGACATCTTGATCTAAATGAGGAAGGCAAAAGCATCGACCAAAAGGTATATCGCTCCATGATTAGACCTTTACTTTACCTTTATGCATCTAGGCCCGATATTATGCTTAGTGTGTGAATGTGTGCAAGGTTTCAAACTAATCCTAAGGAGTGTCATCTAATGTCCGTTAAGAGAATCTTTAGATACTTGGTTCATACTCCTAACCTTGGTTTATCGTATCCTAAGGGCTCCAATTTCGATCTACTTGGCTACTCCGATTCAGACTATGCCGGTTGCAAAGTAGATAGGAAGAGTACATCCAGGACTTGCTGATTCCTTGGGAGGTCCATGGTGTCTTGGAGTTTCAAGAAACAAAACTTCATTGCCCTTTGCACCGCCGAGACCGAGTATGTTGCAACTGGCGCTTGTTGTGCTCAACTACTTTGGATGAGGCTCACTTTGAGAGACTTTGGTTGTAAGTTTAGCAAGGTGCCACTCTTCTGTGACAATGAGAGTGCCATCAAGCTAGCTAACAATCTCGTAAACCACTCAAGAACAAAGCACATAGACATAAGACACCATTTCTTGAGAGACCACGAAGCCAAAGGAGATATCGCTTTAAGCCATGTGAGCACTAATAAGCAACTAGACGATATCTTCACAAAACCTCTTGATGAACCAAGGTTTTGTGCTTCAAGGAGTGAGCTAAATATATTGGATTCTCGTAACTTGGAATGATATCATGCACATGTTTGAGTGACCTAGAATAGGACTTTGAAAGTAAAAGATTTGCTAAAACTTGTGATGAATTTGTTATTGAAATATTTGGATCTTTTTGGTACAACACTTGGACTATAGTTCTCATTGCTTGATTGTGGCTAGTCACAAGTGTTGATACTACTCAGGCTCACATATATTACATGTATAGTCATCCAAATCTATCCCAAATCAAATTCCTTGCAAATCTACTCACTAGACTCAGGGGGAGCGGAAACTCCGGATTATTTCCCAGAGATTTCGGGTTTCCCGGAAACTCCGGGCTTGGTCCAGACATTCCGGGCCATTAGGGTATAAATACCCTTTCACCACGGTTATTCTTCTTTTTACTCTTTCACCGCGTTGACCGACCGCCCCATCTCTCCCGTCGCCCTCCCTTTCTCCCTCTCCTCGCCCCTTAGGCGATTTTCAATTTCCACCGTCCAAATCAAGTGAGAGTGAGGATTTGAGGGCTCCAAGGTGTGGAGAATAAGGATCTACATTGCATTTGAAGAATTGAAGCTCTTCCCCCTCTCTCTCCCCTAAGGTATCTCTTGAAGGAAAACTCGATCTACTTTCCTAGTGGTTTTCTTGTGGTATCCTCTTAGGGAATAGGTTGAGTAGACTCTATAAGCTCTAGATCTGCAATATCTCTTGTTTTGGATGGTTGATTTGCGCGGCATTGTGAGTTAGGGTTTCGGCTGTGAAACCCGGAAACTCTGGGCATCCCAAGCCCAGACTCTCCGGACTTTCCGGAGTATCCGGACTTTTTCCCAGAGTCTCCGGGGTTCATACTGAAAACCCCAAGTCACAGTGCCTCGCTTCTCTTCTATTGTTCATCTCTCATTTCCATATCCTTCCATATGTTCAGATCATGAGGGTGAAGATAAGGCGTGAGACAGAAGAGCCCTCCACTCAAAGGAGGACCAAGGCAAGGCATCACCCCGCCACTTTGAGGGTCGTGCAAGAGGCATTGGGGCAAGAGTCCTCTCAACGCAGCACAATGCCAAGAAGGGGTGATCCTCCTCCCTCTTATGCTGAAGGAAGTGAAAAAGAGATAGAGGAGGAGGAGCGAACTGAAAGTGATGATGATGAAGTTGAGGATCACACCTATGAGCAGCCCCCTGAGCCTCCTTGCCGCCATGGAAAGGGGTCTGCTAAGGAGAAGACACGCTACAAACCTCATCCAAAGAAAAGCCATCAAGCCCCCTACATCCAACAAAGCCGGCCGCTACTCGTGCTCCTCCTAAACACAAACAAGGAGTTGCAGCCCATATTGTCCCAAAACCCCTCCTAGGCTCATTCCCACTCTCCCACCTAACATCCGGGTTCTCAACACTCCCATCAACCTTAGAGAGCCCAGATCCGTCCTTGGTTTCGCAGAGCACATGTATCGGGATTATCTAAGAATGCTCTAGCAGTGAGGGATCAAAGGGAGGATGATTTTTATCGCTACCTCAAGGGCAAGGGGCTAGAGGCTCGGTTTTGGTGTGATTTCCATAGGGATTTCTACCAAACCGTCATAAGGAACCCCAAGTTGGTGGCAAAGAACATGGTGCCCATTGTGAAGGTGATGTACAGTGATTGGAAGTACTATGAAGATCTCAACAACACCGTGTTCAACTCAGTCATTGAGAAGTGCAAGGAGGTTGGTCTCTATGACATCATGGGCTTTCGCTATAATTGGAACAAGGAGATCTTAGCTCAATTCCATTGCTCCTACTACTACAACCCCTATGACAACACCATCACATGGACCACTCAAGGAAACAAGTGCACCATTGACTACATGACCTTCTCTAGGCTTTTGGGACTTGGTTCAAAGGATGAAGATCACACTCCTATCCACAACGAGAACAAGTACAAGCCTAGGGACCTCACATTCATGTTTCCTAGCTGTGACTTGGCTATTGAGGGCAAGGCGGATCAACTCAACCCCTACTACTATTATCTCAATCAATTCTTCTGAGCCACCATTGATCCTAAGGAAGGAGATGCTACGTCCTTAAGGTACTATGCTCCTAATCTCCTGAATAGGATGGCACCAGATGAAGAGGGGTTTTGTATCTTTGACTTCATTTGGAATGAGTTGAGGAGGGCGATGAATGATCCCATAAAGTATCTTCCCTATGCCCCCTATCTCATGTACATGATTGAGAGAGTCACCAATATTCGTTATCCAAAGGATGTTGTCCATGAGCCCTTCCGTCACCTTCGTGATCGAGCCAAGAAGGCACCAAAGGCTCGCATGTATGTTGGCTCATCTAGTGTAGCTCCTCGCCGTGATGATGTGCCCGCTGCACCCTCCCCACCTAGGCCTCCCCGTTGGCACCGTGGCTCCATGATCAAGAGAGTTCTAAAGAGCATTTTTAGCATGTGCAAGACCATGGCCACAGAGACCAATGAAAACCGTCGGGATATCATTGAGATCAAGTCTCATCTTGGCCTTCCCAGCGATCCCTACCGTGAGCTTCCCACCTTTGATGATCCCTTTGCAAAGTGGGACACCCAAGATGAAGAAGAAGGGCAAGAGGAGGAGGAGGGGGAGGAGGAGGACAACAATGAAGAAGAGGAGGACGACGAGGACTCCGAGTGATCCAGCTGCTACCACACTTCCTTTTTGGTGCTTGATGCCAAAGGGGGAGTGAGACATTTATCTACCTATCAAGTGTGGACTTTGGACTTTTATGTATTTGGAACAATGGCTTGTATTAACTTTAAATTCGTATGTGTGTACGACTATGTGATCTTGAGACTTATGGTTGTGTGCTTGTGGTTATTTGTTCAGTTTTTACTTCCTAAGGATGTTATATGTTTGTGTGAAAAATCTTGGTAATTGTTGTTTTTCACTGGTATTCTGAAAGTCTGTAGAGTCCAGATTTTTTCCTGGAGTATCCGGATTTTCCGAAGATTTCGGGTCTGGCTCGGACATTCCGGACTTTCAAGCATCAGATTTCTTTTGCATCCATGTTGAGTGTATGAACTGTCATATGCATTTCACTATTATCTGTTGCACATCACAAGCACCCCACTAGTGTAATACTCTCATGCTTTTCCTTTTGTGCAAAATTTGGCCCTAAGAGGACCATTGATATTCAAAATCAATATGCACATATTAAGGGGGAGTATTACAAAAGGTCTTTATTATTCTTTGATTATCTCTTGTAAGACTTAAATGTACCTGTACTAGAGGCAGTGGTTGTAAGGCCACTATAGCCTGCAAGGCTGCCACCTGCACCTCGGCCTCCTCCACCTGCTGCTGCATATCAGCAATGTTCTGAAGTAGCGTCAACCTCTCAATCTCATATGCATCGGCATTCTCCTCCAGGGTGTGATTCTCCGCCTCCATATCTACAATCCTCTGTAGGCGGTCGCCTCTCTCTAACTCTAACTGGAATCTCCTGGCACGCAACCTGTCATTCTCCTGCTGCATCTGAGTAAGTGTAAAGTTCAGCTGTTGATGGGCTGCTGATTGCTGCTGCCAATCCCACCTAGATGCCTCCAAACGCTGCCCGATAATCGCTGCGGTATTATAACGCAGCCCCTGAACTGTGAAGACCACGTTAAGACAACGAGCCAGCGTCTGAGTGACATCCAGCGGCTCCGCTAGCGACAATAGCTCCCATAGGTGATCCATACGGTCCAACCATGCCGGGTCGTGAGGACTCACAGCAGGAAACAGCCCGAATGGAGAGAGAGCTACCACAGTGGGGTTGTGGTCACAGAAGTCCGTCAGCACTCTGAGAGCTGCTGACTCAACGGCCTCGTGGGTAATAAATCTCCAGTAGATAAAACTCAAGTCGAACAGTCGGCGTGGTCCGGTGTGGCGGACAAGGAACAATCACTCTGCAATGGGGAACGCCATAACGCTCGAACTCGGACACCTCATAAGTCGGTGGGGTGAGGTAGCCAGCGGCGCTGAGTGCTTCCCACGCAAGGCGTGGAAAACCCTCCCAGTGCAACCCGGTGGTACGGATCGTACCGTCAGCGTCGAACTCGTGAAACACAGGGAAAGCCATCTGTACAAAAATGTAACACATGTTAGGTCTCAAGGAGAATGGCATGTCAAATGGCGAAGTTCTGGCAGTTGTGAATAAAATCCATAACCATAAATCCAGAACCCAAAAACTTTTTCCCGGTTTTCCGACTACTACAAAGTTTCTTTTACTCCCATTCGGTTTTCAAAGGTTGAGCTAGATCCAAGAAACAAGGTGGAAGGATACAAAGTCTAGATGTGCCTAGAAAGGTGTAAACCAAGCCGAAAGAAGCTATGATCGGAACTTACGACTAAAAGCTAGACTGGGCAAGGAGCAATTGTTTTTAACAAACTGGTTTAATTAATTCTAGCACATGGTACGAAACATGATGAACAAGCTTTTTCAAAATTTTGGCAGTACGACGGCTAAGCATAAGAGGTACTCTAGCTTATAAAAGGCACACACTAGCAAAATCTTCCTTAGACAGCACATAGAAGTTCTGTTTTGGGTCCATTTTAGTTGTTTCGATTTTTATTATGCATGCACGACGTCCTATTCGGCCTCACATGGCAATCAAGCCAAAATCGAAGTTAGTGCCGGTGGCAAGGCTGTTATTCGTCTCTCCCTATAATATCTAGTCGAGAGCTATATGGTACTCGCTTAACGACTAATGAAGCGCTGTTATGTACCTGCAGAAAACGAACCTTTCGTGCCAGAACGTCACGAAAGCGTCCACAATCATTACCGTTCACTATAGAAACAGCATACATGCGTTAAGCCGCTGCATGGACAGCGTCCAACCTCGGACACCCTCCGTTTGAATGGAGTGTATCCTTGCCTCACATGATCGACATGCGGAATGCACACGTATGAAACACGTGGCCACACGCAACTCATAAACAGACGCGAAGATGGGATCCGTGGAATGGATCTCTCCATCAACCCTCGCAATTCCCGTGATGCGGTACACCACACGTATAAAACATGTGGCTCATCTAGTTTGGTTGTGCAAGAAAGTAAGTCTGACATAAAGTAATATGCTAGAAGTTAGCAAAATAAACCATAGATTAAATAAGCCACCTGAAAGAACCCAAAATTCCCTCTAGGGCCTCGCGGTCTAGTTTATGCTTAGCAGACCAACGTGTTTTGGAAAACCAGACAATCTTGGCAAATTTTATTCAAAAATCAGTGATTAAGGTTATTAATTAATCTCTGGTGCATATAATTGCTCTGATGCCAACTGTGACAACCCGCCCAGGAAAATACCGTATTATCACCTAAACCAATCCGCTTTGGTTATCAAGCGATAATAAAGTATCATCCTGTCGTTAGTCGTTGGGTTAACGCCCAGTAAATCACTTAAATAGCAACAAGGATCGACATATATGCATTAAAACTCACTCGAAGGCGAGTCCAGAGATACAACATCATTAACATCCAAATTTGTACCCCGAAGGGTTTAATTATTACAAACCGAAGTGTTTGCCATAAAGTAGTTTAGAGTTTTGAAATAGCGGAATTAAACTAACGAAAAGCGAAAACGCCACGGGAGGCCATCCATGATGCTCTCAGTCGTCATCCTCCACCCACTCCAGCTCTTAGCCGGGCGGGATCTCTCCTGGCCACACATCACCGAAAGCATTACCTGGATCAACATATTATAGCAAGGCTGAGTATACTAATACTCAGCAAGACTTACCCGTCGGTGATAACTACTTCACCAACTCTAGACATGAAAGGCTTTTGGCCACTGTTTTTCTTTTGCTGAAAAGTAACAAAGAGTATGTCCTTACTTTCAATATTTTAGCACAAGTTCTAGTGGGTTTAATCTTTACTAAATTAGCCATCTAGTGCAGGCAAGGTTGTACAATACAATTAATCAAGCATAATATTCATCAACTTCCATCATTAGGGATCTCATGGCTAGTGGAGTAAGTAGTCTAAGATAAGGGTGAGAGGCCAACAATTGATTGCTTCAAACCTTGCAAGGTAGACCTAAACACACGGTGGGATGCCCCTCACGATGACAACCACCAAACAGTTCCCAAAAATCCTCGGGTCAGGATAAAAGGCCACAGTCTTTGGTGTAGGCTATCCGGGATACCCCACGAAGCACCCGGACTCACCATACACCACTGGTAGCTAGCCGTGAGACAAACCCCAAGAGTAGTGACAGTTAAATCTCTAGCCGTCTCATTAAGGTACTAGGCTTACCGGTCCCATTCCCGACAAGTGCTTAGTACGTTCAAACACTTAACCCACAATAGCCATTGGACCGGAGCCCAAATCCCATGCTCTTACCACGCGAGCAATCCATTTAAGGAGATCTTGTGATTCCTATCTAGGAACCTATTCTCGCGAGTGACCTGATCACCCGACTTGTAACGGTCCTATAGCTTAGCGGCTATCGACCTATCATACTAGCAAGGACAAAGGTACCTAGGGATCATGCATCTAAGGTTCCATACAACTCCTGAACTTAAATGCACAAGCATCCATAGATAATTGAATAACAAAATTTGAAAACTAGGTTACATGCATCGGGCCTTGCCTTCGTCAGCTAAGCTAGCCTGAGCACCCTCGGTATCGTCGAGCACTTCCACGTACTGCAGCGAAGCTTCTGCTCCTCCTTCCTCGGATTCCGGGACGAGTGAGTAATCACCGTCAGGAAGATCTACACGGAACGCAATGCAGGGTTTAGGTGATGTGACAGTTGGTTTATCTTATCCAACTCTTGTTGGTCATATTCACCTTAACAATAATTAAATGTTAAAACCCTTTTATGAAGGTTATCATTGTTATGTGTTTCATTCTTTTATTTCACACTTGAATTAATGGTTCTTTTTATACTTGATATTTCATGTGAAGGTTTATTCCCTTTTTCCACTCACTAGTAAGGGTGTGTACAAAGATATTTATTTATAAATTAATTCCTTTGGCAGCAAGGGTGTGTTCTTAGCCTTTAATTAAGTTAGGTAACACTTCCCAAAAAGGGGAAAAGAATTAAAAGCATTTTCCTTATTTAATTAATCTCTAATCTATAAAAGGCCTTTAAAGATTTTTATTAAGCAATAAATCACTAAACATTTAAAGAAGGGTTTCTTAAGCATCACAACACCCATATTGAACCACTGGACTCACATGCAAAGCTTGGAAGCTAGAAAATAAATTACTTTGGAAAAAATAACAAAAGACTAGCTAGCAATTCAAATAAATGCATACAAAAATAAATAGGCATCAAAATGCTTCCATCTTTCTCATGCATGCTCTCTGGTCCTAAACAAGCCTAAAGAACCAACAAGCATACCCAAAATCTCTACTGATCTTGCTTCACTAATTTACAAAGGAAAACATGCACAAATTAAGAATAACTATTTCTTGTAAACCAAAAATCATGATTAATTCACCATAGGTGTGATTTGGCATAACAAGACAGCATGCACAAGTTGGGCACAAAAACATAAATATTTTTAGCTACAAAAATCATCTAGGCAGATTCTGCATAAATGGAAAACAATTTATAGAAAACGGTTTACTTCATAACTTTGTGCAACTTTTGGCACAGGAGCTAGTCATGACAAGATACACAGCATATCCAAAATCTCGATACAGAGGATCTACAGATTTTGAGTTATGGCAGATCTAGGTTTTTCACATTCCTATTTTTCATGCTAAAAATATCCAGAATCAGACCAAGTGAGTATAACAAAAGTTGTAGTATTCTTCCCAACGAATCCAACAAAATTAGTTTTGCAAATTTCTGAATGTTTTACGAATTTCTACGCATTTTACAAGTTTCTGCAAAAGGGGGTTTACTATTGCAGATCCACTTTACACCGACGCCCCTGGAAAGAATTACACTCCCGCGGATAGGTCCCTAGTTCGCACAAAACACCCTCTAAGAACGTCGGGGCTTGCAATTGAGCCCTTGGCCATGGGAGGCGGCGGGCTCGCTGGGATTCGGCGGCGCTCCCGGCCGGGGAAGCGGCGGGGCATGACCGTAGGCTCACCTAGGGGCGGCCGGTGGCCGAGGTTGGGCGGAGGGGTTGCCGGTGTGGGGAATCGACGGCGGCCGGCGGCGGTTGCCGCGGCGGCGCGAGCTCGGCGAGGATGCGGCTCGGGGGTGGACAACAAGTGAGCCGGGGGTGTCGGGTGAGAGTTAGGGAAGGTGCAAGGCGGCTCACATGGCGCGGGGATGAGCGAGAGCGAGAGGGTTCGGCGTCGGCTCTAATGGTGGCCGGCGGCGGACAAGGTGAAGAACGGCGGGACGGCGCGGTTGGGGAAGAACACGACGGCCTTTTATATGCGCGGGCTCGGGGGTGACGACGGGGTGATTTCGCCGTGCTACGGCGCCTCGGCCGGCGCGCACACGGCCGGCGCCGCGGACGGACCGAGGGTCCGCCGCGCGCACGCGCGCGTGCGGCGCCTCGGCGGCGGCGTTCGAGGCGCCTCGGGCGAAGGAGGGCGTCGGGAGGCGGGGCCTCGGGCGACGCACGGCCTCGGGGGCGAGGAACCTCGGGCGGCGTGTGGGGCGCGGACGCCGAGGGCCGGCCGGCGCGCGGGTGTGACGCGCGGCGCACGGCGCACGCGACGTCGCGGCGCGGGTGGCACCCCCCCGCCCAAAGGAATTTGCTGAACACAGTTTTGAAAAGAAAAAACTCCATTTTTTTGAATAAAAGTGCTCTAACCGTTGTACATGAAAGTTGTAGATCTAACTACCCTCTATCATTTTCAAAAAGGCTCTATGGGGTTTTGCTCAACAGATTTTGCAAGAAACAGTTGTCAACTTTGAAAGTCGGCTTCGTGCTCTAGAACGGTAGATGCCGACCTTGTAGCAAGTTTTTCAAACGTTTCCCCTATAAATTTGAAATGCCAATCTACATGAAAGTTGTGTCCCTCAACAAGATGGACAACTTTCATAAAGGCGAATTTTTAAGTGTTTAGGTGAATTTTGAAGAACGCGGCAAAAGTTCCGACAGACATGCTATGGGCACTAGGGTTTAGTTGGGGTTTGACCAAGTCTTTGACCATGGGTTGGTCCCACAAGTGTGTCCACTAGCCCAAAAGGTTCAATAGAGTTAGTTGGTGAGTTTTTTGAGGTGAGGGCCCGGGTTGACCGTGATTTGACCACCGTCGACCGGGTTGACCACCGTTAGGGTTAATTAAAAACACCGGGGCGTCACGACCTACCCCCCTTAAACGGAATCTCGTCCCGAGATTCGACTTGAGAACAACGAGATAGGGAGGAGAACTCACGGTTTTGAGATTGCGGGAAGCCCGGATACTTAGTGTTGAGGTAGTCTTCCATCTCCCAAGTTGCTTCCTCTTCCGTGTGATGACTCCATTGGATTTTGTACATTCGTACTTGTTTGTCTTCCGATCTTTCTCTCTTTTTGGTCTAGTACTCTCAATGGGTGCTCGATGAGCGAGAAATTCGGCTCAATCCAAGCATTAGCTTCCGTGATGACCTCGCTCTCCGGCACGGGCATCCACTTCTTCAATTGAGTTACATGAAACACATTGTGATATGAACCCGCTAGGGTTTGTTCCCGATCTTTCGATGAGAGGTGTGGGGATAACTCGATTGAAGGAGACGACGTTCACGGCCCGAGCTACAACCCTGTCCAAGGATGCGCCTTAGCAACCGATACACCACCTCCTATGGCCGCCGCGATCTTGTGGAGCGCGTCACCCGCCACTAGGGCACCTATTCCCGCAAGCAATCGAAGAACTAGCAAGAACAAGTATGAAGCAAGTACTGAAATTACTAGATGGGAATGAAAGATTCAATTCTCAAACTCAATATCCAACAACGGTGGGGTTCCGTAGAAAAGGAGGCGACCGGCGCTCTCACAAGCAAGTAGCAATGGCTAAACTTGATCTAAACAAAACCCAAACAGTTTGTGGCGGCTATGGAGGTATATGAGAGGGTGGAGGACGACCTGGATGTGGTGGGGGTCGTCCTACAACCCTAGGACGCGCCCCTATGGGGCTCCACTTGATACACGGCCCATTGGGCCAAATAAGGTGGCGCGGCACACCGGGACAGATTGACATCCGGTCAATGTTTCGACGATTGCTGCCGCCTCAAAATAGATATGGACATGAGTCCGGATCCATATGAAAGGTGACTTCATCACGGTTCTAGGAAGTATTTGAACGCCCCAATCCGACTCCGTGTGCGACCGTGGCGTCCGTCACAAGATGGTGCTTTTCTGCAGTCCGAATCCGAGCTCGCGCGAGTCCTTCTCCCTTTCGGTCTTGACCATGATTCCTAATCAAAACAAGAGTGCACGTGTCTCCACAATCTAAATATGATGAACATGAACTCAAGAGTGAACTCACTTGATTATTAAGTTGATGAGCACGGGCACGAGTAATAGGGCCAGCAATAACATGATCTTGTGCGAGCGAGGATGTATCGTTGGTGGTGATGTCCTAACGAGCACTAGGAAATATCCATAGAAATATCTTCCCAAGGAGCACTAGGAACGGGTAAAGGCAAATACAAACCGTGCGCATTTAACTTTGACTTAGCCTTTTGACATGTAGTGCAACGTGCAACAAATCTCTCCACATCTCTTCTCATTTTTGGCCAAAAGAAGTGACCGGCAAGTATGTCTTCCGTCTTTTTAACTCCAAAATGCCCCATCAAACCACCGCCATGCGCTTCCCGCAACAACAACAAGCGAACGAGCTAGCCGGAATGCATAGCTTGTTAGCTCTAAAAACAAACCCATTACTAACGATGAATTTGTTCCACCCTTTGTCATCCTTACAATGCAGCAACACATCTCTAAAATCGGGATCATTAACATATTGGTCTTTAATTGTTTCTAATCCAAAGATCTTGTAATCAAGTTGGTTCAGCAAAGTATATCTCCTAGACAAAGCATCGGCAATCACATTTTCTTTCCCTTTTTTGTGCTTAATAACATAAGGAAAAGATTCAATAAATTCAACCCACTTAGCATGTCTACGATTCGGTTTTCCTTGACTACGAATATGCTTCAAAGATTCATGATCGAATGAATAACAAATTCTTTGGGCCATAAATAATGCTGCCATGTTTCCAAAGTTCGAACAAGAGCATATAATTCTTTATCATAAGTGGAATAATTCGGAACGAGTCCGCTCAATTTTTCACTAAAATATGCAACCGGTTTGCCTTCTTGTAATAAAACACCACCCAAACCAATCCCACTAGCATCACACTCAAGTTCAAAGGTCTTATTAAAATACGGAAGTTGAAGGAGAGGTGCATGTGTCAACTTATCTTTCAACATGATGAAGGCATTCTCTTGTTTATTACCCCAACTAAAAGGTACTCCCTTCTTTGTAAGCTCATTCAATGGTGCAGCAATGGTGCTGAAATCCTTCACAAAACGGCGATAGAATCCGGCAAGTCCTAAGAAACTCCGCACCTTTGTGTGATGGTCTTTGGTACGGGCCATCCCCGTATAGCTTCTACCTTGGCTTGATCAACCTCAATTCCCCGTGGAGTCACAACATAGCCAAGAAAAGACACTCGATCGGTGCAAAATGTGCACTTCTCAAGGTTACCAAACAAACGTGCATCTCGTAAAGCATTAAAAACGGCACGTAAATGATCCAAGTGTTCATCCATAGTTTTGCTGTAGATTAATATATCATCAAAGTAAACTACAACAAATTTCCCAATGAAAGCACGCAAAACCTCGTTCATTAATCTCATGAAAGTGCTAGGTGCATTAGTTAACCCAAAAGGCATGACTAACCACTCATATAAACCGAACTTAGTTTTGAAAGCGAGTTTTCCATTCATCTCCCAATTTCATACGAATCGGTGGTACCCACTACGCAAATCAACCTTAGAAAACACGGTAGCACCACTCAATTCATCAAGCATATCATCTAGGCGTGGAATAGGATGCCGATATCGAATAGTGATATTATTAATAGCTCTACAATCAACACACATACGCCATGTTCCATCTTTCTTAGGCACCAAAATAACCGGAACAAGACAAGGGCTAAGAGACTCACGTACATAACCTTTGTCGAGTAGTTCTTGCACTTGCCGCCAATTTCTTTTGTTTCCTCCGGATTGGTCCTATATGGCGCACGGTTGGGCAAAGAAGCACCTGGAATAAGATCAATTTGGTGCTCTATGCCTCGTATAGGAGGCGACCCTACCGGTATCTCGCTTGGAAACACATCCGAATACTCTGCAAAATGTTAGCAACAACGGGAGGCAAAGAATGCTTGCATATCTTGAATTGAAATCAAAGCATCCTTGCATACCAAAGCGTAGGCAATAGAAGTTGAAGCAATTACTTCATTAATATCGGATTACAAGCAAGCAAGCAATGTCCTTTCAATTTTATGCCATCTTCATTATTACCAACAGATTTGCTATTTTTATTGTTCTCGGTTTTAGCCTTTGCGGCTTTAGCAATATCATCACGCACAATAGCCTCGGGTGACATAGGAAGCAAAGCAATTTTTTTATCATTGTATCCGAGAGAATAATGATTTGATCTACCATGATGCAAACAATCCGTATCAAATTGCCAAGGTCTACCTAGCGAGAATATGACAAGCTTCCATGGGCACAACATCACACTCAACAACATCATGATATGAGCCAATCGAAAAACTGATTCGTACCGGCCTTGTTACCTTTTCCTTACCATTATTGTTCGGCCACCGAATGCAATATGGATGCGGGTGCGGTTTGGTTGTAAGTGCAAGCTTCTCCACCATGTCGCCGCTAGCTAAGTTGTTGCGGCTACCCCCATCAATGATCAAGCGGCAAGAACGCTCTTTAATCACACACTTGGTTTGAAACAATGTATGCCACCGATTTTGCTCTGCCTTCTCCATTTGTGCACTAAGCACACGCCGCACAATGAGGCTCTCATAATGTTCGGCATCCTCTCGTACCAATCTGTTCGTCCGGTGGCTCCTCTCTACCCGCATCGTCGGCGGCAAGCAAAGCAAGTGTATCTTCATCATAATCACTAGCGAGAGGAATACTCACCATCATTTGTTACCACCATAACTCGCTTGTTTGGACAATCACGCCGCACATGTCCAATTCCCTTGCATCGATGGCACCGAAGGTCTCTTGTTCTACCCGTAGAGGCCACGGAAGATGTACTAACGACTGGTTTTGGAGCAGATTTCATTGCTGAATTTGTGGGAGCAACACGTGTCTTGTCGCCGGAGGGAGGTGAAAGTGCTTTGATCGACCCGACGGGGGATGTACACGCCCCGAAGAAGTAGTTGTTCGCTGCCATGATGCCGATCTCCCCGCATTAATGTTAGACCTTGCACTAGCATATCGTCCCCGCACTTCCCTTTCAGCTTTACAAGCAAAATGAAAGCATTCTCGTTATTTTAGTATACTCTTTATATTGAAGGATGTCCCGAATTTCTCTATTTAACCCACCCACAAATCTAGCAATAGCGGGTTCCTCGCCCTCCTCTACGTTACAACGCAAGCATACCCATTTGTAATTCCCGATAATATTCTTCTACACTTTTAGTACCCCGCCTCAATTGTTGCAACTTATGTAACGGATCACGTGCATAGTAAGAAGGAACAAATCTAGCCCGCATGACCCGTTTTAAAGCATCCCATGTTTGTGGTACATTATTAGGATTTTTCTTAGCATATTCTATCCACCAAACGAAGCAAAATCGGTAAACTCACTAGTAGCGGCTCTAACACGTGTATTCTCAGGAAATTCATGGCATACAAACTTTTGATCAACAGCAATCTCCCAAGTAATGTAAGCATCGGGATCATATTTACCATCAAAAGGAGGTATCTTAAATTTAATCTTACTAAAAGCATCATTATTACCATGTACCTCATGTCTTCGGCGAAAACCACCCCGACCTCTACGGTTAGTACGTTGTCGTCGGTGATCTTGGTCTTCTTGTTCAGTGTCACCACTATATGCAACCCAATTATCATCCAAACTCTCGTCGTCCTTGCCATCCTTTGTCTTGTCATCCTTTTTCTTGCTATTCTCATCATACCCTTCAGTGGTCTTAGCATACATCTCATCAAACCTGCGCAAAAGAGCACCAAGACTCTTGTCTATCCGAGTAATAGACACCTCCAAACCTGTAACCTTGGTGTTGGTGTCGATTTGTGTGGCCTCCAATTGCCCAATCTTCTCATTTGTCACCTGCAAGTCATTATCAATTCCTTCATTGTGCTCCTTCACCTTCTTTTCAAAGTGTTGTATGATTCTCTTGGTGCGAGGAGACAGTGGCATGGTATTCTTGGATCCATCACTTTCATCGGCTGTTCCTGTCATGTTAGATAAATAGAAACAACAAGAAAACAAGTGAAGAAAATAAGAAAACTCTACGGCTAATAGGATGTAGCTACGGCAAGGCGCTCACTCTCAACTCGTTATACAAGCTCTTACCAATTCTTACCTTGCTCGACGGAGGGGACGACTACCAACAAGTCCGCAAACCGGGACGAAGTGTATCGGTGCCGCGGCAACAAAACTCGTCAAGCCGTAGTCGAATATGTGGAGCTATAGGTGGGCTGAAACAAGGAATGACTAGCACCACAATAGTTAAAAAGCAAACCGAATAATTGTTCAACGGCGGTACTTGTGTTGGCCCTAGGCTAAACCATGCTAGAGACGTGAGCCTAGGCACAAAGGTAGTCACCGAAAAAGAACAACGACAAAGACAAGTAAAACAACCGTTTTAACTTACTTCTCTTTCTCTTCTCTTCTCTTCTCTTCTTTTTTTTTGTTCTTCTCTTTCTACTCTCTTTTTTTTCTTCTCCGATTTTTTTTCTTCCTCTCTTTTTCTTTCAACTTTTTTTTTCACACAACTAAACTCTATTGCTCAATATCAAGCCAAATCGGCACAAAAGGAAAAGTACACGGATTGCGGATCGCGGATCTCGTGGACAATTGCGGATTGCTCAAATGGAATTTCGAGGCAAGGTTAGATCCGTTGGAAAAAAGACAATGTAAGCTTTCCAGATTGTATTTAAACACCTCAATCGGAGATCATATGAATCCGTGGTGGCAAAAGTGAAACGAGAGATGTATATGGTGACGCGAATTTCGTGACTAAAACGTGATAGAACTCAAAACTCTAAAGGAATAGACACTAAGACCGGCAACTTGACACGACCGATGCAACCAAAAACTCAACAAGCCCTAACCATGCAATGCTAGTAAAGGCTCAAAGGGTTTATGGGACAACGGGTAGTCTAATCTACTATTTTTTTTCGGGGCTTTTGTGGACTATAGGAAACTAAAAACAACAAAGGATTGGAACTCTCACCGAAGAACCTCGCTGCGATTACCAAGCGATATGAACCCGTTAGGGTTTGTTCCCGATCTTTCGATGAGAGGTGTGGGGATAACTCGATTGAAGGAGACGACGTTCACGGCCCGACTACAACTTTGTCCAAGGATGCGCCTTAGCAACCGATACACCACCTCCTATGGCCGCCGCGATCTTGTGGAGCGCGTCACCCGCCACTAGGGCACCTATTCCCGCAAGCAATCGAAGAACTAGCAAGAACAAGTATGAAGCAAGTACTGAAATTACTAGATGGGAATGAAAGATTCAATTCTCAAACTCAATATCCAACAACGGTGGGGTTCCGTAGAAAAGGAGGCGACCGGCGCTCTCACAAGCAAGTAGCAATGGCTAAACTTGATCTAAACAAAACCCAAACAGTTTGTGGCGGCTATGGAGGTATATGAGAGGGTGGAGGACGACCTGGACGTGGTGGGGGTCGTCCTACAACCCTAGGACGCGCCCCTATGGGGCTCCACTTGATACACAATCCATTGGGCCAAATAAGGTGGCGCAGCACCTGGGACAGATTGACATCCGGTCAATGTTTCGACGATTGCGGCCACCTCAAAATAGATATGGACATGAGTCCGGATCCATATGAAAGGTGACTTTATCACGGTTCTAGGAAGTATTTGAACGCCCCAATCCGACTCCGTGTGCGACCGTGGCGTCCGTCACAAGATGGTGCTTTTCCGCAGTCCGAATCCGGCCCTGCGCGAGTCCTTCTCCCTTTCGGTCTTGACCATGATTCCTAATCAAAACAAGAGTGCACGTGTCTCCACAATCTAAATATGATGAACATGAACTCAAGAGTGAACTCACTTTATTATTAAGTTGACGAGCACGGGCACGAGTAATAGGGCCGCAATAACATGATCTTGTGCGGGCGTGGATGTATCGTTGGTGGTGATGTCCTCATCACATTGTGGACTCGCGGAAAACCGTTACGGCAACCGGATACGATAAGCCACCGGCCCACATACTTCTATAACTTCATAGGGTCCAACGTAGCACGGATCTAGCTTTTCTTTGACACCGAACCTTTGCACACCTTTGGTGGGGGACACCTTCAAATACACGTGATCTCCCACTTCAAAGTGTCGGGGTGCGGTTCCCTTGTCATGGTAACTCTTTTATCTCATCCGAGCCATCTTCAAATATTCTCTTATTACTTGCACTTTTTCTTCACAGTCCTTAACTAGTTCTGGACCAAAGAGTGTCCTTTCTCCGGCTTCTGACCAATTCAACGGGGTGCGGCATCTTCGTCCGTAAAGAGCATCGAACGGTGCCATCTTCAAACTGGCTTGATAACTATTGTTGTAGGAGAATTCTGCCAAGGACAAACACTTGTCCCAACTCTTGTCAAAGTGCAAGATGCTTGCTCGTAGCATGTCTTCCAAAATCTGATTTATCCTTTCTATCTGACCATCGGTCCGGATGATAACCGGAACCGTGAATTAGCTTGGTTCCTAAGCACTCATGCAACTGCTCTCCTAGAAGCGAGCTACAAGCCGAGTTCCTCTCGTCGGAGATTATCGTCTTCGGGATTCCATGCAAACGAACTATGTGGTCCATGTATAACCCCGCATACCGTTGTCTTGAATAAGTGGTATGTACGGCAATGAAATGAGCGGTCTTGGTAAGTCTGTCCACGATTACCCAAATAGAATCTTTCTTTCTAGTCGTCGGGGGGTAAACCCACAATGAAATTCATACGATGTCATCCCACTTCCACATGGGTATCGACAGGGGTTGGAGTACACCTGCTGATTTCAAATGGCTTGCTTTCATCCGGTGGCAAGTATCGCACTCGGCTACATACTTGGATATATCAACCTTCATATTGGACCACCAAAAATTCTGTTTCAGATCTTGGTACATCTTGGTACTGCCGGGATGAATAGAGAACTTGGACATATGAGCCTCATCCAGGATGATCTTCTTAATTTTCGGATCAACCGGAACCACAAGGCGTTTCCCAAACCAGACCACATCCTGTTGATCTTTCTGGAAACAAGTATACTTGGGATCTCCCTCTGCTAGTTTCTGTTTGATGGTTTGTATGCCTTCATCATTGCGTTGAGCGGTGACAATTCTATCATAAAGATTGGATTCTCGCCGTTAAGGCATAAAGACTCCCTTGCTTTGCACCGAGTTCTAAGTTGAGCCTTCTCATTTCTTCACATAATGGGTCACTAACGGCTCTAACTCTAGACAGCCAGTGCGGTGAGCTTTGCGGCTAAGAGCATCCGCAACAACATTCGCTTTGCCTGGGGTGGTAGTGCACTTCTAGGTCATAATCCTTAATCAACTCAAGCCATCTTCTCTACCTCATATTCAACTCGACGAGTAAAGATGTATTTGAGACTCTTGTGATCGGTGAAGATGTTACAACGATTACTCATCGAGATAATGCCTCCGTATCTTGAGAGCATGGACAACGACGGCTAACTCAAGATCGTGGGTAGGATAATTGATCTCATGAGGTCGAAGTGCCCGTGAAGCATAAGCAATGACTCGGCCTTCTTGCATAAGGACATAGCCGAGACTCGTGCACGATGCGTCACGAGAAGACTTCAAAAGGTTTGGAATTATCTGGTTGCACTAGCACTGGGGCTGAGGTTAAATGTTGCCTCAAGGTGTGGAAGGCTTTCTCACATGCTTCGCTCCACACGAACTTCACTCCTTTCTTGAGCAGTTCGGTCATAGGTTTTGCGATTCTAGAGAAGTCAGGAATGAATCGACGGTAGTATCCCGCCAATCCTAAGAAACTGCGGATCTGGTGTACGGACTTGGGTGGTTTCCAATCCATCACCTCTTGAACTTTGCTAGGATCTACGGAGATACCATCTTGGGAAATGGTGTGCCCCAAGAATTTCACACTCTTCAACCAGAATTCACATTTGGAGAACTTAGCATAAAGCTTATGATCTCGCAAACGCTGAAGGACAATTCGGAGATGTTTGGCATGTTCTTTCTCGTTTTTGGAGTAGATGAGGATATCATCGATAAAGACCACTACGAATTTGTCGAGCTCCGTCATAAACACGGAGTTCATGAGGCACATGAAGTAGGTCCGGGGCATTCGTGAGACCAAAGGACATTACCAAGAACTCGTAAAGACCGTAACGAGTGGAGAAAGCGGTTTTAGGAATGTCACAAGGTCGAATCTTGATTTGATGGTAACCGTAACGAAGGTCGATCTTGGAGAAAACTTTGGTTCCGACCAATTGATCAAAAAGAACATCGATTCGGGGAAGAGGATATTTGTTCTTGATGGTAAGCGCATTGAGCGGTCGGTAATCCACACACAATCTCAAGCTACCATCTTTCTTTTTGACGAAGAGAGCGAGACAACCCCCGGGAGAAGAGCTCGGGCGAATATAACCCTTATCTAACAGTTCCTGGAGTTGATTTTTCAGTTCGGCTAATTCTTTGGGTGGCGTACGATAAGGTCTTTTGGAAATGGGTGCAGTACCCGGTTGGAGTTCAATTACGAACTCAACATCTCTGTCTGGTGGCATACCAGGCAACTCATCAGGAAAGACATCCGGATACTCACACACTACTGGAATTTCATCAAGAGGGGAGATAATGGTCACATAGGCACAAGAGTCGGTACCATCCTTGAAAGGTAGGTACAAGGTAGTGTGCCCGACCGTAGGTGAATTGATCTCTACAACCCTATCCGATATATCTAGAACCACCTTATGCTGGGTCATCCAATCCATCCCCAAGATAACATCCATACCTGCTAAGCTTATGGCGATAAGGTTTGTTGGAAAGATTTTACTGCCTAATCCCAAACATACTCCACAGATTAAGATACTAGAGGTGATTTGCCCTCCCAGAGTAATTATCTTATAAGCGGAATTGGTATGAGAACCCTTCAAACCCATTTTGCCCAATAGCTTCTCACTGATGAAACTATGGGTAGCTCCCAAATCAAATAAAATCTTAACAGGAGTATCGTTGATAGAGAATGTACCCGTGAGCACTGAAGCTCCCTCTGGAATGTCACTCATGGTGGTGAAGTTCAGCTTGCCTTGGCGTACTTGCACCATCGGCTTCTTAGCGGGGTGGCGAGCTTGTTCCCCGCACCTTGATTCCGGGGGTTGGGCTTGATTTGCCCGGGCTTGGGACAATCACCGATGTAATGCCCCGGTTGACCACGGTTGAAGCAACGACGATCACCAACGTTGCGAGGAGGTGCATTGGGCTTTGGAGCCTGTCGCTAAGCATTGCGGAAGCGGAAGTTCCTGCGCGGGTTTTCTCCGGGATGGCTTCATCGTCCGGCGTCCGGTTGAAGATTGATGGGATGGGTTTGGAACATTCTTCTTCACAAAGCGAAACTTTTTACTAGTTCCGCCGCCGGAGAAAAACCGGATGGCCTCTTCTTGTCCCTGTGGGCTTTCTTCATGGCATCCTCTTGGGAGATAGCCTTGTTCACTAGCTCATGGAAGTTTGCGAGCTCGAGCGAGGTTCGGTCGCTCGTACAACTTGCCATCTAGCCCATCGCGAGAATCTTTCCATCTTCTTCGCTTCGGTGTCTACGTGATGCCCACCGTATTGGATTAAACTTCGGGCATAACGGTACACCGTATCGGACCCCCGCCTAAGGGCCAACGGCTCCCTCATCTTCCTATCCATTAATCCCTTGGGGATATGATGGCTCTTGAAGGCTTGCTTGAAATCATCCCAAGTTACGGCATGCCCTCGCCGCATCGACTTGAAATGATCCCACCACATTAAAGCTTCTCCCCTCGCAGTTGCGGAGCCGCGAAGTTGGCTTTGTTCTCCTCGGAGCAAGGCGGCACAAAGGCGAGAGAACTTTGCCTCGATGGCCTTGATCCAAGCTTCGGCTTCCGGGGGGTCTTCCGCCTTGGAGAAGGTTAGCGGCTTCATCCCGATGAGCCGAGCATACGTGGTGACCCGATTAGGCCCCTCGTGGTCGGCTCCATGGGGAGGCCCTCGGTTCATCCGCCGAGCGATGCCGCTCTTGCGTCACGGGATCCGGCGCGCAGCACCTCGGTTTGTGTGGCCATGAAGGCCTCCGACGGCGTCATGGGCGGCGGTGGCGGCAAGTCACCGCTACCGTTCGCTCCGAACCCGTTGGGAGAGCTGCGCGTGGTTCCCACCATCTGAAATGCGAGCCTTGTTAGTCACATAACCGAGAAGCTTGCGGGAAATGATGACAAGTATGATCATACATAACCACAGCTCATTAGCATTCATATGATGATGGCAGCAACAGTCGTAAGATATCACATAGCCAACAAGTAGATTCATAGAATCGTTATTCGACGTAGTTAGGAAATGCGGCCACTCGCGTATCTCGAGCCACTTTCAATCTCGGGGCAACTCGTGCCATTTCGAGTGCTAGCGAAGGTGACATGCGAATGAGCACCTAATTGTTTGGCAGACGATTGACGCCCTTAAAAAAATACTTGGGTTTTCCAACGCTTATGTGAAATGCAAGTTTTGGCAAGCGTGGTCATTGCAACGATTCGCTCAAATTTCGGTAATCATACGCAACAAGATTCCAACATTTGGGTTGAACAAAGCGAATTCCGATTCAAACACCACATGCTTAAACATTCTTTATTACAACATGATGGAACAAGGGTCCAAGGACATTACAAGACTCAAATTTGAAAACACCACAGTACGACAGGGTCACAAGCAGTTACTCTGCACGAAGACGTGCTCAACGCTAACTACTCCAATCATCTCGAAGATAACACCATAGGATCGCAATCCTTCTTATTATCGCTGCCGACAACCTAGTTGCCCATCGAAGCACCACTGCCCGCGAGAGAAGGCCGGTGGATTCGGTAACGGTGGTCCCGCCCGGCTCGTACGATACGGACCGGACGGACCTCGTTCGCTCCTCCGGTGTGCACCGGGAGGCGGTGGCTGTAAGGCCACTATAGCCTGCAAGGCTGCCACCTGCACCTCAGCCTCCTCCACCTACTGCTGCATATCAGCAATATTCTGAAGTAGCGTCAACCTCTCAATCTCATATGTATCGACATTCTCCTCCAGGGTGTGATTCTCCGCCTCCAGATCTACAATCCTCTGTAGGCGGTCGCCTCTCTCTAACTCTAACTGGAATCTCCCGGCACGCAGCCTGTCATTCTCCTGCTGCATCTAAGTGTAAAGTTCAGCTGCGATGGGCCGCGGCGATTGCTTCCGCCAATCCCACCTAGATGCCTCCAAACGCCGCCCCGATAATCGGCTGCGGTATTATAACGCGACCCCGAAGTGTGAAGACCACGTTAAGACGACGAGCCGGCGTCTGAGTGACATCCAGCGGCTCCGCTAGCGACAATAGCTCCCATAGGTGATCCATACGGTCCAACCATGCCGGGTCGTGAGGACTCACAGCAGGAAACAGCCCGAATGGAGAGAGAGCTACCACAGTGGGGTTGTGGTCACAGAAGTCCGTCAGCACTCTGAGGGCTGCTGACTCAACGGCCTCGTGGGTAATAAATCCCCAGTAGATAAACTCAACTCGAACTAGTCGGCGTGGTCTGGGTGTGGCAGTACAGTAACAATCACTCTGCAATGGGGAACGCCATAACGCTCGAACTCGGACACCTGGTAAGTCGGTGGTGTGAGGTAGCCTGTGGTGCTGAGTGCTTCCCACGCAAGGTGTGGAAAACCCTCCCAGTGCAACCCGTTGGTACGGATCATACCATCAGCGTCGAACTCATGAAACACGGGGAAAGCCATTTGTACAAAAATGTAACACATGTCAGGTCTCAAAGAGAATTTCATGTCAAATGGTGAAGTTACGGCGATTCCGAATAAAATCCATAACCATAAATCTAGAACCCAAAAACTTTTTCCCGGTTTTCCGGCTACAACAAAGTTTCTTTTACTCCTATTCGGTTTTCAAAGGTTGAGCTAGATCCAAGAGACAAGGTGGAAGGATGCAAAGTCTAGATGTGCCTAGAAAGGTGTAAACCAAGGTGAAAGAAGCTATGATTGGAACTTGCGACTAAAAGCTAGGCTGGGCAAGGAGCAATTGTTTTTAACAAAGCTGGTTTAATTAATTCTAGCACATGGTACAAAACAAGATGAACAAGCTTTTTCAAAATTTTGGCGAGCATAAGAGGTACTCTAGCTTATAAAAGGCACACACTAGCAAAATCTTCCTTAGAGAGCACATAGGAGTTCTTTTTGGGTCCATTTTAGTTGTTTCGATTTTTAGTATGCATGCACGATGTCCTATTCGACCTCACATGGCAATCAAGCCAAAATCGAAGTTAGTGCGGTGGCAAGGCTGTTATTCGTCTCTCCCTATAATATCTAGTCGAGAGCTATACGGTACTCGCTTAACGACTAATGAAGCGCTTTTATGTACTCACGGAAAACGAACCTTTCGTGCCGGCACCGTCACGAAAGCGTCCACAATCATTACCGTTCACTATAGAAACGACATCCATGCGTTAAGCCGCTGCATGGACGGCGTCCAACCTCGGACACCCTCCGTTTGAATGGAGTGTATCCTTGCCTCGCATGATCGACATGCGGAATGCACACGTATGAAACACGTGGCGACACACAACTCATAAACAGACGCGAAGATGGATCCGTGGAATGGATCACTCCATCAACCCTCGCAATTCCCGTGATGCGGTACAACACACGTATAACACATGTGGCTCATCTAGTTTGGTTGTGCAAGAAAGTAAGTCTGACATAAAGTAATGTGCTTGGAAGTTAGCAAAATAAACCATAGGTTAAATAAGCCACCCGAAAGAAGCCAAAATTCCCTCGGGGCCTCGCGGTCTAGTTTATCCTTAGTGGACCAACGTGTTTTGGAAAACCGGACAATCTTGGCAAATTTTATTCAAAAATCGGTGATTAAGGTTATTAATTAATCTCCCGGTGCATATAATTGCTACGATGCCAATCGTGACAACCCGCCCGGAAAATACCGTACTATCACCTAAACCAATCCACTTTGGTTATTAAGCGATAATAAAGTATCATCCTGTCGTTAGTCACCGGGTTAACTCCCGATAAATCACTTAAATAGCAACAAGAATTGACATATATGCATTAAAACTCACTCGAAGGCGAGTCCGGAGATACAACATCATTAACATCCAAATTTGTACCCCGAAAGGTTTAATTATTACAAATCGAAGTGTTTGCCATAAAGAAGTAGTTCGAGTTTTGAAACGGCGAGAATTAAACTAACGGAAAGCGGAAACACCACGGGAGGTCATCCATGATGCTCTCGGTCGTCATCCTCCACCCACTCCGGCTCCCGGCGGGAGGGATCTCTCTAGGCCACACATCACCGAAAGCATTACCTGGATCAACATATTATAACAAGGCCGAGTATACTAATACTCGACAAGACTTATCCGTCTGTGATAACTACTTCACCAACTCTAGACATGAAAGGCTTTTGGCCACTAAGTTTCTTTTGCTTGAAAAGTAACAAAGAGTATGTCCTTAGTTTCAATATATAGCACAAGTTCTAGTGGGTTTAATCTTTACTAAATTAGCCATCTAGTGCGAGGCAAGGTTGTACAATACAATTAATCAAGCATAATATTCATCAACTTCCATCATTAGGGATCTCATGGCTAGTGGAGTAAGGAGTCTCAAATAACGGTGAGAGGCCGACAATCGATTGCTTAAAACCTTGCAAGGTAGACCTAAACACACGGTGGGATGCCCCTCACGATGACAACCACCAAACGGTTCCCAAAAATCCTCGGGTCGGGATAAAAGGCCACAGTCTTTGGTGTAGGCTATCCGAGATACCCCGCGAAGCACCCGGGCTCACCATACACCACCGGTAGCTAGCCGTGAGACAAACCCCAAGAGTAGTGACAGTTAAATCTCTAGCCGTCTCATTAAGGTACTAGGCTTACCGGTCCCATTCCCGACAAGTGCTTAGTACGTTCAAACACTTAACCCACAATAGCCATTGGACCGGAGCCCAAATCCCATGCTCTTACCACGCGAGCAATCCATTTAAGGAGATCTTGTGATTCCTATCTAGGAACCTATTCTCGCGAGTGACCTGATCACCCGACTTGTAACGGTCCTATAGCTTAGCGGCTATCGACCTATCATACTAGCAAGGACAAAGGTACCTAGGGATCATGCATCTAAGGTTCCATACAACTCCTGAACTTAAATGCACAAGCATCCATAGATAATTGAATAACAAAATTTGAAAACTAGGTTACATGCATCGGCCTTGCCTTCGTCGGCTAAGCTAGCCCGAGCACCCTCGGTATCGTCGAGCACTTCCACGTCTTTGCGGCGAAGCTTCTGCTCCTCCTTCCTCGGATTCCGGGACGAGTGAGTAATCACCGTCAGGAAGATCTACACGGAACGCAATGCAGGGTTTAGGTGATGTGACAGTTGGTTTATCTTATCCAACTCTTGTTGGTCATATTCACCTTAACAATAATTAAATGTTAAAACCCTTTTATGAAGGTTATCATTGTTATGTGTTTCATTCTTTTATTTCACACTTGAATTAATGGTTCTTTTTATACTTGATATTTCATGTGAAGGTTTATTCCCTTTTTCCACTCACTAGTAAGGGTGTGTACAAAGATATTTATTTATAAATTAATTCCTTTGGCAGCAAGGGTGTGTTCTTAGCCTATAATTAAGTTAGGTGACACTTCCCAAAAAGGGAGAAAAGAATTAAAAGCATTTTCCTATTTAAATTAATCTTTAATCTTAAAAAGGTCTTTAAAGCTTTTTATTAAGCAATAAATCACTAAAAATTTAAATAAGGGTTTCTTAAGCATCACAACACCCATATTGTACCACTGGACTCACATGCAAAGCTTGGAAGCTAGAAAATAAATTATTTTGGAAAAAATAACAAAAGACTAGCTAGCAATTCAAATAAATGCATACAAAAATAAATAGGCATCAAAATGCTTCCATCTTTCTCATGCATGCTCTCTGGTCCTAAACAAGCCTAAAGAACCAACAAGCATACCCAAAATCTCTACTGATCTTGCTTCACTAATTTACAAAGGAAAACATGCACAAATTAAGAATAACTATTTCTTGTAAACCAAAAATCATGATTAATTCACCATAGGTGTGATTTGGCATAACAAGACAGCATGCACAAGTTGGGCACAAAAACATAAATATTTTTAGCTACAAAAATCATCTAGGCGGTTCGCATAAATGGAAAACAATTTATAGAAAACGATTTACTTCATAACTTTGTGCAACTTTTGGCACATGAGCTAGTCATGACAAGATACACAACATATCCAAAATCTCAATACGGAGGGATCTCTGATTTTGAGTTATGGCGGATCTAGGTTTTTCACATTCTTATTTTTCATGCTAAAAATATCCAGAATCAGACCAAGTGAGTATAACAAAAGTTGTAGTATTTTTCACCACTAATCCAACAAAATTGGTTTTGCAATTTTCTGAATTTTCTACAAATTTCTACGCATTTTACAAGTTTCTGCAAAACGGGGTTTACTATTGCAGATCCACTTTACACCGACGCCCCTGGAAAGAATTAAACTCTCGCGGATAGGTCCCTAGTTCGCACAAAAAACCCTATAAGGAAGTCAGGGCTTGCAATTGAGTCCTTGGCCGTGGGAGGCGGCGGGCTCGCCGGAATCCGGCGGCTCCGGCGGCGCTCCCGGCCGGGGAAGCGGCGGGGCGTGACCGTAGGCTCACCTAGGGGCGGCCGGTGGCCGAGGTTGGGGCGGAGGGGCCGCCGCGTGGGGAATCGATGGCGGTCGGCGGCGGTTGCTGCGGCGGCGCGAGCTCTGGCGAGGATGCGGCTCAGGGTGGACAACAAGTGAGCCAGGGGTGTCAAGTGAGAGTTAGGGAAGGTGCAAGGCAGCTCACACGGCGTCAGGGATGAGCGGAGCAGAGGGTTCGGCGTCGGCTCTAATGGTGGCCGGCGGCGGACAAGGTGAAGAACGGCGGGACGGCGCGGTTGGGGAAGAAGACGACGGCCTTTTATATGCGCGGGCTCGGGGTGACGACGGGGTGATTTCGCCGTGCTACGGCGCCTCGGCCGCGCGCGCGGACGGACGGGGGTCCGCCGCACGCACGGCGCGCGTACGGCGCCCTCGGCGGCGCGGTTCGAGGCGCCTCGGGCGAAGGAGGGCGTCGGGAGGCGGGGCCTCGGGCGACGCACGGCCTCGGGCGGAGGAACCTCGGGCGGCATGTGGGGCGCGGACGCCGAGGGCCGGCCGGCGCGCGGGCGTGACGCGCGCGCGCGCGCGCACGCGACGTCGCAGTGAGGGCGGCGCCCTGCCCAAAGGAATTTGCTGAACACAGTTTTGAAAAGAAAAAACTCCATTTTTTTGAATAAAAGTGCTCTAACCGTTGTACATGAAAGTTGTAGATCTAACTACCCTCTATCATTTTCAAAAAGGCTCTATGGGGTTTTGCTCAACAGATTTTGCAAGAAACAGTTGTCAACTTTGAAAGTCAGCATGTGCTCTAGAACAGTAGATGCTGACCTTGGAGCAAGTTTTTCAAACTTTTCCCCTCCAAATTTGAAATGCCAATCTACATGAAAGTTGTGTCCCTCAACAAGATGGACAACTTTCATAAAGGTATATTTTTAAGTGTTTAGGTGAATTTTGAAGAACGCGGCAAAAGTTCCGACAAACAGCTATGGGCACTAGGGTTTAGTTGGGGTTTGACCAAGTCTTTGACCATGGGTTGGTCCCACAAGTGTGTCCACTAGCCCAAAAGGTTCAATAGAGTTGGTTGGTGAGTTTTTCGAGGTGAGGGCCCAGGTTGACCGTGATTTGACCACTGTCAGCTGGGTTGACCGGCTGTTAGGGTTAATTAAAAACCTGGGGCGTCACAGACACCAATACTAAAATATTCATAATTAAGATAATTTGCTGCTGCAAACTCTGCAAAAGTGGCTTCATATTCACTTTTTCCGGCCATCCACTTAATGTTCTTGCATCAAAATCCATTTCATATGTGGCATAAAATTGTCTAATGATGGTGTCATTCCAATCACATCTATGCTCAAGGAATGGTTTCAAGCCTAAATTCTCAAGTTTAGTGGTCACACCAGTTAAAACAGGTTTAGACTCAAGATATCCAAAATCAACTCTCTGATGAGCAAAGACTGTGCAATCCATTAAACTACTGAAGAAAGCTTGCTCTTGCACAGTGGTATGAAAATATAAGTTATATGTGTCACGAGGTTGATCATACGCATTTGCATTCCTAGCAATAGAAAATTCTCTTTGGGTCCACTGCCTCCTAGGGACGGTGTAAGTAAGCACATCAATGATATCAGTGATGTTACCTCCCCCTTGATTGATCGCCTCATCTTCTACCATGAATGAGGCACTTGCACTTTCATCGGCCAGATCAAAATCACTGTCATTGGGGTTATCAGGATCTTCTTCTTCCTCAGAAGTATCATCTTTACGACGCCTCTTAGATGTGCCCACATCCTTGCTTTTCTTCTTTGAGGTAGCCTTTTCAGTAACCTTCTTCGTGATCGATGCAATAGCCTTGCGAGCACTATCATAAAATCATGTATTTGAATGAGCATCAACAATATGGAACAATTGTTAGTAGAAAGCATTCCCAATCCATATAGTTACATGCCACATGCGTGGCTGCCCGAGCCGCGTGGACCGTCCGCGAGGAGGTGACGGACAGTCCGCCCGGTCCCGGCAGGCGCACGCCTGTGAACAGTAACGCCCAAATTTCCAATCTGCAATACTCCATAAATACCAAGTATTGATCCACCAAATTTTTTGCCATAGCACCACATGAGTATCCCAAACACATTTACCAAGCCAAAAACTTAAATCCATGGACGATTTTTGGATCACACCATTAAAACCCTAACCACCTTCTTGCTCCAAATCCGGGAGAGATAGTGATTATTCGAAAAATACCCGGATGACATGGTGGAGAACCTCGCAGAGAGTCCGGGGATGTGCTCGGACGGTCCGGGGAGTGCCCCAAACAAAGTCCCCAAGAGGGGGGTCCTTTCTTGAGAGAGAGCAAGAGAGAGGGAAAGAGATGAGGTTCTTTCGGTTTGGAGAAGGAGTCCTGTCTGCTTGACTTACAGCTCGCGAGTCCGGCCCCACCTGCGCGCGGCACGCACGGACAGTCCGCGATGCACCCGCGGACGGTCCGCGAGGCACGCGGACGATCCGGCACCCCGGCGCGGACGATCCGTTATTAAGTCCGAACCTCCAATACGCCGGAGCACCCTCGACCCGCGCGGACGGTCCGCGCCGCACCGACGGACAGTCCGCCAGGAACTGCCGGACAGTCCGGCCCACTGCCGCGGATGGTCCGAGCCTCCCTTTCTTTTCAGCTTGAGATTCTTTGAGATAATGATTTGAATTTGAATCTTTTGGGATCATAGCTTATAAATCATGAAGGAAACTTGCCATAAGATGCAATGTAGCTAGCATGGTAGAATATTATGCGAAAAGCTAGCTTCATAAAGATTAGAGAACAAAAACATAAGAGAGATAACACAAAGAAAAATGCATATGAATAAATACATGTGCTAGCTCTCAAGACACATTTGAGAAGTCAATGACATTTAGCTCATTCCTCAATTTGCAAAACCGAGATTCATCCAAAGGCTTGGTAAATATATCCGCCAATTGATCATCCGTGCTCACTCCATCAATCTTATATCTCCTTTGCTCACATGATCTCTAAGAAAAGGGTGTTGGATATCAATATGCTTGGTTCTAGAATGTTGAACGGGATTGTTGGCAATCTTGATGGCACTTTCATTATCACATAGGAGAGGAATTTCCTTGAATTTTACCCCATAATCTAGAGAGTTCGCTTCATCCATAACAATTGAGCACAACAACCGCCCGCCGAGATATATTCCGCCTCGGCGGTAGAAAGAGCCACGAAATTTTGCTTCTTTGATGACCAAGATACAAGAGAACATCCAAGAAGTTGACAACCACCAGAAGTACTTTTTCTATCAACCTTGCAACCGGCATAGTCGGAGTCTGAATAACTAACTAATTCAAATTGAGCACCCTTTGGATACCAAAGACCAATGTTGGGCAAATACTTCAAATATCTCATTATGCGCTTTACGACGGGGCGATCAAATGACATTCTTTAGGTGTGGCTTGAAATCTAGCACACATGCACACACTAAACATGATATCGGGTCTAGATGCGGTAAGGTAAATCAAACTACCAATCATAGACCTATAAAGTTTAAAATCAACCGATTTACCTCCCTCATCAAGATCAAGATGGCCATTAGTAGCCATAGGAGTCTTGATGGGTTTTGCATCTTGCATGCCAAATTTCTTCAAGATGTCCTTCACATATTTATATTGGCAAACAGGGAGCCCACTAGAGACTACTAGTAGACTGATATTAGTCATGAGACTGAAAGGTAACCAAACACCTCAATATCCATATGATTTTCATCCCTACTTATTACTTCTCTTTCAGTTTTTCTGTTGGCCTCAAGCTGGTCCCACAAGATGGTAATTGAAGCACTAGTCTTAGGGATGACAATTTTGCCCATGGACATGAATATCCGTGGATACCCGAACTGCCGGGTAATGGTAATTTCACCAGCCGGTGTGGATACGTGCAACAATCCTCACTCGCGGGCAGCACAAAATAGTCAAATGTTACCCCAATAGTGCCCAATAGCAAACCACAACAGCCCGACAACAACTAGGGTCCGTTTAGCACAGCTTCGTGAGCTGCTTCTGCAGCTGTTTTCCACGAAGCTGTGCTAAAGGGGCTCACGAAACAGCTGCGGCAGCGAAGCCAACGCAAATTGCTCTCTCTAGAGCAGTTCCGCAGAGAGGAAGCGGAACCCAGCTTCCCCCGCTTCGTCGCCCGCTGCGCGTGTTGCCAACACTGCCCCCCGTGGGGCCCGTCGGGGCACGACGCATAGGCGAGATGGTCGGGGGCGGTGGCGAGTGGAGGCTGACGACGCGATCTTAGTGGAGCTCGAGGATGGAGACGAAGCGGGCGCGGGGAGCTGGAGACCAGTGGGGGCGGTCGGAGGAGATGGGACCGGTGGCAAACGAGGTCTGTGCGAACCTCCTCCATGGCCGGCTGGCGAGCTCCGCTCGAGTCGCCTCTATGGCCTACCGGCGAGCTCCACCCGAGCCACCACCATGGCGGACGGGTGAGCTCCGCGCAGGCCGACAACGGCGAGGCCCCGACGGGGGAGATCGACGGTGGTGGGGCGGTGGGCGGCGACGGGGAGGGCGCTAGAGCGGGAGGGGAGCTAACGGCGGTAGGGCGAGTGACGCACCGGGGCTGGGTCGTGCGATTGCGAAGCGCGAATGGAAAAGGGGGGTGTGGCTATGGTGGAGAATAAAGGGATGGGAGAGGAGAAATAAAAAGAAAAATGAGAAGGAAAAAGAGTAAAAAAATAAAGAAAAAGAAATTAAAAAAATATAAAGAAAATTCGAAGAGTATTATGGTCATTTCGCTATCTCATCCAGCTCCCACACCACGAGAAGCTGTTTTGGAAAAAATATGTGTCAAACGAACCCCTAATCTCTAACTTTTCACCCACCTTTCCTCCTTTCTCCCCCTCCCCTATTCTCCTATTCTGCTTGCCGCCGCCGCCGCCATCCCCGGGCAGGGGCGCAGCTGCGTAGAGCTCGCGCCGCAGCCGGCCGCCCCCCCCCCCCCCCCCCCCCCCCCCCCGCGCGTCGCTCCTCGTCCGTGCACCCCCGCGCGCCGCTCCTCGTCCGTGCACCCCCGCGCGTGCCGCTTCTCGCACGTCGCCGTCGTGCGCGCCGTTCCTGGAGTCCCGGTTCGCCGCGGCCTACCACATCCGCGCCCCCGCAGGTGAGCGTTGCCCATCTTTGCCGCTCCATTGAGGTGCCGCATGCGCCGGCCTCCCCGCTCGCGGCGCTGCCCCTGTGCTGCTGTGCAGCCCGCCTCCTCCGCCCCATTGAATCGCCGCCGGACTCGGTCGCCTCACGCCGCGGGCTCGCTGGCCGCAGGGGCTCTCTTTCCACCGCCATCGCCGGAGCTCGCCGTTCGCTGGAGAACAGTTTCCCTACGGGTCCCCGCATCCAACCAAAAAAACCCCTCCCTGCCCCTTCCTCTCTTCTCCCTTTCTCCGCCTCCACCTGTCTCCTCGGGAGACGCCAAGAGGCGGCCCTCGTGAATGCCGATGGCCGCGGTATCGCGGGAGAAGGTCCCCTGCGGCGAGGCCGGGGTTAGTAGTAACGCGGAGAAGGGGGAGAGGGAGTGGGCCGATGCTGAGGTGGGGCACTTGCCGGACCGGGAGCTGCAGGAGAAGCAGCAACGCGTGCAGGGTATGCTCTCCGGCGGCATACGTCTCCCTGACGGCGGCAGGAAACTGCGGGCCACGCTGGATGCCATACAACGGGAGCAAGACCGCCGCCAGGCCCGCGGCGGCATGGCACGAGCGACGGTGAGTCACTTTTCCTCGTTCGTAGTTATTAGTCTTCATGTGCGGGGAGTGGGTTTACATGTTCTATTGCTGCTTTCCTCCGAGTTGATGAAAAAGACTTTGTGTGAGAGAGATTTGGGGGAGGTGTGGGTTTACATATTGTATTGCTGCTTTCCTCCGAGTTGATGAAAAAGACTTTGTGCAAGAGAGATTTGGGGGAGGTGGTGAGTTCTTAGCGTCAAGCTCATGTTCGATGAAATGCCTGCAAGCTCTGTGCAGTCAATGCATAATGGCCTGTTTGCTTGCCTGCCACAGTCCGCCTTGCCATCCTCATCCCCGCCACGGAACAGTATTTTACGTGGCGGACGAAACGCCTGCCGCGGGGTTGTGGCGAACCCCACTGTGGCGTGGCAGGTGGTGGCCGGCAAGCAAACAGGCCCTAAGTGACTCAAATTTGCTATGCATTCTTAGCCCGTGAACAGATGTGGTGACTGAAGAAAGAATCTGAGATCAAAATTGTAACTTGTTAGCGCACATGATCAATTTGTCCTACTGTCTGGTTATGGCTAGCATATATAGGAGTAATCGAGTCAGCAGAGCTATGTAAAAATGCTAACAGGATGTCTCATGAAATGCCTGCAAGCTCTGTGCAGACAATGCATAAGTGACGCAAATTTGCTATGCGGTCTTGGGCCGTGAACAGATGTGGTCACTGAATAAAGAATCTTAGATGAAAATTGTAACTTGTTAGAGCACATGATCAGTTTGTCATACTGACTGGTTATGGCTAGCATATATAGTAGTAAGCAAGTCAACAGAGCTATGTACAAAGCTAACAGGATGTCTTCTGCAATATAGTGACTTGGTTTTATGGAAATTGGAATATGCTGACCTGTGGAATCTTGAATGACATAATTGTACAATCCAGTAAACATTACCAATGGATTTGCACATCCGGTAGGCCTCATTTTGGAATTCTTTCTTGTAGGGTGGTGACAGATGTGAAAGGATAGTCCGATCAAAGTGTGTTGAACCATCTGGTATGATATATCTGGTTTTAGCAGTGTTTGTACTTGGGAGTTGTGATAGACCATGCTGTAAAAACTCATTGTTCATATTATGGTTCATGCTCTCAAATATGCAATGTGCAAGACATTTTCTGTCAGGCCTGCTAATGTTTGATGAATGATGATTATCAACTTGACCTGTTATGAACTGCGATGCGAGGAGAGCGTGATTGGAGGATTTGAGGCTGATTTGTGGGGGGAATTAGGGCTGCGTGCTACAGTACCCGTGGTGCTACAGTACCTGCGGGTACTGTTCACGCCCAGGATTGTGGCGGCGGCTAGGGTTGGAGGGGCGCAGGGAACGCTGGCCGCGGGGCTTCGCCCACGGCCGGCAAGAGAGAAGGGTTTTCCTTCTAATCTCTTGCTTCATTAGATTGATACATCTCCTCTCTTTAAATAGAGAGGATTACTTGACCCCTAAGCAAGGACTCGATCTTATCCCTAAACCTAACCCTAACGGGCCTCCCGGCCCATTAGGCCCTTGACACCTGACATGACCCCTTCAATTTTTTCCCTTCATATTCTACAGTTAGTTCTGTTGCTTAGTGCTCACTGTGCCAGTGTTTGACGTTTATGACTTTATACTGTTTCTATTAGTTTTGAAACGTATAATTGTTTCTCTTGATCACTATTTTTTAACTATACTTTGCTCTGTTCATATGTAACTATACTTTAGGACGGCGTTTTCCATGTGCTTTTCTTTCCACAAGATAGGGGTTCCCTGTTGTTAACCCTTTTAACTAAAAAAACGGGAACTGTACTTTCAACCAATCTTGTGTGAAAAATGCAATGCAAGTTTGGATAGTTCAACTAGAATAACAAAACTGGCATGGATCACTATCATATTGCACTGGAGCTAGCTATGTTGAAGAGTAAATACACATCTTTTAATTAATTGATTAATCTTTCTCTTCAACATTTGATATCATCCGAATAACCTCAACATCGTAAATTTTTACCTGTAGCTGATCAATTTATTAACTACAGAAATAGTTAAAATAGCTTGGAATCTGTGCTTACTTTTTTTTTTGCGAGAAGGAAACTGATACTTTTGACCTACTGTTATGGCCATGTTACTAGATACAATGAGGGCAAGTCATCGCCACCATATGGATCAAGTAGGGAGAAAGCATGGCTCTGGTGCGTGGCTTTATCTCTTCAAATCAAATCAATTTTTTTCACCAACCAAAAATCCACCCCATTTTGGAGGATAGGTGGGAAAAGTACAGCGAGGAAAATGTAACATTTGTCTCAGTATTACAATGTATCTTCTTTATATATTTGCTTACCATGGTTCATTTCTCTGCTGTGTTCCGATTTATATTCCCTATCTCCTTGTAGGTTTTCCCAGTGATCCCAATAGAGCTAAACCTAAACTATCAAAGGCTGATTTCCAGAATTCATTTGGGATGGATGAAAAGGTGAATATTTTATTCCGTGTACTTAAACATCTTTCTATCTGCAAATATTTATGTTCTGTACATTAGATAGACATCGACATGTCTAGTTTGGAAACTAGGAGCCAGAATGAGCCTAAAACTTCCGTAGAGAATGAAGGAAAATTGTGCAAAGAGGAAGATTCTTGTAAACCGTCTTCACCACCAACAAATTCATTTCATGAAGAGATGCATATGGACATCTCATCCGACGTGGAGAAGATATCTCTTGATGATGCATCCAACAATAATGGCTACAATAGGATGTGCGAAGCAGCTCCTACACCCTCTCGTAAAAGGTCTGCATTTATATGCTCTTATGTCAATTTTATGAGATGCATTTTTCTTACTTTTTGGATTGCATTCTACAAGTATCACTGCATAATCAGAAAGGAAACTGCATAGTTGCTCTATTGCTCATGCTGTTGAGACATGTCACCTGATTGTTTAAAGATAAAAGATAGTTGCTTGCCCAACATTTTTATTGTTTTCCTGAAATTAATCCATCCACCATCTCATTCAGCTTTAGCTCATTCAGTTTGGATTGTTCCTAGTCCACAATCATTTTCTTGTGTTTCCTGTATTTCAATGAGAATATTATCGGATTCAGATGGAAAATGAAGTATCTGTAAGCCTATAGACTACCAATATGTAAGAAATATTATAAATTTGAATATTCGATATTATTGTCAGGAAGAATGAGCAGAACAGTTGCCGTTCCATTGACTAGGCTACACATTACAATGTATCGGCCAAGAGGCCCACATGGGCCAGAAATAGAAAAGGAAAGAACCTCTATTTATATTATCCACCCCAAAAAAAGTCCATTTTTGACCATCTAACTATATGGCTAAGTTTGGTTTTGGCATCGAACTCCAAAACGGGAAAACTTTGACCATCCATTTGTCAAAACCGTTTTAAATTTGGCTATTGGGTTGTTTTAAATTTTTTTATTTATGATTTAGTGTTTTGATCTTAAAATGATTATTACTTTTTGTTTGTACCTCCGATTTATATGATTCTTACGGCCACATGTTCATAACAGTGACCTTTATCTTTTAGATGTTATTTGTACTATTTTATCACTATCTGTTATATTATTCTTGTGTTGTGTAAAAGAATAATATAAGAAAAGTAAAATAAACAGTTGCAAAATAATATGAACAATGTTTTAAAAGATAAAGCTAATAGTTACAAACGCATTAACACAAGAATCTCTTAAATCGGAGATATGAGATAAAAATAGTAATCATTTAGAATCCAAGAACTATACTAATTATATTATTTATAGCTTACTCCTATCTATTTTTTGCTCATATCTTCGATTTAAGTGATTCTTCTGGTCATGCGTTTGTGACAATGAACTTTATCTTTGAAGATGCAGTTCATATTATTTTGTCATTGTTTATTTTATTTTTCTTATATTGTTGTTTCTACACCACGACATAAGAATAATATAACAAATAGTGATAAAATAATATAAATAACAACTGAAAAGATGAAGCTCATCATTATGAACGTGTGACGTCAAGAATCACCTAAATTGGAGGTATGGACCAAGAGTAATAATCATTTCAAAATTTAAGGACTAAATTTTAAATAAAAAAAATAAAACCACCCATCAAAGCAGTGCGATGGCCAAATTTGAACGGTTTGGATAGTTGGATGGTCAAAGATTTCCGGTTTTGGAGTTCAATGGCCAAAATCAAACTTAGAGCTCGCGCTCGTACGCCGCGAGGGCCCGATGCCGTGGAGCCACCGCCCGCCGAAGAACGCCACCGGTGGCCCTCCTGGATGAGGACAGCGCCGAACCCATGAGAAGAGGCGTCACACTCGACGACGAACGGCTTGGCGAAGTCGGGCATGGCCAACACCGGTGCTGCCGTCACCGCGTGTTTGAGGGCGGTGAATGCCGCTGTGGCGGCCTCGCCCCAGGAGAACCCCTCCTTCTTGAGGAGAGCAGTGAGCGGTGCGGCGATCGTCCCGTAGTTGTGGATGAACTTGCGGTAGTAGCCTGCCAAGCCAAGGAAGCCGCGGACGGCGCGCACCGAGCGAGGCACCGGCCAATCATGGATGGCTCGCACCTTGGTGGCGTCCATGGCCACGCCCGCCGCCGAGATGGTGTGGCCCGGTAGGCGACGGATTGGACGCCGAACGCGCACTTAGACCTCTTGACGAAGAGGGATTGGCGGCGCGGCTCGGTGAGGACGATGCGCGGTGGCGGAGGTGATCCGCCCATGACTTGTCGTAAATTAAAATGTCGTCAAAGAAAACAAGTACAAAGCGTCGGAGCAAAGGCCGCGAGACGTCGTTCATGAGTGCTCGGAACGTGGCCGGCGCGTTGCACGGTCCGAATGGCATCACGAGGAACTCATAGAGTCCGTCATGGGTGCGAACGCCGTCTTGTGCACATCTTCCGGCCGCATGCGCACCGGTGGTACCCGAACGCAGTCCGGCTTGGTGAAGAAACGGGCGCCGTGAAGTTCATCCGGCGGGCTCGTCGACGACCGGATCGGGTATGCGTCTTTTACCGTGATGGCGTTCGGCTCGCGGTAGTCGACGCGAAGCGCCACGATCCATCCGGTTTCTTGACGAGCAAGACCGGGGAGGAAAACGCGGAGTCGCCGCGCCGGACAATGCCCCGCGCCATCATGGACTCGCATTGCTTCTCAAGTTCATCCTTGTGAGCGGCAGGGGTACCGTAGACGGCCGGACCGCCACCGGAGCCGACCCGTGCTTGAGGGTGATGCGATAGGGACGGCCCCGAACCGGTGGTAGGCCGGTGGGCGTGGCGAAAACGTCGGCGAAGGAGCCGAGCGGCTCGTCGAGGAGGGGCTCGGTGGAGGTGGTGACAGCCGCGTGCGGCCGGGGGTGTGGCCGGAGGACTGGTGCCGCGCCAACAGACGTCCTGGCCGCCGTGCACGAAGGACATGGTGCCCGCCGCCCGTGTTCCGCACGATGTCCCCTAGGGGCACCATCCAGTTCGTCCCCAGGACCACGTCATAGCCCGCCAAGGGCATGATGAAGAGGTCGACGTGGGACCGGTGGCCGTCGATGTTGATGGGTGCGCGCCGGAGGACACCGGGCATGCAATCCGCTCCCCATTCGCGACCGTCGCCGTGAGGCGGGGCCGCGGCTCGACGGGAAGACCGGTGCGACGTGCGCCTCCTCACCGATGAAGCCGTGAGTCGAGCCGGTGTCGATCAGCGCGATGAAGACCTCGGCGCCCACCGTGACGCGCAGCTGGATGGTGCTGCTGACCGTGACGCCAGCCACTGCATGAAGAGAAAAGACCGGAGCCTCCTCACCTTCGTCCCCATCGATCTGGACGCCGTCAATGTAGTAGATCCTGCGACAGATGCGGTTGTGGCCACGCGAGTAGGCCTCATTGCAGTTGTAGCAGAGGCCTTGGCGACGGCGTTCAGCCATCTCTTCGGGCGTCAAACGGTGGCCGGCTGGCGCCGCCCGGGGTTGCCGTGGCCGGAGTGCGGCCGAGGAGCCGGGAGCGCCGGCCGCGCCGGGTGGGGCCGGCAGGCGGGAACGACCGGTGGAGCAGTGCGGTCGCCGGGCCGGCGGTGGCGGCGGCCGCCGCCCGTTGCGCGGGGCGGGGCTGCGCTGCGGAGCCGATCCAACTCCATGACCTCGACCTGGCGCGCCAAGCTCATCGCGTGATTGAGCGTTTCCGGGTTGTGGATGCGGACTGCGTGGCTCAGCGGCGGCAGGAGTCCTCCGGTGAAGAGCTGCACCCTCTGTGCTTCGGCCAGACGACCAGCGCGCGGCAGGAGTTCCTGGAAGCGATTGGCGTATTCCTCGACGGTCCCGGTGCGGCGACACTCGGATAACTCGAAGAGGGGCGCCGAGCGTAGATGCGGACCAAACCGCAGGTGGAGGAGCTCTTTGAAACGGCCCCATGGCGGCGTGCCTTCATCCTCCTGCAGCTGGATGAACCACATGTGGGCGACGCCTTCCAGTTGATAGGACGCCATCCACACGCGCTCCTCCGGCATGGTGCGCTGCTGCTTGAAGTAAGACTCACACTTGTTGATGAAAAACAAGGGGTCAGACTTGCCATCGTAGCGTGGGAAGTCGAGCTTCTGGAACTTCGGGGGCCGATCAAGGTCCCTTGGCATCTCAATGCGGCCTCCACTGCCGCCGGTCTCCGAGGAGGACGCACGTTCCGGGAGGCTCTCCACCTTCTCCTTCAGGGCGGTCATGTCGGTGGTGAGGGTGTTGAGCTTGGCCATGATCTCGGCCAGCGTAGGCTGATCGCCCATGGTTGGTGCGGAGGTGATGGCTGGTGGCGAGGATGGGCGGCTGCTGGTGGGTGGTGCGGCAGAGGAAGAAGATGAGGATCGCGTGGATCTAGATACCAGGTTGTCAAGGGCCGTATGTGGGATGGTGGCCGGACCTCGACTACGGAGCTCGTAGTCGCGCTCCGTGGTAGCTATGGCGGGGTTATGCCCCCACGCCAATCACACTCGCCGGGTTATACCCCCTGACTCGTGGCTTAGGAGAAGGAGGAAGAAGATTAGATGCAATTCCTTTCTTAATCTCAATGGTCTTCTCGTACATGCATATATGGCCGATGGCCCAACTAACATGGAAACAAACTAAAGGAAACAACTCCTTAATTCTAGGATCCCATAACAGAAACTATCCAAACCTTCTATCCTAGCCACTGGTGGTGGCCGCGTCCTGCTCAGCCTGGACGTCTTCGGCGCCGCGCAGCAGCACGCTCCTGGGCTCGGCGTACATCTCGGGCCCTCCTGCGCCTTGTGTACGTACGACCGAACATGACAGCCTATAGTTGGATGGTCAAAAATGGACTTTTTCCGAAAATAAACTATGGTGGCTGAGAAGTATGTGAATCAGACACACTTAGTTTAACCGTATAAATTGATGTTGATCCCTATTCTGAGCCTTGGTGAAGAAATCAGCAAGCTGAAGTTCAGATGGTGTGTATTGAAGATCCACATTTGATTGTTGGCAATGATGAGATTGTATGACTTGCCAGTGTGGGACAGTTGATTTGCCATCCCTAGGTTGATAACAACACATGATCAAATGTCTAATCGATGTGGTGTAAAAGAGACTATATATGGGAGCTATGGTGATAGCATGTCTTTTTATGCAGTTGTAACTGTATTGATAAGGAAAATGTTACAGTAAACTTATTTTTAAATGGCATGTCTCCTGCATATGCCTTACAAGTGATAAATTAGCTTCTATAATCTATTTTTCATCCTGTGGATTTTGCTGTTGCATTGAGTGATGTAACTGGCTTTTATTAGGAAAGGAGCTGAGCTAGCTAACTTTTCAATGCGATTAAGATCAAGAAAGGTTAGTATGAACTTTCAACATTTCTTGCCATCATGATTCTTTACATTAGTTCTTTCTGTCAAGAAGGCTGCTATATTTATTTTGAATTCATGTAATGTAGTATGATTAGCAGATCCTCAAACATTTCAGTTTTTGAAGGTGGATTGGGTGATTGGTTGTGTTTGTCTCCTATGCTATAGATAATGTGAAATGTTATTATATTTGAATGGTGTTTAATGAAATTCTGAGACTCAATGGACCCAATGGGTCATGAGAAGGGGACTCAATGGAGCTCTCCTCTCTTGCTCTTCCACAGTTGTGCCTTTGTTTCTCATATTCCGACCCTTCTACCCTCATTCTTCTATCTCTTCTCTGTTTGGAGTAACATCCCAAACACCACTGCTGTCATTTACAGCTGGCAAAGATGCATTTAGGATGCAAATGTCATGTCAATGGAGTACCAGGGCTGCATGCCAAACCCTCTTGGAGAGGACACATCTACAAGCAACTTTAGTAACCTAGATATTGATTCATTCCTCATATGAGCACAATACTAGTATTATAAATTCTTAACATGTCAATATTTCGAGATAATGTACCATTTCATGCGTTAGATAACCTTTTTTCTTGTGCGTGTCATTATTTACTAGATTACTCTTTACATTGATTTGATTTTTTGTATTGTGAATTTGTGATTCAGGAAGAGGTTGTTCTTGTGGATGGAGACACACCCCACCCAGATTCTGCTGAAGAAGCATCCAATAACTGGTAAATATTTAGATGCAACTAGTCATTTTGCTCTTTTCAGAATTTTCATAATTATTAATGTACACATCATACATCATGTTCTGTGACCTATGTGTTTCAAATACATACTTACGTCACTGGTTGATGTCTTGATGTATGCAATTGTGCTTACATTTTTCACAAGTATTTTCCGTATGTTATCCAGTAACTGGTAAAAGCTTAGATGTGACTAGTCTTTTTCTCATGTCAGAATAGCATAATTGTGCATGTATATACATCATAAATTACCGTCCATGAACTGTGTCACAAATGTATACATTATACATCCCTGTGTGTACAGTTTGATCGAGTATCATCTGTAAATTAATTCCTTCTGTTGACTAACGCTGGTGCCATTTTTTAGGGATGCAAAGAAGCTATACTATCCTTCAAGGTTGACTGTTAAACTTATAAATACTTTAACCTTCTTTCAATACATAGTTCATCGCTACTTTATTTATGCCTTATCCGCAGGGATCACCCTAATTCTGTTGAGATATCTTCTGGCGACATCATATGTCTCCAGCCTGAATCATTGCTGTCCTCACCTATAATGAACTTCTACATTATGTAAGCACTTTTCTCCTTTGCCTTCATAAATTTGAGCTCTTATATATTCAACAAGTAATAATGGGGGTAATGAACTTAGTCACTCATTGACCTTGAAAGATGTATTCATGAACCTTTGGCATATGCAGCAACATGAACCTATCTTAAATAGTGGTTTTCTTTTGATAACATTGAAATACAGGGACTTTTAGAACTTGTACAACATTTTGTGATGATTTTACACTATATTTACAATGCTAACTGTTAGTGTATATATGTGTGAGTGGCCCATATGGCCTGTGTACAACCCATAGAGGCCCATGTATAGCTAACTCTATATACCCACCTTTCTAGGGTTGGAGGAATAGATAGGAAATCATTCCCCAAACATGGTATCAGCTAGGTCTTCTTCCTCCCATCTTCCCTGAGCAGCAGCCAGCCTCCTCCCCTGCCATGGCGAGCTGGCCGCCGCCCCCTCCTTTCTCCTCTTTCCCCCACCCTCCTACGCCTGGTGCGGATGGTGGGCGGCGAACGCGCGCCTGGCGCGGTCGCGCATGGGCTCGTCGCCTAGTCCACGCCGCCGCCCCTTTCCGACCCTGCAGCCGTTGATTCCGTCGCCTTCCAAGGTGCGGCCGCTGGGGACCTCCTGATCCAAGGTACGGCCGCTGGGGACTCCCTAGCCCAGGCGGACGACGCATCCGGCCTTGATTCGGGTCCGCTCGGCTTCGATTCCGCCCCTGCCTTCGATTCCGCCCCTCCCCTTCGCGCTACTCCTCTGGGTGCGGGTGCGGGTGCGCGGACGCTCGGGGCGCGGCCATGACCGGCCTCGACGCCGAGCAAGCTGCCCAGGACGCGGCCGTGGTCGGCCTCCATGCCCTGGTTGTGGCTCATGGCCTCTCCCCAGCCATGATTGCAGCGGTTGCTGCGGCTGGGCCTGATGCTGTGGCTGCCGCCCTCCGCATCTTGGTGGTGCGCACCGACATAGGCAGTTTGGACTCCACTGCCGCTGCCCTGGCCCCTGTCTTCACCGACTCTACTGGCCTGCGCAAGGGCACTGGTGGCTCTGCCTCCACTTAGGCCTCCGCCTCCGCCTCCACCTCCGTTGGGCCTTCTCCGGGCATGGGTGCTCTTCCCGGCCACGATGTCGGTGCGTTGGGCGCGGGTGGCGCCTTACTGCTCGGCGGCACTGGTGTCCCGCTCTTCCCAGGGCTCACTCCTCTCAGCGGCCTGGGAATGCCTCCTGCGACTACTCCGTTCTCCACCACCGCCTTCCTCCGGGGTGTGTCGCCGCGCCCCTCCATCGTCACCGCCGCCAACAGTGCCGTGGCTGCGGCTCTTGAGGCTGCCAAGGCCGAGGCTACCGCCGCTGAGGAGCGCGTGCGTGTGGCCGCCGTCACCTGGGAGCACGAGCGTACCACTGCTGACGGTCTTGCTCGCCAGGTCGCCGAGGCGGAGCGCTTCCTCCATGCCTCTACGGGGGAGCGTGTCGCCTCTTCTCAGCAGCCTCCGCCTACGGCCCCACGCCAGCCAGGTGCTGGACTCCCGGGTGGCACGGACGATCCCATGGTCGCCTACCTCCACCTTCAGGCCGCCGGGGTCCCGCACATTAAGAATCTGGTCACCGTCTGTCGTATGGACCTCCCTGGGCCCGCTACCTCGGTGGGTACCAGGACAGACTACTCGGTGGGCCCCTGGGACTACCCGGCTTGCGCTACACGGCACCTGAAGGCGTGGAGCACAAGGACTACACAGGAGTAGTACTCGGTTAGGGAGCTGTACATGTTCCGCACCGTATGGAGGACTCCTAGACGTACTCGACTAGTATTCTCTCCCTACTCCGACTTGTAACCCCGCCTCTCGGACTATATAAGGCGAGGCGAGGACCGATCTTTAGCATCCAATCTCCTCTCATACAACCCACGGCGCACTATTGCACCATCTTGTAATCGTGCCCTATCAATCCAGAGCTACGCAGCATACAGGACGTAGGGTATTACGCACCTCGCGGCCCGAACCTGTCTAAATTGTGTGCCACGTGTCTCTTCCTTCGAGTTACCGATCTCGGCGAGTCACATTCATCTACTTCGGGTACTCCCCTTAGTAGGTTGCCGGTCTAAAACACCGACATCGTCCTCCTTGACTCCACCTCCACCCCCTACGCTTGATGGAGGGACTAGATTCTTCTCGTTCTCCGCCGCTACGCTCTCGAGGGCCACGTCCTCTCCAACACTCCTGCTTGTGCTCGCGACCCGGCGTGGCGACGCCGTGACAGCATCGCCATGTCCTGGATCTCTGGGACCATCTCCCTGGATCTCCAGGACATCATGCGAACTCCAGATCTCACCGCGCGCGTGATGTGGCTTTCCCTCGAGACTCAGTTTCTTGGGAATGCTCAGACGCGCCCTCCAGCTCGACACCGAGCTCCGCACGCTCGAGCCGGGTGACCTGTTCGTGAGAGACTACTGCAGGAAGATGAAGAGCACGACTTATGGGCTTCGTGACCTCAGGTACACGGCCCCGGAGCACGTCTTGGTCCTCAACGTCGGGCCTTCCTAGCAGCTATGAGGCCGTGCGGATCCTGCTTACGCACCAGCAGCCGCCACCCGCCTTCCTGCATGTTCGTGATGCCCTCACCTTGGAGAAGCTCACTCGGGGCCTTTGCACACCTCTCTCGCTCTTCTCGGAGGTACGCCCTGGCCGACCTTCTCCCACCCGTGGTCAGGGCATATCTCCATGTGGCCCCACAAGGGATCAGGGAGAGGGGCCATGGTCATGAGTGCTACCTCCTATGCGCCGACCTGGACTCCACCCCCTCCGCCCAGCTCGTCGTGGCCAGGGGGGGTGGGGTCAGGCTGCCTTGGCGCAGTCCTTCAGCACTGTGGGGTTGACGCCGCCCGTTGGCACCAAGTGGATCGCCGACTTGGATGCCTCTTACCACACCAGTCCAGATATGGGTATCCTTTCTTCTGTCCTCCCTCCTCACCCCTCTTGTCCTTCTTCCATCATGGTCGGTGATGGCTCTTGTCTTCCGGTCACTTCTATGGGTTCTGCTCACGGTTCCTTTCGTCTCTCTGATGTCCTTGTTGCTCCTCAGATGGTTCACAATCTTCTTTCTATTCGTTAATTTACAGCTGACAATTCTTGTTCTGTGGAGTTTGACATTTCTGGTCTTTCTGTGAAGGATTTGGCTACCGGGCGTCCACTCCTCCGATGTGACAGCACCGAGCCCCTTTACACCCTTCGACTTCCAGTCTCCGCTGCCTCTACTTCACCTTCGTCTTCCTCGTCAACTGCTCTCGCTGTGACAGCGTCTTCCACCACTTGGCACTGCCGCCTCGGTCATCCCGGTCGAGATGTTTTGGCTCAAATTAGTCGTAGTGGAGATATCTCTTGTACTAGGACTACTGCTGAGCACCTCTTGTCAGGCATGCCAGCTTGGTCGTCATGTTCGGCTTCCTTTTTCTTCTTCTTCGCATGCTTTTGATCTTATCCACTGTGATGTGTGGACTTCTCCTGTACTCAGCATTTCTGGTTATAAGTATTATTTGGTGATCATTGATGATTTCTCTCACTACTCCTGGACCTTCCCTTTGCGTGCCAAGTGTGACACCTTCTCCACCCTTCTTCACTTCTTTAAGGCCGTCCAGTGCGACAACGGTCGTGAGTTCGATAACTCCACCTCTCGATCCTTTCTCACCCGAGGTGTTCAGTTACGTATGTCTTATCCGTATACTTCACCACAGAACGGCAAGGCCGAGTGCATGATTCAGACCACAAACGATGTCATGCGCACTCTTCTAATCCAGGCCTCCCCCTGTGCTTCTGGGCAGAGAGCCTTCACACCGCCACCTGCCTTCTCAACCGTCTTCCTTCCACCGCTTCTCCCGCTTTGACTCCTCACCACTCTCTCTTCGGTACCCCTCCCACTTACACTCACCTTCGTGTCTTCGGGTGCGCTTGCTACACGAATCTTGTTGCCGTTGCTCCTCATAAGCTCGCACCTCGCTTGACACGTGTGTTCCTTGGTTACTCCCCTGACCATAAGGGGTACCGCTGCTACAATCTCACCTCTCGTCGGGGTCGGGTTCTTATATCCTGACATGTTGTGTTTGACGAGTCAGACTTCCCCTTTTCCTCCTCAACATCCACTCCGGATCATGACATTAAGTCCATGTTTTCTGACCCGGTGGTGCAGCCGCCTATTTCTGTTTTTCCCTTTCCAGCAGGTTCTTCTGGTACACCACCGGCTCTAGCCCCTATGGCCGCGCATGATGTGGACTTGGTGCCTTCGGCCGCGTCACACGCCTGCACACTACACCGAGCCCGTGTAGGTGTACCAGCGTCGTCCGGTGCCTCCACCACCACTACCTTCTCCGGCTCCTCCACCAGCGGTGCGTGTAGACTATGTGCCTCCTATGCGCCATGTCTATGGGCGCTGCTCCACGGCTTCGCCTCCTCCACCATCGTCACCTGAGCCGTCTCCGCCGCCTCCATCGGCGCCCACACCGCCTCCGCCGCCACCGCCGCCTCCACCACGTCGCTCTCGGGTGGAGTCGGTCGTGTACCACCCGCCAGTCATCCATCGGGATCCTCGCCACACCCATCCCATGGTGACCCAGCAGCCGGCCGGGGTTCTTCGGCCGTGGGCTCTCTCCGCCACCGAGAGGGAGCTGCGACTTTCTCCGATCCCGACGTCGGCTCGTGAGGCTCTAGCAGATCCGAACTGGCGTCGTGCGATGGAAGAGAAGAGGAGTACGGAGCTCTTCTTGCCAACCAGACTTGGGACCTTGTGCCACGTCCTTCGGGTTGCAATGTGGTGACCGGCAAGTGGATTTGGACAATCAAGCGCCTGTTGATGGTACTCAGGAGCGCTACAAGGCGCGTTGGGTCCTTCGGGGGTTCACTCAGCGTCCCGGTGTGGACTATGATAGACTTTCAGTCCAGTGGTGAAGCCTGCTACAGTGCACAATGTTCTCTCTTTGGCTCCCTCTTGTTCTTGGCCCGTACGCCAGTTCGATGTCAAGAATGCATTTCTTCATGGCACTCTGACCGAGATTATCTACTGCAGCCAGCCGGCCGGGTTTGTGGACTCCAGTTGTCTGGATTTGGTCTGCCGGTTGAACAAGTCTCTCTATGGTTTGAAGCAGACTCCTCGGGCATGGTACTCTCGGTTTGCCACCTTCTTGCTGACGCTGGGGTTTGTTGAGCCAAGTCAGATACTTCGCTGTTCATATATCACCATGCTGATAGGGTTGCCTACCTGCTCCTTTACTTTGATGACATTGTTCTGACTGCCTCCAGTCCAAAGCTGCTTTAGCGGATTATCACCTCACTTTAGCAGGAGTTTGCCATGAAGGATCTGGGTCAGCTTCACCACTTCTTAGGCGTGACAGTTGAGCCCCATCAGACTGGTCTTCTTCTTCACCAGCACCAGTATGCCTTGGATATCCTGGAGCGTGCCGGGATGACTGATTGCAGGCCTTGCTCCACTCCAGTTGACACTCAGACGAAGCTATCTGCTACTCTGGGTGGTCCTGTGGCTGATCCTACTGCTTATAGGAATCTTGCTGGAGCCTTACAGTACCACATTTTCACCAGGCCAGATCTCACCTACGCTGTCCAGCAGATTTGCCTCCGTATGCATGATCCACGGGAGTCACACCTTGCTGCGCTGAAGCGCCTTCTTCGCTACGTCCACGGCACTGTTGACTTCGGCTTGGTCCTCCACCGGTCTCCTTCTGCTGAGCTGGTCGTCTACACTGATGCTGACTGGGCGGGGTGTTCGGAAACACGCCGCTCTACCTCAGGTTATGATGTCTTTCTCAACAGCAACCTGCCTGGTCGTCTAAGCGACAGCCAGTTGTCTGTCGCTCGAGTGCTGAGGCAGCGTACCGGGCTGTTGCTAACGGCGTGGCTGAGGCGTCCTGGCTTCGACAGCTTCACAACCCGCTCGCCAAGAGCACACTCGTCTACTGCGACAACGTCAGCGTCGTGTAACTCTCCAACCCGATTCAGCATCAGCAGACGAAGCATGTGGAGATTGACTTGCACTTCGTTCGAGACCGAGTGGCTATTGGTGATGTTCGGGTTCTTCATGTACCGACCACCTCACAGTTCGCTGACATCTTCACCAAGGGTCTTCCCTCATCGACCTTCTCGGAGTTTCGGTCCAGCCTCAACGTAGCCAGTGGCTAGTTGTGGCTGCGGGGGGCCTTGTGTGTGAGTTTCTTTCTTTGTCGGCCAGTCTTGTACACCGCTGCGCCGGTAGTCCAGACTGCGGGAGGAGGGGGGGGGTGTTAGTGTATATATGTGTGAGTGGCCCATATGGCCTGTGTACAGCCCCTAGAGGCCCATGTATAGCTAACTCTATATACCCACCCTTCTAGGGTTGGAGGAATAGACAGGAAATCATTCCCCAAACACTAACGTACAATGTCCAGCTCAAGTATTTCATAGTGAAGCCTCTAAATGATCAGATTATGTTTTTAAATGAGTTGTGGCATAGAAGATAGCAGTGGCCTCGTTGATTTCAGAAATAGTATCTAGCCCAAGTCGTCAGCTCAATCTTCAAGTTTATTATTGATTGATAAGGGAAGATGGTATTCATACTGAAATGACTGAATACATGTTGACTTTAATATGTTTCTAAGCATGATTATTAAGCTTCATGGTTCATGTAATGTTTACCACTATCCAAAGCCACATGATACATTGACAGGCAGAACGGAATATAGCTTTGATTTCTTTTCCTCCGTGGATTTGTAACACAAAGCTAACATTGCTTGGCTTTTAATAAATAATGAAGATGTAGCTCTGTTAGATTATTAATTTTTTTATATATTCTAACATTAAATACCACAAACTTTGAAGCAAACTTAATTGTTCATGAGCTAGACATGTCAAGCATTCATACTTGTACATCTTGCTTTATAGGACTAATTTACCCTTATCTTAATTGAGAGAAAGATCTAATGTAACCTTCTCCCCTTGAATTATTGTGACAACTTTTATGTGCTTTATTACTTATTAATGTGGTAGTAATTAACAATTTTCAGATATGGTATCTGGCTGTAGTTACTTGGTGCTTTTGACACTCTAGGAAATTTACATTTTCATACTTTGATTTGCTTGAAGTTTGCAAGTTACCTTTTTCTTGACCTGTTTGATGAAAATCATAATTAGACTTCCTTGTAGGTATCTGCAGGGACCAATGTTATCGATTATTAGACCAAGAGGCGATTATCACATTTTCAACACATACTTCTTTAGCAAACTTGAAGCCATGTCATCTAAGGTAACTTTTTTTTACGAAACTACTAATGCTTTACTTGCTTTTCAAAATTAATAAATCTATGTTGTGATTTTTATTTGATAGTGTACGAGGCGAATGCCTAGGTTATGCTTCTCTAAGATGAAGTGGTTATGTTACATTAGCTGGGTCATGGGCTGGATGGGCATGTAGTTACTTATCAGTGGCCTATGGTCATTGACCTCATGATCTGGACTGATTGGGGTCACTCCATTCTGAACTGTCCTCCTTTGACCCATGCTTTCATGTATCTACCTTCTCCCTTGACCCTGATCTGTGACCCGATCCACCCAGATTTCTGGTGACATGGCCGTCCCAGTTCTGGTGCTGCCCACCATCTTGTCACTACATGGCCATCCCACCGCCGATCAGCCTTCCTGATGCCGCACTCCAGGTCCGCAGCTGCATTCCTTGGCACTTTCAGTATTTTCATTAGCCAAATAGGGATGGGTTGATATTTTTGTTAGTAATTAGTGGCACTCTGAACCAAAAAGTGGCACTTTTCTTGATTGGAATAACCAGAGTTTGCATTGGCCAATTGCAGAAAATTATTGGTTGTATGTTGCCTAAATTGATTTTATTTAATTTCCACTCAAGCATACTTTCTCTAATCCCAAATATAAGTCCATTGAGGTTTGTTCTAACTCAAACTTTATTTTTTGGGTTTAGAAGAATCAAACTTATTTTTAATCTTCGACTAAGTATCAAAATTTGGGAAAATTGGATCTATAGCATCCAAAGAACCAACATCTTGATATATACCACTAAAAGATTCAACACTAGATATTTACCGTCCAAAGAGCAAACGTTATAGATATGTACCATTCTGATACCACTTGAAGGACCAGATTGGGGGCCGGGGGGGTTGGGGAAGTGAATGGGAGTTGATAAAAAATTTTCTTGAAAGAGGTAGCCCATCTAGCGAGATGAACACGTCTGGAATCCCAAAATCACTTCCGCCTCAAAACTCCTCGAGTTTGCCAAGACCACGTAGCCACTGAAGTGCTACTAATCGTAGGAGCAAACCACACTTCCCATCAAAGCAACCACAAACAATCCGCAGTGGAAAACAGCACAACTCGCTGCCAGATCGACACCGGTCAGACCGGTCACACGACCTGCAGCAGTTGTGCAACAACCGTTCTAGAAGGCCTCGAGGATGAATCTAGGCCCTGGAACAAAACCACCTCAAAAACCAGAACATGAGGGACACAAGAAGCTCCACAATTGAGGCAAAACAACTTGATTCTTGTCAAGAACTGACCCTGCGAAACTCAAAACAAACCCAACCGAACCAACAATTCACCCAAGCCAAAACCCACAAGGGCTTGCACCGGTCAGACCGGTCACGCCTGGGCTGCTCGGGATGATTCACGCCTGGGCTGCTCGTGATGAAGAACACCCGCAGGTCAGCTCCAAAAATCACAACCACTGATCTCCTGATTTGCTCCATGGTTTCAGGAGAAACTTTCCGGAAGGTTGGAACACCTAATGGGTGATCTCTAACTCGAATCTTAAGCCCCAAAACTCTCTAGAAAAGGAGGAAATGCAAATCTCGTGCAGACCTCAAGAACACCAAGAACCCAAAAACCACCAAAATCGAACGGTTTCCCATGGGATTTGAGGGGCAAGATCACCAAGAAAAGAGGCACACCAACCTCATGTGTGATTCCCAACACAAATCCCACAAAGAAACACATCCAAAACCTTCCCATGAAAATCCACTAAAAAGGCTCCGAAAATCACCGAAAAAGAAAAAGGGGATCCACAAGCAAATCACAAGGGGACACAAGATGAACTCCAAACCTTCCATTCATGAAAAGGAAAGATTCTTTACAAAGAGGCTAGTAACCTCTCATCATCCTACCCACTTGAAGATTGGCATGAAGCACTAGCTAGCCCTAAGAAGGAAAAAGAAAGGGGAAAAACAAAGAAGCAAAATGAACTAGGGTTCCAAGAGGTGGTTGCCATCCGTCCTCCGCCGAGTTTATATGGAGGCCGCTGAAAGAGTAAAGGGACATTGGTGAATCTACCCCTATACTGAAGGTCAATGGTGATTTTAGCCCTTTTTTTCAACTTTGTGATTTTACCATCCCTTTCTGGTTTGAAGCTGCCGCTTACCCCTGGTTTAGATGTCCGTTAAATGAATTCGGATTAAATAAATTAAACAAAACAAAAACACATTAGCTGGATAGGGAAAAGACCCTAACTACCCCCATCCTTATCCAATCAATCCCGTGAGCTCCCCCTCTGACCGTTTGCGAGAGGAACTTGAGCGACGGCAGTAGGACAAATTGAGTATGGTAGCTACCAAAATCCAGGCGGTGGTAATGTAGATACAAATTGAGCGCAACAGCTAGCAAAATCCAGGCAGCACCGCCAGAGATTAGGTGCCGCCGTGTCGGGCCGCTTTTGCGGCGAGCGGTCAATTGGGTGATGCAAAGGCACTGCAGATTTCAAGCGGAGCTGCGGCGGTGTGTGCAGATTTCACGGAAGGGACAAGAGCAGGAGTAGAAGCTGTGGCGCCTCGGGAAAAGTTGTGGGCTGCGGCGCAACGGACGAAGCTTGGGTTGCGGCGGCGCGCGGAAGGTGCTGCAGGGGTCGGGTGGCGTCACCTGGGTCTGGTGGGGCTACGGCAGCACGCGTGGACGAGCCTGCACGGAAGGCGCAACAAGAAGAGGGTGGCACACGCATGGTCGGGCCGACGTGCAGCGGCGAGCGGCACCGGGCAACGGTGGAGGCAGTGGCGGCGGGCGCTTGGGCTGAATACACAGGTGGCGGCCAGCTGGTGTGGAGGTTGTGGCATCAGCATGTGGAGTCGGTCCGTGGCGTCGTGGCTGTACCGTCAGCGATGAGGGCCGATGGCCACGGAGGCGGCGGCGTGCGGGCCAGACCGAAGTAGGGTCAAACGACAGGTAGTAGTTGTGGGCCTTGTCGTGGAGGGGCAAAATCACCAAGGGCATAATTGTCTTTTTACTACAAATTTTACACTGTTAGCTGCTTTTAGCAGAATAGGGGTAAAGGCGAGCTTCTCTTTGAAAAAGTGAGGGCAAATTCACAAAGTTCAAAAAATAAGGGCAAAATCACTATTGATAATGAAAACAAGGGTAAGAACACCAAAACCCCAAGTGTAAAATACCCCTACTACATAATACTAGGATACACGCCCGTGAAGGGCACTTTGGGAATCTTTGTTGAATCACTACCAGACAGATGCGCATCGATCACAAGCCCGCTTCACCTCCACTCAAACCTTGCGATCACGCTGCGTGTCCTCCGCTTCGAAGTCTTCGAAAGCCCACGCCTAACACCGGCCTGACCGGTGCACCTCACCGGTCAGACCGGCCCAGTGTAGTCTGTTGCTGCTCTCTGGTCCTCTGTCTTGGCTTTGTGGCTCAACCAAGGAATCCTAGTGGTTTTGTGATGAACCAACCTCCACGCCAATCCCACTAATGACTTGGCCGCCACGGTCGTCTCGGCTTGTTCTTGGCTTTGAGGCTCAACCAAGGAACCGTACACGACTTCGTCTTGCTCTTGCCACCATGTGGCCCGCACGTGATCCCGTCGGCCACCGGGTCCCTCGAACCAAGCCTACTTGTCTCTCCACACCTGGAGGCCACACATGTATAGACCTTTCGTGCTTGTTCTTCATTTGCACCAACGCAAATCAAGCCGCAACCTGCACATGCAATACTAGGCCAAGAATCCACACCACATTGTCTATCACTCATCACTAAGCAGCCACCATCCACCGGTCCTTGGACACACACAGTTCCTCATAACATAATATAATTTCTGTAGACTTGCTAGTCAAAGTTTCATATTGGTGACAGCGTCAATGCCCTAATGGACTCATGTTTCCAATCAGAAGGTGTAGCACAAGTTCAACTTACCGCCAACACTAAAGGGTTGAGCTAGTTCCAAGAATGTCACTTTTTGGGGAGGGGGTGCACATAAAACTGTGGTTTAGGAATTATTGGGAATGTTCCAAGAGCTTCAAATTTTGATGCATGTATCAACATATCTTACATCATATATGTGGCCATTTTGGTTGACTTCTTTTGCCACTTAATTTGAAGGAGGACAAGACCAACCATTTTTTGAAGTTGAGAAGATGGTGGAAGGGTATAGATATATTTGAAAAGGCATATGTACTGCTGCCTGTGCATGCAGAGTAAGTGATCTTGTTCTCTTGCTCTCAGGGCATAATATATGTTTTGCGCGATATATTGAAGTTAGCGCTTCTTCCACAAGGTGTTCCAATTAAAGTTTTAGAAAAAAAACAGACTGGCAGTTTTACCAGGCATTTGGTCTGGTTCGGTTTGCCACAACAACTAACATTGCATACGAAATGCCCATAAGCAGTGGAACCGACTGATTTTCCTGTAAATCCAAGATTAATCATACAATTGTCAATAAGAACAAGTACTTTTGTGTACTTTCGTTTTAACTAAGCAGCATGACACATTCAAATGAGCTTTCTTTTTACTCCAGTCACAAAATTTTCGCCCAATCCTAATTGTTGCCAATAATGAGTGGTCATGTTTTCATGACAGACCAACCAGGCCCAGGCTAAGTGATGACAGATTTGTTTAGGAATGACCAAAACCTGATCAAACCTAAGTTATTGGGGTAGCCCATCAGCCTTCTATCCAAGGAAAAAAATGGTGTAGCTCATCTTTGAATTTCATTATACTCATATGACCTAATAAACTGAATTATTGTAGTCATTATTTGTCTACATTTTGAGATTTTGTAATGCTAAAGCTAAGAAATAAAAGTATTTTCATTCTGCATGTTTTTTGTTGACTGGTTAATTATCCAGACAACGCAATGCTCTCTATGATTCCAAATACCTACTCATGTCTCTCACAATTGATCAAATATTCGGGTCAAAAAAAATTAATCAAATACACCTTCCGTTTTGCTTTTTTCATGGCCTTGGGAGTAAGCTTTCCACAATTCTTGTCCACTGAGGATATCAAGTTTTTGCAATATTACCACTCTCATGACCAAGGGTGTAGATATTGCATTATCAAATGCTCTGATAGAACAGAAATGATTGTATCATGACATTTGACAGGGGCCTGAATGGTCTCATCAGTGATTTCCTACCTATATGATACTCCCTCTGTCCCAAAACACTATTCATTTTGGCTTTTAGATGCATAGTTTTTGATATGCACCTAGATATACACCATGTCTAGAGTTTAGACTCTAGATACATTGCAAAAATTATGTATCTAGAAAAGCCAAAACAAATAATAATTTGAGACGGAGTGAGTAGTAATGTAATACTTATAATATTTTGGTTAAAAAGCTTAACTTTTACTCCTATGGTTCCAATTTGTCAGAACACATTGGAGTCTTGTCATTATATGCATGCCAGGAAAAGAAGATCAAACAGGTCCCATCATACTTCATTTGGATTCTCTGAAATTTCATAGTAGCAGAATAATTTTCAATGTTATTAGCAGGTAACAACCTTCAAAGCTTTGTTCCGCTGTATTTGACTAGTATTTGTAGAAATACAAAAATGTGATGATTTTGGTGTTATCTTTGAATTACTAATTTACAGAATACAGGCATTATTATTTGTTTATAAACTTGTAAAGGTTGTGAAGACATTCATGATTTTTATTAATTTCTTATTTTCATTCTATTTGTCATGTATTTATTTGCAGATTCCTTAAGGAAGAATGGAACTACCTGAATGAGAATGTTTCATCAGGAGAATGTCCCTTACAAGAAACGGTGTGGAAGAACTTTCCACGTAAAATTGAAAAGAAAGCAATTGAGGTAGCATTACTGTGGTTCTAGATGTTAATATCTAGCTGATAAATTTGTCTTTTACCAGTTTGCAATGATTTGTGCATCTCCAGGTTGTTACTAACATGGGGATGGCTTATCTATATAATGTAGGAATATATCTCAACCTTTTCCTCCCCTTGTGTTCTCCACCACTTACCCTCTCCCAAGTCCACTATCAGGTTTAGTACAGTGGGTGGTTGAGAACTCATATGTGTTGTGACATACACAAATAAAAGAGCAGGTGGATGTAAAATTTACAAAACAAAAGCATGTGTAAAATTTACAAAACACAAGCATGTAAAATACTCTAGGTGGGTCTGAACATTTCTCATGAGAAAAGTTGCATTAAATCTACTTTCCATTCTCACAGATTTGTATTTTCATGTCTTAGTTTTGATGCAACCCTTCAATCCACTTTCCACTTAATCTGGATGTATCATTTCACAATGTCTTTTTCTGGAAATCAGAGGGTAGCTCATACAGTATTTCCTGTCTCTACGTCTGGTGGCATCAGAGGTTGATAGTCATGATAACTAATGTACTCTCTAATCAGCATATACAGTAACAATCTAGCTTTGGTTCCTACGTAGTACAGTGTTTACAAATGATGGGGTTGAACAAAGCAAAGCAAAGCAATTACCATCCATATTGCAGAAACCTGTGAAATTATATACTTACTGCCTTGAGAATTTCTTAGAAGCAACACAGTGGTGATTGGTGAATTCTTTTGTGTTACGGCTGGTTCAGGATGAACAACTGAAACTATACCACTGTTTATCCACACAATTAAGCAATTGAGTAAATGTCTAAACACATGATGTCTAAAATTGCACTAAGTTATAAAGTACAGTTTGGTATTAACTGCTACGGTCATTGCATTGTCTGTTGTCAACATTAACATTTGAATATCAATTCGAAATAGATATCATCATGGCTTCTTTGTACACAATCGGACTCTGGATTTCCTATGATGTTGTCTGACCCTTGCACCCTTGTCTTATGTCGTCAGGTGCCGCAGCAGGAAAACGATTACGATTGTGGCCTGTTTGTGCTCTACTATATGCAGCGGTTTATTCAGGAGATGCCTGAAAGGCTTCAGAAGAAAGATCTTTCTATGGCAAGTGATGACTTTATTACTGTCTCTCCTTTTGTTTGCAGAATGCTATCTGGCCTGCCCTTGGATGTGTGACTCACTTCTTTCTTCACTCCTGTAGTTTAGCAAGCGGTGGTTCCAACCCGAAGAGCCATCTCAGCTTAGAGGTGAAATTTGCCGTTTACTCCAGAAATGCATGGAAGCCGAGCCTAAGACCTATGCGACTGAGTTGTTTGTGGAGGCTGAACCCAAGAATGATGTGACCAAGCCAATGTTGTCGGAGCACCTGCAAGAGACAGTTGATGATGCTACTGCTGCAAAAGACACTGCTTTGATTGAAGTTGAAGAAACTTGTGGGAGTGACTGATGCTTCTGGAACAGGCTAACCAGCTGCTGACTCGATTTTTCTGTAAAGGGGTTCCAGGAACATTGCTGTCGCTAGGTTGTGGGCTTATGTGCTACGTTAGGAGGAAACTTGAGGGTGCTTGTATATAATCCGTACTCCTAGTGTTCTGAAAATGCCGTGTATTGTGTACATTAGCGTAACTGCAAGCCCAGTTGCCCACTGCGTCGTGGAGGTCCTCCGTTTTGCAGAGAGTGCCGATGGACTCGAAATTTCTGGCTTTTGTAAACTGAATACTCCAATCACGCCTAGCTAGCAATAATATGTGGTTGACCATGCATGCACTAATAAAGAGTTAACTCGTCGTGTCTGCCGGGTTGAGCCCAGTGAATCACATACAACACATGATCTAAACAATATGCATTGAAACTCACTCGAAGGCTCGTTCGAAGTTTCAAACAACGGAAATTAAACTACTTGGTAAACTTGGCCATCCATAGTGCCATATAAACTTGGCCATCCGTAGTGCCATTAAGCATCGTCTCTCATTCTAGCTCCTAGTGAAGGAAAGTAATGACTGGGAAAAATAGTAGATTGATTATGGAGGTGCACAGCACACATACATATATAGGCAAAGGACTAGGATTGGTTTATAGAAACACCACCAATCAAGAAGTCCCTTGCCCTCTACACAAGAAACCTAGAGGGGGGGGGGGGGGCGTTCGGCTAGGTACATCACTAACCCTAAAGGCCTAATGGGCCTGTACATAAGTAGTCTAACACTCCCCCGTAGTCTAACCGTTGCTGTCACGAACGTTTAGACTGGACCTAAACTCTGTGAAGACAGAAGAAGGTAGCCCTTTGGTGAAGATGTCGGCGTACTGCGAAGCTGTAGACACATGAAGGACACGAATATCACCAATAGCAACACGCTCCTGAACAAAGTGAAGATCAATCTCAATGTGCTTGGTGCGTTGATGCTAAACGGGGTTGGCGGACATGTAGACGGCGCTGATGTTGTCACAATAGACCAGGGTGGCTCGTCGCAAGGGCGAGTGGAGCTCAAAGAGTAACTGGCGCAGCCAGGTCGCCTCAGCCACAGCATTGGCAACAGGCCTGTACTCAGCCTCGGCGCTGGAGCGGGAGACAGTAACCTGCCGCTTCGAAGACCAAGAGATCAAATTGTCACCAAGAAAGACAGCATACCCAGAGGTAGACGTACGCGTATCGGGGCATCCAGCCCAGTCAGCATCAGAGTAGACCACAAGGTTGTCTTGTGAACAAGGTCGAAGCGAGAGACCGAGGTGAAGAGTCCCACACACGTAGCGCAAGATGCGCTTAAGAGCTGTCAGGTGAGGTTCCCGTGGAGCATGCATATGGAGGCACACTTGCTGAACAGCATATGCAATGTCAGGCCTGGTGAACGTCAGATACTGAAGAGCACCTGCAAGGCTGCGAAAATCAGTGGCTTGCGGCTTCTCCAGTAGAGCTCCTGTGGCTGCAGACAGCTTTGGATTGGTGTCAACGGGAGTGCTGCAGGGTTTGCAAGCTGACATGCCGGCCCGATCCAAAATGTCAATCATGAGCTGTCGCTGGGAAAGATGAAGCCCACCACCGGTCAAGTGTTGAACATGAACTCCCAGAAAGTGATGAATAAGTCCCAAATCCTTCATAGCGAATTCTCGTTGAAGGTCCTGAATAATATGTCGCAGCAAGGCTAGTGACGAGGCAGTGAGGACAATATCATCAACATATAGTAGGAGATATGCAGTCTCGGTCCGACGGTGAAGAACGAACAACGAGGTATCCGCCTTGGACTCCACAAAGCTGAGAGACAGAACATAAGCTGCAAAGGTGTTGTTCCACGCCGGGGAGCCTGTTTCAGTCCATACAAGGACTTATTGAGCCGACAAACGAAATCCGGATGAACTGAATCTTCAAATCCGGACGGCTGGGCGTAGTAGACAGTCTCAGTGAGCATGCCATGGAGGAAAGCATTTTTGACATCAAGCTGATGAACAGGCCACCGTCGAGAGACTGCAAGGGACAGCACAGTGCGAACAGTAGCGGGCTTGACAACCGGACTGAAGGTCTCACCGAAATCAACTCCAGGACGTTGAGAATAACCACGGACAACCCATCTGGCCTTGTACCGCTGAAAAGAACCATCTGGATTGTACTTAATCTTGAACACCCACTTACGGAGACGACATTAGTGCCGGGAGGTCGAGGAACAAGATCCCAAGTCTTATTCGAGAGAGGGCGACAACCTCCTCTTCCATGGCGGCTCTCCAATTTGGATCAGCAAGAGCGGCACGGTAGGACTTGGGTATCGGCGAGAGAGGCGTCGTGTGGTACAGGGCCGGCATGCGGTGACCCAGCTTGGCGCGTGTCGTCATGCGGTGCTGATTAATGACGGGAGGCACGGGGACAACACCCTTGGGCAGTCGAGGGGCAGCAGCCCTTGGATCTGGCGGCCGAAGAGTCGACAGGCGGTTCCCCCGGGCTGGCAGCGGGCGTCGCCTCTGAGCTGGCAGCAGAGGGCACCCGTGGCGGAGCAACAGGTGTCGAGGCCGCGGGAGGAGGCTGTCGACGAGCGAAGACATGTCGAAAATCCTGAGCATGCACCGACAGCGGCGAGAAGCCGGGCGGGATGACAGGTGCACGTAGAGGGCTAACAGTCGTCGTCGAAGGGGCACCAGGGGCCGCACGTGGCAGTGTGGGAGAGGCGCCGGAGGCCGCACGTGGCAGTGCGGGAGAGGCGCCGGAGGCCGCACATGGCTGTGCGGGAGAGGCGCCGGAGGCTGCATGTGGCAGTACGGAAGGCGGCGAAGTACCACCGGGATGACCTGCAGGCACAAAAGATTGTGGCGACCCAATGGGGATGGGCGGCACAGGATCAGGAGGTGCATCGAGGAACTCATAAGCGTCCGGGGTGTCTGGAGAGGAGTTTTCCGCAAAGGGGAAGCTGTGCTCGTCAAAGGTGACGTGCCGGGAGATGATAATCCTGTTGGAAGACAAATCAAGACAGCGATATCCTTTATGATGAGCGGAATAACCAAGGAAGACACATAAAGTGGAACGCAGGGAGAGTTTATGAGAGGCCGTGGCGGAGAGGTTCGGGTAGCACTTGCAACCGAACACACGGAGATGCTCATAGGAGGGCTCCGTGCCGAAGAGGGCACTATGGGGAGTGCCTACGGGCAACGTCTTGGTCGGCAAGAGGTTGAGGACGTGGGTGGCTGTAGCCAGAGCTTCAACCCAGTAGGAGGGTGGAAGGCTGGCCTGAAACAACAAGGAGCGCACAATGTTGTTAGTGGACTGGATGATGCGCTCAGCCCGCCCATTTTGGGCTGAGGTGTAGGGACACGACATGCGCAGCAAGACACCATGAGTGGAGAAGAAACTGCGAGCGCTGGAGTTATCAAATTCACGCCCGTTATCACACTGGATAGCCTTGACAGTAGTCCCGAACTGAGTTTTCACATAGGAAAAGAAATTAGCAAGCGTGCTGAAAGTGTCAGATTTGAGTCGAAGGGGAAAAGTCCATAAGTAATGTGTGTGATCATCAAGTATAACCAAATAATACTTAAAACCAGAGATACTGGAAACAGGTGATGTCCACAGATCACAATGTATAAGATCAAACCGACTCAAAGCTCTAGACGACGAGACTCGAAAAGGTAGACAAGTGTGGCGGCCTAGCTGACACGCATGACAAAGAGGCGAGCTAGTGTCTTTATTACATGCAAAAGGTAGTTTGGCCAAGACTGTTTGACCAGGATGTCTGAGACGACGATGCCAAAGGGTGGAGGACAGTCCAGCTGTGAGGGCGGTAGCAGCAGGCAAATGCAGAGGGTACAATGAGCCAGAGCTATTGCACCGAATGATCACATTCCGAGACTTGAGATCCTTCACAGAACAGCCAGCAGGGTCAAATTCAACAGAACAATTGTTATCGGTAGTGAACTAGCACACAGAGATCAAATTCTTAATAAGTTTTGGTGAAACAAGAACATTATTAAGAGATAAATTATATGGAAGATGTGCAAAACCAGTAGAGGTGACAGGGAGTAAAGAACCGTCACCGACAACAATGTTAGAAGGAACAGGATATCGCTGGGTAAAAACATGTGAGAGAATAGAGAGTCGGAAGCCATGTGAGAGTTAGCACCGAATCGAAGTGCCACTCATTCTCCTGCGGTTGGTTCAGCGTCATGGTGCTGAAGGTGGAGGCCAGAGACTGGGGATCCCAGTACGGGGCGCCGCCGGGGTTCTTTGTAGATGCGGGGGACGCCCGGCCGGCCACTGCCCTGTTGCCGGGGAGGACCCGGGTGGTTGTGCTTGGAGGTGCAGCGCCTGAGCCTGCGCATAGGCCTGTGCTTGCGCCTGGGCAGCATGGGCAGCCTGCTGTTGGGTGGCACGGTGCGAGCCGCAGCGCCCGGTGCTGCTGAGCTTGGCCAGTAGAAGCACCGGGCCACAGTTGTAGACCTGGCCAGGTGACGACCAGGCCTGGCGGGATGCTAGAGGAACCACCCGTAGAGGATGAGTTGGAACAGCCGCCACGTCCGCCGTTGCTGCTGGAGCCGCCGTTTTTGGAACGCTGGCTACCGTTCCTCTTGTTGCCTCTATTGCCATCGTTGCCGCCAGAGTGTCGCTGTTTCGGAGCACCGCCGCCCGCACCGCCAGACTTGTTGGTGCGAGGAGGATGCTGAGGGTGTTCGCCGTTGCCGTTGTGACCACCGGTGCTGCCGTGACTGCTGGTCGGCCCGGAGCCGCCTGGTGCAGAGGCGAGGAGAGCGGTGGAGGAGTCGGAAGCTGGCTTGCCCATGGTGAGTTCCTCGAGGAGGAGCTCGGTGCGGGCCTCGAGAAACGTAGGGAACGGCTTGGCGCGGAGAAGATGGATGCCGATGGGGGCGAACTTCTCGTTGAGCCCGCGGATGACGTTGAGGACGAGTGTACGGTCGGGGATGTCCTCACCGAAACCGCGCAGGGCGTCAGCCATGGTCTTGAGGCGGCAGCAGTAGTCGCTGATGGAGAGGTCACCTTGGACGAAGGTGCGGAACTCAGTGTCCAGGAGAATGGCACGCTGCTCTTGATTGTCGAGGAACTGGGACTCCACAGGGAGCCAGATGACTCGTGCAGAGGCACGTGGCTTGAGTATGGTCTCCATGAGATCGTTGGAGATTGTCCCGTAGATCCATGAGCGGACGGTGCAATCCATCCGGTCCCAGTCAGGAAGGATCACGGCGGGGCAGTCGTACAAGACGTGGTCCTGCAGAGAGAATTTGCCGACGGTGAGGAGGAACTGCTCGCGCCAGCGGGTGTAGTTGTTGGCGGCGAGGTCGAGGACGATCGGCACGAGAAGCCGGATGTTGTGGACGGCAATGGCCTGGGAGTGCAGGTGAAGGAGGGCGGCGGCCTCATGCATCTGCAGGTTGGAGGCATCTGGGGCGGGGTCAGAGGCATGGGACGCCTTCTCGTCGTCGTCGTCCTTAGCGCCGGCAGCCGCGGCGGCGGCCTCGCGCTCGGCGGCGGCACGGGCCGGAGCGGCGTGGATACGGCGGTCCACGGCCTCGCGTTCCTTGACCGCGAGGGCAGCTTCGTCCTTGGCGGCCTTGGCGCGGGTGAGGCGGGCGTTGCGCTCCCTCTGGCGCGCGTCTGCATCGCCCCGAGCGCGCTCAGCGTCGAGGCGAGCCTGCTCCTTGGCGTCTGCCGCGATGCGCTGGCGGCGCTCCTCCTCCTCGGCGACTTGAGCAGAGGGGGGTAGGTGTCCCGACCATGTGGCGCGGCAGAGGAAGCAGCACACAGGCAGGGAGCGGCGGTGTGGAGCATGGGTGGGGGCGTGCGCGGGCCGGCTCGAGGAGCGGCGGCGCGCGCGAGGGGGCGTGCGTGGTGGATTCGAGGAACGACAGCGCGAAGCGCAGAGGGCGCGCGCGGCGGATTCGACGAGCAGCGGCGCAAAACAGAGGAGGTCGCGAGGCGGCTCGGAGAGCGGCGGCGCGATGCAACCGAGAGCCCTAGGTGGGCGACGGCGCAGAGGTAGCGGAAGCGAATCCGGGAACCCGGACTCTTGATACCATGAAGGAAAGTAATGACTGGGAAAAATAGTTGATTGATTATGGAGGTGCACAGCACACATACATATATAGGCAAAGGACTAAGATTGGTTTATAGAAACACCACCAATCAAGGAGTCCCTTGCCCTCTACACAAGAAACCCAGAGGGGGGGCAGCGGCCGAACAGGCCAGGCACACCACTAACCCTAAAGGCCTAATGGGCCTGTACATAAGTAGTCTAACACCTAGCCAAGTGGAAGCTGACCATGCCAAGCATTCTCACGAAAACATGGATAGGAAGCTGAGTATACATTACTCAACAAGACTTACCCGACAAGTGATATACACATCACTAACCTCTAGACATGTAAGGCTTTTGGTTGATCGGTTTGTTTGCCAAAAAGCAAAAGAATGTATTCTTACGTTCAAAAGTTTAGCCCAAGTTCTAGTTCATTAACCATTCTAAGTAAGCACTTATTCTAAGAAAGCAATTGATCACGCAATTAATCAATCATCCATATTTATCATCAATTCTATGATTTCTATCATTAGGTGCGTGTGACCTCATGTGGATAAGCAGTCTCATGTATTGAGAGAGAGACGATCTGATCGATTTTATAACCTTGCAAGATGGATCTAAACACACGGGAGAATGCATACCCCAAGATAGTCAAATAAAAGCGAATAGGGGTATACACCGATCCGGCGGTTCCCATCATTCTTTGGGTCAGGATCAGATACTGCAAGCTTAGGTACGTGGTTTACTAGAACCGTGGCCCTACGTCCGACCAGGATCGCACATGCACCACAGTTGGCGAGAAGGGGGACACATCCCAAGATTAGTAGTGGAAAGATCCCTTGTCGTGTCAGTAGGGTAGTAGGCTTTCTAGTCCCATTCCCGACAAGTGCTTAGTACATTCAAAAGCTTACCAACAATCACTCCTCAGTCGGAGCCAAACCCATGCTCTCTACCATAGAGCATATCAGTTTAACACATCTTATGATTCCAACATAAGAAACCTATAGCTCGCGAGTGACAAACATCACTCGACTTTTACTAGGTCCTTAGAGCATGGCAGCTAGCAACCAATCACACTAGTAAAAGATCATAGACACTTAGGATTATGTCTAGGCTTCCAGTTCAACTCCTGAACGTAAATGCACAAACATAGGCAAAACATAAATGTATAAGTTAGAAACTTGGGTTATGCTCTGGTGCTTGCATTGCCTTCAGAAGAAAAGTCAGTGAGAAGATCCTTGGGTTAGGGTCTTGATACACCCCGACGTCGTTCACTACTCCCTCGGACTCTCTTTCACTACAAGAAAATCGTTGACTAGTGACGCAACCACATTTTAGTGTCATTGATTTATGACGTTCCTAACTGATCTCGTCATAATATTTCACTTCCGAGAAAATTTAGTGCAAAAAAACTTTTGTCATAACGATTGGTACTATAGCCGAGCGTTCCCTATTCCATGCTTGTTTTGTGACGCTATAAGCTTCGCAATAGCATCATAAACCAGTTTGGTCCCACATGTAAGCATTATTTTAAAAATAGAGTGTTCCAAGTTGTCATAAAATTCGGTTGGGTCCCACATGTAAGCATTTTTTTAAAAAATATAGTGTTCCAAGTCGTCATAAAATTTTCCAAGGTCCCACATGTAAGCATTTTTGCCAGTTCGGCGGAGGTTAGATCATGAAATGTTGCAAAAATAATTTGCCATGGCATGGGTTCGGACCAGAGACTTGGAGGAACAAGACTGTGCTGTTTACCACTGCACCATTTCTTGTTTGTGCGAGTTTTATGGAAAACTCAGCTAATAGTTCATGTGAATTCTTTACTGTGACCAGGTCCCACATGTAAGTTTCGGTTGAGTCTATAATTACGTACTGAATGGTTGGCGATACACTTCACTCAGACTTCGCAAAGACTTTTGACTTCCACTATGCAAATCTGCAATGGTTCGTGGTAGGAATGGCAAATTCTAGAGGTGAGGGGAAGATGGTTGTGCCGCCATCTCCCAACAACAAGAGGATGAGACAACACGGCGAGATCAGTCCTCTGGTTTGAGCCACTATATTTTCCCCTATCTTACTAGGGTTGGGGATATCTAGATTTGGGGATCTCGAGGATTGAGGAGCATATATGGTAGATTGAGATTTCATTATTGTACCTTTAGATTTGCACTTCGACTGATGTTAGAAGTTGATAGGATATAGACAATTCATGTTAGATTTAGTTAGTTTTCAATTTACATCGTCTTACAATAGGTTTTGTATTTAGTAGCTTTTGGATGTGCTTCAAACCACTCATTTTATGAATTTTTGTCGATGTGCAAAATTGATAGGATTGATAGGTCCTTGTATTTTCAATTTGCATCGTTTTATGAATTAGTAGATTGAAGATACTATTTCGACGTTGCAGACCGTGAAGGGACATCTGGAGTCTACCACGATTGTTAGCATTTGCACAATTCATAGGTGTTAGATTCAGTTAGTTTCCAATTTGCATCGTTTGATGGATTGATAGGTTCAATTAGGATAACCATGCCCTTGCTGAGTTTATGTAGGTAGCAAACAACCAAGTTCTGTGGTGTTTGGTGGTTGTTTTAGTGTACTCATACATTTGGGTTCAAGGGATTCAAGGTTTTTATAGACTAAGATGAGTTTATTATTCAGATCCAGATGAGTTTTCTCCAAGGATGAGTTTATTTCTACAAGAACATCTCAATGTTATTTTAAAAGATCTTGATGTCTCGTCCTAGGGAGGACTCTGTTACGATATCCACATAAATTTAAAACATAATATCTCAATTAGCTATTAAAGAGGCAGAGCTTCAACACTTACCTAACAATAAGGAAAACTAAGTGCAAAGTTGGCTCTAAATAAAAAAGACATTGGGATAAACACATCAATGAGTGGGTAGAGCATTGAGTTTGTTTGGCTAGTCTTTTCTTCTAAATGTTTAAGAAGTTTGTTGTAAGTTGGACCGAAACAGGTACCCTTGCCAATTAGTACCCGTTTCAGTCCAACTGACAACAAACTTCTTGAACATTTAAAAGAAAAGACTGACCAAACAAACTGAATGTCCTACCCATTCATTGACGCATTTATTCCAATGCCTTTTGTAAGTAGAATCAGCTCTGCACTTAGTTTTCTTGTTCTTAGGTTCGTATTGAACCTCTTTCTATTTATCAGCTGGTTGTGATATTATGTTCTCAATCTCTTTAGAGATCCTAGAAGAGTCCTCGCCCTGTGACGAGACATCCAAATCTTCTGAAAGAACTTTAAGAAGTGCAAGAGAGGTCTGCAAGGGCAAAAATTCACGGTAGGAGATGCAGAAGGTGAAGGAACAGCTGCAGGAGGCCAAACATGAGATGGAGTTATGATTATGAATGATTAGTCATGATTTTTGTGAAACTTATATCATACTTTGTATTTTGGTGTTGGCTACCGAGTCATCTTATGATGTTTGCTACTTGTTGGTGGACTGGTGGTGTAAACTTTGTGGTGATGAGTTGCTATGAGATGCCATCTTATTATGTCGATTTGGTTTAATCTATTCCAAATTGATTCGAGCATACTCACCATTTGAAACTCATATGTGTTGCAATGGAGGTAGAAGGAGAACAATGGAGGTATGGTGATAATAGATAGAGAAGGGGGAAGTTATGACCGAGGAAACTCTGGTCTGTTGATGTTTCACAAGGAGGACCTTCCTAGTGGTAAAAAGGGAGGAAAAGCTAAGATGTTGTTTATTTGGATTGATCTCGAATCGGATGGTCCATTCTTTTGATGGTTTGCGGGAAGGACCTTCTTGAGTAACAGTTGTGTAACTGCTTGTTTCCAAGTGCCGACTATTCCACGTGGCCGGCCGCCGCGCGCCCAAAACTGGACACGTCGGCCCAACAACAGCACAGAGCGGTTCTGGTAAGCTGGAGGGAGAAAAGCGTGTGCGACCACCAAAAAAAGTTTTCCCGCAAACAAGTGTATATATCTCATTTCTCTCGACGACACAGCGTACACTACTGCAACTCTGCAAGAGACTCGCCGGCACCACACTCTGCTTTTGCTCGTAGCGGCGAACGGAGAAGCAGGACTCGCTCCGGTTAAGTCAGTCCTCTGTTTTTGCCATGCTACTTTGATCTGTCATACTAGTTAAAGGGAATTCTGGATTTGGGGATCTGGGTTAAGAGAATATATTCATGTATTTTAAAGGTGTTTGGAGTAGACTCTGATAGCTCCAGATCGCCGACGCCTGGTCCTCATGAAGTTATCGTTCTAGATCCTAATGAAAATGAGTGCAAGGATGGGTTGCTTGTCCATCTGAGGTATGACTGGACAGGTGCCAACCCTGGGCATCGGTAGTATGCTGCTGTGAGGTAAATGATAACTTGTTTCACTTCTAATAAATGTTGCTTCTGCGTTTGGTGTTAATTTGGTCAATCACTCATTATATGAACGAAATCGATGATTGCAGACTGATGGAATGAAGTGCACATCGTTTTGGTGGATAGATCCTGAATGGGATATTAGGATTCTAAAGTTCTAGAGAAACTGATGGAAATGAAGGGAAAAGAAGAAAAAGAAGCAAGGTCGTGGAAAGAAGCATGTACAACTGCTAAGGAGGAGGCCAATGTCAAAGTAGTTGAGCTGAAGACGATGACACGATACTACGGGGAGGTAACCCATAACCTGTTTGAGATGAGAAAGAAAAGGGGAAAAGATGCTTTATTGTCTCCTATAGAAAAGGGTGAAGACAACAGGTACCTAAAAGCTGAAAGTGAGGCAAGGATATAGAAGGAAGAATGTGCAAAGGCTAACATGGAGATTTAAGAGACTGACTCTGAGCTGCAGACGGTCAAGCAACTCTTGGATTCTGCAACAATTATGGTGAAGAATGTGAAGGAATTGCTGAGACATGCCTCATATAAGAGGTCACTCAAGGACAACAATGAGGCATAATGTGATTCGTGGTGTTATTGCTAGGTAGACAGTTTAGAGGTGCTAATCATGCTTGTATTTTGGTATTTTTCTACCTAACCATCTTATGATATTTTCTACTTGTTGGTGGTGTGAACTTTGTGTTGATGAGTAGTTGTGAGATGCCATCTTATGATGTTTGCTACATGTCTGGTCTGTTGATGTTTTGCAGGAAGGACCTTCCTGATTATCGAATGCTTAATTGCTTGTTCCCTACATTCATTATGGTACATTGATTGTGGTAGAAACTCATACATATGCGCTGAATAACTAACGAAGGATGATAATATAGATGCACATTGAATTGCGTTACAGGTGGTACACAATCGAAGTTCCGCATTACAGATAGCTAGGCAACAGCCATGCTCCCTGCGACCAAATCCAGTCCCCACGAACCTGCTTAATGCAGATCGCAGGAGTAGTGTTGACGCCTGGAACAATACCTATTCCCTGATGGTAGATCCAATACTCATTCTTTTCATCGTGATGATAAGTTCGTAGGAAGTAAATGTGATTTTCCCAGAAATGGCATGCTCTTTTGTAATAATGCACTTGCTAAAACCAAACAAGATAATCTTATTCCGGAACTCAGGAGCTCTCTCCCAAGGAATAGGCTGCCAAATGTCCCCGACGAATGAATTTAGAGTTAATTCTATGACCTCAGCTTATTTCTCTTCTAGAACAACAAAGAACAATCGGTCTTCACTTTTGAGTAGAGAAGAGTTACCCATGCCAATAATCCATGAGAATCGAAGTCTAACAGGACGGAGAGGTGCTAGAAGATCTTGCCCCAAGTAGATCCACATGTGTTTAGAAGAATTGCAATATAAATATTCTGAAGATAGTGTAGTCCAGTTGGATTGGCTACCCAAATGCCACATGAAAACGGGCAATGAACCTAGCACTGCAAAAGATTTCTCTGGCCAAAAGAAAGTAATCATGACATATGACTCTGCACTAGCTACTATTTCAAGGCACAAGATACAAGCTTGGAGAGTATCCATTTTGCTCCATTTTGGAAGTCGAGGAAATCCAATGTCCTTCCGAGGAGAAAAGGATTCAACATGAGCGCATTGCACTAACCTCTACAATCTAAGACGACTAGGCTTCCAGATCCGCCGCAACCAATCAATCTAGTCCTTTTCCCAGGCAATGTAGGAAAGGAGACCTCAAAAAGTCGCATATCAGCGACGGGTGCGAATGTCACTACTCCAGATTCACTAATAAATTCAGTTTTCAGAATCCAAGGGTCAAACGGGCGTGCATCACCTGAATGAGCGCAGTCCCAACCCTTGCAGACAACTTTGACCTTGATGAAATCTTTTGCATCACTAATCTTATTGGCAACACTCACAACAATGTCAGGAATAAGATTTGCCCAGAACAAGGCATCATTGACAGGATAGCCAAAGAACAAGGTTGTCGGAGAACAATAGAGGATTTATAGCTCCAACAAAGACAAATGAGTGGAAAAGGTAGCCCAGAAGGTCAGATATACAAATGTATTGCTAAAAGGACCTTCTAGACTACTATTATTTCTTCTGGTCCGCTGAACGGTTTTTCCCCTTCCTCAGAACATACTCCCTCCGTCCACAAAAGAATGAATTTATATGAAGATATAAGTGTTAACACAGTTTACTGTAAATTTGGTCAACATTGAATTAGTTTGACCAGAACTGATCCCACATTATAGAAAACTACTCTAATCTTTTCGGGAGTAGTTTTTTCAATAATGTCTGAATGGGTTCCTCTGGCCATAAATATCCCAATCTAGCAACCAACAAAAGCCCCCTTCTCACCCAGCACCCTCTTCCTCTCCCCACACTTGCAACCAACAAAAAACCCCATTATTACACAACGCCCTCTTCCTCTCCCCACTTTTGCAACCAACAAAAAACCCATTCTCACATAGCACTCTCTTCCTCTCCCCATGGAGCCATTATTTCCTAGAGGTGCGACGCAAGCCACATCCTCCTCCTCTTCTGATGAAAGGGAGGATACATAGTTGTCTGATGAAGAGGAGGCAGAGCGGAGGCCCATTCGGGTGGTGGTTGACACATCCTCTGATGATTCGGAGTTTGTGGAACAAAATGAATCCAAGATCATGTGCCTTTGAAACATTGTACCTCTAGAAAATTAGCAAGAGGTGCTAGGGGTTAGGGGTGCGGAAGCACTGCCACTCGCCAGGGAACATTCGTCTCCAAGCGCTGTCATCCTCTCTCATCCTCATCGGTCAGCGGCAGTCGATCTCTGCCATCCTCGCTGTCGGGTTCTCTACCACCAACAGTAAATTTGTATCGATCGTGTGTCGTACATGACGATTTATACTAGTTTGGGCCTCATAAGAGTAATGCCCTACATCCAGTTTCGAGTGGTCATGTTCTTATGCCAAGGAAATTCATAGTAGGGGTTACAAACTGGTCGGGAGAGGGTGTCGGAAGCCAATACCTTGAGGGTGTGGCTCGTGCTACATGTGTGTGGTGAGTGAGTGTCGAACCCTTGAAACAGTTGCCCTTCTCCCCCTTTTATAGATGCAAGGGTGAATAGTAAAAAGAGGATGCAATAGATGTGCTACAATGCTACAGTGCTACGGTGTTGGGATGTCTTTTCCTATGTCGTTGTCTGTCAGAAGGGCATTGAAGGGCAATGAGTTGTGGTGGGGTTGGCGATTGTTGCATGTGCGGGCTGGTACAGTGGATTCCGAGTGCTTGGCGCCTTCTTCGAGCTCTTCCGCATGTGACTTGGCACCTTAGAGTGTTGATTAGGCCTGCCAGGTTACGACCTAAGTGTAGGTAGATGCCGCCCGTAGAGGGTTGTTGAGTACCTGCTCTGGCGGGGTGGCTTGCCGTAGAGGTTGTACGGGACGACGTGTTGGAGGCCGTGTGGGTGCACAGTGCCGTTTTACGGCTCCTGTCAGAGTCGGCCGCCCACGCGTCCTGCCAGTTGGGGTGTTTGCATGGCGTGGAGAATTGGGGCCTTTCGTGGCACCGTGGGAGACCACGAGCATCGGGGAGGCACCACGTTCGTGTGGGACCCCTGGACCCGTGCTCCAACCTCCATGCGTGGGCCCAACCTTAGTTGGAAGTGAGGCAAAAACTACTTGTGCGAATGGGTAGTCAGAGGCAGAGACTACTCGTGCGAATGAGTAGTCAGAGGCGAGGCGGAGAAGTAGTCGTTGGCGAGGCAAAAACTACTCGTGCGAACCACCAGCAGTTCAGGGATGGGGTGTCTTGTCGAGGAGGGTCTCGATGAAGACCTGCTTCCTTCCTTGTCCTAGATTCTAGCCTTGACATTGTCAATGGTGTCTGAGGACCCAACCTCAAGGGTGATAATCTTGCCGTTTAGGGGGCCCTAATCCAGGCCCTCGTCAGTAGCCCTGAACCTGGGGTGGGAGTCAAGGACTCGCTCACAGGTTCAGAAGTGAAGAAGCATTGTGGCGATTTCCTTTTGGTCTTCTCAGAGGGTGCGTGCAAGAGCAACCGCCAGGTGTAGCCCCCGAGCCCACTAGGGAGTTGTAGATTCGCTTGTGGGGTTTTAACCTTTGAACATGTTATAGTTTCAAAATTTTGGTCAAAGCGGTCGTGGCAGCTCCGGCGGTTGTGCCCGACGTGGCCGATATGACGGGTTGAGGAGACGACGCGCAATCAGTTCAAATTCGCGGGCCCACCAAGTGTCGAACCGCCACGCAGATGTGCGTCAGGAAATCCTGGTGGAGCGCCTCTTGAGTGAGCAGTTTATCGGCATGGTGGGGCCAACATTTAAGGCTAGCGCACACGCCTGGTCCATATTAACCGTGCGCCGATGGAGTTTCAAACCCTTTGCTTCCCCAATCTTTGCCATAGCCAGCGCAACTCGCTCCTCTGCTTTTTGCATCTACTGCGTCGTCGCTGCTTCCTCCATCCACGCCACGTCCAGAAGCACGACAACACCATGTAGAACTAGACTCGGTCCAACGTCACCCTCGCGACCCTCCACTGCCTCGTCATCATCGGATGGCTACCAGAGCCCACCTACGCTAAGGAGTGGAGGCTGTCGGAGGGGGAGTCCACCCCGCGTCCGCCGCCTGGCTACATCGTCTCGTTCGTGGCGTTCCACGAGTGTGGCTTCTCCATCCACACCGGGTGGTTCATCCGCCCGGTGCTCTTGGAGTATGGGCTGCAGCTCCAGCACCTCAATCCGAACAGCATCCAACAGATGGTGGCGTTCGAGGCGCCGTGCGAGGGGTACCTGGGAATGGGAGCTCGTCAACAAGGAGGGGATATACTCCTCCCCACTCCCTGCTTCATCCGGAGGTTGGCGCAACCAATCGTCACCGGGATCTTGCCGTCCTTCAGAACGACCCCGAGCACGTGCTGCTAGAGTACACCGGCGTCTCGATCGCTGAGGCGCTAAGGAGTTGGAGCCACGGCCCCCAGAGGCGGAGCAGACGAAGCTGCTCAAGAACTACTGGGAGGTCCTGACTCGGCTCCGCTAAGCCAGGGTCGACTTGGCGGCCGTCATCGGCTAGTACCACTCGCTGGGGATCGTCCCGCTCCGGTGGCGGGCCTTGCGCATCTTCGAGATGATGTCTAGCAGGGCGCCCATTGAGGGGACTATGACGGCGCATGACCTACCCTCGTTGGACGAGGTCCAGCGCCGCGTCGTGCTGGCCATCGGGAAGGTGTCGTACTCGTTGTCGCCGTCCCAGTTACTACCCATGCTCCCTAACGAAGGGACCAAAAAACTTGTAAGTTCTCTTCCTCTCCTTCCGACTAGCTCTAAACTTCTCGTTGACTGTGTTGATTCTGAGTTTTTGGCTGTCGTGATGATTCCTCTCTTTTGTTCCCAACTAAAGTCCGCAGACCCCATCCCTGTGAAGCCTCGTCTCCCCCAGGATGTGATACGGAATCGCTCCAAGGTTGCCGCGGAGAGGAGGAGGGCCGATCGCACGACCAAGCACAAGAAGTAGGAGATCGCGAAGTGCGAGCGGAACGACCAACGCGCCAAGAGCCGATGGCTGAAGGAGGGTTTTGAGGCTTAACTAAGAACCCGTCCACGACTTCGTCTTGCTGTTCTTGACACCATGCGGACCGCACTTGACCCCACTGGCCACCGGGTCCCTCAAACCAAGACTACTTGTCTTCTCCACACTTGGAGGCCTCACCGGTAATGACCTTTTGCGCTCGTTCTTCACCTGCGACAACAACAGTCAAGCTGCAACCTACATCCTGCAATACTTAGCCAAGAGTCAGTCTACACAATGTTGTCAATCACTCATCACACCAGGAAGCGACCATCCACCAGTCCTTGAACCACACAGGTCCTCAACCTACCCCTTGATGAGTGCATTGACAACACACATATTTGATAACCAAAGAGAAAAGGCAAAGAAAAGAAACGAACAAATAAACTTCAACAAGCGATCGAATGCCAAACACAAGGCAAACAACAAGATCACTTGAAGAAGACAAGTCTCAATCCCCTTAGGCAAGGGAAACAGCTTGACCCAACTGAGACAAAAACCAAGCTCAAGCAAAGAGCAAAAGACCACCAAACCAAAGCTCGAAAACCACAAAGAGCTCCCCCTGCACACATGCAAGCTCCCCCTGAACCAATGCAACCCCCCCTGGACGAATGCATGCAAGCTTCTACACAAAATAGAGCAGCTCTACCAGCTCGGCTCTGACCAGTCAGACCGGTCAACAATGAGAGCCTGTGTGGTTCGAGGACCGGTGGTAGGTCGCTTACTAGTGTGATGAGTGATTGAAAACATGGTGTGGGTTGATTCTTGGCTAAGTATTGCAGATGCAGGTTGCGCCTGGACTGGTGTTGGTGCAGGTGCATAACAAGCGCGAAAGGTCGTGGCCAGTGAGGCCTCCATGTGTGGAGAAGACAAGAAGGCTTGGTTCGAGGGACCCGGTGGCCAACGGAGTCAAGTGCGGGCCGCATAGTGACAAGAACGGCAAGATGAAGTCATGGACGATTTCTTAGTTGAGCCTCAAAACTAAGGTAGAGCCGGTACTTCATGGGAGCCGAGTCATGAGTGGTGATCGGTGGAGGCTACACCAAGTTCGCGGGGTTTCCAGTGGTTCACTAGAAAATCACTAAGTTCCTTGGTTGATCCACAAAGCCAAAACCGAACACCGAAGAGCAGAGCGCGGGACTAGTCTGACCGGTGAGGAGCACCGGTCTGACTAGAGTGCGCCGTGGGGCTTCCGGAGACTTCGAAGCAGAGGACACATGACATGATCGCAAGACTTACGTAGTGGTTACGCGGGTTTGCAGTGGATGCGCGGCCGTCCGATGGAGAACTTCATGTGTTGACCAAAATGCTCTTGTGATGGCTTCTGTTGTAACTCCTATATAGGGGTACTCGGTCATTTTCCGGAGGACCTATATATAGGAGGAGTGGCTGAATTTCAGCCATCTCTTTGGCTAGTGGTGGGAGTGCTCTTTCATTTTTGGGTGCTTTTGGGAGAGAAGGAGAGAGAAGAGAAGTGACTCTTTGTTTGAGCTTTTGGCCATCCAAGATTTGTGATTCCTGTGAGTGGCTTATAACCGGATATGACTAAGTGAATCATAGTGATTAATTCTTTTTAATCTTGTGTCAAATGCTAAAATCCCGTGCGTTTTTCTTTTTCAGATTTTCGGAGGTATTTTTGGATGAATTTCCATTCGTCGGATTTGAGGCCGTTTTGAGTGGGATTTCTTTAAGAGAATTGTTGCTAGGATCTTTGTGAGCATCTCTCTTACGATACCTCTTCAAATCCCACATGGATTCGGCTTGGATTTGGAGTTTTCCCCAATCCTGTGTTCTTGCTAGGGTTTCTGTTGACTCCAAAATTCATGACAATTATTTGAGTTTTGATTGACATTTTCTCAGATCTGCTAGCTCTTATAGTGCTCAAGGTTTGTTTCATTTCGTGAAGTATTTAGGTTGGAAATTGAAATCGAAATTGGTCTGGTCTTGTTTCTGCGTGTTGTTGCCTCTGTTGCTGTTGGCAGATGAGTCGAGCGCGAGGCCTCGCAAGTGGTAGCGCGACACGCGCAGGCCCGGGCGCAGGCAGGCGTGCGCGGCACGCGCGGTGCCACGAGCACCAGACACGGCGCTCGGCCACCAGCGAGGTGCGACCCAGGCGAGCAAGTGACGAGGTTCACGGCGAGGAGGTCAACGGGGAGTCGTGGGGACGCAGTAGGCTAGCTAGCAGCTGATTGCATGCATACAAGCCGCCAGGCCAGACTGAGATATTTCGAAATTTAACCCTATGTTCGCATGCCTCACTTGAAATAATCTTAAGTTCGCAAGCCTTTCGAAATATAACCCTGGGCACACAAACTTTTTCGATTTGGGGGTTTTCCGACCTTTTTCAGGATTTTTGTGATTTTCGTCCACATTTTGCTTCTCCAAAGCAGCTGAATAGACGGTTTTGCCCCTACCTTTATCCATATGACATGTGGGACCCACATCTGGTCATCTTCAACCTCCCAACATGGTCATCTTGCTGGCAGCGCCCCTGCTCACCCGAGAGGCCTTCCTCCGCCCTTGCCCCTTCACGAAGATGCAGCGGAGAGGCCTCCTTCGCCACTGCACCCCTCCTCCGCCGGCTGGAGAGGTCGCCGTCTGTGCCCCACACGCCCGGCCTCAATACACGGGCTTCCGCCCCCCAATGGCGGCCACGGCAGGCAGTGATGTGGGTGATGGCGGGCTCCTGCGAGCGGCCAGCGTGGCTAGTTGGCGGATGGATGAGGAGAAGGTGGCAGGTGCCCCTACCTCGGCGCCTCTACCGCGACGCGCCGCACCCTCCCTTCCGACCCCCATGCCGCGACCACCGGGAGGAGCCCCATAGAGGGGCGCTGCTGGTCCCATGGTGCGGCCGCGCGGCCACTGGGAGGGGTGCAGCCGACCCATGGCGCGGGCTCGGTGAGGAGCAGTTCGGGATCCAGAGGTTGAAGATGACCAAATGGGGTCCCACACGTCAGTGGTGGAAGGAGAGGATAGGGACAGGGGCAAAATTGTCTGTTCACGTGGTTTGGAGAGGGAAAAGAAGAAAAAAAATCTTGAAATTCAGAAAAGGAGTTGAAAACCCCCAAATAGAAGAACTTCACATGCTCAGAGTTATATTTTGAAAGGCTTGCGAACCGAGGGTTATATGGGGTGAGGCGTGCGAACTTCAGTTAAATTTCGGAATTCCTCGGCCAGGCCGACATCCGGCGCGTGGACGAGCGACAACAGCACCTTGGCGTGCAGAGTTTCAGGCCGATCGATGAACAGGTGAGCAGCTCGTCAATTTTCCAGTGATAGGTGAGCAATGGCAGCATTGGACCTTGTTTAGTTTGCTAAAAATTCTAACGGTTTTTCACCCTCTCTCCATCAGATCACATTAAATACGCTAAAAGACATAAGTTTGAAGTATTAAATATAAGTAAAAAAATAACTAATTACACAGTTTTGATGTACTTCGGGACACGAATCTTCTAAGCCTAGATAGACCATGGTAGGATAATACAGTGTGCCCAAGTAAACCCCTTGCCATTTTAGTTAATGATAGGCTAATCATTGCTTAGGTTTTATTTACTCTTTGTTATTCGTTGGTGCTCCATGGTAGACATAGCTAGTAGCAGACAACTTGTCACTTTGTAAATGTGAATTGTCCCTTTCAATGAACAGTGACCAATCATTGCATCCTCTATTAATAAATTGCTGCAAGTTATTTAGATTAATTCTTTGCTATTTATCTTGTGATATCTAGTTAGCTACAAGTTCTTTCCAATAGCTTGATTTGATCTATGTGATTCTCGGTTCTTTTAGAAGCCACTTTAATCCTTGCGGGCTTAATCAAGTTGGCTGCGCTTAATCTCTTGTCCAAGTTTTTCGTGCCTCGCTTTGTGTTGGTTTCCGCTATGTTTTGAGTGTGTCGAATTATTCCTGTCACTAGTTGACTTGTGTCATCTTGGCAATTAGACACAAGTGCGTTTTGAGGTGGCAATCGGGATACAGGCCGACTTCTTTTAAAGAGAGAATTTTTATCGGCTCTCATTCACTACCACCCTCTCTGGTCGCCCAATCCGGTCCTTCAATTGGTATCAGAACCGGTTGCTGTGTTTGTGAATCTAACCAGTCTAAGATCCGAAGGGCGACAAAAGAGAAGGGGTGCTTTGCTTTGCGGTGTTGGTTTGGTCGCATTGAGCTCGTTTTTGCTTATGGTCTTGGCTTGTGAGTTTTAAGTTTATTTCAGCTAATACTAACCGGTACTTTGAGTATGGCATCTCCTTGTGATCCTTTGAGCAGGAGGAATATGGAGGTTGAGGCGGATGCTGGAGTGGAGGAGATGGTGTCCCTCATCGAGGACTATCAAGATGGTGATCTCAAGAAGGGCGAGCTCTACTGCAAGCTAGGAGACATGAACCAAGGTAAGCTTGCTAAAGACATCTTAATCCTATGCGATAGCTTGAATGACTGTGAATGTGATTGTGGGGATTTGTGTCACAAGCTGGGCCTAGCTGGGCCAACAACTAGCGGCCTGCGTGCTGAGAAATGGGCTTAAAGCCCGTGTAAGAGTCATTCGGCCGGTGGGTCGTAAAACACTATGTAAGGTGACACTATTGATGAAAGGAGGAAACAAATTAAAAACCCTAAATCAACCTATCTTCCTCCTTCGACTGCGGCCACCCCTTCTTCCCGAGGCGGCGCCGCTGTTCTCACCGCCGTGCGTTCCGCCGGCAAGCCTTCTGTCTATCGTACGGTCCGCGGATCGTGACATCTGGTATCAGGGCTTCCATCCTGGCACCTTTCCCGAACCATCGTCTTCCCAGATCGAATCCACCCGCCCCCGCCGCCACAAACGACCCCGCCGCACCACCTCCACCGCCACCTCAAACGCCACCACCACACCGCACCCAACCACCACCTTCACCCCCTCTAGCCCAGGCTATCACCCAGGTTCGATTGCGGCCGGCGAAGAAGACCCGCCCTCCAACCCTAACCTTTCGGATGGCCACGGTGGAAGAGAAGATGGACAAGTTAGCGGATGACGTCCTCAAGATTGGTGTCGAACAAGTCAAGGGCTTCTCCAAGCTCGACCACCTAAACTCATGGAGCATCACTGCGGAGAAGACGACCATCGAGTTGCGAGAATCGATCTCGGATCTTACATCGCGCATGACGGCGTTGGAGGCCATGTTCACCAAGGCTCTGCCGAAGGTCTCGCCGCGCGAGGAAGAGGGACGGGCCAACGGCCACGACGTTCACATCAGTCAGCAGGGTCAGGAATCCAAGGGGAGGACCCTGGATTCCACCCTGCTCAAGGGTACGTTGCACTTCCCTAAATCTACATGCCCTGTTTTTGGTGACCCTGAGTCTAGTCGTAAACCCACCTTCACAGCCTATGACATCCCTGATACACATGGTTCCAAGGATGTGTTTCATCCTAACCATGAGCACAAGGAACCTAAGATACCTAGATTAGATTGTCCCAGATTTAATGGAGATCACCCTAGAGTGTGGAAGGAAAAGTGTGAAAAATTTTTTACCTTGTTTCGTGTTCCTATTCACCTTTGGGCACCATATGCTACCATTAACTTTGATGACAATGCTGCATTGTGGCTAAAAACCTATGAAGCACAGCACAATGTTGACAGCTGGCCAGATTTATGCATTGCAGTAGATCAGAAGTTTGGTAGAGATTTGTACCAAAACTATATGAGAGAGCTTTTAGCTATAAAACAATCCTCTGATGTTTTAGAGTATGCCAACCTCTTTGAGCAAGCCAACCGCTTTGAGCAAGCCAAACACAAAGTCCTTCGCCACAATAGAAATTTGGATGAAGTCTTTTTAGTCCAAAAGTTTCTGGATGGATTGCAATATAGCATTAGCTCTACAATTATGCTTCACAAACCTAGAACAGTTGATACAACGTTATCCTTGGCATTGATGCAGGAAGAAATGCTGGAAGCCTCTGCTAAGAGGTATCTTAAACGAAGCTCAAGATACTCCCCAAGATTGAACAGCAATACCAAGCCTATTGCGTTACTGGACGCTCCTCCTTCTGAAGCAAAAACTGTCGGCACACCAGACCCGAAGCCCAAATGGGAAAGCAAGCTGTCCACTCTTCATGAGCAACGCCGTGCACAGGGTCTATGCATGAAGTGTGGAGAGAAATGGGGGGGGGGGGAGGTCACAGGTGCCCCAAAAAGGTTCCCCTACACATACTAGAGGAAGTCTGGGATGTCTTTAACCTGGAAGAGGAGCCCACCAGGCCAAGCGACAGTGTCAGCAATTCCAGTGATGAGGAAATCTTAGCCTTATCTGCAGAAGCAATCATAGGGGTACAGGGAAAGAAAACCATGAAATTGCAATGCATGATCAACAACACTAATATCCTTATACTGGTGGATTCTGGCAGCACCAGTACATTCATCAGCACTAATATGGCCAACAAACTCAATTATGATCAGGAAGAAGTGCCAGCAGTACAAGTTTAGGTAGCCAGTGGTGATAAGCTTCCCAACACAAAAGCTATCACCAATTTAGTCTGGTGGACACAGGGTACACATTTTCTACAACAGCAAGAATCCTGGACATCCCATGCTATGACCTGGTATTAGGCATGGACTGGCTGGAACAGTTCAGTCCCATGTGGGTGGATTGGCGTCGAAAGAAGCTCAGGTTTAACCACAATGGCCAGAGAATACAGTTAACTGGCGTCAAGGACTGCACTACTACATGCCTCAAGCTTGAGCCTAAAAAGCTCAAACGGCTTCTGAGAAAAGATGGAATAGCCCAGATAGTTCAGTTATCTCTGATGACAGAGCATGCATCTGCAACTACCACACCAGAACAAGTGCAACACTTAGTGGTTGAGAATGCTGATCTATTTAAGCTGCCCACTGATATGCCTCCACAAAGAGCCTTGGACCACCACATCCCACTAGTTCCAGGAGTTCAACCAGTCAACATAAAGCCTTACAGATACTCACCAACACAAAAGGATAAGATTGAAATAAAAGTTAAAGAGATGCTCTCTAATGGGGTCATTCAACCCAGTACAAGCCCGTTCTCCTCACCAGTGCTGTTGGTCAAGAAAAAAGATGGTTCATGGCGGTTCTGCATAGATTACAGATAGTTGAACTCCATCACGGTTAAAAACAAATACCCCCTACCTATTGTGGATGAACTGTTAGATGAGATCAAGGGTGCATGTTGGTTCTCCAAGTTGGACATGAGGTCAGGTTACCATCAAATCAGAGTGGTGCCCGAAGACATCCACAAGACGGCATTCAAAACACATCATGGGCATTGGGAATTCAAAGTGATGCCCTTTGGGCTCACTAATGCCCCAGCTACATTCCAGGAGAATATGAATACCATTTTTGCACCACTGCTTAGAAAGTGTGTCCTGGTCTTTGTAGATGATATTCTAATTTATAGCCCTTCCTTGGAGACCCACCTCTCTCACTTACAAGAAGTATTCAGCATCCTCAGAGAACACAATTTTCTTCTCAAGATGTCCAAGTGCTCCTTTGCTCAACAGTCTTTGGAATATCTGGGCCATGTCATCAGTGCAGCAGGGGTTGCCACAGACCCAACCAAGATAAAAGCAGTTCAGGAATGGCCCACTCCAACAGATCTCAAGCAACTAAGGGGATTCTTAGGACTCTCTGGATATTACAGAAAATTCATTAGGCACTATGGATAGCTGAGTAGACCTTTGACTGATTTGTTGAAGAAACATAATCCATTTTGCTGGACACCCCAACATCAGATGTGTTTTGACAACCTCAAACAAGCTTTGGTATCAGCACCTGTCTTAGCATTGCCAGATTTTTCAAAAGGGTTTACCATTGAAACTGATGCATCAGCCAAAGGTATTGGTGCTGTGCTCATGCAGGATCATCATCCCATTGCCTACCTTAGCAAGGCATTAAGACCAAAGGCTCAAGCCCTATCCACTTATGAAAAGGAGTGTTTGGCACTGATTATGGCTGTCACCAAGTGGAAACAATACCTACAACACAAAGAGTTCAGCATTTTGACTGATCATAGGAGCCTCCTGCATCTCAATCAACAGAATCTTCAACAACCACTACAACAAAAGGCTTTCTTGAAACTCCTAGGACTGCAGTACAAGCTGATTTACAAAAAAGGGCCTGAGAACAAGGCAGTAGATGCTTTATCCAGACAGTTGCATGAAAACCAGCTCAATGCCATCTCAACGAGCAAACCAAGATGGATAGAAATAATTGTGGAGGGTTACCAAGAAGACCCTATGGCAAAACAACTGCTTACAGAGCTGAGCATAACAGGCTCCAATGATAAAGGATTCAGTCTGGTGGATGGCCTCATCAGACACAATGGAAGGATTTGGCTAAGCAACCATAAAGAAGCTCACAGAGCCATTTTGTTGGCCCTGCACTCCAGTGGATTGGGGGGACACAGTGGCGTGAATGCCACATACCATAAGGTGAAGGCATTATTCTCCTGGCCCAATATGAAAAAGGACATCACTGAATATGTAACTCAGTGTCAGGTGTGTTCCCAGGCTAAACCTGAACACTGCAGATTACCAGGATTGCTGCAGCCACTACCCATTCCTTCTCAAGCTTGGCACACAATCAATCTAGATTTCATTGAAGGCCTACCCAAATCTAAAACATTTGACACTATTCTGGTTGTGATTGACAAATTTTCAAGGTATGGGCATTTCATACCTCTCTCACATCCTTATACAGCTCTATCAGTAGCTCAACTGTATCTCAACAATGTGTATAAGCTACATGGCTTGCCCAATGTCATCATCTCAGATAGAGACAAAATTTTCACGAGTGCAGTCTGGCAAGAGCTATTCAAGTTAACAGATACCACCCTTAACATGAGTTCCTCTTATCACCCTCAAACAGATGGACAAACAGAGAGACTTAATCAGTGTCTAGAAACATACTTAAGGTGTCTTGTGCAATCTTGCCCTGCAAAGTGGTCTCAGTGGCTGTCATTGGCCGAATATTGGTACAACACAACCTATCACTCAGCTTTGGGCACAACACCATTTGAAGTGCTGTATGGGCATCCTCCTCGACACTTTGGCATAGTCCCTGCTGATGCATCATCAGTCACATCTCTGCAAGAGTGGCTCAATGAAAGGTCAGCAATGACACAAGCAATTCAGCAGCATCTGTTGAGGGCACAACAATGCATGAAGCATCAGGCTGACAAACATCGTCAGGAAAGGGAATTCAGTGTTGGTGATTGGGTCTATCTGAAGCTGCAACCGCATATACAACAATCAGTACATCATAGAAGCAATCACAAGCTCACATTGAAGTATTTTGGCCCCTACCCTATAACTGAAAGAATTGGAAAGGTGGCATGCCGACTACAATTGCCAGATACAGCTCATATCCACCCTGTGATACATGTCTCACAACTCAAGAAGGCACTTCCACCAAACACAACACCAGCAGCAGATGAACACCCGCACTGTCTATCCATGACTCTCGCCTCTGCTCCATCTCAGGTACTTGACCTTCGCCTTACCTACACAGGCAATGCTGTTACTCCTTATGCTTTGGTGCAGTGGGACAAGTGGCCACGCCAGTGGGCGCGCTGGAAAATGTCCATCATCTGCGGGAATTGAATCCACTGTCTTCTTCAGCACCCTGAGGACAAGCTGCTTATTAAGGAGGGGTGAATGTCACAAGCTGGGCCTAGCTGGGCCAACAACTACCAGCCTGCGTGCTGAGAAATGGGCTTAAAGCCCGTGTAAGAGTCACTCGGCCGGTGGGCCGTAAAACACTATGTAAGGTGACACTGTTGATGAAAGGAGAAAACAAATTAAAAACCCTAAATCAACCTATCTTCCTCCTTCGGCTGCGGCCACCCCTTCTTCTCGAGGCGGCACCGCCGTTCTCACCGCCGTGCATTCCGCCGGCAAGCCTTCTGTCTATCGTCCGGTCCGCGGATCGTGACAATTTGCATAGGAGAAATATAGATTTGTGTGATGCCTTGCGTAGGAAGAATGAGAAGATGAAATGTTCTTTTGCAAGGTTGAAATGTTGTATGTCTAATTGGAAGTCATGTGCTTTGGATTCATGCAACTCTTGTAATACCATGCATGCTAAGAATTTTGAGTTGAACTCCTCTCTTGCTCACCTAAAATCTGAAATTAAAATGTTGCGTTTCAATGCATCTTTACCTTGCAAATCTTGTGATGCTTTGCTGGCTTAAAATAAACTTGTTAGGGGAGAAAATCTTGAGTATGCTAATGATATTGGCACCTTTCTTCGAGAGAATGAAGATTTAAACTTGTCTCTTACTAACTTGTAATCTGAAATTGACTTGTTGAAATTCAATGCTTCTATGCCTTGCAACTCTTGTGTTGCTTTGAATGATGAACTTGATATGGCTAGGAGTAAGATTGCTTTGCTAGAGTCAAGTGCTTCCCTACCATGTACCTCTTGTGAGTCTTTTCTTGCTGATTTTAATCATTTAAAATTGACTCACACCACATGTGTAGATGATCTTGACCATGCTAGGGCTGAAATTTGTGAGTTGAAGTTTATGCCTTGTAGCAAGTGCTCTTTCTTGCTTGTAGAGGATGCTTGCCATACTTCCTGTGATGATGATGATGCTTTAGTTGATATAAATGATTATAACTTGTTCATGTGGTCTCATTTGCACCTCTTGCATTGATTTGGAAAGTGAAGTTTTGGCTTTGAAAAAGATGCGTGATGATATGAGCGCCAAGTTGGTTGTGCATGATGAGATGAGTGCCAACCTTGAGAAAGAAAATGAACTCTTGCGTACCACATATGCTAAGTGCATTGAGAAGGAAATCGATAATTTGAGAAACATTACATGTGGTACTTGTGAGCGCTTCAAATTTCAAAATGAGGTTTTGCACACAAGATGCAAGAGCCTTTGTGCTAAGGGTTTGGATTCTCGCATTTCTTGTCACTTCGATGTTGATGCTTCTAAATTTGCTTCTTCTCAACCGGAGTGGACTTCTTCTCTAAGTGTGAGTCTTTGGATGGTACCAAGTCTGCTAGTGCTTCGGATAGCTCTTTCGTAGCTACTCTTAAGCTTGTAACTTCCTCCGATGTTGCCCAAGATGTGTCGAATGGCAAAGGTGCTTCTCACATTTTTGGAACTCATGTTCCTAAACCGAAGTTCTAATGCACCTTTCGCAAGAAGGATGGCATACCGCTGAGTTTTGCTTTCGCCGTGTCAAGCACGAGTGACGTGTGCGTGCCAAAGCTTTTAAGAAGCCACGTATCCTTTCTCATGGCATGTGTGATTCTAATGTTGGCACCAAGTTGAGTGTTGTGGTTGAGGCTTCTTGCTCTAAGTCCCAAGGGACTTCTCACTTACAAAAGAATGGTGATTCATCCACTCAGACCGTGCCTCCTGATAGACCTTTGTACCATTGCTCTCATTGTGGGAAGGATGGGCATCAAGAGAGCTTTTGCTACCGCCGGGCAAAGAGAATGCGGTGAGTTAGTGCTTCTAGGCCTTTGGTTGTTCATAGCCCTTCTCATGGCATGAGCACTTGTGTGCCTAAGAAGGCACAATTTGTGGACGGGTTTTATGACACTCTTTCTAGTGAGTTAGGCCATGCTCGTGGACATGTTTCTAGTGCTTCTTGTGTTGGTCTGTGAAATGCTTCCCATGGTGCTTGTGTTGGTTCTCCTACGACCTCGAGGGACCTTTGCCTTTTTGCTTGTGGTAGCACTCATTTTTCTTCACGGGTTGCTTCTTTGAGGCATGGTTCTAAGAGTGTCCAAAAACCTTTTCTTTCGAACCGGCATTTGCATCATGCTAACGCACATGATAAGTTCGGTGCATCGCTCACTCATGTGACCAAGTATCGGATTCCCAAATATGTGCTTGTTAACCCTTTGGAATCCAAGACTCGGTCTTTTTCATCTCCTTGTGTGTAGGTATGGAGACGCGGTTGGAGAACATGAGCTGGATGGTACTTCATCTTTTGTCGGTGAAGTGATCAAGAAATGATGGTTCTCCACACTGCTTTGGATAACTCTTAAAAGCCTTTGTGCACATGTATAGTGAGTTTTCCTTTTTTCTTTGTACTCACTTGTATACCTGTTGCATGCTTTGCTCTTGTGTCATGCTTATGTATAAACCATGGTAGGCTAGCCACCTTGTTCATGAAAGCTTTGTGATCTTGTACACCTATTTTGCTATCTTTTGTGATATTGTGGTGGATGATATATATGAACATCATGCCATGCTTTATGGTTGCCCCCTTGTGGTTATAACATGTTGTTCATCTAATCATTTTCAGCTAGCTCTTTGTTACTCTCTCTTGTTAGCATGTTTGTCCCCCATGTATACCTTAACTTTCTAGTTTTGTCATATATCTTAGTGGTTGATTCAATTGATCATGTATCATGTCTTTGTTTAGTTCTTTTATCGTGTTTGGCATGTTATTCTTTGGTATCATTTCGGTTAAGCTAGTTTTATAGGTTTGCACCTTGATGACATGCTTGTATTCATATATGATGTGAAATCATGTTACAATGCTTTATTTATCTTGTTTCGTATTATAAATGCATTGTGTAGCATGTTTTGAGAGTTCTTTGGTTTTTGGGCTTGCTTTGTCTTGGGGTTGTGCTTTGTTCCTCTTTTAATTTTCTCCCTTTTCAGTTGGGTTTAGAGCTTCTCTTTTGCTCTTTCTTTTCCTAGCTTTTGCTTTCCAAATTGTCTTTAGTTAAGGGGGAGTTTGGCTTCACTCGTTAGGCGATTTGTTTTTGAGGGTGCGACTTTTGGTAGACATTTGTGATTTTTTAATTGGTATTCTATATTACTCAATTGGGATCTTTGGTGGTTCTTCTCTCACTTGTAGCGGTTCTTGGTTGGTGTTTCCCCATGTGAGGCAGTGTATGTACGCTCTAGCTTGGGGAGTTTGGAGTGCTTCTTTTCGAAGCAGGTTTGCTAGCCGAGAGGCAACGCTCATACCGGTGGACCTCAGAGAGTAGGTCAGTTTGGTTTTCAAGGTCATGCTGCTGCTCGAATTGGTTTCTTTGGTGGTGGTTCAGGTGGTAGGTGTGTTAAGTGTGGTGGTATTGAGTTTGCTGGACGCTCTCCATCTCGTGGTTGATACAGTATGGGAGGGGTCGCAGTTTAAAGTCTCTAAGGGACTATGGACCATGCTTTCCCTTTCGTGGTGCTCGTACTCCTCCAGCGAGACGGGAGTGGTATACTGTGGTGGTTCCAGCTTTGCTAAGTGTGATAGGATGGATTTTGCTAACTCCACTTTTGAGGAGATGCCTCGGCACCGGTTCGACTCTTTTGGTATTAATCCTAGTGTTGAGTCATTTGCTCGCTCTCATTTTGGTTTTGAGTTGCAGTTGGGAGGCTTGGAGAACATTTGGCCGAGATTGGGAGTGGTTCTCCAGCCTCACCCCGGTGGTGTCAAAGAGGAACATCACATTCGGGGATGGTGGACAAGGACGGGTGATTTCTGATGGAGTGGTCGAGGTAAGTAGTTCTGTGACCTGGAAGTGTGTGGCTTTGGTCAAGCCACTCGGGTTCTTTTTTGTTCTTTGCCCTATCTCATGTGTTTAGGGTGAGCTTTGTATGCTCTTTCGACCTAATGCATGAGTTTAGGGAGACCTTGTGAGTTTTGTGCTTTTTTGCTCTTTTGTTGGTGGTGTCGAGCCCTTTTGCCTCCCCTCGAGGAGCCGGTCGTTTGTGAGCTTTGTGTGTGTGGTTGTTTCCTGAGTTGGTGGTGAAGCTCTTTTGTAGCATATGTATAGCTTTCCTTTATGCATTGCTGCATTTTGCACGACATATGTAACATGATGTATAGCATCTTTGTAAATTAGGTTGCATGCATTTCGTATCATATGCATTGTTTAGGAAAAGCTTCTCCTATATACATTGTTCACCATAATATGATATATATGTCCTTGTGAGCTAGTTTGGTAAGCTATGGTTAGTTTGGCTTAGCTCTTGATGATCTTGATTTATATCCATGGTTGATGGCTATGTTTTTGAAAAATGTCACATGTATGCTCTCTTGTGAGTAAATGCCTTTATATCCTCATGACATGTCTTGGTGTCTCTGTTACACTTAATTCATGGTTGGATGGTTTATTTTGATCATTTGGGGTCAAAGATCCTTTTGCCATTGAATGTTTAGCCCACTAGCTTATCTTGTAAAGGAGCATAAGTTCCTTTTTGCCGCAAAGGCACTTCATGTACCATGTATAAATCTGAAATTGAAGTGCTTTATGCATGAAAAATATGCTCTCATGTCTTTTGTGCTTAATTTATGCTTTTGTGGGTGCTAAACCGTTGAATGATGTTTACCAGAAGTCTCATATCTAGAAGTAGACACATGGCTCGGTGGCTTTGACATGACATGAGTCCTAGAAATCCTCTCACCACTTGGGTTATATGGAGGCTAGCCGAAAGACGAAACTACCCCTATTACATAAACTAGGATACACACCCACTAAGGGCACTTTGGTAAATTGTCGCCATAACATCATCGGACGGATGCCCGACAACCGCACTTCACTTAGCCTTGACGCAAGCTTTGCGATCTCAACATGTGTCCTCCGCTTTGAAGCTTCCCGGCGCCCTGTGACCCCAAACTGGTCAGACCAGTTTCACAAACCGGTCAGATCGGTTTTGGCCTAACAGCCATGCTCGGTATTTGACCTCAGCTTTGTGGCTCAGCTGAGTAACCCAGTGATTTTCTGGTGAACCACTGCAAACCCTGCGAACTTGATGTAGCCTCCACCAATCACCACTCATGACTTGGCTCACGAAGTCCCGGCTTGACCTTTGTGTTGAGGCTCAACCGAGAAACCGTCCACGACTTCGTCTTGCTGTTCTTGCCACCATGCAGCCTGCACTTGACCCCACTAGCCACCGGGTCCCTCGAACCAAGGCTACTTGTCTTCTCCTGGAGGCTTCACCTGCAATAACCTTTCACGCTTGTTCTTCACCTGTACCAACACCAGTCAAGCCGCAACCTACATCTGCAATATTTAGCCAAGCGTCAGTCCACACAACGTTGTCAATCACTCATCACACCAGGAAGCGACCATCCACTAGTCCTCGAACCACACATGGCTCTCAACTGCTCTGTGCGACACCATGACTCCATGTTCAGAGACATGACAGCTAGGTTAATCAGCTCATCGTCCAACAACACAAGGCCTCCGCAACTCGTGGTCCCAGTCTTTGACATCGACACTGACTCGGGTTGCGGGTCAACCCGTATCTCCACCCTTGGCTCGGGCGCTGTAGCCGTTACTTGCTCGACAACTAGCTCAGTAACTATTACTTCGATAGTAGCCGTCACCATGGCTACTGCCTCGGGGATCACCTCTCCTTCGGCTTGCGGCCCTACAAGATCAAGTCAGCAACATATGAAGGACCGATTAGGCAACCAGAGGGGGGGAGCGAATGGGAGCCGATAAATATTCTTCTCCAAAGAGAGAACTCGGCCTATGTCCCAAATTCACAACCAAGGATTCCCACACGAGTTTGCCAAGGTCACGTAGTCACAATGGACCTAGCAACCCTAGGAACAAACCCAAAACGATCCCGAAGTGAAAGCGAAACTCAAAGAGCAAAGGACTTCGCAGCTCTGTGAGGCACCAGGCGGACAGTCCGCGGAGACCGGGCGAACGGTCCGCGTGGTAAGGGCGGACGGTCCGCGGGTCACGGACGGACGGTCCGAAAAAGGAAGCCGACCCTCTAGTAGTGCACCTCGAATAATGGACAGTCTGTGCCCTGTCCTCCGACGGTCCGCGAGCAACTGGTGCCGCGCGGACGGTCCGCGACGTCCTGGCGGACAGTCCGCCAAACTCCTCCCGGCCAAAAACAGCTGGCCAAACGGATCGAAACGAAGACGCTCAAGAACACGCGACGATCACGAAGAACCCCAGGCCAACTGGCTCCACGCGGACTATCCGCGCCTACCAGACAGACTGTCCGCCAGGTGCGAACAGACGCGGGAACAGCAGACCGAGAGCAAGAACGTGAGCTTGCTACCATCTATCCTTCCATGGATCTCCCAAACGGCTTAAGTTCTTGAGGAAAGATTTGGGGAAGATGTGAAGCATCCCTAGGGGAGGCTATGCCCCAAAACTTGTGTCCACAAACGAATTAAACCGTCAGGAATCGAATCAAGACCGAGCTCAACCAAAAACCTAGGGTCCAACCGAAATCCTTCAATCGGAGGCCGAATTCGAAGTTTGGGGGGTCATAATCAAGCACAAAGATGCACGAAGCAACTATCCATGATCCCCACCAACAAATTCGAACCCAAACACCTCAGAATCGAAGGAATAAGCCGCGCATGAAAAACCGACGAAAATAGCTCGAAAAAGACACGAAAATCCAACAAGCTACAAGCGGAGAATCGACACAACCATGAAAGCTTCCATTCACTCGGAGGTCAGATTCTTTACAAACAGAGGAAAAATCTAACCCTATGGAGCAAGGAAATGAGAAGTAGTCCGGATGGATGGTTTGCCTGGAAACCCTAGAACTAATATATATGAGTCCCCTCCGGGCCAGACAAATGACCACACTTCCGCTTGCACTTAAGTTGTGATACAAACCCCTCAAGGGAAAATAGGTCATGTAGCACTCCTCTTTATCGCAGGGTCACGTCGTTGCCGCGGATCGCGTCCTACCGACGCAAGCCCTGCGATCCCGCCACGCGTCCGCCGGCATCGAAGCTTCTCGGCACGCCCGGATCCTATCTCCACCCGCCGAGCATCTGATCTTGGTTTTGTTGCTCAACCAAGTAACCTGACGATTTCTGGTGAACCGCCACAAACCCCGCGTGCAGACTCTAGTTGTGAGCCTCTACCCTGCACCAGCTCCGATCGACGACTTCGTCTTGCTTTTCTTGCCACCATGCGGCCCACACTTGACCCCGTTGGCCACCAGGTCCCTCGAGTCAGGCCTACTTGTCTCTCCACTCCTCGGAGGCCCCACAAGGCATAGACCTTTCACACCCACTCTTCACCTGCACCAACGCAAATCAAGCCGCAACCTGCACCTGCAATACTCGGCCAAGAGTCAGTGCACACCACATTGTCAATCACTCATCACAGCTAGGAGCGACCATCCACCGTCCTCGGACGCTCCGGTCCTCAATCTCCCCCTTGATGAGTGCTTTGACAACACACACAAGTAACCAATTCAGAGAAAAGAGAAAAAGAAAAGAAACGAAAGAAAAACTCAAACAAGTGATCAAAATCCAAACAAAAGCCAAGAGAAGATCACTCGAGTGAGAAAGATCTCGATCCCCTAAGGCAAGGGCAACGGCTCGACACAACCGAGATAAAATGCTCCATAATTGCCAACTCCTCAAGGTGAGGAAAAAGGGCTCGACACCATCAGCAAAAGAGCACAACTAAAATTCAGGCGAAAAAGAGCTCGCAAATGCATGAATGCAAGCTCCCCCCTGAACAAATGCATTTCTCCCAATTTTCCTTCCCTTGATGCAAAACTCCCCCTGGAAGCATGAATTGGGTACTTTCCTCCCCCTTGTTGGTAATGCATGAATCAAGTCTACAAATGCAAGCATGTGCTTCTCAAATATACAAAGAGCACTACAACATGCTAAAATTGAGACATAGACTAGCAAGATAGCCACAATTTGAGCACAAGAATCGCTAACAAGATACAAAGGGACATATAAGCAAGTAACATAGCCATGATGAAAATGAAGCATTTTTCACAAAAATTTCCCTCTCATGAGCATAGGACCTAAACATGATCAAAAGGAGCACATACAACATATAACTCACAAACTTCATGCAAGGTCATACATTCTCATCACAAGGTCACCACAAACACCTACAAGCTATCTCATGTCATGTCAAAGCCACAGTGCCATGTGTTCACTTCTAGATATGAGACTTCTCATTGGTGAACATCATGCAACGGTTTAGCACCCAAGATAAGGAATTTAAAGTATTTATGACATGGAAGAAAATTTGTCAATCATAGGCATCTCACATAGCATTTTCATGATTTACAAATTAAACATGGTACATGAAGTGCCTTTGCGGCAAAAGAAGCTTAGTCTTCTCCACAAGGTAGCATGTAGGCTAAACATTCATGATGACAAATGGATCTTTGATCCCAAATGAAAAGAACATGGTTCCAAGCACAAATTAAGCAAGATATAGCCATCAACACCCAAAATGAACATGAGAGGCATTCTACTCACAACAGAGATTCATATAGCATTTTTACAAAAAGAAAGCCATCCACAAGCATATATATCCCAAAGCTACCAAGAGAATAGCTATACATCTCATGAGCATCACAAGCAAATCATAACCTCAGATTTAGCATATCATGGTGAACAAAGCATATGAGAGAAGCACATCTCTATGACATATGTTACAAATGCAGTCTATGATATAAAGATGCAAACATGATATGATACGAAAATGAAAATGCAACATGCATATGTACATCAACCCTCTCAACCAAAGCTCAAAAAGGAAAAACAACTCCAAGCTCTCCTCGCAAACGAGCAAATGTAGCTTGGTCCAAAGGCTTGGTTAGGATATCAGCAAGCTACTTTTCTGTAGGTACATGGATGAGGTCTATGTTTCCCTTCTCAACATTGTCTCTCAGAAAGTGGTACCTCACTTCTATCTGTTTGGTTCTGGAGTGAAGCACGAGATTTTTGGCAACACCAATGGCACTCGTGCTATCACACATGAGAGGTACATGGGAACACTCCTCACCAAAGTCACTCAGCGTGTATGTGATCCAAAGTAGCTGGGAGCAACAACTAGCGGTAGCAACATATTCAGCTTCTGTGGTAGATTTAGCTACACTAGACTGTTTGCGAGAAGACCAAGAAACAAGCGAGGAACCCAAAAACTGGCAAGTACCCGAAGTCAATTTCCGATCGACTCGACACCCCGCAAAATCGACATCCAAAAAAACCAAAAAGCGAAAGGGAAGAGGACGCCGAGTACCAAAGACTGAGTTTAGGAGTGTATCAAAGATACCTGAAGATCCGCTTGATGGCCTGCCGATGTGAAGTCCTCGGCGACGCCTGAAAACGAGTGGACAAACACACAAAAAACTGAATGTCTGGCCTCGTTGCCGTCAAGTACAAGAGGGAGCTGATCATGCTCCGGTACTCCTTCTGGTCCACAGGCTCTCCGTCCTCGTCCGCGTCGAGCGCTGTAGTCGTACTCATCGGTGTCGACAGGGTCTTTGAGTCGTCGTCCATTTTGAACTTCTTGAGGATGTCCTCCGTGTACTTGGCTTGATGCACAAAGGTTCCCTCATTCGCTTGCTTGATCTGAAGCCTGAGAAAGAACTGCAATTCTCCCATCATAGACCTCTCGAATTCTTTGCTCATATCCTCTGCAAACCTTGCAACCAAAGAGTGAGATGAGCCGCCAAAGACAATATCATCCACATATACCTGAACAATTAGGATATCATCACCCTGCCTAAGGAGAAAAAGGGCCTTATCAACCTTTCCCATCTCAAACCGCTTGCTGAACAAGAACCCCCTCAAACGGCCATACCAAGCATGAGGAGCTTGTTTCAGCCCATACAATGCCTTTCTCAGCCTACCCTGTGGGGAAACTCAACGCTCTCAAAGCCCAATGGTTGCTTTACATAAACTTCCTCCTCTAAAAACCCATTTAAGAAGGCACTCTTCACATCCATTTGGTACAATGTGAAACCCTTTAGCCACAGAAAAGGCTAGAAGGATCCTAATTGCCTCCAAACAGGCTATAAGAGCAAATGTCTCCTCATAGTCTATCCCCTCCTTCTGACTATACCCCTGAGCAACCAACCTCGACTTGTTCCTCACCACCTCACCATTTTCTCCCTCTTTGTTTTTCCACACCCATTTTGTCCCAATAGGTTTGTGATTTGGTGGTGGTTCCACTAACTCCCACACATGGTTTCTTTCAAAATTCTCTAACTCCTCATATATGGCATTCACCCAATTAGGATCAGATAGAGCGTAATGTCTTTCGGCTCAAAAGTAGCAACAAAAGCTAAATGAGCAAAGTGAGATGCATTTTTGGACCTAGACCATGTCGTACGCTCATTGATGTCACCGATGATTATTGAGGGTGGATGATCAACTTGAACGCACCTCGGTGCCTCTTGCCTGGAGACAACCTCCCCCTCAGCAGCTGCTTCCACTTGATCTTGCTGGACCGTAGGCGGTGTAGGGGATGGACCATCTTGCACCGTAGTCGTCGTAGTGGAAGTAGAGGGTACATGCGTGGCTGGAGCTTCACCATCGTCACCATCATCCTCTCCAGCATCATCCTCCTCGTCCTTAAAGATCTTCTTGCCAACTTCATCATCACCTGCATACTCAATGACAAACGAATTGCATGGTTGTGTCCATGACTAGGTTAGTATCAAGGTTGAGAACACGAAATGCTCGAGAATGACTAGCATAACCCAAGAAAATCCCATCGGAAGACCTCAACTCAAACTTATCAAGCCTACCCTTCTTGAGAATGAAGCACTAACAACCAAAAGCCCTGAAATAGCTCACTCTAGGTGCTCGCCCGTGCATAAGCTCATAGCACGTCTTGTTCAAGAAGGCCCTCAGAAAAATCCGGTTCCCAACATGGCAAGCGGTATTCACCGCTTCCGCCCAATATCTCCTCGGAGTCCTATGCTCATCAAGCATCGTCTCAGCCATCTCACAAAGGGAACAATTTTTCTTCTCAACCACACTATTCTGACACCATCAGTTGATCATAAGGTATGAGGGGTCTATTGGTTGTCTGGCAATTAAAGCCGAGTAAAGCCAATTCAACTCTGTATCGGTCACCTTCGTCTCCCTCATCCTCCCCATAATCCTCTTACACATCCATGGTGGAATACTTGGATAATGGGGTTCCGGATGGGATTCCTTTGTTGGTGGGCTTCCCCGGAGATTAAATTCCAAAATCCTTCCAACATGCCTTCCTGCTCGTCAACCTTCTCCAGAGCTCCCTTTTGGAAACCAAGTAGCTTGTTGACGGATAAAAAACGTATCCACCTACGATCCGCAAGCGTACGGACCTACACCTTTTTCACCACGGGATTCCCAAGGTTCTTGTCAATCCGCGGAGCAAGGGGATTACTAGCGTTTGATCTACCTCTACTCACTAACTACTCAAACCCTAACTATGATTAGGCTAGAAAACTACTACGCTACACTAGAGAGAACGATCAAGCCAACAAGACAAAAGACACTCGCCCATGGGTTTACGATACTTGAACATGCAACCGCTTTAAACATGAAAACCGATCTAATCTATCGGGGGTTGTGACCACGATTTCGCCCTTTCCCTCCCCCCGTACTGTCACTACGCGGAGGTATTCGTGACTAGACCTATAATGGACACGGCGTATTGAATGGATCCAAGGGACACTATTAGGAATTGACCCTTAGAGCACCAAATGTTTTTGCAACACCACGTATTTGGTTGCAATAGGTTGTTTTATAGCAACCAACTTTTTTATTGGTTGCGATATCTCGGATGTTATGGCAACCAAAACATGTGGGTTGCGTTTGTTGAAACGATCGTTGCAACAAGTTGGTGCTAATGCCACGGTGAAACCGGTGGTTGCCTTAAATGGTACCTATTGCCACAACTACTTTTGCATTGCAATAGTATCAATTTTATGTTGCGATAGATATGTGTTTGTTGCCACGAATTTTAATTTGGTTGCGATAATACATGCCTATGGACACGATGAAATTACGTTGTCTAGAGTGTAAAATTTGTTGCGATAGGCGATGTGGTCGTTGCATCGAAAAAATCATTCGTTGCATTTGATGTGTGTTTGTTGCCACGAATATATAGTTGGTTGCGATAATGCCGGCTTTCAACCATGATGAATTTACGTTGCCAAAAACTTAAACTTGGTTGCGATAGGTCATGTGACCTGTTGCATCCGGAAAACAAATCGTCGCATCAATTAGGTTTTATTGCCACGATAAATTTGGTGAATTCATTAGATTTTTTTTGTTGCGCTAAAAGATTTTATGATGATGTAATTAAACCCACCGCCCTTTTGAAGAAAGAAAAATAAGCAAGCCCAATTGGGTTGTATTGTTGTGGCCGGCTTGCTAACAAAATTAGGAAAAAATCATGCCTCTAACCCAGCCCACCGGCGCATGAGGAGAGGGAAAAAAGACCTGAGAAGAAAAAAAGGCCGACTCATGCCTGCGTATGCGCCCTGTGTAGGTCGGACCTCGGCCAGCCGGCAACAGCATGGTCGCAGAAAAAAGAATGATGTATGGAAAAAAAATAGAAAAATAAATAAATGAAAAAAATTTGTGGAGACACGAATTTGAACCGTGTACCACATGAACAAGTCGGAAAATTAAGCAAAAACTCCACACCCAAAGGGATTCGAACCAAGGATCTCACGCATCAACTGTGCAACCCTTTACCACTAGAGCACATGTTGGTTTGTGATTGTTTTGTGAAAAAGTTCCACATATCTCTTCGCTTCGAAATACAAAAATGCGGGTCGGCCACGGCCGCCATGCGAGCCCGGTCCGCCAGAACAATCGCCGTGAGCTGGCCCATGCCTGGCCACACAGGCTCGGTCCGCCAGCCCAGCAGCCGCACGATGGCCCATTGCAAATTGAAAATAATCCGTCACTGCAAAAAATTGAGGTGCACAGGGGACTCGAACCCGCTACCTGGAGGAACGGAGTTGGATTGCTTTACCACTGAGCTACATCTGAAGTTATGTGTCATTATAGAAGTTTATTTACATATCCTTTCCTTCATCGCCTCCAGGAAAGTTGAAAAAATAGCATGCAAGGATGGGATTCGAACCCACTACCTCACGCATCAAGAGCACATCTGCTACCACTGGGACACTTCATGAGTTGTGGTAAACTAAAGATAGTTTAGTTTATATACATATCGATTAAGCTTCGGGACCACGTGGTAGAACTAGAATGGTCAAGTTGCTTTGCCGCAACCACGTGGCGCACGCTGTTCTCGTTTTCCCCGTCATTTTTCTTTTTAATCTACAATTAAAATTTCAAATTGGTTTTTCTCGGTCATAGTAACTCCAAATTCATTGATTGTTTTTTCCGATTTTTTGTAAAAGCACAAGCACCAAGCAAGGAGGTCCTAGATTTCATCTCATCTAGCTCAACCCTAAGCACATCTAGGTCCTCGACCTTGGAGGCATACTTCTCCTTAAGCACAGTCAATTCACCAAGAAAAGTGGAACAATTAGTGCATTCAGGTTCATTGGTCACAACAGGAGCGAACTCAAAAGAATCTATTTGAGCCCTAGCATCATCAAGCAAAGATTCCAGCTCAGCCACCTTCTCCTTAGCCACTCCAAGCAAAGACCTATACTCCCCTCTTCTCCTTGTTGGCCTTTTTAAGCACATCATCATGGTTGTCAAGCAAGTCATTCAACCTAGCGTTCTCCTCTATCAAGAAGGATAAGTCATTGTTTACCTCTTCCTCAGAGTCGGAGCCCGAGTCATCCTTGTTGCTCTTCTTGCTTGTGGAGCTATGTGCCATCCAGCAAAAGCCTTGGGCGGCGAAGCACAAGCCGTTGATGTTCTTGCTCGACTACTTGCCCTTGTGCTGGTCCTCTTCTTCATCACTCGAGCTCGATGAAGAGTAGTAGGAGCTTGAGTCGATGTCGCTCGCACCGGCCACCATCGCTCGCTCCTTCTTCTTGTGACCACCACTCTTCCTTGGCCTCCGCTCGGACTTGTTCCTGCCCTTGTAGTCGTCCCTCGAGCGGTGCTTGTGGTTGGTCCTCGGACGGTGCTTGTGCTCGGGCTTGACCTCCTTGGCTTCCGGGCACTCGGCGATGAAGTGCCCGTGCTTCTCGCACTGGTAACACATGCCTGAGCTCCTCTAAGCGTTCTTCCGGTTCGTGTACATGCGCTCGAACCGCCTACTCAACAACGCGAGGTCCTCCTCGCCCATCACGTCGAACTCCTCATCTGGCATGGACACAAGGCAAGACAAAGAAAAATGTCTCGAAGACATGTTAGCATTAGTCCTTGAACTAGATACGAGAGCCAGACTATGGGGATCAGTCGGGTTCTCGATCTTTGCATGCACCCCACGGTCCACCTTGGATGACTTGAGCTTGGAAAATAGCTCGTCCACCGTGAGGCTCTCATACTTCTCCGACTCTAGGATGGCCTCGACCTTCCCACTCCACACGGTACGATCCAGAGAATGCAAGAGCTTGACAGCCCTGTCATGGTGATCATACGGGAGCATGACCACATTAGCCCTCATGTTGTTCACGACCACCGTGAAACGCTGAAACATGGCATCTATGGACTCACCGGGGAGATGAGTGAAATTCTCGTACTCTCTCCGGTAGGTCGCAAAGAGCCAAGCCTAAACCTGAGCGTTCCCAGCATGAGCATTTTTCAGCTGCTCCCAAATCCTACTAGCCAAATCCTCTGTTCGAACTGATAGAGGGGGAGTTCCTGATCGTTTGGTGAGTGGAGATAACTTTGATCTAGTGGGAGGCCACCCTCACGATCCGACTACGACGAGCGAGACTCGAAGCGCCAATGCAATTGCTGAACCAACTCCCGATGGTTATCGACCTTGCTGGCGTAAGATCAGCCTGATCACGCAGATCAATTCCTATGCACAATCGAAGAACGAATAAGAATCTGAGGCGAGCAATCTTAATATCACTCGAAGGTGGAGTTCTGAATCACAGAGGACAACACATATTTGTGCGTGTTCTTGTGTAGCTAAAGCTAGATGTAAAACAAAACTCGAGTTGTAAAAGATACAGGACTCTGACTAATAAAGGGGGCGCAACCCCTAGGGGAGGGGCGGCCAGCAAAGGGGGCGCCGCCCCTAGCGTCGTGGATGCGGGGGTGCAACCCTAGGTGCCCTCTTGAGCTAGTCCTAGACGCCCACGCACAAGGCCTCCTGCTGGGCCAACCTTAAGTCTTTCGGGCCTTCATTCTTCAGCATCATGACGAAGTTTAACTCTCTTGCACGGGCCTGAGTAATTGGCCCAAAAGGTGGTGCCGAAGATGGTGCTGCCGGTGCTGGAGTAGGAGAAGGTTCTGCTGGTGTAGATGTACTCGTGGTGTCCTCATCATCCTCCCCTTCTTGAACTGAAGTCGTCCTCGACGGCAACTCCTCATCCTCACCCAGATATGGCTTCAAATCTGCAACATTAAAACTAGTGGAAACACCAAACCCCGGAGGCAGGTCAAGGATATAAGCATTGTCATTAATCTTGGTTAGCACTTTAAAAGGACCAACAGCACGAGGCATTAGTTTAAAACGACGCAAAGTAGGAAAACGATCCTTTCGCAAATGCAACCAAACCATATCACCAGATTCAAAAGTAACATGTTTTTTACCTTTACTACCAGCAACCTGATATTTAGCATTAGCAGCAGCAATGTTTTGGTGAGTTTGTTCATGTAGGTTAACCATTTGTTCAACATGTGCAACAACATCTAAGTGTGGGGCGTTTTCAGTATCAAATGAAAACAAATCAATAGAAGCCCGAGGGATGTAACCATACACAATCTGAAAAGGACACATATTTGTAGAGGAATGTCTTGCATGATTATAAGCAAACTCAACATGGGGCAAGCAATCCTCCCAACATCTCAAATTCTGATCTAAAACAGCCCTAAGCATGGTTGATAAAGTTCTATTAACCACCTCAGTCTGCCCATCAGTCTGAGGGTGACAAGTTGTGCTAAACAGCAATTTAGTTCCCAATTTATTTCATAAAGATCTCCAAAAATGACTGAGAAACTTAGCATCACGATTAGAGACTATTGTATTTGGAATACCATGCAAACGAATAATCTCTCTAAAGAACAATTTAGCAATATTGCTAGCATCATCAGTCCTATGACAAGGTATGAAATGAGCCATTTTGGAGAATCGATCAACAACCACAAAAATGCTATCCCTCCCCTTCTTAGTTCGAGGCAATTCCAAAACAAAGTCCATAGAAATATCAATCCAAGGGGAAGTAGGAACAGGCAAAGGCATATACAAACCATGGTTGTTCAACCGTGACAGCTTTCTGACAAGTAGTGCAGCGTGCAACTAGGCGCTCAACATCAGCACGCATTCGGGGCCAAAAGAAATGGGCAGCCAACACCCCATGCGTCTTGTAGACGCCAAAGTGTCCCATGAGTCTGCCTCCATGCGCTTCCTGTAACAGCAAAAGACGAACCGAGCTAGCTAGAATACACAACTTGTTAGCGCGAAATAGGAACCCGTCCTGTATGTGAAATTTGCCCCATGGTTTGCCATGAAGACAATGGGCAAAAGCATCTTTAAAATTAGCATCGTTGACATATTGATCTTTCACAATTTGCAAACCAAAGATTTTAAAATCTAACTGTGACAACATGGTATAACGACGAGACAAAGCATCAGCAATAACATTATCCTTCCCGTTCTTGTGTTTAATAATGTAAGGAAAAGACTCAATGAATTCTACCCATTTAGCGTGACAACGGTTCAGATTTGTTTGGGTACGAATATGTTTCAATGCCTCATGATCAGAATGAATGATGAACCCGCGATGCCAAAGATAGTGCGGCCAAGTATGCAAAGTGTGCACTAAAGCGTAAAGCTCCTTATCATAAGTAGAATAGTTCAGGCTAGCACTGCTTAATTTCTCACTAAAATAAGCAACTGGTTTTCCTTCTTGTAACAAAACAGCACCTAGTCCAATACCGCTAGCATCGCATTTAAGCTCAAACACTTTATTAAAATCAGGTAATTGCAAAAGGGGAGCATGAGTTAACCTATCTTTCAAAGTACGGAATGCTACCTCCTGCGAATCACTCCAAGCGAATGGCACATCTCTCTTGGTAAGCTCATGTAAAGGCGCTGCAATGGAGCTAAAATCACGAACAAACCTGCAGTAGAAACCTGCAAGTCCAAGAAAGCTCCGAATCTGTGTAACCATCGTCGGTGTAGGCCACTCCTGAATGGTAGCAATTTTGCTGCTATCGACCTCAATGCCCTGTGGAGTAACAACATAACCAAGAAACGAGACACGTTGTGTCAAAAGATGCATTTATCCATGTTAACAAAATAAGTGGGCAGTACGCAATGCATAAAAAACGGCACTCAAATGTTTCAAATGGTCTTCCATAGATTTGTTATAAATCAAGATATAATCAAAATAGACAACAACAAACAATCCTATGAAGGGCCTCAGAACTTCATTCATCAAGCGCATAAAAGTGTTGGGAGCATTAGTCAAACCAAACGGCATAACCAGCCATTCATATAAGCCAAATTTTGTTTTAATAGTCGTTTTCCATTCATCCCCCAATTTCATTCTAATTTGGTGGTACCCACTACGCAAATCAATCTTAGTAAAAAGAATGGCACCACTAAGCTCATCTAGCATATCATCAAGGCGTGGTATAGGGTATCGATAACGAATGGTGATGTTATTAATAGCACGACAGTCGACACACATACACCATGAACCATCTTTCTTAGGAACAAGTAACACAGGAACCGAGCAAGGGCTAAGAGACTCACGAATGTAACCCTTATCAAGCAACGCTTGCACCTGGCGCTGAATCTTTTTTGTCTCATCCGGATTTGTACGGTACAGGGCACGATTTGGAAGCTGGGTGCCGGGAATGAGGTCGATCTGGTGCTCAATGCCACGAAGCGGTGGAAGGCCCGGTGGCAAGTCTTTGGGAAAGACATCAGCATACTCCTGCAAAAGGTCAGCAACCGCAGGCGGAATATCCAAAGATGGTGCATCATCAAGGGAAACAAGCACTCTAGAGAATACAAGTGCATAGCATGGCAAATGAGAATCTCGAATATCATCAAAATCAGCACGTGTAGCAAGTAAAATGGGAGCATTCAACTTAATTTCAGATTTATCCGAAGTGGATGGTAATGGTTCCTGTTCTTTAGCAGTTTTAGCAGCTCTAGCAAGATCATCTTTAACAATTTGTTCAGGTGTCATAGGATGTATAATCATTTTATGTCCCTTAGACATGAGAGAATAATGATTCGAACGACCATGATGCAAGCTATCAGTATCATATTGCCAAGGTCTACCAAGTAACAAAGAGCATGCTTCCATAGGAACAACATCACAATCAACATAATCAGAGTATGCACCTATAGAAAAAGGGACGCGCACCGATCGTGATACTCTAATTTTACCACCATCATTGAGCCATTGAATGTGATATGTGTTGGAAAGCTTACGAGTGGGTAAAGACAACTTCTCGACCAGCGTAGTACTCGCCAAATTGTTGCGCCGCCGCCGTCGATGATGATGCGAATCGACCGCTCCCGCACAACACCCTTCGTATGGAACATATTGTGTCGCTGATTCTTCTCGGCTGGGGCGACCTGTGTACTAAGAACACGCTGGACAACAAGACTCTCATACCTATCGGCGCCCCCCGGATTGACATGTATGTCCGTCATAGATGCATTGTCAGTGGCAAGCAAAGTATGTTCAAGTTCTTCTGAATCACTAGCTGAAGAGTACTCACCATTGTCACGAATGAGTCATGTGCACTTGTTAGGACAGTCCCGAGCCACGTGGCCACGTCCGCTGCAACGAAAACATGTGATATCCCGTGTACGACCTGTGGTGGGTGCTGCGCCTGTGGCTGGGGCGACTCCTGCCAGCGTAGCTGTCTTCTCATGCGGTGTAAGTGTGGATAGCGCAGGGAGAGCAGGTGCTGAATTGGACGACGAGTTTCTACCTGCAAAAGTGTTAGAATATGTCCTCGAGCGGCATCCCTGCACTTCTCGTTCAGCTTTGCAAGCAAACTCAAATAATTGGGTCATGTCAGCATATTCTTTATAATCAAGGATGTCCTGAATTTCGCGGTTCAAACCACCATGAAAGCGTGCCATTGAAGCGTCGGGTTCCTCCAATATACCACAACGAATCATACCTTGTAGTAGTCCTCGTAGTAGTCCTCAACAGACTGAGAACCTTGCTGAAATCGCTGCATTTTGTTAAGCAAATCACGAGCATAATATGACGGCACAAAGTGATGTCGCATAGCAGTTTTTAATTGCTCCCAAGTGGTCAGAACAGCAGTAGGATTTTTATTCTTATACTCACACCACCAAATTAAAGCAAAATCAGTAAATTCACTAATGACAGCCTTAACTTGAGAGGTAGCAGTAATATCATGACATGAAAATTTTTGTTCAACCTCTAATTCCCAATCAAGATATGCAGCAGGATCATAGTTGCCATTAAATGGTGGAATTTTAAATTTGATTTTAGAGAAGGAATCATTACCAGCGGGGCGGCGTGGTAGACGGCGGGCTTTGCCTCGGCGATAAGCATCTCCTCATCATCACCCGCACATCCTTGGGCCACCAAATCAGTGACCACCGTGTTCAATGCATCGAGTCGTGACACGATGGCGTCAAGTGTCGTCTTGGTGACTATCTGCGCGAGATCAAGCTGGTCGAACCGCAGGTTGGTCGTAGTAACTGTGGAATCCACCCGCTCGTGGATCATCTTGATGTCTGTGACAAGGCCATCAATCTCAGCCCGCATGTCCTGCAGCTGTTTCTTGTCGTCGTCTCCTGCCATGGTTAGCGCAAACACAAAACTAAAATAGACACCAACACAGGGGTGGAACAGCTCACAAAGGCGCTGAAACTAATGTTGTTATCAAATTCTTGTCTGTTCTTACCACGCACACAGGGGCGACTTGCAACCAACCTGTGGAACTTGCGAAAGATTGGAGGAGCGATTGCCTGGAAAAACAAAATCTGCTCGACGTAGGAATATGTGGAGTTCTAGGTAGGCTGCACTCAAGTCAAGGATTAGCACACTCAAACAATAATGCAATGTTGAATGATAGTGCAGAACACGAAACAAACGCTGCTGGCAACAAGTGAAATCGAAAGGACAGCAAGTAAGGTGGAGAGGGTGCAGCAAAAGGCTGTTTTTTTCTTCTGTTTTTTGCAGAAGTCCTCAAAACTGGTAATATGAACACCAAGGATCTCCTACAGCAAAATACCACACACACTTTTTCCGAAAGGACAGGGGTATTCCGGTAATGAAAAGATTTCATCTCATCTAGCTCAACCCTAAGCACATCTAGTTCCTCGACCTTGGAGGCATACTTCTCCTTAAGCACAGTCAATTCACCAAGAAAAGTGGAACAATCAGTGCATTCAGGTTCATTGGTCACAACAGGAGCAGACTTAAGAGAATCTATTTGAGCCCTAGCATCATCAAGAAAAGATTCTAGCTCAGTCACCTTCTCCTTAGCCACTCCAAGCAAAGACCTATACTCCCTCTTCGCCTTGTTGGTCTTTTTAAGCACATCATCACAGTTGTCAAGCAAGTCATTCAACCTAGCGTTCTCCGCTATGAAGAAGGATGAGTCATTGTTTACCTCTTCCTCGGAGTCGGAGCCCGAGTCATCCGTGTTGCTCTTCTTGCTTGCGGAGCTATGTGCCATCCTGCAAAAGCCTAGGGCGGCGAAGCACAGGCCGTTGATGTTCTTGCTCGACCGCTGGCCCTTGTGCTGGTCCTCTTCTTCATCACTCGAGCTCAATGAAGAGTAGCAGGAGCTTGAGTCGAGGTCACTCGCACTGGCCACCATCGCTCGCTCCTTTTTCTTGTGACCACCACTCTTCCTTGGCCTCCGCTCGGACTTGTTCTTGCCCTTGTAGTTGTCCCTCAAGCGGTGCTTGTGGTTGGTCCTTGGACGGTGCTTGTGCTCGGGCTTGACCTCCATGGCTTCTGGGCACTCGGCGATGAAGTGCCCATGCTTCCCGCAATGGTAGCACATGCCCGAGCTCCACTAAGCGTTGTTCCGATTTGTGTACATGCGCTCGAACCGCCTACTCAACAACGTGAGGTCGTCCTCGCCCAGCACGTCGAACTCCTCATTTGGCATGGACACAAGGCAAGACAAAGAAAAATGTCTCGAAGACATGTTAGCATTAGTCCTTGAACCAGATACGAGAGCTAGACTATGGGGATCAGTCGGGTTCTCGATCTTTGCACGCACCCCACGGTCCACCTTGGATGACTTGAGCTTGGAAAATAGCTCGTCCACCATGAGGGTCTCATACTTCTCTGACTCTAGGATGGCCTTGATCTTCCCACTCCACACGATACGATCCAGAGAATGGAAGAGCTTGATAGCCCTGTCATGGTCATCATATAGGAGCACGACCACATTAGCCCTCATGTTGTTCACGATCACCGTGAAACGCTAAAACATGGCATCTATGGACTCACCGGGGAGATGAGTGAAATTCTCGTACTCTCTCCGGTAGGTCGCAAAGAGCCGAGCCTAAACCTGAGCGTTCCCGGCATGAGCATTTTTCAACTACTCCCAAATCCTACTCGCCAAATCCTCTGTTCGAACTAATAGAGGGGGAGTGCCCGATCTTTCGGTGAGTGGAGATAACTTCGATCTGGTGGGAGGCGACCCTCATGATCCGACTACGACGAGCGAGACTCGAAGCGCCAATGCAATCACTGAACCAACTCCGGATGGTTACCGACCTTGCTGGCGCAAGATCAGCCTGATCACGAAGATCAATTCCTATGCGCAATCGAAGAACGAACAAGAATCTGAGGCGAGCAATCTTAATATCACTCGAAGGTGGAGTTCTGAATCACAAAGAACAACACGTATTTGTGTGTGTTCTAGTGTAGCTAAAGCTAGATGTAAAACAAAACTCGAGTTGTAAAAGATACAGGACTCTGACTAATAAAGGGGGCGCAACCCCTAGGGGAGGGGCGGCCAGCAAAGGGGGACGTCGCCCCTAGCGTCGTGGATGCGGGGGTGCAACCCTAGGCGCCCTCTTAGGCCAGTCCTATACGCCCACGCACAAGGCCTCCTGCTGGGCCAACCTTCAGTCTTTCGGGCCTTCATTTTTTAGCATCATGACGAAGTTAAACTCTCTTGCACGGTCCTGAGTAATTGGCCCAGAAGGTGGTGCCGAAGGCCGTGCTGCCGGTGCTGGAGTAGGAGAAGGTGCTGCTGGTGTAGATGTACTCGTGGTGTCCTCATCACGAACCCGTTCAAATTCAGATTCACACAAAGAACGGTATAGGTAGTCATCCGCCTTATTGTTGGTGTCGAACATGTCCCTCGATCCTGGAGCAAGGAAGTTCATCGGATGAACATAATCTATGTTCACCGTGACATCCCACAGGATCTGAACCTTGCCGCGGAGGAAAGCAGCCATCCGCCTTTGCCACATATGGCAGTTCTTACCATCAAAGTGTGGAGGACTCGAACCCTGTTCCTGGTACGCCATCTTTGGATCTTAGACTAGTTGGAATCACGAAGATCCGTAACCGGCTCTGATACCAATTGAAGGACCGATTAGGCGACCAGAGGGGGGAGTGAATGAGAGCCGATAAAAATTCTTCTCTAAAGAGAGAACTCGGCCTATGTCCCAAATTCACAACCAAGGATTCCCACACGAGTTTGCCAAGGTCACGTAGTCACAATGGACCTACCAACCCTAGGAACAAACCCAAAACGATCCCGAAGTGAAAGCGAAACTCAAAGAGCAAAGGACTTCGTAGCTCTGCGAGGCACCAGGCGGACAGTCCGCAGTGACCGGACGGACGGTTCGTGTGGTACGGGCGAACGGTCCACGGGTCACGAATGGACGGTCCGAAAAAGGAAGCCGACCCTCTAGTAGCACACCTCGAATAATGGACGGTCTGTGCCCTGTCCTCAGACGGTCCGCGAGCAACCGCGACGTCCAGGCGGACAATCCGCCAAACTACAACTGGCCAGAAACACCTGGCCAAACGGATCGAAACGAAGACGCTCAAGAACACGTGATGAACACGAAGCACCCCAAGCCAACTGGCTCCACGCGGACTATCCGTGCCTACCAGGCGGACTGTCCGCCAGGTGCAAACAGACGCGGGAACAGCAGGCCGAGAGCAAGAACGCGAGCTCCCTACCACTTATCCTTCCATGGATCTCCCAAACGGCTTAAGCTCTTAAGGAAAGATTTGGGGAAGATGTGAAGCGTCCCTAGGGGAGGCTATGCCCCAAAACTTGGGTCCTCAAACGAACTAAATCGCGGGGAATCGAATCGAGACCGAGCTCAACCAAAAACCTAGGGTCCAACCGAAATCCTTCAATCGGAGGCCGAATTTGAAGTTTGGGGGGTCAAGATCAATCACAAAGATGCACAAAGCAACTATCCATGATCCCCACCAACAAATTTGAACCCAAACACCTCAAAATCAAAGGAACAAGCCGCGCACAAAAAACCAATGAAAATAGCTCGAAAAAGACACGAAAATCCAACGAGCTACAAGCGGAGAATCGACGCAACCATGAAAGCTTCCATTCACTCGGAGGTCAGATTCTTTACAAACGGAGGAAAAATGTAACCCTATGGAGCAAGGAAATGAGAAGCAGTCCGGATGGATGGTTTGCCTGGGAACCCTAGAGCTAATATATATGAGTCCCCTCCGGGCCAGGCAAATGACCACACTACCCCTAGCACTTAAGTTGTGATACAAACCCCTCAAGGGCAAATAGGTCATGTAGCACTCCTCTTCATCGCACGGTCATGCCGTTGCCGCAGACCGCATCCTCCCGACGCAAGCCCTGCAATCCTGCGACGCGTCCGCCGGCATCGAAGCTTCTAGGCGCACTCGGATCCCGTGTCCGCCTGTCGAGCCTCTGATCTTGGTTTTGTGGTTCAACGAAGTAACCGACGGTTTTCTGGTGAACCGCCGCAAACCCCGCGTGAAGACTCCAGTTGTGAGCCACTACCCTGCACCGGCTCCAACCGACGACTTCGTCTTGCTTTTTTTGCCACCATGCGGCCCGCACTTGACCCCGCTGGCCACCGGGTCCCTCGAGTCAGGCCTACTTGTCTCTCCACTCCTTGGAGGCCCCGCAAGGCATAGACCTTTCACGCCCTCTCTTCACCTGCACCAACGCAAATCAAGCCGCAACCTGCACCTGTAATACTCGGCCAAGAGTCAGTCCACACCACGTTGTCAATCACTCATCCTAGTCAGGAGCGACCATCCACCAGTCGTTGGACGCTCTGGTCCTCAGTCCCAGTCTTTGACAATTGGCTCGGGTTGCGGGTCAACCCGTATCTCCACCCTTGGCTCAGGGGCTGTAGCCGTTGCCTACTTGACAATTGGCTCAGTAGCTACTACTTCGACAGTGGCCGTCCCCATGGCTACTGCCTCGGGATCACCTCTTCTTCGGCTTGCAGCCCTGTCAAGATCAAGTCAGCAACATATGGTGGTAACAGTTACTCTACACGGCAAGTACTCACGATCATGGGATACGTACCTTCTACAAAAGTGTCCGCTTCAAGTCTTGGCTCATTTACAACTTTGGCTTGTGGCAAAGGCGTGGGATCTCACGCCTCTGTCGAGCGGTCCAAACCATCGGTAGGCGCACTAGTCTCCGCCTCGTACCAGACAAGTCAGTGGATTCTTTGCATCAAGAAGTACCGGATCAGTAACATGCACGTCGCGGTGAATGACTACTCGATGTCTCCGTCTACTTACAGCGTTGATCGCACTACAGTGATAGTTGGGGCACCCAGCAGGCTGGCAATATCTACAATGTCAGGCTCGCGGGCAGTTGTTGCCTCAACTGGAGGCTCTTGTTCCCTCTCCTTTGGCTGCTCAACGAGCGTGGCCGCAGCAGGATGAGGGCCTTGGCCTTCTTTCGTCGATGGCTGTGGATGGACTTCCACCGTCACGGCTTGTTCCTGTGCATCGTTAGGCACAACATCATCAACAGCTGGAGGCGGGCTGGTAGTTCTCCCAGTCGTCGCCCCCACTTTATCCCAGACCTCTTCCTCATCCCGAGTAGCAGGACCCGGAGAAGGGATGTCCTGCAACAAAGAAATTCAAGTCGTCAGTAAGAGACTACTCGATAGCTACTAGACTACTCTAGTCGCGGTACCCACATCTTGTCTGGTGGCCTCCGACACCTTCAACTTCTTAACAGCGCGTTTGCGCACCACATTGCGAGGCCTCCTCAGCGAGAGTGATAAGTCCACCTCAAAGCTGGATGGCTACTCGACTACCGGCACATGTGGCATCCCAACTCGGCTAAATCTAGAGCGGAGTTGGAAGCACTGCTACAACGTCTCTTCATCTTTATCATTGGATGTGTCTTCGATGACGACGACATTGAAGGACCGATACGGCGAACCAGAGAGGGGGGAGTGAATGGGAGCCGATAAAAATTCTTCTCGAAGGAGATGAAAACTCCAACAAGATGAACATGGCTTCCAACACACGTCTTGGACTCACTACCCAAGTTGGTCAAGCCCACGAAGCCACTGGAGTGCCACTGGACCTAGGAACCAACACACAACCTTCCAACCCGAGAACGCAGCGGAACACCAAACCTCGAGTACACTGACCAACACCCGTCAGACCAGTGAGCACCACCGGTCAGACCGGTCCCTGCTGGTGAGAGTTGGCAACTTTCACTAAGTGGCTTCACACCGGTCAGGCCGGTGCAACACACCGGTTAGACCGGTCTAAGCCTGAAAGCCCCCAAATCACCAAGCAGGCCTATCGACCTCCAAACTGACCCAAACTCGAAACAGCTGCAGCACAGGACAACAGCGAACACACCCAGACGTTCACCCGAGCAAAAACCCACCAAGGGATGCACCGGTCAGACTGGTCAAGAGCACCGGTCAGACCGGTGTAGCCTGGGCAGCTCGGGATGAACAGCACCCGCGGGTCAACTCCCCCAAATCCAAATCTTGATCTCCCGAATCGCTCCACGGACTTGAACAAGACTTTGGGGATAATAGGAACACATCATGAGGAGTCCATAGCCAAGTTTAATCCCACCAAAACTTGTCCAAAAAGGAGGAATCGAAGAAATCCCGCGAAGAACACCTCTAACCCTAGAACTTGGAAAACTCCAAAATCGAGCCCCTTTACTCACGGATTTGGGAGGGGAATCACAGCCCAAAGAACCACAAAGGGTTCCCACAAATTTCCCCCATCAAATCCCCAAGAGAAAGGTCCCAAAAACAACCCAGGAAAAACACCAAGAAAGGGCTCCGAAAATCACCACCAAGAACAACCGGAACAACACAACAAGGTCTTGAGGAACCACGCCGAATCATCTATACATGCAACAAAGGTTCATACAAGGTCTAGCTTGCCGCCCGATCATCCAACCCTCTCACAAGATCTCACCATGAAGCTCTCAAGCTAGTCCTATGGAAATCCTAAGAAAATAGGAAAGCAAATGAACTAGGGTTCCAAGAGGTTGGCTGCCATCCTCTCACCTCATGGGTTATATGGAGGCAACCGAAAGTCTAAAATACCCTTTCCTAATAACTAGGGATACAAGCTTGTGACAACCCGCCCAGGAAAATACCGTACTATCGCCTAAGACCGGTCCACTTTGGCCATTAAGCAATAGTAAAGTATCATCCTGTCGTTAGTTGCCGGGTTAACGCCCAGTAAATCACTTGGAATTCAAACAGAGGATCGACATATGCATTAAAACTCACGCGAAGGCGAGTCCAGAGTACAACACGAGTTAACATAATTTATTACAAACCATTGTTCATGACATGGAGTAAAGGTTCAGAGTTTGAAAACAGCGGAAATAAAATAAACTAGCGCAACGGTAAACATCACAGGAGGCCATCCGTGATGTCATCACTTGTCGTCACCCTTCCGGTCAACAACACCTACAACCACAGTTTTAAAGCAGGGCTGAGTATACTAATACTCAGCAAAACTTAACCATCGGGTGATAACTACATCACCAAACTCTAGACATGAAAGGCTTTTGGCCGGTGGAGTTTCTTTTGCTGAAAAGCTACTAAGGGTAGATCCTTACTTTCAATATTTTAGCACAAGTTCTAGTTGATTATCATTTCTAAGTGTGCCATCTAATTCAATCAAGATTTGGACAAGCCATTAATTCATCCAACGATATTCCTCGAGTTCCATCATTATGGGATATCATGGCCAGTTGATTAAGCAGTCTCGGATAACGGTGAGAGGCCGACAATCGATTGATTTAAACCTTGCAAGGTAAACCCAAACACACGGTAGGCTGCCCCCTGGAGGACAACTTTCCAGGCCGTTTCCGTCGATCTTCAACTCGGGAGCGGAACCTACATTCCTTGGTACAAGGCTTACTGGATCACTCCCACACGAACGTCCAGACTCACGCAGGTACCACACTGTTGCAAGCAGGGGGACACAAGTGCCCCAGGTTTAGTAAGGAAAGGTTCCCTTACCGCGTCAATCGGGTACTATGCTTACCGGTCCCATTCCCGGCATATGTTTAGTACGTTCAAAAGCTTAGCCCACGAAAGCCACTGGACCGGAGCCCAAATCCCATGCTCTTACCACATGAGCAATCCATTTATAAACATCTTATGATTCCAACATAAGAACCTATTCTCGCGAGTGACGAACATCACTCGACTTCTACTGGGTCCTATAGCATAGCAGCTATCGACCTAGTATACTAGTAAAAGAACATAGGTAGATAGGGATCATGCATCTAGGGTTTCATTCAACTCCTGATACGTAAATGCACAATCGTAGCATCAATAATTGCATAAATTTTAGAAACAGGGTTAATGATCCGGGGCTTGCCTTCGATGGCAAGGTTGGCCTTGGGCCCTTCTGGACTTGGGTCCAGGTCTTGCTCTACAACGACGTGGTGCACGTCTCCGTCAGCTCCTCCATCTCCTCCTTCCGGCACACGCGTACAGCTACCGTTCGGGAGACCTACACGAGGATGCAAATGCAAGATTTATTTGACGATTTTAATTTAATTAATCATAAACAATAAATGACAACCTTAGGGTGCATTAGTTGGACACATTCACCTAGATAAGAAATACATTTAGCATACTCTTCCAAAAAGGAACAATTTGCAATTCTTTATTCGATATTCTTTTTGATAGTGACTGTGTACATATATATATAAATTATTTAATTCAACTTCCCAAACAGTAGTGGGTGGGTATATTTAACCTTTTAAAATGATTTGCAACCACACCCAAGATTGGTAGGGATGGTTTGGTGATTTTTCCCATTTAATGACTATTAAGCCCTTAATGACTTACATAGCTTTTATTCGTGGAATTAATTAGTAAAATTCTTTGGAAGGGTGTGTTACACACTAAACACCTATAACAAGCCACTGAACACATATGCATGCTTTGGACAACTAGAAATTAATTATTTTTGAAAATAACAAAAGCTAGCTAGATGGACAAGGTAAATGCACACAAAAATAAATATTCCTCAAAATGATCCAACTTTCTCTCACATGTTATATAGTCCAAAACTATCCCAGTGGTGCCGCACATACACCTATAACTATTATGTAACTTGAGTTGTGTATTTTCAAAGAAAATCAAGCATAAATCAAGAATAACTATTTCTGGTAATTATAAAATTGTGATTAATTCACTAGAGGTGTGTTTTGGCACAATAAGACAGCGTGCAAAAGTTAGTTGCAAAAACCTAATTATTTTCAGCTAGAAAAATCATTTATGCAGATCTAGCAGAAATAGAAAAACATTTTTATAAACAGATTTACATCATAACTTTGTGCAATTTGTGGCATAGGAGCTATTCATGACCTAACACACAAAATATCCAAAAATTAGCTACAGAGGATTTATATATTTTGAGATATTGCAGATCTAGGTTTTTCACATTTGTATTTTTCATGCAAAAACTAGCAGCAACTAGCTCAGTCAAGAATAACAAAAGTTGTAGGCTATTTCACCACGAATCCAACAAAATTGGTTTTGAATTTTTCTGATTTTTCTATGATTTTATACGCAATTTACAAGAAACAGCCAAAGCACTTTTACTATTTGAGTTACCCTTTCGCAGTGAGGCCCTCGGAAAGAACTTCTGTTTCGCAATGTGGTCCCTGGGCGGGCCGGTCGGCGCGGCTCGTCGAAATTGAGCCACTCTGGTGGCACCCTTGGCCGGGGAATGGGTGAAGGAGGTTGAGGGGCTCACCACAGACCGGTTTGTGGCCGCATATGGGTGGAAAATCGCCTGTGCAAGGCCGGCCGGCGGCGCCCAGGAAGCTCTGCCGTGGTGCGGCTCGGTCCGGTGGGGCTCCAGCCTGGGAGACGGGTGCGGTGGTGCTGGGGAGGTTGGGGAGGTGTGAGGGACTGCTAGGGGGCACTGGACCGCGGCCAAAAGCACTAGAGAAGGGGGTGGTGCTCGGGAATGGGTAGGACGGCAAGACGACGACATGCAGCGGCGTGCACGAGCCGGCCGCCCTGCGGCCTTTAAAGGTAGGCGCGGCTGGTGCTGCGGTGTGGGCCGGCTGCCTCGGAGTATGCGGGGACCTTGGCGGCGCGCCTGGCAGGAGGACGGCGGCGGACCGCCGGCACACGGCGCGGTACGACGCAAGAAAGACGACTCGCGTTCCAAGGACGGCAGGCGCGAAGGGGACCGCGGCCCGACCTCGAGGCGGTGGCGGACGAGCCGCACGCACGCCGAGGCGGGCGCGACCGCCGGAGGACGGCGCGCGGCGCGGACCTCGCCGGCAGGGTGCCCGGCGCGCCGGCGGCGCTCTGGAGCGCGGACGCGCTGGTTTTCAGCCGGTCAACGCGACTTTGACTGCGTTTTTCTCCAAAAAGTTGAATAGAAGTGCATAAAGTGGTCCACAGGAAAGTTGTAGATCTCACTACCCTCTACAAGTTTTACAAAGGCAGTATAGTGTTTTCTCGACGGTCTGAGCAAGAACGCGAAGCAAAGTCGGGGTTCTGCAGAGTGCTGATGAACAGTGAAAACTGCAGTTGACCAAGTTTTTCGCCTTTTTCCGCTCAAAACTCGAAATGCCATCCAACATGAAAGTTGTGTTCCATGAAAAACTGGACAACATTTATTTTGGTAGAATTTGAAGTGTTTAGGTGAAATTTGGAGAACGCGGCAAAAGTTTCAGACGACATTCGCCGACGTCACGGTTAAGCGGGGTTTGACCGTGCCTTTGACCACGGGTTGACCACGGGTGTGTGTAGGCTTGGTCAAGGGGTTCAATAGGGTTCAATGGCGAGGTTTTCGGGGTGATGACCCAGGTTGACCTAGGTTTGACCATTGTCGGCAGGTTTGACTCGGCTGATCCGGTCATTAGCACTAATGACGCTAATTAAAAACCTGGGGCATCACAAAGCCCCTCAAGGGAGGTTTTGGAAATCTTCAATCTTTCTCCATCGGATGGATGCCCGGCGACCGCAACCTGCTTAGCCTCGACGCAAGCCTTGCGATCCCGACGCGTGTCCTCCGCTTCGAAGATTCCGAATGCGTCGTCGCACACCGGTCAGACCGGTGCTCACCACCGGTCAGACCAGTACCCACCGTTCAGACCGGTCTGGCACTGCTGCAGCACCGTCTTCTGTTCTTCGGTCTTGGCTTTGTGGATCAACCAAGGAACCCAGTGGTTTTCTGGTGAACCACCGGAAACCCCGCGAACTCGGTGTAGCCTCCGCCAATCGCTACTCATGATTCGGCTCCCACGTAGTCCCGGCTCAACCTTGGTTTTGAGGCTCAACCAAGAAACCGTCCACGACTTTATCTTGTTGTTCATGCCACCATGCGGCCCGCATTTGACCCCGCTGGCCACCGGGTCCCTCGAACGAAGCCTACTTTTCTTCTCCACACCTAGAGGCCTCACCGGCGACGACCTTTCGCGCTTGTTTTTCACGTACACCAACACCAGTCAAGCCGCAACCTGCACCTGCAATACTTAGCCAAGAATCAGTCCACACAACGTTGTCAATCACTCATCACACAAGGAAGCGACCATCCACCGGTCCACGAACCACACATGGTCCTCAGACATCATCATCCTTGCCGACTACTCGGCGTTCTTTCGCTTTCGGCTCCGCCTTCCCCTGAGGCTACTTCTCAAGCTGTAGGGGGATGGCGGGATGGAGATGTACTTCTTGAGATCCTCCTACAAGACCAAGCAAGCATCAGTACGGCTACACATGCTACTAGTACTCGGGGGCTCTGGCCACGACTACTAACCTCATTTGGCGGGTATGCTACAGATTACTTCTCCACAGGACACAGTGTGAATGGGGGCATATCTTTGACGATTCTCCCCAACCTCTCAATGATGACATCATCATCAATTTTCTCACCAGGCATTCGTGAGGAATGTTCAGCGCCAATGTACTCGTAGCCGAGATGGTCTTGTGCCATCAGCGGTTGCACTCTCCTCTTCAGAAAACTTAAGGCCACATGTTCGACCCTCAGTCTGACCTTCCTCAAGGCCTTAATCTTCTCCAACAGCACAGGCAGTTGGAGGCCTTCCTGCATGGTGGGCTCTGAGTTCCACCAAGGTGCATGATTCGACTAGCACCCGCTCGGTTTCGGTAGCTCTGGGTGGTGGTTGCTGATGTAGAACCATTTCAATTTCCAATCTTGATTGGTGTCTATCAGCTTGTACGACATGTACTGCCTGGCAGCATCTTCACGCATCTGTACCCTGGCACCTCCAACTACTCGGGGGTCACCTGCACTCGGCTGGGGCTTCAACCAAAAGAATTTGCGAAACAAGATCCAGTGGGGCTTGATCCCCACAAACGCCTCACAAAAATGGACGAAGATGGAGATGTGGAAGATACCATTGGGGTTGAGGTTGAGGTACTTGATCCCATAGTACTGGAGCATCTCCTTGAAGAAGTCGCTCGCGGGGAGGGTGAGTCCTCGCTCCACGAACCGCGCGAACATCAGGATCTCCAGCGGCGGTGCACCACAGGTCCATCTCTTTTTCGCAGAGGAAACCATTGTTGACGAGGGCAAGGAGGTCCTCGGTCTTCAATTTTGCCTTTTCCCACTCTTTCGATGGATTCGGTGGAGTGGAGTGGGGCGGCGACTGTTGACGATGAAATTCCGTCAACCTAGCCATGAGTTTACCTTCAGTGTTCACATGAGTTTTATACCTTATCCATTGGTACTAACCCTGGTATAACAAGTTCATTCGTGCATGTCGGTTTTGGAGTTTAGTGTTTATGCAGGGTTTTAGCATTGAAAGCAAGACTTCCAGGATAAGTTCATCAAGCACCTTGCGACAAGACCTTGAAGCCCGGTACAAGTCATGCAATGAAGCAAACATGACTCCAAGAAGCCCAGGGACCAAACCCGAGAAGATGACAAACTCCGAGGACCTAGCCAGAAAAGTGCTGAATCTTGTGAGACAAGGAGCTTCGTCCAATTCGGAGAGAAACTAACGACAAGGGCCCACATGCAGAAGGGGGAAGGATCTAGAAGACTTGGGAACCAACGCCGGGCGAAGGAGCCCGCGGAATGGGCCGAAATGGGCCCAGGCCGGTCGGCCCAGCCCGTTTCGAGGCCCAGTCGGCCCCCCTTTGACCTAGATGCCTCTCGGGCTATTTTTAGCCCCTGACCGAGAACCACGCATCAACTAATTCGTCATCCGCCGCCGAAGAGCAGAGAAGCTTGAGGGACACCATCTCAGAGATGAGGGTCGTGCTAGTTGTCTAGGGTCTCCCTAGCCGACGTGGGAACCTTGCATGGAAGACCAAGTCAGAGCTCCGGAGTAAGGATCAAGATCGAGGTAGGATCCCGGTGGTGATCTTGTTCATGTAATCATTCATGGTGAAGTCTTTAAGTGAATACGATTTCTAGCAATCAAGTGCCTTCTTGATGATTTTGTTTTCTTCTTGGTTTTGCTTTTTCCCCAATCTATACTTAAGATAGATTGCATAGGGTTCTCTTGTAGCCGTGGTGGCTAGAGGTGCATACCGGACCAACCAAGTGATTTCAACTTGTTCTTATCGAACTCGCCCTAGACTACCCGCATGAATAGGATTACATTGTGACAGAATGGGGGCTCTGAAAGGCGGGCGTTTTCGAAATTGGACCGGAGGCCACGGTTTAAAGATGCTTTTAATGAGATTCGCTTTTCTATATTCATCTATCTTGTTTGGAGCTACAACATAAGCATGATCTAGACTCTCTAGATCGGTTATCTCTTGCTTTCTCTTGCTATCTATTTAGTAGATTAGATTAGATGTGTTTTCTTGATGATATCTTAGATTAGATGCAATTTGATTCTTCAATAGATAGCTTTCCTTGCTTTACTAGATTGAATCCTTGTGTTGCACATTGTTCCATGGATTCGATACCTTGGGTTCACCACTCGAGGGAAGAAGGGTCCCTTGACTACGACGGGGGATTTGTCCGCTTGCAAATCCATATGAACTTTGATACGATAATCTACCATCAACAAGCCCATTTTTCTGGCGCCGTTGCCGGGGAACAAGCAATCAAGATCCAATCTAGTATCGCTTATTTTTAAGTTTTTCTTTTGATTATCTTTTGCATCTCTTAAGTTTGATCATCCTCAAAAAGGAAAAAAATCAATCTAATCTAGTTTTTGATTAGCCCTAATTCTTCTTTTCTAGATTTTTATATTTTTGCTTACCCTAAATGGAGATGGTTGGCTACCTCTCCAAGAAACCCAAAACTTTTTGTGGATGATCCAGGAAAACTTTACAGGCAAAGGAGATGTGCAACACAAGCTAAAGGATTGGAAACCCTAGATCCAAAAGCCGAAGTCGAAGGACCGTCGGAATCTCCAAGGGAATCACCACCTCCAAGTTCAAAGGGAGATCAACCTCAACCACCACCCATGGGAGAACAATCGCAACCGGAGCGCAAGATCGAGCTATGCACCCCAGATGTTGTTGATCTACCAATCATAAACCTTCAAGATGCCGGAAGGCCGTTCAAGATCAAGGTGACAACTATCCACATGGTGCAACACTCTCCTTTCACCGATGTTGCAGAAGCCTTGGAGCGTTTCAATGAATACATGCGAGCCGAATTCCTTGAGTGGCATATCGGTTTACTTAAGAGGAGGATGGAGAAGATGGAGATAGAGAAAGAAGCTCAAGACCTAAAGGCTGCCGAGGCAAGATCCACATGCAAGGAGTGTGAGGAGTACGACCATGTCCAAGGTAAACACCGATTTGGTTCCTCTTTGTACACAATTGAAGGACTTCATGGACGAGCAAGCTAAAATCAACAAGGACGTCATCACTAAGTTTGAGGTTATGGAGAAAATATTGGACAATTTAGATGGCAAGGTGACAGAGGTCGGAAGCTCTATCCGTGAAGTGTTCATCATGATGAAGATGCTAGAGACGCAAGTGGAATAACTTGTCAGGCGCCCGATGGGTAACAAAGGGGAATTTCCGAGACAACCCCGAAGTCCCAAGATGGCGAAGGCTACTCAAACTCATTTGGGAGAGATGGAGGATCACACTAAGGAGACCATGAGGATTGCGACCGAAGGACCGGAGTTTGAGATGTCGAGCCACTACATGAAGGAAGTTGTTGCATCCGTCAAGACCAAAGGACAAAGCCAGCCTGTGAAGACCAAAAAAATGACTAAGCCGAAGAATAAGCCCATGCCAAAGATGGTGGGGAAGTGGGTACCCAAGATTGCAACGCCCGCAAAGAGCGTTGATCCGAAGTAATCAAGTGAAGAAGTCTAGCCATGGACTATAAACGAAGCGCTAGGCGGGAGGCAACCCGTTTCGTCGAGTCAAGAATAAGCTACCGGGAGGACAACCCGATTCCAGGTTTTTCAAGTCTTTTTAAATAATTCACTTTTGAATTTTACTACGCAAAGACATTAGACTTAGAAGTGGTTGAACAATATTAGAGACATAATTCTTGGTTCAATATTTTGTTTGCATCATAAACCCTTTACATGAACCATCTTATGTGTTGTTTGCTTCTTTTCGAGAAACCACAACTAAATAAATTCAGAAACTACCTCACCCATTCATCCTCTATATGATGTTATGGTTGACTTGTTTTACATGCTAAAAACACACGAGTAGAGCCACGCCTTGTACCTAGATGTTATTTAAATTTCAGCATGTGGTAGGACTCGCGTGAACCTAGAAACTTGACTTTTGGTTGGTTTAAAAATTCATATCCTTGGTTTCTCCAAGATTAGAATTTTTCTAAGCCTCATTTATTTTTATTTCATTCAAAATCTCTCTCATCTAACCAAAATTAGAACCTAAACATATGCCCCCACGATCAAGCCGGGAAAGCTTGCTCTCAACTAATGAAGGCAAACAATACCGGTGATACCAACATAAAAGTAGTCAGAAAATATTTTCGACTTACATTTGTTTTTAATGCTGTAAAAACTTCTCAAAATTTATATTTAAACTCATTAATATCTCTGATTTTATTTGTTATTTTCGAAATTAGAGGAGTGCTTAGCATTAAAACATGCTTAGAAGGAGGCAATCTAGTTAACCTAACCATACATGCACCATGATGCATCACGGGATGCCCCTCCAACATCTTTTATCAAACCACATGCAAAGGACAAGCATGGGGGGCAGCCAAGGCCTTGTTTTGTATGAATATAATGGAGGCATGTGAGGCAAGGGAGTATGGAAGTGACTCAAAGCAAAATCATCAAGTGGAAGGAGCAATAATGCAAGCGAAGGAGTGGACGAGAACGTTTGGAAGGTGCACACAGTCACAAAGCAACAAAGCAAGCATGAGTGCGCTGGAGAAGAACCGAGCCAGGATAGGTAAGTCTCCCATCCAGCTCCTTGTTCGTGTTCTCTAGTTTGTAGTCTTGAACCACCTTAGACTTTGTCGTCCACCTCGTTTGTTTCATGCAACAAAACACATCCTAATTCCACTCAAAGTCCAGACTCCAACATAATATTTGTGTACCTTGTTACCTGTTGAAAACCCCGGATATATATTTGTGAGAGAGAGTGCTGCAACAATGGAAGAAAACTACAAGACTTTTCACCAAGAAGAAGGGATGATCGTCATCGATAACCTCTTCGAAGAGGCACTCAGTTACCGAGTCTCCTCGAAGTGTGGAGGACACGGCACCACCAAGGAGGAATGACACTCTTCTCCTCGGTGGCATGAGGGCCACAAGAAGCTCGTCTATGAGGTTCACCAAACCTCAACGACGTACGGAGGAGCCGCCCGTCCCATCTCGTCGTTTGACATGATCATCCTCTCCACCTCCATACGCTCCGCGTACTCCGAATATGGATTTATCATCATGATGGAGGAGGAGGAGAAGAAGCTCACTTGACTTAAGAAGAGGCTTGTGGCAACACGTCGACTTTGACGACCAAGCTCTCCACATATTGGGTTTTCATACGGAACACCGAGGTTGAGTGCAATTCTCCAACGGAGTGTCGGTAAAAACCCACAAGGGATTCACCTTGGAAATTCTCATGACCATGGCGCATATCCTTGATGAAGGAGTGCCGAGTTTCTCATTCCGTTTGGAAGGAGTTGGACAAGTGGTTCCCTATGCATTAGGGGATTGCTTGGTTTTCAAAAGGGAGCCTTGGAACAAGTGTATGTGCATGAAGGCACATTGGAAGGTTTTTGGAGTATGATCGCGGGAGGAGCCCATCAACAAAGAAATACTATCCGGAACCCCGTCATCCAAGTGTTTCACTCATGGATGTGCAAAAGGATTTTGGGAGAATGAGAGAGACAAAGATAACCAACACGGAGGTGAATTGGCTTTACTCGACTTTAGGCAGCCAATAGACCCATGTCACCTCATGATCAATCGGTGGTGTTGTGAGCAACATCGTGTTCGGGAGATATTGGTTCGGGGTGTTACCTCTCTATGTTGGCAATCTCTTTGAGACCGGGTATTACAAGGAACCCGAAGCATCTCCTAGCCGGGACTTCCCTAAGTTTTGATTATATGAAGCAAGGCAAATACATAAGTGGAGAGGAGAGAGGAGGCTCCAAAGTGGCCAAGGTGAATTTGCCCCTTCTAGATCAAAGATTAAGACTTTTTCTTGAAGGGAAAGAAGATTGGTTAGAGGAAGGACTTCTTGTGCCAGCGAAGAACAAAATAAAAGAGGAAGGATTATAGGAGAAGGTTCTTCCACGGCCCAAGAAGGAGGTGTGCAACAAAATTATGTGCCACCATTTGGAGGAATTCCAGCGCCGCCGTGTTACTACGGTGATGTACGAATGCAAGCATGGGGGAGTGGTGAAGCCATACCCCCACCAAATTTTGCGGTGCCCAATGTAGCCTTTGCGGAGCCATATGCACATCTTCCTCAACCACAACAAAGTGTGGCCATCATTGGAGGATGCGCTCCAAGAAACATGCAAAATATTGCGGCCATCCAAACCAATGCAAACTAAATGGGTGAAGGAAATGCAAACATCGCTTATGAGCTTGGACACCTTCACTTAGCACCGCCAGGACAATTCATAGGAGGAGCGGTGCAATCATATTATGAGCAAGGGTACAACAACAACCAAGACTATCAATATCAACCACCGATGGAAGATTAGAGAAAGGAGGAGCTTTAGTTATATTTCATTTTTTTCCTTTTCTTTAATTTTCAGCTTGTATGCACCTATGTTTGTGTAGTGTTTTCAGTTTTAATTTACATTTCAGCATGTGTGTTAGCTTATTTTCAGCATATATGTTAGTTTTCATTTTCATCATGAATAAAGTCACCACCTAGTTACCTTTGGTAAAGTTACAAAGTTTATGCCATGATGATATATGATTATAATTGCCGCTTTGTTTATCTTTGTAATTGTTTTATGCATGTTTAAGCTAATGCTCTCTTAAAATACAAATCTGAAATTATCTAAATGCTAGCTTAATCTTTAGCGGAGGTTATGATAAAAATAAAGACCCATAGTGTTTTATGTGCTCTCAAGTTTTAGATGGATAATTTATTTTTGTTCTTAAAAGTAATGCTAACCTTGTCATAAATACCACTTGCATGTTGCTCTACCTATCCAGAGCCATATATATATTTGAGTGCAAAAACATAGTATACAAGGTTTATTTTTGGGTGAGTTATTTCAGGCCATGATTTCTCTGGCCCGAGACTAAGAAGCTGGTCATTCCGTTTTTGTGTATCTATCTTTTTGCTAGCCTTTTTATCCATGCATTGTGTATCCCCACATCGGAGATTTCACAAACCTCGACAGATATCCACCCTTAAAACCAAATATCATCGTTTGTGATTACCTCCTTGACCACAACCTATCGTTGAGAATGGATCATCAATTCAAGGAAGATTGCAAGATGGTGCCAAGATTGAAGATTTCAAGTATCTCTCCGAAGGAAAAGTATTTCCGATACCTACCTTATCTCTATCACCTCTTTGCCCGAGGACGAGCAAACGTCTAAGCATGGGGGGTAGGTACAATGCAATTTTAGAGTTCAAAGGGGAGCAAACAAAAAAAATTCATGAGAAAAAAAGAGAAAAAATGAGAAAGAAAAAGAAAAAAGAGTGAGTATAAAGAAAAAATGAGAAAAGAAAAAATATGAGTATGTATGATATAAAAATAAAATAAAGTGAACTCCCCGGTTCTCTAAAGTGCATTAGAAATTTCAAGGTTTCAAGATTAAAAGATCCATACTCATTTTCCAACCATGTGCAATCCGATAACGAGGACTTCCTTTATGCCTCGGGATCACTCTTTGCCATTTGCACATCTCCACCTATCTCAAGTGTGTGTATTTTTCTCTTTCCCCTCCTTGATATAAAATTATTTTCCAATGACCTTTTTGACGAGTCTCGGTAAGACCATGAGAAGCTTGTCTTGTTTTAACAACATCTCATTCATAAAATTTTGGTAGGACTAAACTTTCCCAAAAAGCTCCATATAAAGCCTACCACATATATAAATGTTATGAGAGGGAAAGGAGTAGAATAAATAGGCTTGAGAGACAAGATGAGATGAGAGTCCATGAGCAAAATGCAAGGTGGTTTAAATTCTTGAACTTGGTTTAGCTCTTTTTCATCTCGTTCTTTATTACAAAATTTCTGAGATCCATTTGAATTTTGTGAGCATGTTAATACTTGTGGGATAAGCTTAATTAATAATCTACCCTCCGTAGGGATGAAGGCTAGTACATTATGGAACTTTAAAGAACTAAACTTTTTGAGAGAATTATGTTTTCTCGTGTATGATCAAGTGCAAGGTTTAAACAATGAGGGGCAACGATGATATCCATCGAAAGCATGGGGGAGATGTTGACGGTGAAATTCCGTCAACCTAGCCATGAGTTTACCTTCGGTGTTGGCATGAGTTTTATACCTTATCTATTGGTACTAACCCCCTTGGTATAACAAGTTCATTCGTGCATGTCGGTTTTGGAGTTTAGTGTTTATGCAGGGTTTTAGCGTTGAAAGAAAGACTTCTGGGATAAGTTCATGAAGCACCTTGCGACAAGACCTTGAAGCCTGGTACAAGTCATACAATGAAGCAAACATGACTCCAAGAAGCCCAGGGACAAACCCGAGAAGATGACAATCTCCGAGGACCTAGCCAAAAAAGTGCTGAATCTTGTGAGACAAGGATCTTCGTCCAATTCGGAGAGAAAATGACGACAAGGGCCCACATGCAGAAGGGGGAAGGATCTAGAAGACTCGGGAACCAACGCCAGGAGAAGGAGGCCGCGGACTGGGCCGAAATGGGCCCAGGCCGGTCGGCCCAGGCCGGCCGGCCCAGCCCGTTTCGAGGCCCAGTCGGCCCCCTTTGACCTAGATGCCTCTCCGGCTATCTGTAGCCCCCTGACCGAGAACCACGCATCAACTAATTCGTCATCCGCCGCCGAGGAGCAGAGAAGCTTGAGGGACACCATCTCGGAGATGACGGTCTTGCTAGTTGTCTAGGTTCTCCCTAGCTGACGTTGGAACCTTGCATGGAAGACCACGTCGGAGCTCCGGAGCAAGGATCAAGATCGAGGTAGGATCCCGGTGGTGATCTTGTTCATGTAATCATTCATGGTGAATTCTTTAAGTGAATCCGATTTCTATCGATCAAGTGCCTTCTTGATGATTTTGTTTTCTTCTTGGTTTTGCTTCTTCCCCAATCTATACTTAAGATAGATTGCATAGGGTGCTCTTATAGCCGCGGTGGCTAGAGGTGCATACCGGACCGACCAAGTGATTTCAACTTGTTCTTATCAAACTCGCCCTAGACTACCCGCATGAATAGGAGTACATTGTGACAGAATGGGGGCTCTGAAAGGCGGGCATTTTCGGAATCGGACCGGAGGCCAATGCTTTCAAACAGGTTTGCCGCCACCAACTCGATGATCTTGGATTTAATCTCATACTTGGTCGCTTCGAGCTTCGAATCCGACTCTTGTACTTTTATGTCTTCACATCGAGGGCTAGCGTAATCCCATAGTGATTTCTCCAGTTCTTTCACAGGTTGATTGACGAACGCCATGTAGACAACAAGATAAAAACAAAAACAAAAACAAAAACAAAACAAGTGGTTTTCTAGATAATATGTGTTAGATATAGCAAACAAAAGATAAACTAAATATAAAACTAAGTTAAATGCAAATCAAACGATGTAAACTAGCTTCCTCCCCGACAACGGCGCCGAAAAAAGGGGCTTGTTGACGGATAAAAGACGTATCCCTCTATGATTCGCAAGCGTACGGACCCCACACCTTTCTCACCACAGGATTCCCAAGGTTCTTGTCAATCCGCGGTGCAAGGGGATTACAAGCGTTCGATCTACCTTCACACTTTAACTACTCAAACCTCTAACTATGATTAAACTGGAAAACAATTAAACTACACTAGAGAGAATGATCAAGATATCAAGATAAAAGACAGTCGCCTATGGGTCTACGATACTAGAGCATGCAATCGCTTGAAAACCAATCTAATCTATCGGGGGTTGTGACCACGGTTTTGCCCTTTCCCTCCTCTTGTATTGTCACTACGCGAAGGTATTCATGACTAGACCTATGATGGACACAGCGTATTGAATGGATCCAAGGAAGCATAGGAGCTCTTACTCCCTTTACGCCATGGTAGCTAACCTTAAGCATTAAAGTATATTCAACACAAGATGATAGATAGATAATCCGACAAAATACGATTACAACCCATGGACGAATAAAGAGATTACCCCATCAAGGTGCTAGACATAGCACCGTTGATCATGGTTTCCCTTCCGACGGTGTCTTCCTTCTTCTCCACTTGTGGGTGCTTCCTTCGAGGTGGATGATCTCCCTCCGGAGATCTCCCTCCTCTCTCTCTCTAGCTTGTGGATGGCCTCCTGGTGCGAATGGCTCTCCCCCTCTCGAATGGCGGCGCCTCCAGGGTATTAGGGTTGAAGATCCTTTGGGTGCAAGGAAAGGGGGGCCGAACCGACCCCCGGAGTGGGCTCGGCCCAGTTCGGTCACCCCTTCGCTCCCGTGGGTCCTCAGGTGATTATGCACTTTGCCCCTTCCACTTGCATGATTTTGACGATGTCATCCTCGCGTCCAAGATGGAGGTTCTCCGTGCATGAAGTTCGGTCTTTTACGCTTCAATCCCCGGGGGTGTTCCTCATAGCACTTCGGTCCTTGGCACCATTGGAAGTGATTTCATCAAGCTCATGAACACGAACAAGACTCCGTAAATGCTCTTTTGAACTTGTTGCGAATCCGTCCTTTATGTCCATGTTTTCCTACATAAACATAACACTTCCAAATACATGCACATAGATGAACTTGTTATATGATTAGTGTGCCTAGTGGCGGGTTAGTTCCATAATTAAATCCAAACCAAAGTGTAATGAGCATGCTTGGTGTACCAAAATACACCGTCAACATCTCCCCCACGCTTAGCTCTTGCTCGTCCTCAAGCAAGTACTCGTAAAAGAACTTCGTCAAAAGCGTTGTAATCGTGTACCGCTAATCCTTCTTCACAAGTTAGTCAATCTTTTCATATTTAATACATAAACATAAATTAATGATCATCATACATAAACATGGGCGTTTAGAATCTTTACCACGTCAAGATTTACCCCACAACTCAAACTCTTCACTCGAAGCCTTCAATCTCAGCCATGCTTAATTCTTTGCTTCCATCAGAGTGTTTTTATAATTTTTCAAACAAAATTCCTGCAACAAGTATTAGACAACACCTTTCTCCAAGCTCTCTCAAGTCACTCATATGAGGTGGCTATCCTAAACCAATTTTATAAAACTCTCACCTCCCATAAGTCTCTCATATAGCATGTAAAGTGGAGCAATCAACACATGTATTGTCAAACTAAGAACTTCCTCTAATGGTTGTTTACCCTTCAAGGCCAATGATCATGAGAATTAACCATATGTTGGGATATCAAGAATGAGAAGATTTAGAATGGTGGACATGTGCAAGGGCAAAAGAAAATTATGACTACGATGCACCGATGACGTCCTCATTGTCGGATTGCACATGGTTGGAAAAAGAGTGAATGTTTTGTCTCTCAATAACGTGACATCCTTCCTTGCACTTTTTATTTTTCTTTCACTTGATTCATCCCTCTCATATCCTTCTTGCCACTCCTCTTTTCTCTTTCTCTTTTTTTTCATTCTCCCATTTTTTCTCTTTCTTTACTTTTTTATTTTTTCTTTCTTTCTTTTCCATACTCATACTTTTCTCTTTATTTTTCCCTCTCTTGACAACTTTTCAAATCTCTCAACTCCTCTCTATCTTGCATGCATACAATCTGAAATTTTAAATAAACCATGCTAGAGACGAGACGAAACTTTGAAAGTAGGTTGTGTTCAAGGAATGCGATGTACAAAAGAGATGTATAGGGTTGGGAATGGAATTCGGCGATGTACGAGACTTCCAATGTGAAAGTCACGTTACCGAATGCATGACGAGGCTAGCAACAAAAGATAAGCAGAAGAACATGATCATTGCTCGAAATTAAAACTCCCAAGAGAGAAGGATCCTAGCCCAACTCATCGTGCTAATCACACTTATGGTGGAGCAAAAAATAAATTTGACTTTGTATAGGATCCTTTTCTTACTCTCAACTTGGAAAAAGAGGTTTTGCTAACCTTTATTACAAGGTTTTTTAGATAATTTTCAGATCTGAAATCCTCCAACTTTTAGCATTGAACATAGCACAACTAAAATGTGAAGCTCAAGATCGAAGTGTGGTATAGGTACTTTGAGTAGTAGCAATTCCACTAAGCACCACGGTAAACGTTTTTTCAAACCACACACTTATGTTCATATATCAAGAATCAAAGATAAACAAACAAGTGAATAAAGATAAGCATCACACAAGCACAAAATATATAAAGACTCCTTTTATTTGATTTTCTTTGACTCAACACTAATTTAAGACACTTCAAACTTGCAAAAATTTAAAACACACTTGAAAACTAAGACTCTTTAAACTCTAAAACTCTCTCGAAGACTAAACCGAACCTAAACTTTGAAACTCAAAAGCTAAGGCTAGCTAGCTAGCTCTCCCCCACGCTAAAAACATACGACATCCTCGTCGTATCTTACAAAATTCCTAAGGAGAAAACTAGACCTAGTGGTACTTCCCGCAACTATTGCACCACTTGCCTCTCATGTTCCCAATCATGCCAAAAAGTTTGCGCACGTTGCGGTTTAGGAACTTGTAGTCGTCTTCAACTACGCGCTCCAAATCCTCCAAACGCTGCCTCATCGCTTCCATGGCTTGGAGACATACGTCGATCGACACGTAGATATCCGTGATGGAGTGACGGCAAGCCGCACAACACATCGGATGCAATCCGAATGGGTCGTCATTGCCATCGTATCCGCTGTCATTGCCGCCGTCGTCGCCACCACCATTTTCTTCGCCGCCATCGTTGGGGCCTTCGTGAGTCTTCTCCTTGGGCACCTCATCCCAAATGTAAAGATCATTATCATCTCTTCCGGTGGCTGCCCACGAGCTCGGGCTATGATCGTCGGAGTAGTCGCTACCCCCATAGTCCTTAGGCTCGGGCGACACCTCCTTGTAGTCTTTCCGCTTCATGCCTTGGATGCGTGCCAACCTTCGAACGGGTGTAGGGACCTTCTCTCCTTCGACGTGGTAGCGAGATGCGATAGCTCCAATCGGGACACGCCCTTCGCAACGGTTGCGGGCGGTCCTCTTGATCTCGACGGGTAGCTTGAGCTCGCATTGCTTCGCGTCCTCCATCGATGGATCCTTGGCTTCTTGCTTCAACTCTAAGCTCCTCTGGGACACAATGGCTGCTGCGTGGGTGCAAAATATTTCTTGAAGGGGTTGATTCCCGAGCTCCCAATTCGGCCAAATAAATAGTCCGAAGAGAAAAATCCTAGGAACCTCATTTTCCTTTTTTAAACTTCCCTTAAATTTTTCTGACCGAAGAAGGAAGTCGAAAAGGAGCAATTCAGGCAAAATTCGGGATCGACTGCCGCCGGGACCCACCTGGGCCGGTCGGACTGGGCTGGCCGGCCCACCTTGTCTCGGGGGCTGGGCCGATCCGGTTTTTCATGTACCACCTTTTTCGCCTCCTTAGCCCATGGGAAAAAGTTGGGCCAGCAAATCTTCGTGAGAAACTCCACAAAATTAAAAGAAAAACTATTTACAGAAATCCATGCCTTGTTTTTCGTCCTAGGCGGGACGTTCGGGCTCTTCTTCCATGGTGAAGACATCAACATGGTGAAGGGGCACAACGTCGGGTTCATAGTACACCTTAATTCGTTGACCATGCACCATAAATTGATCGCCTTTTATATCCATAATGGTTACCGCTCCGTTGGAGAGCACCGAATGCACAACATAAGGTCCGTTCCACTTGCTTTGCAATTTCCCCTTTCCGAAGGTTTTAAACCTCGAATTGTAGAAGAGGACCTTATCTCCTTCTTTAAACTCTTTCTTTTTCAATCTTTTATCATACCACCTTTTGATTCTCTCTTTGTATAGGCTTGCATTTTCATATGCCTTCAACCTCATCTCCTCTAGCTCATTTATTTGGATTCTTCATTCCACCACCGCGGCATCGAGATCAAGGTTCATCTCTTTAATCGCCCAATAGGCTTTATGTTCCAACTCAACCGGAAGGTGGCAAGCCTTTCCATAGATGAATTGATAAGGGGTCATACCTATCAGTGTATTGAACGCCGTTCGATAAGCCCACAAAGCTCCGTCTAATTTCTTCGACCAATCTTTGCCTCCCTTCTCTATGGTTTTGTTGAGGATGCTTTTTACTTGCCTATTTGACGTTTCCGCTTGTCCGTTGGTTTGTGGGTGATAGGCCGTAGAGACCCTATGTTCGATCCCCTACTTGGACAAGCATGTTTTGAAATTCTTCCCGGTGAAATGAGTTCCTCCATCACTTATCAAGATTCTCGGTGTATTGAAACGAGGAAAATCACGTTCTTGATCATAGTAATGGACTCCTCCGTGGAAGCTTTACGACATGGCATAGCCTCTACCCATTTGGATACATAATCAACCATGACTAGAATATACTCATATCCACATGAGTTTTTGAAAGGCCCCATGAAGTCTATACCCCATACATCGAATAAATCAATTTGAAGATTGTAATTCAAGGGCATAGAATTTCTTTGAGAGATGTTTCCGGTTCTTTGGCATTCGGGGCATGATGCAACATATCTTTTAGTATCTTCATGCATCTCCGGCCAATAGAATCCGCTTGACCATACTTTTGCTTGGGTTCGAAAATGGCTATAGTGTCCACCGTACTCCGCCGAGTGGCACTTCCTCTGAATTTCTACCCTCTCTTCTATTGGCACACATCTTCTCATCACTCCATCATTGCCAAGTTTGAAGAGGTATGGTGCATCCCAAAAGTATTTCCTACTTTCAGAGATTATTTTCTTTTGAGCATTTTTATCTAGATGATCGAGAGGTATCTTCCGAATCGCTCGAATGATATCAATCATCCAAGTATCTTTATTAAGCACTCGTAGCGGTGGTCATCCCTCATCTTATCTTCTATGGGCTCTTTATCATCTTGTCCACAATTCATCTTAGACAAATGATCCGCCACAACATTCTCCACCCCCTTTTTGTCACGAATTTCAACATCAAATTCTTGGAGAAGAAGGATCCAACGAATCAAACGTGGTTTAGCTTCCTTCTCAGGCAAGAGATACTTGATGGCTGCGTGATCGGTGTAAACAATGACCTTCGAGTTCACAATGTAAGATCTAAATTTTTCGAAAGTGAATACCATCGCTAGCAACTCCTTTTCCGTAGTGGCATAGTTCAATTGTGCCCCATTAAGAGTTTTGCTAGCGTAGTAAACGGTGTGAACTTGGCCTTCCTTTCTTTTACCCAAAACCGCGCCTACGGCGTAGTCACTTGCGTCACACATGACCTGGAAAGGTTGGCTCCAATCCAGAGGTTGAATAATGGGAGCACTCACCAACACACTTTTCAAGGTCCAGAATGCCGCTAGGCACTTCTCATCAAAGTCGAAAGCCACATCTTTTTGAAGAAGATGTGTTAAAGGCTTAGTGATCTTTGAGAAGTCCTTAATAAATCTTCTATAAAATCCGGCATGGCCTAGAAAGCTCTTTAAGGACTTAACATCCGTCAGAGGTGGGAGTTGCTCAATCGTCTCTACCTTAGCCTTGTCCACTTTAGTGCCTCTCTCGGATATAACATGTCCGAGCACTATGCCTTGCTTAACCATGAAGTGGCACTTTTCCCAATTTAACACCAAGTCTACCTCCGCACACCTTATGAGGACCTTTTCCAAGTTTGCCAAGCAATCCATGAACGTCTTCCCATAAATGGAAAAATCATCCATGAACACCTCGACAATTTCTTCGATGAATTCCGAGAATACGGCCATCATGCAACGTTGAAAAGAGGCCGGAGCGTTGCATAGACCGAAGGGCATCCTTATATATGCAAACGTTCCATAAGGGCATGTAAACGTTGTTTTGTGTTGATCATCCGGGTGAATGGGAATTTGCATGAACCCCGAGTACCCATCGAGAAAGCAAAAATAAGCGTGGTTTGCTAATCTCTCGAGCATCTCGTCGATGAACGGTAGGGGGAAGTGATCTTTCTTCGTCGCTTTGTTAAGCTTACGATAATCGATACACATCCGGCACCCGGTCACGGTTCTTTGCTGTATCAATTCGTTCTTCTCATTCTTCACCACAGTCAAACCTCCTTTCTTTGGTACACAATGTACCGGGCTCACCCATTCGCTATGCGGAACCGGGTAGATGATTCCGGCATCAAGTAACTTGATGACCTCTTTCTTTACTACCTCTCGCATGGCATGAGTTAGCCTCCTCTGGTGGTCCACTACGGGCTTACATTGGTCTTCCATTGGTATACGATGAGTGCAAAAGGCTGGGCTAATACCTTTGAGATCATTAATCGAATATCCAATCACCTTCCTATGTTTTTTCAATAAAATCAGCAACTTCTCATTTTCTTCGGGACTCAACTCGTCTCTCACGATAATTGGATAAGTCTTGTCTAGGCCCAAGAATTCATACTTTAATCCTTTGGGCAAAGGTTTAAGGTCTACCTCGGGCACTTGTGGCTCCTCGGGTTTAATCTCTCCTATGTCTTCGAATTTTTCTTCCTCCACGCTTCCATCATGTGGTTCTAAGACTATTGTTGCTTCTTCTAGCTCTTCATCTTGTTGATCATTAATTTGATTTTCCATCGCTCTTTGCAGCGGGTCTCTAAGGGTTTCAACAAAACAAAGACTACCTATTTCCTCTACTTCTTTGTCTTTAGGAGGAAAGGGTGTAGGGTGTTTAGATACGTGAAGAAAATTATATGTGTACTTTGTTCCATTTAGGTTCATTGTTACTTTGCCTTCTCCGGAATCGAACACAGCATCAACCAACTTAAGAAAGGGCCCACCTAGGATTATGTGATCATGATTACTATGGTAAGCATCAATAACAAAGAAATCGGTTGGTATACATTTTCCAGAGATTTTTACTTTCATGTTGCAAGCAATACCTAGAGGTTTAATAGTTCTACCATCTCCCATAATTAATTTCGTTGATGTTGGAGCTAAGTCTAGGTTGTGGTCTTGAACTTTATTGTAAATTTTAGAAGATAGGACACTTACTTGGGTTCTGATGTCGCATAAAGCTTTGCATTGAACTCCATTGATCTCGCAACTCAAGCGTGGCGCCATCTTCTCTTCTTCTTCGGATCCTATCGCGTAAATTTCGGCGAGGCGAGCGTATGGTGATGCTTCAGGCTTGATCCCCATGATTCTCTTCACCTCAGCTATGTGATCCGGATCCACTTCATCATCTCCAAAGAGCTTTTGAAAGATCTCACCGGTGGTTTCAAGGTCGTATGATTCTTCCGCTTTCTTCTCCTGTGGGTAATCCACTTCCAATGCTCTTGCCATCCCCTTTTGATTAGGGAACGGTCTTCTTTTGTCGAATACTTCTCCGTATTCGATAGGAACCCAATCCATTGGTTCGAACTCCTTTAGTGGCTTCGCGCTTGACATGCTTCTTTTGTTTGTCTCATTTAGTACGACGAAGTCAACGCTCGGGGTAGTTCTTGACTTGATGTGTTCTTCTTCAAGCTTTTTCGGGATTGGCTCCTCTTTTGTGACTTCCGGGGTTGCCTCTTTAGAAAATTCAGCACACTTCTCCTTCCTTGAATTATATTTCGGCTCTTCCGCAAGTCTTGTTTCCCAATCTCTTCGGATGGCAGCCGCTTTACTAATTTTTTGTAGAAGTTGGGCGACTTACGTGAGTGTTTTCTCCATGAGATCCCCACCTGCACACATTTGGACGTGTTGCATGCAACTAGGGGTTAGGGAAAAGAAAAATGTATGCAAGTGTACATCACCGGAGAAGCCGAGTCTTGGTCCTTGTTCGATTAACTCATTAAACCTATCCCAAGCTTGGTCTATCCCTTCCTCTTCTCCTTGCATGAAAGTGATCACTTGCCTCCTTAGATGTTGAACCTTGCTAATTGGAAAGAACTTCTCGCAAAACTTCTTTGTCAACTTGTTCCAATTGCCTTCAACTTCAAAGGACGCAAACGAGTACCATGTCTTTGCATTACCGGCAAGTGAGTAGGGAAAGAGATTCCATTTGAACCATTCATCGGGAACTCCTTCTTGACGCACCGTGTTGCATAGCGTAGTGAAATGCCTTATGTGTCTATATGGGTTTTCCGTAACCATCCCTTCAAACAGGTTTGCCGCCACCAACTCGATGATCTTGGATTTAATCTCATACTTGGTCGCTTCGAGCTTCGAATCCGACTCTTGTACTTTTATGTCTTCACATCGAGGGCTAGCGTAATCCCATAGTGATTTCTCCAGTTCTTTCACAGGTTGATTGACGAACGCCATGTAGACAACAAGATAAAAACAAAAACAAAAACAAAACAAGTGGTTTTCTAGATAATATGTGTTAGATATAGCAAACAAAAGATAAACTAAATATAAAACTAAGTTAAATGCAAATCAAACGATGTAAACTAGCTTCCTCCCCGGCAACGGTGCCAGAAAAAGGGGCTTGTTGACAGATAAAAGACGTATCCCTCTACAATCCGCAAGCGTACGGACCCCACACCTTTTTCACCACGAGATTCCCAAGGTTCTTGTCAATCTGCGGAGCAAGGATATTACAAGCGTTCGATCTACCTTCACACTCTAACTACTCAAACCTCTAACTACGATTAAACTAGAAAACAACTAAACTACACTAGAGAGAATGATCAAGATATCAAGATAAAAGACACTCGCCCATGGGTCAACGATACTAGAGCATGCAATCGCTTGAAGACATGAAAACCAATCTAATCTATCGGGGGTTGTGACCATGGTTTCACCCTTTCCCTCCTCTCGTACTATCACTATGCGAAGGTATTCATGACTAGATGTATGATGGACATGGTGTGTTGAATGGATCCAAGGAAGCATTGGATCTCTTACTCCCTTTACGGCATGGTAGCTAACCTTAAGCATTAAAGTATATTCAACACAAGATGATAGATAGATTATCCGACAAAGTACGATTACATCTCAAGATCGATTACAACCCATGGACGAATAAGGAGATTACCCCATCAATGTGCTAGACATAGCACCGTTGATCATGGTTTCCCTTCCGACGGTGTCTTCTTTCTTCTCCACTTATGGGTGCTTCCTTCGAGGTGGACGATCTCCCTCCGGAGATCTCCCTCCTCTCTCTCTAGCTTGTGGATGGCCTCCTGGTGCGAATGGCTCTCCACCTCTCGAATGGCGGCGCCTCCAGGGTTTTAGGGTTGAAGATCCTTCGGGTGCAAGGAAAGGGGGGCCGAACCGACCCCCGGAGTGGGCTGGGCCGGCCGGTCTGTGCCGACCGGCCCAGGCCCATCTCGGCCCGGTTCGATCGCCCCTTCGATCCCGTGGGTCCTCAGGTGATTATGCACTTTGCCCCTTCCACTTGCATGATTTTGACGATGTCATCCTCGCGTCCAAGATGGAGGTTCTCTCCGTGCATGAAGTTCAGTCTTTTACGCTTCAATCCCCGGGGGTGTTCCTCGTAGCACTTCGGTCCTTGCCACCATTGGAAGTGATTTCATCAAGCTCATGAACACGAACAAGACTCCGTAAATGCTCCTTTGAACTTGTTGCGAATCCGTCCTTTATGTCCATGTTTTCCTACATAAACATAACTCTTCCAAATGCATGCACATAGATGAACTAGTTATATGATTAGTGTGCCTAGTGGCGGGTTAGTTCCATAATTAAATCCAAACCAAAGTGTAATGAACATGCTTGGTGTACCAAAATACACCGTCAACAGACTGCAACTGCTGGAAGTGAAAAACCTTAAGGGATTGCCTTGTTATTTATAAGCCATTGGGTGGCGGCGTTCCGGGCGGCTGACTCAGCAAGTCAGACTAACTCTTCACCTTCCAGTACTTGATCCTCTCAATCTCGGGGGCTCGACTTCTATCGTTGGAATCAGTGGGCTAAACCAGATCAAGGACCCACTCCGGACACATTCTACAATCAAGATGACCCTTCAATTCTAGAGAAGTACTCGACTTAAGGCTCAGGGACTCCGTGCCACGTGTCCTTCATTTTTTTCTCCAGATTTCTCGAGATAAGATTGATAGAACTTCAGATTGACCCTCAGTTTGAATCTACAATTCGACCTAAGGCTCTGGGCTACATTCCATATGGAATGCGTTTCACAAGTACTATTGAAGACCTTGAAGAGAAGCACTCAGGGACACTTGGGGACTACTCGAGAAGACTTCAAGACTACTCAAAGATCATACGTTCCAGCCTCAGAATCATTCAAGCATTCTTGAGGACTTTCGGCTTGTGGAACTCGGGGACACTCAAGGAATACTCACCAAGGCCATCAAGACTACTCGAAGACATCCTGCTCGACTACAAAGTACTCAGGGCCTTGTCGTATGGACATCCCAGGGCCCACTACCCAAGCGGGTATTGGACCAACTACTACATGGGCCCCCGGGACTACTCGACTTGGGCTACACTGTGCAAGATGGTGTTGACAGTTGTTAAGTACCACTTTTATGCCGTCAATTCCTGCATAATATAAATGGAAAGTGATCATCAACACTAGAATAGGTATTTATACTAACAAGTTCCACAAGTGTTGGTGTTTCTATCTTTTGTTGCAGGACACATCAAAATATGCACGGAATGATATAGTTGAGAGTAAGTAAACCAATGACATAGATATGACATCATCATAAACAACCTCAAATGCCAAATTGGTATGCACCATTACAATGGGCTCGACGAGACGATCGAAACGGATATATCATTTGCATACATCGGAGCCCGGATGAGAGAGATGTGCACAAGACATCATGTGGAACTGATGAGACCCACACAAGGCCACGTGGCGATGTGCTGCCACACAGGCACCCACGTCTCCATGACACCTCACCGATCCAAAGAATCACACTCTTGACCAATCAGGAGCAAGCATGTGGATCCAAGGGCCCACAACCACGTGAAACAGCTCAGCCCCCTCATGTTCTTGGATGCCTTCTTGCTCTTGCGCCGATCACCTTCATCTTCACTACTACTGGAGCATGAGGTAGAGTAGGCAGAGCTGGAGCTGACGTCGCTTGCTCTGACCATGACTCGGGCCTTCTTCCCGTGGCCGTCATTCTTCCTCGATCTCCTCTCGTCCTTGTTCCGATGCTTGTTCTTGTGATCACGCCTCGATTGGTGCTTGTTGTCCGTCCTCGACCGGTGCTTGTAGTTGTCCTTGTTCTCCATCTTCTCCGGATAGTCGGTGACGAAGTGTCCCGGCTTGCCACACCGAAAGCATGTTTGTGTGGTCCTCCTTGTGTTCACCCGGTTCTCGTGCAACCTCTCGAACCTCCTAGTCGGCAACGTCATTTTGTCCTCTCCAAGCACGCCGAACTCCTCATCCGGCAAAGACATCAAGGAAGACAAAGAATACATCCGGGAGGATGGGTTAGCATTAGACTTAGAACCCGAGCCACCGACAAGAGCAAGACTATGGGAGTCGGTTGGGCTCTCAAGATGGGCCGTGATACCACGATCCACCTCTCGCTCGACTTGAGCTTAGAGAACAGCTCGTTCACTCGTCGCAGTGTCATACTTCTCGGACTCAAGAATGGCCTCGACATTTCCATCCCAAATTTTACGATCCGGAGAGTGCAAGAGTTTCAAAGCTCGTCATGATCATCATACGGGAGCACGGCCACATTGGCCCTCATGTTGTTCACAACTACCGTAAACCGCTGAAACAAGGCATCAATTGACTCACCGGGAGATGAGTGAAGTTCTTGTACTCTCTCCGATAAGTCGCATACATCCGAGCACGAACCCGAGCATTTCTAGAGTGAGCATACTTCAACCGCTAAGTCCGCCGTCCGATTTCACTACCATGGTGGGAGTCCTAGAGGGAGGAGTAGTCATGACGGGTATATTTTCTATTCTATGCAAACCTATTAAATATTATTTGATTATGGTGCTACCCACAACTTTATTAATGGGAAAACACAAAGCGAGTTAAGGTTAGATACGCCCCGAGTAAGGGATATCTATAAGATTGCAACAAAGGGAGGAAAAATTTCTTCCAACACCATCAGCTGTGGAGTACCACTAAAACTAGGTAGCAAGGTTCTTCGTACAATTTATAACCTTGGGCTTAGATGGGATAGATGCCATTCTTGGGATGGACTGGATGACTCAGCATAAAGTGACCATGGATATCGCGGAAAGAAGAATAGAAATTAATTCACCGGTTGTCGGGACTTCCACACTCTACTTACCCTTGAAAGAATTCGTGGATCGTAGTGCTTTTATTACTATAATTTCGCACTTAGAAAATATACCAGTAGTTTGTTAGTATCCTGATGTCTTTCTTGATGACCTACCCAACCGGGACATTGTATTTGTCATCGAACATCAACCCGGTACAACACCTATTTCAAAAAGAGCCTAACGTATGCCACCCAAGGAACTGACTGAGTTGAAATCCTAGCTTTAGTAATTGTTGGACAAGGGTTTTAGTTGCCCAATTTTTCTACCTTGGGGATGTTGAAGGACTGAACTGGCGACTTGAGAGAGGGGGAGTGAATGGGAGCCGATAAAAATTCTTCTCGGAAGAGATGCCTTCCCCAACAAGTCAAACATGGCATGGCCAAATCACTTCTCTGACTCAACTACCCAGTTGACCAAGACCACGTAGCCACTGGAGTGCTACTGGTCCTAGGAACCAACACGCACCAAAGCCTACTCGAGAAACAGCGGAACAAGCAACTCGAGCAGCTTACTGACCACACCGGTTAGACCTGTCACACTCACCGGTTAGACCGTTCCTGGTCGGGTCATCCGGACTAAGCCGATCACCTGACACCAACCAGAGACACACCAGGTCACCCTGGACCCCAAGTCGGATCACCCGAGTAGGACTTGACGATATCCACAGAGAGGCTTCTACACCGGTCAGGCCGGTACAGCACACCGGTCAGACTGGTACAAGCTAGGAAACCCCCAAATCCAAGAAACCAAACTCCCAATCTCCAAACAATAGCAAACTTGAAACAGCAGAAAGCCTAGAGACTATGGAACACACCAGCACGTTCACCCGAACAAAAACGCAATAGGGACTTGCACCGGTCAGACCGGTGGAGGGCACCAGTCAGACCGGTCAGGCCTGGGTGCTTGGGATGAATAGCAACCCGTGGGTCAACTCCTTCAAATCTAAATCTCGATCTCCCGATTCTCTCCACAGATTCACACAAGACTTTTGGGATAGTAGGAGTACCTCATGGGCATCCCATAGCTACGATTCGGTCCACCAAAACTTGTTGAATCAAGAGGGATCGAAGGGTCTCCACCAAGAACACCACTTTCCCAAAACCTAGGAAAACCCCGAAATCAAGCACCTTTACTCACAGATTTGGGAGGGGGATCACAACGGAAAGAAACACAAAGGGTTCATGCATACATCTCCCACCAAATCCCAAAGAGAAAGGCCCAAATCCACCACAAGAAAATCACCAAGAAAAGGCTTCGAAAATCACCAAAAAGGGAAAATGGGAGAGACACAATCAAGCCTTGAGGAACCACGCGAATCATCTATACATCCCATGAAGGTTCATACAAGGTCTAGCTTGCCTCCTGATCATCCATCCCTCTCTCAAGATCTCACCATGAAGCTCTCAAGCTAGTCCTTGAAAATCCTAAGGAAAATAGGAAGGGAAAATAGCAAACGAAAATGAGCTAGGGTTCCAAGAGATGGCTGCCATCCTCTCATCACTTGGATTTATATGGAGGCAACTGAAAGATGAAACTACCCCTATTACATTAAACTAAGATACATGCCCCCGAAGGTCCTTTTGGGAAACTTTGTTGTAGCACCACTGGACGGATGCCCGGCGACCGCAAACTTTCTTAGCCTCGATGCAAGCCTTGCGATCCTGACGCGTGTCCTCCGCTTCGAAGCCTCCGGAAGCTGTCGTCGCACACCAGTCAGACCGGTACCCAGCGGTCAGACCGTCCTGATGCTGCTGCACCTTCGTCTTCACTCTTGTCTTTGTGGATCAACCAAGGAACCTAGTGGTTTTCTGGTGAACCACTTGAAACCCCGTGAACTCGGTGTAGCCTCCGCCAATCACCACTCATGACTTGGCTATCACGAAGTCTCGACTCGACCTCGGTTTTGAGGCTCAACCAAGAAACCGTACAGGACTTCGTCTTGCCGTTCTTGCCGCCTTGCGGCCTGCACTTGACTCTGCTGGCCAGCGGGTCCCTCGAATCAAGCCTACTTGTCTTCTCCACACCTAGAGGCCCCACCTGCAACGACCTTTCATGCTTGTTCTTCACCTTAACCAACACCAGTCAAGAAGCAACCTGTACCTAAATACTTAGCCAAGAGTCAGTCCACACAACATTGTCTCATCACACCAGAAAGTGACCATCCACCGGTCCTCGAACCACATAGGTCGTCACATGTCTTGGTCTTTTCATCAAAAAGAAAGATGGTATCTTGAGGTTGTGTGTGGACTACTGACCTCTCAATGCGGTGACCGTCAAAAATAAATATCCCCTACCCAGCATTGATGTTTTGTTTGATCAACTAGCTGGAGCCAAAGTATTTTCTAAGATCAACCTTAGGTCAGGATATCACCAGATCAAAATCCGACCTTGAGATATTCCCAAGACTGCCTTTTCCACCCGATATGGATTATATGAATATCTAGTCATGTCCTTCGGCCTTACCAATGCCCCTGCCTACTTCATGTATCTCATGAGTTCTGTGTTCATGCCTGAGTTGGATAAATTCGTGGTTGTTTTCATCGATGATATTCTGATCTATTCCAATAACGAGAAAGAACATGCTAAACATCTTTGTGTTATCTTATAGCATTGAAGAGATCACAAACTTTGTGCCAAATTCTCCAAATGTGAGTTCTGGCTAGATATTGTCAAGTTTTGGGACACACCATCACTGATGAGGGTATATCCATGGACCCAAGTAAAATACAAGAAGTAATGGATTGGAAGCCACCTAAGTTTGTCCATCAAATTAGAAGCATTCTTGGGTTAGCCGGGTATTGTCGTCGCTTTGTCCCAGATTTTTCCAGAGTGGCCAAACCTATGACCGAATTGTTGAAGAAAGGGGTAAAATTTGTGTGGGATGGGAAATGTGAAAAATCCTTCCACACCTCGAAGCAACATCTGACATTAGCGCCCGTTTTGACTCAGCTTGACGATTCCAAGCCTTATGACGTGTATTGTGATGCCTCGGGTACTGTCTCGGTTGTGTTCTCATGCAAGAAAATAGGGTCATTGCTTACACTTCAAGGTACTTCAACCTCATGAGCTGAATTACCTGACCCTTGAGCTAGTAGTGGTTGTTCATGCCCTCAAAATTTGGAGTCATTACCTTATGGGGACTAGCTGCAATATTTTCACCGACCATAAAAGCCTCAAGTATATTATTACTCAAGTCGACATGAATATGCGGCAGCAGAGGTGGTTAGAACTCATTAAGGACTATGACTTGGAGGTACATTACCACCCTAACAACGCCAATGTCGTTGTGGATGATCTCAGCCGCAAGGCTCACTACAACTACAAAATAGTGGAACCATACAATGTCGCACTATGTAAAGAGTGAAGCAAATTGGCTTTGGAAATTGTTTCGCAAGGGTGTTGACGGTATATATTCGTATTAAAGTTCAATTGGACTTGCAAGTGGACAAGTCCACCGTAGTCAAGGGACCCTTCTTCCCTCAAGTGTGAACCCAAGGTATCGAATCTGTGGAACAAATGTGTGATGCAAGAATCAATCTAATAAAGCTGAGAACTTTGATCTTCAAAGGGGAATCTTATGCATCTAATCTAGAGAGCATCACGAAAACGAATCTAATCTATGAAAACAGGAGGTAGCAAGAGATAGAGGGGGATAGATAAACCAATCTAGAGAAATTGGATCAAGCCTTCATTGAAGTTCCGAGCAAAGAAGATGTAAACAAGTTCAATCTTATAGAAAGCATCTTTAAATCACGGTTTCCCGTCCACTCCGAAAACGCCTACTTTTTGGAACCACCGTTCTGTCACAATGCACCCCTATTTGTGCGGGTTAGTCTAGGGTGAGTCCAAAGAGAAGTTGAAATCTCTCGGAAGGTCAGGCGTGCACCTCTAGCCACTACAGCTACAAGAACACCCTCGATGAAGCTCCTTGTCCCGCAAGATTCGGCAATTTTCTGACTTGGTCCTCGGAGTTTTGCATCTTCTCGGGTTTGGTCCTTGGGCTTCTTGGAGTCATGTTTACTTCATTGCTTGACTTGTACCAGGCTTCAAGGTCTTGTCATGAGGTGCCTAATGAACTTATCCCGGAAGTCTCGCTTTCAACACTAAAATCCTGCATAAACACTAAACTCCAAAACCGACATGCACAAACAAACTTGTTATACCAAGGGGGTTAGTACCAATGGATAAGATATAAAATTCATGCCAACACCGAAGGTAAACTCATGGCTAGGTTGATGGAATTTCACCGTCAACAAAGGGGAAATAAATGCAATTAGTGTTGAGGCTAACATGTATGATAAAATCATCACATCTTAGTCTAGCGATGAGGGAGTTAAAACCATAAAGTAGAAACTATCAGAAAATGATCCCAAATATGCTTGTTTTCATCAAGATAATAAGGGTACAATCTAGTTTGGGCAACATCGTTGTTCCCGATGATGCTACTATCTTTAAGGAAATTTTTTATGAGGCTGATCTCTCCAAAGTTTCAATTCATCCCGGAAGTAGCAAGATGTACCAAGATTTGAAGGAAAAATTTTGGTTGTCCAACATAAAAGTGGAGGTAGCCCAATATGTTTCCAAATGTGACACGTGCTTGAGAGTAAAAGCGAGTCACTTGAAGACTGCGGGTAAACTCCAACCTTTACCCGTGCCTACAAGGAAATGGGACGACATAAGTATGGATTTTGTTGTGGGATTACCACTCATTTCCGAGAATCACGACTCCATTTGGGTTATCATAGACAGGTTTACCAAGACAACACATTTTATTGCTTGTAAAACCACCTTTACGACCAAAGATTATGCAGATCTTTATCTTGGTCGTATCATGCACTTGCACGGAGTCCCTAAGATTCTCATCTCCAATAGAGGCCCTCAATTTATATCTCATTTTTTGGGAACAACTTCATGAAAACTTAGGGACAAAATTGATTCGCAGTTCGGCCTATCATCCTCAAATTAGTGGACAAACCGAACAAGTCAATCAAACTATGGAAGACATGTTGCGAGCTTGTATCATTCACTTTGACAAAAGTTTGGATAAATTCTTAGCCTTAGCGGAGTTTTCATATAATGATAGGTACTAGGCTAGCTTGAAAATGGTACCATTCGAAGCTCCTTATGGGCAAAGGTGTTGAGCACCCTTGAACTAGTCACATGCTTGCGGAAAAAGTTCTTTGGTGGCACTTTAGTTAGAGAAGCGGAGGAAAAGGTAAAGTTAATATGGGAGAATCTGAAGATAGAACAGATGAGACAAAAGAGCTATCATTACAAAGGAAAAGCCACTAGGCTATACGAAGCTGGTTAGAAAGTGTATCTCAAGGTGTCACCAACCAAAGGTGTACAAATATTTGGAGTAAAAGGAAAATTAGCTCCATGTTACATTGGACCTATGAGATTACTGAAATATATGGTCCCGTTGCTTACCATATCCAGCTCCCAGATAGGATCTCCGCTGTCCATGATGTCCTTCATGTATCTCAACTAAGAAAGTATGTCCATGAGCCCAAGGAAAATGTTATTAATGTAGCAAATGTGTGGATATAACCTGATCTTTCTTTAATCGAACACCCAGTGCGGGTATTGGATCGAAAGGAGAGGAAAACTCGAAGGCAAACTGAAAAGATGTACAAGATATAGTGGACCGATCATACCAAAGAAGAAGCTACTTGGGAAACTGAACATTTCCTCAACACCAAATATCCTGGATTCTTGCAAGCTTGAAACCGTAAGAACTTCCCCTACCTTTGTTTTTCATTTCTGAATTTCAAGACGAGATTCCTTTTAAGGGGGGTAGGCTGTAACATCCTAGATGTTTAGGCAATAGTGATCATCATCATTAGTGGAACTAAGCAAGGTTGTGACTTTGTTACTTTGGCCAAACACCTCCAAACGTATGTCAAACAATCACTTCACCATAGTGTTCTAGCTTGTTCTCAAATTTTTTCTTAAATACTTAAAATTCTTTCAATATAAAAGTTATCCAATTTTTCATGGGATATCATCTAATTGGTGGCATTTGAAATTCTAAGTGGAAAAGCCTCGAAATCTTGGTCAACACCCTATATGTCTAGCTCCTTGACCGCGCCGAGAAAAGTGCAAATTTTGTAGCTATTTTCTAGCTAAATTGTTGAGTAGAACATAGGTCACCCTTTGGGAAAGATGGAGAGGGTTATGTGGTCAACAACTTTGGTAATTGGAGATTTCAAAGTTTAGTTCAAAAATTTGAACTGGATTCGAAATAACCCCTAACTGAAACACTCCGATGCCCCGTGCTCTAGAGTGCGTGCGCTCGGGCGTGATGCCGCACCACCGGCACACCCTACCGTTTGTGCCGGATCGTCACCTCCGTAGTGGGGCCCGTCTCACACTGTCAACTCCTTTGCCACGTAGGCCAAAAAACCACTGTGCCACCTCTAGTTTCCCTTACTCTCTCCTCTCGCCTCCGCGAAAAGTGTTGACATGCGCCGACAATTTCCACCGCGGGAACCCTGTGCAACGCACGCCGGAATAGGGAGGTTAGTGGCACCGTCGACCTGTCTCATCACCGCCGCCATCATCTAATCAGCCTGCGCCACCTCCCATGCTAGGACATTGAGAGCCCTACCACCTGAGGCACCTAGTTGCCACGCGCCACTTCGCCATGCGCCATGGCCGGTGAACCTCGGGCTGGCGCTATCTGGAGCACAAGCTGGCAAGCTTATCTGCTTCGGTGCCTATCTTGGCCCCTCGTCCAAGTCGTGACACCTATAAAAAGCACCACCGGAGCACCCGCGTGAGCTTTCCAGTTTTCCGCCATTCGCCATTGTGTCGCCGCCATGGAGCTTGTTCGCTTGACCTTTGCCACAACCGGCTAACCACCCTAGCATCTCCCTAGGTCCTGTAGCAGCTTCCCCGAGACCCACATTATTCTCTTGTGTCGCGTCTTCGTCAGAGACAGAGCCACCGTAGCCACAGCACCACCCCCTTTGCTGCCAGTGATCACTGGTGCTCTCCCCGTCGACCCCGACACTGCCAATCGGTCGTTGCTGAACACACACCCACCCTAGCTAGTTACCTGAGCGAGTCCGGCCGCCGGTGAGCTCCCCTGTGCCGCCAAGGGTAGATTTGTGAAGATCAAATTCTTTAGAAGGGCCTATCTGTAAGAGTCTAGGGGTCAATCTGCAAAAGATTCTATAGATCTAGGTTTAAAATCTGAGATCTTGTAAAATCAGCATAAATCACAGAAAAACACTGAAACTGCAAACTCAATTTTCTTATGCTCATCATAACTAGATGCAACTTTTGTATAGAGGGAGTTTTCAAATTTCGGAGTAGGTTTTAAACTAATTCAAATTGATCAGTTATTGAAATTCTAGAAGTGATCTATTGCCAAATTTTGGATATTTTGCTGGTTTGACCATGAGTGATACCTGGTAGAAAGATGGCACTTAGTGGTGTTGTAGATCCATAGTTATGATTGTACTTTCATATAAGCTAGTGCCTCTATTTCTGAATTTTATAAATTAATTTGTTGATCAATTAATGTCAATGTTTTTGCCATAGCTCTGTGTCATGAGGATGAACCAATGTTACATAGTATGCATGCTTTTGACATGTTTAACTTAGTCAAATAAATTACCATGGGGTTTTAAGGTTATATTCATGAGTATAGTTTCTTTAAGATTCTTTGCTGAGTAAGTGCACATCTCTATTAAATACCGTTCCATATAGCCATGTATGAAGTTTTAGCTGAAAAGGATGTATATTTATTTATGGGTGATTTAATTTTGATATGCTAGGCTTAATTGTAAGTGATTTTTCATGCTAGCCCTAGTTGTTGAAATAAGTTGGTTTATGGGTGGTGGCTTGCTTAGTGTATCAAGTTCATGGTTGAGTTGTATTTTGATCGGTTTCTGTATATATTTATCGGAATATGTTCTGGAAGCAAATCAAGCTGAATAAATAAAATAAAAGGAAAACTTGCCATCACCTTCATGCAATGAAGTTTAAATAGTTAAATTTCACTAAATTGAATCTCGAGGCAGCAACCCTTTCTTTGTGTAGGAAAAATTAATTTCATGATAATAAATGTGTACACAACCACTATTGAGGAAAAGAATTTAATAAGCTTCAACACATTGTTATTTTCCGTTACATTATGTTGAATATATTAACCCTCATGATGAATGTGGTCAACCAAAACAACTCAAGGTTGTCATTAAATTTAGAACTAAAACTTTTTCATTTTTGAACACACATATTCATACATATGCATATCGTGTAGAGCTCTTAGACTAAAATTACGAACTGGTACCGGAAGCTGACGTGGACCTCGCTGACGTAGGAGTGAACGCAGTGCAAGTGCAACAAGGCTTGAACCAATGATTGGAGGAGTTCACCACTGTCTGTGATTGTGAAGGCAAGCATCATATCACAATCCCCAACTTCTATCTTATGCAAATATATATATGCTATGTTTGTGCATTTACCTTCAGGAGTTGAATTGAAACCCTAGATGCATTATCCTAGGCTCCTATATTCCAATAGTAGTATTATAGGAAGCTAGTTGCCATGCTCTAAAGACCTAGTAAAAGTCGAGGGATGAATGTCACTCACGAGCTAGAGGTCCCTTATGTTGGAATCATAAGATTGGTTAAATTGATTTACTCACGTGGTAAGAGCATTGGATCGGCTCCGGTCAGCGGGTGTCAATGGTTAAACTTTTGAATGTACTAAACATTTGTCGGAAATGGTCTAGTAAGCCTAGTACCTGTTGGGAATCAGCAAGGGAACTTGGACCACTAATCTTGGGAAGGGCCCTCATGTTCTAGGACATGCAGTACATGTGCGCAGTTGGGCAGCCGAGACTGTAACCTTCCCGCCTTGTACCAAGATTGTGAGCTCAGCTCCCGAACCGAGGAACGCTAGGAACTGCCTAGTTGATGCATGCCCCACCCTCTTGGTTTTAGTTATCATTTTGTGGTGTGTCTTTTGTGTGTTTAGGTTCACCTTGCAAGATTAATAATCGATCGATCGTCAGCATCTCACGTTATCCGTGACTGCTTAATTATATAGCCCATTTCCCTTTGTGATGAAATTGAGAATTAATATTGATATTACTTAATTTTATTGAACAACTTTGCTTGCAGTAGTTGACAATCTAGTAATGATTATATAACTATAATTGTTAGCTAAAACTTGAAGTAAGGACCTACTTTTTGTTGATAAACCACTAGCCAAAAAGCCTTTCATGTCTAGAGGGTTGGTGAAGAATTTTACCGTCGGATAAGTCTTGTTGAGTTTTAGTATACTCATCCTTGATGTTGTTGATGTTTACAGGTGATGTGAATGATGGGTTGTCCTGGATCGTTCCCACCTGATTCGGAAATCGAGTGGGACGACAGTGCTTAGTGGCATCTTGGATGGCCTCCTTGGATGTCACTTATGACATTTACAATTTATTTCCGCTGTGTGTATTAAACTATAAACCATTTACTTCTATGCAATGAACTCGGTTTGAAATATAAGAATCCCTAAGGGATTTGATGAAATTTAATTTGTGATGATGTAATCTCTGAACTCGCATTCGTGTGAGTTTTGATGTATGAATGTTGCAAGCTGGGTTACTCGTGATTTACCAGGCAAGATACCTTTATATTATCGCTTCATGACCAAAAGGAGTGTTTAGGAAATGATATGGAAATATCTTGGGCGGTTCTATCACATGACACGCCCCATCGGTCTGGCCGGTGCAGCACAGGCAGCAAGCCGTGCAGTTTTTCCATTGTGTGCTGTGTGGTTATTTCGGTAGGAGGTGCAGTTCGTTCCTAGGACCAGTAGCACTTCAGAGGCTACGTGGTCTTGGCAAACTTGAGGAGTTTGAGGTAGAAGTGATTTTGGGTATTCGGTCGTGTTCATCTCCCTAGAGAAGCTATTTTTTGAGAAGAATTTTTATCAGTTCCCATTGAGGACCATTGTGGTTCGAGGACCGGTGGATGGTCGCTTCCTGGTGTGATGAGTGATTGACAACGTTGTGTGGAATTATTCTTGGCTAAGTATTGCAGGTGCAGGTTGCGGCTTGACTCTTGTTGGTGCAGGTGAAGAACAAGCGTGAAAGGTCATTGCCGGTGAGGCCTCCAGGTGCAGGTGGAGAAGACAAGTAGGCTTGGTTCGAGGGACCCAGTGCCCAGCGGGGTCAAGTATGGGCCGCATGGTGGCAAGAACGGCAAGATGAAGTCGAGGACAGTTTCTCGGTTGAGCCACAAAACCAAGGTCGAGCCGGGACTTCATGGGAGCCAAGTCATGAGTGGTGATTGACGGAGGCTACATCAAGTTCACGGGGTTTGCGGTGGTTCACCAGAAAAGCATCGGGTTACTCGGCTGAGCCACAAAGCCGAGGCCGAAGACCGAGCGTGGCTATCAGGCCAAAACCGGCCTGACCGGTGACCGGTTTGGGGTCGCAGGGCGCCGGAAGCTTCGAGGCGGAGGACACGCGTCGGGATCACAAGGCTTGCGTCGAGGCTACGCGAAGTGCGGTCGCCGGGCATCCATCTGATGGTGCTACAAAGACAAATTTCCAAAGTGCCCTTGATGGGTGTTATCCTAGTCTAGGCTTTAGGGGTATTTTAGTCTTTCAGATTGCCACCATATAACCCAAGGGTTGAGAGGATGGCAGCCATCTCTTGGGACCCTAGCTCATTTTGTTTTGCTATTTTCCTCTTCCTTTTCCCTTGGAATTTCTAGGACTAGCTTGAGAGCTTCATGGTGAGATCTTGTGAGAGGGAAGGATGATCGGGCGGAAGCTAGACCTTGTATGAACCTTTCATGGTATGTATAGATGATTCGGCATGGTTCCTCAAGGCTTGGTTGTGTTCCTCCCATTTTTCCTTTTTGGTGATTTTCGGAGCCTTTTTTTGGAATTTCTGTGGGGAAGTTTTGTGGGCGTTTCTTTGAGGGATTCTTGTTGGATGTCACGTATGAGGACCTTGTGCCTCTGTTGACGGTGTATTTTGGTACACCAAACATGTTCATTACACTTTGGTTTGGATTTCATTATGGAACTAACCCGCCACTAGGCACACTAATCATATAACAAGTTCATCTTTGTGCATGCATTTGGAAGTGTTGTGTTTATGTAGGAAAACATGGGCATAAAGGACGGATTCGGAACAAGTTCAAAGGAGCATTTACGGAGTCTTGTCCGTGTTCATGAGCCTGATGAAATCACTTCTAATGGTGGCGAGGACCAAAGTGTTACGAAGGAACACTCCCGGGGATTGAAGCGTAAAAGACCGAACTTCATGCACAGAGAACCTCCATCTTGGACGCGAGGATGACATCGTCAAAATCATGCAAGTGGAAGGGGCAAAGTGCATAAATGCATGAGGACCCACGGGAGCGAAGGGGCGACCGAACCAGCCGAGGTGGGCACCGGGCCGGTCGGCCCGGCCGACCGGCCCGCCCACTCCCGACGTCGGTTCGGCCCCCCTTTCTTGCACCCGAAGGATTTTCAACCCTAAAGCCCTGGAGGCTCCACCATTCGCAGAGGGGAGAGACATTCGCACCAGGAGGCCATCCACAAGCTAGAGAGAGGAGGGAGATCTCCGGAGGGGGATCGGCCACCTCGAAGGAAGCACCCACAAGTGGAGGAGAAGGAAGACACCGACGGAAGGGTGACCATGATCAACGGTGCTATGTCTAGCACCTTGATGGGGTAATCTCCTTATTCGTCCATGGGTTGTAATCGATCTTAAGATGTAATCGTACTTTGTTGGAACATCTATCTATCATCATGTGTTGAATATACTTTAATGCTTAAGGTTAGCTACCATGCCGTAAAGGGAGTAGAGCTCCAATGCTCCCTTGGATCCATTCAATACGCCGTGTCCATCATAGGTCTAGTAACGAATACCTCCACGTAGTGACAGTACAGGGGGAGGGGTCACAACCCCCGATAGATTAGATTTGTTTTCATGTTTAGTGTAGTTTAGTCGTTTTCTAGTTTAATCATAGTTAGGGTTTGAGTAGCTAGTGAGTAGAGGTAGATCAAACGCTTGTAATCCCCTTGCTCCGCGGATTGACAAGAACCTTGGGAATCCCGTGATGAAAAAGGTGTAGGTCCGTATGCTTGCGGATCGTAGGTGGATACGTCTTTTATCCGTTAACAAGCCCCTTTGTCTGGCGCCGTTGCCGTGGAGCAAGCTAGTTTTACATCGTTTAGTTTGCATCTAACTTAGTTCTATATTTAGTTTATATTTTGTTTGCTAATATCTAACAGTACCTAGAAAACCACTTTGTTTGTTTTTGTTTTTGTTTTTATCTTGTTTTCTAGATGGCGTTCATCAATCAACCCATGGAAGAACCGGAGAAATCACTAAGGGTTTATGCTAGTCCTCGATGTGAAGACATAAGAGTACAAGAGTCGGATTCGAAGCTCGAAGCGACCAAGTATGAGATTAAATCCAAGATCATCGAGATGGTGGCGGCAAACCCGTTTGAAGGGATGGTTACGGAGAACCCATATAGACATATAAGGCATTTCACGAATGCAACACGGTGCGTCAAGAAGGAGTTCCCGATGAATGGTTCAAATAGAATCTCTTTCCCTACTCACTTGCCGGTGAAGCGAAGACGAGGTACTCGTTTGCATCCTTTGAAGTTGAAGGCAATTTGAACAAGTTGACAAAGAGGTTTTGTGAGAAGTTCTTTCCAATTAGTAAGGTTCAACATCTAAGGAGGCAAGTGATCACTTTCACGCAAGGAGAAGAGGAAGGGATAGACCAAGCTTGGAATAGGTTTAATGAGTTGATCGAACAAGGACCAAGACTCGGCTTCTCCGGTGACGTACTCTTGCATACCTTTTTGTTTTCCCTAACCCCTAGTTGCATGCAACACGTCCAAATGTGTGCAGGTGGGGATCTCATGGAGAAAACACTCACAGAGGCCGCTCAACTTCTACAAAAAATTAGTAAAGCGGCAACCATGCGAAGAGATTGGGAAACAAGACTTGTGGAAGAGCCAGAATATAATTCAAGGAAGAAGAAATGTTCAGAATTTTCTAAAGAGACAACACCGAAAGTCACAAAAGAGGAGCCAATCCCGGAAAAGCTTGAACAAGAGCACATCAAGTCAAGAACTACCCCGAGCGTTGACTTCGCCGTATCAAATGAAACAAACAAGAGAAGCATGTCAAGCGCGAAGACACTAAGGGAGTTCGAACCAATGGATTGGGTTCCAATCGATTATGGAGAAGTATTCGTAAGAGAAGACCGTTCCCTAATCAAAAGGGGATGGTAAGAGCATTGGAAGTGGATTTCCCACCGGAAAAGAAAGCAGAAGATTCATACAACCTTGAAACCACCGGTAAGATCTTTCAAAAGCTCTTTGGAGATGATGAAGTGGATCCGAACACATAGCCGAGGTGAAAAGAATCATGGTGATCAAGACCGAAGCATCACCATATGCTCGCCTCGCTGAAGTTTACGCGATAGGATCCGAAGAAGAAGAGAAGATGGCACCACACTTGAGTTGTGAGATCAATGGAGTTCAATGCAAAGCCTTGTGCGACATCAGAGCCCAAGTAAGTGTCCTATCTTCTAAAATTTACGATAAAGTTCAAGTCCACAACCTAGGGAGATGGTAGAACCATTAGACCTCTAGGTATTGCTTGCAACATGGATGTAATAATCTCTGGAAAATGTATACCAACCGATTTCTTTGTTATTGATGCATACCATAGTAATCATGATCATATAATTCTAGGTAGGCCCTTTCTTCAGTTGGTTGATGCCGTGTTGGATGCCGGAAAAGGAAAAGTAACAATGAACCTTAATGGAAAGAAGTGACATATAACTTTCTCCGAGTTTCTAAACACCCTACACCCTTTCCTCCCGAAGACGAAGTAGAGGAGGTAGATAGTCTTTGTTTTGTTGAAACCCTTAGAGACCCGCTGCAAAGAGCGATAGAAAATCAAATTAATGATCAAGAAGACGAAGAACTAGAAGAAGCAACAAAAGTCTTAGAACCACAAGATGGAAGCGTGGAGGAAGAAAAATTTGAGGACTTAGGAGAAATTAAACCCGAGGAGCCACAAGTGCCCAAGGTAGACCTTAAACCTTTGCCAAAGGATTAAGTACGAATTTTTGAGCCCAGACAAGACTTATCCAGTCATTGTGAGCGATGAGTTGCGTCCCGAAGAAAATGAGGAGTTGCTGATTTTATTGAAAAAACATAGGTAGGTGATTGGATATTCGATTAATGATCTCCAAGGTCTTAGCCTAGCCTTTTGCACTCACCGTATACCAATGGAAGACCAATGTAAGCCCGTAGTGGACCACCAAAGGAGGCTAACTCATGCCATGCGAGAGGTAGTAAAGAAAGAGGTCATCAAGTTACTTGATGCCGGAATCATCTACCCGGTTCCGCATAGCGAATGGGTGAGCCCGGTACATTGTGTACCAAAGAAAGGAGGTTTAACCGTGGTGAAGAATGAGAAGAACGAGTTGATACCGCAAAGAACCATGAACGGGTGGCGGATGTGTATCGATTATCGTAAGCTTAACAAAGCAACGAAGAAAGATCACTTCCCCTACCGTTCATTGACGAGATGCTTGAGAGATTAGCAAACCACGCTTATTTTTGCTTTCTCGATGGGTACTCGGGGTTCATGCAAATTCCCATTCACCCGGACGATCAAAAAAACAACGTTCACATGCCCTTATGGAACGTTTGCATATAGAAGGATGCCCTTCGGTCTATGCAACGCCCCGACCTCTTTTCAACGTTGCATGATGGTTGTATTCTCGGAATTCATCAAAGAAATTGTCGAGGTATTCATGGATGATTTTTCCGTTTATGGGAAGACGTTCATGGATTGCTTTGAAAACTTGGATAAGGTCTTCACGAGGTGTGCAGAGGTAGACTTGGTGTTAAATTGGGAAAAGTGCCACTTCATGTTAAGCATGGCATAGTGCTCGGACATGTTATATCTGAGAGAGGCATTGAAGTGGACAAGGCTAAGGTAGAGACGGTTGAGCAACTCCCACCTCCGACGGATGTTAAGTCCATGAGGAGCTTTATAGGCCATGCCAGATTTTATAGAAGATTTATTAAGGACTTCTCAAAGATCACTAAGCCTTTGACGCATCTCCTTCAAAAGTATGTGGCTTTTGACTTCAATGAGAAGTTCCTAGCGGCGTTCCGGACCTTGAAAAGTGAGTTGGTGAGTGCTCCCATTATTCAACCTCCAGATTGGAGCCAACCTTTCGAGATCAGGTGTGATGCAAGTGACTACGCCGTAGGCGCGGTTTTGGGTCAAAGAAAGGAAGGCTGAGTTCACGCCGTTTACTACATTAGTAAAACTCTTAATGAGGCACAATTAAATTATGTCACTACGGAGAAAGAGTTGCTAGCGGTGGTATTCGCCTTTGAAAAATTCAGATCTTACATCGTGAACTCGAAGGTCATTGTTTACACCGATCACGCGGCCATCAAATATCTCTTGGCTAAGAAGGATGCTAAACCACGTTTGATCCATTGCATCCTTCTTCTCCAAGAGTTTGATATTGAAATTCGTGATAAGAAGGGGGTGGAGAATGTTGTGGCCGATCATTTGTCTAGGATGAATCGTGGACAAGATGATAAAGAGCTCATGGAAGACAAGATGAGAGATGACCACCTCTATCGAGTGCTCGATAAAGACACTTGGATGATTGATATCATTCGAGTGATTCGGAAAGATTCCTCTTGACCATCTAGATAGAAACTCTTAAAGGAGAATAATCTCCGAAAGTAAGAAATACTTTTGGGATGCACCATACCTCTTCAAACTTGGCAATGATGGAGTCATGAGAAGATGTACGCCAAGAGAAGAGAGGCTAAAAATCTTGAGAAAGTGCCACTCGGTGAAGTATGGTGGACACTTTAGCCATTTTAGGACCCAAGCAAAAGTGTGGTCTAGCGGATTCTATTGGCCGGAGATGCATGAAGATACTAAAAGATATGTTGCATCATGCCCTGAATGCCAAAGAACCGGAAACATCTCTCAGAGAAATTCTATGCCTTTGAAATACAATCTACAAATCGATTTATTCGAGGTGTGGGGTATAGACATCATGGGGCCTTTCAAAAACTCACACGGATGTGAGCATATCCTAGTCATGGTTGATTATGTATCCAAGTGGGTAGAGGTCATGCCATGTCGTAAAGCTTCCATGGAGGAGTCCATTGCTATGATCAAGAGCATGGTTTTTCCTCGTTTCGGTACACCGAGAATCTTGATTAGCGATGGAGGAACTCACTTCACCAGAAATAATTTCAAAAGGTGCTTGTCCAAGTTGGGAATTGAACATAGGGTCTCTACGGCCTATCATCCACAAACCAACGGACAAGCGGAAACGTCGAATAGGCAATTAAAAAGCATTCTCAACAAAACAATAGAGAAGGGAGGCAAGGATTGGTCAAAGAAATTAGACGGAGCTTTGTGGGCATATCGAACGGTGTTCAAGACACCGATAGGTATGACCCCTTATCAATTCGTCTATGGAAAAGCTTGCCACCTCCCGGTTGAGTTGGAACATAAAGCCTATTGGACGATCAAAGAGATGAACCTTGATCTCGATGCCGCAGTGGTAAAACAAAGAATTCAAATAAGAGCACTAGAGGAGATGAGGTTGAAAGTATATGAAAATACAAGCATATACAAAGAGAGAATTAAAAGGTGGTATGATAAAAGATTGAAAAGAAAGAGTTTAAAGAAGGAGATAAGGTCCTCCTCTACAATTCGAGGTTTAAAACCTTCAGAAAGGGGAAATTGCAAAGCAAGTGGGACAGACCTTATGTTGTGCATTCGGTGCTCTCCAACGGAGCGGTAACCATTATGGATGTGAAAGGTGATCAATTCATGGTGAATGGTCAACGGCTTAAGGTTTACTACGAACCCGACGTTGTGCCCCTTCACCACATTGATGTCTTCACATGGAAGAAGAGCCCGAACGTCCAGCCTAGGACGTAAAACAAGGTGTGGATTTTTGTAAATAGTTTTTCTTTTATTTTTCTGGAGTTTCTCGCGAAGATTTACTGGGCCAACTTTTTCTCATAGAAGAAAGTGTAAAAGGGCGGTACAAAGGAAACCGGACCGGACTGGCCCCCGAAACAGGGTACAAAGGAAACCGGACCGGACTGGTCCGACCGGCCCAGTGGGGCCCTGGCGGCGGTTCGCCCCGGTTTTTCCCCGGAATGCTCCTTTTTGACTTCCTTCTTCGGTCAGAAAATTTTAAGGGAAGTTTGAATAAGGAAAATGAGGTTCCTAGGGTTTTCCTTTTCGGACTATTTATTTGGCCGAATTGGAAGCTCAGGAATCCATCCCATCTAGCATTCTTTTGCACCCACGTAGCAGTCATGGTGTCCCCGAGGAGCGTAGATTTGAAGCAAGGCACCGAGGATCCATCGATGGAGGAGGCGAAGCGATACGAGCTCAAGCTACCGATCGAGATCAAGAGGACCGCCCGCATCCGTTGCGGAGGGCATGTCCCGACCAGAGCTATCGCTTCTCGCAACCCCGTCAAAGAGGAGAACGTCCCTACTCCCGTTCGAAGGTCGGCGCGCATCGGTGGCATGAAGCGGAAGGACTACAAGGAGGTGTCGCCCGATCCTAAGGATTATGGGGATAACGACTATTCCAACGATCGTAGCCCGAGCTCGTGGGCGTCCGCCGGAAGAGATGATAATTATTTGTACATTTGGGAAGAGGTGCCCAAGTAGAAGACTCCCGAAGGCCCCAACAGCGGTGGCAACGACGACGGCGGCGACGACGGCGGAGACCCTGGTGATGATGACCCTTTCGGGATGCATCTGATGTGTTGTGCGGCTTGCCGTCACTCCATCTCGGAGCTCTACGCATCGGTCGACGAATGTTTCCAGGCCATGGAGGCGATGAGGCAGCGTATGGAGGATTTGGAACGCGTGGTCGAAGACGACTACAAGTTCCTAAATCGCAACATGCGCAAACTTTTTGGCATGCTCGGGAACATGAGGGGCAAGTGGTGCAATAGTTGCGAAAAGTACCACTAGGTTTAGTTTTCCCCTTTAGGATTTTTGTAAGATACGACGAGGACGTTGTATGGTTTTAGCGTGGGGGAGAGCTAGCTAGCTAGCCGTTAGCTTTTGAGCTTCAAGTTTAGGTTGGTTCGATTTAGTATTCGAGAGAGTTTTAGAGTTTAAGAGACTTTAGTTTTTGAGTGTGTTTTAAATTTTTGCAAGTTTGAAGTGTCTTAATTTAGTGTTACGTCAAAGAAAATCAAATAAAAAGAGTCCTTTAAATTTTGTGTCTTGTGTGACGTTTATCTTGATTCACTCGTTTGTTCGTCTTTAGTTTTTGATATATGAACATAAGTGTGTGGTTTGAAAAACGTTTACCGTGGTGCTTAGTGGAATTGCTACTTCTAAAAGTACCCATACCGTGCTTCGGTCTTGAGTTTTTTTATTTTGGTTGTGCTATATTCGATGCTAAAAGTTGGAGGAATTCAGTTCTGAAAATTATCTAAAAACCCTTGTAATAAAGGTTAGCAAAACCTCTTTTTCCAAGTTGAGAGTAAGAAAAGTATCCTATACAAAGCCAAATTTAATTTTTGCTCCACCATAAGTGTGATTAGCACGATGGGTTGGGCTAGGATCCTTCTCTCTTGGGAGTTTTAATTTCGAGCAATGATCATGTCCTTGTGCTTATCTTTTGTTGCTAGCCTTGTCATGCATTCGGTAACGTGACTTTCACATCAAAGGTCCCGTACATCACCGAATTCCATACCCAACCCTATACATCTCTTTTGTACATCGCATTCCTTGAACACAAAAACTGTCATAGTTTTGTCTCGTCTCTGGCATGGTTTTTGTTTAAAATTCAGATTGTGTGCATGCAAGAAAGGGAGGAGTTGAGAGATTTGAAAAGAGAGGAAAAGATGTCAAAAGAGGGAAAAATAAAGAGAAAAGTATGTGTATGGAAAAGAAAGAAAGAAAAAATAGAAAAGTAAAGAAAATATAAATATATGTGTATGAGAGAATGAAAGAAGAAAAGAAGAAAAAGAGAGAAGAGGAGTGGCAAGAAAGATATGAGAGGCATGAATCAAGTGAAAGAAAAATAAAAGTGCAAGGATGGATGTCGCGTTGTTAAGAGACGAAACTTTCACTCTTTTTCCAACCATGTGCAATCCGACAACGAGGACGCCATTGGTGCCTCGTAGTCATAATTTTCTTTTGCCTTGCACATGTCCACCATTCTAAATCTTCTCACCCTTGATATCCCCACATATGGTTTATTCTCATGATCATTGACTTTGAAAGGTAAACAACCATTAGAGGAAGTTCTTAGTTTGACAATACTTGTGTTGATTGTGCTAGCCATACCTATAGTTCCACTTTACATGTTATATGAGAGACTTATGGGATGTGAGAGTTTTATAAAACTTGTTTAGGATAGCCACTTTTTATGAGTGACTTGAGAGAGCTTGGAGAAAGGTTTTTGTCTAATACTTGTTGCAGGAATTTTTTTTTGAAAAGCATAAAAACCCTCCAATGGAAGCAAAGAGGTAAGCACGGCTGAGATTAAAGGCTTCGAGTGAAGAGTTTGAGTTGTGGGGTAAATCTTGACATGGTAAAGATTCTAAATGACCATGTTTATGTATGTTGATCATTACTTTATGTTTATGTATTAAAGATAAAGGATTGACTAACTTGTGAAGAAAGATTTAGCGGAACATGATAACAACACCTTGGACGAAGTTCTTTTACGAGTACTTGCTAGAGGACGAGCAAGATCTAAGCATGGGGGAGATGTTGACGGTGTATTTTGGTACACCAAACATGTTCATTACACTTTGGTTTGGATTTGATTATGGAACTAACCTGCCACTAGGCACACTAATCATATAACAAGTTCATCTTTGTGTATGCATTTGGAAGTGTTGTGTTTATGTACGAAAACATGGACATAAAGGACAGATTCGCAACAAGTTCAAAGGAGCATTTACGGAGTCTTGTTCGTGTTCATGAGCCTGATGAAATCACTTCTAATGGTGGCGAGGATCGAAGTGTCACGAAGGAACACCCCCGGGGATTGAAACATAAAAGACCGAACTTCATGCACGGAGAACCTCCATCTTGGACGCGAGGATGACATCGTCAAAATCATGCAAGTGGAAGGGGCAAAGTGCATAAATGCATGAGGATCCACGGGAGCGAAGGAACGACCGAACCGGGCCAAGGTGGGCCTAGGGCGGTCAGCCCAGGCCGGCCGGCCCGGGCCACTCCCAACGTCGGTTCGGCCCCCCCTTCCTTGCACCCGAAGGATTTTCAACCCTAAAGCCCTGGAGGCACTGCCAATCGCAGAGGGGAGAGCCATTCGCACCAGGAGGCCATCCACAAGCTAGAGAGAGAGGAGGGAGATCTCCGGAGGGGGATCGACCACCTCGAAGGAAGCACCCACAAGTGGAGAAGAAGGAAGACACCATTGGAAGAGTGACCATGATCAACGGTGCTATGTCTAGCACCTTGATGGGGTAATCTCCTTATTCGTCCATGGGTTGTAATCGATCTTAAGATGTAATCGTACTTTGTTGGAACATCTATCTATCATCATGTGTTGAATATACTTTAATGATTAAGGTTAGATACCATGTCGTAAAGGGAGTAGAGCTCCAATGCTCCCTTAGACCATTCAATACGTCGTGTCCATCATAGGTCTAGTCACGAATACCTCCGCGTAGTGACAGTACGGGAGGAGGGAAAGGGCGAAACCGTGGTCACAACCCCCGATAGATTAGATTGGTTTTCATGTTTAAAGCGATTGCATGTTCTAGGATCGTAGACCCATGGGCGAGTGTCTTTTATCTTGATAGCTTAATCGTTCTCTCTGGTGTAGTTTAGTCATTTTCTAGTTTAATCATAGTTAGGGTTTGAGTAGCTAGTGAGTAGAGGTAGATCAAACGCTTGTAATCCCCTTGCTCCGTAGATTGACAAGAACCTTGGGAATCCCGTGGTGAAAAAGGTGTAGGTCCGTACGCTTGCGGATTGTAGGTGGATACATCTTTTATCCATCAACAACCTCTTTTCTTGGTGATCTTGATCCAACAAACCCTCTGAAACGACTTTGATTTGGGTGTTTTTAGTGGTTTCCATGGAAGGTGTTCTCAAGGGTTGACTTCCGATTCCTCTTGATTGAGTGAGTTTTGGGGACCGAGCCTCTAGCCAAAGGTAGCCCCAAAGTCTCACTTTGATCCGTGGAACGAATTGGGAGATCGATCGCTTGGTGTGTTGAGTTTTTCGCGCGGGCTGTGTTCTTCCCGACTATCCAGGCAAAACAGGTCTGACCGGTTTCCCAAACCGAACTGACCGGTTTAGCCCTATGGCCTGTCCTGAAGAGTTTTTTGAGCGAGAAAGTTTCTTCGTGCTATGGTTGTTCTTGTTCAAAGGAGGAGAGGTTCTTGAGGCAGTTTTTCTCTTGGAAGGGTTTTTGGGGAGTTCTGGACATAACCTGATAGAGGGGGAGTGCGCGATCTTTCGGTGAGTGGAGATAAATCCGATTTGGTGGTTGTTGACCCTCACGATCCGACTACGACGAGGAAGCCCGAAGCGCCAATGCAATCGCTGAACCAACTCCCAATGGTTACCAACCTTGCCGGCGCAAGATCAGCTTGATCACGAAGATCAATTCCTGTACGCAATCGAAGAACGGACAAGAATCTGAGGCGAGCAATCTTAATATCACTCGAAGGTGGAGTCTGAATTACACGACGACTGCACGATGGCGGCTGTTCGGTTGTAGCTAAGGCTAACAAATAAATCAAACTCAAGTTCCTAAGGCAGCGGCTACTGAGTAAATAAGAGAAGGGGCGTCCTAGGGTTGGGGGCGACTAGGGGTCGGGCGCCCCCAACTTGGGCCTAAGGCCCATCAAACTGGCGACGCAACACCTTGGCAGATTCTAGACGTCAACTTGTTTCGAAGATTCCCGTTGACTCAGGACGAATTTTGGCATGAGACCGGGCCGGTGCCATTGGAAGGTTTATGAAATTGTGCTTCCAACCATATATAGAACGTCCAAAACCGACTCCGTATGCGACCTGGGCGTCCGTTTTATTGCGCACTGCTCCTGGACTCCGAACTGGGCTCGAACTTGAATTGCTTTTGGCCTCCACCTCGGGGACTCGAACCGGATCAACCTGAGGCCTCCTTCTTGACTTGGAAAACCTTGATGGACTCCATCTTCTCCAATCCATGCACCAGACATGGACATAAGCATGGTTGCCATGTCTTCATCATTCTTCCCCCTTTTGAAAAAAAGTCGTCCTCGACCCCGATTGTACTTGAAAATGATCCTGCACAACACAACGAAGAACGGGGTTGTGGAAATAAAGCAAGTCAAAACAATTGTGAGGTGGAATGTGACCATGTTTCAAATTGTTTATCATGTCATGACGCATAAAATTGCCAGCATCTCTGGAGACTTCGTTTTTGAAAGACACATTATGTTTGTCATTACTATCCTACAAAACATTAGTACAAACAAAGGACACAACAGGAATAGCTAGTTTATTACAAGAAAATTCAGCACCAAAAATCATGGAGAGTCACTGATAATGCATTCCTTCTTGCGAAATAAAACTACTAGAGGAACATGTGAATATGTTTGTATGATGATTACTCTCTAATTGATCACAATCTTGCAAACCAAAAGGAGAACTCAGATGTGTACAAATGTAAACACGATGTACCATATATTGTCCTTTGTTGTTATATTTTCCAATAACATGATATGAATGTTTAGACAACCATGGCAAATCAGCATGTGCAAAAATCCTCTCTTCTAAACAATATAGATTACACAAATTATCGAATTCAATGTAACCCAAGGTATGTAAAGAAGACAACTAATGAAGCTCATCACTTTTACTAGCAATATGCATAATAAGTTTATTTTCAACACTAGCATGTAAAACGGAAGTAGTAACACACCATGCATCTTTATCACAAGAAACATCAAGCAAATCACCATGTGACAAAGATAAATTAAGAGATAGTTCCATTATAAATTTCTCAACTAAAGTATTATTTGTGGAAAAATTCAGCATATTAACACAATTATCACCTTCCGTGAGTGTAGCATCATGAACATTACCTATGTTCTCAGTAGGATGATATGATGCATTGTAAAACGATGGTTCAGAAGTGGCACAGGAGGATGTGAGCTCCTCATTTTCGTTCATGTCGTCCTTGTCTTCTTGCTTGTGGTGAGCATCATGGTGCTGAATCGTTGTCGACTCAGCCCTCTCATGGGGTGTAGGCGTGGACGTGGATGGTGCAAGGGAAACGGACGCTGAACTGGGTGTCGAACCGCTGCCTGCAAAAGAGTTAGAATATATCTTCGAGCGATGTCCCTGCACTTCACGTTCAGCGTTGCGAGCATAATATGAAGGCACAAATCTACGTCGCATAGCAACTTTTAATTCAGCCCAAGTGATGGGATGTTTTTGTTTATATTCATGATGCCACCAAAATAAAGCTAAATCAGTAAATGCACTAATAGCAGTTTGAACTTGAGAAATAGCAGGAATATCATGGCATGAAAATTTATGTTCCACCTCTAATTCCCAATGAATATAAGCAGCTGGATCATATTTGCCATTGTAAGGTGGAATTGTAAATGGAAGCGTAGAAAAAGAATCATTACCACCACGGATGAACGCACAATGGGCGTGTCCATGGAGGTCTCCAGCGTCGACCTCCTTCTGTAAACCCGTGATCAGTGTTTTCATTGCATCGAGGTGTGACACAATGGTGTCGAGCTTGGTCTTAGTAGCCTGCGGCTGGTCATCCCTCTTGTTGTCGCCTGCCACTGTTAGCGCATACACAAAAACAAAATCGACAACAAAATAGGGGTGTAATGGCTCACAAGGCGCTCACTATAATGCTGTTATTAAATTCTTATCTGTTCTTACCAAGCACACAGGGGGAACTGCAACCAACCGGTGGAACCTGCAAAAGATTGGATGAGTGATTGCCTGGCGAAACGAAATCTGCTCGTCGCAGAAATATGTGGAGTTTTAGGAAGCCTGCACTCAATGGAAGGATTAGCACATTCAAACAATAATGCGAAGCTGAATTCTAGTGCTACACACGATCAAACGTTGTTGGCGACATGTGAAATCGAAAAGACAGAAGCAAGGAATGTAGCAAAGGTGAAGAGAGCGCAACAAATCACTGCTTTTTTGGACAGCGCTTGCAGGAGGGAACACCGTGAGAAGAGGTGAGACGTTGCGTAGATGGACGCCTCGCGTCACGTTAGAGTGCGACTCTGGGGGGTAATGGCGCGCACGTGTGAAGGGTCGGTGGAAAAATTCAACCGAACCGAGAGTCCGTCTCCGTTAGACTTTGCTCTTTTTTTTCTTTCTTGTTTTTATTTTTTTATAACCTGCCAAAAGAAACCATGAAGATGGGAGGAATCGCACGGAGATGCTGGCGCGCAAAAGTCGGGCAGGCCGCAACGTAGGGGTCACAGATGCTCTTGTTCCTTTATTTTTTTTTACTCTCTCTCTTTTTCTTTTTTTCCTTTTTTTACTCACGGACTCTGTTTTTCACGGACCCTTTTTTTTCTTTGTTTCACGAGAGAAAAAAAGGCGGTCGGGACAGGAACACCGCGAGGGATCACGGAGCCGGGTCCAACTCCCAACCGCGCGCGAGGGAAAAGCGTGCGAAGGGATTTGCGCCGCGAGGGTGGAAAAGGAGCAGCGGACGACAGTGACGAAAGTTAGGGTTAGAAGAAAAACAATTACAAAAAGGAAAACCACAAGTAACCAGCAACAATTGAATGAGCAAGCACACAAACTCAACAATGCAAATTATTCAAAGAAAGTGCAAAGCTAAACGGTTGCTGGGACAAGGATCTAACCTGAAACTAATTTTTTGTTTGGTTTTTGTGGACTGTAGGATATAAAAAACACTTGATAAACTCATCGGTCAACCTGGAAAGCTGATACCACTTGATAGAGGGGGAGTACCCGATCTTTCGGTGAGTGGAGATAAATCCAATTTGGTGGTTGTTGACCCTCACGATCCGACTACGACGAGCAAGCCCGAAGTGCCAATGCAATCGCTGAACCAACTCCCAATGGTTACCAACCTTGCCAGCGCAAGATCAGCCTAATCACGAAGATCAATTCCTGTACGCAATCAAAGGACGAACAAGAATCTGAGGCGAGCAATCTTAATATCACTCGAAGGTGGAGTCTGAATTACACGACGGCGGCACAATGGCGGTTGTTCGGTTGTAGCTAAGGCTAACAAATAAATGAAACTCAAGTTTCTAAGGCGGCGGCTACTGAGTAAATAAGAGAAGGGGCATCCTAGGGTTGGGGGCGACCAGGGGTGGGGTGCCCCCAACTTGGGCCTAAGGCCCATCAAACTGGCGATGCAGCACCTTGGCAGATTCTGGACGTCAATTTGTTTCGAAGATTCCCGTTGACTCAGGACGAATTTTGGCATGAGACCGGTGCCATTGGAAGCTCTATGAAATTTTGCTTCCAACCATATATAGAACATCCAAAACCGTCTCCGTATGCGACCTGGGCGTCCGTTTTTTTGCGCACTGCTCCTGGACTCTGAATTGGGCTCGAACTTAGAATTGCTTTTGGCTTCCACCTCGGGGACTCGAACCGGATCAACATTGGACCTCCTTCTTGACTTGGAAAACCTTGATGGACTCCATCTTCTCCAATCCATGCACCACGCATGGACATAAGCATGGTTGCCATGTCCTCATCAGAACCGGCCTGACCGGTTTGCTAAACTGGTCTGACCGGTTTCCCCTTCCCGGTGAGAGGCTAAGTCCCACAGAAGCGGTCTAACCGGTTTCAGAAACCGACCTGACTGGTTTTAGGTGCCAGCAGCTGTGTCGTGTGTGTTTCCGTTGCGTGTGTCGAGTGGCTATTGATTGGGTCTTGCTCCTAGGTCCAGTAGCACTCCAGTGGCTGCGTGGACTTGGCAAGAGAAGCTTGTGGAGGCACATGAGTGAAATCGGGTTCATGGTCCGAGTTCTTGAATAGAATTTTTACCAGCTCCCATTCACTCCCCCTCTCTGGTTCGTCGTTTCGGTCCTTCAAGTGGTATCAAAGCCGGTTACGGGTCTTGATTGACTCTAACCGGTCCAAGATCCAACGATGTCGTACCAAGAACGGGGTTCGGGTCCTCCATACTTCGATGGAAAGAACTACCAGATGTGGAGTAAGCGGATGGCGATGTTCCTCCACGGTAAGGGTCAGATCCTTTGGGATGTCACAGTGGACACAGGCTATATCCAACCGATGAACTTCCTCGCTCCGGGATCGAGGGACATGTTCGACGCCAACAACAAGGCGGTCGACTACTTGTTTCGTATTCTGTGTCAACTTGAATTCGATCGGGTGCACACGGAGAGCTTGGCTTGTAGAATTTGGTCGGTGTTGAATGAAGCTCATGTTGGAAATGCTCAGGTTCAGGCTCGGATGTACGCGACTTACCTGAGAGAGTACGAGAATTTCACTTATCTCCCCGGTGAGTCCATCGATGTCTTGTTTCACAAGTTCACGATTGTGGTGTGAAGGATCGGATTGGCGACCAGAGAGGGGGGAGTGTATGGGAGCCGATAAAAATTCTTCTCCAAGAACTCAGCCTATATCCCGATTGCCACCCCCACCACACCTCACGTCTAATTGTCAAGATGACACGAGTCAACTAGTGACACGCTCACCTTAGGAACAATTCGACACAATCAAAACGCATCGGAGGCTAACACAAAGCGAGGCATGAAAAGCTTGCACAATAAAAACCAAGCCACAATCAGATCATTACTCACTAAGCATGCACATAGTTAATTCAATATACAACCGTTAGCAAGAGAAAACTACTGAATGAGTAGCTAAACAAAGTAACACAAATTAACTTGGAAAGCTACAGATCATATGCACGAGCTCAGACAATATCCACCGAAGTGACCAAACAGCTACCAGACAAGCATGCAAATCTATTTAAGAACTGAGAGCATTTATTAAGAGCTATGACAGATTAACTAACTAAAAGCTCCAGCCGGCCACTCATGCGACAACAAATTTCCCAACAGGTCAAACTGATATGATAGCTTAAATGATTAAGTATTGTAGCAAGAAAGCAACCTTTTAAGCTGCTCTGCACACCTCGGTATGTCCTGCTTGTGTGGTCTGCTGCCAGCTGCCTGTGCTTGCCTCGCTGCAGCTCCTCGTGTACTGCTCGCTGCAACTCCGCTGCGTGCTGGTGAACTGAAACACCAAAGCTAATTGCTTGCAGCTGTTGTCCGAAAATCAGAGAGGGAAAAACAAGCAGCTGTCCACTGAATGACTGAAAGAATTCACGAGGCAAAGAAGGACAGACAAGATGATGCAGCAAGCTGTCCCTGGCCTGCCTGCAAGCTGCGGCTTTGAAGCAGAGATAAACCGAGCTGCAACAATTGCTAATGGCTTTCAACAGGAAATCTGAACACTGAAAATAGCACTGTGGCATAAACACAAACACCTGGACTGCAAGGATCGGAAACCTGCAGACAAAAAGAGGAGCCGGCCAAAAACAGAGCTACAACAGGCAAAAACAGCCAAGGAGACAAGGCGTGCTGCTACGAACGCAGGCCACCTGGGAGAGACGACCTAGCACAGTGCACAGGGCAGCACACAGGAACAGACGCTGCTGCCTGCTCACTCGACAAACAGACGTGCTCCAAAGGAATTCCCAGAAACAAATCAAACCAGCTCTAATTAACACAGCATTGAACCGTAGGCACAATTAGACGTGACGAATCACCCGCCACGAGATCCACCAGAGTGGCTCATGATTTTGCCCATCAATTTCAGAAATTCGAACTAACCCTAGGAGAAGAGCAGTACGGGGAAAACTTCGAATCCGTGAGCTTTGACTGCGGATTTCATGAGGAATTGCCATGGGATGCCTCACGGATGCACCAGGAATGATTCCTCCAAAGAAGCCTCCTCAAACTCGAGCTCAAAATCGCGAATGAAAATCTACCAGAAAACCCATTCGAGAATGAAAGAAAAAGAAGAACGCACGGGCTGGGAGAAGAAGCAACCGTGGACACAAGATTGAAATTTTATTACTCCACCGAGGTTCCATTACAAGCCACTCCAAGAATCAATAATCTTGGATGGCAAAAAGCTCAAACAAGAAGCCACTCACCCCTCTCTCTCCCCCCAAGAGCACCTAAAATGAAATAGCACTCCACCCACTAGCCAAACAGTTGACTGAAAATTCAGCCCCTCCTCCAATTTATAGGCCCTCCGAAAAAGATCGAAGTACCCCTACACTAGGAGTTACAACTCAAGCCCTCACACGGGCATTTTGGTCAACACATGAAGTTCTCCATCGGATGGCCGCACATCCATTGGGCCTTCGCGTCCTCCCGACGCAAGCACCTAGATCATGTCGCGTCTCCGCTTCGAAGCTTCTCGGCGCGCCCGGATCCCGTCTCCGCCCGCCGAGCCTCCGGTCTTGGTTTTGTGGCTCAACCAAGTAACCCCGACGGTTTTGTGGTGAACCGTCGTAAACCCCGCGGACTCGGTGCAGCCTCCACACCAATCCCACTCATGACTTAGCCGCCACGTCGTCGCGACCGGTGTTGGTTTTGTGGAGTAAACCAACCAAAACCCGCGTGCAGACTTCGGTTGTGAGTCGCTACCCTGCACCGGCTCCACCTTGGTTTTGAGGCTCAACCAAGAAACCGTACTCGACTTCGTCTTGCTTTTCTTGCCACCATGCGGCCCGCACTTGACCCCACTGGCCACCGGGTCCCTCGAACCAAGCCTACTTGTCTTCTCCACACCTGGAGGCCTCACCGGCAATGACCTTTCGCGCTTGTTCTTCACCTGCACCAACACGAGTCTAGCCGCAACCTGCACCTACAATACTCGGCCAAGAATCAGTCCACACAACGTTGTCAACCACTCATCCCGAGTGCGTCGACAACACACCACTAAAATGATATGAGAAATGACTACTCAACACAACACACACAAAGCCTCAAATCATTCGGTCAATCACTCATCATGTATACACCAAGGCACATATCAACTTGGTTTCTCATGGTGAACAACCTGAGGGCCAATGTGGACGTGCTCCAGTACGAAGATCATGATAGAGCCGTCAAGCTCTTACACTTGTTGGATCGTACGGTTTGGGGCGGAAAGTTCGAGGCCATTGTAGAGTCTGAGAAGTATGACACCTTGACGGTGAACGAGTTGTTCTCGAAGCTTAAGTCGGCTGAGGTGGATCGGGGTATGACAATCAAGATTGAGGGCTCGACTGACTCTCATAATCTCACCCTCATCGGTGGCTCGAAAGGAAAGTCTAACGCTAACTCATCCACCAGGATATTCTCCTTGTCCTCTTTGAAGCCTCTGCCAGATGAGGAGTTCGACGTGATCGGAGAGGATGAGTTGGCGCTGCTGACCAGACGGTTCGAGAGGATGCACGAGAACCGGGTGAACTCGAGGAGGAACACGAGGACATGCTTCCAGTGCGGCAAGCCGGGACACTTCGTCGTCGACTGCCCGGAGAAGGTCGAGAACAAGGACAACTACAAGCACAAGTCGAAGACGGATGGCAAGTACCGTTGAAGGCGTGACCACAAGCACAAGCACAAGGGCAAGCACAAGGACGAGCGGCGATCGAGGAAGAGGGAGAGCCGAGGTAAGGCCCGAGCAATGGTTGGAGCGAGCGACATCAACTTCAGTTTTGCGTACTCCATCTCGAGCTCGAGTAGCAGTGAAGAAAAAGGTGATCGGCGCAAGAGCAGGAAGTTATCTAAGAACCTGAGTGGACTGAGCTGCTTCGCTAGCGATGGCTTCTGCACTGTGGCGCTTAGCTTCGGGAGCAAGAAGAGGAACCTGAGCGACTCGGGCTCCGACTCCGATGACGAGGTACATGATGAACTTCCCTTCTTGCGTCAAGAGAATGAACGGCTTAGATTGTTGCTTGATAATCATGATGACATGTTTAGAGAGGCTAACAAGATGAGGAAAGAGCTTAGGGCTTCACTTGAGGATGCTAGGACTAGAGTGGCTGAGTTAGAAACACAGAACTTGGATGCTAAACTTGAAATTGACTCGCTTAAGGCTTCACATGTTGTTTCTGATGAAGTTGAATGTGTTGATTGTCCTATTTTCCTAGCTGATCTTCCTATGTTTAAGGAAAAGCATGCCTCCAAGTGTGAGGAACTAGATGTGCTTAGGGTTGAAGTGGCTGAGCTTAAGTCTAAACCTGCTTTGCTAGGTGCTTGCACTTCTTGCCCTGTTTCTCATGGAAACATTGATGAGATGCATGCTTACATTGTTTCTCTTGAGGCTAAGCTAAAAGAACCTATGCCTACTTCTTACTCTACCTGTGAATTGCATGCTTTGAAGAATCTGGAACTTGCACATTGGCCATGTTTGGATAGAGTGTTAGTGTTAGTTCGTAGCAAACTAACACCAAAACTAATACTTTGCAGCCAAACACATGTGTTAGTTTGGTGTTAGTTGGAACTAACACCCCCAAAAAACTAACACCTCTAAGAGGTAGTAATTTGGTGTTAGTTTGGTGGACCCCACCCCTTTTCTCTCTCCCTCTCCTTTTTCAAATGATTGGAAAAGTTACTTTAAATGCAAACTAACACCTCCATCCAAACATCCAAAGTGTTAGTTTTTTATGTGTTAATTTGGAGGTGTTAAAAACTACCTATAACACTAACACTAATATCTACCATCCAAACACGGCCATTATGTGGATCGCTTGCAGGATGAGAATGATGAGTTGAGAAAAATGATGGGTTGGTTGTTGGGTCATGAGCCTCAGTTGAGGATAATGATCGAGACATAAGCGTCAGGATGGTGAAGGGCTTGGGGCACACAAGGTTGGTGAGGGAAGTGGTGAGAATGAGGGGAAGATAGGAGATATCCTAGAGCCACCAAAAACCCACCACAAAAATGCCTTTGTCCCTAAACCGAACCATCTTAGGAACCGACAAGAAACAACCCCAGCTCCACCCGTGTTTCCCCCACAAACTGACTATTTCCAAAAGCCTATCAAGTTCAAGAGGACTTCAAGAAATGGGTTCTTTGGGAAAGAGAGTGAGAAGCCGAGTGAGGAGAAAACGGTTGAGAAGCCGAGTGGAGAGAAACCAAATGAACAACCCCATCCCAAGCCTAAGCCTAAGCCCATAAGGTTTCATTGTGGCTATTGTGGGAGTGATAGCCACAAAGATGAGTTTTGCTTCAAAAGGAGGCGTGAGGAGAGAATGGTGGAGGAGTGGGCTAACAAAGATAAGTACCACCCTTCCAATGGTGTACTTGAGCCTCGTGTATAGATGCCCAGGGCCAAGGAGAGTGTGAGAACAGTTCCGGCTTGGGGAGAGCGAAAGGTTGCAGGAGGTGTTGCTAGAGGAGTGAAACCAGTCAGACCGGTTTGGAGACAACAGGGAGGTCCGTTTGGTTTTCATGCTCGTGATGAGTCTCGGTTTGTTGCAGGAGGTCGTGGTTCTGGTGGTTGGTATGGAGAGTTTGCAGGTGGTCAGTTTGCTAGGCGTTCTCCTCCTCGTGCTCAATACGGGGATGGGAGGAGTCGTGGCTTTGAGATGGAGAGGAGGAACGGCCCACAGTCTTCCTTTCATGGTTTCGGTCCTCCTCCAGGTAGAGAGGGTTGGTTCCCTCATAGTGGTTACCGTGGTGGTGTTCGTGGAGGTAGCTTTGATAGGAGAGATGCTTTGGAGTGTGCTAACCCTACTTTGGAGCAAATGGCTCGGCACTGATTTTACTCTTTTGGTACTAACCCCAGTGCTGATTCGTTTGTTCACTCACGTGCTCGTTTTTGACTTTCAGGTGGGAGACTTGAAGAACATTTGGATGATTGACTCCGGTTGCTCGAGGCATATGACCAAAGACAAGGGGTGGTTCTCAAGTCTCGTCCCGGGGGTGACAAAGAGATACATCACTTTTGGGGACAATGGGAGAGGGCGTGTGCTGTCAGAAGGTGAGATTAAGGTGAGTGACAAGATCACTCTCTGGCGTGTTGCTCTTGTTCAATCTCTTGGATACAATTTGCATCTGTGTCTCAGCTATTAGATGAGGGTTTTGAGGTGTTGTTTCAGCCTGGTTGTTCTCAGATTTTGGATTCTCGAGGGGACCTTGTCTGTATGGTCGTTCCCGAGGGTCAGGTGTTTCGAGCTCATTTTTCTCAGTCTTCCGGTGTTGAGCGTTGTTTCTTGGCTGGCTCTTTGAGTGAGTTGTGGAAGTGGCATAGGAAGTTGGTCACTTGAGCTTTGACCTTTTGTCTCGCTTGAGTAAACTCAATTTGGTCTGAGGATTGCCACGGTTGAGGCTTGAATAATAGTTGGTTTGTGCGCCTTTTAGGCATGCCAAGATGGTAACCTCTTCTCACCCGCCTCTCACTGATGTGATGACTGAGCATCCATGCGAGCTGCACCATATGGATCTTGTTGGCCCAGCTTGTGTGCGATCTGTGAGTAGGAAGTGGTACGTCCTTGTTGTGGTAGACGACTACTCTCGGTATGCATGGGTGTTCTTTCTTGAGGAGAAAGGGGAGATGTTTGGTTTTGTTCGAGATCTTGTCTTGAGGTTGAGGAACGAGAGGCACGGAGATGCCATACGAGCGATCTGCAGTGACAATGGCTCGGAATTCAGAAACTCTCGTTTCGAAACCTTTTGCCATGACTTGGGTCTTGAACACCAGTTTTCAAGTCCGTATACGCCTCCCCAGAATGGTGTTGTGGAAAGGAAAAACAGAACCTTGTGTGAGATGGTTTGGACGATGCTTGATGAGCATAGGACTCCGAGAAGGTTCTGGGCTGAGGCGGTGAATACCACGTGCTATGTTTCGAATAGGTTCTACCTCAGAGTGCATAAGAAGAAAACCTACTACGAGTTGATGCGCGGTTGCACACCCAAGGTGAGTCACTTCCATGTCTTTGGTTGCAAGTGCTTTATCCTTATGAAAGGGAAAAAGTTGGTTAAGTTTGAGGCTAGGTTAATCGATGGTATTTTCTTTGGTTATGCATCTCACTCTAGAGCATATCGTGTGCTCAATCTTGAAACTAACCAAATCGTGGAGACTTGCGAGGTAACCTTCGACAAGACACAACCACGTAGTCAGCTTGTATTTGAGTGTGCAGGTGATGATGAACTTGGTGAGGAGATCTTTTAGGAGGAGGAGCATGAACATGGAGATGATGAAGATGGCGGTGTGGTGCCCGCGGCTGAGCATGTACCTACTACTTCAACTACGGTGATGGACGGCCCCTCTCCCACACCTACGACGACAAACCAAGATCAAGGAGAAGCTACTGTTGAGGGGGAGGTAGCATCAGGGAGAGAACCTCCCTGGTGAGTACAAGTGGATCACCCAGCTTCAAGGATCATCAGCGACATGAATGAACGTACTACACTGTCAAGGGTTCAGAACAATTCTCATTTCTCTCATGCTTCTTTTGTTGCCACCTTTGAGCCCAAAGACATTGGACACGCACTATCTGATCATAATTGGGTTAATTTGATGCATGAGGAGTTGGAGAACTTTGAGAGGAACCAAGTTTGCGAATTGGTTGACCCTCCCCAAGGTGTAAGCCGATTGAGACAAAATGGGTGTGGAAGAACAAAGAGGGAGAGAAAGGTGAAGTGGTGAGAAACTGAAAGGACCTTGTGATGCCTAGAGGGGGGTGAATAGGACCACTTCAAATTTCTGAAACAAAAGCAGCGGTTAAAGCACCTGTCGGTACTACCGACGTGGTGCCCGTTCTACCGATGGCCTCAGTACTACCGGTACCAGGTCGGTACTACCGACAGGGTAGAGTTGACTTAAAACGAAATTTGAATTCTGCAGCGATTTTTGCAATTCTATTTGAAACAAAGTCTTAGATTAGATCCTAAGAACCACTTGCAACCACAGAGATGAGTTGGAACGCAACCAAAAGATAGATCGGGCTAATACAAGTTCTAGGGTTAGATAGAAACAAATAATTCAAGCAAGCAAAAGAGACACAAAGATTTAATCCGAAGTTCACACCCACAAAGGATGCTACGTCTCCGTTGAGGATCCCACAAAGGGAGGGCTATCACCAAGAGCCTCTTTTCCTCTTCCAACCCCCACAAAGGGAGATTGGTGCTCACTAAGAATTCTCCACCAAGGAGAGGGTAATACAAACGATCCCGGATGCACCACACAAATAGGGAACTCGCGGGCGACGCCTAACCGTCTAGAAGCAAGCTTCAAGAGTAACAAATGCAAATCAAAAGCCCGGAGATGCTTCAAGTGCTCTTGAGAAGATGAGAAACGGTGTGGGTCTCAAAGCTTGTGCACACTTCACTAGAAATCACCTCTCTACTCAAACCCTAACTCAAGGGAACCAAGGATTAGCTCTAGAGGAGAGGGGAGAGGTGGAGTGAATTCTTGGGGAAGTTTTTGTCTCGTGGTTGGTCAGCCATGAGTGAGGAGGGAGAAAGGTGTTTAAATACTAAGGCTCAAAAACTAGCCGTTAGTGTGCTGAATCGTGCATCCCCGGTACTACCTACACAGTGTCGATACTACCGAGGGGGTGTTTCAGAACTATAATAGTACTGGCTTACCGGTAGTACCGACGCTGGGTCGGTAGTACCGACCCCTGGCTAAAACTCGCCAGTGAAGCCATATCGGTATACCGACCCTAGGCCTGTACTACCGATGGGAGGTTGCCGGTAGTACCGACATGGTGTCGGTACAACCGACAAGAGCTGAGAATTTGGGAAAAGAAGAGCAACAGTGTCGTGCCAACTCTCCACTCTTCTCACTCACTTGGGTCACCTTCTAGAGCACTTTTAGCATCTCTTGGCTATCGATTTGCATCCCCCTTTATAGTACGGTGTTTCCTATACTCAAATTCAAAAGTAAAATTAAATTAAGCCTTGAATTGAGTTGAAAACGACGACTTGGAGTTGGGGGCTTTCCTTTGACCAAACTGTCAGGGACAGCCCTAGGGGTCCCCTTGAACAACAGGGGAAACCCCACTTAAAACCTGCAAAAAGCCAAGGCTAAACACGTCTCGCTCAAACACGCACAGGCATGGCCCACGCCGCGGTGGCCCAGACGGCCCACCAAGGCGGCCCACTCAAGATCCCCTCGAGCGGGCTCCGCCTTGCTCGAGGGCACACGCCTCCCTCGGGCGGGCTCCGCCCCGATCGAGGGGGTGCGCTTACCTCGAGCGAGTTCCGCCTCGCTCGAGGGTCCGCACCACCCTCGAGCAGGCCCCGCCTCGCTCGAGGGCGCTCCGCACGCGCACGCTCGTCCCCGTACACGGGCATTTAATGTTCCGACAAAGGCCGGGCGGCGCCATCATGTGCCTGGGGCTCGTGCCCCGGTTCTTTTGCACCAACTCCCTAGGGGGGAACCCATCCCCGCCACCGTGGGGGACTGTACGACGTGGCCGGTGCCAGTCCCGTGACGCCGCGCCGCCTACTCCTGTACGGCTCACGTGCCGAGCCCTCGAAGGGGGGCCGGCCGCACCCTCGATTTGCTTTCCCGTGACTTTGCAGGGTTAGGTCAAAGCGTTAGGGCGGCGGAGCACCATCCCTGCCACTGTTAGCGGCATGGTGACCGCCCCCGTGCGTACAATCCCACGCCGAGCACTGTGGCAACAGCTCCGGCGCTGTGGAGCATACGAGGACGGGGCGCTGCCTTACCTGCCACTGTGCCCCGTACGGACCGACGTCAGCAACTCCCTCGAATCCGCCTGAAGACATCACGGCCGTCTGCCGCGCCGCAGCCCTCGAAGCTACCACTGTTCGGGTACAAGATACGCCATGATGGCCGGATTGCAGCAAGGACCGTCAAGGCGGCCGCCTACTCTACGGCGCGGCGCACCACACTTCCCCATGTAGCTAAATAGTGCGGCATACATGTAACTCGCTCTCTCCTTGGCCTATAAAAGGAAGACGAACTCCCCCGCCGCAGGGGACGAGACAGAAGAAAACCACAACAACACACGACACACCACGTACTCATTCTCCAATTCTCCCACAATATCTTCAGCCACTTCACCAGGGACTTGGAAGCCACGCTTCCTCTCCCGCCTTGCTTGTAGCAGCCCCACTACAGGCACCCTGATGCTGAGCAATATAGTGCCTCGAGCACGCCACTGCTGGACGTACGGCCCCTCGGCCGGAACCAGGATAAACTTCGTGTCTCTGATTGCTTAGCATCGACCATAGAGGGACAGACCTTGGCGCTTATCACTGGTTAGTGTCGGGACCACATTCCGCACCGACAGTTGGCGCCCACCGCGGGGCAATCGAGCGCCTAAGGTCAATCCACCGTCAACTCCCTCCATGGTGATCCGCATTGAGTACCGTGGTACGCGCTACTCCATGGGCAGCTCGGACCCCCCTCCCCCGCCGGGTTCGAAATCCGGTTCGGGGGGCTTGAACTCTCGGGCTACGGGGAACGGCTACCCGATGCGCCTCACCAACCGTGAGGAGCTCCGCGCGCGGCGCCGGCCGGGTCCGCCCCGGTCCCTGCCGCGCACGCCGCCATGACGCACGCCGCCGGCACGGATGCCGCGGGCCCGTCAACGCCACGACGTCGCCGCCGCTCCGGCCGGCGTTCACGCCGCGGCGCGGTCCGAGCGGCGGCAAGCTGAACGCGCCGCCTCCCAACGCGGCACACTTGTCAACACAGCAACCACCGCCCCGGTGGGGCAACGCACAGTCTCCGGACCGCGCTTCCCCATCGGCCTGCGCGGTGCCACGACGGCCTACAACGCCAACGTCAACACCGCGATGCGCAGGGTTCCCCTTGGCCGTCACATCTTCGTCGCCAGAGATCCCGGCACCTCCGCGGGCGACGAGTCGTCCCTGGGCTCCCTTGACATGTTGCCACCCGCCAACCTGCATGGGTACGCGGAATGGGACTTCTCCGGCGTGCCGGACCCAGTGATGTTCAGGCGTTTTCTTGACGCCACGGACTACTGGTTCGGCTGCTCCGACGATTCTAGTGCCGGAAGCTACGACCCGCACGGGAATGCTGCGTCGTCATCACCAACGACCCAGCAAACGCCACCGGTGCAGCGGGCGCCGGCGATGGGGAGGTCAAGCCCGCCCCAGGGATCGCTCCGCGCCTGGCTGCAGGCCGAGCACCCCCGCCGGGGCCGACGTCGACGCGCGCGCCTAGCCCGGGCTCGCGAGCTCGAGGCCAAGCTGGCAGAGGAGTATCGAACGGTGCGGCTGCTCCGCGCCTCCATGGCCGGGGAAGCCTCCGCGCGCGCGCGAACGCGCGCGGGGAGCCGGGCAAACAAAGCCCGCGACCGCATCAACGCCGACTTCAACGTCGATAACCCGGACACGCCTCCGCGGGTGAGCCGAAGCTCATCGCCGCCGCAACGCTGCTGCGGGCAATGCCGGCCCCCTCGACACCTGAGGCGCGAAACCCGCACCGCGAGGTGCGTGGCACTCATCGAGCGGGCGGCCGGGTCCGGCGGGCCGAAAGCTCGGCGTCACGCATTCGCCTACGGGGGGGGACGCACGAGGCGACGGAGCCGCACGGGGGGCGAACCCTCGGTCCACGCGGTGAAGCGGCGGGGCGACCCGCCAACTCGGGACGCACGCCGGCCAAGGAGCGGCTCCTCGACACGCGCGGGCGTTGGACGGCGACGCCCACAACGTCATCAACACCCGGCGTACGAGCAGGGCGGATGCGCGAGCGGCGGCGAGCTACCACCATCGATGGGGTGGGCGCTACGACATCGATGAGGACCGTTCTCCGACGCCGAGCCCCCCGGGGACCCGTGTTTTCGGCCGGGAGATCCGCGCGGCGGCCTTCCCCCGCCGCTTTCGCCGCCCCACGACCATCGTCAAGTACAACGGGGAAACGGACCCCCGTGTGTGGCTCAACTATTATCGCCCGGCATGCCGCCCGGGCGGGGGCCACCGATGGACGAGGTCATCATCCGCAACCTGCCCCTACACCTCGGCGATTCAGCCCGGACATGGCTCGAGCACCTGCCAGCCAGCCAGATCCACAACTGGGACGATCTGGTCCGCACATTCGTGGGTAATTTCCAGGGCACGTACGTGCGCCCCGGGAATTCCTGGGATCTGCGCCCTTGCACCCAGAAGCCCGACGAATCGCTCCGGGACTTCATACGACGCTTCTCCAAGCGCTACACGGAGCTCCCAAGCGTGGCGCAATTCGAGATTGTGCACGCCTTCCTTGAGGGCACCACGTGCCGAGACCTCGTGCGGGAGCTGGGGCGCAGCCCGCCTGCGAATTCAAACGAGCTGTTTGACATCGCCACCAGCTTTGCCTCAGGAGAAGAGGCCGTGGGGGCAATTTTCGACGGCAAGAAAGGCAAGCGCTCGGACGACGCGCCCGCGGAGGGCAGCAAATCCAGGGAGCCCCACCGGAAGGACAAGCGGGGCAAGAAAGGGAAGAAGCCGCGCCGCGAGGCGCGCGAGCAGGGGCGCGACGGCAACGACGCCGAGGCCCTTGTTGTTGACCCGACTCGACGAGGCCCTCGACCGGCCCCTCTTCGAGGTCCGGGGGTGTTCGATGACATGCTGAAAAAGCCATGTCCATACCACAAGACCCCAGTGAACCACACCCTTGAGCAATGCGACATGCTCAAAAAATTCTACGGCCGCGCCGCCGCGAAGGACGCGGAGGCCAAGAAGGACGGAGGAGATGGCGACGCCGGCGGCTTCCCCGCCGTGGAGAACGTGTTCCTCATCTTCGGGGGACCAACCGTCGACATGTCGAGCCGCCAGCGCAAGCGGGAGCGGCACGAGGTCCTCGCCGCAGAGAGGGCGCCGCCCTCCTTCCTCGACTGGTCGGAGGACGCCATCACCTTCAGTCGCGAAGACCACCCGAACCGCATCCCCAACCCGGGACAGTACCCACTGGTGGTCGACCCGATCATTGGGAACGCGCGGTTCTCAAAGGTTCTGATGGACGGAGGCAGCAGCCTCAACATCCTCTACGCGCACACGCTGCGCCTGCTGGTAATCGAGTTGGACCAGCTGCGGCCCAGCACGACGCCGTTCCATGGCGTCACGCCCGGCAAGCGCGTCCAACCCCTCGGGCAGATCGACCTGCCGGTTTGGTTCGGCACTTCGAAGAATTTCCGCAAGGAAACACTCACCTTCGAGGTGGTGGGGTTCCGGGGTGCCTATCACACCATACTTGGGCGGCCCTGCTACGCCAAGTTCATGGCAGTCGCCAACTACACCTACCTCAAGATGAAGATGCCGGGACCGCACGGCGTCATCACCGTGGGCTCGTCCATCGAGCACGCGTTCGACTGCGACGTCGAGTGCGTAGAGCACGCGGAAGCGTTGGCGCTGGATGAAGCGCTGGTAACCACCTTGGAGAAGATGGTCAACGAGGACCTCGACTCCACCACCAAGCATGCCGGCAACTTCGAGGCCGCAGAACAGACCAAGGAGGTGCCCCTCGACCCTGCTGCCCCCGAGGGCAAGGTGTTGAGGGTCAGCTCCACCCTCGACCCGAAATAGGAAGTGGTGCTCGTCGACTTCCTCCGCGCCAACGCCGACATCTTCGCGTGGGGCCCCTCGGATATGCCAGGCATCCCGAGGGAGGTCGCCGAGCACTCCCTTGACATCCTGCCTCACTCCTGTGCCGTGCAGCAACGACTCCGCCGCTTCGACGAGGAGCGGCGGCGGGCGATTGGAGCGGAGCTGCAGAAGCTTCTCGAGGCCGGGTTCATCAAGGAAGTGTTCCACCCTACGTGCCTAGCAAACCCTGTACTTGTAAAGAAAAAGAACGGGAAATGACGGATGTGTATAGACTACACTAGTCTTAATAAAGCATGTCCTAAAGTTCCCTTCCCTTTGCCACGCATTGATCAAATTGTTGATTCAACGGCTGGGTGTGAGCTGCTTTGCTTCCTTGGTGCCTACTCCGGGTATCACCAAATAAAGATGAAGGAGTCCGATCAGCTCGCGACTTCGTTCATCACGCCGTTCGGGATGTTTTGTTACGTCACGATGCCGTTCGGCCTCCGGAACGCGGGTGCAACGTATCAACGTTGCATGCAACACGTTTTCGGGGATCACATCGGGCGAACGGTTGAGGCGTACGTAGATGACATCGTCGTAAAAACCAGGAAGGCGGACGACCTGGTTGGCGACCTCAGCATCGCGTTCGGTTGCCTACGGGCCAACGGGGTAAAATTAAACCCCGAAAAATGTGTCTTCGGTGTGCCGCGAGGCATGCTCCTAGGATACATAGTCTCCCAGTGAGGCATCGAGGCCAACCCCGAGAAGGTTGCGGCCCTCGAGCGAATGGGTCCATTTGGGACCTCAAAGGGGTGCAGAAGGTGCTGGGGTGCCTTGCCGCCTTGAGCCGCTTCATCTCGCGGCTCGGCAAGAAAGGCTTGCCCCTCTATCGCCTCCTCAAAAAGAACGAGTGCTTCTCATGGACCGCCGAGGCCCAAGACGCACTCGACAAGCTGAAGGCATCCTTGACCCACGTCCCGATCCTCACGCCGCCGGGGGACGGCGAACCTCTCGCGGCTCTACGTGGCCGCGACCACCCGGGTGGTCGGCCGCCGTAATCGTAGTAGAGCGCACGGAGGAAGGGCACGCCCTGCCGGTCCAACGGCTGGTCTACTACATCAGCGAAGTCTTGTCCGACACCAAGACATGCTACCCTCAATCCAAAAGCTGCTGTACGCGGTGGTCCTCGCGCGGCGCAAGCTTCGCCACTACTTCGAGGCCCACCCTGTCACGGTGGTCTCCTCCTTCCCGCTGGGGGAGATCATCCGTAACCCGGACGCGGCAGGCAGGATCGCCAAGTGGTCGGTGGAGCTAATGGGCGAGACACTCGCCTACGCCCCGCACAAGGCCATCAAATCCCAGATCCTGGCGGATTTCATCGCTGAGTGGACGGATACGCAATTACCGCCGCCATAGATCCAAGCAGAGTGCTAGACCCTGTATTTCGACGGCTCGGTGATGAAAACAGGAGTGGGCGCGGGCCTGCTCTTCGTGTCACCCCTTGGGGAGCACATGCGGTATGCGATACGCCTCCACTTCCCCGCGTCAAACAACATGGCTGAGTACGAGGCCCTCCTCTGCAGCCTCAAGATCGCCATTGAAATAGGCGTCAAGCACCTTGCGGGGAGATTCGCAGCTCGTGATCGACCAAGTCATGAAAAATGCGAGCTGCCATGACGGCAAGATGGAAGCATACTGCAAGGCTGTGCGAGCCCTCGAGGACAAGTTCTACGGCATCGAGCTTAATCACGTGCCCCGTCGGTACAACGAAGAGGCGGACGAGCTGGCCAAGATCGCGTCCGGGCGGATCACCATCCCCCCGCACGTTTTTGCCCATGATATCGCCTAGCCCTCCGTCACCCTCGAGCCTCACCCCTCGAGCCACGCGGAACCCTCGGGGGCTCCCTCGAATCCAGCGCGGCGCGGAGCCCATGGATGAGGACCCCTCGAACGAGGCGTACGTGCTCTCCCTCCTCGAGGGGTACGGCGCCGACGAGGCCGATGTGATGGATGTCGAGCCAGCTCCCATTAAGGCGGATTGGCGCGACAAGTATGTCGCCTGGATGGCCCGAGGGGAACTCCCCTCTGACCGGGCCGAGGCCAGGCGCATCGCCAGGATGGCCAAGTCCTTCGCCCTCGTCGACGGTGAGCTGTACAAGCGCGCAGCTTCTGGCATCTTGCAGCGTGCGTGCCTATTCCCGAGGGGTGCGAGCTCCTCCGGGACATTCACGTGGGAATCTGCGGCCATCACGCCGCACCCCGCACCCTCGTCAGCAACACATTCTGTCAAGGCTTTTACTGGCCTACCGCGGTCGCGGATGCCAGCGAGATCGTGCGCACCTGCGAAGGGTGCCAGTTCTACGCCCTTAAATCCAACCTCCCTACTCACGTCCTGCAGACCATCCCCATAACATGGCCTTTCGCCGTGTAGGGTTTGGACATCGTCGGGCCCCTGCGAAAGGCGCCCGGGGGCTTCACTCACCTGTTGGTTGCGATCGACAAGTTTTCCAAGTGGGTAAAAGTGCACCCCATTACGAATCTCAGGGCAGAGCAAGCGGTGACGTTCTTCACCGATATCATCCATCGTTTTGGAGTGCCAAACTCCATCATCACCGACAACGGGTCCCGCTCACGGGCGTAAAATTCCCGGAGTTCTGCGACAAATTCCACATCCGTGTGGATTGGGCACCGTGGCGCACCCACGGACTAACGGCTAAGTGGAGCGTGCCAACGGCATGATCCTACAAGGCCTCAAGCCCAGAATTTTCGACCAACTGAACAAATCTGGTCGGAAATGGCCCCAGGAGTTACCGGCGGTCGTGTGGAGCCTAAGGACCACCCCAAGCAGAGCCACTGGGTTCACCCCGTTTTTTCTAGTCCATGGCGCGGAGGCCGTCCTCCCCACGGACTTATAGTATGGGTCACCCAGGATTCGAGGCTACGACGAGGACGCCAACCAGCGAGCCCGCGAGGACTCACTGGACCAGCTGGATGAAGCATGCCTCGTGGCCTTGATGCACTCCGCAAGATATCAATAGTCCCTCAGGCGCTACCAGGACAACCGACGGGACTTCAGCGAAGGGGATTTGGTCCTAAGGCTACGCCAGGACAACCGAGGACGCCACAAGCTGTCACCTCCGTGGGAGGGACCCTACGTCGTGGTGAAAGTGCTCAAGCCCGGCACGTACAAGCTGGCCAACGAGGACGGCGAAGAACTCAACAACGCTTGGAACATCCAACAGCTACGTCGCTTCTACCCCTAGCTAGGATTTCCAAATATTTTGTTGTAAAAATCACGTGACCAGCACCCCAGTTGGTGACAACCGTGTAAATATCACCAGTTCAATAAAAAGGGCAACTCGGCTTTCCCCTGAAACCCAAGTTACCCTCGGGGGCTGCTACGGGGGGAATTCCCCCCCCCCCAAATGGCCCCATTTTTTGCGCAAAAAAGAAACAACTCACGCGCGCTAAGTATGTTTCTACTTCGGCCTCGAGCAAAGATTCGAACAGGGCGCAGGCAGCCTAGCGGAAGGGACGCGCGAGCCAGAGATAGCCTACGCCTCCGCGAGGATACGACCCTTCTCTCTTGCCTCCAACCCAGCAGGCCACCCGCGAAAATCGAACTCCCCTAACTAGAATTTACTCAGGAAGAAGGAGAAACAAAAAAGCGCGATAAAGTAAAAGACATCATTTCACTTTGACAAATATTCGGAACAGAGCAATCCGTTCATTTACAAGGCCACACGGCCAGCATACTAATACATAAACAAAAAGGGCCTAGTGCCCGGCTGTCTTCAGGATGGAGGAGCGGCGGTATCAGCGGCATCCGGGAAGAGGAACTCTTCGAAGGCCTCGGCAAGCGCCCCGGCGGCGTCGGCGGCTAACGCGTCCACGCGCTCCATCGCCACCTCATCCTCGACACCCTCGGGGACGACGTAACCCTCCGCCAGCGCCTCGAAGTTGACCTCATAATGAGATCGCACCACCCCCGAGGGCCTTCTCGGACACCGAGATGCGGCGCCGGCGCATGCGCCGGCGACGTGCCCGCCGAGGGCGCGCGGCGCGGCGCGGCAAGCGAACTACCGCCCGCGCCTCGCCCTCCTCTACGGCCCGGCGGGTCTCAAGGGCCGCGGTGCGCAACTCCGGCGGCCTCCCGCTCAGAGGAGTTGTAGGAGGCCTGCAGCGCCTCAGCCCGCTCAGCCGCGTGCCCCAGCGCGGTGCGCAAGCCTGAAGTTGCCCAGCAAGAAAGGGATCAGAAAAAGGATAGAACCCTCTAAGAGAAAACCAGCAAAACAGGAGTCAAGCAGTGACTTACCCTCGACTTGCTTCTTCTCCACCTCGAGGGCGCGGCGCTCGGCCTCGACCGCCTGCTCAAGGCCCTTGAGGGTTTCTCCTTGCTCCTGGAGGGCCAGCTCCTGGCTCGCGCTCGTGATGCTGAGCACCACCATCTCACCCTCGAGCTTCGAGAACTCGACGTTCCGCCCCTCCAGCGATTTCTGCGCCGCCTCGCGGGTGACACGCTCTTGCTCCAGCACCGACTGGGCGTTAGCAAGGGCAGCCCCCGCTCTCCGCCGGAGCCGCCCCCCGCCCCCCCCGGCGGGAGGTGCGCTCCCGCGGGGAGCCGGTCCTCCGCGATGGCAAGCGCCGTAGCCTTGGCGTCGAGGGCGGCCTTCAGATCGTCGGCCTCCTTGGCCTTTTGCTCGGACGCGTGCGCCCGCTCCTCGGCCCCGGCTCGCCGCGCCCGCGCCCCTCGGAGCAACGAGTGGAGCTCCAGGTTGTCGCGGCGGACGGCGACCACCTCCGCCTCCCGGTCCGGCCGCCGGGGTGCGCGCCCTCTCTAGGTCCGCCCGCGCCTGCCGCAACGCCTCGTCCCGGTCGATGAGGGCCGTGCAAACCTGCTCGAGGGAGGAGGGGCGCGCCGGGTCCTGCCTTGCGCTCTCGTGAAGCTGATCGCGCAAGGCCACGGCCCGGTAGGATAGCCAACCGTCCGGCGTCCTCAGGGCGTCGGCGAGCGCGTCGAAGGCGTCGCACCGCTCCCGGAGCTGGCAGAGCTCGGTGCGCACCTGGTCGAAGGCGCCGTACTTGTCACGAGCACGGTGCTCGAGCTCCTGCCATCAACAAACCGAGACCTGTGAGCGTCATGCTGCAAGGGCCGCCGGCTCCGGGGCGCTTTGGGAGTGCGTCTCGCACGCGCTTCAACCCATCGCCGAACACCCCGTTCCGCTATGGGGGACCGGGTGGAAACTTTGGGCGGCGGCAGTCCCGCCGTCCCGCTCGGCGGTTCCGGCCAGCTTGCTCGGCGGCTTCGGCGTCCTGTTCCTCGGACTCCCCGCCCGGCTTCCCGGCGGGGGTCGGCAGAGAGCCCCGGTTGGCACACCCGTAAGGACCGTGGCACCGCCCAATCCTCGCTACCACTACTTGCTTCAAGTGCGGAGAGCTTGGTCACTATGCCAATGCTTGTCCAAAGAGGAACCCTCCACACACTCCCCGTACGTAACCAACAGAACCGAGACAAGGAGCGGTAGCCAAACCCCGCGGACTAACAAAGGACAACGGAGCTATGCACGAGGCAAGGCGATGCACGTGGATGCCGAAGTCGCCCAGGAGAACCCCGCAGTAGTGCTCGGTATGTTTCTAGTCAACTCTACTCCCGCCTCGCTTTGTTTGATTCTAGAGCATCCCATTCTTTCATTACATCCTAGTTCGTAGCTCAACATAATCTACCTATCGGTCCCATGTCTCGCCACATGTTAGTCACCTCACCTGGGGGGGGAATTGAAAGCTATCTATAAATGTGATAACGTCCATCTCAAGATTGTGGGCGAGATTTCCGTACCAATCTTATAATCTTGGATTCAAAGGGGATCGATGTGATATTGGGAATGGGATGGTTGACCGCGTGTGATGCGGTGATTCAGTGTGCTAAGAGGTCAATCCTTCTTACAAGTCCAGCTGGTGAAAGATTTGAGTTTGCGGCGGATCCCGCACCATCAAATGCCGCAGCCGTGAATAAGCTTGACGGAGCAGCCTTGGAAGACATACGAGTAGTGTGCGATTACCCTGATGTGTTTCCCGAGGAGTTGCCGTGTATGCCCCCCGACCGAGATGTTGAGTTCGTTATTGATCTTTTACCCGGTACCGCTCCTATCTCTAAGCGCCCATATAGAATGTCTAGTGATCGCCTGCAAGAACTTAAAGCTCGCATTAAAGAATTATTGGGTAAAGGGTTCATTCGTGCTAGTTCCTCACCCCGGGGAGCACCCGTTATCTTTGTGGGTAAGAAAGATGGCACACGAGAGGATGTGTGTTGATTACAGTCTCTTAATGATGTTACTATCAAGAACAAGTATCCTCTGCCACGTATTGAAGATTTGTTTGATCGATGAGCGGAGCTAAAGTGTTTTCTAAGATCGATCCGCGATCCGGTTATCATCGCTAAAGATTAGGCCTTCGATATTCCTAAGACAGCTTTTACTACCGGATACGGACTTTATGAGTACACAGCTATGTCTTTTGGGTTAACCAATGCACCCGCGTACTTTATGTACTTGATGAACAAGATCTTTATGGAGTATCCGGACAAGTTCGTTGTGGTATTCATTGATGACATTCTGATCTACTCCAAGAATGAGGAGGACCATGAGGAGCATTTGAGACTTGTGTTGCGAAGCCGAGAGAGCATGAGTTATATGCGAAGTTCGGCAAGTGTGAATTCGGCTCAAGGAAGTGTCTTTTCTAGGTCATATCATCACCAATTGAGGTATTGCAAAGGATCCTAGCAAGGTTAGCGATGTGTTGAAGTGGGAAGCCCCTCGTACGTTGTCCGAGATCCGGAGTTTCCTTGGACTTGCCGGTTACTATCGTCGGTTTATTGAAGGATTCTCCAGGATTGTAAAGCCTCTCACTACATTGCTAGAGAAGGACAGGGAATTTAAATGGACCAAAGTGCACGTCGCTCCGCTTTGAAGAGTTAAAGAAGCGGTTAACCACAAGACATGTTCTAGTAATGCCCGATCTACGAAAGAGCTTTGACATATATTGTGATGCATCTCAACAAGGTCTAGGATGTGTGTTGATGCAAGAAGGTCATGTTATAGCCTATGCATCTCGTCGCTTGAGGAAGCATGAGTTGAACTATCCTACGCATGATCTTGAGTTAGCGTAGTGGTTCATGCATTGAAGATTTGGAGACACTACATTATGGGAACTAAGTGTCGGATCTATACCGATCATAAGAGTCCGAAGTATATCTTTACTCGAAGGATCTCAATCTAAGACAACGACGTTGGTTAGAGTTGATCAAGGACTATGATCTAGAGATTCACTACCATCCGGGTAAAGCAAATTTGGTTGCCGATGCTTTGAGTCGGAAAGGCCACACTAACATGGCTATGACCATTCAGTTTCCTGACGAGTTGGTAAGAGAGTTTGAAAGGCTCAACTTGAAAGTGGTTGCGCATGCAGAAGGAGTGACTTTGGAAGTACAGTCCACTCTGGAGCAAGAGATACGTAAGTGGCGGTTAGAGGATGCCGAATACAAAAGATTAAAGAGAGTATGCAACGGGGAGAAGCCCCGCATTTCACAGAAGATGAGCAAGGAACCGTGTGGTTTAAGAACCGGTTGTGCGTATGTTGACGGTGAAAATCCGTCAACCTAGCCATGAGTTTACCTTCGGTGTTGGCATGAGTTTTATACCTTATCCATTGGTACTAACCCCCGTGGTATAACAAGTTCACGTGTGCATGCCGGTTTTGGAGTTTGATGTTTATGCGGGGATTTAGTGTTGAATGCAAGACTTTCGGGATTAGTTCATCAAGCACCTCATGACAAGACCTTGAAGCCCCGAACAAGTCATGCAATGAAGCAAAATTAACTCCAAGAAGCCGGGGACTTGATCCGAGAAGACGACGGACTCCGGGGACCCGACCGTAAAAGTGCCGAATCTTGCAAGACAAGGAGTTGAGTCCAATTCGGAGAGAAACCGACGACATGGACCTACATGCGAAGGGGGGAACATCCAGGAAGCAAGGGAACCGACCTCGGCAAAGGAGCCCACGGGGCCGGGCCTAAATGGGCCCGGGCCGGCCGGCCCGGTCCGGTCGGCCCGAGCCCATTTTGGGCCCAAACACGCTCTCCTTTGCCCTAGCCGCCAATCGGGCTATTTATAGTCCCCCGACCGAGAGCCACGGAGAGAGGATTTCGTCTTCGGCCGCCGAGAAGCAGAGAAGAGAGGGACACCATGTCGGAGAGGAGAGGGTCGAGCTAGTTGACTAGGGTTTCCGTAGCCGACATGGGAACCTTGCATGGAAGACCACGTCGGAGTTCCCGAGCTAGAAGCAAGATCAAGGAAGGATCCCGGTGGTGATCTTGTGTATGTATCATTGTCATAGTTGAATTATCAAGTTGAATCTTTTCTTAGCGATCAAGTGTTTCCTCGAAGATTTCGTTTTTCGATCGGCTTTGCTTATTCCAATTCTATTCGCGCGATAGATTACATAGGGTGTTCTTGTAGCCGCGGTGGCTAGAGGTACACGCCGGATCTTCCGAAAGAATCTCGACTTGTCTTTTGACTCGCCCTAAGCTCCCCGCATGAATAGGGATACGTTGTGACGAACGGGGGTCTCGAAAGGCGGATGTTTTCGGATTTGGACGGGAAACAACGATTTAAAGAGGCTTCTATTAAGATTCGATTTGCTACTTCTTCTCTTGCTTGGAACTTCAATAAAAGGCTTACCCCGATCCCTTTAGATCGGTTTATCTACCCAATCTTACTTTGTTTTCTCCGGTCTTTAGTAGATTAGATTTATCTTTGTTTTGTGTTCTTATCTAGATGCATTAGGGTTTCTCTTTTACCAAAGATTGAAGTTATTTGGCTTTACTAGATCAACTCTTGCGTCACACATTTGTTCCACGGATTCGATACCTTGGGTTCACCACTCGAGGGAAGAAGGGTCCCTTGACTACGACGGGAGACTTGTACGCTTGCGAGTCACGAACGAACTTTGATACAATTATTAACCGTCAACAAGCCCCTTTTTCTGGCGCCGTTGCCGGGGAACAAGTGATCAAGATTTGATTTTTTATTGCCTTTTTGTAATTTTCAGTTTTCTTTTTGTTTTTCTTCTTGCATCTACTAAACTTTGATCATGCTCAAAATACATCTAATCTAGTTTGTCTAACCCTAGTTTTCATAGATTTATTTTTCCTTTCTAGTTTTTGCATACTTTGCTTATTGCTAACCCTAACCGGAGATGGTTGGCTACCTCTCCAAGAAACCCAAGCTTTTTTGTGGATGATCCAGGAAAACTTTATAGGCAAAGGTGACATGCAACACAAGCTAAAGGGGTGGAAACCCTAGATTCAAAAGATGAAGTCGAAGGACCGTCGAAATCTCCAAGGGAATCACCACCTCCAAGTCCAAAGGAAGATCAACCTACCGACATCGTTGATCTACCTATCATAAACCTTCAAGACGCCGGGAGGCCGTTCAAGATCAAAGTCTCAACTATCCGCATGACGATTGCGAGAGCTGAATGCATACGAGTCGGATTCCTTGAGTGGCATATCGGTTTACTTAAGAGGAGGATGGAGAAGATGGAGATGGAGAAAGAAGCTCAACACCTAAAGGCCGCCGAAGCAAGATCCTCATGCAAGGAGTGTGTGGAGTACGACCATGTCCAAGGACGCCGTCACTAAGTTCGAGGCTATGGAGAAAATATTGAAGAATTTAGATGGCAAGGTGACGGAGGTCGGAAGCTCTATACGTGAAGTGTTCATCGTGATGAAGATGCTAGACGCAAGTGGGACAACTTGCCGGCGACCGATGGGTAACGAAGAAGAATATCCGAGACAACTCCAAAGTCCCAAGACGGCGAAGGCTACTCAAGCTCATTCGGGAGAGATGAAGGATCACACTAGAGACCATGAAGATCACGACCGAAGGACCGGAGTTCGAGATGCCGAGCCACAAGGAAGTTGTTGCACCCGTCAAGACCAAAGGACAAAGCCGCCCGTGAAGACCAAAAAAATTGACTAAGCCAAAGCGGGTACCCAAGATTGCAACGCCCACAAAGAGCGTTGATCCGAAGTAATCAAGTGAAGAAGTCTAGCCATGGACTATAAACGAAGCGCTAGGCGGGAGGCAACCCGTTTCGTCAAGTCAAGAATAAGCTACCGGGAGGACAACCCGATTCCAGGTTTTTCGAGTATTTTTAATAATTTAGTTTTTGAGTTTTATTACGCAAAGGCATTAGACTTAGAAGTGGTTGAACAATATTAGAGACATAATTCTTGATTGAATGTTTGCTTTATCATAAACCCTTTGCATGAACCCTCCTATGTGCTTGTTTGATTCTTTTCTTTTCGAGAAACCCTCAACCAAATAATTTCAGAACCTTAGCTCAACCTTTCACCCTCATTATGGTGCTGAGGTTGACTTATTTTTCGTGCTAAAACCACACGAGTAGAGCCACGATTTATGTTTAAGTGTTAATAAAATTCAGCACGTGGTAGGACTCGCGTGAACCTAGAAATCAAAACTTTTGGTTGGTTTTAAAAATCTATATCCTTGGTTTCTCTAGGATTAGAATTTTTCTAAGCCTATTCTAATTTTGTTTTATTCAAAATCTTTCTTATTTAGCCAAAATTAGAACCTAAACCTATGCCCCCATGATCAAGCCGGGAAAAAGTCTGCTCTCAACCGATGAAGGCAAACTATACCGGTGAGACCGAAATCGACGTAAAAAAATATTTTCGACTTGCATTTGTTTTTAATGGTTTAAAAACTTCTCTAAAATTATGTTCGAGCTCTTGCATGGCTCTGAAAAATATTTTAAATTTCGAATTAGAGGAGTGCTTAACCTTAAACACACCTTAATGGAGGCAATCTAGTAATCATGCATGCACCATTGGATTCCCTTTCATCAACTTTCACCAATTTCACATGCGAAGGACAAGCATGGTGGGCAGCAAGCATCAACTTTGTAGGAATTTCATGGTGGCATGTGAAGCAAGTGGAGCTAGGGAGTATGGACATAACCCAAAACATGAAGCATCAAGTGGAAGGACCAATAAAAGGAGTGGACGAGAGCGTTTGGGCGGTGCAACTCGTGGAGCACGCGGGCAGGAAAGTTGCAGAGGTGAAATGATCGTGCTGGAAGAAAGACGAGGCGGGGAAGAGCACCGAGGCCGGCCTCACCTACATAAGGAGCCCCCCGACTCCCGTTTTCTGCAGGCAAGCTTCCCTCTCCTTCCTTTGTTTGTGTGTTCAAGTTTGTGTGCTCAAAACCTCCGTAGACATAGCCAACCTTCCCAAGCTTGATAGCTCAAGAAAAAAAAATCCACATCCTTAATCCACTCAAAGTCCACATCCGAAGCAAAGAGTTTAAGTGCCTAGTTACCGGTTGCAACCCGGAATTTTAGTTGAAGAAAAGAGTGCAGCAACCATGTGGAAGAAGACCACAAGTCTCTTCTCCAAGAAGAAGAGTTCGTCGTCATCCAAGCCGTCATCAACCACTTCTTCGAGGAGGCACTCGGTTTCCGAGTCTCCCGGAGCATGGAGACGGATACGGCACCACCGAGGAGGAACGATGCTCTCCTCCTTGGTGGTATGAGGGCCGCAAGAAGCACTTCCATGAGGTTTTACCAAACCTCGTGGGCACACGGAGGAGCAGCCCGCGCCACCACGACGATCGACTCGCTCAACCGCGCCACCTCCTTACACCCCGACATACTCTTCGTACGACTTCATCATCGTGTCGGCGGAGGAGGAGGAGAGGCTCTCTAATCTTGAGAAGAGGCTTGTGCCCAACGTCGAGTTCGACGACCAAGCACTCTACACCTTGGGTTTTGGCACCGACATTTACTATATGTTGGGGCACCTTGGATGGGGGCGGTTCTCCAACGGAATATCGGTGGACACCCACTTGGGGTTCGCCTTGGAAATTTTAATGACTATTGCACCCATCGTTGATGATGATGGGGTGCAAAGCTTGTCATTCCGTTTGGAGGGAGTCCAACAAGTGGTTCCCTACGAGCACGTTAGGGAGCTACTTGGATTCCACAAGGGAGCTCCGGAGAAAGTTGATGTGCCACCCGGCATGTTAGCGGGATTTTGGAACATGATCTCCGGAGAAGCCCATCAACAACGCAATTGCATCCGCAACCCCATTATCCGGATATTTCACTTTTGGATGTGCAAGAGGGTATTGGGGAGGATGAAGGAAACAAAGGTGACCGACACGGAGTTGAATTGGCTATACTCGGCTTTAATTGCCAGGCAGCCAATAGACCCCTCTTACCTCATGATCAACCGTTGGTGTTGTGAAGCAACATCGGGGGCGGGTAATATTGGTTTGGGGTGTTACCTCTCCATGTTGGCCTTTTCCTTGCGACCGGGATCGCAAGAAACCCCGCTCACCTTTTGCGTGGTACCTCTCTCGGTTTTGAGTATTTGCGGCAAGGCAAATACATTAGTGGAGATGAGAGAGGAGGTTATCGGTTGGCCATAGTAAACCTACCCCTTCGAATGAGAGGCTTAGGCTTTTCACCGAAGGAAGGGAAGATTGGTTGGAAGAGGGATTACTTGTCCCCGCAAGGAAGAACAAAAGAGGAAGAATCGTAGAGGAGGGAATATACTCCGCACATGCGAGTGGAGCACAACCCAATGTGCAACCATTCGGCGGGGTCCCTCCTCCGCCAAGTTATTACGGAGGGCCACAAGAGCAAGCATGGGGGGGGTGGTGCACCGGTACCCCCACAAAATTATGTTGTGCCCAACGCTAACTTCGCGGAGTCCTACGCTCATCATCCCCAACCACAACAAAGCATGGCCATAATTGGAGGGTATGCTGCAAGAAACGCTCAAAACATCGCAGCCATCCAAGCTAACGCTGCTCAACTTGGTGAAGGCAACGCAAATATTGCCTTTGAACTTGGACGCCTTCACCTTGTGGAGCCAAATCAATTCGTCGGAGGAAGTGTCCAATCATATTATGAGCAAGGGTATTATTATCAAGATCATCAACATCAACCACCGGCGGAGGACTAGAAGATTTAGGAACTTTAGTTTTCTTTTCTTTTCTTTTTCTCTCGTAATTTTCAGCTTTTGCTTATGTGTGTTTGCGTAGTATTTTCTGTTTTTATTTAAATTTCAGCAAGCATGTTTGTTTATTTTCAGTTTGTATTTCAACTTGATATCATCATTAATAAAGACACCACCTTGATTATATCATTGGAAAAGTTACAAAATTCGTGCCATGATGATATATGATTAAAATTGCAGCTTTGTTCATCTTTGTAATTGATTTATGCATGTTTAAGATAGTGCTCTCTTAAAAATACAGATCTGAATTTATTTAAATGCTAGCTTAATTTTCAGCGGAGGTTATGATTAAAATAAAGACCCATAGTGTTTTATGTGCTCTCAAGTTATGAATAGATTAAAGATGTCTTTTATGCTCAAAAATATTGCTAACCTTGTCACAAATATCACTTGTGTGTTGCTCAACCTATCCAAAGCCTTATATATATTTGAGTGCATAAACCTTAGTGTACAAGATTTATTTTTGAGTGCGTTATTGCAGGCCATGATTTCTCTGGCCCGAGACTAAGAAGCTGGTCATTCCGTTTTTGCGTATCTATCTTTTTGCTAGCCTTTTATCCGTGCATTGTGTATCCCCGCATCGGTGATCTCACAAACTTCGCCGGATATCCACCCTTAAACCAAATATCATCTTTTTGTGATTACCTCCTTGACCACAACCTATCGTTGAGAATGGATCATCAATTCAAGGAAGATCGCAAGACGGTGCCAACGTTGAAGATTTGAAGTATCTCTCCAAGGAAAAATATTCCGGTACCTACCTTATTTTTCGCCTCTTTGCTCGAGGACGAGCAACGTCTAAGCATGGGGGAGGAGGTAGGTACGGTGCAGTTTTAGAGTTCAAAGGGGAATATTTAAAAAAAATGATGAAAGAAAAAAAATCCGGTGATACTCATGACTTTCAAGGTATAAGAAATCAAAACTTCATTGTGAAAGTCATGGACTGAATATATGACAAGAAAAAAAAATGAATGAATGAAAGAAAGAAAAGAATGAGAAATATGAGAAAGAGAAAAAATATATGTGCGTAAAGTAAACTCCCCGGCTCTCTAAAAGTGCATTCAAGGTTTCAAGTTAAAAAGATCCATTCTCATTTTTCCAACCATGTGCAATCCGATAACGAGGACTTCCTTTGTGCCCCGGGATCACTCTTTGCCATTTGCACATGTCCACTCATCTAAAAGTGTGTGTATTTTTCTCTTTCCCCTCCTTGATTAACATTATTTTCCAATGACCTTTTTGACGAGTCTCGGTAAGACCATGAGAAGCTTGTCTTGTTTTGACAACACCTCATTTATAAAATCTTGTTAGGACTAAACTTTCCCAAAGCTCCATATAAAGCCTACCACATATATATGAGAGGGAAAGGAGTAGAATATATAGGCTTGAGAGACAAGTGAGATGAGAGTTTATGAGAAATACACGAGATGATTTAAATTTGTGAATTTGGTTTAGTTTTTCTTTACCTCGATCTTCATTTCAAAAATTCTGAGATCTATTTAAAACTTTGTGAGCATGTTAATACTTGTGGGATGAGCTTAAAAAGAATCTACCCTCCGTAGAGATGAAGGCTAGTACATTATGGAACTTTAATGAATTAAAATTTTGAGAGCATTATGTTTTCTCATGTGTGATCAAGTGCAAAGTTTAAACATTGTTTGGCAATGATGATATCCATCGAAGGCTTACTCGAGGACGAGCAAGGTTTAAGCATGGGGGAGATGTTGACGGTGAAAATCCGTCAACCTAGCCATGAGTTTACCTTCGGTGTTGGCATGAGTTTTATACCTTATCCATTGGTACTAACCCCCGTGGTATAACAAGTTCACGTGTGCATGTCGGTTTTGGAGTTTGATGTTTATGCGGGGATTTAGTGTTGAATGCAAGACTTTCGGGATTAGTTCATCAAGCACCTCATGACAAGACCTTGAAGCCCCGAACAAGTCATGCAATGAAGCAAAATTAACTCCAAGAAGCCGGGGACTTGATCCGAGAAGACGACGGATTCCGGGGACCCGACCGTAAAAGTGTTGAATCTTGCAAGACAAGGAGTTGAGTCCAATTCGGAGAGAAACCGACGACATGGACCTACATGCGAAGGGGGGAACATCCGGAAGCAAGGGAACCGACCTCGGGCAAAGGAGCCCACGGGCCGGGCCTAAATGGGCCCGGGCCGGCCGGCCCAGGTCCGGTCGGCCCAGCCCATTTTGGGCCCAAACACGCTCTCCTTTGCCCTAGCCGCCAATCGGGCTATTTATAGTCCCCCGACCGAGAGCCACGGAGAGAGGATTTCGTCTTCGGCCGCCGAGAAGCGAGAGAAGAGAGGGACACCATGTCGGAGAGGAGAGGGTCGAGCTAGTTGACTAGGGTTTCCCTAGCCGATGTGGGAACCTTGCATGGAAGACCACGTCGGAGCTCCCGAGCTAGAAGCAAGATCAAGGAAGGATCCCGGTGGTGATCTTGTGTATGTATCATTGTCATAGTTGAATTATCAAGTTGAATCTTTTCTTAGCGATCAAGTGTTTGCTCGAAGATTTCGTTTTTCGATCGGCTTTGCTTATTCCAATTCTATTCGCGCGATAGATTACATAGGGTGTTCTTGTAGCCGCGGTGGCTAGAGGTACACGCCGGATCTTCCGAAAGAATCTCGACTTGTCTTTTGACTCGCCCTAAGCTCCCCGCATGAATAGGGATACGTTGTGACAGAACGGGGGTCTCGAAAGGCGGATGTTTTCGGATTTGGACGGGAAACCACGATTTAAAGAGGCTTTTATTAAGATTCGATTTGCTACTTCTTCTCTTGCTTGGAACTTCAATAAAAGGCTTACCCCGATCCCTTTAGATCGGTTTATCTACCCAATCTTACTTTGTTTTCTCCGGTCTTTAGTAGATTAGATTTATCTTTGTTTTGTGTTCTTATCTAGATGCATTAGGGTTTCTCTTTTACCAAAGATTGAAGTTATTTGGCTTTACTAGATCAACTCTTGCGTCACACATTTGTTCCACGGATTCGATACCTTGGGTTCACCACTCGAGGGAAGAAGGGTCCCTTGACTACGACGGGAGACTTGTACGCTTGCGAGTCACGAACGAACTTTGATACAATTATTAACCGTCAACGGCGTACTAGAGACAGGAGATCTCGAGAGAAGATCTTGAGAGAAGCTCACGACTCGGCCTTACTCTATCCATCCGAGCAGTACTAAGATGTACCAGGATCTCAAGCGAGAGGTATTGGTGGTACGATATGAAGAGAGACGTGGCCGCTCATGTGGCTTTGTGTGACACTTGCCACCGGTCAAGGCCGAACATCGGAGGCCCGCCGGTTTGCTTCAACCATTGAAGGTGCCTGAGTGGAAGTGGGAAGAGATCGGAATGGACTTCATAGTGGGTTTACCCCGAACCCGAGATGGTTATGATTCGATTTGGGTTATCGTGGATCGTTTGACTAAGGTAGCTCACTTCATTCCGGTAAAGACTACCTATACAGGAGCTAAGTTGGCAGAGCTATACATGTCCAGGATTGTGTGTTTGCATGGTGTACCAAAGAAGATCGTGTCAGACAGAGGTACTCAGTTTACTTCTCGTTTCTGGGGGAAGTTGCATGAATCTCTGGATACTAAGCTAAATTTCAGCTCAGCTTATCATCCACAGACAGATGGACAGACAGAGAGAACTAATCAGATCCTAGAAGATATGCTGAGAGCCTGTGCGCTTAAGCATGGTTGTAGTTGGGATAAGAGCCTGCCGTATGCTGAATTCTCCTATAACAACAGCTACCAAGCCAGTCTCAAAATGTCACCCTTTGAGGCCCTATATGGAAGGAAGTGTAGAACTCCGTTATATTGGAGTGAGGCGGGCGAAAGGTAGTTATTTGGAGCGAGATATCATCGAGAGAAGCAGAGAAGCAAGTTCGGATCATCGAGAGAAAATTTGAGGATTGCTCGGTCGGACGAGAAAAAGTTATGCGGATGGAAAACGAAGGGATGTGGTCTTTCGGAAGGCGATTATGTGTACCTAAAGGTATCACCCATCGCAGGTTTGCGTCGATTCAGGGTTAAAGGAAAGTTGTCACCTCGGTTTATTGGACCTTTCAAGATCCTTGAGAGAGTGGGAGAAGTGGCTTACAGATTGGAGTTACTAGTCCAGCTAGCTGATGTGCATGATGTATTCCATATCTCTCAGTTAAAGAAGGGTTTTGGTCCTCATGACAAGGAGCCGTTACCCTTGGATGACCTAAACGTTGAAGAGGATCTCACTATTGTGGAACACCCCATTCGGATATTGGAAACAATGACAAGGGTCACCAGGAATAGTGTGATTAAGATGTGCAAAGTACAGTGGAGTAATCATGCAGAGGATGAGGCAACATGGGAAAGAGAGGATGAGCTGAAAGCAGAGTTTCCAGATCTTTTTCCCAATCTGTCCGAATCTCGAGGACGAGATTCTTCTTAAGGGGGGTAGGATTTGTAACACCCTAATTCTATTAAAAACTTGGCTTTATTAAAATTTGCTAGCAACCATTTATTTGCTTAAGGAGTATAAGGTTGTTTTATTTATTTTTAGGCATTTAAATCTTTTCTAAAATAAAGTTAATGAAATATAGGAATTATTTGTTGCATGCATGCTTTGGAGCATTATTTTGGTTGCTCGGGATTCAAATTCAAAATTTGAATTCTATTTGCTTGGAGCCTTTTCTAAAATCCCAAAACCCTTTTCCCTTTCCCCTTAAACCCCTTAATCCTTTCGGCCCGGCCTTTTTAGCCCAACCCGAAGCATCGCGCGGCCGGCGGCCCGCACCGCGCGGCCCGGCCTCGCGCGCGCGCGCCGCCCGGCCGGCCGCCCGGCCCGGCGGCCCCCGCCCGCGCCCCCGCCGCCGACCGCCGGGGCCCCCTTGTCATCCCCGCCCTCACCGCGTCGCGGCCACTACCAGGCGGGCCCCGCCCCCGTCATCCCTCCCGTGGCCGCCCCCGACTCCGCCGCCGCGCCACCGAGTCCGACCCGCGCACGACGCCCTCCTCCGCGTGGCCCGCACGCCAAGGTTTCCCCCGCCGGGCTATTTAAGCCGCCGCCGCCTCCCCGGACCCCCACCCGAGCCGCCCTAGCCCTTGCGCCGCGCGTCCCCGCCGAAACCCTAGCCGCGCCGCCGTTTCGAGCTCGCCGCCGCCGCCGTTGAACCCCGCCGCCGTCGCCGCTCCGCCGCCAAGGAACCGCCCAGGGAGCCGCGCAAGGAGGTGAGGAGCACCCCGCGTGCCGCTTGTTGTCATCCCCGAGCCCCTCGTCGCTCTAACGCCGTCGCCGGAGCTCGCACCCCCGCGCCGCCGCGTCGACCCGCCGCTCCGCCGCATCTCCGCCCGAGCCGCCGCCCTAGATCGATCCGCGGTCTTGCGCGCGTCCCGTAGATGCCTTACGCGCCTCGAATCGTGGCCGGAAGCCCCGGATTGGGGCCTCACCGGCGAGCCCGCCGCCCGGCACCGCCGCGCCGCTCGCCGCCGCTCGGCACCGCCGCCCGTCACTTGCGCAAGTTCTCGCCCGTCGGGTGAAGATCCAACGCCCTAGATCTAGCCGCGCGGCCGCAAACCGCCACGGCCATCGGATCTAGATCCAACGGATCTAGATCGGGTCAACCCGCGTCGGCCCGGTCAAACCCGCCGCCAGCCCCCCGGCACTTTTGCGTAAAAGCCCACCGAGTTTTCTTTATTTACAAAAATACCCTCCCACCTTATGAGTTTTCTTACAGTTTAGTCCTTTTTCTTTATTTTAGCCCGAAACCTTTTCAAATCTTCGCGGATTAGTCCCTAAACCTTCCCGGGGCCATAACTTGGTCGTTTTAGCTCCGATTTTAGCGTTCTTTGTGTCCACGCGTTCGTTTCGTAGCGTAGATTAGTTTTATGCTACTGTTTAGATCTGTTTGATCCGTTTGGTGACTGTTTCTTATTTATTTCTATTGTATGCTTGTATGTGATGATTGTGGACCGTAGAGAGCGATTCGTTCGAGGGATTTGAAGATCAAGTCGTGCAAGAGTTTGAGCAGCAAGGCTTTGTTGAAGGCAAGTATTCCTTGATGCATGCCTGCTTGTCCTACATAACATGCATTTAAATTCACTGTTTTTACTTTTCGCTTGCATTAATTTGATGGGAACCTATTAAGGATCATGCCTAGCTTTTTACTACCTTTACCTTGATATCGGGAATTAAATTAATCTTGTGGTAGTTATTGCTTAGCATGCTCAACTGGGAATTGGTAATATTCTACTTGGTTACCTTTTTGTTATTTCATGTTCCGTTTATGATCTTTTACTTTACAAGACCACTTTAATATGATAATCGGAACATGGAGAACCACCCAGCAAAACAGTACAACCACAAGAAATAATGGGCAATGGTCTTGGCTGAATAATTAGGAACTTTAGCTTGGGATGGTCTTACCTGATAAGGACAAGGGATCGGCGGTACTGTGGGGTATGGACTCGCTCTAGCAGGGGGTTGGGTGAGTTATTCTTTTATGGTGGGGTATTGACCTGCTAGGGGACTTTATACCTTGCTAACTGATCCGGACCTTGTGGGTCATAACTTGCTAGGGAACCTTTGTAAAGGCCATGTAGTGTCCCTATGCAATCACACCTCGGAAGTGTGATATGGTGTCTTGCAAACATCGCATGGTTGGGTCCAAAGTTCTTCGGAGCTTTTACGCTGCTTGTGGGTAAAGATGTACAACCTCTCGCAGTGTTAAACTAATCGATTAGCCGTGCTCACGGTCAAGAGCGGCCTGGACACTCACATGATTAAATTATGGAACTTTAATGTTTAATTTGTTGTTTTATTCTTTATTTATGATGCTTACATCTTATTAATTGGGTTGGTATGAACTTACACCTTTAGTAATCAGGTTGCTAATAAAACTTGACCAACTAAAATGCTAAAGTGCTTGAACCTTAGCCATCCACCATATGGCCTTGCATGTTATGTTGTTTTCCCTTGCTGAGTACGATATGTGCTCACGCTTGTTTATTCTCTTGCATCTACAATACCCGGATTTGTCTTTGCTCGGACGGGAGAACTTTGAAGACGTTCCAGGAGATTTCCAGGAGTTCTAGGTGTGCGTAGTCTTCAGTCAGCTGCCTGTGGAGGCATTTTGTCCGCTGCGAGAACTCGTTTATTTAAGTTTCGTTTAAGACTATGGTTTGTAATAACTCTTTATTCGTGTGGCACTGATTTTGGTATTCATAATGTCTAAGCGTGTGTGTAACTTGATCCTGGCGCACACGTGATCAATGCATTCGGTTTTGCCTTTAAAACCGGGTGTGACACCGCGTCTCCGCCACGACCGCCGCCGCGGGCCGCGCCTCCGCCACGACCGGCACCCGCCGCTCCTCGACGGCCGCCGGTGCGGCGGCGCGGCGGACCGATCCGCCGGGCCGTGGCCTCGGGGCCTCGGCCGCACCCCCGCGAGCTCTCACCGCCGCGGCCGCCGTGCTTGCCCTCGCCCGCGGCGCCCTTGATGAGCGCCGCCGGGTGGGAACCGACGCGTCCGCCCTTAGCACTTTGGCCTGCGCGAGGGGAGGCACGGTCGGCACCACCCTGCGCAAACACAAGCAAACAGTTAGGTTCTTAAGTTATCAGAAATGCAACCTCGCAAGAGGGCGAGCTCCTCACCTCGAAGAAGAGAAGGCGCGCTTCCTCTTCCTCGAGGCCCCGGTAGATGACGTCGGCGCGCGGCCGCGCGCGCCCGCCGCCGCATCACCGGCCGTCTCCGCCGCGCGCGCGGACCCCGCTTGCGCGCGGGCGCGCTTGCCGTGCGCACCTCGGGGCGCGCGCCCGCGCCTCCGCGGCCCGCGCCGCCCCCGTTGTCGATCGCCCGCCGGCGGCGGCGCCTCGCACCGCCCCGGGCGATCTTGCTCTTGCCGTCGGAGCCGGCTCCCGGCGACGGGGGCGCGAGCTCCCACCTATCGGGGAGGCCCGGCCCCCGGTCTCTTCCTCCTCCTCCTCCGAGGACGAGTACTCCTCGGTCCCCGGAGAAGAGAGCCCCTGGCCGCTCGCGTAGCCGGTACTCCTCGTTCCACCGCTCCCGGCGCTCGCGGTGCCGCCTCGCGCGCGCTCCTTCTGCGCGCGCGCCCGCTCCCGCTCCCGTTGCTGCGACGCCCGACCGAGCGCGCGAAAGTGAGGAGTGGGCGGATCGGATTTCGCGGCGCTCAGGCTCACCATCTGCGAGCGAAGCGTCAAAAGTGTGTCAGAAACCTGAAGTATCATCAAGATCGAAAACGGGGCCAAGAGTTCTACTTACCAGCGGGCCGGTGGGGAGCATCTCGAGGTCCCACGAGAGGCCGATCGGCCGCGCGCGCAACCGGGTGTCGATGGCGCTCCGTGCCCGTGTGGCCGCATACTCCCGCGGGAGGGGGCTCGGAAGCATCCGCGACCTCGCCAGCGCGACGGGGTTCGCCGTCTCCGTCATCTCGAAGATGCGGAGCGGCCTCTCCATCAGGGGGACGACCCGCCGGTGGTGGAGGAAGGCGAGGACGGTCGCCGCGGTCAGCCCGCGCGCCGCCAGGTTCCTCAGCGCGGCCAGGAGCGAGTCCAACCGCCTCCGATGCGAGGCTCCAGGAGTCGGGCCTCTCTCGGAGCACTAGGCCGGTGTAAGGGGGGAGGCCGGGCACGGCGTTGCGAAGGTAGAACCACCCCCGCTCCCAGCCGGCGTTGTTGATCGTCATGGTACAAGGGATGTAGTCGTCCTTGCATTGCGCCCGCAAGGCGAGCGACATGCCGCCGGCGCGCACCGCGTGGCGGGTCCTCTGCTCCGTCGTAGGCTGCGTGAACAGCTCCGCGCGGAAGAGTTGTATCCAGAGATCCCAATTTACTGGGATCCCAAGATACCCCTCGCAAACGCCCACGAACGTGGCCGCCTGTGAAATCGCGTTCGGTGCGAAGTTGTGCAACTCCACGCCGTAGTGGTGGCAGAGCGCCCGCATGAAACGACTCGCCGGCGCCGCGAGGCCGCGCTCGTGGAAGCGGGTGAAGCTCACCACGTAGCCGCTCGCACGGGTTGGGCGCATGGTCCCCAGCCAGAGGCACGATCCATTCGGCCGGCCGGCCCTCCTGGTTCGCCGCCAGCTGGCCGGCGGACACCAGGTCGCTTAAGGCCAGCCGCGTCACCGACGAGCACTCCCACGCGTACGGGTCGACGATCACGAGAGGTGGAAGAGGCGCCATGAGGAAAGGCAAGGGAGCTGGGAACAAAGGACGGGAAGGAGAAGAAGAGCTCGAACGGCGAAAGGGTGCGGTGACGGGAACAAAACAGAGGCAGGAGCGCGAGGGGCAAGAATGGCGATTGCTAAGGTAAAAACCGCCGTTTTCCCTTCTCCTCAGATTTATAAGCCGCGGGCGTGCTCTCCGGAGCGCACGTCCCCGCGCGCATTAACTGCGGGGAGAATCTTTTCTCGGCCGACGGGCGGGCCCCACCACGACCACGGCGGCCACGCCCTTGCGGACGGGCCATCATCACGGCGTAGAACAGGGAGGGCCGTGGCAGGCAGTCACGTCCTCCTGCCCACGCCGCCCACTACGCGCGCGGCCACGACGCCTAAAAAGGCGCGTCCGCGACGCGAAACCGCAGCCTCGACTGCGAAGCATTAAATGGCCCGGCCCCTTACCAAGTAAGGAGGACCCTCGAGCGGCGCGAGCCCCTGGCTCAGGAAAATCCAACCCCCGAAAGGGTGCAGGCGTGAGACGGTTACCTCGGGGCTCGTTTGAGACAAGACAGGCACCGCAGGCACCAATGCCACACCATTTTACTGATCAGCACCTCGAGGGCTGACGCGGTCACGCCCCTAGAGGATCTGCAGATGCCAAGACGGGGAGCGCTCGCCGCCACCCCACACCATTTTATTGATCAGCGCCTCGAGGGCTGACGCGGTCAGGCCCCTCGAGGATCCGCAGATGCCAAGACGGGGAGCGCTCGCCGCCACCCCGCACCATTTTACTGATCAGCGCCTCGAGGGCTGGCACGGTCAGACCCCTCGGGGATCCGCAGATGCCAAGACGGGAGCGCTTAGCCGCCACCCCGCACCATTTTACTGATCAGTGCCTCGAGGGCTGACGCGGTCAGGCCCCTCGAGGATCCGCAGATGCCAAGACGGGGAGCGCTCGCCGCCACCCCGCACCATTTTACTGATCAGCGCCTTCAGGGCTGACGCGGTCAGGCCCCTCGAGGATTCACAGATGCGAAGACGGGGCCGCCTAGGCGCCACCCCACATGGCCCTACTGATCAGAGGTTCGAAGCCTGACCCTCGACGGGTTCGAACAGGCGCCCCAAATCACCAGAGTCAGGGACGACGAGGGCACGCACGTTCGAGCCGTTCCTCGAGCCCGCCGGCTCGAGGGTGCCCCACATGTCGTGCTCGAGAGCCAGCGAGGGCAGCTAGCCGGGGGATTCCACCGAGGGAGAGCTTCCGCGCCCTCGGTCCTTAGCGAACGGGACCGAGCCCCACCTAGCAAACCCACGCAAGCGCTTTAATGGACGTGTCTCCGGACCACGCAGCCTACCCTTATCGAACGGGGCATGGGCGTCCACTCGAACCACCCACTAACAGCTCAACGAGGAATCTGCAATCCGCGACCCGCTCGATGGGGGTTGCGGGAACCTCACCCTCCGTCCCGCGGAGGGACAGCGAGGGCTCGTTAAAAAACAAGTCGTAGAGCTCTACCCGATCGCCTCGAACGGGCCCAGGCTCGGGGGCTCGACGCACGGCTACACCTCCTGGATTGCACCCACCGCGAAAATTGCCAGCAGCGCGTGCGTCACCGAAGCCGGCTGGAACATTGCCGACGCCAGTTGAAATATGTACCACGCCCTCTGATCAAGTCTCGCGGTAAAACCCCTACAGGAGCGCCCACGCTCCTGCAGGGCTTCGGGGGCTAGACCCGCGGGTCCGCTGACGCGGCCCCACGGAAAGCGTTCGCAAGCTAGGAGGGAAGGACGTCCTATCAGTAGGCTCCAGCATCTGTGGGAGCCTTACCGGCGAACCCGCAGATGCTCGGGGGCTACTGTCGGGGACAGCCCTAGGGGTCCCCTTGAACAACAGGGGAAACCCCACTTAAAACCTGCAAAAAGCCAAGGCTAAACACGTCTCGCTCAAACACGCACAGGCATGGCCCACGCCGCGGTGGCCCAGACGGCCCACCAAGGCGGCCCACTCAAGATCCCCTCGAGCGGGCTCCGCCTCGCTCGAGGGCACACGCCTCCCTCGGGCGGGCTCCGCCGCGATTGAGGGGGGTGCGCTTACCTCGAGCGAGTTCCGCCTCGCTCGAGGGTCCGCACCACCCTCGAGCAGGCCCCGCCTCGCTCGAGGGCGCTTCGCACGCGCCACGCTTGTCCCCGTACACGGGCATTTAATGTTCCGACAAAGGCCGGGCGGCTCCATCATGCGCCTGGGGCTCGTGCCCCAGTTCTTTTGCACCAACTCCCTAGGGGGGAACCCATCCCCGCCACTGTGGGGGACTGTACGACGTGGCCGGTGCCAGTCCCGTGACGTCGCGCCGCCTACTCCTGTACGGCTAACGTGCCGAGCCCTCGAAGGGGGGCCGGCCGCACCCTCGATTTGCTTTCCCGTGACTTTGCAGGGTTAGGTCAAGGCGTTAGGGCAGCGGAGCACCATCCCTGCCACTGTTAACGGCATGGTGGCCGCCCCCGCGCATACAATCCCATGCCGAGCACTGTGGCAACAGCTCCGGTGCTGTGGAGCATGCGAGGACGGGGCGCTGCCTTACCTTCCACTGAGCCCCGTACGGACCGACGTCAGCAACTCCCTCGAATCCGCCTGAAGACATCACGGCCGTCCGCCGCGCCACAGCCCTCGAAGCTACCACTGTTCGGGTACAAGATATGCCATGATGGCCGGATCGCAGCAAGGACCGTCAAGGCGGCCGACTACTCTACGGCGCGGCGCACCACACTTCCCCATGTAGCTATATAGTGCGGCATACATGTAACTCGCTCTCTCCTTGGCCTATAAAAGGAAGACGAACTCCCCCGCCGCAGGGGACGAGACAGAAGAAAACCACAACAACACACGACACACCACGTACTCATTCTCCAATTCTCCCACAATATCTTCAGCCACTTCACCAGGGACTTGGAAGCCACGCTTCCTCTCCCGCCTTGCTTGTAGCAGCCCCACTACAGGCACCCTGATGCTGAGCAATATAGTGCCTCGAGCACGCCACTGCTGGACGTACGGCCCCTCGGCCGGAACCAGGATAAACTTCGTGTCTCTGATTGCTTAGCATCGACCATAGAGGGACAGACCTTGGCGCTTATCACTGGTTAGTGTCGGGACCACATTCCGCACCGACACAAACCATAAGAGTTTCATTCATTTAAGACCTGCACACATCTTGATCAAGCATTAAATACCACAAATTGTGCTTGTCACTATCACCAAAACAATTAGGGGCCAAGATGCACTTTCAGAAACAAGTCAAGGCTTATTACTCAGGGGTATAGTCGGAAAGAGGGTATCGACTACGAGGAGACCTTTGCTCTCATAGCTCGTTTGATTCAATTATGATCCTTTTAGCCTTTTCTGTGGCTAAAGGGTTCAACTTGCACCAAATGGATGTGAATAGTTCCTTCTTGAATGGTGTCTTGGAGGAAGAAGTGTTTGTGAGGCAACCACCGGTAGGTTGAGGAGATTCCTATTTGAGAGAGGGTGCGAGATGGGGAAGGTCGATCAAACCTTGTTTCTTCTCAGGCGGGGCAGAGATATCCTAATTGTGGAGGTGTATGTGGATGATATTGTCTTTGGTGGCTCATCTAACTCTCTTGTTGCAAGATTTGCAGATGATATGAGCAGGGAATTTGAGATGATCATGATGGGTGAGTTGCAGTTCTTGCTCGGGCTACAAATCAAGCAATCAAAGGAAGGAACATTTGTGTACCAAGCTAAGTACACCATGGACATTGTGAGGAAGTTCAAGATGGTGGACTCCAAGGCCATGGCGACGCCTATGAGTATGACTACAACTCTTGATGCGGATGAGGAAGGTGAACACGTGGACCAGAAGGAGTATCAGAGCATGATCGGGTCACTCCTCTACTTGACGGCGACGAGGCCGGACATCCAGTTCTCGGTGTTTCTGTGTGCTCATTTTCAAGCGTCTCCAAGGACTTCGCATCGGCAAGCGGTCAAGCGTATATTTAGGTACTTGCATCACAGTCCTGACTTCGCCTTTTGGTACTCTGCGCCTCCTTTTTTGGCACTTCATGGTTTTTCAGACGCGGGTTTTGTCGGGTGTCGGTTGGATAGGATGTACACTTCTGGGACTTGCCAGTTTTTAGGATCTTGTTTGGTGTCTTGGTCTTCCCGCAAACAGTCGAGTGTTGCTAAATCCACTATCGAGGCAGAGTACGTTGCCGCAGCCAGTTGTTGCTCTCAGCTCCTTTGAATCACATACACCATGAGTGACTTTGGTGACGAGTATACCCATGTCCCAGTTCAATGTGACAGCACCAGTGCCATAAGTGTTGCAAAGAACCCAGTGCTCCATTCCAAAACCAAGCACATAGAAGTGAGGTATCATTTTCTCAGAGATAACGTAGAGAAAGGGAAGATAGCTTTGATCCATGTGCCCACACATGACCAACTAGCCGATATATTCACCAAACCCCTAGATCAAGCAACTTTCACTCGTTTGCGGGGGGAGCTTGGTGTTTGTTTGATTTCTTGAGTTGGGTGTGTGGGAGCTCCTTTGTAGCATATGTATAGATTTCCTTTATGTATTTCTTGCATTTGGCATGGCATACGTAACATGATGTATAGGCATCCTTGTTCTTAGATTGCATGCATCTTGTATCATATGCATTTTGTAGGAAAAGCTTCTCTCATATACATTGTTCACCATGATGTGCTATATATGATCTTGTGAGCTAGTTTGGTATGCTATGGTTAGTTTGGCTTAGCTCTTGATGATCTTGATTTATATCCATGGTTGATGGCTATGTTTTTGAAAAATGTCACATGTATGCTCTCTTGTGAGTAAATGCCTTTATATGATCTTGACATGTTCTAGTGGCTTGGCTATGCTTAATTTGTGGTTGGATATCTTATTTTGATCATATGGGCCAAAGGCTCATTTTCCATCATGAATGTTTAGCCCTCATGCTTTATCTTGTGGAGGGGCATAAGTTCCTTTTTGTCGCAAAGACATTTCATGTACCAAATATGAATCTGAAAATGAAATATAAATTGCTTGGAAAATGTGCTCCCATGTCATATGTGCTAAATTTAAATTTCTTTGAGTGCTAAACTGTTGCATGATGCCTACCAATGAGAGGTCTCATATATAGAAGTAGGCTCACGGCTCGGTGGCTTTGACATGACATGAGGTGCTTGTGGGTGTTTGCGATGGTCTTATGACTAGAATGGTTGTCCTAGCATGAAATTTGTGTGGCTTTGCTATTTTGACATGTTTTGCTCATGTTTAGGAATTTGCTCATGAGAGGGTAAATTTTCGCAAAATTACTCAATTCTATCTTAGCTTCGTCCAATGGTTGTGAAACGTTGTAATCATGAAGTTGATGTCATTACGAAGCTGTATAGTCTCTAACTTGCTCATTTGGACATGTGTAGCATCTTGTGATGCATTTTTTATACTTGAGAAGCTCTATGTTGGATGTTTTCAATTTTGAGCCTTGATTCATGCATTGGCAACAAGGGGGAGAAAGAAAGGTGGAGAAAAGTTGCATTGCATCCCTAGAACCTATCCCAAGAGTCAAGGGGGAGCTTGTGCATTTCTTTTGCATTTTTGGCTTTTGGGGGTGTGATCTGCTATACCAAATCGGTTTGACCGAATTTGGTAACCGACCTGACCGGTTTTGGTGGAACCGGTCTGACCGGTTTGTCCAGAGTTGACACTTGTTCAGGGGGGGTATGCATATGTGCAGGGGGGTGCTTGTATGCTTTGGTGGTTTGTGCTCTTTGCTTGAGCATAGTTTTGTCTCAGATGTTTCGAGCCGTTGCCATTGCCTAAGGGGTCCGAAACTTGTCTTCTTCAAGTGATCTTACTCTTTGCCTTTTCTCGGTTTTGGATCGCTTCTTCAAGTTTCTTTTGGTCGTTTCTTTTCCTTTTCCTTTTCTTTTTGATTATCAAATGTGTGTGTTGTCAATGCATTCATCAAGGGGGAGATAGAGGACCATGTGTGGTTCGAAAACCGGTGGATGGTCGCTTCCTGGTGTGATGAGTGATTGACAACGTTGTGTGGACTGATTCTTGGCTAAGTATTGCAGGTGCAGGTTGCGGCTTGACTCATGTTTGTGCATGTGAAGAACAAGCGCGAAAGGTCGTTGCTGATGAAACCTCCAGATTTGGAAAAGACAAGTAGGCTTGGTTCGAGGGACCCGGTGGCCAGCGGGGTCAAGTACGGGCCGCATGGTGGCAAGAACGGCAAGATGAAGTCAGGGGCGGTTTCTTGGTTGAGCCACAAAACCAAGGTCGAGCCAGGACTTCGTGGGAGCCAAGTCATGAGTGGTGATTGGCGGAGGCTACATCAAGTTCGCGGAGTTTGCGGTGGTTCACCAGAAAACCATCGAGTTACTCGGCTGAGCCACAAAGCCAAGGCCGAAGACCGGGTGTGGCTGTCAGGCCAAAACCGGCCTGACTGGTTTGGGGTTGCAGGGCGCCGGAAGCTTCGAGGCGGAGGACACGCGTCGGGATCGCATGACTTTCATCGAGGCTACGCGAAGTGCGGTCACCGGGCATCCGTCTGATGGTGCTACAAAGACAAATTCCCAAAGTGCCCTTGATGGGCGTGTATCCTAGTTTAGGCTTTAGGGGTATTTTAGTCTTTCGTCTTGCCTCCATATAACCCAAGGGGTGAGAGGATAGCAGCCATCTCTTGGAACCCTAGCTCATTTTGTTTTGCTATTTCCCTCTTCCTTTTTCCTTGGAATTTCTAGGACTAGCTTGAGAGCTTCATAGTGAGATCTTGTGAGAGGGAAGGATGATCGGGCGGAAGCTAGACCTTGTATGAACCTTTCATGGTATGTATAGATGATTCAGCGTAGTTCCTCAAGGCTTGGTTGTGTTCCTCTCATTTTTCCTATTTGGAGATTTTTGGAGCCTTTTCTTGGTATTTCCGTGGGGAAATTTTGGGGCTGTTTCTTTGAGGGATTCTTGTTGGATGTCAGGTATGAGGACCTTGTGCCTCTTTGCTTTGTGATCTTAATCCAACAAACCCTCCGAAACGGCTTCGATTTGGGTGTTTTCGATGGTTTCCATGGGAAGGTGTTTTTGAGGGTTGACTTCCGATTCCTCTTGATTGAGTGAGTTTTGGGGACCAAGCTTCTAGCCAAAGGTAGCCCACGAGGTACCCCAACTATCCCCAAAGTCTCACTTGGATCCGTGGAATGAATTGGGAGAACGATCGCTTGGTGTGTTGAGTTTTTTCCCGCGGGCTGTGTTCTTCCCGACTATCCAGGCAAAACCGGTCTAACCGGTGTCCCAAACCGGTCTGTCCGGTTTAGCCCTATGGGCTATCGTGAAGAGTTTTTTGAGCGAGAAAGTCTCTGTCGTGCTATGGCTATTCTTGTTTAAAGGAGGAGAGGTTCTTGAGGCAGTTTTTCTCTTGGAAGGGTTTTTGGGGAGTTCTGGACCGAACCGGCCTGACCGGTTTGCTAAACTGGTCTGACCGGTTTCCCCTGCCTGGTGAGAGGCTAAGTCCCACAGAAGCGGTCTGACCGGTTTCAAAAACCGGCCTGACCGGTTTTAGGTGCCAGCAGCTGTGTCGTGTGTGTTTCCGCTGCGTGTGTCGAGTGGCTGTTGGTTGGGTCTTGCTCCTAGGTCTAGTAGCACTCCAGTGACTGTGTGGACTTGGCATGAGAAGCCTGTGGAGTCGCATGAGTGAAATCGAGTTCATAGGCTGAGTTCTTGAATAGAATTTTTACCGGCCCCCATTCACTCCCCCCCTCTCTGGTTCGCCATTTCAGTCCTTCACCCATTCACTCCCCTTCTCTCTCGTCGTCCATTCCGGTCCTACAAACAATCTAGAAAGTAAGTCCACATTTTAGAAACTAATGTAATGATATATATTGTTGACGGTGAATTTCCATCAACCTAGCCATGAGTTTACCTTTAATGTTGGCATTGATTTATGATTCTAACCACTGGAACTAACCCCCCGTATATAACAAGTTCACTCTTGCTTGTCAATTTTGGAGTTTATTGTTTATAGAGGAAATCTACGCTAAAGAGGAGACTTTCGGATAAGTTCATCAAGCACTTTGGAAGAAGATCATGAAGCTCGACAAGAGTCAAGACACGTGATGAACATGACTCCAAATGACCCGAGGACTGAAGCATCAACGTGCAAATCTTTAGGGACTCAACTAAAAACAGTGAAGCTTGGATGGCAAGCATTCAAGCATTAACCGCGAAAGAAATGACATCAAAGGCCCACATGCAAGTGCACACAAAGGAGGAATCGCGTGAGAAGAAAGCGGGGAGGAAGTCGGGGCCGAACTGGGACAAAACGGGCCCAGGCCGACCGGCCCAGCCCATTCCAGGCCCGGTTCGGCGCTCCCTTTGACCTAGCCACCATTCGGACTATTTATAGCCCCCTCGCCAAGAGCCACACATCAATTAAATCATCATCCACCGCCGAGGAGCAGAGAATAGAGGAACACCGTTCTGAGAGGAGAGGGTCGAGATCGTTGACTAGGGTTCCCCTAGCCGACGTGTGAACCTTGCATGGAAGACAACGTCAGAGTTCCCGGAGCTAAGATGAAAATCAAGGTAGGATCTTGGTGGTGATCTTGTCCATGTATTATACTCTCGTGTTGAATTTGCAAGATTGAATCCGATTTCTAGCGATCAAGGGGTTTCTACAACTTTGTCTTCGCTTGGGTTTGCTTCTTCCCCAATCTAGTCTATAGCTAGATTGCTTAGGGTGCTCTTGTAGTCATGGTGGCTGGAGGTGCATACCCGATTTACCAAGCATTTTCAACTTGTTCTTCTTGGACTCTCCCTAGGCTAACCCACACGAATATGAGTGCGTTGTGACAAGACGGTGGCTCCAAAAGGCGGTCGTCTTCGGAGTTGGAACGGAAGCCACGATTTAAAGAGACTAGTAATGAGATTCATTTGCTTTATTCTTCTTTGTTTTGGAACTTCAACAAAAGACCCAATCCAATCTCTAGATTGGTTTTATCTCTCGTTCTCTTGCTTCCTCGGTGTTTAGTAGATTAGATGTGTTTTATGGTTCTGTGACAGAACCACTCAAATTACTTCCACATTATCGCCTAAACCCCTCCTCTGGGTCATTAAGCAATAATACAGAAGTAACCCGTCGTCTCTGCCGGGTCGTACCCGGTAAATCACTTACATCACAGGATCGACATTTGTACAACAAACTCACACGAAGGCGAGTCCAGAGGTAAACAAGTCACCAGTTATTACATAACATCTTTCACAGGTTCATTATTGCAAACCAAGTCTTTTGCATAAAAGTAAACAGTTCAGAGTTCGAAACACAGCGAAAATAAACACTACACGACATAAGTAACATCACACGAGGCCATCTGTGATGCCACTAAGCACTGTCATCCTCCCACTCGTATTCCCAACCGGGTGGGAGAGAACCAAGCCACGGAGAGCCATCATCACACAGATCATCACCTGAAAATCAGCAACAAAAGCAAGGCTGAGTATACTAATACTCAGCAAGACTTAACCGTTGGGTGATTAGAAAGATCACCAACCCTCTAGACATGCAAGGCTTTATGGCTGGTGGTTTGTTTTGCTGAAAAGTAACAAAGAATATGTCCTTACTTTCAAGTTTTAGCTCACATTCTATTCTTTTAACCATTACTAGGTTAGCCAACTAATTCAAGCAAAAGTTGTACAATACAATGTTAACAAGTATACAAGTTCCTTCTCAATTCCATCATTAAGGGACATAGAGTGAATGGTTAAGCAGTCTCCGATAACGGTGAGAGGCCGACGATCGATCGATTAGTAACCTTGCAAGGTGGACCTAAACATACGGGAGAATGCATACCCCAAGAATGCCAAATAAAACCAAAGGGGTGGGGTATACAGCAACCAGGCGGTTCCCAACCATCCTCAGTTCGGGATCAAGTCCATAGTCCCTGGTACGAGGTTATCCAGCCACGGTATCTGACCGTCCGGATCCACCTACGCACCACTACCTAGCATCTGGGGATCTCTCCCGGGTACTAGGCTGGATCAGGAAGTACTAGGCTTACCGGTCCCATTCCCGACAAATGCTTAGTACGTTCAAAAGCTCAACCACTGACCGGAGTCAGTCCCATGCTCTTACCACATGAGCAGATAAGTTCAACAATCTTATGATTCCAACATAAGAGACCTATAGCTCGCGAGTGATGGTCATCACTCGACTTCTATCGTGGTCCTAAGCATGGCAACTAGAGACCTAACAGGCTAGTATTAAATATAGGAACCTAGGATCATGCATCTCAGGTTTCAAGTCAACTCCTGAACGTAAATGCACAGGCATTGCATAAAAGGAAAAGTTGCAGGAGTTTAACAAAAGTAGGTTATGCTCCGGGGCTTGCCTTCACTGGCAAAGTCAGAAGCGAGATCCTCTGAACTTTGGTTCGGGTCTTGCTGCACTTCCACCACGTTCACTTCTCCCTCAGCTGGTTCTCCTTCAGGTTCCGGCACCAGCTCGTAGTTCCCGTCAGGAAGTTCTATACGACATGTAGATGCATTATCATTCGATTATACAACTTAAGTAGGTAAATTCAGTTCTGAATTTAGAGATAAACACAGGGGTTCTTGTTGGTCATATTCACCTTAACAAGTTTTCAATTAACTGTTTTTCACTAGAACAAAGGGATGGGTGTGAAAGTTCATTCTTGTTTGATGGTGATTGTGTGCACATCTAAGCCCGTTAGCTATGCGAACTTTATTAAAGTGTTTTGGGGCTGTTCAGATATGGTTTCACAATTTTCAAGCTTGGAATTTAAATTGCACGCGGAGACAAGTTTGATTTCCCTTTATTTGGCCCATGTTAAGCTTGTTTACTTAGGAAATTAATTCTGGCAAAAGAATATACCCAAACTGATCACAAACTTTCACCAGCATGCAGATAACAGCAAAACATCATTACCAAGCAATTATGACAAATATAACAAGTTTAAGCCGATAGAAGCATGAATAAATCATAAAGCACAAGATACTCAGAATCTGAAGCTATAACTTGGCACACAGCATGATAGGGACATATTTAGCTCACACACCAAAAATCACATCCATAGCTGCAGTAGAAATATGGATTTGAATTTAACTCAAAATAGCAACCATAAATTAGCAGGGCATTTTACATAAGCCTAAAATTCATCTCTGATTTATGACACACACTACTAAGCATTGCAGAGCTACAGGAGAAAGTTGGATGGCATTTGTCTAACAGATAAATCTAAACAATTCATAAATGGAGAACAGGCTGAAATCAATATAAATTCATAACTGAAGTTTCACACATGATTTCAGTGCCATCTTTCTACACCAGGCCAGGAATGCTATTATTGACAACATATCCAAAATTCACATGCAGATCATTTATACATTTCAAGTTATTTCAAATTTACTCAAACTGATCAATTCAAGATCATTTAAAAACTACTCTAAAATTTAAAAACTTCCTTTCTAGAAAAGTTAGGTTTGTTCACAAGGATTCTAGAACAGTTGAGTTTGCATTTTTACGATTTTCTTGTGATTTTATATCGATTTTACAAGGCTCAGCTTGTTAACCCTAAATCTGTAGATGTCTTTTTGCAGAAAGGCCCCCCGATCGAATACTTAAGATTATAATCGGGTCCCCGGCGGTGGAGCAAGGCTGGCCGGCGGCGAGGGGTGGCCGGACTCCGGCGAGCAAGCGGCTAGGGTGGGGTTTGGACTCACCCTCAGTCGATTGGCGGGGTTGGCTTGGCGAGAATCGGCTCCGACGATTGTTGGCGGCGAGGGGGGCGGCGGACGGCCGCGGCGACCGCAATGCCAGGGAGTTGGTGGGTCGGCCGACCAATGCGCAAGCACAGGAGTGTTTCAGGGGTGTGTGTGGAGGCTAGGGTGTAGCTTGGGCTCGAGCAGAGGCGGTGGATGGCGGGGCGCACCGGCGAGCTCGGCGCGGCGGCGGCCGGCGGACGCGGCGGAGCGCGCGCGTGCGGCGCCCGAGCAATGTGAGGGAGGAGGAGTTGCGTGGGGTGTCGGGGGGAGCCTAAAGGCGTGCATGCGAGCCGGGTGGCGTGGCCGGGCCGGGCCCGGGCGCGGGGGCACGCGCGCGTGGCCGCGGCGACGGCGACGGCGCACACGGCGCGGCTCGGCCGACGGCGCGCGCGCGCACGGGCGATCGCGCGGGCGTGCGGGCGCGGGGCTGTCGGCCGACCACGATGGCCAACGCGTGTCCCTCGCCGTGACGGCGTACGGACGACGGGAGGGTGTGGGCCGGCGCGGCGCGCCGCGCGGCGGCGCCGACGGGCGGCGTCGCGCGCACGGGCGTGCTCCGGCGTTCCTGCCCACAACCGATTCGATGTACCCCACTTTGACCGATTCAAACTCAAAAACTTTGAACTAAAGTTCAAAATCGCCAAATACGAAAGTTGTAGACCAGTTAACCCTCTCCAACTTTCGTTAAGGCCGACCGGTCGAACTCTCAACGGATTTGGAGATAATCCTCTTCAAAGTTACAAATTTGTATGCATAGGTCAAACTGTTCAACAGGACTTTGACTGAGTTTTTGAGGATTCAAACCTCCAAATTTGAAATGCCAACAATGGAATGAAATGTGTTCCCGGAAAAACTAAGGAATTTTGTTGTTGGTCGATTTTGAAGTTCTATAGGAAAATTTTGAGAACGCGTAGGAAAACTAATCCAGCCTTAAGAAGCACTTGGGCTTTGACAACAGATTAGGGTGTCGACCAAGGTGCTTTGTGCAAAAGTGTGACTCACTATGTTAAACATGATTAGAGGCTACTCAATCTTGATTATTAAGGCCAGGTGATGTCATAAGCAAAAATAAACATCAGGGATGTTACAGGTTCTTCCATAGATTAGATGCAAAACCCCTTTTTAAGATCAAAGTGCTTTTCGCTTATTAGATTGGATCTTGCGTTACACATTGTTCCACGGATTCGATACCTTGGGTTCACACTTAAAGGAAGAAGGCTCCCTTGGCTACGATGGAGGACTTGTCCGCTTGCAAGTCTAACAAACTTTGATACGACAATCAACCGTCAACAAGCCCCTTTTTCTAGCGCCGTTGCCGGGGAACCAGTAATCAAAATTCAATCTAGTTTTGCATTTGTGAATATTTTCATTTTTTCTCTTGATTTTTCTTTTGCGTCTCTTAATTTTTTCATCTCAAAACAAAAAAAATCAATCTAGGGTTTTGCTGAACCCAAGTTTTCTTTTAGCTTTTGTATATATTTTGTTTATTTCTAACCCTAATCGGAGATGGATTGCTACATCTCTCACAAAAAAAACATATATTTTGTGGATGGTCTAGAAAAAATTTTGGAGGCAAAGGTGACATGCAACACAACATCTAAAAGCGGAGGCCGAACATCATCGGAATCTCCAAGAGAAACTCCACCTCCAATATTAAAATAAGATCAACCTCATTGCCACTCATCCTAGGGAGATTGTTCCTCAAGACAGTCGGAACAATCGACGTCGGCAAGGGGGAGGTCGACATTGATGGCGTGAGGAGTGAATTCAAGTCAACCATGATTCAAGGTACGTAACACGATTCATGTTAAATACATTTTACCTCATCGTCGCATCAAAAGTGAGGAGTCAAGGGAGAATGAAGCAAAGAAGACACAAAAGTTGCTGCATCCATCAAGACCGAGAATCAACGCCCACCTGCGAAGACCAAAAAAATGACTAAGCCGAAAAATAAACCTACACCGAAGCCAAGGATGGTGTAGAAGTGGGGCCCCCAAGATTGCAACGCCCGCAAAAAGCGTTGATCCGAAGCGAAGAGAAGAAGTGTAGCTATAGACTATAAACGAAGCGCTTGGCTAGAGGCAACCCGTTCGAGTCAAGAATAAGCTACCGGGAGGACAACCCGAACAATTTTTCAAGTTTTTCAAGTAAGTTGGTCTTAGAAATTGCTATGCATTACATATTATAAATTACTATGTGGTTGATTAATTTTTAAAGACATTATAATTGCTCGATCATTTTACTTGGATTTTATATTGATCATAAACCAATGACTTGAGCCATCCGATGTTTTGTTTGTTTATTTTTGAGAAACCAAGACCAAAAATTCAGAACCTACCCCAACCTTTCATCCTCTCCATGATGTTTAGGATGGCTTGTTTCACATGTTAAAGACACACCGGTAGAGCCTTGCTATGTTCTTTAATGCTTTTAATCTTTGATGCATGGTAGGACTCGCGTGAACCTAAGCAACTTTATTTTTGATTTCATTGAACTTGACATCCACGGTTTCTCTAGAATTAGAATTTTTCTAAGCCCCATTGTCTTTATTTTTATTCAAAATAGTTCTCATATTTGGCCAAAATTAGAACCTAACCTATACCCCCACGGTGAAGCCGAAGGAACTTGCTATCAATTAATGAAAGCAATTGATCCCAGTGCAACCAAAATAAATCTTATAACTGTTTTTGATGCCTAAAAGCTCCTATATATTTGGACTCATCTCTAGCACTGAGTTAATTTTTAAAGTTTTAAAATCAGAGGAGTGCTTAGCATCTAAACATGATTAAGAGATGTTTTTGAGCTTAATTAACATATATAGTGCCCCATGATGAATCGTGGGAAGCCTCCATCTTTTGGCATCTTGGGCACATGCAAAGGACAAGCATGGGGGAAGCAAGGGCTTTGTTTTGGAGGAAATTTGTGGAAGCACAAGAGGCAAAAAGGGGGTGACACAAAGCAAAACAATGGAGGCGGAAGATTAATCGCGCAAGCAAAGGAGTGATTGTGAACATTCGGGTGGAGGAATATCGTGGATCACATGGACACAAGGAAAGAAGGGAGCAAGAAGCATCTCGGAGAAAGATCAAAGCAAAAGGAATAGGAGGCCGCCTACCGGCTGGCCTGGCATCCTCTCATGGCCCCCGGTGCTACCCTTTGCCTGGTAAGTAATTTATTCATTTGTTAATTTGTGTTCTTTATTTCATAGCCCATAAGTTTCAGAAAAACCTCGAAAAAATTGAGTTCCATGGGTTTGTAGGATCTTGTCATGTAATCACCGAATCTTTTATTTCATTCATGTTGATAATGCTTTGATGCCTAAGGTTAGCCACCATGCTTTTCAAGAGTATAGGTCTCACTACTCCTGTAGATCCCATCAACATATAATTTGTAGGTTTAGCTAAAGTAGCCTCACATTCACACCTTAATAAATTGGTTTAGCTTCACCTTAATAGGCGGTTGCATGATCAAAAATCCACAAACCCTATGGGCTAATATCCATCCTGTCTTTTGCACCTCATGCTCGACCCCCTAAAAAAATAATAATCATAATAATAATAAACTCCACCGTCCATATACTTCCCTTGTGTGTTTTCTCCCACCGACAAGCAACCCTCGGTGTACTCGTTGTGAGTTAGTGCAGCAACAATGTGGAAGATAGCCACCAATTTCTTCACCGAGAAGACACATTCATCATCATCATCATCAAAGGATCCATCATCAAGCTCTTCGAGGAGGCACTCAATTTCCGAGTCTCCCCGAAACATGGAGGAAGACACAGCACCACGAGGAGCAACACGCTGCCCCTCGGTGGCATGAGGAGTAGATGAAGCTCGTCAGTGCGGCACATCGAACCGTGAGGACACACAAAGGAGCCAGTCGTTCCACCACGATGCTCAACTCGTTCATCCTCTCCACCACCATACACTTCGATGCATCGCAATGGATTCATGATAAAGACGAAGGAGGAGGAGGAGGATAGACTTGTTTGTCTTGAGAAGAGGCTCGAGCCAAATGTTGATTTCGATGACGCCCTCCAAGCGTTAGCTTCTACTCGGATATCAAACCTTGAGCAACCTTGGATGGGTGCGATTCTTTATGGGGTTGGTGTGAATACTCACAAGGAGCTTGATTTGGAAGTTCTTATGACATTAGTACCGGTCATTAATGAAGGAGTGTCGTTCCTCTCATTCCACCTTGAATATGTTGAGCAAAAAGTTATTGATATATTGGAGAACTACTCGATTACAAGAAGGAAGCCCGGTGCAAGTTGATGTCCAAGAAAAATGTTAAAAGGATTTTTGGGGAATAATTGCAAGAGAAGATTACAAGGAACCCAAAATTTCTCCTTGTCGGGATTTCTTTTGGATCGAGTACATGAAGCAAGGAAAGTGGAGATGAGAGGAGAAGGTACAAGTTGAGAAAGGTTAATATTCTTCTTCCCAATGAGAGGCTGAGATCATTCGAAGACAAAATTGTGTAAGAGGGATCCTCCTTCGTAGCCCAAGACGAAGGAGGGGCTGCGCATGAAGCTAATAAACAACCATGGAAGGATTCCAATGCCACCATATGAACGAAGTATGTCAAATGCAAGCATGGGGGAGTGGGGCAGCCACACCACCACTTCCTCCACCATACATGTTCCTCATGAAGTTTTCATGGCGCTCCATCCAACAAATGCAAGAAGAAGGAACCGCAAACATTACCAGCAAGTTGGTCGCCTTCACCATTGGAGCAATTTAGAGGAGGACTGGCACAATCATAATACAAGTAAGGATACAATGGGCCAAACCATTAATATCAACCACCGGAAAATAAAGGAAGGAGGACGAAAAGAAAATAATAATGCTTGATTTTCTCCATTTCCCTTTCTTTATTTTCAGCTTTTATGCAAGTTTATATATGTGTAGCATTTTCTGTTTTTATTTAGTTTCAGCATGCTTGATAATAGTAGAGTTAGTTTAAGATCACCATGGATAAAGTTTCCCACCTTGATCAACCTTTGGTAAAAATATTAAGTTGATGCTATGATAATATATGATGAAAAGTTGCCGCTTTGCTCAACTTTTGTACTTGTTTTATGCATGATTAAGCTAATGCTCTCTTTAATGCGAATCTGAAATTAATTAAATGCTAGCTTAATCTTTTGTAGAGGTTATGATAAAAATAAGACCCATAGTGTTATTTTTATGCTATCAAGTTTGGATGAGTTAAAGATGATTTGTTCTTCAAAGTATATATATGCTAACCTTGTCATTAATGCTACTTGTGTGTGTATATATATATATATTGAATGCATAAACCTTAATATACAAGAATTATTTTTGGGTGACGAGTTAATTCAGGCCTTGATTTCTCTGGACCGAGACTAAGAAGCTGGTCATTCCGTCTTTGTGTATCTATTTTTTTGCTAGCCTTTCTATCCGTGCATTGTGTATCCCCACATCAGAGATTTCATAAACCTCGCCGGATATCCACCCTTAAAACCAAAAATATCATATCTTGTGTTTGCCTCCTTGACCACAACCTATCATTGAGTATGAATAGTCAATTCAAGGAAGATTGCAAGATGATGCCAAGGTTGAAGATTTCAAGTATATCTCCAAAGGAAATATATTTATATTACCTACCTTATGTCTATCACCTCTTTGCCCGAGGACGAGCAATGTCTAAGCATGGGGGAGGAGGTAGGCACAATGCAATTTAGAGTTTATGGGGAGCAAATAAAAAATTACTATAAAGAAAAAAAGAGATGAAAAATGAGTATAAAGAAAAAAAAGAGATAAATAAAAATATATATGAGAAAAGCAAAAAGTATGGGTTTATAAAAACAAAATAAAGTGAACTCCCCAGTTCTCTAAAATGCATTAGGAATCTCAAAAGTATTAAGATTTAAGATCCAAACTCATCTTTCCAACCATGTGCAATCCGATAACGAGGACTTCCTTTGTGTCTCGGGATCGCTCTTTGTCATTTGCACATGTCCACCTATCTAAAAGTGTGTGTATTTTTCTTTCCTCCTCCTTCATATAACATTATTTTACAATGACCTTTTTGACGAGTCTCGGTAAGACCATGGGAAGCTTGTCTTGTTTTGACAACATCTCATTTATAATATCTTGTTAGGAGTAAACATTCCCAAAAAGCTCCACATAAAGCCTTCCAATATATATATTGAGAGGGGAAAGGAGTAGAATGAATAGGCTTTGAGAGACAACATTAGATGAGAGTACATGAACAAGATGCAAGCAAGTTTATTTTTGAACTTGGTTTAGCTCTTTTTCTTCATCTCGCTCTTAATTTCAAAATTTCTAACATTCGTTTGAAATTTGGGAGCATGATGTAATTACTTGTGGGAAGTGCTTAAATTAATATCTACCCTCCATAAGGATGAAGGCTAGTACATTATGGAACTTTAATGATTAAATCCTTGAGAGCATTATGTTTTCTCGTGTATGATCAAGTCCAGGGTATAAGCAATGAAAGGCAACACTGATATTCATTAAGGGCTTAATCGAGGACGAGCAAGGTTTAAGCATGGAGGAGATGTTGACGGTGAATTTTCATCAACCTAGCCATGAGTTTACCTTTAATGTTGGCATTGATTTATTCTAACCACTAGAACTAACCCCCTGTATATAACAAGTTCACTCTTGCAAGTCGATTTTGGAGTTTATTGATTACACAAGAAATCTACGCTAAAGTGGAGACTTTCAGGATAAGTTCATTAAGCACTTTGGAAGAAGATCATGAAGCCTCACAAGAGTCAAGACACACGATGAACATGACTCCAAATGACCTGAGGACCAAAGCGTCAATGTGCAAATCTTTAGGGACTCAACCAGAAAACAGCGAAGCTTGGATGGCAAGCATTCAAGCTTTAACCGCGAAGGAAACAACATCAAAGGCCCACATGCAAGTGCACACAAATGAGGAATCGCGCTAGAAGCAACCAGGGAGGAAGCCGGGGTCGAACTTGGCCGAAACGGGCCCAGGCCGGTCGGCCCAGACGAGCCAGCCCAACCCATTCCGGGCCCGGTTCAGCGCCCCTTTGACCTAGCCGCCATTCGGACAATTTATAGCCCCCTCACCAAGAGCCATGCATCAATTCATTCGTCATCTGCCGCCGAGGAGCAGAAAAGTGAGGGACACCGATCCGAAGAGGAGAGGGTTGAGATGGTTGACTACGGTTCCCCTAGCCGACGTGGGAACCTTGCATGGAAGAACACGTCGGAGTTCCCGGAGCTAGGATCAAGGTCAAGGTACAATCCCGGTGGTGATCTTGTCAATGTATTGTGCTCTCGTGTTGAATTTGCAAGACTGAATCTGATTTCTAGTGATCAAGTGCTTTCTCTACAACTTTGTCTTCGCTTGGGTTTGCTTCTTCCCCAATATAGTCTATAGTTAGATTGCTTAGGGTGCTCTTGTAGTCATGGTGGCTAGAGGTGCATACCCGATCTACCGAGCGTTTTCAACTTGTTCTTCTTGGACTCAACCTAGGCTAACCCGCATGAATAGGAGTGCGTTGTGACAGGACAGTGGCTCCAAAAGGCGAGCATCTTCGGAGTTGGAACGGAAGCCATGATTCAAAAAGAGGCTAGTAATGAGTGTTTGCCTTATTCTTCTTTGTTTTGGAACTTCAACAAAAGACCCAATCCAATCTCTATATTGGTTTTATCTCTCTTTCTCTTGCTACCTTCGGTGTTTAGTAGATTAGATGTGTTTTATGGTCCTTCCATAGATTAGATGCAAAACCCCTTTTCAAGATCAGAGTGTTTTCCGCTTATTAGATTGGATCTTGCGTTACACATTGTTCCACAGATTCGACACCTTGGGTTCACACTTAAAGGAAGAAGGGCCCCTTGGATACGACAGAGGACTTGTCCACTTGCAAGCCCAAATGAACTTTGATACGACAATCCACCGTCAACATATATGTAAATATATGAGTCACAACAATTAAAACCTCAATTAAACTCAAATATATAAACTCACTTAAATTAATATGTAAGAAAATAAAATAAAAAAAATTCTAGGATTTTATTTAATGAAACTAAAGATAAAAATGACAAACATAGCATTACAATCATTATATTAGGACTATATAATTCTACTTAAAAAATAAATCTATAATTCATTTTCTCTCTTTGCACTCCTCCCTCTCCTAGCTAACCCTAGGTCTAGATCAAGATCTCTAGATAAGTGAGAAGTGAAGGATAAAAGGTAAAAATAAGGCTGAAATAGCACAAACTCACCTTATAAAGCCACCTCCTTCAAGTAAATCAAGAGGAAAACCTTCCCCCTAATTTGGTGATTTTGGAGCTTTTCCTGAGCTCCTCTCGGGCAAAGCTCGTTTACGCGGAAGGTTGGTTGGGAAAGAGAAGCTGCCAGAATGTTATAGAAGGCAAAGTGCTGGCAGGCGACATAATCTACCTACCAGCACTAATGGTTCCATCTGTGCTAGCGGTGCCTTATGTTGACCGCCAACACTTTGGGCCTCTCTGCTGGCAGGCAACATAAGCCAACCGCTAGCACAAATGATCTCATCTTTGCTGGCGGGCGGCTTAGGATTCCCGCCAGCACCGTGCTTTCACTGCTAGTGGTCGCAGCCCCGACGCCCCTATGCACCACTATGCTGGCGGGTGCTAATTGCGCCCACCAGTGCACTAATTTTCTTGTGTCAGTACAAATCGTTTTTGACCAAGTGATTAACAAGTTTAGTTGTCTAAATCTATTGGTTTGGTTTGAGCAAAAACCATATGCAGGAAGCATATTACACGACATGTTGCGCTGAAAGCGGACCCAATGAAGAAGCCACATGGCTCAATCTGCAAAATATAGGCAAATTGGATTTTTTAGGAAACCAAGTAATTTGGATTTGAACATTGACTGATAGCTTGAAAAGGCACTCTGACAACAAACTCAATAGAAGTTAAATTGTGAATGATAAGAGTATATACAAAATATTGTTTATTGAACCCACTATCGGATTCGCCACCTTTGCCGAGAGCAGGATACTCTCAGCACATGCGGGTTTCCTCTCGGCACAGCCTTTGCCGAGAGGAAACACTCGTCACAGCTAGGCTGACAAAGGCCTCTTTGCTGAGAGCCACCTCAGTGAAGGCCTCTAGGCCCCTAATTCGTGTTTTGGTAATTAATGACAATCATTATGGACTAACAATTTTATTTGAGTTATAAGAATAGGTTAGTCCGGTGAAATGATGAGATCATGTGGGGTACATGAGAAGGTCTTGGTTGACTTATGTTGGAAAGGGCTCAAGGCAAAGGTAAAAGATAGGGTTTTGCTTTTACCGGTCATAAGGTGATTAGAGGATGTTATATGACCGGGTTAATAGGATAGATAGCCGTACTATCAAGAGGGATCAATTTCATTGGCTTGACTTTCCATAGTGCCACTTGGATCAAAAATTTGCATGCATTGCATTTAGATGAGTGGCGGTTTCTCTTGGTAAAAGGGTTTCATTGAAAATCAAAAGAAAAACAAGTTTTCTGGTATCTGGCGGACAGTGCGGGCCCTTCAGGCGGACGGTCTGTGGGTTGTTGGTTTTTATTTAATACCTGAGTTTTTGGCAAAATATTTCGAGAAAATGCGCTTCCGGGCGGACGGTCCGCCGGGACCGGGCGGACGGTCCGTGAGGTGCCGTGGACGGTCCGTTATTCGCAACAGAACGTGGTGCTGCACGGCGGACAGGGTGGATGGTCCGCGGCCCGCCCGTGGACAGTCCGCGTGGCTCTGGCGGACGGTCCGCGTGGCTCTGGCAGACGGTCCGCCCGACCCATCTGGCAGCCAACGGAGCCGTTGACCTCGCGATTTTACCGTTGGAACTCAAACGCGGACAGTCCGCGAGGGTTTCGCGGATAGTCCGCGAGGCACGCGTTTTGTGCCTAATGGCTAGTAACGGGAAGGGGGAGTATTTATACTCCAAGCCCGGGGTTGGAGAGTCTCTCTTGGCACTTTTAAAGGTTCATACTCCCTTGTAGAGCTCTCCCTCACCTCTCTCTCACTCACTTGACTTAGTGGTGGTATTCTTTGTGAGATTGAGAGTTTCTAGTGAATTGCATCAAGGTTTTGATCTTTGTGGCACTAGGGAATCATCAAGCAAGTGGTTGATTTGTTACTCTTGGAAGTTGCCGCTTCCTAGACGGCTTGGTGCTGGAAGAATCCGTTGAAGCTCGCAAGAAGATTGTGCGTGGCTCCGGATTTCGTGTTGTGAGAGGTTTGTGCTCACCTCACCGGAGCGGTAAAGAGCAACTCTAGTGGAATCGAGGTGTGGAGTGGTTCTCTTGTTCTAAGCGGCTCAAGATCAAGTGGTGTCTTGATAGAGGAGCGGTTGAACATTGAATCCACCTCAACGTGGATTAGGGGTGACCGGCAAGTCATCGATACCACGGGATAAAATTCGTCTCTTGTGCGTGGTTATCTCGTTCCTCAATTTCCTTTCAAGCACTTTACTTTGAGCATTCTATTTCTAGAGGTTGTTGTTTATCTTGTCACCCTAGGCCGCAAAACCCCCAACATAGGAATAGAGTAGGTAGAGATTTATTTCTCCTTGTGGTTCTAATTAAATTTCTCTAGTGTTGTGGTTTTAGTTTTTAAACCGCCTATTCACCCCCCCTCTAGTCGGTATCACAACTAGAAAACCCCCTTTTAGCTATGTTATAGTAGTAATGCACACTGCAAGCGTTTCTACGTTAGTGCCTAAAGATGCTTTTTGACATGATTTTAAGATCATGTCAAAATGTCACGATATTTGACACACTTACAACGTTGGTAGTCTTATAGAGACATATTTTGTGACAATATTGAAATCATCTAAAAAAGAGATGAAGTTAGCCACATTTTAAAGCATCATTATTGTCTAGACATGTTAAAAAGCGTAGCAAATAATGTCCATAATTATCTAAAGATGCTTTTTGACATGATTGTAAAAATGTTTCAAGATGTTACACTTATAAACATGCTTTAAACCATAACTAGAGAGTAGAAACATCATAAAGCTTGCCAAAGAAGTGCACTAAATAGTTCTTGATGATAAACTCAAGAGGAAACTGGATGTTATATAAGTCAAGTTTGTTGCGTAGTTGAGATGGTAAGGAAGTTATGTGTGAGATGAGAGATCTTGGGTTCGAATCCTATACAACACACATATTTCACATCAAAAATCACATATATGTGTCCTCAAATCTGAAATATTTTTTAGTTTTCACAAATTAGTAGACATGTTTTATAAATGTTTCTAGAAGTTTGTCTCTATAGTTATTAACACACAATAAATCGTTACTATAATACGTAACTAGACCACTAGAGATGTTTTGTACACGTGTCTACAAGATTGTATCAATTTTAATAGATATGCATCTAACGTGTCTACAAAATGGTTGTTCCTTTCATAGCAACATTTAAACAATTCATCTCTACAAGGTTTGACGCGGTACGTACGAAGACGCTTTTAACGCGCTTTATGAAAGCATGCCTATAATGACATAGAGACGAAATAAAACGTGTCTAACTCTAAATCTAGCGTATCTAAAGGGGTGGTTTTCCAGTAGTGTATCCTAGATCCTACAAATGGTATCAGAGCCGAGGACTCCTTGTTTGAGAGATTTAACCATCTCGAAGTAGGATAAATGGGTGAGGAAGATAAGTTTCATGTTGGGAAGCCACCGGTCTTTGATGGGAACAATTATGACTATTGGAAGAAAAGAATGGAGGTTCACTTTAAGGCCTTGGGAAGAGAATTATGGAAGATTGTAATGGAAGGATATGTCATTTTGGATTCTAAGAATAAGACGGATCAAGATGATAAAAATGAAAAACTCAATGATAGAGCTTTGAGTGTACTTTACAATGCTCTTGCTCTTAGTGAATTCAATAGAGTGAAGGGACTTGAGAAGGCAAATGAGATATGGGAGAAGCTTATGGAAATTTACGAGGGAACATCTACGGTTAAGGAGGCAAAACTTTATGTGTACAAGGGAAAGTTCAATGAGTTCACCATGAAGAAGGATGAAGATGTTTCAACCATGTTCAACCAGTTGAATGATATAGTGAATGAACTCAAGTGTCTTGATTTTGATGTATCAAACAAAGATTTCTCTCACAAGTTCCTTAGGTGCCTTCCGGCAAAATATGAGACAATTGTGACCTTGCTTGTGAGGAGTGATTTGAGTAAGATGATTCCTACGGAGGTGCTTGGTGAAGTGCAAACTCATGATCTATTCAAGCAATCACAAAAGGAAGTTCAAGGCCAATCAATCAATGAAGAGAAGAAAAATATTGCTCTCAAGGCCAAGGCTACTCAAGAGGAAAATGATGATGAGAACCAAGATATTGACTCCGATGAAGAAATGGCTCTTATTGTAAAGGGACTTAGAAGAATCATGAAGAAGAAGAAGTTTGGCAAGATGGGGCAATCTTCAAAGAAGAATCCTTTTGAAGGAAAAGATTGCTTCAATTGTGGTGAAATTGGACATATATCAATTAATTGTCCAAACAAGAAAGAAGACAAATATGGCAAGAAGAAAGACAAGAAGAGTGTACCTAAGAGAAAGAAATATTACAAGAAGGAGAAGAATGGTCAAGCATATTTTGTTGAGTGGGATTCCGATGCAAGGTCCGATGAAGAAGATGATGAGAAGCCTTCAAGAGGACTTGCCGGGGTTGCTATCAAGGAAGCACCTTCACTCTTCTCTAAGCCATATTGTCTCATGGCAAAAGGTGAATCTAAGGTAATAATCGACGATGACGATGATGATTGTGATAGTGATAATGATGATAATGCTTTATCTTATGATGATCTTGTCGCCATGATTATTAAGTCCGATGACAAATTGCGCTTGGAGAGATCAAAGTTAAAGGATTTGGAGTTGAAAAATATTTCACTTCAAAATTCTTTTGAGGAGCTAAAGACTACTCATGAAAATCTAAAGACTTCCCATGAAACATTTAACATTTCTTGGGAAACTCTAAAAGATGAGCATGAGAAGCTTAAGGAAGCTCACAACTCTTTCCTTGCACAAGATGTCAAAGGAAAAATGAGTATGGGTGTTGAATGTAATATATTGAATGCTCCTCTTTGTTCATCTAACCCATCTTGTAGCACAAGCACTAGCTCTTGCATTAGTGAGGATATGTCTTATGACTCTCTATTATTGGAGAATGAATCTTTGAAAAAGGAGATTGAGTGCTTATCTAATGATCTTGCACGGTATTTTGGAAGTCATGTTCGGTTTAATCATATTTGGACAAATAAAAAATTCACCTTGAATAAAGATGCACTTGGTTACTTGCCCAAGAAAGGAAAAGAGGCTTTCATTTCTAAGAAAAGTATCTTTATTAATTCAAGTGTGTCATTTGAGGAAGAAGAAAAGATGAAGATGTGTCATAAGTGTAAGACAAAGGTTGATGTGAATCACCAATGCAAGAGCAAGAAGACCGTATCCTTTGATCCTTCCTATATTCTTAAGAAAGATTCAAAGGGTGTTGTTTGTGCTCAATATATATGTTGGTGGCTCTCTTGGTAGTAGTAAAAAGAAATCTATTTGGGTGCCTAAAATTTTGGTCACTAACATTGAAGGACCCAAAAAAATTTGGGTACCTAAAACAAAGTAATTTCTTTTGTAGGTGAACTATAAAGCCGGAGGAAGACATTGGGTAATTGATAGTGGTTGTACAAACCACATGACCGGTGAAAGGAAAATATTCTCTTATCTTGATGAAGTCATTTCCGATTTTGATAACATCACTTTTGGAGATGATAGCAAAGGAGGTGTAAAAGGCATTGGTGAAATACCTATCTCTAAAGATTATAATCTCTCTAATGTCTTGTTAGTTGATTCCCTTAGTTTCAATTTGCTATCTATTGCCCAACTTTGTGACAATGGCTATAAATGTACTTTCACTAGTAATGATTTTGAGGTAACCTCACTTGATGGGAGAGATTCTATTTTTAAGGGCTTTCGTCATGAGAGCTTATATCTAGTGGATTTCTCATCGAAAAAGGCAAATTTGACTACTTGCTTATTCTCAAAGGCCTCTATGGGTTCGTTATGGCATAGAAGACTTGGTCATGTTGGTATGAAACAACTCAACCGATTGGTGAAACATGACTTAGTTCTTGGCTTGAAAGATGTAAAATTTGAGAAAGATAAATTATGTAGTGCTTGTCAAGCCGGAGAGCAAGTTGCCAACTCACATCCTAACAAGAGTACTATGTCAACCACAAGACCATTGGAATTACTACATATGGATTTATTTGGTCCTACTACCTATAGAAGCATTGGTGGAAATACCTATTGTCTTGTAATTGTGGATGATTATTGAAGATACACTTGGGTATTCTTTCTTCATGACAAGGCTATTACATGTGATATTTTCAAGTCATTTGTGAGAAGAGCCGAATATGAATTTGAGCTAAAATTGAAGAAAGTTAGAAGTGACAATGGTAGTGAGTTCAAAAACACAAATGTTGAAGAGTTTTGTGATGAGAAAGGAATCAAGCATGAGTTTTCAACTACATATACACCAGAACAAAATGGTGTTTTTGAGAGGAAGAATAAAACCTGGATTGAGATGGCAATATCAATTCTAGATGAGTACAAAGTTTCGGATTCTTTTTGGGCCGAAGCTATCAACACCGCTTGCCATGCCTCTAATAGGCTATATTGTCATAGATTCTTCAACAAAACACCTTATGAACTTCTAAATGGAAGAAAGCCAAATATTTCATATTTCCGGGTTTTTGGTTGCAAGTGCTATATCTTGAGGAAAGGATCTCGGTTGTCTAAATTTCAAAGCAAGTGTGATGAGGGATTTCTTCTTGGATATTCTTCAAATTCCAAAGCCTATAGAGTATACAACAAGTCTAAAGGATTTGTTGAGGAGGCATATGATGTGCAATTTGATGAAACTTTGGGATCTCAAGATGAAAAGGAGAATTTAGATGATGTGAGAGGTGAAGAATTAAGCAAAGCAATGAAGACTATGGCAATTGGGGATATCATGCCTAGAGAAGAAGATGATGATGAAGATCCATCGGTATCTATTGAAGTTAACCCATCCACTTCCACAACAAATGATCATGGTCAACAAAATGGTAACTCAAGTAACAATGACTCACCTCAAGAAGATGATCAAATGGCCCTTATGACCACACCTTCTCCATCAACTCAAGAACCAATTGATCAACCAAGAATTCATCATCAAGTCGCCAAATATCACCCTATTGATCAAATCATGGGTGACATTAGTAAGGGTGTTCAAACTCGATCTCGTGTTGCTTCCTTTTGTCAACATTATTCTTTTGTCTCTTTCCATGAGCCTAAGCGTGTAGATGAAGCACTTAATGATCCGGATTGGGTTGTTTCCATGCAAGAAGAATTAAATAACTTCACTAGAAATGAAGTTTGGGAGTTGGTTGAAAGACCCAAGAATCATAATGTTATTGGTACTAAATGGGTCTTTCGAAACAAAGAAAATGAAGATGGTATTGTTGCAAAGAACAAGTCAAGATTAGTTGCTCAAGGTTATACTCAAGTAGAGGGATTGGATTTTGATGAAACTTTTGCTCCCGTAGCTAGACTTGAGGCCATAAGAATCTTTCTTGCTTATGCTTGTTCTCGCAACATCAAGTTATATCAAATGGATGTCAAAAGTGCTTTCTTGAATGGGAAAATTAGTGAACTAGTATATGTTGAGCAACCTCCCGGTTTTGAAGATCCCACAAAGCCTAATCATGTGTACAAGCTCTCTACGACATTATATGGGTTGAAACAAGCCCCTCGTGCTTGGTATGAAAGGCTTCGGGACTTTCTTCTTTCAAATGGCTTTAAAATTGGAAAGGTTGATACTACATTGTTCACCAAGAAAATTGGAAATGACATCTTTACTTGTCAAATTTATGTTGATGATATCATCTTTGGTTCAACAAATGAAGATTTTTGTAAAGAATTTGGAGAAATGATGTCTAGGGAATTTGAAATGTCTATGATTGGTGAATTGAGTTTCTTCCTTGGTCTTCAAATCAAACAATTGAAGGAAGGCACTTTTGTTTGCCAATCTAAATATGTGAGGGACATCTTAAAGAAATTTGGCATGGAAGATGCAAAACCCATCAAAACTCCTATGGCTACTAATGGACATCTTGATCTTGATGAGGGAGGTACACCGGTTGATCTTAAGCTTTATATGTCCGTGATTGGTAGTTTGCTTTATCTTACCGCATCTAGGCCCGATATCATGTTTAGTGTGTGCATGTGTGCTAGATTTCAAGCTGCTCCTAAAGAATGTCATTTGACCACCGTAAAGCGTATCTTGAGATATTTGAAGTATTCTCCTAACATTAGTCTTTGGTATCCAAAGGGTGCTCAATTTGAGTTAGTAGGGTTTTCGGACTTGGATTATGCCGGTTGCAAGGTTGATAGGAAGACCACTTCCGGAGGTTGCCAATTGCTTGGACGGTCACTTATTTCTTGGTCATCTAAGAAGCAAAATTCAGTGGCTCTTTCAACCGCCGAAGCGGAATATATCTCGGCGGGGAGTTGTTGTGCTCAATTACTATGGATGAAGCAAACACTTCTTGACTATGGTGTGAAATTCAAGGAAATTCCTCTGTTATGTGACAATGAAGGTGCTATCAAGATTGCAAACAATCCGGTTCAACGTTCTAGAACCAAGCATATTGACATCCGGCACCATTTTCTTAGAGATCATGTGAGTAAAGGAGATATCAAGATTGATGGAGTAAACACGGATGATCAATTGGCAGATATATTTACCAAGCCTTTGGATGAGTCTCGGTTTTGCAAATTGAGAAATGAGCTAAATGTGATTGACATCTCAAATGTGGCTTGAGATCTAGCACATGTGTTTATCCATATGCTTTTGTCTATCTCTTTTATTTATTTCTAACTTATCTCTTGTCTTTTATTTTCGTGAAGCTTGCTTTTGCATAATTTTCTAGCATTACTCAGTACATTGCATCATTCAATAAATTACTTTCATTATTCTTGAGCAATGATCCCAAAAGAAATCCTTGAAAATCTCTTTCTAGAGTTATTTCACGCTGAAATCAAAAAGGAGGTCGGACCGTCCGTATCAACAGGGCGGACCGTCCGGCTGCTCCCCGGTGGACTCGTCCCGCCGCCGGCGCGCGGACCGTCCGCGCGGCTCGTGGGGCAAAGGTGCGGCTCGGTCGTTCGGAAGCAATAACGGACCGTCCGTGCACCGGTGCCCGACCGTCCGCGCGCCTCGCGGGACGTCCGCCCGTGTCGCGCACGGGTGGGTCCCAGGCCGCGGGTTGAAATCGATTCAGCCTCTTCTCTCCTTCCTCCACCGAAGCAGTTCGCCCCCTTCCTCCTTTCTCCTTCTCCCTCTCAAAGTGATAGCCCCTCTCTTAGGGATTTCTCTTGGGGCAAAGGAAAAAAGAAATCTTTGCCAAGTGTTTTTTCTTTGTTGAGAGTTTTTTGCTTGGCTGTCGGCATAGAAGCCTCTTTACTGAGTGTTTTTTCTTTGTTGAGAGTTTTTTAATTGGCTCTCGGCAAAGCCTTATTTGCCGAGAGTTTTTTATTTGACTCTCGGCAAAGACCCAAACTCTGTGCAAAGCCTGCGATTCCGTTAGTGACCGTGGTTCTACTAGTTGGACCATCAAGCCATTTAACCACTCACCTCACCACTAGTTCGATCACTGGTCCTTAAACCGGTCCAACTTTTCGTTCTATGGTAAGCTCAAAAAATACACATGCACACTCATCCCTATGAACACACATGCACACCCTACCCCTAGGAGCATCTTCGAAGACTAGGCTGGAAAATCCTCAAGATTGACAAAGTCACGACAGGCTCCTCGCTGTCGACGGGAATGTCGCCTACCACTGAAAGCACAAGTGCTATTGGAGCTCCTTTAACTACTAGACTACAGACCCTTTCGCTACAATCGAAATCTTCCACAGCCCCGTCCTTGGCAATTTTGTGGCTTGAATACTCCTTCTATACCAATCTAATATTTTTGGTGGTGTCGTTCACCCCTCCCCCCTAATCCGTCACCCTCCCTCTAGTCCCACCTGCAGCTCCACGACCGAGCTCCCAAGCGCCGTCAAGCCTCGCCCTCCCGCCCAAGATCCCGGTGGATCTCGTCACCGTACCGCGCGCAGGTCTCGGGCTTCCTCTCCTCCCTGTTCCCCACCAATTCGTCCTCCTCAGCGGCTCCCAGCGGCGTCGCAGCACAGCGTGGCGGGGCCGAGGGGAGGTGGGTTCGCGACACCTCCAAACCGATAGCGGGTGGAGGACGGGCGAATCTGGCCTGGGGTTGTGGCGAACTCACCTTGATCAAGTGGAATCCAGCAGCGGATTGGGAGTGGTTGAATGCTCCTCTGCCCAGGGGGTGAGGCCGTGAGGGTGAGGCGAAGCGATGCGATTCCGTCGTGTAGGGGCAGGGTTGTATCTGATCCGCACCGGGTTGGCCGTAGGAGTGACGAGGCGGCGGGAGGGGGGGAGGGGGGCCGGGCATGGACAGTTTGAGGACCATGTGTGGTTCAAGGACCGGTGGATGTTCGCTTCCTGGTGTGATGAGTGATTGACAACGTTGTGTGGACTGATTCTTGGCTAAGTATTGCAGGTGCAGGTTGCGGCTTGACTCGTGTTGGTGCAGGTGAAGAACAAGCGCGAAAGGTCATTGCCAGTGAGGCCTCCAGGTGTGGAGAAGACAAGTAGGCTTGGTTTGGGGACCCGGTGGCCAGCGGGGTCTAGTACGGGCCACATGGTGGCAAGAACGACAAGATGAAGTCGAGGACGGTTTCTTGGTTGAGCCACAAAACAAAGGTCGAGTCGGGACTTCATGGGAGCCAAGTCATGAGTGGTGATTGGCGGAGGCTACATCAAGTTCGCGGTGTTAGCGGTGGTTCACTAGAAAACCATCGGGTTACTCGGCTGAGCCACAAAGCCGATGCCGAAGACCGGGCGTGGCTGTCACACCAAAACCGGCCTGACCGGTTTGGGGTTGCAGGGCATCGGAAGCTTCGAGACGGAGGACACGCGTCGGGATCGCAAGGCTTGCGTCGAGGCTACGCGAAGTGCGGTCACCTGGCGTCCATCTGATGGTGCTACAAAGACAAATTCGCAAAGTACCCTTGGTGGGCGTGTATCCTTGTTTAGGCTTCAGGGGTATTTTAGTCTTTCGGCTTGCCTCCATATAACCCAAGAGGTGAGAGGATGGCAGCCAACTCTTGGAACCCTAGCTCATTATTTTTGCTATTTTCTTCTTCCTTTTCCCTTGGAATTTCTAGGACTAGCTTGAGAGCTTCAAGGTGAGATCTTGTGAGAGGGAAGGATGATCGGGCGGAAGCGAGACCTTGTATGAACCTTTCATGGTAGGCATAGATGATTCGGCGTGGTTCCTCAAGGCTTGATTGTGTTTCTCCAATTTTTCTTTTTTGGTGATTTTCGGGGCCTTTTCTTGGAATTTCTGTGGGGAAGTTTTGGGGGCGTTTCTTTGAGGGATTCTTGTTGGATGTCATGTATGAGGACCTTGTGCCTCTTTGCTTGGTGATCTTGATCCAACAAACCCTCCGAAACGGCTTCAATTTGGGTGTTTTCGGTGGTGCCATGGGGAGGTGTTCTTGAGGGTAGACTATCAATTCCTCTTAATTGATTGGGTTTTGGGGACCGAGCTTCTAGCCAATGGTAGCCCACGAGGTACCCTAACTATCCCCAAAGTCTCAATTTGATCCATGGAACGAATCGGGAGATCGATCGCTTGGAGTTTTGAGTTTTTCCCGTGGGCTATGTTCTTCCCGACTATCGTGGCAAAACCAGCCTGACCGGTTTCCCAAACCGACATGACCGGTTTCCCAAACCGGTTTGATCGGTTTAGCCCTGTGGCCTGTCGTGAAGAGTTTTTGAGTAAGAGAGTCTCTGTCGTGCTATGGCTTCTTTTGTTCAAAGGAGGAAAGGTTCTTGAGGTGTTTTGGGTCTCAGAGGTGTTTTGGGGAGTTTCTGGACAAAACCGGCCTGGCCACTTTGCCAAACTGATCTGACCGGTTTCCCCTGCCTGTGTGAGGCTAAGTCCAACAGAAGCGGTCTGACCGGTTTCAGAAACCGGCCTGACCGGTTTGAGGTGCCAGCAGCCGTGTCGTGTGTGTTTCCGCTGCGTGTGTCGAGTGGTTGTTGGTTGGATCTTGCTCCTAGGTCCAGTAGCACTCCAGTGGCTACGTGGGCTTAGCAAGAGAAGCTTGTGGAGGTGCACAAGTGAAATCGGGTTCATAGGCCGAATTCTTGAATAGAACTTTTATCGACTCCCATTCACTCCCCCCTCTCTGGTTCGCCACTTCGGTCCTTCAAGTGGTATCAGAGCCGGTTATGGGTCTTGATTGACTCTAACCAGTCTAAGATCCAAGGATGGCATACCAGGAATGGGGTTCGGGTCCTCCACACTTCGATGGGAAGAACTACTAGATGTGGAGTAAACGGATGGCAGCGTTTCTTCGCGGAAAGGGTTAGATCCTTTGGGATGTCATGGTGGACACATCCTATGTCCAGCCGATGAACTTCCTCGCTCCAGGATCGAGGGTCATGTTCGATGCCAAGATTGAGGGCCTGACTGACTCTCATAGTCTCGCCCTCATCAGCGGTTCGAAAGGAAAATCTAACACTAACCCATCCACCACAATGTTCTCATTGTCCTCTTTGATGTCTTTGCCAGATGAGGAGTTCGACGTGCTCGGAGAGGATGAGATGGCATTATTGACCAGGCGGTTCGAGAGGATGCACAAGAACTGGGTGAACTCGAGAAGGAACACGAGGACGTGCTTCCAGTGCGGCAAGCCGGGACACTTCATCGCCGACTGCCCTTAGAAGGTGAGAACATGGACAACTACAACAAAAGTTGAAGACGGATGGCAAGTACCAGTCAAGGCGCGACCACAAGAGCAAGCACAAGGACGAGCAATGATCGAGGAAGAAGGAGAGCCGAGGCAAGGCCCGAGCGATGGTTGGATCGAGCGACGCCGGCTCCAGTTCAGCGTACTCCACTTCGAGCTCGAGTAGCAGTGAAGATGAAGGTGATCGGCGCAAGGGTAGGAAGTCGTCCAAGAACCTGAGTGGACTGACCTGCTTCACCAGAGACGGCTTCTGTACCATGGCGTTTAGCTCCGGCAGCAAGAAGAGCAACCAGAGCTACTCGGACACCAACTCCGACGACGAGGTACGTGATGAACTTCCATTCTTGCATTAGGAGAATGAATAGATTAGCTTGTTGCTTAGGTTGGCTAAGAAAATGAGGAAAGACCTTAGGGCTTCACTTGAGGATGGTAGGACTAGAGTGGTTGAGTTAGAAACATAGAACTTCGATGCTAAGCTTGAAATTGATTCGCTTAAGGCTTCACCTATTAATTCTGATGAAGTTGAATGTGCTGATTGTCCTAATTTCCTAGCTGATCTTGCTATGGTTAAGGAAAAGCATGCCTCCAAGTGTGAGGAACTAGATGTGCATAGGGTTAAAGGGGCTGAGCTTAAGTCTAGACCTGCTTTGCTAGGTGCTTGCACTTCTTGCCCTGTTTTGGATGGAAAAATTGATGAGATGCATGCTTACATTGTTTCTCTTGAGACCAAGCTGAAAGAACTGATTCCTACTTCTTGCTCTACCTGTGAATTGCATGCTTTGGAGAATCTAGAACTTGCACATTATGTTGATCGTTTGCAGGAGGAGAATGATGAGTTGAGAAAGTTGATGGGTTGGTTGTCTGGTCATGAGCCTCAGTTGAGGATAATGATCGAGACATATAAGCCCCAGGATGGTGAGGGACTTGGGGCAAACAAGGTTGGTGAGGGAAGTAGTGAGAATATCCCAGAGCCACCAAAAACCCACCACAAAAATGCTTTTGTCCCTAAACCGAACCATCTTAAAAATCGACTAGACACAACCCCAGCTCCACCCGTGTTTCCTCCACAAACCATTTCATGAGCCCTTTGGGGAAAGTGTTCTTTGGGAAAGAGAGTGAGAAAGCGAGTGAGGAGAAACCAGTTGAGACTTGAAGAACATTTGGTTGATTGACTCCGGTTGCTCGAGGCATATGACCGGAGACAAGGGGTGGTTCTCAAGTCTCGTCTCGGTGGTGACAAAGAGGTACATCACCATTGGGGACAATGGGCGAGGGCGTGTGATGTCAGATGGTGAGATTAAGGTGAGTGAAAAGATCAGTCTCAGGCGTGTTGGTCTTGTTCAATCGCTTGGATACAATTTGCTTTCCGTGTCCTAGTTATTGGATGAGTGTTTTGAGGTGTTGTTTAGGCCTGGTGGTTCTCGGATTTTGGATTCTCAAGGGGACCTTGTCTGTGTGGTCGTTCCCGAGGTTCAGGTGTTTCGAGCTGATTTTTCTTAGTCTTCTGGTGTTGAGCGTTGTTTCTTGGTTGGTTCTTCGAGTGAGTTGTGGAAGTGGCATAGGAAGTTGGGTCACTTGAGCTTTGACCTTTTGTCTCGCTTGAGGAAACTCAATTTGGTCCGAGGATTGCCACAGTTGAGGCTTGAAAAAGAGTTGGCTTGTGCGCCGTGTAGGCATGCCAAGATGGTAACCTCTTCTCACCCGCCTCTCACCAATGTGATGACTGAGCGTCCATGCGAGCTGCTCCATATGGATCTTGTTGGCCTAGCTCGTGTGAGATCTGCGGGTGGGAAGTGGTACATCCTTGTTGTGGTGGACGATTACTCTTGTTATGCATGGGTGTTCTTTCTTGAGGAGAAAGGGGAGACATTTGGTTTTGTTCGAGATCTTGTCTTGAGGTTGAGGAACGAGAGGCACGGAGATGCCATACGAGCGATCCACAGTGACAATGGCTCAGAATTCAGAAACTCTCATTTCGAAAACTTTTGCCATGACATGGGTCTTGAACATCAGTTTTCGAGTCCGTATGTGCCTCCCATAACGGTGTTGTGGAAGGAAAAACAGAACCTTGTGTGAGATGGCTCGGATGATGCTTGATGAGCATAGGACTCCCAGAAGGTTCTGGGCTGAGGTGGTGAATACTGCGTGCTATGTTTCGAATAGGATCTAACTCAGAGTGCACAGGAAGAAAACCTGTTACGAGTTGATGCACGATCGCACACCCAAGGTGAGTCACTTCCATGTCTTTGGTTGCAAGTGCTTTATTCTTAAGAAAGGGAAGAAGTTGGACAAGTTTGATGCTAGGTCGGTCGATGGTATTTTCTTTGGTTATGCATCTCACTCTAAAGCATATCGTGTGCTCAATCTTGAAACTAATCAAATCATGGAGACTTTCGAGGTAACCTTCGACGAGACACAGCCACATAGTTAGCTTGTCTTTGAGTGTGCAGGTGATGTTGAACTTGGCGAGGAGATCTTTTAAGAGGAGGAGCATGAATATAGACATGATGAAGATGGCGGTGTGGTGCCCGCGGCTGAGCATGTACCTACTACTTTGACTACGGTGATGGATGGCCCCTCTCCCACACCTATGACGACAAACCAAGATCAAGGAGAAGCTACTGTTGAGGGGGAGGTAGCATCAAGGCGAGAACCTCCCCGGCGATTACAAGTGGATCACCCAGCTTCAAGGATCATCGGCGACATGAATGAATGTACTACATGGTCGAGGGTTCGGAACAATTCTCATTTCGCTCATGCTGCTTTTGTTGCCACCTTTGAGCCCAAAGACATTGGACATGGACTATCTGATCATAATTGGGTTAATTCGATGCATGAGGAGTTGGAGAAATTTGAGAGGAACCAAGTTTGGGAATTGGTTGACCCTCCCCCATGGTGTAAGCCGATTGGGACAAAATGGGTGTGGAAGAACAAAGAGGGAGAGAAAGGTGAAGTGGTGAGAAACAAGTCTAGGCTTGTTGCTCAGGGGTTCAGTCAAAAGGAGGGCATCGACTACGAGGATACCTTTGCTCTCGTAGCTCGTTTGGAGGCGATTAGGATCCTTCTAGCCTTTTCCATGGCTAAAGGGTTCATGTTGCACCAAATGGATGTGAAGAGTGCCTTCTTGAATGGTGTGTTGGAAGAAGAAGTGTATGTGAGGCAACCACCGGGGTTTGAGAGTGAGAAGTACCCCCACCGGGTGTACAAGTTGAGGAAGGTGTTGTATGGGTTGAAGCAGGCGCCTAGATCTTGGTACAATAGGTTGAGAGGGTTCCAGATGGAGAGAGGGTTCGAGATGGGGAAGGTCGATCAGACCTTGTTTCTTCTTAGGCAGGGCAGAGATATTCTGATTGTGCAGGTGTACATGGATGATATTGTCTTTGGTGGCTCGTCTAACTTTCTTGTTGCGAGGTTTGCAGAGGATTTGAGCAGGGAATTTGAGATGAGCATGATGGGTGAGTTGCAGTTCTTCCTCGGGCTAGAAATCAAGCAATCAAAGGAAGGAACATTTGTGCACCAAGCTAAGTACACCAAGGACATTGTGAGGAAGTTCAAGATGTAGGACTCCAAGGCCATGACGACACCTATGAGTACGACTACAACTCTTGATGTGGATGAGGAAGGAAAATACGTGGAGCAGAAGGAGTATCGGAGTATGATCGGGTCACTCCTCTACTTGATGGCGACGAGGCCGGACATCCAGTTCTCGGTATGTCTGTGCGCTCGTTTTCAAGCGTCTCCAAGGACTTCGCATCGGCAAGCGGTCAAGCGCATATTCAGGTACTTGCGTCACACTCCCGACTTCGGCCTTTGGTACTCCGCGTCTTCTTCTTTGGCGCTTCATGGTTTTTCAGATGCGGACTTTGCCGAGTGTCGGTTGGATAAGAAGTCTACTTCTGGGACTGTTCACGGTAGATTATCGTATCAAAGTTCATATGGATTTGCAAGCGGACAAATCCCGCTTCGTAGTCAAGGGACCCTTCTTCCCTCGAGTGGTGAACCCAAGGTATCGAATCCGTGGAACAATGTGCAACGCAAGGATTGAATCTAGTAAAGCAAGGAAAGCTATCTTATGAAGAACCAAATTGCATCTAATCTACTAACTCATACAGGAAACACATCTAATCTAATCTACTAAAGAGGTAGCAAGAGAAAGCAAGAGATAACCGATCTAGAGAGTCTAGATCATGCTTATGTTGTAGCTCCAAACAAGATAGATGAAGATAGAAAAGCGAATCTCATTAAAAGCATCTTTAAACCGTGGCCTCCGGTCCGATTCCAAAAACGCCCGCCTTTCGGAACCCCCGTTCTGTCACAACGTATTCCTATTCATGCGGGTAGTCTAGGGCGAGTTCGATAAGAACAAGTTGAAATCACTTGGTCGGTCCGGTATGCACCTCTAGCCACCGCGGCTACAAGAGGACCCTAAACAATCTATCTTTAGTATAGATTGGGGAAGAAGCAAAACCAAGAAGAAAACAAAATCATCGAGAAGGCACTTGATCGCTAGAAATCGGATTCACTATAAAACTTCAGCATGAATACTACATGCACAAGATCACCACCGGGATCCTACCTCGATCTTGATCCTTGCTCCGGAGCTCCGACGTGGTCTTCCATGAATGGTTCCCACGTCGGCTAGGGAGACCCTAGACAACTAGCACGACCCTCATCTCCGAGATGGTGTCCCTCAAGCTTCTCTGCTCCTTAGCGGCGGATGACGAATTGATTGATGCGTGGCTCTCGGTCAGGGGGCTATAAATAGCCCGAGAGGCACCTAGGTCAAAGGGTGGGGGGCGACTGGGCCTCGAAATGGGCTGGCCCGACCGGCCTAGGCCCACTTTGGCCCAGTTCGTGGCCTCCTTCGCCCAGTGTTGCTTCCCGAGTCTTCTAGATCCTCCCCTCTTCTGCATGTGGGCCCTTGTCGTCAATTTCTCTCCAAATTGGACGAAGCTCCTTGTCTCGCAAGATTCAACACTTTTCTGACTAGGTCCTCAGAGTTTTCCATCTTCTCGGGTTGGGTCCTTGGGCTTCTTGGAGACGTGTCCACTTCATTGCTTGACTTGTACCAGGCTTCAAGGTCTTGTCATGAGGTGCTTAATGAACTCATCCCAGAAGTCTTCCTTTCAACGCTAAAACCCTGCATAAACACTAAACTCCAAAACCGACATGCACAAGTGAACTTGTTATACCACGGGGGTTAGTACTGATGGATAAGATACAAAAGTCATGCCAACACCGAAGGTAAACTCATGGCTAGGTTGACGGAATTTCACCGTCAACAACTCCCCCATGCTTAAACCTTGCTCGTCCTCGAGTAAGCCTTCGATGGATATCATCATTGCCCTTCATTGTTTAAACCTTGCACTTGATCATACACGAGAAAACATAATGCTCTCAAAAGTTTAGTTATTTAAAGTTTCATAATGTACTAGCCTTCATCCCTACGGAGGGTAGATTATTAATTAAGGTTATCCCACAAGTATCAACATGCTCCCAAAATTCAAATAAATCTCAGAAATTTTGAAATGAAGAACGAGATGAAAAAGAGCTAAACCAAGTTCAAAATTTTAAATCACCTTGCATCTTCCTCATGAACTCTCATATCACTTGTCTCTAAAGCCTATTTATTCTACTCCTTTCCCTCTCATAACATTCATATGTGGTAGGCATTATATGGAGCTCTTGGGTAAGTTTAGTCCTACCAAGATATAATAAATGAGATGTTGTCAAAACAAGACAAGCTTCTCATGGTCTTACCGAGACTCGTAAAAAGGTCAATGGGAAATAATGTTAAATCAAGGAGGGGAAGAGAGAAAAATACACACACTTGAGATAGGTGGACATGTCCAAATGGCAAAAAGTGATCCCGAGGCACAAAGAAAGTCCTCGTTATCGGATTGCACATGGTTAGAGAAATGAGTATGGATCTTTTAATCTTGAAGCCTTGAAATTCCTAATGCACTTTAGAGAAACAGGGAGTTCATTTTATTTTTATATCATACATACTCATATTTTTTATTTTCTCCTCTTTTTCTCATACTCATATTTTTTGTTCTTTCTTTATTTTTCTCATTTTTTCTCTTTTTCTTTCTCATCAATTTTTTTATTTGCTCCCCTTGAACTATAAAATTGCATTGTACCTACCTCCTCCCTCATGCTTAGACGTTTGCTCGTCCTCGAGCAAAAAGGTGATAGAGATAAGATAGTTACCGGAAATACTTTTCCTTTGGAGAGATACTTGAAATCTTCAATGTTGGCACCATCTTACTATCTTCCTTGAATTGGTGATCCATACTCAACGATAGGTTGTGGTCAAGGATGTAAACACAAAAGATGATATTTTTGGTTTTAAGGGTGGATATCCGGCGAGGTTTGTGAGATCTCCGATGTGGGGATACACAATGCACGGATAAGAGGCTAGCAAAAAGATAGATACGCAAAAACGAAATGTCCAGCTTCTTAGTCTCGGGTCAGAGAAATCATGGCCTGAAATAACTCACCCAAAAATAAACCTTGTATACTAAGTTCTTGCACTCAAATATTGATATGGCTCTGGATAGGTAGAGCAACATGCAAGAGGTATTTATGACAAGGTTAGCATTACTTTTAAGAACAAAAATAAATCATCTTTAATCCATCTAAAACTTGAGAGCACATAAAACACTATGGGTCTTTATTTTTATCATAACCTCCGCTAAAGATTAAGCTAGCATTTAGATAATTTCAGATTTGTATTTTAAAAGAGCACTAGCTTAAACATGCATAAATCAATTACAAAAATAAACAAAGCGGCGATTATAATCATATATCATCATGGCGTAAATTTCATAACTTTACCAAAGATAAAAACTAGGTGGTGACTTTATTATGATGAAAATAAAAACTAACACACATGCTGAAAATTTAAATAAAAGCTGAAAACACTACGCATACATAGGTGCATACAAGCTGAAAATTAAAGAAAAGGGAAAAGGAAAGATTAAACTAAAGCTCCTCCTCTCTCTAATCTTCCGCCGGTGGTTGATATTGATAGTCTTGGTTGTTGTACCCTTTCTCATAATAGGATTGCACCGCTCCTCCTATGAATTGTCCCGGCGGTGCTAAGTGAAGGCTTCCAAGCTCATAAGCATTGTTTGTATTTCCTTCACCCATTTGGTTTGCATTGGTTTGGATGGCTGCAATAATTTTCATGTTTCTTGCAGTGTATCCTCCAATGATGGCCACTTTGTTGTGGTTGAGGAAGATGTGCATATGGCTCCGCAAAGGCTACATTGGGTACCGCAAAATTTGGTGGGGGCATAGCTGCACCACTCCCCCATGCTTGCATTGGTACACAACAGTAACAACTCAGCGGCGCCGGAATTCCTACAAATGGTGGCACATAATTTTGTTGCGCACCTCCTTCTTGAGTTGTGGAAGAACCTTCTCATATAATCCTTCCCCTTTTATTTTTTTCTTCGCGAGCACAAGATGTCCTTCCTTTATCGAATCTTCCTTACCCTCAAGAAAAAGTCTTAATTTTTGATCCGATAGGGACAAATTTACTTTGGCTACTTTGAAGCCTCCTCTCTCATCTTCACTTATATATTTTCCTTTCTTCGTATACTCAAATCCTAGGGAAGTCTCGAGTAGGAGATGATTCGGGTTCCTTGTAATATCCGGTCTCAAAGAGATAGCCAACATAGAGAGGTAACACCCCGAACCAATATCTCCCGAACCCGATGTTGCTCACAACACCACCGGTTGATCTGAGGTAAGAGGGGTCTATTGGCCACTTGGCAAAGCCGAGTAAAGCCAATTCAACTCTGTGTTGGTTAGCTTTGTGTCTCTCTCATTCTCTGCAAAATCCTCTTACACCGAGTGAAACACTTGGATGATGGGGTTCCGGATACTATTTCTATGTTGGTGAGCTTCTCCCGCGATCAGTCTCCAAAAACCTTCCAATGTGCCTCCATGCACATCCACTTGTTTCGGGGCTCCTTTTTTGAAAACGAGCTATTCCCTAATTCATAGGGAACCGCTTGTTCAATCAAGATAGGAGACACTCTCCCATGGGTCTACGATACTAGAACATGCAATCGTTTCGAACATGAAAACCAATCTAATCTATCGAGGGTTGTGACCACAGTTTCGCCCTTTCCCTTCTCTCGTACTGTCACTATGCGAACGTATTCAAGGCTAGACCTATGATGGACACGGCGTATTGAATGGATCCAAGGAAGCATTGGAGCTCTACTCCCTTTATGGCATGGTAGATAACCTTAAGCAATAAAGTATATTCAACACAAGATGATAGATAGATAATCCAACAAAGTATGATTACATCTCAAGATCGATTACAACCCATGGATGAAAGGATATTACCCCATCAAGGCGCTAGACATAGCACTGTTGATCATGGTTACCCTTCCGACTGTGTCTTCCTTCTTCTCCACTTGTGGGTGCTTCCTGGTGCGAATGGCTCCCTCCAAACGGAATGAGAGACTCAGCACTCCTTCATCAAGGATATGCGCCATGGTCATGAGAATTTCCTAGGCGAATTCCTTGTGGATGTTTGCCGACACTCCGTTAGAGAATTGCACCCAACCTCGGTGTCCAGTATGAAAACCCAATTGTGGAGAGCTAGGTCATCGAAGTCGACATTCGCTACAAGCCTCTACTCAAGGCGAGCGAGCTTCTCCTCCTCCTCCTTCGTCATGATGACAAACCCCTCGGAATACCGCGGAGCATATGGAGGTGGAGCGGATGATTGTGTCGAGTGGCGAGGTCGGATGGGCAGCTCCTCCATATGTCCATGAGGTCTGGTGAACATCATAAACGAGTTTCGTGTGGCCCTCATGCCACCGAGGAGAAGAGTGTGGTTCCTCCTTGGTGGTGCCGTGTCCTCCTCCATACTCCGAGGAGACTCTGAAACCGAGTGCCTCCTCGAAGAGGTTGTCGATGATGGTTTAGACGACGACGATCCCTTCTTCTTTGGTGAAAATGCTTGTAGTTTTTTTCCATGATTGCAGCACTCTCCCTCACAAATATATATTCGGGGTTTTCAACCGGTAACAAAATACACAAATATTATTTTGGATTCTGGACTTTGAGTGGAATTAGGATGTGTTTTGTTGCACGAAACAAACGAGGTGGATGGCTAAGTCTATGGTGGTTCCGGACTACAAACTAGAGCACACGAACAAAGAGCTGGATGGGAGACTTACCTCTCTCCAACTCTTGGCTCGGTTCTTCTCTAGCGCACTTGATTCGTGATCGCGTGCACCTTCCAAACGTTCTCGTCCCCTCCTTCGCTTACATTATTATTCCTTCCACTTGATGTTTTCGCTTTGAGTCACCTCCATGCTCCCTTGCCTCACATGCGTCCATGATATTCCTGAAAACAAAGCCTTGGCTGCCTCCCCATGCTTGTACTTTGCATGTGGTTTGATAAAAGATGTTGAGGGGCATCCCGTGATGCATCATGGTGCACGCATGGTTAAGTTAACTAGATTGCCTTCCTCTAAGCATGTTTTAATGCTAAGCACTCCTCTAATTTCGAAAAATAAAAATAAATTTAGAGCCATGGGAGAGCTCAAGCATAAATTTAGAGAAGGTTTTAAATCATTTAAAACAAATGTAAGTCGGAAAAATATTTCCTACTACTTTTATGTTGGTCTCACCGGTATTGTTTGCCTTCATTAGTTGAGAGCAAGCTTTTCCCGGCTTGATCATGGGGGCATAGGTTTAGGTTCTAATTTTGATTAGATAAGAGAGATTTTGAATAAATAAAATTAAATGAGGCTTAGAAAAATTCTAATCTTAGAGAAACCAAGGATATGGATTTTTTAAACCAACCAAAAGTCAAGTTTCTAGGTTCACGTGAGTCCTACCATGCGTTGAAATTTAAATAACATCTAGGTACAAGGAGTGGCTCTGCTCGTGTGTTTTTAGAATGAAAAACAAGTCAACCACAACATCATAAAGGGGATGAATGGTTGAGTTAGGTCTGAATTTATTTGGTTGTGGTTTCTCGAAAAGAAGCAAACAAACATGTAGGATGGTTAATGTAAAGGGTTTATGATCAAAAAAATATTCAACCAAGAATTATGTCTCTAATATTGTTCAACCATTCTAAGTCTAATGTCTTGCGTAGTAAATTTCATAACTAAATTACTTGTAAAGATTCAAAAAACCTGGAATCGGGTTGTCCTCCCGGTAGCTTATTCTTGACTCGACGAAACGGGTTGCCTCCCGCCTAGCGCTTCGTTTATAGTCCATGGCTAGACTTCTTCACTTGATTACTTCGGATCAACACTCTTTGTGGGAGTTGCAATCTTGGGTACCCACTTCCGCACCGTCTTGGGCACGGGCTTATTCTTCGGCTTAGTCATATTTATGGTCTTCACAGGCTGGCTTTGTCTTTTGGTCTTGACGGATGCAACAACTTCCTTCATGTAGTGGCTCGACATCTCAAACTCCGGTCCTTCGGTCATGATCTTCATGGTTTCCTTAGTGTGACCCTTCATCTCTCCCGAATGAGTTTGAGTAGCCTTCGCCTTCTCGAGACCTTGGAGTTGTCTCGGAAATTCTTCTTTGTTACCCATCGGGTGCCCGGCAAGTTGTCCCACTTGCGTCTCTAGCATATTCATCATGATGAACACTTCACATATAGAGCTTCCGACCTTCGTCACCTTGCCATCTAAATTATCCAATATTTTCTCCATAGCCTCGAACTTAGTGACGGCGTCCTTGTTGAACTTAGCTTGCTCGTCCATGAAGTCCTTGAATTGTGTACAAAGAGGAACCAAATCTTGGATGGACAAACTTGCAATAAATCGGGGTTTACCTTGGACATGGTCGTGCTCCTCACACTCCTTGCATGTGGACCTTGCCTCGGCATCCTTTAGGTCTTGAGCTTCATTCTCTATCTCCATCTTCTCCATCCTCCTCTTAAGTAAACCGATATGCCACTCAAGGAATTCGGCTCGTATGTATTCATTGAAACGCTCCAAAGCTCTCGCAATCGTCATGCGGATAGTTGAGACCTTGATCTTGGACGGCCTTCCGGCGTCTTGAAGGTTTATGATAGGTAGATCAATGATGTCCGGGGTGCATAGCTCGATCTTGCGCTCCGGTTGTGGTTGTTCTCCCATGGGTAGCGGTTGAGGTTGATCATCCTTTGGACTTGGAGGTGGTGATTCCCTTGGAGATTCCAGCGGTCCTTCGACTTTTGGATTTTGGATCTAGGGTTTCCAACCCTTTAGCTTGTGTTGCACGTCTCTTTTGCCTGTAAAGTTTTCCTGGATCATCCACAAAAGAAAGTTTGGGTTTCTTGGAGAGGTAGCCAACCATCTCCGGTTAGGGTTAGCAAAAACAAAAATCTAACAAAAAATTAGGGTTATTCAAAAACCAGATTAGATTGATTTTTTCTTTTTGAGGATGATGAAAGTTAAGAGATGCAAAAGAAAATCAAAAGAAAAAATGAAAAATAAGCGATACTAGATTGGATCTTGATTGCTTGTTCCCCGGCAACAGCGCCAGAAAAAGGGGCTTGTTGACAGTAGATTATCGTATCAAAGTTCATATGGATTTGCAAGCAGACAAATCCCTCATCGTAGTCAAGGCACCCTTCTTCCCTCAAGTGGTGAACCCAAGGTATCGAATCCGTGGAACAATGTGCAACACAAGGATTCAATCTAGTAAAGCAAGGAAAGCTATCTTATGAAGAACCAAATTGCATCTAATCTACTAACTCATAAAGGAAACACATCTAATCTAATATACTAAAGAGGTAGCAAGAGAAAGCAAGGGATAACCGATCTATAGAGTCTAGATCATGCTTATGTTGTAGCTCCAAACAAGATAGATGAAGATAGAAAAGCGAATCTCATTAAAAGCATCTTTAAACCGTGCCCTCCGGTCCAATTCCGAAAACGCCCGCCTTTCAGAACCCCTGTTCTGTCACAACGTATTCCTATTCATGCGGGTAGTCTAGGGAGAGTTCGATAAGAACAAGTTGAAATCATTTGGTCGGTCCGGTATGCACCTCTAGCCACCGCGGCTACAAGAGCACCCTAAGCAATCTATCTTAAGTATAGATTGGGGAACAAGCAAAACCAAGAAAACAAATCATCGAGAAGGCACTTGATCGCTAGAAATCGGATTCACTATAAAACTTCACCATGAATGATTACATGAACAAGATCACCACCGGGATCCTACCTCGATCTTGATCCTTGTTCCGGAGCTCCGACGTGGTCTTCCATGCAAGGTTCCCACGTCGGATAGGGAGACCCTAGACAACTAGCACGACCCTCATCTCTGAGATGGTGTCCCTCAAGCTTCTCTGCTCCTTGGTGGAAGATGACGAATTGATTGATGCGTGGCTCTCGGTCAGGGGGCTATAAATATCTCGAGAGGCACCTAGGTCAAAGGGGGGCGACTAGGCCTCGAAACGGGCTGGACTAGCCGACCTGGGCCGACCGGCCTGGGCCCACTTCGGCCCAGTTTGTGGCCTCCTTCGCCCAGTGTTTCTTCCCGAGTCTTCTAGATCCTCCCCTCTTTTGCATGTGGGCCCTTGTCGTCAGTTTCTGTCCGAATTGGACGAAGCTCCTTGTCTCGCAAGATTCAACATTTTTTCTGGCTAGGTCCTCAGAGTTTTCCATCTTCTCGGGTTGGGTCCTTGGGATTCTTGGAGTCGTGTCCACTTCATTGCTTGACTTGTACCGGGCTTCAAGGTCTTGTCATGAGGTGCTTAATGAACTTATCCCGGAAGTCTTTCTTTCAATGCTAAAACCCTGCATCAACACTAAACTCCAAAACCGACATGCACAAGTGAACTTGTTATACCACGAGGGTTAGTACCAATGGATAAGATACAAAAGTCATGCCAACACCGAAGGTAAACTCATGGCTAGGTTGACGGAATTTCATCGTCAATAGGGACTTGCTAGTTCTTGTGATCTTCTTTGGTGTCTTGGTCTTCCCACAAACAGTCGAGTGTTGCTCAATCCACTACTGAGGCAGAGTACGTTGTCGCAGCCAGTTGTTGCTCTCAGCTCCTTTGGATCACATACACCATAAGTGACTTTGGTGAGGAGTATACCCATGTCCCACTTCAATGTGACAGCACCAGTGCCATAAGCGTTGCAAAGAACCCAGTGCTCCATTCCAAAACCAAGCACATAGAAGTGGGGTATCATTTTCTGAGAGACAATGTAGAGAAAGGGAAGATAACTTTGGTCCATGTACCCACACATGACCGACTGGCCGATATTTTCACCAAACCCCTAGATCAAGCAACTTTCACTTGTTTGCGGGGGGAACTTGGTGTTTGTTTGATTTCTTGAGTTGGTGTGTGGGAGCTCTCTTGTAGCATATGTATAACTTTCCTTTATGCATTTCTTACATTTGACATGGCATTTGTAACATGATGTATAGGCATTCTTGTATCTTAGATTGCATGCATTTTGTATCATATGCATTTTGTAGGAAAATCTTCTCTCATATACATTGTTCACCATGATGTGCTATATATGATCTTGTGAGCTAGTTTTTTATGCTATGGTTAGTTTGGCTTAGCTCTTGATGATCTTGATTTATATCCATGGTTGATGGCTCTGTTTTTGAAAAATGTCACATGTGTGCTCTCTTGTGAGTAAATGCCTTTACATGATGTTGACATGTTCTAGTGGCCTGGCTGTGCTTAATTTATGGTTGGATAGCTTATTTTGATCATATAGGGCCAAAGGCTCTTTTGCCATCATGAATGTTTAGCCATCATGCTTTATCTTGTGGAGGGGCATAAGTTCCTTTTTTATCGCAAAGACATTTCATGTACCAAATATGAATCTGAAAATGAAATGTAAATTGCTTGGAAATGTGCTCCCATGTCATATGTGCTAAATTTAAATTGCTTTGGGTGCTAAACCGTTGCATGATGCCTACCAACGAGAAGTCTCATATATAGAAGTAGGCACATGGCTTGGTGGCTTTGACATGACATGATATGCTTGTGGGTGTTTGTGATGGTGTTATGACTAGAATGGTTATCCTAGCATGAAGTTTGTGTGGCTTTGCTATCTTGACATGTTTTGGTCATGTTTAGGACTTTGCTCATGAGAGGGTAAATTTTCGCAAAATTGCTCAATTCTATCTTAGCTTCGTCCAATGGTTGTGCAACTTGGTAATCATGACGTTGATGCCATTACGAAGCTGTAGGGTATCTAACTTTCTCATTTGAACATGTGTAGCATCTTGTGATGCATTTTGTATACTTGAGAAGCTCTAGGTTGCATGTTTTCAAATTTGAGTCTTGATTCATGAATTGGCAACAAGGGGGAGAAAGAAAGGTGGAAAGAAGTTGCATTGCATCCCAGGAACCTATCCCAAGAGTCAAGGGGGAGCTTGTCCATTTCTTTTGCATTTTTGGCTTTTGGGGGGTGTGGTTTGCTGTACCAAATCGGTCTGACCGATTTTGGTAACTGGTCTGACCAGTTTTGGTGGAACCGGTCTGATCGGTTTTGGAAACCAGCATGACTAGTTTGTGCCCAGAGTTGACACTTGTTCAGGGGAGTATGCATATGTGCAGGGGGAGCTCTTGTATGCCTTGGTGGTTTGTGCTCTTTGCTTGAGCATAGTTTTGTCTCGGATGTGTCGAGCCATTGCCCTTGCCTAAGGGGTCCGAGACTTGTCTTCTTCAAGTGATCTTGCTCTTCGCCTTTCTTTGGCTTTCGATCGCTTGTTGGAGTTTCTTTTTATTCGTTTCTTTTCTTTTTTCCTTTTCTCTGATTATCAAATGTGTGTGTTGTCGATGCACTCATCAAGGGGGAGATTGAGGACCATGTGTGGTTCGAGGACCGGTGGATGGTCGCTTCCTGGTGTGATGAGTGATTGACAACGTTGTGGACTGATTCTTGGCTAAGTATTACAGGTGCAGGTTGCGGCTTGACTCTTGTTGGTGCAGGTGAAAAACAAGCGGGAAAGGTCGTTGTTGGTGAGGCTTCCAAGTGTGGAGAAGACAAGTAGGCTTGGTTCGAGGGACCCGGTGGCCAGCGGGGTATAGTACGGGCCGCATGGTGGCAAGAACGGCAAGATAAAGTCGAGATGGTTTCTTGGTTGAGCCACAAAATCAAGGTCGAGCCGGGACTTCATGGGAGACAAGTCATGAGTGGTGATTGGCGGAGGCTACATCAAGTTCCCGGGGTTTGCGGTGGTTCACCAGAAAACCATCGGGTTACTCAGCTGAGCCACAAAGCCGAGGCCGAAGACCAGTCGTGGCTGCCAGGCCAAAACCGGCCTGGCCAGTTTCGAGAACCGATCTGACCGGTTTGGGGTCGCAGGGCGCCAGAAGCTTCGAGGCGGAGGACACGCGTCGGGATCGCAAGGCTTGCGTCGAATCTACGTGACCTGCGGTCGCCGGGCATCCGTCCGATGGTACTACAAAGACGAATTCCCAAAGTTCCCTTGGTGGGTGTGTATCCTAGTTTAGGCTTTAGGGGTATTTTAGTTTTTCGGCTTGCCTCCATATAACCCAAGAGGTGAGAGGATGGCAGCCAACTCTCGGAACCCTAGCTCATTTTGTTTTGCTATTTTCCTATTTCTTTTCCCTTGGAATTTCTAGGACTAGCTTGAGAGCTTCATGGTGAGAACTTGTGTGAGGGAAGGATGATTGGGCGGAAGCTAGACCTTGTATAAACCTTTCATGGTATGTATAGATGATTCGACGTGGTTCCTCAAGGCTTGATTGTGTTCCTCCAGTTTTTCTTTTTTGGTGATTTTCGAGGCCTTTTCTTGGAATTTCCGTGGGGAAGCTTTGGGGCGTTTCTTTGAGGGATTCTTGTTGGATGCCATGTATGAGGACCTTGTGCCTCTTTGCTTGGTGATCTTGATCCAACAAACCCTCCGAAACAGCTTCAATTTGGGTGTTTTCGGTAGTTTCCATGGGGAGGTTTTCTTGAGGGTTGACTTTCGATTCTTCTTGATTGAGTGGGTTTTGGGGACCGAGCTTCTAGCCAAAGGTAGCCCACGAAGTACCCTAACTATCCCCAAAGTCTCACTTTGATCCGTGGAACGAATCGGGAGATCGATCGCTTGGAGTCTTGAGTTTTTCCCGCGGGTTGTGTTCTTTCCGACTGTACAGTCAAAACCGGCCTGACCGGTTTCCCAAACCGGTCTAACCGGTTTAGCCCTATGGCCTGTCGTGAAGAGGTTTTGAGCAAGAGAGTCTATGTCGTGCTATGGCTTCTTTTGTTCAAAGGAGGAAAGGTTCTTGAGGTGTTTTGGGTCTCAGAGGTGTTTTGGGGAGTATCTGGACAAAACTGGCCTGACCGGTTTGCCAAGCTAGTCTAACCGTTTTCCCCTGCCCGTGTCAGGCTAAGTCCAACAGAAGCAGTCTGACCGGTTTCAGAAACCGGCCTGACCGGTTTGAGGTGCCAGCAGCCGTGTCATGTGTGTTTCCGCTGCGTGTGTCGAGTGGTTGTTGGTTGGATCATGCTCCTAGGTCCAGTAGCACTCCAGTGGCTGCGTGGGCTTGGCAAGAGAAGCTTGTGGTGGTGCAAGAGTGAAATCGGGTTCATAGGCCGAATTGTTGAATAGAATTTTTATCGGCTCCCGTTCACTCCCCCTCTCTGGTTCGCCGCTTCGGTCCTTCATAGTTCGAGCTGGAGGACAACCTCGAGTTCATCCTCTAGAGCATCTAGGAGCTCATGGAGGACCCGGGGGAGAACAACGCGTTCGGCGACGCCAACCAGAACGAGCTCTTCGCCAGCCTCGTCAACTACGACGAGCTCTCCAATGACCCTAGCCCCTGGTTCATCGAGCAGATAAACTGTTTGATCCAATGTTGACCTAATCATAGAATAGCTTCAGCTCAATGTTGTTTCATTTGTACCCCAATTTTTGGATAGATTAAAGCATAGATTCATCTCCTGCTTTGATGGTTCCATTTCAACCTTTAGCCTTTAGGGTTCAGGGGTTTGCGTGTAGTAGGATATTTAGATGGTAATTTCAATGGAGCTTGTTACCTGATGATGTGCCTTTGTGGCTGCCATCGCCCATAATATATGGATTTGGCAAGTCTTGGTTTGGATCATTGTGTGCGAGTTTGATTGAAGGGTCCAGAGGCTGCTGTATTGCTTGATATGTCTGGGATTTGGGTATACTGTTTCTTTTAGCACATTCTGACACTTGAGGAGTTCAAAAGGTAGCATGGATTGATCCAAGCAAGCATAAGAGCCGTTTTAGCAAAGTCTGCTTGAACATGTTAGAAATTAGTAATTCATTGTTATAGTTTAACGAGATCTTCAATCTTGTTGTTTCTGCCAAATTAACTGGTAAATTGCTTATTTTTTTGTGTCATTAGCAACCGATATTTGGTGCTGTCTATCTCTTGTGAATTTATTTGTTTTCTTGGCCAATACATATATGTTTACTAGAAGTTCATCTAAGATGCACTGAAGTTTTATTTTTAACCTTCTGCAGTTGTCGCTACTAATAATTGTCACTGAAGCTCTGCACTGATTTAATCCTAACCTTCTTCAATTGTTGCTACTGAAGTACTGATAATTGTCACAGGGGCTGCACTGATTTAAGTTTAACCTTCTTCAACTATCACTGAAGCATGTCACACACCGGCCTTGTTATCTATATTTCCATTCGACCCGACATCTTATTTTATCTGTAGATATGATTCTGATTTCATGTTCTACTGATAATTAATATGGATTCCCCATTTATGCATTCTCTCAGTTGCATTTGGTACCACCTGAGGCAATGCTTCTCAACACACCGTTTATGCTGGTTTGTGAGTGTAATTCTTGCATGAGAAACTATCACCATGAACCACTGTATGATGCACATGTAAATGCACTAGTTGGCCAATTGGTGGTCAGGAAAATGGTAGAGTTATAGTAAACACTACGGGAGAAGTAAAATTCCCCGAGTGCCACATGCTTCCCCGAGTGCCAAAAATCGGGCACTCGGGGAAGACAAACTTCCCCGAGTGTTGCACTCGGGGAAGAAATGCACTCGGGGAAGATGGCCTTCCCCGAGTGCCGGGAAGGGCAAAGCACTCGGGGAAGAAAGGCACTCGGGGAAGGCCATCTTCCCCGAGCGCAACACTCGGGGAAGAAAGGCACACGAAAAAGAAAAGTTGCATTTGACGGCGCAAATAGACGGAACCGTTTAAAAAAAATTGGAAAAGCTCTTCCCCGAGTGCCAGCAACTAGGCACTCGGGGAAGGTCACCTCTTCCCCGAGTGCCTTGTCCCTGGCACTCGGGGAAGGGCCTCTTCCCCGAGTGCCTAGTTTCTGGCACTCGGGGAAATATTTATTTTTTTTTGTTTTTTTGCCCCAATTTTTTTGTGAGGCCTTCAAACTTTATTTAAGACTCCTTGCCCAAATTTGGCTTACATTTGAAGTTTTTTGTTATATTTCGTTGTTTTTTTTTTTCTTGAATTTTTAGGAAAAGTTCAAATTTGAACTACAGGTACATGAAATCATATAATTTGGCGATTCGAAAAATGATATTCATGATATTTGGTGTATATTGAGGCCTTATCCAACCACTCACATGAAATATCGAGCATCTTGTTGCCGTGACATGACTAACAACATACGGGAAAAGTGTTTATGAATTACGGAAAATCCGGATGAAGTCCGAAAAACACGTAACTTGTCGGGACACCGTGTTATCACATGTAGAGGTTGTGTGCAACGGTTGAGAAGATTTCGAGCAAGTTGCGATGTGTGATGCCCGAAACCCCGGACATCTCCACATGTGATCCATGTGATAACACACCAGGGAGATGTGTGAGTTGTAGGCATCAAACGTCGCGGACTTGCTCGAAATCTTCTCAACCGTTGCACACAACCTCTACATGTGATAACACGGTGTCCCGACAAGTTACGTGTTTTTCGGACTTCGTCCGGATTTTCCGTAATTCATAAACACTTTTCCCGTATGTTGTTAGTCATGTCACGACAACAAGATGCTCGATATTTCATTGGAGTGGTTGGATAAGGCCTCAATATACACCAAATATCATGAATATCATTTTTCGAATCGCCAAATTATATGATTTCATGTACCTGTAGTTCAAATTTGAACTTTTCCTAAAAATTCAAGAAAAAGAAAAAACTAACGAAATATAACAAAAAACTTCAAATGTAAGCCAAATTTGGGCAAGGAGTCTTAAATAATGTTTGAAGGCCTCACAAAAAAATTGGGGCAAAAAAAACAAAAAAAATAAATATTTAGTGCCGGGACAAGGCACTCGGGGAAGAGGTGACCTTTCCCCGAGTGTTGGTTGTGGGAGCTCTCGGGGAAGAGGAATTCAAGAAAAAAAAAGCCGCCCAATTTTTCCCTCCTATACCCGGCCCCGCGCGCCCCCACGAAAACAAAGAAAAAAAAAACCAAACCGCCGGTGCCCCCGCGACCCCCGCGACCCCCGCGCCCCCACCGCCGCCCCCCCCCCCCCGCCGCCGCGCGCGCGCCCCGCCCCCCGCCTCGCCGCGCGCGCGGCCGGCCCCGCCCCGCCGCCGGCGCGCGCCCCGGCCCCGCGCCCCCGCCCGCCGCCCCCCCCGCCGCCCCCGCGCGCCGCCGGATGCGGGCCGCCCCGCCCCGGCCCCGGCCGCCCTACCCCGGCCACTCGCGCGCGGCCGGGCCGCCGGATCCGGCCGCCCCGCCCCGCCCCGCCCCGGCCCCTCCTCGACGACCCGCCCGGCACCCGTGTCTGCGGTACTTTTTTTTCTGTTTTTTTTTCTGTTTCTGCAAATCTCTAGTAGAATGTTGATTCCCTAGTTATATTCCCTGTGTGCTTTTCCCAGATATGCAAATTGCAAAATCACAGAACTTAGATGTTGAGGTGCTAGCCAGTGGACATTAGATTAGGAAGTACAAAATTGAGGGCTATGATGCTATTTTTTTATTATTTTACACCACTATTAAGCTTGTTTTTTGTCAGCAAGTTTCTACTTTGTCATGGTTCCTCACCGTAATATGCAAATCTTTTATGCATTCATATAACCGGAGTTCTATATAACCGGAGTTCTGCCTAATTCAACTATAATGTACTTGCCAATTTAGTTCAAGGTTGATGGAGGAGATAGGGATGGAACAGTTCAAGGTTGTCTCATTGTGGATGTGTGGCCTTCGTGCCGGAATTGTGGATGCGTGGCCTTCGTGCCCGAATTGTGGATGCGTGGCCTTCGTGCCTTATATGTGTAGTCGGCCATCGAGCCAACATCTTTCTTGCGGGTTTTGGAAACCTCCCCGTGCGGGGGAGGTTCTCGCCGAAATTTTGTACTTATAGTCTTGTTTTTTTTTGTTTTGCAGAGCAGGACCTGTCGGAGGGAACTCGGAGCACCTCGGCTTGTCTCCACCGCCACCGTAGGTATAATTGAGCTCTTTCCTTACCGTTGTCGTATGTCGATCGGTGTAGCCCAGTTAGGCGTCTCCCGTCCGAAACAGATACAGTTGGAGATATGCGAATCTTTGTATATCTTTATGACTGTATCTGTTTCGGATTGTCCACGTTTTTTGGACAGCCCACGGATACGTAGATGTGTTAGTTTCCATGCTCGCTCGGATGCGAGATGGAGTTTCGGTACCACCTCCTCGTTGTTCTCCGGATACACACTCTCCCTTCCGGGACGTGTATCGGGAGAGCGCGGGGAGGTGCTTTGCCGAAATTTCGTCTCGGATCAGAGTAGAGCATGGAAACTAACCTCATCTACGCATCCGCGGGTGGGATTAGGACCTATCCTTACCTATTAGAAAATAGGCACGCCATGCAGATGCGATTGATGGTTATGTTACTACATTATGTGTATATGCTAGAGAATGGATAACCGTGACTGGATGTACACGGACGCCCAAGTCAGGCTCAAGTAACTCGTGAATGGATGGATAAGACCGAGAAATTCTTGGACCATGCGTTTAAGGAAGCCAAGGGAGCGGGGGTCACGTTTTGTCCATGTAGCCAATGTAAAAATAAGAAGAAGAAAAAAAAGGGAAGTCATGTTGAAGGATCTTTGCAAGTATGGATTTATGTCAAACTATACCCGGTGGGTGTGCCATGGTGAAGCCTATCGTCCCACAGAGGAGGCCGTGAGACAACGCTTGGAGGCATTTGATGGTGATGGTGGGGTAGCGGGATGGTTAGGTGACTATGAGGATGCGACGTTTGCTTTGAAAGGCCTACGGAGGACGAGCGGGATGATAAGGAGGAGGAGCCGAGCCGAGTGCTAAGGCGTTCTTGGCCATGATGGAGTCCGCACGAAGCTCCTACATGAGAAGACAACGGTTACTCAACTAGATGCCATTGGGCGCTTGCGGGGTTGAAGTCCCGGTACAACATGACTCGAGCACCGCTTCGATGCTATGATGGCAATTATTGGGGGGCCGCTTCCGGAGGGTCATCATCTTCCGAGCAACTTGTACGAGTCAACGAGACTCCTTCGGGCACCTGAAGATGCCGTATGATCAGATACATTGTTGTCCGAAGGGGTGCGTCCTATTTAGGGAAGAACACAAGGATGCAAAGTATTGTCCCAAGTGTAAATCCTCTAGGTATGTGGAGGTAGACAAGGGTGATGGAACGAAGGAGCGAGAATGAGAACATCCCCATGAAAGTCCTAAGACATCTTCCGATCGTACCGAGGCTCCAACGACTATTCATGTCCGAGGAGTCTGCGAAACAAATGACATGGCACAAGGAAGGGGTTCGATACAATCATGACAAGATGGTACATCCGCAGATGGTCAAGCATGGAAAACGTTTAATGACAAACATCGTCTAAAACATTTAGAGGCTCGTAATGTACGTGTTGCGCTGGCAACGGATGGATTCAATCCTTATGGACCGATGTCGGCCCCATACACTTGTTGGCCCGTGTTCGCTATCCCCCTAAATCTCCCTCCCGGGTCCTACTTCAAAGGCAAAACATATTCTTGACGTTGATAATTCCCGGACACCCGGAAACAAAATGGGTGTGTACATGCAACCCGTCTATGATGAATTGATCAAGGCTTGGAATGAAGGCGTATTGACTTACGACCGAGCTACAAAGAAGAACTTCGAATGTTTGTTTGGTACCGGTACTCCATGCATGACTTCCCGCATATGGGATATTCGCCGGCCGGTGTGTCCACGGGAAGTTTCCATGCCCGGTATGCAAGGCAGGTGTAGAGTTCATGTGGTTGAAGAAGGGTGGCAAATTCTCGTCGTTCGACAAGCATCGACAGTTCCTCCCTCTTGACCATGCATTCGGACGAGACACCAAGAACTTCGAAAAGGTGTCACGGTGACCGGCCCCCGCACCTCGAAGATGACTATTGCTCGGGTTCATGCTCAAATAGATGCTCTTGTGCTACCGACACGTAAAGATAATCCAAACAAGGGTAAAAGAAGGAAACTTAATCCAAAGAAAGATAAGCCAAAGAAAAATCACTTTGTGGGCTATGGTGAGAATCATATGTGGTCTCATAAGCCGGGATTAGAGAGGCTTCCATACTTTGATGACCTTCTCCTTCCACATAGCATAGATGTAATGCACACTGAGAAGAATGTCGCCGAAGCACTTTGGGCAACACTCATGGACATTCCTGAAAAGACAAAGGACAACCCTAAGGCCGCAGTAGACTCGGCAACACTATGTGACAGACCAAAGCTACACATGATGCCTCCAAGAGATGGCAAACCATGGAAAAGGCCTAAGGCCGATTACGTCTTGGAAAAGCGACGCAGAGGACGAAGTGATAGAATGGATGCGGACATTAAGTTTCCCCGATGGGTTTGCGGCGAATCCGAGGAGGGGAGCGAACCCAAGTACCGGTCGAGTCTTAGGGATGAAGAGTCATGACTTCCACATATGGATTGAGCGGCTTCTTCCGTCGATGGTTAGAGGCTATGTACCCGAGCATATCCGGAAGGTCTTTGGCGGCAGTTGAGCTTTTTCTTTCGCCGGCTTTGTGCCAAAGAGATATCTCTAAAAGTGGTTGAGGAGTTGGAAAAAATGGCACCCGAGTTGGTCCGTAAGTTGGAGAAGATCTTCCCCCCCGGCTTTTTCTTGTCGATGCGGCATTTGATTTTGCACCTTCTGACTGAGGTACGATTGGGGGGGCCGTGCGTAACCGTTGGTGCTATCCAATCGAGAGAGTGCTAAAGACTATTCGCCAGAAATGTGGAAACAAAGGCAGGATTGAGGCTTCCATAGCAGAGGCATTCCTTCGTGAGGAGGTGTCAAACTTTACAACAACATACTATAGTGACAACCTTCCAAGTGTGCATAATCCATCCACTCGTTACAACGAGGAAGAAAATCAATCGACCCTCGGCCTATTCAAAGGGCAACATGGGAGATCAAGTGGGGCGGCCACAAAGTTCTTGACCAATCTTGAGTGGCGCAAGATCATGCTGTACTTGTTGACGAACCTTGACGAAGTCGACAAGTTTCGCAGGTAAATTCTCAACGAACTTGTTACATACTTCATAAATTTTCCGCATCCAACACCCTTGTTGCTTGTATGTGCAGGGAATTTTTTGATCAATACTGGCATGATCCAAGGCCACCTACTGAACATGAACGAGAAAACCTTCTTCATGAACATGATTTCATTACATGGTTTCAAAAAAAGGTACCTTCTGGCCAACTTAGGTCGTTCCAAGTTTGGTGTTGATAGTTGCCTAATTTCATCTCTCTCCTTGAGCTTGCAGTGCAAAAGCGATTTGTCTATAAATGTCGAATTACGACAACTGGCTAGAGGATTTGACTACAAGGTCTTGTCATTTAACGCTTATGACGTGAATGGATATCGCTTTCACACAACAAGCTACGAGAAGAGTCGGCCCAATCCAAGGACCACCAATACCGGAGTATTTACACCGGAGTAGTTGAGGAGCATGAGGAGCCCGAGGACTATTATGGCATAGTTGAAGAAATATACGAGCTCGAATTCCATGGTGAAAATGCACCTAAGCCGCTCATATTCAAATGCAAGTGGTTTGATCCCGGAGTATCGAAAAGGTCTCCTAAATTTGGGATAGTCGAAATTAGACAGATTCCTTCTATCTAGGTGAGGATGTCTATATTGTGGCTCGGCAAGCCGGACAAGTTTATTATTGTCCATATGCTTGCAAAACCGACCCACGTCTCCGGGGTTGGTATATTGTGCACAAGGTGTCACCACGTGGTAAATGTGCTCGCCCAAACGATGACGATTACAACTTGAACCCACCCACGGATAACGAGGAGTTTTATCAACAAGACGAGGGGCTACCGGGATGCTTGAGATAGACTTAATCGAAGATATTGAAATGGAAGTAGACGAGGAATGGATTGTTGACGAGGAAGCTGCGGATGAGGTGCATGATCCGAGAGACTTGAAAATGCTTGATGGATTACAACTAGACAATGACAGCGATGAGGATGAGGTCCGTTGACGATTTGGAGGCTCTTGATAGTGATGACGAGACCTATCGTCGAAATAATCCCGATCATGAAGAATATTAGAAATACATGTAATACTTCTCGTTTTAATACTTGTAAATATTAGAAAAACATGTGATACTTCTCGTTTTAATACTTGTAAATACTTTTTTTTTGTTTTGCTTCCTTGCTAATTACTTCTCGTTTACCAAGACTAATACCGGTTTATTTGTTTTAATTGCGGGTGATGGGGCCCACTAGGAGGTGTCGCTCGACTTACTCGAGACAGCGGGAGCCGGAGCCGGAGCCGGAGCCGCCGACCGGGGGAGCCGAGCCCTCACGGAGGCGAGAGGAGGGCTAGGGGCACGGCGGAGACGACCTTGGCTCCTCTCGCTCTTCTAGGGGCGAGGACGTCGCTCCGCGGATGTACGACGAGGGGGGCCCACACGCGTCCGAGGAGGCGGATCCGCACGCGTCCGAGGGGGCGGGGGGTTCGACTTCCACTACGGCCTCGATACCATATAAGCGAGGTCCCGGCCCGGCTCCCGAAGCGACCGATTCCCCGTTGACCGCCGCCCACCGATTGCACCCCGGGGGATAGGTAATTAAGTAACTTCATATGTTCTTCATTTGATATATAGAAAAATCGAATAAGAACTAATAATAACTATTGTTAACTACTTGTGCGAACCGGATACTTGTTGAGGAGGGGGTGGAGGCTCGCAATGTCAATGGGATCTTGGGACTTCGTGTAGGGAGCACTTCCCCGGCTCCGGTGTACAAGTCGAGGAGGATGTGGAGGGAGAGTTACCCTCGTTTGACCAAGCACGCTCTCTTTCCCCGCGCCCGAACCGTACGTAAACTTAGCGGATCGGGTGATTTCGCAGTTATGGGTAAGCCTTTCTCGCTCTACGGCCCTCATTTCATTGCTTTCATTGTTCAAATAAAATAATGGATACCTCGTGTCTTTATGCGGGACTTCTTCGGATGCCGGCCAGACGGGGAGGAAAGGGCGTATCAGGTGGCTTACGCTTCCTGTAAAAGACGTGTCTCAGACTTGTATTATGAGGCCCGCCTGCACATTGACTACAACGCCACCTACTGTAATAGAAGAATCAACAGAAAGCAAGCAAGAAGTGACACAGAGATTCTGACAAGGGAGCAGTACCTCCTGGTAAATACAAAACATCTCCTATTGATCTCTTTTCAGATTATTACCTATGCCAATTTGATCTTCTGATGGCTTGTAGGTGATTCCGAGCTGGTGCGCAACCTTTTGCGATTGCCGGGTCGCTATTGTGGAGAAATGGTTGGACGCGGATCGCGGAAGATGCACCAAGAGAAAAAAGACCACCGTATGCCGATGCCGGTGCACCTCACCACCGGGCGGCGCCGGCCTCGGCAAATACAAAAAGACATATGTAAGTCGACACCACTTGTCTAATATAGCCGCGTTCAATTCTAATTGATTCCTAACCACATGTTGGCTTTTTTGTAGGAGGCGGCGCACGGTGGCCGGCCAATTACCCAACTCGAGGCGTATGCTCTCGCCCACATGGGCCCGGCCAAGTCCAACATCGAGTACAACCCCGATGCGGGCCCGAGAGGCGTACACAAACTCCGGCGTCCACACCCGCCTTAGTTCGTACACGGAGGCATTAAGGTTAGTCCACGGGCCAGACTACGACCCGAGGTCCGAGGAACACCTTGATCCCGAGCTAGTGATGAGGATTGGGCAAGGCAAGAAGCATGGACGGTTCTACATTGGCGACGGCATCCTCGACACGGCCTCTACTCCTCCTCTCGACCGCCTACGAGCGGCGAGCACGAGCTCTAGTGTGCCCATAAGCCGGTGGCCGACGCCGATAATGTCACTCCGGGTAAGTATTCTCACTTTCATTAGTCGTTCTTTGACTTTGACTTTTACGTTCCTTAGCTCGCATTATTGGAACATTGGTGTCAAATATTGCGGCCGAGATGCGGCGTCTTCGGCGGCGACAGGAGGCCTTGCTTGCCGAGCGGGAGGCCGAGCGGGCCCGGCGGGAGGCCGAGCGGGAGGCCGAGCGGCCGAGCGGGAGGCCCGGCGGGAGACGATGCAAGGTTTGCTCGCGTTCGTGCAACAACTTGGGCGGCAAGCAAGGTTTGCGGATCCCAAAGCACAAATGCTTGCACCACCACGACCAGCTCCACCACCTCGTCGAGAGTCCACCCCGGCACCCCCGTGAGTATAAGCACAATTGTTTTACTTTTTGTGCTAATGCTTAGTATCAAACCTAGTGTCGGCCTTCGTGCCCGAGTTGTTGATTTGTCGGCCTTCGTGCCGGAAATGTGGTTGTCGGCCTTCGTGTCGACCTTCTTGCGAGTTTTGGAAACCTCCCCATGTAGGGGAGGTGCCTCCGAAATTTTCAACTTTTCTTTACAACTTGGATTTTTATCTTGTTACTCACGTGCAATTTTTTTTTATTCGAGGCGGCTCTCGGGGGCGTCGTCGAACCATGTCGGAGGGTCGCCGGGGATGCACGTCGAGGCATCCCCGGCCGAGCTTCGCCGGGGTTGCACGTCGGGCCGGGATCCCGCTTGCCGTGAGCCACCCGCGGACTCGTTTATATGTATTGCACTTGTGAACTTGGAATAATGTGTACTTTTGGATATGTGGTTTGTATGTGTACTTTTGGATATGTGGTTTGTATGTGTACTTTTCGATACGTGGTTTGTACTTTTGTGCACTCATTTTTATGTATTCCGGATATGTTTGGCCACACTTTTGGATGTGTCGTTTTTCATTTATAAATGTGGTTTGTGAGATATTGAAGTTGAATTGTGATTTATATAAATATATGTTTTATTTGTCACACCGTAAAGCAAAAGAAAAAAACAAAAAAACAAAAAAAAGGGAAGGAGGCTTCCCCGAGTGCCTGGGCACCGGGCACTCGGGGAAGAGGAAAATAAAAAAAAGGCGCGGGCCTTCCCCGAGTGCCCTGCGCCTGGCACTCGGGGAAGACAAAAATAAAAAAAACCACCAGCACCCTTCCCCGAGTGCCTTGGCAACTGGCACTCGGGCAAGAATTTTCAAAAAAAAAAGAATTTCTTCCCCGAGTGTTGCACTCGGGGAAGAGGTTAAAAAAAAAAGAAAATTCTTCCCCGAGTGTTGCACTCGGGGAAGAGTAAAAAAAAACCCCCGTCGACGGCGTTAAATCTTCCCCGAGTGCTACCGTGGCACTCGGGGAAGTCTTCCCCGAGTGCACGATTTTTGGCACTCGGGGAAGAGCTCTTTCCCGTGAGAAGCATCCCCGGAAGCTCTTCCCCGAGTGCTTTTTGCTCTTCCCCGAGTGCTTCAGGCACTCGGGGAAGCAGGCGGCTGCTGTAGTGAAACATGAAGATTTTTAGAATGAACGGGTGGGTATGAATGTCGTCAGTTTTGTGTGACACAGTGCTTGGGCAGTGACACTCACAGTGGTTCTAGCACATGTAGGTAGCCAAAGTGCCAAACACTACCTAGGTGATTTATGTTTTATGACATCTTGTACAATCAGCCAAACAGAACTTGACTTTTTATGCATAACTAAATAACAATTATTATATGTTCCAGTGCAGATTGACTGCATCCATGAGTTTTTAAGTTGCTTAAGCACATAAATCTGTATGGAATCCTAATTAACACTATGTCTTTTATGGGTTGCGAATTTTGGTGTAGATGCATGGATTGTACGCTTATAAGCCCTGAAACTTCCCATTTGCTCCAGCTTCGTATTTTGTAGGCTTGAGATTATTGGACAATCCCATGAAGCTCCCACTGCTTTGCCCTATCTTCAGATTAAACTTCAGCATATAGGATAGTTGAAAGTGGACATAGGTTAGATAGAATTCAGAGCTTTATGCACACTGTGAGCTTAAACCACGAAGGTTTTCAATATTAAGCACAAATCTGCTTAATTGTTTGGGATGCGCCGCCTCCCCAATCCCTATGCGCCGCTGCCTCGGCCCACGGATGGCGCGCTCTCACAGATCTAGTGGGGACGGCGGGCGTTGGAAGCCAAACATTACACCAGAACTGCCACTGCTGAGGCGAAGGGTGGTGGGCCCGGACCTAGACTTCTGGGCGGCGGTTCAGCCCAAGATGGCGCAACAGCGAAGGGAGGCCAACCTGTTCGGATCAATGGCTCCGACGCGAACGCGAGTTCCATGGATGCCGGAAATGGCGGCAGGGTGAAAGCTAGTGCAAGGAATGCTACCAGCTCAACACACCAGTTAGAAAGCGGAAGTGCAGCTTTAGGCAATGGAACTGCTGTTCCATTCATTAATCAGACCACGATGCAGTTGCAGCGGCCATGGATGGTAATGGAACTGCATCTCACAGCAGTGGAACTGCATGCAATAACCAGACTCTGCTGATTCAGTCTCCTGCAGATAGCAAGAACCAAACTAAAAGTTCAGCTGCTTCAGATGGAAGCAGCAGTTCAGAGAATAAGCAGATCCAATCAACTACTAGCATATAATATCAGACAAGCTCTCGTGGGCTGCTGGTTGATGAGGCTTCGGTCCAATCAATACGGAAACGGACTCTTCGCCGAGTGCCGGAGGCACTCGGCGAAGGCCAAAATACACTCGGCGAAGGCTTCGCCGAGTGTTACACTCGGCGAAGAGCCTTCGGCGAATTTTTTCTCGGCGAAGGCTCTTCGCCGAGTGTAATTTCTCGGGCACTCGGTGAAGCCTTCGCCGAGTGCTCGAAAACACTCGGCGAAGAATTGACGCCGTGACGGCGCAAGCGCCGTCAACGGTGTCTTCGCCGAGTGTTTTTAAAATTTGCACTCGGCGAAGAGTTTTTTAAAAAATAGTTTTCGGTTTTTTAGTTACCTTTTTTTTTAATCCCGAAAATCCTCTTCGCCGAGTGTATTTTGAAAAACGCACTCGGCGAAGGCACCTCTTCGCCGAGTGTATTTTTAAAAATGCACTCGGCGAAGGTATGTCTTCGCCGAGTGTATTTTTCAAAATACACTCGGCGAAGAGGTGCCTTTCGCCGAGTGCAATGGCCATTGCACTCGGCGAAGCCGGGAAAACCCGAATGCTTTGGTTTTCCGGCTTTCGCCGAGTGCAATGTGCCATTGCACTCGGCGAAGGCCTTTTTTATTTTTTTTTAATTTTTTTTTGACTTCAACCTTGACAAACAGAAGATATATCACATATTTGACATATATATGGCATCAAACACAATATATATCACATATATCACATATATATGTCAACAAATCCATCAAGTCCATCAAGTCCATCACAAATGCATGACAAGTTCTCAAATTCCATCACAAGTCCAAGTCCACAACATATAACACAAGTCCAAGTCCAAGTTCACTCCTCGCTCACAAGAAGGGGTGCTTGAACGCCCGCGAAGGGAAGGCTTGTTCACCCGGAGCCGCCTGGGGTGGGTTGTTCGAACCCGCCGAGGGAGGCTGTGCATAGGCAATGTAGTTAGCTAGATGTAACGGAGGTAATGGACTTGTGAATTAAAAGCATCAACTTGAAGTACTCACAGGAGTGTAGCGGTGCTGCTCAGACGGCGGAGGTCCAGTCGGTACCAAGGGTCCAAACAACGACGGCGGCACAGTGAAGCCCGACGCGGCAAGGAAGGCGGTGAGCCGGTCCGGCCCTCGCGAACATCCTTCCTGGGTGGCGGCGATGGCCTGCTCTGCACGAGCGGCTCGCTCGTTGGCCTCGTTCACCTGGGCCTGGCAAGATAGAACCGAACGGGTTAAGTAACGCAAACGCAACCCTAAAGACGAATGTATGAACTTTTTTTAACCCGCGGTACCGTTCGATCCGGCGCGATGCAGGGGTCATCCGCCGGCGTATGGGCGGGTCCGAGCTCGTGCTCCGCGCTCGGATGCTCGCTAGACCGAGGTCCGTGGCGTCGATGCGCTTGTTGCCGATAGACAACCGCCCGTGCCTCTTGCCGTGTCCCAACCTCATGACGAGCGTGCCATCGAACTCGTGGGTGCTCGGATCGAAGTCTTCCCCACCTTGGACTCCCCGTGCCGCCGAAGTGTACTCACGGATGCGGGCGCCGATGGTGGGGTTGCCTCGTACGCCTCGGGCCCATCGTCGGCGCTGAAGGTGACGCCGGACGTCGCTTTGCCCTTGTGGGCCAGACAGTACGCCGAGTAGTCCGTGCAGGTCCTCCCAGGATTTGCTGCAAGCTGCGATGAAGACAACAAGATGATGTCAAGTGTAGCTGAATTTAGTGGTAGAACACATAAATGAGTATCCACTTACCCATCGTTGTTTGTATTTGTTGAGGTTGCTGCTTCCTTGGTGGTGTGCTGGCCCGTCCATCATCAACCGCCGCGCGCTGGCTTCGTCGTGGCTCTTCTGATAATCGGCGCTCAACCATTTCTCCACCATCATCCGCCGTGCGTCTTCACGGCCAAGACACCAAGAGGGCACCACCTACACGTCAACAAGTAATTCACATATAAATAGAAGTTGAAGGTACATAATCATAAAAGGAAGCGTTTCACGTATTCTCCATGTACCCGCATGTACCGCTCGTAGCCGAGCGTAGTCCGCTTCGCCACGGTCGGGGTCCCGGCTTCTCTCCGATTTAACGGACGCGAAGTACGCGATGGCCTCGCCTCGCCTTCACATCGTAGTGCATGTCGGTGACACGCTTCCTACACGCCCGTACGAGGTTCTCCGCACACGCCGCCTCGGTCCCCTCCATTGGCCGGAAGTATCTCTCGCATACAAAGGTGATGTATCCATGCATTATTTGGAAAAATATATTAACAAAGGCGATGAATCCATGCATTATTTGTGTTGTAGGAGACTTACCCGAACTCGGCCTTCACCCGCTCTCGCCTTGTTGCCGTACTCGTCATCCTCGGCCCGCGTAGTGGCCAAACGTGTAGGCCGGCTCGTTCCTCCCGTGGTACTCAACTACGCCGGGGAAGTGCCGCTCGGACTAGAGCACCAAGGACGCCGTTCACATTTCGTGAATCTCCGGGAGACACGAGATCCCGTGTCCCGCACAAGTAAAGGCAAATGATTAGTAGACATATATCTTATGAAGATGTTGCGAAACATGTAAAGTTACTTACCCCGACAAGTCGACGGCGGGGGCTAATCACCGGCCGTAGCCCCGGAGCGGCCGGAATAGGAGGAAGGGTCGAGTGACCTCGCGAGTAGGGCCGACGGGCTGCGGTGGAAGTGGATCCCGAGCCGCCTTGCTCCTCCGTGGGCGTCCTCGGTGCGAGCTCCCCGGTCGTCGTCGTTGTCCCGGTCCTCAACCGGCGCTCGTCAACCGGAACCTCGTCCGGTGTAGGCGTAGGTGTGTGCGTAGGCGGCCGACGGGCCCTCCTCCTACCCCTCGTCCGACGGGGGCCCCGACCCCTCGGCCTCGTCGCCACTAGGCCGTCCGGCACCGGCGTAAAACGCCGAGAGCGACCTCTCGCCGGTGCCCGCCATCTTCGTTGAATCACCCGCAAAAATAGAAAGGTCCAAGTTAGAATTATGCGAAATACTTAGGTTAATAAACGAGACTAGATTAAAGTAAGCAAGTTAGAATTATGCGAGTTATTACATGTATTAGAAATAATCATCCTCACCGGGATTAGCCGGGTCCCGTGTCTCATCATCACTATCTCCATTGTCCAAGTAAGCTAAATTTTCTAAGTTATCCAAGTTGGGAACAACTTCGACACCCTCACTATCGTCATCGTCCGGATGTAATCGGTCGAGCATTCGTAAGTCATTCGCATTCGCACCTCATCTCCATCGTCCCGATCATCGCCCTATCGTTGTCGACCTCCATGAACATAGGTCCCGGTAAGGCTATCTCAAAACTCCCTTCTAGCCCGTCCTCTTGATAGAACTCTACGTCATGTGTGTTTGGGTTCGTTGGGATGTAATCCTCATCGATTGGGACAGTAGTTTGTTGTGTGGCGATACCTTATGCACAATATCCCAACCCCGAAGGTACTCCTTGGTCCGGCAAGCGTATGACAAATAATAAACTTGCACGGCCCGTTGAGCCACAACATAGAGATCCTTTCCCCGGATAGATGGAATCTCGTCGAACTTCGATTAGCCCAAGATTCGGGGTCCGTCGAATTATATGAGGATCAAACCAATGGCATTTGAAAATGACAAAGCTTATGCTTGTAATTATGAAATGAGAGCTCATATATCTCTTCAACTCTTCCATAATAGTCAAGGCCATCGGTGCCGGGTGTAAAGACACCGCTATTCGTGGTTTTCCGATGGGGGCGACTTCGCTCGTAGCCTCGTTGTGTGAAAGCGCCATCCATTCACATCATAACCGGTAAATGACCTAACCCTAGTATCACGGCCGTTTGCAACATGTCTCAACTCGGCACACATAGAGACATCGGTTTGGGCCTTCCTTTTGAACCAATTTGTGAAATTTGGCTTCCCTTGTCCGGCACCCCGTGACGAAGGGCATCTTCCCCGCCCACGGTCCGGCCGCCCGGGGCCACTCCAATATTCATGAATAAATTCTCTGTGAAACAAGAAAAAAAAAACAAGTGGGGTTGGACGTGGAATAGTGTGGCCGTAATGAAAACTAGTTCATTGAGAACTTACCGAATGTACGGCCGCACCTCCACAAGGTTGGTCAAAACATATAGCATGATGCTACGCCACTCTTCATTGTTCAACATCTTGTTGGTCGAACCACTTGCGCTTCCGCTCCGGCCTTTGAAAATGCCGAGGTTGGATTCATTTTCGCTAGCATTGTAACGAGGAAGGCGATTATGCACGCTCGGAAGATTCTCGTTGTAGTATTTGGTTGTGAAGTTTGACACCTCCTCCACACAACATGCCTCTGCTATGGAGGCCGGAATTCTGGCTTTATTTTTACATTTGCCCCGAACAGTCTTTATAATTCTCTCGATTGGATAGCACCAACGGAACTGCATGGGCCCCCACATACGTGCCTCGTACGGGAGGTGCACAATGAGATGCTGCATCGCTAAGAAGAAGCCAGGTGGAAAGATCTGCTCCAACTTACATACCAAGACAAAGCCGCTTTCTCAAGGGCCTCAACGACGGTCGAGAGACGGCTCCTTGGCACGAGTTGGCGGAAGAAGTAGCTCAACTCGCCAAGCACTTGCCAAATATTCTCGTGGGAGGAAGCCTCGAACCATCGCCGAAGAAGCCGCTCAAGCCATATGTGGAAGTCATGACTCTTCATCCCATGCACTCGCCGAGTAGTCAAGTTCACCGCCCTCCTCGGATTCGCCGCATACCCATCGGGGAACATCGAGTTCTCGCATCCATTCAAGCGCTACCCTCCTTTGTGCGGGGGTCAACACAAAATCGGCCCTTGGCCTTCTCCATTGCTTGCCGCATCTAGGAGGTCGCATATGTTGCTTGGGTCTATCACACAACGCTTGCAGGTCCACTCTAGCCTTAGGGTTGTCCTTAGACTTCTCACTGTCCATGATTGTGCAAAACAGTCCCTCGGAGATATTCTTTTCAGTGTGCATTCCGTCAATGTTATGTGGCAGGAGCAGGTCATCATGATACGGGAGCCTCGTCAAGCCGGACAAATGAGTCCACATATGATGCTCACCGTATCCCACGAAACCACCTTCTCCATTGGGCACGAGACCTTCTATCCGGGCACGAACCTCGGCACCGTCAACATCCGCGGTGCAGGTTCTGTCACTACGGCACCTTTCGTGAAGTTCTTGATGTCATCTCTAAACGTGTGGCCAGGAGGGAGGAATTGACGATGTAAGTCGAACGACGAGTACTTGCCACCCTTCTTCAACCAGATGAACCTGAGCGCGGCCTTGCATATTGGGCATGGAAACTTCCCGTGAACACACCAGCCGCAGAATATCCCATATGCCAGGAAGTCATGCATGGAGTACTGGTACCACACGTGCATCTTGAAGCTTGACTTTGTAGCCCGGTCGTATGTCCATACACCTTCGTCCCAAGCTTTTACCAGTTCATCGAACAATGGCTCCATGAACACACCCATCTTACTCCCCGGGTGCCCAGGAATAATCAGCGACAAGATTATGTTTCTTCGTTGAAGGGCAACACCGGCGGTAGATTGAGAGGGATAACAAACACGGGCCAACATGTGTACGAGGCCGCCATAAAACCAAAAGGATTGAACCCGTCGGTTGCGAACGCCACACGTACATTACGAGCCTCATCTGCCTTCTCACGATGTTTGTCATCAAAGTACCTCCATGCTTGACCATCGGATGGATGTACCATCATGTCTGGCTTGTACCGCTTGCCCTTCTTGTGCCATGTCATCTGCTTCGCGGTTTCCTCGGTCATGTATAGCCTTTGGATCCGAGGTAGAAACGGCAGGTAACGCACGATGCTCACGGGGATGTTAAGCTGCCTCTTCTCACCATCACCAGAGTCTACCTCCACGTACCTTGAGGAATTGCACTTTGGACAGTACTTTGCATCTTCGTGCGCCTTCCTAAATAGAACACAACCATTCGGGCAAGCATGTATCTGCTCATAAGGCATCTTAAGGGCACGAAACAATTTCTGTGACTCGTACATGCTCTTTGGCAGGATGTGGCCCTGTGGAAGCAGAGTGCCAATGATGGTCGCATCTTATCGAACCCATCTCGGCTCATGTTTAGGTCGGACTTCAACCCCATTAAGCGACCAATGGCATCCAACTGAGAGACCGTGGTCGCAGCATGAAGGGGTTTCTGCGCCGAGTCCATCATGTCAAGGAACGCCTGGGTGGTTGCCTCCATCTCCTCCTTGTCACGTGCCTCATCGAACTGGGCTTGGTGAGCATCATCTAACATGTCAGCTACCCCGGCGTCATCATCAAAAGGCTCGAGCCGTGGTCTGACAACCTCCTCTCTCACACGACCGCCTTCACCATGGTGGAACCACACGGTATAGTTCGGTGTGAATCCATGCTTCAAAAGATGTTTACCCATTTCAACCTTGCCTACCCTCCTCCTATTCCCACACTTAAGACATGGGCACAAAAGAAGCTGAAATCCCCCAACTGCTGCACGTCCCCATGCAGCCTCCAAGAACCGATCCGTCTTCAACTGCCACTCATTGGTGTAATCACGAGCGCTTCTCCGACCCGTGTACATCCACTGACGATCCTCCATCCTCTAGCACAAGTATAACCGAATAATGAAGTAACCAACAAGTGCACCTACATGGTGTTCCCACTGTGTAATAGGTGAGGATAGGTCCTAATCCCACCCGTGGACGCGTAGTTGTGGTTCGTTCCCACGGTCCGCGCCGATCCGAGACGGAATTTCGGCAGAGACCTCCCCGTCTGTTCTCCGGACACACGTCCACCAAGGAGAGTGTGTATCCGGAGAACAACTGGAAGGTGATGCCGAAACTCTGTCCCCGATCGGAGCAGACAATGGAAACTAACCACACCTACGCATCCACGAGCCGTCCATAATACGTGGACAATCCGAAACAGATACCGTCGTAGGTATGCACAGATCTGCATACCTTCAGCCCGTATCCGTTTCGAACGGGAGACGCCTAACTGGTTTACGTGATGTACGACCATGAGTCTGGAGCCTGGGTTATTATACCTACGGTGTCGGTGAAGTAAGGCTAGCGGGGCAGTGACGAGTCGGGGCAGTGGCGAGGCGACGCGGTGCGAGCAGCCCGCGGCAACGCTCCTCCTCCTCCTCTCTTCCTTCTCTTCCTTATTGGTAGTGCAAACCTGAAAATCAAGCAAACACATAGCTAGTGTGAGTCTTCGATAGAACATACATTCTGAAAAATTGTCTGATATTCGAAAAAATAGCATGTGGGCTCAAAATGAGCAAAGGAGAACCCAAGAACAATCAAAATGAGCATGTGGCCTCAGCTGTGAGCGATTACATGAAAACCATGAAACCGTGTGACACGTCCAGCCCAGCCATCACGCCATTTGCATAGCGTTGCTGGGCATGGACGTGTCACATGGTCCCATGATCTTCATGACAGTTAGTAGCATGCTCGCTTGCATCATAGGCCAAGTAGCGGCAGGAGCACAAAAAACGACAAAATTCGACAAAGACCTCCCCCCGCACGCGTGAGGATTCCCAAACCCGCAAGAAAACATCGGCGCGATGGCCGGCAACCACATTGGCAAAGAACGGCACGATGGCCGGCAACCACAGTAATGCTACCTTATAGCACTCACCGAGGACGACGACGAGCAAGGACGACGACGAGCACGGCCGGGACGACCACGGCAAGACGACCACCTTTCTCCTCCTCCTATCCCTTTCTTCTTCTTCCTCCTCCTCTCCCCTTCTTCTCTTCTTCCTCCTTCTCCTTCTCTTCCTCCTCCCCTTCTTCTTCTCCCCCCTTATCCTTCCCTTCTCTTCCTCCTACGGCCTTGTGCCCCCCGCCGGGGGGTGGTGGTGGCGGGCCGGGTGGTGGCCGGTGGTGGCGGGCGGTGGTGGGGGGGGGGGGTGAGGTGGTGGCGGGATGGTGGTGGTGGGGGGGGGGAGGTGGTGGCGGGATGGTGGTGGTGGGGGGGGGTGAGGTGGTGGTGGGGGGGGGTGGGTGGTGGCGGGATGGTGGTGGTGGGGTGCGTGCGGCGGTGTGGGGTGCGGGCGGCCGCGTGGGATGCGCCGGCGTGGGCGGGGACGGCCGCGGCGAGACCGGCCCGCGCGGGCGGCGTCGGCCCGCCGGGCGGCGGCGCGGGGTGCCGCGCGGTCGGGGGCCGGATCCGGCCGGCGGGGTGGCGGCGGCGGCTCGATCCGGCTCGATCCGGCGACGGCCGCGGCGGGCGGCGCGCGCGCGGGGCGGCGCGCGAGCCGGGCGGCGGCGCGGTGGGGCGAGCCGGGGGCGGGGCGCGCGCGCGTGTGTGTCCGTGTGAGTGAGTGTGAGTGTGAGAGAGAGACACTGTGAGTAGAGTGGGCCGGCCCACTCACACGTCTTCGCCGAGTGCCGCGCGGCTCGGGCACTCGGCGAAGATTTTTTTTATTTTTTTTTATTTTTCGGAAATCCTTCGCCGAGTGCCAGGGATAAGGCACTCGGCGAAGAAGTTGGTGGGCCCACCAGGTCGGTTCGTCGGCCGAGTTTGTTTTTTTTTAATTTTCTTCGCCGAGTGTCGGTGGCGGCGGCACTCGGCGAAGAGCCTTCTTCGCCGAGTGCCATGGTCCTGGCACTCGGCGAAGGCCTCTTCACCGAGTGCCTTCCTTGGCACTCGGCGAAGAAGGTTTTTTTTTTTTGGAATTTGGCTCCCAAATTTTTTGTGTCCAACTCCTATGGCCACATGTTCTCCGTGCCAAAGTTTGGGAAATTTTTTTTTTGAATTGCTATATTTGCACGATTTTCTCTCGTTTAATTGCGTTTTTTCCGAAAACGCAAATTTGAACTCGCGCGTGCACCGAGTCTTCGAAAAAGTTGATTCGAAAAATGTTATTCATGTTATTGAGGGTACGAAAGGACCGAATCCAAGAGCCGGCGCGATCATTTGAACATCTCACGTGTGAAATGTGAACTTTCCGTTGCGCGTGCGCATCTATTAAATTATATAAAAATCAAACGGTGTCCGAAATTCACGAAACTTGACCAGGTGTCGTACTATGACACGTAGAGCCTACGCAAAAAATTTGAGACGATTCCGTGCACGTTTCGACGGACGGTGGTACAAACCCCGGAGTTCTCCTCGGCGAAGAAAATTAAAAAAAAAAACAAACTCCGTCGTCGGCCGAGGAACCGACCGGTGGGCCCCGTTAACATCTTCGCCGAGAGCCAGACGGAAGGCACTCGGCGAAGCCAACGGCAGCGGGCGCCGGAACGCCGCTAACGGCGCCTGGGCTTCGCCGAGTGCTCGGCACTCGGCGAAGATACCTCTTCGCCGAGTGTCTTTCTTCACCGAGTGCGGCACTCGGCGAAGAGGTCCTTCGCCGAGTGCTTTTCTTCACCGAGTGTCGGCACTCGGCGAAGAGGACCTTCACCGAGTGTCGTCCTTCGCCGAGTGCGGCACTCGGTGAAGACCCTCTTCGCCGAGTGCCCGACATTTTGCACTCGGCGAAGGGTCCGGCACTCGGCGACGAGTCCGTTTCCGATAGTGAATCCAATCCAGACCCATACCACAGCCACACCAGGGTGCTCTCTGTAGTCTCTGCTCAATGTTCATAGACGGTCACCGGGGCTAATAATGACCTTCAGCGGCTGACCGACTCTAAAAAAGCAAAGGACACTGATATTCACATCGAGCATTTTTTATGTTCCATTTACAGAAAAAACAAAGAATCGCATTTTAATTTTCTTTGGTCAGCAATCAGGATGGTTACCTAAGAGTAGAGTTGAACTGGAGGGATTGGTAAATATTTGCCCCGGCATGTCTTAAAAGTTTCTTCCATATTTGTACTGCTTTGCAATAATTGAAACTATGTGGGTTATTAGCTTTTTTTTTTGCCTCTTCCTATGTGAATCTAATTTTTTATACTCTTAATCAATCACCTAGAGGCTTGCATTGATGTTAGTTTCAGATTTGATTGTACACCATTAATGCACTAATTGTGATTACTTTATCCAGTTGGAATGAATGGAACTATTTATCCATGTTAAATCTTTTATTAAGAGCTTTAGTAATGATAGTTGACGTTTGTAATTCACCTTCCTTCCACTTAGTGTCTTTTTGTTCAGATCCCTCCATAAGAGTACCTGTGAATATTTTGCTTAACATTTGATTGGAGAATCTTGATGTTTATGCATACTAATTCAGTTTATTCTTATTGTTGATTATTATGAATTTCGAAATTAAAATATTAAGTTATTGCAAATAGTGGATTATTCTTTTGCGGAAAGATAACATGCTTATCACTGTAGCACCATACCTAACCTATCTACAAAACATATGGTTACTTTCATTGTTCTTATTATTAATTATGAATTTTGAAAATTAAAATATGTATTTGTGATAAAAGAAATGCTTCATTTAATTTAAGTGCATGGTAAATTACAATCATTTAGTGTCCAATGCCCATGGCAACGCACGGGCACTTCCCTAGTCTACAAATATCTCTGCTGGAGTCTGGAGATATAGCCGTATGTATCCCCTATACCACTACGTAATCATCACTTAACCTGTCCGGAGTGTAGTCGGGTCATCTCCGGTTGATCGGTTGCGTCTCACAGTACGCACTGCGGTACTCCCCAGACTCCTCAAACACCCCGGTGTACTCCTCGGAGGCAAAGGCGGTGAGGCGGAACTGCTGGATGGCGGCCGCCTGCTGGCCAGAGTCGTTATAGTTCCGGCTCTGCCCCACCTTCACCCCGTTGCTCAGGTCCGACATGCTCCCTTCGTCGTCCAGCGCCCTCATCACCTGATGACGACCATCACACCACACCATTACTTTCAAAGATTACGATCGAGGAAATATTGGCCCCTTCACATTGCAAGGATTTATCTCACTGTTGTCCGACAGTATCTTACAGGTTTAATTACCTGCACCATCCGCGGTCGCTTGGGAGCCGAGTGGCGGACGCATGCGGCCGCAGCCTCCACCATCACGATCATTTCGCCCATGTTATAGGCGCCTTCAAGCTGGGGGTCGACTACCGCGTCGAGGTCGCCCGTCTCGACGGCATCCATGAGGACCGGCCTTGCCTGGCGCAAGGATGACATGAGTAATTAATTGAATTTAATTGGCCACAATCTCCAGAATTGAAGTTGCAAAAGCACTAATGGTGCACGGATCGCACCCATTCAACGAGGCTCTCCTGTCCCGGTGGGCGCGTCTGGTCGACTGGCTTCTGCCCGGTGATGAGCTCGAGCAGCACGACGCCGAAGGAGAACACGTCCGACCGGTCCGTCAGCTTCCCGCTCGACGCATACTCCGGAGCAAGGTACCTGCATAGCATTTAGTAGGTGTGGTCAGAGAAGATTAGAGCTCAATCAGAGGAACCCGACCAGTTTGCATATATGGTGAGATAGAAAATGATGGACAAACTTGGACGAGGATCGGACGCACCCAAATGTTCCCACGATGCGAGTGGACACATGCGTGTGCGTGTCGTTGGAAGGCTTGGCCAGCCCAAAATCTGCAACCTGCATGACATGGCACTGTCAGATCATCGTATGAGGCAGCACCAACCATCGATCATTCTTAACAAGATCCGAAGCTGAATCCTATTCCTAGCTCGTTAGTCATGCCTGTGCTTCAAACGAATAATCGAGCAGAATATTCGCGGACTTGATGTCTCTGTGGATGATCCTCGGGTGACCTGTGGAAAGTAGTATCATGTCAGAAAAAACAAAACATGAACGTTCTTTTGGTATACTATATACACTACCGGAATCCGAGGCTTTGCCTAGAGTTCGTTTCATGCCGAGAGCTAAATAAAAAACTCTCGGCAAAGAAGCTTTGGCCGAGAGCAAAATAAAAAACTCTCGGCACGTAAAAAACACTCGGCACAGAGGCTTCTTTGCCGAGAGCCAAACTAAAAACCCTCGGCAAAGAAATAAACACTTGGCAAAGATTTCTTTGCCAAGAGCAAATTTTTTCGCTCTCGGCAAAGAAATTTTTAAAAATCACTTTTTTTACCTCCAATTTTTTTCTATCCTCAACATACACTTATATAAAACTTATGTTCAAATTTGGCACAATTTTAACTTTGTTTGATATATTTAACAATTTTACTTCTTTTTAGGAATTTTTCGCATATATCCGATATGAACAGCAAATGCATGAAATTATATAGTAAAGTTGGTGAAAACATGATATTCATGTTCATGAGACATCTTTAAGACCATATACATGAAATAAAGCTAAATTTCCAACGTTTGGTTCTCCGATCGTGATGAAGATTGTAAGGTAGAATGGTAAAAAATTGTATAAAATTCAAATGAAGTTTGAAAATCATTAAATTTGTTAAGTACTCATGATCTCATATGAGGAGGTTGTGAAAAAAAAATTGAGAATGTTTTGAACACATGAACACGTCCGTCGCTTAGAAACCGGAACATCTCACGAGAAGTTTCTAAGATTTGATCTAATGTGATTAGATTTGGGGTACTAGAGAAATTCAAAATTGAGTTTGACTACAAAAACTTTTCTACATGTAATATACAACATAATTAGTGTCTTTGTATGTTTTTGTAAAATTTTCAAATCTATTTGCTATTTTAGTAATTATTTTTTAGTAAAATTTTTCGGTGCCGAGAGCCGGGCTCTCGGCACGCAGGGCTCTTTGCCGAGAGCAGGCCGACGTGGCTCTCGGCAAAAACAGCCCACCCAAGACCCCCTTCCCGGCCCCGCCCGGCCCACATTTCCCCGCCGGCCCACTTAACCCCGCCGAACCCTAGCTATTTAACCCCCTCCACGCCGCCGCCTCCCTCCACCCCCCGCCCGCCTCCTCCCATTCTCCCCTCCACGCCGCCGCCTCCCACCATGCCGTCGCCCCCCATGGCCCCGCCCCGTAGGGCCTCCTCCCTCTCTCCCCCGCTCGGTCTTCGCCGCCCCCACCCCTCGCCGTCCCCCTCCTCCCCCCTCCGCCGCCCCTCACCTCGTGGCGAGGAGCGGCGGCGGGGTGAGGCGCGGTGGCGGCGGATCCGAGGGCGGCGGCGCATCCCCCCGCGCAGGGGTGACGGATTTGATTGGCGCGGCCCGGAGCTCTCCTCCCCCGACGCGACCTCGAGCTTCGCGGATCCGAGCGTGGAGGCGGCAGGAGCAAGGAGATCCGGTGACGGCGGCCTCCCTCCTCCCGCGCGGCTTCCTCAAGGCGCGGTGGCGGGTCCTTCTCCCGACGCGGCTTCCTCTCCGCGTGGCGGCGGATCCGGGTTCACCCTCCCTCTCTCTCGTGCGGTGGAGGTCCAAGTGGTGGTGGCCGGTGCCGGCGAGCGGTGGTGGGCGGCGGTGGTGGAGGTGCGGGTGCCGGGCCGCGCAGGTGGAGGTGGAGGTGGAGGTGCTACCGGGTGGAGGTGCGGGTGGCGGTGCGGGCGGTGGTGGGCGGTGAGTGGTGGCGGCGGCGGCGGCCACCGGCGGGGGTCCGGGGCCGTCGGCGGATCTTTTTTTTTTGTTTTTGAAAATGCCCTCTGCCGAGAGCTAGCTAGCCGCACGGCACATCTTTCCCGGGAGGATTCCCTTTGGCTCTCGGCAGAGGGCTCTTTGCCGGCCCAGCCGTGCCGTGTGGCCTCTCGCCGAGAGCTCCCTCTCGGCACAGCCTGTGCTGAGAGTATTGGGGCCTGTGCCGAGAGGAGCTTGCTCTCGGCAAAGCCCCAGATTCCGGTAGTGATATCTCTTAGAGATGTTATTAACTCTATTATTGTTAGAAAAAACATACAATCTTCGTGCAGATATGCCAATCCCTTTGCTGCACCGATGGCAATCTTGAGCCTTGTTGGCCAATCCATCACCCGCATGCCACGACCTAAACCACAAAGCAAAGTTAACTATTCATCCCCATGGGAATAAATTAGAAACCTTTTGAAAGAATCATGATATGCTAAGAGTTACCATGGAGATGTTGTTCCAGCGTGCCGTTGGGGACGAACTCGTAGATGAGCATCCGGTGGTGTGCGACGATGCAGTAGCCGACGAGGGAAACGAGGTGGCGGTGATGGACGCGGCTGATGATCTCCACCTCTGCTTGGAATTCGCGCTCCCCCTGCCCGCTTCCAACCTTGAGCTGCTTCACGGCCACACACTTGCCGTCGCCCAGCCACCCCTTGTACACGCACCCGAACCCGCCTTCACCGATCACGTTGTCCCGGGAGAAGTTGCTTGTGATGCTTGTCAGCTCCTCGTAGCTGAAGGACGACTTGGAGCCCAGCGGCTCCATGCTGCCTGACTCATAGTACCCTCCCCCGCCGCTGTCCAGTCCCGATGGCGGCGGAGGGCCGTACGAGAAGCCTGGCGATGCTGCCGGATAGGACGCACCCGACGGGTTGGAACTGCTGAACTGACCCGACGACGGCAGGTTGTTGTTGCCGTCTGCGGTGTCCCATGTCACATGTGCATGGTTAATTACGGATGAACTTTTAGTGGGAGATAATAATATGTAATCGCGCGGCAAGTATATATATTTATACATGAAATGAAACGTACGATGTGATCAGGTAATAAAGGTCGTTACCATTGTGATAAACTATTCCGTCCGTCTTCTTCTTCCTCCTCCGGGCAAAAAAGAAAACGGCGAGCATAACAAACATCAAACCTGTGATCGATGCGCCTGCAATGGCCGCAGCTACATGGCTAGTTCCTACTCCTGATGACCCTACAGTTGAGTGGGATGAACTGCCGGCATTGCTAGGATTGGTCGTTTCTTGTGATGAAGACAAGTTATTGGATGTTAGGGTTCCAACAGCGGCACCAGGTGCAATGGACAGGACCCCGGGAGAGGCATTTGCCCCCGGAGGACTATTCTTCGATGAGACAGGGACATGAACGAAGATAATTGATTGATTCGTCCGAGGTGGAGGCGATGATGCAGAAGGAGGAGGTTGTGAACTTGAATGATCACCGTTGCTCTCCTGTGGCGGTGACGGGGAAGAGTGAGTAGGAGATTCTTTGGACGGTGACCCACCACCTGATGTGTTTGGAGGGGCCTGATTGGAGGATGGATATGCAGGCGGCGGAGGCGAAGGCAAGAAGCCTTCTGATCGCTGCCGAGGCGATGATGACGATGACCAACCTGGAGGTGGTGAAGAGTTGGAATTTTCTCCGCCGCTGTTCCGAGGAGAATCGGAAGGTGGAGTTGGTGGTGGTGAAGACTTTGTATTGCCACCTCTCCAAGAAGATGGGGAAGGTGGTGAGCTTCCTGATGGTTCTGACGATTTCGGAGGTGATGAACTTCCTGGTGATGGAGGGCTGGAGGACGATGAATCTTGTGAATCTGAGGGTGGCTTTGATCTTGAGCCTCCTCCCGAGCTTGGAGATAGAGGGGGACTAGACAAACCCTTTGAATTAGGAGGTGAGCTGGAGCCTGAGCCTGAACTTGAACCTGAACCGCGGGGTGGTGGAGCCTTGGAACCGTTGTTATTGTCATTATTGTTGTTGTTGTCGGCACTTCCTTTTTCTTTACTCGACGATGAAGAACTTGGCGATGGTGCTATATCTGACATGCTTTATTTCTCAGATGCTTCTCCTTCTCTAGCTGATCAAAGTTTTTATTATGTACCTCTGTTGCAAAAAACATGAAGCAGCTTCTCCGGATAAACTGATGGTGCCCTTTATTTGATTCCTCTGCGCCTGGATATGAAATGCAATCCACATATTCCTTTCTTCCCATTTTCTGTTAATACAGCTCGGTGCCTAACATCTTCTTGAATATCTTGATATCTATAAGGAGATTTGCTATAAGCTTAACTTTCAAACTAACATAAACTCGATGCCAACCCGTAGCATAGAAAGCTCTGACGAATTTACTATTGAACTAAAAATGATAGAATAAACTGTAACTCTCAACAATGGGTACAGGAAGATGGGTTCTTGTCATCCAATACCTAAGAATAGATATATCCATGAGAGTCTATAGCAGCAGAAAGGCCCAACCTAATTAAAGAATAGTGTTATTTAGGCGTTCTTGTTCTCCATAATGATGGGACACAATGGGATGGCTCTAAAGAAGGATGGAAAATAGCTCCTTGTTATATTTGGCTTACAAGCTCACTTTCCATGTGGCTCCATCCTTCTGTTACTAGGGAAAACCGACATTTGTCGCGCGTTATGATGTTTGCCGTGTGCTTTATATCGGGGCGCACGACAAAGCCATCCTTTGCCATGCGTCCTAGCTCCAGCGCACGGCAAACATTTACTTACGGTAACTAAACTCTTTCCCGTGCGTTTTCCAACAGGCGCACGACAAAGACAAATCTTTGCCGGACGCACGGCAATTCATGTTTGCTAACGCCACCACCGCGGTCCTATCTCTTCTCATAACGGACGTCAACCTTTGTCGTGCGCCTTCACAAAACGCATGGCAAAGACGGATTGTTTGCCATGCATTTTGCGTTGGCGCACGACAAACATGTATCTTTGCCATACGTTTTATGTGGGCGCACGGCAAAGTATTTTTTAAAAATGTGGTTTCTTACCATCTTTTAATTTTTCCTCCACTAATACATTATTTTGTACTATATACTTCAATTATGTAAGCATATCTATCTTTTTTGCTAATTTTAATGAATTCCTTTCACTGAAAGGATTTTTCATATAAATCAAATTTGAAATGCAAGTAGAGTGTAGTTCGTGGTAAAATGATATTTGTGTAATTGATACCTTTTTAAGACCATACCCTTGAAATTACTTGAAATTTCAAAGAATTTGTTCGTGAAGAATGAAATATTTTTAAAATCCAAATGGAGTTTGAAAGTCATGAGATTTGTCAAGAGCTCATGATATACTATGGGAAGGTTGTGAAAAATAGTAGAGAAAGGGTTTGAACAATCTGTCACGCATAGTATTTAGAAACCGAAGCATCTAACTCGAAGTTTCAAAGTGTTTAGAGTCATCTCACTTGATTATAGCCTTAGTAAAATTTGAACTTGGTTTTGACTTCAAAACCTTTTCTCTAGTGAACATACATCGTACATTGTCTCATGTTAGTTTACGGTAATTTTCCATATCCATTTGTCATTTTTTATATTAACATTCAGGAAAAGGTAAAAAAATTGAAATGTATAGTTGTTTGCCGTGCGCCTTTAATGAAAACACACTACAAACGTTATCTTTACCGTGCGCCTAGGTTAGAAGCGCACGACAAAGTTTGCGCCCAGGTTCACCTACATTTCCTATTCTCTTTGACTCGGCCCACCAGCTAGCACCAGCCAGCAAAACCTGCTCACCGCACTCGAGCTCCCAGACACGCCCCCACACGCCGTCCACTCCCGCACCCGCCCCCGCCGGCCGGGCCGCGCGCCTACCACCGCCCCCCCGCTCCCAACCCCCGACCCCGCCCCCGCCGGCCGCGGCCGCCCCGGCCGCCGCGCTCCCGCACACCGGCCGCGACCGCCCCCCGCCCCCGCCCCCGCACGCGCCGCCACTCTCCCGTGCCGGCCCCGGCCCGAATCCGACGGAGGCGCCGGCCGCCGCACCGGATCCGCCATCCCCGGCCTCGGATCCGCACCGGCGCCGCCCCCTCGCCCCGGCCGCACCGGCGCCGACCCGGCCCCACCGCGCCACCCCCGCCGGCACGGCCCGGCCCCGCCGCCGCCGCCGGTGACCTCCAACGCGCCCGGCGACCGCGCGCCCCCATGAATCTTAACTTTTCTCTCGTTTATTCCTCTTGCCGCTCCGCACGCCCCATGGATCACTCATATTTCTTCTTGCCGCGTGGTGTGCGGAGTTGCCTAGATCTAGGAACTCTCTGGTAAATCATTATTTTATCCTAAGGTCTACTCTTTTTTCCCTTTCAATGTGTTAGTTACCTTGTGTTTGTATTGTGTTGTGCTTGGACCTGTTGTTGATTGTCCCTTGTGCATAAAATGAGGAATCTGCTGGAAAAGCCTAAGTCCAGTTCACTTTGTGATGTTCAAAGATACCAATTTCTCCAATGTATTATTAGCCCAGTTCAATTTTTAATGCAACTATTCTGCTCATGTTCCAGATTATGGCATGAGAGGCTATAAATCAGTGTTATGATGGCTGAGAAATGAGCACTAAGAGCACCCCCTTATGGTCATGGGTAAGTATTTTTCGTGTGTTATCTGCTAGATGTGAATCAAGTAGTATGGTATATTAGAATTATATTACATGCTCAAAAGTTTCATGTACAAATACATATTTTTGTTCTCTAAATTGGGGCCTGTCTCAATTTTGAGATCTAAATTTTATGGTTCTAATTATACAAAATAGTTTAATTTGATACGTCATTCGTTTATACCTATGTGAAGGAATGTCCGGTTAAACTTTGCATGATGATAAATAAAGATATCTGAGAACAAATAAATTAGAGAAACTCTTTTTAGTCTATGAGAAAAAATATTAGACAAAAATGTAAATTATGTTCTTTCAGCTTATATGAGTAAAAAATATTCTTTAACTTGATATGGGGAATTCAGTATGGTGTGCATGTTTTCTTACAGAAAATTGTAATCAAAATAGCATCAGGCATTAGCTTTATGGGCATAATTTCCATCTGATGATTGTGCACGTCATGTTTGATTCCTTTTCAAAATTTCTACAAGCTGTCTATCCTTTCTCGTGCCTCTTGACTGCATCTGCCATTAGCATAACGAATGGGTAGCTACCTACCTTTGCCATTGTAACCCGATGTTATAACAACCATTATAAACACTTTGAGCTTTTGGTGATATGATTAAGAAGATTGTGGTTTTACAGCAAATAATGTTGTTATGATGATCTTATAGTTATTTTTTTTCGAGGGAATTCTGCACTTACATATGTGACCTTTTCACATCAAAGAAAGTCACATGAGGGCTTTTAGAAAAATGGAAAAATATTGGGAAAACACATTTTTCAAAGTTAGATATTTTCCTGCGAACCTCAAAGTTAGATTTAGACTGTATGCTTAGATTTTTGCAGAAATTTTGATGCTATATTTTCCCAGCCCTTTGTATAGTGGAATGTGCAGGCTAGAATCATCATTTGTCACTCTAGGTGTTGAGGTTAAGTTGCCATGTTGTTTCTTAAGCGCCTGGTTGGGTTTACTGGCATGTTGCCATGGTCATCATAGGATGCACGTCTTTTCCCTATCTTTTCACCTGATATAGGCCATCATAGGATTTGAATTGTTAGCAAATAGCTAGGTCCATACCATTTAGGTGCACTGAAAGGTGTGTTTTGCCTGCATCATCGAGTGTCCACGTTGCCCCCATGATCTCAAGTGCACTAATTTGATTTTTAATGATTGGAATCTAACAAATAATCTGCATGAAGCTTCAGTCCATTCTGTCTTGTATTCTAATTTTCATTGCACCAAGGGCAAGCTCGAGAAAGACCTGCTAGAGCTGCAACGCCTTGCTGTCAAGAAGATTGCTGCCCCAGTACCTACATTGCCTCAACTGCGTGTAGGTGTTAGCGATTTGAGGGCTTCATCCTGTATTTGCCAGTTGCTTAACTTTCTTTGACGAGCTGTCTGAAATTAGGATGTGTCTGTAATATATTGCTAGATAGAACCCTAAGGGTTGTAGGTGACTGAAATGTGTAATATATAGCTTGGCTAGACAGGAACACTTAACAGGAGCACTTTGGGCTAGGTGATTACTATCTAATGAAATTGACTGGTATTTTTATAATTATGTTAGTTTTGATTATGATAGAGCGCTTTTGATAGGGCGCGCGCATCGCGCGCTGACTGTTCTACTATATATGATGCTTGTGATGACTATTATGAAATATATATTATTCCTGTGATTTTTGGTTGAATTGGGAATTTTAAAAGCGAAAACAGAAAAAGAAAAATATAGGTCACTTTCCATGCGTTCTATTGCCGGCGCACGGCAAAGTGGCCATATATGGCAGCTGGCATAGGATCTTTGTCGTGCGTTTTTTGCACGGCGCATGGCAAAGGTGGCAGGATTTGCCGTATGTTTTTGCATAGGCGCACGGCAAAGGCAAAATCTTTGTCGTGCGTTTTGCTCCCGACGCACGGCAAACCCCCAGCCGACGCCATTTGCAACACGGGCGTCGTGAGTCACTTTTTTTTACCGTGCGCGGTCCGTGACGCACGACAAAGATTTTTCGCCGTGCGTGGGTGGAGAAGGCGTACGACAATGCGAGTTTACCATGCAAAAATCTACCGTGTGCCCTTTGCCGTGCGCCTCGATAAAAAACGCACGGCAAAGCCTTTGCCATGCGTTTTTTTGGCTTTGCCGTGCGGCCGAGGCGCATGGCAAACCAAGAGTTTCTCGTAGTGTGTGATAAACGTGCATGAGCCAATTTGACCAATCCTACATCTATGCTTCGTCAAACTAATACTTGTGTGCATATACTGCTGCAAAAATAAATTCATCCAGCAAACTCAAATATGAGACCTTAAGAATTTGAGAGAAAGAATGGGCAGATGTAGTCCATAAGTAGAGATGTCCATATATATGGGCCATATGAGACAATAATAGAAGGGTCTTCATACACTTAACCCCTTCATACTCAAGTTGGAACGGAAGGTTCTATAGTATTGAGTTTGAGAAGGTGAAGCTCATGCTACTCATGAGTTTGTGTACTAGTAAATAAATCTGCCAGCTGCAACTTAGATGGCACATAGTGAGTAGAGAAATGCTTTTCTAACGATATTGAGTCTCGGGTAAAGGAATCATTGACTCTGATATTCTTTGTAAGTTCATGCTTTACATGATCATTGGTAATTTGTATGGCTCATGTATTATCACACTGAAGGGGCGTGGGGGCAACACAAGAAATACCAAAATCGGTCAACAACAAAAAAAGACATACAATCCCTGCAACATAGTAGCCAATGCTCGAAATTGTACCGCAATACGCTACCGATATAGTTTATTCCATGACGTTCTGCTCTCGACGTTCAAAATTTTCGTCATTGAACAAACAACATCTACAACAAAAAATTTCTCATTCCTCACATATCACCACTATCATCACTCGGCCCATGTGGACCTATGATGAAAGAAAAGTAAATGTCACATAACACAACCCCCAATTTTCATAAAATTGTGCACTCTCAGCATCTTGTATTAGTCATGATAGTGATTTGTCACATGAGTGATGAGCCCTATCAGATGGTGAGATCTAGACAGCCCACGGGGGTGTTATTCCCTATGGTTTAGTTGTTCGGCGAGGTGGAATCTAATGTTAAGAACTCGAAGGTCGCGTACGAGCACGCGGAACACGAGAGAGCATGACGAGTTTATATCGGTTCGGGCCTCCGGAGAGTAAAACCCTACGTCCAATTGTTGGTGTAGATTGATTGAGGATTGCTTAATTGTACAAGGGGTCGCCTCGCCCGCCTTATATTGGCCGGAGGATGCGGTCGGTTCCCAAACTCCCCGGTTGGTTACGACCCGGAGACCTAAGTCTAGTTGATTATATCATTTGCCATATCCCGTCGATCCGCTTAGTCGAAATCCACCGATTTCTTGTCTTGTACGCCAAGTCTTGAGGTCGTTCGAATAAGGCCATTTGGGGAATCTTCTCGGAAGGTCTTCGGATGTCGTGTGGGCCGCCAACCGGGTCGGGCTTGGGCCCACTTACGGTGTCGGCGGGTCTTCCGGTAGGCCGGACCCACTTGTCAAGGACGACCGTGAGCTCGGTCACCGGGGACCCGGGGGTACCCGTGTCTCACAAGCCCCCGAGCAAATAAGGTGTAGGCGCAAAGCAACCTTAGAGAGGTCATGATGAAGTTATAAAGATATTGATAGTTCGAATAGCATGCACGTTGGTCGAAAAAAGAACAAATCGGCGTAGCAAACCGACCCGTTTGTAGTCTTGCCGAACAAAGAGAGGTTGAGTGACGACCTATAGGAAGCGTACTTCCAATAGATCAAAACAACGATAAAAAATCGAGAGGGCATCAAGGATGCACTAATAGAGTAGTATCCGAGCATCGTGGTGGGCGGGATGGCCGGTATGATGATCAAAAAAAAGAAAGAAGAGAAAGTAGGTTGAGTAACGACATGATGAGAAACAAGTTTCCCAATAGGTCGGTACGATTAAGAAAACAAGAGGGCGTCGGAGACGCACTCGTAGAGTAGTCCCCGAGCATTGAAGCGGGCATCATGTCCGGTTTGATGCTAAAAAAAGAGAAGAAAACCGTGTCACGGTCTTGGTCGAACGAAGTGTAGAGACACCCGCATCTCCTAGCATAGTTGCAAGGAGTTCTGTTAGGGCCGACCTCGAGGAGGTCTTGTAGGTGTGCGGACCTCGAAGAGGTCTCAAATCAACGATGTCCGCATCCGAGGATACCCACCAGGATCTTGAAAGGTGCGTCGCATGAAGAGGTCTTCCGTGGTGATTGGAATTGTCAATGATGAAGCCGTAGAAAAATGTTGATCTTGATCGTATGGAGTGTAGAGACATCCGGATATCTTGCATAGCCGCAAGAGTTTGGCGAGCCACTCAAGGCATGCCGACCTCGGGAAGGACTCAAAATGCAAGCGCCCAAGCACCCGGAAGTACTTGGAAGGCCCATCGTGCACACACCCCACAGGGAGGCCTTGACTCCCGGCGTAAAATCTTGGGTGTCCAGAGTGGGCTTGCAAGTCAACCGACCTCGAAAGGTCACGCATCCAAGGCACCCAACTAGGTTGGCGGAGCCGTAGACGTATCGAGGTATTGCAAGACCTAGGTATAAAGGCACACCGACCTCGAGGAGGCCATTTTCGTGCCCGGATAAGCAAGATAGCCGCCACCATCCATCGGAGCCAATTTGCCAGGGGTATTGACGACCTCAAAGAATAGGCACACCGACCACGGGGGGCCCGACGAAAACTCGTAGATCTCCATGATGATTCTTATCTCCATAATGCCTTTGATCTCTAGGCGCCCGGACGGATCCGGTACAAAGAAGCTGAGGCACGCATACCCCGAAAGGTCTTCAATCGAACCTACGACCATTCCGCTTTAGGAACGTAAATATAGGCCGGTCGAATAGGTTCGTTTACGTGTAGAGCCATAGTGGGTACACCAGGACGCGAGCCTAGCGGGTGCAAATGAAAACGTCAAGTTGTAGAAGGAAGGTAGTGGAGTCGTTGTCGTATGTAGATATATCTAGGCGCAAGAGCCTCGACACAAGGTCGGGTTTTGCCTTGTTATGTAGACTGCGGGGTCACAGGTCAACAAGTGGTCGAAGATTCTCTTGCCACCCGCAGACGACGAACCGCCCACGTATCGAGGGGGGGTAGTGTAGCCATGTGACTCTACGGCGGGCTCGTGCATCATTGATGCACTAGCAACAAAAGATGTCATGAGACAGAAACAAAGTCACCGCCTTTAATCACGCACATGTCCGCAGCCCTCCGGACCACAAGTGTCATCACTTCGCCACCTACCCGTGGTCGGGTTTTGGCTATAAATGGCACCATGAGACCGAAGGAGGCAAGGACCGAGCATTGTTGAGCTATGAAGCCACATGATAGTAATCCCACCATGACATGGGAATGTGTTCGTCCACTAGATTGTAGATTGTTGTGCTTGTATAAGCTTGGAGCTAGGAGAACTCTCGCGAAATGTAGGCAGCACCCCCATTCGTTGTATATGTGGTACCGGTAGAGTTTGGAGGTGATGATGTACCGGCTCGAGGTGCAGCGAGCGTCGGCCGGTGAGCATCGGGTGCTCGTCGGTGGTCGGAATCCTATGCTTCGAAAAGCAAGCTCGTACCCGCATTCCAATAGTCCGGGCCGAGTGTGCCCCCGCCGCGTGCGACGTCCGACACTGTCTCCCGCAAGGCCGCCATCAAGGTCGTGGTGCTAGGAGAAATCTCGTGACGTGCTTTGCTTCGGTGAAGTAGGTCGCAAGGATTGCTCGGGTAGACCAAGTCTTGTAGTATGTTTATCGTTTTGTGCCGGTTCGGATCCAATGAGGTCGCATGCGACTTGTGTACCTTCGGATGACCCGTGTAATGTTCGCTCTCTTCGTCATGTACTTGGTCGTATTGACAAAATGATTTGTCAAAGACCTAAATTAATTTGACGTGGGGGCTTATCGACCTTGTGATGGTCGAAATGTTGTCATCGGATGACCCGGTGATGCTTGTTCGTTCGACGACCTAAACCCGAGGCTTAGGTCGTTTCTCACTCTTTTGGCAAACAATCCGGCGTGACCTTCTCGCTAAATTACCGAAATAGATCTATTGCAATGGGCACCGTACAGCGGAAGGAGCTTCAATGGGCGAATCAAGTGGACCCCCCTATAAATAGAACGGCTCGAGTCAAGGTTGACCACACTCGTCTTCTTCCTCCTCCCATCTCTATCGCCGCCACCACGTCGTAGCCACCGCAGCCTTGCACCCACTTTTCTCGCGCGCTCCCCGATTCTTTCCTAGCTCCGGCCATTCGTGTGCTAGCGCCACCGCCCGTGTCGTGCAACACCGTGCATGCGCATCAAGACCCCGTGCTCTTTTAGATCTAGATCCAAACCTAGTGAAGAAATGGCGGGGGAGGCTCGTCCGATCCCGACCCATGCACCGTGTGGGTGCGGTCCGACGATGACGGAGGCCAAGATCCGGTCCTTGGTGGACCGCGAGTTGCCGAGGCCGAAGTCGAAGTGGAGTGGAAGGCGGCGGTGGGAGAGGAGTTCCCGACCGAGGACATGAAGGAGCAGGTCATCTTTGCGTTGTACTTCGAGCGTTGCTTGAACCTCCCCGTGGGTGACTTCTTCCGCGGTCTTCCGTACTACTACATGCTAGAGCCGGTACACCTCATTCCCAACTCCATCACCGTAGTGTCAACCTTCATCCACTTCGTGAGGCATATCTAGGGATATCGCCTCACTTTCTTCTTTGGAGGCATTTTTTCGCATGACGAGTACTTGCAAGAGGTCGGGGCCGTGGGGGCCGTAATGTTCCGCTGAGGTCGGGCCTCAAGTCGAGTGGATAGACATCGACCTCCTCGACAATAACGCCGGGTGGAGGTCGGAGTGGTTTTACATTGCCGATTAGCCGCTAGCACTTCCACGTCGCGCCGTCCACAAGCCCGTGAAGGTCTCCAAATGAGACTTGGGGCTGTCTTCTCGTGAAGTCGATGACCTTAAGGAGATCTTGGAGTTGGTCAAGGACCTAAAGAACTGGGCCGTGATAGGAGGTTCGGTTCCAAGTCTTTTTATCGGCGGCCGATTCACCGATCAAGCATCGGGTTCATCCCGCATATGAGTATTGTGGTCGGTCGGACCCCACTCGCGAAGTGAACCGCAAGGTCTCCAAGGAGGAGATGGCGACCGCAGTGTCCCGCATCTATTCTAGGAAAGTGAAGATCAAGAAGTGCCCGAAGGCACACTCGTTGAAGAGGTCGGCCGACCCGGTGAGCCCCGGGACTCGTTTTAGGTCGTTTCACCCTATTTGCTGATTTACACTAGTAGGGATGTTGTCATCAATGACGTTACATTAACGTCATTGAAGACGCCGAATGGTCACAATTAGTCTTTTGTGACGTTTTTGTGACGATTTTGGTTTGGTCACTAAGGTGGCGTCACATTTGTTCATCGGTGACGAAATTGGTTTTTCCGTCATAGATGTGTCTCCAATCCGACGAATTTTGTGTCGTCATGGATTTAAATTCATTCTATGACAAATGTTTTTGGTCATAGATTATACCCCGTTTTCGTCATAATTTCACGTCCGCCCGGCTAATCGACGTCGCCGTTAACGCCGTTAGTGATTTTGTGACGATCCGGTTTGGTCACGCTTGTTTTGTTTTGGTCATAGTCCGTTGTACGCCACGCCGATACCGACGTGGCGCTAACCCGGTAGCCGACGTGGCAGGCCCTTTATTCGTCACGGATTGCCCCTCATTTTGGTCACAGTTTTTCCATCATTTTGGTCACAGTTTTTCCATCATTTTGGTCATAGATTATCCTTATTGAGCCACGTGGCTTGATCTAATCAATTTTATTTCGTCACAAAAGTGCAAATGGTAATTTTCAATACAATTTACAAATAATACTAAAATAACAAAAACCTTGCATAAGTTAACAGATCTAGTATTCCAATGACCATACAACTCCATAACTCAACTCATTTCACAATATTACTCACATTACAACAGATTCGAACTACAAATTACAGCAGATTCTAACTATAAGTTACATCTTATTTCACATCAAAGGCTCCATAATTTATGAGGAAAAGCAGAACCACACTTCACTAAAGATCACCATGGCACTCCATAACCCAGCAATGAGCTGTAAGAAAATAAATAGTGCATTGTTGAAGAGCTTTACAATAAAGATCAATTGTGTTAAAAAATTGAAATCACAATACTGAAAACAGTACCTTGCATTGTTGCCACATAGATTTATGCTGCACATTGTTGCCACATAGATAAAATCACTTAAACAGCATTACAAGTCCTTGCATCACAATACACAATTCAAAACTCACTATCAGTTAATGCCTTACAAAACTCACTATCAATTAACAATGATACCCATAGACATGCATGGATTTAATCTCTTGTCATGCCATTACAAATTGCAGTCATTGTCTTCTTTGCTGATTGTAAAATATGAAGGAATTAATTAGTACATTGATCGACTTACAAAGAGGTAGAGCATAACCCATCATTGCCCAAGAAAGTGAGAAGACATAAACACTAACCTTGTCAAAGGGTAGCTTCATCTTTGCGGGGCAACCCATATCTGTGAAAGAAATACACGAGCGTAAATGATATGTGTTCAATCAATTTCATTTAATACTTGATACTACCTTATATTTGAAATATCTATATATATAAATAGAAAATATGTGCAAACTAGGGACAGCAGTACATCTCAAGTGAAATGGAGAGTGACCAGACTGATTGCATACTGCTTTTGCTACGGTTTGCAGGACCATTGAAGCAGCCTGACTGTTTGCCGACTGGCTCAGTTCCAGTAGCTTCATCCTACATGTTGGAAACATCCACTAGAAGAGGAACAAGTATTAACGACCTGAAATTAGAAGGTACCTCTGTTTTCCTCGAAAAAAGTACCTCCGTTTGACTCCAAATCTGTTGGCACAGGTAGTTTGGTAGGCAAACTGAAATACACTAAATGGCACCAAGTAAGGCATGGATGGATTTAGTTGATGATCGTATCAGTGATGAATGTTTAGATGGGGACATCTTAAAAAGATATTTATTTGGCTTGGGTAAAAAAGTTCCAGGACTATGCATTCAGTAGGACAGGTAGTTCAGAAGAAATTAAATGTCAGAAGTGTATTTCAATCTTAAAATACACTAAACGATGGAGAAGTGTATTTCCATCTTAAAATCTTTGGTTCATAGGAGACTAGATTTCAGTATCATGAAGTTTCCGGTGATCCTGAGACAAATTCAGATGTGGAAGACGACGGTGGCTCCCATTAAGAAATTAAAGACTACTATAATGTAATGGAAGAGCGGTTGTTTCCCCATGAAACTAACCCTGCCAGCAACACTGTGGCACCAACATCTCCCAATGAACCATCTGAAGAGGAACCAAATGCTGAAATTTCACATGAACAAATCTCTTTATAAAATGGCTTTTTTCAGTGCTTACTATAACTTTTTTCTCTTGCACTGACACCAGTTTTAAGCCTATGAAATGGCTTCTATTTGTTCAGGTTCTCACTATGCAACATGGCAGGTATGCAAATCTGACGCCTGCAGCATTGGCTAGGTCGCAATATATAAGTTCTGGACTTCTTCGTCAACAAACTGCAAGGCGTGTCTATGCAAATACTAGTAGTGGTACACCAATCCACAACATTGCTGATGAAGAAACCAATCGAGATAAAGTAACTACCAAGAACGACCATTCATCATGAATAACTAACACAACTTATTTTGGGCAACATTACTATGCAGGAAATAATTACTCGATATTACAATCATTGATCCAATATCTATTCAACAAGCAATTCAATCGGTAGGAGCAAAAGGCAGGTATTCAACAAGCCACAGACCTTGAGCCCCTTGGTCCCATCCCGCCACTGAATTGAAGAAGGAGCCATCGATCCCTCATCAGTCATCACACACGAAATGGATAGCACGCACACAAGACACAACACACGCAAGCCTTTTGAAGAAAAAAAATAAAATGGATTGCACACAACAAGCAGGGTGCTGCTGCTGTTCCGGTTTCAGGCATCAACATTTGTACAGTAGTTCATCACATACCTCCTGCGGCCATCTGCAGGCAGCACCACCTGTTGTTGTTGGTGGTGTGCACCCAGCAGCAGGCCCCTGCCGCGCTCCACCACCACACTGTCCTGCGGAGGGCAGTGATCCAAGAACATGGGGTTAGCTAGATCTGGAATCATAATGGGTGCAACAACAACAACAACAGAACGCGACGCAACTTCCCCCCAGCGCAACACAGCCGCGTCCTCCTAACGAATTCCCCTCGTCGTCGTCCAGGGGGAATCAATGCGCCGATTATGGAGGAATCAAGGGAACACGAAGCCACCCCCACCAGCATGCGTACCTTGGGCAGCAATGGCAGCAATGCCGGACACCTCGCCGGCGAGGAGCGCCAGTCCACGAGATGCGGCCGCTCGCTCGAACTGAGGAGGAGGACGCGACCTCCGACACCAGGTCCGACCTGTAGGTGGAGCTCGCCTGTGGTGCAGTCGTGCCCTCACCTCGCGCTGCCATGCCACCTCGCCCTCGACCAGGCACAGATGGTGCAGATGAGGTCTCAGGGCCGGCAGAGGCAAAGGGGGTTGCCGGCGGGGTGCAGGGTAATGGAATGAAGAAGGTTAGGGTTTGTGGTGACTGGTGATGTTTTATACCATGTGGATGTATCGTAGCCATCGAATAAAGGACGGGCGGTCAGCAAAAGTTGGGCTATTTGGGCCAAACTGGGTCTTCTACGATTCCGTATCATATTAACATTTTTCCTTTTCTTTTTCTGTATATTGCACCTTGTAAATAATCACAATTTGAAATATATGTATCTCAAATAACATTTCAAACATTCCTAAAAAACACCATGTAAAAATTCACATATTAAGATCCACAACTATTGTTTTGCTGACTCCCCCTTTCGAATTAGCTTGAACTATTTAAATTTTCACATTTCAAAAAAAGAGAAATTCACATTTTTAGGGTAATGATTGATTTTAAATGAATATATTGTGAATACCAAAGTTGTATAATTTTGTGAATATCGAAAAATGAGAAAAATGTTGTCAATTTGTACTACATATTATTACCACTTTTGAAATTGACAGAATTACCTATATAAATATTGTAGATATTGATGAGATATGAACCATTCAAATTTATTTGTTGATTTAATGAAGAATAAATGATAAAATCATCTAATCTTGCTTAAAAATCTGGAAACTTGCATGAGCTCCTCCTTTTGGTGTATTATGTTGTCAAAAAAGTTTCAAGTGATTCTGAGAAAGTGATGATGCACTTCCCCACTGAAGCATACATGTCTCACACATGTCACTGTGAGTCACCAAGAGATGTTCATCCCTATGTGGGACGTGTAGTACAAGTTGCTTGAAATCGTGTGAAACTTTTTTTGGATGCTAATGGATTCAATCTAAGATGTTGGGTGAAGTTTCGGAATTTTCTGACCAAGTTTGCCTATTATTGTAAATATTTGTTGATTTAATAAGGAATAAATGTAAAAAACTTGTAACCTTGCTTAAAAAATCTGAAATTTTGCTGGAGCTCCTCCTTTTGGTATGGTATGTTGTCAAAAAAGTTTCAAGTGATTCTGAGAAAGTGATGATGCACTTCCCCACTGAAGCATACATGTCTCACACATGTCACTGTGAGTCACCAAGAGATGTTCATCCCTATGTGGGACGTGTAGTACAAGTTGCTTGAAATCGTGTGAAACTTTTTTTGATGCTAATGGATGCAATCTAAGATGTTGGGTGAAGTTTCGGAATTTTCTGACCAAGTTTGCCTATTATTGTAAATATTTGTTGATTTAATAAGGAATAAATGTAAAAAACGAGGGGAAAACCAGCTCAGCGTGCGCCACGTGGTCTCGGCGAAGCAACTTGACCAACCCTGTGCTGCCACATGGTCCCGGCGAAGCTCCATCACTTGGTAAACACTATTATAAAAGGACAACATACACCAAAAGGACACAACTCATGTTATAGCTTAGTGGTAAGTCTCTCTCTTCCCACTAAGGAGACCAGGGTTCAAATCCCATGAGTGCACCTTTTTTGTTTTGCAAATTTAAATGTGGGTGGTGTTCCATTAAAATGTTGATAAGATGAATGACATACACGAATGGGACAGAAATCATGTTATAGCTCAGTGGTAACTCCCTCCCTTCCCATTGTGCAGACTAGGGTTCAAAATTTAAATGTGGGTGGTGTTCAATTAAAATGTTGATAAGATGAATGACATACACCAATGGGACAGAAATCATGTTATAGCTCAGTGGTAACTCCCTCCCTTCCCATTATGCAGACTTGGGTTCAAATCCCCCTAGTCGCTCTTTTTTCACGCTGATAAAAAGCCAAAAGAGTGGCCCATTTTTTGTGGCCCAATTCCAAAAAAAAAAACAGGGAGCGGAGCGGCCCATTTGGAACACGCATTCCACACCGTCAAGTGCACCACTGATTTGTGACCAATTTGTTTCATCATTAAGTGTGTCAAACAATTTCAACAAATGGTGACGATATCAAAACTAATTTGTGACGATTAGGTTTCATCATTCCAATACGGTATACCCAAAACAAGTTTTATGACGATCTCCTTTTACAATTCTGTGACATTATTTTCATTTTCGTCATAATTTTCCAGGCCAAATCTTCGTCACTTGCCACCTATGACGAAATTGGAGAATTCGTCATATAAGACATACCATTCTATGACGAAAGTGAGCAGCGTCACGAGCAAATCATCACGGATAGCAACTTTTCTAGTAGTGTTATGTCATTTAACCCTTATGGTCGTTTGTTGATGCGGGATTGTGAACGTCGCATTTGGTGCCCGACACCTTTTCGCGAAGGGGGAGAAGCACCGGCGGAAGCCGAGGTCGGACAAGTACCAACCTCCGGCAGCCTCGCCTGCCGGAGTATTACGAGTCTAACTCATTGGTGGAAGTCGATGAAGATTGTTGAAGGTGAAATTCCGTCAACCTAGCCATGAGTTTACCTTCGGTGTTGGCATGAGGTTTATACCTTATCCATTGGTACTAACCCCCTTGGTATAACAAGTTCATTCGTACATGTCAGTTTTGGAGTTTAGTGTTTATGCAGGGTTTTAGCGTTGAAAGCAAGACTTCCGGGATAAGTTCATCAAGCACCTTGTGACAAGACCTTGAAGCCCGGTACAAGTCATGCAATAAAGCAAACATGACTCCAAGAAGCCCAAAGACCAAACCCTAGAAGATGACAAATTCCGAGGACCTAGCTAGAAAAGTGCTCGAATCTTGAGAGACAAGGAGCTTTGTCCAATTCGGAGAGAAACCGACGACAAGGGCCCACATGCGAAGGGGGGAGGATCTAGAAGACTCGGGAACCAACATCGGGTGAAGGAGGCAACGAACCGGGCCGAAATGGGCCCAGGCAGGTCGGCCCAGGACGGCCGGCCTAGCCCGTTTCGTGGCCCGCCGCCCCCCCTTTGACCTAGATGCATCTCGGGTTATTTATAGCCCCCCGACCGAGAGCCACACATAAAACAATTCGTCATCCGCCGCCGAGGAGCAGAGAAGCTTGAGGGACACCATCTCGGAGATGAGGGTCGTGCTAGTTGTCTAGGGTCTCCCTAGACGACGTGGGAACCTTTCATGGAAGACCACGTCGGAGCTTTGGAGCAAGGATCAAGATCGAGGTAGGATCCCGGTGGTGATCTTGTTCATGTAATCATTCATGGTGAAGTCTTTAAGTGAATCCGATTTCTAGCGATCAAGTGCCTTCTCGATGATTTTGTTTTCTTCTTGGTTTTGCTTCTTCCCCAATCTATACTTAAGATAGATTGCATAGGGTGCTCTTGTAGCCGCGGTGTCTAGAGGTGCATACCGAACCGACCAAGTGATTTCAACTTGTTCTTATCAAACTCGCCCTAGACTACCCGCATGAATAGGAGTACGTTGTGACGAACGGGGGCTCGAACGGCGGGCGTTTTCGGAATCGGACCAGAGGCCACGGTTTAATGATGCTAATGAGATTCGCTTTTCTATCTTCATCTATCTTGTTTGGAGCTACAACATAAGCATGATCTAGACTCTCTAGATCGGTTATCTCTTGCTTTCTCTTGCTACCTCTTAGTAGATTAGATTACATGCGTTTTCTTGATGATCTCTTAGATTAGATGCAACTTGGTTCTTTAAAAGATAGTTTTTCTTGCTTTACTAGATTGAATCCTTGCGTTGCACATTGTTCCATGAATTCGATACCTTGGGTTCACCACTCGAGGGAAGAAGAGTCCCTTGACTACGACGAGGGATTTGTCTACTTGCAAATCCATGTGAAGCTTGATATGAATATACGCCGTCAACAAGCCCCTTTTTCTGGCGCCGTTGCCGGGGAACAAGCAATCAAGAACCAATCTAGTATCGCTTTTTTGTGAATATTTTTTAGTTTTTCTTTTTATTTTCATTTGCATTTCTTAACTTTGATCATCCTAAAAAAATCAGTATAATCTAGTTTTTTATTAACCCTAAATTTTCTTTTTTAGATTTTTTGTTTTTTCTAACCCTAACCGGAGATGGTTGGTTACCTCTCCAAGAAACCCAAACTTTCTTTTGTGGATGATCCAGAAAAACTTTACAGGCAAATGAGACGTGCAACACAAGCTAAAGGGTTGGAAACCCTAGATCCAAAAGCCGAAGTTGAAGGACCGTCAGAATCTCCAAGGGAATCACCACCTCCAAGTCCAAAGGAAGATCAACCTCAACCGCCACCCATGGGAGAACAATCGCAACCGGAGCGGAAGATCGAGCTATGCACTCGGATGTCGTTGATCTACCTATCATAAACCTTCAAGATGCCGAAGGCCGTTCAAGATCAAGGTGACAACTATCCACATGGTGCAACACTCGCCTTTCACCGACGTTGCGGAAGCCTTGGAGCGTTTCAATGAATACACGCAAGCCGAATTCCTTGAGTGGCATATTGGTTTACTTAAGAGAAGGATGGAGAATATGGAGATAGAGAAAGAAGCTCAAGACCTAAAGGCTGCCGAGGCAAGATCCACATGTGAGGAGTGTGTGGAGTACGACCATGTCCAAGGTAAACCCTGATTTAATGCAAGTTCGTCCATTCAAGATTTGGTTCCACTTTGTACACAATTGAAGGACTTCATGGACGAGCAAGCTAAGATCAACAAGGACGCCGTCACTAAGTTCGAGGCTATGGAGAAAATATTGGAGAATTTAGATGGCAAGGTGATGGAGGTCGGAAGCTCTATCCGGGAGGTGTTTATCATGATGAAGATGCTAGAGACGCAAGTGGGACAACTTGCCGGGCGCCCGATGGGTATCAAAGGAAGATTGTCGGGACAATCCGAAGGTCCCAAGAAGGAGAAGGCTACTCAAACTCATTAGGGAGAGATGAAGGATCACACTAAGGAGACCACGAAGATCATGACCGAAGGACCGGAGTTTGAGATGCCGAACCACTACATGAAGGAAGTTGTTGCATCCGTCAAGACCAAAGGACAAAGCCAGCCTGTGAAGACCAAAAATATGACTAAGCCGAAGAATAAGCCCATGCCCAAGATGGTGCGGAAGTGGGTACCCAAGATTACAACGCCCACGAGAGAGCGTTGATCCGAAGAAATCAAGTGAAGAAGTCTAGCCATGGACTATAAACGAAGCGCTAGGCGGGGAGGCAACCCGTTTCATCGAGTCAAGAATAAGCTACGGAGGACAACCCGATTCCAGGTTTTTTTCGAGTCTTGTCAAGTAATTTAGTTTTTGAATTTTACTACGCAAAGACATTAGACTTAGAACTGGTTGAACAATATTAGAGACATAATTCTTGGATGAGTATTTTGCTTGGCTCATAAACCCTTTATATGAGCCATCCTATGTTATTTGCTTCTTTTCGAGAAACCACAACCAAATAATTCAGAACCTATCTCAACCTTTCATCCTCTTCATGATGTTATGGTTGACTTGTTTTACATGCTAAAAACACACGAGTAGAGCCATGCCTTGTACCTAGAGGTTATTTAAATTTCAGCACATGGCAGGACTCGTGTGAACCTAGAAAACTTGACTTTTGGTTGGTTAAAAACCCATATCCTTGGTTTCTCTAAGATTAGAATTTTTCTAAGCCTCATTTAATTTTATTTCATTCAAAATGTCTCTCATCTAACCAAAATTAGAACCTAAACCTATGCCCCCATGATCAAGCCGGGAAAAGCTTGCTCTCAACTAATGAAGGCAAACAATACAAGTGAGACCGATATAAATGTAGTCGGAAAAAATTTCGACTTACATCTTGTTTTTAATGCTTTAAAAACTTCTCTAACCGTGTGTTTGGTTGGAGAGCCGCTGGAGCGGAGCGGAGCCGATCCGCTCCCGCGGCCGTTTGGATGGGGAGCGGCGGGAGCGGAGCGGTTCCGTGCGGTATATTCCTCTCGGATGCGGGTCGGCTCCGTCCCTCGCATTTCAAGGGACGGAGCGGCTCCGTCCCACGGCGCGCGTCTCGCCCTCACCTCTCTCTCCTTTTTTTCCCCCGCCTCGCGCACCCCCTCGCAACCCTATCGGCAAGAAAAAAAAACCCGCGACCCTCTCGCTCCGCCGCCACCCGAACGCCGCCACCCCCCGACGCCGCGCGCGTCGCCGCGGCTTTCCCGACCCCGAATCCGCCGCCCCGCCGACTCATCCGCGCGTGAACCGCCGTCCGGCGGCCGGGTCCGTGGACGCACGCCGCCGGCCGCCCACCGCAAGCCGCGCCACGCCCGCACGGGCGCGCGCCGGCGGCCGGCGGCCGGCCGCGGCAGCCGCCGCCACGCCCCCCGCGGGCGCACGCTACCGGCCGTGCGCAGCCGGACCTCGCAAGGACGCCTCCTCCGCAAGCACCCGCTCCCACCGCGTATCCGTGCAAAGATAGTTGAAGGTAAAGTCATCCCCCTTCCTTCATATGTGTGTGTATGGAACATTGATGCTAGATTGATGTTTGATTTGAAGATTGTTGTGTTAGTACATGAAAATCGTACATAGTATTTTTTTGCTAGGTCATTGTAGTCACAATTTTATCCTGTCGAATGTAGATGGATAACAGGCGCAAGGCATTTATTTTTGCCGCTGCTGCACATTGGTTGTTGTGTGTGATGGCAATTGTTGCTCGGTCTAGAAAAAGAAAACGAGTTGCAAGAAGGGAAGGGATTACTTATGCCCCAATATTTGAAAGGGATAGGAAGAGGAATGATTATCTGAATGACAAAATTTGGAGTAATGACACAACTTGTTTAAACATGCTGAGAATGAACAAAGCACGTTTCTTTCGGTTTTGTCAATTGTTTAGAGACCATGCTTTACTTGAAGATACTGTTCATATGTGTGTTGAGCAACAAGTGGCAATGTTTCTACACACTGTTGGACATAATGTTAGGAATAGAGTAATTGCAACCAATTTTGGGAGATCCGGAGAAACGGTCGGTCGTTATTTCAACAAAGTACTTCATGCTATTGGTGAACTACGAGGGGATTATATTAGGCCCCCTTCATTGGACACTCCCGCTAAAATAGGAGACACAAGGTGGTATCCTTACTTTAAGGTGTGCAGCTCAACCTTATGTCACATTCTAAATTTATTTTTTCACAAACCTATAATTGTCCTAATCTTGACTTCTTTGAACATCACGTAGGATTGTATAGGAGCACTTGATGGTACACATATAAGAGCCACTATTCCAAAGGAAAAGCAGCATGCTTTTCGTGGTAGATACAAGCATTGTACTCAAAATGTACTTGCAGCCGTAGATTTTGACCAAAAGTTCACATATGTTTTGGCCGGATGGGAGGGGACAGCACATGATGCACTAGTTTTACGTGATGCTTTAGCACGAGAGGATGGCCTTCGTGTGCCACAAGGTAATAGTTCAACCTATGTCCATAAATTTGTTCAACAAAATTAATGGATCATTGAGATATAACCTAACTATCCATCATATGATAGGTAAATATTACCTAGTTGATGCTGGGTATGGAGCCAAACCTGGATTTTTACCCCCTTTTCGAGCTGTCCGCTATCACTTGAATGAGTGGGGGAGTAATCCGGTGCAAAATGAGAAGGATTTATTCAACCGTAGGCACTGTTCATTGAGAATCGTAGTAGAGCAAGCATTTGGAGCACTAAAAAGAAGATTCAAAGTTCTTGATGATGCATCACCTTTTTCCCTTATGAAACTCAAGTAGACATTGTTATTGCTTGCTGCATCATTCATAATTGGGTGATAGAAGATGGGAGTGATGAATTCAATGTGCCAGATGATAGTGATGAGGACATCCATCACACCATTTATGCTGGGACAGCAAGTGAGAATGCCATTATGCTCGCTTTTAGGCAAGGCTTGGCTGACCAAATGTGGGCTGATCGTCAGAGCCATGGGAACTAGTATTTTCTTTGTTCAAATAATGTAATGTTTGTTGTATTTAATTTGATTGTACAATGTACCATGTATCATTGTATTTGATGGCTGAAATTGTATTTGAGGACATATTTGATTCCTGAAATTGTATTTGAGGACATATTTGATTCCTGAAATTATACTTATGGACATATTTGATTGCTGAAATTATACTTATGGACATATTTGATTGCTGAAATTATACTTATGGACATATTTGATTGCTGAAATTATACTTGTTGACATATTTGATTGCTGAAATTATACTTATGGACATATTTGATTGCTGAAATTATACTTGTTGACATATTTGATTGCTGAAATTATACTTATGGACATATTTGATTGCTGAAATTATACTTGTTGACATATTTGATTGCTGAAATGATACTTATGGACATATTTGATTGCTGAAATTATACTTATGGACATATTTGATTGCTGAAATTATACTTGTTGACATATGTCTTGCTGAAATTTTGAAGGTAAATGGAACCAAGCACTTGGAATTCAACTTGGTCATCCTACATGCTAGAATTCCTTGCCACTTTAGTGCTCAATGGCACCAAGACATCTTCTACCTTCAAGATGGTTCACTACAATGCGTGTGCAAAGGCTATCCAAGAGAAATATGGCATTGTGCGCACGGGTGACCATGTTAAGAATCACCTTAAGACATGGCAAAAGAAGTTTCGTAAAATATGTGACCTTCGTGGTTTGAGTGCTGCTAATTGGGATGAAGATACCTGCACTATAACTCTTGATGAAGAGCATTACAACAACCATATTAAGGTATGGATGCTGTCCACATCAACTTTATCACTTGATAATCCAATATTATTGGCTGCAAATTGTTGTCACATATTGTAGTTGCTTTCCACATTTTCTTGCTCACATGTACATACTAGTAGTTGCTGAAATTGTACAAATATTGTAGGCTCACAAGTCTGATGCTGAATATCTAAACAAGCCTATTCGACACTTTGAAGAGATGAACACAATATTTGGTAGTACCATGGCTACAGACAAGTTTGCAAAGGACTCAAGTGCACCTCTAGGTACAGAGGATGGAGGTACAGAGGATGGAGGTACCGAGGATTGTGAGATTGAGGAGCTGCGCACAATATTTTCTGAACATGCCATTCCCAATGAAGGCAACAATGGGGCAACGTCATCTACAAGCAAGACCAGCAAGATTGGCAAGACCAACAACAACAAGAAGACCAACAAGAGGCCCAGGACTGATTTTGATCCATTGGTTGCTGCAATTAATAGAGGAAGTAGCAAGATAGCTAAGGCGATAAAGGAAGTGGGCAGATCAGACATGGATGTGCCGCCAGATTTGTTCAACAGCTTGATGGCACTCAGTGGTAGTTTCGAGGAGACTCACTTATCTTTCTATTATTCTTACTTGGTCTCCCAACCTCACATAGGTAGAGCTTTCAACAGCTTGCCTTTTGGCCATAAATTAAACTGGGTTTCGAAATACATAGCTGAAAACTACCCCGGCGTAAGGGTAAGTGGTGGTGGTGGTGAGATCATTCTTTTGTTAGTAAGCTTGTATCTTGCTATGTGGAAGCCTTGAACTTGCTATATATTTGTGTAAGGCTTGAACTTGATGCATCCTGCAAGCTTGAGACTTGGAAATGTGTTTAATGTGCCTATGGATATGGCCTAAGACTTCTATTTTTAATGTAGCCAAGACTTTTATGTGGAATGAAATTATTGTGTGTGTTGTTCTATGAAATATTACTATTTGTGTTGATCAAATGGTTGTTAAATCATTGCTGAAATAGCTGTTCAATTATTGATGAAATGTTGTTGATGCGAGGGGGGTAACCTCACCCATGGATGGCAAAGGTGGTGATAAGATTCTGGTTCCAGTCCACTCCATCCATCCAAACAAGTGCCGGGAGTGGATCCATCCCCAACCCGGTAAATACAAACCAAACATAGGCGGGGTTGGAGTCGTCCCCAAAACGAGGGACGCGTTCCGCTCCGCTCCCACGGTTCTCCAACCAAACACACGGTAAATTTATGCTTGAGCTCTCCCATAGCTCGAAATCATTCTTAATTTTCGAATTAGAGGAGTGCTTAGCATTAAAACATGCTTAGAGGGAGGCAATCTAGTTAACTTAACCATGCATGCACCATGATGCATCACAGGATGCCCCTCCAACAACTTTCATCAAACCACATGCAAAGTACAAGCATGGGGGGCAGCCAAGGCTTGGTTTTCAAGGAATATCATGGATGCATGTGAGTCAAGGGAGCATGGAGGTGACTCAAAGCGAAAACATCAAGTGGAAGGAGCAATAATGCAAGCGAAGGAGTGGACGAGAACGGTTTGGAAGGTGCACGCGGCCACGAAGCAACAAAGCATGAGTGCACTAGAGAAGAATCGAGCCAAGAGGAGGAGAGAGGTAAGTCTCCCATCCAGCCTCTTTGTAAGTGTTCTCTAGTTTGTAGTCCGAAACCACCTTAGACTTAGCCATCCACCCCGCTTGTTTCGTGCAACAAATCATATCCTTAATCCACTCAAAGTCCGTACTCCAAAGTAATATTTGTGTACCTTGTTACCGGTTGAAAACCCCGGATATTTATTTAGAGAGAGTGTTGCAACAAAGGAAGAAAACTACAAGCCTTTCACCAAGAAGAAGGGATGATCGTCATCGTAACCTCTTCGAAGAGGCACTCGGTTACCGAATCTCCTCGAAGTGTGGAGGACACGACACCACCGAGGAGGAATGACACTCCGAGGACCATGAGCGTCCCGGTGGTCGATGGATGACCGCTCCTCGCTGATGAGTGATTGACAACGGGTGTTGGACCGACTCTTGGCTTAGTGCGCAGTGTAGGCCGCGGCCTAGTTCGTGTTGTTGCAGGAAGAACGGGCGCGAAAGGTCTTCGCCCTTGAGGGGCCTCCGGGAGATGGAGAGACAAGTAGGCTCGGTTCGATGGACCCGGTGGACAGCGGGATCGGGTGCGAGCCACATGGTGGCGACACGAGCAAAACGAATACATGGACGGACGAGCCGTGCATGGTTGCGGCCGAGTCAAGTGGTTTGGCGGGAGGCCGGACCGGCACGCGGGGTTTGGTGGTTTGCCCACAAAACCATCGGCGGACGGTTTCTTGGTTTGGGCCTCAAAACCAAGTCCGAGGGCCCAACACGACGGAGACGGGATCCGGCGTGTCGGGAAGCTTCGAGGCGGAGGACACGCGGCGGGATCGCATGGCTTGCGTTGGGAGGACGCGGGGTGCGGCAAAGGCGTGGCCGTCCGATGGCAAGACTCACAAACATTACCTAAATGCCCCTACGTGGGTTCTATCGCCGCAGTTAAGTTAGGGGTAGTCGAGTCATTTACCACCTCCCACGGACCCGATATATAAGCCATGAGTGTGTGTGGATGGCTCTCTCTCTCTCCGCGACTTAGGGTTTCATTTCCTCCCTCCTCTTTCTCATTTTCGTAGGTATTTTTCTTCCATTTTTCTCTAGGCTAGCATGAGAGCTTCATGAGAGATTTGTTGAGAGGGATGGATGCTAGGGCGGCATGCTAGACCTTGTGAATCTTTCCCGGTTTGTATAGAAGATTCGGGGTTGTTTTTCGTGGCTTTTCGTGCTTGTTTTCGTGCCTTTGTTCCCGGTGTGATTCCGCGGATTTGAGTGGGCTTCTCCCCGAATTTCTTTGAGGGAAACATGGATAGATGTCTTGTGCATCTTTGTGCTTGATCTTGTGCCCTCAAACGCCGGAAACCACTTCGATTCGTGAGTTTTCGTTCGGTGCTCTAGCTTTTGGTGGTGCTCAAAGGATTCGCGATTCCCGGTGTTTTAGGGAGTTAGGAGGCAAGATTTTTGGGCTATAGCAGCCTTGTGTGACGCTTTTCAAGTCCCCAAACCCTTGTCTCCATAGCTTCAACCGTTTGGGAAATCCGATGATGATTTGGGGGAGTTGACTTTCGGGGCTCGGGCCGTTTCGCTCGTCCGTCCGCGCGGCACGCGACGGTCCGCGGGGGGGGGGGAGCGCGGACGGTCCGCGAGGAGCCCGTTCGTCGTGTGTTCGTCGTGTTCTTGCGCATCCTTGCTTTCGATCCGGCTTGGCTTTTGGTTTTTGTTGCAGCCGCTTGCGGACGGGCCGGGCTTGAGTAGCGGACGGTCCGCGGTGGCGCGGACGGTCCGCCCGGCCTCGGCGGGACGGTCCGTTTTTCTCGTGTCGCTTCGGTGTTCTCCGTGTGCTTTAACGGACGGTCCGCGGTGTTGGGGCCGGACGGTCCGCGGCCTCGTGTCGGACGGTCCGCAAGGCCCGCGCGGACGGTCCGCCCCTCCCCGCGCGGACGGTCCGCCGCAGCCCGTGTGCCTTGCTTCTTGGTTCGATTCCTCCCTCCCTTTCTAGTGCTTCCGCGTGTGCTTCTAGGAATCGTTCCTAAGGCTAGAGGTTGATCCATAACCTCGTGGTCTTGGCGATTGGTGCGTGATTTGATCCATCGCTTGTGTGTGACCGGGGTTTGTCTAGGGTATAGGCCGGATTCTTTTGGAAGAATTTTTACCGCTCCTATTCACTCCCCCCCTCTCTAGTCGCCATCTGATCCTTCAATTGGTATCATAGCTTGGTGCCGGATTCTTTGCGACTTTGACAAGTCTCGAATCTTAAGATGGCGTACGTTGAGCGGGGCGGTCCGCCGCACTTCGATGGCAAGGGTTACCACAAGTGGGCGGCTCGTATGATGATCTTTCTTCGTGGCAAGTTGTTGGACTTCATTGTGCTTGGCAAGACCTATGCTATTCCGGCCAACATCCATACTCTTATGGTGACCGATGCCGGTGCTAAGGCCAAGTATGAGGCTAATGCAAAAGCCGTTGATCACTTGGTCCGAGCTTGTGTGATCCAGTAGTTTGAGCGTGTTCGCCATTTGAATCTTGCTTGGCAAATTTGGGAGAAGTTGTTGGTTGCTCACGGTGGTGATAACCATGTGAAGGCTCGCCTCTTTGTCTCTTACCGGATGCAATATGAGAATTTCACTCCACTTCTCGGTGAGGACATTGATGCGATGTTTCGCAGGTTCACCGCCATCGTGAACAACATGAAAGCTAACGTTGAGGATTTTCCCTACACCGAGCATGATCAAAGCTTTGAAGCTCTTGCATGTCTTGGACCCAAATGTTTGGGGTGCTAAGGTTGAGGCCATCAAGGAGTCCGGGCATTACTTGACTATTGAGTTGGATGACCTCTTTTCTAAGCTCAAGTCACCCGAGGTTGACAGAAGTTGCAATCCAAGCATGAGGGCTCGACTGACCATAGTCTTGCTCTTGTGGGCGGATCAAAGGGCAAATCTAACCCTTTTTGTCGACAGTTTTCCTTGTCTTCTCTCATGTCCATTCCAGATGAGGAGTTTGATGTGTTGGGCGAGGAGGAGCTGGCCTTGCTCTCAAGAAGGTTTGAACGACTACACTAGAGTCGGAGGAATGCAAGGCGGAGCTCAGGGATGTGCTACAAGTGTGGCAAGCGTGGCCACTTCATCGCCGAGTGCCCGGAAGCGGAGGAGAACAAGTATAAGTTGAACGAGTACAAGGCGCACCCGAGGCGTGAAGACAAGTACTCCTCCAAGGGCAAGCAGACAAGGACAAGCGGCGACCGAGCAAGAGCGGCTACAAGAAGAACAAGGCAAGATAGATGGTGGCCGGTGCGAGCGACGTCGACTCAAGCTCAAGCGAGGAGCAACAAGCTCAAGCGCCGAAGATGAAGACGCCGGGAGGCGCAAGGACAAGAAGAGTGCAAGCCGGAACCCCGCCGGGGCCGAGCCGTGTGGCGCTTGAGGGCTTTTGTGGCATGGCCCATAGCTCAAGCAAGAAGAAGAGTGAGAAGGAAGACAACCGACTCCGACTCGGAGGATGAGGTAAACCGTGACCCCGACTCTTTGCTTGCCGAGATTGCTAGGTTGAATGGTTTGCTTGACAACCGTGATAGTGTGCCGAGAGATGCCAAAAAGATGAGGAAAGATCTTAGGGCTCGCCTTGAGAATGCCGCCGAGAAAGTAGGAGAGTTAGAGTCCAAATTGCTTGAATTGAAACTTGAGAATGACTCTTTGAAACTTGCTCCTACTACTCCTGATGATGTTGAATGTGTTGAATGTGATGCTTGGTTGAATGAGATTAAACTGCTTAATGAGAAGAATGCTTCCACCTTGGCTAAACTAGATGCTCTTAGGACTGAGTATGATGAGCTTAAGGCTAGACCTACTTTGCTTGGTGCTTGCAAATCATGTCCTACTATGCATGCTAAGCTTGTTGATGCCCGTTCTACCATTAGTTCTTTGGAAGCATCTTTGAAATCTCCTGCTGTCAATGCATGCACTAGCTGTGATGAAGTCACTTTGCGCAATCTTGAACTTACTTCCCGTTTGGATGTCATCTATGAGGAGAATGACTACTTGAGGAAGGTGTTGGGTTGGTTGTCCGGGCGGAACCTCAATTGAAAATCATGATTGAGGAGTTCAAGAGAGATGATGGTCGTGGTTTGGGTTTTGAGAAGTTGGGTGAGAAAGTGGGAGAGAACAAAGGGGGAGTGTGTGTATGAGAAGTGTGTTGAGTCTCGCCCCGAGTTTGAGGTGATTGGAGATATCCAAGCCCCACTTCCAAAAGCACCCAAGAACTCTTTCACACCAAAGCCAAACCACCTTTGCAACAAGCTTGACACAACCCAAGATCCACCAAAATTCCCACCTAAGACAAATGACCTCAAGAAACCTGTGAAGTTTGTGGGTGAGAAGGGTGTGAAGCCTAGTGAAAAGCCGTAGCCAAAACCAAAACCCATCCCCTTCGTGTGAGTATTGTGGCAAGGAGAGGCACCTTGCAGTAGTTTTGCTACAAGAGGAAGAGGGATGAGAGGCTTGCTAGGGAGCAAGCGAACCGGATAGTATCGCCGCCTCATGGTATTCCCGAGCCTAGAGTGCCACTTCCACGGGGTGTGGGAAGTGTGAGGAGTGTTGGCGGTGGTCCCACGGAGAGGTGGTGGTGAGAGGTTTGTCGTGAGAGAGGATGGTGTGCGTGCTGGTGAGAGGTTTGGTCGGGCTCGTGGTGGTTTTGCTGGACGTCTTCCTACTCGTCCTCAGTACGGGTTTAGGGGAGATGATCGCAGCTTTGGGTTCCAGAGGAACTACGGACCACGATTTCCCCCTCGTGGTGCTCGTACTCCTCCCATGGGACATGGGAAGTTTGGTGGCAAGGGAATGATGTTTGCTAACCCCTCTTTTGAGCAGATGGCTCGACACTGGTTTAACTTTCTTTGTGCTAACCCCAGTGTCGAGTCGCTAGCTCACTCTCGTTCTTGTTTCTGACTACAAGCAGGAGGCTTGGAGAACATTTGGTTGATCGACTCCGGATGTTCTCGACACATGACCGGAGATAAGAAGTGGTTCTCCAGCCTCACCCCAGTGAAGGAAAAGCAGTACATCACATTTGGGGACAATGGACGAGGAAGGGTGTTGTCGGAGGGTGTTGTGCATGTGAGTGACAAGGTAACGTTAAAAAGAGTGGCTCTTGTGAAGTCTTTGGGTTTCAATTTGCTTTCGGTTTCTCGGTTGCTTGATGAAGGTTTTGAGGTGCGTTTCAATTCCGGCGAGTCTCGTTTGCTTGATTCTCGAGGTGATCTTGTCCGTATGATCATCCCCGAGGGTCGCATTTTCGTGGCTGATTTCTCTCGTTCTTTGGGTCCTCGCTCGCCGTTTGATGGCCGGTCCTTCTTCTCGATTTGTGGAAATGGCATAGGCGGTTGGGACACTTGAGCTTTGATTTGGTTTCCCACTTGAGTGGTCTTGATCTTGTCCGAGGATTGCCGAGGTTGAAGCGTGAGAAGGATTTGGTTTGTGCTCCTTGTAGGCATGGTAAGATGGTAGCCACTCCCCATCCACCCCTGACCGATGTCATGACCGAGCGTCCGACGTAGCCGTTGCATATGGACCTTGTTGGGCCAGCTCGAGTTCGCTCGGTGGGTGGGAAGTGGTATGTCCTTGTTGTGGTGGACGACTACTCTCGCTATGCCTGGGTGTTCTTCTTGGAGGATAAGAGTGAGACATTCGGTTTTGTTCGAGATCTGATCGTGAGGTTGAAAAACGAGAGGCATGGGAATGCTATTCGAGCTATCCGCAGTGATAATGGCTCTGAGTTCAAGAACTCTCGTTTTGATGCCTTTTGTCGTGATCTAGGTCTTGAACATCGCATTCGACCCCTTTTGTGCCCCCTCAAAATGGAGTTGTTGGAAGGAAAAATCGGACTCTTTGTGAGATGGCTAGGACGATGCTCGATGAGCACAGGACTCCTAGGAGGTATTGGGCTGAGGCGGTCAATATAGCTTGTCATGTTTCCAACAGATTTTATTGCGAGCTTTCAAGAAGAAGACCTGTTATGAGCTTATGCATGGTCGGGCACCCAAGGTGAGTCATTTCCGAGTCTTTGGCCGCAAGTGCTTTATTCTCAAGAAGGGAAAACTCGACAAGTTTGAGGCTAGGTCTAGTGATGGTATTTTCTTTGGATATGCTAACCACTCTAGAGCCTATAGGGTGCTTAACCTTGAGACTAACAAAATCATGGAGACTTGCGAGGTGACCTTCGACGAGACAATGCCATGTACCTCTCTTGGCTTTGAATGTGCAGTGATGAGGAGATGGCGGAGGACCTCTTTGAAGAGGAGAAGGATGAAGCCGGAGATGATGATGGGGAGAACCATGCGCCCGAAGCCGAGCATGTACCCACTACTTCCCCTACGACCACTTTGGAGCATGGACCGTCTACATCATGGACAACGACGGTGCAACAAGAGGACCGCGAGAGAAGCCGAAGTTGAGGGGGAGGTATTCTCGAGGCGTGAGGCTCCCTAGCGGATTCAAGAAGTACATCCCCCGTCGAAGATCATTGGAAACATTGACGAACGCACTACACGGCCGAGGTCCAGAATTCCTCTCATTTTGCTCATGCCGCTTTTGTTGCTACTTTTGAGCCCAAGGACATTGGACATGCTTTATCCGATGCAAACCGGGTCAATTCTATGCATGAGGAGTTGGAAAACTTTGAGAGGAACCAGGTGTGGGAGTTAGTTGAACCACCTCCAAATTGCCATCCCATAGGAACCAAGTGGGTTTGGAAGAACAAAGAGGGAGAGAATGGGATGGTTGTGAGGAACAAGTCCGGACTTGTTGCTCGGGGGTTTAGTCGAAGGAGGGGATCGACTATGAGGAGACCTTTGCTCCCGTGGCCCGTCTTGAGGCGATTCGGATCCTTCTAGCCTTTGCCGTGGCTAAAGGGTTCAAGTTGTTTCGTATGGACGTGAAGAGTGCTTTTCCGAATGGGGTCATAGAGGAGGAGGTGTATGTGAAGCAACCACCGGGTTTGAGAGCGAGTTGTACCCACACAGGGGTATACGGGTTGAAAAGGGCTCGTATGGGTTGAAACAGCGCCCCGTGCTTGGTATGGGAGATTGAGAGGTTTTCTCGTTGAGCAGAGGGTTTGTGATGGGTACCGTGGATAGGACCTTGTTTCTCCTCAAGCATGGAAATGACTTGTTGATTGTTCGTATATACGTGTATGATATTGTCTTTGGTGGCTCGTCACATAACCCGGTTGCCAAGTTTGTAGATGAGATGAACAGGGAGTTCGAGATGAGCATGATGGGCGAGTTGCGCATTTTCTCGGGCCGCGGATCAAGCAAGTGAAGGACGGTACATTTGTGCACCAGACCAAGTACACAAAAGACATGCTGAGGAAGTTCCATATGCAAGATGTGAAGCCGATGTCGACTCCCATGGGGAGTACGGCCACTTTGGATGCGGATGAGGACGGAGAACCAGTGGACCAGCGGGAGTACAGGAGCATGATCGGCTCCCTCCTCTACTTGACGGCGACGAGGCCATACATACGCCTCGGCCGTGTGTCCGTGTGCTCGTTTTCGTGCTTCGCCGAGGACATCATATCGACAAAGCCGTCAAGAGGATTTTCGTGTACCTACGTCCGCCCTCGGTCTTGGCCTTTGGTATTCTTCCTCCTCGACTCTTTCTCTTCATGGTTTTTCCGATGCGGATTTTGCTGGTTGTCGAGTCGAGAGGAAGTCTACTTCTGGTACTTGCCAATTTCTTGGGTCTTCGTTGGTCTCATGGTCTTCCCGCAAGCAGTCTAGTGTAGCTCAGTCTACCACAGAGGCAGAGTACGTTGCTGCCGCGAGTTGTTGCTCGCAGTTGTTGTGGATTTCATACACTTTGAGAGACTTTGGTGAGGAGTGCACCCGCATCCCACTTCTTTGTGATAGCACCAGTGCCATAAGCGTAGCCAAAAACCCGTGCTTCACTCCGTAACCAAACATATAGAAGTGAGGTATCATTTCTTGAGGGACAATGTGGAGAAAGGAACCATTGTGTTGAGCCATGTCCCTACCCAAGATCAGCTAGCCGACATTTTCACAAAGCCTCTCGACCAAGCTACATTTGTGCGCTTGCGGGGGGAACTTGGGGTTTGTTGCCCTTTCTAGTTGATTCTTGGGGGATTTCCTTTTGTATCATATGTATCATACCATGCTTTGCTTGATGTATAAACCATGGTAGGATAGCCATCTTGTCATATATCATGTTGCATTTGTATCATATTGCATTTTAGGATGATGAGCTTCTTTCATATGCCATATTTGAGTCTCTTTGGCTATTTGTGAGATATTGGTCATATGTGTGGAGAAATGGTGATGTGAGGCTATGCTCTTGGAATATTTGAGATATATGTGTGGTGAGATAGCCCTTTTTGAAATAAATGCTAAACTTGACTAAATTGTGATGAAATATGCTCCACTCGTGTGTAGTTGTGTATCCATGTCACAGTTTGGTCTAAATGTGCTTTTCATGCTTAGATTGTGCTTGGATGCCTTGTTCTTGCATTTGGGCCAAAGGCCGAATATCATTGTGAATGTTTAGCCTATGTTGCATTCATGGGGGAGCATAAGCTTCTTTTTGCCGCAAAGGCACTTCATGTACCATGAAATGAATTAATCTTGAAAAGAAGTGTGAAATACTTGAAAAATGCTCCATCCATCATGTCTATGCTTAAAATGTCTTATCTTTCACATATGGGTGCAAAACATGTTGCATGATGTTCACCATTGGAGAAGTCTCCCCGAAGTGGACACATGGCTCATGAGCTTTGACATGACATGCTTTGCTTTATGGGTGTTTGCCATGATCTTTTGCTGAGAATTCGATATCCTTGTATGATCTTTGAATGGTATGCATGTTTGTGGCTCAAGTGTGACATGGATAGGCTTTTACATGTGAAGCGAGCCTCCTTTTGGTAAAACTGCTTAAATCTGAAATTTTGCTTTGTCACATGCTCGTATTTTCATATATTTCTTGTGGCAATGCTTTGACTATGCTATGATTCATATGTGTGATCTTTGTCTCATTTTTAGCCTTTGATACTAGATTTGGCCTATTTGAGAAGCTCATGTAGATATTTATATGCTTTGTTTTGCATTTCGCATTTTTCAACTTGATTCATACATTGTCAACAAGGGGGAGATGAGGTGAGCTTAATGAAAATTCAGAAGAGGTGAGCTGAAATTTGGAAGTTTGCATCCACATGTTCAGGGGGAGCTTGCATTTGTTCAGGGGGAGTTTTCTTGCTGTTTTCGGTGTGGAGTTTGTGCTTTGCTTGGCTTGTGACCTTTCTTCGCCTTTCTTCGGTTTTGGTCATGAGTTGAGCTTCCTTATTTTTCTTTCTTCTTCCTTTCTCTTTTTCTCTGAATTTCATTTCGCGTTGTGTGTTGTCAATGCACTCATCAAGGGGGAGATTGAGGACCAGGAGCGTCCCGAAGGTCGATGGATGACCGCTCCTCAGTGATGAGTGATTGACAACGGGTGTTGGACTGACTCTTGGCTTAGTGCGCAGGTGTAGGCCGCGGCCTAGTTCGTGTTGTTGCGAGGGTGAAGAACGGGCGCGAAAGGTCTTCGGCCTTGAGGGGCCTCCGGGAGATGGAGAGACAAGTAGGCTCGGTTCGAGGGACCCGGTGGACGGCGGGGCGGGTGCGAGCCACATGGTGGCGACACGAGCAAGACGAAGTCATGGACGAGACGAGCCGTGCACGGTGGCGGCCGAGTCAAGTGGTTTGGCGGGAGGCCGGACCGGCACGCGGGGTTTGGTGGTTTGCCCACAAAACCATCGGCGGACGGCTTCTTGGTTTGGGCCTCAAAACCAAGTCCGAGGGCCCAACACGACGGAGACGGGATCCGGGCGTGTCGGGAAGCTTCGAGGCGGAGGACACGCGGCGGGATCGCATGGCTTGCGTTGGGAGGACGCGGGGTGCGGCAAAGGCGTGGCCGTCCGATGGCAAGACTCACAAACATTACCTAAATGCCCCTACGTGGGTTGTATCACCAGTAGTTAAGTTAGGGGTAGTCGAGTCATTTACCACTCCGGCGGGACCTGATATATAAGCCATGAGTGTGTGTGGATGGCTCTCTCTCTCCGCGACTTAGGGTTTCATTTCCTCCCTCCTCTTTCTCATTTTCGTAGCTATTTTTCTTCCATTTTTCTCTAGGCTAGCATGAGAGCTTCATGAGAGATTTGTTGAGAGGGATGGATGCTAGGGAGGCATGCTAGACCTTGTGAATCTTTCCTGGTTTGTATAGAAGATTCGGGGTTGTTTTTCGTGGCTTTTCGTGCTTGTTTTTGTGCCTTTGTTCCCGGTGTGATTCCGCAGATTTGAGTGGGTTTCTCCCCGGATTTCTTTGAGGGAAACATGGATAGATGTCTTGTGCATCTTTGTGCTTGATCTTGTGCCCTCAAACGCCGGAAACCACTTCGATTCGTGAGTTTTCGTTCGGTGCTCTAGCTTTTGGTGGTGCTCAAAGGATTCGCGATTCCCGGTGTTTTAGGGAGTTAGGAGGCAAGATTTTTGGGCTATAGCATCCTTGTGTGACGCTTTTCAAGTCCCCAAACCCTTGTCTCCATAGCTTCAACCGTTTGGGGAATCCGATGATGATTTGGGGGAGTTGACTTTCGGGGTCGGGCCGTTTCGTTTGTCCGCGCGCGGCGCGGACGGTCCGCGGGGGGGTCGCGGACCGTCCGCGAGGAGCCCGTTCTTCGCGTGTTCGTTGTGTTCTTGCGCGTCCTTGCTTTCGATCCGGTTTGGCTTTTGGTTTTTGTTGCGGCCGGTTTGCGGACGATCCGGCTTGAGTAGCGACGGTCCGCGGGTGGCGCGGACGGTCCGCCCGGCCTCGCCGCGGATGGTCCGTTTTTCTCGGTCGCTTCGGTGCTCGTGTGCTTTAACGGACGGTCCGCGGTGTTGGGCCGGACGGTCCGCGGTGCGGTTGCGGACGGTCCACGGCCTCGGGTCGGACGGTCCGCGAGGCTCGCGCGGACGGTCCGCCCCTCCCCCGCGCGACGGTCCGCCGCAGCCCGTGTGCCTTGCTTCTTGGTTCGATTCCTCCTTCCCTTTCTAGTGCTTCCGCGTGTGCTTCTAGGAATCGTTCCTAAGGCTAGAGGTTGATCCATAACCTTGTGGTCTTGGCGATTGGTGCGTGATTCGATCCATCGCTTGTGTGTGACCGGGGTTTTTCTAGGGTATAGGCCGGATTCTTTTGGAAGAATTTTTACCGGCTCCTATTCACTCCCCCCCTCTCTAGTCGCCATCCGATCCTTCACACTCTTCTCCTTGGTGGCATGGAGGCCACAAGAAGCTCGTCTATGAGGTTCACCAAACCTCAAGGATGTATGGAGGAGCCGCCCGTCCCATCTCGTCGTTCGACATGATCATCCGCTCCACCTCCATATGCTCCACATACTCCGAATATGTATTTATCGTCATGACGGAGGAGGAGGAGAAGAAGCTCACTTGACTTAATAAGAGCCTTGTGGCAACACGTCGACTTCGACGACCAAGCGCTCCACATATTGGGTTTTCATATGGATATTATTACATGGGTGCAATTCTCCAATGGAGTGTTGGCAAACACCCACAAGGGATTCGCCTTGGAAATTCTCATGACCATGGCGCATACCCTTGATGAAGGAGTGACGAGTTTCCCATTCCGTTTGGAAGGAGTTGAACAAGTGGTTCCCTACGCATTAGGGGATTTCTTGGTTTTCAAAAGGGAGCCCCGGAACAAGTGTATGTGCATTAAGGCAAATTGGAAGGTTTTTGGAGTATGATTGCGGGAGAAGCATAGAAACAAAGAAATTTTATCCGGAACCCCATCATCCAAGTGTTTCACTCATGGTTGTGCAAAAGGATTTTGGGGAGAATGAGAGAGACCAAGATAACCAACACGGAGTTCAATTGGCTTTACTTGGCTTTGATTGCTAGGCAGCCAATAGACCCCTCTCACCTTATGATCAACCGGTCGTGTTGTGAAGCAACATCGGGTCCGGAGATATTTGTTCGAGGTGTTACCTCTCCATGTTGGCTATCTCTTTAAGACCGGGTATTACAAGGAACCCCCAAAGATCTCCTAGCGGGACTTCCCTAGGATTTGATTATATGAAGCAAGGCAAATATATAAGTGGAGATGAGAGAGGAGGTTTCAAAATGGCCAAAGTAAACTTACCCCTTTCGGATGGAAGATTAAGACTTTTTCATGAGGGGAAAGAAGATTGGTCAGAGGAAGGACTTCTTGTGCCGACGAAGAAAAAAGAGGAAGGACTATAGGAGAAGGTGCTTCCACGGCCCAAGAAGGAGGTGTGCAACAAATTTATGTGCCACCATTTGGAGGAATTCCGGGCCGCCAAGTTACTACGGTGGTGTACCAATGCAAGCATGGGGGAGTGGTGCAGCCATGCCCCCACCAATTTTGCGGTGCCCAACGTAGCCTTTGTGGAGCCATATGCACATCTTCCTCAACCACAACAAAGTGTGGCCATCATTGGAGGATACGTTGCGAGAAACATGCAAAATATTGCAGCCATCCTAACCAATGCAAACCAAATGGGTGAAGGAAATGCAAACATCGCTTATGAGCTTGGACCCCTTCACTTAGCACCACCGGGACAATTCATAGGAGGAGCGGTGCAACCCTATTATGAGCCAGGGTACAACAACCAAGACTATCAATATCAACCACCGGTAGAAGATTAGAGAGAGGAGGAGCATTAGTTATCGTTCCTTTACCCCCTTTTCTTTAATTTTCAGCTTTTATGCACCTATGTTTGTGTAGTGTTTTCAGTTTTTATTTAAATTTCCAGCATGCGTGTTAGTTTTTTATTTTCATCATGAATAAAGTCACCACCTAGTTTTTACCTTTGGTAAAGTTACAAAGTTTGTGCCATGATGACATATGATTATAACTCGCCGCTTTGTTTATCTTTGAAATTGTTTTATGCATGATTAAGCTAATGCTCTCTTAAAATACAAAATTGAAATTATCTAAATGCTAGCTTATTCTTTAGCGGAGTTTATGATAAAAATAAAGACCCATAGTGTTTTATGTGCTCTCAAGTTTTAGATGGATTAAAGATGATTTATTTGTGTTCTTAACAAGAATGCTAACCTTGTCATAAATACCACTTGCATGTTGCTCTACCTATCCAGAGTCATATATATTTGAGTGCAAAAACTTAGTTTACAAGGTTTATTTTTGGATGAGTTATTCCAGGCCTTGATTTCTCCGGCCGAGACTCGAAAAGCCGGTCATTCCGTTTTTGCATATCTATCTTATTGCTAGCCTCTTATCCGTGCATTGTGTATCCCCACATCGGAGATCTCACAAACCTCGCCAGATATCCACCCTTAAAACTAAAAATCATCTTTTGTGATTACCTCCTTGACCACAACCTATCGTTGATCATCAATTCAAGGAAGATTGCAAGATGGTGCCAAGATTGAAGATTTCAAGTATCTCAGGAAAAGTATTTCCGGTACCTACCTTATCTCTATCACCTCTTTGCCTGAGGACGAACAACATCTAAGCATGGGGGAGGAGGTAGGTACAATGCAATTTTAGAGTTCAAAGGGGAGCAAACAAAAAAATTGATGAAAAAGAAAGAGAAAAAAATGAGAAAGAAAAAGGAAAAAAGTGAGTATAAAGAAAAAAGAGAAAAGAAAAAAATATATGAGTATGTATGATATAAAAATAAAGTGAACTCTCTGGTTCTCTAAAGTGCATTAGGAATTTCAAGGTTTCAAGATTTAAAAGATCCAAACTCATCTTCCAACCATGTGCAATCCGATAACGAGGACTTCCTTGTTACTCGGATCACCCTTTGCCATTTGTACATGTCCACCTATATCAAGTGTGTGTATTTTTCACCCCCCCTCCTTGATATAACATTTTTTTCCAATGACCTTTTTGACGAGTCTCGGTAAGACCATGAGGAGCTGGTCTTGTTTTGACAACATCTCATTTATAATATCTTGGTAGGACTAAACTTTCCCAAAGAGCTCCACATAAAGCCTACTACATATATGAATGTTATGAGAGGGAAAGGAGTAGAATAAATAGGCTTGAGAGACAAGATGAGATGAGAGTTCATGAGAAGGATGCATGGTGGTTTAAATTTTTGAATTTGGTTTAGCTCTTTTTCATCCCGTTCTTTATTTCAAAATTTCTAAGATCCATTTGAATTTTGGGAGCATGTTAATACTTGTGGGATAAGCTTAATTAATAATCTACCGTACGTAGGGATGAAGGCTAGTACATTATAAAACTTTAAAGAATTAAAATTTTGAGAGCATTATGTTTTCTCGTGTATGATCAAGTGTAGAGTTTAAACAATGAAGGGCAACAATGATATCCATCGAAGGCTTACTCGAGGACGAGCAAGGTTTAAGCATGGAGGAGATGTTGACGGTGAAATTCCGTCAACCTAGCCATGAGTTTACCTTCGGTGTTGGCATGAGTTTTATACCTTATCCATTGGTACTAACCCCCTTGGTATAACAAGTTCATTCATGCATGTCGGTTTTGGAGTTTAGTGTTTATGCGGGGTTTTAGCGTTGAAAGCCGGACTTCCGGATAAGTTCATCAAGAACCTTGTGACAAGCCTTGAACTTCGGTACAAGTCATGCAATGAAGCAAACATGACTCCAAGAAGCCCAGGGACCAAACCCAAGAAGATGACAAACTCCGAGGACCTAGCTAGAAAAGTGTTGAATCTTGCGAGACAAGAAGCTTCGTCCAATTCGAAGAGAAACTGACGACAAGGGCCCACATGCAGAAGGGGGAAGGATCTAGAAGACTCGGGAACCAACGCCGGCGAAGGAGGCAACGAACCGTGCCGAAATGGGCCTAGGCCGGTCGGCCCAGGTCGACCGGCCCGGCCCGTTTCGAGGCCCGCCGGCCCCCCTTTGACCTAGATGCATCTCGAGCTATTTATAGCCCCCTGACCGAGAGCCATGCATCAATCAATTCGTCATCCGCCGCCGAGGAGCAAAGAAGCTCGAGGGACACCATCTCGGAGATGAGGGTCGTGCTAGTTGTCTAGGGTCTCCCTAGCTGATGTGGGAACCTTGCATGGAAGACCACGTTAGAGCTCCGGAGCAAGGATCAAGATCGAGGTAGGATCCCGGTGGTGATCTTGTTCATGTAATCATTCATGATGAAGTCTTTAAGTGAATCCGATTTCTAGCGATCAAGTGCCTTCTCGATGATTTTGGTTTCTTCTTGGTTTTGCTTCTTCCCCAATCTATACTTAAGATAGATTGCGTAGGGTACTCTTGTAGCCATGGTGGCTAGAGGTGCATACCGACCGACCAAGTGATTTCAACTTGTTCTTATCGAACTCGCCTAGACTACCCGCATAAATTTGAGTACGTTGTGACGAACGAGGGCTCGAAAGGCGGGCATTTTCGAAATCGGACCGGAGGCCACGATTTAAAGATGCTTTTAATGAGATTCGCTTTTCTATCTTCATCTATCTTGTTTGGAGCTACAACATAAGCGTGATCCGGACTCTCCGGATCGGTTATCTCTTGCTTTCTCTTGCTACCACTTAGTAGATTAGATTACATGCATTTTCTTGATGATCTCTTAGATTAGATGCAACTTGGTTCTTTAAAAGATAGTTTTCCTTGCTTTACTAGATTGAATCCTTGCATTGCACATTGTTCCACGGATTCGATACCTTGGGTTCACCACTCGAGGGAAGAAGGGTCCCTTGACTATGACGAGGGATTTGTCCGCTTGCAAATCCATATGAAGTTTGTTACGAATATACACCGTGAACAAAGACACCGACACCGAGGTCGGTGGTGATGCGGGACGAACCCGTAGGCGGGGCGGTGTCGCGAAGCTCAAGCGCAAGATCAAGGTAGCGGCGGCGAAGTAGTCATCCATGACGACCGCTCGCTAAAGCCACCACGGTGAAGGCCGCGAAGAAGAAGATGATGAAGCCATCGAGGAGCCACCGCCGTGGAAGATCAATCGGTGAGGAGGTTGTTGAGACTCGCGGCCAAGAGGCGGCGGGAATTGGTGCGAGAAGATGACGAGAGGATGCCGCCCATCAAGGATTGGAGGCGAAGCAAGCCGTCACACCGTGGTTATAATCATGACAGGAATAAAACAGTTCTTAATGCAGGCTAACTTTGAATGTCTTCTTTGTCTATCGATGATGAACATAGGTAGTGTATGACTGGTTTCGACTTACTACCGAATTTCACCGAAGATCTTGAATCACTCGTAAGGAGAGCTAGAACTCATTTCTTTTCTCCCCGGCGTGTATGCACGGAAGTCGATCCAACTTCCTTTGGGCCATCTACATCAACTCCTATGGCCAATCAAGAGAAGACTCTTCGCGAATCTTCTCGCTCTCTCTAGTGATCGAGTTCCTACTAGCCCCTAGATCAACACCGAAATGAAAAGTTCGAGATCAAGACTGGCCTCATTATGATGGTACAGGCTAGCCCATTTTGTGGCAAGCCTAATGAAGACACGAGCGCCCACTTGCAATAGTTCCCGGAGCTATGCGGTACCTTCACTATACGAGGAGTGGAGGAAGATGCCATTCTTCTACACCTCGTTTCCATTCTCACTCCCGGGAAAGGCGAAGCAGTGGTTCTATGCGAATTGTGTAGATATTGACACCCGGGCAAAGTGCTCAACGGTGTTCCTCATGAAGTTCTTTCCGATGGGCGAACCAATGCTCTCCGGGAAGAATTTCAAGCTTTCGGCAAGCGGCAAATGAAACCATTCCGAAAACTCGGGAGAGGCCGAGGACCGGAGCGTCCGAGGACCGGTGGATGGTCGCTCCTAGCCGTGATGAGTGATTGACAACGTGGTGTAGACCGACTGCGGGCCGAGTATTACGGTGCGAGGTTGCGGCTTGATTTGCATTGGTACGGGTGAAGAGTGGGCACGAAAGGTTTATGCCTTGTAGGGCCTCGAGGAGTGGAGAGACAAATAGGACCGACTTGAGGGACCCGGTGGCTAGCGGGGTCAAGTGCGGACCGCATGGTTGCAAGAAAAGCAAGACAATGTCGCCGATGGGAGCTCGTGCGGGGGTAGCGGCTCATGACCGGAGTCCGCACGCGGGGGTTTGCGGTGGTTCACCACAAAACCGTCGGGTTACTTGGTTGAGCCACAAAACCAAGACTAGAGGCTCGGCGTGCCGAGATGGGATCCGGGCGCGCCGAGAAGCTTCGGTGTCGGCGGACGCATGGCGGGATCGCGGGGCTTGCGTCGGGAGGATGCCGTCGTGCGGCGACGGTGGGGCCGTGTGATGAAGAAGAGTGCTACGTGATGTATTTGCGCCTGAGGGGTTTGTATCACAACTTTAGTGCTAGGGGTAGTGTGGTCATTTGCTTGGCCCGGGAGGAACTCATATATATTAGCTCTAGGGTTTCCATGCAAACTATCCATCCAGACCGCTTCTCATTTCCTTGCTCCATAGGGTTAGATTTTTCCTCCGTTTGTAAAGAATCTGACCTCCGAGTGAATGGACGGTTTCATGGTTGCATCGATTTCCCATTTGTGGCTCGAGTGATTTTCGAGTCTTTTTCGAGCTATTTTCTTTGGATTTTGTGCGTGGCCTGTTCCTTCGATTCTGAGGTGTTTGGGTTCGGATTTGTTGGGGGGATCGTGGATAGTTGCCTCTTGCATCTTTGTGCTTGATCATGATCCCTCAAACTTCGAATTCGACCTCTAATAGAAGGATTTCAGTTGGAAACCTAGCTTTGTGCTTGAGCTCGAATCGGTGGGTTTGAGGCTTCAAATTCATAGGCATAGCATCTCCCGGAGGCGCTTCGCCTTCACCTATGATTTGGTAGCTTTCCCTTGGTTGATTTGGGAGATCGGGCTCGGTTTGTTGTCCGCGACCTTCGCGGACCGTCCACGAACCCCGTGCGGACCGTCCGCGCGAGGTGCTAGCGAGCTCGCTGTTCGTTGAGTTCTTCGTGTGTTCTTGTTCGCCCCTCTTTCGATCCGTTTGGCCATGTGCTTTTCGTTGCACAAGGTTTGGCAGACAGTCCGCGAGGAGAGGCCGAACAGTCCGTGCGGCGCGGATGGTCTGTGGGTAGAGGACGGATGGTCCGTTATTGAGGGTCCGATGCGGAGGTTAGGGGTCTATTTTCGGACATTCCGCCACGGCCCGCGGATAGTCCGCCTAGGCCACGCGGACGGTCCGCTCGGTGCGAGCCGAGTTGCTAAGTCCTTTGCTCCTTGAGTTTCACTTTTGCTTCGGGATTGTTTGGGGTTTGCTCCTAGGGTTGGTAGGTCGTTGTGACTACGTGAGCTTGGCAAACTTGTGTGGGAATCCTTGGCGAATTTGGGGCATAGGCCGAGTTCTCTCTTTGGAGAAGAATTTTTATCGACTCCCATTCACCCCCCTCTCTCGGTCGCCTAATCGGTCATTCAATTAGTATCGAGCTAGTTACGGATCTTTGTGATTCTAACCGAGTCTAAGATCCAAAGATGGCATACCGAAACGTGGTTCGGGTCCTCCACACTTTGACGGTAAAAATTACTAGATGTGGCAAAGGCGGATGACCGCTTTCCTCGGTGGCAAGGGTCGGATCCCGTGGGCCGTCACGGTGAACACATCTTATATTCATCCGCCGAACTTCCTTGCTCCAGGATCGAGGGACATAATCGATGCCAACAACAAGGCGGTCGACTACCTATCTTGTTCTCTGTGTCAATTCAAATTCGAACGGGTTGAGACAAAGGATTTGTCGTGCAAGATTTGAGAGCGAGTTGAAGAATGCTCATGCGGGGAACGCTCGGGTTTAGGCTCGGCTCTTTGCGACCTATTGCGGGATGAGAATGATGAGTTGAGAAAGTTGATGGGTTGGTTGTCCGGTCATGGGCTTTAGTTTAGGATAATGATCAAGACATACAAGCTCCAGGATGGGGAAGCGCTTGGGGCAAACAAGCTTGGCGTGGGAAGTGGTGAGCATGAGGGGGAGATTTCCCGAGCCACCAAAAACCCACCACAAGAATGTTGTGTTCCTAACCGAATCATCTTAGGAACCGACTACACACAACCCCGGCTCCACCCGTGTTTCCTCCACAAACCGACAACTTCCCGAAACCCATCAAGTTCAAGAGTGTCTTGGGGAATGTGTTCTTTGGGAAGAAGGGAGAGAAACCAAGTGACGAGAAGCCGAGTGAGGAGAAACTAGAGCTTAAAGATAACCCAAAACCAAAGCCAAAACCGAAACCCTTCCATTGTGAGCATTGTGGGAGGGATGGCACCTTGCCGAGTTCGCCGGGAGGAAGCGTGAGGAGAGGTTGGCTAGAGAGTTGGCCAACAAGGACAGGTCGCCCTTCTTGTTGTGTGCTTGAGCCTAGGTTGGTGCCGAGAGATGAGGTTATGGTGTGTACCATTTACCCTCGTGAGAGGCGTGAGTTTGTGCCTCGAGGTCGGCCACCACATAGAGAAGGTGGTAGGCGTGTTGGGTTTGGGCGTGGTGAGCTTGCCGGACATTCCTTTGCTTGTGGCCAATACGAGTATGGGGGGAATGATAGCGGCTTTAGGTCCCGAGGAGCTATGGGCCACGGTCTCCACTTCGTGGTACGCGTAGTCCTCCAAGGGGACGTGTGGGTGTTCCACCTAGGAGAGATAGGACGAATTTTGCTAACCCCACATTTGAGCAAATGACGAGGCACCGGTTTGATTCGTTTTGTACTAACCTCGATCGAGTCTTTTGCTCACTCTCACGCTCGTTTTTTATTTTGCGGGTAGGAGGCATGGAGGGCTTTTGGTTGATCGACTCGGTTGCTCTCGGCACAAGACCGAAGATCGACCGTGTGACGAACCGCTCAAGTTAATTCCATATTATTGCCTAAACCACTCCTCCCGGCCATTAAGCAATAATATAGAAGTAACCTGTCGTCTCTACCGGTCGAACCCGGTAAATCACTTACATCACGGGATCGACATTTGTACAACAAACTCACACGAAGGCGAGTCCAGAGGTAAAAAAGTCACAAGTTATTACGTAACATCCTTCAAAGATTCATTATTACAAACCAAGTCTTTTGCATAAAGGTAAATAGTTCAGAGTTCGAAACACAGCGGAAATAAAGTACTAAACGACATAAGTAACATCACACGAGGCCACCGGTGATGCTACTAAGCACTGTCATCCTCCCACTCGTATTCCCAATCGGGTGGGAGAGAACCAGGCCACGGAAAGCCATCGTCACACACATCATCACCTGAAAAGCATCAACAAAAGCAAGGCTGAGTATACTAATACTCAAGCAAGATCGAACCGTCGGGTGATTGGAGAATCACCAAACCTCTAGACATGCAAGGCTTTATGGCTGGTAGTTTATTTTGCTGAAAAGTAACAAAGAATATGTCCTTACTTTCAAATTTTAGCTCACATTCTATTCTCTTAACCATTACTAGTTTAGCCAACTAATTCAAGCAAGGGTTGTACAATACAAATTAAACAAGTATACAAATTCTTTCTCGGTTCCGTTATTAAGGGACATAGAGTGGATGGTTAAGCAGTCTCGGGTAACGGTGAGAGGCCGACGATCGATCGATTAGTAACCTTGAAAGGTGGACCTAAACATACGGGAGAATGCATACCCCAAGAATGCAAAACAAAACCAAAGGGGTGGGGTATACACCAACCGGGCGGTTCCCAACCGTCCTCGGTTCGGGATCAAGTCCACGGTCCCCGGTGCAAGGTTATCCCGGTCACGACATCCGACCGTCCGGATCCACCTATGCACCACCGCCTAGTATTTGGGGATCACTCCCGGGTGTAGTGGTAGAGAGTTCCCTTGCCGGATCGGGGAAAATACTAGGCTTACCGGTCCCATTCCCGACAAATGCTTAGTACGTTCAAAAGCTTAACCACCGACATCTACGACCGGAGTCGGTCCCATGCTCTTACCACATGAGTCGATAAGTTCAACAATCTTATGATTCCAACATAAGAGACCTATTGCTCACGAGTGACGGTCATCACTCGACTTCTACCGGGTCCTAAGCACGGCAACTAGCAACCCGACATGCTAGTAATTAAACATAGGAACCTAGGATCATGCATCTAAGGTTTCAAGTCAACTCCCGAACGTAAATGCACAAGCATCGCATAAAAGGAAAAATTGCAGGGAGTTTAACAAAAGTACGTTATGCTCCGGGCTTGCCTTCACTGGCAAAGTCAGAAGCGAGATCCTCCGAACTTTGGTTCGGGTCTTGCTGCACTTCCACCACATTCACTTCTCCCTCAGCTGGTTCTCCTTCAGACTCAGGCACCAGCTCGTAGTTCCCGTCAGGAAGTTCTATACGACATGCAAATGCATTATGATTCAAGTATACAAACTTAAAAAGTTAAATTCAGTTCTGAATTCAGAGATAAACATAGGTGTTTTTGTTGGCCATATTCACCTTAACAAGTTTCTAATTAAACTCGTTTGTCACTAAGGATAAGTGGGTAGGTGTGAAACTTCATTCTTGTTTGATGGTGATTGTGTGCACATCTAAGTTCATTAGATAAGTGAACTTCATTAAATTGTTTTGGGGCTGTCCGGAGGCGGTTTTATAAATTTCAAGCTTGAATTTAAGCTGCACATGGAGACATGTCCGATTTCCTTTTATTTGGCCCATGTTAAGCTTGATTACTTAGGAAATTAATTCTGACTAGAACATACACAAATTGACCACAAACTTTCACCAGCATGCACATAACAAATACATAAGTTCGACCAAAAATTAGGCAAAACAAAACTACAAAACAATTATGATAAATGTAACAAGTTTAAGCTACTAGGAGCATGAATAAATCATAAAACACAATATACATAGAATCCGAGGCTATAACTTGGCACACAGCATGATAAGGACATATTTAGCTCACACACAAAAAATCACATCCATAGCTGCAGTAGAAACATGGATTTGAATTTAACTCAAAATAGCCACAATAACTTAGCAAAGGCATTCTACACAAGTCCAAAATTCATCTCTGATTTATGAAACACACTACTAAGCATTGTAGAGCTACGAGAAGAAAGTTGGAAGGCATTTGATCAACAGATAAATCTAAACAATTCATAAATGGAGAACAGGCTGAAATCAATATAAATTCATAACTGGAGTTACACACATGATTTCAGTGCCATTTTTTCACACAAGGTCGGGAATGCTATTATTGACAACATATCCAAAGCTCACATGCAGATCATTTATACATTTCAAGTTATTTCAAATTTACTCAAACTGCTCAATTCAATATCATTTAAAAACTACTCGAAATTTGAAAATTGCCTTTCTATAAAACTTAGGTTTCTTCACAAGGATTCCGGAAAAGTTGAGTTTGCATTTTTACGATTTTCCACCATTTACTATGTAATTTACAAGATTCGGGTTTTTAACCCTAGATCCGTAGATGTCGTTTTGCGTAAAGGACCCCCGATCAAAAACTAAGATTACAATTGGGTCCGCGGCGGCGGAGCAAGGCCGGCAGCGGCGAGGGGTGGCCGGACTCCGGCGAGTGAGCGGCTAGGGTGGGGTTTGGACTCACCCTCGGTCGCTTGGTGTGGTTGGTTCGACGGGGAATAGCCCGGCGACGGTCGGCGGTGAGGGAGGCGGCGGACGGTCGCGGCTGCCGCAATGCCGCCGAGCGGCGATTCGGCCGGCCAATGCGTGTGCACGGGAGGGTCCAAGGGGGTGCGGGTGATGCTAAGGCGGAGCTTGGGCTCGAGCGCAGGCGTTGGATGGTGGGGTGCACCGCGAGCTCGGCGCGGCGGCGACGGCGGGCGCGGGGGAGCGGCGCGGTGCGGCGCCCGAGCAATGCGAGGGAGGGGGAGGTGCGTGGGGCGTCGGGAGGAGCTAAAGGCACGCATGTGTGCCGGTGGCGCGGCCGGGCCGGGCCCCGGCGAGTGGGGGCGCGTCGTGTGGCCGCGGCGCGCGCGCGCGCACGGCGCGGCCCGGCCGACGCGCGCGCGCGGCGGCGATCGCGCGGGCGTGCGGGCGCGAGGCCGTGGACCCGGCCACGATGGACGACGCGTGGTCCTCGCCGTGACGCGCATACGAACGGGCGGCGGGTGTGGGCCCGCGCGATGCGCGGGCGCGGCGCCGCGGGCGACGGCGTCGCGCGCGCGGGTGCGCTTCGGCGTCCCGGCCCACAAATGTTTCGCTTGTACCCTACTTTGACCGATTCAAACTCAAAAACATTGAACTAAAGTTCAAATTCACCAAATACGAAAGTTGTAGTCCAGTTAACCCTCTCCAACTTTCGTAAAGGCCGACCGGTCAAATTCTCAACGGATTTGGAGATAATCATCCTCAAAGTTACAGATTTGCATGGCTTGGTCAAACTGTTCAGCAGGACTTTGACTGGGTTTTTGAGGGTTCAAACCTCCGAATTTGAAATGCCAACAATGGAATGAAATGTGTTCCCGGAAAAACTGAGAAACTTTGATGTTGGTCGATTTTGAAGTTCTATAGGGAAATTTCGAGAACGCGCAGGAAAACTAATCCAACCCTTGAGGAGCACTTGGGCTTTGACAACGGCTTTAGGGTGTTGACCAAGGTTCTTTGTGCAAAAGTGTGACCCTCCATGTTACACATGATTATGGGATAAATAAACCTGATTAATAGAGCTAGGTAATGTCATAAGCAAAATAAACATCGGGATGTTACAGCCCTACCCCCCTTAACAAGGATCTCGTCTCGAGATCGGAATTTAAAAACAAAGGTTAGGGGTAAAACTCACTTATGGTTTTAGACTTTAGGAATCCTGGATAATGAGTGTTAAGATAGTGTTCGCTTCCCACGTGGCTTCCTCTTCGTATGATGACTCCATAAGACTTTGTACATGGTCACCGATTTTCTCCATGTTTTCCTCTCTTTTGTGTTAAGAATTCGCATGGGATGTTCTACTAGTGAAAGATCTGGCTGTATCCATGCGTTGGCTTCATTGATAACCCTCATTTTAGGTTCATGGGCGCACTTTCTCAATTGAGACACGTGGAACACGTCATGTATAGCAGCAAACCGCTCGGGTAGGCGAATGCGATAAGCAACGGGTCCACAAACTTCGGTAATTTCGTAAGGGCCAATGTATCTTGGAGCTAACTTCCCCTTGACTCCAAATCTCTGTACTCCTTTTGTTGGTGAAACTCTCAAATACACTTTCTCGCCAACTTGGTATTCCCTTACGGTTTTCCCTTTGTCATGGTAACTCTTTTGCCTCATTTGCGCGGCTTTTAAGTTTTCTTTTATCACTTCGACTCTCTCCTCGGCTTCTTTAACTAAATTTGGTCCAAAAAACTTTCGCTCTCCTACTTGCGACCGCTTAATGGGGTGCGGCATCTTCGCCCATAAAGAGCCTCAAAAGGTGCCATCTTCAAGCTAGCCCGATAGCCGTTATTGTAAGAAAATTCCGCCGGGGCCAAGCATTTGTGCCAGCTCTTGTCAAAGTGAATGATACATGCCCGAAGCATGTCTTCTACAACTTGGTTGACTCTTTCCGTCTGTCCATCCGTCTGAGGATGATAGGCGGAGCTACGGATTAGCTTTGTTCCCAAGCTTTCGTGTATCTGTTCCGAAAAATGAGATATAAATTGAGGACCTCGATCAGAAATGATGGTCTTAGGGATTCCGTGTAGTCACACTACGCGGTCAAGATATATCTCTGCATAGTCCTTGGCTGAGTAAGTGCTGTTAACTGCGATGAAGTGTGCAGTTTTCGTTAACCTATCTACCACGACCCGGATAGAATTGTGATTTACGTCCGTGAGTGGCAATCCCACAATAAAATCCATGCCGATATCATCCCACTTCCAAGAGGGTATGGGCAAAGGTTGGAGAGTACCCGCCTGTTTTTAGATGGCTTGCCTTGATTCTGGAACATGTGTCGCACTCGAAACATACTTTGCTATGTCGACCTTCATGTTGGACCACCGAAATTCCCTTTCAAATCTTGGTACATTTTACTACTCCCTGGGTGGATCGAGAATTTGGAGAGATGAGCCTCATCCAAAATTTCCTTCCTGAGGGTAGGCTCTTCCGGACAACGAGACGTTGCCCAAACCAAATTGTACCATTGGGGTCTTGTCGGAAACACGTGTATTTTGGATCATTTTGAGACAACCTTTGTTTGATGGTCTTGATACCCTCGTCCCCGGCTTGAGACATTACTAACTTATCCCACAAGACAGATTCTACCGGGATGGTATTCAACGAGGCCTTGAGGAACAATTTCTAGGCGTAATTTATTTAGCTCGTTGCACAAGGTATCCCTATAAGATTCTCGTGGACAAGCGAGCAGTGACTCTTACGACTGAGAGCATCCGCAACTACATTTGCTTTGCCGGGGTGGTAGTGCACTTCAAGATCGTAATCCTTAATAAGTTCCAACCACCTCCTTTGACACATATTTAAATCAGCTTGGGTAAAGATGTACTTGAGACTTTTGTGATCGGTGTAGATGTTGCAACGGGTTCCCATTAAATAATGCCTCCAGATTTTCAAGGCATGAACGACCGCTGCTAGCTCAAGATCGTGAGTTGGGTAATTCTTCTCGTGAGGGCGGAGTGCTCGGGAAGCATAGGCAATTACTCGGTTTTCTTGCATAAGGACACAACCCAGACCTGTGCCCGAGGCATCACAATAAACTTCATATGGCTTGGAGTTATCGGGTTGAGCTAACACTGGGGCAGAAGTTAGGTACTATTTCGTAGTTTGGAAAGCATTCTCACATTTCTCGTCCCACATGAATTTGACTCCTTTCTTCAATAATTCAGTCATAGGTTTGGCAATTCTAGAAAAATCCGGACAAAGCGACGGTAATACCCGACCAATCCAAGAAAGCTTCTAATTTGATGGACGGACTTTGGCGGTCTCCATTCCATCACTTCTTGCACTTTACTTGGATCTACAGATATACCTTCATTAGATATGGTGTGCCCTAAGAACTTGACACTATCCAACCGAAATTCGCATTTGGAGAATTTGGCATATAGTTTATGATCTCTCAAATGTTGAAGAACAATGCGAAGATGTTCCGCATGCTCCTCTTCGTTCTTGGAATAGACCAAGATGTAAACGATGAAAACCACCACAAATTTGTCCGGTTCGGTCATGAACACTTAGTTCATGAGATACATGAAGTAGGCAGGTGCATTAGTGAGACGGAAGGACATGACCGGATATTCGTACGAGTCCATAACGTGTGGAGAAGGCAAAGTCTTAGGAATATCACATGGCCGAATTTTTATCGATGATAACCCGACCTAAGATCAATTTTGGAAAAGACCTTGGCTCCCGCCGCTTGATCAAACAACACATCAATGCGGGGCGGGGGATATTTATTTTTGATGGTGACCGCATTGAGAGGGCGGTAGTCTATGCATAGCCTCAAACTACCGCCCTTCTTATTGACAAAGAGAGCAGGACATCCCCAAGGAGAAGAACTCGGGCGGATGAAACCCTTGTCCAATAACTCCTGAAGCTGGGTCTTCAGCTCTGCCAGCTCCTTGGGTGGCATACGGTAAGCTCTTTTCGAAATAGGTGTCGTACCAGCCGTAGTTCAATCACGAACTCAATGTCCCGATCCGGTGGCATGCCCGAGATCATCAGGAAAGACATCCGGGTAGTCACGGACCACCGGGATCTCCTATAAGCTTGTGTCTATCGAGACATAGGCACTGGGGTCCACGAGATCCCCTCAAAGGAAGTAAAGAGTCGAGACACCTACAACAGGTGAAGTGATTTCTATTCTTGTTCAGCAATATCCAAGATTACTTTATGATGTGTCATCCAATCCATTCCCAAAATGACATCTATTCCATCTAATCCCAAGGTTAAGAGATTGGTCTGGAAGATCTTGCTACCTAGCTGCAACGGTACACTCTTGACTAGGGTGTTGGAGGATATTTTCCCTCCAGGAGTTGCGATCTTAAATTCATTCTTAACTCGAAGCACATTTAGACCCAAGTTGACTTGTGTACTTTGGTTCATAAAGCTATGTGTAGCACCAGAATCAAACAAAATCTTAACGAGGTTTGCCATTGACGGAGAAGGTACCCGTCATAACTGCGTTGCTCCCTCGGGAATTCCCACCATGGTGGTGAAGTTAAGACGACCCCCGCTTGACATGCACGGTCTGCTTCTTCCCTTTGTCCTTGTTGTTCTGAGGCTGTCCCCGTCCTTGATTCCGCTGCCTGGGTTGAGGACAGGCATTCATAAAAATGCCCGGGTTTCCCACAATTGTAGCAGCGTCCTTCATTGTTGGTGCGGGCAGGTGGGGGTGCATTGGGCCTAGCATTCTGCTGCTGAAAATTTGGGGAACGGAAATTCCCTTGCTATTGATTGTGGGGAGGTTTCACCACCCATCGCCCCGAACGTTGGTTCCGCCGAAAATTCTGCGGTGCCTTCGAACTATGCGGAACTTGCGCTTAGGCGCGTTGTTAGAGTTGAACGCAGCCTTCCTTTTCTTTGCATTCTGCACCTTCTTCATTGCATCCTCCTGGGATATGGCCAGGTCCACTATCTCGTGATAGCTGTTCGTTTTGATGGGGTTCAGCTTTTCATAGAGCTCAGGATGAATACCCCCGCGAAAGTTATCCATTTTCTTGGCATCCGTATCAACATAGTAGTCACCATACCGACACGGGTTGTTGAACTTCGTGCATACCGATATATAGAGTCCGAACCCCTGCCTCAAGTTCAATAGCTCATTCAGCTTTCTCTCCACCATCCCCTTAGGAATGTGGTTGTCGGGGACAGCCCTAGGGGTCCCATTAAACAACTGGGGAAATCCCACTTAAAACCTGCAAAAAAGGCCAAGGCCAAACACGCCTCACTTAAACACACAGGGCATGGCCCACGCCACGGTGGCCCCGACGGCCCACCAAGGCGACCCACTCAAAGATCCCCTCGAGCAGGCTCCGCCTCGCTCGAGGGCACACGCCTCCCTCGGGTGGGCTCCGCTCCGTTCGAGGGGGTGCGCTACCTCGAGCGGGCTCCGCCTCGCTCGAGGGTCCGCACCGCCCTCGAGCAGGCTCCGCCTCGCTCGAGGGCGCTCCGCACACACACACGCCCGTTCCCGTACGCGGGTATGGGCACTTAATGTTCGACAACGGCGGGGGCGGCGCCATCATGCGCCTGGGACTCGCGCCCCGGTTCTGTTGCACCAACTCCCTAGGAGGGAACCCATCCCCACCCACCGCAGGGGACCGTGCGACATGGCCGGCGCCAGTCCCGTGACGCCGCGCCGCCTACTCCGGTACGGCTAATGCGCCGAGCCCTCGAAGGAGGGCCGGCCGCACCCTCGTTTCGCTTTCCCATGACTTTGCAGGGTTAGGTCGTGGTGTTAGGCCGGCGGGGCGCCATCCCTGCCACTGTTAGCGGCATGGTGGCCGCCCCCGCGCGTACAACCCCACGCCGGCACCGTGGTAACCGCCCGGCGCCGTGGAGCGTGCGGAAACGGGACGCCGCCATGCCCGCCACCGTATCCCGTACGGCTCGACGTCGGCAACCCCCTCGAGCCCGCCCCGGGGACATCACGGTCGTCCGCCGCACTCCTACCCTCGAAGCCGCCACTGTTCGGCTACAAGATACGCCATGATGGCCGGATCGCGGCAAGGACCGTCAAGGCGGCCGCCTACTCTACGGCGCGGCACACCCACACTTCCCCATGTAGCTAAATAGTGCGGCATACATGTAATTCGCTCTCTCCTTGGCCTATAAAAGGAGGACGAACTCCCCCGCCGCAGGGGACAAGACGAAGAGACAAGGCGGAACAACGACAGCAACACACGACACATCACGCACTTGCTCTCCAATTCTCCCACAATATCTTCAGTCACTTCACCAGGGACTTGGAGGCCACGCTTCCTCTCCCGCCTTGCTTGTAGCAGCCCCACTACGAGCACCCCCGGTCTTGAGTAATACGGTGCCTCGAGCACACCACCTGGCCGGACGTACGGCCCTCGGCGGGAACCGGGATAAACCTTGTGTTCCCGATTGCTTAGCATTGACCATTGAGGGATAGACCTTGGCGCTCATCACCGGTTAGTGTCGGGACCACATTCCGCACCGACGCTTGACGCCCACCGTGGGGCAAGCGAGCGCCTAAGGTCAATCCACTATCAACTCCCTCCATGGTGATCCGCACCGAGTACCGCGGTACGCGCTACTCCATGGGCGGCTCGGACCCCCTCCCCCGCGGGGTTTGAAATCCGGTCCGGGGCACCGAACTTTCGGGCTACGGGGAACGGCTACCCGATGCGCCTCACCAACCGTGAGGAGCTCCGTGCGCGGCGCCGGGCCGGGTCCGCCCCCGGTCGCCGCCGCGCGCGTCGCCACGACGCGGACACCCGCCGAGCACGGATGCGCGGGCCCGTCAACGCCACGGCGTCGCCGCCGCTCCGGCCCGCCGTTCACGCCGGGCGCGGTCCGAGCGGCGGCAAGCCGAACGCGCGCGCCTCCCAACGCGGCGCACCCGTCGGCGCGACGACCGCCACCCCGGCGGGGGAGCGCGCGGTCTCCGGCCGCGCTTCCCCATCGGTCCGCGCGGCGCCACGACGGCCTACAACGCCAACGTCAACACCACGATGCGCGGGGTTCCCCCCCGGCCGTCATGTCTTCGTCGCCGGGGACCCCCGGTGCCTCCGCGGGCGACGAATCGTGCCCCGGGCTCCCTTGACGCGCCGCCACCCGCCAACCCGCATGGGTACGCGGAGTGGGACTTCTCCCCGGCGTGCCGGACCCGAGTGATGTTCGGGCGTTTTCTTGACGCCACGGACTGCGGGTACGGCCGCTCCGACGATTCCAAAGCACGGGAGGCTGCGTCGTCATCGCCAACGACGGGGGAGGTTACGCCCGCCCCGGGGATCACTCGGCGCACCGGCCGCGGGACCCGGCACCCCCGCCGGGGCCGACATCGACGCGCAGCTAGCCCAAGCTCGCGAGCTCGGAGCCAAGCTGGCGGAGGAGTATCGGACGGTGCGGCCGCTCGCTCCGCGCCTCCATGGCAGGGGAAGCCTCCGCGCGCGGCGAACGTGCGCGGGAGTTGGGCAAACAGGCCCGCGACCGCATCAACACCGACTTCAACGTCGACAACCCGGACACGCCTCCGCGGGCAGCCGAAGCTTATCGCCGCCGCAACGCCGCCGCGGACCATGCCCCCCCCTCCAACGCCCGCAGCGCGAAACCCGCACCATGAGGTGCGGGCACTCATCGAGCGGGCGGCCGTTCAACGGGCGAGAGCTCGGCGTCACGCATCCGCCAACGGGGGGGACGCGCGAGGCGACGGGGCCGTACGGGGGGGGGGGGGGGGGGGGGGGGGCGAACCCTCGGTCCATGCGGGTGAAGCGGCGGAGCGACCCGCCAACCCGGGACGCACGCCGGCCAAAGAGCGGCTCCTCGACACGCGCAGGGCGCTGGACGGCGACGCCCGCAACGTCATCAACGCTCGGCGGACGAGCAAGGTGGATGCGCGAGCGGCGGCGAGCTACCACCCTCGGCGGGGTGGACGCTACGACAACGATGAAGACCGCTCTCCGACACGGAGCCCCCGGCGACCCGTGTGTTCGGCCGGGAGATCCGCGCGGCGGCCTTCCCCCGGCGCTTCCGTCGGCCCACGACCATTGTCAAATACAACGGGGAAACGGACCCCCGTGTATGGCTCAATGATTACCGCCTAGCATGCGAGCCGGGCGGGGCCACCGCCGACGAGGTCATCATCCGCAACCCCCCCGCACCTCGGCGATTCGGCCGGACGTGGCTCGAGCACTGCCGCCGCCAGCCCGGATCCACAACCGGGATGATCCGGGTCCACACGTTCGTGGACAATTTCCGGGGCACATACGTGCGCCCCGGGAATTCCTCGGACCGCGCTCCCCGCACCCGAAGCCTCGGCGAGTCGCTCCGGGACTTCATACGACGCTTCTCCAAGCGTTGCACGGAGCTCCCAAGCGTGGCGCAATCCGAGATTGTGCACGCCTTCCTCGAGGGCACCACGTGCCGGGACCTCGTGCGAGAGCTGGGGCGCAGCCCGCCTGCGGACTCAAACGAGCTGTTCGACATCGCCACCAGCTTCGCCTCAGGAGAAGAGGCCGTGGGAGCGATCTTCGACGGCAAGAAGGGCAAGCGCCCGGACGACGCGCCCGCGGAGGGCACCAAGTCCGGGGAGCCCCACCGAAGGACAAGCGGGGCAAGAAAGGGAAGAAGCCGTGCCGCGAGGCGCGCGAGCGGGACGCGACAACGATGATGACGAGGCCCTTGCTGTTGACCCGGCTCGACGAGGCCCTCGACCGGCCCCTCGAGGTCCGGGGGTATTCGATGACATGCCGAAAAAGCCATGTCCATACCACAAGACCCCAGTGAACCACACCCTCGAGCAATGTGACATGCTCAAAAAGTTCTACGGTCGCGCCGCCGCAAAGGACGCGGAGGCCAAGAAGGACGAAGGAGATGGCGGCGCCGGCGGCTTCCCCGCCGTGGAGAACGTGTTCCTCATCTTCGGGGGACCAACCGTCGACATGTCGAGCCGCCAGCGCAAGCGGGAGCGGCACGAGGTCCTCGCCGCGGAGAGGGCGCCTCCCTCCTTCTTCGACTGGTCGGAGGACACCATCACCTTCAGCCGTGAAGACCACCCGAACCGCATCCCAAACCCGGGCCAGTACCCACTGGTGGTCGACCCGGTCATTGGGAACGCGCGGTTCTCGAAGGTCCTGATGGACGGAGGCAGCAGCCTCAACATCCTCTACGCGCACACGCTGCGCCTGCTGGGGATCGGGCTGGACCGAGTGCGGCCCGGCACGACGCCGTTCCACGGCGTCGTGCGGGCAAGCGCGTCCGGCCCCTCGGGCAAATCGACTCGCCGGTTTGGTTCGGCACTCCGAGCAATTTCCGCAAGGAAACACTCACCTTCGAGGTGGTGGGGTTCGGGGTGCCTACCACGCTATACTTGGGCGGCCCCCGCTACGCCAAATTCATGGCCGTCCCCAACTACACCTACTTCAAAATGAAGATGCCGGGACCAAATGGCGTCATCACCGTGGGCTCGTCCATCGAGCACTCGTTCGACCGCGACGTCGAATGCATGGAGCACGCGAAGCGCCGGCGCCGGACGAAGCGCTAGTGACCACCTTGGAGAAGATGGTCAACGAGGACCTCGACTCCACCACCAAGCACGCCGGCAACTTCGTGGCCGCGGAGCGACCAAGGAGGTGCCCCTCGACCCTCCGCCGCCCCCGAGGGCAAGGCGTTGAGGGTCGGCTCCACCCTCGACCCGAAATAGGAAGTGGTGCTCGTCGACTTCCTCCACGCCAATGCCGACATCTTTGCGTGGAGCTCCTCGGATATGCCGGGCATCCCGAGGGAGGTCGCCGAGCACTCCCTTGACATCCCGCCTCATTCCCGCGCCGTGCGGCGGCGGCTCCGCCGCTTCGACGAGGAGCGGCGGCGGGCGATCGGAGCGGAGCCGCGAGAAGCTTCTCGAGGCCGGGTTCATCAAGGAAGTGTTCCACCCTACGTGGCTAGAGAATCCCGTGCTTGTAAAGAAAAAGAACGGGAAATGGCGGATATGTATAGACTACACTAGTCTTAATAAAGCATGTCCTAAAGTTCCTTTTCCTTTGCCACGCATTGACCAAATTGTTGATTCAACAGCTGGGTGTGAGCTGCTTTGCTTCCTTGATGCCTTCTCCGGGTATCTCCAAATAAAGATGAAGGAGTCCGACCAGATCGCAACTTCATTCATCACGCCGTTCGGGACGTTCGCTACGTCACGATGCCGTTCGGCCTCCCGGAACGCGGGTGCAACGTATCAACCCTTGCATGCAACACGTTTTCGGAGATCACATCGGGCGAACGGTTGAGGCGTACGTAGATGACATCGTCGTAAAAACCGGAAGGCGGACGACATGGTTGGCGACCTCAACATCGCGTTCGGCCGCCTACGGGCCAACGGAGTAAAATTGAACCCCGGAAAATGTGTCTTTGGTGTGCCGCGGGGGCATGCTCCTAGGATACATAGTCTCCCGGCGAGGCATCGAGGCCAACCCCGAGAAGGTTGCGGCCCTCGAGCGAATGGGTCCAATTCGAGACCTCAAAGGGGTGCAAAAGGTGCTGGGATGCCTTGCTGCCTTGAGCCGCTTCATCTCGCGGCTCGGTGAAAAAGGCTTGCCCCTCTATCGCCTCCTCAAAAAGCACGAGCGCTTCTCCTGGACCGCCGAGGCCCAAGACGCGCTCGACAAGCTGAAGGCATCCTTGACCCACGCCCCGATCCTCACGCCGCCGCAGGACGGCGAACCCCTGCAGCTCTACGTGGCCGCGACCACCCAGGTGGTCAGCGTCGTAATCGTAGTAGAGCGCACGGAGGAAGGGCACACCCTACCGGTCCAACGGCCGGTGTACTACATCAGCGAAGTCTTGTCCGACACCAAGACACGCTACCCTCAAGTCCAAAAGCTGCTTTACATAGTGGTCCTCACACGGCGCAAGCTCCGCCACTACTTCGAGGCCCACCCCCGTCACGGTGGTCTCCTCCTTCCCGGCCGGGGGAGATCATCCGCAATCCGGACGCGGCGAGCGGGATCGCCAAGTGGTCGGTGGAGTTGATGGGCGAGACGCTCGCCTACGCCCCGCGCAAGGCCATCAAATCCCGGATGCCGGCGACTTTCGTTGCTTTGAATGGACGGACACGCAATTGCCGCCGCCGCGCATCCAAGCGAGTGCTTGGACTTTGTATTTCGATGGATCGGTGATGAAAACGGGGCGGGCGCGGGCTCGCTCTTCGTGTCACCCCTCGGGGAGCACATGCGGTATGCGGTGCGCCTCCACTTCCCCGTGTCAAACAACATGGCCGAGTACGAGGCCCTCCTTTGTGGACTCAAGATCGCCATTGAGATAGGCGTCAAGCGCCTCGACGTGCGGGGGGGGATTCGCGGCTCGTAATTGACCAAGTCATGAAAAATGCAAGCCGCCACGACGACAAGATGGAAGCATACTGCAAGGCCGTGCGAGCCCTCGAGGACAAATTCTACGGCATTGAGCTCAACCACGTGCCCCGCCGGTACAACGAGGAGGCGGACGAGCTGGCCAAGATCGCATCCGGGCGGATCACCGTGCCCCCGAACGTTTTTGCCCGTGATATCGCCCAGCCCTCCGTCGCCTTCGAGCCTCACCCCTCGAGCCACGCGGAACCCTCGGGGGCTCCCTCGAATCCAGCAGGCGCGGAGCCCATGGACGAGGACCCCTCGAACGAGGCGTACGTGCTCTCCCTCCTCGAGGGGTATGGCGCCTACGAGGCTGATGTGATGGATGTCGAGCCAGCCCCCGTCAAGGCAGATTGGCGCGACAAGTATGTCGCCTGGATGGCTCGAGGGGAACTTGAAGGACCGATACGGCGAACCGGAGAGGGGGGAGTGAATGGGAGCCGATAAAAATTCTTCTCGAAGGAGATGAAACCTCCAACAAGACGAACGTGGCTTCCAACACACGTCTCCGACTCACTACAAAGGTTGGTCAAGCCCACGTAGCCACCGGAGTGCCACCGGACCTAGAAACCAACACACAACCTTCCGACCCGAGAAACACAACGGAAAAAACCAACCTCGAGTCTACGGACCCACACCGGTCGGGCCGGTGAGCACCACCGGTCGGACCGGTCCCCGCTAGTGAAACCGAACAACTTTCACCAAGTGGCTCTACACCGGTCGACCGGTGAGACACACCGGTCGGACCGATGGCAGCTCGAAAGCCCCCAAGGCACCAAACAGGCCAACCGACCACCAAACCGACCCAAACACGAAACAACGGCAACACGGGACAACAACGAACACACCAAGACATTCACCCGAGCAAAAACCCACAAGGGCTCGCACCGGTCAGACCGGTCAAGAGCACCGGTCGGACCGGTGTAGCACGGGCGAGCTCGGGATGAACAAAGACCCGCGGGTCAACTCCCCCAAATCCAAACCTCGATCCCCCGAATCACTCCACGGACTTGAACAAGACTTTGGGGATATCGGGAACACCTCATGAGGAGTCCATAGCCAAGTTTAATCCCACCAAAACTCGTCCAAAAAGGAGGAATCGAAGAAATCCCGCCGGAAGCACTTCCAACCCAAGAACTCAAGAAACCCCAAAATCGAGCACTTTAACTCACGGATTTGGGAGGGGAATCACAGCCCAAAGAACCACGAAGGGTTCCCACAAATTTCCCCCATCAAATCCCCAAGAGAAAAGTCCCGAAAACAACCCAAAGAAATCACCGAGAGAGGGATCCAAAAATCACCACCAAGAACAACGGGGAAAACACATCCAAACCTTGAGGAACCACGCCGAATCATCTATACATGAAACAAAGGTTCGTATAAGGTCTAGCAAGCCGCCCGATCATCCATCCCTCTCAACAAGATCTCTCCGTGAAGTTCTCTTGCTAGTCCTAAAGAAAACCTAAGGAAAATAGGTGGAAAATGAGAAAACTAATGGGCTAGGGTTCCAAGAGTTGGCTGCCATCCTCTCACCTCTTGGGTTATATGGAGGCAACCGAATGTCTAAAACGCCCTTCTCTACTAACTAGGGACACAAGCCCCTCAAGGGCGGATTTGGAATTCTTGATGTCTTCACCATCGGACGGATGCCCGGCGACCGCACCCTGCGTAGCCTCGACACAAGCCATGCGATCCCGACGCGTGTCCTCCGCTTCGAAGATTCCGGACTGCGTCGTCGCACACCGGTCAGACCGGTGCTCCTCACCGGTCAGACCGGTCCCCACCGGTCAGACCGGTCAGACCCACCGGTCAGACCGGTCTGGTGCTGCTGCACCTTCGTCTTCGGTTCTCCGGTCTTGGCTTTGTGGATCAACCAAGGAACCCAGTGGTTTTCTGGTGAACCACCGGAAACCCCGCGAACTCGGTGTAGCCTCCGCCAATCTCCACTCATGACTCGGCTCCCACGTAGTCCCGGCTCGACCTTGGTTTTGAGGCACAACCAAGAAACCGTCCATGACTTCATCTTGCTTGTTCATGCCACCATGCGGCCCGCACTTGACCCCGCCGGCCACCGGTCCCTCGAACGAAGCCTACTTGTCTTCTCCACACCCGGAGGCCTCACCGCGACGACCTTTCGCGCTTGTTCTTTACCCGCACCAACACCGGTCAAGCCGCAACCCGCACCCGTAATACTTAGCCAAGAATCAGTCCACACAACGTTGTCAATCACTCATCACACAAGGAAGCGACCATCCACCGGTCCTCGAACCACACATGGTCCTCAATCTCCCCCTTGATGAGTGCATTGACAACACCCACACGAAAGTAACAAGAGAGAAAAGAAAAAAGAAAAGAAACGAACAAAAAGAAACTCCAACAAGCGATCGAAAGACAAACAAAGGCAAAGAGGAAGATCACTTGAAGAAGACAAATCTCGGACCCCTTAGGCAAGGGAAACGGCTCGACACATCCGAGACAAAGAAAAGCTCAAGCAAAGAGCGCAACCCACCAAAGCAAAGCTCGAACAACCACAAAGAGCTCCCCCCGCACACATGCAAGCTCCCCCCCGAACCAATGCACCTCCCCCCGGAAATATGCATGCAAACCAACTGAAAATAGGGCAGTACGCGGCAATTTCAGCTCACACCGGTCGGACCGGTCAACACCACCGGTCGGACCGGTGTGCAACATGTGTACGAGAATCAGCACTCACACCGGTGAGACCGGTGACCCGACCGGTCGACCGGTGCACAACGAGCCCGAAAGGGCTCGAAACCACTCGAAAACCTTCGAACACGTCCGAAGAAGCCATCTCAAGCTCAAACTTCTCCCCTTTGTTGGCAATGCATGAATCAAGCCAAAAATGCAAAACTTTCAACCTAGAGCTTCTCAAATAGACAAAATTCAACAAAGAATGCTACACATGTCCAAATGAGCAAGTTAGATACTCTACGGCTTCGTATCGATCTCAACTACATGATCACCAAGTTTCACAACCATTGGACGAAGCTATGATGGATTTTGGCAATTTCGCGAAAAACTTGCCTCTCATGAGCAAAGACCTAAACATGATCAAAGCATATCAAAATGGCAAAGCCACACAAACTTCATGCTTGGACAACCATTCTAATCATAAGACCATCACAAACACCCACAAGCACCTCATGTCATGTCAAAGGCACCGAGCCATGTGCCTACTTCTATGTATGAGACTTCTCATTGGTAGGCATCATGCAACAGTTTAGCACCCAAAGCAAATTAAATTCAGCACATATGACATGGGAGCACATTTCCAAGCATTTTTCATTTCATTTTCAGATTGGTAAATGGTACATGAAATGTCTTTGCGACAAAAAGGAACTAAGCCAAACTAACCGAAGCATACCAAACAAGCTCACAAAGACATATATCTCATTCCATGGTGAACAATGTATATGAGAGAAGCTTTCCTAACCAATGCATATGATACAAAATGCATGCAATCTAAGATACAAGGATGCCTATACATCATGTTACATATGCCATGCCAAATGCAAGAAATGCACAAAGAAAAGCTATACATATGCTACCACCGGCTCCTCGAGGGGAGGCAAAACGGGCTCGACACCACCGGCAAAAGAGAGCTCCCACACACCCAACTCAAGAAATCAAACACACACCAAGTTCCCCCCGCAAACGAGTGAAAGTTGCTTGATCTAGGGGTTTGGTGAAAATATCGGCTAGTTGGTCATGTGTGGGTACATGGATCAAAGCTATCTTCCCTTTCTCGACATTGTCTCTCAGAAAATGATACCTCACTTCTATGTGTTTAGTTTTGGAATGGAGCACTGGGTTCTTTGCAAGGCTTATGGCACTGGTGCTATCACATTGAAGTGGAACATGGGTATACTCCTCACCAAAGTCACTCATGGTGTAGGTGATCCAAAGGAGCTGAGAGCAACAGCTAGCAGCGGCAACATACTCGGCCTCGGTTGTAGATTGAGCAACACTCGACCGCTTGCGGGAAGACCAAGAGACCAAAGAAGAACCCAAAAACGGCAAGTCCCGAAGTGGACTTCCTATCCAACCGACACCCGGCAAAATCCGCGTACGAAAAACCATGAAGCGCCAAAGAGGAGGACGCGGAGTACCAAAGGCCGAAGTCGGGAGTGTGAAGCAAGTACCTGAAAATTCTCTTCACTGCTTGCCGATGCGAAGTCCTCGGAGACGCTTGAAAACGAGTGCACAGACACACCGAGAATCGTATGTCCGGCCTCGTCGCCGTCAAGTAGAGGAGTGACCCGATCATGCTCCGGTACTCCTTCTGGTCCACGTGTTCACCTTCCTCGTCCACATCAAGAGCCGTAGTCGTACTCATCGGCGTCGTCATAGCCTTGGAGTCCTCCATCTTGAACTTCCGCAAAATGACCTTGGTGTACTTATCCCGGTGCACAAATGTTCCTTCCTTTGATTGCTTGATTTGTAGCCCGAGGAAGAACCGCAACTCGCCCATCATACTCATCTCAAATTCCCTGCTCATATCATCCGCAAACCTTGCAACAAGAGAGTTAGACGAGCCACCAAAAACAATATCATCCACGTACACCCGCACAATCGGGATATCTCTCGCCTTGCCTCGGCAAAAACAAGGTCCGATCTACCTTCCCCATCTCAAAACCTCTCTCGAACAAGAACCCCCTCAACTTGCCATACCAAGCTCTAGGCGCCCGCTTCACCCCCATACGGCGCCTTCCTCAACTTGTACACCCGGGGGGGGGTACTTCTCACTCTCAAACCCCGAGGTCGCCTCACATACACTTCTTCCTCCAAACACCATTCGGAAAGCACTCTTCACGGCCATTTGGTGCAACTTGAACCCTTTAGCCACGAAAAAGGCTAGAAGGATCCTAATCGCCTCCAAATGGGCTACGGGAGCAAAGGTTTCCTCGTAGTCGATCCCCTCCTTCTGACTGAACCCCTGGGCAACAAGTCTCGACTTGTTTCTCACAACCTCACCTTTCTCGCCCTCTTTGTTTTTCCACACCCACTTTGTACCAATCGGCTTACACCCTGGGGGAGGGTCAACCAACTCCCACACCTGATTCCTCTCAAAGTTCTCCAACTCCTCATGCATCGAATTAACCCAATTGTGATCGGATAGTGTGTGTCCAATGTCTTTGGGCTCGAAAGAAGCAACAAACACAAGATGAGCAAAGTGAGAATTGTTCCGAACCCTCGACCGTGTAGTGCGTTCATTCATGTCGCCAATGATTCTCGAAGCCGGGTGATCCACTTGAACTCGCCGGGGAGGTTCTCGCCTCGAAGCTACCTCCCCATCAACATCGGCTTCTCCTCGTTCTTGATTTGTCGTCGTAGGTGTAGCAGAGGGTCCATCCATCATCGTAGTCGAAGTAGTGGGTACATGTTCGGCGGGGGCACCGCACCGCCATCTTCATCATCTCCATGTTCATGCTCCTCCTCCCCGAAAGATCTCCTCGCCAAGCTCATCATCACCTGCACACTCAAAGACAAGCTGACTACGTGGCTCTGTCTCGTCGAAGGTTACCTCGCAAGTCTCCACGATTTGGTTAGTTTCAAGATTAAGCACACGATATGCTCTAGAATGAGATGCATAACCAAAGAAAATGCCATCGACAGACCTAGCCTCAAACTTATCCAACTTCCTGCCTTTCTTCAGAATGAAACACTTGCAACCAAAGACATGGAAGTGACTCACCTTGGGTGTGCGACCATGCATCAACTCATAGCATGTCTTCTTCTTGTGCACTCGAGGTATATCTCGTTCGACACATAGCACGCGGTATTCACCGCCTCAGCCCAATACCTCCTCGGAGTCCTATGCTCATCAAGCATCGTCCGAGCCATCTCGCACAAGGTCCTGTTCTTCCTTTCCACAACACCATTCTGGGGAGGCGTATACGGACTCGAAAACTGGTGCTCAAGACCCAAGTCATGGCAAAAGGTTTCAAAACGAGAGTTCCTGAATTCCGAGCCATTATCACTGCGGATAGCTCGTTTGGCATCTCCGTGCCTCTCGTTCCTCAACCTCAAGACTAGATCTCGAACAAAACCAAACGTCTCCCCCTTATCCTCAAGAAAGAACACCCACGCATACCGAGAATAGTCGTCCACCACAACAAGGACATACCACTTCCCACCCGCGGATCGCACACGAGCCGGGCCAACAAGGTCCATATGGAGCGGCTCCCATGGACGCTCGGTCATCATATCGGTGAGAGGCGGGTGAGAAGAGGCCACCATCTTGGCATGCCTACACGTAGCACAAACCAACTCTTTCTCAAGCCTCAACCGTGGCAATCCTCGAACCAAATTGAGTTTACTCAAGCGAGACAAAAGGTCAAAGCTCAAGTGACCCAATTTCCTATGCCACTTCCACAACTCACTCGAAGAACCAGGCCAAGAAACAACGCTCCACACCCGAAGACCGAGAAAAATCAGCATGAAACACCCGACCCTCGGGAACGACCATACAAACAAGGTCCCCTCGAGAGTCCACAATCCGAGAACCACCCGGCCGAAACAACACCTCAAAGCCCTCATCCAACAACCGGGACACGGAAAGCAAATTGTACCCCGGCGATTGAACAAGAGCAACACGCCTCGCAGTGATCTTGTCACTCACTTTGATCTCACCTTCCGAAAGCACACACCCACGCCCATTGTCCCCAAAAGTGATGTACCTCTTCGTCACCACCGGGACGAGACTTGAGAACCACCCATTGTCTCCGGTCATATGCCTCGAGCAACCGGAGTCAATCAACAAAATGTTCTTCAAGTCTCCCACCTGAAATTCAAAAACAAGCACGTGAGCGAACAAATGACTCGAGATCGGGGTTAGTACCAAACGAGTAAAACCGAAAGGCCGAGCCATTTGCTCGAAAGTGGGGTTAGCACCAACCAAAGCATCTCTCCTACCAAAGCTACCTCCACGAACCCCACCACGGTAACCACCCCGAGGGAACCACCCCTCTCTACCCGGAGGAGGACCAAATCCACGCAAGAAAGCCCGTGGAACGTCCTTCCTCTCCAACTCAAAGCTACGACTCCTCCGATCCCCGTACCGAGCACGAGGAGGAGAACGCCTAGCAACCGACCACCCGCACCCTTTCCACCCCAACCACCGTAACCACGACCACCGAAACAACCCTCGCACTCCGTACGAGCTCGAAACCCGAACACGTTCGTCCGTGCCCGCACCGGTCCGACCGGTGCCCCACACCGGTCCCGGCCGGTGTGACCCGGCGCAGCGCCTCCAACAGCCGTTTCGCTCTCCCCAAGCCCGAACTCGTCCTCACACTCGCCTTGCCCCCGGGCATCCGCACACGAGACTCAAGTACACCATCGGAAGGGTGGTACTTGTCCTTGTTATCCCACTCCTTTGCCATTCTCTCCTCACGCTTCCTTTTGAAGCAAAACTCCTCCTTATGGCCATCTCTCCCACAATAGCCACAATGGAACCTCACAAGCTTAGGCTTAGGCTTAGGCTTGGGATGTGGCTGCTCACTTGGTTTCTCTCCACTCAATCCCTCCACCGGTTTCTCACCACTAGCCTTCTCACTCTCCTTCCCAAAGAACACTTTCCCCGAAGTTCTCACAAACTTGATAGGCTGTTGTAGGTCATTTGTGGGTGTAGGAAACACGGGTGGAGCTGGGGTTGTGTCTAGTCGGTTCCTTAGATGGTTAGGTTTTGGAGGGAAATCATTTTTGTGGTGGGTTTTTGGTGGCTCCGGAATATTCTCTCCACTTCCCTTACCAACCTTGTTTGCCCCAAGCCCCTCACCATCTTTCCTCTTAAAGGCCTCGATCATCATCCTCAACTGAGGCTCATGACCGGACAACCAACCCATCAACTTCCTCAAGTCATCATTCTCATCCTGCAAACGATCAACATAATGTGCAAGCTCCAAATTTTTCAATGCATGTAATTCACAGGTAGAGCAAGATGTAGGCATGGGTTCCTTCAATTTAGCCTCGAGCGAACTAGTGTAAGCATGCATCTCATCAATCTTAGCATGCAAAACAGGGCAAGAAGTGCAAGCACCTAGCAAAGCAGTCTAGACTTCAGCTCGGCCACTTCAACCCTAAGCACATCTAGTTCCTCACACTTGAAGGCATGCTTCTCCTTAAACAAAGCAAGATCGGCAAGGAATATGGAGCAATCAAGACAATCATTCTCATCCGAGACAACGGGCTAGCCTTAAGCGAATCAATCTCAAGCTTGCTATCAAGCACCGGTGTCTCTAGCTCGGCCCCTCTAGTCCTAGCATCCTCGAGTGAAGCCCTAAGCTCTTTCCTCATTTTCTTGGCCTCTCTAAGCATGTCATCACGGTTATCAAGCAAAGAGCCAAGCCTCTCATTCTCCCGGCACAAGAAGGGAAGTTCATCACGCACCTCGTCGTTGGACTCGCAGTCCGAGTCGCTCCGTGTGCTCTTCTTGCCGCCGGAGCTCGCGCCATGGTGCGAGAGCCATCTCTCGCGGCGCCTCGGCCCGCTCGGGTTCTTGGACGACTTCTTGTTCTTGCGACGATCTCCCTCATCTTCACCGCCGCTCGAGCTCGAGGTGGAGTACGCGGAACCGGAGTCGACGCCACTCGCTCCAACCATCGCTCGGGCCTTGCCTCGGCTCTCCTTCTTCCTCGATCGTCGCTCGTCCTTGTACTTGTTCTTGTGCTTGCTCTTGTGGTCGCGCCTCGAACGGTACTTGCCGTCCATCCTCGGCTTGTGCTTGTAGCCGTCCTTGTTCTCGGCCTTCTCCGGGCAGTCGGCGATGAAGTGTCCCGCTTGCCGCACCGGAAGCAAGTCCTCGTGTTCCTCCTCATGTTCACACGGTTCTCGTGCGGCCTCTCGAACCGCCTCGTCAACGGCGCCGGCTCGTCCTCTCCAAGGTCATCAAACTCCTCATCCGGCATAGACATCAAAGAGGAAAAGGAGAACATCCCGGTGGATGGGTTAGAGTTAGCCTTTCCTTTGGAACCACCAACGAGGGCAAGACTATGGGAATCGGCCGGTCCCTCGAGCTTGGCGGTCATGCCCCTATCCACCTCGGCCCGACTTGAGCTTCGAGAACAACCTCGTTCACCGTCGCAGTGTCATACTTCTCCGACTCCACAATGGCCTCGAACTTTTCACCCCAAATCGTACGATCCAAAGAGTGTAAGAGCTTGACCGCTCTATCATGATCATCGTACGGGAGCACGTCCACATTGGCCCTCATGTTGTTCACAACCACCGTGAACCTCTGAAATAAGGCATCGATGGACTCACCGTGGAGATGAGTGACGTTCTCGTACTCTCTCCGTAGGTCGCATACATCCGTGCCCGAACTCGGGCGTTCCCAACATGAGCCTCCTTCAACAGCGCCCAAATCCTACAAGCCAAGTGCTCGGTGTGCACCCGATCGAACTCGGCCGACACAAAGCACGAAACAAGTAGTCGACCGCCTTATTGTTGGCGTCGAAGCCGTCCCTCGATCCCGGAGCGAGGAAATCAACCTACGGACATAGCCTCGTGTCCACCATGACATCCCAAAGGATCCGACCCTTTCCGCGGAGAAAAGCACCCATCCGCTTGCTCCACATCCGGTAGTTCTTGCCATCGAAGTGTGGAGGACCCGAACCCCGTTCCTGGTACGCCATCCTTGGATCTTAGACTGGTTAGAGTCAATAAAGACCCGAACCGGCTCGATACCACTTGAAGGACCGATACGGCGAACTAGAGAGGGGGGGGAGTGAATGGGAGCCGATAAAAATTCTTCTCGAAGGAGATGAAACCTCCAACAAGACGAACGCGGCTTCCAACACACGTCTCCGACTCACTACCAAGGTTGGTCAAGCCCACGTAGCCACCGGAGCGCCACCGGACCTAGAAACCAAGACACAACCTTCCGACCCGAGAAACGCAACGGAAAAAAACCAACCTCGAGTCTACAGACCCACACCGGTCGAAGCCGGTGAGCACCACCGGCCGGACCGGTCCCCGCTGGTGAAACCGAACAACTTTCACCAAGTGGCTCTACACCGGTCGGCCACGGAGACACACACTGGCGGGACCGATGGCAGCCCGAAAGCCCCCAAGGCACCAAACAGTCAACCGACCACCAAACCGACCCAAACACGAAACAAAGCAGGCAACACGGGACAACAACGAACACACCAAGACGTTCACCCGAGCAAAAACCCACAAGGGCTCGCACCGGCCGGACCGGCCAAGAGCACCCGCCGGACGGTGTAGCTCGGGCGGCTCGGGATGAACAAAGACACCGCGGGTCAACTCCCCCAAATCCAAACCTCGATCTCCCGAATCACTCCACGGACTTGAACAAGACTTTGGGGATATCGTGAACACCTCATGAGGAGTCCATAGCCAAGTTTAATCCCACCGTAACTCGTCCAAAAAGGAGGAATCGAAGAAATCCCGCCGGAAGCACTTCCAACCCAAGAACTCAAGAAACCCCAAAATCGAGCACTTTAACTCACGGATTTGGGAGGGGAATCACAGCCCAAAGAACCACGAAGGGTTCCCACAAATTTCCCCCATCAAATCCCCAAGAGAAAAGTGCCGAAAACAATCCAAAGAAATCACCGAGAGAGGGCTCCGAAAATCACCACCAGGCACAACCGGGGAAAACACATCCAAACCTTGAGGAACCACGCCGAATCATCTATACATGAAACAAAGGTTCGTACAAGGTCTAGCAAGCCGCCCGATCATCCATCCCTCTCAACAAGATCTCTCCGTGAAGCACTCTTGCTAGTCCTAAAGAAAACCTAAGGAAAATAGGTGGAAAATGAGAAAACTAATGGGCTAGGGTTCCAAGAGTTGGCTGCCATCCTCTCACCTCTTGGGTTATATGGAGGCAACCGAATGTCTAAAATGCCCTTCTCTACTAACTAGGGACACAAGCCCCTCAAGGGCGGATTTGGAATTCTTGATGTCTTCACCATCGGACGGATGCCCGCGACCGCACCCCGCGTGGCCTCGACACAAGCCATGCGATCCCGACGCGTGTCCTCCGCTTCGAAGATTCCGGACCGCGTCGTCGCACACCGGTCGACCGTGCTCCTCACCGTCGGACCGGTCCCCACCGGTCGGGGACCGGGCCGACCCACCGGTCGGGATCGGTCCGGTGCCGCCGCACCTCCGTCTTCTCGTTCTCCGATCTTGGCTTTGTGGATCAACCAAGGAACCCGGTGGTTTCCCGGTGAACCACCGGAAACCCCACGAACTCGGTGTAGCCTCCGCCAATCTCCACTCATGACTCGGCTCCCACATAGTCCCGGCTCGACCTTGGTTTTGAGGCTCAACCAAGAAACCGTCCATAACATCATCTTGCCGTTCATGCCACCATGCGGCCCGCACTTGACCCCCGCCGGCCACCGGGTCCCTCGAACGAAGCCTACTTGTCTTCTCCACACCCGGAGGCCTCACCGGCGATGACCTTTCGCGCTTGTTCTTCACCCGCACTAACACCGCCTCAAGCCGCAACCTCGCACCTCGCAATACTTAGCCAAGAATCGGTCCACACAACGTTGTCAATCACTCATCACACAAGGAAGCGACCATCCACCGGTCCTCGAACCACACATGGTCCTCGAATTCCCCCTCGGACCGGCCGAGGCCGGCGCGCGTCGCCGGGATGGCCAAGTCCTTCGCCCTCGTCGACGGCGAGCTGTACAAGCGCGCCGCTTCCGGCATCCTGCAGCGATGCATACCCATCCCCGAGGGGCGCGAGCTCCTCCGGGACATTCACGCGGGGATTTGCGGCCATCACGACGCACCCTGCACCCTCGTTGGCAATGCGTTCCGTCAAGGCTTTTACTGGCCTACCGCGGTCGCGGATGCCAGCGAGATCGTGCGCACCTGCGAAGGGTGCCAGTTCTACGCCCGCAAATCCAACCTTCCTGCTCACGTCCTGCGACCATCCCCATAACATGGCCCTTCGCCGTGTGGGGGCTAGACATCGTCGGGCCCCGCGGAAGGCGCCGGGGGCTTCACCCACTTGTTGGTTGCAATCGACAAATTTTCCAAGTGGGTAGAAGTACGCCCCATCACGAATCTCGGGGGCAGAGCAAGCGGTGACGTTCTTCACCGAAATCATCCATCGTTTTGGAGTGCCAAATTCCATCATCACCGACAACGGGTCCTAGTTCACGGGCAGGGAAATTCCCCGGAGTTCTGCGACAAATTCCACATCCGTGTGGATTGGGCGCTTGTGGCACACGCACGTACTAACGGCCAAGTAGAGCGTGCCAATGGCATGCTCCTACAAGGCCTTAAGCCCCGAATTTTCGACCACCGAATAAGTCCGGTCGGAAATGGCTCAAGGAGTTACCGGCGGTCGTGTGGAGCCTAAGGACCACCCCAGCGCAGCCACCGGGTTCACCCCGTTTTTTATAGTCCCCGGCGCGAGAGGCCGTCCTCGCCACGGACTTAGAATACGGGTCACCCGTGGTACGAGGCTACGACGAGGACGTCAACTAGCGAGCCCGCGAGGACTCACCGGACCGCCTAGACGAAGCACGCCTCGTGGCCTTGATGCACTCCGCAAGATATCAACGGTCCCTCGGGCGCTACCGGGCACGGAAGATACGCCGGCGGGACTTCGCCGAAGGGGATTTGGTCCTAAGGCTACGCCAAGACAACCGAGGACGCCACAAGCCGTCACCTCCGTGGGAGGGGCCCTACGTCGTGGTGAAGGTGCTCAAGACCCGCACGTACAAGCTAGCCAACGAGGACGGCGAAGAACTCACCAACGCTTGGAACATCCAACAGCCTACGTCGCTTCTATCCCTAGCTAGGATTTCCAAGTCCTTTGTTGTAAATCACGTGACCAACACCCCGCCTTGGTGGCAACCATGTAAATATCACCGAGTTCAATAAAAAGGGCAACTCGGCTTTCCCCCGAAACCCAAGTTACCCTCGGGGGCTACTACAGGGGGCATCCCCCCCCCCCCAAAATGGTCCCATTTTTTCGCAAAAAAAAGAAACAACTCACGCGCGCTAAGCATGTTTCTACTTCGGCCTCGAGCAAAGTTCGAACAGGGCGCAGGCAGCCTAGCGGAAAGGACGCGCGAGCCAGAGATAGCCTACGCCTACACGAGGATACGGCCCTTCTCTCTTGTCTCCAACCCAAAGAGCCACCCGCGAAAATCGAACTCCCCTAACTAGAATTTACTCACGAAGAAGGAGAAACAAAAAACCGCAATAAAGTAAAAAACATCATTCCACTTTCACAAGCGTTTGAAGACAAAGTGATATGTTTATTTACAAGGCCACATGGCCCGCACACTAATACATAAACAAAAAAGGGCCCGGCGCCCGCTATCTTCGGGCCGGGAGGAGCGGCGGCATCGGCGGCGTCCGGGAAAAGAAACTCCTCGAAGGCCTCGGCAAGCGCCCGGCGGCCTCGGCGGCTAACGCGTCCACGCGCTCCATCGCCACCTCGTCCTCGACGCCCTCGGGGACGACGTAACCTTCCGCCACCGCCTCGAAGTTGATCTCATAATGAGATCGCACCACCCCGAGGGCCTTCTGGACGCCGAGGTGCGGCGCCCGGCCGCATGCGCCGGTGACGTGCCCGCCAAGGGCACGCAGGCGGCCGGCCGGCCGAGCTCCCGCCCGCGCCTCGCCCTCCTCCACGGCCCGGCGGTGTCTCGAGGGGGCGCGGAGTGCAACTCCGGCGGCTCCGCTCGGAGGAGTTGTAGGAGGTCGGCCAGGCCGCCTCGGCCGCCCGGCCGCGTGCCCCAGCCGCGGTGCGCAAGCCTGAAGTCGCCAAGCAAGAGGGGGATCAGAAAAGGGGGCGAACCCTCTAAGGGGAAATCAGCGAAACGAGAGACGAACAGCAACTTACCCTCAACCTGCTTCTTCTCCACCTCGAGGGCGCGGCGCCCGGCCTCGACCGCCTGCTCAAGGCCCTTGAGGGTCTCGCCTTGCTCCTGGAGGGCCAGCTCCTAGCTCGCGCTCGTAATGCTGAGCACCATCAGTTCGCCCTCGAGCTTCGAGAACTCCGTGTTTCGGCCCTCCAGCGATTTCTGCGCCGCCTCGCGAGCGACGCGCTCCTCGCTCCCGGCGCCGACCGGGCGTCGGCAAGGGCGGCCCGCTCCCCGCCGAAGCCGCCCCTCGGCCCCCCGGCGGGTGGTACGCTCCCCGCAGAGCCGGTGCTCCTCGACGGCGAGCGTCGCAACCTTGGCGTCGAGGGCGGCCTTCGCATCGTCGGCCTCCTTGGCCTTCGCTCGAGCGCGCGCGCCCGCTCCTCGGCCCCCGGCTCGCCGAGCTCGCGCCCCCCGAGCAACGAGTGGAGCTCCGGGTTGTCGTTGCGGACGCCGGCCACCTCCGTCTCCCGCCTGGCCGCCGGGTGCGCATCTTCTCCGGGTCCGCCCGCGCCCGCCGCGGCCGCCCTCATCCCGGTCGATGACGGCCGTGCAAACCTCGCTCGAGGGTGGAGGGGCGCGCCGGTCCCGCCTTGTGCTCTCATGGAGCCGATCGCGCGGGGCCACGGCCCCCGCTATGACGCCCAACCGTCCGAAGTCCTCGGGGCATCGGCGAGCGCGTCAAAAGCGTCGCACCGCTCCCCCGGAGCCGGCGGAGCTCGGCGCTCACCCGATCGAAGGCACCGTACTTATCGCGGGCGCGGTGCTCGAGCTCCCGTCACCAACAAGCCGAGACCCGTGAGCGTCATGCTTGAAGGACCGATAAGGCGACCGAGAGAGGGGGGGAGTGAATGGGAGCCGATAAAAATTCTTCTCGAGGGAGATTGAAACTCCGACAAGACGAACTAGCTCGGTCGAACCCCCGAAATCACACGCTCCGCACTTCTACCTCCCGTTTGCCAAAACCACGTAGCCACCGGAGTGCTACCGGTCCTAGGAAAAAACTCTACCAAGAACCACAACACACACGCAGCACCGACAGCGGAAACAACTCGTAAGCCGGCTAACCGGAGGGGGCGGTTAGACCGGTATAGGGGGCGGTTAGACCGCCTCCACCTAGCAACCAAGAAATCCTCCGAAACGCCTCTTCCGAGCACCAAAACACACCACGGTTTCACCAACAGAGATCTCTCGGTCAAGGCCATGCTAGCTACCGAAAAATCTTGGCGAAAACCAAAACTTCACCCAAGGGCCTAGGGGCGGTTAGACCGGCTACCCCGGGGCGGTCTAACCTCCCGTACCCAAAGAACGAACCCCGACCAAGAACACCTAGCAAACTACACTAAAACGAGCCAAGATTTCACCGTAACGCTCCTCCGATCAAGGTGAACAAACTCACGCATAAAGGTCCAGCAAAATCAAACTTTCTTCGGAAAGACCTAGGGCGGTTAAACCCGGTGCCAGGGGGCGGTTAGACCTCCCTCCCCCGAGCACAAAGATCCGAGTGAAAACCCAAGCAAACGGACTCGAAACGCTCCAAGATTTCAACCATACAATCCCCTGGTCAAGGCCAACATGCTACCGGAAGATCTCGGCCAAAATCAAAACTTTCTCCGGACGAGCCCGGGCGGTTAGACCGCCCCTCCTACGCGGTTAGACCGCCCTCCCCGAGACAGAACGGGAAAAAGGGGAACCGCGGGTCAACCCTCAACTTTGCATCACCCGATCTCCCGATTCACCCAACGGATTGCGGCGAAACTTTGGGGATGCCTCGGGTCACCTCATGGACGACCTCTCCCTCAAAGGAATTGCACCGAAACGCTCTCAATCATGGGGAATCGCAAATCTCGTGACCTAACCTCAAGAACTCGAGTTCCAACGAAAACCACCAAATCGAGTCCGATTCAAAGGAGATTTGGGGGCAAAGTCACCACCAAAGAGGCACAAAAACCTCATATGTGACACCCACCAAAAACCCCAAGAAATCGTCCTCAAAACTCCGCCAAAAAGAGCTCCGAAAATCAACACAAAAGAGACGGGAAAACCACCATGAAGAACAACGCCGAACCTTCTATACATGCCATGAATGGTTCGTACAAGGTCTAGTTTGCCACCCAAACATCCATCCCTCTCTCTAGATCTCACATGAAGCTCTCAAACTAGCCTTCTAAAAACCTAGGAAAATAGAGAACGAAAATGGAAAAACCAAATGAGCTAGGGTTCCAAGAGTTGGGCCGCCATCCACCCCTCTACCGAGTATATATGGAGGCACCCAAAAGACTAAAACGCCCTTCACTAATAACTAGGGATACATGCCCCTCAAGGGCGGATTTGGAATTCTTGATGTCTTCACCATCGGACGGATGCCCGGCGACCGCACCCCGCGTAGCCTCGACGCAAGCCTTGCGATCCCGACGCGTGTCCTCCGCTTCGAAGCTTCTCGACGCCGGCGGCCGGGCGGTCGACCGCCCCGCCCGGGCGGTTAGACCGGCCCCGTAGATCCGACCGGCCCCCGGGCGGTCCGACCGCCCTCCCGGGCGGTTGAACCGGCCTGGGTGGCCGCACCTCCTCGACGAGTCTTCGGCCTCGGTTTTGTGGCTCAACCGAGTAACCCAGTGGTTTTCTGGTGAACCACTGCAAACCCCGTGAACTCGGTGTAGCCTCCGCCAATCTCCACTCATGACTCGGCTCCCACGTAGTCCCGGCTCGACCTTGGTTTTTGAGGCTCTACCAAGAAACCGTCCACGACTTCATCTTGCTTGTTCATGCTACCATGCGGCCCGCACTTGACCCCCGCCGGCCACCGGGTCCCTCGAACGAAGCCTACTTGTCTTCTCCACACCCGGAGGACTCACCGGCGACGACCTTTCGCGCTTGTTCTTCACCCGCACCAACACGAGTCAAGCCGCAACCCGCACCTCGCAATACTTAGCCAAGAATCGGTCCACGTGGAGAAGACAAGTAGGCTTCGTTCGAGGGACCCGGTGGCCGGCGGGGTCAAGTGCGGGCCGCATGGTAGCATGAACAAGAAGATGAAGTCGTGGACGGTTTCTTGGTAGAGCCTCAAAAACCAAGGTCGAGCCGGGACTACGTGGGAGCCGAGTCATGAGTGGAGATTGGCGGAGGCTACACCGAGTTCACGGGGTTTGCGGTGGTTCACCGTAAAACCACCGGGTTACTCGGTTGAGCCACAAAACCGAGGCCGAAGACTCGTCGAGGAGGTGCGGCCACCCGGGCCGGCTTCAACCGCCCAGAGGGGCGGTCGGACCGCCCGGGGCCGGTCGGATCTACGGGGCCGGTCTAACCGCCCGGGCGGGCGGCTCGACCGCCCGGCCGCCGGCGTCGAGAAGCTTCGAAGCGGAGGACACGCGTCGGGATCGCAAGGCTTTCGTCGAGGCTACGCAGGTGCGGTCGCCGGCATCCGTCCGATGGTGAAGACATCAAGAATTCCAAATCCGCCCTTGAGGGGCATGTATCCCTAGTTATTAGTGAAGGGCGTTTTAGTCTTTTGGGTGCCTCCATATATACTCGGTAGAGGGGGGGATGGCAGCCAACTCTTGGAACCCTAGCTCATTTGGTTTTTCCATTTTCGTTCTCTATTTTCCTAGGTTTTTAGAAGGCTAGTTTGAGAGCTTCATGTGAGATCTAGAGAGAGGGATGGATGTTTGGGTGGCAAACTAGACCTTGTACGAACCATTCATGGCATGTATAGAAGGTTCGGCGTTGTTCTTCATGGTGGTTTTCCCGTCTCTTTTGTGTTGATTTTCGGAGCTCTTTTTGGCGGAGTTTTGAGGACGATTTCTTGGGGTTTTTGGTGGGTGTCACATATGAGGTTTTTATGCCTCTTTGGCTGGTGACTTTGCCCCCAAATCTCCTTTGAATCGGACTCGATTTGGTGGTTTTCGTTGGAACTCGAGTTCTTGAGGTTTGGTCACGAGATTTGCGATTCCCCATGATTGAGAGTGTTTCGGTGCAATTCCTTTGAGGGAGAGGTCGTCCATGAGGTGACCCAGGCATCCCCAAAGTTTCGCTGCAATCCGTTGGGTGAATCGGGAGATCGGGTGATGCAAAGTTGAGGGTTGACCCGCGGTTCCCCTTTTTCCCGTTCTGTCTGGGGAGGGCGGTCTAACCGCGTAGGAGGGGCGGTCTAACCGCCCCGGGCTCGTCCGGAGAAAGTTTTGATTTTGGCCGAGATCTTCTGGTAGCATGTTGGCCTTGACCAGGGGATTGTATGGTTGAAATCTTGGAGCGTTTCGAGTCCGTTTGCTTGGGTTTTCACTCGGATCTTTGTGCTCAGGGGAGGGAGGTCTAACCGCCCCTGGCACCAGGTTTAACCGCCCTAGGTCTTTCCGAAGAAAGTTTGATTTTGCTGGACCTTTATATGTGAGTTTGTTCACCTTGATCAGAGGAGCGTTCTGGTGAAATCTTGGCTCGTTTTAGTGTAGTTTGCTAGGTGTTCTTGGTCGGGGTTCGTTGCTGGGTACAGGAGGTTAGACCGCCCCAGGTAGCCGGTCTAACCGCCCTTAGGCCCTTGGGTGAAGTTTTGGTTTTCGCCAAGATTTTCTGGTAGCTAGCATGGCCCTGACCAGAGATCTCTGTTGGTGAAACCGTGGTGTGTATTGGTGCTCGGAAGAGGTGTTTCAGAGGATTTCTTGGTTGCCTTGTGGAGGCGGTCTAACCGCCCCCTATACCCGGTCTAACCGCCCCCTCTCGGTTAGCCTCGCTTACGAGTTGTTTCCGCTGTCGGTGCTGCGTGTGTGTTGTGGTTGCTGGTAGAGTTTGTTCCTAGGACCCGTAGCACTCCGGTGGCTACGTGGTTTTGGCAAACGGGAGGTAGAAGTGCGGAGCGTGTGATTTCGGGGGTTCGACCGAGCTAGTTCGTCTTGTCGGAGTTTCAATCTCCCTCGAGAAGAATTTTTATCGGCTCCCATTCACTCCCCCCCCTCTCGGTTGCCTTATCGGTCCTTCAAGTGGTATCGAGCCGGTTCGGGTTGTTGTTGACTCTAACCGCCCTAAGATCCAAGGATGGCGTACCGGGAACGGGGTTCGGGTCCTCCACACTTCGATGGCAAGAACTACCGGATGTGGAGCAAGCGGATGGGTGCGTTCCTCCGCGGAAAGGGTCAGCCGCTTTGGGATGTCACGGTGGACACAAAGTTATGTCCAGCCGATGGATTTCCTTGCTCCGGGGTCGAGGGACGCATTCGACGCCAACAATAAGGCGGTCGACTACTTGTTTCGTGCTTTGTGTCGGCCCGAGTTCGATCGGGTGCACACCGAGCACTTGGCTTGTAGGATTTGGGCGGTGTTGAAGGAGGCTCATGTTGGGAACGCACGGGGTTCGGGCACGGATGTATGCGACCTACCGGAGAGAGTACGAGAACTTCACTCATCTCCCCGGTGAGTCCATCGATGCCTTGTTTCGCAGGTTCACGGTGGTGGTGAACAACATGAGGGCCAATGTGGACGTGCTCCCGTACGATGATCATGATAGAGCGGTCAAGCTCTTACACTCTTTGGATCGTACGATATGGGGCGGAAAGTTCGAGGCCATTGTCGAGTCGAGAGAAGTATGACACTCGACGGTGAACGAGCCGTTCTCGAAGCTCAAGTCGGCCGAGGTGGATAGGGGCATGATCGCCAAGCTCGAGGGACCGACCGATTCCCATAGTCTTGCCCTCGTTGGTGGTTTTAAAGGAAAGGCTAACACTAACCCATCCACCGGATGTTTTCTTTGTCCTCTTTGATGTCTATGCCAGATGAGGAGTTCGACGTGCTTGGAGAGGACGAGCTGGCGCTCCTGACGAGGCGGTTCGAGAGGCTGCACGAGAACCGGGTGAACATGAGGAGGAACACGAGGACATGCTTCAAGTGCGGCAAGACTGGACACTATTTCGCCGAGTGTCCGAAGGTGAACAACCACAACAAGCACAAGTTCAAGGACAAGAGGAAGAAGTCTAAGAAGAAGGATCATGGACATGGGAAGAAGGCACGGTCTCGAGAGAAGATGAAGAGATCAAGCGACATCGAGTCTGATTCCGAGGACACGTCTTCAAGCTCAAGTGATGAAGACGAAGAGGATGAGAAGAAGAGGAAGAAGAAGAAGAACCTTGGCAAGTATCTCAACGGCCTTTGTGTGACGGGTCTAAGCCTCAAGGACGACTTCTGCGGCATGGCTCGCGGTTCGAGCGAAGAAGAGAAGCCGGAAGGACGCCTCGGACTTGGATTCCGAGGATGAGGTATGTGATGAGCTCTCTTCTTTGCGCAAGGAGAATGAGGAGTTGGTTGACTTGCTTGATAATCGCGATCACATGCTTAGAGAGGCTAAGAAGCTTAGGAAGGAGCTTAGATCTTTGCTCGAGGATGCTAGGACTAGAGTGGGCCGAGCTAGAAACACGGTTCTTGATAGCAAGCTTGAAATTGATTCGCTTAAGGCTAGCCCCCGTTGTTTCGATGAAAATGATTGTGCCGATTGCTCGCTTTCCTAGCTGACTTGACTGATCTTAGGGAGAAGTATGCCTCCAAGTGTGAGGAACTAGATGTGCTTAGGGTTGAGTTGGCTGAGCTACAATCTAGACCCACTTTGCTTGGTGCTTGCACTTCTTGCCCGGGTTTGCATGAGAAAATTATTGAGCTTCGTTCTCGCATTGGTTCGCTAGAGGCTGATTTGAAAGTGCCTATTCCTACTTCTTGTTCTACATGTGAGATGCATGCTATGAAGAATTTGGATCTTGCAAAATGTGTTGGTCGCTTGAAAGATGAGAATGATAAGTTGCGTGAAGCACCGAGTTGGTTGTCGAGTCAAGAACCTCGGCTTGGCATGATGATTGCTAGCCGTAAGCGCTTTGATGGTTGGGCTTTGGGATTGGATAAGGTTGGTGAGGGCAAGTGGTGAGAGAGAAAGGAAATTTGGGAATGTTTCAGTTCCACCACAACCCACACCCAAAGACAAGTTTGCATCCAAGCCAAACCAACCTAGTGAAAAGCCTAGTGAGAAACCAAGTGAAGAGTCTCACCCCAAGCCTAAGCCCAAACCAATCCTTTTCCATTGTGAGTTTTGTGGGAAGGATGGTCACAAGAGAGAGTTTTGCTATAAGAGAAAGAGAGAGGCGAGAATGGCTAAGGAGTGGGCGAACAAGGACAGGTACCACCCTTCTCATGGTGTGCACCGAGCCTCATATGCCACCGCCTAAGGGAAAGGGCTTTGTGCGTAAGGATCCGGCATGGGGATATGAGAAATCCCGTAGCCGCGGTGGTGGTCCGGAGAGGGCGGTCGGACCGGCCCGGCTAGGTGGTCGGACCGGCCCCGCCCAGGGAAGGGCGGTCAGACCGGCCCGGCTAGGCGGTCGGGGACCGCCCTCCCAGCATTTCGGCGATTCTGCTTTCCGAGGTCGTGATGTTGGTGGTTTCAGTTCCCTTGGTCATGGTGCAGATGGTAGACACTTTGAGTCTGGTGGCGTTGAGTTTGCTGGACGTTCTCCACCTCGTGATCAATACGAGTTTGGGAGAGGTCGCAGTTTTGAGTCTCAGAGGGGCTACGGACCATGCTTTCCCTTTCGTGGTACTCGTACTCCTTCAGTGAGACGGGAGTGGTGTTCCCATGGTGGTTCCAGGTTTGATAGGTTTGACAGGATGGATCGCTGTATTGATAGGCGGGGGTAGGATGAATGTTGCTAACCCCACTTTTGAGGAAATGGCCCGACACTCGGTTTCACACCTTTGGGACTAACCCCAGTGTTGAGTCATTTGCTCGTTCTCGCTCTTGGTTTTGAGTTGCAGGTGGGAGGCCCGGAGAACATTTGGTTGATATCGGGGGTGGTTCTTCGGCCTCATACCCCGGTGGTGACATGTAGGTGCATCACTTTCGGGGATGGTGGACAAGGATCGGTGAATTGTGAAGAAATGATAAAGGTAAGTGCTTTGTGACCTTTGAGTGTGTGGCCTTGGTCAAGCCACTTGGTTTGTTTTGCTCCTTCTCTATATCATGTGTGTAGGGTGAGCTTTGTATGCTCTTTGGCCCTAGTGCATGTGTTTAGGGGGAGCTTGTGAGTTTTGTGCTCCTTTGCTCTTTTGCCGGTGGTGTCGAGCCCTTTTTGCCTCCCCTCGAGGAGCCGGTCTTTTGTGAGCTTTGTGTGTGTGGTTGGTTTCCTAAGTTGGTGGTGAAGCTCCTTTGTAGCATATGTATAGTTTTCCTTTGTGCATTTCTTGCATTTGGCGTTGCATTTGTAACATGATGTATAGGCATCCTTGTATCTTAGATTGCATGCATTTTGTATCATATGCATTGGATAGGAAAAGCTTCTCCTATATACAATGTTTACCATGGGTTGCTATATATGTTCTTGTGAGCTTGTTTGATATGCTACGGTTAGTTTGGCTTAGCTCTTGATGATCTTGATGAATGATCCATGGTTGATGGCTAATTTTTGAAAAATGTCACATACATGCTCTCTCATGTGTAAATGCCTATATATGATCTTGACATGTTTTAGTGGCTTTGCTATGCTTACTTTGTGGTTGGATAGCTAGTTTATTGATCATATGGGGCCAAAGGCTCATTTGCCATCATGAATGTTTAGCCCTCTTGCTTAATCTTGTGGAGGGGCATAAGTTCCTTTTTGTCGCAAAGACATTTCATGTACCATTTACAAATCTGAAAATGAAATGAAAATGCTTCGAAAATGTGCTCCCATGTCATATGTGCTGAATTTAATTTGCTTTGGGTGCTAAACCGTTGCATGATGCCTACCAATGAGAAGTCTCATACATAGAAGTAGGCACATGGCTCGGTGGCTTTGACATGACATGAGGTGCTTTTGGGTGTTTATGATGGTCTTGTGATTAGAATGGCTGTCCTAGCATGAAGTTTGAGTGGCTTTGCCATTTTGATATGTTTTGCTCATGTTTAGGTATTTGCTTGTGAGAGAGTAACTTTTCGCAAATTTACTCAAATCCTTTTTAGCATTGTCCAATGGTTGTGAAACTTGGTGATCACGTAGTTAAGGTCATTACGAACCTGTCGAGTATCTAACTTGCTCATTTGGACTTGTGTAGCTCCTTGTGATGAATTTTGTATATTTGAGAAGCTATATGTTGAAAGTTTTTGCATTTTGCCTTGATTCATGCATTGTCAACAAGGGGGAGAAGTGTGTGCATGATTTGGGCACCTGGGAGCTAATGGAAGGTGTCCAAAGTGGTTCGGCAATTTTCGGAGAAGTTTTTGCGGGGCGGTCACATGGGGCGGTCTAACCTCCCCCGGGGCGGTCACATGACCAGGGGCGGTTTAACCGGCCTGTGCGGGCGGTTTAACCGCCCTATGCGGTGTGAGCTTGGTTTGCTCTTTGTCATGCATTTCCAAGTGACCTTCTTGCATGCATTGGTTCGGGGGAGTTTGCATATGTGCGGGGGGAGCTCTTGTGTGAGTTTTTGGCTCGTGGCCTTGTGTGCTTTTGGTGGTTTTTGCTCTTTGCTTGAGCATGGTTTTGTCTCGGATGTGTCGAGCCGTTGCCCTTGCCTAAGGGGTCCGAGACTTGTTCTTCTTCAAGTGATCTTGCTCTTTGCCTTTCTTTGGCTTTCGATCACTTGTTGGAGTTTTTCTTTTAGTAGTTTATTTTCTTTTCTTTTTCTCTTTATGTTACTTCATGTGAGGGTGTTGTCAATGCACTCATCAAGGGGGAGATTGAGGACCATGTGTGGTTCGAGGACCGGTGGATGGTCGCTTCCTTGTGTGATGAGTGATTGACAACGTTGTGTGTCTTCTCCACACCCGGAGGCCTCACCGGCGACGACCTTTCGCGCTTGTTCTTCACCTCGCACCAACACGAGTCAAGCCGCAACCCGCACCTTGCAATACTTAGCCAAGAATCGGTCCACACAACGTTGTCAATCACTCATCACACAAGGAAGCGACCATCCACCGGTCCCTCGAACCACACATGGTCCTCAATGCCGCAAGGATCGCGCGCAAAAACGAGAAAAACAAAGAAAACACACGACGGTGCCCCACCTGGAAGACGCGCCACGCGGGGCCGCCATGGATCCGCAGCGCCTCGTTCAACGCTCGGTCGAGCGCGGCGCCGTGGTTGCGGAGCTCTCCCCATAGCTCCTGCTCCCCCTGGGCGTCGGCGAACGCGGGCGGATCGCCAACGAGCCCTTCCACCGGGCGGAGCGGCCGACGCGGGAAGAAGAGGCCTCGGCACCATGCCCTCGGCCTCCTGCCACCATGTGGCCCTCCCGGCCCCGCCTCACCGCAGCCCCCTCCCCGGGACTCGGGGGGACGTCGTGGGGAAACTCACCCACCGGTCCCACCCGGCGGCGGGGGAGTCGTCGTCCGGGATCTCCACCACCGCCGCCGGGAGCCACCGGCGGGTGCCGGCCCCCTGCGTCGCCTCCGTCGACGCCTATGCCCGCGCCTCCGTAACCGCGGGCTCTTGCCGCGGCGCCGCGGCCACCACTTCCGGCCGCGCCTCCGCGACCGCGGGCGTCGGCCTCGCCCTCCTCGACGGCGCCGCCCGCCGCGCCTCCCACCACGGCCGGCGCCGCGGCCGGCGCCTCCACCACGGCCGGCGCCGCCGGCGCGCCTCCGCCACGATCGGCGCCCCCGCCGCTCCTCGACGGCCGCCGGGCCGCCGCGCGCGGCGGACGATCCGCCGGCCGTGGCCTCGGGGGCCTCGGCCGCACCCTCCAAGCTCTCGCCCGCCGCGGCCGCCGCTCTTGCCCCCGCCCGCGCGCCCTCGACGAGCGCCGTCGGGTGGGAACGGATGCGTCCGCCCTCAACACCTTGGCCGGTGCGAGGGGAGGCACGGTCGACACCACCCCGCGCAAACACAAACAAATAGTCGGGTTCTTGGTTGCCGAAATGCAACCCCGCAAGAGAGCGAGCCCCTCACCTCGATGAAGAGAAGGCGCTCTTCCTCTTCCTCGAGGTCCCGGCGGATGACGACGGCGCGGCCGCCGCCGCACCTCCGGCCGTCTCCGCCACGCGCGCGGACCCCGCCCCCGCGCGCGGGCACGCTTGTCGCGTGCACCTTCGCGGCGCGCGCCGGCGCCCTCCGCGGCCCGCGCCGCTCTCGTCGTCAATTGCACGGCGGCGGGGCGCTTCCGCGCCCGCCCCGGCGTTGCTTTCTGCTTGCCGCCGGAGCTAGCTCCCGGCGGCGGGGGCGCAGCTCCCACATATCGGGGAGGCCCCGCCCCCGGCCTCTTCCTCCAATTCCTCCTGCGAGGATGAGTACTCCCTCGGTACCGGAGAAGAGAGCCCCTCCTCGCTCGCGCGGCCGGTGCTCCTCGTTCCGCCGCTCGCGACGCTCGCGGTGTCGCTTCACGCGCTCCTTCTTGCGCGCGCGCCCGCTCCCCGCTCCCGTTCTTTGCGACGCTCGACCGAGCGCGCGAGAGCGGGAGTGGGCGGATCGGGACTTTGCGGCGCTCGGGCTCACCGGTGTGGAGCGAAACATCGAAGCGCGTCGGCAACCCGAAGCATCGGCAAAGTCAAAAATGAAGCCGGGGAACTCTACTCACCGGTGCGGCCGGTGGGGAGCATCTCGAGGTCCCACGGGGACCGGTCGGCCGCGCGAGGGACCGGGTGTCGACGGCGCTCCGCGCCCGTGTGGCCGCGTACTCCCGCGGGGAGAGGGCTCGGAAGCATCCGCGACCTCGCCGGCGCGACGAGGGGTTCGCCGTCTAAGTCATCTCAAAGATGCGGAGCGGCCTATCCATCGGGGGGATGACCCACCGGTGGTGGAGGAAGGCGAGGACGGTCGCCGCGGTCGGCTGCGCCCCGCCGGGTTCCTCGGCGCGGCCGGCGGCGAGTCCGGCCGCCTCCGATCTTTGGACCGGAGACACCCCGTGGCTCCGGGAGTCGGGCCTCTCTGGAGCACCGGGCCGGTGTAAGGGGGGGAGGCCGGGCTCGGCGTTGCGAAGGTAGATCCACCCGCGCTCCTAGCCGGTGTTGTTGGTCGTCATGGTGCCGGGGATGTAGTTGTCCTTGTACTTCGCGCCGCAAGGCGAGCGACATGCCGCCGGCGCGCACCGCACGGCGGGGCCTCTCGCTCCGTCGTCGGCTGCGTGAATAGCTCCGCGCGGAAGAGGTGAATCCGAGAGATCCCAATTCACGGGATCCCTAGATACCCCTCGCAAACGCCCACGGACGTGGCCGCCTGCGAAATTGTGTTCGGCGCGAAGTTGTGCAACTCCACGCCGTAGTGGTGGCAGAGCGCCCGCATGAAGTGGTTCGCCGGCGCCGCGAAGCCGCGCTCGTGGAACCGGGTGAAGCTAACCACGTAGCTGCTCGGCGGGTTGGGCGCGTGGTCCCCAGCCGGCGGCACGATCCACTCGGCCGGCCGGCCCTCCTCGTTCGCCGCCAGTTGACCGGCGGACACCAGATCGCCCAGGGCCAGCCGCGTCACCGTGGAGCGCTCCCACGCGTACGGATCGACGATGACGAGAGGCGGAAGAGGTGCCATGTGAAAAGGCAAAGGGACGAGGAACGAAGAACAGGGAGGAGGAGGAGAACCCCAAAGACGGAAAGGCGCTGCGGCGAGAACAAGACGGGGGCAGGAGCGCGGAGAGCAAGAATGGCGATTGCTAAGGTAAAAAACCGCTGTTTTCCCCTCTCCTCAGATTTATAAGCCGCGGGCGTGCTCTCCGGAGCGCACGTCCCGCGCGCATTAACTGCAGGGGGAATCTTTTCTCACTGACGGGCGGGCCCCACCACGACTACGGCGGCCACGCCACCGCTGACGGGCAATCATCACGGCGTAGAACCGGGAGGGCCGTGGCAGGGCGGTCACGTCCGCCTACCCACGCCGCCCACTACGCGCGCGGCCGCGGCGCCTAAAGGCGTGCCGCGACGCGAAAACGCAGCCGCGGCGGCAAAGCATTAAATGGCCGGCCCCTTACCAAGTAAGGAAGGCCCTCGAGCGGCGCGAGCCCCTGGCTCAAAAAAATTCAACCCTCAAAGGGTGCACACACCGGACGGTCACCTCGGGGCCCGTTTGAGGCAAAACAGGCACCACAGGTACCTTCGATGCGTTATTTTACTGATCAGCGCCTCGAGGGCTGACGCGGTCAGGGACCCTCGAGGTCTCGCAAATGCAAAGACGGGAGCGCCTAGCCACCACCCCCGCACCATTCTGCGATCGGCGCCTCGAGGGCCGGCGCGGTGAGGGACCCTCGAGGATTCGCGGATGCAAAGACGGGGGGCACCTAGCCACCACCACGCACCATTCTGCGATCGGTGCCTCGAGGGCTAACGCGATCGGGGACCCTCGAGGATTCGCGGATGCAAAGACGGGGGGCGCCTAGACACCACCCCCGCCGGCCCTGCGATCGAGGTTCGAAGCCCGACCCTCGATGGGTTCGAACGGGCGCCCCGGATCACCGCAGTCGGGGACGACGAGGGCACGCGCATTCGAGCCGTTCCTCGAGCCCGCCGGCTCGAGGGTGCCCCACATGTCGTGTTCGAGAGCCGGCGAGGGCAACTAGCGGGGGGATCCCACCGAGGGAGAGCTTCCGCGCCCTCGGTCTCTAGCGAACGGGACCGAGCCCCACCCTAGCAAACCGACGCAAGTGCTTTAATGGACGTGTCTCCGGACCGCGCGGCCCTACCCTTATCGAACGGGGCATGGGCGTCCACTCGAACCACCCACTAACGGCTCAACGAGGAATCCGCAATCCGCGACCCGACCGATGGGGGTTGCGGTAACCTCACCCTCCGTCCCGCGAGGGGCGGCGAGGGCGCGTTAAAAAACAAGTCGTAGAGCTCTACCCGATCGCCTCGAACGGGCCCAGGCTCGGGGGCTCGACGCACGGCTACACCTCCTGGATTGCACCGGCCGCGGATAGCGCCGGCCGGCGCGTGCGTCACCGTGGCCGGGCGAAACATTGCCGACGCCGGTTGTGATATGCACCACGCCCTCTGGCCTAATCTCGCGGTAAAACCCCCGCGGGGGCACCCACGCTCCTACAAGGCTTCGGGGGGCTAGACCCGCGGGTCCGCCGACGCGGCCCCACGGAAAGCATTCGCGAACCGGGGGGAAGGACGTCCTATCGGTAGGCTCCGGCATCCGCGGGAGCCTGGCCGGTGAACCCGCGGATGCTCGGGGGCTGCGTCGGGGACAGCCCTAGGGCTCCCCTTAAACAAGCGGGGGAAACCCCACTTAAAACCCGCAAAAGGCCGAGGCCAAACACGCCTCGCTTAAGCACACAGGGCATGGCCCACGCCACGGTGGCCCCGACGGCCCACCAAGGCGGCCCACTCAAAGATCCCCTCGAGCAGGCTCCGCCTCGCTCGAGGGCACACACCTCCCTCGGGTGGGCTCCGCCCCGTTCGAGGGAGTGCGCTTACCTCGAGCAGGCTCCGCCTCGCTCGAGGGTCCGCACCGCCCTCGAGCGGGCTCCGCCTCACTCGAGGGCGCTCCGCATGCGGACGCCCGTTCCCGTGCGCGGGTACGGGCATTTAATGTTTTGACAACGGCGGGGCGGCGCCATCATGCGCACGGGACTCGCGCCTCGGTTCGTTGCACCAACTCCCAAGGAGGGAACCCATCCCCGCCCGCGTAGGGGCCGTGCGACGTGGCCGGTGCCGGTCCCGTGACGCCGCGCGCGCCTAATCCGGTGCGGCTAACACGCCGAGCCCTCGAAGGGGGGCCGGCCACACCCCGGATTCGCTTTCCCGTGACTTTGGAGGGTTGGGTCGCGGTGCTAGTTCGGCGGGGCGCCATCCCCGCCACGGTTAACGGCATGGCGGCCGCCCCCGCGCGTACAACCCCACGCCGGGCACGCGTGGTAACCGCCCCGCGCCGTGGAGCGTGCGGGAACGGGACGCCGCCATGCCCGCCACGGTATCCCGTACGGATCGACGTCGACAACCCCCCTCGAGCCCACACGGGGACATCACGGCCGTCCGCCGCAATCCTACCCTCGAAGCCGCCACTTGTTCGGGTACAAGATACGCCATGATGGCCAGATCGCGGCAAGGACCGTCAAGGCGGCCGCCTACTCTACGGCGCGGCACACCACACTTCCCCATGTAGCTGAATAGTGCGGCATACATGTAATTCGCTCTCTCCTTGGCCTATAAAAGGAAGACGAACTCCCCCGCCCGCGGGGGACGAGACGAAGAGACAAGGCGAACAACGACAACAGCACACGACACATCACGCACTTGCTCTCCAATTCTCCCACAATATCTTCAGCCACTTCACCAGGGACTTGGAGGCCACGCTTCCTCTCTCGCCTTGCTTGTAGCAGCCCCACTACAGGCACCCCCGGTCTTTGAGTAATACGGTGCCTCGAGCACACCACCTTTGGACGTACGGCCCTCGGCGGGAACCGGGATAAACCTTGTGTTCTCGATTGCTTAGCATCGACCATTGAGGGATAGACCTTGGCGCTCATCACCGGTTAGTGTCGGGACCACATTCCGCACCGACGGTGGTGATTTTTTAATGCAGTCTTGAATTCCGCCCACGTGATCTCATGGCCATTGGGTTGCATCATTTTGAATTGATCCCACCAAAGCGGTCTTGGGACCACGGAGATACATTACGCAAACTTAATCTTTCGCTCCTCGGAGCATGGCGAGGTGAGAACATCCAACTTGGCTTCAATAGCACGTAGCCAAGCATCGGCCTCCAATGGTTCCTCCGCTTTGTGAAAAAGCGGCGGTTTCGATGCGAGAACGAGCATACGTTGCCACTCGAGGATCTTCTTCTAACTGGTCATTGCGCCGCTGATTCATCCGTTGTTGATTTTGCAATATCCGGCGCATCATATCGGCTTGAGCAAGGATGAAGGCCTCCATAGGCGTCATGTTTGGTGGGGGAGGTGGTGGCGGCGGATCGCTACTACTAGCACCACCAAACCCATGGGGATTTCCGCGTGTTGCTCCCACCATCTGAAAAATTTGGTAATGGAGGTTAGCCACATATCCATAATCTTGCCAATATAAGCATAAACAAGAAGAACATGTGTAAAGCGTTCCCTCCATGCACAATTTCCAGAAAAAGACAGCCAAGTACTCTACCGTATAAAATTCATATCTTGCTGACCGGTAATCGAACGATGCTAAATTTTGGTCAGTAGTAGCAAAATTTCATTCACTACAACTTTGGTATTCAACCGAACCCTGAATTTCGACGTTAACATGCCCGAAACATTAAAATCGCACTGGTCTGTCCAGCCTGAATTTCAGACTGCAGCCAGTTACAGAAAAAATCATATTTCCCAAACCGTAAAAGAAATGAGGCTGAAATTTTACGAGCATACACACAAAGTAATTTCCAACAACTTTGGTATTCATTCCACAGACCAGTTCCTACCATAAAGAGGTTTAAACTTCCCATTACATACCGCTGCATTCAGACCGCAGCATTCAACTAGCAGACTTAATTACAACACATTAGCCTAACTTTCAACAAGTCTTCACCCTGGGTTACATAGGGATCAATGGTAGCATCAGGCCACCCAAAACAATACTCATCCTACGTCAGCCTATCCCATTCACAGACCAAAATCAGGCCACCCGAATGAGTATGGACACTAGTCTATCAACATCTAGTAAGCATCATCACCGCCGGAGGCGGCACTAACGACGGTGAACCCTCAACCATCGGGTCCAGCGGTGGGGCCTCGGTGTTGTCCACCATGGACCGAGCATCGTCCTGGTCACCCTCCATAGCGCCGGGGTACGGCGGGGGAACCGGCTGCTGCGGCACACTGGATCAACTCGTTGGCCGCTTCCAGGTCCTGGTCCATGGCCTCAAGCTGCCCGTCCATATCCATCAGTGCCTGGAGGTGAACAAACCTCTCATCCTTCAGCTGCTCCATCTGCTCTATCTGCTGCTCCATCTCCTCTCTCTCTGCTGCTCCCTCTGCTCCTGCAGTCCCACGATGGCGTGGAGACGGTCAGTGAGTATGTTGACCCACCGAGCGTCGCGTGCCACCCCGATTGGCCTCACGGTCCTCCAGGCTGTCCAACCGGAGTCGAGCCTCGGCGAGGTCCCGCTCAAGGCCCATGTAGCCAAACGTGAGAGAGCGCGGGTGGTGGGTGCCCACTCCCGGCTCTGCGGCGGAGTCGAGAGCGAGAAGCGGTCACCGCGGTGGAAGCGGCGTTGCGAAGGGCACCGAAGGCGGTACGAGCACCCTCACGCCGAACCATCTCCTCGCCGGCGCGTCGAGTGGGCGCATGCCGGCCGGAAGGTCGGCCATGTGCCCCATGCGGTGCCTCCACGCGAGGTCCTCGGGGTCCACTGCCGATGGCGGTCCCACCGGAGAGGTGGACACCTCGTCGGGTGTGTGGGCGCGAGAGGAGTTAAGCCCTCCCAAAGCGGCTACTTCCGGCGTCTCCAGGCAACTAGACGCTCACCACGTCCGTGCTCGGGTCGGCCCACTCCGGGTGGTCGGGGTGGAGCGGCTCGGACACCCGAACACGGCGGCGGGGCACTCCCGGCTGCACGGTCTCCATCGCCTCGTACTTCGGAGGCGTCGGGTACCCGGACGAGCGAAGGGCGTCCCACAAGATGCGGGCAAAACCCTCAAGGTGCAGCCTGTCGGTACGGACTGAACCGTCCGGATGAACCTCCCGAGAAAAGCCGTCCGGCCATCCGCATCACAAAACTCCCCTTTGGTTAGCGTGAGTTGAGAAATGACAGATTCTGTACAGTGCACAAAAATGTATGCAACTCAAAAACTATTGAGCCAAAAATTCCAAAATTTCACCAGAGTCTTGCTGATACACTAAGACACAAGTTTGGTATTTAAAAGTTGAGCTAAAAACAAAAGGAAAATGGTCGAAAATCTACAAGTTCAGATTGCTGTCACCCAGAAATTCCAGCCAACAGCACTGCACTAAACAGAGCATAACTTCAATTTCCTTTACCCAAACTTCTTGAATTTCTCACAGCAGATCCACAACAAGATTTAGAGCAACTCGGAAACTAGATTTTGGGGGCCGAAAATTTTCAGATCTGAACTGCTGCCAAAAGACAGCTAGATTAAACCTTAGGAAGAGATCCTAAATTGAGTTTGGTTAACCCAATTTTTATGCAATTTTTACAGTATACCCTTTGGGAGTTTTGAAACCTTTTTCTTAGATGATTTCTGAAGAAAAACTTGTTATATTGATCAGGAAAATAATTCTAGACCAGCAGCTTGTTCAAACGATAACTAGATGGACCTTAAATGCCTTGACAGATTTTGATCAAGTCTTGACTTCAAGTTTTAAAGTTTAAAGTTGCTGTTCACTTATGATTTTTAACATGATGCAAGCACACCTATGAGTCCTCACGGACAATTCCTTGTCAACACGAAGTTAGTGCCGGTGGCACGGCAAAAATCTCTCCCTATAATAGCTAGTCGAGAGCTAAACCAAGGAGTTACCGGATCTAACGATTCGCGGTTAGCGTACTCCGAGAAAATCACGAACATCCCGAACCTTTCATGCCGGCACTCATGAAAGTGTCCACACACATTACCGTTCACTTTGTAGAAACGGTATCCATGCATCAAGCCGCTGCATGGACAACGTCCAACCTCGGACACCCTCCGTTTGAATGGAGTGTATCCTTGCCTCGCATGAGCGACATGCGGAATGCACACGTATGAAACACGTGGCGACACACAACTCATAAACGGATGCGAAGATGGGATCCGTGGAATGGATCACTCCATCAACACTCGCAATTCCCGTGATGCGGAACAACACACGTATAAAACACGTGGCTCATCTAGTTTGGTTGTTCAAGAAAGTAAATCTTGATTGAAAGTAATGTCTTTGAAGTTAGTCTAGATAAACCATTGTTAACTAGCCACCGGGAAAAACCCAAAAACCTCTAGGGCCTCTCGGACTAAACCATCCTTAGCGTCCCTAATGTACTTCAGAAACACACCTTACTCTTGCAAGTTTTATTCTAAAACATGTTGTTAAGGGTGTATTAAGACCTCTGGTGTACAAGTGAAGCTACGATGCTAGGTTGTGTGAGAACCCATCAATTTAATTCCATATTATTGCCTAAACCACTCCTCCTGGCCATTAAGCAATAATATAGAAGTAACTGTCGTCTCTCTTAGGGTCAAACCCGGTAAATCACTTACATCACGGGATCGACATTTGTACAACAAACTCACACGAAGGCGAGTCCGAAGTAAACAAGTCACAAGTTATTACATAACATCCTTCAAAGATTCCTTATTACAAACCAAGTTTTTTGCATAAAGGTAAATAGTTCGAGTTCGAAACACGGTGGAAATAAAGTACTAAACGACATAAGTAACATCACACGAGGCCACCATTGTCATCCTCCCACTCGTATTCCCAACCGGGTGGGGAGAGAACCGAGCCACGGAAAGCCATCGTCACACACATCATCACACCGAAAAACATCAACATAAGCAAGGCCGAGTATGCTAATACTCGGCAAGACTTAACCGTCCGGTGATTGGAGAATCACCAAACCTCTAGACATGCAAGGTTTTATGGCTGGTAGTTTATTTTGCTTGAAAAGTAACAAAGAATATGTCCTTACTTTCAAATTTTAGCCCACATTCTATTCTTTTAACCATTACTAGGTTAGCCAACTAATTCAAGCAAGGGTTGTACAATACAAATTAAACAAGTATACGAGATTCTTTCTCGGTTCCATCATTAAGGGACATAGAGTCGATGGTTAAGCAATCTCAGATAACGGTGAGAGGCCGACGATCGATCGATTAATAACCTTGCAAGGTGGACCAAAACATACGGGAGAATGCATACCCCAAGAATGCCAAACAAAACCAAAGGGGTGGGGTATACACCAACTAGGCGGTTCCCAACCGTCCTCAGTTCGGGATCAAGTCCACAGTCCCTGGTACAAGGTTATTCGGTCACAGTATCTGACCGTCCGGATCCACCTATGTACCACTGCCTAGTATCTGGGGATCACTCCCAGGTGTAGTGGTTGAGAGTTCCCTTGCCAGATCAGGAAAGTACTAGGCTTACCGGTCCCATTCCCGACAAATGCTTAGTACATTCAAATGCTTAACCACCGACATCTGCGGCCGGAGTCGGTCCCATGCTCTTACCACATGAGTCGATAAGTTCAACAATCTTATGATTCCAACATAAGAGACCTATTGCTCGCGAGTGACGGTCATCACTCGACTTCTACCGGGGTCCTAAGCACGGCAACTAGCGACCCGACATGCTAGTAATTAAACATAGGAACCTAGGATCATGCATTTAAGGTTTCAAGTCAACTCTCGAACATAAATGCACAAGCATCGCATAAAAGGAAAAATTGCGGGGAGTTTAACAAAAGTAGGTTATGCTCGGGGCTTGCCTTCACCGGCAAAGTCGAAGCGAGATCCTCCGAATTTTGGTTCGGGTCATGCTACACTTCCACCACGTTCACTTCTCCCTCGGTTGGTTCTCCTTCGGACTCGGGCACCGGCTCGTAGTTCCCGTCGAAAGTTCTATACAACATGAAGATGCATTATGATTCAAGTATACAAACTTAATAAGTTGAATTCAGTTCCGAATTCAGAGATAAACGTAGGTGTTTTTGTTGGCCATATTCACCTTAACAAGTTTCTAATTAAACTCGTTTGTCACTAAGGACAAGTGGGTAGGTGTGAAACTTCATTCTTGTTTGATGGTGATTGTGTGTACATCTAAGTTCATTAGATAAGTGAACTTCATTAAATTGTTTTGGGGCTGTCCGGAGGCGGTTTTATAAATTTCAAGCTTGCATTTAAGCTGCACATGGAGACATGCCCGATTTCCTTTTATTTGGCCCATGTTAAGCTTGATTACTTAGGAAATTAATTCTGACTAGAACATACACAAACTGACCACGAACTTTCACCAGCATGCACATAACTGCAATACATAAGTTCTGACCAAAAATTAGGCAAAACAAAACTACAAAACAATTATGATAAATGTAACAAGTTTAAGCTACTAGGAGCATGAATAAATCATAAAACACAATATACATAGAATCTGAGGCTATAACTTGGCACACAGCATGATAAGGACATATTTAGCTCACACACCAAAAATAACATCCATATCTGCAGTAGAAATATGGATTTGAATTTAACTCAAAATAGCCACCATAACTTAGCAGGGCATTCTACACAAGTCCAAACTTCATCTCTGATTTATGAAACATACTACTAAGCATTGCGAGCTACGGAAGAAAGTTGGAAGGCATTTGATCAACGAGATAAATCTAAACAATTCATAAATGGAGAACAGGCTGAAATCAATATAAATTCATAACTGGAGTTACACACATGATTTCAGTGCCATTTTTGTACACAAGGCCAGGAATGCTATTATTGACAACATATCCAAAATTCACATGTAGATCATTTATACATTTCAAGTTATTTCAAATTTACTCAAACTTTGCTCAATTCAAGATCATTTAAAAACTACTCCGAAATTTGAAAACTGCCTTTCTATAAAAGTTAAGTTTCTTCACAAGGATTCCGGAACGAGTTGAGTTTGCATTTTTACGATTTTCCACCATTTACTAAGTAATTTACAAGATTCGGGTTTTTAACTCTAGATCTATAGATGTCGTTTTGCCGAAAGGACCCCCGATCAAAAACTAAGATTACAATCGGGTCCCCGGCGGCGGAGCAAAGGCGGCCGGCGGCGAGGGGTGGCCGGACTCCGGCGAGTGAGCGGCTAGGGTGGGGTTTGGACTCACCCTCGGTCGCTTGGTGTGGTTGGTTCGGCGAGGAAATAGCCCGGCGACGGTCGGCGGCGAGGGAGGCGGCGGACGGCCGCGGCGGCCGCAATGCCGGCGAGTTGGCGGTTCGGCCGGCCAATGCGTGTGCACGGGAGAGTCCAAGGGGGTGTGGGTGATGCTAAGGCGGAGCTTGGGCTCGAGTAGAGGCGGTGGATGGTGGGGTGCACCGGCGAGCTCGGCGCGGCGGCGGCGGCGGGGAGCGGGGGAGCCGCGCGGTGCGGCGCCCGAGCAATGTGAGGGAGGGGAAGGTGCATGGGGCGTCGGGAGGAGCTAAAGGCGCGCATGCGTTCCGGGTGGCGCGGCGGGCCGGGCCCGGGGCAAGTGGGGCGCGGCGCGTGGCCGCGGCGGCGCGCGCGTGCACGGCGCGGCCGGCCGACGGCCGCGCGCGTGGGCGATCGCGCGGGCGTGCGGGCGCGAGGCCATGGGCCCGGCCATGATGGCCGACGCGTGGTCCTCGCCATGACGACGTACGGACGGCGGGCGGGTGTGGGCCCGTCGCGATGCGCCGGCGCGCGCGGCCGACGGGCGGCGTCGCGCGCGCGGGCGCGCTCCGGCGTCCCGGCTCACAAATGTTTCGGCGTACCCTACTTTGACCGATTCAAACTCAAAAACTTTGAACCAAAGTTCTAATTCACCGAATACAAAAGTTGTAGACCAGTTAACCCTCTCCAACTTTCGTAAAGGCCGACCGATCGAATTCTCAACGGATTTGGAGATAATCATCCTCAAAGTTACTGATTTGCATGGCTTGGTCAAAGCGTTCGGCGGGACTTTGACTAGGTTTTTGAGGGTTCAAACCTCCGAATTTGAAATGCCAACAATGGAATGAAATGTGTTCCTGGAAAAAGGCGAGAAACTTTGATGTTGGTCGATTTTGAAGTTCTATAGGGAAATTTCGAGAACGCGCAAGAAAACTAATCCGGCCTTGAGGAGCACTTGGGCTTTGACAACGGTTTAGGGTGTTGACCAAGGTTCTTTGTGCAAAAGTGTGACCCACCATGTTACACATGATTATGGGCTAAATAAACCTGATTAATAGAGCTAGGTAATGTCATAAGCAAAATAAACATCGGGGATGTTACGGATGGTGGTTCTCCGGCCTCACCCCGGTGTTGACCAAGGAGTACATCACTTTTGGGGATAATGGGAAAGGTAGAGTGCTTTCGGTGGGCATGTGAAGGTTAGTGAGTCCGTGACTCTTCGGTGTGTTTCTCTTGTCAAGTCTTTAGGGTACAATCTTCTCTCTATCTCCCAACTTCTTGATTAGGGTTTTGAAGTCCGTTTCAAAATGCGCTTTGTTCTCGGGTTTTGAATTCTCGAGGCGATCTTGTGTGCATGATCGTCCCCGAGGGTCGATTTTCAAAGCCGATTTTTCTCGGTGTGTTGGCTCTTCTCGTTGTCCGGTTGTTGGTGTTTCGGCGAGCTTTGGAAATGGCATAGGAGACTAGGTCACTTGAGTTTTGACTTGTTGTCATGCTTGAGTGGGCTAAGATTGGTTCGAGGATTGCCAAAGTTGAAATACCAAAGGATTGCCAAAGTTGCCACCTCTCATCCGCCTCGACATCCGTTATGACGGGGAGGTCATGCGACTTGTTCCATATAGACAAGCGAAGAATCTAGTTTCTCATGCAAAACGGGACAAGAAGTACAAGCACCAAGCAAGGAGGACCTAGATTTCATCTCATCTAGCTCAACCTTAAGCACATCTAGTTCCTCAACCTTGGAGGCATATTTATCCTTAAGCATAGTCAATTCACCAAGAAAAGTGGAACAATCGGTGCATTCGGGTTCATTGGTCACAATAGGAGCGGACTCAAGGGAATCTGTTTGAGCCCTAGCATCAACAAGCAAAGACTCTATCTCAACCACCTTCGCCTTATCCTCTCCAAGCAAAGACCTATACTCCCACTTCTCCTTGTTGGTCTTTCTAAGCACATCATCGCGATTGTCGAGCAAGTCATTCAACCTAGCATTCTCCGCTATCAAGAAGGATGGGTTATTGTTTACTTCTTCCTCGGAGTCGGTCCCCGAGTCATCCTTGTTGCTCTTCTTGCTTGCGGTGCTATGTGCCATGCTTGCAATAGCCATGGGCGGCAAAGCACAAGCCGGCGATGTTCTTGCCCGAACACTTTCCCTTGTCTTTGGTTCTCTTCTTCATCACTTGAGCTCGATGAAGAGTTGCGGGAGCTTGAGCCGATGTCGCTTGCACCGGCCACCATCGCTCGCTCCTTCTTCTTGTGACAACCATTCTTCCTCGTCCTCCGCTCGGACTTGTTTTTGCCCTTGTAGTCGTCCCTCGAGTGGTGCTTGTGGTCGGTCCTCGAACGGTGCTTGTTCTCGGGCTTGACCTCCATGGCATCCGGGCCCTCGGCGATGAAGTGTCCGTGCTTCCCGCCTTTGGTAGCACATGCCCGAGCTCCTGCGAGCGTTCTTCGGTTCGTGTATATGCGCTCGAACCGCACCTTCTTCCAACAACGCGAGATCCTCCTCTCCCAACATGTCAAACTCCTCATCCGGCATGGACACAAGGCAAGACAAAGAAAATTGTCTCGAAGGCATGTTAGCATTAGTCCTTGAACCGGACGGGAGAGCCGGACTATGGGAACCGGTCGGGTTCTCGATCTTTGCACGCACCCCCATGGTCCACCTCGGACGACTTGAGCTTGGAAAACGGCTCGTCCACCGTGAGGGTCTCATACTTCTGCGACTCTAGAATGGCCTCGACCTTCCCACTCCACACGGTACGATCCGGAGAACGCGGGAGCTTGGCAGGCCTTGTCATGGTCATCATACGGGAGCACGGCCACATTAGCCCTCATGTTGTTCACGATCACCGTGAAACAACCGAAACATGGCATCTATGGACTCACCGGGGAGATGAGTGAAGTTCTCATACTCTCTCCGGTAGGTCGCAAAGAGCCGAGCCCGAACCTAAGCGTTCCCGGCATGAGCATTCATTAGCTGCTCCCAAATCACCGCACGCCAAGTCCTGCGTACGAACCCGTTCGAATTCCGATTCACACGAGAGAGCGCGTACGGGTAGTCGACCACCTTATTGTTGGTGTCGAACATGTCCCTCGATTACGGAGCAAGGAAGTTCAGCGGATGAACATAAGTTGTGTTCACCGTGACATCCCACGAGGATACGACTCTTGCCGCGGAGGAAAGCGGCCATCCTCCTTTGCCACATATGGTAGTTCTTACCATCAAAGTGTGGAGGACCCGAACCCCGTTCTCGGTACGCCATCTTTGGATCTTAGATTGGTTAGAATCACGAAGACCCGTAATCGGCTCGATACCAATTGAAGGACCAATTAGGTGACCAAAGGGGGGTGAATGGGAGCCGATAAAAATTCTTCTCCTAAGAGAGAACTCGGCCTATACCCCAAATTCACAACCAAGGATTCCCACACGGGTTTGCCAAGGTCACATAGTAATGATGGACGTACCAACCCTAGGAACAAACCCCAAACGATCCCAAAGCGGAAGCACGAACCAAGAAGCAAAGGACTTAGGCGTTCCGCGGTAGTCCCGGCGGACGGTCCGCGGCCACGGGGTGGACGGTCCGTGCCACACGGCGGACGGTCCGTTAATCACTAACGAACGAACCAATCGGCACCTCCACACGCGGTCGTCCGTACCACGTTGTGACGCCCCGGAGTTTTTAATTCGCCTTAATAGCCGGCCAATGGTCAACCGTGGTCAAACCTAGGTCAACTTTGGGCCCTCACCTCGAAAAACTCACTAACCCACCCTAGTGGCCCTAATTGGCTAGTAAAAACACTTGTGGGGCCAACCCATGGTAAAAGGATGGTCAAACCCCTTGCCACTCTAGTGTCCCCAAGTGTACGCGGAACTTTTGCCGCGTTCTCCAAAATTCACCTAAACTCGAAAATTCTACCTTTATGAAAGTTGTAAATCTTGATGAGGGACACAACTTTCATGTAGATTGGCATTTTCAATTTTGAGGGGAAAAACTTGAAAAATCAGCGCAAGCCGAATTCACTTTGTTTGCAATAACCTGTCGACATTCAAAGTTGGCATTCAAATAACTTTTAATCTAGGCGAGAGAAAAAGCTTATACGGCTTTTGCGAGAAAATGTTGTTGGTAGCTAGATCGACAACTTTGGTGTTTACCACTTGGTCAACTTCTATTCAAAAATCCGAGAGAAAAATCGGTACAAACTCGGCCCCGGCGAAATGTTCAAACCCGGAGCGCCGCTCGCCGCGGCGTCGTGCGCCCGCGCGCGCCGCACGCCCGCCGGCTCCCGCGTCCACGCCACCGCTCGCCCAAGGCCCCACCGCCCGAGGCACGCCCGTCCCGGGGCCCCGCGCCCCACGCGCGCGCGCGCCGAGGCGCCCGGTCGGCGCGCGCCGTGCGCGCGCGCATGCCGCGGGCCGGCGGTCCGTCGGCCGGTGTCGCCGCCGTGCGCGCGCGCGCGCCGGCGCCGTAGTGCGGCGAGGCATCTTCACCTGTCATCCATTCGTCACCCGGACGCGCCCGGTCCCATATAAAAGCGCCCCCTCGTCCTCGCGCGCGCCGGCCCCGAGCCGCCCGCCGCCATTGCCGCCGCCGCCGGGTCTTCGGAGCTCACCGCCCGTGCTCACCGCCGACCGTGCCCTATTAGCTCCCCTAGCCCCTAGTGAAGCTCACGCGGTCGCTTGTTTGCCCGCATTTCGCCTCCACACCGTCGTTCACCGAGCCGCCGCGGCCACCGCCGGCCGGCCGCCGCCGGACCTCGCCGCCGGCCAACTCCCCGCCTCCACTCCCTTGCCCTACGGCTCCTAGGTGAGCGGTTAGTCGAGCACGGCCGCTTGCCGGCCGGCGGCGCCGCCCGCTCGCCGGCGTTGGCCGTGCCCGCGCCGCCGGCCGGCCAAGGGTCGGATTGCATCGATTGCGGTAATTCCGGGGTGTTTTGCGTAAAAGTCCGGGGCTTAGTTTTTAAGAACCCTATCTAGTTTTTCTTGCGGTTTAGTCCCGTGTCTTGTAAAATGAGTAGAAATTCGTAGAAAAATCGGAAAAATCCCAAACCAATTTTGTAGGGTTCGGGAAATTAAATTCCACCACTTTTGTTATTTGCACATGGCTGGATTCTCAATAGTTTTAGCATGAAAAATACAAATGTGAAAAACCAAGATCCGGCATAACTTGAAATCCATAACTCCTTTGTGTCCCAATTTTAGATATGTTGTGTGTTAGGATATGTTTTGTTGCTTGTGCCAAAAATTGCACAAAGTTATGCAGGACATCTTGTTGGATCAATTGTTTTCCAATCCTGCGTAAACTGTCTAGATGATTTGTCTTGCTAAATATATTTATGTTCCGGAGCTCAACTTGTGCACACTGTCTTGTAATACCAAAATACACATCTTGTGAATTAATCATGAATTTTGGCTTACCGAAATAATTATTCTTGATTTATGCATGTTTTCCTTTGTATAAACCCGGATCGGTAAAGTTCCTAGATGTATATCTTTGGTTCTTTATGCTTGTTTAGGACCGAGAGCATGCATAAGAAAGTTTGGATCAATTTGATGCTTATTTATTTTTGAATGCATTTAAATGGAATCACTAGCTAGTCGTTGTTATTTTCTCCAATATTTAATTTCCTAGTATCCAAAATTTACTTGTGGGTCCAATGGACCAGGATAGGTGCTAGTATGCTTGAGAAGCACTCCTTTAATTTTTTGTAATTTAATTGCTTAATAAAGAGCTTAAAAGCCCTTTTTAATATTAAAGAGAAATTAAATAAAGAAAAGCCCTTATTTAATTCCTTTTCGTTTTTTGAAGTATTTCCTAATTAAATTAAAAGATAATTAAATATCTTGATAAGAAATTAATTCATAAATAAAAATATTATGTATACCTTTGCTTGTGAGAGGAAAAGGATTAAAGCCTTCACATTAAATGACAAGTGCAATAAAAACCTTTATTCAAATGCGCAATAAAAGAATAACCCACGTACAACTAATAACCTTCCTAAAAGAGAAACACTATCTAGATTCTTGTTAAGGTGAATATGACCAACCCGGGGTTGGATAAGACAACAGACTATCACATCACCTAAACTTGCATTGCATTCCGTGTAGATCTTCGGATGGAGATTACTCCCTTGTCCGGAAACCGAGAAAGGAGGAGCGGAAGCTTCGCCGCAAAGACGTGGAAGTGCTCGACACCAAGGGTGCCCAAACTAACCTAGCTTACGAAGGCAAGCTCCGGTGCATCTAACCTAGTTTTAAAGTTCTTTATTCAATTATCTATGAATGATTGTGCATTTACGTTCGGGGAGTTGAATGAAACCCTAGATGCATGATCCATAGGTACCTTTTGTCCTTACTAGTATGATAGGTCGATAGGTGCTAAGCTATAGGACCGTTACAAGTCGAGTGATGACCTCACTCGCGAGAATAGGTTCCTAGATAGGAATCACAATGTATCCTTAAATGGATTGCTCACGTGGTAAGAGCATGGGATGCGGGCTCCGGTCCAGTGGTTATGTGGGTTAAGTTTTTGAACGTACTAAGCACATGTCGGGTATGGGACCGGTAAGCCTAGTACCTTAATGGGACGGCTAGGGATGGAACTGTCACTACTCTTGGGATTCGCTCTCACGGCTCGCCACCGGTGGTGTATGGTGATTCCGGGTATCTCGCGGGGTATGCGGATAGCTCGCACCAAAGATCGTGGCCTTTCATCCCGACCCGGGATTTCGGGGACGGCACGGGGACAATTTGTACCTTTGTGGGCGAGCCTACCGTGTGTTTGGGTCTACCTTGCAAGGTTTAAATCAATCAATTGTCGGCCTCTCACCGCTATCCGAGACTACTTACTCCACTAGTCATGAGATCCCTAATGATGGAAGTTGATGAATACTATGCTTGATTAGTTGTATTGTACAACTTTGTTTGTACTAGTTGGCTAATGTAGTAAATATTATACCTACTAGAACTTGTGCTAAAATCTTGAAAGTAAGGACCTACTCTTTGTTACTTTTTAGCAAAAGCAACCCGAGTAGCCAAAAGCCTTTCATGGTCTAGATTTGGTGAAGTAGTTATCACCGACGGGTAAGTCTTGCCGAGTATTAGTATACTCGGCCTTGCTATAATGTGTTGATCCGGGTAATGCGTTTAGTGATGTGTGGCCGGAGAGATCCCGCCGGCCGGGAGCCGGAGTGGGTGGAGGACGACTACCGAAAGCATCATGGATGGCCTCCCGTGGTGTCATCGCTTCCGTTAGTTTATTCTCTTTGCTTTCGAAAACTCGAACTATCTCGGTATGGCAAAAACAATGTTTTGTAATAATTAAACCCTTCGGGGTACGAATTTGGATTTCAATGATGATGTATCTCTGGACTCGCCTTCGAGTGAGTTTTAATGCATATATTCGATCCTTGTTGCTTTTCAAGTGATTTACGGGCGTTAACCCGGCAACTTACGACAGGATGGTACTTTATTATTGCTTAATGACCAAAGTGGATCGGTCTTAGGCGATAGTACGTTATTTTCCTGGGTGGGTTGTCACACACGTCCCCGGACGGTCCGCGAGCAACTCGTGCCGTGCGAACCGTCCGCAACATCCCGACGAACTATCCGCCAAACCACTTTCCACCAAAAGCCACCGGCCAACCGGATCAAAGCGAAGGTGCTCAAGAACACGCGAAGAACACGAAGAACACCCGGGCCAAAAGCACCACACGGACTGTCCACACCCTCCTCGCGGACCGTCCGCCGGTGCGAAAACAAGCAGCTCGAGAGCCAACTCGAGAGCACCCTACCACCTATCCTTCCATGGATCTCCCAAATGGTTGAAGCTCTTGAGGAAAGATTTGGGGAAGATGTGAAGCGTCCCTAGGGGGTGCTATGCCCCAAAACTTGGGTCCTCAAACAACATAAATGGCCGGGAATCGAATCGCCACCGAAACCAACCAAAAACCTAGGACCCAACCGAAATCCTTCAATCAGAGGCCGAACTCGTAGTTTGGGGGATCAAGATCAAGCACAAAGATGCACAAGACAACTATCCATGATTCCCACCAACAAATTCGAGCCCAAACACCTCAGAATCAAAGGAACAAGCCGCACACAAAAAACCGACAAAAATAGCTTGAAAAAGACACGAAAATCCAACGAGCTACAAACCGGGAATCGACGCAACCATGAAAGCTTCCATTCACTCGGAGGTCAGATTCTTTACAAAGTCAGGAAAAAGCTAACCCTAGAGAGCAAGGAAATGAGAAGCAGGTCCAAACGGATAGTTTGCTCCGGAAACCCTAGAGCTAATATATATGAGTCCCCTCCGGGCCAAGCAAAAGACCACACTACCCCTAGCACTTAAGTTGAGATACAACCCCTCGGGGGGCAAATAGGTCATGTAGCACTACTCTTCATCGCACGGCCACGCTGTTGCCGCGAGGCCGCGTCCTCTAGACGCAAGCCCTACGATCTCGCCACGCGTCCGCCGGCATCAAAGCTTCTCGGCGCGCCCGAATCCCGTCTCTCGCCCACCGAGCTTCGGTCTTGGTTTTGTGGCTCAACCAAGTAACCCGACGGTTTACGGTGAACCACCGCAAACCCCGCGTGCGGACTCCGGTCATGAGCCGCTACCCCGCACCGACTTCGGTCGACGACTTCGGCTTGCTTTTCTTGCCACCATGCGGCCCGCACTTGACCCCGCCGGCCACCGGCCTACTTGCCTCTCCACTCCACGGATGCCCCGCAAGGCATAGACCTTTCGCGCCCACTCTTCACATGCACCAACGCAAATCAAGCCGCAACCCTGTACCGCAATACTCGGCCAAGAGTCGGTCCACACCACGTTGTCAATCACTCATCACGGCTAGGAGCGACCATCCACCGATCCTGCGACACTCCGGTCCTCACTCGCAATAGTCTAGTGTAGCTCGGTCTATCACGAAGCCGAATATGTTGTTGCCGCTCTTTGTTGCTCACAACTCGCTTTGGATCACATGCACACCGAGTGATTGTGGTGAGGAGTGTTCCCATGTACCTCTCATGTGTGATAGCACGAGTGCCATTAGTGTTGCCAAAAACCCCGTGCTTCACTCAAGAACCAAACACATAAAAGTGAGGTACCACTTTTTGAGAGACAATGTTGAGAAGGGAAACATAGACCTCATCCATGTACCTACGGAAAGCGACTTGTCGATATCCTAACCAAGCGTTTGGACCAAGCTACATTTGCCCATTTGCGAGGAGATCTTGGAGTTTTTTCTCGTTTGAGCTTCGGTTGGGAAGGTTGATGTACATATGCATGTTGCATTTTCATTCTTGTATCATATCATGCTTGCATCTTTGTATCACAGACTGCATTTGTAACATATGCCATGGAGATGTGCTTCTCTCATATGCTTTGCTCACCATGATATGCTAGAGATGAGGTTATGACTTTTCTTGTGATGCTCATGAGATGTATAGCTATGCTCTTGGTAGCTTTTTGATATATATGCTTGTGGATGGCTTCTTTTTATAAATATGCTATATGATCCTCTCTTGTGAGTAGAATGCCTCTCATGTTCACATTGTGTGCTTATGGATATATCTTACTTAATTTGTGCTTGGAACCATGTTCTTTTCATTTGGGATCAAAGATCCATTTATCATCATGAATGTTTAGCCTACATGGTACCTTGTGGAGAAGCCTAAGCTTCTTTTTGCCGCAAAGGCACTTCATGTACCATGCTTAACTTGTAAATCATGAAAATGGTATGTGTGATGCGTACGTTTGAAAAATGTGTTTCCTTGTCTTAAATTCTTTAAATTTCTTAACTTGGGTGCTAAACCATTGCATGATGTTCACCAATGAGAAGTCTCATATCTAGAAGTGGACACATGGTTCGGTGTCTTTGTAGGTGTTTGTGATGACCTTGTGATGAGAATTTGTAACCCTGCATGAAGTTTGTGAGTTATATGTTGTATGTGCTCTTTTTTTATCATGTTTAGGTCCTATGCTCATGAGAGGGAAATTGTTTTTGTGAAAAGTGCTTCATGTTGATCATGACTATATCTCTTGCTTGTATGTCCCTTTCTATCTTGTTGGCGATGCTTGTGCTCAAATTGTGGCTATCTTGCTTGTCTATGTCTCAATTTTAGCATGTTGTAGTGCTCTTTGTATATTTGAGAAGCACATGCTTGCATTTGTAGACTTGATTCATGCATTACCAACAAGGGGGAGGAAAGTACCCAATTCATGTTTCCGCAGCTTTGCATCAAGGGAAGAAAAAGTGGGAGAAATGTATTTGTTCGGGGGGAGCTTGCATTCATGCATTTAGGGGCTCTTTTTCGCCTGAATTTTAGTTGTGCTCTTTTGTTGATGGTGTCGAGCCCTTTTGCCTCACCTTGAGGAGTCGGAAATTTTTGGAGCAATTTATCTCGGTTGTGTCGAGTCGTTTCCCTTGCCTTAGGGGACAAAGATTTTTCTCTCTCAAGTGATCTTTTCTTGACTTTTGCTTGGCTTTTGATCACTTGTTTGAGTCATTCTTTCGTTTCTTTTCTTTTTTTCTTCTCTATGAACTGGTTACTTGTGTATGTTGTCAATGCACTCATCAAGGGGGAGATTGAGGATCGGAGTGCCGAGGAACGGTGGATGGTCGCTTGGGCGTGATGAGTGATTGACAACGTGGTGTGGACCGACTCTTGGCCCGGTATTGCGGGTGTAGGTTGCGGCTTGATTTGTGTTGGTGCGGGTGAAGAGTGGGCGTGAAAGGTCTATGCCTTGAGGGGCCTCTAAGGAGTGGAGAGACAAGTAGGCCCGACTCGAGGGACCCGGTGGCTAGCGGGGGTCAAGTGCGGGCCGCATGGTGGCAAGAAAAGCAAGATGAAGTCATCGATGGGGGCCGGTGGAGGGTAGCGGCTCACGACCAAAGTCCGCACGGGGGGTTTGCGGCGGTTCACCACAAAGCTGTCGGGTTACTTGGTTGAGCCACAAAACTAAGACGGAGGCTCGGCGGGCGGAGACGGGATCCGGGCACGCCGAGAAGCTTCGATGCGGCGGACGCGTGGCGGGATCGCGGGGGCTTGCGTCGGGAGGACGCGGGGGCCGCGGCGATGGCGTGGCCGTGTGAGGCTACAAATTAGTGGGTTTGAGGCTACAAATTCGTAGGCATAGCATCTCCTAGAGGCGCTTCATCTTCACCTATGATTTGGTAGCTTTCCCTTGGTTAATTTGGGAGATCGGGTAAAGGGGAGGAGGTGTTGACCTTCAAGTGGTTAGGCTCGGTTTGCTGTCTGCGAGCATCGCGGACAGTCCGCAGACCCCGTGCGGACCGTCCGCGAGGTGCCAGCCGGCCAGCTGTTCATCAAGTTTTTCGTGTGTTCTTGTTCGCCCCTCTTTCGATCCATTGGGTCGTGTGCTTTTGGTTGCACAAGGTTTGGCGGACGATCTGCGAGGAGAGGCGGACAATCCGTGCGGCACGGACGGTACGCGGGTAGAGGACAAACGGTCCATTATTGAGGGTGCGGTACTAGAGGTTAGGGGGCTATTTTTTGACGGTCCGTCGCGGCCCCGCGGACGGTCCCCCTAGGCCACGTGGACGGTCCGCCCAGGTGCCTGCGGACGGTCCTCTTGGTGCGGTCGTGAGTTGCTAAGTCCTTTGCTCCTTGAGTTTCGCTTTCACTTCGAGATTGTTTGGGGTTTGTTTCTAAGGTTGGTAGGTCCGTTGTGACTATGTGACCTTTTCAAACTCGTGTGGGCATCCTTGGTTGTGAATTTGGGGCATAGGCCGAGTTCTCTCTAGGAAGAAGAATTTTTATCGGCTCCTATTGACTCCCCCCATCTCTCGGTCGACTAATCGGTCCTTCGGAGGCTTCGGGAGTACATCTCGGCTTGTCCCCATGATGGGATGGACAACTGGTTTATTCTTCGAGTTTCTATAATGGGGTGACTGCGACGGCCCATGGCCATATTGATGCGATGCTAGCGGGGCTTTCTTCTCTCTCACTATCGCCGAAGCAACCAAACTTATCGAGAACATGGTCTCCAACCAAGGGTGGAGCGATGATCGACTCCGGCCACGTTAGAGGGGTACACATACCATCAAAGAAGTGGATATGTTGCCCGCCAAGATGGACATACTCATGAAGAGAATGGATGCTCGACGAGCAAGAAGGCTGCCATGGCCATCACTACTCAAGCTATGGATGCTTGCATGACTCGTGAAGTTTGTGGTGATACTTGGCATTCGGGGAATTATTGCCTCGCTACCCAAAAGGATGTGATGTACATGAACGGCAACAACAATGGTTATCGTCCACAAGGAGGTCAAACATGGAATCAATCACGCCCTTACTATTAGGGGTGTAATCAAGGTAATATTCACAATCCCAACCAACATTCCCCGCAAGATCCGGTTTTCGGGCTAGACAAGATTAATGAAGGCTTTAACAAGAAAATGGCTGCCTACGATAAGGCTTTGGAAACCTCAACGTTAAAATTGATAGCCTTTCTTCTTCTCTCAAGAACTAGCCGAGCTTTAATAAAATGATAGAAACCCGGTTGGCTCGGTTAGCTATTTTAGTTCCCTCTACGGAGGACGGGGAAGATTCCGGGGCAACTCGCGTCTTCCCGTGAGAATGTTTGTCCGGTGTCCACTAGTGGGGAAGTTGTAACACCCTAATTTTTGCAAATTTTAGCTTCTATTAAAATTGGCTAGAAACACTTAATCTTGACCTTAAGTATCATAAGGTTGTCTTAATTCTTTTAGGCATTTAAAATTTTTCTAAAATAAAATAAATGAACTATAGGATTAATTTGTTGTATTCATGCTTTGGTGCATTAATTTTGGTTGTTTGAATTCAAATTCGCATTTGAATTCAATTGCTTGTGCCCTATTTATTTTGTTCAAACCTTTTACTCCTCTCTCCCTCGGCCTTCCCCATTCGGCCCGTTTTTGTTTGCGGCCCCGGTAGCTCCGAAGTCCGCCGGCGCCACCCCAAATGTTTGCATCGGCTCGCTTGCGCCATCGTAGCTCGGCTCCATAGCGCGGCCCGGCCGGCCCCTGGTCGCCGCGGCAGCCCACTCCTCTTCTCTCCCGCGCGCGCAACCGCCGACAGGTGGTCCCCACATGTCATCCCCGCCGCCGCACGGTCACGGAGCCGGACTCGACCCTATGTCCGACCCCGCCGCCGTGCGCCCGCCCCGCCTTGCTTGGCCCGCACGTCTAGGACGACCCCCGGCCTATTTAAGCTGCGTCGCCACCCCTAGGGTCCTTCGCCGAAAACCCTAGATGCCGCCCCGTGCTACCGCGCCGCCGCCGGAACCCTAACCCGCGCCGCCGCCGTCGTTTCCCGCCGTCGTCACCTCCTTGTCGTCGTGAAGCCGCCCCGAAGTTGCGCAATGAGGTGAGGAGGTTGCCGGCGCCACTTGTTGTCATCCCCGCGCACCGTGACGCCGAGGGAGGCTCGCCGGAGTTGCGCCGCCGCCTCGCCGTGTCGTGCGTCATCACCGTCACGTCTCGGCCGGTCGCGCCGCCTTAGATACGTTCATCGCGTCGCCGGCTACGTCTAGGTGCAAACCGCGTGCCAATCCGTGCACGGGGAACCTTAGATTCGGTTTCGCCGGCGAGAGCGCCGTCGCTCGCCGCCGACCGCGGCTACTCGCCGTCGCCCGCCGCCGCCTATGCGCACGTGTGCGTCCCGAGCCGTTAGATCGGGATCTAACGACCCCGACCGATCCACCGCCGCCGTTTAAGATAGCATCGCCGGCAATCATTGGATCTAGATCCAACGGATCGAATCGAGCCGGCCGGGTCAATATCGGTCAAATCGGTAGGTTCTTGCATTTTTGCAAAAAGCCCCCTGTACTTTCCGGATTTCACAAAAATACCCTCCCATAGTATTAGATTCCTTTCAGTTAGGTCCTTTTGTTACGTTTAGGCCCAGATTCTTTAGGGTTCTTTACAGTTTAGTCCTACACCTTCAAATAGAGCGTATCTTGGTCGTTTTAGCTCCGTTTTTAGCGTTCTTTATGTCCACACGATCGTCTCGAAGCGTAGAACAATTTTATGCCATTTTTTTGTTCTGTTAGTACTGTTTGGTGATTGTTTCTTATTTATTATTGTTGTTTGCTTGTATGTGATGATTGTGGAGCGTAGAGAGTGGAGCGTTCGAAGGCTTTGAAGATCAAGACGCGCCAGAGTTTGAGCAGCCGAGTCTTGTTGAAGGCAAGTCTCCCTTAATGCATGCACACTTGTCCAGCATAACATGCATTCACTTTTCTTGCTTGCATTAACTTTGACAAGAACCTATTAAGGATCATACGTAGTCTTTTACAACCTTCTCCTGGTAACCGGGTTAATTAAATTAATCTTGATGGTAGCTATGGCTTACATGCTTAACTGGGATGGTATTAATCAACTTGGATATACTTTTATATTCTGTGTTCCGCCTTATGTTGTTTTGCTTTACAAGACCACTTTGTTATGTTCATCGGAATATGGAGAACCACCCAGGAAAACAGTACAACCACAAGAACTAATGGGCAATGGTCTTGGCCGAATAATTAGGAACTTTAGCTTGGGGTAATCTTACGTGATAAGGACAAGGGATCGGCGGTCTTGTGGGGTATAGACTCACTCTAGCGGGGGCCGGGTGAGTTATTCTTTTTATGGTGGGGTATCGACCTGCTAGTGGACTTTATACCTTGCTAACGATCCTTACCTTGTGGGTCATAACTTGCTAGGGAACCTTTGTATATGCCATGTAGCGTCCCTATGCATCCACACCTCGGTAGTGTGGTATGGTGCGTTGCAAACACTACATTGTTGGGTTCAAAGTTCTTTAGAGCTTTTACGTCGCTTGTGGTGAAAGTGTATGTTGACGGTTAATAATTGTATCAAAGTTCGTTCGTGACTCGCAAGCGTACAAGTCTCCCGTCGTAGTCAAGGGACCCTTCTTCCCTCGAGTGGTGAACCCAAGGTATCGAATCCGTGGAACAAATGTGTGACGCAAGAGTTGATCTAGTAAAGCCAAGTAACTTCAATCTTTGGTAAAAGAGAAACCCTAATGCATCTAGATAAGAGCACAAAACAAAGATAAATCTAATCTACTAAAGACCGGAGAAAACAAAGTAAGATTGGGTAGATAAACCGATCTAGAGGGATCGGGGTAAGCCTTTTGTTGAAGTTCCAAGCAAGAGAAGAAGTAGCAAATCGAATCTTAATAGAAGCCTCTTTAAATCGTGGTTTCCCGTCCAAATCCGAAAACATCCGCCTTTCGAGACCCCCGTTCTGTCACAACGTATCCCTATTCATGCGGGGAGCTTAGGGGGAGTCAAAAGACAAGTCGAGATTCTTTCGGAAGATCCGGCGTGTACCTCTAGCCACCGCGGCTACAAGAACACCCTATGTAATCTATCGCGCGAATAGAATTGGAATAAGCAAAGCCGATCGAAAAACGAAATCTTCGAGGAAACACTTGATCGCTAAGAAAAGATTCAACTTGATAATTCAACTATGACAATGATACATACACAAGATCACCACCGAATCCTTCCTTGATCTTGCTTCTAGCTCCGAAACTCCGACGTGGTCTTCCATGCAAGGTTCCCACGTCGGCTAGGGAAACCCTAGTCAACTAGCTCGACCCTCTCCTCTCCGACATGGTGTCCCTCTCTTCTCTCGCTCCTCGGCGGCCGAAGACGAAATCTTCTCTCCGTGGCTCTCGGTCGGGGGACTATAAATAGCCTCGATTGGCGGCTAGGGCAAAGGAGAGCGTGTTTGGGCCCAAAATGGGCTCCGGGCCGACCGGGCCCGGCCGGCCGGCCCGGGCCCATTTAGGCCCGGCCCCGTGGGCTCCTTTGCCCCACGTCGGTTCCCTTGCTTCCCGGATGTTTCCCCCTTCGCATGTAGGTCCATGTCGTCGGTTTCTCTCCGAATTGGACTCAACTCCTTGTCTTGCAAGATTCAGCACTTTTCTGGTCAGGTCCCTGGAGTTTGTCGTCTTCTCGGATCAAGTCCCCGGCTTCTTGGAGTTAAGTTTGCTTCATTGCATGACTTGTTCAGGGCTTCAAGGTCTTGTCATGAGGTGCTTGATGAACTTATCCCGAAAGTCTTGCATTCAACACTAAAACCCTGCATAAACATTAAACTCCAAAACCGACATGCACACGTGAACTTGTTATACCACGGGGGTTAGTACCAATGGACAAGGTATAAAACTCATGCCAACACCGAAGGTAAACTCATGGCTAGGTTGACGGATTTTCACCGTCAACATCTCCCCCATGCTTAAACCTTGCTCGTCCTCGAGTAAGCCTTCGATGGATATCATCATTGCTAAACAATGTTTAAACTTTGCACTTGATTACACATGAGAAAACATAATGCTCTCAAAATTTTAATTCATTAAAGTTCCATAATGTACTAGCCTTCATCTCTACGGAGGGTAGATTCTTTTTAAGCTCATCCCACAAGTATTAACATGCTCACAAAGTTTTAAATAGATCTCAGAATTTTTGAAATGAAGATCGAGATAAAGAAAAACTAAACCAAATTCACAAATTTAAATCATCTCGTGTATTGCTCATAAACTCTCATCTCACTTGTCTCTCAAGCCTATATATTCTACTCCTTTCCTTCTCATATATATGTGGTAGGCTTTATATGGAGCTTTGAGAAAGTTTAGTCCTAACAAGATTTTATAAATGAGGTGTTGTCAAAACAAGACAAGCTTCTCATGGTCTTACCGAGACTCGTCAAAAAGGTCATTGGAAAATAATGTTAATCAAGGAGGGGAAAGAGAAAAATACACACACTTTTAGATGAGTGGACATGTGCAAATGGCAAAGAGTGATCCCGAGGCACAAAGGAAGTCCTCGTTATCGGATTGCACATGGTTGGAAAAATGAGAATGGATCTTTTTAACTTGAAGCCTTGAATGCACTTTTTAGAGAGCCGGGAGTTTACTTTACGCACATGTATTTTTTTCTCTTTCTCATATTTCTCATTCTTTTCTTTCTTTCATTCATTCATTTTTTCTTGTCATATATTCAGTCCATGACTTTCACAACGAAGTTTTGATTTTTTATACCTTGAAAGTCATGAGTATCACTGGATTTTTTTTTCTTTCATCATTTTTTTTAAAAAAATATTCCCCTTTGAACTCTAAAACTGCACCGTACCTACCTCCTCCCCCATGCTTAGACGTTGCTCGTCCTCGAGCAAAGAGGCGAAAAATAAGGTAGGTACCGGAATATTTTTCCTTGGAGAGATACTTCAAATCTTCAACGTTGGCACCGTCTTGCGATCTTCCTTGAATTGATGATCCATTCTCAACGATAGGTTGTGGTCAAGGAGGTAATCACAAAAAGATGATATTTGGTTTAAGGGTGGATATCCGGCGAAGTTTGTGAGATCACCGATGCGGGGATACACAATGCACGGATAAAAGGCTAGCAAAAAGATAGATACACAAAAATGGAATGACCAGCTTCTTAGTCTCGGGCCAGAGAAATCATGGCCTGCAATAACGCACTCAAAAATAAATCTTGTACACTAAAGTTTATGCACTCAAATATATATAAGGCTTTGGATAGGTTGAGCAACACACAAGTGATATTTGTGACAAGGTTAGCAATATTTTTGAGCATAAAAGACATCTTTAATCTATTCATAACTTGAGAGCACATAAAACACTATGGGTCTTTATTTTAATCATAACCTCCGCTGAAAATTAAGCTAGCATTTAAATAAATTCAGATCTGTATTTTTAAGAGAGCACTAGCTTAAACATGCATAAATCAATTACAAAGATGAACAAAGCTGCAATTTTAATCATATATCATCATGGCACGAATTTTGTAACTTTTCCAATGATATAATCAAGGTGGTGTCTTTATTAATGGTGACATCAAGTTGAAATACAAACTGAAAATAAACGAACATGCTTGCTGAAATTTAAATAAAAACAGAAAATACTACGCAAACACACATAAGCAAAAGCTGAAAATTACAGAGAAAAAGAAAAGAAAAGAAAACTAAAGTTCCTAAATCTTCTAGTCCTCCGCCGGTGGTTGATGTTGATAATCTTGATAATAATACCCTTGCTCATAATATGGTTGGACACTTCCTCCGACGAATTGATTTGGCTCCACAAGGTGAAGGCGTCCAAGTTCAAAGGCGATATTTGCGTTGCCTTCACCGAGTTGAGCTGCGTTAGCTTGGATGGCTGCGATGTTTTGAGCATTTCTTGCAGCATACCCTCCAATAATGGCCATGCTTTGTTGTGGTTGGGGATGATGAGCGTAGGACTCCGCGAAGTTAGCGTTGGGCACAACATAATTTTGTGGGGGTACCGGTGCACCACCCCCCCCATGCTTGTCCTTGTGACCCTCCGTAATAACTTGGCGGAGGAGGAACCCCGCCGAACGGTTGCACATGGGTTGTGCTCCACTCGCTTGTGCGGAGGATGTTCCCTACTCTACGATTCTTCCTCTCTTGTTCTTCCTTGCAGGGACAAGTAGTCCCTCTTCCAACCAATCTTCTCTCCCTTCATTGAAAAGCCTAAGCCTCTCGTTGGGAAGGGGTAGGTTCACTATGGCCAACCGATAACCTCCTCTCTCATCTCCACTAATGTATTTTCCTTGCCGCAAATACTCAAAACCGAGAGAGGTACCACGCAAAAGGTGGTCGGGGGTTTCTTGCGATCCCCGGCCGCAAGGAAAAGGCCAACATGGAGAGGTGACACCCCGAACCAATATTACCCGCCCCCGATGTTGCTTCACAACACCAACGGTTGATCATGAGGTAAGAGGGGTCTATTGGCTGCCCGGCAATTAAAGCCGAGTATAGCCAATTCAACTCCGTGTCGGTCACCTTTGTCTCCTTCATCCTCCCCAATACCCTCTTGCACATCCAAGAGTGAAATATCTGGATAATGGGGTTGCGGATGCAATTGCGTTGTTGATGGGCTTCTCCGGAGATCATATTCCAAAATCCCGCTAACATGCCGGGTGGCACGTCATCTTTCTCCGGAGCTCCCTTGTGGAATCCAAGCAGCTCCCTAACGTGCTCGTAGGGAACCACTTGTTGGACTCCCTCCAAACGGAATGACAAGCTTTGCACCCCATCATCATCAACGATGGGTGCAATAGTCATCAAAATTTCCAAGGCGAACCCCAAAAGGGTGTCCACCGATATTCCGTTGGAGAACTGCACCCATCCGAGGTGCCCCAACATATAGTATATGTCGGTGCAAAAACCCAAGGTGTAGAGTGCTTGGTCGTCGAACTGACGTTCGGCACAAGCCTCTTCTCAAGATTGGCGAGCCTCTCCTCCTCCTCCGCCGACAAGATGATGAAGCCGTACGAAGAGTGTGTCGGGGTGTAAGGAGGTGGTGCGGTTGAGCGAGTCGATCGTCGTGGTGGCGCGGGCTGCTCCTCCGTGTGCCCACGAGGTTCGGTGAACCTCATGGAAGTGCTCCTTGCAGCCCTCATACCACCAAGGAGGAGAGCATCGTTCCTCCTCGGTGGTGCCGTATCCGTCTCCATGCTCCGGGGAGACTCGGAAACCGAGTGCCTTCTCGAAGACGTGGTTGATGACGGCTTGGATGACGACGAACTCTTCTTCTTGGAGAAGAGACTTGTGGTTTTCTTCCATGCTGCACTCTTTTCTTCAACTAAAACTCCGGGTTGCAACCGGTAACTAGGCACTTAAACTCTTTGATTCGGATGTGGACTTTGAGTGGATTAAGGATGTGGATTTTTTTTCTTGAGTCATCAAGCTTGGGAAGGTTGGCTATGTCTACGGAGGTTTTGAGCACACAAACTTGAACACACAAACAAAGGAAGGAGAGGGAAGCTTGCCTGCAGAAAACGGGAGCCGGGGGGCTCCTTATGTAGGTGAGGCCGGCCTCGGTGCTCCTCCCCGCCTCGTCTTTCTTCCAGCACCATCATTTCACCTCTCGCAACTTTCCCCGCCCGCGTGCTCCACGAGTTGCACCGCCCAAACGCTCTCGTCCACTCCTTGGTCCTTCCACTTGATGCTTCATGTTTTGGGTCGTGTCCATGCTCCCTAGCTCCACTTGCTTCACATGCCACCATGAAATTCCTACAAAGTTGATGCTTGCTGCCCACCATGCTTGTCCTTTGCGTGTGGAATTGGTGAAAGTTGATGAAAGGGAATCCAATGGTGCATGCATGATTACTAGATTGCCTCCATTAAGGTGTGTTTAAGGTTAAGCACTCCTCTAATTCGAAATTTAAAATATTTTTCAGAGCCATGCAAGAGCTCGAACATAATCTTAGAAAAGTTTTTAAACCATTAAAAACAAATGTAAGTCGAAAATATTTTCTTTTTACGTCGATTTCGGTCTCACCGGTATAGTTTGCCTTCATTGGTTGAGAGCAAACATTTCCCGGCTTGATCATGGGGGCATAGGTTTAGGTTCTAATTTTGGCTAGATAAGAAAGATTTTGAATAAAACAAAATTAGAATAGGCTTAGAAAAATTCTAATCCTAGAGAAACCAAGGATATAGATTTTTAAAACCAACCAAAAGTTTTGATTTCTAGGTTCACGCGAGTCCTACCACGTGCTGAATTTTATTAACACTTAAACATAAATCGTGGCTCTACTCGTGTGGTTTTAGCATGAAAAATAAGTCAACCTCAGCACCATAATGGGGGTGAAAGGTTGAGCTAAGGTTCTGAAATTATTTGGTTGAGGTTTCTCGAAAAGAAAAGAACAAACAAGCACATAGGAGGGTTCATGCAAAGGGTTTATGATAAAGCAAACATTCAATCAAGAGTTATGTCTCTAATATTGTTCAACCACTTCTAAGTCTAATGTCTTTGCGTAATAAAACTCAAAAACTAAATTATTAAAAAGACTCGAAAAACCTGGAATCGGGTTGTCCTCCCGTAGCTTATTCTTGACTTGACGAAACGGGTTGCCTCCCGCCTAGCGCTTCGTTTATAGTCCATGGCTAGACTTCTTCACTTGATTTCTCCGGATCAACGCTCTTTGCGGGCGTTGCAATCTTGGGTACCCACTTTGGCTTAGTCAATTTTTTTTGGTCTTCACGAGTCGGCTTTGTCCTTGGTCTTGACGGATGCAACAACTTCCTTGTGGCTCGGCATCTCGAACTCCGGTCTTCGGTTGTGATCTTCATGGTGATCCTTCATCTCTCCCGAGTGAGCTTGAGTAGCCTTCGCCGTCTTGGGACCTTGGAGTTGTCTCGGATATTCTTCTTTGTCACCATCGGGCGCCCGGCAAGTTGTCCCACTTGCGTCTCTAGCATCTTCATCACGATGAACACTTCACACTCCTTGCATGTGGATCTTGCTTCGGCGGCCTTTAGGTGTTGAGCTTCTTTCTCCATCTCCATCTTCTCCATCCTCCTCTTAAGTGAACCGATATGCCACTCAAGGAATCCGGCTCGTATGCATTCAGCTCTCGCAATCGTCATGCGGATGGTTGAGACTTTGATCTTGAACGGCCTCCCGGCGTCTTGAAGGTTTATGATAGGTAGATCAACGATGTCCGGGGTGCGCAGCGCTCCGGTGGTTGAGGTTGATCTTCCTTTGGACTTGGAGGTGGTGATTCCCTTGGAGATTTCGACGGTCCTTCGACTTCAACTTTTGAATCCACCCCTTTAGCTTGTGTTGCATGTCACCTTTGCCTGTAAAGTTTTCCTGGATCATCCACAAAAAAAGCTTGGGTTTCTTGGAGAGGTAGCCAACCATCTCCGGTTAGGGTTAGCAACAAGCAAAGTATGCAAAAACGAGAAAAGAAAAATAAATCTATGAAGACTAGAGTTAGACAAACTAGATTAGATGTATTTTGAGGATGATCAAACTTTAGTAGATGCAAAAATAAAACAAAAATCAGTACTGAAAATTACAAAAAAAGCAATAAAAAATCAAATCTTGATCACTTGTTCCCCGGCAACGGCGCCAGAAAAAGGGGCTTGTTGACGGTTAATAATTGTATCAAAGTTCGTTCGTGACTCGCAAGCGTACAAGTCTCCCGTCGTAGTCAAGGGACCCTTCTTCCCTCGAGTGGTGAACCCAAGGTATCGAATCCGTGGAACAAATGTGTGACGCAAGAGTTGATCTAGTAAAGCCAAGTAACTTCAATCTTTGGTAAAAGAGAAACCCTAATGCATCTAGATAAGAGCACAAAACAAAGATAAATCTAATCTACTAAAGACCGGAGAAAACAAAGTAAGATTGGGTAGATAAACCGATCTAGAGGGATCGGGGTAAGCCTTTTGTTGAAGTTCCAAGCAAGAGAAGAAGTAGCAAATCGAATCTTAATAGAAGCCTCTTTAAATCGTGGTTTCCCGTCCAAATCCGAAAACATCCGCCTTTCGAGACCCCCGCTTCGTCACAACGTATCCCTATTCATGCGGGGAGCTTAGGGCGAGTCAAAAGACAAGTCGAGATTCTTTCGGAAGATCCGGCGTGTACCTCTAGCCACCGCGGCTACAAGAACACCCTATGTAATCTATCGCGCGAATAGAATTGGAATAAGCAAAGCCGATCGAAAAACGAAATCTTCGAGGAAACACTTGATCGCTAAGAAAAGATTCAACTTGATAATTCAACTATGACAATGATACATACACAAGATCACCACCGGGATCCTTCCTTGATCTTGCTTCTAGCTCCGGAAACTCCGACGTGGTCTTCCATGCAAGGTTCCCACGTCGGCTAGGGAAACCCTAGTCAACTAGCTCGACCCTCTCCTCTCCGACATGGTGTCCCTCTCTTCTCTCGCTCCTCGGCGGCCGAAGACGAAATCTTCTCTCCGTGGCTCTCGGTCAGGGGACTATAAATAGCCTGATTGGCGGCTAGGGCAAAGGAGAGCGTGTTTGGGCCCAAAATGGGCTCGGGGCCGACCGGACCGGGCCGGCCGGCTGGGCCCATTTAGGCCCAGCCCGTGGGCTCCTTTGCCCCACGTCGGTTCCCTTGCTTCCTGGATGTTTCCCCCTTCTGCATGTAGGTCCATGTCGTCGGTTTCTCTCCGAATTGGACTCAACTCCTTGTCTTGCAAGATTCAGCACTTTTCTGGTCAGGTCCCTGGAGTTTGTCGTCTTCTCGGATCAAGTCCCCGGCTTCTTGGAGTTAAGTTTGCTTCATTGCATGACTTGTTCAGGGCTTCAAGGTCTTGTCATGAGGTGCTTGATGAACTTATCCCGAAAGTCTTGCATTCAACACTAAAACCACGCATAAACATTAAACTCCAAAACCGACATGCACACGTGAACTTGTTATACCACGGGGGTTAGTACCAATGGATAAGGTATAAAACTCATGCCAACACCGAAGGTAAACTCATGGCTAGGTTGACGATTTTCACCGTCAACGGTGTACAACCTCTCGCAGAGTGTAAAACTAATCGATTAGCCATGCTCACGATCAAGAGTGGCTGGACCCTCACGTAATTAAATTATGGAATTTAATGTTAACTTGTTATTTTATTCCTTATCTATGATGCTTATACTTTATTATTCGGTTGGTATGAACTTACACTCTTTTGTAATTATGTTGCTAATAAAACTTGACTCACTAAAATGCTAAAGCTGCTTGAACCTTAGCCATCCACCATATGGCCTTGCATGTTATGTTGTTTCCTCTTCTTGAGTACGTCATGTGCTCATGCTTGTTTACTTTCTTGTATCTACAACACTCGGATTCTTTGCTCGGATTGGGAGAACTTCAAAGATTTCCCCGGTGATTTCCGGGAGTTCTAGGTGTGCGTGTCTTCAATCGGTACTGTGGAGGCATCTTTATCCACCTGTGAGAACTCATTATTTATGTTTCGTTTAAGACTTTGGTCATGTAATAACTCTTTATTCGTGTGGCACCGATTTTGGTATTCACAATGTCATTTGTGTGTGTGTAACTTGATCCTGGCGCACACGTAATCTATGCATTCGCTTTTTCCTTTAAAACTCGGGTGTGACATAAGCCATCCGGGAGGGCACGAGCCGCCGACTATGCGGGGAGGCCCATACGATAGGTTCTTGATCCATGGGAATCTTCATCAATTGTGCACGAGCGGGATCCTAGTTATTCGGCTATCGTTTGCACTATATACTACCGAGAAAATTAGGAATGCCCTCTCGTGACCTTGGCGCGAGTGTCAACCTCATCTCCAAGGCTATGTTCGAAAGATTGGGGTATCCCACTCTTACCCCAACCTCGAGGATAGTTCACTTGCTAATGCATATATCTAGTATCCGGAGGGGACCGTGGGAGAGTCTACTAGTATTCGTCCAAGGCTCTTGCATCTTCGCGGATTTCATGGTCCTTGATATGCAAGATGATGCGGAGATGCCACTCATTCTTGGGAGGTCGTTCCTAAGTGACGCTCGAGCAAGGATCAATGTGGAAAGTGGGACCATTCGTTTCCACATTAGGAAAAAAGATCGTGATGTTCCGGTTTTGACCAATATAAGAGCAATGCTATTCGGTGCAAGGAAACGATGAGCTGATCCGGGGGTGGACGGAGCGACGACCCCGGATCACACGACCTCCGACCACATTAAGAAAAACAAGGAAGTCACGGAAGGTGTGGAGGCGGTACAACGATCACACCCCTCTACTTCTCCGTAGTGGAACTAATCAACGACAAAAGTCCCGCTCTCGGACTTAAAAAGATAAGTCCTTTTGCCGGAAGGTGAAATTGGTGAGCTATCTCATAATTCCCTTCAAAACTTTAATTTAATTTTTGCCCGGTGCATAGTTGAATTTTCTATCCTTGCATTTGCATGGTGGAATTCTTTCTAGCCAAATTTCCCTTTTTCTCTAAAAAATAATAAAAATAAAAATTCTGAAAATAAAATACTGGGTTGAAAAATCCTTGAAAATTCATTTGACCAAGTTTTTGGTCGAATTTGGACCGATGCACCCAGGCGGACCCTCATGTGACCGTTAGAGTTGCAAGAAGACGGAGGTAGGCGGACCGGAGGTGGGTTCGGCCGACCGACCCGGCCTAACGGCTATCCCGACTCTCCTTCCTCCAACGGTTCCTAGCCGTTGCACAAGCCCTATGTCTCGGTGCACGGCCTCAATGCCTAAAAATACAAGGGGATTTGAGGGGTGTTTTCACCCATTGCAACACTCTCTCCCTCTTTTGTTCTTGCTCTCTGGTTTTCGTGGATTTCTCGCTTGAGATTGATGTGCCAAGTATTCTCTCCAAGTGCTACCGAAATATTGATCATTGGCGAGCAAATTCGGTAGGAATTTCATTCGGTTTCACTAACCCATCACCGAGTTGCTCGTGTCGTCGGATAGTTGTGCAAGATGATTTGGGCCTTTGAAGCATTCCGGAAGTTTACTCACCGACACCATTCACACTACGGAGGGAGCTCGTCTCGTCGGTCCGAAGCCGCACCAAGCCCAATGTCAACCGACCGTGAAGAAAAAGAAGAAAAAGAGCTACCCACACCACATGTCAATGAAGTGTATGCCGTCGACGCCGCTTTCATCGACTTGAGGAGTGATCACTTGAGATAAGCCTACGCTCTCAAGAAAACGGTATGAACTTTGAGTTAAATTCCATTTGGCAAGCTATAGGATTGGAGGATTTCGTCCCGAGTTCACGAAGTTGGTTCTAGACCTACCACCATCCGGTTTCTCGCACTCTTCAAGAGGATGTCTTGGTATTTGTTAAGCCTAGAAATTTATAATGATGGATAATCCGCAAGTGCACGAATATTGGTAAGCATTCCACCCGAGAGAGGGTTTTAAATATCGAATCCACAAGGAGAATGGTAAAGATAGTATCTATGGTATATAACTAATCACCGAGTAGCTATCAAGGACTTGACCGAAAGAGAGATAAATAAAACTTAAGGATGTCTATTTCTTATTCTCACATGATATGTCTATATTGTTCTTATGGGGTGATTGTCTGAAGGCACACTTAGGAAAGGGAACCTCCGGAGAATCTATGGGGGGAGTCCTATGGTTTCTATAAACGGGAGGTAGACTGCAAAGGACAGACGGGAACAAGGTCACTTCCCGCTTCTACCACACGATCCGGAATATAGAAGGCATTCATAAGCTAGCTAGTCTAAGCACCACGCTTACACTAAACATGCAACTTTAACTCAAGAGTGACGGGAATTAAAGTACTCACCGAGTTATGAACTATACGAACAATGTTACTCACTTGAATAAGAAGTCGATCTTTCCACATGGTCTCAGGATCAGGCTCCAATGGAGTTGATCCCAGAGGTAGAAGATGAAGAGGAGACACCGTCAGTTCCTGGCCTTGCTTCAGCTTTGCCGCTTTTGCTCTCTAATCCTCTCGAACAAGATTAGCTAGATCTAAATAGATCGTGCCTCTAACCTCTCAACTTGATACTAACTCTCCAACTCTAATTCTAATCTAGAGCTCTAATGTCAGATAGGCATGGAGGATCTGATAGAATGAATTATTGTCTGCCCGGGGTCGGGGGGCACGCTTATATAGCCGGAGGAAATGACGTGCACCATACGATCCAACCGACCTAACTTGTAGTTTAGATTGATCCTCATAGGTGGTGGAAGAACATTCGGAAGCCGGGCCCATTTGGCGCCGGGGGGGGCCGACCGGCCCCACCACCGAGCCGATCGGGCTAGGGTGGCCCCCCTCGCGGTCCACTTCGGCCGGTAGGTCCTTGATCCTTCTAGATGCTTCTTTCTTAGGTGCTAAGTCACGTTGAGTTCCGGTGCCTTCCGGAGTTTTCTAGAGTGGTTTCTTTGCATATTTTCTGAATAGTCCCTGTAAATTCACAGATTCACCAAAATTCATGGAAATTGTCAATACAAACCCTAATAAGGTGATCTAATCATATTTTAGTCCTTTTTCCAATAAATGTGAGGGGAAATATTTATAGATAAAAATGTGTCAACAAACTCCCCCACACATAGGCTTTCCCTCCTCCTCGATAAAAGGATGGTTTACAACCGTAGAAACAAGAATCAACATAATTGTACTCCTTAGTCATAACTGTACTTAGGGAAAATCTGAACATAGCTAGAAACAAATCACCTTTATTTCTCAAATCATGTCAATGGAGAGTTTTTGAATAAGTTTTGAAACGAAAATGGAGGCTTGCTTACTCCTTTGTGATACTCTCAAATATATGTGATGTTTTTAGAATGTAAAGATGTAGCAGACATACCTTGCATATATTCTTTGGGTCAAAATATGTATCCATGAAGAGGCTGTCATAGGTCGTATATCAAGATATGTGCGTGTGTCAAATTTTAAAAACCACCGATCCGACTTTAGAATCTTCTATCTTTTCCCATTTTTTTAGAACAAGGTATCCGGCTATTTTATGAGCTATTTTGTGACGAGTTGGGTTCTACTCACCCTCGGACACGCGTCCATTATTACTCTCTCACTTATTATTTTAGAGAAGTGGGCCCTACTCACCCTCGGACTCATGTCCATTATTCTTCTTTTTTTTTCTGAGAGGGGGTTTCTTCTGACCCGTAGAACACTTGTCCATTTTCTCCTCTCTCTCACTTTCTCTCCACTCATATTTTTTTCTTTTCTTTCCTTGGCTTTTTCTCTCTTCTTCTTTTTTTATTTGTACCTTTTTTCAAGATATGGGAGACGAGAGGAAAAAATCTTAGCGCATAGATACTTTAGTGAAAGCGAGTGTATGTGATCTTGATCATAGACTTAGACAAAACTTCATCATAGCTCTAGATTTAGCAAAGCTCAATACAAGTAAGCAACATTTAATCAAATTTATTTTCAATAAAATCTCTGTTGGTATATATTATTGACCACAAAGGAGAAAGTTAGCTAATGATTTTGAAATAAAGCACTCTCCATAGACAAGAAAAAAGAAACATGGTTCTCATTATTCTAACCTCATTCGATCATCCCAAGAGCAATAAATATTTCTAAGAGCATAAACATGTGAAACTTTATCTTTTAGATTATCGGGACATTTTAGCGGGGCACCTTTATTTAAATCCGAAATGGAAAGCAAATTACAAAATTTAAAAAAGTTCGGGAAGGAAACCGAGTGGTGGATGAGACGTGGCCGAACCGGGTTCTACCGTGGTTCATTGTGCGAGTCGTTTGTTCATGCTTTTTCTTGATTTTGGTCGTGGAAGATGTCGTTTGGTTGTCCGTTCTTCTCCCCCACACTTGTTTTCTATTATCTTGCATGCACAACATGGTGGAGACAAAAACATATCCACAAAATATATATATAGGAAAAAATAGCTCAACTTGTGGAATACTTCTCTATTAAAGGAGAGAGCACTTTATTAAACAACTTTAAAAACTAAGGCAAACTAACTTACTCGAACTAACTATCACTAATGTGCTCTCTAACTAAGGTGTTTACAAAGGGCGCTTGCCCTTCTCAAGGTCGCGACTACGGTCTTCCTCATCGTACCTTCGCTTCTTTGATTCTAACGAGTTTGAGGATGGTCTTGGTGAGGGAAGTGTTGACGTCGATGGATCTCTTTGCAAGTTTCCGCTAGGCTTGCTACTTCTGCGCTAGCTCGGCTATGGTCTTCGAGTCTTTTGTTTCCGTGGCATCCGCCGGCCGGCTTCGATGATCGGAATTCTCTTGATTTGAGGTTCTTTGGCACGAACTTCATCGATGGTGACACGACTTGAAGAGGTGGTTGTTGACGGTGAATTTTCGTCAACCTAGCTATGAGTTTACCTTTAATGTTGGTATTGATTTATTATTCTAACCACCGGAACTAACCCCCCGTATATAACAAGTTCACTCTTGCATGTCGATTTTGGAGTTCATTGCTTACGCGAGAAATCTACGCTAAAGAGGAGACTTTCGGGGTAAGTTCACCGAGCACTTTGGAAGAAGATCATGAAGCCCGACAAGAGTCAAGACATGCGATGAACATGACCCCAAATGACCCGAGGACCGAAGCGTCAACGTGAAAGTCTTTAGGGACTAAACCGAGAAAAAGCGAAGCTTGCATAGCAAGGATCCAAGCCTTAACCGTGAAGGAAACGAAGTCAAAGGCCCACATGCAAGTGCACACAAATAAGGAATCATGCAAGAAGCAACCGGGGAGGAAGATGGGCCCGAACCGGCCGAGCCCGAAAGGGCTTGGGCCGGCCGGCTGTTCGGATCGGCCCGGGGGTTTCCGGCCCGGTTCGTCGCCCCATTTTTCCTAAGTGTTCGTCTATTTATTGCCTCCGCCGCCGTCGGCCGCCACATCGAACAAATCATTCTACCAACGCCATTCACCGGAAAACGAGTCACAAGATGAGGGAGAAAGTTGGATGAGCTCGTCGCAAGGATCAACGCCGGCGGTGGGAAGGAAGCAAGAGGAGGACTCCAAGCCGGCGGCCTAGGGGTGTTCCCAAGCTTCATCTCCGCCATCTTCATCGACGACGTTCTCCGGAGTCTCCATCACCCCTATGTGCTTCAATCCATGTAAGATGATGGGGTAATGTCTCCGTTCGTCCCAAGAGTTAGATAGATGCATGATATGTAATCTATACATGAACCTTATGCCAATCAATGCTTTATGGTCTATGTCTTCGCGTATGCTTTGTTTACATATGTTTGCGCAACATGTGGTCTTAGTAGGGTTTTTGGTAATCGTGGTGATTAGCTTAACCCTATGGATGCTTAGGTATAGAAGCGGTTATACGTGAAAGTGTTTGATTACCTTGCGTAGTGACAGTACGATTTAGGGAAAAGGCTTAGCGGCCGCATAATCACCATGAAGCTAGTGTAGGCAACTCCCTTTTCATGTAGTAGATGCATGTTCATGTGATCCTAAACCCTAGGGAGGGAACGCTTATCTATCTTAACCTCTTTCTCTTGTGTCCACCCTTTACCATCTAGTTTAACCCTAGATTTGTTTGATCAACCTAGGTTAGATTGTCTTTACCTTTGGATTATTACCCCTTTCAAAGGTTTCCCGTCAACTAGATTAGTACTCGGTTAAGCGCTAGCAATCCCCTTGCTTCGCGGATTGATAAAAACCTAGGGAATCCCCATGGTGAAAAAAGTGTAGGTCCGTATGCTTACGGATCGTAGGTGGATACGAGTTTTATCCGTCAACAAGCCCCTTTTTTCACGGCGTCGTTGCGGGGGAGCAAGCCATTTGCTACGTTTAATCTAGTATTAATTTTGTTGATTACTAACATCTAACCCTTATTTTCTACAAAAATATATCTTTTTTGTTTTTCTTTCTACTTTTCTTGTGCTTAGATGGATTTGTTCACCTCACCATTTGAAGACGAAGAGATGTCGCTAAGGGAGCTAGCAATGCCGTCAATGGAAGACATTGAGATGCAAAAATCATATTTGGCGCTTGCTACAACCTACTATGAAGTGAAGCCTAGAATCATCAAGTTAGTGGTGACAAAACCATTTAGAGGTTTGGAGGATGACAACCCATATAGACACATTAAGGAATTCACGATGATATGCAACACGGTGCAACAAGGAGGAGTTCGGACACTTGGTTCAAGTAGAACCTTTTTCCGTTCTCTCTCAAAGATGAAGCGCGAAGATGGTACACACTTGCGTTCGTTGAAGCAAAAGGAAATTGGGATGAGCTAGTGAAGAAGTTTCTTTTGAATTTCTTTCCCATAAGCAAGGTAAAAGACTTAAGGAGGCAAGTGCTCACTTTCAAGCAAGGAGAGGATGAAGGAATTGATGAAGCTTGGGACCGTTTTAATGAACTACTTGAGCGGGGCCCGAACTTGGGATTTTCAAGTGACTTGATGTTGCATACCTTTTATTTTCACTAACCCCTAACTCGTCTCGTTTTGTAAGCAAGTGTGCATGTGGTGATATAATGGATAAAACAATTAGTGAAGCCATACAAATCTTACAAAGGATAAGCAATGGACAAAGAACGCAACGAGATTGGCAAAGACGTTGTCGGGAGGAGCAAAACGACAAAAGCAAGCCCAAGGTGCTTGCTGAAATTTCTGAAAAAGATGAACCAGAGGTCAAGAAAGATGAACCGACCATACGAGAAATTGAAGATCCACTTCCCAAGGTAGGAGAAGTCATTTCGGATGTTAAAAATGTTGAAACTGACATGAATGTAGGCCGAAGTATGTAGGACTCAAGCTAGAAGGTTATAGCTTATGTGCTATTGAAGCCCACACAATATCAAGGCAAGACATGGATGTACTCGGGGATGAAGAAAAGAGTGAATCAACGAAGAGCGATCTTGACAACATGTGGTACATGAGAGATAAAGAAAGTAACATACAAGATTTTGAAGACAAAGATTGGGATGACAATGAAGACTTCAAAGAAGAGACTAATGCAAATGTAGTTGATGGATTACACGTTCCACATGATGAGTTGGAGGGGGTGCGAAAAGGTAACAAAGAGACACCTTCACTCGTTGAGATTGATTCGCCTTCAACACCGCTAGATGAACCAAATATCATTCTTGTTGAAAAAGCTCTAAGGCCAAGGTATGCACTGAAATCTCAAGATATTATTGGTAATTATGTTGATAAATTCAAATACTCATGCTCAACCAATAGTATGAATGATAGTTTAAATTCTATTCCTTGTTTCAATAATGATCATGTTGATAGGCTAGATTTTCTTGAGAATGAAAAAGATGAAACATTTATATTCGAACCGATTAATCTCACACCTAATGAACCTTTGCCTAATGATAAGCTAAGTGCTATGCACGAAACAAATGCTTCTTTTATCTACACCTTGACTTCTTGCTACAATTCGCATGTGGTGTTAATTATGGACGCGTTTGTTTACAATTAGTTATGTAAATCTCGATCATGTTTTGCGCTTGGTCAAGCTAATGACCTTAAAAAAAGTACATGTTTGGAGAAGGCCCGATTTTCACTAACCATGTAGGCAAGGCTCGAATAATTAAAAAAGAAGTCATGCCTAAAAGAGTTGCAAGATAAATCATCAAGTAAAACGGACAATGGATGTTGCTGTCTTCATCAAGCCCGGATGTTGCTGTCTTCATCAATTTGAGATCTTGTTCAGAGGTGTACAAGTGAAGAAAATGAGATATCCAGAAGCTCCATAAAGTTGACATTCCAACGCATCAAGAACCAATTAATTTGAAGACCCATGTAAGGAGTTATGGAGAAAACATTGAGCGTTGTTCTGAAATTTCAGGACAGATTTCATTGCCGAAGTAAAACGGACGTAACTGTCTTGTCCGGAGTCCAATTTGGGCAAATAAAGACACGTTGGAAAGGAAATTTTCTGCACTGTGCAATGGAGTAGAGCTTGGGTATACCTTCTGTTCTGGACGTCAAAAAAAATCATGGAATGAAGGCAGCACCGAAGGATTATAAAGAAAGAGATAGCGATGAAACAAAAGGATGCCTTGGGCAAGTCTTCTATAAGTGATCAAGCACAACATGGGAAGTAAATTATAGCTGCATTGGTACCTTTTCTTCTTGCATGAAGGGCCATGGTGTCGGTGCGGAATGTGGTCCCGACACTAACTAGTAATGAGACATAGAGTTTATCCTGGTTCCGGCCGAGGGGCCGTACGTCCAGCAGTGGTGTGCTCGAGGCACTGTATTGCTCAGCACCGGGGGTGCCTGTAGTGGGGCGGCTACAAGCAAGGCGGGAGAGGAAGTGTGGCTTCCAAGTCTGCGGTGAAACAGTTGAAGATATTGTGGGAGAATTGGAGAATGAGTGAGTGATGTGTCGCGTGTTGTTTTTTCTTGTGTCCTTTCGTCCCCTGCAGCGGGGGAGTTCGTCTTCCTTTTATAGGCCAAGGAGAGAGCGAATCACATGTATGCCGTGTTATTTAGCTACATGGGGAAGTGTGGTGTGCTATGCCGTAGAGTAGGCGGCCGCCTTGACGGTCCTTGCCGCGATCCGGCCATCATGGCGTATCTTGTACCCGAACAGTGGTAGCTTCGAGGGTAGGAGTGCGGCGGACGGCCGTGATGTTTTCGGGCGGGCTCAAGGGAGTCGGCGACGTCGGTCCATACGGGGCACGGTGGCGGGTAAGGCGGCGTCCCGTTCTCCGCACGCTCCACGGCGTCGGAGCCGCTGCCATAGCGCCGGCGTGGGTTTGTACGCGCGGGGGCCGCCGCCATGCCGTTAACGGTGGCGGGGATGGTGGCCCGCCGGCCTAACGCCCGGCCTAACCCCCGCAAAGTCACGGGAAAGTAAACCGAGGGTGCGGCCGGCCCCCCTTCGAGGGCTCGGCGCGTTAGCCGTACCGGAGTAGGCGGCGCGGCGTCACGGGACTGGCACCGGCCACGTCGCACAGTCCCCCACAGTGGCGGGGATGGGTTCCCTCCTAGGGAGTTGGTGCAACGGTGCGGGGGTGCGACCCCCGGGCGCATGATGGCGCCGCCCCACCGTTGTCAGAACATTAAATGCCCGTGTACGGGAACGGGCGTGCGTGTGCGGAGCACCCTCGAGCGAGGCGGAGCCCGCTCGAGGGCGCTGCGGACCCTCGAGCGAGGCGGAGCCCGCTCGAGGTAAGCACACCCCCCTCAAGCGGAGCGGAGCCCGCCCGAGGGAGGCATGTGCCCTCGAGCGAGGCGGAGCCTGCTCGAGGGGATCTTTGAGTGGGCCGCCTTGGTGGGCCGTCAGGGCCACCGTGGCGTGGGCCATGCCCCGTGTGCTTAAGCGAGGCGCGTTTGGCTTTGGCTTGTTTTGGGTTTTAAGTGGGGATTCCCCGCCTTGTTTAAGGGGACCCCTAGGGCTGTCCCCGACGCAGCCCCCGAGCATCCGCGGGTTTGCCGTCAAGGTTCCCGCGGATGTTGGAGCCTGCGATAGGACTTCCTTCCCTCTTGGTCTTGCGCACGCTTTCCGTGGGGCCGCGTCGGCGGGACTCGCGGGTCTAGCCCCCCGAAGCCTGCGGAGCGCGGGCGCTCATGTAGGGGTTTTACCACGATGCTTGGTCGAGGGGCGCGGTACATGTTTCAACCGGCGTCGGCAATGTTTCGGCCGGCTTCGGTGACGCACGCGGCTGCCGGCACTATCCGCGGCGGGTGCAATCCGGGAGGTGTAGTCGTGTGTCGAGCCCCCGAGCACGGGCCCGTTCGAGGCGATCGGGTAGAGCTCTACGACTTGTTTTTTAGCGCGCCCTCGCCGTCCCTCCGCGGGACGGAGGGTGAGGTTTCCGCAACCCCCCATCGGTCGGGTCGCGGATTGCGGATTCCTCGTTGAGGCGTTAGTGGGTGGTTCGAGTGGACATCCATGCCTCGTTCGATAAGGGTAGGGCTGCGTGGTCCGGAGACACGTCCATTAAAGCGCTTGCGTGGGTTTGCTAGGTGGGGCTCGGTCCCGTTCGGCGGGGACCGAGGGCGCGGAAGCTCTCCCTCGGTAGGATCCCCCCGGCTAGGCGCCCTCGGCCGGCTCTCGAATCCCCCGGCGAGGCTCGAGGAACGACTCGAATGCGCGTGCCCTCGTCGTCCCCGACTGCGGTGATGCGGGGCGCCCGTTCGAACCCGTCGAGGGTCGGGCTTCGAGCCTCCGATCGAAGGGCCGTGCGGACCGGCGCCTAGGCGGCCCCGTCTTTGCATCCGCGAATCCTCGAGGGGCACGGTCGAGCCGGCCCTCGAGGCGGCCGACCGCAAAGTGGTGCGGGGTGGTGGCCAAGCGCTCCCGTCCCGGCATCCGCAAATCCTCGAGGGGCACGGTCGAGCCGGCCCTCGAGGCGCCGATCGGTAAAGTGGTGCGGGGTGGCGGCCAAGCGCTCCCCGTCCCGGCATCTGCGAATCCTCGAGGGGCCTGGTCAAGCCAGCCCTCGAGGCGCTGATCAGTAAAGTGGTGCGGGGTGGCGGCCAAGCGCTCCCGTCCTGGCATCTGCGAATCCTCGAGGGGCACCGGTCGAGCCGGCCCTCGAGGCGCTGATCAGTAAAACGGTGCGGCATTGGTGCCTGTGGTGCCTGTTTGTCTCAAACGGGCCGCAAGATGACCGTCCCACACCCGTACCGTTTCGAGGGTTGAATTTTCCCCGAGCCGGGGGCTCGTGCCGCTCGAGGGCCCTCCTTACTTGGTAAGGGGCCGGGCCATTTAATGCTTTCCGGCCGACGCCGCGGTTTCGTGTCGCGGGCGCGCCTTTTTAGGCGTCGCGGCCGCGCGTGTAGTGGTCGGCGTGGGCCGGCGGACATGACCGCCCGTCACGGCCCTCCCGGTTCTACGCCGGGATGATTGCCCGTCCGCGGTGGCGTGGCCGCCGCGGTCGTGGGGGGGGGCTCGCCCGTCGGCGAGAAAAGATTCCCCTACAGTTAATGCGCGCGGGACGTGCGCTCCGGAGAGCACGCCCGCGGCTTATAAATCTGAGGAGGGGAAAACGGTGGTTTTTACCTTATCGTTTCGCCATTCTTGCCCCCCCCCGCGCTCCTGCCTCTGTCTCGTTCTCGCCACCGCGCCCATTCGCCGTTGGAGCTCTTCTTCTTCTTCTCGTCCTTCGTTCTCAGCCCCCTTGCCCTTCCTCATGGCGCCTCTTCAGCCCCTCACGATCGTCGATCCGTACACGTGGGAGCGCTCGTCGGTGACGCGGCTGGCCTTAGGCAACCTGGTATCCGCCGGCCAGCTGGCGGCGAACGAGGAGGGCCGGCCGGCGGAATGGATCGTGCCGGCCGGGCGAGGGACCACGCGCCCAACCCGCCGGGAGGGCTACGTGGTGAGCTTCACCCGCTTCCACGAGCGCGGCTTCGCGGCCGCCGGCGAGCCGCTTCATGCGGGCGCTGCCGCCACCGCTACGGCGTGGAGTTGCACAACTTCGCGCCGAACGCGATTTCGCGGCGGCTACATTCGTGGGCGTCCGCGAAGGGTATCTAGGGATCCCGATGGCGGGATCTCCGGATACACCTCTTCCGCGCGGAGGCGTTCATGCGGCCGACGACGGAGCGAGAGGACCCGCCGCGCGGTGCGCGCCGGCGGCATGTCGCTCGCCTTGCGGGCGCAGTACAAGGACGACTACATCCCTTGTACCATGACGACCAACAACACCGGTTGGGAGCGGGGGGTGGTTCTATCTTCGCAACGACGAACCCGGTCTCCCCCCCTACACTGGTCTGGTGCTCCGGGAGAAGCCCGACTCCCGGAGCCACCGGTGTCCACGGTCCCGGCCCATCGGAGGCGGCTGGACTCGCTCCCCGGCCGCGCTAAGGAGCCTGGCGGCGCGCGGGCTGACCGCGGCAACCGTCCTCGCCTTCCTCCACCACCGGCGGATCGTGCCCCTGATGGAGAGGCCGCTCCGCATCTTTGAGATGACGGAGGCGGCGAACCCCGTCGCGCTGGCGAGGTCGCGGATGCTTCCGAGCCCCCTCCAGCGGGAGTATGCGCTCACACGGGCACGGAGCGCCGTCGACACCCGGATGCTGCGCAGCGACCGGTCCCCGTGGGACCTCGAGATGCTCCCCACCGGCCCGCTGGTAAGTAGAATTCCCGGCCCCGTTTTTGATCTTGATGATGCTCGGGTTTCGACGCACCTCCGACGTTTTCGCTCGCGGGTGGTGAGCTTGAGCGCCGCGAAGTCCGATCCGCCCACTCCCGACTCCCCGCTCGCTCGGTCGGGCGTCCACGGCAACGGGAGCGGGAGCGGCGCGGCGCGCAAGAAGGAGCGCGCGAGGCAGCACCGCGAGCGCCGTGAGCGGCGGAACAAGGAGTACCCCGGTGCGTGAGCGACGGGGGCTCTCCTCTCCGGGGACCGAGGAGTACTCGTCCTCGAGAGGAGGATGAGGAGGAAGAAGCCGAGGGGCGGGGCCTCCCCGATAGGTGGGAGCTGCGCCCCCGCCGCCGGAGCCGGCTCCGGCGGCAAGAGCAACGATCGCCCGGGGCAATCGACAACGGGAGCGACGCGGGCCACGGAGGAGCCGGCGCGCGCCGCGAGGGCGCGCGCGCGGCAAGAGCGCCCGCGCGCGGGGCGGGGCCCGCGCGCGGGCGGAGAAGGCGGGAGGCGCGGCGGCGGCCGCGCCGGGCCGCGCCGTCGTCATCCGCCGGGGCCTCGAGGAAGAGGAAGCGCGCCGGTTTGCTCCTTTGCGGGATTGGGTTTTTGACAACCAAGAGTTCGATTATTTGTTTGTGTTTATGCGGGGGTGGTGCCGACCGTGCCTCCCCTCACACCGTCCAAGGTGTTGAGGGTAGACGCGTCTATTCCCACCCCGGCGACGCTCGTCAAGGGCGCCGCGGGCGGGGGGCGAGTGCGGCGGCCGCGGCGGGCGAGAGCTCGTAGGGCGCGGCCGAGGCCCCGAGGCCACGGCCGGCGGATCGGCCGCCGGTGCCACGGCCCGGTGGTCGTCGAGGAGCGGCGGGCGCCGGTTGTGGCGGAGGCGCGGCCACGACGGCGGCCGTGGTGGAGGCGCGGCCGCGGCGCCGCTCGTGGAGGGTGGTCGGGCGCCCGTGGTCGCGAGGGGCGCGGCCGGAAGCGGTGGCCACGGCGCCGCGGCGGGAGCCCGCGGCTACGGAGGCGCGCGCGCAGGCGTCGACGGAGGCGACGCGGGGCCGCACCGCCGGCGGCTCCCGGCGGCTCTCCGGACGACGACTCCCCGCCGCCGGGTGGGACCGGTGGGCGAGTTTCCCCACGCTTTCCACGCAGTCCCGGGAGGGGGCCCTCGTGAGGGCGGCGTGAGGGCCACATGGTGGCGGGGGCCGAGGGCACGGTGCCGAGGCCTCGTCTTCCCCGCGCCGGCCGCTCCGCCCCGAAGAGGGGATCGCGGGCGACCCGCCTACGTTCGCCGACGCCCGGGGGCGGCGGGAGCTATGGGGGAGCTCCGTAGCCACGGCGCCGCGCTCAACCGAGCGTTGAACGAGGCGCTGAGGATCCACGGCGGCCCCGCGTGGCGCGTCTTCCAGGTGAGGCGCCGTTGCTTGTTCCTTTCTTTTTCTCGTTTCTGCGCGCGATCCTTGCAGCATGGTGCTTACGGGTTTTGACTTGTTGGCGACAGGAGCTCGAGCACCGCGCCCGTGACAAGTACGGCGCCTTTGACCAGGTGAGCGCCGAGCTCCGCCGGCTCCAGGAGCGGTGCGACGCCTTCGACGCGCTCGCCGACGCCCTGAGGACCCCGGACGGCCGGGCCGTCGTGCACGGGCCATGGCCCCGCGCTATCAACTCCATGAGAGCGCAAGGCAGGACCCGGCGCGCCCCTCCACCCTCGAGCGGGTCTGCACAGCCCTCATCGACCGGGATGAGGCACTGCGGCAGGCGCGGGAGGACCTGGAGAAGACGCGCACCCTGGCGGCCAACTGGGAGGCGGAGGTGGCTGGCGTCCGCAACGACAACCGGGAGCTCCGCTCGTCGCTCCAGGGGGCGCAGGCTCGGCGAGCCGGCCGAGGAGTGGGCGCGCGCGCTCGAGCGCAGGGGCCAAGGAGGCCGAAGATCCGAAGGCCGCCCTCGACGCCAAGGTCGCGGCGCTCGCCGTCGTGGAGGACCGGCCCTCTGCAGAGCGTACCGCCCACCGTGGGGGCCGAGGGGCGACTCCGGCGGGGAGCGAGCCGCCCATGCCGACGCCCGGTCGGCCCCGGAGCGGAGCGCGTCGCTCGCGAGGCGGCGCAGAAGTCGATGGAGGACCGGAACACCGAGTTCTCCAAGCTCGAGGGCGAGCTGATGGTGCTCGGTATCACGAGTGCGAGCCAGGAGCTGGCCCTCCAGAGCAAGGCGAGACCCTCAAGGGCCTTGAGCAAGCGGTCGAGGCCGGCGCCGCGCCCTCGAGGTGGAGAGGAAGAAAGTCGAAGGTAAGTCGCCGCTTGACTCCTCGTTTTGCTTGGTTTTCTCTTAGAGGGTTCGCACCCTTTTCCGACTTCTTTCTTGCCTCGGCAACTTCGGGCTTGCGCACCGCGCCGGGGCACGCGGGCCGAGCGGCCGAGATGCTTGCGGACCTCCTACAACTCTTCCGAGCAGAGCCGCCGGAGTTGCGCACCTTGCGGCCCTCGAGACCCGCCGGGTCGTGGAGGAGGGCGAGGCCCGGGCCGGGAGCTCGCCGGCTAGCCACCCGCGCGCCCTTTGCGGCCACGTCACCGGCGCGTGCGCCGGCGCCGCATCTCGGCGTCCGAGAAGGCCCTCGGGGGTGGTGCGATATCACTACGAGGTCAACATCGTCCCCGAGGGTGTCGAGGACGAGGTGGCGATGGAGCGCGTGGACGCGCTAGCCGCCGACGCCGCCGGGACGCTTGCCGAGGCCTTCGAGGAGTTCCTCTTCCCGCATGCCGCCGATGGCGCCGCTCCTCCGGCCCCCGAAGACGGCCGGCGCTAGGCCCTTTTTGTTCATGTATCGGTATGCCGGCCGTGTGACCTTGTAAATAAACGGGTTACTTTGCTATGAACATTTGTCGCAGTGAAATGATGTCTTTTCTCATTGCGCTTTTTTGTTTCTCCTTCTTCCCCGAGTAAACTCTAGTTAGGGGAGTTCGATTTTCGCGGGTGGCCCGCCGGGTTGGAGGCAAGAGAGAAGGGTCGTATCCTCGTGGAGGCGTAGGCTATCTCTAGCTCGCGCGTTCCTTCCGCTAGGCTTCCCGGGCCCCGTTCGAATCTTTGCTCGAGGCCGAAGTAGAAACATACTTAGCGCGCGTGAGTTGCTTCTTTTTTTGCGAAAAAATGGGACCATTCTTTGGGGGGTTGCCCCCCCGCAAGAGCCCCCGAGGGTAACTTGGGTTTCGGGGGAAAGCCGAGTTGCCCTTTTTATTAAACTGACGATGTTTTACATGGTTGTCACCAACTGGGGTGCTGGTTACGTGGTTTTACAGCAAAGATACTTGGAAATCCTAGCTAGGGATAGAAGCGACGTAGCTGTTGGATGTTCCAAGCGTTGGTGAGTTCTTCGCCGTCCTCGTTGGCCAGCTTGTACGTGCCGGGCTTGAGCACTTTTACCACGACGTAGGGTCCCTCCCACGGAGGTGATAGCTTGTGGCGTCCTCGGTTGTCTTGGCGTAGCCTTAGGACCAGATCCCCTTCGCTGAAGTCCCGCCGGCGTATTTTCCGTGCCTGGTAGCGCCTGAGGGATTGTTGATATCTTGCGGAGTGCATCAAGGCCACGAGGCGTGCTTCGTCAAGCCGGTCCAGCTGAGTCCTCGCGGGCTCGCTGGTTGGCGTCCTCGTCGTAGCCTCGAACCCTGGGTGACCCGTACTCTAAGTCCGTGGGGAGGACGGCCTCTCGCGCCATGGACTAGAAAAAACGGGGTGAACCCGGTGGCTCGCTTGGGGTGGTCCTTAGGCTCCACACGACCGCCGGTAACTCCCCGGAGCCATTTCCGACCGGACTTATTCGGCCGGTCAAAAATTACCGGGCTTAAGGCCTTGTAGGATCATGGCGTTGGCACGTTCTACTTGGCCGTTAGTCCGTGGGTGCGCCACAACCACCCAATCCACACGGATGTGGAATTTGTCGCGAGAACTCCAAGAATTTCCCCGCCCGTGAACCGGGACCCGTTGTCGGTGATGATGGAGTTTGGCACTCCGAAGCGATGGATGATATCGGTGAAGAACGTCACCGCTTGCTCGCCCGAGATTCGTAATAGGGCGTACTTCTACCCACTTGGAAAACATTTTGATCGCGACCAACAAGTGGGTGAAGCCCCCGGCGCCTTCCACGGGGGCCCGACGATGTCCAGCCCCCACACGGCGAACGGCCATGTTATGGGGATGGTCTGCAGGACTTGAGCAGGAAGGTTGGACTTGCGGGCGTAGAACTGGCACCCTTCGCAGGTGCGCACGATCTTGCTGGCATCCGCGACCGCGGTAGGCCAGTAAAAGCCTTGACGGAATGCGTTGCCAACGAGGGTGCGGGGCGCGGCGTGATGGCCACAGATCCCCGCGTGGATGTCCCGCAGGAGCTCGCGCCCCTCGGGGATGGGGATGCACCTCTGCAGGATGCCGGAGGCGGCGCGCTTGTACAACTCGCCGTCGTCGAGGGCAAAGGACTTGGCCATCCTGGCGATGCGTCTGGCCTCGGCCCGGTCCGAGGGGAGTTCCCCTCGAGCCATCCAGGCGACATACTTGTCGCGCCAATCTGCCTTGACGGGGGCTGGCTCGACATCCATCACATCAGCCTCGTAGGCGCCATACCCCTCGAGGAGGGAGAGCACGTACACCTCGTTCGAGGGGTCCTCGTCCATGGGCTCCGCTCCCGCTGGATTCGAGGGAGCCCCCAAGGGTTCCGCGTGGCTCGAGGGGTGAGGCTCGAAGGTGACGGAAGGCCGGGCGATGTCACGGGCAAAAACGTTCGGGGGGACAAGAATCCGCCCGGACGCGATCTTGGCCAGCTCGTCCGCCTCCTGGTTGCACCGGTGGGGCACGTGATTGAGCTCGATGTCGTAGAACTTGTCCTCGAGGGCTCGCACGGCCTTGCAGTACGCTTCCATCTTGTCGTCGTGGCAGCTCCCATTTTTCATGACTTGGTCCATCACGAGTTGCGAATCCCCCCGCACACATCGAGGCGCTTGATGCCTATCTCGATGGCGATCTTGAGGCCGCAAAGGAGGGCCTCGTACTCGGCCATGTTGTTTGATGCGGGGAAGTGGAGGCGCATAGCGTACCGCATGTGCTCCCCCGAGGGGTGACACGAAGAGCAAGGCCCGCGCCCGCCCCGGTTTTCATCACCGAGCCGTCGAAATACGCAGTCCAAGCACTCGCTTGGATCCGCGGCGGTGGTAGCCGCGTGTCCGTCCACTCAGCGACGAAATCCGCCGGGATCCGGGACTTAATGGCTTTGCGCGGGGCGTAGGCGAGCGCCTCGCCCATCGGCCCTCCGCCGACCACTTGGCGATCCCGCCCGCCGCGTCCGGATTGCGAATGATCTCCCCTAGCGGAAAGGAGGAGACCACCGTGACGGGGTGGGCCTCAAAGTAGTGGCGGAGCTTGCGCCGCGCGAGGACCACCGCATACAGCAGCTTTTGGACCTGAGGGTAGCGCGTCTTGGTGTCGGACAAGACTTCGCTGATGTAATAGACCGGCCGCTGGACCGGCAGGGCGTGCCCTTCCTCCGTGCGCTCCACCACGATTACGGCGCTGACCACCTGGGTGGTCGCAGCCACGTAGAGCTGTAGGGGTTCGCCGTCCTGCGGCGGCGTGAGGATCGGGGCGTGGGTCAAGGATGCCTTCAGCTTGTCGAGCGCGTCTTGGGCCTCGGCGGTCCAGGAGAAGCGCTCGTGCTTCTTGAGGAGGCGATAGAGGGGCGGAGCCTTTCTCGTCGAGCCGCGAGATGAAGCGGCTCAAGGCGGCAAGGCACCCCGGCACCTTTTGCACCCCTTTGAGGTCCCGAACCGGACCCATTCGCTCGAGGGCCGCAACCTTCTCGGGGTTGGCCTCGATGCCCCGCTGGGAGACGATGTATCCCGGGAGCATGCCTCGCGGCACTCCAAAGACACATTTTTCGGGGTTTAGTTTGACCCCATTGGCCCGTAGGCAGCCGAACGCGATGTTAAGATCGCCAACCAGGTCGTCCGCCTTCCTGGTCTTTACGACGATGTCGTCTACGTACGCCTCAACCGTTCGCCCGATGTGATCTCCGAAAACGTGTTGCATGCAGCGTTGATACGTTGCACCCGCGTTTCGGAGGCCGAACGGCATTGTGACGTAACAGAACATCCCGAACGGCGTGATGAACGAAGTCGCGAGCTGGTCGGACTCCTTCATCTTTATCTGGTGATACCCGGAGTAGGCATCAAGGAAGCAAAGCACTCACATCCGGCCGTTGAATCAACAATTTGATCAATGCGTGGCAAAGGAAAAGGAACTTTAGGACATGCTTTATTAAGACTCGGTGTAGTCTATACACATCCGCCTTTTCCCGTTCTTTTTCTTTACAAGTACGGGGTTTGCTAGCCACGTAGGGTGGAACTCTTCCTTGATGAACCCGGCCTCGAGGAGCTTCGCAGCCTCCGCTCCGATCGCCCGCCGCCGCTCCTCGTCAAAGCGGCGGAGCCGTTGCCGCACGGCGCGGGAATGAGGCAGGATGTCAACGGAGTGCTCGGCGACCTCTCTCGGGATGCCCGGAATATCCGAGGGGCTCCACGCAAAGATGTCGGCGTTGGCGCGGAGGAAGTCGACGAGCACCACTTCCTATTTTGGGTCGAGGGTGGAGCCGACCCTCAACGCCTTGCCCTCGGGGGTAGCGGGGGTCGAGGGGCACCTCCTTGGTCCGCTCCGCGGCCTCGAAGTTGCCGCGTGCTTGGCGGTGGAGTCGAGGTCCTCGTTGACCATCTTCTCCAAGGTGGTCACCGGCCGCTTCATCCGGCGCCGGCGCCTCTGCGTGCTCTACGCATTCGACATCGCGGTCGAACGCGTGCTTGATGGACGAGCCTACGGTGATGACGCCGTTCGGTCCCGCATTTTCATCTTGAGGTAGGTGTAGTTGGGGACCGCCATGAACTTGGCGTAGCGGGGCCGCCCAAGTATGGCGTGATAGGTGCCCCCGAACCCCACCACCTTGAAGCCGAGTGTTTCCTTGCGGAAATTCTTCGAAGTGCCGAACCAAACCGGCAGGTCGACCGCCCGAGGGGCCGGACGCGCTTGCCGGGTGCGACGCCATGGAACGACGTCGTGCTAGGCCGCAGCCGGTCCAATCCGATCCCCAACGGGCGCGGCGTGTGCACGTAGAGGATGTTGAGCTCGCCGCCCCCGTCCATCGGGACTTTTGAGAACCGCGCGTTCCCAATGATCGGGTCGACCACTAGTGGGTACTGGCCCCGGTTGGGGATGCGGTTCGGGTGGTCTTCACGGGCCGAAGGTGATGGCGTCCTCCGACCGGTCGAGGAAGGAGGGAGGCGCCCTCTCGCGGCGAGGACCTCGTGCTTGCTCTCGCTTGCGCCGGTGGCTCGACATGTCGACGGTCGGTCCCCCGAAGATGAGGAACACGTTCTCCACGGCGGGGAAGCCGCTTGCGTCGCCATCCCCTCCGTCCTTCTTGGCCTCCGCGTCCTTTGCGGCGGCGCGACCGTAGAACTTCTTGAGCATGTCGCATTGCTCAAGGGTGTGATTGATCGGGGTCTTGTGGTATGGACATGGCTTTTTCAGCATGTCGTCAAACACCCCCGGACCTCGAGGGGCCGGTCGAGGGCCTCGTCGAGCCGGGTCAACAAAGAAGGGCCTCGGCATCGTCGCCGTCGCGCCCCCGCTCGCGCGCCTCGCGGCGCGGCTTCTTCCCTTTCTTTCCCCGCTTATCCTTCCGTGGGGCTCCCCGGACTTGCCGCCCTCTCGCGGGCGCATCGTCCGAGCGCTTGCCCTTCTTGCAGCCGAAGATCGCCCCCACGGCCTCTTCTCCTGAGGCGAAGCCGGTGGCGATGTCGAACGGCTCGTTGGAGTCCGCGGGCGGCCGCGTCCAAGCTCTCGCACGAGGTCCCGCACGTGGTGCCCTCGAGGAAGGCGTGCACAATCTCGGATTGCGCCACGCTTGGGAGCTCCGTACAGCGCTTGGAGAAGCGCCGTATGAAGTCCCGCAGCGACTCGCCGGGCTTCTGGGTGCGGAGCGCGGTCCCGGGGAATTTCCGGGGCGCACGTATGTGCCCTGGAAGTTGCCCATGAACGTGCGGACCGGATCGTCCCAGTTGTGGATCCGGCTGGCGGGCGGGTGCTCGAGCCATGTCCGGGCTGAATCGCCGAGGTGTAGGGGCAGGTTGCGGATGATGACCTCGTCGGCCGGTGGTCCCGCCCGGGCGGCACGCCGGGCGGTAGTCGTTGAGCCACACGCGGGGATCCGTCTCCCCGTTGTACTTGACGATGGTCGTGGGCTCGGCGGAAGCGTTGGGGGAAGGCCGCCGCGCGGATCTCCCGGCTTAACACACGGGTCCCCGGGGGCTCCCGGCGTCGGGAGAGCGGTCCTCATCGCTATCGTAGCGTCCACCCCGTCGAGGGTGGTATCCCGCCGCCGCCGCTCGCGCATCCGCCTTGCTTGTGCGCCGAGCGTTGATGACGTTGCGAGCGGCGCCGTCCGGCGCCGCGCGCGTGTCGAGGAGTCGCTCCTTGGCCGGCGTGCGTACGGGTTGGCGGGTCGCCCCCGCCGCTTCACCCGCATGGACCGAGGGTTCGCCCCCCCCGCGCGGCCCCGTCACCTCGCGCGTCCCCCATTTGGCGAATGCGTGATGCCGAGCTCTCGGCCCGTTGGACGGCCGCTTGCTCGATGAGTGCCTCGCACCTCGCGGTGCGGGTTTCCGCGCCTCGGGCGTCGAGGGGGCCGGCATGGCCCGCGGCGGCCGTTGCGGCGGCAATGAGCTTCGACTCGCCCGTGGAGGCGTGTCCGTGTTGTCGACGTTGATGTCGGCGTTGATGCGGTCGCGGGCCCGTTTGCTTCCCCGCCCATTGAGGCGCGGAGCGGCCGCACCGTTCGATACTCCTCCGCCAACTTGGCCTCGAGCTCACGAGCCGGGGCTAACCGCGCGTCGACGTCGGCCCCCGCGGCCGGGCGCGGAGCGATCCCCCGGGGCGGGCGTGACCTCCCCGTCGCCGACGCCCACTACGCCGGTGGCGTTTGCCGGTCGTTGGCGATGACGACGCGCATTCCCGCGCGGGGTCGTAGCTCCCGTGCCGGAGTCATCGGAGCAGCCGAACCGCAATCCGTGGCGTCAAGTAAACGCCCGAACATGACCGGGTCCCGCACGCCGAGAAGTCCCATTCCGCGTACCCATGGAGGTTGGCGGGTGGCAACGCGTCAAGGGAGCCTAGGGACGACTCGTCGCCCGCGGAGGTGCCAGGGTCCCTGGCGACGAAGACGTGACGGCCGTGGGGGAACCCCCGTGCATCGTTGCGTTGACGTTGGCGTTGTAGGCCGTCGTGGCACCGCGCAGACCGATGGGGAAGCGCGGTCCGGAGACCGTGCGCTGCCCCGCCGGGGGAGGTGGTTGCCGTGCCGATGGGTGCGCCGCGTTGAGAGGCGGCGCGTTCGCCTTGCCGCCGCCGGACCGCGCCCCGGCGTGAACGCCGGCCGAGCGGCGGCGGCGGCGTCGTGGCGTTGACGGGCCCTCGGCATCCACACCGGCGGGCGTCGCGTTGTGGCGGCGGCGCGCGGCCGGGAACCAAAGTGGACCCGGCCTGGCGCCGCGCACGGAGCTCCTCACGGTTGGTGAGGCGCATTAGGTAGCCGTTCCCCGTAGCCTGAAAGTTCGGCCCCCGAACCGGATTTCAAACCGGCGGGGAGGGGGTCCGAGCTGCCCATGGAGTAATGCGTGCCGCGGTACTCGGTGCTAATCACCATGGAGGAAGTTGATGGTGGATTGACCTTAGGCGCTCGATTGCCCCACGGTGGGCGCCAACCGTCGGTGCGGAATGTGGTCCCGACACTAACCGCAATGAGCGCCAAGGTTTATCCCTCAATGGTCGATGCTAAGCAATCGAGACACAGAGTTTATCCCGGTTCCCGCCGAGGGGTCGTACGTTCGCGCGTGGTGTGCTCGAGGCACTATATTGCTCAACACCGGGGGTGCCCGTAGTGGGGCGGCTACAAGCAAGGCGGGAGAGGAAGCGTGGCTTCCAAGTCCCCGGTGAAACAAATGAAGATATTGTGGGAGAATTGGAGAATGAGTGAGTGATGTGTCGCGTGTTGTTTTTCTTGTGTCCTTCCGTCCCCCGCGGCGGGGGAGTTCATCTTCCTTTTATAGGCCAAGGAGAGATCGAATCACATGTATGCCGCGCTATTTAGCTACATGGGGAAGTGTGGTGTGCTATGCCGTAGAGTAGGCGGCCGCCTTGACAGCCCTTGCCGCGATCCGGCCATCATGGCGTATCTTGTACCCGAACAAGGGTAGCTTCGAGGGTAGGAGTGCGGCGGCCGGCCGTGATGTCTTCGGGCGGGCTCGAGGGAGTCGCCGACGTAGGTCCATACGGGGCACGGTGGCGGGTAAGGCGGCGTCCCGTTCTCGCACGCTCCACGGCGTCGGAGCCGCGCGCGCCGCCCCGCGTGGGTTTGTACGCGCGGGGGCTACCGCCATGCCGTTAATAGTGGCGGGGATGGTGGCCCGCCGGCCCAACGCCCCGGCCTAACCCCCGCAAAGTCACGGGAAAGTAAACCGAGGGTGCGGCCGGCCCCCCTTCGAGAGCTCGGCGCGTTAGCCGTACGGAGTAGGCGGCGCGGCGTCACGGACCGGCACCGGCCACGCCGCACGCTCCCCCACGGTGGCGGGGGATGGGTTCCCTCCTAGGGAGTTGGTGCACCCGCACGGGCGCGAGCCTTAGGCGCATGATGGCGCCGCCCCGCCGTTGTCGAACATTAAATGCCCGTGTATGGGAACGAGCGTGCGCGTGCGGAACGCCCCTCGAGCGAGGCGGAGCCCGCTCGAGGGCGGCGGACCCCTCGAGCGAGGCGGAGCCCGCTCGAGGTAAGCGTGCCCCCCCTCGAGCGGGGCGGAGCCCGCCTGAGGGAGGCGGTTCCCTCGAGCGAGGCGGAGCCTCGCTCGAGGGGATCTTTGAGTGGGCCGCCTTGGTGGGCCGTCAGGGCCACCGTGGCGAGGGCCATGCCCTGTGTGCTTAAGCGAGGCGCGTTTGGCTTTGGCTTGTTGTGGGTTTTAAGTGGGGATTCCCCAGTTGTTTAAGGGGACCCCTAGGGCTGTCCCCGACAATGGCTATGCGACGAAAAGAATGTATGTGAGAAAGTCGAGCTCTATGACTTTAAATGAAGCGCTTTTCATGAGGCAACCCGTTTCTTTATGTTTTTATTCCTTTCTTAGAGAAAATAAAGAATGGCACCATCTTCTACCGATCAACTTGTGGTTATTAATCTAGGTTTAGTTTTATTTTTAGAACCACCATCATGTTCATGATCATATTTATTTATTTGCATGCATTGCATCTTGTTATCAACGTGATGTTTCTTTGCATGTACATGTTTTGCATATAGTTGGCTTGGTTGTTTTAAGGCTCAATGATGTATGCTTTCATATCCATGTTAATGATCCAGCTGGGCATTTTCCTTTTGTGATCTTGTGTAAATGTGGTGTTTAAACATGATTGCGGACCATCATCGTTAAGTTTGATAAACCTTGCTAGCTTCTCATATGTTTTCATGTTGCATTTGTTAGTTTATAAGCTTTGCAATGCGCTTAATTTTTCTTATGCTATAAGATTTATTGATTTAGGGATAGACATGGTGTTTTAACACTAGATAAATCAACCTTTATGGCTACGGAGAAATTCGGCATCCTAGTTGTAAACATGGTATTTAGAACTAGGTGAAAACATTGTCTTTGTTTATATGCTTTCCTATCATGTGCATACAAACCTTGCACCACGTACACTCATTAGGTTTTTATTCCACATTAGACTAATTATGCCACAAGTTAAGAATCTTAGGAGACATTGTTGGATTATTGGCAATTCTATCTACTCCCAACCGTCACCTTGGGGGTAGAATGTGCGCATAAAACGTCTCGCGGGCAAGATAAAGACTCTCACTACAAGGAAATTGAAGGATGACTAAGATAAAAATGTTTTGTCTTCTTCTTCTAAGCCTAGCCCAACGCTAAGCATGGGGGATACCCCGAATCTTCAACACGGAAGTGCAACATGACGCTCTAGAAGATAGAATGATCAAGATCATTAACGTCTCCGGATCAATGCGCAAGAAGCCACCGATCTCATCAAAATTCTGCATGTTGTGGAAGGGAAAACACAAGATATTTTTGGATATTTAGAAGCCCTATGAAGTTACGATTCAAACCAAATCAAGACAATTGGAGGTTCCTACAAGCGGTTATGCCCTAATCACCGAGTGCAACATGTCCTGAAATCAGTTTTGGACAGCACGCAACGCTGAAGTAAAACGGACATAGCTCCCTTGTTTGAACTCCGTTTTTGATGAATGACCACACATTGGAAAGGTAATTTCATATACTTTTCCATAGAGCTATATTTTTATATATGTTCTGTTCTGGACAAAGGTGGAAATTCATGAAAAAGAGACAGCAAGGAGATGATGAGAACAAGAAAGAGGAGATGGTGATGACAACATTGAAGAGAAGGGCGACCAATGACTCCATTAAGCATACAAGATTAAATTCAGAAGTTTAGGAGTGTTGATAAATCAAGACAAAAGCAAAAGCCACGTCGATATATGGAGATGTCGGAAGAAGGCAACGAAGGATGGTAACATCTCTCGTAGACCTTCTCTTTTCCAAACACAAATGCTTGTAAGTATGCCTTCAACCTCAACTAGGTGCAACCTTTTGTTTTTCTCTTCCAACAATAACATGGCTACTAGGAGGACAACCTAGGTTCACCTCGATGTTTTATATTGCCTATGCTTACGTAAAGATGATGAAAGTTGCCACTTTGTTTTACCTACATAAAGTTATACATGTCTTGGCTAATTGCTCTCTTTAATATGATCTGAAATTAATTTAAATACCAGCTCTTTTATTTGTGGAGGTGAAATGACTATGCTCTAGACCCACATACATATCTTTGCTCTTTGATTTAAGTTTATGGATAGCCGGATAACTTGTTGTTTTTATGAAAACTTAACTTTTAAGCTATCTACATATTTGTGATGCTATTACAATGTTCTTCCTACCAAAACCATATACATATATGGTTTATGATTTGCGAACATATGTTTTGATGAGTTGGATTAGGATTGATTTCTATGCTTCGAGACTAAGAAGCTGGTCATTCCTTTGTGTAACTTTTTCATGCTATCCTTTTTGTCCATGCATTGTGGGTTTTCACATCGAAAATTTCACAAACTTCGACGGACATCCACCCTAAACCAAAAACATCTTTTTGTGATCACATCCTTGTCCACAACCCAATTTGAGTATGGAGTAAAACTCTCGATGGAGATTCAAATATTACGCAAGATTATAGAATGTATACTTACTTTAGCAAACCATTTCCCCTCTCTTTTATACTCGAGGACGAGCATCGTTCAAGCATGGTGGAGGAGTCATTACATCATCTCTAACAAATGCTATGTAAGTATTATGTTGCAAAAGTTCGGAGGAGCAAAAGAAAAAAATGAAAAATGGAAAAAATTATGATGAGAAGAAAAGAAAAGTAAGAAAAATAGGACGAATAAAGTGAGAAAAAAAGAAAGAAAGAAAAATGAGAAGGAAATAAAATAAAAGTAAAAAATAATAAAGATGCTCCTCGCATCTTTTTGCTTCATAAGTTCTCAAGTGCCTTGGTGACAAATCCATACTCGCATCTTCCAACCATATGCAATCCTATAACGAGTACTTCACTCGTGCCTCGGGATCATCCATTTGCCACATGCACATGTCCACTTATCCGACTATGTGTGTTTCATCTCTCTCTTTCCAACATTTATTTTCCATGGCCTTTTTGACAAGTCTCGGTAATTCCAATAGACCTTTCTCTTAATTTGACAATATTTCGGATGTATGTTTTGCTAGGATTGTTTTAACCTTCCAATCTCCACATAAGCCTTCCACTATCACATATGGGTAGAATAGGTTGAAAATAATCTATTATAGGCTTGAGTGACTTGATGAGATGAGTGTTTCCATGAGCTTTTGCAAGAGATTTTCACTTATGTTGGATATGCATCTTTTTGAAAATTCTTACATGAAACAAGGTAACAGTTTGAAGTTCACTTAAGTTTGAGAGCATCGTGTTTATTAATTGTGACTTGTTTTTTGTTGTTAGTCTATCTTCCATAATGAAAAAGAAGCCGATCACAACTTGAACTTTAAAAAATAAATTCTTAAGAGAGCAATTTTGCCTCATCATGAATGACTAAGTGCGGGGACAACATTGGAAGGCAACGCCGATTTCCCTTTTAAGCGAGGATTACTTACTCGAGGACGAGCAAGGTTTAAGCATGGGGGAGATGTTGACGGTGAATTTCGATCAACCTAGCTATGAGTTTACGTTTAATGTTGGTATTGATTTATTATTCTAACCACCGGAACTAACCCCCCGTATATAACAAGTTCACTCTTGCATGTCGATTTTGGAGTTCATTGTTTACGCAGAAATCTACGCTAAAGAGGAGACTTTCGGGATAAGTTCACCGAGCACTTTGGAAGAAGATCATGAAGCCCGACAAGAGTCAAGACATGTTTTAACATTCCGGAATTTTCTCCGGGATGTTAGCAATACGAAAATGTGGATTTTAAAATTTCGATTTGAAATTGATTGCATAATTAAAATATAAGGATGTCTTCTATGAGCCCCCCTGAAAATCTTAGATTTATTTTGAGCAAAACAATAAAATTCAGGAAATATAATTTGCTAGTGTGAGAACCTTGGAGTTTTATGGGATTTATTTTGCATCTTAATTGTGTGAGATTCAAATTTGAATCATAGGTTAAATAGGAGTGAAGGTGTTTAGATAATAGGAAAAACCACCCTATCTCTGTTGGGCCGCAGCTCAGTGCACTAAGTCCTCTAGAGCACCCCGATCTCCTCTCTCTTGTTCGCCTAGCGCCACCCCCAACCGATCTTTCGGCCCCGCTTAAGCCCGCCTCTCACCTACCACACCCCCACCGCCACTTAGGTGAACCCCGCCGGTCGCCCCTTCCTATTTCCTTTTCCCCTTCCCTCGCCCTTATCCCGTGCACATGCCGTGGGGCGGGGAGACGACGGGAGCACCGCGCCGCCCCCATGGCCGTCGCCCCCCTGCGCCGCTTGCACCGCGGGATGGAGGCCACGCACCCCCGTGCCACATCCGCACCGTCCGCCCGTGCCCGAAACCCTAGCCGGCCGCCCATAAGAAGCCACCCACCGACCTTCACCCCCGCCCCGCCGCCTCCTTGGGGGATTTTCCCCAATCCATCCGCCGTCGCACTAAAATCGAGAGAGGAAGGAGGAAGGGAGGAGCCGGAGTCGCCGGGGGAGTGCCATTCGTGGAGGAGGCCGAAGCGGCACGTCCTCGTCTTCGTCCGCCCATGCGTGGCCGCCGCGAAGCCGGAGCAGCCCCCGAGCCGTGGACGCCAATGCCCAAGCCGGAGCCGTCCGTGGTCAAGTCGCCACCGCGGAATAGGAGCCGGACCCGCCGGAGACGTCGTCGTGTCGCTCTCTGCTTCCCCCCGCATCAAGCCGATCCCCCCGCCTTCTTCCTCTCGCTCCACCGCATCTTCTTCGCCGCCGTCTTGCCACCGCTTCTTTGAACCGCAGGTGAGCCTCACCAACCCCCCTCTTGTTGTGGCGTTCGGCCTTCGAGCCAAGGATGCGGGAGCCTTGTGAGCACTCGTCGGGCCTTGTGTGCCCGCCGTCATTTCTTGCTCGCGCCACGCCGCCGCGCCGACCCGCGTCGTCCGAGAGCCGGCCATCGAGCCATGCTAGTCGTATTTGCGGTGCCGCCGCCTTCAACGCCGTGCGCGCGCCACCACCTGATCCTTTCCTTGGTCTTGTTCACCGTCGAGCACGCCGTGACACTGTGTCGCCGTTGTGCACCCGCGCGCCGGCACACGCGTACATGTCATGTGGATGCACTCAAGGTCGGGCCTTTTGGCCGTCATGACCCTCAGAACCACCCAGCCTGAGCCCCGATCACCGTTATGGTGATTCGCCCGCGTGACGCCGCCTCCGGCACCCATTCGGCCGCGCGCGCCAACGCCGGCCAAAGCCCTATTTTTCCCCGGCCGTACATGTGCGTGTGCACTCACGTGCACGCGAGTCCGTACGCCGGTGTTTATGCCTAACCAGCGCCGCCGGTCCGTTCCTCGCCATTCTCCTCTCTTTGTTCCCTTGCCTAGTGCTCGCCATCAGTTTCGTGTCGCTGCCATGGCCACGCCGTCGGTGTTCGACACGCACACGAACGCATGCAACCGAGGGGCCGAGCCCCTGCTTCACCTGCTTGTGACCATGCTCGACATTCCGCCGTGCCGTAGCCAGGAACCCCTACGCACCGGCGCACGTGTGTCTGTCGAGCCATCGACACCTAGTTCGAACCTTTTCGGTCACCTCGACCCTGAACACCGCCTCGCCTAAATCTGCTCGTCGTGCTCTTGTCTCCGTGTCGTCGCCGTGCACGCGTCGTCGGTTTCGTGTCGCCGCCGTGGCCATGCCGCCGACGTCTGCACAAATACGAACGTATATACCCGAGGGGTCGAACTCCTCTGCTCTCCCTATCTAAATCATGTGCGCACGCCCGCCAGGGTGAGACTCTGCCTTCCTAGCCGAACAAGTGCACACGCCCGCATGCACGTGCGCGAGAGAGTGAGCTCTCCAAAGATATACATCCTAGTCCTTGCGGTCGTGTCTCCCCACTTCGCCGCGCTACACCCGGTCTCACGACCGCACGACGCGCATGTGGCCCGTACCACGCCCTTGTGCTTGTCGGGCGAGCCGTTGATGCTCGTTCGCATGCTAGCACGCGCACCTCTCGTTCCGCCGCCTCACCGGTGCTTTCTCCACCGCCGGGGAAGTTCTTTCCACCCGGATGCGCGAAGGTCGGTTCCACCTTGAGCTCGCGAACGTTCATGCATACGCGCTCGCGTGCAAACTCGCCGGCGATGACCACCCGGGCCGCGCTGTTGGAGATCATTGTTTCCTCGACCGTCGCACGACCTCTTCACCGTAGGTCGATGCCGCCTAAGACCGCTCTTTTCTCTACCCTATCGGTGCCCTAGCATCTCTTTTCACGCTCCGTGTCTTACTTTGTCCAACCTCGCGCACACACATGCCCGCGTGATGGACGCCGACGCCGTGCGAGGAACCACGCCGCCGAGCCGTCTTCGTCGCCCGAGGCTTTGCCCTTGTCGCGACCGCGTCTCCGTCCTTCTTGCTCTCACGGTCATGGCCGAGCCACCGTACTCACCCGCGCCAACCCTACCGTCGCCTTGCACACCTCGAGCGAAACCAAAGCACCCGCATCATGACCACCTCGTCGCTCCGTTTCACCTCACCGTCGAGGACGTCCTTCCAACCACTTGGGTGCACGAGCATCAGGCCAAGTCAGTGCACGTGTTCGTCCACACGCACGCACGCAAGCGAACACCCCGGCGTGCCACCGCGGAGCTCGCCCCCGTGGCCAAGCCACCGACATGCCTGCACTTAAGTGAGGACATGGACGCCGCCTTTGGCCGGCCAATGCTCACCGCCGCGCACGCTTCTCCGCATACAAGCGAAGCCGATTCGTGACCTAGCACGTGTTGTGGCGTTCGCACTTCCCTTATCGAACCTCGCCGCCCGACCTTGTCCACGCCGAGCCGCTCTCTTTCGCCGCCGGCGATCAGCTCACTCACACACGCGAGGGCCAGGGCCTCGCCTTTCGTGGCCGCAGCTCGTGTGAACTCAAACCCTCGCCGCCGACCTTCTCATCGTCGCCGGGCAAGCCCCGTTCTTGATCATGATCTTCTGTTCGCAAGGCGGCGTCCCCGCCGCGTAGTTCGTTGTCTCGGTCAACCTTCGCCGCGTTGGGCCGCTTTCTTTCGCCGCCGCCGTTCGCTCATGCACACCCACACCCGAGGGAGTTGAGCCCCGCTCTCCCCGTCCAAACAAGTGCACGCTCATGTTCACGCGCACGCACGCCCTCGCAAGCGAGCCGCCACGCCGCCGCGGACACCCCGGTGCCGCGACGCCGCGGAGCTCGAGCCGCACCGAGCCGTTTACCATCGCGTCGCCGTGCTCGTCCGGGAGCTTCATCTCACGGCCGCAGCTCGTGCATGCGCTCGACCAAGATGTCGCCTTTGCTCTCCTTGCTCGAGTCCGGTGAACATGTTCGCGCATGTGAGCCGAACCCGACCGCCGCTCGCCCGTTGCGGCCGGAACCCCGTCGTCAAGAGCTTCCTTTCCGCCGAGGCGCGCGAGCGCCAGACCAACCCGTGTACGCGTTCGCTCTCAGGCACGCGAGCGCATACAACCTCACCGGCGCCGGCCACCCTAGCCTCGTCGCCGAAACCTTCTGCTTTGCTCCGCATGCCAAGCTGCTCTCTGTCACTGTCGTGCCGAGTTTCCGACCAAGGCAACCCTTTTCTTTGCCTAGATGGATCCTTAGGTGTACCGCAGCCGCATCGAGTTGCTTGAGGTCGAGTCATCGACCAACCTCACCGCCGACGAGCCCCTTTCCGGCCGCCGTTCCTTTGGAGCTTTCTATCGGCCACCTTTGGTGCAACCCCAAAACCAAAGGGGGGATTAACTCCACGCGCCTACCTACACGCCGTCCCACCCGTAGAGGATCCCGTGGGATCCCGTGCACCGAGCCAACCACACCTCGGCCCACACCTTTACCCGCACCTCATCGAGCCGCGGCAGATCCTTTGGATCTTGTGTGGCTGTCCAACCACCCGCAAGCCACGCGTTTGCCTGCACCTCGCTGGACCGCTTCAGATCCAGCCGGGATCATTTGTGGCCGCCACCCGGTCAGCCATGTGGGCAGCCACTTGTGCATGGGTCAGCTTATAGCTACCTATGTGGCAGCCATGTGAGCTCGAAAAGCTAGCTTGCAGCCAGCCTGTAGATAGCTTAGAGCCCTTTAGAGCCAGCCAGTAGTTAGCGTTAGTTAATGTTGTTGTGTATGCGTATTTTAGTTTCGAAAAATGTATTTTCCCTTTGGAAAATCCTAGAAAATTCATTTCAACTCCGAAAATTGTGAAACCTTTTCCAAATCTCTTCTAAAATTATAAACTCCGTGTTAAGCTAGTGTTCACTCTCTTTTGGCTCTTAATTGTAGTTCATTTGGAGTTAATTGTAATAGGACCCACCTTTCTTTTAATTACGCGTTAATAGGAGCAAGTTGGAGCCGGGAGCCGAGCTCGGAGATCGACTACACCGACGACTACTCGCCGACGACTACCCGACCGATTCTGAAATACCTATTAGGCATTGCTATGTAGAATGCTAGCGCTTTACTTTAAATGCACGATGATGATGAACCTTGCACCGTCTTCTTTAATTATCCCGTCCTTGATTGTCCTACTACTATATATGTTTATATAAGCGTGTTTATGCGCTGAGCTTCGCGATGCATGTGTTTGGGATGGGAATAGTGGTTCTAGGCGTGAGTGGGGTAAAACCGGCAGGAGAAGGCGTTTTGGGTACTTTGGCGGGGGTAAGCTCAAAACAACCGATCCGGGATCGGGGATAGGGGTGCACTCCTCAGTGTATCCCTACTTTGACGGTTTTTGGAGCCTAGGTGTTGGGGTTTTACTTGCGGATGGAGGACATGAGCTTGCCCCGGTCTGAAACCGAGTGGATCAACTTGTCGATAGGACTTTCGTACACACCACCTCGCCGAGCGTGGGGTTAGGGCCGAGTTGAGCTCGGCAAGTGCGGAACCATACCTGCCAGGAGGATAGCGGGGTATCAGTGGGGGAGAGGTGGAGGTGAGACCACCCTCTCAGAGCGACTCCCGTGTGGCCACACGGGGAATTTCACGGCTCCGGTGCGGTCCCCCCCGCGGGAGGGATCGTTTTGAGGGCCGGATGCAGGATGGGACCGTAACTACCGAGAGTTCGCACGGTAGGATGGGCTCGGTCGGTCGGCCACCGGTCGGGTGCCATCCCGAGTTGGGTACGGGTGTACACGCTCCGCAGTTGTTTGATCTATACGTATATTCGCGTCCTCGGTCATGGACAAACCTTGAAGACATGTTCGTTCCTCATGTTTTGGGATTTTTTACCTCCCCATGTAGTTGAGAGTGTGGTGAGCCGTGGTTGCGCTCGGTTAGAGGAGAGTGGCTCCCTCTACCTCGTTGATCCGATAGCAATCATTGAGGTGCGAGGAGAGGAAGTTCTCGCATCGACCCTAGATGGAGATAGGATGTGGAGACGGGACCCTGGGGTACCAGGAGGTTCCGAGCTGTGTTTGAGAGATTGGTTTGGGATCTATATGGAGATGGTTTCTGTTTATGCTTGCTGCTGCTGCATAGGAAACCTGAGCTTCTACCTTGTCTCTTTTCTTACCCTTAAAAAGATAGGCCACTTAATGAAGGATCAGATGGCGACTAGAGAGGGGGGGAGTGAATAGGAGCCGGTAAAAATTCTTCCCAAAGAACCCGGCCTATGTCCTACTCAAATCCCGGTCACACACAAGCGATGGATCGAATCACGCACCAATCGCCAAGACCACGAGGTTATGGATCAACCTCTAGCCTTAGGAACGATTCCTCAAAGCACACGCGGAAGCATTAGAAAAGGAGGAAGGAATCGAACCAAGAAGCAAAGCACACGGGCTCGGCGGACCGTCCGCGCAGAGGGGCGGGACCGTCCGCAAGAGCCGCGCGGACCGTCCGGCCGGGTATCGCGGACCGTCCGCACCCGGCCGCGGACCGTCCGCCTTAGCCGCGGACCGTCCGTTAATTTACACGAACGACCCAAAGACACCCCCGTGCCACGGACCGTCCGCGGGGAGCACGCGGACCGTCCGCCTAGCACCCGCGGACCGTCCGCCCGACACCGCGGGACCGTCCGAAACTTCGTCCAACCAAAAACCAAAATCACAACGGATCGAAACAAAGGACGAGCAAGAACACGAAGAACACGGGATGAACCGGAGCCGCGCGGACCGTCCGCCCGGTCCTCGCGGACCGTCCGCCAGTGCGGACGAACGAAAAATAGCCCGACCCCCGAAAGTCAACTCCCCCAAATCATCATCGGATTTCCCAAACGGTTGAAGCCGTAGAGACAAGGGTTTGGGGACATGAAAAGCGTCACACAAGGATGCTATAGCCCAAAAATCTTGCCTCCTAACTCCCTAAAACACCGGGAATCGCGAATCCTTTGAGCACCTCCAAAAACTAGAGCACCGAACGAAAACTCACGAATCGAAGTGATTTCCGGTGTTTGAGGGCACAAGATCAAGCACAAAGATGCACAAGGCATCTATCCATGTTTCCCTCAAAGAAATCCGGGAAGAAACTCACTCAAATCCGCGGAATCACACCGAGAACAAAGGCACGAAAATAAGCACAAAAAGGCACGAAAAACAACCCCGAATCTTCTATACAAACCAGGAAAGATTCACAAGGTCTAGCATGCCGCCCTAGCATCCATCCCTCTCAACAAATCTCTCATGAAGCTCTCATGCTAGCCTAGAGAAAATAGGAAGGAAAATAGCTACGAAAATGAGAAAGAGAAGGGGGGAAATGAAACCCTAAGTCGCGGAGAGAGCCAGCCATCAACACACACTCCAGGCTTATATATCAGGTCCCGCCGGAGTGGTAAATGACTCGACTACCCCTAACTACACTACGGCGATACAACCCACGTAGGGGCATTTTGGTAATGTTTATGGGTCTTGCCATCGGACGGCCACGCCTTTGCCGCACCCCCGCGTCCTCCCGATGCAAGCCATGTGATCCCGCCGCGTGTCCTCCGCTTCGAAGCTTCCCGACACGCCCGATCCCGTCTCCGTCGTGTTGGGCCCTCGGACTTGGTTTTGAGGCCCAAACCAAGAAACCGTCCGCCGATGGTTTTGTGGGCAAACCACCAAACCCCGCGTGCCCGGTCCCCGCCTCCCGCCAAACCACTTGACTTGACCGCCACCGTGCACCGGCTCACTTGTCCATGACTTCGTCTTGCTTGTGTCGCCACCATGTGGCCCGCACCCGGGCCCCGCCGTCCACCGGGTCCCTCGAACCGAGCCTACTTGTCTCTCCATCTCCCGAGGCCCCTCAAGGCCGAAGACCTTTCGCGCCCGTTCTTCACCCGCAACAACACGAACTAGGCCGCGGCCTACACCCGCGCACTAAGCCAAGAGTCGGTCCAACACCCGTTGTCAATCACTCATCACTAAGGAGCGGTCATCCACCGACCACCGGGACGCTCCCCGGTCCACAATCTCCCCCTTGATGAGTGCATTGACAACACACAACGCGAAATGAAATTCCGCAGTAAAAGAGAAAAGGAAGAAGAAAGAAAAAACGAAGGAGCTCAACTCATGACCAAAGCCGAAGAAAGACAAAGAAAGGTCACAAGCCGTGCAAAGCACAAAATCCACACCGAAATCAGCAAGAAAGCTCCCCCCCGAACAAATGCAAGCTCCCCCCGAACATGTGGATGCAAACTCATGCAAACTCCCAAGTTTCAGCTCACCTTTTTCTGAATTTTCATTAAGCTCACCTTTTCTCCCCCTTGTTGACAATGTATGAATCAAGGTGAAAATGCGAAATGCAAAGCAAAGCATATAAACAACTACATGAGCTTCTCAAATAGGCCAACTCTAGTGTCAAAGGCTAAAGATGAGACAAAGATCACACACATGAATCATAGCATAGTCAAAGCATTGCCACAAGTAATATATGAAAATACAAGCATGTGACAAAACAAAATTTTCAGATTTAAGCAAGCTTTTACCAAAATAAGACTCGCTTCACATGTAAGAGCCTATCCATGTCACACTCGAGCCACAAACATGCATACCATTTAAAGATCATACAAGGATAGCAAATTCTCAGCAAAAGATCATGGCAAACACCCATAAAGCAAAGCATGTCATGTCAAAGCTCATGAGCCATGTGTCCACTTCGGGAGACTTCTCCACCGGTGAACATCATGCAACATGTTTTGCACCCATATGTGAAAGATACGACATTTTCGCATAGACATGATGGATGGAGCATTTTTCAAGCATTTGACACTTCTTTTCAAGATTAAATTATTTCATGGTACATGAAGTGCCTTTGCGGCAAAAAGAAGCTTATGCTCCCCCATGAATGCAACATAGGCTAAACATTCACAATGATATCCCGCCTTTGGCCCAAATGCAAGAACAAGGCATCCAAGCACAATCTAAGCATGAAAAGCACATTTAGACCAAACTCGTGACATGGATACACAACTACACACGAGTGGAGCATATTTCATCAAAGATTAGTCAAGTTAAGCATTTATCTCAAAAAGGGCTATCTCACCACACATATATCTCAAATATTCCAAGAGCATAGCCTCACATCACCATTCCTCCACACATATAACCAAAATCTCACAAATAGCCAAAGAGACTCACATATGGCATATAAAAGAAGCTCATCATCCTAAAATGCAATATGATACAAATGCAACATGATATGTGACAAGATGGCTATCCTACCATGGTTTATACATCAAGCAAAGCATGTATATACATCAAAGTAAAACATGGTATGATACATATGGTACAAAAGGAAATCCCCCAAGAATCAACTAGAAAGGGCAACAAACCCCAAGTTCCCCCTGCAAGCGCACAAATGTAGCTTGGTCGAGAGGCTTTGTAAAGATGTCGGCTAGCTGATCTTGGGTAGGGACATGGCTCAAAACAATGGTTCCTTTCTCCACATTGTCCCTCAGAAATGATACCTCACTTCTATATGTTTGGTTCCGGAGTGAAGCACCGGGTTTTTGGCTACGCTTATGGCACTAGTGCTATCACAAAGAAGTGGAATCCGGTGCACTCCTCACCAAAGTGTCTCAAAGTGTATGAAATCCACAACAACGGGAGCAACAACTAGCGGCGGAACATACTCCGCCTCCGTGGTAGACCGAGCTACACTAGACCGCTTAGGGGAAGACCATGAGACCAACGAAGAACCAAGAAACCGACAAGTGCCGAAGTAGACTTCCTCTCGACTCGACAACCAACAAAATCCGCATCGGAAAAACCATGAAGAGACAGAGTCGAGGAGGAAGAATACCAAAGGCCAAGACCGAGGGCGGACCGTAGGTACCGAAAATCCTCTTGACGGCCCGTCGATGTGATGTCCTCGGCGAAGCCTCGAAAACGAGCGCACGGACACACGCCGAACTGTATGTCCGGCCTCGTCGCCGTCAAGTAGAGGAGGGAGCCGATCATGCTCCCGTACTCCCGCCGGTCCACCCGGTTCTCCGTCCTCATCCGCATCCAAAGTGGCCGTACTCCCCATGGGAGTCGACATCGGCTTCACATCTTGCATCTGGAACTTCCTCAGCATGTCTTTCGTGTACTTGGTTTGGTGCACAAATGTACCATCCTTCACTTGCTTGATCTGCAGCCCGAGAAAATACTGCAACTCGCCCATCATGCTCATCTCGAACTCCCTGCTCATCTCATCTGCAAACTTGGCAACAAGATTATGGGACGAGCCACCAAAGACAATATCATCCACGTAAATCTGAACAATCAGCAAGTCATTCCTATGCTTGAGGAGAAACAAGGTTCTATCCACGGTACCCATCACAAACCCTCTGCTCAAAAGAAAACCTCTCAATCTCCCATACCAAGCACGGGCGCCCGTTTCAACCCATACAGAGCCCTTTTCAACCCGTATACCCCGTGTGGGTACAACTCGCTCTCAAACCCCGGAGGTCGCTTCACATACACCTCCTCCTCTATGACCCCATTTAGAAAAGCACTCTTTACGTCCATCTGAAACAACTTGAACCCTTTAGCCACGGCAAAGGCTAGAAGGATCCGAATTGCCTCAAGACGGGCCACGGAGCAAAGGTCTCCTCATAGTCGATCCCCTCCTTCGACTAAACCCCCGAGCAACAAGTCCGGACTTGTTCCTCACAACCATCCCATTCTCTCCCTCTTTGTTCTTCCAAACCCACTTGGTTCCTATGGGATGGCAATTTGGAGGTGGTTCAACTAACTCCCACACCCGGTTCCTCTCAAAGTTTTCCAACTCCTCATGCATAGAATTGACCCGGTTTGCATCGGATAAAGCGATCCAATGTCCCCGGGCTCAAAAGTAGCAACAAAAGCAGCATGAGCAAAATGAGAGGAATTCCTGGACCTCGACCGTGTAGTGCGTTCATTGATGTCTCCAATGATCTTCGACATGGGATGCACTTCTTGAATCCGCCGGGGAGCCTCACGCCTGGAGACTACCTCCCCCTCAACTTCAGCTTCTCTCGCCTGGTCCTCTTGTTGCACCGTCGATGTCCACGAAGTAGACGGTCCATGCTCCAAAGTAGTCGTAGGGGAAGTAGTGGGTACATGCTCAGCTTCAGGCGCATGGTTCTCCCCATCATCATCTCCAGCTTCATCTTTCTCCTCTTCAAAGAGGTCCTCGGCCATCTCTTCATCACCTGCACATTCAAAGCCAAGAGAGGTACATGGCATTGTCTCGTCGAAGGTCACCTCGCAAGTCTCCATGATTTTGTTAGTCTCAAGGTTAAGCACCCTATAGGCTCTAGAGTGGTTAGCATATCCAAAGAAAATACCATCACTAGACCAAGCCTCAAACTTGTCGAGTTTTCCCTTTTTCAAAATAAAGCACTTGCGGCCAAAAACTCGGAAATGACTCACTTTGGGTGCCCGACCATGCATAAGCTCATAACGGTCTTCTTCTTGAAAGCTCTCAATAAAATCCGATTGGAAACATGACAAGCCGTATTGACCGCCTCGGCCCAAAACCTCCTAGGAGTCCCGTGCTCATCGAGCATCGTCCTAGCCATCTCACAAAGAGTCCGATTTTTCCTTTCCACGACTCTATTTTGAGGGGGCACATAAGGGGTCAAATACGATGTTCAAGACCTAGATCACGACAAAAGGCATCAAAACGAGAGTTCTTGAACTCGCAGCCATTATCACTGCGGATAGCTCGAATAGCATTCCCATGCCTCTCGTTTTTCAACCTCACGATCGGATCTCGAACAAAACCAAAAGTCTCACTCTTATCCTCCAAGAAGAACACCCGGCATAGCGAGAGTAATCGTCCACCACAACAAGGACATACCACTTCCCACCCACCGAGCGAACTCGAGCCGGCCCAACAAGGTCCATATGCAACGGCTCCGTCGGACGCTCGGTCATGACATCGGTCAGGGGTGGATGGGGAGTGGCTACCATCTTACCATGCCTACAAGGAGCACAAACCAAATCCTTTTCAAACTTCAACTTAGGCAATCCTCGGACAAGGTCAAGACCACTCAAGCGGGAAACCAAATCAAAGCTCAAGTGTCCTAACCGCCTATGCCATTTCCACAAATCAGAAGACGGACCAGCCATCAAACAGCGAGCAGGACCCAAAGAACGAGAGAAATCAGCCCTGAAAATCTGACCCTCGGGGATGATCATACAGACAAGATCACCTCGAGAATCAAGCAAACGAGACTCGCCAGACTTGAAACGCACCTCAAAACCCTCATCAAGCAACTGAGAAACCGAAAGAAAATTAAAACCCAAAGACTTCACAAGAGCCACTCTCTTCAACGTTACCTTGTCACTCACATGCACAACACCCTCGACAAAGACCCTACCTCGTCCATTGTCCCCAAATGTGATGTACATCTTTTCCTTCACTGGGGTGAGGCTGGAGAACCACTTCTTATCTCCGGTCATGTGTCGAGAACACCCGGAGTCGATCAACCAAATGTTCTCCAAGCCTCCCCCGCCTCATCCTCTCGAGTCGGAGTCGCCGTCCTCCTTCAAACTCTTCTTCCTGCTCGAGCTATGGGCCATGCCACAAAAGCCCTCGAGCGCCACACAACTCGGCCCCGCCGAGGTTCCGGCTTGCACTCTTCTTGCCACCGCGCCTCCCGGCGTCTTCATCTTCGCCGCTTGAGCTTGACCGCTCCTCGCTTGAGCTTGAGTCGACGTCGCTCGCACCGGCCACCATCGCTCTTGCCTTGTTCTTCTTGTAGGTGCTCTTGCTCTGGTCGCCGCTTGTCCTTGTCCTTGCTCTTGGACTTGTTGAAGTGCTTGCCCTTGGAGGAGTACTTGTCTTCACGCCTCGGGTGCGCCTTGTACTCGTTCACCTTGTACTTGTTCTCCTCCGCTTCCGGCACTCGGCGATGAAGTGGCCACGCTTGCCACACTTGTAGCACGTCCCTGAGCTCCGCCTTGCATTCCTCCGACTCTCGTGTAGTCGTTCAAATCTTCTTGAGAGCAAGGCCAGCTCCTCCTCGCCCAGCACATCAAACTCCTCATCTGGAATGGACATAAGAGAGGACAAAGAAAACCGTCGACGGAAGGGTTAGATTTGCCCTTTGATCCTCCCACAAGAGCAAGACTATGGTCGGTCGAGCCCTCATGCTTGGATAGCAACTTCCCCGTCAACCTCAGCCGACTTGAGCTTAGAAAAGAGGTCATCCAACTCAATAGTCAAATAGTTCCCGCGACTCCTTGATGGCCTCAACCTTAGCACCCCAAACATTTGGATCCAAGACATGCAAGAGCTTCAAAGCCCGATCATGCTCGGAATACGTAAAAATCCTCAACATTTGCCTTCATGTTGTTCACGATGGCGGTGAACCTCTGAAACATCGCATCAATGTCCTCACCGGGAAGTGGAGTGAAATTCTCATATTGCATCCGGTAAGAGACAAAGAGGCGAGCCTTCACATGGTTATCACCACCGTGAGCAACCTCCAACTTATCCCAAATTTGCCAAGCAAGATTCAAATGGCGAACACGCTCAAACTCGGATCACACAAGCTCCAGCACAAGTGATCAACGGCTTTTGCATTAGCCTCATACTTGGCCTTGGCATTGGCATCGGTCACCATAAGAGTATGGATGTTGACCGGAATAGCATATGTCTTGTCATGCACAATAAAATCCAACAGCTTTCCTCGAAGAAAGATCATCATACGAGCCGCCCACTTGTGGTAACCCTTGCCATCGAAGTGCGGCGGACCGCCCCGCTCAACGTACGCCATCTTAGGATTCGAGACTTGTCAAAGTTGCAAAGAATCCGCACCAAGCTCGATACCAATTGAAGGATCGGATGGCGACTAGAGAGGGGGGAGTGAATAGGAGCCGGTAAAAATTCTTCCCAAAGAACCCGGCCTATGTCCTACTCAAATCCCGGTCACACACAAGCGATGGATCGAATCACGCACCAATCGCCAAGACCACGAGGTTATGGATCAACCTCTAGCCTTAGGAACGATTCCTCAAAGCACACGCGGAAGCATTAGAAAAGGAGGAAGGAATTGAACCAAGAAGCAAAGCACACAGGCTCTGGCGGACCGTCCGCGCAGGAGGGGCGGACCGTCCGCAAGAGCCGCGCGAACCGTCCGGCCGGGTATCGCGGACCGTCCGCACCCGGCCGCGGACCGTCCGGCCTTAGCCGCGCGGACCGTCCGTTAACCTACACGAACGACCCAAAGACACCCCCGTGCCACGGACCGTCCGCGGGGAGCACGCGGACCGTCCGCCTAGCACCCGCGGACCGTCCGCCCGACACCGCGGACCGTCCGAAACTTCGTCCAACCAAAAACCAAAATCACAACGGATCGAAACAAAGGACGAGCAAGAACACGAAGAACACGGGATGAACCGGAGCCGCGCGGACCGTCCGCCCGGGTCCTCGCGGACCGTCCGCCCAGTGCGGACGAAACGAAAAATAGCCCGACCCCGAAAGTCAACTCCCCCAAATCATCATCGGATTTCCCAAACGGTTGAAGCCGTAGAGACAAGGGTTTGGGGACTTGAAAAGCGTCACACAAGGATGCTATAGCCCAAAAATCTTGCCTCCTAACTCCCTAAAACACCGGGAATCGCGAATCCTTTGAGCACCTCCAAAAACTAGAGCACCGAACGAAAACTCACGAATCGAAGTGATTTCCCGGTGTTTGAGGGCACAAGATCAAGCACAAAGATGCACAAGGCATCTATCCATGTTTCCCTCAAAGAAATCCGGAAGAAACTCACTCAAATCCGCGGAATCACACCGAGAACAAAGGCACGAAAATAAGCACAAAAAGGCACGAAAAACAACCCCGAATCTTCTATACAAACCAGGAAAGATTCACAAGGTCTAGCATGCCGCCCTAGCATCCATCCCTCTCAACAAATCTCTCATGAAGCTCTCATGCTAGCCTAGAGAAAAATGGAAGAAAAATGGCTACGAAAATGAGAAAGATGAGGGGGGGGAAATGAAACCCTAAGTCGCGGAGAGGGCCAACCATCAACACACACTCCAGGCTTATATATCAGGTCCCGCCGGAGTGGTAAATGACTCGACTACCCCTAACTACACTACTGGCGATACAACCCACGTAGGGGCATTTTGGTAATGTTTGTGGGTCTTGCCATCGGACGGCCACGCCTTTGCCGCACCCCGCGTCCTCCCGACGCAAGCCATGCGATCCCCGCCGCGTGTCCTCCGCCTCGAAGCTTCCCGACACGCCCGATCCCGTCTCCGTCGTGTTGGGCCCTCGGACTTGGTTTTGAGGCCCAAACCAAGAAACCGTCCGCCGATGGTTTTGTGGGCAAACCACCAAACCCCGCGTGCTCGGTCCGGCCTCCCGCCAAACCACTTGACTCGACCGCCACCGTGCACCGGCTCTCTTGTCCATGACTTCGTCTTGCTTGTGTCGCCACCATGTGGCCCGCACCCCGATCTGCTTGTCCACCGGTCCCTCAAACCGAGCCTACTTGTCTCTCCATCTCCCGGAGGCCCCTCAAGGGTGAAGACCTTTCGCGCCCGTTCTTCACCTGCAACAACACGAACTAGGCCGCAACCTACACTCGCGCACTAAGCCAAGAGTCGGTCCTACACCCGTTGTCAATCACTCATCACCGAGGAGCGGTCATCCATTGACCACCGGGACGCTCTCCGGTCCTCATTACTATCGGCCATTTCTAAGGATACGTGCTACGGTCAAGTACGGCTCGATACCACCCGAAACAACCCCCGGATTTTCGATGAGGAAAACCCGAGTCCCCGTACCTTTGCGATTGTCCCGGATCCGTGGCTATCGCGTACGAATCTCATCACGAAGGTAAATCACAACCGTACATCTCATCACACAAATATTAGTACATAATTTATTACATGTCCATAATAGAGCACAACATTACAAGACTCAAGGTTGAATCGGAGTAAAAATTCTACGCGGCGGTAGCTAGCATCTCATAAGTGTATCCATCTTCTCGTTCTTCATGCCCACAGTATCCTTGAGCGAAGCGACGCATCCCTCGGTCGTACCATCCGTCGGCGTTGTTGTCGAAGTCGGACTCGTACCCCGCACACCCGAAGTCTATCCCCAAGGAGTGGGATAGGTTCACGTCACCGACCGTATGCGGCTTTAAGTGTGGACCGGAGCGTCCCGGTGGTCGGTGGATGACCGCTCCTTAGTGATGAGTGATTGACAATGGGTGTTGGACCGACTCTTGGCTTAGTGCGCGTGTGTAGGCCGCGGCCTAGTTCGTGTTGTTGCGGGTGAAGAACGGGCGCGAAAGGTCTTCGGCCTTGAGGGGCCTCCGGGAGATGGAGAGACAAGTAGGCTCGGTTCGAGGGACCCGGTGAACGAGCGGGATCGGGTGCGGGCCACATGGTGGCGACACAAGCAAGACGAAGTCATGGACAAGTGAGCCGGTGCACGGTGGCGGTCAAGTCAAGTGGTTTGGCGGGAGGCCGGACGGCACGCGGGGGTTTGGTGGTTTGCCCACAAAACCATCGGCGGACGGTTTCTTGGTTTGGGCCTCAAAACCAAGTCCGAGGGCCCAACACGACGGAGACGGGATCCGCGGCGTGTCGGGAAGCTTCGAAGCGGAGGACACGCGGCGGGATCGCATGGCTTGCGTCGGGAGGACGCGGGGTGCGGCAAAGGCGTGGCCGTCCGATGGCAAGACCCACAAACATTACCTAAATGCCCTACGTGGGTTGTATCGCCGTAGTTAGGTTAGGGGTAGTCGAGTCATTTACCACTCCGGCGGGACTCCGATATATAAGCCATGAGTGTGTGTGGATGGCTCTCTCGGGTCCGCGACTTAGGGTTTCATTTCCTCCCTCCCATTTCTCATTTTCATAGCTATTATTCTTCCATTTTCTCTAGGCTAGCATGAGAGCTTCATGAGAGATTTGTTGAGAGGGATGGATGCTAGGGCGGCATGCTAGACCTTGTGAATCTTTCCCGGTTTGTATAGAAGATTCGGAGTTGTGTTCTTCGTGGTCCTTTGTGCTTGTTTTCGTGCCTTTGTTCCCGGTGCGATTCCGCGGATTTGAGTGGGTTTCTCCTCGGATTTCTTTGTGGAAAACATGGATAGGTGTCTCGTGCATCTTTGTGATTGATCTTGTGCCCTCAAACGCCGGAAACCACTTCGATTCGAAGTTTTTCGTTCGGTGCTCTAGCTTTTGGTGGTGCTCAAAGGATTCGCGATTACCGGTGATTTAGGGAGTTAGGAGGAAAGATTTTTGGGCTATAGCATCCTTGTGTGACGCTTTTCAATTCTCCAAACCCTTGTCTCCACAAACCTTCAACCGTTTGGGAAATCCGATGATGATTTGGGGGAGTTGACTTTCGGGGTCGGGCTGTTTTCGCTCTGTCCGTGCCTGGCGGACGGTCCGCGAGGGGCAGGCGGACGGTCCGCGTGAACAGTGTTCGTCAGGTGTTCTTCATGTTCTTGCTCGCCTTTTGTTTCGATCCGTCGTGGCTTTGAGTTTTGGTTGGACGAAGTTTCGGACGGTCCGCGTGTGCGGGGTGGACGGTCCGCGGGTGCACGGCGGACGCTCCGCGTGCTCCCCCGCGGACGGTCCGTTATTCGGGTGCGTCCCCGTTGGTTCGTGTGCTTTATCGGACGGTCCGCGGCTTAGGGCGGACAGTTCGCGGGTTGGCACGGACGGTCCGCGACTTCGGGCGGACGGTCCGCGAGGCCGCGCGGACGGTCCGCCCTCCCTGGCCGGACGGTCCGCCGCAGCCCGTGAGCTTTGCTTCTTGGTTCGATTCCTCACTTCCTTTCTCGTGCTTCCGCGTGTGCTTCAAGGAATCGTTCCTAAGGCTAGAGGTTGATCCATAACCTCGTTATCTTGGCGATTGGTGTGTGATTCGATCTATCGCTTGTGTGTGACCGGGATTTGACTAGGGCATAGGCGGGGTTCTTTGGGAAGAATTTTTACCGGCTCCTATTCACTCCCCCCTCTCTAGTCGCCATCTGATCCTTCAATTGGTATCAGAGCATGGTGCCGGATTCTTTGCGACTTTGACAAGTCTCAAATCCTAAGATGGCGTACGTTGAGCGGGGCGGTCCGCCGCACTTCGATGGCAAGGGTTACCACAAGTGGGCGGCTCGTATGATGATCTTTCTTCGTGGGAAGCTGTTGGATTTCATTGTGCTTGACAAGACCTATGCTATTCCGGTCAACATCCATACTCTTATGGTGACCGATGCCGGTGCTAAGGCCAAGTATGAGGCTAATGCAAAAGCCGTTGATCACTTGGTCCGAAGCTTGTGTGATCCAGAGTTTGAGCGTGTTCACCATTTGAATCTTGCTTGGCAAATTTGGGAAAAGTTGTTGGTTGCTCACGGTGGTGATAACCATGTGAAGGCTCGCCTCTTTGTCTCTTACCGGATGCAATATGAGAATTTCACTCCACTTTTCGGTGAGGACATTGATGCAATGTTTCGCGAGGTTCACCGCCATCGTGAACAACATGAAGGCTAATGTTGAGGATTTTCCTTACACCGAGCATGATCGGGCCATCAAGGAGTCCGGGCATTATTTGACTATTGAGTTGGATGACCTCTTTTCTAAGCTCAAGTCGGCCGAGGTTGACAGGAAGTTGCAATCCAAGCATGAGGGCTCGACCGATCATAGTCTTGCTCTTGTGGGCGGATCAAAGGGCAAATCTAACCCTTCCTTTCGACGAGTTTTCCTTGTCTTCTCTTATGTCCATTCCGGATGAAGAGTTTGATGTGCTGTGGCGAGGAGGACCCGGCCTTGCTCTCCCGTAAGGTTTGATCAACTACACGAGAGTCGGAGGAATGCAAGGCGGAGCTCAGGGACGTGCTACAAGTGTGGCAAGCGTGGCCACTTCATCGCCGAGTGCCCGAAGCGGAGGAGAACAAGTACAAGATGAGTGAGTACAAGGCGCATCCGAGGCGTGAAGACATGTACTCCTCCAAGGGCAAGCACTTCGGCAAGTCCAAGAGTAAGGACAAGGACAAGCGGCGACCGAGCAAGGGCGGCTACAAGAATAACAAGGCAAGAGCCATGGTGGCCGGTGCAAGCGACGTCGACTCCGGCTCAAGCGACGCGCGATCAAGCTCAAGCGGTGAAGATGAAGACGCCGGGAGGCGCAAGGACAAGAAGAGTGCAAGCCGGAACCTCGGTGGGTTGAGCCGTGTGGCGCTTGAGGGCTTTTGTGGCATGGCCCATAGCTCAAGCGGCAAGAACGGCGAGAAGGAAGACAGCGACTCCGACTCGGAGGATGAGGTAAATCGTGACCCCGACTCTTTTCTTGCTGAGATCGCTAGGTTGAATGGCTTGATTGACAACCGTGATAGTGTGCTAAGAGATGCCAAAAAGATGAGGAAAGATCTTAGGGCTCAACTTGAGAATGCTAGTGAGAAAGTAGGAGAGTTAGAGTCGAAATTGCTTGAATTGAAACTAGAGAATGACTCTTTGAAACTTGCTCCTACTACTCCCGATGATGTTGAATGTCTTGAGTGTAATGCGTGGCTGAATGAGATCAAGTTTCTTAATGAGAAGAATGCTTCCACTTTGGCTAAAATAGAGGCTCTTAGGACCGAGTATGATGAGCTTAAGGCCGGACCTACTTTGCTTGGTGCTTGTAAATCATGTCCTACTATGCATGCTAAGCTTGTTGATGCTCGTTCTACCATTAGTTCTTTGGAAGCATCTTTGAAATCTCCCGTTGCAAATGCATGCTCTAGCCGTGATGAAGCTACATTGCGAAATCTTGAACTTACTTCCCGTTTGGATGTCATATATGAGGAGAATGACTATTTGAGGAAGGTGTTGGGTTGGTTGTACGGGCGGGAACCTCAATTGAAAATCATGATTGAGGAGTTCAAGAGGGCGGATGGTCGTGGTTTGGGTTCCGAGAAGTTGGGTGAGAAAGTGGGAGAAAAGCGTGGGGAGAGTGTGTATGAGAAGTGTGTTGAGTCTAACCCCGAGTTTGAGGTGATCGGAGACATCCGAGTCCCACTTCCAAAAGCACCCAAGAACTCTTTCACACCAAAGCCCAACCACCTTTGCAACAAGCTAGACACAACCCAAGATCCACCAAAATTCCCACCTAAGACAAATGACTTGCATAAACCGGTGAGGTTTGTGAGTGAGAAGGGTGAGAAGCCTAGAAAGAAGCCGGTGCCGTAGCCAACACCAAAACCCATCCCCTTCGGTGTGAGTATTGTGGCAAGGAGAAGCATCTTGCGAGTTTTGCTACAAGAGGAAGAGGGATGAGAGGCTTGCTAGGGAGCAAGCGAACCGGACAGTATCGCCGGTCTCATGGTATTCCGGAGCCTAGAGTGCCACTTCCATGGGGTGTGGGGAGTGTGAAGAGTGTTGGTAGAGTTGGAGCTCAAGGTGGTAGGTTTGTTAGGAGAGATGATGGTGTGCGTGCTTTGGTGAGAGGTTTGGTCGGGTTCGTGGTGGTTTTGCCGGACGTCCGCCTACTCGTCCTCAATACGGGTTTAGGGGAGATGATCGCAGTTTTGGGTTCCAAAGAAACTACGGACCACGTTTTCCCCCTCGTGGTGCTCGTACTTCTCCCATGGGACATGGGAAGTTTGGTGGCAAGGGAATGATGTTTGCTAACCCCTCTTTTGAGAAGATGGCTCGACACTTTGGTTTAACTTTCTTTGTGCTAACCCCAGTGTCGAGTCGCTAGCTCATTCTCGTTCTTGTTTCGACCGCAGCGGGAGGCTTGGAGGACATTTGGTTGATCGACTCCGGTGTTCTCGACACATGACCGGAGATAAGAAGTGGTTCTCCAGCCTCACCCCAGTGAAGGAAAAGATGTACATCACATTTGGGGACAATGGATGAGGAAGGGTGATGTCTGAGGGTGTTGTGCATGTGAGTGACAAGGTAACATTAAAGAGAGTGGCTCTTGTGAAGTCTTTGGGTTTCAATTTGCTTTCGGTTTCTCGGTTGCTTGATGAGGGTTTTCGGGTGCGTTTCAAGTCCGGCGAGTCTCGTTTGCTTGATTCTCGAGGTGATCTTGTCCGTATGATCATCCCCGAGGGTCGATTTTCGTGGCCGATTTCTCTCGTTCTTTAGGTCCTCGCTCGCCGTTTGATGGCTGGTCCTTCTTCGATTTGTGGAAATGGCATAGGCGGTTGGGACACTTGAGCTTTGATTTGGTTTCCCGCTTGAGTGGTCTTGACCTTGTCCGAGGATTGCCGAGGTTGAAGCTTGAGAAGGATTTGGTTTGTGCTCCGTGTAGGCATGGCAAGATGGTAGCCACTCCCCATCCACCCCCGACCGATGTCATGACCGAGCGTCCGACGTAGCCGTTGCATATGGACCTTGTTGGGCCGCCTCGAGTTCGCTCGGTGGGTGGGAAGTGGTATCTCCTTGTTGTGGTGGATGATTACTCTCGCTATGCCTGGGTGTTTTTCTTGGAATACAAGAGTGAGACGTTTGGTTTTGTTCGAGATATGGTCGTGAGGTTGAAAAACGAGAGGCATGGGAATGCTATTCGAGCCATCCGCAGTGATAATGGCTCAGAGTTCAAGAACTCTCGTTTTGATGCCTTTTGTCGTGATCTAGGTCTTGAACATCAGTATTCGACCCCTTATGTGCCCCCTCAAAATGGAGTCGTGGAAAGGAAAAATCGGACTCTTTGTGAGATGGCTAGGACGATGCTCGATGAGCACAGGACTCCTAGGAGGTATTGGGCTGAGGCGGTCAATACGGCTTGTCATGTTTCCAATAGGATTTTATTGCGAGCTTTCAAGAAGAAGACCTGTTATGAGCTTATGCATGGTCGGGCACCCAAGGTGAGTCATTTCCGAGTCTTTGGCTGCAAGTGCTTTATTCTTAAGAAGGGAAAACTCGACAAGTTTGAGGCTAGGTCTAGTGATGGTATTTTCTTTGGATATGCTAACCATTCTAGAGCCTATAGGGTGCTTAACCTTGAGACTAACAAAATCATGGAGACTTGCGAGGTAACCTTCGACGAGACAATGCCATGTACCTCTCTTGGCTTTGAATGTGCAGGTGATGAGGAGATGGCCGAGGACCTCTTTGAAGAGGAGAAGGATGAAGCCGGAGATGATGATGGAGAGAACCATGCGCCTGAAGCCGAGTGTGTACCCACTACTTCCCCTACGACCACTATGGAGTGTGGACTGTCTACTTCATGGACAACGACGGTGCAACAAGAGGACCAGGCGAGAGAAGCTGAAGTTGAGGGGGAGGTAGTCTCGAGGCGTGAGGCTCCCCGGCGGATTCAAGAAGTGCATCCCCTGTCGAAGATCATTGGGAACATCGACGAACGCACTACACGGTCAAGGTCCAGGAATTCCTCTCATTTTTCTCATGCTGCTTTTGTTGCCACTTTTGAGCCCAAGGACATTGGACATGCTTTATCTGATGCAAACTGGGTCAATTCTATGCATGAGGAGTTGGAAAACTTTGAGAGGAACCAGGTGTGGGAGTTAGTTGAACCACCTCCAAATTGCCATCCCATAGGAACCAAGTGGGTTTGGAAGAACAAAGAGGGTGAGAATGGGATGGTTGTGAGGAACAAGTCCGGACTTGTTGCTCGGGGGTTTAGTCGAAGGAGGGGATTGACAATGAGGAGACCTTTGCTCCCGTGGCCCGTCTTGAGGCAATTCGGATCCTTCTAGCCTTTGCCGTGGCTAAAGGGTTCAAGTTGTTTCGGATGGACGTGAAGAGTGTTTTTCCGAATGGGGTCATAGAGGAGGAGGTGTATGTGAAGCGACCACCTAGGTTTGAGAGCGAGCCGTACCCACACACGGTGTACGGGTTGAAAAGGGCTCGTATGGATTGAAACGGCGCCCCGTGCTTGGTATGGGAGATTGAGAGGTTTTCTCGTTGAGCGAGAGGGTTTGTGATGGGTACCGTGGATAGGACCTTGTTTCTCCTCAAGCATGGAAATGACTTGTTGATTGTTCAGATATACGTGGATGATATTGTCTTTGGTGGCTCGTCACATAACCTTGTTGCCAAGTTTGCAGATGAGATGAGCACGGAGTTCGAGATGAGCATGATGGGTGAGTTGCAGTATTTTCTCGGGCCCGCAGATCAAGCAAGTGAAGGATGGAACATTCGTGCACCAGACCAAGTACACGAAAGACATGCTGAGGAAGTTCCAGATGCAAGATGTGAAGCCGATGTCGACTCCCATGGGGAGTACGACCACTTTGGATGCGGATGAGGACGCGGAACCGGTGGACCGGCGGGAGTACAGGAGCATGATCGGCTCCCTCCTCTACTTGACGGCGACGAGACCGGACATACGGTTTAGCGTGTGTCCGTGCGCTCGTTTTCGAGCTTCGCCGAGGACATCACATCGACGGCCGACAAGAGGATCTTCGGTACCTACGATCCGCCCTGGTCTTGGCCTTTGGTATTCGTCCTCCTCGACTCTTTCTCTTCATGGTTTTTCCGATGCGGATTTTGCCGGGTGTCGAGTCGAGAGGAAGTCTACTTCGGTACTTGCCGGTTTCTTGGTTCTTCGTTGGTCTCATGGTCTTCCCGCAAGCGCTAGTGATCTACCACCGAGGCGGAGTATGTTGCTTTGCCGCGAGTTCTTGTTCCCACCGTTGTGGATTTCATACACTTTGAGAGACTTTGGTGAGTGCACCCAGATCCCACTTCTTTGTGATAGCACCAGTGCCATAAGCGTAGCCAAAAAACCAATGCTTCACTCCAGAACCAAACACATAGAAGTGAGGTATCATTTCTTGAGGGACAATGTGGAAAAAGGAACCATTGTGTTGAGTCATGTCCCTACCCAAGATCAGCTAGCAAACATTTTTACAAAGCCTCTCGACCAAGCTACATTTGTGCGCTTGCGGGGGGAACTTGGGGTTTGTTGCCCTTTCTAGTTGATTCTTGGGAGATTTCTTTCTGTGTCATATGTATCATACCATGTTTTACTTTGATGTATATACATGCTTTGCTTGATGTACAAACCATGGTAGGATAGCCATCTTGTCATATATCATGTTGCATTTGTATCATATTGCATTTTAGGATGATGAGCTTCTTTCATATGCCATATTTGAGTCTCTTTGGCTATTTGTGAGATATTGGTCATATGTGTGGAGAAATGGTGATGTGAGGCTATGCTCTTGGAATATTTGAAATATATGTGTGGTGAAATAGCCCTTTTTGAAATAAATGCTAATCTTGATTAACTTTTGGTGAAATGTGCTCCACTCGTGTGTAGTTGTGTATCCATGTCACAGTTTGGTCTAAATGTTCTTTTCATGCTTAGATTGTGCTTGGATGCCTTGTTCTTGCATTTGGGCCAAAGGCCGAATATCATTGTGAATGTTTAGCCAATGTTGCATTCATGGGGGAGCATAAGCTTCTTTTTGCCACAAAGGCACTTCATGTACCATAAAATGAATTAATCTTGAAAAGAAGTGTGTATGCTTGAAAAATGCTCCATTCATCATGTCTATGCTTAAAATGTCTTATCTTTCACATATGGGTGCAAAACATGTTGCATGATGTTCACCGGTGGAGAAGTCTCCCCGAAGTGGACACATGGCTCATGAGCTTTGACATGACATGCTTTGCTTTATGGGTGTTTGCCAAGATCTTTTGCTTTGAGAATTTGATATCCTTGTATGATCTTTGAATGGTATGCATGTTTGTGGCTCAAGTGTGACATGGATAGGCTTTTACATGTGAAGCGAGCCTTCTTTTGGTAAAACTGCTTAAATCTGAAAATTTTGCTTTGTCACATGCTTGTATTATCATATATTACTTGTGGCAATGCTTTGACTATGCTATGACTCATATGTGTGATCTTTGTCTCATTTTTAGCCTTTGACACTAGATTTGGCCTATTTGAGAAGCTCATGTAGATGTTTATATGCTTTGTTTTGCATTTCTGCATTTTCACCTTGATTCATACATTGTCAACAAGGGGGGAAAGAGGTGAGCTTAATGAAAATTCGAAGAGGTGACCAAAAAGTTGGAAGTTTGCATCCACTTGTTCGGGGGAGCTTGCATGTGCTCGGGGGGAGCTTTCTTGCTTGTTTTCGGTGTGGAGTTTGTGCTTTGCTTGGCTTGTGACCTTTCTTCGCCTTTCTTCGGTTTTGGTCATGAGTTGAGCTTCTTTGTTTTTCTTTCTTCTTCCTTTCTTTCTTTCTCTCGAATTTCATTTCGCGTTGTGTGTTGTCAATGCACTCATCAAGGGGGAGATTGAGGACCGGGAGCGTCCCGGTGGTCGATGGATGACCGCTCCTCGGTGATGAGTGATTGACAACGGGTGTAGGACCGACTCTTGGCTTAGTGCGCGGTGTAGGCTGCGGCCTAGTTCGTGTTGTTGCGGGTGAAGAACGGGCGCGAAAGGTCTTCGGCCTTGAGGGGCCTCCGGGAGATGGAGAGACAAGTAGGCTCGGTTCGAGGGACCCGGTGGACGGCGGGACCGGGTGCGGGCCACATGGTGGCGGCACAAGCAAGACGAAGTCATGGACAAGCGAGTCGGTGCATGGTGGCGGTCGAGTCAAGTGGTTTGGCGGGAGGCCGGGACCGAGCACGCGGGGTTTGGTGGTTTGCCCACAAAACCATCGGCGGACGGTTTCTTGGTTTTGGCCTCAAAACCAAGTCCGAGGGCCCAACACGACGGAGACGGGATCCGGCGTGTCGGGAAGCTTCGAGGCGGAGGACACGCGGCGGGATCGCATGGCTTGCGTCGGGAGGACGCGGGGGTGCGGCAAAGGCGTGGCCGTCCGATGGCAAGACCCACAAACATTACCTAAATGCCCCTACGTGGGTTGTATCGCCGATAGTTAAGTTAGGGGTAGTCGAGTCATTTACCACTCCGGCGGGACTCGATATATAAGCCATGAGTGTGTGTGGATGGCTCTCCGGGTCCGCGACTTAGGGTTTCATTTCCTCCCTCCCATTTCACATTTTCATAGCTATTTTTCTTCCATTTTCTCTAGGCTATCATGAGAGCTTCATGAGAGATTTGTTGAGAGGGATGGATGCTAGGGCGGCATGCTAGACCTTGTGAATCTTTCCTGGTTTGTATAGAAGATTCGGAGTTGTGTTATTTGTGGTCTTTTGTGCTTGTTTTCGTGCCTTTGTTCCCGGTGCGATTCCGCGGATTTGAGTGGGTTTTTCCCCGGATTTCTTTGAGGAAAACATGGATAGGTGTCTCGTGCATCTTTGTGATTGATCTTGTGCCCTCAAACGCCGGAAACCACTTCGATTTGAAGTTTTTCGTTCGGTGCTCTAGCTTTTGGTGGTGCTCAAAGGATTCGCGATTCCCGGTGATTTAGGGAGTTAGGAGGCAAAATTTTTGGGCTATAGCATCCTTGTGTGACGCTTTTCAAGTCCCCAAACCCTTGTCTCCACAAACTTCAACCGTTTGGGAAATCCGATGATGATTTGGGGGAATTGACTTTCGGGGTCGAGGGCGGGCGGACGGTCCGCGTGAACAAGTGTTCGTCAAGTGTTCTTCGTGTTCTTGCTCGCCTTTTGTTTCGATCTGTCGTGGCTTTGAGTTTTGGTTGGACGAAGTTTCGGACGGTCCGCGTGTGCGGGCGGACGGTCCGCGGGTGCTGGCGGACGGTCCGCGTGCTCCCCGCGGACGGTCCGTTATTCGGGTGCGTCCCCGTTGGTTCGTGTGCTTTATCGGACGGTCCGCGGCTTAGGGCCGGGACGGTCCGCGGGTTGGCGCGGACGGTCCGCGGCTTCGGCCGGACGGTCCGCGAGGCCGCGTGCGGACGGTCCGCCCCCCCTGGCCGGACGGTCCGCCCGAGCTCGTGAGCTTTGCTTCTTGGTTCGATTCCTCCCTTCCTTTCTCGTGCTTCCGCGTGTGCTTCAAGGAATCGTTCCTAAGGCTAGAGGTTGATCTATAACCTCATTGTCTTGGCGATTGGTGTGTGATTCGATCCATCGCTTGTGTGTGACCCGGGATTTGACTAGGGCATAGGCGGGGTTCTTTGGGAAGAATTTTTACCGGCTCCTATTCACTCCCCCCCTCTCTAGTCGCCATCCGATCCTTCAAGTAAAATAAGGATTCCATACGTTTCCTTCCTTTATATATACTCCTTGAACTATCTTATAAAAGCTACTTGAGTAACCCGTCACGATATACTCAAAAAAGATACGGTTCATCCTACGGATGATGGTGACTCTCGTAAATAATCTTTTTCTTGTCGGCTCCCGGTCGTACATACCCCGCAACCATAAAATTAACAATATCTACGTACCGGGGTCCGACCCGGCAATCCGATAGAGCATGTCGTCCCTCATTGCGTCATTGATGGGTAGTTCTCGTGGTTTCTCAAAAGGGACATCTTTGGCAAGCAAGTTTGTAAGAGGTCTAGCATTATGAGAAAAGACTTTTATAAACCTTCTATAGAAACCAAAGATAGCCAAGAAAAAAAATCCGATTCCCTTGACATTAACGAGTGGAAGTAGTTGTTCAATTACTTCTATTTTTAGCTCTATCTACCTCAATTCCTCTTTCGAAATTAGATGGCCTAGCACTATCCCTTCTCTAACAATGAAATGACATTTTTCCCAATTAAGGACTAAGTGATTTTCTTCACAAACTTTGCAAAACCTTATCCAAGTTTTCTAGAAAATCATCAAAATTTTTTTCCATAAGCGAAAAATTCATCCATGAAAACTTCCATGATGTCTTCAATCATATCGGAGAATATAGACATCATACATCTTTGAAAAGAAGCCGGAGCATTACATAGCCCAAAAGACATTCTACGATAAGCATAAGTTCCATAAGGACATGTAAAAGTGGTTTTGCTCGGTCACCGGGATGGATTGCGATTTGGTGATATCCGAATATCCAACAAGAATGCAAATGAAAGAGTGATTTACCAACCGCTCGAACATTTCATCAATGAAGGGCATGGAAAGTGATCTTTACTTGTGGCTTTGTTGAGTTTTCTATAATCTATGCACATACACCAACCGGTGATGGTTCTCTATGAAATTAATTCATTCCTCTCATTTTTCACAACCGTCATGTCTCCCTTTTTAGGCACAACTTGCACGGGGCTCACCCACTCACTATGTGGCACAAGATATATAATCCCGGCGTGTAAGAGTTTCGAACTTCTTTCTTCACTACCTCTCTCATCATTGAGTCTTCGTTGTGGCTATCTAGATGGTGGAACATCGGGGTTTGTAGGAATGCGATGAGTGCAAAGGGAAGGACTGATACCCTTAAGGTCTTGGTGCGAGTGGCCAAAGGCCGAGCGATGTTGTTCTAAGATGGTTATCAGCCTATGAGTGACTTCCCGAGTGAGTTGGTCATTAATGATCACGGGAGACTCAAAATCATTGTGCAAGAAAGCATATCTAACACCAGGTGGTAAAGGTTTAAGTTGAATGGGAGGTCTCGACGGTTCCTCGGTTTCATCGAGGGGCTCGGATTCGTAGAATTTTCTTCTTCCTCCTCGATGAAGAATTCGGTGACACCTTCTTGATTGGATTCTATGAAATGCTCTAGAGATGCTTCATTCACCTCTTCCATTGGGTCGGGTTCGGGACTAGGTTTGGTCTTAGTATGGATCGAATGTGAGAAGTGTAAGGGAACTTTAATGGTTTTGCCTAGGCAAACATCAAATTTCCCTCTCGTGTCCTTCTTTAAGGAATTTTTCAAAAGGATGTCCAATTAAAAGAGCAAACTCCTTAATATCACAAATGTGAAAGCTCGGTGTGAATTGACATGTCGTAAACCGAAATAGGTAAGACATAGAGAATTCCCGAACTTTGAATAATTTGTCCCGAGGAGCACTTTAATAATTTCATTGTGGAAGATAATGGCTTGTTTTTAATAAATTGATGGAAAAAAGATAAGGCCATTATATTGATTCCCACAACCGGATTATAAAGGGCATCAAAGGGGGTTCCATTGATTGTACATTGAATTGGTATAGAAGGTGAATCCAAATGGACTATGTTAGAGGAAAGTTCGACTCTTCTAACCATTCCCCACTCATGATGGATGCAAGCTCCACAAGGTGTTCTAATGATAAGGTTTGCTCAAAAGGGTCTATCCTCTCATGTGAAGAAGATATGTGCTTTCGAGGCCTCTTCTCTTTATGATGTTTCGAGGTGTTTCCATAATCGGAAAATAAATCATCGTCGATATCATTTATAAAATCGGGTAGAGAAATTTCTTCCTCTGGTGATTCTATATGTTGGATAGCTATAGATTGAGATGTTTCGGCATAGGTTCTGTTGTAGCTATCTCCGGAATCTCTTCTTCTAAAGTTTTCTCTTCTAAAGGACCATCATTATTGTTGGCAAGAATGTTGTCTAGGACGGTTCTAGCTTCACAAGATGTAAGGTGTATGAATGATCCATGAGAGGAGGTATTCAATTAGGCTCTAGATTCCTTATTAAGATCAATACGAAATTTTGAAGGAGAATATGGTCTTCAAGACTTAGATCTGGTCCGAATTTGAAAAGGAGTTCAAAACATTCCCGGGATGAACTCATAGACTCATTATCCCCCTATTTGAAGGATATGATCTTGATTCTGTGGTCAACTACTTTAGATAAGGGATCGAAATCAATGCAAAAGTGCGCAAGGAGAGTTCTCCAATCGTCTTACATCTTCTCTTTGGTCCGGTCGTATCATTGGCAAGCTTTTCCTTTCGAGTGAATGGAAAAAGCTTCCAATGGATAGTCTCGTCGACATACCTCAATGGGTAGACAAGTCACAAGTTTGCTCAAACTGCTGGAGATGATGATAAGGGTCTTTTTATTCTATTCCTAAGAAAGTGTTGGTTTGGACCATCTCTATTAACCGCGGGTGCAGCTCATAGGCATCGGATAGGATTGGTTTCGAAGATGGCATAGGCCTAAGGCCGAGCTCGAGGGTGCCAAAAAGTCTTTAATGAGGGTAGTGTCCATAAGGACAAGATGTAATCTAAAACTAAAAAGAAAAAAGAAAGATACAAGATTAGTTATACTCGAAGAGTTCTCTCTTAACCGTTGTCCCCGACAACGGCGCCGAAAATGCTTGTTGGTATTTGTTAAGCCGACAAAAGATTATGATGGATAATCTGCAAGTGCACGGATACCCGTGAGCATTCCACCCGGGAGAGGGTTTTAAATATCGAATCCACAAGAAGAATGGTAAAGAGAGTATCTGAGGTGTATAACTAATCACTAAGTAGCTATCAAGGACTTGACAGAAAGAGAGATAAGTAAAACTTAAGGATGTCTAGTTCTTATTCTCACAAGCTATGTCTATATTGTTCTTATGGGGTGATTGTCTGAAGGCACACTTAGGAAAGTGAACCTCACGAGAATCTATGGGGGGAGTCCTACGGTTTCTATAGACAAGAGGTGGACCGCAAAGGACGACGGAAACAATGTCACTTCCCGCTTCTACCACACGATCCGGAATATAGAAGGCATTCATAATCTAGCTAGTTTAAGCACCACGCTTACACAAAACATGCAACTTTAACTCAAGAGCGATAGGAATTAAAGTAATCAAAGAGTTATGAACCGTAAGAACAATGTTACTTACTTGAATAAGAAGTCGATCTTTCCACAAGGTCTCGGGACAAGGCTCCAATGGAGTTGATCCCGGGGGTAGAAGATGAAGAGGAGACACCAACAAGTTTGTGCCTTCCTTCGGCGTTGTCTCTACCGCTCTCTAATCCTCTCGAACAAGATTAGCTATATCTAAATAGATCGTGGCACTAATCTCTCAACTCGTGAGACATGGGTACTCCCGGGTCCCCGGAAGACTTGTTGACTCGTCGCAGGGCTTGTCCGACCCGACATGTGGGCCCGAAGATGAGAAGACAATTTGGTGTGCAAGACAAGTCGGTCCGGATGGATTCAGGCAACTCGGATAAGCCTTTCATATTGTAATTGACTAGAGATAGGTTTTCTGTAATAACCAACTTGGACTCCAATCCACCGACCTTGTCCGTCACCCAATATAAGGTGGGAAAGGGCATCCCCAAGGACATGTACCCCATAGACCACCCGAGATCTAAGCAATACAAACCGAAGAACTCGACGTAGGGTTTTACGCTCTCGGAGGCCCGAAACAGATATAAAATCACCTTGTCCTTGTGTCTTGTCATAATTTTCGTGTGCTACACTAGCATAACCATCGCGTTCTTATCTCGCGATCTCCCCCGTCGAACAACTAAACCATAGGGATTAACACCCCGGTAGGGCTGTCTAGATCTCACCATCCGACCGTTTGTGCACCGGTAGGGGGGAATCAAGGTTCTTTGTGCAACTCGATGTCTTCGACCAACGACGTCGTCTTCCCGGAGAGCATGGTGGACATCCTCACCAATCGTGTCGACATCCGCTTTGGCTCCATGCCGGCAAAATCCACTACTCCGGCCCGCCCGCCTCGTCATCGAGAGCAATGCGGTCACCTCCAACCAACAGATCGGGACGGATCTATCGACGAAAACCCACCCACTCCTAGCAACCCGATCGTGGGGATCGATCGTGTTGAAGGCATGCTCTCCGACACGATGAAAGTTTGTGAACACATAAACACCCTCATAGGACCTCGTCATCATCCAGCATGCCTCTTGTCTTGCGGAACGCAGCTCACGTAGCATCCCGCTACATGTAACGCAAGATCCAGATCGAATCTAGACCCAAGACACTAGATCGTGGAAGACGTAGGAGTCATCTCGACGAACCCTGCCTTATCGACAAAAATCCCAAACACACGGCTCGCCGGTGTCGTGTTCTTAAGAAGCTTCGACGACCTCTTCTTGCAGCCCCATCACCACAAGATGAACCGGAGCCGTCCCCGACCGCCTCGCGTTCAAGATCGCCCGCACAACTATCTCCTTGAACTATCCGAGAGAAGGGCTTGAGACCCTAGATCGCGAGACTTGGTCGTCTCTCGCGGATGTACCACCCCAGGATGGAGAGACGGATGAACAACGAGTAGAGTGCGAGAATGCCAACACCGACGGAGCCGCTCGTCCGCAACAAGAACTCACTACGGCCCCCGGTGCAGTCAACACGCGAGCAACGCCGGACAAGGCAATGACAACATCGGGGTACAAGCACCCGCAACTCCGGCAAACCACCGGCGGCATGAAGTTCGTGCAAACCGCTCGCGTGCCCGAGTCCTCTTAAGGGACTTTGAGGGGGATGGCCTTGAAGTCTACAACTCTCCTCGGACCAACCCGGGAGCTACTCTCGCTACACTAAACCATATTGAGGACACTCTGCGATACGGCGTCTACAAGCTAATGTCCGCGTCGCCAGCTTCTCTCGATCAAAGAAAGTGGCCTTGAATGCGATACATTGGCCGCAAGTTCCTACTCCCGGAGTAGATTAGAATGTCCTCGTCAATAGCGTCGTAATAACGGTCCCCTTGAGCCGATGGGCGAACGGGGACGAGGTGAAAACGAAGTGATGCGGCCGGCCAATCCCGGTGCCAATGCCGTGGCTAACCTCGCCGCCAATGCTCCGGCTAATGCTCCGGCCAACGCCACCGCCAATGCCGCGGCAACGTCGCCAACAATGCGGCTAATGCTCCGGCCAAAGCCCAAGCAAATGTCGCCGCAAACCCAAGACAAAACGCAGGAGCCCAACCTCCACCGATGCAAGCTAACCACGGCGAAGGTAGTCCGTGTCGACGTATAAGAGACGAAGTGGAGATAGAACGACGTGCTAACTACGATCGCGACCATGGGGTCCCCGACGCCCTTGATGCCAACAATCCCATCCAAGCAACGAGAGTTGCATAACATGCATGACCAAGAACTTTTACGATGCACCCGGTACGACCAAGACAACGACCCTTGACCTCTACATCATCCCGACGGCCTACACCGTGTCGGCAAGCCCGGTGCGGTCAACAACTTCCCTGTGTTCTCATGACATCTTCGGACGATCCGATACCCCAAATACTTTAAGACAGCTTTTGATAAATACGACGGTTTCTCCGACCTAAGTATATGGCTCAAGATGTACAACATCGTAGCACGCGCTTCTAGAGGAAACGAAGACCACATGGCGGGATACTTCCCCCTTTTCATGGGCAAGGCGCCACTCCTGCGGCTCGAGAATCTCCCGGCGAGTGCATCACCTCTTGGGCAACATTGTCTCGGCTCTTCACGACCAACTACCGGGCGACCTACAACCGACCTTGTAACACTCATCACCTCGCCGGAGTGTGGATGAGACGAGATGAAACTCTTCGGTAGTACACCAACCGCTACTTCGAAAATGGCAACACTCTCGCGGGTGTCAAAGACAAGGACGTCATCGCCTACTACAAGAAGGGGGTCACCAACATCAAGCTTCGAAAAGATCCATGAAGCCGACGCTCATACTATCACCGACCTCATGGCTTACGTCAACAAGCTAATCAACACTCAAGACGAGGTGATGCATGACTTCAATGGAGAGGATCACGATGATGGAGGAAACGAGTCGCACAAGCGATGCGGCGAAGCTTACATGGCGAGATCCACCAAGACCTTCCACCTTCCTCGAGGGTGACTTGAACATGGTCATGGACGACCAATGTCGGTTCCACCGCGACGCCAAACATACCATGAGTGAGCGCGAGTAGCTAAAGCGTGCCCTAGGAGTACCCTCCCGAATCCGTGAAGGCCAAGAGCAACAACAACGACAACTAGAACGGTGACCATTGTTATGACAACCATAGCGTCGACCCGATCGACGTGATTACCGCAACCACCGGCCCTATCGCCACAACGACGACGGTGATCGACGTGATTATCTCCGTGACTATCGCCTCAATGACGGACGTGACAACTACCGGTCGCAACGATCGTCAAGACGATAACCGCGGCGACCTTCATGACGACCGAAGCGATGATCACCGTGATGACCGGCGCAATGACCGTCGAGATGATCGGCGTGATGATCGACACCACCGGGACAACCACAATCGCAACGATAGCAACCACAAGGAGCGATCTCCACCACCACCACCTAAAGGGGGCAACCCTAATGATGCATTTCAATTAGCCAAACGAAAGATCAAATTCATTGTCGGTGGCCGCCAAGCGACCAAAAGCAACAGGCAGCTCCGATCGAATGCAAGGGAGATCAGGCACATCAACACTAAAACTCCACAACCTTTGTGTTGGTAAGAGTTCCCAATCGCTTTCTCCAAGAAAGATCATTGGGTCCACATACCTGACCCCAGGACCTACCCGCTGGTCATTATACACGTAGTCGATGGGGCGTTCCTGCCTAAGACCCTCATTGATGGGGGCAGCAGCCTGAACATCATCTTCACAGAGACGCTCAGAAAGATGGAGTTCGACTTCAACAAGATGACCGCCCGCGACGAGCCCTTCTACGCGGTCGTGCCCGACAAGGCCGCACACCCCATAGGTCGTGTATGCTTCCCGGTCACCTTTGGCACAAAGGAGAACTTTTGCATGGAGTACTTAACGTTTGAGGTCACGGACTTCCGCTCCTCTTATGACGCCATCCTCGGCCGACCTATCTTGGCCAAGGTCATGGCCATACCTCATCACACCTACCTCACCATGAAGATGCCGGCACCAAACCGAATCCTTTCCGTCCTTGGAGACATCATGGTCTCCCACAACTGCGAGAGTGCCACCATCGAGCTCTCCAAAGATTCCGCGGTCAAAGCCGCAACAACGGTCATGGTCGCCCGGGCGGCCAAGATCAACCAAATCACTCGGAGGTGCCGATCATGGTCGCCCGGCATAGCTTTGGACCCAAGTCCAGTTTGTAAAGAAGGTTTGCTTCGGCCTGCCCATTGCATTCAAGGAAGTCGTCATCGGGGCCAACCTCGACCCCAAATAGGAACTCGCGCTCACCGGTTTTCTCATGGACAACGATGGTATCTTTGCATGGATCCCGTCGACATGCCGGTGTCCCCCGGAGGCCGGTGGAGCACACACTTGAAGTAAACAAGACTTGCATTGTCTATCAAGCGAAGCTTCGGCGATTTGCAAAAGATAGAAAGCAAGCCATAGAAGTAGAAGTACGTAAGCTCTTAGGCGCGGGATTTATCGAGAGAATGTAAACACCCGGTTTGGCTCGCAAACTCGGTCCTTGTACCAAAGAAAACTAGCGGATGAACGATGTGTATCGATTACACTAATCTCAACAAGAGCGCTCGAAAGATTCCTTCCCCCTTCCTCTCATCGACCGGGTCGTGGACTCCGCAAACTGGTAGTGTTCTACTCTGCTTTCTCGGCGCTACTCGGGATGTCACTAGACGGCTACGCACCACGACGACAAAGTGAAAACGGCGTTCATAACACTCCATGGCATCTACTACTACAAGGTCCCGACTTTTGGCCTAAAAACGCTAGAGGAACATATCAAAAGGCAATTCGAAGTGCCCGAAGTCGCGGATCGGGAAGAACGTCGAAGCCTACATAGACGATGTAGTCGTCAAGACTACCGAGGAAGATCGGCTCATCGTCGACCTCACTAAAACCTTCGCCAATCTACGAGAGTTCCAATGGAATCTCAACCCACACAAGTGTCTTCGGTGTACCCTCCGGATTGCTCATGGGCTTCATGGTCGGGCACCAAGGCATCAAAGCCGGCCATGCGAAGGTCGACGCCATACGCAACATAGCCAAGCCATCCAATAAGAAAGACGTCATGAAGCTTACAAGGATGATGGCGGCTCTAGGTCGTTTCATTAGCAAGCTCGGCGAGAAAGGCTTACCCTTCTTCAAGCTATTGAAGAAGGCGGACAAGTTCGTGTGGGACGACAAGGCACAAAAGACGTTTGAAGCCCTCAAAGAATACTTGATGATGCCACCAATCATGACAACACCGGTTCCAGGAGAAACACTCCTCCTCTATATCTCTGCCACCACTAATGTGGTCGGCACGGTTCTCATCGCCGAATGAGAAGAAGAAGGGTGGGCCTATCTTGTTCAACGACTCTGTGTATTATGTGAGCGAGGTCCTTGCCGACACTAAGACACGTTACTCACGGCCTTAGACGTTACTCTACACATTCCCGATTATGTCGAGAAAACTTCGCCATTACTTCCAAGCCCACAAGATCACGGTCCCATCGACGTTTCCACTAGGAGAAATCATCCGCAACTCGTGCCGCCAACGACCGCATCGTTAAGTGGTCGGTCGAGCTTGGAGAGTTTGACATCGAGTTACGCCCTTGGCAAGCAATCAAGTCACGGATCCTCACGGACTTTGTGTCGAATGGACAAAGATCCGGATACCTCTCCCAAAGAGCGGCTCCCGAATACTTTTGGATAATGTACTTCGACGACGCCCTCAACCAAAAAAGCGCGAGGCATATTACTCATCTCTCTTCGGGGAGAACAGCTCAAGTACATCCTACGGATACACTACACGGCCTCCAACAATGGAGCGAGAATACGAAGCCCCGATTCACGGACTCCATATAGCGGTGTTCCTTAGGATCAAGTGACTACTAGCTTTCGGTGATTCTAAGGTCATCATTAAACAAGTCAACAAGGAGTGGGACTGCGTCAAAGACACGATGGATGCCTACGTGTTTGAGATCCGAAAAGCGGAAGAACACTTCAAAGGGATCGAATTTCGGCATGTACCACGAAACAACAACGTGGCCGCCGACGTATTTTCCAAACTAGGCTCTCGACGAGCTCTAGTCCCGGCGGGCGTGTTCGTCCAAGACATACACATGCCTTCAATCAAACTACGGATCCAAACGGTCCGATTCACCTCAACATGAACAAGCCTCGGCACCTCCCCGCAACATGCGATGACGAGAAAAAGAAGATGATTGGTGCAAGCCTTTCATAGACTTCATACTTGAACAACTCGTTCCAAAAGACAAAGCAAAATGTGAACGTATCACACGATGAAGTGCTAAATACATCGTGATTTGTACCGACCTTTACTGAAAAAGCCGTTTCCACTAGTGTCTTGATCAAGTGCATCTTACGATCGAGAAGATCTACAACTCTGGTCGAGATTCACGGTGGCGAATGTGGCTGCCACGCGGCTTCCGCCAACTTGGTCGGTAAGGTGTATCGATCTGGATTCTACTGGCCCACGGCCATGACCGATGCAAAAGTCCTCATAAAGAGGTGCAAAGATGCCAATTCTTTGCCAAACAACAACACCTGCTAGCTCAGGCCCTGCGCGCAATTTCTTTGTTATGGCCCTTTGCCATGTGGGGTCTCGATTCCGTAGGACCGTTTCGAACCGCCCCAGGAGGCTATAGGTTCATACTAGTAGTCGTTGACAAATTCACCAAGTGGATTGAAGTCCGACTTGCGAAAGTAACACCGGAAGAAGTGGTGAAATTCATGCAGGTCATAACACACTGCTTCGGTGTACCTAACAGGATCATCACCGACACGGGTATAACCTTTACCGGCTACTGCCTTTTGCTATTTCGTCGGGACAACACCATCGACATTTACTAGTACTCGGTCGCCCACCCTTGATGCAACGGCCGGGTTGAGCGTGCAAATGGCATGGTCCTTCGAGCTATCAAAGATTGTATCTTTGACGACACCTCAAACTATGCCACCGGTGGTTAGCCGAGCTACCACACGTGATTTGGGGACTAAGGACCCAAGTCGGCACCGCCACGGGCTTTTCGCCCTTCTTTTTGGTCTACGAATTAGAAGCCATATTACCCACCGACGTCACCTTTGGAGCTCCACGCATCCAATTCTACGCGGAAGGAGAAGCCGAGCAAATATGTTGAGTTGACCTCGACGACCTTGAAGAACAAAAGCTTGCTGCCGTCATGAGACAAGCTCGTCACGACAAACAACTTTGACGATATCACGATCACAACGTTAGGGAAACTTCCTTCAACATTGGCAACCCCGTCCTCGGGTGCAACCGGAAGACCGACGGCATGCATAAGGCACATCCGCCCCCTAGGAAGGACCTTTCATCGTCACCGAAGTCATCGGTCCATCCACATATCGCCTCCAACGGGGTGACGGACAAGAAGTGCCAAACCCTTGGAACGTGGAACATCTACGACATTTCTACACATAGAATAGTTTTTAATTACAACTATGTATTTCTTTTCCTTATACCTTTTCGGATTAAATAAATATTAGTTTAAGTAGTCATCTGCTGTGTGCCGAGACCTACCTTCTCCTCTCTCATGTCATGAACCCTCCCCCTCGACACGCTCGGGGGGCTTGGCTAAAGCCAATACATAGGTCGTAAAATCCCGGGATTATAAATTTCTCCTACTCCCCCCCTCGACATGCTCGGGGGCTTGGCTCAAAGCCAACCTAAGGGTCGTTCGACTTGAGGACATCGTCCCTAATGAGTATAAGCCCTTTGTCACTCCGAACATGCTTGGTCGATAAGGTCGCCGGACCCGAGTCCTAGACTCCTCCTCGCGTGCCGACCTCACGTAAGCCTCCACGCTAAGTTGTGGAGGTCGGTAAGCCGGCCTAGCGAGGCAAGAAAGATCACGTCGTCATCTACAAGACTACCAAGCTCGCGCGAGGCGAAAGGCAAGTACTTCATTTAGGCATAACAAAATATTCATCAAGAAGCATTGTGTACATGAGCGAGAAGAGGAGGCGATGCGGCTCTTAGTCCAAGACTACGCCCGCCGTCATCACCTTCATATTCCGTGGAGTGCGCCACTTCCATCGCGGCATCTTGAACTTCCAGCTCCAGGGCTGCGAGGTCTTTTTCAGCATCAGCACCCCCTTGACCTTGGCCATGTCCACGCCGGGGTAGTGCGACTTCACCCTCACCGGCGCATGTGTAGGCGCTCGCCAAGCTCGTCGCCTTCAGCAACGTAAGGAGCCTGTCAGGGGTGTCTATAAGACGATCAACAATAGACCTCGCCTCCTCCCCTTCAGTCGGCACCGCTATGCAGTCCATAGCGTAATTGGTGGCACCCTTCACGTCATTTAGCTCCACCTCATATCCTACAATGGTTACTTGGTCATTATGCAATGACTTCAAAGCCACCTCAAGATTGACCTCAAGGTCTTGTCGAGCTCATTTCTCATAAGCCAGCTTTTGAGATACGACATACTCACTGTCAACAGCTTCTTTCATCGCTCGCTTGAGCTCTTGGCCCCCAACCTCCAAGGACCGGACCTTCTCCTTGGTGTTCTTCATATCGTTATTGAGGTCCTCCTCACGCTTGCAAAAGTATGCAAAATTGATACTCAATACAAAGACTTCAACTCTACTATAAGGTTAACAACACAAAACATCGACCTTACCTATGCTCACAACATTGAACTGCGCATTAGCCTCCTGGGTCTTGTGCTTTTCCTCTCGCGAGCTCATCCTTGAGCTTCTTCTTCTCCATGGTCGCCGCCTCACGGACCTCTTTGAGAACCTGATCAAGCTCTGCAACTCGCAGCCGTGTCGCTGCTGCATCCTTCAAAAGGTTGACCCGACCCTTAGCATGCTCAGCCAACGACTTGCTCTAGCACAACGGCTCGTCGATCACACATCAAAAGAACATCGTCGAAATAACACAATAAGAGAACTTACCATCAATGCAACATTGAGGGTCACAATGGCGTTCCACACGGCCCGCATATCTTCATTGTCGTCGAAGATGTCCTCCTGCCAAGGAGTGTCATTCCAGTCAATCTCTCGTCGCGACAACCTCGGGCTCATTGGAGAAGAATTAGGTACCTGTGCGCCAGACGTCCCCGGACCTTTCGGTGCTTGTTCCATATGGGGCTGATCCCTGACCAGGTCTCCGTCCATCCCACCAGGCCTCGCGCTGATGGGATCTATGTCGATAACCCGCGTAGAAGCCGACGTTCCGATGTCCCCTAGAGCACCTCTTGCTCCCGCATCATCGGCACGCGGTGGAGTTACCATCCTTGAGTACTGTAGCCGACCGCGGAGTCACCTCCCTTTCATCGGCGGCCGATGGAGGGGTTGCCATTCTCGCATTGTCAACAAATGACCGCGCCACGACCTTAGGGTCGGGTGACCTCGTGCGGGAGGGCGAGGCCTGAGCGCCCAGGTCGCACTGAGGCTCTGCAACTGACCTATATAGCCCATCACACACAAACAAGCACAAACAACACAACAACAATGAGTTACCGATATTGAGCGTTGAAGACGTTACCTCGTGACGGTCAGAACACAAGGCTTCGGCCTAAAAAACCGCGGCCTATTCAACACAGGCATCTTTGCTCGCATAGCGACGACAACTTTCTTCGCCTCCAATCCTTGACGCGACGCATCCTCCATCGTCTTCTCGCACCAACTCCCGCTACCTTTTGGCTATGGGGCTCAACGACCTCCTCACCGATCGTTCTTCCACAACCGGTGGCTCCTCAATGGCTTCATCTTCTTCTTCGTCGGATTCGACTTCCCTAGACGGAGGCGTAAGAATCACCGGCATCTCAACGGCCGGCGGAGGACTTGTCTTCCTCTTCCTTTTCTTCTTCTCCGCGGCCTTCACGCGCGGTGACCTTAATAGTAGCCGACGAGACTAACGCTTCACTACCGCCACCCTAGTCTTACGCCTAAGCTTCGCGGCACTACCCGCATCCGGCCGGTTCCGGCGTCTCCACCGACCTTAGTGTCGGTGTCCTCATCGCCCTCCACCGACAAATCGGACTCATAATACTCCCGGCGGCCAAGCTACCGGAAGTTGGTACTTATCCGACCTCGGCTTCCGCCGATGTCGCTCGCCTTCACGAAGAGGTGTCGGCCTCCAAAATTGCCGCTCGCGATCCCGCAAGCAACCAACGACCAAAGGGTTAAACGACGTAAGTCAACATAGTGAAACGACCTAAAAATAATACCTGGACTCACTTGGTTCCGCCGGCCTCTTCGGCGAATGTGCCTTCGGGCACTTCTTGATCTTCACCTTCCCGGAGTAGATCCGGAATACCATGGCCGCCATCTCCTTCTTGGAGACCTTGCGGTTCACTTCACAAGTGGGGTCCGACTACCCCCCGGTACTCATACGCGGGAGGAATCCGATCCTTGATCGGCCGAATCGAATGTCGGCAAAATGACCCGGCGACCGAACCCCCTGTCACACCCCCTCGTCCCCTTCGGGTCCTTGACCGGCTCCAAGACCTCCTTGAGGCGGTCGGCTTCACTAGAAGACAGCCCCAAGTCCCATTCGAGAAGACAGCCCAAGTCCCACCGGTCGGACGAGTACGGAGCGATGCACCATCCATCTTCGGTTCTTCGGTCTTGGCTTTGTGGATCAACCAAGGAACCCGGTGGTTTTCTCGTGAACCACGGAAACCCGGCAAACTCGGTGTAGCCTCCGCCAATTACCACTCATGAATCGGCTCCCACGTAGTCCCGTCTCCACCGTGGTTTTGAGGATTAACCAAGAAACCGACCATCACTTCATCTTGCCGTTCTTGCTACCATGCGACTTGCACTTGACCCCGCCGGCCACCGGGTCCCTCGAACCAAGCCTACTTGAAGAAACTCCAACAAGGGATAGAAAGTCAAGAAAAGGAAAAGAGCAAGTCTCGGACCCCTTAGGTAAGGGCAACGGCTCGACACATCCAAGATAAAACTATGCTCAAGCAAATAGCGCAAACCACCAAACCCGGGCTCGAAAACCGCAAAGAGCTCCCCCCCGCACACAAGCATGCTCCCACTCAACCAATGCAACTCCCCCTAGACGAATGCATGCGAACCACCTCGTAAAACAGAGCGGCTTCTTCACCTTGCTCGGCCCGGTCGGGCTCGGTCCACCTCACCTGGTCGGACCGGTGGACAAGATCACCTAGCACTTGGGAACTACATCGGTCAAACCGGTGTGGCTCACCGGTCAGCCGATGCCACCGGGAAACTACCGGAGCAAAAAATAGCTCGAAACCACTTGGAAAGCTAGAAATGCATGCAGCAAGCCAAATCGTGCTCAAACTTCTCCCCCTTGTTGGCAATGCATGAATCAAGCCAAAAATGCAAAAGATGCAACCTAGAGCTTCTCAAAAAGACAAAATTCAACATAGGATGGTACACATGTCCAAATTAGCAAGTTAGATACTCTATAGCTTTGGACGAAGCTAAGATATAATTGAGCAATTTTGCAAAAAATTTTCCCTCGAGCAAAGTCCTAAACATGAGCAATACATGTCAAAATGGCAAAGCCACGCAAATTTCATGCTAGGACAACATTCCGAACATAAGACCATCACAAACACCCACAAGCACCTCATATCATGTCAAACCATCAAGCCATGTGCCTACTTCTATATATGAGACTTCTCATTGGTAGGCATCATGCAACGATTTAGCACCCAAAGAAATTTAAATATAGCACATATGACATGGGAGCATATTTTCCAAGCAATTTACATTTAATTTTCAGATTTGAAATTGGTTCATGAAATGTCTTTGTGACAAAAAAGAACTTATGTCCCTCCACAAGATAAAGCATGGGGGCTAAACATTTATGATGGTAAATGAGCCTTTGGCCCCATATGATCAAAATAAGCTATCCAACCACAAATTAAGTGTAGCCAAGCCACTAGAACATATCACGGTCATATAAAGGCATTTACTCACAAGAGAGCATGTATATAACATTTTTTTGAAAAACATAGCCATCAACCATGGATATATCAAGATTGTCAAGGGCTAAGCCAAACTAACCATATCTTACCAAACAAGCTCATAAAGACATACATATCATTCGATGGTGAACAATGTATATAGGAGAAGCTTTTCCTAAACAATGCATATAATACAAAATGCATGCAATCTAAGATACAAAGATGCCTATACCATCATGTTACACATGCCATGCCAAATGCAAGAAATGCATAAAGGAAAGCTATACATATGTTACGAGAGGAGCTCCCACACACCAACTCAAGAAATCAAACAAACACCAAGCTCCTCCCGCAATCGAGTAAAAGTTGCTTGATCTAGGAGTTTGGTGAAAATATCGGCTAGTTGGTCATGTGTGGGTACATGGGTCAAAGCTATCTTCCCTTTCTCTACGTTGTCTCTCGAGAAAATGATACCACTACAAGAAACTATTTAATCTATGATGCATTCTCCGTGACGTTTTCAAAAAACATCATAAAGAGCACTTGCGTCTACGATGTATTCTCGTTTTTCGTCGCGAATGTGCCCTAACGGATATTCAAGCCCGGAATATTGTGATGTATTCCTGTTTTTCTTCACGGATGTGCCGTGATAAATATTCAAGCCCGAGAACACTATGACGAGTTCCGAGTTTTTCGTCACGGATGTGCACTAATGGATATTCAAGCCTAGAACAACTGCGATGATTTATTAAATTTGTCGAAATCTAGCCCACAACGCTATGACATTTTAGCAAATTCGTCGCGATCGAAAATTAAAAATGATCCAAAAATTAATAAATGATAAACAAATAAAAAACGAGTCCACAAATTAATGAAAACCTCAAAAATAACTAGAAAAAGGAGGACAACAAAGAATTGAACCTTGATCTCATGGTAGGGAAGGAAGGAACTTTACCACCAAGCTAACTCTTCTATTTGCCTAATCTAAGTAATTAAGTTTTTATACGGTTTTTGAGCACCGGTGATTAGGTGGCGGCCCCTAGGCCCACACCACCTTAGTGCGGCCCAACGCGCATGGGCCGCCTACGCGAAGATGGCCCAACGGCCACACGGGCCGCTAGCACCGGGTTAGCCACTAGGCTCCCGGCCTGTCAACACGGCATGGGCCGCCGGCGCCACAAAGGCCTAGCCGACGCACGGGCCACGGTGCCACGTTGGCCCAACTCCTCCGAAATATATCACGCATACAAAAAAGGCGTCGGATGGGGAAATCAAACCCACGACCTAGGGATAGGGAGGAAAATGAGTTACCACCGAGTTACAAGTCAAGTTTGTGTTTAATTGCGAAGTTTGTATATATATACATTGACAACATGTTCGTTAGGGTTGCATTTTATATCCGAAATGTACAAAATGCGGAACACCTATAGGGTTCATCTTTTTTTTAATCCTGAATTAAAAGTTATATTTCATTTTCTTCTTTCATATGAACTCCAAATCTTATGTTTCTTTTTCCCAATTTTTTCTAAAATCACGAACTTTCATTTAATGATGTTTGCTTCTATATTAATTGAATTTTGTTGAACTTGTTAGTATGACTTGTTTTCATCTACCGAGTATATATATAGAAAACCAAGTTTTTGCAAAAGAATTGATAATGTAACTTCATATTTGATCATATTATGCTCAACATAAGGTTGTCTCCGGGTTTGAAGTGCATACAAGTTCAAACTTATAATGAGGTACGAAAATCTCAAAGTTTGACTTTGAGTTTTAGGAAACTATAGAAAGGATGTATCCTTTTGTGAACAATGAATAGTCCTACTTTATTGAAACTAGTTAACTAATTTATGGCAAAATTTTTGAACAAAAACATGATGTTATGCCAATTTGTAGAATTTTTTGACCAAATTTAGATATTATTGTAATTATTATGTTGTACTTTTGAGAAAAAAATTCAAATGTTCTTCATTACTCAAATTGATTTTGTCATCAATCCCCAAAACATGGCCTAGAATGAAACATAGAAGCCTAAATATGATTTTTGTGAAATTTTTCCAGTCTTATTGGTGGTACACATATGTCAACTTGGAATTACTTTTGATAAGCATGTAGAAATTCAATTAAATGATAGAAAATAGCAAATATATTCTAAAAATTTTGAAACTCCTAGATACCAAATTTGAGCCGCATATGACTTTGGCAATGTTATGAGGTGTTCAAACTTCAAAGGTTTGAGTATAGGTATAAGAAACTATGTGAGAGGTGTTACTATTTGTGAACATCTATAATCTCACTTTACTAAAACCACTTAAAATATGGTTCCATGTCAATTTGTAGAATAGTTTGAGCAAACTTAAATATTATTATCATTATTTCATAACAAGGTGACTAGTAGAAATTCGAGTTTTCCCTAAAGTGAATTCAAGTTTTCGTCCATCTCCAAGATGTGGGTTATAATGGACCCAAAATATGTAACCACATCAATTCGTAGAACCATTAGAGCATTTTAGGATATTATTTTAATTATGATAGTGTAAATTCGAGATGTAAGTTTGAATTATCCCTAATAAACTGGTGTCAAAATCATTTTTTCATTTGTTAAAGTTGTAGATCCTAGTAGAGCATGATTTTAGAAAATTTTGGAAAAAAGAATCATCCAATTTGGAGTTAGTACGAGGCGAGAAAAACTAGTTACAAATTTTAGTCAAAAATTAAAAAAGAGAAAACACACTTGTTCATCTCAATTCCTAGCAAGTGCGTTTCGTTTTTAATCTTCGGGTAAAACTTGTAAACTTGTTTTTCTTCCGCATACGAACTCCAAATCGGTTGATTCTTTTTCCTATTGTTTTCTAAAACCGAGATGTTTTACTCAATGCCATTTATTTATATATTAATTACTATTTCTTGATTGCTTTTCATACAACACATATTTTCCAACTAAAAAGAGAATATAAAAAACATGTTTTCAAAATAATTGCTAATATAACTTAATATTCTCTAATGTTATGGTCAACAAGAGATGATGTCAAAAATTGAGGTGCATACAAGTTCGGTCACGTTATTAGTTGTTCAAATCTCAAAGTTTGTTTTCAATTGTAGGAAACTATGTGAGACTTGTGTCCATTTGTGAACATCTATAATCTCACTTTATCAAAACCATATGATTTTTTATAGGAGCATTATACGCTTAAAATATAGATTAATGTCAATCTGTAGAATGTTTTGAACAAAATTAAGTATTGTTATCATTATTTTACAACAAGGTAACTAGTAGAAGTTCGAGTTTTCCCTACAAGTTAATTAAATTTTTCGTTAATCTCCTAGATGTGGCCTAGAATGGAACATAGAAGCCTAAATATGTTTCTTTAATTTTTTAATGTTATTAGAGGTACATATAAGTCAATTTGGAATTATTTTCAATAAAGATATAGAAATTTATTTAAACTATAAAAACTAGCAAATCGGTTCTATAACTATTAAGAGTACTACAAAACAAATAATATGCGGTATAGTAATTTTGAAAAATATATTTGAGTAAAGAAGATATATTATTTTGAAATTTACTTCACAAGGTGCTTTAAAATGAAAAAAGAAAACGAAAAATATTAATCCGTGAAGTACATTGCAACAGGCCTCGATTTCGGTCTTAAATCCCGATTTCGGCACGAAATCCCGATTTTGACCCATTTAATTACTACAACCGAGAATGACATATTAATTTTAGCCATTGGATCAAATTGAATGGCTCGATACTCCATGCTTCATATAAATAACCATCACCACCCGAAACCCTACTTGCCCCTCACTTCCCCGACCCTCGCCTCTCTTCTCCCACCCGCCGCCCTTCCTCCCTTCCCCTCTCCACTCCCCTCGTTGCTCCTCTGCAGTCCACACCGCCCCCAATCCCGCCGGCACCAAACGGCCCGATCCCTTCCCCTCTCCTCTCCCTTCCTTCCAACTGCAGCCCCATCCTCCATTCCTCTATCATCTCCCTCCAATTCCCGCCGGCCACTTGAGGACCGGTGGATAGTCACTCTGGTCGTTATGAATGATTGACAACATGGTGTGGACCGACTCTTGGCTAAGTATTGCGGGTGCGGGTTGCGGCTTGATTTGTGTTGGTGTAGGTGAAGAGTGTGCACGAAAGGTCTATGCCTTGCGGGGCCTGCGAGGAGTGGAGAGACAAGTAGGCTCGACTCGAGGGACCCGGTGGCCGGCGGGGGTCAAGTGCGGGCCACATGGTGGCAAGAAAGGCAAGACGAAGTCGTCGATCGGAGCCGGTGCGGGGTAGCGGCTCACAACCGAAGTCTGCACGCGAGGTTTGCGGTGATTCACCACAAAACCGGCCGGGTTACTTGGTTGAGCCACAAAACCAAGACCGGAGGCTCGGCGGGCGGAGACGGGACTCGGGCGTGCCGAGAAGCTTCGAAACGGAGGACACGCGTCGGATCGCAAGGCTTGCGTCAAGGCTACGCGAAGGGTGGTCGCCGAGCATCCGTCCGATGGTGCTACAAAGACATATTCCCAAAGTGCCATTGGTAGGCGTGTATCCTAGTTCGGGCTTTAGGGATATTTTAGTCTTTCGAATTTGTCTCCATATATACTTATAGGAGAGAGGATGGCAAGGATCTCTTGAAACTCTAGCTCATTTGGTTTTCCCATTTTCCCTTCATATTTTCCCTCACATTTCCATAGGACTAGCTTGAGAGCTTCATTGTGAGATCTTGAGAGACGGATGGATGTTGAGGAGGCAAGCTAGACCTTGTACGAATCTTTCTTGGTTGTATAGAAGATTCGGAGTTGTGATTTCCGTGGGTCTTTTTGGCGCCTCTTTTGTGTTTTCGTTCTTCACTTGATTCCACCGATTTTAGAGGCTTTTTTAGATTTCTTTGAGGGAGTCATGGGTGAGTTCCTTGTGCCTCTTTGTGGATGATCTTGATCCATCAAATGCCGGGAAACCACCTAGATTCGATGGTCTTTGGGTGGAGTTCTTTGTCCTTGGTTGAGTTCGTGTGATCGGCGATTCCCGACGTTCTAGGGAGTTAGAGGCCAAGAGTTTTGGGGGCATAGCATCACCTAGTGACGCATATCATCTCCCCCAAATCTTGGCTCAAGAGCTTCAACCGTTTGGGAGATCTGGGGACGACTTTGGGGAGGTGTTCTTGCGGGTTCGCTGTTTGCTGCGCAGTTCATCCACGGACCGTTCGCGCGTGCTTGGCGGACAGTCCGCGGGCGGCGGACGGTCCACGACCCCTCGCGGACGGTCCACGACCCCTCGCGGACCGTTCGGCGGACCGATTAGATAGAAGTAGTGTTTTCGGTTGGAGGTGACTTTTGTCTTGCGGACCGTCCGCGCCCCCGTCTTCCGGATAGTCCGCCCCTTCTCCGGGGATAGTCCGCGGCGGCTAGGTGGATAGTCCAATCGTACACTAATTCTTGCCAAGTTTGATTTGGTTTCTTTGCTTCTTCTCTAGTGCATCCGCATGTGTTTCAAGGAATCGTTCCTAAGACTTGTAGTCTTGGCGATTGGTGTTCGTGTGTGACTTTTGGAGTTGCGATTGGGACATAGGCCGAGTACTTTGAGGACATATTTTATCTTCTCCCATTCACTCCCCCCTCTCTGGTCGCCAATCCGGTCCTTCAATTGGTATTAGAGTTGGTTACGGATCTTTGTGATTTTAACTAGTCTAAAATCGAAAGATGGCGTACCAGGAATGAGGTTCGGGTCCTCCACACTTTGGTGGTGAGAACTACCAGATGTGGTAGAGGCGGATGGATGCTTTCCTCCGCGGCAAGGGTTAGATCCTTTGGGATGTCACGATGAACACAACTTATGTTCATCCGCCGAACTTTCTTGCTCCGGGATCGAGGGACATGTTCGGCACCAACAATAAGGCGGTCAACTACCCGTACCGTTCTTTACGTGAATCCGAATTCGAATGGGTTCGGACAAAGGATTTGGCGTGCGGGATTTTGCGGCGGTTGAAGAATGCTCATGTCGGGAATGCTCGAGGTTCGGGCTCGACTCTTTCCGACCTACGGAGAGAGTATGAGAACTTCATGCATCATGCATTCTCCGGATCATACCATGTGGAGTGGGAAGGTCGTGGCCATCCTAGAGTCCGAGAAGTATTAGACCCTAAAGGTAGACGGCCGTTTTCCAAGCTCAAGTCGTCCGAGGTAGACCGTGGGGTGCGTGCAAAGATCGAGAACCCGATTGATCCCCATAGTCCGGCTCTTATATTTGGTTCAAGGACTAATTCTAACATGTCTTCGAGACAATTTTCTTTGTCTTGCCTTGTGTCCATGCTAGATGTGGAGTTCGACGTGCTAGGCGAGGAGGACCTCGCGTTGTTGAGCAGGCGGTTCGAGCGCATGTACACGAACCAAAAGAACGCTCGGAGGAGCTCGGGCATGTGCTACGGTGCGGGAAGCATGGGTACTTCATCGCCGAGTGCCGGAAGCCATGGAGGTCAAGCCCGAGCACAAGCACCGTCCGAGGACCGACCGCAAGCACCACTCAAGGGATGACTAAAGGAGAAGAACAAGTCCAAGCGAAGGCCGAAGAAGAGTGGTGGTCACAAGAAGAAGGAGTGAGCGATGGTGGCCGGTGCGAGCGACATCGACTCAAGCTCCCGCCACTCTTCATGGAGCTCAAGTGATGAAGAAGAGAACCGGCACAAGGGCAAGCGGTCGGGCAATAACATCAATGGGTTGTGCTTCGCCGCCCAAGGCTTTTGTGGCATGGCACATAGCACCGCAAGCAAGAAGAGCAACATGGATGACTTGGGCTCGACTCTAAGGAAGAGGTGGGAGGCATGGAGGCCTTTTGGTTGATCGTCTCTAGTTCTCTCGACACATGACCGGAGATCGACGGTGGCTCTCTAGCCTCACCCCGGTGATGACCAAGGAGTACATTACTTTTGGGGATAATGGGGAATGTAGAGTGCTTTCACTTTGGGCACAATGAAGGTGAGTGAGTCTCGTGACTCTTCACGTGTTTATCTTGTCAAGTCTTTGGGTTACAATCTTCTCACTTTGTTTCCCAACTTCTTGATGAGGGTTTTGAAGTCTGTTTCAAAGTGGGTTGTTTTCGTGTTTTGGATTCTCGAGGCGATCTCGTGTGCATGATCATCCCCGAGGGTCGGATTTTCGCAGCCGATTTTTCTCGGTGTGTTGGCTCTTCTCGTTGTTTAGTTGCTTTGGTGTTTCGGCGGAGCTTTGAAATTTGCATAGGAGACTAGGTCACTTGAGTTTTGACTTGTTGTCATGCTTGAGTGGACTAGGATTAGTCCGAGGATTGCCAAAGTTGAAATACCAAAAGCATTTGGTATGTGCTCCGTGTAGGCATGGCAAGATGGTCGCCACCTCTCATCCGCCTCGACATCCGTTATGACGAGAGAGGCCATGCAAGCTGTTCCATATGGACCTGGTTGGTCCGGCTCGTGTGTGCTCGGCGAGTGGGAAATGGTATGTCCTTGTGATTGTGGACGACTATTCTTGCTATGCTTGGGTCTTCTTTTTGGGCGACAAGGGGGAGACATTTGGTTCTATGAGCGATCCGATCTTGAAATTGAAGAACGAGAGACATGGAGATGTTGTTGGAGCTATTCGTAGCGACAATGGTAGTGAATTAAAAAACTCTCATTTTGAAACCTTTTGTCATGATTTGGGTCTCGAACATCAGTTTTCTTCTCCCTATGTGGCTTGTCGAATGGTGTGGTTGAGAGGAAAAATCGTTCCCTTTGTGAGATGGCTTGGACGATGCTCGATGAGCATAGGACTCCGAGGTGATATTGGGAGGAGGCGGTGAATACCGCTTGCCATGTTGGGAATAGGATTTTTTTGAGGGCCTTCTTGAACAAGACATGCTATGAGCTTATGCACGGGCGGGCACCTAGAGTGAGGCATTTCGGGGATTTTGGTTGTCGGTGCTTCATTCTCAAGAAGGGTAGGCTAGATAAGTTTGAGTCGAGGTCTTCGATGGGATTTTCTTGGGTTATGCTAGTCATTCTCGAGCATTTTGTGTGCTCAACCTTGATACTAACATAGTCATGGAGACTAACGAGGTGACCTTCGACGAGACAAAACCATGCAATTCATCCGTCTTTGAGTGTGCGGTGATGATGAAGTTGGCAAAAAAATCTTTGAGGACAAGGAGGATGATCTTTGGATGATGGTGATGATGGTGAAGCTCCGGCCACACATGTACCCTCTACTCCCACTACGACGACTACGGTGCGGGATGGTCCATCCCCTACACCGCCTACGATTCAACAAGATCAAGTGGAAGAAAGCTGCCGAGGGGGAGGTTGTCCCCGGGCGAGAGGCACCGAGGCGACATCAATGAGCATACGACGGGGTCAAGGTCCGGAAATGCTTCCCACTTTGCTCATTCGGCTTTTGTTGCTACTTTTGAGCCGAAAGACATTGGGCATGCTCTATCGATCCTAATTGGGTGAATGCCATGCATGAGGAGTTAGAAAATTTTGAGAGAAACCAAGTGTGGGAGTTAGTGGAGCCACCACCAAATTTCAAACTCCGTTAGGACAAAATGGGTGTGGAAAAACAAGGACGGAGAAAATTGTGAGGTGGTGAGGAACAAGTTGAGGTTGGTTGCTCGGGGGTCTAGTCGAAGGAGGGGATAGACTATGAGGAGACATTTGCTCCTGTAGCCCGTTTGGAGGCAATTAGGAACCTTCTAGCCTTTTCTGTGGCTAAAGGGTTCAAATTGTACCAAATGGATGTGAAGAGTGCCTTTTTGAATGGGTTTTTAGAAGAGGAAGTTTATGTGAAGAAACCATCGGGCTTTGAGAGTGTTGAGTTTCCCCACGGGGTGTATAGGGCCGAGAAAGGTGTTGTATGGGCCGTAACAAGCTCCCCGTGCTTGGTATGGCCGTTTGAGGGGGTTCTTGTTCGGTAAGGGGTTTGAGATGGGCAAGGTTGGTAAGACTCTATTTCCCCTCGGGCGGGGTGATGATATCCTAATTGTTTAGGTGTACGTGGATGATATTGTCTTTGGCGGCTCGTCTCACTCTTTGGTTGCGTGGTTTGCGAGAGGATATGAGCAACGAATTCGAGATGTCTATGATGGGAGAATTGAAGTTCTTTCTCATGCTTCGGATCAAGCGGGCGAAGAAGGGAACCTTTGTGCACCGAGCCAAGTACACGAAGGACCTCAAGAAGTTCAAGATGGATGCCTCGAAGCCCCCGTCGACACCGATGAGTACGACTACGGCGCTCGATGTGGACGAGGACGGAGAGCCCATGGACCGGAAGGAGTATCGAAGCATGATCGGCTCCCTCTTGTACTTGACGACGACGAGGCCGGAAATCTAGTTTTCCGTGTGTACCGTGTGCTCGTTTTCCGGTGTCGCCGAGGACTTCACATCGGTAGGCCGTCAAGTGGATCTTTAGGTATCTTCGATACACTCCCGAGCTCGGTCTTTGGTACTCGGCGTGCTCTTCCCTTTCGCTTTTTGGTTTTTCGGGTGCCGACTTTGCGAGGTGTCAAGTCGATAGGAAGTCAACTTCGAGGACTTGTCAAATTTTGGGTTCCTCGCTTGTTTCTTGGTCTTCTTGCAAATAATCTAGTGTAGCTCGGTCTACCACGAAGCCGAATATGTTGCCGCCGCTAGTTGTTGCTCCACGGCTACTTAGGATCACATACACGCCGAGTGACTTTGGTGAGGAGTGTTCCCATGTACCTCTCATGTGTGATAGCACGAGTGCCATTAGTGTTGCCAAAAATCCCGTGCTTCACCCTAGAACCAAACACATAGAAGTGAGGTAGCACTTTTACGAGACACAATGTTGAGAAGGGAAACATAGACCTCATCCATGTACCTATAGAAAAGCGACTTGCCGATATCCTAACCAAGCCTTTGGACCAAGCTACATTTGCTCGTTTGTGAGGAGAGCTTGGAGTTGTTTTTCCTATTTGAGCTTCGGTTGGGAGGGTTGATGTACATATGCATGTTGCATTTTTCATTTATGTATCATATCATGTTTGCATCTTTGTATAATAGACTATTTTTGTATCGTATGCCATAGAGATGTGCTTCTCTAATATGCTTTGATCACCATGATGTGCTAGATATGAGGTTATGACTTTGCTTGTGATGCCCATAAGATGTATAGCTATGCTCTTGGTAGCTTTGGGACATATATGCTTGTGGATAGCTTCTTTTTGTAAAAATGTTATATGATCCTTTCTTGTGAGTAGATGCCTCTCATGTTCAATTTGGGTGCTTATAGCTATATCTTGCTTAATTTGTGCTTGGAACCATGTTCTTTTCATTTGGGATCAAAGATCCTTTTATCATCATGAATGTTTAGCCTACATGCTACCTTGTGGAGAAGCCTAAGATTCTTTTTGCCGCAAAGGCATTCATGTATCATGCTTAACTTATAAATCATGAAAATGGTATGTGAGATGCCTATGCTTGAAAAATGTGCTTCCAAGTCATAAATGCTTTAAATTCCTTATCTTGAGTGCTAAACCATTGCATGATGTTCACCAATGAGAAGTCTCATATCTAGAAGTGGACACATGGCTCGGTGGCTTTGACATGACATGAGATAGCTTGTAGGTGTCTATGATGACCTTGTGATGAGAATTTGTGACCTTGCATGAAGTTTGTGAGTTATATGTTGTTTGTGCTCAGTTTGATCATGCTTAGGTTCTATGCTCATGAGAGGGAATATTTGTGAAAAATGCTTCATTTTGATCATGGCTATGTCACTTGCTTATATGTCCCTTTCTATCTTGTTGGCGATGCTTATAATCAAACCGTGGCTATGTTGTTTGTCTATGTCTCAATGTTAGCATGTTGTAGTGCTCTTTGTATATTTGAGAAGCACATGCTTGCATTTGTAGACTTGATTCATGCATTACCAACGGGGGGAGGAATGTACCCAATTCATGTTTCCGGGGGAGTTTTGCATCAAGGAAAGAAGAATTTGGGGAAATGCATTTGTTCGGGGGAGCTTGCATTCATGCTTTTGGGAGCTCTTTTTCGCCGGGATTTTAGTTGTGCTCTTTTGCCGATGGTGTTGAGCCCTTTTGCCTCACCTTGAGGAGTCGACAATTTTGGAGCATTTCATCTTGGTTGTGTTGAGCCGTTGCCCTTTCCTTAGGGGACCGAGATTTTTCTTTCTCAAGTGATGTTTTCATGGCTTTTGTTTGGCTTTTGATCACATGTTTGAGATTTTTGTTCGTTTCTTTTCTTTTTCTCTTTTCTATGAATTGGTTACTTGTTTGTGTTGTTAATGCACTTATCAAGGGGTAGATTGAGGACCGGAGCATCCGAGGACCGGTGCATGGTTGCTCCTAGCTATGATGATTGATTGACAACGTGGTGTGGTCGACTCTTGGCTAAATATTGCGGGTGTAGGTTGTGGCTTGACTTGCGTTGGTGCGGGTGAAGAGTGGGCGCAAAAGGTCTATGCCTTGCGGGGCCTCCGAGGAGTGGAGAGACAAGTAGGCTCGACTCGAGGGACCGGTGGCCGGCGGGGGTCAAGTGCGGGCCGCATGGTGGCAAGAAAAGCAAGATGAAGTCGTCGATCGGAGCGGTGCGGGGTAGCGGCTCACAACCGAAGTCCGCACGAGGGGTTTGTGGAGGTTCACCACAAAACCGGCCGGATTACTTGGTTGATCCACAAAACCAAGAACGGAGGCTCGGCGGGCGGAGACGGGATCCGGCGCACCGAGAAGCTTCGAAGCGGAGGACACGCGACGGGATCACAAGGCTTGCGTCGAGGCTACGCAAAGCGCGATCGCCGGCATCCATCCAATGGTGCTACAAATACATATTCCCAAAGTGCCCTTGGTGGGCGTGTATCCTAGTTCGGGCTTTAGGGGTATTTTTGTCTTTCGACCGACTCCATATATACTTAGAGGAGAGAGGATGGCGGGGATCTCTTGAAACTCTATCTCATTTGGTTTTCTCATTTTCCCTTCCTATTTTCCCTAGAATTTCCATAGGACTAGCTTGAGAGCTTCAATATGAGATCTTGAGAGAGGGATGGATGTTGAGGAGGCAAGCTAGACCTTGTATGAATCTTTTTTAGTTGTATAGAAGATTTAGAGTTTTGATTTCCGTGGGTCTTTTTGGTGCCTCTTTGGTGTTTTGGTTCTTCGATTAATTTCGCGGATTTGAGAGGGTTTTTCTTCGGATATCTTTGAGGGGATCATGGGTGAGTGCCTTGTGCCTCTATGTGGATGATCTTGACCCCTCAAAGGCCGGAAACGACATAGATTTGACAAAAGATCAAAGCTCAAATGACCCAACTTCCTATGCCACTTCCACAACTCACTCGATGAACCAGCCAAGAAACAACGCTCAACACCGAAGACCGAGAAAAATCAGCTAAAAACACCGACCCTCGAGAATGACCATACATACAAGGTCCCCTCGAGAGTCCAAAATCCGAGAACCACCAACCCGAAACAACACCTCAAAACCCTCATCCAACGGCTAGGACACGAAAAGCAAATTGTATCCAAGCGATTGAACAAGAGCAACACCCGAGAGTGATCTTGTCACTTACCTTAATCTCACATTCTAAACGCACACGCGCACGCCCATTGTCGCCAAAAGTGATGTACCTCTTCGTCACCACCGGGACGAGACTTAAGAACCACCTCTTGTCTCCGGTCATATGTCTCGAGCAATTAGAGTCAATCAACCAAATGTTCTTCAAGACTCCCACCCGAAATTCAAAAACGAGCGAGGTGAGAGAACAAACGATTCACACCGGGGTTAGTACCAAAAGTGTAAAACTAGTGCCGAGCCATTTGCTCGAAAGTGGGGTTAGCACAAACCAAACCATACAAAGAGTAGTCATCCACCACAACAAAGACATACCACTTCCCACCCGCGGATCGCACACGAGCCGGGCCAACAAGGTCCATATGGAGCAGCTCGCATGGATGCTCGGTCACCACACTAGTGAGAGGAGGGTGAGAAGAGACTACCATCTTGGCATGCCTACACGACGCACAAAGCAACTCTTTCTCAAACCTCAACCATGGCAATCCTCGAACCAAATTGAGTTTACTCCCGCGAGACATAAGGTCAAAGTTCAAGTGACCCAACTTCCCGTGCCACTTCCACAACTCACTCGAAGAACCAGCCAAGAAACACCGCTCTACACCGAAGACTAAGAAAAATCAGCTCGGAACACTTGACCCTCGGGAACAACCATGCAAACAAGGTCCCCTTGAGAATCCAAAATACGAGAACCACTAGGCCGAAACAATAACCCTCACCCAACAAGCCGGGACACAAAAAGCAAATTGAACCCTAGCGATTGAACAAGAGCAACATGCCTAAGAATGACCTTGTCACTTACCTTGATCTCACCTTCGAAAGTACACGCCCTCGCCCATTATCCCCAAAGGTGATGTATGCCCCGGACACTAACCGGACGAGACTTGAGAACTACCCCATATCCCCGGTGATATGCCTCGAACAACTGGAGTCAATCAACGAAATGTTCCTCAAGTCTCCCACCCGAAATTCAAAAGCGAGCATGTGAGTGAACAAACGACTCAGACACGGGGGTTAGTACCAAAAGAGTAAAACCGGTGTCGAGCCATTTGCTTCAAAGTGTGGTTAGCACAATCCAAAGCATCTCTCCTATCAAAGCTACCTCCATGAACACCACCACGGTAACTACTATGAGGGAACCAACCCTCTCTAGCCGGAGGAGGACAAAACCATGACGGAAGACCGTGGACCGTTTCTCCTCTCCATCTCAAAGCTACGACTCCTCCCATCCCCGTATTGAGCACGAGGGGGAGAACGCCCGGCAAACCCGACCACCTGCGGACTTCCCATACCAACCACCGAACAAAGACCACTTGAACCAAAACGAGCATCCTCACGACCACGAAACCAACTCTCTATCTGTCCGGACCTACACCGGTCCGGCCGATGAGTGCACCGGTCGATCGGTGTAGCCCGGCCGGTAGCACCACCCCGCCACCTTTCGATCTCTCCAAGCCGAACCGTCCTCACAATTGCTTTGGCCTTGGGCATCTGCACACAAGGCTCAAGTACACCATTGGAAGGATGGTACTTGTCCTTGTTATCCCACTCCTTTGTCATTCTCTCCTCACTCTTCTTCTTGAAGAAAAACTCACCCTTGTGACCATCTTGCCCACAATAGTCACAATGAAACCACACAAGCTTAGGTTTAGGCTTAGGTTGGGGCCGCTCACTTGGTTTCTCTTCACTTGCCTTCCCAACCGGCTTCTCCTCACTAGGCTTCTCACTCTCTTTCCCAAAGAACACATTCCCCAAGGTGCTCTTGAACATGATAGGTGTTGACGGTGCAAAACCGTTCTCAAGTTCACCGCAAGCCTACGAGTGACTTTGTGCCTTTTTCACCAAGGAGGGTCCTCCCTAGATTTGTCAATCCAAGGATCGGAAGCAAACTCCTAAGGCTATCCATATAATCTAATGATCTAACCTATCATTAAGCATTGATTGCATATAGATTAACATACATGAAAGGATGTATGGATCACATCCACCTAGCCATAAAGCTAAGCATCCAAAAGGTAACCCTAGCCTATCGTCTTCTTGTTGCCATTCCGGCCAAGGTGACAAACCAATCTAAAACTATATTATGATAAAGATTACACTCAATATGAAGTAACCCGATATGGAGTGGTCCGATACACGTTCGCTCGCCACTTTCTCTTCCACCGTATTGTCATTGCGCAAGGATATTCATCACCGAACGACAATCTCGGTCCGTGCACTACAACGATGTATCCGCAAGACCGGACTAATCACCATGATTTGATCTAATCTCACTAAAAGCATATGGTAGCTACACACATGAATAAGCACAACTCGTAGTAGATCAAAGTAAAGACAAGAATTGATTTATATCACCATCGAATGTTGAATGTACAAACGACTTGACGAATTGAAGTCGTGGCTCCGGAACTCCACCATCGCTTCACCACACGGGGCCACCCATGGCGGATAGGGCATGGCCTAGGCCATCTCCTAGGCAACTCGAGGACTTGCGGTGGCCGTCGGCTTCCTCCCCGTTCTTCTCGTTTGTGTCGGTGGCTCTCTAATTAATGGATGGATCGATCACCCCACCCGGGCGCCCAAGGGGTTGTATTTATACCCTTGGGGAGCCTTGGGGCGTGCACCACCTTGCCTTGCACGAGATCTTCCTTAGGAGAGAAGGGAACTTAGTTTCCATAAAATCGATCTCGTCCGTATTTTCCTGATTCGTAGCCCTTCCTTGCCCGTACCATTTCTCCCATGTCCGGACTCCAAATAATGCAAATTCGGTATCCTGGTTGTATGGCATGAAATTTCCTCCAACTTTGCTATTCATTATGTTTCTTGGAAACGCAGATAAGATCTCCAAATCAGCCTTGGAATATAATATGTTCTGATTTTAGACCGACTACGCAACAGGGATTTCGGGGGCCATATCTCCTAGCTAGTTTATGCGAATTGGGCCTTCCTCATGTCCAAAACAAAGGTATCGTCGAGGCCCGCAACTTTGGTACTCAAACTTTTGCCATTAGAGTCCATTTAAGTCTCTGAATATGTACCTAAAGATCATGTTGTCTCGGGCCGCGAGAATATCTCTCGGCCGAGTTGATCTCGTTGGTAAACATCCGAGTCCCGGAGTATTGCGGGTTGATGCTTCGGTCTTTGGGTTGTTTGGAGTCTTGTTCACTTCGTGTATTGACTTCGACGGGCTTCATGATCTCCTCTTGAAGTGCTTGATGAACTTATCCCGAAAGTCTCCTCTTTAACATTAATTTCATGCATAAACAACAATCTCCAAAATCGACATGCAAGAGTGAACTTGATACCTCCGGGGTTGGTACCATTAGTTAGAATATCAAATACGTGGAAATGTTGACGGTAAACTCATAGCTAGGTGTACCAAAATCGACCGTCAACATACCTCCATGCTTAAACCTTGCTCGTCTTCAAGCAAGTCCAAGATCTTTACTTAATTTGGAAATCGGTGTTGCCCTTCAATGTCTTCCCTTCACTTAGTTATACACAACAACACATATTCCTCTCTCAAGTATTTAGCATTTAAGGTTCAAGTTTTGACCGGCTACTTCATTATGGAAGATAGACTATCACTAAAGAACGAGGCCACAATAAAACAAAGATAGTGCTCTCGAACTTAAGCAAACTTCGAACCTTTACCTCGTTGCATCGTGAAGAGTTTTCAAAAAGTTGCACATCTAACATAAGTGAGGTTCTCTTGCAAAAGCTCATGGAAACACTCATCTCGTCAAGTCACTCAAGCCTACACTAGATAATTCTCAACTTGTTCTACTCATGTATGAAAGTGGAAAGCTCATGTGAAGCTTGGTAGGTAAAAACAATTCTAGCAAAACATTATACTTGAAATATTGTCAAACTAAGAGAGAGATCTATTGGAATTACCGAGACTAGTCAAAGAGGTCAAGAAAAATAAATGTTGGAAAGAGAGAGATGGAACACATGCATTTTAGAAACGTGGACATGTGCAAGTGGCAAATGGGTGATCCCGAGACACAAATGAAGTTCTCGTTATCGGATTGGACATAGTTGGAAAAGATTGAGTATGGACTTGTCTTCAAAGCTCTCCGAGATTTTAATGAAAGCGTAAAAGAACCGATTTTTTCTCTCTCTTTTTTTATTTATTTTTCTTATTTTCTTTCTTCCTTCTTCTATCTTTCTTTCTTTCCTTCATTTTTCTTCTCTTTATTTTTTTATTCTTCATTTTTATGCTCCTCCGAACTTTTAAGCAACATAGTACTTTCTATAGTAGTCCTCCCCCATGCTTAAATAATTGTTCGTCCTCGAGCATAGAAGTGAGGGAACCTATGGCTGCTAGAGAAGTACAAAATCCTTGTATTCCTTTATAAATCTATTGAAATCTTCAAGGGCATCCTCCATGTCGAAACTTGCATGATCATTGATGAGTCCCTCCATATGTTATAGGTCTTGAAATCTTGCCGGAAAATCATCGGAAAATTCATCGAAAGATCATCCATACTCAATTTGGTTTGTGGTCAAAGATGTAATCACAAAGAAATATTTTAGGTTTAGGGTGGATGCCGAACGAAGTTTGTGAAATTTCCAATGTAGAAACTCACAATGTGTAACATCTCCGATGTTTATTTGAGCTAATGACATTACCTAGTTGTGTTAATCAAGGTTAATTAGCCTCTAAGCATGTTTGACATGTTTTGTCACATGTTTGCACAAAAGACCTTGGTCAAAATCCCAAACCACGGTCAAACCCTAAGTGCTCCTTAAAGGCTGATTTGGTTTTCTTGCGTGTTCTCCAAATTTCACTATAGGACTTCAAAATCGGCCAATACAAAGGTTGCTCAGTTTTTCCGAGAACACATTTCATTCAATTACCAGCAGTTCAAATTCAGAGGTTTAAACCCTCAAAAACTCAGTCAAAGCTCTGCTGAACAGTTTGACCGGAACATAAAAATCTGCAACTTCGAGCGAGTTTATCTCCAAATCGGTTGAGATTTGGATAGGTCGGCCTTTATGAAAGTTGGAGAGGGTTATCTGGTCTACAACTTTTGTATTTGGCGAATTTGAACTTTAGTTCAAAGTTTTTGAGTTTGGCTAGGAGATGCTTCGGGTTCCTTGTAATACTCGGTCTTAAAGAGATAGCCAACATAGAGAGGTAACACCTTGAGCCAAGTTGAGTGGGGTAGATTGGCTACCCGGCAATCAAAGCGAAGTAAAGCCAATTCAACTTTGTGTTGGCTATCTTTGTCTCTCTTATTCTCCCCAAAATCCTTTTGCACATCCATGAGTGAAACTCTTGCATGATGGGGGTTCCGGATAAAATTTCTTTGTTGCTACGCTTCTCCCGCGATCATACTCCAAAAACCTTCCCATGTGCCTTCATGCACACCCACTTGTTCCGGGCTCCCTTTTTGAAAACCGAGTTATTCCCTAATACATAGGGAACCGCTTGTTCAATCAAGATAGGAGACACTCGCCCATGGGTCTATGATACTAGAACATGCAATCGTTTTAAACATGAAAACCAATCTATCGTGGGTGGTGACCATGGTTTCGCCCTTTCCCTCCTCTTGTACTCACTACGCGAAGGTATTCGGGACTAGACCTATGATGAACACGGCGTATTGAATGGATCCAAGGAACCATTGAGCTCTTCTCCCCCTCCTCCGCCATGATTACAAACCCCTCGGAATACCGCGGAGCGTATGGAGGTGGAGCGGATGATCGTGTCGAGTGGCGAGGTCGGACGGCCGGCTCCTCCATATGTCCTTGAGGTCCGGTGAATCTCATAAACGAGTTTCGTGTGGCCCTCATGCCACCGAGGAGAAGAGTGTGGTTCCTCCTCGGCGGTCTTTGCGTCCTCCTCCAAACTCCGAGGAGACTCGGAAACCGAGTGCCTCCTCGAAGAGGTTGTCTTAGATGATGATGATCCCTTCATCTTTGGTGAAAAGGCTTGTAGTTTTCTTCCATGGTTGTAGCACTCTTCCTCACAAAAATATATTCGGGGTTTTCAACCGGTAACAAAGTACACAAATATTATTTTGGAGTCCGGTCTTTGAGTGGAATTAGGATGTGTTTTGTTGCCCGAAATAGACGAGGTGGATGGCTAAGTCTATGGTGGTTCCGGACTACAAACTAGAGCACACAAACAAAGAGCCGGATGGGAGACTTACCTCTCTCCTCCTCTTGGCTCGGTTCTTCTCTAGCGCACTCATTTTGCTTCGTGACCGCGTGCACCTTCCAAACGTTCTCGTCCACTCCTTCGCTTGCATTATTGTTCCTTCCACTTGATGTTTTCACTTTGAGTCATCTCCATGCTCCCTTGCCTCACATGCGTCCATGATATTCCCGCAAAACAAAGCCTTGGCTGCCCCCCATGCTTGTACTTTGCATGTGGTTTGATAAAATATGTTGGAGAGGCATCCCATGATGCATCATGGTGCACGCATGGTTAAGTTAACTAGATTGCCTCCCCGTAAGCATGTTTTAATGCTAAGCACTCCTCTAATTTTGAAAATTAAAAACTAAATTCAGAGCTATGGGAGAGCTCAAGCATAAATTTAGAGATGGTTTTAAAGCATTAAAAACAAATGTAAGTCAAAAAATATTTCCGACTACTTTTATGTTGTTCTCAACGGTATTGTTTGCCTTCATTAGTTGAGAGAAAGCTTTTCCGGGCTTGATCATGGGGGCATAGGTTTAGGTTCTAATTTTGATTAGATAAGAGAGATTTTGAATAAAATAAAATTAAATGAGGCTTAGAAAAATTCTAACTCTAGAGAAACCAAGGATATGGATTTTTAAGCCAACCAAAAATCAAGTTTCTAGGTCCACGCGAGTCCTACCACGTGCTGAAATTTAAATAACATCTAGATACAAGTCGTGGCTCTACTCGTGTGTTTTTAGCAAGAAAAACAAGTCAACCACAATAAAGAGAATAAATGGTTGAGTTAGGTTCTGAAATTTTTTTTGGTTGTGGTTTCTTGAAGAGAAACAAACAAACAAATAGGATGGTTCATGTAAAGGGTTTATGATCAAGCAAAATATTCAACCAAGAATTATGTCTCTAATCTTGTTCAACCATTCTAAGTCTAATGTTTTGCGTAGTAAAATCCAAAACTGAATTATTAAAAAGACTCGAAAAACCCGGAATCGGGTTGTCCTCCCGTAGCTTATTCTTGACTCGACGAAACGGGTTGCCTCCCGCCTAGCGCTTTGTTTATAGTCCATGGCTAGACTCCTTCACTTGATTACTTCGGATCAACGCTCTTTGCGGCGTTGCAATCTTGGGTACCCGCTTCCTCACCATCTTGGGCACGGGCTTATTCATCGGCTTAGTCATTTTTTGGCCATCACGGTGGCTTTGTCCTTTGGTCTTGACGGATGCAACACCTTCCTTCATGTAGTGGCTCGACATCTCAAACTCCGGTCCTTCGGTCGTGATCTTCATGGTCTCCTTAGTGTGATCCTCCATTTCTCCCGAATGAGTTTGAGTAGCCTTCATCGTCTCGGGACCTTGAGGTTGTCTCGAAAATCCTCCTTTGTTACCCATCGGGTGCCCGACAAGTTGCCCCACTTGCGTTTCTAGCATCTTCATCACAATGAACACTTCATGTATAGAGTTTCCAACCTCCATCACCTTGCCATCTAAATTCTCCAATATTTTCTCCATAGCCTCGAACTTAGTGACGGCGTTCTCATTGATCTTAGCTTGCTCGTCCATGAAGTCCTTCAATTGTGTACAAGGAGGAACCCAATCTTGATTTGAAGAACTTGCAATAAATCGGGGTTTACCTTGGACATGGCCGTACTCCTCACACTCCTCACATGTGGATCTTGACGCGGCGGCCTTTAGGTGTTGAGCTTCTCTCTCTATCTCCATCTTCTCCAAGCTCCTCTAAAGTAAACCGATATGCCACTCAAGGAATTCGGCTCGTATGTATTCATTGAAACGCTCCAAAGCATCCGCAATCGTCTTGGTGAAAAGCGAGTGTTGCATCATGTGGATAGTTGAGACTTTGATCTTGAACGGCCTTCCAACGTCTTGAAGGTTTATGATAGGTAGATCAACGACGTCCGGGTGCATAGGCGATCTTGTGCTCCGGTTGTGGTTGTTCTCCCATGGGTGGCGGTTGAGGTTGATCTTCCTTTGGACTTGGAGGTGGCGATTCCCTTAGAGATTTTGACTGTCCTTCTACATTGGCTTTTGGATCTAGGTTTTCCAGCCCTTTAGCTTGTGTTGCACGTCTCCTTTGCCTATAAAGTTTTCCCGGATCATCCACAAAAATTTTTTGGTTTCTTGGAGAGGTAGCCAACCATCTCCCAGTTAGGGTTAGAAAAAACAAAAACCTAAAAACGAAAAATTAGGGTTAATCAAAACTAAATTAGATTGAATTTTTTTTCTTTTTGAGGATGATCAAACTTAAGAGATGCAAAAGAAAATCAAAAGAAAAACTGAAAAATAAGTGATACTAGAATGGATCTTGATTGCTTGTTCCCTGGCAACGGCGCCAGAAAAAGGGGCTTGTTGACGGTAGGTTATCGTATCAAAGTTCATATGGATTTGCAAGCGGACAAATCCACCGTCGTAGTCAAGGGACCCTGCTTCCCTCGAGTGGTGAACCCAAGGTATCGAATCCGTGGAACAATGTGCAACGCAAGGATTCAATCTAGTAAAGCAAGGAAAGCTATCTTATGAAGAACTAAGTTGCATCTAATCTACTAACTCATAAAGAAAACACATATAATCTAACCTACTAAAGAGGTAACAAGAGAAAGCAAGAGATAACCGACACTACTAGAAAAGTGTTTATCAGTGACGATTTGCTCGTGACGCTGCAAACTTTGGTCACGGAATGGTACGTATTCCATGACGAAATGTCCATTTTCGTCATAAGTTGCATGTGACGATGAAATAGGTGAAAGAATAATGATGAAAATATAATTTACATCACAAAACGGATTGAGGAGATCGTCATAGATTATGTTTTGGTATGGCGTATAGTAATGATGAAACCTAGTGGTCACAGATTAGATTGGATATCGTCATAATTTATTAGAATCATTTGGCACAACTAATGAAGAATCAAATTAGTCACAAATTAGCGAGTGTACTAACGGCGTGGGATGTGTCCGCCACAAGGCCCATGATCATGTGGCCCATCATCTTGTTTAATGTGTCGGCCAATTTTTTAATTGTGTTAAACAAAAACAAAAGGCTCTCCGGAGTATCGAACCAGGGACCTTGTGATACAAAGGAAGGAGCTCTACCACTGTGCTATGTGATTGTTCGTATTGTAAGTATGCTGTTTTTTTATTTGTCACTTTATTAATGAATAATGGGCCTTTACCTGCATGGATCAGAAGTTGGGCTAATAACGTTTATCGCGTTTAGCCCTTCGTAGCGATCACGTCCGGGTCGTCACATCCGGGTTTCTATTGTGTCGCCTCCGGATCGTCGCCTCCGGATCGTCTCTAGCGGCGGCGGAGCCTCCGAGGTTATCCGGGGTAGGTTATCTTGGTGACTCACAATGACATGTGTGAGACATGTATGCTTCGGTGGGGAAGTGCATCATCACTTTCTCGAATCACTTGAAACTTTTTTGACAACATACCTTGTACCAAAAGAGGACCTCCAAGAAAATTTCGGATTTTTTAAGCAAGGTTACAAGTTTTCTACATTTATTCCTTATTAAATCAACAAATATTTACAATAATAGGCAAACTTGGTCGAGAAAATTCCGAAACTTCACCCAACATCTTAGATTGCATCCATTAGCATCCAAAAAAAGTTTCACACAATTTCAAGCAATTTGTACTACACGTCCCACATAAGGATGAGCATCTCTTGGTGACTCACAATGACATGTGTCGGACATGTATGCTTTAGTGGGGAAGTGCATCATCACTTTCTTAGAAACACTTGGAACTTTTTTGACAATATACCGTACCAAAAGGAGGAGCTATAGCAAAATTTCGGATTTTTAAAGCAAGGTTACAACTTTTTTACATTTATTCTTTATTAAATCAACAAATATTTACAATAATAGGAAAACTTGGTCGAAAATTCCGAAACTTCACCCAATATATAATATTGCATCCATTAGAATCCAAAAAAACTTTCACACGATTTCAAGCAACTTGTACTACACGTCCCACATAGGGATGAACATCTCTTGGTGACTCACGATGACATGTGTGAGACATGTATACTTCGGTGGGGAAGTGCATCATCACTTTCTCGAATCACTTCAAACTTTTTTGACAACATACCGTACCAAAAGGAGGAGCTACAGCAAAATTTCAGATTTTTAAGCCGGATTACAAGTTTTTTTTAATTTATTCCTTATTAAATCAACAAATATTTACAATAATAGGCAAACCTTGTCGAAAATTCCAAAACTTCACCCAACATCTTATATTGCATCCGTCAGCATCCAAAAAAAGTTTCACACGACTTCAAGCAACTTGTACTACACGTCCCACATAAGGATGAACATCTCTTGGTGACTCACAATGACATGTGTCGGACATGTATGCTTTAGTGAGGAAGTGCATCATCACTTTCTCGAAACACTTGAAACTTTTTTGACAACATACCGTACCAAAAGGAGGAGCTCTAGAAAAATTTCAGATTTTTTAAGCAAGATTACAAGTTTTTTTTACATTTATTCCTTATTAAATCAACAAATATTTACAATAATAGGCAAATTTGGTCAAAAAATTCCAAAACTTCACCCAACATCTTATATTGCATCCATTAGCATCCAAAAAAGTTTCACACGATTTCAAGCAACTTGTACTAATGTCCCACATAAGGATGAACATCTCTTGGTGACTCGCAATGACATGTGTCGGACATGTATGCTTTAGTGAGAAAATGCATCATCACTTTCTCGAAACACTTGAAACTTTTTTGACAATATACCGTACCAAAAGGAGGAGCTCTAGAAAAATTTCAGATTTTTTAAGCAAGGTTACAAGTTTTTTACATTTATTCCTTATTAAATCAACAAATATTTACAATAATAGGCAAACTTGGTCGAAAATTCTCAAAACTTCACCCAACATCTAATATTGCATCCATTAGCATCCAAAAAAACTTTCACACCATTTCTAGCAACTTGTACTACACGTCCCACATAGGGATGAACATCTCTTGGTGACTCACGGTGACATGTGTGAGACATGTATGCCTCGGTGGGGAAGTGCATCATCACTTTCTAAGAAACACTTGAAACTTTTTTGAAAACATACCGTACCAAAAGGAGGAGCTCCAGCAAAATTTCGGATTTTTTAAGAAACATTACAAGTTTTTTACATTTATTCCTTATTAAATCAACAAATATTTACAATAATAGGCAAACTTGGTCTAAATTTTCATAACTTCACACAACATCATAGTTTGGATCTATAGGCGTCCCAAAAAAGTTTCAAATGATTTCAAGCAATTGGTACTATACATCCCACATAGGGATGAACATCGCTCGCTAAGTGACGGTGACATGTGTGAGACATGTATGCTTTAGTTTCAATGTGCATCATAACTTTCTAAGAATCACTTCAAACTTTTTTTGACAACATAACACACCAAAAGGAGCTCATGCAAGTTTTCGCATTTTTAAGCAAGATTAGGTGATTTTAACATTCTTTATTAAATCAAGAAATAATTATAATAATAAACAAACTTGGTCTGAAAATTACAAAAATTCACACAACATCATAGTTTGGATCCATAAGCATCTCAAAAAAGTTTCAAATGATTTCGAGCAACTAACACTATACATCTCACATACGGATGAACATCCGTCGCTAAGTGACAATGACATATGTGTAACATGTATGGTTTTGTGAAGATGTACATCACCATTTTCTTAGAATCACTTCAAACTTTTTTGACAACATAATACACCAAAATAAGGAGCTTATGCAAGTTTACAGATTTTTAAGCAATATTAGATGATTTTAACATTTATTCTTCATTAATTTAACAAATTATTTTGAATGGTTCAAATAAACTCGTATGGAAAATGACGAAAACTAATGTAAACCAGTCAAATGATTTCGGCAGATAACTTAAACTTCCAAAAGTTCACTCAAAGGTCCACCAAAGCCTCATATACTCGCCTTGGTATAAAAACATGAGACCCAACCCTGAAACCCTAGACATTTCATTTTCCTCCTCTTCTCCCCTTGGTCTGGCAGCAGCCGATGGCTCTGCCCAAGCCACGCCAAGGCGGAGGCATTGGCAGCGCAGATCCTCGTCGCCCCTCCTCCCAGTGCACTCCTTTTCCTCCTCCAAGCGCAGATCTTCTTTTCCTCCTCCAAGCGCAGATCTTCTTTTCCTCCAAGCACAAATCTGCTAGTTCTACTAATCATGGGCTCGTGGCTGCTTGTACTCCAAATCGTTGGTATGTAGATGTATTCTGTGTTGGCTGATGGATTACAGTGAAATGTGTCTATGTCCTTATCTTAACCATTGAGTGCTCATGTGCTGCAGCTCGACAAACTCATGGAAGGATCTGTGCGCGGCAGGTTGGATGGCAGTAGCGGCATTGGTGGTGCCCAAGATAGTCATGTTACAGCTCGCAAGACCTTTAAATTTGTGTTAAATTTGTCTCACACAAGAACCATTTTGTTGCCCCCATCTGGTCGGTTCCTGTTGAGATGCTCCTCCGATGAATTTCCCATCTAAGAGTGCCCACTAATGTCACTAATTTCTATTTTAATACTCACAAATTAACTAATATGTTAATGAATTTGTTGTAAACTGATAATTATTATTGCAGCAGCCTCAGTTACAGTCATTGTTTTTGTCGCAGGATTGAGTAGCAGATATGCACTACCTTGTACTTGGAAGAGATTGTGTGATTTATGCACTACCTTGTACGTCTCGTTCAAATTAAACTAGTTTTTGTCCCAATATTTTTTAGTTAGTTTGTTCATGTATACATGATATATGCATTAGCCTATATGCAAGTGAAGTCATTACATCAGGTTACAATTTGCATTAGGCACACCTAAAAGATCTTTATCACTAATATTTTAGTTTCTTATATGTTCAGGTGGTTAAGAACTGAGTCGATTCAATTCAATGAAAGAATAACAAGTTGTATGTCTCTCTTGCTATTCAGTCTGGTTTAAAATGCTTTTTAGTTTCCTAATTTATCTAGTTGACTTCATTAATCCTAGATGTTTCTTACATTTTTTCAGTTGTCTTTTCCGGTAATTTGTGCCCATTTGTTCGTTCTATATGCGTATGTTGGTGATAACCATGAGCTCATGCCTTCCCTCAGGTTTAGATAACGGTAGTAGAACTTGCCCTAGTGTTCCAATATTTTCTTGCGGGGGTTTAGTTTAGACATCGGTTTGTCTCTTTTTTCTATTTATTTTGTACTTCATATACTACTACTTCGATAACATGGGAATTTATTGTTTTATATTTTGCGTACCATGTTGTCTTTATGTTCATTGGCCGCTTTGTGATTGTCACGTACACATCGTGGCCTGGAATCTGGACTCATGCCATGCACGGTCTTCTAGCACTATGCATGAGCCCAACTACATGTTTCTCTCAGCAATGAGATGGCCGAGACCAATTTGCTCTCGAAGAAGCTCTTGTCCCTCCATGGAAATGCTTCTTCATCAACATGAATAAAGTCGCTTCTCGCCTCGGTTCGCTTTCTATTGGATGTTCATTTTGTCTACTCAGTACTTAGTGTGCTACTTTTTATTATTTTTGTTACTGTTTGCACAAACTCTTAAGTGCAATGAGATGTCTAGTGGTGACACTGTGAACTGAGTTCAGTGTTGTCCACTTAGTTGTATGCACATTTGAATACTCGTTTTAATGTTATGTGAAATTGTGTGTCCAGTAGAGTTTCAGTTGCAAATTAAAATTACATTATTATCTGCAATTATGTGATCAAAGTGATTCTATATGTGTGACGAAATTGATGTTAATTTGTGACCAAAGTAATGGCAAATCTGTGACTATAGTTATGGAAACCGTGACCATTTTATTTCAAAGTGTGGCGATTGCATGTAGTATCCTGTGACGATTAAAACTTGTCTTCTACGACGATTCGGCTCGATGTCACCGTTGTCGGTGTTTTAGACCGGCAACCTACTAAGGGGAGTACCCGAAGTAGATGAATGTGGCCTCGCCGAGATCGGTAACTCGAAGGAAGAGACACATGGCACACAATTTAGACAGAGTTCGGGCCGCGAGGTGCGTAATACCCTACGTCTTGTATGCCGCGTAGCTCGGGATTGATTGGGCACGATGACAAGATGGTGCAATAGTGCGCCGTGGGTTGTATGAGACGAGATTGGATGCTAGAGATCGGTCCCCGCCTCGCCTTATATAGTCCGGGAGGCGGGGTTACAAGTCGGAGTAGGGAGAGAGTACTAGTCAAATACGTCTAGGAGTCCTCCATACGGTGCGGAACATGTACGGCTCCCTAACCGAGTACTACTCCCGTGTAGTCCTTGTGCTCCATGCCTTCGGGTGCCGTGTAGCGCAAGCCGGTAGTCCCGGGGCCCACCGAGTAGTCGGTCATGGTACCCACCGAGGTAGTGGGCCCAAGGAGGTCCATACGAAGGTCTTCAAAAAAATGCCCGTCTTGTCTTGAAGCGGAGGGCGATATGAAGGTGCGATTGCAAAATCGCACTCCATATGGAGTAGCCCCCCGAGCCTTAGGTTGAGCGCGAGGCTCGGGCCGAGGGTCCATCTGAAGTCTTGGCAAGAAAATCTCGAAAAATCCGGAGAGAAAAAACCGAAGGACACGTGGCACGGAGCCCCCGAGCCTTGAGTCGAGTACTTCCTCTCGAATTGAAGGGTCATCTTGAAGAATGTGTCCTGAGATGCTCTTGAGACTAGCCGCTTCCCGGTAGTCGAGTAGAAGTAGCCGAGCTCCGAGGTGAGGCGCGTCGACTAGTGGAATACGAAGGGTCACGCGCGGCCGTTGAGTCGCCCGCACGTGGACTTATCCGGCCGCCCGTTGCGGAGTCGGTTTGACTTATAAATAGAAGCCGAAACCCTTAGGGTTTTTCACCCAATCGAGTCGCGGTCATTTCTATCCCATCTGAAGTAGATCCACTCCCTGCGCTTGCTGCCGCCGTAGTAGATTCAAGTGCGCCGCCACCCAAAGCTTTCAGGGTAGCCCCTGAGCGGATGCGCGTGAAGACGCCCTGCACTTGGAGGATGAAGCCGTCACCATCCAAGACGTTGAAGGCCGCCGGGAAGAAGAGGGGCCGCGAAGAGGCCGCCGCGGCCGCCACCGGAGTAGCGCCGCCCATGTCTCCACCGCGGGCTGATCCAAGTCGCGAGTGGAAGAAGTCCAAGGTGAAGACGGAAGATCTGTTGACTCTCCCCGAACAAAGGGATTCATCCGGAGAAAGAGGTCGACATGTGGAGGTCCGCTGCCGGAGATCCATATCCGATGGAGAAGGCCGAAGACGAGATCCCCATGTTCGCGCAGCTCGTGGAGCGCGGGCTTGCGCTCCCGGCCCGGCGATTTTTTTCAAGGGGCCGCTCGAATACTATGGGATCGAGTACCGAATCCGAACCCCAACGACGTCTTCCACACCGCGGTCTTCGTGCACTTCGCGAAGCCTTCCTCGGGATCAAGCCGCATTGGATACTATTCCCGAAGTTCGTCCGCGTTAAGCCGCGCCAAGTGCCACCAACCCAAGGGTAGTCGGAGGAGCCGGCATCCGGTTGAGGGAGGACGCCGCGGAACAATATCCGGCGTACAAGCTTGTCGACTCCAACACCGACTGGAAGACAAGGTGGTTCTACATCACGAACCACCACCCCGCCTCGCCGAAGCCGAGCGGACGGCGGCCTTAGGCACCGTGAATGGTGGAACACGGAGCCCACCATGCGGAGGGGATCCAGCTTCTCGAGCTGCTGGCACGCATCAAGGTGCTCAGGGAAGCGGGACTGAGGGCCGAGCACGTGGCCTTCAGTTTCATGAAGCGGAGGGTGCAGCCGTTGATGGCTCGAGACACCTTAGGCTTCGAGTACACCGGCGACGACGACACGTCACGGATGCCGGAGGCGAGCCGGACGACGGCCGACATTATCGAGAGGTTGTCGCGGATCTTCAAAGATATGCCGCCGTACACGGCGTGCCCCGTCCAAGAGTACTCGCCGCGCGCCCGCCAAAGGATGTGAGTAGTCGTACTCCTCTCGTTCGAGTAGTCATTACTTGGTGTAGATCGACCGACGTCTTCGTGTCTTGCAGGATGACTTGAAGAAGTTCATCTCCGAGCCGCAGCCGCCTCCAAGCGGAATCGAGATCCCGAGGGAAGGGAAGGCGAAGGAGCGGCGAGAAGTCGGTGAAGGCGATGACACCGTCGTCGTGGAGGATACCACCGACGACGACGACGACGACGATGACGAGACGTTGCAAGACCGCTTTCAATTGCGGTCGAGGTTTAGCCGTCCGGGCTTGCCTCATGTGCCTCCCGGTGTAGGACCCCCCGACCAGCCCGGGAGGCTAGTCCGGCCGCGCCGCCACGAAGCCGCGCAACCCCGCCGGGAAGCGGGTGGCAAAGAAGCTTAAGGTCTCACGCACCACGCCTCGGGAGGTAAGATGTCTTGACTAGAGTAGTCGAGTACCCATCGCACAAGCACCCTTGCTGATGAGTAGTCTGCCTTGTATGCAGGAGGTGCCGCCGACGGAGTCCGTCGAAGGGGGCGACGAAGGCGTGTGGGACACAGTGGGGGAGCCAGCCGGAAGTCGTAGTCCAGCCCCCACTGTTGAGGAGATCTTGGCGCAGTCGGAGCACCGGCCCCCTCGCTCCACGGGGGAGTACGAACCCGTAGCCGCCGCCGTTGAAGAGTTGGTGGCTTCGGGAGCGCGAGAGACCACCGCGCCGCCGCCGCCCGCTATGGAGGAAGCGGTAGCCGCGGGAGCGTCGGAGGAGGCGCCCGCCGAGGGTGGATCGGTCGACATTGCCGGCATCCTCGGTGCTCCGCCGTGACAATAGTCCGGTCGAACTTGCAATTACTCCATCTTCCCGAGTAGTACTTGTTGTAGTAGTCGAGGTTGACCGACGACCAATTATGTGTGCTTCTCGCAGAAATCCACGGATCCGTCCCCGGGAGGGGGATGAGCCCTCTTCGGCGGTGGCGGAAGAAGTCGCGCCGCCCGCCGAGGAGACCGCTCCCGCTACCCGTGCGGTGTCCGAGCCACCGGCCGCCGAGGCGCCGTTGCGGAGGCCGGTTGTTGTCGAAGGTGAGTACTCTTCCTGAAGCTACAGAGCTCCTTGGGGAGTAGTCGTAGTCGCTGATGCACTCATCTTCTTTTGGCAGGCGCTGAGGCTGAAGGTAGTGACATCCCTGCGGGGGTGCCGATGCGAGGTCTACACTAGAGGCCCCGGAGGCCGGCGGGAGGAGCCCCCGAGCCCGTGGAAGAAGTCATCGAGGAGGCCGCCGTGGCGGCCGGGGGAGAGGGGGTCACCACGTCGCCGCAGGTCGCTCCGGAGGTGGCTATCCGCTCCCCCGGAGATCCGGACGCGAGCCCATCCGCTCTCGCGCCGATGACGGAGACCACCACGAGTAGTCGTGGTGGGGTAGAGCCGCTCGCGTACGATCTTATCGAGCCGGCGACGGTGGCCAGGCATCTGGAGGCGATCCGTCAGGCCGAGCAATGGATGAAGGTAAGTAGCCGTGGCCTCCGAGTAGTCAATCCTCCGTCGTTGAGTACTCGTGTGACTTGAGTTGTCCGTGCGGGACGTTGCGGAGCGGTCCCGCGACAAGTCGAGCATCTTTGCAGGGCTATGGCGACACGGTGCTCCGAGCCGAGGCGCCGGAAGAGCAACTTGTGAAGTCGCGGAAGCACGCGGGCGCCATGCGCTCGAAGCTCGACGCCGCCTTCGCCAAGTACCACAACGACGTCCCAAGAGTTGCGGGCGAAGGGCGACGACTTGGTGCGGAAGAATAAGGGCCTTCGCAACAAGAACAAAGGTACGCCGCCGAACTTGTCGGTACTTATTGGAGGTCGAGAAGTTCCCGACCCGCCGTACTCGTTGCCGTGTTGCGCAGCTTGAGGGCCGGTGGAGCAGTGAAGTCCTCGGAGACGAGCATGAAGAACCTCTTTTACTGCGGGAGCAAGAAGCCCGCCGTGTACTCGAGCTCGACTACAAAGAACATGCCTTCGAGTGCGAGAAGCATATGGAGCTCCGGATTGCCTCGGACCGCGATCTCGTCAACCGCCTACAAATCCTTGCGTAGTTGAATGAAGACCGCGAGGCACAGCGGGCCCACCGAAGGAGCTTGAAGAAGCCGCACCGCCGATCGCAAGACTCCCGGTGCCGCACCCGGCAGCCCCAAGATCGCTCCACCGGTGGATCGCCTCAAGGAAGCTCCAAGCCGGCCGGCGACCTACGTGAAGCACATGGCGAGGTCGATCCCAAGACAAGTCTTGGCCTTCATGAAGTCGTACTTCCCGAAGGCCCCGGGAGGTAGTCGTCGGCGGGGTAGCCGCCAACTGCTCTGATGAGCAGTATGCAGAGCTGCTGGAGCAGATGGCTCCCATCGCGAAGCAGGTAGCTGAGAAGCTTAACCTCCAGTAGTCCTGTAATAGGTAGCTAGTAGCCATGGTTGTTCAGAAAATAATTGTAATAAATTGCTTAAGTATCAATGAAAGAAAATTTTCCGGCGGTGAGTACTCGTAGTCGCGATCTCGCAGTGCGGAGCCCCCATCGTGGAGTGGATGCGAGTAGTCGTACTCGGCTTTAGTGGTCCCGTTGTAGGGAGTAGGCGAGAAAGAAGTTGATGGACGATCAAACTTTATTACCGAAGAAGTACACCCGGATGGCCGTGGCCGTAGTTACGCAGTAGTCGCTTGGACCGGAGGCCGCTATACCGAGTAGCGCCGGAGCGGGTAGCCGCTTACGGCCGTTGATACGTAAGTGGCCGTGTAGGCCGGATCGTAGATCCGTAGGTAGCCGTGCGGCCGGATCTTGGAGTGTGGTCTCTCGCAGACCGCTTCTAGAGTCCTTGACGCTCGTGGTAGCCCGGGGTCCGTAGGTAGCCGCGCGGGCCGGAGCCTCGGAGAAGAGAAGTCCGCAGACCGGAGCCGGGACCGGAGGCCGCTTACGGCGGGGGGGTGTTGATATAGTTGTGTAGACTTGAACCCCGGAGTAGTCGTGTAGACTAGGCGTAGAATCAACAGAGTTGGTCGACGTTCCACGAGTTGTTGATGTCTTCGCCTTCAAGTGTTTGGAGGCGGTAGGAGCCCGGCCTGGTCACCTTTGCAATGGTGAAGGGCCCTTCCTAGGGGGAGCTGAGCTTGTGTAGTCCTTCCGTGTTCTGGATACGGCGGAGGATAAGATCTCCAACGTTGAAGGAACGTTCCTTGACGTTGCGATCGTTGTAGCGTCGGATACCTTCTAGGTACCTTGCCGATTGGACGAGGGCGACGCAACGAGCTTCTTCGAGGCCGTCGATATCAACTCGTCTCGTCGTCTTCCGAGACGCCTTCGTCGTAGTGCTCCACTGCTGGCGAGTTCCATATGACGTCGGCAGGGAGGATTGCTTCGGAGCCGTAGACCAGGAAGTAAGAGGATTGCCCCGTTGGCTTGGATGGTTAAGTCCGTAGCCCCCAGAGTGCATTGGGTAGTTCCTTGATCCACTTGCCCCCTTTGGAGTTCGCAGCGTCATGTAGCCGCTTCTTGAGAGCGTCGAGCACCATCCCGTTGGCGCGCTCGACTTGTCCGTTGGCCCGTGGATGGGCAACTGAGACGTATCGGACGTCGATCCCGCTGTTCTCGCAATACTCCCAGAACTGGTGGTTGTTGAAGTTGGATCCCAGGTCTGTGATGATGCGGTGGGGTAGCCCGTAGCGGTGTACGAGTTCATCCAGAAGTCGAGTACTCGTCGGCCTTGGGACATGTGACCGGCTTGACCTCGATCCACTTGGTGAACTTGTCGATAGCCACTAGTACCCCGTTGAATCCTCCCGGCGCCAGTGGCGCGGGCCCAATCATGTCGAGCCCCCACCACGCAAAGGGCCAAGTTGGCGGTATGGTGACTAGCTTGTAGGCCGGGACGTGTTGTCGCTTGGCGAAGTACTAGCATCCTTGGCACTTTCGACAAGTTCTTCGGCGTCGCCCGCAGCCGTGGGCCGCAGAAAACTCGTCGGAAAGCCTTGCCGACCGGCGTGCGTGAGGACGCGTGGTTGCTTTGCGCACGCCCTTGTGGATCTCCTCAAAGATGTCCTTGCCTTCTTCACGAGGGACGCACTTCATGAGTACTCCGAAGAAGCGCCCCGCTTGTAAAGCTTGTCTCCGACGAGGACGTAGGACTTGGCGCGGCGGACGAGTTGCTCGGCCGCGTTCTTGTCGGAGGGGACCTTCTGCTCACTGAGGTAGTCGATGAAGGGTTGCCTCCAGTCCACGTCGATCATCATGACCTCCTCGCCCACCGTGGTGGGTGGGCCGGGACAATGGTCGGTGGCGCCGGCTCGTGGATGGATGGCGCGTGAAGCTTGTGGAAGAAGACACCCGCCGGCACTTGAGCGCGGGTGGATCCAAGCTTCGAGAGGACGTCCGCCGCAACGTTGTTGTCGCGGACGATGTGATGGAACTCGAGACCATAGAACTTGTTCTCGAGCTTGCGGACTTCTAGGCGGCAGGCGTCCATGTTCTCCTTGTTGCGGTCCCGGGACTTGTTGACTTGGTTGATGACCACCGCGGAGTCGCCGTAGACTAGTAGCCGCTTGATGCCCGGTGAAGCCGCGAGGCGGAGCCCGTGTAGGAGGGCTTCGTACTCGGCTTCGTTGTTTGAGACCTTCCGGAAGATGCAGACATACTTGAGTTGTTTTCCCGTTCGGGAGATCGGGAGTACCCCCGCACCGCGCCCTCGAGGTTGAGTGAGCCGTCGAAGTACATCACCCAATGCTCGGTCGCGCGGTGGGAGTGGGTAGTCGGTTCTCCCGCCACTCCACCATAAAGTCGACTAGTGCCCGCGACTTGATGGTTGTGCGTGGCTTGAAGTCGATAGTGAGGGCGCCGAGCTCGACAACCCCACTTGGAGATTCTTCCAAGAAGCATCTTGGTTCCGCAGGATGTCACCAAGCGGGTAGTCGGTGACGATGGAGACCGAGTACTCCCGGAAGTAGTGTCGTAGCTTCCACGAGGTGATGAGTAGTGCGTACGGGAGCTTCGCACGTGCGATAGTGGGCCTTGGACTCGATAGAACCTCGCCGATGAAGTAGACCGGGCGCCGGACCGGTAGGCGTGGCCGTCTTCTTGCCGCTCGACAACGATGGCGAGTGCCGACCACGTGAGTAGTCGCCGCGAGGTAGAGCAATAGGCTGCTCGCCCTTGTGAGGAGCCGTGAGGATCGGTGCCTTTGATAGGAAGTCCTTGAGCCGGGCAAGGGCTTGATCCGCCTCTCGGGTTCCACACGAACTTCTCTTGATGCTTGAGTGGTTTGAAGAACGGGAGCCCCCGTTCTCCTAGCCTCGAGATGAATCTGCTCGCCGCCGCCATGCACCCCCGTCGGCTTCTAGACGTCTTTGATGCTCGTGGGGGCTCTCATGCCGGTGATGGCGGAGATCTTCTCGGGGTTGGCTTCAATGCCGCGCCGTCGATGATGAAGCCGAGTAGTTTGCCCGAAGGGACGCCGAAGATGCACTTGTTCGAGTTGAGCTTCCGGCGGTACTCGCGCATTGATGCGAAGGTCTCTTCAAGGTCGTCGATGAGGGTACCGGAGTCCCTAGTCTTGACAACCACGTCGTCCACGTAGGCCTCGACGTTCTTGTTGAGTTGCCTCTTGAAGCGGTGCTCCGGATAGCTCGTTGGTAGGTAGCGTCGGCGTTCTTCAACCCGAAGGACATGGTCGTGTAGCGAGACGCGCCAAACGGGGTGATGAATGTGGTCTTCTCCCTGGTCTTCCTCCTTGATTGCGATCCGGTGGTACCGGAGTAGCGATCGAGGAAGCGGAGCGAGGTCGCGACTCGCCATGGAGTCGATGACTTGATCAATCCGCGGCAACCCGAAGGGGTCCTTGGGGGCGTGCTTGTTGAGGTCGGTGTAGTCGATGCACATCCTCCACTCGTTCGAGTTCTTCTTGCGTACGAGGACGGGGTTGGCGAGCCACTCGGGATGGAAGACTTCTCTCGATGAAGCCACCGTGAGTAGCTTGGCAAGTTCCTTGTTGATGGCATCCCGCCCGTCGTCGGCAAAGCGTCGGAGGTGTTGTCGCTTAGGGTGGCCTTAGGATCGACGTTGAGGCAATGCTCAATCAACTCCCCGGGTACTCCTGGCATGTCCGTCGGCTTCCACGCGAAGATGTCGCGGTTAGCCCGAAGGAAGCCGATGAGCGCGTCTTCATATTTGGGGTCGAGGCCAGCCCCGATGGTGGTGGTCTTGCCGGGATCGCCCGTTCCGAGGTCGACCGTCTTGACGAGTACCTCCTCGGGTGGCCGAGGTTTGTTGGTGCCGTCGGACTTCTTTGGGATGTCGAGTTCACTTGTAGCAAGCTTCTTCGACGCGTCGTAGACCTCCATCATCACGTTGGGTACTTGGTTTGTAGAGGCGATCTCCACGGCTTCGTGTCGCGGTCGTGGGAGATCTTCAAGTTCCCTTGGAGGGAGAGTACACCGGTTGGGCTTGGCATTTTGAGTACCATGAACTTGGCGATGGCCGGTTTGCCGAGGATGGCGTGGTAAGAGGTCTCGAAGTCCGCGACCTCGAACTTGATGTACTCGCTACGGTAGTTGTCCCGAGACGCCCCGAAGGTAATCGCGGTGACCACCGAGCCCGGTGGAATAGCCGTGTTGTCGGGGACGATGCCGTAGAAGGGCGTGTTGCTCTTGGTGAGCATATGAGTGATGTCGAGCTTCATTTTCTTCAAGGCCTTGGTGAAGAGGACGTTGAGTCCGCTTCCACCGTCGATGAGCACCTTGTTGAGTTTGGAGCCCGCCACCACCGGCTTCGCACGAGGGGGGAACCGTCCCGGTTCGGAGAAGCCGGTCCATTGGTCCGCGCGGGAGAAGGTGATGGGTACCTCCGACCATCTGAGAGGGGTCGGGACCGCTGGCTCGATGGACATGACTTCGCGACGGGTAGCCTTCGCTCCCGCCCGCCGGGCAATCCGCCGAAGAGGATGTTGACGGTCTTGTCCGGCTCCTGGAAGTCGTTGTTGTCGCCGTCCTTCTTCTTGCCCTTTTGGTCATGGGGTTGCGGTGGCTCCGGCGTATCCTTGAGTGCATGCCTGAGTTGGTAGCACTGTTCGGTGGTGTGGTTGCCGTTTGGATGCCACGGGCACTTCTCCTTCAGCAGGTCTTTGAAGCCGCCGGAGTTCTTCTTCGAGTTCCCTTTTGCAGGGCGCTGGATAGCCGCGACAGTGTTGTCTGGCTTGCGCTTGCGGTTGGGACCCGAGTAGTTGTTGTTGTTGTTGTTGTTGTGGCCGCCTTGGTTCGCGTTGCTTGCCGCTACCGCCGCCCGGTTCTCGCTTGGTCTTGCCGCGGATGGCGTCGTACTTGGCATTGGCCTTGTATTCTTCATCCGCCCGGACGTGATCATGTCCTTGAGGTGGAGGATGGACTGGGGGCGGCGACGACCGAAGTCTTCAAAGGTGCGACGGTGATAGAGACCATCTTGGAAGAGGTCGATGACCTCCTTGTCGGTGACGTCGACGACGGTAGCGCGCTTGTCGAAGAAGCGACGCATGTACTTGCGGAGGGTCTCGCCTTGTTCCTGCTTGATCATGGCCAGGTCCATGCGGGTACCCGATCGGCCCATGGCGCCCGCGAAGTTGCTTGTGAACCGCTCCTTCACCGGTCCCACTTGTCGATTGAGTGCTTGTCCGGGCCGACTCGAGCCATGTGAGTGGTGCTTGGTCCGGCGAAGGGGAAGTAGAGGCACTTGGTGTCGCCGTTGCCGCCGGCCGTTCTCGATGGAGAGGGCGTAGCATCCGAGCCACCGGATGGGATCTCGCTTCGCGTCGTACTTGGTGATCCCCAAAGGCTTGAACTTGTCGGGGAGGAGCAAGTTGCGAAGTCGAGGTGAGAAGGCGGGGAAGCCGTCGCCCTCGGCCGCAGTGGTCGACTTCTTCCGCCGCAGCTCCTCAATCTTCTGGCGAGCGTCGTACCCGCCGTGTGAGGCACCGGAGGCGTGGCTGTTTGCGTGGCCTCGGCCGCCGCGACCGCCACCGCCGCCGGCCCTCCTCCGTTGGCTCCATGGTTGGAGCTTCCGCCGCCGCCGCCGCCGCCGTCGGGGTCGTTGCCGCCGCCACCGGCCGGAGCGCGGTGGGGAACAACTTCTCGGTTGCGTGGTCGTGCCCGTGAAGGTCCGCCGGCGTTGGAGCGACGACGGTTTGGCTCGGGCGGGGAGGTCGGCCTCGAGTGCGGTTAGGACCGTTGTTGGCGCTCGTGACTTGTGGCTTCGTTGTCGCGGGGTCCGGGGCCGGGAGGAGGTTGGTTGACTCTCGACCCGCATGAAGTAGGCGTCTTCGGCCGAGCTTGGCGATGACCTCTCCGGCGCGGATGCCCTGAGCCCGGCGTGCGATCGCTGTGATCGACATGAGGCATTGCTCAGGGGTGGTGTGTACTCTGCTCTCGACCGCCTCGAGAGCTTCCGCAAGGTTGTGGACGGGGAAGTTGTCGTGGAGGCGCCGGCGACGTTCGCTGCGCTTCGGTTACGCCGACGTCGAGCGTCTCTCGTCACGGGGTTCTCGTTCGGTGGCGCATCGGCGAGAGCTCGTCGGAGGAGATGTCTTCCAGGTACTTGTCCCGAGCCGTGCTCGAAGGCCCCGGGGTGTCGCCGGCGACCATGAAGACTTGGCGATCGGGGGTACCAAGGCTGGACTCGCAGGGTGCCACCTCGCTTGGTGTGCTTGAGTCGGCCGGGCTAAGGGTGTTCCCTCCTGGGAACGGTAGCGAGTCGATGTAGGCGACGTAGCGTGAGTCCCCCTTTATCGGGTCGACGGGTTTGCGGTCTGGCCAGAGACGTATCTACCAACCGGCGTGGATGTTATAACCGGCCCGAGGCGGCCCCGACAAGGGAAGCTCGGTGGAGTTGTCCTCGGACTCGGGCTCCTCAGGGTCCGACCCGAAGTCGAACTCGTAGTCCGTGTTCGAGTAGAACTCGGAGAGAGGGCCGGAGTCCGAAACGCGATCGAGGGTGGCGTCGGAGTCCGAGTTGCACTCGGGTACGGGCTCCTTGCGGCCGCGCGCGAAGTGGGAGCCCCCGTGCGGGCCCGGCCGAGGATGCGGGGGCCACGCGCCGAGCACTCGCGAGGTGAGGGGACCGCCCGCGATGGCCGAGTAGCCGGCTCGTATGCGATGGCCCATGGCGACGTTGAGTTCGAGTTGTAAGCGGACTCGAGCTCGAAGTCGCCGTGGTGGTTGAAGAGCGAAATTTCGCCGAACTTGCCGGCGAGTTCGCCCGTGACGACTTCGGGAAGCGCCACAAATCCCGTCTTCGGGTTGGGCCGCATGGTTAGGCGCCCCCGGAAAGAGCCCGCGCCGTCGGCGGTGCGGCACACGGCACCGGACACGAAGGTGTCGCCGCGGTTGAAGGCGACGGTTGGCTTTAAGTAGACGGGAGCCGTCGAGTTCGCCATGTGATCTCGGGCGAGAGCCCCTACCCGGCGCGCGGTGTCGGTGTTTTAGACCGAGCAACCTACTAAGGGGAGTACCCGAAGTAGATGAATGTGGCCTCGCCGAGATCGGTAACTCGAAGGAAGAGACACGTGGCACACAATTTAGATAGGTTCGGGCCGCGAGGTGCGTAATACCCTACGTCCCGTGTGCCGCGTAGCTCGGGATTGATTGGGCACGATTACAAGATGGTGCAATAGTGCGCCGTGGGTTGTATGAGACGAGATTGGATGCTAGAGATCGGTCCCTCGCCCGCCTTATATAGTCCGGGAGGCGGGGTTACAAGTCGGAGTAGGGAGAGAGTACTAGTCGAGTACGTCTAGGAGTCCTCCATACGGTGCGGAACATGTACGGCCTCCCTAACCGAGTACTACTCCGTGTAGTCCTTGTGCTCCACGCCTTCGGTGTGCCGTGTAGCGCAAGCCGAATAGTCCCGTGGGGCCCACCGAGTAGTCGGTCCCGGTACCCACCGAGGTAGTGGGCCCGGGGAGGTCCATACGACAACCGCCCCATCGGTGCCACGTCATTGATGACGTCACCGCCTCATCATCCGCCGGCGTGGCATACGGTAGGCTATGACCAACACAAGACTACATCCGTGACGAAACCCGCATCATCACATTACTATAACATCGCCGTCCGTTAGCTCCGGAGATTATGACGAAAAAGGATCGTCACAAAATCACTAACGGCGTTAACGGTGACGTCGGTTAGCCGTGCCGACGTGAAATTATGACGAAAACAGGGTATAATCTATGACCAAAAACGTTCATCATAGAATGAATTCAAATCCATGACGACACAAAATTCGTCACGGATTGGAGACACATCTATGACGAAAAAAACCAATTTCGTCGCCGATCAACAAATGTGACGCCACCATAGTGACCAAAACAAAATCGTCACAAAAGACTAATTGTGACCATTCGGCGTCTTCAATGACGAAATTTAACGTCATTGATTACAACATCCCTACTAGTGCGATCTAGAGAGTCTAGATCCTCGCTTATGTTGTAGCTCCAAACAAGATAGATGAAGATCTAAAAGCGAATCTCATTAAAAGCATCATTAAACCGTGGCCTCCGTCCGATTCCGAAAAAAGCCCGCCTTTCGAACCCCCGTTCGTCACAACGTATTCCTATTCATACGAGTAGTGTAGGGCGAGTTCAATAAGAACAAGTTGAAATCACTTGGTCGGTCCGGTATGCACCTCTAGCCACCGCGGCTACAAGAGCACCCTATGCAATCTATCTTAAGTATAGATTGGGGAAGAAGCAAAACCAAGAAGAAAACAAAATCATCGAGTAGGCACTTGATCGCTAGAAATCGGATTCACTATAAAAACTTCAACATGAATGATTACATGAAGAAGATCACCACCGGGATCCTAGATCGATCTTGATCCTTGCTCCGGAGCTCCGATGTGGTCTTCCATGCAAGGATCCCATGTCGGCTAGGGAGACCCTAGACAACTAGCGCGACCCTCATCTCCGAGATGGTGTCCCTCAAGCTTCTCTCGCTCCTCGCCGGCGAATGACGGATTGATTTATGTGTGGCTCTCGATCGGGGGCTATAAATAGCCGGGAGAGGCATCTAGGTCAAAGGGGGCCGACCGGGCCTCGAAACGGCCGGGCCGGCCGGCCCGGGCCGACCGGCCGGGCCCATTTCGGCCCCGGTCCGTGGCCTCCTTCGCCCGTGTTGCTTCCCGAGTATTCTAGATCCTTCCCCCGTTTTGCATGTGGTCCCTTGTCGTCGCTCTCTCCGAATTGGATGAAGCTCCTTGTCTCACAAGATTCAACACTTTCCTCGGCTAGGTCCTCCGAGTTTTCCATCTTCTCGGGTTGGGTCCTTAGGCTTCTTGGAGTCGTGTTCACTTTATTGCTTGACTTGTACCAGGATTCAAGGTCTTGTCGGACGTGCTTAATGAACTTATCTCGGAAGTCTTGCTTTCAATGCTAAAACCCCGCATAAACACTAAACTCCAAAACCGACATGCACAAGTGAACTTTTTATACCACGGGGGTTAGTACCAATGGATAAGATACAAAAGTCATGCCAACACCGAAGGTAAACTCATGGCTAGGTTGACGTAATTTCACCGTTAACGTAAATGCATTCCGATCTCTTCCCACTTCCACTCGGGCACCTTCAACGGTTGAAGCAAACCGGCGGGTCTCGATGTTCACCCTTAACCCGATGGCAAGTGTCGCACAAAGCCACATGTTCAGCCACATCCCTCTTCATATCGTACCACCAATACCTGCGCGAGATCCCGGTACATCTTAGTACCGCCCGATGGATGGAGTAAGCCGAGTCGTGAGCTTCTCTCAAGATAGTCTCTCCGAGGTTTCCTCGTCTCTGGCACACATAACCGGTTCTTAAACCACACAGTTCCTTGTTCATCCTCTGTGAAATCTGGGGCTTCTCCCTGTTTCATACTCTCCTTGATTTTCTCGTATTCCAAAGATCATCTAACCGCCCCTTGCGTATCTCCCCGCTCCCGAGTGAATTGCACTTCCAAAGTCACCGCCTCGCACGTGCGCCCACCTTCAAGTTGAGCATTTTGAACTCTTTTACCAACTCATCAAGAAACTCGGAATACCATAGACATGTTAGTATGGCACTTCGACTCAAGGCATCGGCGACCGTATTCGCTTTACCAAGGTGATAGTGAATCTCCGGATCATAATCCTTGATCAACTCTAACCAACGGCGCTGCCTCGCATTGAGATCCTTTTGAGTGAAGATGTACTTCGTACTCTTGTTTTCGGTGTAGATCTAGCACTTAGTTCCCATAACGTAGTGCCTCCAAATATTCAATGCATGAACCACTGCTCGCTAGCTCAAGATCATGCGTAGGATAATTCAACTCATGCTTCCTCAACTCGGCGAGATACATAGGCTATAACATGACCTTCCCGCATCAACACACAACCCGGACCCTCTCGAGATGCATCACAATAGATGTCAAAGCTCTTCTCGCAGATCCGGCATCACTAGAACAAGTGTTGTGGTCAACCGTTTCTTCGACTCTTCAAAACGGACCGACATGCACCGGTCCACTTGAACTCCCCGTCCTTCTCTAGCAAGTGTGGTGAGAGGCTTCACAATCTTAGAGAATTCCTCAATGAATCGACGGTAGTAACCGGCGAGTCCTAGAAAACTCCCGATCTCGGACACCGTATGACGGGGGTTCCCACTTCAACACATCACCGACCATGTTCGGATCTACCGCAATACCTCCATTGGTGATGATATGACCCAGGAAAGACACTTCCTTGAGCTAGAACTCACACTTACTAAACTTTGCGTATAACTCGTGCTCCCTTAGCTTCTCCAATACAAGCCTCAAATGCTCCTCACGCTCTTCTTCATTCTTGGAGTAAATCAAGATGTCATCAATAAAAACCACAACAAACTTGTCCAGATACTCCATAAAAATCTTGTTCATCGGGTACATGAAGTAGGCGGGTGCATTGGTCAACCCAAAGGACATAACTCGTGTACTCATAAAGTCCGTACCTAGTGGTGAAAGCTATCTTAGGAATATCCGAAGGTCCGATCTTCATCCGATGATAACCGGATCACGGATCGATCTTAGAAAATACCTTGTCTCCTCTCATCTGATCAAACAAGTCCTCAATATGAGGCAGAGGATACTTGTTCTTGATGGTAACATCATTGAGAGACCTGTAATCAACACATCCTCGGTGTGCCATCCTTCTTACCCACAAAGATAACTGGTGCTCCCCAAGGTGATGAACTAGCACAAATGAACCCTTTACCCATTAATTCTTTAATCTGAGCTTTAAGTTCTTGGAACTGATCACTAGACATTCTATATGGGCGCTTAGAGATAGCAAAGCAGTACCGTGCAAAAGATCAATAACGAACTCAACATCTCGGTCGGGGGCGTACCTAGCAACTCCTCGAGAAACACATCGGGGTAATCGCACACCACTCGTATGTCTTCCAAGGCCTTTCCATCAAGCCTATTCACGACACGGCGGTTGATGGTGCGGGATATGCCGCAAACTCAAATTTTTCACCGGCTTGGACTAGTAAGAAGGACCGATCTCTTAGCACATCTGTATCACCGCATCACACGCGGTCAACTACCCCATTCCCGCATCACATCAATCCCCTTGGAATCCAAGATTATAAGATTGGCACGGAAGTCTCAACCCAAAATCTTGAGATCGACGTTGTCACATTTATATGTAGCTTTCAATTTCCCCCCGAGTGTGAGGTAACTAGCATGTGGCGAGGCATGGGACCGATGGGTATATTATGTTGAGCTACGAACCGAGATGTAATGAAAGAATGGGATGCTCCATAATCAAATAAAACTGAGGCAGGAGTGGAGTTGGCTAGAAACATAACGAGCACTACTCCGGGGTTCTCCCGGGCGACTTCAGGCATCAACGTGCATCGCCTTGCCTCGTGCATAGCTCGTTGTGCCTTGTTGGTCCGCGGTGTCCGATTCCCGCTCCTCATCCGATGCATCTGCCGGTTCCGCACCGGCGTGTGTGGAGGGTTCCTCTTTGGGCAAGTGTTGGCATAGTGACCAAGCTCTCCGCACTTGAAGCAAGTAGTGGTCGCGGGATTAGGAGGTGCCACGGACCTCATAGGTGTGCCAACTTGATCCCTCTCCGCCGACTCGCCGGGAAGCCGGGTGTGGAGTCCGAGGTACCGGACGCCGAAACGGCCGAGCGTACGTGCGGAACTACCGAGCAGGACGTTGGGACCGCCGCGCCCAAAGTTTCCACCCGGTCCCCCAAAGCGGAACGGGGTGTTCTGCGGTGGGTTGAAGCGCGGCGAGACACACTCCCCGAACCGTCCGCAGCCGGCGGCCTTCCTCTTCTCGCTCCCCGAGCTCCTTGCGTTTGTGCTCCAAGCGGATGGCGGCATTAACTAACCGCCGAAAGTTGGGAAAAGGATAAGACATCAGCTGCCTCGCAGCGAACCGGCCTAACCCATCGAGGAACAACTCCTCGCTTCTTCCCGTCTTCTCGCAACCTCCTCGCTGCATAGCGAGATAACCAAGTGAACTTGTCTCCGTACTCGCCCACCGACATTCCTCCTCGCTTCGGAAAAAGGAACTCATTCTTCTTGAGCTTCATGACTTTAGAGGGTATGTGGTGGCTCCCGAAGTTGGTGGTGAACTCGTCCTAGGTGATAGTGTCCGGGGGCGGCATGAGCGGCCGTATACGCATCCCACCAAGTGGATGCGGACCTGCGAAGTCGTCCCGTAGCATACAGACCTTCTCTCTATCGTAACACCGGCGGTAGTGAGCATCTTCAGACCGTCTTCAACCAATCTTTAGCTTCAAGCGGATCGGCGGCATGAGTGAACACGGGGGGGATGATGACTTGTAAACTCCTCGGTACTTGTTGCGAGGCGCCGGCTGCTGCACCGGTGGATTGTTGACCCCGGGCTTGCAGGTTCGTCACGGTGTTGGTCGGCGTTCGGAGAAGCCGGGTCCGTGCCTCCGGGAATTGCCGCATAGCGGGATCCATCCGTGCCGGCCGGGGTGCTCTTCCCGGTAGATTCATTGCTGGTTGATCAACTCCTGATCCCGACCTGGTGTTCACCATATGAGTGTTAGGGATATTACTTTAGATGATTGCACCAAGAGTTAAACTCGGAAAGATAAGATAGCAATGGTGTTTAGATAAGACAGATTCTGTTGACCGTAAACAATTAGGCATAACACTCAGTGTGGGTATCCAAAAATTATGAGCTTTGAATTGATAAAAGGTAATTAAATTACGGATCTACTCCAACTGGAATGACCGCAATCGGAGTTCTGTAGCTCTGATTATAAAAAAAACAAGTCAGGTAGGCCAGCAGTGTTTAACAGATTCGTGAGGCTGTAATGTTTCAGTCATAACTCCCAGATTATCCACCCAAATATTCTGAACTTTCTCACAGAAAATCAGTAATGAAATTTCTGAACTTCTCCAATTGGTTTTACTGCAATCGGAGTTCGTAGCCCGAGATAAAATTAAAACAAAGTGCAGCTGACTCGAAAGCTGCGCGAACAGATTTAGAGCTCTCGGATTTGCATTAAGGAACAAAAGGATTAAGATAGATTATTGATTGAGACCGAAAGTTGACCCTACAAACTTACTACTAAACCAATGTCATTGTGTTCATCACTCCACAACACATTGCACTCAAACAAAAATCCAGCTCAAACATTAAGCACAAAACCAAGCATTCAACCATACTTCTTAACTAAGCACACTTTACCGATCGTCTACTAGCGATTACAAAAAGGTCCTATTCCTAACTTAAGGCTAAGGACTATCTTCCGGCACAAAGCATCGGTGCGGGTGTCGGGGGAGTCGTAGTGTGGCCTCTTGGGTGACGGAGAGGTGCATCCTTCCGTGGTATCATGAACAATTGGTCGCTCCCTATTCTCGCGGTGCGGCTTCCAAGGCACGCTTCGCAACCATGGTGAAGATCCGCTCGTTGTGCCATGTACAGAGTGTTGTTGGTGTCATCCAAAGCGGTGTTAACACCCGCAAGTAGTCCCCCGGACATTGTTCGAGCATCCCTTCATAGGGCGCGGCGGGGCGATGTAGGTCTTGGCTTCCCTACGGCTCGAAGGGTGTGTACCGACAACGGTGAGTATCCTCCAACCTATCACGCTCCTTGTGAGAGAGCACATAAAGCGCCCTCCGAGTTGATTCGCTATGCCGGCGTCCATAGTAGTCCCGTGAGCCACATTATGATGCTTGGACATCTCTTTCACTCCACGACATGGAATGTACTCCTCCAAGATGGCGGCCACTTCCCAATGGGGCTCGAACTACGGATGAGTCCACAACTCACAATGGTAAATAGGGGCCTTGTCATAGTCCAAGCGGAGTACCATAGCTCGCGAGTGGTCGGCCATGGGAATGCCCACTCCATCGGCTCCGTAGTGGTACACTTCCCGGATCACTTCCTCGGTTGCTTCATGTTGCTCTTGCTCTTCTTCCTCCATCCTTGGATCAAGGTGATCTTCCGGATCTTCTCCTCGGTGCCTCGCTCCTCTTGGTTGGGCCGATCGGTGGCTCATCCTCTTCGGGTCATCCTCATCATCGGACACCATGACGAGGTCGGGGACGACTGCGGTGCGAGGCTCCATCTCGATCTATTCATCCGTGTCTCCGTCATGGAAGTCGTTGTCTTGTTCTGCGGAGCATACCGGTGGGCGGCACCGGTATGAGAAGTCTTCAAACGGCGAACCATCCGTAGTGCGGTACGGAATGAGATAGATGGTAAGACAAAAAGGATGAGAGCTACGGTAAGCACAAGGTAAAGAATCCGGATTAGCTCAAGAGTGAGGTAAAGGCAAGAGTAAGGTTAATAGAAGTAAAGCAAGCATGTAAGAGAAAGCTTATAAGATTATAAAATCCTTAGTTCGACCATTTCTATCTAGGCTAACGTTCCTACGATCAACACGGCTACGGTACCACTTTGTCACACCCGCATTTAAAGGCAAAACCGAATGCATAGATCACGTGTGCGCCGGGATCAAATTACACACACGCTAGACAATGTGAATACCAAAATCAATGCCACACAAATAAAGAGTTATTACAAACCATAGTCTTAAACGAAACTTAAATAATGAGTTATCGCGAGCGCACAAAATGCCTCCACGGGCGGTGATCGAAGACTATGCACACCTAGAACTACTAGAAATCTCCCGGAATGTCTTCAAAGTTCTCCCGATCCGAGCAAAGAATCCGAGTGTTGTAGATACAAGAAAGTAAACAAGCGTGAGCACATGACGTACTCGAAGAGAGAACAACATAACATGCAAGGCCATATGGTGGATGGCTAAGGTTCAAGCAGTTTAGCATTTTAGTGAGTCAAGTTTTATTAGCAACCTGATTACTAAAGAGTGTAAGTTCATACCAACCCAATTAATAATATATAAGCATCATAATTAAAGAATAAAACAAAAATTAAACATTTAAGTTCCATAACTTAATCATGTGAGTGTCCAGGCCGCTCTTGACCGTGAGCACGGCTAATCAATTAGTTTTACACTCGCGAGGGTTGTACACTTTCACCACAAGCGGCGTAAAAGCTCCGAAGAACTTTGAACCCAACATGCGGTGTTTGCAAGGCACCATACCACACTACCGAGGTGTGGTTGCATAGGGACGCTACATGGCCTTTACAAAGGTTCCCTAGCAAGTTTTGACCCACAAGGTCCGGATCGATTAGCAAGGTATAAAGTCCCCAAGCGAGTCGATACCCCACCATAAAAGAATAACTCACCCAACCCCCTACTAGAGCGAGTCTATACTTAAAGTTCCTAATTACTCGGCCAAGACCATTGCCCATTAGTTCTTGTGGTTGTACTATTTTCCGGGTGGTTCTCCATGTTCCGATTTACAATAATCAAGTGGTCTTGTAAAGTAAAGAACATAAACCGGAACATAGAATATAAACGTAACCAAGTTTGATTAATACCAATCCCGAGTTGAGCATGCTAAGCCATAGCTACCACAAGATTAATTTAATAACCCCCGTGACAAGGTAAAGGTAGTAAAAGGCTAGGCATGATCCTTAACGGTTCCCGTCAAGTTAATGAAAGCAAGAAAAGTAAATACAATGAATTTAAATGCATGTTATGTAGGACAAGCGGGCATGCATCAAGGAACACTTGCCTTCAACAAAACTCTCTTGCTCAAACTCGGCGCGTCTTGATCCTCAAATCCCTCGAACGATTCGCTCTCTACGGTCCACAATCATCACATACAAGCATACAACATGAATAAATAAGAAACAGTCACCAAACAGTACAAACAGTAGAAAACAATAGCATAAAACTTATCTACGCTTCGAGACGATCGCATGGACATAAAGAACGCTAAAATCGGAGCTAAAACGACCAAGTTACACCCAATGGAAGGTGCGGGGACTAATCTGTAAAGATTTAAAAAGAAAGCTCGGGCTAAATTAAAAGAAAAGAACTAAACCGTAAGGAATCTCCTAAGGCGGAAGGATATTTTTGTGAATAACGAAAAACTCGGGGGGGGGGGGGGGGGAAAATATCCAAGGCCGGTTTGGGTTGACCTAGTTGACTCGGGGTTTGACCCGATCTAGATCCGTTGGATCTAGATCCGACGGTTCTAGGCACTTGCGGGGCGGCGGTTTAGATCCGGCGCGTTAGATCTTGATCTAACGGCCGAGGAAGACCGCAAGCGGCGGGGCGGCGAAGCGCGACAGCCGACGGTGGCGGCCGGCGGTGAGCGGCGGCGGGCTCACCCAAGTGAACTCGATCTAGGGTTCCATTGCGGGGGTTTGGCGCGCGGATTGCATCCATGTGAAGCGCGCAAGCCATCGAAACATGCGAGGTGACGGCTTCGGCGGATTTGCGGCGAGGCGGGCCGGTCAACACGGCGGCGCGGGTTACGGTCTCCGACGAGATCTCTAGAGCGTCGGGGTGCACGAGCTCGACGACAAGCGATGCGGGGCGCTTCTTACCTCCTTGCGCGGCTCCCGGACAACTTCACGATGACGAGGAAGCGACGGCGGAGGCGGGGATTCGACGGCGGCGGCGGAACCTAGGGTTTGGCTCCGGTGACGCACGGGCAAGCAAAGGCGACGGCTCGGGTGGGGGGCGTCCCCGGGGGCGGCGGGTGGCTTAAATAGCCGGAGGGGGTCCCTTGGCGTGCGGGCCACGCACCGAAGGTGTGCCCGAGGTGGACTCGAGCGGCGGCGGCGCGGGGACTCGGCCGAGTCCGGCTTGGACACGGCGAGGCGGAGGGGATGACGGGTGGGCCCCGGCGGTCAACGACCGCGGGAGCGGCTCGGTCGGAGCGGTGGGCATGCGGCGGCTAACGGGCCGAAAGGCCAACCGGGGCCGCGGAGTCGGCCATCGCGCAAGCCGGGCCGCACCGCGCGGGGGTTGAGCAGGTGCGCGCGGCTAGCGGTGGTCGGCGGGCCGTAGGATGGGCCGCAACGCGGGTTGGGGCTGCGCGCGGATTGGGTAGGATAGATGGTTTAGGATTTAAAGGTTTGGGTAATTTTGGAAGGGATTCAAACAAATGGAATTCAAATATGAATTTGAATTCCAAAGAACCAAAAAATAATGCACCAAAGATGCATGCCACAATTAATTCCTATGATTCATTAATTTTATTTTAGAAAAGTTTTAAATGCCTAAAAGAAAAGTAAAGCAACCTTATATTCCTTAAGCGATTAAAGGGGTTTCTAGCCAATTTTAATAAAACTAATTTTTAGCAAAATTAGGGTGTTACAGGTTCATTCCCGGACAACCAACCCATCATTTTTCTCAACTCATCATTTTCATCCCGCAAGTGATTCACAAATTGTGCAAGTTCAAGATTTTTCAAAGCATGCACTTCACGGGTAGAACAAGACATTATAAGCATGCATCCCATCAATTTTTCCATGCAAAACAGGGCAAGAAGTGCAAGAACCTAGCAAGGTAGGTCTAAACTTAACCTCGCCCACTTCAACCCTAAGCACATCTAGTTCATCACAAACAAAAGCATGCTTATCCTTGAGACTAGCAAGATCGGCTAGGTAAACAAAGCAATCAACACAATCAACATCATCGAAACCACAAGTGAAGCCTTAAGCGAATAATTCTCAAGCTTAGCGTCTAGGTTCTAGGTTTCTAGCTCGGACACACGAGTTCCAAGCATCTTCGAGCAAGGCCCTTAGCACTTTCCTCATCTTCGTGGCTTCTCTAAGCATGTCATCATGGTTATCAAGCAACCGGCCAAGACGCTCATTCTCCTTACGCAAGAAGGGAAGCTCGTCGGTACCTCATCCTTGGAGTATGAGTCCGAGTCACTTTGGTGACTCTTCCGCTACCGGAGCTATGAGCCATGACGCGAAGCTATCTCCCGCGAAGCAGCTCAACCCAATCAAGTTCTTGGAAGCATTATTGTTCTTGCGCCGATCACCTTCAACTTCACTACTACTCGAGCTCAAGGAAGAGTAGGCGGAGGCCGGAGTCGACGTCGCTCGCTCCGACCATCGCTCGACCCTTCTTGCCGCGGTCGTCCTTCTTCCTCGACTGTCACTCTTCCTTGTGCTTGTTCTTGTGCTTGTGATCGCGCCTTAATCTGTACTCGCCATCCTTGCTCGACCGGTGCCTGTAACAGTTCTTGTAGCCGTCCTTGTTCTCTGTTTTCTCCGGGCAGTCGACGACGAAGTGTCCCGGCTTCCCGCACTGAAAGCACATCCGTGCTGTCCTTCTCGTGTTCACCCGGTTCTTGTGCAGCCTCTCAAACCGCCTAGTCAGTAACGCCAGCTCGTCCTCTCCAAGCACGTCGAACTCCTTGTTTGGCAAAGACATCAAAGAAGACAAAGAGTACACCCTAGACTTAGCCACTGCGCCACCGACAAGAGCAAGACTATGGGAATTAGTCGGGCTCTCAAGACGAGCCGTCAAACCACGATCGACCTCGGCGGACTTAAGCTTCAAGAATAGCCGATTCACCATCGAGTGGTGTACTTCTCGGACTCAAGAATTGCCTCAACCTTTCCCCCCCCCCCCCCCACCCGGTACAATCCGGCGTGTGTAAGAGGTTCATCGCTCTATCATGGTTATCGTACCGGAGAACATCGACATTGGCCCTCATGTTGTTCACAACCACCGTCAACCGCCGGAACAAGACATCTATTGACTCACCGGGGAGATCGGTGGAATTCTCGTACTCTTTTCGGTAAGTCACATACAACGGTGCTCGAACTTCCGCATTCCTAGCATGAGCACTCTTCGGCTCCAACCAGATCATGCACGCCAAATCCCGGACCCAATCGAATTCGGATTGACACGGAAAATGGTACGGTAGTCGACGCCTTGTTGTTGGCATCGAACATGTCCCTCGATCCTGGAGCAAGGAAGTTAATCGAATGAACATAAGCTGTGTTCACTGTAACGTCCCAAAGGATCTGACCCTTTCCGCTGAGGAATGCCGCCATGCGCCTCTGCCACATCTGGTAGTTCTTCCCATCGAAGTGCAGAGGACCCAAACCTCGTTCCTCGGTACATCATGTTTGGATCTTAGACTAGTTAGAGTCAATAAAGATCCGAACTAGCTCGATACCAATTGAAGGACCGATTAGGCGAACCGGGGGGGAGTGAATGAGAGCCGAGAAAAAATCTTCTCGAAGAAGATAGGATGTCCAACAAGACGAACACGACTTCCAAATCACGTCTCCGAGTCAACTACCCAAATTGGCTAAGACCACACGGACACCGGAGTGCTACCGGTCATAAGAACCAACAATCACCTTCACGGACTCAAGAACGCATCGGAACACCAACTCGAGCACCACCGACCTACACCGTTCGGGCCGGTGAGCACCATCGGTCGACCGGTCCCCGCCGGTAAAACCAAGAAACTTCCACAGAAGACCCCTACACCGGTCGGTGGGTGTAGCCCACCGGTCGATCCGGTTCAAACTAGGAAACCCCAAATCCACCAAGCGGGCCTACCGAGCTCCAAACTTACCCAAACTTGAAACGAAGCAGAACACGAGACAATAGGGAACTCACCGAATGTTCACTCGAGGAAAAACTCACAAGGCCTTGCACCGGTCAAACCGGTGAGCGGCACCGGTCGAGCCGGTCAGCCGGGTCGCTCGGGATGAACAGACACCGCGGGTCAACTCCCCCAAATCTAACTCCCGATCTCCCGAATCGCTCCATAGATTCGTGCAAGACTCGGGGATAGTAGGAAAACCTCATGGGCACTCCATATCCGAGATTTGGTCCACCGAGGGCAAATTCGAGAAATCTTTGTCATAGCTCCATCGGACGGATACCCGGCCGACCGCAAACTTGCTTAGCCTCGACGCAAGCCTTGCGATCCCGACGCGTGTCCTCTCGCTTTGAAGTCTCCGATCGCTACATCACACACCGGCCGGACCGGTCCGGGAGTCGTTGCACCATCCATCTTTGGTTCTTCGGTCTTGGCTTTGTGGATCAACCAAGGAACCTAATGGTTTTCCGGTGAACCACGGAAACCTCGCGAACTCGGTGTAGCCTCCGCCAATCACCACTCATGACTCGGCTCCCACGTAGTCCCGGCTCGACCTTGGTTCCGAGGCTCAACCAAGAAACCATCCATGACTTCATCTTGCCGTTCTTGCTACCATGCGACCTACACTTGACCCCCGCTGGCCACCGGGTCCCTCGAACCAAGCCTACTTGCCTTCTCCACACCTAGAGGCCTCACCGCAACGACCTTTCGCACTTGTTCTTCACTTGCACCAACACCGGTCAAGCCGCAACCCGCACCTGCGGTACTTAGCTAAGAATCAGTCCACACAACGTTGTCAATCACTCATCACACTAGGAAGCGACCATCCACCAATCCTCGAACCACACATGGTCCTCGGTTGGGCTAGCACTAATACGAGAACATGGATATAGTAACAACAACTTGTGTTACTATATGCTAATAAAAGTGTTACTAGTACATCTAGTAACACATCTTATTAGTGTTTCCTATTCCGGTGTTACCATAGTCGAATCTATGGGAACACAAGATTTGTGTTCCTTTACATCTAAATATGTGCTACGACTTTGTAACACAATTTCTTACCTAGTGGAACATTTGTCACGTGTTACAATGGTTTCCTTAATAACACATTTTTGAAGCTCGGTAACAATTTCACTTATGGTAAAGCACAAATACATTGTTTAGAAGAAATGGTTTGTAACACATGTTTCATCTATGGTAACATATTCAAAAATTAAATAAATATTATTTTACATTCATTTGACATGCAATGTTGATATAAACTTGTTCATCGAAGAACAAAACTAGAAAGTGCAATAATATAGATTCCAAGCTGCATTATTTCTCGAAAAGAGACAGTACTTGTTTTGTTGTTCACATCAGTGCATATAAAAAAAGATATGATTCTAAGAACAAAGTGTAATAAATAGTACAAAGTCCATATTACTAGAAAAAGAAAGAAAGTGAAAAATATAAATATAAACATGTTGCGTGCTTAAACTCTATTGCTTCTTTATCCTTCCTTGTATGCATTGATATAGAAATGTACCTCTATGTCCAAAGAAAATCGTAGTTCATTATTGACTCACGCAATCACACATGTATTGATAATATATTTAAAAACAAACACATAAACTTTGTCGGTGATGGTTAAACAGTTCAATTCAATAATTGTTGTTGTAACTGGCAAAGTAGTTTTTCAGAACAATTAATATTAAATCAATGAACAATTAATATTAAATCAAGCTGAGATAATTCAAGCTAGATTCCTGTGCTACAATACACACAACTTAGAAAAAAATAGTATGTTACACAATGCATATGCAGTAGAACAATGGACAGTAACCAAGCACAAAGGAATGTACTGAACCCCAAATTACGTATCACTTTTTGCCTCTTCATTCTCTCTTTCCACTCGTAGCTTGAACTTCTCAATCTCAAGATTTGCTAAATACCTGAAAAATAAAATTTGAATCAATGGCTTAAATAACCAAAGTGAGAAGCATGATATATGTGTAGTACATGAAACCTTTGTTTACATGACTTTGATGGTTTTACTACACAAAAGACAAGGAAGTTCTACAAGAGAATCTTTATTTTAAATTTAATTCTCACTCATATGTGGGAGTCTATAAGATGCACTTACTCAGAAATTATTGTAGAATGGCTACAGTAAAGTATACTCACAACTTAGATATTAGATATGCGAATCCTAGGACTATTATGCAGCACATGGACTTGTGAGTGATATTTATAATGCTCGGATAGAAATTGCATGAAATTTATCAAGTAGCTATATGAAATTTGTGATATGTTTCACCTAGAAAGCCCGAATGATAAGTGAAGGACCGATAAGGCGAACCGAGAGGGGGGAGTGAATGGGAGCCGATAAAAATTCTTCTCGAAGGAGATGGAAACTCCAACAAGATGAACGCGGCTTCCAACACACGTCTCCGACTCACTACCCAAGTTGGCCAAGCCCACGTAGCCACCGGAGTGCCACCGGACCTAGGAACCAACACGCTACCATCCGACCCGAGAACGCGGCGGAACACCAAACCTCGAGTCTACAGACCAACACCGGTCAGACCGGTGAGCACCACCGGTCAAACCGGTCCCTGCTGGTGAAGCCGAGCAACTTTCACTAAGTGGCTCCACACCGGTCAGACCGGTGAGGCACACCGGTTAGACCGGTCCAAGCCTGAAAGCCCCCAAAGCACCCCGGCGGGTCAACGGACCACCAAACCGACCCAAACTCGATACGGCGGCAACACGGGGCAACAACAAACACACCCGGACATTCACCCGAGCAAAAACCCATGAGGGTTGCACCGGTCGAGATCGTTCAAGAGCACCGGTCGGACCGGTGTAGCTCCGGCGACTCGGGATGAACAACACCAGCGGGTCAACTCCCCCAAATCCAAACCTCGATCTCCCGAATCGCTCCACGGACTTGAACAAGACTTTGGGGATATTAGGAACACCTCATGAGGAGTCCATAGCCAAGTTTAATCCCACCAAAACTCGTCCAAAAAGGAGGAATCAAGGAAATCTCGCCAAGAGCATTTCCAACCCAAGAACTCAAGAAACCCCAAAATCGAGCACCTTTACTCACGGATTTGGGAGGGGAATCACGGCCCAAAGAACCACGAAGGGTTCCCACAAATTTCCCCCATCAAATCCCCAAGAGAAAGGTCCCGAAAAAAACCCAAAGAAATCACCAAGAGAGGGCTCCAAAAATCACCACCAAGAACAACGGGAAAACACATCCAAACCTTGAGGAACCACGCCGAATCATCTATACATGAAACAAAGGTTCATACAAGGTCTAGCAAGCCGCCCGATCATCCATCCCTCTCAACAAGATCTCACCATGAAGCTCTCAAGCTAGTCCTATGGAAATCCTAAGGAAAATAGGAAGGAAATAGGAAAACAAATGAGCTAGGTTTCCAAGAGTTGGCTGCCATCCTCTCACCTCTTGGGTTATATGGAGGCAACCGAATGTCTAAAATGCCCTTTCCTAATAACAAGGGATACAAGCCCCTCAAGGGCGGATTTGGAAGTCTTCATGTCTTCACCATCAGACGGATGCCCGGCGACGGCACCCTGTGTAGCCTCGACGCAAGCCATGCGATCCCGACGCGTGTCCTCCGCTTCGAAGTCTCGGACCGCGTCGTCGCACACCGGTCGGACCGGTGCCCCCACCGGTCGACCGGTATCCACCGGTCGGACCGGTCCGCGCCGCTTTGCGCAGCTCCGTCTTCGGTTCTTCGGTCTTGGCTTTGTGGATCAACTTGGAACCCGGTGGTTTTCGGTGAACCACCGGAAACCCCGCGAACTCGGTGTAGCCTCCGCCAATCTCCACTCATGACTCGGCTCCCACGTAGTCCCGGCTCGACCTTGGTTTTGAGGCTCAACCAAGAAACCGTCCATGACTTCATCTTCTTGTTCATGCCACCATGCGGCCCGCACTTGACCCCGCCGGCCACCGGTCCCTCGAACGAAGCCTACTTGTCTTCTCCACACCCGGAGGCCTCACCGCGACGACCTTTCGCGCTTGTTCCTCACCCGCACCAACACCAGTCAAGCTGCAACCTGCACCTGCAATACTTAGCCAAAAATCAGTCCACACAACGTTGTCAATCACTCATCACACAAGGAAGCGACCATCCACCGGTCCTCGAACCACACATGGTCCTCAATAAGTAGTAATAAATAGGCCCGGTTTATCTAATTGAGTTTAATTTGAAACTCGTGTAGTACTAATTCGTGTACGATTATAACGACCAGGAGGAATTTGTATTCTCTTGTGCCGACCGCCGAGTACGGGACATGGAAGAAACTTTGGCGATTAAGATGTCTAATCTAAACAAAACTGTATGTGCTACCTTGATGTTCTTGCCCCCGTACATCGTCAATTTCCCGGTAAGGATTAGTAGGCTCCATTCCACGACAAGTATGAAGTAGCAGCAGTGCCTGCATTATCCGTATTAATCAACTAGAAAAAGATATGTGTTAGCAAAGGATTGAGACGTGTCCGTCACTACGTGAGAAACGGCTTTGGTAACGGGAGTAGATCGCCTTTGGTAACGGCAATGCACCCGTTACCGATCAAGTGTTACAAATAAGCCAAGAAAGGTAACGGGCGGATGCCCGTCATTGATAAGACATATTCGTAGCGGGTATTAAACAATGACCATTACCACAACAAGCCACCGGTCACGTGAAATGGTCGTTTCTCCGGGCCCATAGGGAACTTTCATAATGGGCACCAAAGCAAAGCCCGTTACGGTAGCTCAATATCGCAGACGCCCGATGTGTACCTACGTCTCCGCTATCTTGACGAACCGAGATGCATCTATTTCACGCGCGTCTCGGTACATATAGGATTCGTAACGGGCATCAAACAACGACCGTTAACACAACTAGTCACCGGCCACGTGAAATGGCTGTTTCTCCGGGCCCATAGGGAACTTTGGTAACGGGCATGAAAAAAAGCCCGTTATCGTGAAATTAACATCGGAGATGTGTTCCGTGAACCTCGCGTCTCCTCTCGTCTCAATGAAATGAAACACATCCGTTTCTACGCGCGTCTGCTTTCTCTCTATTAAAGGAGACGCTTGCTTTCAACAATCATCTCATATATCTCGATGAACGGGCCGGTCCCGGGGCCCACTAGTCGGGGCCGGTAACGGGATTTTACACCGCCCGTTACATTGTGGGCATTTTTGTAATGAGCTTTCCTAATGAAGCCCGTTACTCATCGATCGCTGTTTGTAACGAGCTTTAATTAACGCCCGTTATAGATACGTGAGTCACCCCTACGGTAACACTCGCCCGCTTGCGGCGGCATCCTCGGGATCCCGGCCAGGATTTGGCGACCATCGGGGATTGCATCCTAGAACCGACCAGGATATGGCGGCCACCACAAGCAAGGAGACATCACAAACACATTCTCACATCACGGATATAGGCAAAGCAAGATCACATTTATAGACAAAGCAAGATCACATTTATGGACAAGCTAGGATCACATCAAGTTTCAAGTTACTCTCATCGGTCTTGTTTGGATGGAGTCATGAGAAAACTGCCCGAACCATGCGATGTCGACCCCAACCAAGCAAGCCAAGCGGGTTTCTCGGGTAACAAAACCCGACTAAAAAAGACCGAATGAGTTTCACGTTTTTGGCAACAATAAACTCACGGTGCACCAATGTAGAAGTTGCCCTTTCGGTCGATGGTCTCCTTAATAATGTACCGACACAACATCTCCCGTACACGCTTTACATCTTCTATGGAAACATCTACGGATATTTTAAATCCCGCAAAATACAATCGTTTATGAGAATACAAGCGAAATCATTTTCTAAAATCGATGGATAATATGAGCGAGAGACAAGGTTGAGCATTATTATCTATTTACGAGCAGCCTTCTTGATGTCGGGTATGTCATCGAGTAGTCTTAACATATGGAATGCCTCATGGAATCCACACAAAGAGGAACCCCAAGTCGCCGAGCACACCGCATTAAGGTACCAAAATGACAAGTTAATGTAGTACCAAATAGGTAAGAAGGGACCATAAAAAAACATCGGTCATATAGCGAGATTTGTTTTGTGCTTGAGTGTGGCTTTTGGCTTTTTTCTTTCCTTTCGTCATTTCGTCCCGTGCATCACCAAAGGCCCCGCATGATCAGCAATACCAATTAGAAACACTAAGAGATCGAATTTTTGTGAACAAAAAATATTGTACCAAAGGCCCCTGCATGGTCGGCAATACCAATTAGAAACTCTAAGATATTGAATTTTTTAGAACAAAACCTACAAGAAACCGACCATTCAAAACGAGGTTAGAGGTCCGGAACTTTAGTGGGGGATGTTGTTTAGCGAATCTAGATACCAAACCTCTTTGAACTTCATATAGATTATCACTCGTTACCCGGTGGCTAGTGCGATAGGCACCCACCATGTAGTCGTTGTTCATCATTGCATTTGAGAGTTTCTTTGCCAACTTGTTGAGAACGCCGAGAAATATTTGTTGAAGTAAACAAATGCGGATCTAAAAACCCAACACCGATCCGCATCTCCGCCGCCTTGTCCATCATTTTCCTTAAAAAAATCAAATTTTTAGCATGCATGAACTTTGTGGTCAAAATTAAAGAAATATCTTTTTAGGTTTTAAAGGACTTACAATGTCCACAACCTCATGAAGGTAACATCCGGAGAAGCTAGGGTTATAAGGTTATACATGCTACCGAATTCAATGTTTAACATTAAAGCACCACAACCACCTTTAAAGTAGTCTTGATCCACCTTTGTCGTACGAGCAAGTTTATCCTTAGTGTGTTACATGACATAAGCATGCAACTTGGCACAATTTGGTCCAGCAGCCCTTACATTTGCTTCTCGACAACATAAGTGCACTAGGCTTGTATTTTGGTCGGTCCCGTTCGTCCCATTAACACGGTTAAGAATCTCATCTTTAGACGATTTTTCCCGGCCCGGTTCCCCTTCCGCAGTGGAGATTGCCCGGGCTCCTCTTGTTGCGAGGCTACCGTACTTGTTGCATCTGCCGCTAGGGGGAGATTGCTCGCGCTCCTCCTCCTACCGCCGGAGAGGTCGCTATTTTGTCCGTTGCTTATCCTCATGTTGCGGTACCTCCGCTTAGGCGTAGTTTTTCCGGGCTCCTCCTGTTATAGTTGATGCTCCTATTTCGCCGGAGAGGCTGCGCTTTCGTCCGTTGATTATTCTCAAGTTGCGCGTACGCTTGGCGCGCGGTGCGCCCGGGCTCCTCCTCCGCTTGTTGTCGATGCTCTTCTTCGTGTAGTTTCTTTGATATGCTTTCGCCGCTCGTTGAGCCTTCTCTTGCCGACACCGAGCTACGACACCTCCATCCGATATGGTACCCCCGCTACTTGTTGCGACTTTATGGTTGGGATGTTTCGTCATGGGTGGTATAATGATCCACTCATTTGGCCATTGGATCCTTTGAACGAGAGCCCCAACTACGGTTGCTACGTCACCCCCATCAATTGGTTCGAGCTAAGGGTAGTGACCCGCATTGGCCCACACATATGTAGGTTGCACCACAACATACCCATCCCGCACCTGCCTGAATGGCAAGCCTTTTGAAATGGAATGACTTTCGCTAGTGTGAGCACCACGGTGCCATCTAAAAGGCCGCACGTGGTTGGCTCACATCGGCTTATCTATTGTGTCCGGCATAGGTGATCGACTATCACTTTGTGCACTTCATTCTCTTCGTCACCATTGGCATTCCAATGATCTTGCCCTCTCGCTATCTTCCTCGTTGTCATGCGCATGTTCTTCCTTGCGGTCATGCCCATCTTTTTCCTCACTACCATCCATATCTTCTTCCTCGTTGCTACCGACGGCATTGGTAATTGGGAAGGAAGAAGTGCATTTTTCATTATGTTGATGCCCTCGATAGTCTTAGAGCATGGACAATTGATTTAAATGTTTTGTCCATCACATCATGAGCCTCGGACCTCTTATTCCTCTTCTTCCCCGTACATTCCGGTGAACTCTTCACCAAACCCTTTACCCCGCCCAAGTGAACTAGACACGCCTCGCACCCGACCTCGATGCTTTGGAGTCTCAAGTGTTGCGGTGAGGATATCATCCTCCCTAACCCCGGACAAAGAACCATCACGACCCTAAGCCGCAAGTGTTTTCACCCTATCTGCTACCACCACCACCGCAGGTTTATTGAATGTTATGCCCCCACTTCCTTCACATTCTTCTTCTTCTTCCCTACTCTTGCCTCGAGATAAGGTCTCGAACGTCCGGAAATTTGTCCCAAGGGTTCTCGTTTTCCTTGTGCGGCTAGCTTTGCATCGTCCTCCTCCCACTCTTTCCTTTTACTACAATAACCTTTTATGCCCGTATTGTGTGGCTTATTATGCAATGCTCTCTTTTGTTTCATCTCCCGGCTCAATTGCTGAAATTCGGGAGAATTGGTTTTCTATACAAACATGTCCCGCCTTGTTGCTTTGCAACATGCTTCACAAAGGGAGTCTCCTCTTCACACACATATTTTTTCTTAAATGGGCCATGAACCACCATTGCAAATAGATTCTTCCCGCATTTGGCGGGTAATCTAGCTTTTCCTCTAAAACTCGTGAACAGATGGTCCTTCTCAATTAGTGAGAGATCATCAACCGCCTTGTTGATTGACACCCTCTCCCGAGCAATGAGACAATAGACCGATACAAATCTAGCCCTCGCGAGAATCTAGGGTAGGCCAAAAATTGGCATCAAGTCTAGTTGCGGTCAACTTGTCTTCCGGCCATTTGGTTTGTGACCTTGGCCCGCGGGATCGAGTACTACTCCCGACATTCCGTGCTAAGTGACCTTGTGAAGAAGGTTCACCGACGATGGTCCGTGATGATGCACTAGAGGTAGAGGAGTTTGTTGTTGTGGGAGACCGCATAGATGATATGTCGGGTTTGTTAGTATAGCAACATAAGCAAGACTGAAAATCTAAACAAAATTCTTATTAGATAAATTCGCTTTCTCGGCGGGGCAAAATAGGCGACATAGTCATAAATAAAATCAGCATTGATATACATAGTTCATATTTTACTTACTTAGCATACGGGGATAGGTGCTAACCATTTTGACAAGGACACGACAATATGCTTATATTTCAAAGCACGAATAAATTCCTTCAACTCGCTTCCTTATACAACCGGAGTAGTGATGGGTTGTGCGTTACAACTTGAGCAACGATGGATTGTGTGTTCCATGTGTACATGCAACAAGAGGATAAATCAATGGTCATAATATTATATATGACAAGTAGTGAAAGAACACTCACAACACATCATGACACCAACAATAATAATATATATGATAATAGTGAAACAATTAACACTCACAACGAGCATAAGATAGTCTAGTTATCACTACATTACAAACTACTATGATGCAATTCCCACGACATTATGTGGCCATCGAATTAAAGTATGCTAACGAGTCCAAAGCATAAGCTCGTCGAATCGGTACATTCAAAGCATAACGAAATTAAAGTATTCTAACATCCTTTATGCTTTTCATGAATTTACAATGCAAAAAATATAGCACTAGGAACATGAAAATGAATTTCAACATTTCATATAACTTCATCTCGTTAGCAACAATTTATTCAAAACGAGACTTGGACCAACAAAATCCATCCATAAAATCCAAAGTCAATCAATTGAAGATGAACTATTAAGTCATGTCTCCCTAATCAACCTTGACATGAATATATAGCGAGATTGGATGGACTACATTATAAACCACTGCGATGCAATTCCGAGTTTCCTTATGTGGCCATCGAATTAAAAGATGATAACAGTCCAAAGCATAATTGTCGATCCGGTACATTCAAAGCATAGCGAGAATTAAAGTATGCTAATAGGTCCAAAGCATAACCGTTGATCCGGTACATTCAAAGCATAGCGAGAATTAAAGTATGCTAACATCATGGATGCTTTTCATTTAGATACGGTACAAAAATTGTAGCACCGGGAACATGAAATTGAATTTCAACAAGTTCATATAACTACATCTCGTTGCAACAATTTATTCAAACGGACATGGGGCAACAAAATCCATCCATCAAATCCACAGTCAATCAATAAAAGATGAACTATCAAGGCATGTCTCCCAAATTAATCCACATTGACATGAATATATAGCAAATTTTGGTGGTTGAGGAGAGAGAGGGCGTTGGGGGTTCAAGCGGCACTAACCTCCGTCGCGAATGAAGTAGTTGTTCTCATGATGGTCGGAGGTGTCGGATCCACGTCGGCCGTGGCCCGAGGCGGTCGGCACGTCGTCTCGGCCGGGGGACGACGTCGACGGATCCGCGTCAACCGTCTTTAGGTTGGCCGGGAAGACGTACGTCCGCACGCCGCTGAACCGGGTTCTCGTCCACCGTCGCCACGCGAGGGAGTGGTGAGGGCCGGAGAAGAGCGGGGCTACGACGGGGAGAGAGAGGTGAAGGCGAGCGGGGCGAGTGGCGGCAGAGGTGGGGAGAATGCGGGCGTTGTGGATTTGTCTAGCGAGGACCCGAATATGAATAACGCGCCTAACTGTGTTTAATGAAACTACTGGCGTGCCCTTGACGGCTCTATGCAGCAATTGGAATTTCATGGACATTATAGTCAATATAGGTTGGAAATTTTGAGCAGCCCGCGCACGGTTTGCCTGCTGACGCTGACGAGTGGGCCAGTGTCATGGGCGACGATGGTTATTGAACCCGCATCGCCTTTGTTGGGAGTTGGGTACGGCGGGCAGGCAACGGTTATCTTTTTATTTTGGCTGCTGACGCTGACGCGTGGGCCAGCCACTATTTTCTTTTGAATTAAACGTGCTTCCCTAAAATATTAGAGCCCCTAAAACAACACCTTAAAAATGATAAAAATATGAACAATTCGTATTTGGACAATTAGCATTTGAATAAAATATCAACAGTCACACTTGTGTGCCCAAGATTCTTAGAATCCATTTTTACATCCCATGTTAATGATGTAATAATTCTACTAACATCTAGTGTGCTCTAAAAAATCTACAAATTGGCTTGCCAACATAATTTGGGTACCTAGACTTGTCTTCAAAAATTAAAATAGTTTCGATGAAGGAATTATATACTCGTGTACAAATACCTACATCTCTCACATAGTTTCCTAGAATGTTCCTTGAACATTGAAGTTTTCCACACTTTGCAACATGTTCGAACTCATATGCATTTGAAAACTTAACAAAACCTTGTGGTTCACCTTAATATTACGAAAATGCAAAGTTTCTTTATAGGAGGTGTGGAAAAAATATTATTTATATGATGTACTTACATAAAACAAGATAAGGCATATAAACATTCTTCAAGAAACGGAATATACACTAAACAATGAAAAATAATGAAAACACGGTGATTTTAGAAAACGTAGGAAAAAAATCAAATTTTAACTAATTACGACAGAGAAATACATGTTACAAGAATTTGATTGCGGATTAAAAAGAGTAATGCTTTGTCGGCGACGCGAGACGTATAAACTGTTCTTCATTCTCCAATAGAACAAAGGAGGAAAGAGAGGGCACCGCCGCCCGCCACCGCCGCCGTACCCACTTCGGCGGTTCGACACTCAAGAGGGCATCCTAGGCCTTGTTGGCGGCAAATGAGACCACCGCAACCTTCGATTTGACTCACAAACATGACAAATCAAATATTATCTATCAAAAACTGATTAAAAACCAACATCCCGATAAAATCAAATCCGCATTTAGTAATATCTAATAATTTACATTCAAGATAAATAATGTTCATTGATGCTTGCGACCCGGCTAGTAGACGAATCTCCCGGCGGGTGTGGACGTTATAACCGGCCCGAAGCCGGCCCCGATAAGGGTTGCTCGGTGGAGTTGTCCTCGGACTCGGGATCCTCGGGGTCCGACTCGAAGTCGAACTCGTATGCGAGTCCGAGTAGAAGCCGAAGAGGGGGTTGGAGTCCGAGGCCCGGTCGGGGGCGGTGTTGGAGTCGATCCCACCGATCGACCGGTCGGCACCGCTGCAAAGACCGTCTTCGGTTCTTCGGTCTTGGCTTTGTGGATCAACGAAGGAACCCGGGGGTTTTCCGGTGAACCACCGGAAACCCCGCGAACTCGTGTAGCCTACGCCAATCTCCACTCATGACTCGGCTCCCACGTAGTCCCGGCTCGACCTTGGTTTTGAGGCTCAACCATGAAACCGTCCATGACTTCATCATGCTATTCATGCCACCATGCGGCCCGCACTTGACCCCGGCGGCCACCGGGTCCCTCGAACGAAGCCTACTTGTCTTCTCCACACCCCGGAGGCCTCACCGACGATGACCTTTCGCGCTTGTTCTTCACCCGCACCAACACCGGTCAAGCCGCAACCCGCACCTTGCAATACTTGGCCAAGAATCGGTCCACACAATGTTGTCAATCACTCATCACACAAGGAAGCGACCATCCACCGGTCCTCGAACCACACATGGTCCTCACAACCGCACCGACGAGCAATACGCGGAGCTACTTTGGAGCGGATGGCGCCCATTGCCGAACCGGTCGCCGAGAAGCTCAACCTCCGGTAGTCTCGTAATGTTAGCTTGTAACGATAGTTGTACATAAATAATTGTATTGGAATTGTTTAAGTATGGATGAAGAAAACTTCCATTAATGAGTACTCGTTGTCACGGTCCGTGAGTGAGGAGTCCCATTGTGGAGTCATCGCGAGTAGTCGTACTCACTAGTAGTCCCGTTGAGGGAGGAAGAAAGTAAAATAGGTGATGGATAATCAAACTTTATTGCGAAGAAGTACACCCGGATGGCCGGGGCCGTTGTTACGAGTAGTCGCCAAGACACGGAGGCCGCCTACGGCTAAGTAGTGCTAGGGCGTGTAGCCGCTTACGGCGGTAGATCCGTTAGTAGCCATGTAGGCCGGATCTAGGAGTACATGGTCTCTCGATGACCGCTTTGCTAGAGTCCTTTGTCGCTCGTCGCGACCTAGGATCCGTAGGTAGCCGCATGGGCCGGATCTCGGAGAGGAGTAGTCGGATTCGGTGCCCGGACCCGAAGGCCGCTTACGGTGAAGGGGTCTTGATGTAGTCGTGTAGACTAGAGCCCCTAGGGTAGTCGTATAGACTAGGCGTATAACGACGACGAGTTGGTCGACGTTCCACGAGTTGTTGACGTCTTCACCTTCAAGCGTCCGGAGGCGGTAGGAGCCGGTCCCGGTCACCTTTGCAATTGTGAAGGGACCTTCCCGTGGCGAGCCGAGCTTGTGTAGTCCTTCCGTGTTCGGATGCGATGGAGGACAAGATCACCAACGTTGAAGGAGCGTTCCTTGACGTTGCGATCATGGTAGCGTTGGATACCCTCCAGGTACCTTGCCGATTGGACGAGGGCGGCACAGCGAGCTTCTTCGAGTCCGTCGACGTCAACTCGTCCGTCGTCTTCGGAGACGCCTTCGTCGTAGTGCTCCACCGCCTGGTGAATCCCACATGACATCGGCGGGGAGGATTGCTTCGAGCCGTAGACCGGCAAGTATGGAGATTGCCCCCGTTGGCTTGGAGGGTTGAGTACGTAGCCCCCATAGTGCATTGGGTTGTTCCTTGATCCACTTGCCTCCTTTGGAGTTGGCGGCATCGTGTAGGCGCTTTTTGAGGGCGTCGAGCACCATCCCATTGGCGCGCTCGACTTATCCATTGCCCGAGGATGGGCAAGCCGAGACATATCGGACGTCGATCCTGCTTGTTCTCGCGGTACTCCCCGGAAGCGGTGGTTGTTGAAGTTGGAGCCCGGTGTCCGTGATGATGCGGTGGGGTAGTCCGTAGCGATGCACGAGTTCATCCGAAGTCGAGTACTCTATCGGCCTTGGGGCATGTGACCGGCTTGACCATGATCCACTTGGTGAACTTGTCGATGGCCACCGGTACTCCGTTGAATCCACACGGCGCGGTTGGAGGTGGCCCAATCATGTCGAGCCCCCGGCGGGCGAAAGGCTAGGTTGGCGGTATGGTGACTAGCTTGTAGGCGGGATGTGTTGTCGCTTGGCGAAGTATTGGCACCCTTGGCACCTTCGACGAGTTCTTCGGCATCGCCCGCAGCCGTGGGCCAATAGAAAGCTCGTCGGAAGGCCTTGCTGACCAGCGTGCGAGAGGACGCGTGGTTGCTTTGTAGACGCCTTTGTGGATCTCCTCCAAGATGTCCTTGCCTTCTTGTCTGGGAACACACTTCATGAGTACTCCGGAAGATGCGCCCCGCTTGTAGAGCTTGTCTCCGACGAGGACATAGGACTTGGCGTAGCGAATGAGCCGCTCGGCCAAGTTCTTGTCCGAGGGAACCTTCTCGCTCACCGAGGTAGTCGATGAAGGGCTACCTCCGGTCCACGTCGATCATCATGACCTCCCCGGCCCGGCCGGGGGATGCGCGGGGCAAGGTGGTCGGTGGCGCCGGCTCCGGGATGGATTGCGCGTGAAGCTCGTGGATGAAGACACCCGCCGGTACTTGAGCGCGAGTAGAACCAAGCTTCGACGGGACGTCCGCCGCAACGTTGTTGTCGCGGAAGACGTGGTGGAACTCGAGACCATAGAACTTGTTCTCGAGCTTGCGGACTTCTAATTAGTAGGCGTCCATGCTCTCCTTATTGCGGTCCCGGGACTTGTTGACTTGGTTGATGACCACCGCGGAGTCGCCGTAGACTATTAGCCGCTTGATGCCCGGTGAAGCCGCGAGGCGGAGCCCGTGTAGTAGAGCTTCGTACTCGGCTTTGTTGTTTGAGACCTTCCGGAAGATCCGTAGGATGTACTAGAGTTGTTCGCTCGTTGGAGAGATCAAGAGTACCGCCGCACCCTGCGCCCTCGAGGTTGAGTGAGCCGTTGAAGTACATCACCCGGTGCTGCGGGCGCTCGGTTGGAGTAGGTAGCGATTCTCCCGCCACTATTCCATGAATTCGACTAGTGCCTACGACTTGATGGGCGTGCGTGGCTTGAAGTCGATGTTGAGGGCGCCGAGTTCGACCGCCCACTTGGAGATTCTTCCGGTGGCATCTTGGTTCCGCGAGGATGTCGCCGAGCGGGTAGTTGGTGACAACGGAGATCGAGTACTCTTGGAAGTAGTGTCGTAGCTTCCACGAGGTGATGAGCACTTGCGTATAGAAGCTTCTATACAGGCTAGTAGCGTGCCTTGGATTCTGACAAGACCTCACTGACGAAGTAGACTGGTCGCTGGACTGGGTAGGCGTGGCCGTCTTCCTGCCGCTCGACGATGATGGCAGTACTGACCACGTGAGTAGTCGCAGCGAGGTAGAGCAGTAGCTGCTCGCCTTTGCGAGGAGCCGTGAGGACTGGTGGCTTCGATAGGAAGTCCTTGAGCTGGGCAAGGGCTTGGTCCGCCTCTGAAGTCCACACGAACTTCTCTTGGTGCTTGAGTAGTTTGAAGAAGGGGAGCCCCCGTTATCCAAGTTTCGAGATAAATCTGTTCAAGGCCGCCATGCACCGGTCGGCTTACGGACGTCTTTGATACACGTGGGAGCCTTCATGCTTGGTGATGGCGGAGATCTTCTCGGGATTGGCTTCGATGTCGCGATGGGCGATGATGAAGCCGAGTAGTTTGCCCGAAGGTACGCCGAAGATGCACTTGTTTGGGTTGAGCTTCCGGCGTAGGGTTGAGCTTCGAGATCGTCGATGAGCGTCTTGGAGTTTACGGTCTTGACGACCACATCATCCACGTAGGGTTCGACGTTCTTGTTGAGTTGCCTCTTGAAGCGGGCTCGGATAGCTCGTTGGTATGTAGTGCCGGCGTTCTTCAACCCGAAGGACATGGTCGTGTAGAAGTACGCGCCAAACGGGGTGATGAACGCGGTCTTTTCTGGTCTTCTTCCTTGATCACGATCCGGTGGTATCCGGAGTAGCGGTCGAGGAAGCGGAGCGAGGTCGCGGCCTGTTTGTGGAGTCGATCACTTGGTCAATCACGGCAACTCTGAAGGGGTCCTTGGGGCGGTGCTTGTTGAGGTCGGTGTAGTCGACGCACATCCTCCACTCGTTCGAGTTCTTCTTGCGGAAGAGGACGGGGTTGGCGAGCCACTCAGGATGGAAGACTTCTTTGATGAAGCCGACCACAAGTAGTTTGGCGAGTTCCTTCTTGATGGCGTCCCGTCTATCATCGGCGAAACGGCGGAGGTGTTGTCGCGTGGGGGTAGCTTTAGGATCGACGTTGAGGGAATGCTCAATCAACTCCCTGGGCACCCCTGGCATGTCCGCTAGCTTCCACGCGAAGATGTCGCGGTTAGCCCGGAGGAAGTTGATGAGCGCGTCTTCCTATTTGGGGTCGAGCCCCGCCCCGATGGTGGTGGTCTTGCTGCTGCGTCGCTTGTCCCAAGGTCAATTGTTTTGACCGAACTTCCTCAGTGGGCCGAGGGCTTGTTGGCTTTGTCCGACTTCTGCGGGATGTCGAGTTCACTTGGGGCAAGCTTCTTCGATGCGGCGTAGTTCCCCATCATTGCGTTGGGTACTTGATTTTTGGAGGCGATCTCCACGGCTTTCGTGCCGCGGTCGTGCGAGATCTTCAAGTCCCCTTGCGGTGAGAGTACACCTACGTCGGACTTGGGATCTTGAGTACCAAGTAGGTGAGTGGGGTACCGCCATGAACTTGGCGATAGCCGATCTGCCGAGGATGGCATGGTTGGACGTCTCGAAGTCCGCGACTTCGAACTTGATGTACTCGGTACGATAGTTGTCTCGAGATTCCCCAAAGGTAGCGGCGGGGACCACCGAGCGAGTGGGATAGCCGCGTTCCGGGGACGATCTTGTAGAAGGGCGAGGTGCTCTCGGTGAGCATGTGGGTGACGTCGAGCTTCATCTTCTTCAAGGTCTTGGTGAAAAGGATGTTGAGCCCGCTTCCACCATCGATGAGGACCTTGTGGAGCACGGAGCCCACGACCACCGGCTTCGGGACAAGAAGGAACCGCCCCGGTTCGGAGAAGCTAGTCCATTGATCCGCGCGGGATAAGGTAATGGGTACCTCCGACCACCGAGAGGGGTCGGAACCACCGGTTCAATGCTCATGACTTCTCGACGGGTAGCCTTTTGTTCCCGTCTGCCGGGTAGTCCACCGAACGGACGTTGACCGTCTTGTCGGGTTCTGGAAGACGCCATTGCCGTCGTCATTCTTCTTCCTCGCCTTTCTTGTCGTGAGGGTGCGGTGGCTGCGGGAGTACCCTAGAGTGCTCGCCCGAGTTGGTAGCATCGCTCGGTGGTGCGGTTGCCGGTCCGGGTGCCACGGGCACTTCTCTTTCGGCAAGTCTTTGAAGCCGCCGGAGGTCTTCTTCGAGTTCTCCTTCGCGGGCGGCTGGATAACCGCGACGGTGTTGTCCGGCTTGCTCTTGTGGTTGGGACCCGAGTAGTAGTTGTTGTTGCGACCGCCTTGGTTCCCGTTGTTGCTGCTGCCACCGCCCGTGTTCTGTTTGCTCTTGCCACGGATGGCATCGTACTTGGCGTTGTGTTCTTCGTCGGCCCGGACGTGATCATATCCTTGAGATGGGGGATGGACCTAGGGCGGTATCGACCAAAGTCTTCGAAGGTGCGACGGTGGTAGAGACCGTCTTGGAAGAGGTCGATGACCTCCTTGTCGGTGGCGTCGACTACGGTGGCGCGCTTGTCGAAGAAGCGCCACATGTAATTGCGGAGGGTCTTGCCTTGTTCTGCTTCACCATAGCTAGGTCCATGCGAGTACCCGGCGGCCCATAGCGCCCGCGAAGTTGCGGGTGAACTCCTCCTTCGGTGGTCCCACTTATCGATCGAGTGCTTGTCCGGTGACTCGAGCCATGTGAGCGGGTCTTGGTCCGGGCGGAAGGGGAAGTAGAGGCACTTGGTGTCGTTGTTGCCACCCGGCGTTCTCGATGGAGAGGGCGTAGCACACCGAGCCACTTGGATGGGGTCTTGCTTCGCGTCGTACATGGTGATTCCCGGAGGTTTGAACTTGTCGGGAGGAGTAAGTTGCGAAGACGAGGAGAGAAGGCGGGGAAGTCGTCGTTGTCGCTTCGTGGCGGACTTCTTCCGGCGGGCGTCGAAGCCGCCCCGTGAGGCTCGGAGGCGTGGCTATTCGCGTGGCCTCGGCCGCCGCGATCGCCTCGCCACCGGCCCTCTGTTGGCCCCATGGTTGGAGCTTCCGCCATCGCTGCCTCCGCCGCCAGGGTCGCGGTGGGGGATGATCTCACGATCGCCGGCGGCAGCTGCGGCACTGTTGCCAGCTTCAGAGGGTCCGCCGGCGTTTGCACGAGTACGGTTGGGCAAGGCCGGCAGCTCGCCTCGAGTACGATTACGGTCGAGGTCCGCGCTGCGACTTGTGGCTTCGTTGTCGTGGTTCCCCGCGGAGAGCGGCCGAGCGACCCTATTGTCGACTCGCATGAAGTAAGCATCTTCCGCGAGCTTGGCGATGACTTGTCCCGCGCGCATCCCCTGGGCCTGACGTGCTATCGTGGTGATGGACATGAGGCATTGCTCTGGGGTGGTGTGTACCGGCTCTCGACTTGGTCGAGTGCTTCGCAAGGTTGCGGTTAGCGAAGGAGTCTCAATGATGCCGGTGTCGTTCGCCGCGCTTTCGTTACGCTTGCGTCGAGCGTCCCCTGTTGGTGTCGGTCTCATCCGCGGTTGCTTCGGCGGAGACGGCTCATCCGCGGAGATGTCCTCAAAGTAACGGTCGTCCGCCGTCCACGAGGGTCCGGCGTGTCACCAACGGCCATGAAGACTTGGCGGTCGGGGTTGCCAAGGCCGGAGTCGAAGCTCACCACCTCGGTTGGAGTGTACTCCTTAGCTCGAGCGAGTGGTGTTCCCTCTTGGAAGGGAAGCGAGTTGAGGTAGGCCATGTAGCGTGAGTCCCCGCTTATCGGGTCGGCGGGCTTGCGATCCGGCCGGCGGACGAATCTCCCGGCGGGTGTGGACATTATAACCGGCCGGAAGTCGGCCACGATAAGGGTTGCTCGGTGGAGTTGTCCTCAGACTCGGGATCCTCAGGGTCCGACCCGAAGTCGAACTCGTACGTGGAGTCCGAGTAGAAGCCGAAGAGGGGGTTGGAGTCCGAGGTGTGGCCGGGGGCGGTGTCGGAGTCCGAGTTGTACTCGGTACGGGCTCCTTGCCGGCCCACCGTGTAGAGGGAGCCTCCGTGCGGGCCTGCCGAGGTTGCGGGGGCCACGCGTGAAGCGCTAACGGGGTGGGGAATCCACATGCGATGGCTGGGTAGCCGACTCACATACGATAGCCCACGGGGACGTCAAGTTCGAGTTGGTGGCGGATCCAAGCTCGAAGTCGGCATGTTGGCCAAAAAGTGAAATTTCGCCGAACTTGCGGCGAGTTCGCCCGTGACTACTTCGGGGAGCGTCACGATCTTGGTCTCCGGGTTGGGCGGCATAGTGAGGCGGCATTGGAAAGATCCAATGCCGTCGGCGGTGCGGACCCGGTGCGCCGAAGACGAAGGTGTCGCCGCGGTTGAAGGCAACGGTTGGCTTGATGTAGATGGAGGCGTCGAGTTCGCCATGTGATCTCGGGCGAGAGCCCCTACAGCGCGCCGGTGTCGAGATTTTAGACCGGCAACCTCCTAAGTGGAGTACCCGAAGTATATGAATGTGGCCTCACCGAGATCGGTAACTCGAAGGAAGAGACACGTGGCACACAATTTAGACGAGGTTCGGGTCGCGAGGTGCGTAATACCCTACGTCCCGTATGCTTTGCGTAGCTCGGGATTGTTTGGGTACGATTGTTAACACCAAAATTTGGTACGGGAAGGACTCGATTTGTGGGCCCAACTCGGTGAAAAAATCCTTTCGGAAGAAGGAAGGTTTCTTCGAAAGATTCCGCAAAGGAGCCGCGGTCGGCAATTTGCTTCCGTTCGGCGGGAGGACCGTTTGCTCGATTTTTGCGGGATTGCGTGATGACGTGGCCCGAACGGAAGGGACGAATGGATGGATAAGCGATCGCACTTATAGATAAATTAGGTATCAAATATTGTGCTCGTAGTCCATTCGAAGTCATGCCATGACAGGGTATAAATATGAACCCTGGATGTATGTAATTGTAATCGAACATTCTCATAACAAACCGGCTTTACGCCAAACTCTTGAGTCCTCTAGTCGTGTCGTCGAGTTATTCGAGAGGGTTCATCGATCTGTCGACTTCCGTAAGTACCGGCAACCTTGTATCATGTCTAGTATCATGCGGTGGATTTAGATCATGATGCAAGTAGTCTTGTTACCACGCTTAGTATCATGCGGTGGATTTAAGCTTGGTTCAAGAGGGTTTCTTGTTAGATCACGAGCCATGCGGTGGGCTAAGATCTAGCTTGGAGCTAGTTATCGGCTCTATTAGATTTTAGCAAAATTTAATAGATTCATTAAGTTACCCCGTGTTGCCTTGAGTTTTATTCATGTAACACCTTTTTGCCCAATCTAGATTAGTTTGAATCGGCTTTATCTCTTTTTATGATCCTTATACGATTCGAGTTCGTATCCTTGGCTTAAATAGTATGTGGGTCACACGTTCCCTAATAGCCGAAACCGAATCGATCTAGGTTGTTACGTGTTGCGGGTTCAAGCTTGTCAAATCTTGTATAAATCTTGAAAGAACCGGGTATCATGCGGTAGATGCAGGTTTTTGGGTTGTTTTAGAGCTAATCATCCGGTGGATTAGATTTCGATTCAATCTGATAGATTTATCCCCTTTTGGTAATGTTTGTTCCTTCTTCAGGGACCCAGATTCGGCTGTTCAGCCGTATTCGGTTATGCTTTCACGAGTAAAACGTGTTTGCAAATTGTGTCTTAAGTAATGTGTGCTTTTAGCTTTCCATATTTAGATTGTATCATGCGGTGGATAGATCTATTTATGGATGGTGGCGTGATTCCCAAATAAGTCGTATCATGCGGTGGATAAAATTGTTTGGCTTCATGCTTGACGGGTTTTGAAGTACCTAGACATGCGGTAGACTAGTGCTTTGAACCTATGCGTGCTTGTTTATTACACTTTACGATCATGCTTTTACTTTATTTATTGTTTATTGTTATTTATCCTCGAGGATCGGTCATGGATTTGTGCACGTGCGGTTTTGTCCAAATAGAGATCGATCTATCGTCATGCTTACGTCACCCGTTCGGCTATACCTTGTTTTACATTTTAAAGTTCCCGAATGGCTTCTAGTTTGCGCAGATAGCTTCTCGTAGCTATATGTCATCCCACATGGCTTTCTAGCCGTAAATATGGAACCGTGCGGTATCACCCGGCAAGTTCCAAGCTTTGGAATTTAACTACTTTGTCTTTTGTTAATTTTCGGGGGAAAATTGAGCGGCACGTCTCGGAATCTTTTCGCGTGTGAAGCTAGCTTGTTCGGCTTCTTTGTGTGCTTGACGCGAGTGCTGATTTTGTGTCAACACACTTTTTGGCACGCTTGGTGGGACATCGGTTGAAAGTTAAGATGCCTAAAATCGGTGACATCCCGGACGTCGCCATTAAGGACCTTTCTCCGGAGCAACTACAACGGTGAAAGATGCTACGGATCGGTTCCAACGAAGTGTTTCTTGTCGTTCAAAAAGACCCGAACGCGGCGTTCCGTATCTCAAAAACGAAATGCCTAGGGTTCTCTTGTCGGGAGAGAGCGCGCCATAACTCTTCGGGGGGAAGGAAGAGTGCATGCAAGCGTTTCGGGATGCGCGGATGACGTGATGGGTAGGCATCATAAGGCTTTCCCGAACATGTTCAAGCGAGATGATGGTGGGTGTGTTTGGCCGGGCATGGAGCAAGTGTTCGGTCGGGGAATCCCCTCGGGGGTACTATGCGGAGATTGGAGAGTCCGGCTCCGCTCAACCGGCGGCTCGGCCACCATTACGAAGCCGGCCCGGTCCGGCCTCCTCCACGGAGCGTTGGGGAGCCGGCCCGTCCAACCCCCCCTCCACAAGGCGGCCGGAAGTCGGCCGGTTCAACCTCCTTTGCGAGCCGCAGGGGAGGATAGCCGGTCCGGCCACCCCCGCAAGGCAATGCGGGTCAATCGATTCGGCGGCCAAATCCATATCGGCCCACGTATGGGGATTTGGCGTTCGGTTCGTACGGAGTTCCGCTCACTTCCACCTACAAGATTGCCCCCGGCTAGCAACAGTTGCGAGAAGAACTTGTACGGTGGAGGTTACCACGAAGTCATGGACTATGGCGCCATTGATGCTCTCCCGAATCCGGGATACGGTGCGGCGCGGGAGTGCGGGGAGGACGATGTTACTGGTTTAGAAGATGGCCGATCGATGCAAAATCAATTCGGCCTCAAGCCTAAGATGCAAAGACCGGCCTACACGCCCCCTTCCCGGAGTGGTATTACGGAGTGATCCCCGCCGCCCGGGGTGAAACCCCCACGGAGTTTACAAAGTTTGCTTTGGGCGGGATGACACGAGCACGGTGGAGCACATTGCTCGTTATTTGATGCGGTTGGAGAGGCCTCGGCTGATGAGGCGTTCAGGGTTAGGTATTTCCCCATGTCATTGACGGGCTCCGCGTTCCAGTGGTTTACTTCTTTGCCTCCCCAATCAGTTGGCACGTGGAGGGAGGCTGGAGCGAAAATTCCACGCTCATTACTTCAGTGGTAGCACGAAAAAAGAAGCTCACCGACCTCACCACTTTGAAGCGAGAGGCACAATGAGCCGCCTTTGGAGTTCCTCAGGAGATTCAGGGACGTTAAAGGCATGTGTTTCTCATTGAATCCACTAGATGATCAGTTGGCCGATATGGCCGTTGTAGGAATGCTGCCGGCCATACGAGAAAAGTTGTTTGCTATGGAGTTTGATAATCTGGGCCAGTTGTCTCAGAAGCTATCATTGATGAGCAACCAGGCCTATGGGTTCAAGAAGGACACCAGGTTCAACAAGCAACACGACATAGCTGACATATATAATCAGTTCCTGGAGAAGGCCGACCGAGAAGATTCGACGGTGATCGGGAAGTAGGCGCCGCCGAGATCATGTAGGGCAAGGAACCGTTGACCATGAACCAACGTTGGATCAAACGGACCAAGGGCACATACGACTTTGACGTCACCAAAGCCGATAAGCTTTTTGAGTTCTTGGTAAAAGAAGGCCGAATCAAGTTGCACGAAGGGCACTCTATGCTTCGGCCCGATTGGATTAAAGAAAAATGTTATTGCGGCTTCCATGACGAGAATTCCCACTCCATCAATGACTTGCGGGGGCCTTCAAGACGAGAATCCGGAAGGCTATCCGGGTGGGACACTTGAAGTTTGACAACATAATGAATCCGGATGGCCATCCTTTCCCCCGAATATGATAAGCTTTTCTCGTCAACATGATAACGGTGAGGAGAAATGAAAGGTCAAGGTCTTGACGTCGGCTAGAGCAAGACAAGATGGAGCGGTGGATCTAGCACGACAAGTTACACCTGGAACGGGTCCACGAGAGAATCCCCTCGTGTCCTCAAAAGCCATATTGAAATTGGGGAGTCATCCGGGGCCAAACCCGGGGGTCACTACGCGCATCCTCCTCAACAAGTGGCGGCGTCGGCTAGAGAAAGAATGCTATCGAAGCGGAGACACGAGGAGGAGAGGCGCGGTCGAGGAAGAAGCGCGTAGAAGAGAACGGACCGGTACACGCGGGAACAAGAGCGTGCACATTGGGGGTGCGCATTCTTCGGACACTTCTTTGGAATGAGGGCTTAAAACTTCCTACATTGAGAAACGCACGAATGCGGTGACAAGTACTTTGCATATAGGCGGGAGAGGCGTCAATTGCCGAACCGTCCATGAAAGCATTGGAAGGATACATCCTAGTGACGATCGACGTCAAAAAATAATTGAGGTCATTGATCACCCCGGGAAGAGGCAAGGCGATCGAGAGATGGGCCGATCAAAAAGAAGACGAAGACGAATACATGCGGCAAGAGGGACGGTGGTGCCCGCCTTGGTTTGAGAAAGAGTCAAAAAAGGAGGGTTCGGCGCTTGAGAAACCGTGAGCCGAGGCGGACGGGGATTCGGAAGAAACAAGTTTGGCACCCAAAGGACAAGCTCGAAGGATCGGGTCGTTCGGCTCCGGCGTGCATGGTATACTTTTTGCCGAATTAGTTTATGGCTCCCGCTAATCGGGGCGTGTGCGGGGAGGAGACGTTCCCGGAAATCAACGATGATGATCAGCATGGGGGGTTGATGGCGTAGCTGGTGTTAGCCAAACAGGCCACCTTCGACAAACCGGCCAAGAACCGACACATGTGGCCGTTATACTTGAAGGGATACGTCAATGGCAAGCCTTTGACTAAAATGTTTGTTGATGGTGGGGCCGCGGTCAATGTGATGCCGTACACCACCTTCAGGAAGCTTGGCATGGGCCCCAGAGATTTGACGCCGATGAGCATAATCCTGAATGATTTCGCTGGGAATCCTTCAGACACCAGAGGGTGCGTGCACGTGGACTTAATGATTGGGTCCAAGACATTGCTCACGACCTTCTTTGTCATCGACGGCAAAGGAGCTTATAGCTCTTTGCTTGGGCGGGGCCGGATCCACGCCAATTGCTGCATCCCATCTACCATGCATCAACAACTCATTCAATGGGTAGATGACGAAATTGAGGTAGTCCGGGCGGATGACTCGGTGAGCGTTGCAAATGTAGAACCGGCTTTTACGGGAATATCAAGGCATCGATTGTTTCTCGGGGGAAAGGCGGGGAGAAGGTCTGTTGAGCACGTCGGCGGTGATCAACGGCCGATTCAAGCGGTCGGCTCTTGTAGTAATTTTTAATGGACAATCCCGTTGATAGAGCCGATGGCAAGTTGGGACGAGGATTCATGTCGGTCGACAAACTAGAAGAGGTTGATATTGGAAACGGTGACAAGCCAAGGCCGACATTTATCGGTGCTAACTTGGATTCGGGTTTAAGGGAAGAGTTAATCAAGCTGTTAAAGGAATACAAAGATTGCTTCGCACGGGATTATTTGGAGATGCCTGGATTAGATCGCTCCATCGTTGAGCATCGGTTGCAAATCAAGCCCGGTTTTAGGCCCTATAAGCAACCTCCCGGAAAATCTACAAGGATGAAGTATTGGCCGATGTGAAGAAGGAAGTTGAAAGGTTACTTGACGCAAACTTCATTCGGCCATGCGGATATGCGGAGTGGACCTCTAATATCGTGCTGTCTACAAGAAAAATGGGAAGATGAGGGTTTGTATAGATTTCGGAGAGATTTAAACGAGCCACTTTTATGGATGGGTACCCAATGCCTGTTGCCGATTTGTTGGTTGATGCTGCTGCTGGGCATAAAGTTATCAGCTTCATGGATGGTAATGCAGGGTACAACCAAATTTTCATGGCAATAGAGGATATATCGAAGACAGCCTTCAGATGTCCTGGTCACATAGGCTTATTTGAATGGATAGTCATGACATTTGGGTTGAAAAATGCCGGTGCAACGTATCAGCAAGCAATGAATTATATCTTTCATGAGTTGATCGGCAGAGTTGTTGAGATTTACATTGATGACGTCGTGATCAAATCTTTGAATCATGACTCACATTTAGAAGACGTGAAGAGAACTTTGGAATGCACCCGAAAGCATGGCTTGAACATGAATCCGAACAAAAGTGCTTTTGGAGTATTAGGCTGGAGAATTCTTGGGATTCTTGGTACACGAAGGAGGGATTGAAGTTGGCAAGAAGAGCATGAATGCTATTGATTAAGTTGTCCCTCCAACTAATCTCAAGGAATTGCAATCGCTTAGCAAGATCAATTTTGTGAGGAGGTTCATTTCAAATTTGTCGCAAAAGGTTTTGCCATTTTCTCCATTGTTGAAACTTAGGAAGGATCGAAGTTCATATGGGGTGACGAATAACAAAAGGCTTTTGATGAAATCGGGCAATATATGAAGGAACCACCGGTCTTTGGTGCCTCACGCAACTTGAATAAGCCTTTCAAGTTGTACGTGGCGGCCGATACCCAAACCATTGGATCGGCCCTTATTCAAGAATTTGAAGGAAAGGAGCGGGTAGTAGCGTACCTTAGACGAAAATTACTTGATCCCGAGACTAGGTATTCGGCAACAAAGAAGCTTTGCCTATGTGTGTACTACTCGTGTGCAAAGTTTCGGCACTACTTGTTGAATGCCAAATGTGTTGTACACTCCAAATTTGATATAATAAAACATATGTTATCTATGCCAATTTTGAATGGCGGGATTGGCAAGTGGATCTTGGCTTTATCGAGTTTGAATTGAAGTTCGAATCGGCAAAAGCTATAAAAGGTCGAATTATTGCCGATTTTATAACGAGCATCGTGATCCATCGATTGATTTACTTGAAATTACTCCTTGGGCTTTGTTTTTTGATGGGTCATCATGTGGTAAAGGTGGGGGAGTAGGGATTCTATTAATTTCACCCGGGGGCAAGATGTTTGAGTTTGCTATCCCTATTCGACCCTCTTTACCGTTACAAACAATCAAGGCGAGTACGAGGCATTGCTTAGAAGGATTTAATATCCGAAAGAAGCCGGGGCTATTTCGATTGAGGTTGATGGAGATTCGAGTTAGTTATAAAGCAATTGAATGTCCAATACGAGTGCAAGATTGATGCCTTGAGGAATTACTACGAGGAATGCGGGGAAATCTTGAAGAGTTTTCGGCTAGTAATTCTATGACAGATATTCCTAGAGAACACAATGAAGAGGCAAATAGGTTGGCTCAAAGTGCTTCGGGATATAGGGAAAATCAATAAGCGTTGGCCATGGAGGTGTTTGCTCCGGGAATGGATCTTGCGGAGGATGATTGGAGAAAGGAAATCGTTGATTATTTGGAAGATCCATCCCGAAAAGTCTATAGGAAGCTCGGGTACAAAGCAACAAAATTTGTTCTTCCGGATGGAAGTTTATTCTACAAATCATTGGATGGGGTATTGCTTGTGATGCCCGGGTCCGAAGAGGCGAAGAAAATGATGAGTGAGGTGCATGACGGGATTTGTGGAGCACACCAATCGGCCTATCGTATGAAATTGGTTATCGAGCAATCCGGATGTTTTTGGCCGACGATGTTGGAGGATTGCTTTGAGTATTACAAGGGATGTCAAGATTGTCAGAAGTTTGGGAATATTCAAAGAGTTCCTGCATCAGCACTAAATCCCATTATCAAGCCATGGACATTCAGGGGCTGCGGTATAGACTTGATTGGCCAAATTAATCCACCATCGAGCAAGGGGCATAAATTTGTGCTTTTGGCAATGGATTATTTTACCAAATGGGTTGAGGCGATTCCACTGAAGAAGGTAACATCAGAGAACATGGTTGAGTTTGTTAAAGAACACATCATCTATCGGTTTGGAATTCCTCAAACAATCACAACTGATCAAGGAGCCCAGTTTGTGTCCTTGGAGTTCAGGGAGTTTGCCGAAAGCATGGGGATCAAATTGTTTAATTCTTCTCCCTATTATGCCGAAGCTAATGGTCGGGCGAAGGCTTCTAACAAGATCATGATCAAGCTTATACAAAAGAAGATCGACCGAAGCCAAAAAGGTGGCATTCGGTACTCAATGAAGCTTTATGGGCTTACCGAATGGCTCCTCATGGAGCTACAAAGACTTCTCCTTATGAATTAGTTTATGGGAACCATGCTTTGTTTTGCCCTGGGAAGTACGGTCGGATTCCGGGAGAGTGGTTTTGCAAAAAGACTTGAGCTCCAAAGATTATAGTGGCTTAATGATGGATGAGTTGGATGACTTGCATATGATTCGTCTTAAAGCCTTGGAAAACATTGAAAAGAACAAGCTGCGAGTTGCCAAATATTACAATAAGAAAGTAAAGGTTAGGCAATTTGCAGAAGGGGATTTGGTATGGAAAGCATTACTGCCGATTGGAACAAAATATAGTGCATTCGGCAAATGGTCCCCAAACTGGGAAGGACCCTTTCGGGTAGTCAAGTGTGTGCCTGGTAACGCTTATATGTTAAAGACTTTACTAGGGGAAGAATTTTCTGCTGCAATAAATGGAAGATGTCTGAAGAAATATTATCCTAGTGTTCAAATTGATCGGTGATCATAAGCACTGGGATTACAGGCATTTGACACAGAAGTAGACGGCGTTCAAGAAAGAGGCCGCCTTTAGAACAAAAAGATCCTACGCAGGGGAAATGGCCAATACTCGGATGTATTGCCCTTAGCACGAAACTACATTACAAATGCTTCTTGCGGGAATATATTTAACAACCGGGTTGCTCGGGATCACGAAGGGGTGGGAAGCGAGAAGGCCTAGCGTAAGAAGCGAAAGTATGCTTCAATCCTTTTTTCTTTGCTTCTTCGGCTCCTCCCTCTTCAGTTGTTCCAGGACCACCATGACGACAACTTGGAAGCTTTGGGGATGACCATGGCTTGCTGCCTCCATCAAGCTATCCCAAGCCGCTTTCGAGTTCTTGTACTGTCGGAAACATCCGGGAGCGATTAGAAACGAAGATCCGGCGCAAGCATGGAGTTAAGATGGAGATGGGAATGTTTACCTCCTACTAATGCCTCCAAAGCCATGCGACGTTCGCGTTAGGCCCCGGCGTGAGCGGTGATGTCCCGGAGGTCATACTCCAAGTGCCGAACGAGGCGGCGTAACCGGTGGTTGGTCCTCTCGCTCTAGCGTGGCGTCCTCCGCTTCAAGGGAGGAGTCGGAGGAAATGTATTCGGGCGTTTCTTCGGTCCCAAAGATTTCTTCGGGGAAGCGAGATCAAGGTGAAGAGAACAAAGAGGGGGTAAAGCATGAGATCACGCACGAAAGCAAGAAGCAAGTTGAAGGAAAACTCACTCTCGAATGGTGCGCTTCTTTGGGGTGCTTGTCCTCCCGATGGTTTGCTTGCCTTTGTCCATGGCCTTGGGGTTTTCTCTTCGGAGCGGGCGAGAAGATGTGAAGTGATGGATGAGTGTGTGAGTGGATTTGCGGGGCATCTCGGTGGGCTATTTTATTGACGAGAGGGTGCATTGGGAGTGACGGCGGTTGGCGTGTGTTATTGGAATACCAAGCGGCAAGGTTTTCTTCCCGAATGCGAAGGGTTTTCATTGAACAGTGCTTATGGATTCCCGAATTGAGGATTTTCTGCTGGTTTTGCGCCAAGGGGCATCCATCTCCACGTATTCGGCTCAAGCAAAGTTCCCGAATGCGTTTGAGAAGAATAAGGCTTGCAGTTACAAATACGAAGAAATCATCACAATACAAGCATGGGGATTGAAAACCTTTTATTTATTGCCGGAAATCAAACATCCCTAGTACAATCTAATCAAAAAGCCTGTTTAGCATAGACTGGGGATGAGTGAGTTCGCCAATGGCGTCGCCGTGGCGTCGAGGCGCTCCAAGATGACCTCGATTTCGTCGATGTCTTCGGTGCGCCGCCTTGGAAGTCGCGCCACCTGGATGGAGTAGTCGACGCCGTGTGCGTCGCCATGGCGGCCAAGCCCAAAGTGGTGCCTAGACGGATGCCGTGGGTGGCCACCTTGTCCACGCGGTTTTCCACCGTGGCAAGGCGCTCCGCCGGCGTATCTCCACGGGCGTTCACCTTGTCGGCTAATTGTTCTACCGGCATTTTTAGCTGGTTGAGCTCGGCGTCGCGGGCTGCAAAATTACAAAGCAACGGTGATCAGCATCAAAAGCCGAATTGGATTGAGGAGGAATCTAAGGGCTATACCGTCGATGGTTGCCAGTAGCTGCTTGCGCTGGTCCTCCCAGTCCAGTTCGGCGATGCCAGCCTTCTTGGAGACGTCTTCCGGCTCGCACCGGGCCACCTCGAGCTCCGCCTTGAATCGGAGGCTGTCAAGTTCCCCGTAGGGCACGGGGGAGTAGTGGTCGGACTCCGAGGAATCATCCGGCAGGGGTTGGTTGGCCGGTGCAGAGGACGGGTTCCACTGAATGAGCCTGAAACAGAGAGGATCGTCGAAAACGAGGAAAATCTAAGACAGGTCATGGAGAAAATTGACGATCATTGCCTCCGACGCGCGCTGGCGCGGCTCCCTTCCGCCTCGTCGGCGGCGCGGCGCCCGTTGTTGTTGCCCGCCATGGTTCATGGAGCTGCGTTGGTAATTTGGAAAAGAAGGCTTGAGGTTGGCAAAGATTTGAAGGCTAAAGGCTTGATGAAGAGCTGGGGGCATCTACGATTTTATTTATAGGACTGGTGAGAAAGATCGTGGCCTCAGATCGTGGCGCGTATCCCGAAAAACTTGGAAGGTGGAGAGGTTTCCTTGACCAACTCGCCGTCGGGTCGTTTGGGATTCAAGGCTGAGTCGTATTCGGTTGACTAGCTCGGCTGAGTTACAGTTGGGGTGCTGTTCGGGTATAGCACTACTTGGCTACTGGTTGCCGAATGGATCGTTCAGAGTTGCAATCAAAGTCATGCAAAGAAGAGGAAAGCGAACTTATAGAAGGCAAATGTTACAAGAACGGTTAATTCGGTTACGCATTGCTCGGTACGACTAAATGTTCAAATACTTTGCAACTACATTGGAGGCATTTGATATTGTTTGGCGGATATTTTCCATCCGTTCTGGTAATCTTGCTTGAGCGTTGGACGGACGTTGAGCTCCGTCTCGCACCGATTCACTTCGGTTATAGCCGATGATGCTTCCTCTTGGGTTTTCTCTATCGGTCCGGGAAGTTCGGCTATTTTCTCATCATCGCTTCTATTTCGGTGATAACTTCTTTAGCTACGCCTCCGGTGCGGCCTTCCTAGCAATTTTCGATTCGTGAGCAACTTGCGGATTGGCTAACATTCCCTTGTGGTTCTCGGTTTGAGTTTGTGCTTCTTTCGCGGCTTGTTCGGCTTTGGTTTTCTTTTGCTCAACGGTGGTCGAAAAGATACACTTTTTCAAGGCTCGCCTTATTGCCACATAATGAATATCTAGGCCGGAGATGGGCTCCAACGAAGTCTTGATGTCCTCGGGGAGCTTTTGGGCGATGGGCCCAAGCATTTCTTCGAAATAATTGACATCTCGATTTGATCTCGAGCGTCCTTTTGCAGCCAGGCGATGATTTCTTTAAGCCTTGCCCGGATTTCCTCGATAAGGCCTGGTTTTAAGTTCTGTTTCGGCGACTGGATCATTCATCACTAACGGTCTTGATAATGATGGGTTTTGATCTCGAAAGGGTGAAATTGCCGAGTCGAGGAGTGGTTTGTTGAAAGAAGAAGATGGCGGGATTGAGCGCGTGTGCTTACCTCATGCCTGATTCCCTGAACTGGGGCAAGGTTTTGTTCAGGTTCAGAAAAGATTTCTTGAACAACCAAAGGAGCAGGAGTTTGAGGAGTCCTTGGCAAAGATGGAGCTTCTGCTTGAGGGGAAACTGGTGCATTCCCTGCAAATTTGAAGCTTCTGGCTGAGGTGAAGATGGATTTACCTCTGTTAAGGCTGGGGTTTCTGCTTGGCCAGGAGGAGATTGAACCCTTAAGGGGCTTGAAGCTTCTGGTTGAGTTGGTGGATTCATCTCTGGTGAAGCCGGTACCTCCTCCGTTTGAGAAGGGGGTGATTGGGTCCCCGATGAAGATAGAATCTCCACTTGAACGGAAGGTGGTTCGGCCCTTGGTGAACTTGCATCTTTGAGGGGAAGAGGTTTCCATAGGGTGATTCACCAATGTTTCTTCCGCAAGTGCCGGATTAAGGGTAAATGCTGTGCGGTATTGGTCTTTAAGGAAAAGCAAGGTAATAAAGGTCATACCAATAGATGAAGCATTGGCGGGTTACGAGGCCGAAATCTCTTGGGTTCTAGCATGGAATTGCACAAGGTGAAAATTATCGAATAAGAATAATCTTGTGATCAAGAAAGGGGAAATCTTACCTCCACAGGAACCTTCTTGCTGGTTCTTTTCCTCTTCGCGAGTGGAGGTGCAATCAGAGATAGGCCTTTTCTCTTATCAGCAGAGATACTGGAGAGAATTGGGTCCATTGTGGCATACCTGGCCATCAGTTGAGTCAAAGTTGGGGATTTAAATCCCGATCTTTGAGACCGGGTATACTTGCATTATAAGAAACCGTCCTAGCTCGAGGGGCAGGCACTATGTTCTGCAGGGGAAGATCATGGTTAATGGTAAAGAATGGTTGATCAGAAGAAGTCAAGTTACCTCTGATGTTGGCTGAGAATCAAGCATCAACCCCCGAGCAGAATGAGTGTACTGGATCACTGAAGATATGGTCATGAAATTCTTGCCACCAAGAGATGAAGGTAGGATGAGCTAATATTATGGGTGTAAAGGCTAGGTGTAAAGAGTTGGACTGCATTCGTACTCGATTGAATTCTGTCCTTGATTTCCTCTCTAGGTTTGAGGAATTCATGAAGGAATAGTCTTGGGGGCATTTGGCCACATCCAAGCTGTCTGGCCATCATATTCGGCCGATAGTATTCATAAGTACTTGTGATTTAACCTCCATCCACAAAATTCAGGTGGCGAGAGGGCATGGATGGATGAAGATATTGAAGATTTCTATAAATCTTCCATCTTGGCGTCCAACTTCAAAGGAGAATTCACGGGGGAGGGTTAAATTATCATTGTCCAAGTAGGGAAGCCAAAGAGGGTCAGGGAAGCCTTTGAAAAAGAGCTCGAAAAGCTGACTGACATTCTGGTTGATGGAAACAGTTGAGGCAGCTTCCCCATAGGTTTGGCATCCCCTGGTTACTTGAACTTCCCCTTCGTTGTAGCTGGATGAAGGGAAAAGTCGATTGTTGAGGTCAATATTGACAATTTGGTGCATGTACAGTTGCAGCCACATCTGCACGAACCACCAAGGGCCGTTTACACATGATATCTTCTGGCTAGTGTGCATTTGGGAGATGGTCTGATGAAGCATATGATACACACTTCCTAGAAGGTATTTTCCAAGAGGAATACTTTTACCACCAGCCAACTGTGTAGCCATTACAATATGATTCAGAGTGGGTTCATTGGCTTTACCACAGAAAATAAACCTGCACAACCACATGTTCAGGAATGCCCTGTATTCAACTTCACCCAGGGGGCCATCCTTCATGTGATTCTTGATATAAAATTTATATCCACTTCCTGGCTTCACTCCTGTTTGTCTTGTGGAGCCTTTGAAGTCCCAGGGGTACACGGATCCTGAAACATCAAGGCCGGTAATCATGTATACATCGGCCAGGGTTGGGGACATTGGGCCGTGACCAAAGAGGAAGGCATTGACGCCGTTTGACCAAAAATGACATGATTCTATCAAAAGATCTTCGTTTTTTGGGGTCTCGGCCAAAGAAAGCTCCAAAGATTGAGCAATACGGAGACTTTCCCAAGTTTGGGTCTTGGCACTATTATCTACAAGCACCCTTTTGTACCGGTTTCTCCGGCCTCGCAATTGGGGGAAAGGGCCGGTTCTTGAATGCATCTTGCCACGAGAGAGGGCTTAGATAAAGCCGCTTCGAAAGGAACTTGCGAGGGTCGAAAATTCCCACGGGACCGAGCAAATATGACATCGAGTTGGCCTCGGTGCGAATCAAAAGCTCGGTGGAAAGCTCCCGTTGAGAAAAGGGCGGACGAGAAATCGAGGTAAAAACCGAAAAGATAATGCCGAATGATGAGGAACCAAGTTGAGAAGCACCTTGGTCCGTGTGTGATGAGTGATTGACCGGATGGTTTGAAGCTTTGTGTGTGTAGTGTTGAGTTGTGTTGTGTGTGTTTTATTTTGTGTATTTACCTTATTGTTTATGTGGTGTGTTGTCAATGCACTCGTGAGGAGTGGTTGACAACGTTGTGTGGACTGACTCTTGGCCTAGTATTGTAGGTGTTGGTTGCGACTTGGTTTGCGTTTGTGCAGGTGAAGAACAAGCGCGAAAGGTCTTAGCCTTGCGGGGCCTCCGAGGAGTGGAGAGACAAGTAGGCTTGGTTCGAGGGACCCGGTGGCCGACGGGATCAAGTGCGAGCCGCATGGTGCAAGAAGAGCAAGACGAAGTCGTGGAAATGGAGCCGGTGCATCGGTGGTGGCCAAGTCAAGGAACGAGGCAAGGCCGAGTAGACCGTCCGGCGCCGTAGGTGAAAGGCTTGGCGGGCTCGACGCTTGGCGTGGTGAGGCCGGGCCGTGTACGCGGGGTTTGGTGGTTTGGCCACAAAACCATCGGAGGAGGGTTTCTCGGTTTGGGCCTCAAAACCGAGCCCAAGGGCCTGGCGTGACGGAGACGTTATCCGGGTGCGTCGGGAAGCTTCGAGGCGGGCGACACGCGGCATGATCTAGGTGCTCGCGTCGGGAGGACGTGAAGGCCTGATGGATGCGCGGCCATCCGCCGGTGAACTTCATGTGTTGACCAAAATGCCCCTATGAGGGCTTGTGTTGTACTCCTAGTGTAGGGGCACTTCGGTCTTTTCCGGAGGGCCTATATATAGGAGGAGGGGGCTGAATTTTCAGCCAACTCTTGGGCTAGAGGTGTTGTACTCTTTCATTTGGGAGTGCTTTGGGAGAGAGGGAGAGAGGGGAGAGTTGCTCTTTGATTGGAGCTTTTTGCCATCTTAGATTTGGTTTCTAGGAGTGGCTTGTAATCGATTGGACAAGATATTCATAGTGATTTCATCCTCTAAATCTTGTGCCAATCTTTCTATTCCCGAATTTCATTTATTGCTTTTTCGGAGCTCTTTTTGTGCTATTTTCGTGCTTGTTTTTGGTGCCTTTGTTCTTGGTGTGATTCCGCGGATTTGAGTGGGTTTCTCCCCGGATTTCTTTGAGGGAAACATGGATGGATGTCTAGTGCATCTTTGTGATTGATCTTGTGCCCTCAAACGCCGGGAAACCACTTCGATTCAAGGATTTTCGTTCGGTGCTCTAGCTTTTGGTGGTGTTCAAAGGATCCGCAATTCCCGATGATTTAGGGAGTTAGGAGACGAAATTTTTGGGGTATAGCATCCTTGGTTGACGCTTTACATGTCCCCAAACTCTTGTCTCAACAGCTACTATCGTTTGGGAGATCCGGTGATGGATTGGGAGTGTTGACTTTCGGGGTCGAGCGGTTTTTAGTTCGTTCGTGCTTGGCGGACGGTCCGCGAGGGCCGGGCGGACGGTCCGCGTGTGCGGTGTTCTTCGCGTGTTCTTCGCGTTCTTGCTCGGCTTTGCTTTCAATCCGATTTGGTTTTGGTTTTTCGTTGCGGCCGGTTTGCGGACGGTCCGAGCTTCGGTAGCGGACGGTCCGTGGTCCGCGCGGACGGTCCCGCCGGTCTTCGCGGACGGTCCATTTTTCTCGGGTCGGTTACGGTGGTTCTGTTCGCTTTAACGGACGGTCCGCGGCTCGGGCGGACGATCCGCGGCAAGGGTGCGGACGATCCGCGGTACCTCGCCGGACGGTCCGCGCGGCCATCGCGGACGATCCCGCCTGCCCGGCCGGATGGTCCGCCAGAGCCTGGCTGCTTTGCTCTTTGGTTCGATTCCTCCCTCCTTCATTCGTGCTTCCGCGTGTGTTTCAAGGACTCGTTGTTTTGGCGATTGGTGTGTGATTCGTTCCAACGCTTGTGTGTGACCGGGTTTTGACTAGGGTATAGGCCGGGTTCTTTGAGAAGAATTTTTATCCGGCTCCTATTCACTCCCCCCTCTCTAGTCGCCATCCGATCCTTCAATTGGTATCAGAGCCGGTTGTGGATTCTTTTGGCTCTAACAAGTCTTGAATCCATAGAGTGACTAGAGGAATGAGGTGCTTTTGCTTGCGACCTTGGTTTGCGCGTTTTGAGTCCGACGATATGGAGTTGTGCCCTTGGAAAACCATAACTTGAGATACCTTCGATAAAACGGGCATAACTTTTCGCTCGGTTCTCCGTTTTGGCTCAAATTTTTACAGCGGTTTCGTGACTCCATTTGTAGGTCTTCAAAAATTCAGAAAAAATCAACAAGATAATTGAAAAATCCTCATTTAAGTCTCTTGCGGCTTTGTCTTGTTTCTTCTAGATTTTCTCTAGACTTCATTTCACCTTATTTTGAGCTGAAAATTTTTGTGCCTCTATCTTTGGTGCTCCTTGTTCGGTGGTAAAATTTTGGGAAAAAGATAAGATCCTTTGCTATTGAACTCGTCAGTAGTTGTTAGAGAATTGAGGCATTTTGAGTGCTTTCTTTGCATCGTTGCTTGTTCCTCGAGTTTGCTTTCGGCTAATCCTAACCGGTACTTTGATTATGGCACCAAGTTCTTCTCCTTGTGGTTCTTTGAGCAGGAGGAGTATGGAGGTTGAGGCGGAAGCCGAAGTGGAGGAGATGATATCTCTCATCGAGGACTATCAAGATGGTGACATTAAGAAAGGCGAGCTCTACCACAAGCTAGGAGGCATGAACCAAGGTACACTTGCCAAAGCTATCTTGATCCTATGCAATAGGTTAGATGATTGTGAGCACGATTGTGGAGACTTGCATAGGAGAAACATAGATTTGTGTGATGCCTTGCGTAGGAAGAATGAGAAGATGAAATGCTCTCTTACTAGGTTGAAATGTGGTATGGCTCATTGGAGGTCTCGTGCTTTGAATTCTTGCACTTCTTGTAACACCATGCATGCTAAAAATGATGCTTCGATTGCTTCCATTGCATGCTTGAAATCTGAAATTAAGGTGTTAAATTTCAAAGCTTCTTTGCCTTGCAAATCTTGCTACGCCTTTTGTCTTGAAAATGAGAAATTAAAAGATAAAGTTAATTGGCGCAAAATGCATGTTGAAGCTTTTAGAAGAGCATGCGACAATCTTGATTTTGAGAATGATGAATTGAGATCATCTCTTGCTAACTTGCAATCTGAAATTGACTTGTTGAAATCCAATGCTTCCATGCCTTGCAACTCTTGTGTTGTTTTGAATGATGAACTTGATATGGCTAGGAGTAAGATTGCTTTGTTAGAGACAAGTGCTTCTTTACCATGTGTTTCTTGTGAGTCTTTGCATGCTGAAATTAATGAATTAAAACTGACTTACACCACATGTGTAGATGATCTTGAGCATGCTAGGTCTGAAATTTGTGATATAAAATCCATGCCTTGTAGCAAGTGCTCTTTGTTTCTTGTAGAGGATGCTTGCCATACTTCTTGTGATAATGATGATGGTGATGATGCTTTGATGGATGTAAATGATGATACTTGTTCATGTGGTCTCATTTGCACTTCATGAATTGATTTGGAAAGTGAAGTTTTGGCTTTAAAGAAAATGCGCGATGATATGAGCACCAAGTTGGTTGAGCATGATGAGATGAGTGCCAACCTTGAGAAAGAAAATGAACTCTTGCATACCACATATGCTAAATGCATTGAAGAAGAAATCAATAATTTGAGAAATATGACATGTGGTACTTGTGAGCGCCTCAAGTCTCAAAATGAGGTTTTGCGCACAAGGTGCAAGAGTCTTTGTGCCAAGGGTTTGGATTCATGCTTCTCGTGTCACTCGATGTTGATGCTTCTAAATTTGCTTCTTCTAAACCGGAGTCGACTTCTTCTCTTGAGTGTGAGTCTTTGGATGGTGGTAAGTGTGCTAGTGCTTTAGATAGCTCTCTCATAGCTACTCCTAAGCTTTTTGCTTCTTCCGGTGTTGTCCAAGGTGATTTGAATGGAAAGGGTGCCTCCCACATATTTGGAACTCATATTCCCAAGCCTTGGTTCCAATGCACCTTTTGCAAGAAGGATGGGCATACCGTTGAGTTTTGCTTTAGCCGTGTCAAGCACGAGCGACGTGTGCGTGCCAAAGCTTTTAAGAAGCCACGTAGCCTTTCTCATGGCACGTGTGATTCTAATGTGGGCACCAAGTTGGATGTTGGGGTTGATGATTCACGCTCTAAGTCCCAAGGGACTTCCCACTTACAAGAGAATGGTGATTCATCCACTCGGAACGTGCCTCTCGATAAGCCTTTGTACCATTGCTCTCATTGTGGGAAGGATGGACATCAAGAGAGTTTTTGCTACCGCCGGGCAAGGAGAATACGGAGAGGAGGTGCCTCTAGGCCTTTGGTTGTTCATAGCCCTTCTCATGGCATGAACACTTGTGAGCCTAAGAAGGCGCGATTTGTGGACGGGTTTTATGACACTCTTTCTAGTGAGTTAGGCCATGCTCGTGGACATGCTTCCAGTGTTTCTTGTGTTGGTCCGCGACATGCTTCCCGTGGTGCTTGTGTTGGTTCTTCTCCAACGACCCCGAAGGATCTTTGCCTTTTTGCTTGTGGTAGCACTCGACTTTCTTCGCGAGTGACTTCTTTGAGGCATGGTTCCAAGGGTGTTCGAAAGACTTTTCATTCCAACCAAAGCATTTGCATCATGCTAACCCACATGATAGGTTGTGTGCACCATTTACCCGTGTGACCAAATCTTGGATTCCCAAGTACGTGCTTGCTAACCCTTTGGGATCCAAGGCTCGGTCTTTCTCGTCTCCTTGTGTGTAGGTATGGAGACGCGGTTGGAGAACATGAGCTCAATGGAGACATGATGGTTCTCCACACTGTTTTGGATGGCTCTTGAAAGCCTTTGTACACATGTATAGTGAGTTTTCTTTTCCCCTTGTCCTCTCTTGTATATACTTGTGTCTTGCTTGTGTGAAAACCATGGTAGGCTAGCCACCTTGTTCATGATAGCTTTGTGATCTTGAATATCTATCTTGCTATCTTTGTATGATTTTATGGTGGATGTTATTTGTGAACATCATGTCATGCTTTATGGTTGATTGCTCGGATATGTCATGTTGTTCATTCATATCATGTTTGTCTAGCTCGATGGTACCTTTCTTGTTAGCATGTTTGTCCCTCATGTATCTCTTGTCATGCTAACTTGGTAATATATGTTGGTGGATGATCCATGTGATCTTGTATCATGCCTTTGTTTAGTTCTTGTATATTGTTTGGCATGTTGTTCTTTGGTATCATGTTGGTTTAGTGTTGTACCTTGTTGACATACTTGCTTGCCCATGCTTATTCATATTTGTGGAATCATATTACAATGCTCTATTTATGTTATTTGATATTATCAATGCATTGTGTAGCTTTTGTGAGCTTTCCTTGGAGTTTTGGGCTTGTCTTGTCTTCGAGTTGTGTTGTTGTTCCTCTTTTCGGTTGGTTTTAGAGTTTTTCCTTGCTCTTCCTTTTTCTAGCTTTTGCTTTGTTAGTTGCCTTTGGTTGAGGGGGAGCTTGGCTTCTTTTGATAGGGAATTTGATTCCAATAAGGGTTGTGGCTTTACGGGTAGTCTTTGTGATCCTTAAATTGATACTCCTTCTATGGTATTCAATTGGGATCTTTGCGGTTTTGCAATTGGTACTTTTTCTATGGTACTCAATTGGGACCTTTGGTGGCTCTTCTCTCGCTTGGAGCGATTCTTGGTTGGTGTGTTCCCTCGTGAGCTTTATTGGTGTTAAGTCAAGTTCCTTTTCTCCCTATGCATTCCGCATTGCATTTGTATCATATATCATGATGTATAGACTTTGGTAGGTTTGACATTTGTGTCTCGCATTCTGTCATATATCATGTTCCTTTTGATGTACATATCTTCCTATGTTGCATTTGTATCATATTGCATTTTAGGATGATGAGCTTCTTCCATATGCCTCATTTGAGTTTCTTTGGCTACTTGTGAGATATTGGTCATGTGTGTGGAGAAATGGCTATGTGAGGCTATGCTCTTGGAATATTTGAGATATATGTGTTGTGAGATAGCCTTTTTGAATCAAATGCTAATCTTGACTAAATTTGATGAAATGTGCTCCACTCATGTGTAGTAGCATATCCATGTCACTATTTGGTCTAAATGTGCCTTTCATGCTTAGATTGTGCTTGGATGTCTCTTTCTTGCATTTGGGCCAAAGGCCGATATCATTGTGAATGTTTAGCCTATGTTGCATTCATGGAGGAGCATAAGCTTCTTTTTGCCGCAAAGGCACTTCATGTACCATGAAATGAATTAATCTTGAAAAGAAGTGTGTATGCTTGAAAAATGCTCCCTCCATCATGTTTATGCTTAAAATATCTTATCTTTCACACATGGGTGCAAAACATGTTGCATGATGTTCACCAGTGGAGAAGTCTCCCCGAAGTGGACACATGGCTCATGAGCTTTAACATGACATGCTTTGCTTTATGGGTGTTTGCAATGATCTTTTTTTGAGAATTGGATATCCTTGTATGATCTCTGGATGATATGAATGTTTTGGCTTGAATATGACATGGATAGGCTTTTACATTTGAAGTGAACCATCTTTTGATAAAACTGCTCAAATCTGAAAATTTGCTTTGTCACATGCCTATATTTTCATATATTACTTGTGGCAATGCTTTGACTATGTTATGATCCATATATGTGCTCTTTGTCTCATTTCTAGCCTTTGTCACTAAATTTGGCCTATTTGAGAAGCTCATGTAGATGTTTATATGCTTTGTTTTGCATTTCCGCATTTTCACATTGATTCATACATTGTCAACAAGGGGGAGAAGAGGTGAGTTTATTGAAAAATTCGAAAAAGCGCATTTAAAATTTGGGAGTTTGCTCCACTTGTTCGGGGGAGCTTGCATTTGTGTAGGGGGAGCTTCGGTGAGTCTCCTTTGTTTGCACGAGTTGTGCTTTGGTGGTTGCTTTTTGCTCTATCACATGTGTTTAGGGTGAGCTTTGTATGCTCTTTGTCCCTAGTGCATGTGTTTAGGGGGAGCTTGTGAGCTTGGTGTGCTCTTTTCTCTATCTCATGAGTTTAGGGTGAGCTTTGTATGCTCTTTGGTCCTAGTTCATGTGTTTAGGGGGAGCTTGTGATTTTTTGTGCTCTTGTGCCGGTGGTGTTGAGCCCCTTTGCCTCTTCTTGAGGAGCGGCGGTTGACTTATGTTTTCGATTATTCCATGATCGGTGTTGAGCCCTTTGTGCCTCTTCTTGAGGGATCATGCATTCTTGTCTCGGTTGTGTCGAGCCGTTGCCCATGTCTTTGGGGACCGAGACATTGAGTTGGCCTTTGTGGTTTCTCTCATGCCAAGTGACCTTGTTCTTTGCTCTTGTGTGGTTTTCTTTCACTTGGATGAGGTGTTCGGTCTTTGCCCTCTCAAACCTTTTCTTTGTGCTCACATGTTGTCAATCCGCTCCTCAAGGGGGAGAAATTTGGAAAATCAAGTTGATATGAACCTTGATTTGATGGTGATGAGCGGTTGACAAGTGTTCTGGTAAGAGTTTTATGGCACTTTGGGTTGAGAATTTTGGTTTGATGGCTTTTAGGGGTTGCATGTTGGTAGTGTGTCTCTTCGTTTGCGCTTAGCCTTTGTGCTTGCTTTGATTTCGATAGAAATTTGTCGGAGCATGTTTTTATCCCTTCTCACTTCAAGTGGCCTTTTGTTTGCTTTTTATTGGCTTTGTGGCGCTTGAATGAGTTCTTATTTGCTTTTTGACCTTCTTTTGTCAATGCACTCATCAAGGGGGAGATTGAGGAACCAAGTTGAGAAGCACCTTGGTCCGTGTGTGATGAGTGATTGACCGGATGGTTTGAAGCTTTGTGTGTGTAGTGTTGAGTTGTGTTGTGTGTGTTTTATTTTGTGTATTTACCTTATTGTTTATGTGGTGTGTTGTCAATGCACTCTTGAGGAGTGGTTGACAACGTTGTGTGGACTGACTCTTGGCCTAGTATTGCAGGTGTTGGTTGCGGCTTGGTTTGCGTTGGTGCAGGTGAAGAACATGCGCGAAATGTCTTAGCCTTGCGGGGCCTCCGAGGAGTGGAGAGACAAGTAGGCTTGGTTCGAGGGACCGGTGGCCGACGGGATCAAGTGCGAGCCGCATGGTGCAAGAAGAGCAAGACGATGTCGTGGACATGGAGCCGGTGCATCGGTGGTGGCCAAGTCAAGGAACGAGGCAAGACTGAGTAGACCGTCCGGGCGCCGGAGGTGAAAGGCTTGGCGGGCTCGACGCTTGGCGTGGTGAGGCCGGGCCGTGTACGCGGGGTTTGGTGGTTTGGCCACAAAACCATCGGAGGAGGGTCTCTCGGTTTGGGCCTCAAAACCGAGCCCGAGGGCCTGGCGTGACGGAGACGGTATCCGGGTGCGTCGGGAAGCTTCGAGGCGGGCGACACGCGACATGATCTAGGTGCTTGCGTCGGGAGGACGTGAAGGCACGATGGATGCGCGGCCGTCCGATGGTGAACTTCATGTGTTGACCAAAATGCCCCTGTGAGGGCTTGTGTTGTACTCCTAGTGTAGGGGCACTTCGGTCTTTTCTGGAGGGCCTATATATAGGAGGAGGGGGCTGAATTTTCAGCCAACTCTTGGGCTAGAGGCTGTTGTACTCTTTCATTTGGGAGTGCTTTGGGAGAGAGGGAGAGAGGGGAGAGTGGCTCTTTGATTGGAGCTTTTTGCCATCTTAGATTTGGTTTCTAGGAGTGGCTTGTAATCGATTGGACAAGATATTCATAGTGATTTCATCCTCTAAATCTTGTGCCAATCTTTCTACTCCCGAATTTCATTTATTGCTTTTTCGGAGCTCTTTTTGTGCTATTTTCGTGCTTGTTTTTGGTGCCTTTGTTCTTGGTGTGATTCCGCGGATTTGAGTGGGTTTCTCCCCGGATTTCATTGAGGGAAACATGGATGGATGTCTAGTGCATCTTTGTGATTGATCTTGTGCCCTCAAACGCCTGGAAACCACTTCGATTCAAGGATTTTCGTTCGGTGCTCTAGCTTTTGGTGGTGTTCAAAGGATCCGCGATTCCCGATGATTTAGGGAGTTAGGAGACGAAATTTTTGGGGTATAGCATCCTTGGTTGACACTTTACATGTCCCCAAACTCTTGTCTCAACGACTACTATCGTTAGGGAGATCCGGTGATGGATTGGGAGTGTTGACTTTCGGGGGTCGAGCGGTTTTCGGTTCCGTTCGTGCTTGGCGGACGGTCCGCGAAGGCCGGGCGGACGGTCCGCGTGTACGGTGTTCTTCGTGTGTTCTTTGCGTTCTTGCTCGGCTTTGCTTTCGATCCGATTTGGTTTTGGTTTTTCGTTGCGGCCGGTTTGCGGACGGTCCGAGCTTCGGTAGCGGGCGGTCCGTGGCCCGCGTGGACGGTCCGCCGGTCTTCGCGGACGGTCCATTTTTCTCGGGTCGGTTACGGTGGTTCCGTTCGCTTTAACGGATGGTCCGCGGCTTAGGCCGGATAGTCGCGGCAAGGGTGCGGACGGTCCGCGGTACCTCGCCGGACGGTCCGCGCGGCCATCGCGGACGGTCCGCCCCGCCCGGCCGGACGGTCCGCCGAGCCCGGCCGCTTTGCTCTTTGGTTCGATTCCTCCCTCCTTCATTCGTGCTTCCGCTTGTGTTTCAAGGACTCGTTGCTTTGGCGATTGGTGTGTGATTCGTTCCAACGCTTGTGTGCGACCGGGTTTTGACTAGGGTATAGGCCGGGTTCTTTGAGAAGAATTTTTATCCGGCTCCTATTCACCCCCCCTCTCTAGTCGCCATCCGATCCTTCAAATGAAGCTTACGGGGATGGCATTTACCTCGGCGGCTTGAATTTGACCTGCCATTGGGGATTTGAGCTTGGGGAAAAGATGACCTAGGGTTCGGATCTGGACGGAGGCTCCAATGGATTGCGAGGATAGAGAATAGGTGTTGAACAGATTCAATTTGAAGACATTGGTGACTAGAGTCAATTCCGAAATAAAATCACTTTTATCCCGTAATTGAAGGGGCATATGTTAACACCAAAATTTGGTACAGGAAGGAGTCTGATTTGTGGGCCCAACTCGGTGAAAAATCCGTCCGGAAGAAGGAAGGTTTCTTCAGAAAGATTCGGCAAAGGAGCTCGCGGTCGGCAGTTTGCTTCCGTTCGGCGGGGAGGACGGTTGCGGCGATTTTGCGGGATTGCGTGATGACGTGGCCCGAGCGGAAGGGACGAATGGATGGATAAGTGATCGCATTTAGAGATAAATTAGGTATCAAATATTGTGCTCGTAGTCCATTCGGAGTCATGCCATGACAGGGTATAAATATAGACCCTAGATGTATGTAATGGTATTCGAAACATTCTTAATACAAACCGGCTTTACGCCATACTCTCGAGTCCTTTAGTCGTGTCGTCAAGTTCTTCGAGAGGGTTCATCGACCCGTCGACCTCCGTAAGTACCGGCAACATTGTATCATGTCTAGTATCATGCGGTGGATTTAGATCATGATGCAAGTAGTCTTGTTACCATGCTTAGTATCATGCGGTAGATTTAAGTTTGGTTCAAGAGGGTTTCTTGTTAGATCATGAGCCATGCGGTGGGCTAAGATCTTGCTTGGAGCTAGTTATCGGCTCTATTGGATTTTGGCAAAATTCAATAGATTCATTAAGTTACCCCGTGTTGCCTTGAGTTTTACTTTATGTTTAAATTCATGTAACGACCTTTTGCCCAATCTAGATTGGTTTGAATCGGCTTTATCTCTTTTGATGATCCTTATACGATTCAAGGGTCACACATTGCCTAATAGCCGAAACCGAATCGATCTAGGTTGTTACGTGTTGCGGGTTCAAGCTTGTCAAATCTTGTATAAATCTTGAAAGAACCGGGTATCATGCGGTAGATGAAGGTTTTTGGGTTGTTTTAGAGCTAATCATCCGGTGGATTAGATTTCGAATCAATCGATAGATTTATCCCCTTTTGGTAATGTTTGTTCCTTCTTCATGGACCCCGATTCGGTACATTCGGTCGTATTCGGTTATGCTTTCACGAGTAAAACGTGTTTGCAAATTGTGTCTTAAGTAATGTGTGCTTTTAGCTTTCCATATTTAGATTGTATCATGCGGTGGATAGATCTATTTATGGATGGTGGCGTGATTCCCAAATAAGTCGTATCATGCGGTGGATAAAATTGTTTGGCTTCATGCTTGACGGGTTTTGAAGTACCTAGACATGTGGTAGACTAGTGCTTTGAACCTATGCATGCTTGTTTATTACACATTTACGATCATGCTTTTACTTTATTTATTGTTTATTGTTATTTATCATCGAGGATTGGTCATGGCTTTGTGCACGTGCGGTTTTGTCCAAATAGAGATCGATCTGTCGTCATGCTTACGTCACCCGTTCGGCTATACCTTGTTTTACACTTTAAAGTTCCCGGATGGCTTCTAGTTTGCTGGCAGACAGCTTCTCGTAGCTATATGTCATCTCACATGGCTTTCTAGCCGTAAATATGGAACTGTCTGGTATCACCCGGCAAGTTCGAAGCTTTTGAATTTAACTACTTTGTCTTTTGTTAATTTTTAGGGAAAATTGACTGGCACATCTCGGAATCTTTCCGCGTGTGAAGCTAGCTTGTTCGGCTTGCTGTGTGCTTGATGCAGGGTGCTGATTTTGTGTCAACAACGATTACAAGATGATGCAATCTTACGTCGTGAGATGAGATGATCGAGAGAGAGGTCCCTGCCTCGCCTTATATAGTCCAGGAGGCAGGGTTACAAGTCGGTTCAGGGAGAGAGTACTAGTCGAGTACATCTAGGAGTCCTCCACACAGTGCGGGACATGTACAGCTTCCTAACCGAGTACTTCTCCTCTGTAGTCCCTGTGCTTCACGCCACCAGGTGCCGTGCAGCGCAAGTCGGGTAGTCCCAGGGGCCCATCGAGTAGTCGGTCCTGGTACCCACCGAGGTAGTGGGCCCAGGGAGGTCCATACGACAGTTCATCTGGCAGCAACAGAAACATCAAGCACATCGCGACCATCAAGGAGAAGGGGAGGAAATAGCACAGCGACGAGGTTTGGAATTTGAAAGGCCACGAGGGTTGAAGTTGGCGACGACGAGGGTTGAAGTTGGCGACGAGGGATGAAGTTGGCAAGGAGGATTGAATTTGAAGAGGGATGAAGTTGGCGACGAGGATTGAAGTTGAAGGAGGTGACGAGCTCGAGGGTTGAAGGTTGAAGATGGCGCCTCAGCCATGTCGTAATAAAACAATAAATGGAAATTGAAAAGGCACCGCAGTTTGGCTGCTGCCATTGACAAGTGGGCCCGACATCATTGCCCTACCCCTTCTCCTTCCCGCATAATTGAAAGGTGATGCGTGATGTTGCGCCCAAAACGGAGCCCGATGCACAATCGAGTGGCACGTACTGGCAGTAATGGAGTAGTGGGTGGGGCAGAGGTGCTTGACGGTTCCGCATCTTGTCAATATAACTCCCTCGCCCAGTCGCCCTCCCCTGCTTTCCCTACTTCTTACATAAGCTTATCACCTTTTTATTCACTTATTCTTCCTCCTCACAATGCACCACTACAAATTTTCGGTCACCGAGAGAAGGAGAAGATGGCGTCGAGGAGCCCACCGCCATAGAAGCGGGGACGAAGGGAGGAGGACGACGACGAAAGCCGCCGTTGGAAGAAGTTGGAGAAGGGGAAGGAGCCGGCAGTCAAGGACGATGACGAGGAACCGCTCTTCGACGACACTAAGTTCGCAGTCGAGCTACTTAGGAGTGCATTCAGAAAGCTTGAAGGTGTTGGCGAGGCCTTCGACATCAAGGCGCATCATGATGTGTACAACGACCCAAGCGTGAAGCATCTCGCCTTAAGGATCCACGGGTTGGCTAAGAAGCTCGAGAACCTCCCCGTGGTCAAGCAGGTTCCCGTCGCCACTTCGTCTTTGACGACGGTGGCTCCGACGTTGACGACGGTAGGCACGGCGACCATGATAGCCATGGCGGCGACGACGGCGACGACGACAGCCACGGTGATGACGACGGCGGGACTCCGACTAATTGATAGACTCCTCTACCAATTAGTATAAATGAGTAGGGGTTTAGGGTTTAGGGTTTAGGGTTTTAGGTGTCTTTGTCAAGTTCTTGAACATGAAATGCTTAGTTAATTAGTTTGGTTTTTAGATTTTGTATGTCATGAACTCGATCTAATAGACGCGAGTAGATCGAACCGCGTTGTGATAAATTGTGTTCTATTGTGATGAACTAGAGATCTATGATGATGAACTGGAGATCTGTTGTGATGAATTAGAGACAATTGATAGTCATTACCGACGCAGGTTTACCTGCTGACGCTGACGCTGACGCGTGGGCCAGTGTCATTGGCGACGATGGTTAGTGAACCAGCAACGCATTTGTTAGCAGTTGGGTCCGGGCGGGCAGGAAATATTTATCTTTTTTATATTGGCTGCTGACGCTGACGCGTGGGCTTGTCACTATTTTTTTGGAATGAAACTTGCTTTCCTAGATTATTAGAGCCCAACAAACAACACCTAAAAAATCATAAAAATATGAACAATTCGTATTTGGACATTCAGTATTTGAATAAAATATCAACAGTCACACTTGTGTGCCCAAAATTCATATATTTCATTTTTACACCACATGGTAATTATATAATAATTCCAAAAACATCAAATTTGCTCTAAAAAATCTAAAAATTGACTTGGCAACATAATTTTGGTACCTAAACTTGTGTTCGAAATTTCAAATGGTATCGATGAAGGAATAATATACTTGTGTACAAATGTCTACATCTCTCACATAGTTTCCTAGAATGTTTGCTTGAACATTGAAGTTTTCCACACTTTGCAACATGTTCGAACTCATATGCATTTGAAAACTTAACAAAACCTTGTGTTCACTTTAAGCTTACGAAATGTAAAGTTTCATCACTAATGTTGTGTAAAACAAATATTATTTGTATGCTGTACTTATAAAGAACAAAATATGGCATAAAACATTACTCAACAAACGGAATGTACACTAAACAATGAAATTAATGAATAGATTCTGATTTTAGAATTTTTTTAAAAAAAATATCTAATTTGGACTAATAACGACGAAGAAATACTTGTTACAATATTTGATTCCAGATTAAAAGGAGAAATGAGAATTGTTCTTCATTTCAATAGAACAGGGCCCCATAGTCATTAGGGACGCGGAGCTGATAACCCACATCGGATTTGCTGCTCTTTCAAAATTTTACACAGATAATTCGATCATCATACAAAAGCTAATCTACTACTGATTTTCCATTCCAATAGTCTATGTGAACTTCACCATTTCGCAGCGCAGCCTACAGTCTTCGCTGCAAAACAGAGAAATTCGAAGCCATCATTTTTCAACACCATAGCCGCCGCCGTTGCCAGCGCACGGCTGATCGCCGCGCACCTGTGCCGGAGATGGCAGCGATTCACCCCAAATGCGCCAAGTCGAGGAGTGGAGTGCACACGCGGCCTTCTCGAGCAAAGGTAGTGAAGGATCGGATGGCGACTAGAGAGGGGGGGGGAGTGAATAGGAGCCGGTAAAAATTCTTTCCAAAGAACCCGGCCTATACCCTAGTCAAACCCCGGTCACACACGAGCGATGGATCGAATCACACACCAATCGCTAAGCCCACGAGGATATGGATCAACCTCTAGCCTTAGGAACGATTCCTTGAAGCACACGCGGAAGCACGAAAGAATGAGGGGAGGGATCGAACCAAGAAGCAAAGCGCACGAGCTCGGCGGACCGTCCGGCCGGGAGGGGCGGACCGTCCGCGCAAGCCTCGCGGACCGCTCCGACTCGAAGCCGCGGACCGTCCGCGCCAACACCGCGGACCGTCCGGCCCTACGCCGCGGACCGTCCGTTAAAGCACACAGAACCACCATAAGCGACCCGAGAAAAACGCACCTTCCGCCAAGGCCGGCGGACCGTCCGCGTGGGTCGCGGACCGTCCGCTACTCAAGCCCGGACTGTCCGCAAACCAGCTGCAACAAAAACCAAAAACCAAAACGGATCGAAAGCAAAGACGCGCAAGAACACGACGAACATGCGACAAACCCTAGCCGCGCGGACCGTCCGCCCGGCACCTCGCGGACCGTCCGCCAGAGCGGACGGAGCGTAAAAACGCCCGACCCCGAAAGTCAACTCCCCCAAATCATCATCGGATTTCCCAAACGGTTGAAGCTATGGAGACAAGGGTTTGGGGACTTGAAAAGCGTCACACAAGGATGCTATAGCCCAAAAATCTTTCCTCCTAACTCCCTAAATCACCAGGAATCGCGAATCCTTTGAGCACCACCGAAAGCTAGAGCACTGAACGAAAAACTTCGAATCCAAGTGGTTTCCCGGCGTTTGAGGGCACAAGATCAATCACAAAGATGCACGAGACATCTATCCATGTATCCCTCAAAGAAATCCGGGGAGAAAACCACTCAAATCCGCGGAATCACACCGAGAACAAAGGCACGAAAACAAGCACAAAAGACCACGAAAAAACCCCCGAATCTTCTATACAAACCAGGAAAGATTCACAAGGTCTAGCATGCCGCCCTAGCATCCATCCCTCTCAACAAATCTCTCATGCTAGCCTAGAGAAAATGGAAGGAAAATAGCTATGAAAATGAGAAATGGGAGGGAGGAAATGAAACCCTAAGTCGCGGAGAGAGAGAGGCCATCCACACCCACTCATGGCTTATATATCGAGTCCCGCCGGAGTGGTAAATGACTCAACTACCCCTAACTTAACTACCGGCGATACAACCGACGTAGGGGAATTTAGGTAATGTTGGTGGGTCTTGCCATCGGACGGCCACGCCTTTGCCGCACCCCCGCATCCTCCCGACGCAAGCCATGCGATCCCGCCGCGTGTCCTCCGCCTCGAAGCTTCCCGACACGCCCGGATCCCGTCTCCGTCGTGTTGGGCCCTCAGACTTGGTTTTGAGGCCCAAACCAAGAAACCGTCCGCCGATGGTTTTGTGGGCAAACCACCAAACCACGCGTGCTCGGTCCGGCCTCCCGCCAAACCACTTGACTCGACCGCCACCGTGCACCGGCTCGATTTTCCATGACTTCGTCTTGCTCGTGTCGCCACCATGTGGCCCGCACCCGGTCCCGCCGTCCACCGGGTCCCTCGAACCGAGCCTACTTGTCTCTCCATCTCCCGGAGGCCCCTCAAGGTCGAAGACCTTTCGCGCCCGTTCTTCACCCCGAAAGAACACGAACTAGGCCGCGGCCTACACTCGTGCACTAAGCCAAGAGTCGGTCCAACACCCGTTGTCAATCACTCATCACCGAGGAGCGGTCATCCATCGACCACCGGGACGCTCCCCGGTCCTCGGGTAGACACTCCTCATTGCTCAGCCATCTCGACGTCGTACTGCCGCCGCCTGCGACCCGCCTCATGTACCACTTGGCAGTGTCGTCTGCAGCGGCACCGCCATTGTCTCTATAGAGCAAGATGGCGTATGGATAGGCTGTCGCATCGTGCCCATCCTCGGCAGTGCGCCGGAGATCATTGTATCCCTTATGTTCGATGAAGAAGGCTTTGATCCCGGAGAGGAAGCAAGCCTCTGGATGCCCGAGACCAGTCAGCATAGCAAGGAATGCTTTGTCAGCGGTGGGGTTCCACACCCAGGAAATCTCATCTCGTATCCCCTTTATCGACAAACGTCGGCCGACGTCACCGTGGCCGCACACGTGGCACATGGTCGAGCAAGTACCACGTAGGCTGCGGAGGTCAGCCAAGGTCCACTCCAAGGTCACACCGACGCGCACCGCAATCTCAATGAGCACATCTTGAGGGAGGCCTAGCAGCGACGACGGGTGGTGCCGCCTTCTTCTTCTGGGATGCTATCCATCTCTGGCCGGGAATGGTGACGATGAGGAGTAGGTAGTTGGTGTTTTTCACGGGTGGAGGTGAAGGGGCAGGGGTCTAATTGTTTTGGAATGAGAAGATACAAGAGATTTGTTTCCAAACATGGTTTAAGTATGCAATGGAGACGACGTTTGGCTAATCCGTGTTATCATTTAATTCTCCAATGGAAACGACGTTTGGCTAATCTGCATAGAGATGATGTTTCGTTACTCCGCGTATCATTTAATTCTACATTGGAATCACTACCTCTGCAGCTTTGCTGTCAGCCATTGACTGGCAACAGTTTCGCCATTGACCGTCTTGGGAACCTCTTCCCGTTTCCTGTGCTCTTGATCTTATCCATTCCTCTTTTTTTTGTTTTGGAGATGATGACTACATTAGATGTTTGGATGGAGGTGTTAGTGTTAGTTTGTACTCCAACTAACACCAAAACTAACACTTTGGATCCAAACACATGTGTTAATTTTGATATGTTAAAAACTACCACTAACAGTAACACTAAAATCTACCATCTAATCACGGCCATCAGAGACGATGTTTGGTTACTCCTAGTATCACTACCTCTGCAACTCTGCTCTCAGCCATTGACTGGCAACAGTTTTGCCATTTTCTGTGCTCTTGATCTTATTCGTTCCTTGTTTTTCCTATAAAAAGGCACCAACGACAATCGGTCCTCCTCACTTCAAGTCGCTTCCTTCTTCTCTAGATCGAGATCTAGCTATATGGTTCATTCTTCTGATACAATAAAGCAAGTCACTTGCTTCATTCTTCTCTATATCTAGATCTAGCTATGGTGCAAAGAATAGATCTTGTAGGGCGCAAGCTTTTTTTCTCTTCTTCCTCCTCCTCGATCTATCAGTTGCTAGAAGAATTCTTGTGATATGGGTGATTGGGTTGCTCATCCCTCTAACACAGCTACCAGAAGAATTCTTGTGACATACTTCTTTCTCGCAGCAGTGTCCAGGGAAGGTAGCCCAGAACCTCCTGGCATCAAGATGAACAATTTCATCCTATGTCCAATAATCATTATTTTCAGGATGAACAATCCTTCATCCCGTGTCCAATGATCATTATTTTTCCTATGCTTTCTCCCTCCACTTGCGGAATGCTCTTGCAAACCAAAAGTGCAGGTTCAAGAATCTTTATGGTCTCATTGCAAGCCAATTATCATTTCTCTAAGCCATCAACAGAAATGGAGCTTGTTCAATGTCCACGTGCAGCAAGATCGACTGCGAGCAAGATCGATGGGTGTGTGTGATTTTACATATCTCGTCATGAAGATATGACTGCATTGTAACCTTGTTCTGATGTATCAATGATGACTGTAATCTCTGTGTGTTTGATTTTGCATTTCGCGTCATGAAGATATGGCCGCGTCGTAACCTTGTTTTGGTGTATCAATGATGACTGTAATCTGTGTGTGTGATTTTGCATCTCAAGAGTCATGCTTTTGTGATTATCTTTGTGCAGTACAATTTTTTGTACGATTTACCTACTCACTTGCAAAGCTTGAAGAACAAGCCTACGGGGGCTGGCTAAGAACAACTCCAATAGTTTGACAAATCAACTTGTTTCTCTTTCCTGATGTAAGTTAGATCTGGATTTGGCAAGTGAAATTATGCCAGAATGTTGGAGATGAACTCTTTTTTTACTTGGCATATCTTTTTAGAAGTTGGCAAAGCACAAGATTTGCCAAGTAAAATTTGGCAAACTCTTGGAGATGCTCAAATCCGTGTCTCTTTTGATGTAATCTGTTCGTGATTTCGCATATCTTGCCCATAACAAAGGCGACACTGGTTCGTTAGTCCTCATCTCTTGCCCGTAACAAAGGCGACGCTGGTTCATTAGTCCTCATCTTTTGCCCGTAATAAAGCCGAGGCAGGTTCGCTAATCCTCGCCTCTTGCCCGTTACTGAACTGAAGCAGAATATAAACAGAATATATATAGTATCCTTGGCATAATATATTACAAGGAGGATGTAAATTCCACCACATCCCATATATTACAAGAAGGATTGAAATTCCACCAATACATCACATCCTTTATATTGCAAAACAGATTCCATTTCCACCAATAGACACATCCTCCGGCATTACAAAAAGGATTCAACAGAAATCAAGCTTACTTTTCATCCTTGATTTCTGTATATGGATTTTTTCACTATGGTCGCTTCGTAAGTACGGTGTTTTGTTAGTTCCCAAGAGTTGGGATTTGTATGAAGTTTCAAAGGATGGAATTTCGTCAAACTGGTTGTATTCCTCCTCCTCAACAACATTTTCAATCCCCACAATCCTTTTTTTCCTGGCATAACCACAGACCAGTTCTTCTTTGCAACCAAATGGTTCGTTTTTGTAACCAAAGACCCGGAGATCAACACTAACATAACCATATTTTCCCTTGCTCACAGCTCTCTTCGCATTGGTGACCCATCTACACCGAAACAAGGCTACCTTCAATCCTACATAATCAAGCTCCCATATCTCCTCTATTTGACCATAATATGTGTCTGTCTCCATGTCATCATCACTGTCATGACTGTCATCAACGACGACCCGTACACGCACACCACTATTTTGATAGACGCTCTTTTTATCCTGGGTCATGGTGTAGAACGTTTATCCATTGATATCCATTTCTTCATATCTTGTAACAGTGAACAATGGCCCCGCTGCTAGATTTCTTATCTCGTCAGTAATAATAGCATTATTGCTGCATGTCTCGACATAATCTCATAGTCACCCGCTGAAACCTTGCATGTGCATCTTTGCAAGCCAAGCCCTACCTTGGTTAGGGTTGTCTTCACGTAGTTGTCATTTGTGCTTATTGGAAAACGGTGTAATTATGTGCAGTTGTTGTATCACGGTGAAATGAGCCTTTTGGAAGGCATCTGCATCCGGTGTGACTGACCTTCTCCCCATGGTCCCAACATCGGAAAGCCTACCTTCATGCCCTGGGCGAGGCACACCAATAAAGTTTTGTGGGTCCATATAACCAATGGCCCACTCCACTACTTTGATGGTCTCGTAGCCACGAACAATGGCTCCCTTCGAAAATAACTGATTATGTACCAATGATTTCAGGAATCCATAGAACCTCTCATATGGAAACATCTGATGAAGGTAAGATGGGCCAAGGAACCAGATTTCCCTTGAGAGGTGTGCTGTTAGATGCAGCATGAGATCAAAGAATGATGTTGGGAAGGTAGCTTCAAGCAGGCATAGGGTCTCGAAATGCCTCCTCTCCCAGTCCAATAGTTTTTCCCTTGGACTTCTATTTTAGCAATGTTCCACAAGTAGCTTCACACACATTCTTCTTGACGTGTATGTTGTCAATCGAATGACGCACATCCAACATCAGCCAATACTCTAGCTCTCATAGAATTGATTTCTTGTTCCACATTCCTTCTTCTTCTTCACCATCACGTTTCTTTCTTTTGCCAAGGGTTTTCTCAGTTAGTCTGGGTAACTCCTCGATAGTTTTGATGTCCTTGACTTTCAAGTGGACCAGATCACCAGTCACATGCAACGACGCCTCTCGATTCTCCTTTTCCCCATTAAACTGACAATCCATGGCCCGGTATGGATGATTCTTGCCGAGGAAACGACGATGCCCCATATTTCTTCTAATGTCTTAGCCATATTGCGCAAATATCCTCCAAGCAGTGTGGGCAAGCTACACCTTTCGTTTTACTCTGGCCACAGAGGTTGCGATGAGCCGGGTTGTCATTGATGGTGGTGAACAACATGCCATGCATTGTGAACTCCCCATGCTTGTAGTCATCCCAAACCTCCGGCACACCTGGCTTCCACAATATCTTCAAGTCATCAACTAATGACCTCAAGTAGACATCAATACGGTGGCTAGGTTGCTTTGGCCCGGAGACCAATATTGTCAGCATCATATATTTCTGTTCCTTGCATAGTCAAGGTGGAAGGTTGTACAACGACAACACGACAGGCCAAGTGCTAGGTGTCGAGCTCTGGTTATTGAATGGGTTCACGACATCTGTGCTCATAGCAAACTATATGCTCCTTGTGTCGTCAAACTATGGGAAGTGGGTATTAATGTTACCCCATTGCGCTGCATCTGCGGGGTGCCTAAACTTGCCATATTTCTTATAATTGAGCTCCTTTTGGACTTCGTCATGCCAATGCAAGAGTTGGGCCTCCTTTCGTGTTGCGAACCATCTTCTTAGCCGAGGAATGATGCAAAATGCCATGCCACTCTCATAGGAGCCCCCCTGTTAGCCTTCTTCTTCTTGCCTCTGATCTCGCCGGGCTCGTTCTCGTCATCCGCAATATTATCATATCCACCATTCTTTTTCCTCTTGTACCGATCATAGCCACACTTGGGGCACTTGTCAAGGTTTGGATAATCTCCACGGGACAATACACAACTATTCTTTCATGCATGGATTTTTTCAACCTCTATTCCCAGAGGACAAATTATCTTCTTCGCCTCATAGACAGAATCTGCTATTTGGTTGCCTTCCGGTAGCATGTCTTTAAGCACATCAATTCCAATCGATGTTTGAAACTTTTGTTGCTCCAAAAATTATCTGCCTTAAGCGGCAAAGTTGTAGATCACTAGAAAGGTGAGAGTACTTCTGGCAATCAGGATAGAGGTGTCGGTGTTTTAGACCGACAAACCTACCAAGGGGGTACCCAAGGTAATAGATTGTGCGGTGAGGATCGTGATTGGGAGACTGAGAACTCGAAGGTATGCACAAGGACACGGGACACAAGATTTATACAGGTTCGGGCTGCCAAGGTGGCGAACCCTACGTCCTGTTTGGGGGATCAAGTATGGCGCCCTGTGCTTGGTGTTGGGTTGTTCAGGTTAGGTCAGGTCAGGTGCCCGACTAGATACCCGACCCTCCTTTATATAGTCCAGGGGGCGGGTTCCTAGTCGGTTACAAGGCAGGAGTTCTAGTAGGATTACATGGATCGAGTCCTAGTAGAATTACAGGGGAATTCTAGTAGGAGTCCGTCTTCATCCTTCCTTGCATGAGTACCCGAGGTGTATGCCCGACAAGCCCCCGAGCACATTGTAGTCGAGTGTAGTAGTTCGAGTAGTCTTGAAGCCTCTGCGAGTAGTTATTGAGCGTCCTCGAGTATTGCTTGGAGAAGTCTTCAATAGTACTTGAACTTGCTACGAGGCCGAAAGGTGGTCCGGCTCATCGGTCTTGAAGTCGAGATTATATGGAAGTGCGGTTGCAAAATTGCACTCCATATGGAGTAGCCCCCGAGCCTTATGTTGAGTTGCGGACTCTAGCCGATGGTCAATCTTGATTCCGAATCTTCTATCTTGAAAAATTTGAACGATGGGTGTAGCATAGGAGCCCCCAAGCCTTGGAATGATTGACGAATCAATCCATGGGTATTCAGTGATCGCGGAAGTCATCATCTGAGTACTCTTGTAACGTTCAGCCCCCGAGCACGTCGCCAGGTGAGCCGTAGGAGCCACGTCGAGTAGTTGTTGGTGCGGAGACCCCGAGCTTGAGAGCTAGCAAAGCCTGCTGAAGTTATCCTCAAGTAGTAATTTGAGTGTAGCCTTCGAGCTGGAGAGATTCCGAGTAGTAGTTTGGCATCGAGCCGTGGAGCTTGAGAAGTAGTCGTGCTGTCAGAGTGGACTTTAGATGCGAACGAAGTCGACTTTAGATGCCGACGGAGCGGACTTTAGAATGCGACTTGAAAACCGAAGTCGACTTTGTGCCGCACGAAGCGGACTTTAGATGCGACCGAAGTCTACTTTAGTTGCCGCGCGGAGCAGACTTTGAGATGCGACTTGGGAACCGAAGTCGACTTTAGTTGCCGTTCAGAGCGGACTTTGATATGCGACTTTAGGATGCCGCGCGGAGCGGACTTTGAGATGCGACTACAATAGTTGACTTTGTGCCACGCGGGGTGGACTTAAAATGCAAAAAACAAAAAGCACTTTTCGGAAAGCCAAAGCGAATGAGAAATCAGAGAAAACAAATAGTTTTGCTGCCGGAGCGGGCTTAAGATTGTAACCAAAGTCGGCTTGTGCCACCAGAGTGGGCTTGGATGTGACTCTTAGCGTGGACTTGTGCCACCGGAGTGTGTTTGGGTGCGACCGTTAGCATCAACTTGTGCCACCGGAGTGGGCTTGAGTACCTGAGCCATGGATTCTAGACCCAAGGTATGATTGCCGCCAGAGCGGGCTTGAAGGTGCCACCGGAGTCAACTTGTGTACCTGGGCCATGGATTTCAGACCCAAGGTACGGAGCGTGAGTACTTAGGGTACTTGGACCCATGGTACATAGCGTGAAGACCACGTGCAGCTAGGTTCCATCGTCGCCAGGACCCGAGGGCCACTTACAGCTAGGTTCCATCGAAGCTTACACACGTAATATGCCACCGAAGCAGGCGAAGATGCGACCGGAGTCGACTTGAAGTTGCCGCACGGAGTGGACTTTAGAAGCTGCCTCCTTGGGATAGCCCCTGAGTTGATGAAGTAGGCTCGTGGTGACTTGATTGATATACCCCAAGAGTAGTCAGCAGAGTGTAGCTCCCGTGAAAACCCGTCGAGAAGCGTACACAAATGAGTAGTCAGCAAGTAGTCCTACGTGATGAGGAGAACAAGCCAAGGAAAGAAAACAATAATCATTTAAATAAATGACTTAGCTGTTGCTGCATGGGCATACTGTTGATGAAGCCATGGCGGTCGGCGATGGAGCCGTGATGGTTGTTGCTGAAGTTGACTAGTCAGAGTTGATTCCGACTAGTTGTTGGGGGCGTGACTGCCGTTCTCGAGTAGTTTGGAAAGCTAGTCGAGATGAATGGTCTACGCGATGCGACCGGAAGAAGACGTCGCGGCGGCGTGCGGCGTACTCGAAGTAGAGCCAGTGTTGTCACGAGACAAGTAGCCGCGACGCACGGCGTGGCTGAAGTGGAGCCAGTGTGGCCGCAAGACGAAGTCACGGCGAACGGAGTAGTCGACGACGAGCCGTCTGACGAGTCGCGCGACGTGCCGAGGCACCCGGACGCGTGGCATAGGTGAAGTAGTCGACGATGAGCCTGCGCGAGGCGAAGTAGTCGATGACGAGTGACGTGACGAGCCGCGCGACATGCCGAAGCAACCAGACGCACGGCGTAGTCGAAGTAGTCGACGACGAGCGGCGCGACGAGCCGTGTGACGAGCCGCGCGACGTGCCGAGGCACCCGGACGTGCGGCGGAGGCGAAGTAGTCGACGATGAGCCGCGCGCGAGGCGGAGTAGTCGACGACGAGCGGCGCGACGAGCCACGTGACGAGCCTCGCGACGTGTCGAGGCACCCGGACGCGCACCGAGGCGAAGTAGTCGACGACGAGCTCGCGCGAGGCGGAGTAGTCGACGACGAACGGCGTGATGAGCCGCGTGACGAGCCGCGCGACGTGCCGAGGCACCCGGACGCGCGGCGGAGGCGCAGCAATCGACGACGAGAGGCCGAGTAGTCGACGACGAGCCGCGTGACGAGCCGCGCGACGTGCCGAGGCACCCGGACGTGCGGCGGAGGCGAAGTAGTCGACGAGGAGCTCGCGCGAGGCGGAGTAGTCGACGACGAGCGCGCGCGACGAGCCGCGTGACGAGCCGCGAGACGTGCCGAGGCACACGGATGCACGGCGGAGGGGAAGTAGTCGACGACAAGCCCGCGCGAGGCGGAGTAGTCGACGACGAGCGCGCGCGACGAGCCGCGTGACGATCCGCGCGATGTGCCGAGGCACCGGACGCACGGCGGAGGAGAAATAGTTGACGACGAGCGCGCGCGACGAGCCGCGTGACGAGCCGCGCGCGGCGTGCGGGGCACCCGGACACGCGGCGGAGGCGAGGTAGTCGACGACGAGCCTGCGCGAGGTGGAGTAGTCGACAACGAGCGGCGCGATGAGCCACGTGACGAGGCGCGCGACGTGCCGAGGCACCGGGACGCGCGGCGGAGGCGGAGTAATGGACGATGAGCCTACGCGAGCCCGAGTAGTTGACGACGAGCGGCACGACGAGCCGCGTGACGAGCCGCGCGATGTGCCGAGGCACATGGACGCACGGCGGAGGGGAAGTAGTAGACGACGAGCTTGCGCGAGGCGGAGTAGCGACGACGAGCGGCGCGACGAGCCGCGTGACGAGTCGTGCGACGTGCCGAGGCACCCCGGACGCGCGGCGGAGGAGAAGTAGTCGACGACGAGCGGCGCGACGAGCCGCGTGACGAGCCTCACGACGTGCCGAGGCATCCGGACGCGCGGCGGAGGCGAAGTAGTCGACGACGAGCCGCGCAACATGCCGAAGCCACCAGATGCGCGGCGTAGGAAAGTTGATTCCGCTTTGATAGGAGCAAGGCAACTTTCTTCAATGGATCTCGGCGAGTCTACGAGTAGATTTATCTTGTTGACGAGGGTCCTTCGAATTCGCCCGGTGGTGATGATCATCCCTACCTGGCGCGCCAGCTGTCGGTCTTTTAGACCTGCAAACCTACCAAGGGGGTACCCGAGATAGTAGATTGTGCGGTGAGGATCGTGATCGGGAGACCGAGAACTCGAAGGTATGCACAAGGACACAGGACACAAGATTTACACAGGTTCGGGCTACCAAGGTGGTGAACCCTACATCCTATTTGGGGGATCAAGTATGGCGCCCTGCAACACCTCACCATCATCGAAGCCCCTAACTTCTTGATCAGTGATATCCTCAGGCCTCAACATATTTGGTTGAAATAATGGTTCATTTCCCTTAAAAAGTCCACTTTCATCAAGGTCTTCATCATAATCAGTAGCATGGTGTCGCATTTCACCTTCATTTAGGCACCCTGCTTCGAGTTCATTAAGGGCTTCCTCGCCATGTTTTTCCAACACGTGTAATTTTTTGTGAAACCACGTGTGACCAAATGATGATAAAAGACTTCCCGTTGTGCAAATTTCTTTTGGTTGAGACAATCCATACAGGGGGCAAAGCATTGCCTGAACACCACGGTTTCTCATATCCGCCTCTGCTTTATTTAGAAAAACATTGACCCCACTTAAGAAATTTTCCTAATCTTCTTGGGGCTGTCTATATATCCAAGCTCGAGCAGCAGACGCCATCTACATTCCATACACCAAACGAGCATAATTCATCACACAAAAAACTCGATAAAACACAAGAGGATTAGGACAGCTGAAGAATTTCAATAAGAGGGGCCAATTAATTTTCACCTTAACAAGGACTTTCTACAAGGCGAGTGTGGCCGAGGAGGAGGATCGGAGGTGGCGTCGCCTTTTGCCGCTGCGGCCCCTTTTGCCGCCGTGCACACGGCCGGCCGGCCTACTTCAGGGCTGGCTTTCTGAGGAGAGAAATTAAGCGCGATCCTCAGAAGGCGCACAGTTGGCGGCGGCGAATGGGACAGGACGGCGGGGACATCTGAGCACACAGATCGAGCGAGTGACCTTCTGAGGAGAGAGAGAGCGAGTGTTGTTGTCAGAACAGGAGTGGCCTTCCGCGGAGAGAGAGCGAGTGGTGTCAGAAGGAGAAGACATAGACGAGCAATGACAACGTGCGTCTCCGATGTGAGAAAAAAAGGCGACCTTAGGTGATCATCAAAAGAGACGAGTCCCAAGACACGAGACACATCCAATTTGTTCGCCAGCAAAGGAGATGTGTCCTACAAGCATGCGTCTCTAGTACGAAATTATTAGTAACGGACTTTATCGCCTCTTACCAATACGACAACGATCAGTAACGGACTTAAGCAGCCCGTGCGGTAGGGCATCGATCGGTAACGGACTTTACAAACCCGTTACCGATAGGTTTAATATTTGTAACGGGCTCTATTTAACATCCGCTACAAAGAATTTATGTACGGGCATTTAAGAAGCCCGTTACCAGAAGTCCACCTTAGTAACAGGCGTTGTGGAGGCCAACCCGGGGGTCGTTCTTGCGTGCTTATAGGTAACGGGCACCAAACAACCACCGTTACAGATGTGGGTGAATGTAACAGGCGTTAAGGGCCTGTTACAAACGCTGCGTGACCTATTTGAGGTTTTCACGCTGTGTGTGTTAGTGCCGTTGAATGATAAAACTTTTTTAAGAGCCCTCATAATCATATATATCTAAATCAAATAATTCTAAAATGAGTATGCATGTGAATGGTCCCACCAGTAACAAATACAACTAGTTAGAGAGCACATTTCTGAGCAAACGTGTGACCATGTCTGTCGGTACCAATGACCCTTGTTTTGTCATTGTGTGCCCCTACTCCCTTCATACAAAAAAAACTTGATGTCTTGAAAAAAGTTTTGGCCAAATATTAAGAACATAAATCATGAATAACTTTAAAGCTGATTAGTTTTGAAAACTATATAATTAGGTTTTTTTTTAAATAATTTTTAAAAGTATACATAAGAAGTCAAAGTTATGCTTTGGAGACCGTGCCGCTGTCCTAAATTTCAAATTTTATGGGTATGGAGGGAGTACATCACATGGTCCACTGCTTTACCCACTCTGAGCATTGGCTTAGATAAAGGGTAGAGCTCGCCATTGTGGAAGGTGAGTGGATCGGATGGTGGCGGGCGATTAGGGGATTTCCATGACTAGCCGTCTCAAACAGATGGCGGGCAATGGTAAGGACACGTTCTACACCTTCCACATGTGTTAGAACATACGACCACATCATAAGACTTCAATTGCAATATTATTTTGTGCTACAATAATCGTCATCTACAACACAGTTTTAGAAAGCAATCACTATGTGTTACAATGTTTATCTATAACACATAGCTTTGTGTTACCCTGAAACTTCTTTGTAACACACTGCCGAATGTGTTACAAATGTGTGTTACATTATCCATGTACTCCACTTCGAAGGCTCCGGAACGCGTCGTCGCACATCAGTCAGACCGGTACCCACCGTTCAGACTGGTCAGACCTAGCGATCAGATCGGTCCGGTGCAGCTACTTCTGGTCTTCGGCATTGGCTTTGTGGATCAACCAACCCAGTAGTTTTCTGGCGAACCACGAGAAACCCCGCGAACTCGTTGTAGCCTAAGCCAATCACCACTCATGACTCGGCTCCTACGAAGTCCCAGCTCGACCTTGATTTTGAGGCTCAACCAAGAAAACGTCCACAACTTTGTCTTCCTGTTCTTGCCACCATACGGCCTGCACTTGACCCCGCCAGCCACTAGGTCCCTCGAACCAAGCCTACTTATCTTCTCCACACATGGAGGCCTCACCTACAACAACCTTTCGCACTTGTTCTTCACCTGCATGAACATCGGTCAAGCCGCAACCTGCACCTGCAATACTTAGTCAAGAGTCAGCCCACACGACGTTGTCCATCATTCATCACACCAGGAAGCGACCATGCACCGGCCCTCGAACCACAAAGAGCTCCCCCTACACACTTGCAAGCTCCCCTTGAACCAATGCAACTCCCCTGGATGAATGCATGCAAACCTCTTCACAAATAGAGCAACTACACCAGCCTTGCTCTGATCGATCAGAACAGTGCGCAACATTGCACAAGACCTGACACTCACAGCGGTCAGACCGGTGAGCACCACCGGTCAGGCCGATGACCACCTGGTAAACTTGGAAACTCGAGGAGCCCAAAAATGGCTCGAAACCACTCGAAAACCGCATTCAGTAGGCCAAAATATGCACAAACTTCTCCCCCTTGTTGAAAATGCTAGAATCAAGCCAAAAATAGGAAAAAGCAACTTAGAACTTGGTAATTGCATGCGGGTTAAACATTCACGATGACAAATGAGCCTTTGGCCCCATATGATCAAAATAAATCATCCAAGCACAAATTGAGCATAACAAAGCCACTTAGACATATCAAAATCATATAAAGGCATTTACTCACAAGAGGTCATACATGTGACATTTTTTCAAAAGCATAGCCATCAACCATGGACATAAATCAAAGATCTTGAAGAGGTAAGCCAAAGTAACCATAGCATACCAAACTATCTCACAAGATCATATATAGCACTTCATGGTGAACAATGTATATAGGAGAAGCTTTTCCTTCAACAATGCATATGATACAAATGCATGCAACCTAAGATACAAAGATGCCTATACATCATGATACAAAATGCCATGCAAATGAAAATATGCACAAAACAAAGATATACATATGCTACAAAGGATCTCCCGCACCCAACTCAAGAAATTAAACACACACTAGACCCTCCCCCCCACAAACAAGTGAAAGTTGCTTGATCTAGGGACTTGGTGAAGATATCGGCTAGCTGGTCATGTGTGGGTACATGGATCAAGGCGATTTCCCTTTCTCAACGTTGTCTCTCAGGAAATGATACCTCACTTCTACGTGCATGGTTTTGGAATGGATAACTGGGTTCTTTGCAACACTTATGACATTGGTGGTGTCACATTGAAGCGGGACCGTTGACGGTGTATTTTGGTGCACCTAGCATGTTCATTACACTTTGGTTTGGATTTGATTATTGAACTAACCCGCCACTAGGCACACTAATCATATAACAAGTTCATCTTTGTGCATGCATTTGGAAGTGTTGTATTTATGTAGGAAATCATGGACATAAAGGACGGATTTGCAATAAGTTCAAAGGAGCATTCATGGAGTCTTGTTCGTGTTCATGAGCTCGCTGAAATTACTTCCAATGGTGGTGAGGACCGAAGTGCTACGAGGAACACCCCCGGGGATTGAAGCGTAAAAGATCAAACTTCATGCAAAGAGAGTCTCCATCTTGATCGCGAGGATAACAGCGTCAAAATCATCCAAGTGGAGGGGGCGAAGTAGATAAGTGCACGAGGACCCACGGAGCAAAAAGGGCGACCGAACCGGGCCGAAAGCGGGCTCGGGCCGGCCGGCCCGGTCGGATCGGCCCAGGCCCACTTCGGGCACCGGTTCGGTCCCGTCTTCCTTGCCCTCGAAGGATCTTCGACCCTAAAACCCCCGACGCGCCGCCAACGGACGAGAGAGGAGTTTATTCGCACCGAAGGCCATCCACAAGCTAGAGAGAGAGGAGGAGGATCTCGGGCCGGAGATCAACCACCTCGAAGGAAGCACCCTCTCGTGGAGAAGGAGGAAGACACCGGCGGAAGGGAAACCATGATCAACGGTGCCATGATCGCACCTTGATGGGGTAATCTTCTCATTCGTCCATGGGTTGTAATCGATCGTGAGATGTAATCGCACTTTGTCGGATTTTCTATCTATCATCTTGTGTTGAATATACTTTAATGCTTAAAGGTTAGCTACCATGCCGTAGAGGGAGTACGAGCTCCAATGCTTCCTTGGATCCATTCAATACGCCGTGGCCATCAAAGGTCTAGTCATGAATACCTTCGCGTAGTGACGGTACGAGAGGAGGGAAAGGGGCGAAACCGTGGTCACAACCCCGATAGATTAGATTGGTTTTTCATGTCTTTAAGCGATTGCATGCTCTAGTATCGTAGACCCGTGGGCGAGCGTCTTCTCTCTTGATCGTTTATCATTCTCTTTAGTGTAGTTTAGTGTTTTCTAGTATAATAGTAGTTAGGGTTTTAGTAGCTAGTGTGTCGTTGTTGATCGAACGCTTGTAATCCCCTTGCTCCGCGGATTGACAAGAACCTTGGGAATCCCGTGGTGAAAAAGGTGTGGGGTCCGTACGCTTGCGGATCGTAGAGGGATACGTCTTTTATCCGTCAACAAGCCCCTTTTTTCGGCGCCGTTGCCGGGGAGCAAGTTAGTTTACATCGTTTGATTTGCATCTAACTTAGTTTTATATTTTAGTTTATCTTTTATTTGCTATATCTAACATATATTATCGAAAAAACACTTGTTTCTTTTTTTGTTTTTGTTTTTATCTTATTGTCTAGATGGAGTTCGTTAATCAACCCGTGGAAGAACCGGAGAAATCATTAAGGGATTACGCTAGCCCTCGATGTGAAGACATAAAGGTACAAGAGTCGGATTCGAAGCTCGAAGCGACCAAGTATGAAATTAAATCCAAGATCATGAAGATGGTGGCGGAAAACCCATTTGAAGGGATGGTTACGGAGAACCCATATAGACACATAAGGGATTTCACGACAATATGCAACACGGTGCGTCAAGAAGGAGTTCCCGATGAATGGTTCAAATGGAATCTCTTTCCCTACTCACTTGCCGGCAAAGCAAAGACATGGTATTCGGTTGCGTCCTTTGAAGTTGAAGGCAATTGGAACAAGTTGACAAAGAAGTTTTGCGAGAAGTTCTTTCCAATGAGCAAGGTTCAACATCTAAGGAGGCAAGTGATCAATTTTATGCAAGGAGAAGAGGAAGGGATAGACCAAGCCTGGGATAGGTTTAATGAATTAATCGAACAAGGACCAAAACTCGGCTTCACCGGTGACGTACTCTTGCATACATTTTTCTTTTCCCTAACCCCTAGTTGCATGCGACACGTCGAAATGTGTGCGGTGGGGATCTCATGGAGAAAACACTCACGGAAGCCGCCCAACTTCTACAAAAAGTTAGTAAAGCGGCTGCCATGCGAAGAGATTGGGAAACAAGACTTGCGGAAGAGCCGGAATTTAATTCAAGGAAGAAAAAGCTTGCTGATTTTTCTAAAGAGGCAACCCCGGAAGTCACAAAAGAGGAGCCAATCATGGAGAAGCTTAAACAAGAACACATCAAGTCAAGAACTACACCAAACGTCGACTTCGCCGCACCAAATGAGACGAATAAGAGAAGCATGTCAAGCGCGAAGCCACTAAGGGAGTTCGAGCCAATGGATTGGGTTCCTATTGATTACGGAGAAGTATTCGACAAGAGAAGACCGTTCCCTAATCAAAAGGGGATGGCAAGAGCATTGGAAGTGGATTTCCCACCGGAGAGGAAAGCTGAAAATTCATACGACCTCGAAACCACCGGTGAGATTTTTGAAAAGCTCTTTGGAGATGATGTGGTGGATCCGGAACATATTGCCGAGGTGAAGAGGATCATGGGGATCAAGCCCGAAGCATCACCATACGCTCGCCTTGCTGAAATTTATTCGATCGGATCCGAAGAAGAAGAGAAGATGACGCCGCACTTGAGTTGCGAGATCAACGGAGTTCAATGCAAAGCCTTATGCGACATCGGAGCCCAAGTAAGTGTTCTATCTTCTAAAATTTACGATAAAGTTCAATACCACAACCTAGACTTAGCTCCAACATCAACGAAATTAATTATGGGAGATGGTAGAACTATCAAACCTCTAGGTATTGCTTGCAACATGAAAGTAAAAATCTCTAGAAACTATATACCAACCGATTTCTTTGTTATTGATGCTTACCATGGTAATTCTGATCATATAATCTTAGGTAGGCCTTTTCTTAAGTTGGTTGATGCCGTGTTAGATGCCGGAGAAGGCAAAGTAACAATGAACCTTAATGGAACAAAGTACACATATAACTTTCTTCGCGCTTCTAAGCACCTTACTCCTTTTCCTCCCGAAGATGAAGAAATAGAAGAGATAGATAGTCTTTGTTTTGTTGAAACCCTTAGAGACCCGCTGCAAAGAGCGATGGAAAATCAAATTAGTAATCAACAAGATGAAGAACTAGAGGAAGCAACAAAAGGCTTAGAGCCGCATGATGGTAGCGTGGAGGAAGAAAAGTTCGAAGACATAGGAGAAATCAAACCCGAGGAGCCACAAGTGCCCGAAGTAGACCTTAAACCTTTGCCCAAGGGATTAAAATATGAATTTTTGGGCCCGGACAAAACTTATCCGGTCATTGTGAGCGACGAGTTGAGTCCCGAAGAAAATGAAGCGTTGCTGATTTTATTAAAAAAACATAGGAAGGTGATTGGATATTCAATTAACGATCTCAAAGGTATTAGCCCAGCCTTTTGCACTCATCGTATACCAATGGAAGACCAATGTAAGCCCGTAGTGGACCACCAAAGGAGGCTAACCCATGCCATGCGAGAGGTAGTAAAGAAAGAGGTTATCAAGTTACTTGATGCCGGAATCATCTATCCGGTTCCACATAGCGAATGGGTGAGCCGGTACATTGTGTACCGAAGAAAGGAGGTTTGACCGTGGTGAAGAATGAGAAGAACGAATTGATACCGCAAAGAACCGTGACCGGGTGGCGGATGTGTATCGATTACCGTAAGCTTAACAAAGCGACGAAGAAAGATCACTTCCCCTTACCGTTCATAGACGAGATGCTCGAGAGGTTAGCAAACCACGCTTATTTTTGCTTTCTCGATGGATACTCGGGGTTCATGCAAATTCCCATTCACCCGAAGATCAACATAAGACAACATTTACGTGTCCTTACGGAACGTTTGCATATAGGAGGATGCCCTTCGGCCTATGCAACGCTCCGGCCTCTTTTCAACGTTGCATGATGGCCGTGTTTTCGGAATTCATCGAAGAAATTGTTGAAGTGTTCATGGATGATTTTTCCGTTTACGGGAAGACGTTCATGGATTGCTTAGCAAACTTAGAAAAGGTCCTTACGAGGTGTGCGGAGGTAGATTTGGTTTTAAATTGGGAAAAGTGCCACTTCATGGTTAAGCAAGGCATAGTGCTCGGACATGTTATATCCGAGAGAGGAATTGAAGTGGACAAGGCAAAGGTAGAGACGGTTGAGCAACTCCCACCTCCTACGGATATTAAGTCCTTAAGGAGCTTTCTAGGCCATGCCGGATTCTATAGAAGATTTATAAAGGACTTCTCAAAGATCACCAAGCCTTTAACGCACCTTCTTCAAAAAGATGTGGCTTTCGACTTTGATGAGAAGTGTCTAGCGGCATTCCGGACCTTGAAAAATGCGTTGGTGAGTGCTCCCATCATCCAACCTCCGGATTGGAGCCAACCTTTCGAGATCATGTGTGACGCAAGTGACTACGACGTAGGCGCGGTCTTGGGACAAAGAAAGGAAGGCCGAGTTCACGCCGTTTACTACGCTAGCAAAACTCTTAGTGGGGCACAATTAAATTACGCTACTACGGAAAAAGAATTGCTAGCGGTGGTATTCGCTTTCGAAAAATTCAGATCCTACATCGTGAACTCGAAAGTCATTGTTTACACCGATCACGCAGCTATAAAGTATCTCTTGGCTAAGAAGGAAGCTAAACCTCGTTTGATTCGTTGGATCCTTCTTCTCCAAGAGTTCGATGTTGAAATTCGTGATAAAAAGGGGGTGGAGAATGTTGTGGCCGATCATTTGTCTAGGATGAATCGTGGGCAAGATGATAAAGAGCCCATAGAAGACAAGATGAGAGATGACCACCTCTATAGAGTGCTTGATAAAGATACTTGGATGATCGACATCATTCGAGCGATTCGAAAGATGCCCCTCGATCATCTAGACAAAAACACTCAAAGGAAGATAATTTCGAAAGTAAGAAATATTTTTGGGATGCACCATACCTCTTCAAGCTTGGCAATGATGGTGTGATGAGAAGATGTGTGCCAAGGGAAGAGAGGCTTGAGATTCTAAGGAAGTGCCACTCGGCGGAGTACGGTGGGCACTATAGCCATTTTCGAACCGAAGCCAAAGTATGGTCGAGCGGATTCTATTGGCCGGAGATGCATGAAGATACTAAAAGATATGTTGCGTCATGCCCCGAATGCCAAAGAACCGGAAACATCTCTCAAAGAAATTCTATGCCTTTGAAATACAACTTGCAAGTCGACATATTCGATGTATGGGGCATAGACTTCATGGGGCCTTTTAAAAACTCATTTGGATTCGAGTATATACTTGTTATGGTCGATTACGTATCCAAGTGGGTAGAGGCTATACCATGTCGTAAAGCTTCCACGGAGGAGTCCATCACTATGATCAAGAACGTGATTTTTCCCCGTTTCGGTACACCGAGAATCTTGATAAGTGATGGAGGAACTCATTTCACCGGGAAGAACTTCAAAAAGTGCTTGTCCAAGTTGGGAATTGAGCATAGGGTCTCCACGGCCTATCACCCACAAACCAACGGACAAGCGGAGACGTCAAATAGGCAATTAAAAAGCATACTTAACAAGACCATAGAGAAGGGAGGCAAGGATTGGTCAAAGAAATTAGACGGCGCTTTATGGGCTTATCGAACGGCGTTTAAAACACCGATAGGTATGACCCCCTATCAATTCGTCTATGGAAAAGCTTGCCACCTTCCGGTTGAGTTAGAACATAAAGCCTATTGGGCGATTAAAGAGATGAACCTTGATCTCGATGCCGCGGTGGTGAAACGGAGAATTCAAATAAGCGAGCTAGAGGAGTTGAGGTTGAAAGCTTATGAAAACGCAAGCATATACAAAGAGAGAATCAAAAGGTGGTATGATAAAAGATTGAAGAAAAAAGAATTCAAAGAAGGAGATAAGGTCCTCCTCTACAATTCGAGGTTTAAAACCTTCGGAAAGGGGAAATTGCAAAGCAAGTGGGACGGACCTTATGTTGTGCATTCGGTGTTCTCCAACGGAGCGGTAACCATTATGGATATAAACGGCGATCAATTTGTGGTGAATGGACAGCGGCTTAAGGTTTACTACGAACCCGACATCGTGCCCGTTCATCATGTTGACGTCTTTACCATGGAGGAAGAGCCCGAACGTCCCGCCTAGGACGAAAAACAAGGCACCAACTTCGTAAATAATTTTTCTTTTAGCTTTCCGGAGTTTTTCGCGAAGATTAACCGGGCCAACTTTTTCCACGGGCCGAGGACGAAAAAAAATAGGGCGGTGTGCAAAAAACCGGACCGGCCCGCCCCCGAGGCGGGGTGGGCCGGCCGGCCCGGTCGGATCGGCCCAAGGGGGGCCCGACGCCCGATGTCCCCGAATTTCGCCCCGAATTGCTCCTTTTCGACTTCCTTGTTTGGTCGAAAAATTTTAAGGGAAGTGTAAAAAAGGAAAATAAGGTTCCCGGGGCTTTTCTCTCGGGACTATATATTTGGCCGAATTGGGAGCTCGAGAATCAATCCTTTCAAGCAATGTGTTGCACCCTTGTAGCAGCCATTGAGCCTCCAAAAAGCTTAGAGTTGAAGGTAGAAGCCAAGAAGCCATCGATGGATGAGGCGATGCGATGCGAGGTCAAGCTACCCGTCAAGAGGACCGCACGTATCCGTTGCGGAGGACGTGTCCCGACCGGAGCTCTTGCATCTCGCAACCCCGTCAAAGGAGAGAAGGTCCCTACACCCGTTCGAAGGTCGGCACGTCTCCAAGGCATCAAGCGTAAGGATTACAAGGAGGTGTCGCCGGAGCCTAAGGAATATGGGGATAGCGACTACTCCGACGATCGTAGCCCGAGCTCGTGGGCGGCCGCCGGTAGAGATGATGATGATTGGGGCGAGCAGCCCTACGAAAGGACTCCCGAGGGCCCCAACGGCGACGGCAACGGCGGTGGCGAAGGCGACAACAATGGAGGTGGCGACGACGGTGGTGACAACGGTGGAGATTATGGCGATGACGACCCCTTCGGATTGCATCCGGTGTCTTGTCGAATTTGCCGTCAATCCATCGCAGCTCTCTACGCGTCGGCCGACGAATGTCTTCAAACCATGGAAGCGATGCGGCGGCGTATGGAGGACTTGGAGAGCGTAGTTGAAGATGACTACAAGTTCCTTAACCGTAACGTGCGCAAACTTTTCGGCATGGTTGGAAACATGAGAGGCAAGTGGTGCAAGGCTTGCTCGAAGTACCATTAGATCTAGTTTTCCCCTTTGGTTTTTGTAAGATACGACGAGGACGTCGTATGTTTTAAGTGTGGGGGAGAGCTAGCTCTCTAGCCTTAGCTTTTGAACTTCAAGATTAGGTTCGGTTTAATCTTCGTGTGAGAGTCTTAGCGTTTTAATGAGTTTTTAGTTTTCGAGTCGGTTTTAAATTTTTGCAAGTGTCTTAAACTAGTGTTGAGTCAAGAAAACCAAATAAAAAGAGTCTTATATATATCTTTGTGTTTTATATATTGTTTATCTTTATTTACTTGTTTGTCTAATCTTCGATTCTTGATATATGAACACAAGTATGTGGTTTGAAAATCGTTTACCGTGGTGCTTAGTGGAATCGCTACTACTTAAAGTACCCATACCGCACTTCGATCTTGAGCTTCACATGCTAGTTGTGCTATGTTCGATGCTAAAAATTGGAGGATTTCAGTTCTGAAAATTATATTAAAACCCTTGTAATAAAGGTTAGCAAAATCTCTTTTTCCAAGTTGAGAGTATAAAAAATTCCTATCCAAAGCCAAGTTTGTTTTTTTCCCTCCACTATAAGTGTGATTAGCACGATGAGTTAGGCTAGGACCCTTCTCTCTTGGTGAGTTTTAATTTCGAGCAATGATCATGTCCTTGTACTTATCTTTTGTTGCTAGCCTCGTCATATATTCAGTTCATGACTTTCGCAACGAAAGTCATGCATATCACTGAATTCCATACCTAACCTTATACATCTCTTTTGAACATCGTATTCCTTGAACACAACCTATTTTCAAAGTTTCGTCTCGTCTCTAGCATGGTTTATTTAAAAATTTCAGATTGTGTGCATGCGAGAAAAGGGAGAATTGAAAGCTTTGAAAAGATGTCAAGAGAGAGAAAAATAAAGAGAAAAAGTATGTGTATGGAAAAGAAAAAAAAAAAAAAAGAAAAAAAAATCATGATATGTGAATGAAGGAAGAAAAAGAAAAGAGAAAGATGAGTTAGCAATGAAGATATGAGAGGGATGGATCAAGTGAAAGAAAAGAAAAATAATAAAGTGTAAGGAAGGATGTCACGTTGATTGTGAGACGAAACTTTTACTCTATTTCCAACCATGTGCAATCCGACAACGAGGACATCATTGGTGCCTTGAAGTCACAATTTTCTTTTGCCCTTGCACATGTCCACCATTCTAAATCTTCTCGTCCTTGATATCCCTACATATGGTTAATTCTCATGATCATTGGCTCGAAAGGTAGACAACCATTAGAGGAAGTTCTTAGTTTGACAATACTTGTGTTGATTGCGCTAGCCCTACCTATAGCTCCACTTTTACATGATATATGAGAGATTAATGGGAGGTGAGAGTTTTATAAAATTTGGTTAGGATAGACACTTCATATGAGTGACTTGAGAGAGCTTGGAGAAAGGTTTTTGTCTAACACTTGTTGCAGGAATTTTTGTTTTGAAAACCATAAAAACCCTCCGATAGAAGCAAAGAAGTAAGTATGGCTGAAATTGAAGGCTTCGAGTGAAGAGTTTGAGTTGTGGGGTAAATCTTGACGTGGTAAAAGTTCTAAACGCCCATGTTTATGTTTGATTATCATTACTTTGTGTTTATGTATTAATGATGAAGGGATTGACTAACTTGTGAAGAAGGATAAGTGGTACACGATTACACGCCTTGGACGAAGTTCTTTTACGAGTACTTGCTCGAGGACGAGCAAGAGCTAAGTGTGGGGGAGATGTTGACGGTGTATTTTGGTGCACCTAGCATGTTCATTACACTTTGGTTTGGATTTGATTATTGAACTAACCCGCCACTAGGCACACTAATCATATAACAAGTTCATCTTTGTGCATGCATTTGGAAGTGTTGTATTTATGTAGGAAATCATGGACATAAAGGACGGATTTGCAATAAGTTCAAAGGAGCATTCATGGAGTCTTGTTCGTGTTCATGAGCTCGCTGAAATTACTTCCAATGATGGTGAGGACCGAAGTGCTACGAGGAACACCCCCGGGGATTGAAGCGTAAAAGATCAAACTTCATGCAAAGAGAGTCTCCATCTTGATCGCGAGGATAACAGCGTCAAAATCATCCAAGTGGAGGGGGCGAAGTAGATAAGTGCACGAGGACCCACGGAGCAAAAAGGGCGACCGAACCGGGCCGAAACCGGGCCCGGGCCGGCCGGCCCCGGTCCGGATCGGCCCAGCCCACTTCGGGCACCGGTTCGGTCCCGTCTTCCTTGCCCTCGAAGGATCTTCGACCCTAAAACCCCCGACGCGCCGCCAACGGACGAGAGAGGAGTTTATTCGCACCGAAGGCCATCCACAAGCTAGAGAGAGAGGAGGAGGATCTCCGGCCGGAGATCAACCACCTCGAAGGAAGCACCCTCTCGTGGAGAAGGAGGAAGACACCGGCGGAAGGGAAACCATGATCAACGGTGCCATGATCGGCACCTTGATGGGGTAATCTTCTCATTCGTCCATGGGTTGTAATCGATCGTGAGATGTAATCGCACTTTGTCGGATTTTCTATCTATCATCTTGTGTTGAATATACTTTAATGCTTAAAGGTTAGCTACCATGCCGTAGAGGGAGTACGAGCTCCAATGCTTCCTTGGATCCATTCAATACGCCGTGGCCATCAAAGGTCTAGTCATGAATACCTTCGCGTAGTGACGATACGAGAGGAGGGAAAGGGCGAAACCGTGGTCCCAACCCCGATAGATTAGATTGGTTTTTCATGTCTTTAAGCGATTGCATGCTCTAGTATCGTAGACCCGTGGGCGAGTGTCTTCTCTCTTGATCGTTTATCATTCTCTTTAGTGTAGTTTAGTGTTTTCTAGTATAATAGTAGTTAGGGTTTTAGTAGCTAGTGTGTCGTTGTTGATCGAACGCTTGTAATCCCCTTGCTCCGCGGATTGACAAGAACCTTGGGAATCCCGTGGTGAAAAAGGTGTGGGGTCCATACGCTTGCGGATCGTAGAGGGATACGTCTTTTATCCGTCAACGGGGACATGGGTATACTCCTCACTTAAGTCGCTCATGGTGTATGTGATCCAAACGACCTGAGAGCAACAACTAGTAGCGGCTACATACTCTACCTCGTTAGTGGATTGAAGTACACTAGACTACTTGCGGGTAGACCAAGACAACAAAGAAGAACCCAAGAACTGGCAAGTCCCAGAAGTGGACTTCCTATCCAACCAACATCCGGCAAAATCGTGGGGGTGTTGCAAATACCTGAAGAGGAAGAGCCAAAGAGGAAGACACGGAGTACCACAGGTTGAAATCGTGGGGGTGTTGCAAATACCTGAAAATGTGCTTGATTGCTTGACGATGCGAAGCCCTCAGAGACACTTGAAAACAAGCGCACATACATACTGAGAATTCGATGTCTGGCCTCAGCGTCGTCAAGTACAGGAGTGACCCGATGATGCTTCAGTACTCCTTCTGGTCCACGTGCTCACCTTCCTCGTCCACATCAAGAGCTGTAGTCGTACTCATAGGCATCACCATAGCCTTGGGGTCCTCCATCTTGAACTTCCTCACAATGGCTTTGGTGTACTTTTCTTGGTGCACAAAGGTTCCTTTCTTTGACTGCTTAATATGGAGGCCGAGGAAGAACTGCAACTCACCCATCATGCTCATCTCGAATTCCCTGCTCATGTCTTCGGCAAACCATGCAACCAAAGAGTGAGACGAGCCACCAAAGATAATATCATCCATGTATACCTGAACAATCAGAATATCAACGCCATGCCTGAGGAGAAACAAGGTCTGATCTACCTTACCCATCTCAATAATTTTAGCAAAAAGAAACCCCCTCAACCTACCATACCAAGCCCTATGTGCCTGTTTCAACCCATAGAGCACCTTTCTCAACTTGTACACTCGGTGGGGGTACTTCTCACTCTCAAACCACATTGGTTTCTTCACATACACCTCTTCCTCCAACACACCATTCAGTAAAGCACTATTCACATCCATTTGGTACAATTTGAATCCTTTACCCACAGAAAAGTCTAGAAGGATCCTAATCGCCTCCAAACGGGCTGCGGGAGCAAAGGTCTCCTCATAGTCGATCCCCTCCTTCTGACTATACCCTTGCGCCACCAACCTCGACTTGTTTCTCACCACTTCCCCATTCTCACCCTCTCTATTCTTTGATACCCATTTTCTCCCAATAGGCTTACAACCCGGTTGAGAATCTACCAACTCCCAAATTTGTTTTCTCTCGAAATTCTCCAACTCCTCATGCATTGAGTTGACCCATTTAGAATCAGATAAGGTGTGTCCAATGTCTTTGGGCTCAAACGAAGCAACAAAAGCAGCATTGGCAAAGTGAGAATTGTTTCGAACCCTCGATAGTGTAGTACATTCGTTGATGTCCCAGATGATCCTCTTGAAGCTATCTCCCCCTCAACAACATCTTCTCCTTGATCTGGGCTTGTCATTGTGGGTGTAGGAGAGGGCTCGTTCTTGATCATAGTCAAGGTAGTAGGTACATGCGCAGCAGCAGGTGCCACACCGCCATCTTCATCATAAGACCTCCTCGCCAAGTTCCTCATCACCTGCACACTCAAAAACAAGCTGACTACGTGGTTTTGTCTCGCCGAAGGTAACCTCGCAAGTCTCCATGATTTGGTTAGTTTCAAGATTGAGCACCCAAAAGGCTCTAGAATGAGACGCGTAACCGAAGAAAATGCCATCGACAGCCTAGCGTTGAACTTTTACATATTCTCACCTTTCTTTAGGATAAAGCATTTGCACCCAAACACATTTAAGTGACTCACCTTGGGAGTGCGACCGTGCATCATATCATAGCACTTCTTCTTCTTCTTGAATGCTCGAAGAAAAAACATGTTCGACACGTAGCACGCAGTATTGACCGCCTCAGCCCAGAACCTCCTCCGAGTCCTATGCTCGTCGAGCATCGTCTGAGCCATCTCACACAAGGTTCTATTTTTCCTTTCCACTTCTCCATTTTGGGGAGGCATATACGGACTAGAGAACTGGTGTTCAAGACCCAAGTCATGGCAAAAGGTTTCGAAATGAGAGTTTTTAATTTCCGAGCCATTGTCACTGCGGATCGCTCGTATGACATCTCCGTGCCTCTCATTCTTCAACCTCAAGACAAGATCTAATACAAAACCAAACGACTCACCTTTCTCCTCCAAAAAGAAGACCCAAGCATACCGAGAGTAGTCGTCCATCACAACTAGGACATACCACTTCCCACCAACAAATCTCATAAGCTAGGCCAACAAGGTCCATATGAAGCAGCTTGCATGGACGCTCAGTCATCACATCGGTGAGGGCGGATGGGAAGAGTCTACCATCTTGGCACGCCTGCATGGCACACAAACCAACTCTTTCTCAAACCTCAGTCGTGGCAATCCTCGGACCAAATTGAGTTTACTCAAGCGAGACAAAAGGTGAAAGCTTAAGTGCCCAACTTCCTTTGTCACTTCCACAACTGACTCGAAGAACCAGCCAAAATGTAACGAGCCACACCAGAAGACTAAGAGAAATCCGCTCGGAAAACTTGACCCTCGGAAACAACCATGCAAATTAGGTCCCCTCGAGAATCCAAAATTCGAGAACCAACAGGCTGAAACAACACCTCAAACCCCTCATCCAACAGCTAGGAAACAAAAAGCAAATGGAACCCGAGCTATTGAACAAGAGCAACACTTCTGAGAGTGACTTTATCACTTATCTTAATCTCACCTTCTAAAATCACACATCCTCGCCCATTGTCCCCAAAGGTGATGTACGTCTTGGACACCACCGGGACGAGACTTGAGAACCACACCTTGTCTCCAGTCATATGCCTCGAGCATCTAGAGTCAATCAACCAAATGTTCCTCAAGTCTCCCACCTCAAATTGAAAAATGACCACATGAGTGAACAAACGACTCAGCACTGGGGTTAGTACCAAAAGAGTAATACTAGTGCCGAGCCATTAGCTCCAAAGTGGGGTTAGCACACACCATATCATCATGCCTAACAAAGCTTCCACCACAGGAGCCACACAAGGGAACCATCCATGTCTAGCTGGAGGAGAACGAAACCCACAAATGGAAGACCGTGAACCATTGCTCCTCTCCAACTCAAAGCTACGACTCCTCCCACCATCGTATTGAGCACGAGGTGGAGAGTGTCTAGCAAACTAAACACCACCAGAATCACCGTGCCAACCACCTGTACCACGACCAAAAGAACTAAATCGAGCATCACAATGACCACGAAAACGAAACTCGCTAGTGCCCAGATCTGCAACAGTCTGGCTGGTCCCCCTGACAGGTCTGACCGGTGGTGCATGGCCAGCAGCACCACCTGCCATTCTTCGATCTCCCCAAATCAGAACTATTGTAACAATGGCCTTGGCCCTGTCATTTGCATACGAGGCTCAATTACACAATTAGAGGGGTGGTACTCGTCCTTGTTAGCCCACTCCTTAGCCGACCTCTCCTCACGCTTCCTCTTGAAGCAAAACTCACCCTTGTGACCATCTCTCCCACAATAGTCACACTAAAATCGTATGAGTTTTGGTTTTGGATTGGGTTGGGGCTGCTCACTTGGTTTCTCTTTTGGTTTTTCCTCACTCGGTTTCTCTCCCTTCTTCCTAATGAACTTGTTCCCAAGTCACTCTTGAAATTGATGGGTTTTTGGAAATCATTTGTTGGGTGAGGAAATATGGGTGGATCTGGAGTTGTGTCATGTTTGTTTCTCAATGGGTTTGGCTTAGGTGCATAGGCATTTTGTGGAAGGTTTTTGGTGGAGCATGGGTATCACCAACCTTATCTCCTCCCACACCACTACACTCTCCAATCTTATCTGACCCAAGCACTTGCCCATCATAATGCTTGTATGCCTCTATCATCATACTAAGTTGTGGCTCATGACCCGACAACCAACCCATCACTTTCTCAACTCATTGTTTTCTCCTGCAAGCGATCAACATAGTGGGAAAGCTCCAAATTTACGGTATGCAGTTCACAAGTAGAGCAAGAAGTGGGAAGATGTGCTTTCAACTAGCCTCAAAAGAAACAATGTAAGCATGCAAAATAGGGCATGCTTTTCCTTAAGAGTAGTAAGATCATCTAGGAAAATAGAGCAATCACCACATAAGAAACAATAGGTGCAGCCTTAAACGAATCTATCTCAAGCTTAGCATCAATGTTCTGTGTTTCTAGCTCAGCTACCCAGTTCCTATCATCTTCTAGTGAGTCCCTAAGCTTTTTCCTTATCTTCTTTGCCTCTCTAAGCATATCACGGTTATCAAGAAACTTGGAAAGCTTCTCATTCTCCTCACGCAAGAAGGAAAGCTCGTCACGTACCTCACCCTCGGAGTCAGAGTACGAGTCACTCTTGTGACTCTTCTTGCTGCCGGAGCTACATGCCATGCCGTAGAAGCCATTTCTCGTGAAGCAACTCATCTCACTCGAGTTCTTGGATGACTTCTTTCTCTTGCACCGACCACCTTAATGTTCACTGCTACTCGAGCTCGAGGTAGAGTAGGCGGAGCTAGAGTCGACGTCTCTTGTTCCGACCATCGCTCGGGCCTTCTTGCTGTGGCCTCCCTTCTTCCTCGATCTCTGCTCATCCTTGTTCTGATGCTTGTGCTTGTGATCATGCCTCGATCGGTGCATGTTGTCCATACTCGACCGGTTCTTATACCCATCCTTGTTCTCCACCTTCTCCAGACAGTTATTGAGGACCGAAGCATCCGAGGACCGGTGGATGGTCGCTCCTGGCTGCGATGAGTGATTGACAACGTGGTGTGGACTGACTCTTGGCCGAGTATTGCAGGTGCAGGTTGCGGCTTGATTTGCATTGGTGTAGGTGAAGAGTGGGCGCGAAAGGTCTATGCCTTGCTGGGCATTCCGAGGAGTGGAGAGACAAATAGGCCTGTCTCAAAGAACCCGGTGGCCAGCGGGGTCAAGTGTGGGTCGCATGGTGGCAAGAAAAGCAAGACGAAGTCGTGGATAGGAGTCGTTGTAGGGTAGCAGCTCACGACCGGAGTCTGCACGCGGAGTTTGCGGCGATTCACCACAAAACTGTTGGGTTACTTGGTTGAGCCACAAAACCAAGACCGGAGGCTCAGCGGGCGAAGACGGGATACGGGCGTGCCAAGAATCTTCGATGCGGCGGTTGCATGGTGGGATCGCAGGGCTTGCGTCGGGAAGACGCGGTCTGCGGCGACGGTGTGACCGTGCGATGAAGAGGAGTGCTACATGACTTATTTGCCCCTGAGGGGTTTGTATCACAACTTAAGTACTATGGGTAGTGTGGTCATTTGCCTAGCCCAGAGGGGACTCATATATATTAGCTCTAGGGTTTCCAGGCAAACCATCCATCTGGACTGCTTCTCATTGTCCTTGATCCATAGGGTTAGATTTTTCCTCAGTTTGTAAAGAATCTGACCTCCGAGTGAATGGAAGCTTTCACGGTTGCGTCGATTTCCTGGTTGTAGCTCATTGTATTTTCATGTCTTTTTCGAGCTATTTTCGTCGATTCCGAGGTGTTTGGTTACGGGTTCGTTGGTGGGAATCATGGATAGTTGCCTCGTGCATCTTTGTTCATGATCTTGACCCCCAAACTTTGAATTCGGCCTCCAATTGAAGGATTTTGGTTGGAAACCTAGCTTTGTTCTTGAGCTTGGTAGAAACTCGATTCCTATCGATTCATTGGGTTTGAAGCTACATATTCGTCGGCGTAGCATCTCCTGGAGGCGCTTGACCTTTACCTATTATTTGGTAGCAATCCATTAGTTGATTCGGGAGATCGGGTAGTGGGAAGGTGGTGTTGACCTTCAAGAGGTCGAGTTCGAGCTGCTGTCTGCACACCACGCGGATGGTCCTCACGCCCCCGGCGGACGGTCGCGACAAGGCTTTCGGCTAGCTTTTCATCGTGTTCTTCGTGAGTTCTTGTGTGTCTTTCGTTCTATCCTTTTTGTCGGTGGATTTTTGTAGCACGAAGTTCGCGGACGGTCCGTACTAGATTGCCGGACGGTCCGTGATGGGGAGGACGGTCGCGGGCCCATCGCGGACGGTCCGTTATTAAGGGCGTAGTACCGGAGGTTTGAGGGCTATTTTCGGACAATCCACCACGGCCCCGCGGGCAATGCTGTCTAGGCCACGGGGACGGTCCGCCGGGTGCTTGCGGACGGTCCGCCTCGTGCGGTCTGAGTTGCTAAGTCCTTTGCTCCTTAAGTTTCGCTTTCGCTCGGGGATTGTTTGGGGTTTGTTCCTAGGGTTGGTAGGTCCGTTGTGACTACGTGACCTTGGCAAACTCGTGTGGGAATCCTTGGTTGTGAATTTGAGGCATAGACCGAGTTCTCTCTTTGGAGAAGAATTTTTACTAGCTCCCATTCACTCCCCCCCCCCTCTCGGTCGCCTAATCGGTCCTTCGGTTGTATCCGAGCCGGTTATGGATCTTCGTGATTCTAACTAGTTAAAGATCCAAAGATGACGTACCGGGAACACGGTTCGGGTCCTCCACACTTTGATGGTAAGAACTACCATATGTGGCAAAGGAGGATGGTCGCTTTCCTCTGCGGCAAGGGTCGGATCTGTGGGATGTCACGGTGAACACAACTTATGTTCATCTCACTAAACATTCTTGCTCCGGGATCAAGAGACATGTTCAATGCCAACAACAAGGCGATCGACTACCCGGACCGTTCTTTGTGTGAATCCGAATTTGAGCCTTGTTCGAACGAGAGGATTTGGCGTGCGGGATTTGGGAGCGAGTTGAAGAATGCTCATGCCGGGAACGCTCAGGTTCAGGCTTGGCTCTTTGCGACCTACGAGAGAGTACGAGAACTTCACTCATCTCACCGGTGAGTCCATAGATGCCATGTTTCGGCGTTTCATGGTGTTCATGAACAACATGAGGACTAATGTGGTCGTGCCCCCATATGATGACCATGACGAGTTCGTCAAGCTCTTCCATTCTCTGGATCTTACCGTGTGGAGTGGGAAGGTCAAGGCCATCCTAGAGTCGAAGAAGTTTGAGACCCTCATGGTGGACGAGCTGTTTTCCAAGCTCAAGTCATTTGAGGTAGACCATGGGGTGCATGCAAAGATCGAGAACCCGACCGATTTTTTCCCATAGCCTGGCTCTTGTATCTGGTTCAAGGACTAATGCTAACATGTCTTCCAGACATTTTTCTTTGTCTTGCCTTGTGTCCATGCCAGATGAGGAGTTCGATGTCTTGGGCAAGGAGGACCTCGCATTGTTGAGTGGGCGGTTTGAGCGCATGTACACAAACCGGAAGAACGCTCAGAAGAGCTCGGGCATGTGCTACCGATGCGGGAAGGACGGGCACTTCATCGCTCAGTGCCCGGAAGCCATGGAGGTCAAGCCCGAGCACAAGCACTGTCCGAGGACCGACCACAAGCACCGCTCAAGGGATAACAACAAGGGCAAGAACAAGTCCGAGCGGAGGCCAAGGAATACCGGTAGTCACAAGAAGAGGGAGCAAGCGATGGTGGTCGATGCGAACGACATCGACTCGAGCTCCTACTACTCTTCATCGAGCTCGAGTGATGAAGAAGGGAACCGGCACAAGGGCAAGCGATCGAGCAAGAACATCAACGCCCGTGCTTCGTCACCCAAGTCTTGTGCGCCATGGCACATAGCTCCGCAAGCAAGAAGAGCAACAAGGATGACTCGGGCCCCGACTCCGAGGAAGAGGTAAATAATGACCCATCCTTCTTGATAGCGAGAGAATGCTAGGTTGAATGACTTGCTTGGCAACCATGATGATGTGCTTAGAAAGACTAATAAGGAGAAGAGGGAGTATAGGTCTTTGCTTTGTGAGGCTAAGGAGAAGGTAGTTAAGCTAAAATCTTTGCATGATGATGCTAGGGCTCAAATAGATTTTCTTACGTACGCTCTTGTTGTGACCAAAGAACACGAATGCATTGATTGTTCGACTTTTCTTGGTGAATTAAGCGTGCTCAAGGAGAAGTATGCCTCCAAGGTCGAGGAACTAGATGTCCTTAGGATTGAGCTAGATCGGATGAAATCTAGGCCCTCGTTGCTTGGTGCTTGCACTTCTTGTCCTTTTTTGCATGAGAAGCTAGATCTTTTGCTTGTGTATGCTAGATCTCAAAAGGCTCGGCTGAAAGCTCCTATTCTAACCATTTTCTCTACTTGTGAAATAAATCCCATGAAGAATATGGAGCTTGCACACTATGTTGATCGCTTGCGGGATGAGAATAATGAGTTGAGAAAGTTGATGGGTTGGTTGTCCGGTCATGAGCCTCAATTGAGGATAATGATCGAGACATACGGCGCCGTATAGGGAAGCACTTGGGGCAAACAAGGTTGGTGAGGGAAGTGGTGAGGCCGAGGGGAAGATCGGAGATATCCCCGAGGCCACCAAAAACCCACCACAAAAATGCCTTTGTTCCAAAACCGAATCATCTTAGGAACCGACTAGACACAACCCTAGCTCCACCCATGTTTCCTCCACAAACCGACAACTTCGAGAATGCCATCAAGTTACGAGTGTCTTAGGGAATGAGTTCTTTGGGAAGAAGGGAGAGAAACCGAGTGAGGAGAAACCGAGCCAAAAGAGAACCGACAACCAAAACCGAAACCCTTCCATTGTGAGCATTGTGGGAGGGATGGGCACCTTGCTGAGTTTTGCTTCAGGAGGAAGCGTGAGGAGAGGTTGGCTAGAGAGTTGGCGAACAAGGACAGGTACCGCTTTTCTCGTGGTGTGCCTGAGCCTAGGTTGGTGCTGAGAGGCGAGAGTATGCTGCGAACCATTTACTCTCGAGAGAGGCGTGAGTTTGTGCCTCGAGGTGAGCCACCACATAGAGAAGGTGGTAGGCATGTTGGGCTTGGGCGTGGTGAGTTTGCCGGACGTTCCTTTGCTCGTGGCCAATACGAGTATGGGGGGAACGATCACGGCTTTAGGTCCTAGAGGAGCTACGGGCCACGATCTCCCCTTTCGGGGATAATGGGAAAGGTAGAGTGCTTTCGGTGGGCACGGTGAAGGTGAGTGAGTCGTGACTCTTAGGCATGTTTCTCTTGTCAAGTCTTTGGGGTACAATCTTTTCTTTGTCTCCCAACATCTTGATGAGGGTTTTGCGGTACTGTTTCAAAATGGGATGTTCTTGTGTTTTGTACTCTCGAGGCGATCTTGTGTGTATGATCATCCCCGAGGCTCAAATTTTCGAGCCAATTTTTCTCAATGTGTTGGCTCTTCTCGTTGTTTGGTTGCGGTGTTTCGGCGGAGCTTTGAAAATGTGATAGGAGACTAGGTCACTTGAGTTTTGACTTGTTGTCACGCTTGAGTGGGATAGGATTAGTCCGAGGATTGCCAAAGTTGAAATACCAAAAGGATTTGGTATGTGCTCTGTGTAGGCATGGCAAGATGGTCGCCGCCTCTCATCCGCCTCGACATCCGTGATGACAGAGAGGCCATGCGAGTTGTTCCATATGACTCTATCATCATGAATGTTTAGCCTACATGCTACCTTGTGGAGAAGCCTAAGCTTCCTTTTGCCACAAAGGCACTTCGTGTACCATGCTTATTTTGTAAATCATGAAAAATGGTATGTGAAATGCCTATGCTTGAAAAATGTGCTTCCATGTCATAAATGTTTTAAATTTCTTATCTTGGGTGCTAAATCTTTGCATGATGGTCACCAATGAGAAGTCTCATATCTAGAAGTGGACACATGACTCGGTGGTTTTGACATGACATGAGATAGCTTGTAGGTGTTTATGATGACCTTGTGATGAGAATGTATGACCTTGCATGAAGTTTGTGAATTATATGTTGTATGTGCTCCTTTTGATCATGTTTAGGTCCTATGTGTTAACACCAAAATTTGGTAAGGAGTCTGACTTGTGGGTCCAGCTCGGTGGAGAGTCCGTCTGGTGGAAGGAAAGGTTTTCTTAGATGTATTCGGCAGAAGGATCCGCGGTCGGCTATCTGCTCCCGTTCGGCAAAGGAACAGTTGAGCTGATTTTGCGGGATTGGACGGTGACGTGGCTCAAGCAGGAAGGACGAATGGATGGATAGGCGATCAAGCTTAGAGATAAGTTAGGCAGCGAATCCATTCGAGATTGTACTTGGCAGGGTATAAATATGAGCCCTGAATGTATGTAATACACACAATCATTCTTCAATACAAACCGGCCTTACGCCAAACCCTAGAGTCCTTCTGTTGTGTCGTCGAGTTCTTCGAGAGGGTTCATCGATCCGTCGACCTCCGTGAGTACCGGCAACCTTGTATCATGTCTAGTATAATGCGGTGGATTTAGATCTGATGCAAGTAGTCTTGTTACCATGCTTCGTGTCATGCGGTAGATTCAAGCTTGGTTCAAGAGGGTTCCTTGTTAGTTCATGAGCCATGCGGTAGGCTAAGATCTAGCTTGAAACTACTTATCGGCTCTATTGGATTTTTGGCAAGATCCAATAGATTCATTAAGTTACCCCGTGTTACTTTGAGTTTTTACTTTATGTTTAGATTCATGTAACACACTTTTGCCCAACCTAGATGGGTTTGGATCGGCTTTATCCTTTTGTGATCCTTGTACGAGTCAAGTTCGTGTTTTAACACGTGGATCTTTTGCTTTCCGATAGCCGAAACCGAATCGATCTAGGTTGTTACGTGTTGCGGGTTCAAGCTTGCCAATGTTGGTATAAATCTTGAAAGAACCGAGTATCATGCGGTAGATGCGAGTTTTTGGGTTGCTTTGGAGCTAGTCATCCGGTGGATTAGATTTCAAATCAATCGATAGATTTATTCGCTTGGTAATGTTTGTTCCTTCTTCATGGACCCCTGAATCGGCTATTCAATTTGTATTCGGTTATGTTTCCTCACGAGTAGAGCACGTGCGTAATTCATGCTTTAAATAACGTATGCTTTTAGCTTTCCATATTTAGATTGTATCATGCGGTGGATAGATCTATTTGTGGGAAGTGGTACGGTTTTCATGCAAGTTGTATCATGCGGTGGATAGATTTGCTTGGCGTCGTACCCGACGGGTTTTAAAGTACCTAGACATGCGGTAGACTAGTGCTTTGGGCCTATGCATGCTTGTTTATTGCATGTTTATGCTTGTGCCTTACTTTATTCATTTATCTAATGTTAATTACCATGGGGGTCGGTCATGGCCTCGTGCATGTGTATCTTTATTCAAGCAAAGACTGATCGCTGTCATGCTTACGTCATCCATTCGGCAATGTTACTTTTCCCTTTTTACAAGTTCCCGAATGGTTTCGGTTTATTGGCAGATAGCTCTTTATAGCTATGTGTCATCCAATACGGCTTTCTAGCCGTAAATATGGAACCGTGCGGTACCACCGGCAAGTTCCAAGCTTTGGTATCTAACTACTTTATCTTTTGTTAATTTTCATGAAAAATTGAGCGGCACGTCTCGCAACTCTCTACGCGTGTAAAGCCGGCTTGTTCGGCTTCTTGTGTGTTGGGCGCTAGGTGCACGTTTTGCGTCAACACACTTTTTGGCACGCCCGGTGGGACCACGGTCGAATAGATCAAAATGCACGAAATCGCGGACATCATGGACGTCAACATTGAGGACCTCTCTCCCGAACAGCGGCAGCAGCTCCAGGACGCCATGGACCAGTTCCAGCAAAAATGTCTGTTGTCCTTCAAGAAAAACAGAAGTGGCGTCCCGTACGTGAAGAACGAGATGCCCAGGGTATTACTACCGGGGAAGAGCGACGCCACGACACGGCGGGAGAGAGAGGAGTGCATGCGAGCATTCGGGAATGCGGGACTACATGTTGAGCAAGCACCACAAAGCTTTTCTTGGTGCGTTCCAGCAAATGATGGTAGATATCTTTGGCCGGGCATGGAGCGGGCGTTCGGCAAGGCACCCGTCCAAGGGGGCACCGTGGAGCTGGGCGAATCAAGCTCTCAACCACCGTTACGAAGCCGACCAATTCGGCCTCCTCCTCAGAGCGCCGGAAGTCAAGCTTTCCAGCCCCCTCCGCAAGGCGCCGGGGTCAACCGGTTCCGCCCCCACTACGGGCCTCGGGAGGACGGCCAATCCGGCCACCACCGCGGGGGTAGCACCGGTCAACCCGTGCAACGGCCCGAATCCGTACCAGCCCACGTACGGAGAACTAGCGTTCGGCTCGCCGGGAGCCCCGCTCGCTTCCGGCCACAGGATTGCTCCGGCGAGCAATTGGCTACAAAGGAATCTCTACGGAGGAGGCTACCACGAGGTGGGAAACTATGGAGCCATTGACGCTTTCCCGCATCCAGGTTACGCGCCAGCTGCAGGCGCACAAGAGGACGACGCCCTGGCGCGGAAGATGGCCGAGTTGATGCAAAATCAGTTCGGCCTCAAGCCAAAAATGCAGGGACCTGCCTACAAGCCGCCGTTCCCAGAATGGTACTTCAATGTGCTCCTTCCGCCAAGGGTGAAACCTCCGACGGAGTTCACGAAATTTTTCGGGCAAGACGACACAAGCACGGTGGAGCACATTGCTCGTTACCTGATGCAGCTCGGAGAATGCTCAGCTGAGGAAACGTTCAGGGTCCGCTACTTCCCCGCGTCACCGGCCGGCCCGGCGTTCCGGTGGTTTTCTTCCTTGCCCCCTGAGTCAGTTAGCAGATGGAAAGACCTGGAAAGGAAATTCCACGCCCACTATTTCAGCGGCAGCTCAGAGAAGAAGCTGATCGACCTTGCCACCCTAAAGCGAGAGACATAACGAGACGCCGTTGGAATTTCTCGGGAGATTCAGGGAGGTTAAAGGCATGTGCTTTTCACTCAACTTGCCAGATGACCAGTTGGCTGACATGGTCGTTGCCGAGATGCTGCCGGCTGTGCGTGAGAAGCTGTTCGGCATGGAGTTTGAAAACCTGGCCAGCTGTCTCAGAAGCTTTCATTGATGAGCAACCAGGCGTATGGCTTCAAGAAGGATGCCATGTTTGGCAAGCAGCATGACGTGGCGGACATCTACAACCAGTTCTTAGACAAGGCTGATCTGATCGAGGATTCGGATGATGAACTGGATGTGGCCGCAGCCGAAATCATGTGGGGGAAAGAGCCTTTAACGATGAATCAGCGGGTCAAACGGACCAAGGGCACCTACGATATCAATATCACGAAGGCTGAAAAACTGTTTGAGCTCCTAGTGAAGGAAGGCCGAATTAGACTGTCCGGAGGGCATTCCATGCTTCGGCCCGATGGAGTCAAGGGGAAACGTTCTTGTGGCTTCCACGACGGGGATTCGCACTCCATCAACGGCTTGCGGGGTCTTCGGGATGAGGATCCGAAACCCATCCGGGGAGGGGCACCTCAAGTTCGACGACAAGATGAAGGCCGGATGGCCACCCCTTCCCTCGAACATGGTGGGCTTTTCTGTCAACATGGTGACGGCCGAGGAGAAGGGCAAGGTCAAGGTCTTGAACTCGGCCCGGGGCTAGACGGGACGGAACGGTGGACCGGAGCGCCAAGTAACTGCGGAACAAGTGCATGGTGAAGCCCCCCGCATTCTCAAGAGCCACATCGAAATCGGGGAATCATCCGGGGCCAATCCCGGGGTGACCACGCGCATCCTCCTCAACAAGTGGCGGCGCCGGATGGAAAAGAGCGCTACCGAGAAGCGCGGTACAAGGAGGAGAAGCGCGAGCCGAAGAGGAAGCACACGAAAGGACCGGGGAGCAATACACGCGCGAGCGGGAGCGCGCGCACCGGGGATGTGCGTTCTTCGAGCCTTTGTTGGAACGAGGGTTTGAAGCCGCCCATGCCGAGGAACCGTCCGAGTGCGGTGACAAATATTTTGAGTACGAGCGGGGAGTACGCCAATCGCCGATCCGTCCATGAGAAAATTGGAAGATTCCACCCTAACGAGGATCGGCGCCAAAAAATTGAAATCATTGATCACCCCGGAAGCGGCAAGCCGAGCTAAGGTGGGGGCGATCAAGAGGAGGATGAGGACGAGTACATCCGGCGAGAAGGGGCAATGGTGCCCGCCCGGCCTACGCAAAAGTCGAAGAGACGGGTCCAACGCTTGAGGAACCGTGAACCGAGGCGGCCGGGATCCAAACAAAGCGAGGTGTGGCGTCCAAAGGACCAACCGGAAGGATCAAGGCGCTCGGCTCCAACATGCATGGTATATTTTACGCCTAACGAATTCATGGCTCCTGCTAATCGGGTTGTGCGGGAAGAGGCGTCCCTAGACGATGAGCGAGGTCAAGGGGATGATGGCACAAGCGGGTGCCGGCCAATCGAGGCAATCTTCGACAAACCGGCCAAAAATCGACATATGAGGCCGCCGTACTTGAGAGGATGCGTCAATGGCAAGCCATTGACCAAGATGTTTGTCGACGGGGAGCGGCGGTCAACGTAATGTCGTACACCACCTTCGGGGAAACTTGGCATGGGCCCGAGCGATCGACGCCTACGGGCATAATGCTGAATGATTTCGGCCGGGAATCCTTCGGATACCAAGGGATGCGCTCACGTGGATTTGATGATCGGGTCCAAGACACTTGCTCACTACCTTCTTTGTTATCGAAGGTAAAGGAGCTTACAACCTCTTGCTTGGGCGGACCGGATTCATGCCAATTGTTGCGTCCCATCCACCATGCACCGGCGGCTCATCCGGTGGGTGGATGATGAGATTGAGGTCATCCAAGCGGATGATTCGGTGAGCGTTGCGAACATGGAACTAGCCTTCTAGGAATACCAAGGTATTGATTGTTTCTCGGGGAAAGGCGGGGAGAAGGTCTGTTGAACTTGTCGGCGGTGATCAACAACCGATTCAAGCGGTCGGCTCTTATAGTAATTTTTAAGGGAGAACCCCGTAGATGGCGATGATGGCAAGTTGGGGCGAGGATTCATGTCGGGCCGATAAATTAGAAGAGTTGACATTGGAAGCGGTGTAAGCCAAGGCCGATGTTCATCGGCGCAAACTTGCAACCGGACTTCGGGGGGGGAATTAATCAAGCTTCTCAAGGAATACGGAGATTGCTTCGCCCGGGATTATTCGGAGATGCCTGGATTGGATCGTTCTATCGTTGAGCATCGGTTGCCAATCAAATGCGGTTTCAAATCCGGTTTCTAACATTGTCCCCGTGTACAAGAAGAATGAAAAGATGAGGGTCCGCATAGATTTCGGGGATCCGAACGAGCTACTGCGATGGATGGTTACCCCATGCCTATTGCTGATTTGTTCATTGACGGCTGCACTCGGACACAAAGTCATCGGTTTCATGGACGGCAATGCGGGTTACAACCAAATCTTCATGGCAATAGAGGACATATCAAAGACGGCCTTTAGATGCCCTGGTCACATAGGCTCCGTTTGAATGGATAGTCATGACATTTGGGTTGAAGAATGCGGTGCAACTTATCGGCGGGCCATGAATTACATTTTTCACGAGTTGATCGGCAAAGTTGTGGAAATCTACATTGATGATGTGGTGATCAAGTCTCTAAGTCATGACACACATTTGGAAGACGTGAAGAGGACCTTGGAGTGCACCGGAAGCATGGTCCGAAGATGAATCCAAACAAGTGCGCTTTTGGGGTATCGAGTGGAGAGTTCTTGGGATTTCTAGTCCACGAGGGGGGAATTGAAGTTGGCAAGAAGAGCATGAAGGCCATCGATGAAGTTGTTCCTCCAACTAATCTCAAGGAGTTACAATCACTTGCTCGGCAAAATCAATTTCGTGAGAAGATTCATTTCAAATTTGTCACGAAGGTTTTTCCATTCTCTCCGGTGTTGAAGCTAAAGAAAGATCAAAAGTTCACATGGGGCGACGAACAACAAAAGGCTTTCGATGAGATCAAGCAGTACATGAAGGAGCCACCGGTGTTGGTTCCTCCTCGGCTGGATAAGCCTTTCAAAATGTACGTGGCGGCCGATACCCAAACCATTGGATCGGCCCTCATTCAAGAATTCGAAGGAAAGGAGCGGTAGTAGCATATCTTAGCCGAAAATTACTTGATCCCGAAACCGGGTATTCGAACGTAGAGAAGTCGTGTCCGTGCGTGTACTACTCGTGTACAAAGTTTCGGCACTACTTGTTTAATGCCGAATGCCTTTGTGTATTCCAAGTTTGACGTAATAAAACATATGTTATCTATGCCAATTTTGAACAGCGGGATTGGCAAGTGGATCTTGGCCTTATCGAGTTCGAGTTAAAGTTCGAATCGGCAAAGGCTATCAAGGAGACGGATCATTGCCGATTTTATAACCGAGCATCGCGATCCGTCAATTGATTTGCTTGAGATTACCCCTTGGGCTTTATTTTTTGATGGATCATCATGTGGTAAAGGTGGGGGAGTAGGGATCCTACTAACTTCACCTAGGGGTGAGATGTTTGAATTTGCCATCCCTATAGAGCCTTTCGTTACAAACAATCGAGCCGAATACGAAGCACTACTTCGAGGGCTTCATTATTTGAGAGAAGTCAGGGCCGTTTCGGTTGAAGTTTATGGAGGTTCGGAGCCGGTGATCAAGCAATTGAACGGCCAATACGAATGCAAAAGTGAGGAGCCGAGGAGTTACTACGAAGAATGCGGGGAAATCTTGAAGAGCTTCCCGTTGGTAACTCTACGGCATATTCCTAGGGAACATAATGAAGAAGCAAACGAAGTCGGCTCAAAGCGCCTCCGGTTACAAAGAGAGTCAAGAAGCGTTTGCTGCAGGTATGTGCACTGGGGACGGATCTTGCAGAAGATGATTGGAGAAAAGAGATCTTTGATTACTTGAAGGATCCATCCCAAAAGGTCTCTAGGAAGCTCAGGTACAAGGCCATAAAATTCGTTCTTCTGGATGACAATTTGTTCTATAAATCATTAGATGGGGTATTGTTACGATGCACTGGGTCCCGAGAAGAAGCCAAGAACATGATGAGCGAAGTGCACGATGGGATATGTGGAGCACACCAATCGGCCTACCGTATGAAATGGGTTATTAGACAAGGCTTTGGGTGCTTTTGGCCGACGATATTAGAGGACTGCTTTGAGTATTACAAGGGATGTAAGGATTTCCGAGAGGTTTGGAAATATTCAAAGAGTCCCCGCGTCGGCATTGAATCCCATCATCAAGCCATGACCATTCGGGGGTGGGGTATAGACTTGATTGGCCGGATCAATCCACCATCTAGTAAGGGGCATAAGTTCGTGCTTTTGGCTACGGATTATTTTACTAAATGGGTTGAGGCGATCCCACCGAAGAAGGTGACGTCAAAAAACATGGTTGAATTTGTTAAGGAGAACATCATCTATCGGTTTGGAATCCCTCGGACAATCACAACCGATCAAGGGGCACAATTCGTGTCACCTGGAGTTCGAAGAGTTTGCCGAAAGCATGGGAATCAAATTGTTTAACTCTTCACCCTATTATGCCCAAGCTAATGGTCAAGCGAGAGGCTTCTAATAAGATCATGATCAAGCCGATACAAAAGAAGATCGACCGAAGCCAAGAAGGTGGCATTCGGTACTCGGTGAGGCACTCGTGGGCTTACCGAATGGCCCCCCATGGAGCTACAATAACCTCTCCTTATGAATTGGTTTATGGACACCACGCGGTTCTACCTTGGGAGATGCAATCGGATTCAAGGAGAGTTGTGTTACGAGAAGGACATGAGCTCCAAAGATTACGGTGACCTAATGATGGACAAGCTAGAAGATTTACATATGATCCGTCTTAGAGCCCCGGAAAACATTGAGAAAAACAAGGCTGCGGGTTGCCAAATACTATAGCAAGAAAGTAAAAGTCGAGCAATTCACGAGAGGGAGATTTGGTTTCGAAAGCGCTATTGCTAATTGGAACTAAATATAACGAATTCGGCAAATGGTCCCCTAACCGGGAAGGACCTTTTCGTGTGGTCGAGATGCGTCCCCGTAATGCATATATACTAAAAACTTTTTTCGGGAGAAGAATTTTCCACCTGCAATAAATGGAAGATATCTCGAAGAAATATTATCCTAGCATTGAGATCGATCGATGATCACCGGCGGCGGGATTACACACATCCGACACGGAAACGGCCGACGCTCAAGAACGAGGCCGCCTTCGAACAAAAATTCACAAACGGAAGAAATGGCCGGTGCCTAGATGCATTGCCCTTAGCACAAAAAACTACATTACAAGCGCTTCTTGCAGGTTTACATCCAACAACCCTGGTGATCAGGACCTCAAGGAGGTGGGAAGCAGAAGGCGTGGAGGAAGAAGCGAAAGTATGATTCAATCTTTTCTTTGCTTCTTCTCCGGCTGCTCCCTCTTCAGTTGTTCCAGGACCACCGTGACGGCAACTTGGAATGCACGAGGGTGACCATGGTTTGCGGCCTCCACCAAGTTGTCCCCCGTGCCGCTTTCGGGTTGTTGTACCGTCGGAGACATCCGCGCAGGAGTGGATGTTAGGGGCAAGAAATCCGGATGTGGGCACAAAGCCAAGAAGAAGTCGAAGCATTTACCCCCCACTAGTGCCTCCAGAGCCATGCGGCGCTCGCGTTCGGCTTGACAACGAGCGGTGATGTCCCTGAGGCCGTGCTCCAAGTGCCGAACGCGGCGGTGCGATTGATGGCGGTCCTCCGTTCACGCGTGGCGTCCTCTCGCTTCGAGGGAGGAATCGGAGGAGATGTACTCGAGCACATCTTCGATCCCGATGATTTCTTCGGGAAGCAAGTCAAGGCTAAAAAAGGAAAAAGGAGGAGGAGGTAAAGCGCAAGATTATGTGGGAAACGGAAGTAAATCAAGGGAAAACTCACCTTCGAATCGTGCGTTTCTTTGGAGGGCGCTCTCCCGGGGGCCGCTTGCCCTTGTCCATGGCCTTGGGGTTTTTTCCTCCGGAGACGGGGGAGGAGATGAGAAGTGATGGATGAGTGTGCGAATGGATTTGTGTCGGTGCGGCCAGCAAACCAAAACCAGTGAGCGTCACGTCGCGAGGATCAAGCGTGAAGATGACGAAATCAAAGAAAGGCGCAACGCCTCACCCGGAAGACGCGCCACGCCGGGCCGCCATGAAACTGCTAGCCGCCGTTCAACGCCCTGCTGAGCGCGCGCCATGGTCGCGGAGCTCTCCCCACAACCTCGCTCCTCCCAGGGCGCTCTGGCCAAGGCGGCGTATCGTCAACGCGCCCCTCCCCGAGCCGAGCGGCCGTGCCGCGGGAAGGCGAGGCCTCGCGCCATGCCCTCGGCCTCCCCGCCACCATGTGGCCGTCCCGCCGTCCACAAGTGCCCCTCCGGGACTCGGGGGACGCGCGTGGGGAAGCTCACCGACCGGTCCCACCCGGCGGCGGGGAGTCGCCGTCCGAGAGTCTCCACCACCACCGCCCGGAGCCGCCACGGCGCGGCCCCTACCGCGCTCCACCGCCGGGCCCCGCCCGCGCCCAGCGGCTGCGAGCTCCCGCCGCGCACCGCGGCCACCGCCTCCGGCCTCGTCTCTACAACCGCGGCCGGGGTGGCCCTCCACAGCCACGCCGCCGGCAACGCCACCGCAATCGGCGCCACCGCCAGCCTCCACCACGACACGGCGCCCGCCGCTCCTCGACGGCCGCCGCCGTGGCGCGTTGGACCACTAGCTTCGCCCTCGAGGCCTCGCCTGCACCTTTAGAGCTCGCCCGCCGCGGCCGGGCCGCGCCGCCCCCGCCCGTGGCACCACGAACGCCGCCGGGGTAGGGGATGGACGCCTCCGCCCTCAACACCTTGGCCGGTGCGAGGGAGCGTGCCGGCTTGGCACCACCCCGCGCAAGCACGAGCAAACCGTCGTGTCCCCGCCTATCGCACACGCAACCTCTCCGAAAGGACAAATCTCACCTCGAAGAGGAGAAGGCACGCTTCCTCTTCCTCGAGGTCCCGCCGGCGACGCCGCGGCCACGCGCGGTCGCCGCCGCGCCTCCGCCCATCTCCACCGCGCGCAAAGCACGCACCGGCGCCCCGCGGCTCGCGCCGCCCCCGTTGTCGATTGCCCGCGGCGGGCGCCTCCGCGCCCGCCCCCAGATGTCGCTTCCCGCGACCGAGCCGGCTCCTCCGCACCCCGGGTGCGTGCTCACCCCGTCGTGAGACCCCGCCCCCCAACCTCTTCTCCTCTTCTTCCTCCTCCTCGTCCAATGACGAGTACTCCGTCCCCCGTGAGGAGAGCCCCCGCCGCCGCACGCCCCGCACTCGCTCCTCCGCTCGCGACGCTTCTGATGTCGCGTCGCGCGCTCCTTCTTGTGTGCCGCCCGCTCCCGCTCTCGCTGCTGCGTCGCGCGACCAAGCGCGCGAGAGAGGGGAGTGGGCGGGTCGGACTTCGCGGCGCTTACGCACACTAGCTGCGAGCGAAGCGTCGAAATGCGTCAACAACCCGAGTAATTGGCGAAATCAAAAACGGAATCAAGAACTCCACTCACCAGCCGGCCGGTGGGGAGCATCTCAAGATCCCACAGGGACCGGTCGTTGCGCATGGACTTGGGGTCGATGGCGCTCCACGCCCGGGTAGCCGCGTACTCCCACAGGAGGGGGCTCTGCAGCGTCCGCGACCTCGCCAACGCGATGGGGTCCGCCGCCTCGGTCATCCGGGAAATGCGAGCGGCCTCCATCGTGGGGACGACCCGCCCGTGGTAGAGGTAGGCGAGGGACGGCCTCCTAGCTGTGCCCCACGGCCCGCCAGATCCCCGCGCCGAAGCGAGTCCAACCTAGCCCCGTGCCGGGGCGGGGACACCCCGTGATGCCGGAGGCCGGCCTCTCCCGGAGCACCAAGCCGGTGTAAGGGGGGAGGCCGGGCTTGTCGTTGCGGAGATAGAACCACCCCCGCTCCCAGCCTGCATTGTTGGTCGTCATCGTGCAGGGGATGTAGTCATCCTTGCGCTGACCCCGCAAGGCGAGCGACATGCCGCTGGCATGCACCGCGCGGCGGTCCTTCTGCCCGTCGTCGGCGCGTGAACACCCGCGCGGAAGAGGTGAATCTGCAGATCCCAGCTTCACCGGATCCGAGGGAAGCCCCGCAGACGCCGCAACGAACGTGGCTGCCTCGCGAGATCGTGTCTCTGCATGGCCAGAGCTCCACGCCGTAGTGGTAGCAGAGAGCCCACATAAAACGGCCGCCGGCGCCATGAAGCCCCGCTTCGTGGTAGCGGATTGTCACCACGTAGCCGTTCGTGGGTTGGGCGCATGGTCCCTCCCTGTGCGGCACGATCCACTCAAATGGCCGTCCATCCTCACGGCCGCCGGGCCGAGCAAGCGGTTACCAACAGCCTGGGGCCGCCCGCGTCACCGTCGAGCGATCCCCACGCCAATGGGTCGAAGTGACACAGAGGCGGTTGGGGCGCCATGCGAGCAGGCAGAGGGGCAAGGGACGAAGAACAGGGAGAAAGAGAAGAGCTCCGAGAGGAGAGCAATGGCGAGAGCAGCTCGGAGGCTAGAGCACGAGAGGCAAGAACGGCGAGTTCTGAAGCAAAGGTAAAAACCACCCGCTCTCCTTCTTCGCCTGGATTTGTGTCGCGGCACGCTCCGGAGTCGCACGCCCCGCGCGCATTAATTGCAGCAGGAAATATTCCTTCGCGGGTGGACGGGCCCCACCACGACCGCGGCGGCCACGCAACCGCCCACAGGCCATCATCACGTGCGGTAACCGCGGAGCCATGGCAGGCGGACACATCCGCCTGCCCACTCCGCCCACTACGCGCGCAGGCGTGCGCCGCGGCGCGAGATCTCAGTCGCAATCGCGAGCATTTAATGGCCCTGTCCCTTACTGAGTAAGGTAGACCCTCGAAGCGGCCCGAGCCCTTGGCCACTAACACGACCCTCGACAGGTGCACATCGACTGGTGGCCTCGAAGCCCGTTCGAAGAAGGCGGGCGCTACAGGTACCCTCGATTCACAAAAAGTTACTGATCAGCGACTCGGGGGCTGGCACGGCCGCGAACCCTCGAAACCTGCAGATGCGAAAGACGGGGGCAGCCAGCCGCCACCCCGCACGACCCTACTGATCAGCGGTTCGAGGGCTAACGCAATCGTGGCGCCGAAACCCGCAGATGCGTACTGGGGCGGCAAGCCGCCACTCCCGCAAGGCCCTACCGATCGTGGTTCGGAGCCCGACCTTCAACAGTCCTCGAACAGCGCCCCGCATCACCCGAGTCGTGTGTGACGACGAGGGCACGCGGTGATCGAGCCTTTCCTCGGTGCCCACCGTTCGAGGGTGCCTCACATGTTGTGTTCGGAGCCAGCCGAGGGCACGACGGGGATCCCGACCGCGGAGAGCTTCGCGCCCCCGCCCCTAGCGAATGGGACCGAGCCCCACCTAGCAAACCCACGCAAGCGCTTTACGGGGACGCGTCTGCACCGCGCAGCCTACCCTTATCGAACGGGGCATGGGCGTCCACCTCGAACCACCCACTACCGCCCGAACGAGGAATCCGCAATCCGCGACCCGATCGATGGGGGTTGCGGAAACCTCACCCCCCATCCCGCGGAGGGACGGCGAGGGCACGTTAAAACAAGTCGCAGAGCTTCCCCCCGATCGCCTTGAACGGGGCCTGCTCAGCTCGACGCACGGCTACACCTCCTGGGTTGCACCGGCCGCGGATAGTGCCAGTTGCGCGTGCGTCACCGAAGCCGCCTGAAACATCGCCGACGCCGGTTGGAATATGCACCACGCCCTCTGACCAAATCCCACGGTAACCCCCGCAGAGCACTCACGCCCGCATGGCCGGGGCGAGACCCGCGGGTCCGCCGACGCGGCCCCACGGAAAGCGCAAACCAGGGGGAAGGCGACGTCCCATCGCAGGCTTTCCCGCATCTCGGAGCCTAGCCAAGAAACCCGTTGCATGCTCGTGGGGGCCACCGTCGGGGATGCCCCGAGGGTCCCCTAAAACAACCAGGGGAATCCTGCTTAAAACCTGCAAAAAACCAAACTAAACGCATCCCACTTAAGTACACACGGGGCACAGCCCACACTGCGGTGGCCCCCGCGGCCCACCAAGGCGGCCCACTCAAAGGTCCCCTCGAGCAGTGCCCGCCCGCTCGAGGGCGTACGCTCCTCGAGCGGGCCCGCCCGCCGAGTTCCGCGCCCTCGAAGGGCTCCGCCCGCCCGAGGCTCCTCCGCACGCGCACGCCCGTTCCCGCCCCTTACCAAGTAAGGAGGACCCTCGGAGCGCGCGAGCCCCTGGCTCAGAAAAATTCAACCCGAAGGGTGCAGGCGTCGGACGGTCACCTCGGGGCCCGTTTGAGATAAACAGCACTCACAGTACCGTTGACGCGCCATTTTATCGACCGCCCGAGGGCCGACGCGGCCGTGACCCTCGAGGACTCGGGGCAGATGCCAAGACAGGGGCGCTGTCGCCACCCCGCACCGTTCTACCGACCGCCTCGAGGGCCGACGTCGTGGACCCTCGAGAACTCGCAGATGCCAAGACGGGGGGCGCTTAGCCGCCACCCCTCGCTATTTTGCTGATCAGCGCCGAGGGCCGACGCAAGCCGGGACCCTTGAGGACTGCGAGAGCGCAAAGACGGGCCGCCTAGGCGCCCACCCCGCACGGCCCTACCGATCGAGGTTCGAAGCCCGACTCCGACGGGTTCCGAACAGCGCCCTGCATCACTCGCAGTCGTGGACGACGAGGGCACGCGCATTCGAGCCGTTCCTCGAGCCCGCCGCCTCGAGGGTGCCCTACATGTCGATTCAAGAGCCCGCCGAGGGCAACAGTCGGGGGATCCCACCGAGGGAGAGAGCTTCGCGCCCCGTCCCTAGCGAACGGGACCGAGCCCCACCTAGCAAACCCACGCAAGCGCTTTAATGGACGTGTCTCTCGGACCGCGTGAGCCTACCCTTATTGAACGGGGCATGGGCGTCCACGACCACCTGCGAACAAACACCAACGAGGAATCCGCAACCGCGACCCGACCGATGGGGGCTTTCGAGGAAACCTCACCCTCCGTCCCGCGAGGACGGCGAGGGCGCGTTAAAACAAGTCGTAGAGCTCTACCCGATCGCCCGGGAACGGGTCTGTGCCGGGGCCCGACGCACGGCTACACCTCTTGATTGCACGGCCAAGCGGTGGTGCCACTGCGTGTGCGTCACCGAAGCCGGCTGAAACATTGCCGATGCCGGTTGAGATATGTACCACGCCCTCTGACCCGACCTCGCGATGAAACCCCTGCAGGAGCACCCACGCTCCTACAGGCTGGTTAGACCCGCGATGCCCGACGCGGCCCCGCTGAGCATTTGCAAGCCACGGAAGGACGTCCACAAGAGCCCCAGCATCCGCGGGAGCTCCAGCCGGCGAACCCGGCGATGCTCTGGGGTTACCGTCGGGGGCCGGCCCTGGGGGTCCCCTTAAACAACTGGGGAAACCCCACTTAAAACCTGCAAAAAAGACCAAGGCCAAACACGCCTCGCTTAAACACACAGGGCATGGCCCACGCCACGGTGGCCCTGGCGGCCCACCAAGGCGGCCCACTCAGAGATCCCCGAGCAGGCTCCGCCCGCCGAGGGGCACACACCTCCCTCAGGTGGGCTCCGCCCCATTCGAGGGAGTGCGCTTACCTCGAGCAGGCTCCGCCTCGCTCGAGGGTCCGCGCCGCCCTCAAGTAGGCTCCACCTCGCTCGAGGGCGCTCCGCACGCGCACGCCCGTTCCCGTACGCGGCACGGCACTCTACCGTTCGACAACGGCGGCGGCGCCATCATGCGCCCGGGACTCGCGCCCCGGTCCCGTTGCACCAACCCCTAGAGGGAACCCATCCCCGCCACTATGGGGGACCGTGCGACGTGGCCTAAGGCCGGGCTCCCGGAGCCGCGCCGCCCACGGCATCGCGCCAAAGCGCCGAGCCCGAAGGGGGCCGGCCGCACCCTCGATTCGCTTCCCGTGACTTTGCAGTTAGGACGTGGTGTTAGGCCCGCGGGGCGCCATCCCCGCCACCGCAACGCATGGCGTCGCCCCCACGCCGGGCACCGGTGGTAACAGCTCCGCCGTGGAGCGTGCAGAACAACGCCGCCATGCCGGCCACCGTATCCCACGGATCGACGCGCAACCCCCTCGATCCCGTCTAGGACATCACGGCCATCCGCCGCACTCCTACCCCTCGAAGCTACCGCCGTTCGGGTGCCAAGATACGCCATGATGGCCGGATCGCGGCAAGGACCGCCGAAGGCGCCGCCACTCTACGCGCGGCGCACCACACTCCCCTATGTAGCTAAATAGCGCGCATACATGTAATTCGCTCTCTCCTTGGCCTATAAAAGGAAGACAAACTCCCCCGCCGCAGGGAACAAGACAAGGCAAAACAACAACAACAACACACACAATACCACGCACTTGCTCTAAAATTCTCCCACAATATCTTCAGCCACTTCACCAGGGACCTGGAGGCCACGCTTCCTCTCCGCCTTGCTTGTAGCAGCCCCCACTACAGTAACCCCTCTCGTGCCGAGCAATACAAAGGCTCTAGCACATCACCGGCTGACGTACGGCTCCCAATCCAGGATAAACCTTGTGGCCTCGATTATTAGCATCGACCATTGAGGGATAAACTTTGGCGCTCATTACCGGGTTAGTGTCGGACCACATTCTCGGCATCGATGCTGCTTGGCGCCCGACCGTGGGGCAGCAGCGCCATGCTCAACCCATCGTCAACTCCCTCCATGTGATCCGCACCGAGTGCAGCCGCGGCCAGCGACGCTTACCCATGCGGCCGACCCCTCCCCGCCGGGTTTGAACGGTTTGGGAGCCTGAATTTTCAAAGCTACCGGGAACGGCTACCGATGCGCCCTCACCAACCATGAGGAGCTCCGTGCGCGGCGCCGGCTCGGCCCGGCTGCCCTCACAAGGCCGTCAATAACGTGCATTACCCGGCGAGGTGCACTATGCCGTGGCCCACACCACGGCATCGTCGCCGCTCCGGCCAGCGTTCACGACAGCGCGGTCCGAGCGGCGGCAAGCTGAACGCGCCGTCCCCCAACGCGGCGCACCCGCGCGCAACGACCGGCCACCCCTGGCCGGGAGCGACGGTCTCCGGCCGCGTTTCCCCATCGGCCTGCGTGGCGCCACAGTAGCCTACGACGCCAACGTCAACACCGTGATGCGCAGTGGCTCCCCCGCCGGCCACGCTTCCTTGCCGCCAGTGGACCCCGGCGAAGCCCGCCCGACGACGAGTCGTCCTAGGCTCCCTTGACGCATTGCCACCGCCAACCCGCATGGGCCGCGCACGGGGACTTCTCCGCGACGGACGCGCGCGTTGATGTCCAGCGTTTTCTTGACGCCATCCCGACTACCGGTTCGGCCGCTCCGACGATCTCCAAAGACGGAGCTACGACCCCGGCGTGGGGAATGCTGCGTCGTCATCGCCAACGACCCAACAAACGCCACCGGTGCAAACAGACGCCGGCGACGCGGGAGTGTTACGCCCGCCCCCAGGGACCGCCCGGCGCTCCTCGTCGGCGGACCCACCCCTGCTGGGGCCGACATCGACGCGCAGCTAGCCCAAGCTCGCGAGCTCGAAGCCAAGCTGGCGGAGGAGTATCGGAACGTGCGTTGCTCCGCGCCTCCATGGCTAGGAAGCCCGCGCGCGTTTATTTCAATCATGGCCATGTCACTTGCTTGTATGTCCCTTTCGATATTGTTGGCAATGCTTGTGCTCAAATTGTGGCTATCTTGCTTGTCTATGTCTCAATTTTAGCATGTTGTAGTACTCTTTGCATATTTGAGAAGGACCTGCTTGCACGTGTAGACTTGATTCATGCATTACCAACAAGGGGGAGGAAAGTACCCAATTCATGTTTCCGGGGAGTTACGCATCAATGAAAGAAAAATTGGGAGAAATGCATTTTTTCGGGGGGGGAGCTCTTTTCCCCATTTGAATTTTAGTTGTGCTCTTTTACCGATGGTGTCGAGCCCTTTTTCCTCACCTTGAGGAGTCAACAATTTTGGAGCATTTTATCTCGGTTGTGTCGAGTAGTTGCCCTTGTCTTAGGGGAATGATATTGTCCTCACTCAAGTGATCTTTTCTTGGCATTTGATCACTTCCTTGAGTTTTTCTTTCATTTCTTTTTCTTTTTTTCTCTTTTATCCGAATTGGTTACTTGTGTGTGTTGTCACTGCACTCATCAAGGGGGAGATTGAGGACCGAAGCGTCCGAGGACCGGTGGATGGTCGCTCATGGCTGTGATGAGTGATTAACAATGTTGTGTGGACGGACTCTTGGCCAGAGTATTACGGGTGCAGGGATGCGGCTTGATTTGAGTTGGTGCGGGTGAATAGTGGGCGCGAAAGGTCTATGCCTTGCGGGGCCTCCGAGGAGTGCGGATACAAGTAGGCATGACTCGAGGGACCCGATAGCTACCGGGGTCAAGTGCGGGCCGCATGGGGGCAAAAAAAGCAAGACGAAGTCGTGGACGGGGAGCCGGTGCGGGGTAGCGGCTCACGGCTGGAGTCTGCATGTGGGGTTTGCGGCGGTTCAACACAAAAACGTCGGGTTACTTAGTTGAGCCACAAAACCAAGACCAGAGGCTCGGCGGGCGGAGACGGGATCGGGCATGCCGAGAAGCTTTGATGCCGACGGACATGTGGCGGGATCGCAGGGCTTGCATCGGGAGGACACGGCTCGCGGCACGCGGCGTGACCAGGTGTGATGAAGAGGAGTGCTACATGACTTATTTGCCCCGAGGCGTTTGTATCACAACTTAAGTACTAGGGGTAGTGTGGTCATTTGCACGGCCCGGAGGGGGACTCATATATATTAGCTCTATGGTTTACGAGCAAACCATCCATCTGGACTGCTTCTCATTGTCCTTGATCCATAGGGTTAGATTTTTCCTCAGTTTGTAAAGAATCTGACCTCCGAGTGAATGGAAGCTTTCACGGTTGCGTCGATTTCCTGGTTGTAGCTCATTGTATTTTCATGTCTTTTTCGAGCTATGAGGTGTTTGGGTTTGGATTTGTTGGTGGGAATCATGGATAGTTGCCTCATGCATCTTTGGGCTTGATCTTGATCCCCCAAACTTCGAATTCAGCCTCCAATTGAAGGATTTCGGTTGGAAACCTAGCTTTGTGTTAACACCAAAATTTGGTACGGAGTCGATTTGTGGGTCCGGTTCGATAAAGAGTCCGTCGGGTGGAAGGAAAGGCTTTTTCAAAGATATTCGGCAAAAAAGATACTGCGGTCGGCTATACGCTCCGATTCGGCAAAGGAACGAGTAGAAGATGTACTCAACGGGGTATAAATATGACCCCCGAATGTATGTAAAACAACACAATCATTCCTCAATATACACCGGCCTTACGCCAAACCCTAGAGTCCTTGTCGTGTCGTCGAGTTCTTCGAGAGGGCCAATCGATCCGTCGACCTCCGTGAGTATCGGCAACCTTGTATCATGTCTAGTACCATGCGGTGGATTTAGATCTGATGCAAGTAGTCTTGTTACCATGCTTCGTGTCATGCGGTAGATTCAAGCTTGGTTCAAGAAGGTTTCTTGTTAGATCATGAGCCATGCGGTAGGCTAAGATCTGGCTTGAAGCTAGTTATCGGCTCTATTGGATTTTGGCAAGATCCAATAGATTCATTAAGTTACCCCGTGTTATTTTGAGTTTTACTTTATGTTTTAATTCATGTAACACATCTCTGCCCCCAATCTAGATGGATTTGGATCGGCTATGTCTCTTCTATGACCCTTTTTCGAGTAGGTTTCATGTTTTAACATGTGGGTCTTATGCTTTCCGATAGCCGAAACCGAATCGATCTAGGTTGTTACGTGTTGCGGGTTCAAGCTTGCTATGTTCGTATAAATCTTGAAAGAACCAGGTATCATGCGGTAGATGCAGGTTTTTGGGTTGCTTTGGAGCTAGTCATCCGGTGGATTAGATTCCCAAATCAGTCTGATAGATTTATTCACGTGGTAATGTTTGTTCCTTCTTCATGGACCCCGAATCGGCTGTTCAGCCGTATTCGGTTATGTTTCTTCACGAGTAGATCCCGTACGTTATTTATGTTTTAAATGATGTGTGCTTCTAGCTTTCCATATTTAGATTGTATCATGCGGTGGATAGATCTATTTGTGGAAAGTGGTACGGTTTTTCATGCAAGTTGTATCATGCGGTGGATAGATTTGTTTGGTATCGTGCCCGACGGATCTTAAAGTAACTAGACATGCGGTAGACTAGTGCTTTGGATCTATGCATGCTTGTTTAATACATGATCATGTCCGTGCTTTACTTTATTTATTTAATGTTAATCTTCATGGGGATCGGTCATAACTTTGCGCGTGCATCCTTGTTTATACAAAGACCGATCGCTGTCACGCTTACGTCATCCATTCGGCAGTGTTCTTTTTTCCCCTTTGCGGTTTCCCGAATGGTCGTGGCTCTTTGACAGATAGCTTTCTATAGCTATGTGTTATCCCATCTGGCTCTTTAGCCGTAAATATGGAACTGTCTGGTACCACCCGGCAAGTTCCAAGCTTTGATATCTAACTGCCTTATCTTTTGTTAATTTTCAGGAAAAATTGACTGGCACGTCATTTGCTCTCTGCGCGTGTGAAGCCAGCTTTGTTCGGCTTGCTGTGTGATTGGCGTTGAGTGCACTTTTTGCGTCAACACACTTTTTGGCACGCCCAGTGGGACAACAGCCGAATTGGTTCAAGATGCCTGAAATCTCAGACCTCATGGATGTCAACCTTGAAGATCTTTCCCCAGAGCAGCGGCAGCAACTCCAAGACGTCGTTGACCAGTTTCAGCAGAAGTGCCTGCTGTCGTTTAAGAAGAATAGAAGCGGCGTCCCGTATCTGAAGAACGAGATGCCCAGGGTGCTGCTGCCGGGGGAAAGCGATGCTACATCTCAGCAGGAAAAGGAGGAATGCGCGCGCGTATTCCAAGAATCAGCAGACTACATGCTCACCAAGCACAACAAGGCTTTCCTCGGGTCGCTCCAGCAGATGATGGTGGCCATCTTTGGCCCGGGCATGGAGCAAGCGTTCGGGAAGGCGCCCGTCCAGAAGAGCACCGTGGAGCTGGGTGAATCAAGCTCTCAGCCGCCGCTACGGAGCCAGCCACAGCAGCCTCCTCCTCAGAGCTCCGGAAGCCAAGCATTCCAACCTCCTCCGCAGGGCGCTGGGGGGCAGCCAGTTCAGCCCCCGTTGCAAGCTTCAGGAAGTCAGCCAATCCTGCCGCCACCACAGAGCAGCACAGGTCGGCTCGTGCAACGGCCCGAATCCGTACCAGCCTACGTACGGAGACCTAGCGTTCGGCTCGTCCGGGGCCCCGCTGATCCCGGCCGGAGAATTGCTCCGTCGACCAACTGGCTCCAGAAGAAGTCTGTACGGCGGTTGTTATCATGAAGTGGGAAACTACGGAGCGTTCGACGCCTTCCCGCACCCGGGGTACGCGCCCCGGCTGCGGGCGCGCAAGAAGATGACGCCCTAGCGTGCAAGATGGTCGAATTGATGCAAAATCGTTCGGCCTCAAGCCAAAGATGCGGGGCCCCGCCTATAGGCCGCCGTTCCCGAGTGGTACTATAACGTGCTCTTGCCGCCAAGGGTGAAACCGCCAATGGAATTCACAAAGTTCTCGGGGCAGGACGAGACAAGCACGGTCGAGCACATCGCCCGTTACCTCATGCAACTTGGGGAATGCTCGGCCGAGGAGACGTTCGGGGTTCGTTACTTCCCCGCCTCACTGACAGGTCCAGCTTTTCAGTGGTTCTCGTCCCTGCCTCCTGAATCAGTGGCCAGATGGAAGGATTTGGAGCGTAAATTCCACGCTCATTATTTCAGCGGCAGCTCTGAGAAGAAGCTGATTGATCTCGCCACCCTGAAGCAAAGGCACAGCGAAACACCACTGGAGTTTCTTAGAAGATTCAGGGAAGTCAAAGGCATGTGCTTCTCGCGCGAACTTGCCGGACGATCGAGCGGGCCGATATGGCCATCGTCGGGATGTTGTCGGCCGTGCGCGAGAAGTTATTTGGGATGGAGTTTGAGAACCTGGGCCAGCTATCACAGAAGTTGTCTCTAATGAGCAATCAGGCATATGGTCTCAAGAAGGACCCCAAATTTGGCAAGCAGCACGACGTCGCTGACATCTACAACCAGTTCCTGGACAAAGCTGATCTGTTCGAGGATTCTGAGGATGAATTGGAGGTAGCTGCAGCGGAGATCATGTGGGGTAAGGAGCCCTTGACAATGAATCAGCGCTGGGTCAAGCAGACCAAGGGGACTTATGACTTTGACATCACGAAGGCTGATAAGTTGTTTGAGCTCTTAGTAAAAGAAGGCCGAATCAAGCTGCTCGAGGGGCATTCTATGCTTCGGCCCGATGGGGTTAAAGCGAAACGTTACCGTGGCTTCCATGACGGGGATTCACACTTCATCAACGATTGCGGTGTCTTCGGGATGAGGATCCGAAGGCCATCCAGGAGGGACACCTCATGTTCGATAACAAGATGAAGCCGGATGGCCACCCCTTTCCTCAGAACATGCTCGGCTTTTCTGTCAATGCGATAACAGCCGAGGAGAAGGGTAAGGTCAAGGTCCTGACCTCAACCAAGTCCAATCAAGGTGGAGCAGTGGACCCAGAACGCCAGGTGACTCTGGAGCAAGTACAAGGTGACGCCCCCCGCATTCTCAAGAGCCACATCGAGGTTGGGGAATCATCCAGGCCTAAGCCCAAGGTGACATCGCGCATTCTCCTCAACAAATGGCAGCGCCAAATAGAGAAAGAGCGCTACCAGAAGCGTCGTCACGAAGAGGAGCAGCGCAGAGCTGAAGAAGAGGCGCGCAGAAGGGACCAAGAGCAGTACACGCGCGAGCAGGAGCGCGCACACTGGGGATGCGCCTTCTTCGAGGGCACTCGTTGGAATGAAGGCCTCAAGCTGCCCACATTGAAGAATTGTCCCGAATGCGAGAGACGGGGTATGTTGAGTACGGGCGGGAAAGCGCAATCGCCGATCCGTCCACGAGAGACTTGGAAGGATCCACCCTAATGGGGATCGGCGTCAAAAAATTGAAGTCATCGATCATCCCAGGAAACGCCAAGCTGATCTCAGGTGGGCTGATCAAGAAGAGGACGAGGATGACTACATCTGGCAGAAGGGGCAGTGGTGCCCGCCCGGCCTACGCAAGAGCCAGAAGAGACGGGTCCAGCGCTTGAGGAACCGTGAATTGAAGCAGGCCGGGATCCAGACGAGGCAGATGTGGCGCCCCAAAGACCAACCTGAGGGATCGAAGCGTTCGGCTCCAGCATGCATGGTATACTTTCTGCCGAACGAGTTCATGGCTCCTGCTAACCAGGTTATGCAGGAGGAAGCTTCCTTCGACGACGAGCACACCGAGGAGATGATGGCACAACTGGTGCTGACCAAACAGGCCATCTTCGACAAGCCGGCCAAGAACCGTCACATGAGGCCGCTGTACTTGAGAGGATACGTCAATGGCAAGCCATTGACCAAGATGTTCGTCGACGGTGGAGCGGCGATCAATGTAATGCCGTACACCACCTTCGGGGAAGCTTGGAATGGGCCCGAGCGATTTGACGCCTACAAGCATCATCTTGAACGACTTCGCCGGAACCCCTCGGACACCAAGGGATGTGCTCACGTGGACTTGATGATCGGATCCAAGACGCTACTCACCACCTTCTTTGTCATCGAAGGCAAAGGAGCCTACGAGCCCGTTGCTTGGGCGGGGCCGGATTCATGCTAACTGGCGCGTCCCATCCACCATGCATCAACGACTCATCCAGTGGGTGGACGATGAGATCGAGGTCGTCCAAGCGAGATGATTCCGTGAGCGTGGCCAACATGGAACCGACTTTCGGGGAATACCAGGGGGATTGATTGCTTCTCGAGCAAAGACGGGGGGAAGGTCTGTTGAACTGTCGGCGGCCGACCAACGGCCGATTCAAGCGGTCGACTCTTATAGTAATTTTTAATGGAGAACCCCGTGGATGGCACTGATGGCAAATTAGGGCGAGGATTCATGTCGGCCGATAAACTGGAAGAAGTTGATATTGGAAGCGGTGATAAGCCAAGGCCGACGTTCATCAGTGCAAATTTGCAGCCAGACTTCAGGGGGGATTTAATTGAGCTTCTCAAAGAATATAAGGATTGCTTCGCCTGGGATTACTCGGAGATGCCTGGATTGGATCGTTCCATCGTCGAGCATCGGTTGCCAATCAAGCCCGGTTTCAAACCATATAAGCAACCGCCCGAAAATCTACAAGGATGAAGTATTGGCCGATGTGAAGAAGGAAATTGAAAGATTACTTGATGCAAACTTCGTTCGGCCATGCGGATATGCGGAGTGGATTTCTAACATCGTCCCCGTGTATAAGAAGAATGGAAAAATGAGGGTTTGCATAGACTTCGGGACCTCGAACGGAGCTACTCCCATGGATGGATACCCGATGCCTATTGCCGATTTGTTGATTGACGCCGCTGCCGGACACAAGGTGATTAGTTTCATGGATGGCAACGCGGGATACAATCGGATCTTCATGGCAATAGAAGACATATCAAAGACGGCCTTTAGATGTCCCGGTCATATAGGCCTATTCAAGTGGATAGTCATGACGCTTGGGTGAAGAATGCGGTGCAACCTATCAACGGGCCATGAATTACATTTTTCATGGGTTGATCGGCAAAAGCGTGGAAATCTACATTGATGACGTGGTGATCAAGTCCTTAAGTCATAACACCCATCCGGAAGATGTGAAGAAGACCTTGGAGTGCACCTGAAACACGGTTTGAAGATGAATCCAAACAAGTGCGCTTTTGGGGTATCACCGGAGAATTCTTGGGGTTTTTACGGTCCACGAAGGGGGAATTGAAGTTGGCAAGAAGAGCATGAAAGCCATTGATGAAGTCGTTCCTCCAACCAACCTCAAGGAATTGCAATCAACGCTCGGCAAGATCAACTTCGTGAGAAGGTTCATCTCAAATTTATCACGAAGGTGTTGCCATTCTCTCCATTGCCGAAGCTAAAGAAAGATCAAAAATTCACATGGGGTGACGAATAACAAAAGGCTTTTGATGAGATCAAGCGATACATGAAGGAGCCGCCGGTGTTGGTTGCTCCTCGGCTAGACAAGCCTTTCAAGTTGTACGTGGCGGTCGATACCCGGACCATTGGATCGGCCCTTATTCAAGAATTCGAAGGAAAGGAGCGGGTAGTAGCTTATCTTAGCCGAAAACTACTCGATCCCGAAACCGAGGTATTCGGCCGTAGAGAAAGCGTGTCTTTGCGTGTACTACTCGTGTACAAAGTTTCGGCACTACCCCGTTGAATGACGAATGCACCGTATACTCCAAGTTTGATGTGATAAAACATATGTTATCTATGCCAATTCCGAATGGTCGGATTGGCAAATGGATTTTAGCTTTATCGAGTTCGAGTTGAAGTTCGAATCGGCAAAAGCCATCAAAGGTCGGGTCATTGCCGATTTTATAACCGAACATCGTGACCCGTCAATTGATCTCGCTTGAAATTACCCCTTGGGCTTTATTTTTTGATGGGTCATCGTGTGGCAAAGGTGGTGTCGGTGTTTTGGACCGGCAACCTACTACGGGGAGTACCCGAAGTAGATGAATGTGACTCGCCGAGATCGGTAACTCGAAGGAAGAGGCACGCGGCACACAATTTAGACGGGTTCGGGCCGCGAGGTGCGTAATACCCTACGTCCCGTATGCTTTGCGTAGCTACGGATTGATAGGGCACGATTACGAAGTTGGTGCAATGGTGCGCCGTGAGTTGAGATTGGATGAGATGTTCGGGGGATCGGTCCCCTCGCCTCGCCTTATATAGTCGGGAGGCGGGGTTACAAGTCGGAGTAGGGAAGGAGTACTAGTCGAGTACGTCTAGGAGACCTCTACACGGTGCGGAACATGTACGAGTCCTAACCGAGTACTACTCCCGTGTCTTTGTCCTTGTGCTCCACGCCTTCGAGTGTGCCGTGTAGCGCAAGTCGGGTAGTCCCGAGGGCCCACCGAGTAGTCGGTCACCGGTACCCACCGAGGCAATGGGCCCGGGGAGGTCCATACGACAAGCCCCCGAGTACTTTGTAGTCGAGAAGGATAGCTTCCGGTAGTCTTGACGGCCTTAACGAGTAGTCCTCAAGCGTCCCCGAGTGCTACAAGTCAAAAGTCCTCAAGAGTAGTCGAAGCATCCCGAGGCCGGAATGTACTCCGGTCGATGTATGAGCAATCTTGAAGTCTTCTCGAGTAGTCCCAAGCGTCCTTGAAATCTCCCTTCGAAGGTCTTCAAAAATGCTCGCCTTGTCTTGAAGCCGGAGCCGTCAAGAAGATGCGATTTGCGAACCGCAATCCACGTGGAATAGCCCCCGAGCCTCGAGCCGCGGGCTCGGTCGAGGATCTATCCGAAGTCTTGGCGAGAAAATCCCAAAAAAATCCGGAGAGAAAAAACCGAAGGACACGTGGCACGGAGCCCCCGAGCCTTGAGTCGAGTACTTCCTCTCGAATTGAAGGGTCTTCTTAGAGAATGTGTCCTGAGATGCCCTTGAGACTAGCCGCGTCCCAGGTAGTCGAGTAGAAGTAGCCGAGCCCCCGAGGTGAGGCGCGTCGACTAGTAGAATACGAAGAGTCACGCGCGACCCGCCCCGAGTCGCCCACGCGCGGGCTTATCCCGCCGCCCGTTACGGAGGCGTTTGGGCTTATAAATTCAAGCCGGAACCCTTAGGGTTTTTCACCCAAGTGAGCCGCAACATTCGCCACTTGAATCTTGAAGTAGATCCACTCCAACGAGCACCGCCGCCGCAGTAGATCTGAGCGCATCGCCACCCGAAAGCTGTAGGGTAGCCCCCGAGCGGATGCGAGTGAAGACTCCCTGTTCTTGGAGGATGAAGCCGTCCCCGTCGAAGACGTCGAAGGCCGGCGGGAAGAAGAGGAGCCATGCGGAGGTGCCGCCGCGGCCGGCACCGGAGCGGCGCCGCCCACATCTCCACCGCGCGGCGACCCAAGCCGCGAGTGGAAGAGGTCGAAGGTGAAGACCGAAGACTGGCGACCCCCGTTGAACTCCGGGTTCATCGGGGAAAAGGAGATCGATATGTGGAGATCCGCCGCCGGAGATCCCTATCCGATGGAGAAGGCACAAGACGAGATCCCGATGTTCTCGCGCTTCGTGGAGCGCGGGCTTGCGCTCCCGGCGAGCGATGTCTTCAAAGGGCTTCTCGGGTACTATGGCATCGAGTACCTCAACTTGAACCCCAACGGAATCTTCCACACTTCGTCTTCGTCCATTTACGCGAAGCTTTTTTGGGAATCAAGCCACATTGGATTCTCTTCGGAAATTCTTCCGCGTGAAGCCGCGGCCCCGGCGCCTCCAACCCCGCAGTAGTCGGGGGGCCGGGATCCGGTTGAGGGAGGATGCCGCCGAGCGCACACGGCGTACAAGCTCGTGGACTCCAACACGGATTGGAAGACGAGGTGGTTCTACACCACGAACCACCATCCCGAGCCGCCGAAGCCGAGCGGACGGCGGCCCAAGCATCAAGAGTGGTGGAACACGGAACCCACCATGCAAGAGGGGATCCGGCTCCCGGAGTTGCCGACACGGATCAAGACCCGCGGGATGCGGGAGCGAGGGCCGAGCATGTGGCCTTCGGTTTCATGAAGCGCGGATCCGGCCGCCCTCCGCGCGGGATACGATGGGCTTCGAGTACACCGGCGACGACGACACGTCGCGGATGCGGGGGCGAGATTGAAGACAACGACATCGTCGAGAGGTTGTCGAGGATGTTCAAGGACATGCGGAGTACACGGCGTGCCCTGTCGAGGAGTTCTCCGCCGCGCGCCCGCCCAACGAGGTAGGTAGTCGTACCCGCCTCGTCGAGTAGTAGGCACTTGTAGCAGAGTTGCTGACGCCTTGTCGCTGTTTGCGCAGGATGATGTGAAGCGGTTTGTCTCCGAGCCGCAGCCCCCACCAAGCGGAATTGAGGTCCCGACGGTGGAGAAGGCGAAGGAGCGCCGAGTAGTCGGAGACGACGACGATCCCGTCATCGTGGAGGATACCTCCGATGATGAGGAGGACGAGGAGACGGCTTGCGGGACCGCTTCCGAGTTGCGGTCGAGGTTTAGCCATCCGGGTTTGCCTCATGTACCTCTCATCCAAGACCCTCCGGCTAGCTTGGAGGCTAGCCTTGCCGCGCCGCCGAGGAAGCCGCGCAACCCCGCCAAGAAGCGGGTAGCCAAGAAGATGAAGGTCTCAGAGACCACGCCTCCTGAGGTAAATCATCTCGAGCGGAGTAGTCGAGTACCCAACGATCGAGTACGGTGCTGACGAGTAGTCATCCATGTGTGCAGGAGAGGCCGCCAACAGAGCCCGTGGAGGAGGGCGATGAGGGCACGTGGCCCACGGTGGGGGAACCGGCTGGAAGCCGAAGTCCAGCCCCTACCGTCGAAGAACTTCGGCGCGCGCTCGGGGCGCCGGCCCCGCCCCGGGAGGGAGCGAGTACCCGCGACCGCCGCCGGCCGAGGAGGTGGACGCCGCGGGGGGCGCGAGAACGTCCGGCGCCGCCACCGCCGCCGTGGAGGATGCGGTAGTCGGAGAGGCGGAGGAAGAAACGCCCGCCGAGGGTGGACCGGTTGACATTGCCGACATCCTCGGTGCGCCGGCCGTGACTATCGTCGGTTGAACTTGTAAGCACCACGCCTTCATGAGTAGTACTCATTGCGGTAGTCGATATTGTCGATGAACCTTTGTGGGTACTTGTGCGGGGAAATCCACCGACTTGAGGCGGGACGGAGAGGAGCCCACGGCGGCGGAGGCGCGAGAGGGCCGCGCCGCCCGTCGAAGAGCCCGCTCCCGAGGCCCAAGCCGCGACCGAGCCACCCGAGCCGCCGAAGCGCCGCCGGAGGCGGTCGTAGTCGAAGGTGAGTACTCCTCCCGAAGCTATAGAGCCCCGAAAGGAGTAGTCGTAGATGCGATGCGCGTGCTCCTTGGTGACGAGGCGGCCGAAGGGGGTGACATCCCCGCAGGGGGTACCCATGCGGGAGTTGACACCGAAGCCCCCGAGGGCGCGGTAGAAGCCCCCGAGCCCATGGGGGAGGACCGTCGAGAAGGTCCGCCGAGGAGGAGGCGGCTGCCACGTCGCCGGGGGGTTGCCCCGGAGGTGGCGATCCGGTCCCCGGAGATCCAAGACGCGGAGCCTATCCGCTCGGCGCCGATGACGGAGGCTACGACAAGTAGCCGTGGCGGGATCGAGCGCTTGCCGACGATCCGATCGAGCCGGCGGTGTTGGCGCGACGATCCGGAGGCGATGCGACGAGCCGAACAGTGGATGAAGGTATGTAGCCGTTGCCTCCTGAGTAGTCAATCCTTTCGTTGAGTACTGCGCTGAGTTGGACTTGTCTTTTGCGGGACGTCGCGGAGCGATCCCGCGAGAAGTCCAATCTGCTGCAAGGCTATGGGGACACGGTCTTTGCGAGCCGAAGCCTTGGAGGAGCAGCTCGTGAAGTCGAGGAAGCACGCGGCCGCCATGCGATCGAAGCTTGACGCCGCCTTCGCCAAGTATCACAACGATGTGATGGACCGCGGGCGAAGAGCGACGAGGCAGGTGCGTAAAAACAAAGGCCTCCGCAACAAGAACAAAGGTACGTCTCTTGACTCGTCGGGTACTTGTTGGAAGTCACCAAGCTCGACCCGTTGTTGCGTTCGGTGTTGCGAGCTCGAAGGCCGGAGTGGAGCGGCCGAAGGGCTCGGAGATCGGCATGAAGAATCTCTTCTACCGGGAGCAAGAAGCCCGCCGGTACTTGAACTCGACTACAAGGAGGGCGGCCGTCGAGTGCGAGAAGCACATGGAGTTGAGAATTGCTTCGGCCGGATCTTGTCAACTGCTACAAATCCTTGCGAAAGTTGAACGAAGACCGCGAGGCGCTCCGAGCCCAACTCAAGGACACGGAAGAGGCCGCCCTCCCAATCGCGAGGCTCCCGGTGCCGCACCGGGCGGCCCCAAGATCGCTTCCGTTGGCGGATCGACTTCGTGAAGCGCCAAGCCGGCCGGCCGCCTACGTGAAGCACATGGCCAAGTCGATCCCGAAGCAGTGCCGGCCTTCATGAAGTCGTACTTCCCGAAGGCCCGGTGGAGGTAGTCGCCGGCGGGGTAGCCGCCAACCGCTTCGGACGTGCGTACGCCGAGTTTCTCGGAGCGGATGGCTCCCATCGCGGAGCGGTAGCCGATAAGTTGAATCTCCAGTAGCCTGCGTAGATAGCTAGTAGCCATGGTTGTATAGGAAACGCTTGTAATGAACTATCTCATATATCAATGAAATGTGAAGTTCCATCAATGAGTACTCGTAACCGCGATCTCGAGTGCGGAGCGCCCATCGTGGAGTAGGTGCGAGTAGTAGTACTCGGCTTAGCGCTCCGTCGCGGGAGTAGACGATAAAGAAGTTGATGAACAATCAAACTTTATTACCGAAGAAGTACGCACAGGTGGCCGGGGCCGTAGTTACAAGTAGTCGCACGGACCCGAAGGCCGCTTACGGTGAGTAGTACCGGAGCGGGTAGCCGCTTACGGTGAGTGATCCGTAGGTAGCCGTGTAGGCCGGATCGCGGATCCGTAGGTAGCCGTGCGAGGGCCGGATCTTGGAGTGTGGTCTTCTTGGTAGACCGGCTGCTAGAGTCCTTGACGCTCATTGCAGCCCGGGGTCCGTAGGTAGCCGCACGGCCGGACACGGAGTAGAGTAGTCCGGAGACTTGAAGCCGGGACCGGAGGGTCGCTCGCGGCAAGGGGGTGTTGATGTAGTCGTGTAGACTTGAACCCGGAGTAGTCGAGTAGACTAGGCGTAGAATCGACGAGAGCCGGTCGACGTTCCACGAGTTGTTGACTTCTTCGCCTTCGAGTGTTTGAAGGCGGTAGGAGCCTGGCCGGTCACCTTAGCCACGGTGAAGGGGCCTTCCCAAGGGGAGGCGAGCTTGTGAAGTCCCTCCGTGTTCGGATACGGCGGAGGACAAGATCTCCAACGTTGAAGGAGCGTTCCTTGACGTTGCGATCGTGGTAGCGTCGGATACCCTCCGGGTACCTTCGTCCCGATTGGACTAGGGCGGCACGGCGAGCTTCTTCGAGGCCGTCGATGTCAACTCGTCTGCTTGTCTTCGAGACGCCTTCGTCGTAGTGCTCCACCGCTCGGCGAGTTCCATATGACATCCGCGAGGAGGATGGCTTCGGAGCCGTAGACCGGAAGTAGGGGGATTGCCCCGTTGGCTTGGATGGTTGAGTCCGCGGCCCCCCGAGTGCATTGGGTAGTTCCTTGATCCACTTGCCCCCTTTTGAATTAGCGGCGTCGTGTAGCCGCTTCTTGAGGGCGTCGAGCACCATCCCGTTGGCGCGCTCGACTTGTCCGTTGGCCCGTGGATGGGCGACGGAGACGTATCCGACGTCGATTCCGGCTGTTCTCGCGGTACTCCCGGGCCGGTGGTTGTTGAAGTTGGACCCCGGTGTCCGTGATGATGCGGTGGGGTAGCCCGTAGCGGTGCACGAGTTCATCCGGAAGTCGAGTACTCGTCGGCCTTGGGGCATGTGGCCAGAAGCTTGACCTCGATCCACTTGGTGAACTTGTCGATAGCCACCGGTACCGGTTGAATCCTCCCGGCGCGGTTGGCGGTGGCCCAATCATGTCGAGCCGCGGCGGGCAAAGGGCCGGGTTGGTGGTATGGTGACTAGCTTGTAGGCGAGGACGTGTTGTCGCTTGGCGAAGAACCGACATCCTTGGCGGTGTCGACGAGTTCTTCGGCATCGCCCGGGGCCGTGGGCCGGTAGAAGGCTCGCGGAAGGCCTTGCCGACCGGCGTGCGGGAGGACGCGTGGTTGCCGCGGACACCCTTGTGGATTTCCTCCAAGATGTCCTTGCCTTCTTCGCGAGGGACGCATTTCATGAGTACTCCGAGAAGATGCGCCTCGCTTGTAAAGCTTGTCGCCGACGAGGACGTAAGACTTGGCGCGGCGGACGAGTTGTTCGGCTGCGTTCTTGTCGGAGGGGACCTTGCTCGCGCCGAGGTAGTCGATGAAGGGTTGCCTCCGGTCCACGTCGATCATCATGACCTCCTGCCCCGGTGGTTCGTTAGCCGGGGCGGTGGTCGGCGGCGCCGGCTCCGGGATGGATGGCGCGTGAAGCTCATGGACGAAGACGCCCGCGGGTACTTGGGCACGGGTGGATCCGAGCTTCGAGAGGACGTCCGCCGCAACGTTGTTGTCGCGAACGATATGGTGGAACTCGAGACCATAGAATTTGTTCTCGAGCTTGCGGACTTCTAGGCAGTAGGCGTCCATGTTCTCCTTGTTGCGGTCCCAGGACTTGTTGACTTGGTTGATGACCACTGCGGAGTCGCCGTAGACTAGTAGCCGCTTGATGCCAAGTGAAGCTGCAAGGCGGAGCCCGTGTAGAAGGGCTTCGTACTCGGCTTCGTTGTTTGAGACCTTCCAGAAGATCTGCAGGACGTACTTGAGTTGTTCGCCCGTTGGAGAGATCAGGAGTACCCCTCGCGCTGCGCCCTCGAGGTTGAGTGAGCCGTCGAAGTACATCACCCAATGCTCGGTCGCACGGTGGGAGTAGGTAGGCGGGTTCTCCCGCCACTCGCCATGAAGTCGACTAGAGCTTGCGACTTGATGGGCGAGCGTGGCTTGAAGTCGATGGTGAGGGCGCCGAGCTCGACCGGCCCATTTGGGATCCTTCGGTGGCGTCCGGGTTCCTCGGGATGTCGCCGAGCGGGTAGTCGGTGACGACGGAGACCGAGTACTCCCGGAAGTAGTGTCGTAGCTTCCGCGAGGTGATGAGTAGAGCGTACGTAAGCTTCGTACGGGCGGTAGCGAGCCTTGGACTCTGATAGAACCTCGCTTACGAAGTAGGCGGGCGCGGGCCGGGTAGGCGTGGCCGTCTTCCCCGCCGCTCGACAACGATGGCGATCGATCACGTGAGTAGTCGCCGCGAGGTAGAGCAAGAGGCTGCTCGCCCTTGTAGGGAGCCGTGAGGACCGGCGGCTTCGACGGAAGTCCTTGAGGCTGGGCAAGGGCTTGGTCCGCCTCTGCCGGTCCACACGAACTTCTCATGGTGCTTGAGTAGTTTGAAGAAGGGGAGACCCCGTTCTCCTAGCTTCGAGATGAATCGTTCAATGCCGCCATGCACCCCGTCGGCCTACGGACGTCCTTGATGCTCGTGGGAGCTTTCATGCTTGGTGATGGCGGAGATCTTCTCGGGGTTGGCTTCGATGCCGCGCGGGGCGATGATGAAGCGAGTAGTTTTGCCGAAGGGACGCCGAAGACGCACTTGTTCGGGTTGAGCTTCCGGCGGTACTCGCGTAGCGATGCGAAGGTCTCTTCAAGGTCGTCGATGAGGGTACCGGGAGTCCCTGGTTTTGACAACCACGTCATCCACGTAGGCCTCGACGTTCTTGTTGAGTTGCCGCTTGAAGCGAGCTGGATGGCCCGTTGGTAGGTAGCGCGGCGTTCTTCAACCCGAAGGACATGGTCGTGTAGCGGTACGCGCCAAACGGGGTGATGAACGCGGTCTTCTCCTGGTCTTCCTCCTTGATTGCGATGCGGTGGTACCGGAGTAGCGATCGAGGAAGCGAGCGAGGTCGCGGCCCGCCGTGGAGTCGATGACTTGATCAATCCGCGGCAACCCGAAGGGGTCCTTGGGGGCGTGCTTGTTGAGGTCGGTGTAGTCGACGCACATCCTCCACTCGTTCGAGTTCTTTTTGCGGACGAGGACGGGGTTGGCGAGCCACTCGGGATGGAAGACTTCTCTCGATGAAGCCGGCGAGTAGCTTGGCGAGCTCCTTCTTGATGGCGTCCCGTCCGTCGTCGGCGAAGCGTCGGAGATGTTGTCGCTTGGGGGTAGCCTTTGGGTCGACGTTGAGGCGGTGCTCGATCGGCTCCACCGGGCACTCTGGCATGTCCGTGGCTTCCACGCGAAGATGTCGCGGTTAGCCCGAAGGAAGGCGATGAGCGCGTCTTCCTATTTGGGGTCGAGGCCGGCCCCGATGGTGGTAGTCTTGGTGGGGTCGCCCGTTCCGAGGTCGGCCGTCTTGGTGAGCACCTCCTCGGGTGGCCGAGGCTTGTTGGCGGCGTCGGACTTCTCTCGGGATGTCGAGTTCGCTTGTGGCAAGCTTCTTCAACGCGGCGTAGACCTCCATCATTGGGGTGGGTACTTGATTTGTCGAAGCAATCACCACGGCCTGCGTATCGCGGTCGTGAGAGATCTTCAAGTCCCCTTGGAGGGAGAGTACGCCCGACTTGGACTTGGCATTTTGAGTACCAAGTATGTGTAGTGGGGCACCGCCATGAATTTGGCGATGGCTTGTCCGCCGAGGATGGCATGGTAGGAAGTCTCGATATCCGCGACCTCGAACTTGATGTACTCGGTGCGGTAGTTGTCGCGAGACGCCCCGAAGGTAGCGGCGGTACCACCGAACCCGGTGGGATAGCCGCGTTGCCGGGACAATGCCGTAGAAGGGCATGTTGCTCTTGTCGAGCATGGGGGTGACGTCAAGGTTCATCTTCACGAGAGTCTTGGTGAAGAGGACGTTGAGCCCGCTTCCGCCGTCGATGAGCACCTTGTTGAGCTTAGAGCACCGCCACTGTTGGTTTCAGGACGAGGGGGAAGCGTCCTGGTTCGGAGAAGCTGGTCCATTGGTCCGCGCGGGAGAAGGTGATGGGTGTCTCTGACCACCTGAGAGGGGTCATAACCGCTGGTTCAATGGACATCACTTCACGGCGAGTAGCCTTCTGCTCCCGCCTGCAGGGTAGTCCGCCGAAGAGGACGTTGACGGTCTTCTCGGGTTCTTGGAAGTCGTCGCCGTCCTTCTTCTTGTTCTTCTGATCGTGAGGGTGCGGTGGCTCCGGCGTATCCTTGAGCGCATGCCTGAGCTGGTAGCACTGCTCGGTGGTATGGTTGCCGTTTGGATGCCACGGGCACTTCTCCTTCGACGGGTCTTTGAACCCGCCAGGAGTTCTTCTTCGAGTTCCCTTTCGGAGGGCGGCTTGGATAGCCGCGACGGTGTTGTACGGCTTGCGCTTGCGGTTGGGACCCGAGAAGTTGTTGTTGTTGTTGTTGTTGCGGCCGCCTTGGTTTGGGTTCTTGCTTGCTGCCGCCACCTTGGTTCTACTTGGACTTGCGCGGATGGCGTCGTACTTGGCGTTGGCCTTGTCCTCTTCGTCCGCCCGGGACGTGATCATGTCCTTGAGGTGGGGAATGGACTTGGGGCGGCGCCGGCCGAAGTCCTCGAAGGTGCGGCGATGGTAGAGCCCCGTCCCGGAAGAGGTCGATGACCTCCTTGTCGGTGACGTCCACGACGGTAGCGCGCGCTTGTCGAAGAAGCGGCGCATGTACTTGCGGAGGGTCTCGCCTTGTTCCCCGCTTGATCATGGCAAGGTCCATGCGAGTACCCGAACGGCCCATGGCGCCCGCGAAGTTGCTCGTGAACCTGTTCCTTCGGTGGTCCCACTTGTCGATTGAGTGCTTGTCCGGCGACTCGAGCCACGTGAGTGGGGCCTCGGTCCCGAGCGAAGGGGAAGTAGAGGCACTTGGTGTCGCCCATTGCCGCCGGCCGTTCTCGATGGAGAGAGCGTAGCATCGGAGCCACCGAATGGGATCTGCTTCGCGTCGTATTTGGTGATCCCCAAAGGCTTGAATTTGTCGGGGAGGAGTAGGTTGCGAAGCCGAGGTGAGAAGGCGGGGAAGCCGTCGCCTTCGGCGGCGGTCGTCGACTTCTTCGCCGCAACTCGTCGATTCTGCGGCGAGCATCGTACCCACCGTGAGAGGCGCGGAGGGCGCGGCCGTGCGCGTGGCCGCGGCCGCCGCGGCCGCCGCCGCCTCCGGCTTTCTTGTTGGCCCCGTGGTTGGAGCCGCCGCCGTCGGCGCCGCCGCCGTCGGGGGTCGTTGCCGCCACCACCGGCCGGAGCACGGTGGGGGACGACTTCTCCGTTGACGTTGTCTTGTCGTGAGGGTCCGCCGGCGGTGGAGCGTCGACGGTTTGGTTCGACCAGGGATGTCGCCCGAGTACGGTTAGGACCGGGGTCAACACCGCGACTAGTAGCCTCGTTGTCGCGAGGCTTGGCCGGAGGAGGTTGGCCGACTCTCTTGTCCACCCGCATGAAGTAGGCTTCTTCGGCCGAGCTTGGCGATGACCTCCCCCGGCTCGTATGCCCCGAGCACGGCGTGCGATCGCGGTGATCGACATGAGGCACTCGCTCGGGAGTGTTGTGGACTCTTGCTCTCAACGGTTTCGAGAGCTTCCGCAAGGTTGCGGATGGGAAGGTTGTCTCCGAGCCGCCGGCGTCGTTCGTTGCGCTTCTGTTACGTTCGCGCGGGTGTCCCTATTGGCGTCGGTCTCGTCGCGGGGGCATCGGCGGACGGCTCGTCCGCGGAGATGTCCTCCAAGTACTTGTACGTAGGCCGTGCCTCGAGGTCCACTGGGGTGTCGCCGGCGGCCATGAAGACTTGACGATCGGGCGTGCCCAAGCTTGGCTCGAAGGTGCCACCTCGGTTGGTGTACTTGAGTCGGCTTGGGCTAGTGGTGTTCCCTCTCCGGAACGGTAGCGAGTCGATGTAGGCGACGTAGCGTGAGTCCTCTCGTTGTCGGCTCAACGGGCTTGAGGTTTGGCCAGTAGACGTATCTCCCAGCCGGCGTTGATCTTATAACCGGCCCCGAGGTTGGCCCCCGACAAGGAAGCTCGGAGGAATCGTCTTCGGACTCGGGCTCCTCGGGGGTCGGACCCGAAGTCGAACTCGTAGTCTCGGTTCGAGTAGAACTCGGAGAGAGGGCCGGAGTCCGAGACGCGGGCCGGGGACGGCGTCGGAGTCCGAGTTGTACTCGGTTACGGGCTCCTTGCCGGCCCGGCGTGGTGTAGAAGCCTCCGTGCGGGCCCGCCGGGAGCGCGGGGGCCACGCACGGAGCGCCGACGTGGAGAGGGGACCGCTGCGATGGGCGAGGAGCCGGCTCGCACGCGACGGCCCATGGCGACGTCGGGTTCGAGTTGGAGACGGACTCGAGCTCGAAGTCGGCGTGGAGGTTGGAAAGTGAAATCTCGCCGAACTTGCGGCGAGCTTGCCGTGACAACTTCCGGGAAGCGTCGCAAGCGCCGTCCTCGAGTCGGGTTGCATGATCAAGCGGCGCCGGAAGGAGCCCGCGCCATCGGCGGTGCGGACCCGTGCGCCGAAGACGAAGGTGTCGCCGCGGTTGAAAGCGACGGTTGGCTTGATGAGAACGGAAGCCGTCGAGTTCGCCATGTGATCTCGAGCGAGAGCCCCTACCGCGCGCCCGGTGTCGGTGTTTTGGACCGGCAACCTACTACGGGGAGTACCCGAAGTAGATGAATGTGACTCGCCGAGATCGGTAACTCGAAGGAAGAGGCACGCGGCACACAATTTAGACGGGTTCGGGCCGCGAGGTGCGTAATACCCTACGTCCCGTATGCTTTGCGTAGCTCGGGATTGATAGGGCACGATTACGGGTTGGTGCAATGGTGCGCCGTGAGTTGAGATTGGATGAGATGATCCGGGATCGGTCCCCGCCTCGCCTTATATAGTCGGGAGGCGGGGTTACAAGTCGGAGTAGGGAAGGAGTACTAGTCGAGTACGTCTAGGAGACCTCTACACGGTGCGGAACATGTACGAGTCCTAACCGAGTACTACTCCCCTGTCTTTGTCCTTGTGCTCCACGCCTTCGGTGCCGTGTAGCGCAAGTCGGGTAGTCCCGAGGGCCCACCGAGTAGTCGGTCCGGTACCCACCGAGGCGGTGGGCCCGGGGAGGTCCATACGACAGGTGGGGGAGTAGGGATCTCGCTAATTTCGCCCAAAGGTGAGATGTTTGAATTCGCCATTCCTATACAACCTTTGTCACAAATAACCGGCCGAGTACGAGGCACTACTTCGAGGGCTTCAATATTTGAGAGAAGGTTCGGGGCCATTTCGGTTGAGATCTATGGAGATTCGGAATTGGTAATCAAGCAATTGAACGGCCAATACGAGTGCGGGAGCGAAGCGGCGAGGAGTTACTACGAAGAGTGCGGGGAAATCTTAAAGAGCTTCCCATTGGTAACCCTACGGCACATTCCTAGAGAGCATAACGAGGAAGCAAACGAAGCTAGCTCGGAGCGCCTCTCGGTTACAAGGAGAGTCAAGAAGCGTTTGCTTTGCGAAGTGTGTGCGCTAGGGGCGGATCTTGCGAAGATGATTGGAGGAAAGAAATCGTTGATTACTTGAAAGATCCATCCCGAAAAGTCTCTAGGAAACTCGGTACAAGGCAATTAAGTTCGTTCTTCTGGATGATAATCTGTTCTATAAATCATTAGATGGGGTATTACTACGATGCTTGGGTCCAGAAGAAGCCAAGAACATGATGAGCGAGGTGCACGATGGGATATGTGGAGCGCACCAATCGGCCTACCGTATGAAGTGGGTTATTAGACAAGCTGGATGCTTTTGGCCGACGATATTAGAGGACTGCTTTGAGTATTACAAGGGATGTCAGGATTGCCAAAGGTTTGGGAATATTCAAAGGGTCCCTGCATCGACCGAATCCCATCATCAAGCCATGGCCATTCGGGGGCGGGGTATAGACTTGATTGGCCAAATTAATCCGCCGTCTAGCAAGGGGCATAAGTTCGTGCTTTTGGCTACGATTACTTCACCAAATGGGTTGAGGCGATCCCACCGAAGAAGGTGACGTCGAGAAAACATGATCGAATTCGTCAAGGAACACATCATCTACCGATTTGGAATTCCTCAGACGATTACCACTGATCAAGGGGCACAATTTGTGTCACTAGAGTTCAGAGAATTTGCCGAAAGCATGGGGATCAAATTGTTTAACTCCTCTCCCTATTATGCCCAAGCTAATGGTCAAGCAGAGGCTTCTAACAAGATCATGATCAAGTTGATACAAAAGAAGATCGATCAGAAGCCAAGAAGGTGGCATTCGGTTCTCAGCGAAGCACCTTGTGGGCTTACCGAATGGCCCCCCATGGAGCCACAAAGACTTCTCCTTACGAGTTGGTTTACGGGCACCACGCAATTTTGCCTTGGGAGGTGCAATCGGATTCAAGGAGAGTGGTCTTTGCGCGAGAGGATTTAAGCTCCAAGGATTACAACGGCCTAATGATGGACGAGCCGGAAGATTTACATATGATCCGTCTTAGAGCCCTGGAGAATATCGAGAAAAACAAGCTGCGAGTTGCCAAGTACTACAATAAGAAGGTAAAAGTAAGGCAATTTGCGAAGGAGATCTAGTGTGGAAAGCATTATTGCCGATTGGAACTAAATACGCGCGATTTCGCCAAATGGTCCCCTAGCGGGAAGGGCCTTTTCGTGTGGTCGGATGCGTTCCCGGTAATGCATACATATTGAAAACTTTGCTAGGAGAAGAATTTTCCGCCGCAATAAATGGAAGATATCTCGAAGAAATATTATCCTAGCATTGAGATCAATCGGTGATTACACACATACGGCACGGAGATAGCGGCACTCGAGAATGAGGCCGCCTTCGGAACAAAAATCCATGAACGGGGAGATGGCCAATATCTAGATGCATTGCCCTTAGCACGAAACTTCAATTACAACTGCTGCTCCCGTGTTTACATCTAACAACCACGATGGTCGGGTCCCCAAGGAGGTGGGAAGCGAGAAGGCGTGGAGAAAGAAGCGAAAGTATGATTCAATCTTGTCTTTACTTCTTCGGCCGCTGCTCCCTCTTCGGTTGTTCCCGGGACCACCGTGACGGCAACTTGGAACGCACGAGGATGACCATGGTTGGCGGCCTCTACCAAGCTATCCCGAGGCCGTCTTCGGGTTGTTGTACTTGTCGAGACATCCGGAGCGGGGAATCAAGGTTAGGGGCAAGAAATCCGGATGCAAGCATAAAGGAGTCGGGAGCGTTTACCCCCTACTAGTGCTTCCCGAGCCATGCGACGCTCACGCTCGGCTTGACAACGGGCGGTGATGTCCCTAAGACCGTGCTCCGGATGCGGACGCGGCGGCGCGGTGACGGTTGGTTTTACGTTCGGGCGTGGCCTCCTCTCGCCTCGAGGGAGGAATCGGAGGAAATGTACTCCGGCACATCTTCGGTCCCAATGATCTCTTCGGGAAGCAAATCAAGGCTGAAAAAGGAAAAGAAAGGAGAACATGATGCGCAAGCTCATGCGGAAGAACGAAGAGTAAATCAAGGGAGAACTTACTCCCGAATCGTGCGCTTCTTGGATGAGCCGCTTTCCCGAGGTTGCTTGCTCTTGTCCATGGCTTTGGGGTTTTTCTCCTCCGAGGAGGGGGAAGAGATGAGAAATGATGGATGAGTGTGCGAGTGGATTTGCGGGGCATCCCTGCCGAGGCTATTTTATTGACCGGAGGGGTGCATTGGTAGTGATGACCAACCGGTACACCTTTGTTGGAATACCAAACGGCATGGTTTTCTCCCAAGTGCGAAGGGTTTTGCTTGAACAATGTTTATGGATTGCCGAATTGGGATCTTCTCGTGGATTGTGCGCCAAGGGGCGATTGTTCTCGCGCATTCGGCTCGGGATAGTTCCGGATGCATCCAAAGGAAACAAGATTCACCGAATGCGAAGTGCAAAAAGAATCATCACAAAACAAGCATGGGATTCAAAAGCTCTTTATTTATTGCCGATATTTACACATCCCTAATACAATCTAGTCAAAGAGTCCGTTCAACACGGATTGGGGATGAGTAATTTCGGCAATGGCGTCGCCGTGGCCGTCGAGGCGCTACGGGATGAGCTCGATCTCGTCGATGTCCTCCGCGCGCCGCCCGGAAGCCACGCGGCCCGGTGGAGTAGTCGACGTCCGTATGCGTCGCCATGGCGGCCGGGCCCAAGGTGGTGCCCGAGAAGAACGCCATGGACGGCCACCTCGTCGACGCGGTGCTCCACCGCGGCGAGGCGCTCCACCGGCGTGTCGCCACGGGCATTCACCTTCTCCGCCAGCTGCTCCACCAGCGCCTTCAGTTGATCGAGCTCAGCGTCGCGGGCTGCAAAGAGCAAGAAGGAAAGATTAGCATCGAAAGCCGAGTTGGATCAAGAATCACTTTCAGAGCCGTACCGTCGATGGCTTCCAGCAACTGTTTGCGCTGGTCCTCCCACTCTAGCTCGGCTACGCCCGCCTTCTTGGAGACGTCCTCTAGCTCACGCGGGACGCCTCCGGCCTCCTCCTTGAAGCGAAGAGCATCAACTTCCCCGTACGGCACGGGGGAATGGCCATCGGACTCGAAGAGTCGTCCGGAAGGGGTTGATTGGCCGGCGCGGGAGATGGATTCCACCGAATCAATGCGAAAAAGGGATGATCGTCAAGGCAAAAAGAAGATCAAAGCTGAATCAAAGAGGAGGAGTTGACGATCATTACCTCCGACGCGCGTTGGCGCCGCTTCCCTACGCCTCGTCGGAGGCGCGGCGGCGGTTGAGGCGGCGCACCATGGTGGCTTGGGATGTGCACTTGTTTACGAAGGGCCGAGATTGGCAAAGATTCGAAAGCTAAAAGGTCGATGGAGGGCTAGGGGCACCTACGGTTGCATTTATAGGCACGGGCAACGATGGATCGTGGCTTCGAGTCGTGGTGCTAAATCGTGGCGCATATCCCAAGAAAAACGGAAGGTGGAAAGGCTTCCTTAGCCGGCCCGTCGATGGGCCGCTTGGAGTTCTAGGGCGAGCCGCGTTCGGTTGATCGGTTCGGCTAAAGAAAATCAAAGTGCCACTCGGGAGTTAGCGTTTCATTGCCGAATGGGTCGTTCGGCGCCATATTTGAAGGTGCGCGAGAAGAAAGGAAACAAATTGCAAGGCAATATTTCAAGAACGACCAATCCAATTATACTGTCGGGCATACTCCCCGGTACTCGTGCAAGGAAGGAAGAATAGTAGAAGACGGACTCCTTGTAGAATTCCCCTGTACTCCTACTAGGACTCGCTGCGTAATCCTACTATGACTCCCGCCTTGTAACCGACTAGGAACCCGCCCCCGGACTATATAAAGGAGGGCGGGTACCTAGCCGCACATCCCCAATCCCTCCGGGGACAACCAACACCAAGCGCGGGCGCCATACTTGATCCCCCAAACGGGACGTAGGGTTCGCCACCTTGGCGGCCCGAACTCGTATAAATCTTGTGTCCCGTGTCCTTGCGCATACCTTCGAGTTCTCGGTCTCCCGATCACGATCCCCACCGCACAATCTACTACCTCGGGTACCCCCTCGGTAGGTTTGCCGGTCTAAAACACCGACACCGGCGCGCCGGGTAGGGGTGATCATCACCACCGGCGAATTCGAAGGACCCTCGTCAACAAGATCAATCCACTCGTCGACTCGCCGAGATCCATTGAAGCAAGTCGCCTTGCTCTTGTCAAAGCGGAATCAATCTTTCTACGCCGCGCTTCCGGTTGCTTCGGCACGTCGCGCGGCTCGTCCCCCGCGGCTCGCCGCGCCGCTCGTCGTCGACTACTCCACCTCGCCCGGGCTCGTCGTCGACTACTTCGTCTTCGCCCGCGCGTCCGGGGTGCCTTGGCACGTCGCGCGGCTTGTCACGCGGCTTGTCGCGCCGCTCGTCGTCGACTACTCGTCGTCGACTACTTCGTCTTCGCCGCGCGTCCGGGGTGCCTTGGCACGTCGCGCGGCTTGTCCGCGCGGCTTGTCGCGCCGCTCGTCGTCAACTACTCGTCGTCGACTACTCCGCCTCGCCCGGGCTCGTCGTCGACTACTTCGTCTTCGCCGCGCGTCGGGGTGCCTCGGCACGTCGCGCGGCTCGTCACGCGGCTTGTCGCGCGGCTCGTCGTCGACTACTCGTCGTCGACTACTTCGTCTCCGCCCGCGCGTCCGGGGTGCCTCGGCACGTCGCGCGCGCTCGTCCCGCGGCTTGTCGCGCCGCTCGTCGTCGACTACTCGTCGTCGACTACTTCGTCTCCGCCGCGCGTCCGGGTGCCTCGGCACGTCGCGCGGCTCGTCACGCGGCTTGTCGCGCCGCTCGTCGTCAACTACTCGTCGTCGACTACTTCGCCTTCGTCGCGCGTCCGGGTGCTTCGGCACGTCGCGCGGCTCGTCACGCGGCTCGCCGCGCCGCTCATCGACTACTGCGCCTCGCCCGGGCTCGTCGTCGACTACTTCGTCTTCACCGCGCGTCCAGGTGCCTCGGCACGTCGCGCGGCTCGTCGTGCCGCTCGTCGTCGACTACTCCGGGCTCGTCGTCGACTACTTCACCTACGCCGCGCGTCCGGGTGCCTCGGCACGTCGCGCGGTCCGTCACGGGGTTCGTCGTCGACTACTCCGTGCGCCGCAACTTCCTCTTGCGGCTACACTGGCTCTACTTCGCCCACGGCGTGCGTCGCGACTACTTGTCTTGCGGCAACACCGGCTCTACTCCGAGTACGCCGCACACCGCCACGATGTCGTCTTCCGGTCGCATCGCGTTGACCATTCATCTCGACTAGTTTTCCAAACTAGTCGAGAACGGGCGATCACACCCTCGGCGACTAGCCGGAATCAACTCTGACTAGTCAACTTCAACAACAACCCTCGTGGCTCCATCGCTGACCGCCACGGCTTCATCTACAAGTCTGCCGGGCAGCAACGGCTAAGTCATTTATCTAAATGATTACTGTTCTCTTGGCTTGTTCTCCTCATCATGTAGGACTACTTGCCGACTACTCATTTGTGTATGCTTCTCGGCGGGTTTTCACGGGAGCTACACTCTGCTGACTACTCTTGGGGCATATCAATCAAGTCGCCACGAGTCTACTTCATCAACTCGGGGGCTATCCCTAGGAGGCGAGTTTCTAAAGTCCGCTACGCGCGGCAATCTAAAGTCGACTTCTAAAGTCACATTCTAAAGTCCGCTCCGTGCGGCAACTTAAAGTCGACTCCGGTCGCATCTTCGCCCGCTTCGATGGCATACTACGTGTGTAAGCTTCGATGGAACCTAGGCGCAAGCGGCCCTCGGGTCCTGGCGACGATGGAACCTAGCTGCACGTGGTCTTCATGCTCTGTACCATGGGTCCAAGTACCCTAAGTACTCGCGCTCCGTACCTTGGGTCTGAAATCCATGGCCCAGGTATGCAAGTCGACTCCGGTCGCACCTTCAAGCCCACTCCGGTGGCACAAGCCCGCTCCGGCGGCAACCGTACCTTGGGTCTGAAATCCATGGCTCAGGTACTTAAGCCCACTCCGGTGGCACAAGCCCGCTCCGCGGCAATCGTACCTTGGGTCGAAATCCATGGCTCGGGTACTCAAGCCCACTCCGGTGGCACAAGTCGACGCTAACGGTCGCACTCAAGCCCGCTCCGTGCGGCAAATCGTACCTTGGGTCCGAAATCCATGGCTCGGTACCTAAGCCCACTCCGGTGGCACAAGCCGACTCCGGTCGCAATCTTAAGCCCGCTCGGCGGCAAAACTACTCGTTTTTTTCGATTTTTTATTCGCTTTGGCTTTCCGGAAAGTGCTTTTCGTTTTTTTGCATCTTAAGTCCACCCCGTGTGGCACAAAGTCGACTACTGCGGTCGCACCTAAAGTCCGCTTTACGCGGCAACTAAAGTCGACTTCTCAAGTCGCATCTCAAAAGTCCGCTCCCGCGGCACAAAGTCGACTTCGGATTTCAAGTCGCATCTCAAAGTCCGCTCCGCGCGGCACAAAGTCGACTTCGGATTTCAAGTCGCATCTCAAAGTCCGCTCCGCGCGGCACAAAGTCGACTTTGGATTTCAAGTCGCATCTCAAAGTCCGCTCCGCGCGGCACAAAGTCAACTTCGGTTTTTAGTCGCATTCTAAAGTCCGCTCTGCCGGCATCTAAAGTCGACTTCGGTCGCAACTAAAGTCCGCTCGACGGCACGACTATTTCTCAAGCTCCACGGCTCGACGCCAAGCGCTACTTGGAATCTCTCCGACTCGGGGGCTACTTGAAGATAACTTCGGCGAGGCTTCACTCGCTCTCAAGCTCGGGGGCTCCGCACCAACAACTACTCGACGTGGCTCATATGGCTCTCTTATCTCGGGGGCTACATGCTGCAAGAGTACTCGGATGATGGCTTCGCGAACACTGAAGACCCTTGGATTGATTACCTAATCATTTCAAGGCTCGGGGGCTGCTATGCTACACCCATCATTCAAATTTTTTTCAAGATCGATGAGTGGACCACCTTCCGGCCCTCGCGGCGATTCAAGTACTATTGAAGACTTCTCCAAGCGATACTCGAGGACGCTCAAGAACTACTCGAAGAGGCTTCAAGACTACTCGAACTACTACTCTCGACTCCAACGTGCTCGGGGGCTTGTCGGGCATACTCCCCGGTACTCGTGCAAGGAAGGAAGAATAGTAGAAGACGGACTCCTTGTAGAATTCCCCTGTACTCCTACTAGGACTCGCTCCCGCGTAATCCTACTATGACTCTCGCCTTGTAACCGACTAGGAACCCGCCCCCTGGACTATATAAAGGAGGGCCGGGTACCTAGCCGCACATCCCCAATCCCTCCGGGGACAACCAACACCAAGCGCAGGGCGCCATACTTGATCCCCCAAACAGGACGTAGGGTTCGCCACCTTGGCGGCCCGAACCTGTATAAATCTTGTGTCCCGTGTCCTTGCGCATACCTTCGAGTTCTCGGTCTCCCGATCACGATCCCCACCGCACAATCTACTACCTCGGGTACCCCCTCGGTAGGTTTGCCGGTCTAAAACACCGACATATACATCAATGAGGGCATTCAAATGTTCGGGTATTTTGCAATCACACCGCGAGCGTTAGATGTTATCCGACGAGCATTGTCCGGCGGCTCTTGGCAATCTTTTTGAGTACCCGACAAGTCGATGAGTTACGCATCGTATTGCTTAACCCCGGCGATAGCCGATTTCGCCTCCGCTCCGGATCTTTTCTATCAATCCGGGAGTTCGGCTATTTTAGCTTTGTCGGCTTCTACCTCCGCCGTCGGGCTTCTCAATTTCGCTTCTAGAGCGGTTTTCTGGCAATTTTCGGGTCATAAGAAGTACGCAGGTTGGCCGGTATATCCTTGTGACTCTCTGCTCGGGATTGTGCCCCGGTCACGGCATGTTCGGCATCGGTTCTCTTCTTTTCAATAGCCGGGCGGGAGCGCAATTTCCTCAAGGCTTTTTACGGGGCGCATAAAGGGTATCCAGGCCATAAACGGATGATAGAGAAATCCGATGTCTTCGGGGAGTTAAGGGCCGATGGATTCAAACATCTCCTCAAAGTGATCAAGATCTACGACCGATCTTGTGCGTCCCTTTCTAACCGGGCGACAATTTCCTTAAGCCTTGACAACGACTTCATCGACGAAGGCCGGTGTGCTCTTTCCATCACCTCGGCGAAATTTGGATTGATCTCTCGATGGCGGGCTTGATAATGACGGAGCTTGACCACGAGAAATAGTATTGCCGAGTTAAGAATACTAGACGTGGAAACGAAGCAGAGTTAAGCGCGGATGGATACCTCATGGCTGGTTTCTTGAGCGGGGGCAATTACGGGTGAAGGAGGTGTTCGAGAAAGGCCGAAGCGTCCGAGCCGGGAGGTGTTGACGCAACTGCCGGTGGCTCGTGGGCTTCGGGCGATGAGAAGTGGGGTCTACCTCTGTTGGGGCCGTTGTCTGCATGACCAACGGGTGATTGCGCCCTTGTAGGACTTGGTGGCTCCGGGTGATTTGGGAGATTCATCTCCGGGGAATGTATTGCTTCTAACGAGAAGGTGATGAAGATGAAATCTCCACTGGGATAGGTAATTCAGCCTCGGATGGACTTGCTTGCTGGACCACTGGGACATCTACAAGCTGCTCTTCAATTGTTTCTTCTACGAATGTCAAATTGGAAGAGTAAATGCCAGTGCTCATCCTTAAAGGAAAGACGGTAAAGGTCATACCAGTGGATGGGGCATTGGCGAGTCTTTGGTTACGAAGACCGCTTGGGCTCAGTCCGAGAATGCACAATGATATGATTCATCAAGAACGAGTAATCTTGTGATCAAGGGGGAAGGGATCCTACCTCAATGAGTACTTTCTTGACGGTTCTCCTCCTCTTGGCGGGTGGAGGGGCAACCAAAGATAGACCTTGCCTTTTGTCGGCGGCAAGGCTAGAGAGGCCGGGATGCTGTGGCGACATACGTGGCCATCAATTGAGCCAGAGTTGTGGATTTGAACCCCAGTGCTGAAATTGGGCCTTCGGCATTGTAAGTGATATCCCTAGCTAGAGGGGCAGGCACCGTGTTCTGTGGACAGAAGGATGAAGGTCAGAGTCATGAATAAAGAGGACATGTCTGATCCAAGGGTTCATTGTATTACCTCTGAAGTTGGTAGGAAATCGGGCGTCAGTGCCGCACGAGAACACATGAACGAGGCTCACCTGAAGATGTGATCATGAAATTCTTGCCACCGGGGAGTTGAAGGTGGGGTGAGCTATGGTTGTGGGCACAAAAGGACATGTGTAGACGGTTAGGCCGCACTCATAATTAAAAACCCGGCTGCCCTGCATCAGCTCTTTGATTTCTTCTCTGGGTTTGAGGAATTCGTGCAGGAACAGTCTTGGGGGCATCTGTCCACATCCAATTTGCCTGGCCATTACATTGGGCTGATAATACTCATAAGTGCTAACATTCAGTCGCCCTCCATTGAACTCAGCCGGCAGTATGCATGGGCGGATTATGATGTTGAAGATCTCTAAGAATCTCCCATCTTGACGGCGGGTTCAAAGGAAAATTCAACGGGGAAGATTAAGGTGTCATTGTCCAGGTAAGGAAGCCAGAGAGGATTGGGGGAAACCGTTGAAGAATAGCTCGAAAAGCCGGGTGATGTCTGTCGAACAAGAACGATTGAAGCCGCTTCTCCGTAACTGCGGCATCCTCTGGTAGCTTGAGGTTCTCCTTCGGGATAATTGGACAAGGGGAAGAACCTGGAATTCAAATTGACACCAACGATCCGACGCATGTGGAGTTGCGGCCACATCCGAACGAACCACCAAGGGCCGTTAACGCATGTTATCCTTTGGGTGGTGTACATTTGGGTAACGATCTGGTGAAGCATATGGTATACGCCGCCCAAGAAGAATTTTCCCGGAGGGAGGCGACTACCACCGACCGGATGAGTCGCCATCGTGATGTGGTTCAAGGTTGGCTCGTTAGCTTTGCCGCGAAAACGAATGCGCACAACCACATATCCGGAAAGGCTACGTATTCAACTTCACCAAGGGGATTGTCTTTCATATGCGTCGGAATGTAATTCTTGTATCCGTTCCCTGGCTTTACCCCTGTCTGGCGTGAGGAGCCTTTGAATTTCCGGGGGCCGAATAGACCTCGTGATGTCAAGGCCGGTGATCATGTATACATCGGCCAAGGTGGGAGACATTGGACCGTGGCCAAAGAGGAAGGCGTTGACGCCGTTTGACCAAAAGTGGCGGCGGCTATCGGGAGGTCTTCGTTTTTTGAGGTCTCGACCACGGATAACTCCGAGCACTTGGGAGATGCGGAGGGAATCCGAGGTTGGTTTATCCACTCTTGTCCGCAAGGATCCTCCGATACCAAGTTCTCCAACCCTGCAATTGAAGGTAAAGGCCGATTCTTGAAAGCGTCTTGCCATTGAGACGGTGGAGACGAGCTGCTTTAAAGGGGATCCTGCGAGATTCCGCCGCGATGAAATCTCGAGGGTCGGGGGTTCCCCACGGGACCAAGATAGTAAGATCTCGAATTGGCCTCGGTGCGAATCAAAAGCTCGGTAGAAAGCTCTGAAAGAAAAACGGAAAAGGAAATCTCGGGTAAAATCGAAAACCTAAATGCCGAACAAGGTTCGCGGAGAATAAATTTACCCCGAGCATCTTGGTTCCGAGTCGCCATTGGAAGTATTGAGCTTGGAACGAGGGGATTTAGGGTTGGATCCGGATGAAGATTCCGGCGGATTGTGAAGAGCGGTGTTGACGGATTTAATGCGAAGATTCGTGGGTCGGAGTCAATTGTGGAACAAAATTACTTTTATCCCACAATTGAAGGGGCATGTGTTAACACCAAAATTTGGTACGGAGTCCGATTTGTGGGTCCGGTTCGATAAAGAGTCCGTCCGGTGGAAGGAAGGGCTTTTTCAAAGATATTCGGCAAAAAGATGCGCGGTCGGCTATCCGCTCCGATTCGGCAAAGGAACGATAGAGCCGATTTTGCGGGATTGGACGGTGACGTGGCTCAATCGGGGAAACGAATGGATGGATAGGCGATCAAGCTTATAGATAAGTTAGGCAATAAATCCATTCGAAGATGTACTCAACGGGGGTATAAATATGACCCCTGAATGTATGTAAAACAACACAATCATTCCTCAATATACACCGGCCTTACGCCAAACCCTAGAGTCCTTGTCGTTTCGTCGAGTTCTTCGAGAGGGCCAATCGATCCGTCGACCCCCGTGAGTATCGGCAACCTTGTATCATGTCTAGCATCATGCGGTGGATTTAGATCCGATGCAAGTAGTCTTGTTACCATGCTTCGTGTCATGCGGTAGATTCAAGCTTGGTTCAAGAAGGTTTCTTGTTACATCATGAGCCATGCGGTAGGCTAAGATCCGGCTTGAAGCTAGTTATCGGCTCTATTGGATTTTGGCAAGATCCAATAGATTCATTAAGTTACCCCGTGTTATTTTGAGTTTTACTTTATGTTTTAATTCATGTAACACATCTCTCGCCAAATCTAGATGGATTTGGATCGGCTATGTCTCTTCTATGACCCTTTTTCGAGTAGGTTTCATGTTTTAACATGTGGGTCTTATGCTTTCCGATAGCCGAAACCGAATCGATCTAGGTTGTTACGTGTTGCGGGTTCAAGCTTGCTATGTTCGTATAAATCTTGAAAGAACCGGGTATCATGCGGTAGATGCGAGTTTTTGGGTTGCTTTGGAGCTAGTCATCCGATGGATTAGATTCCCAAATCGATCGATAGATTTATTCACGTGGTAATGTTTGTTCCTTCTTCATGGACCCCGAATCGGTACATTTCGGCCGTATTCGGTTATGTTTCTTCACGAGTAGATCCCTTACGTTATTTATGTTTTAAATAATGTGTGCTTCTAGCTTTCCATATTTAGATTGTATCATGCGGTGGATAGATCTATTTGTGGAAAGTGGTACGGTTTTTCATGCAAGTTGTATCATGCGGTGGATAGATTTGTTTGGTATCGTACCCGACGGATCTTAAAGTAACTAGACATGCGGTAGACTAGTGCTTTGGATCTATGCATGCTTGTTTAATACATGATCATGTCCGTGTTCTACTTTATTTATTTAATGTTAATCTTCATGGGGATCGGTCATAACTTTGCGCGTGCATCCTTGTTTATACAAAGACCGATCGTTGTCACGCTTACGTCATCCATTCGGCGGTGTTCTTTTTTCCCCTTTGCGGTTTCTCGAATGGTCGTGGCTCTTTGACGGATAGCTTTCTATAGCTATGTGTTATCCCATCCGGCTCTTTAGCGTAAATATGGAACCGTACGGTACTACCCGGCAAGTTCCAAGCTTTGATATCTAACTTGCCTTATCTTTTGTTAATTTTCGGGAAAAAAATTGACGGCACATCATTTGCTCTCTACGCGTGTGAAGCCGGCTTTGTTCGGCTTGTTGTGTGATTGGCGTTGAGTGCACTTTTTGCGTCAACACTTTGTTCTTGAACTCGGTAGAATCTCGATTCATTGGGTTTGAGGCTACAAATTCGTAGGCATAGCATGTCCTAGAGGCGCTTCACCTTCACCTATGATTTGGTAGCAATCCATTGGTTGGTTGGGGAGATCGGGTAGTGGAAAGGTGGTGTTGACCTTCAAGAGGTCGGGTTCGAGCTGCTGTCTACGCACCACGCGGACGGTCTGCGCGCCCCTAGCGAATGGTCCTCGAGGAGGCTTTTAGCCAGCAGTTCATCGTGTTCTTCGCGAGTTCTTGCGTATCTTACGTTCGATCCATTTTGTCGGTGGATTTTTGTTACACGATGTTCACGGACGTTCCAGACGGTCCGTGACGGGGTAGATGGTCCGCGGGCCCATCGCGGATGGTCCGTTATTGAGGCTGCAGTACTGGAGGTTCAAGGGCTATTTTCGGATAGTCCGCCGCAGCCCCACGGACAGTACGCCTAGGCCATGCGCACAGTCCGCCAGGTGCTTGCGGACGGTCCGCCTGGTGTAGTAATGAGTTGCTATGTCCTTTTCTCCTTGAGTTTCGTTTTCGCTTCAAGATTGTTTGGGGTTTGTTCCTAGGTTTGGTAGGTCCGTTGTGACTACGTGACCTTGGTAAACTTGTGCGGGAATCCTTGGATGTGAATTTGGGGCATCGGCCGAGTTCTCTCTTTGCAGAAGAATTTTTAGCGGCTCCCATTCACCCCCCCTCCCAGGTCGCCTAATCGGTCCTTCAGTCAGCCACGAAGTGTTCCGACTTGCCGCAATGAAAGCATGTCCATGTGTGATCGTCCTTGTTTTCACCTGGTTCTCGTGCAACCTCTCGAACATCTTAGTCAACAGCGCCATCTCGTCCTCTCCAAGCATGTCCAACTCCTCATCTGGCAAAGACATCAAGGAAGATAAAGAGTACATCCGGGAGGATGGGTTGGCGTTAGACTTAGCACCTCAGCCACAGACAAGAGCAAGACTATGGGAGTAAGTCGGGCTCTCAAGACAGGTTGTCACACCTATTGACGTAAAATCAGCACCTCACGCCAAGCATGCAGCAAGGCGAACATAGCTAGCTTAACACACGCGGCCGAATCCGAAGCGTGCTAGTCAATTTTCCCAGAAACTAACAAAGGATGAAAACAATTAGATAAAACCTGGAACTTGCCGGGTAGTACCAGACAGTTCCATATTTATAGCCTCAAAGCCAATCGAAAAGACATATAGCCATAGCAAGCTATCTGTCAGCAATCTGAATATCATTCGGGAGCTTTAAAACATGTAAACAGGATATAGTCGAATGCATGACGTAAGCATGATGAAAGATCGGTCTTTATCTGAGCAACCTTGCAACACGTGTGCAGGACCGATTATCAAAGATGAATTACAATTAAATAAATAAAGGCGAAGCATGATTATAAATTTGTAGTAAACATGCATGCATAGGCCAAAAGCACTAGTCTACCGCATGTCTAGGTACTTTTAAAACCGTCGAGCGTGACACCAAACCAGTTAATCCACCGCATGTTACAACTTGTTTGAAACCACATCACCAACCAAGAATAGATCAATCCACTGCATGATACAATCTAATCATGGGAAGCTAAAAGCATGCATCATTTAAAACAAGCTTATGAACACGTTTCACTCGTGGCAGAATTGCCGAAAATAGCTGTACAGCCGATTCGGGTTCTGTGGAGAAGGAACAAACTATGCTAGGTTGACATTCTTGAACCCGCAACACGTGACAATCTAGATTGATTCAAATTCGGCTATTTAAAAGCACGTGATCCATACACCACATCAAGTTGAAGATTTAAACATGCATCATATGGATCGTAAACAAGATAGAGCCGAAACCTAACCAATCTAAATTGGGCATTACGAGTGTTACTTGAATTAAACATAAGAGCAAAATTCAAAGCAACACAGGGTAACTTAATGAATCTATTAGATTCTGCCAAATCTAATAGAGCCGATAACTAGCTCCAAGCTAGATCTTAGCCTACCGCATGGCTCATGATCTAATAAGAAACCCTCTTGAACCAAGCTTAAATCCACCGCATGACACTAAGCATGGTCACAAGACTACTTGCATCACGGTCTAAATCCACCGCATGATACTAGACATGATACTAGGTTACCGATACTTACGGAGGTCGACGGATCGATGACTCCTCTCGAAGAACTCGACGACTCGACTAAAGGATTCGAAAGATGGCACGAGGCCGGTTTGTTGTGAAATTGTTCGATCCCTATTACAAACACTAAGGGTTTATATTTATACCCTTGTCCTAACACGACTCTTAGTCGAGCACGATTACAACATTTACTACCTAAATTAATGTCCAGGTGGCAATGTCCGTCTTGCACCCGTCATCAATTCGTCCTTTCCTTATATTCAGGCCACGTCATCACGTATTCGCGAATGTTTCCTTGTTCAAGCGCAAAGCAGCCCATATGCCGAATGATGGCGTGCTCCCGACCGCAGGCATCTTTACCGAATGTTGTAAGGAAAATCTCCTGCCGAATGGTGTTTCCTTACCAAACTCAGCCCACAAGTCAGTTTCTTTCTTGTACCAATTTTTGGTGTTAACATATGCCCCTTCAATTATGGGATAAAAAGTGATTTTATTCCGGAATTGACCATAAATGCTCAACGTCTTCCAAGCCGAATCCGTTCAACACCCATTCTTTCCTCTTTCAAACCGTTGGAGTTTTCGCCCAGATCCAAACCCTAGTTCATCAATCCTCCGAGCTCAAATCTTCAAATGGCGAACCAGGATCGGGCTCTTCAGGTAAATCTCATCCTCCTAAAGCCCATTCGGTATTACTTTCTTCGAATTTCATCTTAGATTTTTCCTTTTGCCATTTCTTGTTCTTGATATGCTCTAGCCGCTGAAATCTTGATTCCCATTGAGGACCAATCACCATCTTATTTCCTCGGACCCGTGGGAATCTCTGACCTTTCTGAGTTCATTGCAGTTGAATCTCAGAGGATCCCTTTCAAGGCAGCTTTGTCGAAACCCCATGAACGGCAAGATGCTTTCAAGAACTGGCCCTGCCCCCAATTGCAGGCTGGAGAAACTGGTACAAGAGGATGCTTGATGATGAAAGCCCCAAGACAAGCAATTGGGATAGCCTTCACATTGCTCATTGTTTAGAATTATCCGTGGCTGAGACACCCAAAAATGAGAATGTTCTGATTGTAGCTTTCCACTTTTGGTCAAACGGCGTAAATGCCTTCCTTTTTGGCCATGGGCCAATGTCCCCCACTTTGGCCGATGTATATATGATGACCGGCCTGGAAATCACAGGATCTGTATACCCATACAAGTACAAGGGCTCCTCTAGGCAAATAGGAGTGAGAACAGGGGTTGGATATAAGAGATACATCCAAAAATATATGTCTGATGGCTCTTTGTCTGAAGTTGAATACAGGGCTTTTCTGAATATGTGGCTTTGCAGATTCATCTTTTGTGGCAAAGCTAATGAGCCAACCCTGAACCACATTGTAATGGCTGAGGACCTGGCTACTGGTACCTCTACCCCCCTTGGGATGTACCTCCTAGGAAGTGTTTACTACATGCTTCACCAGACCACTTATCTGATGCACACCAACCAAAAAATCTCCTGTGTTAATGCCCCCTGGTGGTTTGTTCAGATGTGGTTGCAGCTATATATGCACCAGATTGTTGGTATTGACCTCAACAACCGGCGCTTTCCTTCTGCCAACTACAAGGAAAGGAAAACTCATTGCACCAAAGGTTGCCAGACTATGGAGAAGCTGTCTCAACCGTGTCCATCAACCAAAACATTGGCCAACTTTTTGAGCTCTTCTTCAAAGGTTTTGCCAATCCCCTTTGGCTCCCCTATCTGAATAATGATAACTTGACTCTTCCTTGTGAGTTTAGTTTTGAGGCTGGATGCAATGATGTACAATCTATAGCAATTTTCAATATCTTCATCCATCCATGCATCCTACCAGCAGAATTCAGTGGATGACGGCAAAATCAGAGCACATTTGAGTACTACTAGCCCAATATGATGGCCAGACAACTAGGATGCGGCCAAGTGCCCCCAAGGCTATGCCTTCATGTTTTCCTCAAGCCCAGAGAGGATATCAAGGAATCCCTGCAAGCAAGAAGGGTCTTTGAGTATAAGTGCGGCTCAACTGTTTATGCAACTAGGCGTTTCGTACCAATAACAATAGCTCATCCCTCTTTTACTTCTTGGTGGCAAGAGTTTCATGATCACACCTTCAATGTGCCAGTACATCCTCTTTGTTTTTAACTAATGCCTGATTTCCATCCAATTTCAAAGGTAATAAACTTAATTTCCCTCTTTTTCAATCATGCCCCTCTTTACTGATCAGAATTTTGCTATTTTACGCGGGATACGATGCCGCCCCTATTGCCGAACAATATATTACAACATTGCAGGCCCAATCTCTGCTTTGGGATTTCAATCTCCCACTTTGGCTCAACTGATGTCTAGATATGCCACACTGGATCCTACCCTCATCAGTTCAACATCTGACAAGAGGAAAGCTCCATCCCTGGTTGCTCCTTCAGCTGCCAAGAAGAAAAGAACATCCAAAAGAATTCTCATCCAGGTTAGAATCCTCCCCTTCCTGAACATAAAACTACTCTTCATCCTGATTATATTTATCTTGTGTAATTTCAGACCAGAACTCAACAACCATTGGTCATCACAGATTCTGCCAATGCTTCATCCACTGGTAAAATTTTTACCTTCTTATTTTTTCCAATCACATTCTCTTCATTAACACTTACCCTCTACTTATTAGCTGCAGAGGAAACTTTGGTGAACCAAACTGTGGGGAGTTCTTCTACTCAACATGTTTCAAATCCAGCTTCACCAAGGATCCAGCCATCCTCTTCTCAAGTAGAAACTTCAGCCTCACCAAAGATGGATCCAGCTTCTCCTCAGCCAGAAGCATCATCTTTACCAAGGACTCCACCAGCTTCTCCTTAGCAAGAAGCTTTTGCTTCACTAAGGAATCCTCAAGCTTCTCCTCAACTGGACAACCAAGAACCCCTCCTTGAGTCTGAAAAACTTCCTTCCTCAACTCAGGAAGCCGGGAATGATGTGAGCATGAACATTCATCTCTTTTATTTCCATCTATTAAATCATCCTTAATTCGACAAGCTTTTCTTTTCAGGATCAAGCTGTATCACCACCCAGTTTTTCTTTTACCGTGGATGACTTAACTGCCGAAAAAGGAGATGAAGCATCCTCCGGCCAAGCCTTATCAGAGGAAAATCAAGCAATGCTAAAAGAAATCCTCTCTTTGCTGCAAAGGGATATCCAAGATCAAGTCAGGGACGTTAATCTTCTAGAAGAAGTACTCAAATCCATCAACCAAGAGCTTCCTGACGATATCAAAGCCTCCTTAGAGCCCATCTCACAATTGGATAATCACTTTGCAGCAGTGTGGCGAGCTTTGAAGAATCAGTCCTCCCGACAAGCCCTGGAACAAAAGAGAGCTACAGCCAAGCAATCCGTGAAAGACTCGCAGGCTCAGATCCGAAACAATAAGCAATTGCTGGCTGAACTGCAGCCTACACTTGAGCTGAACATCATCAGAAAAGCTGCACTAGAGGCCGAACTGAAGAACTTGACAGCTGAAATCGAGGCTGACAAGAAGAAGATAGCCGAACTCCCTGAATTAACAAGGAAAATCCAAAAGGAAGCCACAACAGCATTGATTGAATCAAAACAGCTCAAGACAAAGCTCTCTGCTCTATCTAACACCCAGGAAGCTGATAAAAAACTGTTGTATAACATCAACAAGATGATATCAGATGCTTCTAGTGTAATCTCAAAGTATTTGAGTATATAATTGTAACAAACAACTTGTAGCCGAATGCTTCATCAGCTTTGTATTTTTTGCTCCTCATTGATTTTTCGATATTTGTCTTGCCTCATTTCAATGAGTAATTTCTGGACGACCCATTCGACAACTCTGGCCAAACAGTGCTAGACCCGAAAAGCAACCCGACCGGAACACAACCGAATTTCAACCAGTCAAACCGAATACGACTCATCTTGAATCCCAAATGACCCAACGACGGTTCGGTTGAGGGAACTCCTCCACTTCCCAAATTCCTTGGGATATGCACCACGATCTCCGGCCACGATCTCTTCGCTAGCCCCATAAATAAGAACTTCGGGTGCCCCTAGCCTTTCACCAAGTCCTCTGCTTTCCAAGCCTTTGCCAATCTAAGCTTTCCTTCTTCAGTACTAATACTCCCAAAAGCTCCATGGCAAGCAGCAGCAATAGGCGCTGGGCCAGCGACGAGGCCGAAGGGAGCCGCGCGGGCGCTCACCGGAGGTGGTGATCGTCGGTTTCTTTACAGCTCTTTCTAGATCTCTTTTTGTTTCTGACGATCCTCTTTGGGTTTCCAGGCTCATCCAGTGAAACCCCGCTTCCCGCAGGCCTCCTCTTGTAATCTTAGATAACTAGGTTGTCAATAAAAGAACATGCAAGAATGTTTGTAATGCAGAACATTTTAGTGCTAAGGGCAATACTATTTTGTATTGGCCATTTCCTTTTGTCAGGAATTTTTGTTCCGAAGGCGGCTTCTTTCCCGAATGCCGGCTGTTTCCATGCTTCTGATGCTTGTAACCCTGATGCTTGTAATCAACGATCAACTTCAGTACTAGGATAATATTTCTTCAAGTATCTCCCGTTTATAGCAGCAGTAAACTCTTCTCCTAGTAAAGTTTTCAAGATATACGCATTTCCAGGCGTACACCTATCTACTCGAAAGGGTCCTTCCCAATTCGGGGACCATTTGCCGAACGTACTATACTTAGTTCCAATCGGCAGTAATGCTTTCCAAACCAAATCTCCTTCTGCAAATAGCTGGACCTTTACTTTCTTGTTATAGTATTTAGCAACTCGCACTTTGTTCTTCTCAATATTTTCCAAGGCCCTAAGACGGGTAATATGCAAATCTTCCAATTCATCCATCATCAAATCTTTGTTATCTTTGGAGCTTAAATCTTTTTTGCAAAACTACGTGTCTTGATTCTGACTGCATCTCCCAAGGTAAAATAGTATGATGTCCATAAACCAATTCATAAGGAGATGTCCGTGTAGCTTCATGAGGAGCCATTCGGTAAGCCCACAAAGCTTCATTGAGTACCGAATGCCATCTCCTTGGCTTCTGATCAATCTTCTTTTGTATAATCTTGATCATGATCTTGTTAGAAGCCTCTGCCTGACCATTAGCTGGGGCATAATAAGGAGAAGAATTTAATAATTTGATCCCCATACTGTCAGCAAAATCACTGAACTCTGAAGATGTAAATTGGGTTCCTTGATCTGTTGTGATTGTTTGAGAAATTCCAAATTTGTAGATGATGTGCTCCTTGACAAACTCAACCATATTTTTTGATGTCACCTTCTTCAATGGAATCACCTCAACCCATTTAGTGAAATAATCTGTTGCCAAGAGTACAAACTTATGCCCCTTGCTAGATGAAGGATTTATTTGGCCAGTCAAATCTATACCCCATCCTCTGAATGGCCATGGCTTGATAATAGGATTCAAAGCTGATGCTGGAACTCTTTGGATATTTCCAAAATTTTTGACAATCTTGACACCCTTAGTAATACTCAAAGCAATCTTCCAGCATCGTCGGCCAATAACATCCAGTTTGCCTGATAACCCACTTCATTCGATAAGCCGATTGATGCGCTGCACACAGCCCATCATGAACTTCACTCATCATCTTCTTTGCTTTCTCTTGAACCAGGCATTGTAGTAACACCCCATCTAATGATTTGTAATACAAACGTCCATCAAGAAGAACAAACTTTATAGCCTCATACCTAAGCGTCCTAGAGACCTTTTGGGATGGATCCTCCAAATAATCAACAATTTCTTTTCTCCAATCATCTTATGTTAGGTCACTCCCGAAAGGACATATATCATTGGCAAATACTTCCTGATTCTCTCTATAACCCCAAGCACTTTGAGCTAGCCTGTTCGCCTCTTCATTGTGTTCCCTAGGAATATGTTGTAGAATCACTAACTGAAAACTTTTCAAGATTTCCTTGCACTCTTCGTAGTAATTCCTCAGGATATCATTTCTGCATTCATATTGGACATTCAATTGTTTTATAACTAGCTCTGAATATCCATAAACTTCAACCGAAATAGCCTTTGCTTCCTTCAAATATTGAACACCCCTGAGCAATGCTTCATATTCAGCTTGATTATTAGTGACAGTAGGTTGAATAGGAATAGCAAATTCGAACATCTCTCCCTTGGGTGAAATTAATAAAATTCCAACTCCACCACCTTTGCCACACGAAGATCCATCAAAAAACAAAGCCCAAGGAGTAATCTGAAGTAAATTAATTGATGGGTCACGATGCTCAGTAATGAAATCGGCAATGATCTGTCCTTTAACAACTTTTGCCAATTCAAACCTTAACTCAAACTCGGATAGACAACATGTGTTTAATTACATCAAAGTTTGAAGACAATGAACTGGTTGGCCATGACAACAGCACTTGATTCTCTTTCAAAATGCTTGTCCACACCTGGGCCAAAGAGGCCAACCATCATTTGTCGAAAGCTATTCAGAAATGCAGTATTGTGCCTAGCCATTATGTGTTCCAAAGCTTTTTGTACCATGCCAAAAATTTCTTGTTTCTCTTCAGCAGATGTGGTATCAGGTTCTCCTGGCAGTAGAACTCTTGGCATGTTAGATTTGAGGTATGGTACACCACTCCTATTTTTGGAAATTGATCAATAGCTTCCTTCAGTTACAATTGATGTTCTGTAGACAGCTCCTCTAAGGTGACATCCATGACATTTTGAATATTAGGAATCTTGATCAACTAGAATTGTCCCACCAGGCGTGCCAAAAAGTGTGTTGACGTAAAATCAGCACCTCACGCCAAGCACACAACAAGCCGAACAAAGCTAGCTTAACACACGCGGCCGAATCCGAAGCGTGCCAGTCAATTTTCCCTAAAACTGACAAAGGATGAAAACAGTTAGATAAAACCTAGAACATGCCGGGTGGTACCAGACAGTTCCGTATTTACGGACAAAGGATGAAAATAGTTAGATAAAACCTAGAACTTGCCGGGTGGTACCAGACAGTTCCGTATTTACGGCCTCAAAGCCAATCAAAAAGACATATAGCTATAGCAAGCTATCTGACAGCAATCCGAATATCAGTCAGGAGCTCTAAAACATGTAAACAAGATCTAGCCGAATGCATGACGCAAGCATGATGAAAGATCGGTCTTTATCTGAGCAACCTTGCAGCACATGTTCATGATCGATTATCAAAGATGAATTACAATTAAATAAATAAAGGCGAAGCATGATTATAAATTTGCAGTAAACATGCATGCATAGGCCAAAAGCACTAGTCTACCGCATGTCTAGGTACTTTTAAACCCGTCGAGCATGACACCAAACAAGTTAATCCACCGCATGATACAACTTGTTTGAAACCACACCACCAACCATGAATAGATCAATCCACCGCATGATACAATCTAATAATGGGAATCTAAAAGCATACATTATTTAAAACAAGCTTATGAACACGTTTCGTTCATGGCAGAATTGCCGAAAACAGCTGTACAGCCAATTCGGGTTCCGTGGAGAAGGAACAAACTATGCTAGGTTGACATGCTTGAACCCGCAACACGTGACAATCAAGATTGATTCAAATTCGGCTATTTAAAAGCACGTGATCCATACACCACATAAAGTTGAAGATTTAAACATACATCATATGGATCGTAAACAAGATAGAGCCGAAACCTAACCAATCTAAATTGGGCATTAAGAGCGTTACTTGAATTAAACATAAGAGCAAAATTCAAAGCAACACAGGGTAACTTAATGAATCTATTAGATCCTGCCGAATCTAATAAAGCTGATAACTAGCTCCAAGCTAGATCTTAGCCTACCGCATGGCTCATGATCAAATAAGAAACCCTCTTGAACCAAGCTTAAATCCACCGCATGATACTAAGAATGGTAACAAGACTACTTGCATCACGGTCTAAATCCACCACATGATGCTAGACATGATACTAGGTTGCCGGTACTTACGGAGGTCCACGGATCGATGACTCCTCTCCAAGAACTCGACGACTCGACTAAAGGATTCGAAAGATGGCACGGGGCCGGTTTGTTGTGAAATTGTTCGATCCCTATTACAAACACTAAGGGTTTATATTTATACCCTTGTCGTAATACGACTCTTAGTCGAGCACGATTACAACATTTACTACCTAAATTAATGTCCGGGTGGCATTGTCTGTCTTGCACCCGTCATCAATTCGCCCTTTCCTTATATTCAGGCCACGTCATCACGTATTCCCAAATGTTTCATTGTTCAAGCGCAAAGCAGCCCTTCTGCCGAATGATGGCGTGCTCCCGACCGCAGGCATCTTTATTGAATGCTGTGAGGAAAATCTCCTGTCGAATGGTGTTTACTTACCAAACTCGGCCCACAAGTTAGTTTGTTTCTTGTACCAATTTTTTGTGTTAACAACACCACAATCCTCTTCAGCTGACTTGAGCTTAGAGAACAGCTCGTTCACCGTCAGAGTGTCTGAACCGGATTGAATTTGGATTCATACAAAGCACAAAACAAGTAGTCGACCGCCTTGTTGTTGGCGTCGTGCATGTCCCTCGATTCTGGAGCAAGGAAGTTAATCAGATGAACATCAGTTTTGTTCACTGTAACGACCCAAAGGATCTTTCCCTTGTCGTGGAGGAACACAACCATCCGTCTCTGCCACATATGGTAGTTCTTCCCATCGAAGTGCGGAGGACCCGATCCCTGTTCAAGGTATGTCATCTTTGGATCTTAGACTGGTTAGAGTCCTGAAAGACCTGTAACCTGCTCCGATACCACTTGAAGGACCGAACTGGCGACCAGAGGGGGGGAGTGAATGGGAGCTGATAAAAATTCTTCTCGAAGGAGGAAATTAGATCCAGCATCCAAATTCACAAAAATCCACAATTCACATGCATCATATGTCAAAATTCAGCATCATCATCTCACAAGGAGGAAATGCATCTCACAAGGAGTAATACAACAACATCCCAAAAATTCATGGACGAGGAATGCAAAAATTCATGGACAAGGAGGAATGCAAAAATTCATGGACAAGGGGGAATGCAAAAATTTCCTAGTCACCATACATAATCTGAGCCCACACAGTTTCATCAGCAAAAAATTTCCTCCGGCTCTGATCACCTGTTCCATCAGGAATGTGGCAATTCTTTTACGAACATCTGCGAGCAATGATTTGTCAAGAGGACACACATCTAGCCCTAATCTCTGGATATAACAATATCACCAGTCAACACACATGTATAGGTGGTTACCAAACATGTGTAGTGCTAATAAGCAAGAACTGTGCTCAGTTGCAGGTTTTACAAATGAAGAACCTAAGAAAGTACCTCCATATGTGGGCCACTTTCTTTTAATCGAAGCATGTGATAGGCACAATAGAAGCCAAAGAGTCTGGATCCAGTAGGTTGTTGGTGGCACTGCAATAAATGTACAAAGAAAAATAGTGGTGATTGAGAATAAATAAACTCAATCTTTAGAACGAGCTTCCTCAGGAATGAAATAAGTGGTATGTACCTTAACATCTTTGACGTGTTCCAAGGCGCCAAGGCGCGAGAACTTCTTGTCGCAGTAACATTCCCAAGCCCTACAACGAAACAATCAACAATGGTTAGGACACTATTAATTAATATACACTGTACAATTTGTTGAGGAACGTCCGCAGGTTAAGAAAGAAAAATTACTCGTTAATGATTAGCTTGAAAGGGCCAGTATTAGTATTAATTGTCTTCAATGAATCAATATAATTGACCTTCTGGTGCTTCGGAACGATCGCCCCTGCAATCCAGTGGTTCGTACTGAGATAAGCGGTAAGCATTAAATTCTTTTTAGCATATAGTTTGAAGGCATTGAGCATACAGAACACAGAGAAAGCAAGAGTGTTATCCGTGTTGTTCAGCGTTATCGAGCAAAGGCATTCAGGATCAAGGACGCCAACTGCAGGGCCCTTGTTCTCAACTTCTACAGTCATATTCCTATTAGTAAGAAAAAATAAAGTGTAAGGAGGCAAAATACATGGTAATAAAGCTGATGTGAGGCAAAAAGCACATTTCGATAGAGGATGTGATTATTGAGAAGCATATTAAATTTTCAAGCAACTTATAGGATGAAGCAACGAAGAATTATCAGATCCAAAGCATCCAAGTTGAAGAGATCGTACAAATCACTAAGTTGCACAGGTAGCTGCTGGAGTTCATTTGACGATTCATCTCTTTGAGGCCATGCATTAGTCCCGGGCTAAAAGGCAACCATAATTTGAGAATCATCATTGGACTTACCAAGTTGCATGTAGAATGTGTGGAGCTTTCTGGTAAAAGGAGCAGCCTTTTTTAGATCACCATCACTGAGAAGGCTTTTTCCAATTTTGTAATTTGGATTAACCATAGCCCAAGCATACTCCTCGGTGTCACTCTCAAATTGCTTTTGGTTAGTCATATACCAACGATTCTCCTTGGTGTTTCTCTTAGATCGCTTTCTAGTAGGCCTATTAGAGGTTCTATTTACATCAATTTCCTTTTCCTGCTGCTTTGAGATGGCAGAAGAAGGTTTCTTAAGGGCTTGTTTGCCTGTTGTAGGTGGTGTAGAGATTTTATTTTTGGCAAGTTTCACTTCTTGCAGCTTTGAAATGGCTGAAGGTTTTTCAAGGGATTTATTGCCTGTTGTATGTGGTGTAGAGATTTTATTTTCGGCAACTTTCTTTCCTTGCTGATTTGAAATGGCTGAAGGTTTCTCAAGGGCTTTCTTGCCTAGTGGTGTCTCACTAGGACCTATTACAGAGGTATTAGGCCCAGATGTACCTGCTTTGGCATGATTGTTTTAAGCACCTCCGTTTGGGGTGTAGGTTTTGTTGTTCCATGAGGAGGACAAGGAGGAGGAGGAGGTGGGCATGGTGGTGAAGATGGATTATTTGGTGTCTCTCGTGGATGTGGGGATGCAAGTTTTTCTATTTTTTCAGGACTAGGAGTAGGTGGGGATGGAATATTTTGTGTACCTTCTGGATGTGGGGATGGAATGTCTTGCGGATGTGGGGATTGTGGAGGAGGAGGAGGAGGGGAACCATCTGAGGAAGTAACCTATACCGTACTGTGTGAACTACAAGGAATCTGTACCGTAGCCTATGAATGAGATTTACATGTTGGTGCTCCTTTGATGTCAATCTGACACCTTCTCCACTGTAACCTCTATCCTTGAGCTTGTCTGAGTTTAATCACCTCGTCATTAGGAGGGTATTCCAACTGTTCATTCGCAAAGATAGTATATACAGTGATCACTTCAACCGCAACACAGCCTTCATGAATCGGGACTGTTTGTAGCATAGTCTCCTCTGGATGAACAAGACCAAGTGCAGCCTCACATTGAAGCCCCTTCCACATGATCCATAGGCCACAGTGTGTGGGTTCAGTCAACATGCCTATAAGGTCTTTTTGTGTATGATCGTCACAACGCACCTCCGTCGCCAACTCTGCAGTGCCATCAATCAAACCTACACCTGCGGACGCACAACTGCTCTTCAGTGTGGCGGGTGCAGGGCTTGCGCGATTGGACATTGGTGACAACACCACCTCTGCATCTGCATGTTCTGCATCCACATCTCAGCCACCAGTTCTTGCTTGATTTGTTCCTTTATCTTTTCCATCAACTGATGTGTCGGTCTTCGTCCTCTTCCTCTTCCTGTACATCTGGACGTGCTGAGGACATGCATACTCCCAGCCCTGGAAGCCGGAGACACCATGCACACGACCTAGTTGTTCAAGGCAGCCCAAGCACTAACTTAGCACATCATACTCCCTCTGCCCTGCCATTCCTGAAGATTCTGCACATGCAATCTTCTCCTTGATGTCCGCAACCAATTTTTCTGCCTCTTTGTTGTTTAACACTATCACGACAACACGGTATTTAATCACTAGCTTACTCCTTGCTCGTAGCCAAATCTTGGAATGATCGTCAGGGTAGGCATCACATGGGTTGGGGATACTAGCTGCAGCTAATTGTCTGTCCTCTTCATCCCGTTGTTCTAGTTTCACAGTATAACCAGCTAGACCCATGTTGTGCTCGCTTTTGTTCCGGCTTCGGAGTTTTTTGAACTTGACACTAGTAGATGAGGCTTGCTCGGTTTTTGCCTGTTTTATGAACTCCTTCCGCTGTTACGGGACAAAAAACAGGTGTCGTGTAAATGGCTCAAGTACTTTTCTGATAAAATCTCGCCTAAGCTGAAATCTGAATTGTCTCCATGCCTTGGCTGTCGTCTTCCAGAAAAGCTTGAATGCCTGTGGTTTCGCATCATCTTGGAACTTCAAGTGTTTCTACACATGCTTATCAAACAAGTCTCACTTTTCCAGCATGTTCAAAGGTATCTTTTGTCTAGCAACGAGCCCCGCAAGCGCCCTGAACCTACACTTTTGAGTCAATGGTACTAGCATCCCCACTATGTCGACCTCAGTGACTATCATTGTGTCACTTGGCCACTTTGTGGATGTCCTTGGCACTCTGCCTCGGCGCTGAGCCCCACCCATCTGGTCTTGTGGTGCACTAGCAGTTCCATAACCCTCTTCTTTATCTTGTGGCCCAGGTCTATAGTTCTCGTTAGAATTATCCTATGAATTAATAGTCTAGAGAATTATAGTAACTACTTTAGCCCACTGTAATATCATTGGTTCTTGGTGAACCATTAACATAAATGGAAAATTCAGTAACCAAAAAATTATTGCAGGCAAAGCGACCATACCATTTTAAAGAGCAAGATGCAGGCTGCCTCAGTTGCTGATAAGGTGCTTATTCAACTTGGAGAGAATGTGCAATATGTGCATAGGAACAAGAGCAAAACCAAATGTAAGTGTCAATCTAAAGGGAAATGCTAAGTATGTATACGATCGACAGCTAAGTATGGCCACATGTACTTATACAAAGGAGCCACGACATACCCTGCAATTCCCACAAGTACAAGTATATTTATACGCATTTATATAAAAATAAGATCATATGCACACATATGTTGTATATTTGATTACCTGAACGCATGTGTGCTGCAAAAGCGCGTTTGTCCTAATTCCATAAACTCGAGCAAATATACCAAATTACGTTACTACTGAATTGTTGTTAATTTAAAAATTATTACCGAGTTGGTAGAATGCATTTACCGAATTGTATAAGACATATTTAGAGCGGCATACCATAAACTCAAATCCTATATTTGCCACTGTCCTTCGCACTGCCAGAGCGGAGGGATCTCTACTCCTCGTCGCTGCCTGCTCGCCGCCACGTCCTCGTCCTCGCGTCGACCTCGTGGTTGGATCCCTCCTCCTCCTAGTCGTCGTCAGTGGATACCTCCTCTAGTTGTCGTCATCACCACCGCCGCCGAAGCTGGGTCCCTCCTCCTCTAGATCTTGCTGTCATAGGTGTGGTGCGTGTCGCACCGAGCGTGGTGTGGCGCACGTCTCAACGAAGGGGTGTAGCGTGGGTCACAGCGCGGGGGAGGTGAGGGGGACGAAGGCGAGGGGGAGAATGTGGCGGCGGCGGCGTGAGGGGAGAGTGGGAGGAGACTGCATGAGGGAGGCGTCCTTCCCTACTAACTTTGCGCGAGTGGGCTTGTGTGGGCCTTAAAACGAGTAATGTAGTTCACATCACCAAGCAAACTAACTCATAAGTCATAACAAACATATTCACATTTGACATGCATCAGCAGGGCACATTACCAAAATAAGACTGCATCAGCTAGGCGCATCACCAAACTAGATTGTTGCTGCAAGGGAACTAGTTAGCTAGATAGATGCCTTCTTTTGCATTGCTGTCTCAAGTTCAGCTAGCCTTGTCTCTAGTTTTGCAACTCTTTCTGCCAGCTCAACATTGTTCTTTAGATGTTCAATCTCCCGCCTCTTTTGAATGGCTTTAAGCTGCTCATCCTGCTTGTCGGTTCCTTTCCAGATGTAGTCAATGTCATCACGAGTAACAGCACGATCTTAAAACAAAGAAAAAAATTATATTGATGCATGCTTCATAACAGCTATAACTTACAAGAAAGCTATTTTAGCTCTAACTGGTTTCAAAACTTGTCTTCTTCTCCTCAGCCGATTCCTTGAGCTTATTGATTTCAGTCCAAATCCTGTCAATGTCATGTGCAACAACTTTCTACAACAAATGGAAATTGATGTATTAGAACAATTGATCAGTGAAGATGTGAAGGTCCATGGACAAATCTCGTGTGTGATGGTTTCAGAACTTGCCTCATGGTCTTCAGAATCGTCACCGGAGTTGAGTCGTCATCAGAGTTGTTGCCGGAGTCGCCGCAGGAGAAGATGAGGTCTACCAGCACCACTCTTCTGCCCGGGTCGTTGTTGGAGAAGTCCGTGCTCACCTCAATGCGCGTGGACCGCTTCTTCCTTCGCACTGAAGGAAAAAAAACACTGCCTCTCCATGGCGGGCGTCGCAGGAGTCCGCCAACTTGGCCCTTGCGCGCGTGTATGGCTTCTCCCCCGGTTTGACGAAAAACGACCTCTTCCATGGAGCGCTGAGGAAGACGCACGGGGGCAGCGCACTGGGGTGGCTCCTCTTCGTCACCGCGGAACCTCACTCTCTTGGCGGGGGCGGCGGACAACACCGAGGAAGATGGACGGGGACGTGGCCGCGGGTACTCCTCCTTGCAGAACCTCCCCCTAGAGTCACGGGCCATACCTGCGACAGAGACGAGGCTGCGATAGAGACGAGGAAGGCGAAAGCCAGAGAAGGAGATAGAAGGCAGAAGGCAGGGCAGAGCATTTATTAAAAAGGTTCGGATGCGCAAATGATATAATGATTAACAAACACCCGTCGCCAATGAAGGGCCGGGGCCTGGTCTGTTCGAATGAATAACAGATTGCTTTTCGCCTTTTAATCTGCTGTCAAATTTTGTATCACGTTTTTCTCCGTCAATCGTAATCCAAATTTGGTGATAGTTGTTTCTGAATTTTTCTAAAATCAACATCTATTCATTTATGACATTTTTTCGTATGTAATTCCAATTCTTGGATGTTGTTTATACACCTTATATTGTTCCTTATAGGTACAACATATAAATAATATTCATGGTTTTAAATAGCACGTTATACCACTGCAATAGCGGCGATATAGCGTCCCGTAGCTCTCAACCCGAAGCTATTATTCTTTTTTGCGCTATCGACGCTATTGCCGCTATATCGCGCTATTGCGCCACTATTCCAGAATAGTGTCATATCACACTATTTTGCCACTATAGGCTCAAGCAAAAAACACCAAGGCAAGTTGACTGTAATTAGAAAAACGTGGCTCGGCGCATGGTTTGATATGTGATTTGTGAACTTTATGGTTGTGTGGTCCAAGGTTGTTTGCTTATGTACTTCAACTTCAAGTGTTGACTTGATGCCTTCATGGATATTTGGTATTTGCTTTGAGGTTGAGAACTTATCATATTATGTTGTCCATTGTCATGGCTATTTGAGTTATTAACTTATTAATGCTAGTTCAACACTGTCATGTTGTTGTTGCTATTTCAATCAAATAGCGCGTTATAGCGGCGATATAGCAGCAGCAGAAAGCTAGCGCTACTGCACATAGCTGACGCTATAGCGGTGCCATAGCGGCGCAATAGCGCCAAATAGCGGCCAGACTAGGACGCCGTTATTTTCCATAGCCCGCGATGAAAAACCTTGATAATATTTGTTTTACACAATCATTACTAATTAAACTTTGCATTTCGTAATCTTATGGTGAACATAAGGTTATATTAAAATTTCAAATGCATAAGAGTTCGAAAATGTTTTAAAATGTGGAAAACTTCAATGTTGAAGTAACATTCTAAGAAACTATGTGAGAGATGTAGACATTTGTACACAAGTATAATCTTCCGTTTTGGAAACCATTTGAATTTTTGTAGACAAGATTAGGGACTTAATTATGTGCCAAGTCAATTTGTAGAATTTTTAAAACACAATAAGACGTTACTGTAATTATTATAGCGTAAACAAGAGATAAAAAATTTAATTTTAAGAAATACTAAATTACCAACTATGAATTGTTCGTATTTTTTAGGAACTTTTCGGTGTTGTTTATGGGGTATAATATTTGAGGGAAGCAAGTTTGAATTGAGAGAAAATAGTGTTGGGCCCACATGTCAGCGTCAGAAGCCTATATAAAAAATGATAACCATAGCCTGCCCATCCGACAAAGGAGATACGGGTAGACTAACCATCATCGCCAACAAGTGCTCCATTATGCCCCTGGTCGGCATCCACCCCGGTGACGGTGGTACACTAACCATCGTCGCCAACAAGTGCTCCATTGTCAGAAATGCCCCTTGTCGAATGAATAAGCATCCGCCCCGGTGCCCCGACCCCTGCCCCATTCAACTTCCCCGATCTGAGGTCCACCGCCGCCGCCCGCCCGTCCTTCCCTGCCGTCGCGCACATGTCACACTACGCCGATTCATCTGGAGGTGCACGTGCGAGTGAAGGACCGATATGGCGAACCAAAGAGGGGGGAGTGAATGGGAGCCGATAAAAATTCTTCTCGATGGCGATGAAGGCTCCAACAAGACGAACATGGCTTCCAACACACGTCTCCGACTCACTACCCAAATTGGCCAAGTCCACGTAGCCACTAGAGTGCTACTGAACCTAAGAACCAACTTCCAACCTCACAGGCCCGAGAACGCAGCGGAACACCAACCTCGAGTCCACTGACCAACACTGGTCAGAACGGTGAGCACCACGGTCGAGCCGGTCCCCGCCGGTGAGACTTGACGACTTCCACGAAAGGCTTCACACCGGTCGGGCCGGTGAAACACACCGGTCGGGACCGGTCTTAGCCGAAAGCCTCCAAATCACCAAACAGGCCTACCGACCTCCAAACTGACCCAAACTCGAAACTGATGCAACACAGAACAACAGCGAACACACCCAGACGTTCACCCGAGCAAAAACCCAACATGGGTTGCACCGGTCAGACCGGTGAGAGGCACCCACGAGTGAACACCTCCAAATCCAAGCCTTGATCTCCTGAATCGGTCCACAGGCTTGAACAAGACTTTGGGGACAATATGAACACCTCATGAGGAGTCCATAGCCAAGTTTAATCCCACCAAAACTTGTCCAAACAAGATGAATTAAGGAAATCCCGCCAAGAACACCTCTAACCCTAGAACACCGAAACCCCAAAATTGAGCCCCTTTACTTACAGATTTAGGAGGCGAATCACAGCCCAAAGAACCACGAAGGGTTCCCACAAATTTCCCCCATTAAATCCCCAACAGCAAGGTCCCGAAAACACACCTAGAGAATCACAAAGAGAGGGCTCCGAAAACCACCACCATGAACAACCGGGAACAACTCATCCAAACCTTGAGGAACCACGCCGAATCATCTATACATGCCACAAAGGTTCATACAAAATCTAGCTTGACGCCCGATCATCCAACCCTCTCAACAAGATCTCACCATGAAGCTCTCAAGCTAGTCCTATGGAAATCCTAAGAAAAAATAGGAAGGGAAAATAGGAAAGCAAATGAACTAGGGTTCCAAGAGATGGCTGCCATCCTCTCACCTCATGGGTTATATGGAGGCTAGCCTAAAGTCTAAAATGCCCTTACTTAACAACTAGGGATACCAGCCCCTCAAGGGCGGTTTTGGAAGTCTTTAAGTTTTCTCCATCGGACGGATGCCCGGCGACCACAACCTGCTTAGCCTCGACGCAAGCCTTGCGATCACGACGCGTGTCCTCTGCTTTGAAGATTCCGGACTGCGTCGTCGCACACCGGTCAGACCGGTGCTCCTCACCGGTCTTGGCTGTGTGGATCAACCAAGGAACCCAGTGGTTTTCTGGTGAACCACTTGAAACCCCACGAACTCGGTGTAGCCTCCGCCAATCGCCACTCATGACTCGGCTCCCACGTAGTCCCGGCTCGACCTTGGTTTTGAGGCTCTACCAAGAAATTTTCCATGACTTCATCTTGCTGTTCATGCCACCATGCAGCTCTCAATTGAACCCGTTGGCCACCGGGTCCCTCGAACAAAGCCTACTTGTCTTCTCCACACCTGGAGGCCTCACCGGCGACGACCTTTCGCGCTTGTTCGACCGGTCGGACTGGTCACCACCACGGTCAGACCGGTGCCCAACATATGAACAGGGCCAGCACTCTGACCAGTCAGACCGGTGCCCTTGACCGGTCAGACTGGTGTGCAACAGAGTCCATAAATGGCTCGAAGCCACCTAGAAACCTTCTAAATGCATCCAGCAAGCCATTTCAAGCTCAAACTTCTCCCCCTTGTTGGCAATGCATGAATCAAACCAAAAATGCAAACAATGCAACCTATAACTCTGAAATAGACAAAATTCAACAAAGGATGCTACACGTGTCGAAATGAGCAAGTTAGATACTCTATAGCTTCGTATCGATCTCAACTACATGATCACCAAGTTTCACAGCCATTGGACGAAGCTAAGATGGATTTGGGAAATTTTGCGAAAAAGTTGCCTCTCATGAGCAAAGTCCTAAACATGATCAAAACATATCAAAATGGCAAAGCCACACAAACTTCATGTTAGGACAGCCATTCTAGTCATAAGACCATCACAAACACCCACAAGAACCTCATGTCATGTCAAAGCCACCCAACCATGTGCCTGCTTCTATGTATGAGACTTCTCATTGGTAGGCATCATGCAACGGTTTAGCACCCAAAGCAAATTAAATTCAGCACATATGACATGGGAACACATTTTCCAAGCATTTTACATTTCATTTTCAGATTCATATTTGGTACATGAAATGTCTTTGCGACAAAAAAGAACTTATGCCCCTCCACGAGATAAAGCAAGGGGGCTAAACATTAATGATGGCAAATGAGCCTTTGGCCCCATATGATCAATAAACTAGCTATCCAACCACAAATTAAGCATAGCCAAGCCACTAAAACATGTCAAGATCATATAAAGGCATTTACACATGAGAGAGCATATCTGTGACATTTTTTTAAAAAAACATATAAAGGCATTTACTCACAAGACCACATGTATATAACATTTTTTTGAAAAACATAGCCATCAAACATGGATATAAGCCAAGATTATCAAGAGCTAAGCCAAACTAACCATAGCTTACCAAACAAGCTCACAAAGACATATATCTCATTCCGTGGTGAACAATGTATATGAGAGAAGCTTTTCCTACCAAATGCATATGATACAAAATGCATGCAATCTAAGATACAAGGATGGCTATACATCATGTTACATATGCCATGCCAAATGCAAGAAATGCACAAAGGAAACCTATACATATGCTACAAAGGAGCTTCCACACACACAACTCAAGAAACCAAACACACACCAAGCTCGCCCCGCAAACGAGTGAAAGTTGCTTGATCTAGGGGTTTGGTTAAAATATCGGCTAGTTGGTCATGTGTGGGTACATGAATCAAAGCTATCTTCCCTTTCTCAACATCGTCTCTCAGGAAATGATACCTCACTTCTATGTGCTTGGTTTTGGAATGGAGCACTGGGTTTTTAGCAACGCTTATGGCACTGGTGCTATCACATTGAAGTGGGACATGGGTATACTCCTCCCAAAGTCACTGATGGTGTATGAAATCCAAAGGAGCTGAGAGCAACAACTAGCAGCGGCAACTTACTCTGCCTCGGTAGTGGATTGAGCAACACTCGACTGTTTGCGGGAAGACCAAGACACCAAAGAAGAACCCAAAAACTGACAAGTCCTAGTAGTGGACTTCTTATCCAACCGACACCCGGCAAAATCTGCATCCGAAAAACCAAGAAGCGCTAAAGAAGAGGACGCGGAGTACCAAAGGCCGAAGTCGGGAGTGTGACGCAAGTATCTGAAAATTCGCTTCACCGCTTGCCGATGCAAAGTCCCCGGAGACGCTTGAAAACGATCCCACAGACATACCGAGAACTGGATGTCTGGCCTCGTCGCTGTCAAGTAGAGGAGTGACCCGATCATGCTTCGGTACTCCTTCTGGTCCATATATTCACCTTCCTCGTCCACATCAGGAGCTGTAGTCGTAGTCATCGGCTTCGTCATGGCCTTGGAATCCTCCATCTTGAACTTCCGCACAATGTCCTTGGTGTACTTAGCTTGGTGCACAAATGTTCCTTCCTTTGATTGCTTGATTTGTAGCCCGAGGAACAACTGCAACTCACCCATCATGCTCATCTCAAATTCCCTACTCATATCCTCTGCAAACCTTGCAACAAGAGAGTTAGACGAGCCACCAAAGACAATATCATCCACGTAAACCCGCACAATCGGGATATCTCTCGCCCCCGCCTAAGTAGAAACAAGGTCTGATCAACCTTCCCCATCTCAAAACCTCCCTCAAACAAGAACCCCCTCAACCTACCATACCAAGATCTATGCGCCTGCTTCAACTCATAAAGCGCCTTCCTCAACTTGTACACCCGGTGGTGGTACTTCTCACCCTCAAATCCCGGATGTTGCCTCACATACACTTCTTCCTCCAACACACCATTTAGGAAAGCACTCTTCACATCCATTTGGTGCAACTTGAACCCTTTAGCCATGGAAAAGGCTAGAAGAATCCTTATTGGCTCCAAACGGGCTACGGGAGAAAAAGTCTCCTCGTAGTCGATCCCCTCCTTCTGACTGAACCCCTGAGCAACAAGCCTTTACTTGTTTCTCACCACTTCACCTTTCTCTCCCTCTTTGTTCTTCCACACTCACCTTGTACCAATCGGCTTACACCACCGGGGGAGGGTCAACCAATTCCCAAACTTGATTCCTCTCAAAGTTCTCCAACTCCTCATGCATCGAATTAACAACAAATGCGAGCATGAGCGACATGATCGGATAAAGCGTGTCCAATGTCTTTGGGCTCAAAAGTAGCAACAAATGCAGCATGAGCGAAATGAGAATTGTTCCGAACCCTCGACCATGTAGTGCGTTCGTTCATGTCGCCGATGATCCTCGAAGCTGGGTGATCCACTTGTACTCGCCGGGGAGGTTCTCGCATTGAAGCTACCTCCCCCTATATTGTAGCTACTCGTCGATCTTGATTTGTCATCGTAGGTGTAGGAGAGGGTCCGTCTACCACCGTAGTCGAAGTAGTGGGTACATGTTCTGCCGGGGGCACCACATCGCCATCTTCATCATCTCCATGTTCATGCTCCTCCTCTTCAAAGATCTCCTCGCCAAGTTCATCATCACCTTGGGTGTGCGACCGTGCATCAGCTCGTAGCAGGTTTTCTTCTTATGCACTCTGAGGTAGATCCTGTTCGACACATAGCACGCGGTATTCACCGCCTCAGCCCAGAACCTTCTCGGAGTCCTATGCTATCAAGCATCGTCCGAGCCATCTCACACAAGATCCTATTCTTCCTTTCCACAACACCATTCTGGGGAGGCGTATACGGACTTGAAAACTGGTGTTCAAGACCCAAGTCATGGCAAAAGGTTTCAAAATGAGAGTTTCTGAATTTTGAGCCATTGTCACTGCGGATTGCTCGTATGGCATCTCCGTGCCTCTTGTTTCTCAACCTCAAGACAAGATGCCGAACAAAACCAAACGTCTCCCCCTTATCCTCGAGAAAGAACACCCACGCATACCTAGAGTAGTCGTCCACCACAACAAGGACGTACCACTTCCTACCCGCGGATCGCACATGAGCTGGGCCAACATGGTCCATATGGAGCAGCTCGCATGGACGCTCAGTCATCACATCGGTGAGAGCCGGGTGAGAAGAGGCTACCATCTTGGCATGCCAACACGACGCACAAACCAATTCTTTCTCAAGCCTCAACCGTGGCAATCCTCGGACCAAATTGAGTTTACTCAAGCGAGACAAAACGTCAAAGCTCAAGTGACCCAACTTCTTATGCCACCTCCACAACTCACTCGAAGAACCAGCCAAGAAACAACGCTCCACACCAGAAGACTGAGAAAAGTCAGCTCGAAACACCTGACCCTCGGGAACGACCATACAGACAAGGTCCCCTCGAGAATCAAAAATATGAGAACCACCAGGCCGAAACAACACCTCAAAACCCTCATCCAACAGCTGGGACACAGAAAGCAAATTGTATCCAAGCGATTGAACAAGAGCAACACGCCTGAGAGTGATCTTGTCACTCACCTTAATCTCACCTTCTGAAAGCACACGCCCACGCCCATTGTCCACAAATGTGATGTACCTCTTTGTCACCACCGGGACGAGACTTGAGAACAACCCCTTGTCTCTGGTCATATGCCTCGAGCAACCGAAGTCAATCAACCAAATGTTCTTGAAGTCCCTCACCTAAATTCAAAAACGAGCATGTGAGCGAACAAATGACTCGGCACTAGGGTTAGTACCAAAAGAGTAAAACCAGTGCCGAGTCATTTCCTCAAAAGTGGGGTTAGCACAAACCGAACCATCTTTCCTATCAAAGCTACCTCCACGAAAACCACCACGGTAACCACTATGAGGGAACCATCCCTCTATAAATGGAGGAGGACCAAAACCACGAAAGCTACGACCCAAGTCAAAGCTACGACCCCTCCCATCCACGTATTGAGCATGAGGGGGAGAACACCTAGCAAACCGACTTCCCGCAAACCCTCTAGCCCAACCACCGTAACCACAACCTCCCGTAAACAACCCTCGCACCTGTACGAGCACAAAACCCAAACTGCTGCCTGTCCAGGCCTGCACCGGTGTGACCTGTGCCCCTCACCGGTCTGACCGGTATAGCCCGGCCAGCAGCACCTCCAACAGCCTTTCGCTCTCCCCAAGCTAGAACTGTCCTCACACTCGCCTTCGCCCTGGGCATCTGCACACGAGGCTCAAGTACACCATCGGAAGGGTGGTACATGTCCTTGTTAGCCCACTCCTTCGCTATTCTCTCCTCTCGCGTCCTCTTGAAGCAAAACTCATCCTTATGGTCATCTCTCCCACAATAGCCACAATGAAAACTCACAAGCTTAGGCTTAGGCTTGGATTGGGGCTGCTCACTTGGTTCCTCTCCACTCGACTTCTCCACCGGTTTCTCCTCACTAGCCTTCTCACTCCCTTTCCCAAAGAACACTTTCCCGGAAGTGCTCACAAAGTTGATAGGCTTTTGGAGATCATTTGTTTGTGTAGGAAACACGGGTGGAGCTGGGGTTGTGTCTAGTCGGTTCCTAAGATGGTTAGGTTAGGGGGGAAATCATTTTTGTGGTGGGTTTTTGGTGGCTCTGGGATATTCTCTCCACTTCCCTCACCAACCTTGTTTGCCCCAAGTCCCTCACCATCTTGCCTCTTTAAAGTCTCAATCATTATCCTCAACTGAGGCTCATGACCAGACAACCAACCCATCAACTTTCTCAACTCATCATTCTCATCCTGCAAACGATCAACAGGTAGAGCAAGATGTAGGAATTGGTTTTTTCAGCTTAGCCTCAAGAGAAACAGTGTAAGCATGCATCTCATCAATTTTAGCATGCAAGACAGGGCAAGAAGTGCAAGCACCTAGCAAAGCAGATCTAGACTTAAGCTCAGCCACTTCAACCCTAAGCACATCTAGTTCCTCACACTTGGAGGCATGCTTTTCCTTAAACAAGGCAAGATCAGCAAGGAAAATAGAGCCATCAGCGCAATCAACCTCATCAGAAACAATAGGGCTAGCCTTAAGGGAACCAATTTCGAGCTTGCTATCAAGAACCTGTGTTTCTAGCTCAGCCACTCTAGTCCTAGCATCCTCGAGTGAAGCCCTAAGCTCTTTCCTCATTTTCTTGGCCTCTCTAAGCATGTCATAACGGTTATCAAGCAATGAACCAAGCCCTTCATTCTCCTGGCGCAAGAAGGGAAGTTCATCACGCACCTCGTCGTCGAAGTCAGAGTCCGAGTCGCTCTGTGTGCTCTTCTTGCTGCCGGAGCTCAGCGCCATAGCACAGAAGCCATCTCTAGCGAAGCAGCTCAGCCCGCTCAGGTTCTTGGACGACTTCCTGGTCTTGCGATGATCACCTTCGTCTTCATTGCTGCTTGAGCTCGAGTTGGAGTACACGGAACTGGAGTCGATGTCGCTCGCTCCCACCATCGTTCGGGCCTTGCCTCGGCTCTCCTTCTTCCTCGATCGTCGCTCGTCCTTGTGCTTGTTCTTGTGCTTGCTCTTGTGGTCACGCCTCGACCGGTACTTGCCATCCATCCTTGACTTGTGCTTGTAGCTGTCCTTGTTCTGGACCTTCTCTGGGAAGTCGGCGACGCAGTGTCCCGGCTTGCCGCACTAGAAGCATGTCCTCGTGTTCCTCCTCATGCTCACCCGTTTCTCGTGCAACCTCTCTATTGACGGTGAAAATCCGTCAACCTAGCCATGAGTTTACCTTCGGTGTTGGCATAAGTTTTATACCTTATCCATTGGTACTAACCCCCGTGGTATAAAAAGTTCACTTGTGCATGTCGGTTTTGGAGTTTAGTGTTTATGCAGGGTTTTAGCGTTGAAAGCAAGACTTCCAGGATAAGTTCATTAAGCACCTCATGACAAGACCTTGAAGCTCGGTAGAACTCAAGCAATGAAGTGAACACGACTCCAAGAAGCTCAAGGACCAAGCCCGAGAAGATGACAAACTCCGAGGACCTAGCCAGAAAAGTGCCAAATCTTGCGAGACACGGAGCTTCATCCAATTTGGAGAGAAACTGGCGACAAGGGCCCACATGCAGAAGGGGGGAGGATATAGAAGACTCGGGAAGCAACACCGGGCGAAGGAGGCCACGAACCGGGGCCGAAGTGGGCCCGGGACGGTCGGCCCGGGCCGGCCGGCCCGGCCCATTTCGAGGCCCAGTCGGCCCCCCTTTGACCTAGATGCATCTCGGGCTATTTATTGCCCCCTGACGGAGAGCCACGGAGGAACCAATTCGTCATCCGCCGCTGAGGAGCAAAGAAGCTCGAGGGACACCATCTCAGAGACGAGGGTCGTGCTAGTTGTCTAGGGTCTCCCTAGCCGACGTGGGAACCATGCATGGAAGACCACGTCGGAGCTCCGGAACAAGGATCAAGAACAAGGTAGGATCCCAGTGGTGATATTGTTCATGTAATCATTCATGGTGAAGTCTTTAAGTGAATCCGATTTCTAGCGATCAAGTGCCTTCTCGATGATTTTGTTTTCTTCTTGGTTATGCTTCTTCCCCAATCTAGTCTATAGCTAGATTGCTTAGGGTGCTCTTGTAGCGGCAGTAGCTAGAGGTGCATACCGGACTGACCAAGTGATTTCAACTTGTTCTTATCGAACTCTCCCTAGACTACCCGCATGAATAGGAATACATTGTGACAGAACGGGGGTTCCGAAAAGCGGGCGTTTTCGGAATCGGACAGGAGGTCACGGTTTAAAGATGCTTTTAATGAGATTCACTTTTCTATCTTCATCTATCTTGTTTCTTGCTACAACATAAGCATGATCTAGATTCTCTAGATCGGTTATCTCTTTGCTTTCTCTTGCTACCTCTTTAGTAGATTAGATTAGATTCGTTTTCTTTATGAGGTAGTAGATTAGATGCAACTTGAGTCCTTGTGTTGCACATTGTTCCACGGATTCGATACCTTGGGTTCACCACTCGAGGGAAGAAGGCTACCTTGACTACTACGGGGGATTTGTCCGCTTGCAAATCCATATGAACTTTGATACGATAATCTACCGTCAACAAGCCCCTTTTTCTGGCACCGTTGCCGGGGAACAAGCAATCAAGATCCAATCTAGTATCGCTTATTTCAGTTTTTCTTTTAATTTTCTTTTGCATCTTTTAAGTTTGATCATCCTCAAAAAGAAAAAAATCAATCTAATCTAGTTTTGATTAACCCTAATTTTTCTTTTGTTAGAGTTTTGTTTTATTGCTAACCCTAACCGGAGATGGTTGGCTACCTCTCCAAAAACCCAAAACTTTTTTGTGGATGATCCAGGAAAACATTACATGCAAAGGACACGTGCAACACAAGCTAAAGGGTTGGAAACCCTAAATTCAAAAGCCGAAGTTGAAGGACCGCTGGAATCTCCAAGGGAATCACCACCTCCAAATCCAAAGGAAGATCAACCTAAACCGACATCATTGATCTACCTATCATAAACCATCAAGACGCCGGAAGGCCGTTCAAGATCAAGGTCTCAACTATCCGCATGACGATTGCGGGAGCTTTGGAGCGTTTCAATGAATACATATGAGCCGAATTTCTTGAGTGGCATATCGGTTTACTTAAGAGGAGGATGGAGAAGATGGAGATAGAGAAAGAAGCTCAACACCTAAAGGCTGCCGAAGCAAGATCCACATGCAAGGAGTGTGAGGAGTATGACCATGTCCAAGGTACACCCCGATTTAATGCAAGTTCGTCCATTCAAGATTTGGTTCCTCTTTGTGCACAATTCAAGAACTTCATGGACGAGCAAGCTAAGATCAGTAAGGACATCGTCACTAAGTTCGAGGCTATGGAGAAGATATTAGATGGCAGGGTGACGGAGGTCGTAAACTCTATACGTGAAGTGTTCATCGTGATGAAGATGCTAGAGATGCAAGTGGGACAACTTGCCAGACAATCGATGGGTGACAAAGGAGAATATCCGAGACAACCCCAAGGTCCCAAGACGGCGAAGGCTACTCAAACTCATTCGGGAGAGATGTAGGATCACACTAAGGAGACCATGAAGATCACGACCGAAGACCAGAGTTTGAGATGTTGAGCCATTACACGAAGGAAGTTGTTGCATCTGTCAAGACCAAAAGACAAAGCCAGCCTGTCAAGACCAAAAATATGACTAAGCCGAAGAATAAACCCGTGCCCAAGATGGTGCAGAAGTGGGTACCCAAGATTGCAATGCCCGCAAAGAGCGTTGATCCGAAGTAATCAAGTGAAGAAGTCTAGCCATGGACTATAAACGAAGCGCTAGGTGGGAGGCAACCCGTTTCGTCGAGTCAAGAATAAGCTACCGGGAGGACAACCCGATTCTAGGTTTTTCGAGTCTTTTCAAGTAATTTAGTTTTGAATTTTACTACACAAAACATTAGACTTATAATGGTTGAATAATATTAGAGACATAATTCTTGGTTGAATATTTTGTTTTGATCATTAACCCTTTACATGAACCCTCCTATGTGTTTGTTTGTTTCTTTCGAGAAACCACAACCAAAAAAATTCAGAACCTATCTCAACCTTTTATCCTATTTATGATGTTATGGTTGACTTGTTTTACATGCTAAAAACACACGAGTAGAGCCACGACTTGTATCTAGATGTTATTTAAATTTCAGCATGTGGTAGGACTCGCGTGAACCTAGAAACTAAACCTTTGGTTGGTTTAAAAATCCATATCCTTGGTTTCTCTAAGATTAGAAATTTTCTAAGCCTCATTTTAATTTTATTCCATTCAAAATCTCTCTCGTCTAACAAAAATTAGAACCTAAAACTATGCCCCCATGATCAAACCGGGGAAAGTTTGCTCTCAACAATGAATGCCAATACCTGTGAGACCAACATAAAAGTAGTCAGAAATATTTTCGACTTACATTTGTTTTTAATGTTTTAAAGACTCCTCTAAATTTATATTTTATCTCATTAGTATCTCTGATTTTATTTTTTATTTTCGAAATTAGAGGGGTACTTAGCCTTAAAGCATGCTTAGAGGGAGGCAATCTAGTTAACCTAACCATACATGCACCATGATACATCATGGGGTGCCCGTTTAACATCATCAAACCACATGCAAGGACAAGCATGGGGGGGCAGCCAAGACTTTGTTTTGTAGGAATATCATGGAGGCATGTGAGGCAAGGGAGTATGGAAGTGAGTCAAAGTGAAAATATCAAGTGGAAGGAATAATAATGCAAGCGAAGGAGTGGACGAGAACGTTTGGAAGGTGCACGCACTCACAAAGAAAAATGAGTGCGCTAGAGAAGAACCCTGCCAGGAGGAGGAAAGAGGTAAGTCTCCCATCCAGCTTTTTGTTCGTGTGCTCTAGTTTGTAGTCCGGAACCACCTTAGACTTAGCCATCCACCTCGTTTGTTTCGTGCAACAAAACACATCATAATTCCACTCAAAGTACAGACTCCAAAATAATATTTGTGTACCTTGTTACCAGTTGAAAACCCCAGATATATATTTGTGAGGGAGACTGCTGCAATCATGGAAGAAACCTACAAGCTTTTTCACCAAAAAAGAAGGAATCATCGTCGTCTAAGCCATCATCGACAACCTCTTCGAGGAGGCTCTCGGTTTCCGAGTCTCCTCGGAGTATTGAGGAGGACACGGCACCACCGAGGAGGAACCACACTCTTCTCCTCGATGGCATGAGGGCCACACGAAACTCGTCTATGAGGTTTACCAAATCTCAAGGACATATGGAGGAGCCGTCCGTCCGACCTCACCACTCGACATGATCATCCGCTCCACCTCCATACGCTCCGCGGTATTCCAAGGGGTTTATCATCATGACGGAGAGGAGGAGGAGGAGAAGCTCGCTCGCCTTGAGTAGAGGCTTGTAGCAAACGTCGACTTCGACGACCAAGCTCTCCACATATTGGATTTTCATACGGAACACCGAGGTTGGGTGCAATTCTCCAACGGAGTGTCGGCAAACACCCACGAGGAATTCGCCTAGGAAATTCTCATGACCATGGCGCATATCCTTGATGAAGGAGTGTTGAGTCTCTCATTCCGTTCGGAGGGAGCCCACAAGTGGAGAAGAAGGAAGACACCGTCGGAAGGGTGACCATGATCAACGGTGCTAAGTCTAGCACCTTGACGGGTTAATCTCCTTTCATCCCTGGGTTGTAATGATCATGAGATGTAATCATACTTTGTTGGATTATCTATCTATCATCTTGTGCTTGAATATACTTTAATGCTTATGATTAGCTACCATGACGTAAAGGGAGTAAGAGCTCCAATGATTCCTTGGATCCATTCAATACACCATGTCCATCATAGGTCTAGTCATGAATACCTTCGCGTAGTGAGTACGAAAGCGAGGGAAAGGGCGAAACCGTGGTCACAACCCCCGATAGATTAGATTGGTTTTCATGTTCGAAACGATTGCATGTTCTACTATCGTAGACCCTTGGGCGAGTGTCTCCTATCTCGATTGAACAAGCGGTTCCCTATGTATTAGGGAATAGCTCGGTTTTCAAAAGGGAGCCCTGGAGCAAGTGGATGTGCATAAGGCACATTGGAAGTTTTTTTAGGAGTATAATCGCGGGAGAAGACCATCAACGAAGAAATACTATCCGGAACCCCATCATACAAGAGTTTCACTCGTGGATGTGCAAATGGATTTCGGGGAGAATAAGAGAGACAAAGATAACTAACACGGAGTTGAATTGGCTTTACTCGGCTCGATTGCCGAGCAGCCAATAGACCCCACTCACCTTATGATCAACCGGTGGTGTTGTGAGCAACATCGGATTCCGGAGATATTGGTTCGGGGTGTTACCTCTCCATGTTGGCTATCTCTTTGAAACCGGGTATTACAAGGAATCCGAAGCATCTCGTAGCTGGGACTTCCCTAGGATTTGAATATATGAAGAAAGAAAAAATATATAAGTGAAGACGAGAGAGGAGGCCTCAAAGTGGCCAAGGTGAATTTGCCCCTTTCGGAAGGAAGGTTAATACTTTTTCATGAGGGGAAGAAAGATTGGTTAGAGGAAGGACTTCTTGGGTCGGCGAAGAAAAATAAAAGAGAAGGATTATAGGAGAAGGATATTTTATGGCCCAAGAAGGAGGTGCACAACAAAATTATGTGCCACCATTTGAAGGAATTCCGGTGCCGCCAAGTTACTACGGTGGTGTACCAATGCAAGCATGGGGGAGTGGTGCAGCCATGCCCCCGCCAAATTTTGCGGTACCCAATGTAGCCTTTGTTGAGCCATATGCACAGCTTCCTTAACCACAACAAAGTGTCCATCATTAGAGGATACACTGCGAGTATCCTGCAAATTATTGCGATCATCCAAACCAATGCAAACCAAATGGGTGAAGGAAATGCAAACATCGCTTATGAGCTTTGACACCTTCACTTAGCACCGTCAGACAACTCATAGGAGGAGTGGTGCAATCCTATTATAAGTAAGGGTACAACAACCAATACTATCAATATCAACCACCGACGGAAGATTAGAGAGAGGAGGAGCTTTAGTTATCTTTCCTTTACCACCTACTTCTTTAATTTTCAGCTTGTATGCGCCTATGTATGCGTAGTGTTTTTAGTTTTTATTTAAATTTTCAGCATGTGCATTAGTTTCATTTTCATCATGAATAAAATCACCACCTAGTTTTTACCTTTGGTATAGTTACAAAGTTTGTGCCATGATGATATATGATTATAATTGCCGCTTTGTTTATCTTTGTAATTGTTGTATGCATGTTTAAGCTAGTGCTCTCTTAAAATACAAATCTGCAATTATCTAAATGCTAGCCTAATCTTTAGTAGAGGTTATGATAAAAATAAAGACCCATAGTGTTTTATGTGCTCTCAAGTTTTAAATGGATTGAAGATAATTTATTTTTGTTCTTAAAAGTAATGCTAACCTTGTCATAAATACCACTTGCGTGTTGCTCTACCTATCCAGAGCCATATAAATATTTGAGTGCAAAAACTTAGTATACAAGGTTTATTTTTGGGTGAGTTATTTCAGGCCTTGATTTCTCTGGCCCGAGACTAAGAAGCTGGTCATTCTGTTTTTGCGTATCTATCTTATTGCTAGCCTCTTATTCGTGCATTGTGTATCCCCACATCGGAGATCTCACAAACCTCGCCGGATATCCATCCTTAAAACCAAATATCATCTTTTGTGATTACCTCCTTGACCACAACCTATCGTTGAGTATGGATCATCAATTCAAGAAAGATCGATGGTGCCAAGATTGAAGACTTCAAGTATCTCTCCAAAGGAAAAATATTTCCGGTACCTACCATATCTTTATCACCTCTTTGCCCGAAGACGAGAAAATGTCTAAGCATGGGGGAGGAGGTAGGTACAATGCAATTTTAGAGTTCAAAGGGGAGCAAATAAAAAAATGATGAGAAAGAAAAAAATGAGAAAGAGAAAGAAAGAAAAAAAATAATGAAGAAAAAGTATATGCATGAAGAAAAAAAGAAAAGAAAAAATAAGACTATGTGTAAAAATAAAAATAAAGTGAACTCCTCGGTTCTCTAAAGTGCATTAGGAATTTCAAGGCTTCAAGATTAAAAGATCCATAACCATTTTCCAACCAAGTGCAATCCGATAACGAGGACTTCCTTTGTGCCTCGGGATCACTCTTTGCCATTTGCACATGTCCACCCATCTCAAGTGTGTGTATTGTTCTCTTTCCCCTCCTTGATATAACATCATTTTCCAATGACCTTTTTTGACGAGTCTCGGTAAGACCATGAGAAGCTTGTCTTGTTTTGACAACATCTCCTTTATAATATCTTGGTAGGACTACACTTTCCCAAAAAGCTCCATATAAAGCCTACCACATAAATGAATGATATGAGAGGGAAAGGAGTAGAATAAATAGGCTTGAGGACAAGATGAGATGAGAGTTCACGAGCAAGATGTAAGGTGGTTTAAATTTGTGAACTTGGTTTAGCTCTTTTTCATCTTGTTCTTTATTTCAAAATTTCTAAGATCCATTTGAATCTTTGTAGCATGTTAATACTTGTGGGATAAGCTTAATTATTAATCTACCATCCGTAGGGATGAAGGCTAGTACATTATGGAACTTTAACGAATTAAACTTTTGAGAGCATTATGTTTTTTTCATGTATGATCAAGTGCAAGGTATAAACAATGAAGGGGCAACGATGATATCCATCGAAGGCTTACTTGAGGACGAGCAAGGTTTAAGCATGGGGGAGATGTTGACGGTGAAAATCCGTCAACCTAACCATGAGTTTACCTTCGGTGTTGGCATAAGTTTTATACCTTATCCATTGGTACTAACCCCCGTGGTATAACAAGTTCACTTGTGCATGTCGGTTTACGAGTTCGGTGTTTATGCGGGGTTTTAGCGTTGAAAGCAAGACTTCCGGGATAAGTTCATTAAGCACCTCATGACAAGACCTTAAAGCCCGATAGAAGTCAAGCAATGAAGTGAACACGACTCCAAGAAGCTCAAGGACCAAGCCCGAGAAGATGACAAACTGCGAGGACCTAGCCGAAAAGTGCCGAATCTTGCGAGACAAGGAGCTTCGTCCAATAAGGAGAGAAACTAACGACAAGGGCCCACATGCGAAGGGGGAAGGATATAGAAGACTCGGGAAGCAACACCGGCGAAGGAGGCCACGAACGGGCCGAAGTGGGCCCGGGACGGTCGGCCCGGGCCGGCCGGCCCGGCCAATTTCGAGGCCCGGTCGGCCCCCCCTTGACCTAGATGCATCTCGGGCTATTTATAGCCCCCCGACCGAGAGCCACGGAGGAACCAATTCGTCATCCGCCGCCGAGGAGCGAGAGAAGCTTGAGGGACACCATCTCGGAGATGAGGTCGTGCTAGTTGTCTAGGGTCTCCCAAGTCGACGTGGAAACCTTGCATGGAAGACCACGTCGGAGCTCCGGAGCAAGGATCAAGATCGAGGTAGGATCCCGGTGGTGATTTTGTTCATGTAATCATTCATGGTGAAGTATTTAAGTGAATCCGATTTCTAGCGATCAAGTGCCTTCTCGATGATTTTGTTTTCTTCTTGGTTATGCTTCTTCCCCAATCTAGTCTATAGCTAGATTGCTTAGGGTGCTCTTGTAGCCGCGGTGGCTAGAAGTGCATACCGGACCGACCAAGTGATTTCAACTTGTTCTTATCGAACTCGCCCTAGACTACCCCCATGAATAGGAATACGTTGTGACGAACGGGGGTTCGAAAGGCGGGCGTTTTTGGAATCGGACCGAAGGCCACGGTTTAAAGATGCTTTTAATGAGATTCGTTTTTCTATCTTCATCTATCTTGTTTGGAGCTACAACATAAGCATGATCTAGATTCTCTAGATTGGTTATCTCTTTGCTTTCTCTTGCTACCTCTTTAGTAGATTAGATCGATTCGTTTTCTTTATGAGGTAGTAGATTAGATGCAACTTGCTTCTTCATAAGATAGTTTTCCTTGCTTTACTAGATTGAGTCCTTGCGTTGCACATTGCTCCACGAATTTGATACCTTGGGTTCACCACTCGAGGGAAGAAGGGTCCCTTGACTACGACGGGGGATTTTTCCGCTTGTAAATCCATATGAACATGGATACAATAATCCACCGTCAACACTCTCGAACCTCCTCGTTAGCAATGCCGCTCGTCCTCTCCAAGCATGTCGAACTCCTCATCTAGCATAGACATCAAAGAGGACAAAGAGAACATCCGGTGGATGGGTTAGCGTTAGCCTTTCATTTTGAACCACCGACGAGGGCAAGACTATGGGAGTCGGTCGGACCCTCAAGCTTGGTTGTCATGCCCCTATCCACCTCGGCCCGACTTGAGCTTCGAGAACGGCTCGTTCACCGTCGGAGTGTCATACTTTCCGACTCCACAATGGCCTCGAAGTTTCCGTCCCAAATCATACGATCCAAAGAGTGTAAGTGCTTGACGCTCTATCATGATCAACGTACGGGAGCACGTCCACATTGGCCCTCATGTTGTTCACTACCACCGTGAACCTCGAAACAAGGCATCGATGGACTCACCGGGGAGATGAGTGAAGTTCTTGTACTCTCTCCGGTAGGTCGCATACATCCGAGCCCGAACTCCGGGCATTCCCAAGATGAGCTTCCTTCAACACCGACCGCATTCTACAAGCCAAGGGCTCGGTGTGCACCCGATCGAACTCGGCCGACACAAAGCACGAAACAAGTAGTCGACCGCCTTATTGTTGGCATCAAACATGTCCCTCGATCCCGGCGCAAGGAAGTTCATCGGCCGGACATAGCCCTGTGTCCACCGTGACATCCCAAAGGATCTGACCCTTTCTGCGGAGGAACGCCGCCATCCGCTTACTCCACATCTGGTAGTTCTTAACATGGAAGTGTGGAGGACCCAAACCCCATTCCTGGTATGCCATCCTTGGATCTTAGACTGGTTAGAGTCAATAAAGACCCGAACCGGCTCTGATTCCACTTGAAGGACCGATACGGTGAACCGAAAGGGGGGGAGAGAATGGGAGCCGATAAAAATTCTTCTCGAAGGAGAGGAAGGCTCCAACAAGACGAACACATCTTCCAACACACGTCTCGACTCACTACCTAAATTGGCCAAGTCCACGTAGCCACTAGAGTGCTACGAGAACCTAGGAACCAACTTCCAACCTCACGGACCCGAGAACGCAGCGGAACACCAAACTCGAGTCCACTAACCTACACCAGTTAGACCGGTGAGCACCACCGGTCAGACTGGTCCCTACTGGTGAAACTTGACGACTTCCACAGAAAGGCTTCACACCGGTCAGGCCGGTGAGACACACCGGTCAGACCAGTCTTAGCCAGAAAGGCCCCAAATCACCAAACAGGCCTACAGACCTCCAAACTGACCCTAACTCGAAACTGCTACAACACAGGACAACATCGAACACACCCAGACGTTCACCCAAGCAAAAACCCAACAGGGGTTGCACCAGTCAGACCGGTGAGAGGCACCGATCGACCGGTGTGACCTGGGCTTCTCGGGATGAACAACACCCGCGGGTCAACACCTCCAAATGTAAGCCTTGATCTCCCGAATAGCTCCACGAGACTTGAACAAGACTTTGGGGATAGTAGGAACACCTCATGAGGAGCCCATAGCCAAGTTTAATCCAACCAAAACTTGTCCAAACAAGAGGAATCGAGAAAATCCTGCCAAGAACACCTCTAACCCTAGAACACAGAAAACCCCAAAATTGAGCCCCTTAACTCACAGATTTGGGAGGGGAATCATAGCCCAAAGAACCACGAAGGGTTCCCACAAATTTCCCCCATTAAATCCCCAAGAGCAAGGTCCCGAAAACACACCGAGAGAATCACGAAGAGAGGGCTCCGAAAACCACCACCAAGAACAATCGGGAACAACTCATCCAAACCTTGAGGAACCACGCCGAATCATCTATACATTCCACAAAGGTTCATACAAGGCCTAGCTTGCCGCTCGATCATCCAACCCTCTCAACAAGATATCACCATGAAGGCAGTCAAGCTAGTTCTATGGAAATCCTAAGAAAAAATAGGAAGGGAGAATAGGAAAGCAAATGAACTAAGATTCCAAGAGATAGCTGCCATCCTCTCACCTCATGGGTTATATGGAGGCTAGCCTAAAGTCTAAAATGCACTTACTTAACAACTAGGGATACAAGCCCCTCAAGGGCGGGTTTGGAAGTCTTCAAGTTTTCTCCATCGGACGGATGCCCGGCAACCGCAACCTCGCTTAGCCCGGACCGCGTGTCCTCCGCGTGTCCTCCGTTTCGAAGATTCCGGACCGCATCGTCGCGCACCGGTCGGACCGATGCTCCTCATCGGTCGGACCGGTCGGACCCACCGGTCGGACCGGTGCTCGGCGCCGTGTAGCACCGTCTTCGGTTCTTTGGTCTTGGCTTTGTGGATCAACCAAGGAACCCGGTGGTTTTCCCGGTGAACCACCGGAAACCCCGCGAACTCGGTGTAGCCTCGGCCGCACCACTCATGACTCGGCTCCCACGTAGTCCAGCTCGACCTTGGTTTTGAGTCTCTACCAAGAAACCGTCCATGACTTCGTCTTGCTGTTCATGCTACCATGCGGCCCGCACTTGACCCCGCCGGCCACCCGGTCCCTCGAACAAAACCTACTTGTCTTCTCCACACCTAGAGGCCTCACCGGCGACGACCTTTCCCGCTTGTTCTTCACCCGCACCAACACCGGTTAAGCCGCAACCCGCACCTGCTATACTTAGGCAAGATTAGTACACACAACGTTGTCGGTCACTCATCACACAAGGAAGCGACCATCCACCGGTCCTCGAACCACACATGGTCCTCGGCGAGGATCGGGGTTCAAGGTTGCCGAAGCGACCGCAATCACTCCATTGGCTTGGATCTAGTCCGTGAGCTAAGAGGCTTTCCACCGGTCCCTTGCTCGAATATGGTATGGCTCGGGTGGTGGAGGGGCGGATGCGAAGGAAGGTGAAAACCACGGTTGTCTTTTTTTTTGTGTGTGCAAGGAACTTGGTGAGTAGTCTGCTTGTGTCTACCAAATCTCGGTTAGGGTTCTTATGTGCTTTTGATTCTACGAGACGCCAAGAATTGTGGATTTTATTGTTTCCACAAGGAGTATCTCCGGATGCCTGAAGGATGCTAGCGTCATTGTTTTTCTCCGTCGAACGGGCGGACGCGGACAATGAAGTAGTTGATTCGGTGGAATGTCAAATTGGGAGCGGCAAGCGAGAGGCAAGCACTAGAGGACAAGCGAGAGGAAGAAAGCACAAGAGGAGAAGATGGACAATGTGATCCGGAAGATGAACTTGGTTATTGTGGCTGTTGTTTGTGTACTATTTGCATGTTTAATAGGGATGTATGCTGCAAAGAAGTAATTCGATGTTAAAAGGGGTGCTTTTGCTTCATCTCGTGTGGATGAAGAATGAAAAATCTATCACATATGACAAACTTAAATGTGTGAATGAAGAATGGATGGAATGACAATTGGGTCACAAATGTTAATGTGTCACACATCAAAAATTCATGAATTCTTCATGCCGACATTTCATTGCAACATGAGGCAAAGGAAATGCGGATTATTAACTCAAACAGAGTAACAAACTTCGGCATAACTCGGCATATATACACATTGCAATTCATTTTGAAGTGTTGCCATATAATGACACAAACAGAGTAACCAACTTCGGCATACACATTGCAATTCATTGTAAGTTGCTACCATAGACATTGCAATGCCTTCCAAAATAGGAGATATGGATTGATCTATCGCATCTCGTAGATCTACTAGTTTATCACAAGTTCAACATACACACGGTAGGAACATATTAACGAGAGGATCTACTTGGCTAGTCCATCACAAGTTCAACAAGCACATTGTAAGAACACATTAACGAGAGGAACAAATTAATTAAGTAGAGGTAGTCACCGCCGGAGGAGCCCCATCGGAGTCGGAGCCGGAGACGTCGAGGACGCCATCGTTGTCGCCGTCATCATCGTAGACCGGGGGGGGAAGCACTCCTCTCTCCGGCTCCCCGACCAAGACATTGATCTTGAACGCATAATCCATCATGGCCGTCTACGGCGGATGAGTGGGTTGTTGGACCCCGAGATGAATGACCACCTTTCCAACACTCAAGAAAGCCTCGGTGGAGCATCTTCAGCCGACCAACGGGCATCCGACACATTTACCGACCAACGGGCATCCAACGAGCTTGAGTGTGGTCTAGTGAAGGCTTAGGAATGGTTGCACGGCGTTGAGCGCGAGCGGGGGATGGACTTCACCGACGGCGACGGCAATGGCGCGGCGCGGTGCGGCGGTGGCTCGGTATGGCGTGGGGGCGAGGAAAGCACGGGGCGGCTTTAAATACCGGCGAGCCCGGTGACGACGGATGACGGCGGGGAGGCATCTCCATGCTACGGTGGCTCGACCGGCGCGCGTACGGCCGGCGTCGCGGACGGACGGGGATCCGCCGCGCGCATAGCGCGGTACGACGCGCGTGGCCGGCGCGGCTCGAGGTGCCTAGGGCGGCGCGAGCGTCGGGGCGCGTGGACCTCGGGCAGCACACGCCTCGGGCGCGTGGGGGCACGGCCGCCGAGGTTCGACCGGCACCGGTCGGTGACGCACGGCGCGTGGGTGCGCGACGTCGCGGCGTCGGCGCGCCGGCCTAAACCGTGTTGTCGGCACCGACTTTGAACTCTAATTTCTCCAAATTCTTGAATAAAACTCGAGCAAGCTTTGAACATGAAAGTCGAGAGATCTAGGTACCCTCTACAATTTCCAAAAAGGCTATAGGGGGTTTTCCCCACAAATTTTGAATTACACCGTTGCCAACTTTGAATGTCGGCCGATTGCACCGCACGGTAGCTCCCCGCCCTTGGAACTAATTTTTCAAGCTTTTCCCCTCAAAATTTGAAATGCCAATCTACATGAAAGTTGTGTCCCTCAACAAGATGGACAACTTTCACAAAGGTAGAATTTTAAGTGTTTAGGTGAATTTCGAGAGAATGTGGCAAAAAGTTCCGGTAGTCATCTATGGACACTAGGGGGACAAAGGGGTTTGACCAAGTCTTTGGCCAATGGTTGGCCACACAATTGTGTTTACTAGTGAAAGGGGGTCACTAGAGTAGGTTAGTGAGTTTTTTTAGGGTGAGGGCCGGGTTGACCGTGATTTGACTACTGTCGGTTGGGTTGACCGGCTTTGTTAGGGTTAATTAAAAACCTGGGGCGTAACGACCTACCCCCCTTAAACAAAATCTCGTCCCGAGATTCGATTGGATAACGAAAAGATGGGGAGAAGAACTCACGGTTTCGAGATTGCAGGAAGCCCGGATACTTAGTGTTGAGATAGTCCTCCGTCTCCCAAGTTGCTTCTTCTTCCGTGTGATGACTCCATTGGATCTTGTACATCCGTACGGTTTGTCTTCGGGTCTTTCGCTCTTTTTGGTCTAGTACTCTCAATGGGTGCTCGATGAGCGAGAAATCCGGCTCAATCCAAGCATTAGCTTCTGTGATGACTTCGTTCTCCGGCACAGGCATTCCCTTCTTCAATTGAGTTACATGAAAATGTTGTGGACTATGGAAAACCGTTCTGGCAACTGGATACGATAAGCCACTGGCCCACATACTTCTATAACTTCATAGGGTCCAATGTAGCGCGGAGCTAACTTTCCTTTGACACCGAACCTTTGCACACCTTTGGTGGGGGACACCTTCAAATACACGTAATCTCCCACTTCAAAGTGTCGAGGCGCGGTTCCCTTGTCATGGTAACTCTTTTGCCTCATCTGAGCCATCTTCAAGTTCTCTCTTATCACCTGCACTCTTTCTTCGGCATCCTTAACTAAGTCCGGACCAAAGAGTTTTCTCTCTCCCGACTTCGACCAATTCTACGAGTGCGGCATCTTCGTCCGTAAAAATCATCAAACGGTGCCATCTTCAAACTGGCTTGATAACTATTGTTGTAAGAGAATTCTGCCAAAGACAAACACTTGTCCCAACTCTTGTCAAAGTGCAAGATGCTGGCTCGTAGCATATCTTCCAAAATCTGATTTATTCTTTCCGTCTGACCATCGATCTACGGATGATGACTGGAACTGCGGATTAGCTTGGTTCCTAAGCACTCATGCAATTGCTCCCAGAAACGAGCTACAAACTGAGTTCCTCTGTCAGAGATTATAGTCTTCGGAATTCCATGCAAACGAACTATGTGGTCCATGTACAACTCTGCATATTCTTTGTCTTGAATAAGTGGTATGCACGGCAATGAAGTGAGCGGTCTTGGTGAGTCGGTCTACGATTACCCAAATAGAATCTTTCTCTCTAGCCGTTGGGGGTAAACCCACAATGAAATCCATACTAATATCATCCCACTTCCACATGGGTATCGACAAGGGTTGGAGTACACCTGCCGATTTCAAATGGCTTGCTTTCATCCGGTGGCAAGTATCGCACTCGGCTACATACTTGGCTATATCCACCTTCATGTTGGACCACCAGAAATTCTGTTTCAGATCTTGATACATCTTGGTACTGCTGCCGGATGAATAGAAAATTTGGACTTGTGAGCCTCATCTTGGATGATCTTCTTAATTTACGGATCAACGGGGACCACAAGACGTTTTCCAAACCGGACCACATCCTGGTGATCCTTCCGGAAACAAGTATACTTGGGATCTCCCTCTGCTAGTTTCGTTTGATAGTTTGTATGTCTTCATCAACTGCGTTGAGCAACAACAATTCTATCATAAAGATTGGACTCTCGCCGTTAAGGCATAAAGACTTCCTTGCGGTACCACTTCTAAGTTGAGCATTCTCATTTCTTCACATAACGGTTCACTAACGGCTCCAACTCTAGGTGGTTGTAGTGATCTTTGTGGCTAAGAGCATCCGCTACAACATTTGCTTTGTCGGGGTGGTAGTGCACTTCCGGATCATAATCCTTAATCGCTCAAGCCATCTTCTTTGCCTCATATTCAACTCGACCGAGTAAAGATGTATTTGAGAATCTTGTGATCGGTGAAGATGTTACAATGATTACCCATCAAATAATGCCTCCATATCCCGAGAGTGTGGACAACAACGGCTAACTCAAGATCGTGGGTAGGATAATTGAGCTCATGAGGTCGAAGTGCGCGTGAAGCATAGGTAATGACTCGGCCTTCTTGCATAAGGACACGGCGAGGCCCGTGCCCGATGCGTCACGAGAAGACTTCAAACGGTTTGGAATTATCCGGTTGCACTAGCACCGTGGTCGAGGTTAAATGTTGCCTCAAGGTGTGGAAGGCTTTCTCACATGCTTCGCTCCACACGAACTTCACTCCTTTCTTGAGTAGTTCAGTCATAGGTTTTGCGATTCTAGAAAAGTTAGGAATGAATCGACGGTAGTATCCCGCCAATCCTAGGAAACTGCGGATCTGGTGTACGGACTTGGGTGGTTTCCAATTCATCACCTCTTGAAATTTGCAAGGATCTACGGAGATACCATCTTGGGAAATGGTGCGCTCTAAGAATTTCACATTTTTCAACCGAAATTCACATTTGGAGAATTTAGCATAAAGCTTATGAACTCGCAAACGCTCGAAGGACAACTCGGTGGTGTTTGGCATGTTCTTTCTCGCTTTTGGAATTTATGAGAATATCATCGATAATGACCACGAGCGAATTCGTCGAGCTCCGTCATAAACACGGAGTTCATGAGGTACATGAAGTAGGTGGGGCATTTGTGAGACCAAAAGACATTACCAAGAACTCATAAAGACCATAACGAGTGGAGAAAGTGGTTTTAGGAATGTCACAAGGTCGAATTTTGATTTGATGATAACTAGAACGAAGGTCAATCTTGGAGAACACTCTGGCTTCAGCCAATTGATCAAAAAGAACATCGATTCGGGGAAGAGGATATTTGTTCTTCATGGTGACTGCATTGAGCGGTCGGTAATCTACACACATTCTCAAGCTACCATCTTTCTTTTTGACGAAAAGAGCGGGGCAACCCCAAGGAGAAGAGCTCGAGCGGATATAACCCTTATCTAACAATTCTTGGAGTTGAGTTTTCAGTTCGGCTAATTCTTTGGGTGGCATACGATAAGGTCTCTTGGAAATGGGTGCGGTACCCGGTTAGAGATCGATTACAGACTCGACATCTCTGTCTGGTGGCATACCAGGAAACTCATCAGGGAAGACATTCGGATACTCACACACTACTGGAATTTCATCAAGAGGGGAGATAATGGTGACATAGGCACAAGAGTCGGTACCGTCCCTGAAAGGTTGGTACAAGGTAGTGTGCCCGGCCGTAGGAGAATTGATCTCTACGATCCTATCTGGTATATCTAGAATCACCTTATGCTGGGTCATCCACTCCATACCCGAGATAACAACCATACCAACTAAGTTTATGACGATAAGGTTTGTTGGAATGATTTTACTACCTAATCCCAAACATACTCCACGGATTAAGATATTAGAGGTGATTTGCCCTCCCGGAGTAATTATCTTATAAGCGGAAGTGGTATGAGAACCCTTCAAACCCAGTTTGCCTAGTAGTTTTTCACTGAAGAAACTATGGGTAGCTCCTGAATCAAATAAAATCTTAACAGGAGTGTCGTTGATAAAGAATGTACCCGTGAGCACCGAAGCTCCCTCCGGAATATCACTCATGGCAGTGAAGTTCAGCTTGCCTTGGCGTACTTGCACCATAGGCTTCTTAGCCGGAGTGGCCGGCTTGTTTCGTGCACCTTGATTCTAGGGGTTGGGCTTGATCTGCCTGGGCTTGAGACACTCACTGCTGTAATGCCCCGGCTGACCACAGTTGAAGCAACGACGATCACCAACGTTGCGAGGAGGTGCATTAGGCTTTGGAGCCTGCTGCTGAGCATTGCGGAACTGAAGTTCCCTGCGGGCTTGCTCTGGGATGGCTTCATCGTCCAATGTCCAGTTGAAGATTGCTGGGATGGGTTTGGGGTGTTCTTCTTCACAAAGTGAAACTTTTTACCCGTTCCGCTGCCTGGAGCAAAACCAGACATCCTCTTTTTGTCCCCGTGGGCCTTCTTCATAGCATCCTCTTGGAAGATTGCCTTGTTTACTAGCTCATTGAAGTTTGCGGGCTTGAGCAGGTTCAGATGCTCGTACAACTTGCGATCTAGCCCGTCGCGGAATCTCTCCATCTTCTTTGCATCCGTGTCAACGTGGTGCCCACCATACTGGCAGAAGCCGTTAAACTTCTGGGCGTAGCGGTATACTATGTCGGACCCCTGCCTGAGGGCCAATAGCTCCCTCATCTTCCTATCCATAAGCCCCTTGGGAATGTGGTGACTCTTGAAGACTTGCTTAAACTCATCCCAAGTTACCGTGTGCCCTCGCTGCATCGACTTGAAATGGTCCCACCACATCAAAGCTTCTCCCCGTAGTTGCAGAGATGCGAAGTTGACTTTGTTCTCCTCGGAGCAAGGCAGCACAAAGGCCGAGAACTTTGGCTCGCTGGCCTTGATCCAAGCTTCAGCTTCCAGGGGGTCTTCCGCCTTGGAGAAGGTCGGCGGCTTCATCGCGATGAACTTAGCATTCGTGGTGACCTGATTAGGCCCCTCGTGGTTGGCCCTGTGTGGCGGCCCTTGGTTCATCTGCTGGGCGATCTGCTACTGCGGCTGCAGGATCTGGCATAGCACCTCAGTTTGGGTGGCCATGAAGGCCTCCAATGGCGTCATGGGCGGTGGTGGCGGCAAGTCACCGCTACTGCTCGCTCCGAACCCGTTGGGTGAGCTGCGCTTGGTTCCCACCATCTGAAATGCGAGCCTTGTTAGTTACATAACCAAAAGCTTGCTCGAAATGATGACAAGCATGATCATACATAACCACAACTCATTAGCATTCATACGATGATGACAGCAACAGTCGAAAGGTATCACATAGCCAGCAAGAATTCATAGAATCGTGCTACGACATAGATAGGAAACGCGATCGCTCGAATAACACGAGCCAATAATCACTCTCGGGGCAATTTCTGCCACTTCGGGTACCAACGAAGGTGGTATACGAACGAGCACTTAATTGTTTGGCAGACGAGCGATGCCCCTAAAAATGCTTTGGTTTACCACGCTTATGCGAAATGCAAGGTTTGACCAGCGTGGTCATTGCAACGATTTAATCAAGAATTCGGCGATAAAACTTCGACTTCTCGGTGAACAAGCCAATTTCGATTAAAACACCACATGCTTAAGCATTCATTATTAAAACAAGACGGAACATGGGTCCAAGGACATTACAAGACTCAAATTTGAAAACACCACAATACGATAAGTTACAAGCAGTTACTCCGCACGAAGACGTGCTCAAAAGCTAACTACTCCAAACATCTCGAAGATAACACCATAGGATCACAATCCTTCTTATTTTCGCTGCCAGCAACCTAGTTGCCCACCGAAGCACCACTGTCCGTAGGCGAAGCTGGGGGAGTCGGTAACGGTGGTCCTGCTTGGCTCGTCTGATCCAGACAAACAGATCCTGCTGCTCCTCCGAGTGTGCCTGTACTGGAGGCAGTGGCTGTAAGGCCACTATAGCCTGCAAGGCTGCCACTTGTACCTCGGCCTCCTCCACCTGCTGCTGCATATCAGCAATGTTCGGAAGTAGCGTCAACCTCTCAATCTCATACGCATCGGCATTCTCCTCTAGGGTATGATTCTTCGCCTCCAGATCTACAATGCTCTGTAAGCGGTCACCTCTCTCTAGCTCTAACTGGAATCTCCTGGCACGCAGCCTATCATTCTCCTGCTGCATCTGAGTAAGTGTAAAATTCAGCTGCTGATGTGCTGCTGATAGCTGCTGCCAATCTCGCCTAGATGCCTCCAAGCGTTGCCCAATAATCGCTGCGGTATTATAGTGCAGCCCCTGAAGTGTGAAAACCACGTTAAGACAGCGAGTCAACGTCTGAGTGACATCCGGTGGCTCCGCTAGCGACAACAGCTCTCATAGGTGATCCATACGGTCCAACCATGCCGGGTCGTGAGGACTCACAGCAGGAAACAACCCGAACGGAGATAGAGCTACCACAGTGGGGTTGTGGTCACAGAAGTCCGTCAGCACTCTGAGGGCTGCTGACTCAACGGCCTCATGGGTAATGAACCCCCAGTAGATAAAGCTCAGGTCGAACCAGCCGGCATGGTCCGGGGTGTGGTAGAATAGTGACAATCACTCTGCAACGGGGAACGCCATAGCGCTCAAACTCGAACACTTCATAAGTCGGTGGTGTGAGGTAGCCTGCGGCGCTGAGTGCTTCCCACGCAAGGCGTGGAAAACGCTCCCAGTGCAACCTGTTGATACGGATCGTACCGTTAGCGTCGAACTCGTGAAACATGGGGAAAGCCATCTGTACAAGAATGTAACACAAGTCAGGTCTCAAGGAGAACGACATGTCAAATGGTGAAGTTCTGGCAGCTGTGAATAAAAAATCATAACCAAGTTTCCTAGCTACTACCAAAGTTCCATCACACACTTTTAGGTTTTCAAGGTTGAGCTCAAACAAGGAAACAAGGTGGACGGATACAAGACCTAGATGTGACTAGGAAAGTGTAAATCACACGACTCCAAGCTAGACTGGTTAAGGAGCAACTATTTTTAACAAGCTGGTTTAATTAAATCTAGCACAAGGTACAAGAAGGTGATCAAGCTTTTTCAAAATTTCGGCAGCATGACAGCTAAGTATGAGAGATACTCTAGTTTATAAAAAGCACACACTAGCAAAAACTTCCTTAGAGAGCATATGGAAATTCAGTTTTGGTCCATTTTAGTTGTTTCGATTTTTAATATGTATGCAAGACGTCCTATCCGACCTCACATGGCAATCAAGCCAAAAATCGAAGTTAGTGCCGGTGGCAAGGCTTTTATTCGTCTCTCCCTATAATATCTAGTAGAGAGCTATACGGTACTCGCTTAATGACTAACGAAGCGCTGTTATGTACCTGCAGAAAATGAACCTTTCGTGCCTGCACGTCACGAAAGCGTCCACATACATTACCGTTCACTATAGAAACGACATCCATGCGTTAAGCCGCTGCATGGACAGCGTCCAACCTCGGACACCCTCTGTTAGAATGGAGTGTATCCTTGCCTCGCATGATCGACATGCGGAATGCACACGTATGAAACACGTGGCGACAAACAACTCATAAATAGACGCGAAGATGGGATCCGTGGAATGGATCACTCCATCAACCCTCGCAATTCCCGTGATGTGGTACAACACACGTATAAAACACATGGCTCATCTAGTTTGGTTGTGCAAGAAAGTAAGTCTGACATAAAGTAATGTGCTGGGAGTTAGCAAAATAAAGCATAGGTTAATTAAGCCACCTGAAAGAACCCAAAAAAATTCCCTCTAGGGCCTCTCGGTCTAATTTATCCTTAACGGGCCAACGTATTTTGAAAAATCAGACAATCTTGGCAACCTTTATTCAAAAACCAGTGATTAAGTTTATTAATTAATCTCTGGTGCATATAATTGCTCTGATGCCAATTGTGACAACCCGCCCAGAAAATACCGTACTATCGCCTAAACCAATCCACTTTGGTCATTAAGAGATAATAAAGTATCATCCTGTCGTTAGTCGCCGGGTTAATGCCCGGTAAATCACTTGAATAGCAACAAGGATCGACATATATGCATTGAAACTCACTCGAAGGAGAGTCCAGAGATACAACATCATTAACATGCAAATTCGTGCCCTGAAGGGTTTAATTATTACAAACCGAAGTTTTGCCATAAAGAAGTAGTTTAGATTTTTGAAATAGTGGAATTAAACTAACGGAAACGGAAACACCACGGGAGGCCATCCATAATGCTCTCAGTAGTCGTCCTCTACCCACTCTAGCTCCCAGCCGGGCGGGATCTCTCCGGGCCACACATCACCGAAAGCATTACCTGGATCAACACATTATAGCAAGGTTGAGAATGATAATACTCAGCAAGACTTACCCGTCAGTGATAACTACTTCACCAACTCTAGACATGAAAGGCTTTTGGCCACTGAGTTTCTTTTTGCTGAAAAGTAACAAATAGTATGTCCTTACTTTCAAAATTTTAGCACCAGTTCCAGTGGGTGTAATCTTTACTAAATTAGCCTTCTAGTACAAATAAAGGTGTGCAATACAATTAATCAAGCATAATATTCATCACCTTCCATCATTAGGGATCTCATGGCTAGTGGAGTAAGCAGTCTCAGATAACGATGAGAGGCCGACAATCGATTGATTCAAAACCTTGCAAGGTAGACCTAAACACACGCTAGGTTGCCCCAGCAAGGACAACTTCCCAAGTAGTTCCAAAAATCCTCGGGTCGGGATAAAAGGCCACAGTCTTTGGTGTAGGCTATCTGGAATACCCCGCAAAGTACCCGGACTCACCATACACCACCGGTAGCTAGCCGTGAGACAAACCCCAAGAGTAGTGACAGTTCAATCCCTAGCCGTCTCATTAAGGTACTAGGCTTACCGGTCCCATTCCCGACAAGTGCTTAGTACGTTCAAAGACTTAACCCACTATAGCCATTGGACCGGAGCCCAAATCCCATGCTCTTACCACATGAGCAATCCATTTAAGGATATATTGTGATTCCTATCTAGGAACCTATTCTCGCGAGTGAGGTCATCACCCGACTTGTAACGGTCCTATAGCTTAGCAGCTATCGACCTATCATACTAGTAAGGACAAAGGTACCAAGGGATCATGCATCTAGGGTTCCATTCAACTCCTCAACTTAAATGCACATGCATCCATAGACAATTGAATAAAGAATTTGAAAACTAGGTTAGATACACCGGAGCTTGCCTTCGTTAGCTAGGTTAACCTGGCACCCTCGGTGTCGTCGAGCACTTCACGTACTGCAGTGAAGCTTCTGCTCCTCCTTCCTCGGATTCCGGGACGAGGGAGTAGTCACGGTCCGGAAGATCTACACGGAATACAATGCTAGATTCAGATGATGTGACAATTTGTTATCTTATCCAACTCTTGTTGGTCATATTCACCTCAACAAGTATCTAGATAGCACCTCTTTTAGGACGGTTATTAGTTATACATGATTCATTCTTTTATTGCACATTTGGATGAATGTTTATTTGTACTTGTCATTTTATGTGAAGGTTCAATCCTTTTTCCTCTCACTAGCAAGGGTGTGAACAAGATTTTTATTCATGAATTAATTCCTTATCAGCAAGGGTGTTTTATTAACTTTTAATTAAGTTAGGTAATACTTTCCAAAAAGGGCAATGAATTAAAAAGGGATTTTCTTTATTTAATTGTCCTTCAATCTTTACAAGGGCTTTAAAGCCTTTTATTAAGCAATAAATCACTAAAAATTTAAAGAAGTGTTTCTTAAGCATAACGACACCTATCTTGGTCCACTTTGGACCCACATGCAAGGCTTGGAAGCTAGAAAATAAAATACTTTGCAAAAATAACAAAGATTAGCTAGTGATTCAAACTAAATGCATACAAAAATAAATTAGCACCAAAATGATCCAAACTTTCTCATGCATGCCTTCTGGTCCTAAACAAGCTTAAAGAACCAGCAAGTTCACCTAGAAGCTCTACTGATCTTGCTTCATTAATTTATAAAGGAAAACATGCACAAATTAAGAATAAATATTTTTGTTAAACCAAAAATCGTGATTAATTCACCAGAGGTGTGTTTTGAGATAACAAGACAGCATGCACAAGTTTGGCACAAAAACACAAAGACATAAGTATTTTTAGCTACAAAAATCATATAGGCAGTTTCTGCATAAAAGGAAAACAATTTATATAAAAAGATTTACTTCATAACTTTGTGCAATTTTTGGCACAGGAGCTAGTCATGATAAGGCACACAACATATCCAAAAATTGGATGCAGAGGAGTTATAGTTTTTGAATTTTGGCAGATCTAGGTATTTCACAATCCTATTTTTCATGTTAAAAATATCCAGAAACAGAACTCGTGAGAATAACAAAAGTTGTAGTATTTCTCACCATGAGTCTAGCAAAATTGGTTTCGCAATTTTCTGAATTATCTACAATTTTCTAGTGTTTTTCTAATGCGCTTGACCAACTAGCAAAGAAACATAGATAACTTTCATCGCAAACAGGTCCCTAATTCACAGATAAGCCCCTGGACTTCACAACCAAGCCCCTGCGGCGGCGGGGGAGTTCGCCGGCGGCGATGTGGGGCCGGACTAGGGCAACATGTGGCACGGGGGGTGCGATTAGGCTCAACCCTAGTCGATTGGTAGCGGTTGCGGTGGCACGACGAGCTCCGGCGAGGGGCGGCAACGGGACCGCGACGCGCGCGCCCGCGGTCTCGCGGGTTTCGGCGAGGCTCGCGGCGGTGCGGCGCAATGCGTGGCTCGGAAGGCTTGATTGTGGTCTAGGGAAGGCTTAGGAACGCTTGCATAGCGTTGAGCGTGAGCGGGGGATGGACTTCACCGGCGGCGGCGGCAATGGCGCAGCGCGGCATGGCGGTGGCTCGGGATGTCGTGGGGGCGAGGAAAGCACAGGGCGGCTTTAAATACTACCGAGCCCAGGTGACGACGGATGACGGCGGGGAGGCATCTCCGTGCTACAGCGGCTCGGCCGGTGCGGCGGCGTGGGCGGCGCGGCTCAAGGTTCCTAGGGAGGCGCGAGCGTCGGGGCGCGTGGACCTCGGGCGAGCACACGTCTCGGGCGGAGGGAGCGTCGGGAAGGCACGTGGGGGCACGGCCGCCGAGGTTCGGCCGGCGCCGGTCGGCGACGCGCGGCACACGGGCGCGCGACGTCGCGGCGTGTTGGCACCCGGCCTAAACTGTGTTGCTGGCACTGACTTTGAACTCGAATTTCTCCAAATTTCCAAAAAGTCTATAGGGCTTTTTCCCCACAGATTTTGAATTACACAGTTGCCAACTTTGAATGTCAGCCTAATTGCCTGCACAGTAGTAGCTCCTGCCCTTGGAACTAATTTTTCAAGCTTTTCCCCTCAAAATTTGAAATGCCAATCTACATGAAAGTTGTGTCCCTCAACAAGATGGAAAACTTTCATAAAGGAAGAATTTTAAGTGTTTAGGTGAATTTTGGAGAATGCGGCAAAAGTTCCTGCAGACATCTATGGACACTAGGGGGACAAAGGGGTTTGACCAAGTCTTTGGCCAAGGGTTGGACCCACAAGTGTGTTTACTAGTCAAAGGGGGTCACTAGAGTTGGTTAGTTAGTTTTTTCGGGGTGAGGGCCTAGGTTGACCGTGAGTTGACTACTGTCAGCTGGGTTGACCGGCTATTAGGGTTAGTTAAAAACCTGGTGCATCACATAACGGCTACTAACAGATCTTGGGCTGCTCAGGGCGTCAAGGACCCTAGCAGCGGTCTATCAAGAGACCATGTACTTTTAGATCCAGCCTATACGGCTACTAACGGATCTTTATCTGTAAGCGGCCACGCGCCCTAGCACTACTCAGCCGTAGGCGGCCTCCGGGTCCTGGCGACTACACTTGTAAACGGCCCTGGCCATCCAGGTGTACTTTTCAGTAATAAAGTACGATTCTCAATCAACTCATTTACTGTGTCTCCGTCAACGTGTCTACTGTCGAGTACTACTACTCGCTCACAACTCCACAGATGGGCATTCCGCACATATACATTAAGACAATGAGTACTCATTTCATGGAATTCTTTTCATTAAAACTACTACCACAAGCTAACCATACAGGATAACTGCTGGAGGTTCAACTTCTCTGTGACTTGTTCGGCGATCGGCGCCATCTGCTCTAGAAGCTCCTTGTACTGTTCGTCCGTGCAATTGGCGGCTAGTCCTCCTGCGACTACATCGACTGGAGCCTTGGGGAAGTATGACTTCATGTACGCTAAGACTTGGTTCGGGGTGGACTTCGCCAGGTGCTTGACATAAGTTGCCAGACGACTGGGGGCTTCCTTCAGCCGATCAACCAATGGGGCTATCTTCAGCCCACCCGGGTGTGGCACCAGCAGCCTTGCGATGGGAAGTGCGGCTTCTTCAAGTTCCTTGAGGTGGCCCTGCAGCTTCTCGCAGTCTTCATTAAGCTTCTGCAGAGATTTATAGCAGATGACAAGGTCACGATCCGATGCGATCCGAAGCTCCATGTGCGTACAACACTCATGGGCCAACTGCTTATAAACATACTCAAGTACCTCGTGGGCATCTTTCTCTCGGTAAAAGAGATTCTTCATATCAGTCTCCGATGCCTTCAGCTGTTCCACCTGGGCCTCAAGATCTGCAAACAACTCAGGGGGAGATGTCAGACTACTACAAGGTACTCTTAATAAGTACTCGACAGGCTGACATCGGCATACCTTTGTTCTTGTGGCGCAATAACTTGTTCTTGCGGACCAATTCATCGTTCTTCACCTGCATGTCTTTTACCATGTTGTGGTACTGGGCGAAGGCACCATCGAGCTTGGACTGCAGCATGGCGGAGTGCTTCCTGGCCTTGTTGAGTTTTTTTTCCAACGTTTCCGCCCGGAGCACTGTATCGCCATACCCCTGGAGCATATCAGATTTTTGTCGGGATCCCTCCACGACATCCTGCACAAGGCAACAATTATTACTCGGGTATTCAGTTTTGATGGAATTTGACTACTCAAGGGCACCGTCACGTACCTTGATCCATGGCTCAGCCCGGCGCATTGACTCCAAGTGGCGGGCTACCATCGCCGGGTCGATAAGGTCATCTGCCAGAAGTTCGAGCCCATCACGACTATTTGCCGGGCCTCGGACATCAGCGCCAAACGGATCGGCTCCGCTTCTTGGATTTCCGGCGACCAGATGACTATGTCCATGTTTGTCTTGGGCAGTGCATCATCATGCATTTCTTCTATGACCTCGGGGGCTGCTGTCACCGCCGGCTCAGTCGCTGATCCTACGATCACCTCAGCTTCAGGCACGGCTTCGGGGATTGCAGTTCCCTCTACTTGTGCTCCTGCCAACACAAGCCACATGATATCGGTACCCGAGGGCTATGACTACTACTTGGGTAGGTAGCATCACCGTAGTCTACTTACCTTCTACTACAGTGGCTTCCGGTAGGATAGCTTCTGCGCCAGGCGCCGCGGTCTCGACCTGAGGAAGGGGAGCGGACTCCTCGATAACAAGCGTTGGGTTCTCTTCAGCTGCTGTCGTGCTGGGTTCATCTCCTTCCCAGGACAAATCAGTCGACTTCCTGCACAGTACAAGATTGGTGGTCAACCAAGTAAGATTACCAAGTTATAAGTGTTGGAAATATGCCCAAGAGCGAACTGGATTTGATTCACTAGTGGGCTCAGATGGATTTGATCCATTATGGTGTAAAAGTCCTAATGGGCCACAAATATTGTAAAGACCATTAGCGTTGGAAGGGGTACACCATCTATTAGTCTCGTATTGCCAATGGACGATGGTGTGGGGGGTTTTCCTCCCACTAAATATGGACCACACCCCTTCTGAAAAGGCACGACTTTTTCAAGTAGCAGCCGTGCCGCCAACGCTCTCTCCTCGTCGCACTCGCGGACCTAGCAGTCCGGCGTGCGTCGCTTCCTCCTCCGTACGTGTGGATACCTTAAGGGTGCTGCATCTTGAGCACTTGGATAGGACGAGCCGCACGTGCAAGTCAAGAAGGACATAAGCAACTGCACCGCCCGCTACCCCGGACGCGTTCATCTATATCGAGACGGTTCCGCCGCATCCGCACGTCTAGTGGTAATCCCATTATCTCTCGACGACAACGGTTCTGTTTTGCGGGGAAAATTTTGTTTTGCGCTAGTGTGGCCACCCCGTATCCCTTCGGTGGTATCGAGCCATAGCTGCTAAGTTTTAGATTCGGGATGTGTGCATATGGAGATATGCAGATGTAGATCAAAATTTTGACCGGCTTCGTGTTCTTACGTGATGGTCGTGTAACGAATTACTCCTACCGGTCGGAATTCCGCCATCGGAGTTAAGTGATGCACGTAAACCTAGTCACAACGAGAAGGAGATCAATTGGATTGGTCGAATCGAAGCTAGGTCAAGTGCCAGGTGCATGGGATGCGTGGTGGCGGCAGATTGGATCTGCTACCGGCCCGGGAAAACCAGAAAACATTCTGTTCGGTAAAACAGTCATAACTTTTCGTGGTTAACTCGGATGAAGACGTTTTCTATAAAAAATTTGATCTACAAAAAATTTTACACATGTGATAAACCAGCATTGCTGGTCTCGGTGAAATTAGTTTTGCCATATTCGGCTTGCAAGATGGGTTTTCGGGCGTTTTAAGTTTGGACGTCACAATTGCGATAATCTGTTTTTCAGGCTTTGTGATCGGTATGGACTATATGTGTATGTGATGCATATGTGTAATTTTTTCGTGTCCTGCGTGACACGCGTACCGCAATAGGGCTGGAGACACATGTATTGTCAAAATTAATGTAATAGTCTGCATACAAATTTGTGATGATCTAATACGCGATTGTGTAACTTTCATTACTAGCACGCGTTAGATAATTCTTGGAGGACTCATCACATGGACGATGGAACACACAGATCATGGAGATGGAGATCAACATGATGTACAGGTCAATAGAGATGGAGATCACCATGTGACAATAGGCCATACCGTGTTACAACTGTGTGAATGTCGTTCTTACCGTTCTACTTTTACATGCGACAATTTTATTTTCTCGTGTGTGATGTTACGAGTAGAACGATCCCTTTGGAATTTTAAGTTAACATGCCCTCCCAACACTTGCCACCGTCCCACGTCTCGTACAATTAGTGGTGGGTCTATGAAATTAGGGTGCCACTAGTTTTCCTTGACTAGACGGGTTTGTATCGGATACTTACACGCATAAGTGTTGGTTTTCTTATCAAAGTCATCTTAATAGTTAAGGACTTTGGGGCATAAAGGTTGGGAGCCTAGACATAGAGATGTCACCGAACAACAGGAGTCATATGTGATATGATTAGCAAAGAGTTGCTTACCGATCTACCTTGTTTACTAGCGGTGACGCAAAAGCTCACTAGTAGACTTGTTTGTTGTGGATTCTGAATCACTAAATATCATTGTGGGGATATTGATTTTAGTGGGATTAAATTCTTTTATTTTACTCAGTCATGGATATTTTGTCTTAGTATTTTGCATTTATTATTTTGTTGTAGATGGCACCTAGTAAGGAATTTTCTTTGCGTACGATCCTTGAGAAGGACAAGTTGAATGGAACGAACTATACGGATTGGATCCGTAACCTTAGAATTATTCTCAAGGCTGAGAAAAAGGAAGAGGTTCTAGACACCCCTTTACCCGAGGAGCCTGATGAAAATGCAACACTCACTGAAAAGAACGCTTACAAGAAGGCATGGGATGTCGATCTTGAAGTGGGCTGCCTTATGCTTGCATGTATGGAACCTGACTTGCAAATGCAGTTTGAGTCAGTCATGTGCACGATATGGTCGTGGAACTCAATGATATGTTCGCCACACAGGCTAGGACTGAAAGGTTCAATGTCTCCAAAGCCTTTGTGGAGTGCAAATTGACAAAAGGTGCGCCAGTAGGACCACATGTAATCAAAATGGTTGGTTATGCTCAAAGGTTGGAGAAGCTAGGCTTCCCACTGGACAAGGAGTTGTCCACTAATTTCATTCTCACGTATCTTCCGCCTAGCTATGGGAACTTCATCTCGAACTACCATATGCATGGGGCGGAGAAGGGTATTGACAGTTAATAGTTAAAGTTCGTTTAGACTTGCAAGCGGACAAGTCTCCCGTCGTAGTCAAGGGACCCTTCTTCCCTCGAGTGGTGAACCCAAGGTATCTAATCCGTGGAACAATGTCCAACGCAAGGATTCAATGTAGTAAAGCAAGGTAAGTTATCTTATGAAAGTTGCATATAATCTACTAACTCATAAAGAAAACGAATCTAATCTAATCTACTAAAGAGGTAGCAAGAGAAAGCAAGAGATAACCGATCTAGAGAGTCTAGATCATGCTTATGATGTTGCTCCAAACAAGATAGATGAAGATAGAAAAGCGAATCTCATGAAAAGCATCTTTGAATCGTGTCCTTCCATCCGACTCCGAAAACGCCCGCCTTTCGGAACCCCCGTTCTGTCACAACGTATCCCTACTCATGCGGGTAGTCTATGGCGAGTTCGATAGAACAAGTTGAAATCACTTGGCCGGTCCGGTATGCACCTCTAGCCACCGCGGCTACAAAAGCACCCTAAGTAATCTAGCTGCAAACTAGATCGTAGAAGAAGCAAAACCAAGAAGAAAACAAAATCATCGAGAAGGCACTTGATCGCTAGAAATCGAATTCACTTACAAACTTCACCATGAATGATTACATGAACAAGATCACAACCGGGGCCCTCCCTCGATCTTGATCCTCGCTCCGAGCTCCGACGTGGTCTTCCATGCAAGGTTCCCACGTCGGCTAGGGAAACCCTAGACAACTAGCACGACCCTCATCTCCGAGATGGTGTCCCTCAAGCTTCTCTTGCTCCTCGGCGGCGGATTACGAATTGATTGATGCATGGCTCTCGGTCAGGGGGCTATAAATAGCCAGAGATGCAACTAGGTCAAAGGGGGAGGCCGACGGGCCCCGAAACAGGTTGGGCCGACCCGCCCGGGCCGACCGGCCTCGGCCCGTTTCGGCCCAGTTCGTGTCCTCCTTCACCCGGTGTTGCTTCCCGCGTCTTCTATATGCTCTCCCCTTTTGCATGTGGGCCCTTAACATCGGATTCTCTCCGAATTGGACGAAGCTCCTTGTCTTGCAAGATTCAGCACTTTTCTGGCTAGGTCCTCGGAGTTTATCATCTTCTCGGGCTTGGTCCTTGGGCTCTTGGAATCATGTTCACTTCATTGCTTGACTTCTACCGGGCTTTAAGGTCTTGTCATGAGGTGCTTAATGAACTTATCCCGGAAGTCTTGCTTTCGACGTTAAAACCCTGCGTAAACACTTAACTCCAAAACCGACATGCACAAGTGAACTTGTTATACCACGGGGGTTAGTACCAATGGATAAGATACAAAAGTCATGCCAACACCGAAGGTAAACTCATGGCTAGGTTGACGGATTTTCACCGTCAACAGCTCCCCCGTGCTTAAACCTTGCTCGTCCTCGAGTAAGCCTTCGATGGATATCACCGTTGCCCCTTCATTGTTCATACCTTGCACTTGATCATACATGAAAAAAACATAATGCTCTCAAAAGTTTAATTCGTTAAAGTTCCATAATGTACTAGCCTTCATCTCTACGGAGGGTAGATATTTAATTAAGCTTATCCCACAAGTACTAACATGCTCCCAAAATTCAAATGGATCTTGGAAATTTTGAAATAAAGAACAAGATGAAAAAGAGCTAAACCAAGTTCACAAATTTAAACCACCTTGCATCTTGCTCATGAACTCTCATCTCATCATGTCTCTCAAGCCTATTTATTCTACTCCTTTCCCTCTCATAACACATATATATGTGGTAGGCTTTATATGGAGCTTTTTGGGAAAGTTTAGTCCTACCGAGATATTATAAATGAGATGTTGTCAAAACAACACAAGATTCTCATGGTCTTACCGAGACTCGTCAAAAAGGTCATTGGAAAATGATGTTAAATCAAGGAGGGGAAAGAGAAAAATACGGACACTTTAGATGAGTGGACATGTGCAAAAGGGCAAAGGGTGATCTCGAGGCACAAAGGAAGTCCTCGTTATCGGATTGCACATGGTTGGAAAATGAGAATGGATCTTTTAATCTTGAAGCCTTGAATTTCCTAATGCACTTTAGAGAACCGGGGGGTTCACTTTACGCATACTCATATTTTTTCTTTCTTCTTCTCATATATCTCCTTCTTTTCTTTCTTTCTTTCTTTCTCTCTTTTTTTCATTCATTCATTTTTTTCTTGTGAGACTTTCACCTTGGAAGTCCCGTGCATCGCCTTTGAACTTTCTTTTTTTAATTACTCCCTTTTGAATTTTTTTAATTGCTCCCCTTTGAACTCTAAAATTGCACCGTACCTACCTCCTCCCCCATGCTTAGACGTTGCTCGTCTCGAGCAAAGAGGCGATAAAGGTAAGGTAGGTACCAGAAATACTTTTCCTTTGGAGAGATACTTGAAATGTTCAATCTTGGCACCATCGATCTTCCTTGAATTGATGATCCATTCTCAATGATAGGTTGTGGTCAAGGAGGTAAACACGAAAGATGATATTTGGTTTTAAGGGTGGATATCCGGCGAAGTTTGTGAGATCTCCGATGTGGGGATACACAATGCACGGATAAAAGGCTAGCAAAAAGAGAGATAAGCAAAAATGGAATGAACGACTTCTTAGTCTCGGGCCGGAGAAATCAAGGCCCGAAATAACTCACCCAAAAATAAACCTTGTATAGTAAGTTTTTGCACTCAAATATTTATAAGGCTCGGATAGGTAGTGTTAACACCAAAATTTGGTAAGGAGTCTGACTCGTGGGTCCAGCTCGATGAGGAGTCCGTCTGGTGGAAGGAAAGATCTTTTCAGATGTATTCGGTAAAGAGATCTGCGGTCGGCTATCTGCTCCCGTTCGGCAAAGGAACAGTAGAGCTGATTTTGCGGGATTGGATGGTGACGTGGCTCAAGCAGGAAGGGCGAATGGATAGATAGGCGATCAAGCTTAGAGATAAGTTAGGCAGCGAATCCATTCAAGATTGTACTTCGCAGGATATAAATATGAGCCCCGAATGTATGTAACAAAGACAACCATTCCTCAATACAAACCGGCCTTACGCCAAACCCTAGAGTCCTTTTGTCGTGTCGTCGAGTTCTTCGAGAGGGTTCATCGATCCGTCGACCTTCGTGAGTACCGGCAACCTTGTATCATGACTAGTATCATGCGGTGGATTTAGATCTGATGCAAGTAGTCTTGTTACCATGCTTCGTGTCATGCGGTAGATTCAAGCTTGGTTCAAGAGGGTTTCTTGTTAGGTCATGAGCCATGCGGTAGGCTAAGATCTAGCTCGAAGCTAGTTATCGGATCTATTTGATTTTGGCAAGATCCAATAGATTCATTAAGTTACCCCGTGTTACTTTGAGTTTTTACTTATGTTTAGATTCATGTAACACTCTTTTGCCCAATCTAGATAGATTTGGATCGGCTTTATCCCTTTTGTGATCCTTGTGTGAGTCGAGTTCGTGTTTGAACACATGGATCTTGTGCTTCCCGATAGCCGAAACCGGATCGATCTAGATTGCTACGTGTTGCGGGTTCAAGCTTGCCAATGTTGGTATAAATCTTGAAAGAGCCGGGTATCATGCGGTAGATGCAAGTTTTTGGGTTGCTTTGGAGCTAGTCATCCGGTGGATTAGATTTCAATTCAATCGATAGATTTATTTACTTGGTAATGTTTGTTCCTTCTTCATGGACCCCGAATTGGTGCATTCGGTACCCGTATTCGATTATGTTTCTTCACGAGTAGAACACGTGCGTAATTCATGCTTTAAATAATGTATGATTTTAGCTTTCCATATTTAGATTGTATCATGCGGTGGATAGATCTATTTGTGGAAAGTGGCACGGTTTTCATGCAAGTTGTATCATGCGGTGGATAGACTTGCTTGATATCGCACCGGACGGGTTTTAAAGTACCTAGACATGCGGTAGACTAGTGCTTTGGATCTATGCATACTTGTTTATTACATGCTTATGTTCGTGCTTTACTTTATTGAGGACCATGTGTGGTTCGAGGACCGGTGGATGGTCGCTTCCTTGTGTGATGAGTGATTGACAACGTTGTGTGGACCGATTCTTGGCTAAGTATTGCAGGTGCGAGGTTGCGGCTTGACTCGTGTTGGTGCGGGTGAAGAACAAGCGCGAAAGGTCGTTGCTTGGTGAGGCCTCCGTGTGTGGAGAAGACAAGTAGGCTTCGTTCGAGGGACCCGGTGGCCGGCGGGGGTCGAGTGCGGGCCGCATGGTGGCAAGAACAAGACAAGATGAAGTCGGTGGACGGTTTCTTGGTTGAGCCACAAAACCAAGGTCGAGCCGGGACTTGATGGGAGCCAAGTCTTGAGTGGTGATTGGCGGAGGCTACATCAAGTTCGCGGGGTTTGCGGTGGTTCACCGAAAAAATCACCGGGTTACTCGGGCTACCGAGCCACAAAGCCAAGGCCGAAGACCGGGTGTGGTCACCACGGCCAAAACCGGCCTGACCGGTTTGGAAAACCGGTCGACCGGTTTGGGGTCGCGAGGGCGCGGAAGCTTCGAGGCGGAGGACACGCGTCGGGATCGCAAGGCTTGCGTTGAGGCTACGCGAGGTGCGGTCGGCCGGGCATCCGTCCGATGGAGAAGACATCACGAATTCCAAATCCACCCTTGAGGGGCTTGTATCCCTAGTTAGTAGAGAAGGGCATTTTAGACATTCGGTTGCCTCCATATAACCCAAGAGGTGAGAGGTTGGCGGCCAACTCTTGGAACCCTAGCTCATTAGTTTTCCTATTTTCCACCTATTTTCCTTAGGTTTTCTCTAGGACTAGCAAGAGAGCTTCACGGAGAGATCTTGTAGAGAGGGATGGATGATCGGGCGGCTTGCTAGACCTTTTACGAACCTTTGTTTCTTGTATAGATGATTCGGCGTGGTCCCTCAAGGTGTGGATGTGTTTTCCCCGGTTGTTCTTGGTGGTGATTTTCGGAGCCCTCTCCCGGTGATTTCTTTGTGGTGTTTTCGGGACCTTTCTTTTGGGGATTTGATGGGGAAAATTTGTGGGAACCCTTCGTGGTTCTTTGGGCTGTGATTCCCCTCCCAAATCCGTGAGGAAAGGTGCTCGATTTCGGGGTTTCTTGAGTTCTTGGGTTGGAAGTGCCTTCGGTGGGATTTCTTCGATTCCTCCTTTTTGGACGAGATTTGGTGGGATTAAACTTGGCCATGGACTCCTCATGAGGTGTTCTCGATATCCCCAAAGTCTTGTTCAAGTACGTGGAGCGATCCGGGAGATTGAGATTTGGTTTTGGGGGAGTTGACCCGCGGCCGTGTTCATCTCGATCGTTCGAGGCTAAAACCGGCTCGACCGGTTTCCCAAACCGGTCGACCGGTTTCGCCCGATGGGTTGTCGAGAAAGATCCTTGAACAAGGAAGTCTTTCTTCGCTCCATGGCTTCGTTTGTTCGGATGTGGATAGGCTTTTGAAGTGTTTGGGGTCTTTGGGGAGTTTCTGGACAGAATCGGTCTGACCGGTTTGCCTAACCGGTCGACCGGTTTTCCCTACCTTCGTGAGGCTAAGTCCAACAGAAGCGGTCCGACCGGTTTCAGAAACCGGCTTTGGCGGTTTGTCTTGCCCCGCAGCCTTGTCGTGTGTGTTTCTGCTGCGTGTGTGTTGAGGCTGTTGTTTGGGTCTTGTTCCTAGGTTCAGTAGCACTCCAGTGGCTACGTGAACTTGGCAAGAGAAGCTTGCGGAGGTGCACGAGTGAATTTGGGTTCATAGGCTGAATTCTTGAATAGAATTTTTATCGGCTCCCATTCACTCCCCCTCTCTGGTTCGCCGTTTCGGTCCTTCATTTATTCATTTATTTAATGTTAACTATCATGGGGATCAGTCATGGCTTCGTGCATGTGCATCTTTATTCAAACAAAGACCGATCGTCGTCATTCTTACTTCATCCATTCGGTAGTATTATTTTTCTTGTTATAAGTTCCCGAATGGTTTCGGTTTATTGGCGATAGCTCCTTATAGCTATATGTCATCCTATCCGGCTTCTTAGCCGTAAATATGGAATTGTCTGGTACCACCCGGCAAGTTCCAAGCTTTGGTATCTAACTGCTTTATCTTTTGTTAATTTTCAGGAAAAATTGACCGGCACGTCTTGTGACTCTCTGCGCGTGTGAAGCCGACTTGTTCGACTTTGCTGTGTGTTTGGCGCCGGGTGCACATTTTGCGTCAACACACTTTTTGGCACGCCTGGTGGGACCACAGCCGAATAGATCAAGATTCCTGACATCACGGACATCATGGACGTCAACCTTGAGGACCTCTCTCCCGAGCTGCGGCAGCAGCTCCAGAACGCCATAGACCTGTTCCAGCAAAAATGCCTGCTGTCCTTCAAGAAAAACAGAAGTGGCGTCCCGTACTTGAAGAACGAGATGCCCAGGGTGTTGCTACCAGGGGAGAGCGATGCCACGACTCGGCAAGAGAAAGAGGAGTACATGCAAGCATTCCGAGAATCCACGGACTACATGTTGAGCAAGCACCACAAAGCTTTCCTCGGTGCGCTACGACGGATGATGGTGGCTATCTTTGGCCCGGGGATGGAGCGAGGCATTCGGCAAGGCACCCATCCAAGGGGGCACCGTGGAGCCGGGCGAGTCAAGCTCTCAACCACCGCTACGCGGCCGGCCTATTCAACCTCCTCCTCGCAGCTGCGGAAGTCAAGCTTTCCGGCCTCCTCCGCGGGGTGCCGGGGGCCGGCCGCTTCGGCCCCCGCTACGAGGCCTCGGGGAGGGCAGCCAATCTAGCCACCACCGCGGGCGGCACAGGTCAGCACCCGTGCAACGGCCCGAATCCGTACCGGCCCACGTACGGGGAACTAGCGTTCGGGTCGCCTAGAGCCCCACTCGCCTCCGGCCACGGGATTGCTGCGGCGAACAAGCGGCTGCGGCAGAGGAACTTGTACGGCGGAGGCTACCATGAGGTGGGAAATCACGGGGCATTTGACGCTTTCCCGCATCTAGGATACGCGCCCCGGCTACGGGCGCACAAGAGGACGACGCCCGGCACGGAAGATGGCCGAGTTGATGCAAAATCGGTTCGGCCTCAAGCCAAAAATGCGGGGACACCGCCTACAAGCCGCCATTCCCCGCAGTGGTACTACAATGTGCTCCTTCCGCCAAGGGTGAAGCCGCCGACGGAGTTCACGAAATTTTCGGGGGCGGGACGACACGAGCACGGTGGAACACATCGCTCGTTACCTCATGCGGCTCGGGGAATGCTCGGGCGAGGAAACATTCGGGTCCGCTACTTCCCCGCGTCGGCCGACGGGTCCCGGCATTCCGGTGGTTCTTGTCCCTACCTCCCGAGTCGGTTACCACATGGAAGGACCTCGAGCGGAAATTCCACGCTCATTATTTCGGTGGCAGCTCGGAGAAGAAGCCGAACGACCTTGCCACCCCGAAGCAAAGGCACGGCGAGACGCCGTTAGAGTTTCTCTCGGAGATTCGGGGAGGTTAAAGGCATGTGCTTCTCGCTTAACTTGCCGGATGACCGGTTGGGCGATAGGGGGCGTCGCCGGGATGCTCGCCGGCCGTACGTGAGAAATTGTTCGGGATGGAGTTCGAAAACACGGGCCGGCTATCACGAAGCTATCATTGATGAGCAACCGGGCGTATGGCTTCAAGAAGGATGCTAAGTTTGGCAAGCGACGCATGATGTCGCCGATATCTACAACCGGTTCTTAGACAAGGCCGATCCGATCGAGGATTCGATGATGAACCGGATGTGGCCGCAGCCGAGATCATGTGGGGGAAAGAGCCTTTGACGATGAATCGGCCGCGGCTCAAACGGACCAAGGGTACCTACGATTTCGATATCACAAAGGTCGATAAGTCGTTTGAGCTCCTAGTGAAGGAAGGCCGAATCAGATTGCCTGAGGGGCATTCCATGCTTCGGCCCGATGGAGTTAAAGGAAAACATTACTTTGCGGCTTCCACGACAGGGATTCACACTCCATCAATGATTGCAGGGTCTTCAGGATGAGGATCCAGAAAGCCATCCAGGAGGGGCACCTCAAATTTGACAACAAAATGAAACTGGATGGTCACCCCTTCCCTCAGAACATGGTGAGCTTCTCTGTCAACATGGTGACGACGAGGATAAGGGAAAGGTCAAGGTCTAGACCTCGGCCGGGGCTAGACGGATGGAGCAAAGGGACCGGAGCGCCAAGTAACTCGGGAACAAGTGCATGGTGAAGGCCCCCGCATTCTCAAAAGCCACATCGAAATCGGGGAATCGTCCGCAGCCGGGCCCCGGGATGACCACGCGCATCCTCCTCAACAAGTGGCGCGCCGAGATGGAAAAGGAGCGCTACCGGAGGCGAAAATACGAGGAGGAGAAGCGCAAAGCCGAAGAAGAAGCACGCGAGAAAGGACCGGGAGCAATACACGCGCGAGCGATGGCGCGCGCACCGGGGATGTGCGTTCTTCGGTGCACCGCCGGAATGAGGGTTTGAAGCCGCCCACGTTGAGGAACTGTCCTGAATGCAGTGACAGATATTTTGAGTACAGGCAGGAGACTTCCAATCGCCGATCCGTCCACGAGAGAATTGGAAGGATCCACCCTAACGGGGATCGGCGCCAAAAAATTGAAGTTATTGATCACCCCAGGAAGCGCCAAGCTGATCTAAGGTGGGCTGATCGAGAGGAGGATGAAGATGACTACATCGGCGAGAAGGGGCAATGGTGCCCGCCCGGTCGAGGAGAAGCCGGAAGAGACGGGTTGAGCGCTTGAGGAACCGCGAGCGAGGCGGTGGGATCCGGACCAAGTAGGTGTGGCGTCCAAAGGACCAACCGAGAAGGATCAAGGCGTTCGACTCCAACATGCATGGTATATTTTCTGCCGAACGAATTCATGGCTCCTGCTAACCGGGTTGTGCGGGAAGAAGCGTCCCTAGATGATGAGCAGGTCGGGGGGATGATGGCACAACCGGTGCTAGCCAAGCGAGGCAATTTTCGACAAACCGGCCAAGAATCGACATATGAGGCCGTTGTACTTGAGAGGATACGTAAATGGCAAGCCATTGACCAAGATGTTTGTCCACGGTGGAGCGGCGAGTCAACGTAATGCCATACACCACCTTCGGAAACTTGGCATGGGCCCGAGCGATCCGACGCCTACAAGCATAATACCGAATGATTTCATTGGGAATCCTTCATATACCAAGGGATGCGCTCACGCGGGCTGGATTCATGCCAATTGTTGCGTCCTATCCACCATGCACCGGCGGCTTATCCAAGGGTGGATGATGAGATTGAGGTCGTCCAAGCGGATGACTCGTGAGCGTGGCGAACATGGAACCCGACCTTACGGGAATACCAAGGTATAGATTGTTTCTCAGGGAAAGACTGGGGAGAAGGTCCTGTTGAACCCGTCGGCGGCGATCAACAGCCGATTCAAGCGGCGGCTCTTATAGTAATTTTCTTCCGGAGAACCCCGTGGATGGCACCGATGGCAAGTTAGGGCGAGGATTTATGTCGGCTGACAAATTAGAAGAAGTTGATATTGGAAACGGTGATAAGCCAAGGCCGACGTTCATCAGCGCAAACTTGCAGCCAGACTTCAGAGGGGAATTAATCAAGCTGCTCAAAGAATACAAAGATTGCTTCGCCTGGGATTATTCGGAGATGCCCGGATAGGATCGCTCTATCGTTGAGCATCGGTTGCCAATCAAATCTGGTTTCAAGCCATACAAGCAACCACCCCGGAAAATCTACAAGGATGAAGTATTGGCCGATGTGAAGAAAGAAGTTGAAAGATTACTTGATGCAAACTTCGTTCGGCCATGCAGATATGCGGAGTGGATTTCTAACATTGTCCCCGTCTACAAGAAGAATGGAAAAATGAGGGTCCGCATAGATTTCGGGGACTCGAATAGAGCTACTCGATGGATGGTTACCCCATGCCTATTGCCGATTTGTTGATTGACGCCGCAGCGGACACAAAGTGATTAATTTCATGGATGGCAATGCGGGATACAACAAAATCTTCATGGCAATAGAGGACATATCAAAGACGGCCTTCGGATGTCCTAGTCCTATAGGCCTGTTTGAATGGATAGTGTTGGCGCAAAAAGTGCACTCAACGCCAATCACACGACAAGCCGAACAAAGGCGGCTTCACACGCGCGAGAGAGCAAATGACGTGCCGATCAATTTTTCCTCAAAATTAACAAAAGATAAAGCGAGTTAAATACCAAAGCTTGGAACTTGCGGGTGGTACCGCACGGTTCCATATTTACGGCTAAAAGCCAAGCGAGGATGACACATAGCTATGCAAAGCTATCCGTCAAAGAACCACGACCATTCGGGCAAACGCAAAGGGAAAAGAAACACCGCCGAATGTGTGACGTAAGCATGACAACGACCGGTCTTTGTATAAACAAAGATGTACGTGCAAAGTTATGACCGATCTCCATGAAGATTAACATTAAATAAATGAAGTAAAGCGTGGACATAATCATGTAGCAAATAAGCGAGCATAGATCCAAAGCACTAGTCTACCGCATGTCTAGTTACTTTAAAATCCGTCGAGTACGATATCAAACAAATCTATCCACCGCATGATACGACTTGCATGAAAAACGTACCACTTTCCACAATTAGATCTATCCACCGCATGATACAATCTAAATATGGAAAGCTAAAAGCATAGATCATTTTAAACATAAATAATGCACGTGATCCACTCGTGAAAATATAACCGAATACGGCCGAACAGTACCGATCCAGGGTCCATGAAGAAGGAACAAACATTACCACGTGAATAAATCTATCGACCGATTTGGGAATCTAATCCACCGGATGACTAGCTCCAAAGCAACCCAAAAACTCGCATCTACCGCATGATACCCGGTTCTTTCAAGATTTATACGAACATAGCAAGCTTGAACCCGCAACACGTAACAACCTAGATCGATTCGGTTTCGGCTATCGGAAAGCATAAGATCCACACGTCAAAACACGAAACCTGCTCGAAACAAGGATCATAAAAAGATACGAAACGATCCAAACCTATCTAGATTGGGCAAAGATGTGTTACATGAATTAAAACATAAAGTAAAACTCAAGATAACACGGGATAACTTAATGAATCTATTGGATCTTGCCAAAATCCAATAGAGCCGATAACTAGCTTCAAGCCGGATCTTAGCCTACCGCATCGCTCATGATCTAACAAGAAACCTTCTTGAACCAAGCTTGAATCTACCGCATGACACGAAGCATGGTAACAAGACTACTTGCATCGATCTAAATCCACCGCATGATACTAGACATGATACAAGGTTGCCGGTACTCACGGAGGTCGACGGATCGATTGGCCCTCTCGAAGAACTCGACGACACGACAAGGACTCTAGGGTTTGGCATAAGGCCGGTGTGTATTGAAGAATGATTCTCTTTTTTACATACATTCAGGGGTCGTATTTATACCCTGTTGAGTACAACTGCGAATGGATTCATTGCCTAACTAAACTCGATCGCCTGTCCATCCATTCGTCTCCCCTGATTTGAGCCACGTCACCGTCCAATCCCGCAAAATCAGCTCTACTGTTCCTTTGCCGAACCGGAGCAGATAGCCGACCGCAGATCTCTTTGCCGAAAATCTCTGGAAATATCCTTCCTTCCACCAGACGGACTCTTTTTCGAACCGGACCCACGGGTGTCGACTCCTTACCAAATTTTGGTGTTAACACATGCCCCTTCAATTGTGGGATAAAAGTAATTTTGTTCCACAATTGACTCCGACCACGAATCCTTGAATCAAATCTGTCAACACCTGTTCTTCGCAATCCGCCGGAATCTTCGTTCAGATCCAACCCTAGATCCCCCTTGTTCCGAGCTCGAACCTCCAATGGCAACTCGAAACCAAGCCGCTCGGAAAAATTCATCCCCCCGCAAACCTTGTTCGGCATTAGGTTTTCAATTTTACCCGAGATTTTCCTTTTCCGCTTTCTTCCGGAGCCTTCTCTTGCTCTTTTGATTCCTATCGAGGCCAACTCGCAGCCTTATTACCTTGGTCCCGTAGGGAATCCCGACCCTCGAGATCTTATTGCCGTCGAATCTCGGAGAATCCCCTTCAAGGCAGGCTTTGTCTCCACCTCCTCGGTGGCAAGATGCGTTCAAGAAGCGGCCTTTGCCCCCAATTGCGGTGGAAGACTTGGTATCGGAGGATTCTTGAAGATAAGAGTGGATTGACCAACCCGGATACCCTCCGTATCGCCCAATGCTTGGAGTTATCCGTGGCCGAGACCCCCAAGAATGAAGATCTTCGATAGCCGCATGCCACTTCGGTCAAATGGCGTCAACGCCTTCCTTTTTGGGCATGGCCCAATGTCTCCAACCTTGGCCGATGTATATATGATCACCGGCCTTGACATCACCGGTCCGTCCCGGCCCCCGGGACTTCAAAAACTCTTCACGCCGGACGGGGGTAAAGCCGGGGAATGGCTACAAGAATTATATCTTGAAGCATATAAAAGACAATCCCCTTGGTGATGTTGAATACAAAGCCTTTACGAACATGTGGTCGCTGCGGATTCGTTTTTCGTGGCAAGGCCAACGAACCCACTTTGAACCATACCGCAATGGCGATTCATCCGGCGGTGGCAATCGCCTCCCTTCGGGAAAATTCTTCTTTGGCGGCGTATATCATATGCTTCATCGGACCGTTACCCAAATGTACACCGGCCGCAGGATAACATGCGTCAATGGCCCTTGGTAGTTTGTTCAAATGTGGCCGCAACTCCACATGCATCGGATTGTCGGCATCGATTTGAACTCCGTGTTCTTCCCTTTGTCCAATCATCCCGAAGGATAGCCTCAAGCTACCGGAGGATGCCAAAACTACGGAGAAGCGGCTTCAAGCGTTTCCATCCAGCGGACATCGGCCCGGCTCTTCGAGTTGTTCTTCAAAGGTTTCCCCAATCCTCTTTGGCTTCCTTATCTAGGCAATGACACCTTAACCTTCCCCGTTGAATTTTCTTTTGAGCCTCGGCCATCAAGATGGGAGATTCTTGGAGATCTTTAATATCATAATCCGCCCATGCATACTACGGCCGAGTTCAATGGAGGAAGGCCGAATGTCGACACTTATGAATACTATCGGCCTAATGTAACGGCCGTACAACTTGGATGCGGCCGGATGCCCCCAAGATTGTTCCCGCATGAATTCCTCAAACCCGGGGAGGAAATCAAAGAACCGATGCGGGGCGACGAGTTTTTAACTATGTGTGCGGTCCCACCGTCTACACATGTCCTTTTGTGCCCACAACCATAGCTCACCCCACCTTCAACTCCTGGTGGCAAGAATTTCATGACCATATCTTCGGTGAGCCCGTTCATGTATTCGTCGTGCGAGTTGGTACCGACTTTCGCCAATTTCGAGAGGTAATACAATGAGCCCTTAGATCGACCTTCCTTCTTTATTCATGGTCCCGACCCTCATCTTTCCGTACACGAACACGATTACTGCCCCTCGAGCCGGGGCAATTGCCTACAACGGCGAAGGCCCAATTTCAGCACTAGGATTCAAATCCACAACTCGCATCAACTAATGGCTAGATATGCTACCACGGATCCCGACCTTTCTAGCCTTCTTTGCAGACAGGAGGCATGGTCCGCATCCGATTGCCCCTCCAAGTGCTAAAGAGGAGAAGGACTATCAAGAAAGTGCTCGTTGAGGTAAACCCTTTTACTTTCTTGATTACCAGGTCACTCTGTTCTTGATGAATCATATTATTGTGCATTTCAGACCAGAGCCCAGCAGCCTTCAGAACCGCACACCGCCAATGCCCCATCCACTGGTATGACCTCTACTGCTTTTTCTTGAGGATGAACACTGGCATTTACCCTCCCAATTTGGCATTTGCGAAGGAACAACGAAGGTCGGCTTGTAAATGTCCCGGTGGTCCAAAGAAGCAAGTCCACCCGGGCCGAGTTACCTATCCAAGTGGAGATCTCATCCTCATCACCTTCTCGCGAAGCAACAAATTCTCCGGAGATGAATCTCCCAATTCAACCGGAGCCACCAAGTTCCCCAAGGGTGCCATCACCCGTTGGTCAAGCGAGAGATAACCAACCCAACGAGAGGCGGATTCGACTCCTCATCGACCGGAAACTCACGAGCCGCCGATAGCCGCATCGGCACCTCCCGGCTTGGAAGTTTCGGCTCGCCCGGAGCATCTCCTTCGCCTGTGATCGCCCCTGCTCAAGAAACCAGCCAGGAGGTATCCATCTACGCTTAATTTTGGTACCTCAATGTTTAGCATTCTTAACTCGGCAATGTTGTTTCTCAGGATCAGGCTCCATCATCATCAAGCCTGCCATTAGAGAGCAATTCAACTGCCGAGGTGATGAAAGAAACATATCAGCCACTGCCAGATGAAGTGTTGCCCAAACTTAAAGAAATTGCAGCCTGGCTAGAAAAAGATGCTCAGGATCAGTTCAATGATCTCCATCATTTTGAAGAGATGTTTGAATCTATCAGTCAAGAACTTCCTGAAGACATCAGAGCTTCTCTATCATCCGTCTATGGCTTAGAAGCCCTCTATGCACCCGTAAGGCGCGCTTGGAGGAAATTGCGCCCCCGTCCGGCCATTGAAAAGAGAAAAACCGATGCCGAACATGCCATGAACGGGGCACAATCCCAAGCGAGAGAGCCATAAAGATGCATTGGCTAACACCGCAAGCTTCCTATGATCTTAAAGTTGCCGGGAAGGCTGCTCTAGAAGCGAACCGAGAAGCTCGTCGGCGGAGATAGAGATTGACAAAGAGAAAATAGCCGAACTTCTGGATTGATAGCAAAGACCCAAACGGAAGTAAAATCGGCTATCACCAAAATAAAGCAATGCGATGCGAAACTCACCGACTTATCCGGTGCCCAAAAGGATTGCCGGGAGTTGCCTTGGACAATTCCCATTTGATAACATCCAATGCTCGTCGTGTACTTGCCAAACTTCGAATGCTCGAATGTCCTTATTGATGTATAACCGAATTGGTCGTTCTTGTAATATCTTATTGTGATTTATTTCTCTTCTTTTGCGCACTTTTAGATGTAATGTTTGAACGACCCATTCGGTAATGAAACGCCAACTCCCGAACGGCACTTTGATTTCCTTTAGCCGAACCAATCGATCCGCACGCGGCTCGGCCTAGAACTCCAAGCGACCCGCCGGCGGCCGGCCAAGAAAACCTTTCCACCTTCCGATTTTCCCGGGATATGCACCATGATCCACGCCACGACTCGAAGCCACGATTCATCTCCGCCGTGCCTATAAATGTTACAATCGGTGCCCCTAGCTCTCCACCAGGCCTTCTAGCTATCGAATCTTTGCCAACCTTTATCCCTCTTGCAAACAGTGCACATCCCAAACCACAATGGTGCGCCGCCTCAACCGCCGCCGTGCCTCCGACGAGGCCGAGGGGAGCAGCGCCAATGCGCGCAGGCGGTGATGATCGTCAATCTCTCCTCTTTGATTCTGTTCTTGATCTTCTTTTGCCTTGACGATCATCCCCCTTTTTCAGACTGATTCAGTGGAATCCGCCTCGTGCGCCGGCCAATCAGCCCCTCCCCGGGTGACTCCTCGGAGTCCGATGGCCACTCCCCGGTACCGTACGGGGAAGAAGACGCCATCCGCTTCAAGGAGGAGCTAGAGGCGTCCCGTCGCGAGGCCGGACGACGTCTCCAAAAAAAAGCGGGCGTGGCCGAGCTAGAATGGGAGGACCGGCGCAAACAGCTGCTGGAGGCCATCGACGGTATGGCTGCGAGATTGATTCTTGATCCGGCCCCGGCCTTTGATGCTAATCCTTTCGTCTCGCTCTTTGCGGCCCGCGATGCGAGCTCAACCGCCTAAAGGCGCCGGTAGAGCAATTGGCCGAGAAGGTGAATGCCCGCGGCGACACGCCGGCGGAGCGCCTAGCCGCGGTGGAGCGCCGCGTCGACGAGGTGGCCGTTCATGGCGTTCGTTTGGGCACCACCTTGGGCACCGGCTGCGATGGCGACGCATACGGACGTCGACTATTCCACCCGAGCCGCGTGGCTTTCGGGCGGCGCGCCGGAGGACATCGACGAGATCGAGCTCATCCTGGAGCGCCTTGACGGCCACGGCGACGCCATTGCCGAAACTACCCATCCCCAATCTGTGTTGAATAGGCTCTTCGACTAGATTGTACTAGGGATGTGTAAATATCGGCAATAGATGAAGAACTTTTGAATTCTGCACCTGTTCTGCAATGACTTCCCTTTGCATTTTGCATCTGCGAATTTTTCTTTGAATGCATCCGGGAACTATCTTTAGCCGAACGCGTGAGAACAAGCGCCCCTTGGCGCAAAATCCGCGAGAGGATCCCAATCCGGCAATCCGTAAACACTTGTTCAAGAGAAAACCCTTCGCACCTCGGTGAAAAACCCCGCCGCTTGGTATTCCAACGGTGTGTACCGGCCGATCATCACTCCCAATGCGCCTCCCCGGTCAATAAAATAGCCCCCGTGGGGTGCTCTGCAAATCCACTCGCACACTCCTCCATCATTTCTCATCTCTTCCCCTCGCCGCTAGAGGAAAAAACCCCAACGCCATGGACAAGGGTAAACAACCTCGGGAGAGCGGTTCATCAAAGAAGCGTACGATTCGGAAGTGAGTTCTTTCTTGATCTCGCTCCTTGTTCTCCCGCTTGTTCTTGCGCTTCATGTTTTTCCTCTCGCCCTTTTCGATCTTGATTTGCTTCCCGAAGAAGTCATCGGGACCGAAGATGTGCCTGAGTACATCTCCTCCGATTCCTCTCCCGAAGCAGAGGATGCCACGCCTGAACAGAGGACCAACCATCAGCTGCGCCGCCGCGTCCGGCACCTGGAGCATGGCCTCAGGGACATGTCCGCCCGCTGCCAAGCCGAGCGCGAGCGTCGCATGGCTCTGGAAGCACTAGTAGGGGGTAAATGCTCCTGACTCCTTCATGCCTGCCTCTGGATTTCTTGCCTCTAACCTTGATTCTCCTGCTCCAGATGTCTCTGACAGGTACAGCAACCTGAAGGCGGCCTGGGATAGCTTGGTAGAGGCCGCCAATCATGGTCATCCTCGTGCGTTCCAAGTTGCCGTCACGGTGGTCCTGGAACAACTGAAGAGGGAGCGACGAAAAAAAGTAAAGAAAAGATTGAATCATACTTTCGCTTCTTTCTCCACGCCTTCTCGCTTCCCACCTCCTCGGGGACCCGACCATCGGGGTTGTTAGATGTGATCCCGCAAGAAGCGGTTGTAATGTAGTATTGAGCTAAGGGCAATGCATCCGAGCACTCGGCCATCTTCTCTTGTTCATGGATTTTGTTCCGAAGGCGGCCTCATTCTCAAGCGCCGGCTATCTTTGTGCCGGATGTGTGTAATCATCGATCGATCTCAATGCTAGGATAATATTTCTTCAGATATCTTCCATTTATCGCAGCGGAAAACTCCTCTCCTAGCAAAGTTTTCAATTTGTATGCATTACGAGGAACACATCCGACCACACGAAAAGGCCCCTCCCGGTTAGGGGACCATTTGACGAATTCACTATATTTAGTTCCAATCGGCAATAGCGCTTTCCAAACTAGATCACCTTCTGCGAATTGCTTTACTTTTACTTTCTTGTTATAGTATTTGGCGACTCGCAGCTTGTTTTTCTCGATGTTCTCCAGGGCCCTGAGACGGATCATATGCAAATCTTCTAACTCATCCATCATTAGGCCACTGTAATCCTTGGAGCTCAACTCGTTTTGCAGCACTACTCTCCTTGAATCTGATTGTATCTCCCAAGGCAGGATTGCATGATGCCCGTAAACCAACTCGTAAGGAGAGGTCTTTGTAGCTCCATGGGGGGCCATTCGGTAAGCCCACGGCGCTTCACCGAGTACCGAATGCCACCTCCTTGGCTTCGATCGATCTTCTTCTCGTATCGCTTCATTATGATCTTATTAGAAGCCTCTGCTTGACCATTAGCTTGGGCATAATATGGAGAAGAATTAAACAATTTGATTCCCATGCTTTCGGCAAAATCTCTGAATTCCAATGACACGAATTGTGCCCCCGGTCGGTGGTAATCGTCTGAGGGATCCCAAATCGATAGATGATGTGTTCCTTGACGAATTCGATCATGTTTTCTGACGTCACCTTCTTCAGTGGGATTGCCTCGACCCATTTGGTGAAGTAATCTGTAGCCAAAAGCACGAACTTATGCCCCTTGCTAGACGGTGGATTAATTTGGCCAATCAAGTCTATGCCCCACCCCCGAATGGCCATGGCTTGATGATGGGATTCAATGCCTGATGCGGGGACTCTTTGAATATTCCCAAACCTCTGGCAATCTTGACATCCCTTGTAATACTTAAAGCAATCCTCTAATATCGTCGGCCAAAAGCATCCGGCTCGTCTAATAACCCATTTCATCCGATAGGCCGATTGGTGCGCTCCACATATCCCATCGTGCACCTCGCTCATCATGTTCGGGCTTCTTCTCGGGACCCGGCATCGTAGCAATACCCCGTCTAGTGATTTATAGAATAAGTTATCATCCGGAAGAACGAACTTAATTGCCTTGTACCGAGTTTCCTAGAGACTTTTCGGGATGGATCTTTCAAGTAATCAACGATTTCTTTCCTCCAATCATCCTCTCGCAAGATCCGCCCTTAGTGCACACACTTCGCAAAAAACGCTTCTTGATTCTCCTTGTAACCGCAGGCGCTGCGAGCTAGCTTTGTTTGCTTCTTCGTTATGCTCTCTAGGAATGTCTTTGCGGGGTTACCAATGGAAAGCTCTTCAAGATTTCCCCGCACTCTTCGTAGTAACTCCTCGGCCGCTTTGCTCCCGCACTCGTATTGGCCGTTCAATTGCTTGATTACCGATTCGAATCTCCATAGATCTCAACCGAGACGGCCCCAGACTTCTCTCAAATATTGAAGCCCTCGAAGTAGTGCCTCGTACCCGGCTCGGTTATTTGTGACAGTGGGTTGTATAGGAATGGCGAATTCAAACATCTCACCTCTGGGCGAAATCAGTAGGATCCCTACTCCCCCACCTTTGCCACACGATGACCCATCAAAAAATAAAGCCCAAGGGGTAATTTCAAGCAGATCAATTGAAGGGTCACGATGTTCAGTTATAAAATCGGCAATGACCTGACCTTTGATGGCTTTTGCCGATTCGAACTTCAACTCGAATTCGATAAAGCTAATATCCATTTGCCAATCCGACCATTCAAAATTGGCATAGATAACATATGTTTTATCACATCAAACTTTGAGTATACGGTGCATTCGGCATTCAACAAGTAGTGCCGAAACTTTGTACACGAGTAGTACACGCAAAGACACGGTTTCTCTATAGCCGAATACCCGGTTTCGGGATCAAGTAGTTTTCGGCTAAGATAAGCTACTACCCGCTCCTTTCCTTCGAATTCTTGAATAAGGGCCGATCCAATAGTTTGGGTATCGGCCGCCACGTACAACTTGAAAGGCTTCTTTAGCTGGGGAGGAACCAAGCACCGGCGGCTCCTTCGTGTACTTGCTTGATCTCATCAAAAGCCCTTTGTTGTTCGTCGCCCCATGTGAATTTCTGATCTTTCTTTAGCTTCAGCAATGGAGAGAATGGCAACACCTTCTGTGATAAATTTGAGATGAATCTTCTCACGAAGTTGATCTTGCCGAGCAGTGATTGCAATTCCTTGAGGTTGGTTGGAGGAACGACTTCATCAATGGCTTTCATGCTCTTTTTGCCAACTTCGATTCCCCCTTCGTGGACCAAAAACCCCAAGAACTCTCCAGCTGATACTCCAAAAGCACACTTGTTTGGATTCATCTTCAGACCATGCTTCCGGGTGCATTCCAAGGTCTTCTTCACATCTTCCAGATGGGTGTCATGACTTAAGGACTTGATCACCACGTCATCGATGTAGATCTCCACAGTTTTGCCGATCAACTCATGAAAAATGTAATTCATGGCCCGTTGATAGGTTGCACCGGCATTTTTCAACCCAAATGTCATGACTATCCATTCAAATAGGCCTATATGACCAGGACATCTAAAGGCCGTCTTTGATATGTCTTCTATTGCCATGAAGATCTGATTGTATCCCGCGTTGCCATCCATGAAACTAATCACCTTGTGCCCAGCAGCGGCGTCAATCAACAAATCGGCAATAGGCATCGGGTATCCATCCATGGGAGTAGCTCTGTTTAGGTCCCTGAAGTCTATGCAAACCCTCATTTTCCCATTCTTCTTATACACAGGGACGATGTTAGAAATCCACTCCGCATATCTGCACGGCCGAACGAAGTTTGCGTCAAGTAATCTTTCGATTTCCTTCTTCACATCGGCCAATACTTCATCCTTGTAGATTTTCCGGGGCGGTTGCTTATATGGTTTGAAACCGAGGCTTGATTGGCAACCGGTGCTCGACGATGGAACGATCCAATCCGGCATCTCCGAGTAATCCCGGGCGAAGCAATCTTTATATTCTTTGAGAAGCTCAATTAAGTTCCCCCCGAAGTCCGGTTGCAAATTTGCACCTTGATGAACGTCGGCCTCGGCTTATCACCGCTTCCAATGTCAACTTCTTCCGGTTTATCGGCCGACATGAATCCTCGTCCTAATTTGCCATCGGTGCCATCCACGGGGTTCTCCATTAAAAATTACTATAAGAGCCGACCGCTTGAATCGGCCGTTGGTCACCGCCGACGGGTTCAACAGACCTTCTCCCCGGTCCTTCCCCGAGAAGCAATCGATACCTTGATACTCCCGTAAGGTTGGTTCCATGTTGGCCACGCTCACGGAATCGTCTCCGCCCGGACGACCTCGACCTCATCATCCACCCACCGGATAAGCCGTTGATGCATGGTGGATGGGACACAGCGAGCTTAGCATGAATCCGGTCCCGCCCAAGCGGCGGGCGTAGGCTCCTTTGCCTTCGATGACAAAGAAGGTGGTGAGCGGCGTCTTGGACCCGATCATCAAGTCCACGTGAGCGCATCCTTTGGTGTCCGAGGGGTTCCCGGCGAAGTCGTTCGGATGATGCTTGTAGGTGTCAAATCGCTCGGGCCCATGCCAAGCTTCCCGAAGGTGGTGTACGGCATCACGTTGACTCGCCGCTCCACCGTCGACGAACATCTTGGTCAATGGCTTGCCATTGACGTACCCCCTCAAGTACGGCGGCCTCATATGGCGATTCTTGGCCGCCTTGTCGAAGATGGCCTCGCTTGGCCGGCACCGGTTGTGCCATCATCCCCTCGGGTGCTCGTCATCAAAGGAAGCTTCCTCCCCGCATAACCCGGTTAGCGGGAGCCATGAACTCGTTCGGCGGGAAGTATACCATGCATGTAGGAGCCGAACGCCTCGATCCCTCCGGGCCGGTCCTTGGGGCGCCACTTCGCCTCGTCCGGATCCCGGCTTGTTTCATCTCGCGCTCCTCAAGCGCCGGACCCGCCTCTTCCGGCTCCCCGCGTAGACCGGCGGGCACCACCGCCCCTTCGCCGGTCGTGGACATCCTCGTCCTCTTCCGGATCGGCCCACCCGAGATCGGCTTGACGCTTCCCGGGATGATCGATGACTTCAATTTTTTGACGCCGATCCCCATTCGGGTGGATCCTTCCAAGTCTCTCGTGGACGGATCGGCGATTGCGCTTTCTCGCCCGTACTCAACATATCCGTCGCCGCATTCATGACGGTTCTTCAATGTGGGCAGCTTTAGGCCCTCATTCCGGCGGTTCTCGAAGAAGGCGCATCCCCGCGTGTGCGCGCTCGCTCGCGCGTGTGCTGTTCTTGATCCCTTCTGCGCGCTTCCTCTTCGGCTCGCGCGCTCCTCCTCGTGACGATGCTTCGGTAGCGCTCCTTCTCTATCCGGCGCCGCCATTTATTGAGGAGAATGCGCGACGTCACCTTGGGCTTAGGCCCGGATGATTCCCCAATCTCGATGTGGCTCTTGAGAACGCGGGGGGCGTCGCCTTGTACTTGCTCCGGGGTCACCCCGGCGCTCCGGGGTCCACCGCTCCACCTTGCTTGGACCCGGGCCGAGGTCGGACCTTGACTTTTCCATTTTCCTCGGTCGTTATCGTGTTGACGGAAAAGCCGAGCATGTTCCGAGGAAAGGGGTGGCCATCCAGCTTTATCTTGTTATCGAACTTGAGGTGTCCCTCCCGGATAGCCTTCGGATCCTCATCCCGAAGACCCCGCAATCGTTGATGGAGTGCGAATCCCTGTCATGGAAGCCACGATAACGTTTCGCTTTAACTCCATCGAGCCGAAGCATAGAATGCCCCTCGGCAGCCTAATTCGGCCTTCTTTTACCAAGAGCTCAAACAACTTGTCGGCCTTCGTGATGTCAAAGTCGTAAGTCCCTTTGGTCTCGCTTGACCCAACGCCGATTCATTGTCGTGGGCTCTTTGCCCCACATGATCTCCACCGGCAGCTACGTCCACTTCGTCATCGGAATCCTCGAACAAATCAGCCTTGTCCAAGAATTGGTTGTAGATGTCGGCGACGTCGTGCGCTTGCCAAATTTGGGGTCCTTCTTGAGGCCATATGCCCGATTGCTCATCGGAGATAACTTTTGCGACAATCGGCCCAGGATCTCAAACTCCATCCCAAATAGCTTCTCGCGCACGGCCGGCAACATCTCGGCGACGGCCATATCGCCCACCGATCGTCCGGCAAGTTCGAGCAAGAAGCACATGCCTTTGACTTCCCCGAATCTTCTAAGAAACTCCGCCGGTGTTTCGCCGTGCCTTTGCTTCGGGGTGGGGAGATCAATCGGCTTCTTCTCGTAGCCGCCGCCGAAATAATGAGCGTGGAATTTACGCTCCAAATCCTTCCATCCGGCCACCGATTCGGGAGGCGGGGACGAGAACCACCGAAAAGCCGGACCCGTCGCTGAGGCGGGGAAGTAGCGAACCCCGAACGTCTCCTCGGCCGAGCATTCCCCAAGCCGCATGAGGTAACGGGCGATGTGCTCGACCGTGCTTGTTTCGTCCTCGCCCCGAGAACTTTGTGAATTCCGTCGGCGGCTTCACCCTTGGCGGCAAGAGCACGTTATAGTACCACTGCGGGAACGGCGGCCTATAAGCGGGGCCCTCGCATCTTTGGCTTGAGGCCGAACCGATTCTCGCATCAATTCGGCCATCTTGCGTGCTAGGGCGTCATCTTCTTGCGCGCCCGCACCGGCGCGTACCCTGGGTGCGGGAAGGCGTCGAACGCTCCGTAATTTCCCACTTCATGATAACCACCGCCGTACAAATTCTTCTCGGAGCCGCTTGGTCGACGGAGCAATTCTCCGACCGGGGTCAAGTGGGGCCCCAGACGAGCCGAACGCTAGGTCTCCGTACGTAGGCTGGTACGGATTCGGCTGTTGCACAGGCTGACCTGTGCTGCTCTGTGGTGGCGGCAGGATTGGTTGACTTCCTGAAGCTTGCAACGGGGGCTGAACCGGCTGCCCCCCAGCGCCCTGTGGAGGAGGTTGGAACGCTTGGCTTCCGGCGCTCTGAGGAGGAGGCTGCTGTGGCTGGCTCCGTAGCGGCGGCTGAGAGCTTGACTCACCCAGCTCTATGGTGCTCTTCTGGAAGGGCGTCTTCCCGAACGCTTGCTCCATGCCCGGGCCAAAGATGGCCACCATCATCTGCTGGAGCAATCCGGGGAAGGCCTTGTTGTGCTTGGTGAGCATGTAATCTGCTGACTCTTGGAACACCCGCGCGCATTCCTCCTTTTCCTGCTGAGACGTAGCGTCGACTTCTCCCGGTAGCAGCACTCTAGGCATTTCGTTCTTCGGATATGGGACGCCGCTCCCCGTTCTTCTTAAACGACAACAGCACTTCGCCGAAATTGATCTACGACGTCTTGGAGGCTGCCGCCGCCGCTCCGGAGAAAGATCTTCCAAGTTGACATCCATAAGGTCCGCAATCTCGGCATCTTGAATCGTTCGGCCGTTGGTCCCACTGGGCGTGCCAAAAAGTGTGTTGACGCAAAAAGTGCACTCAATGCCAATCACACAACAAGCCGAACAAAGCCGGCTTCACACGCGCGAGAGAGCAAATGACGTGCCGCTCAATTTTTCCCGAAAATTAACAAAAGATAAAGCGAGTTAAATACCAAAGCTTGGAACTTACGGGTGGTACCGCAGTTCCATATTTACGGCTAAAAGCCAAGCAGGATGACACATAGCTATGCAAAGCTATCCGTCAAAGAACCACGACCATTCGGGCAAACGCAAAGGGAAAAGGAACACCGCCGAATGTGTGACGTAAGCATGACAACGACCGGTCTTTGTATAAACAAAGATGTACGTGCAAAGTTATGACCGATCTCCATGAAGATTAACATTAAATAAATGAAGTAAGCGCGGACATAATCATGTAGCAAATAAGCATGCATAGATCCAAAGCACTAGTCTACCGCATGTCTAGTTACTTTAAAATCCGTCGAGTACGATATCAAACAAATCTATCCACCGCATGATACGACTTGCATGAAAAACGTACCACTTTCCACAATTAGATCTATCCACCGCATGATACAATCTAAATATGGAAAGCTAAAAGCATACATCATTTAAAACATAAATAATGCACGTGATCCACTCGTGAAAATATAACCGAATACGGCTGAACAGCCGATCCAGGGTCCATGAAGAAGGAACAAACATTACCACGTGAATAAATCTATCAGACTGATTTGGGAATCTAATCCACCGGATGACTAGCTCCAAAGCAACCCAAAAACTCGCATCTACCGCATGATACCCGGTTCTTTCAAGATTTATACGAACATAGCAAGCTTGAACCCGCAACACGTAACAACCTAGATCGATTCGGTTTCGGCTATCGGAAAGCATAAGATCCACACGTCAAAACACGAAACCTGCTCGAAACAAGGATCATAAAAAGATACAGCCGATCCAAACCTATCTAGATTGGGCAAAGATGTGTTACATGAATTAAAACATAATGTAAAACTCAAGATAACACGGGATAACTTAATGAATCTATTGGATCTTGCCAAAATCCAATAGAGCCGATAACTAGCTTCAAGCCGCATCTTAGCCTACCACATGGCTCATGATCTAACAAGAAACCTTCTTGAACCAAGCTTGAATCTACCGCATGACACGAAGCATGGTAACAAGACTACTTGCATCGATCTAATTCCACCGCATGATACTAGACATGATACAAGGTTGCCGGTACTCACGGAGGTCGACGGATCGATTGGCCCTCTCGAAGAACTCGACGACACGACAAGGACTCTAGGGTTTGTCGTAAGGCCGGTGTGTATTGAAGAATGATTCTCTTTTTTTACATACATTCGGGGGTCGTATTTATACCCCGTTGAGTACAACCGTGAATGGATTCATTGCCTAACTAAACTCGATCGCTCGTCCATCCATTCGTCTCCCCCGATTTGAGCCACGTCACCGTCCAATCCCGCAAAATCAGCTCTACTGTTCCTTTGCCGAACCGAGCAGATAGCCGACCGCAGATCTCTTTGCCGAAAATCTCTGGAAATATCCTTCCTTCCACCAGACGGACTCTTTTTCGAACCGGACCCACAGGTCAGACTCCTTACCAAATTTTGGTGTTAACAGATAGTCATGACATTTGGGCTAAAAAATGCCGTGCAACTTATCAGCGAGCCATGAATTACATTTTTCACGAGTTAATCGGCAAAATTGTGGAAATCTACATTGATGATGTGGTAATCAAGTCCCTAAGTCATGACACACATTTGGAGGATGTGAAGAAGACCTTGGAGTGCACCAGGAAGCATGGTTTAAAGATGAATCCAAACAAGTGCGCTTTCGGGGTATCAGCTGGAGAATTCTTGGGATTTTTGGTCCACGAAGGGGGAATTGAAGTTGGCAAGAAGAGTATGAAAGCCATTGATAAAGTCGTCCCCCCAACCAATCTCAAGGAATTACAATCACTTCTCGGCAAAATTAACTTCGTGAGGAGATTCCTTTCAAATTTGTCACACAAAGTTTTGCATTCTCTCCGCTGTTGAAACTAAAGAAAGATCAGAAGTTCACGTGGGGCGACGAACAACAAAAGGCTTTCGATGAGATCAAGCAAGACATGAAGGAGCCACCGAGTCTGGTCCCTCCTCGCCTGGAAAAGCCTTTCAAGTTGTACGTGGCGGCCGATACCCAAACCATTGGATCGGCCCTTATTCAGGAATTCGAAGGAAAGGAGTGGGTAGTAGCATATCTTAGCCGAAAATTACTTGATCCTGCAACCAGGTATTCGGCTATAGAGAAGCTGTGTCTTTGCGTGTACTACTCATGTACAAAGTTTCGGCACTACCTCGTTGAATGCCGAATGCACTTGTGTATTCCAAGTTTGATGTGATAAAACCCATGTTATCTATGCCAATTTTGAACGGCAGGATTGGCAAATGGATTTTAGCTTTATCGAATTCGAGTTGAAGTTCGAATCGGCAAAAGCCATCACAGTCGATCATTGCCGATTTCATAACCGAACACCGCGATCCGTCAATTGATTTGCTTGAAATTACCCCTTGGGCTCTATTTTTTGATGGATCATCATGTGGTAAAGGTGGGGGAGTAGGGATCTTACCGATTTCGCCTAGGGGTGAGATGTTTGAATTTGCCATCCCTATATAGCCCACTGTCTCAAATAATCGAGCCGAATACGAGGCATTGCTTCGAGGGCTTCGATATCCGAGAGAAGCCGGGGCCGTTTTGGTTGAGGTTTATGGACACTCGTAGCCGGTGATCAAGCAATTGAACGGCCAATACGAGTGCAAAAGCGAGGCGCTAAGGAGTTACTACGAATAGTGCGGGGAAGTCTTGAAGAGCTTCCCGTTGGTAACTCTACAACATATTCCTAGGGAACACAATGAAGAAGCAAACAGGCCGGCTCGGAGCGCCTCGGCTACAAGGAGAGTCGGGAAGCGTTTGCTTGCAGGGTGTGTGCACCGGGGACGGATCATGCGAAGATGATTGGAGGAAAGAGATCGTTGATTACTTGAAAGATCCATCCCGAAAGGTCTCCAGAAGCTCGAGTACAAGGCCATAAAATTCGTTCTTCCGGATGACAATTTATTCTATAAATCATTAGATGGGGTATTGCTGCAATGCCCGTGTCCCGAAGAAGCCAAGAACATGATGAGCGAAGTGCACGATGGGATATGTGGAGCACACCAATCGGCCTACCGTATGAAATGGGTCATTAGACAAGCCGGGTGCTTTTGGCCGACGATATTAGAGGATTGCTTTGAGTATTACAAGGGATGTCGGGATTGCCGCGAGGTTTGGAAATATTCAAAGAGTTCCCGCGTCGCATTGAATCCCATCATCAAGCCATGGCCATACAGGGGCCGGGGCATAGACTTGATTGGCCGCATTAATCCACCATCTAGCAAGGGGCCTAAGTTTGTGCTTTTGGCTACGGATTATTTTACTAAATGGGTTGAGGCGATCCCACCGAAGAAGGTGACATCGGAGAATATGGTTGAATTCGTCAAGGAGCACATCATCTATCGATTTGGAATCTCTCAGACGATCACAACTGATCAAGGGGCACAATTCGTGTCACTGGAGTTCAGAGAATTTGCCAAAAGCATGGGAATCAAATTGTTTAACTCTTCTCCCTATTATGCCCAGGCTAATGGTCAAGCAGAGGCTTCTAATAAGATCATGATCAAGCTAATACAGAAGAAGATCGATATGAAGCCAAGAAGGTGGCATTCGGTACTCAGTGAGGCACTGTGGGCTTACCGAATGGCCCCTCACGGAGCTACGAAGACTTCTCCTTACGAATTGGTTTACGGGCATCGCGCGGTTCTACCGTGGGAAGTGAATCGATTCAAGGAGGGTTGTGTTACGTAAAGACTTGAGCTCCAAGGATTACGGTGGGCTAATGATGGACGAGTTAGAAGATTTACACATGATCCGTCTTAGGGCCCCGGAAAACATTGAAAAGAACAAACTGCGGGTTGCCAAGTACTACAACAAGGAGGTAAAAGTAAGGCAATTTGCAAAGTGTGATTTGGTTTGGAAAGCGCTATTGCCGATTGGAACTAAATACGATGAATTCGGCAAATGGTCCCCTAACCGGGAAGGACCTTTCCGTGTGGTCGATGCGTCCCCGGTAATGCATATATATTGAAAACTTTGCTAGGAGAGGAATTTTCCGCTTCAATAAATGGAAGATATCCGAAGAAATATTATCCCGACATTGAGATCGATCGATGATTACACACATCCGACACGAGACAGCCTGGCGCTCAAGAACGAGGCCGCCTTCGTAACAAAAAATCCATAAACGAAGAAATGGCCGGTGCCTAGATGCATTGCCCTTAGCACAAAAACTACATTACAATTGCTTCTTGCAGGTTTACATCTAACAATCTCGGTGGTCGGATCCTCAAGGAGGTGGGAAGCGAGAAGGCATGGAGGAAGAAGCGAAAGTATGATTCAATCTTTTCTTTTCTTCTTCTCTGCTCCCTCTTCGCTTGTTCCGGGACCACCGTGACGACAACTTGGAATGCGTGGGGGTGACCATGGTTTGCGGCCTCCACCAAGCCGTCCCCGTGCCGCTTTCGCATTGTTGTACCCGTCGAGAAAATCGAAGCGAAGAATGGATGTTAGGGGCAAGAAATCCGGACGTAGGCATAAAGTCAAGAAGAAGCCGAGAAGCATTTACCCCCCCACTAGTGCCTCCAGAGCCATACGGCACTCGCGTTCGGCTTGGCAACGAGCAGTGATGTCCCTGAGGCCGTGCTCCAAGTGCCGAACGCGGCAGCGCAGTTGATGGCTGGTCCTCTGTTCAGGCGTGGCGTCCTCTGCTTCGAGGGAGGAATCGGAGGAGATGTACTCAGGCACATCTTCGGTCCCGATGATTTCTTCAGGGAGCAAATCAAGTCTGAAAGAGGAAAAGAAGGGGAGGTGAAGCGCAAGATCATGTGGGGAACAGGAAGTAAATCAAGGGAAAACTCACCTTCGAATCGTGCGCTTCTTTGACGAGCTGCTCTCCTGGGGATGCTTGCCCTTGTCCATGGCCTTTGGGGTTTTCTCCTCTAGAGACAGGGGAAGAGATGAGAAATGATGGATGAGTGTGCGAGTGGATTTGCAGGGCATCCTAGCAGGCTATTTTATTGACCGAAGGGGTGCACTGGGAGTGATGACTGGCCAGTACACACTGTTGGAATACCAAACGGCAAAGTTTTCTCCCAGATGCGAAAGGGTTTTGCTTGAACAGTGCTTATGGATTGCCGAACCGGGGATCTTCTGTGGATTTTGCGCCAAGGGGCATCCGTTCTCACGTGTTCGGCTCAAGATAGTTCCCAAATACGTTTAAGGAAAAACAAGATTCACGGAGGCAAATGTAAAAATCGACGCAATGCAAGCACAGAAATCAAAAGTCCTTTATTTATTGCCGATGATCAAACATCCCTAATACAATCTAGTCGAAAAGCCTATTCAGTACAGATTGGGGATGAGTGATTTCGGCAATGGCGTCGCCGTGGCCATCGAGGCGCTCCAGGATGAGCTCGATCTCATCAATGTCCTCTGGCGCGCCGCCCCAGAAGCCGCGCGGCCTGGTGGAGTAGTCGACGTCCGTATGCGTCGCCATGGCAGCCAGACCCAGGGTGGTGCCCAAGAGAACGCCATGGGTGGCCACCTCGTCGACGCGGTGCTCCACTGCAGCCAGGCGCTCCGCCGGCGTGTCACCACGGGCGTTCACCTTGTCGGCCAGCTGCTCCACCGGCGCTTTCGGTGGTTGAGCTCGGCGTCGCGGGCCGCAAGGAGCAAGAAGAAAGGAGATTAGCATCAAAGGCCGGCTTGGATCAAAGAGCCGATCTCGGGCTGTACCGTCGATGGTTTCCGGCGGTGCCGTTTACGCCGGTCTTCCCATTTCGGCCTCGGCTATGCCCGCCTTCTTGGAGACGTCCTCTAGCTCGCGCCGGGCCGTCTCCAGCTCCTCCTTGAAACCGAGGGCGTCGAGCTCCCCGTAGGGCACGGGGGAGTGGCCGTCGGACTCCGAGGAGTCGTCCGGAAGGGGTTGATTGGCCGGCGCAGGAGACGGATTCCACTGAATCAACCTGAAAAGGAGATGATCGTCAAAATGAGGAGAAGATCAAAGTTGAAGCAAAGAAGAGGAATCAACGATCATTGCCTCCGGCGCGCATTGGCGCTGCTCCCCTCTGCCTCGTCGGAGGCGCGGCGACGGTTGAGGCGGCGCACCATGTTGGTTTGGGATGTGCACTGTTTGAAAAGAGGAAGAACTGAGATTGGCAAAGATTCGAGAGCTAAAAGACTTGGTGGAGAGCTAGGGGCACCTACGGTTTCATTTATAGGCCTGGCAAGACAGATCGTGGCTTCGAGTTGTGGCTCTGGATCTTGGCGCATATCCCGAGAAAATTGGAAGGTGGAAAGGTTTCCTTGACCGGGCTGCTGATGGGTCGCTTGGAGTTCTAGGCCGAGTCGTATTCGATTGACTGGCTCGGCTGAGAGGAGTCAAAGTGCCATTCGGGAGTTGGCGTTTCTTTGCCGAATGGGTCGTTCAGCATTATATTTGAAGGTGCAAGAAATAAAATGCGAGGACAAATATTACAAGAGCGACCAATTCGGTTATACATCGGTTGGAGCATTCAAATGTTCAAGTATTTCACAATCACACAACGGGCATTGGATGTTGCTTGGCGGAAATTGCCCAACAACTCCCGACAATCTTTTTGGGCGCTAGACAAGGTGGTGAGTTCGCATCGCATTGCTCTAGCTTGGCAATAGCCGATTTTGCTTCCGCTTGGGTCTTTTCTATCAATCCAGGGAGCTCGGCTATTTTCTTTTTGTCGGCCTCTATTTCGGTTGACATGCTTCTCGCCCGCTTCTAGAGCAACTTTCTTGGCAATTTTCGGATCATAAGAAGCTTGCAGACCGGCCAATATATCTTTGTGGCTTTCGGTTCGAGATTGCGCCCCGTTCATGGCTTGTTCGCCGCCGGCTCTCTTCTTTTCAATAGCCGGGCGGGAGCGCAATTTCCTCAAAGCATGCCTTATGGGCGCATAAAGGATGTCCAAGCCACGGATGGATACCGCAGAAGCACCGACATCCTCGGGGAGTTCTTGGGCGATAGATTCAAGCATCTCCTTAAAGTGATCGAGATCCTTGAATTGATCATGTGCATCTCTTTCTAGCCGTGCAACAATTTCTCCCGAGCTTTGCTAGCACCTCGTCCGACGAGTTTGGTGCATTCCTTCCATCACCTCGGCAACCGGATTGCCCCCGTTGATAGACTTGATGATGATAGGGCCTGATCCCAAGAAGCAATATTGCCGAGTTAGGAGTGCTAAATGCAAGGTAGCGAGTTAAGTGCAAATGAGTACCTCATGGCTGATTTCTTGAGTGGGGTAAGACTTTGAGCGAGGGGCAATCACGGTGAAGAAGGTGCTCCAAAGAGAGCCGAAGCTTCCAAGTTAGAAGGTGTTGATGCGATCGCCGGTAACTCATGGGCTTCGGCTGAAGTGGAATTGGATCCACCTCTCGTTGGGATTGGTGTCTCCGCATGACCAACGGTGATTGTACCCTTGGAGGACTTGATGGCTCGGGCCGGATTGGTAGACTCATCTCTCGGAGAATTCACTCGCTTCGCAGATGGTGATGAAGATGAGATCTCCACCGAGATAGGTAATTCAACCCCGGATAGACTTGCTTGCCGAGACACCGGGATGTCCACAAGTTGTTCTTCCATTGTTTCTTCCGCAAGTGTCAAATTGAAAGGGTAAATGCCGTTGTTCATCCTTAAAAAGAGGACAATAAAGGTCATACCAGTGGATGGGGCATTGGCGAGTTCGACACGTAAGGTTGCTGGGGCTCGGTCCGAAAATGCATGAGATGTGATTTATCGAGAACAGGGTAATATTGTGATCAAGGAAAGGAAGGAACTTTACCTCAACAAGAATTTTCTTGACGAGTTCTCCTCCTCTTAGCATTTGGAGGAGCAATCGAGAGACAAACCTTGCCTCCCGTCAGCCAGCAAGGCCGGAGAGGCTTGGATCGGTTGTGGCAAACCCGGCCATTAGGCGAGCTAGAGTTGAGGACCCGAATCCCAACACCGAGATCGGGCCTACGGCATTGTAGGTGATATTCCCGGCTCGAGGGGCAGGTAACGTGTTCTCGTGAGTAAAAGAAATGGGATCGAATCATGATTGAAAGGGGAAATGTCCGATCCGAATGTTAATTATATTACCTCTCGAAGTTGGCGGAAAATCGAGGCATCAACTCGCGTAGAACAAGTGCACGTGGCTCACCGAAGATATGATCATGGAATTCTTGCCACCAGGAGTTGAAGGTGGAGTGAGCTATGGTTGTGGGCACAAAAGGCCGGGTGTAGATAGTGGGGTCGCTCACATAATGGAAAACCCTGCTGCTGTGCATAAGTTCTTTAATTTCCTCTCTGGGCTTGAGGAACTCATGCAGGAACAGTCTTGGGGGCATCTGGCCACACCCAAGTTGCCTAGCCATTACATTGGGCTGATAATATTCATAAGTACTAGAGTTCAGCCTTCCTCCATTGAATTCAGCCTATGGCGGTATGCATGGGCGAATTATGATGTTGAGGAGTTCGAAGAATCGCCCATCTTGGCGGTCGGATTAAAAGGAGAATTCGCAGGGGGAAGATCAAAGTGTCATTGTCCGGATAAGGAAGCCGGAGAGGATTCTCGGAAACCTTTGAAGAACAACTCAAAAAGCCGGCCGATATCCTACCGAATAAGGACGCTTGAGGCCGCTTCTCCACAATTCGGCATCGTCCGGTGGCTTGGGGCTCCCCTTCGGGGTGATTGGATAAAGGGAAGAGCCTGGTGTTTAGATCAACACCTATAATCCGATGCATGTGGAGCCAGCGCCACATTTTAACAAACCACCAAGGGCCGTTGACACATGTGATCCTCCGTCGGTATACATCCGGGTGACGAGTTTGGTGAAGCATATGGTACACACCGCCCAGGAGGAATTTTCCAAGGGGGAGGCGGTTGCCACCGACCAAATGGGACGCCATTGTGATGTGATTCGGGGTAGGCTCATTGGCTTTGCCACGGAAGACGAATCCGCACGACCACATGTTCGAAATGCCCCGTATTCAACTTCACCAAGGGAATTGTCCTTCATGTGCTTCAAGATGTAATTCTTGTATCCGTTGCCCGGTTTCATCCCCGTTTGCCGAGAAGAGTTTTTGAATTCCCAAGGCCGAACGGATCCCGTAATGTCAATGCCGGTGATCATATACACATCGGCCGCAGTTGGAGACATCGGGCCGTGGCCAAAGAGGAAAGTGTTGACGCCGTTTGACCAAAAATGGCAAGCTGCTATCGAAGGTCTTCGTTCTTGGGGGTTTCGGCTAAGGATAACTCCAAGCACCGAGCTATGCGGAGGGTATCCCGCTTTTGGTCAATGCGATCTTGTCCGCGAGAATCCTCCGGTACCGAGTTTTCCCGACTCGCGATTGGAGGCAAGGGCCGCTTCTTGAAAGTGTCTTGCCACCGAGGAGGTGGAGACAGAGTCTGCTTTGAAAGGGATCCTCCGAGATTCAGCCCACAATGAAATCTTGAGGATCGTAGTTCCCCACGGGACCAAGATAATAGGATCTCGAATTGGCCCCGTACGAATCGAAGCTCGCGGGAAGGCTCCCGAGGAAGAGCGGAAGAGAGATTTCGGGTAAAATTGAAAACCTAAATGCCGAATGAAACTTACGGAAGGGGAATTTACCCGAGCATCTTGGTTTTGAGCTGCCATTGGGAATCCGAGCTTCGAGAAAGAGGATCTAGGGTTTGGATCCGGATGAGGATTCGGCGGATTGCGAAGAAAGAAGAACAAAGTTGACGATTCGATTTGAAAGTGTTCGTGGCCGGAGTCAATTGCGGAACAAAATTACTTTTATCCCGCAATTGAAGGGGCATGTGTTAACACCAAAATTTGGTAAGGAGTCTGACTTGTGGGTCCAGCTCGATGAGGAGTCCGTCTGGTGGAAGGAAAGATCTTTTCAGATGTATTCGGTAAAGAGATCTGCGGTCGGCTATCTGCTCCCGTTCGGCAAAGGAACAGTAGAGCTGATTTTGCGGGATTGGATGGTGACGTGGCTCAAGCAGGAAGGGCGAATGGATAGATAGGCGATCAAGCTTAGAGATAAGTTAGGCAGCGAATCCATTCGAGATTGTACTTCGCAGGGTATAAATATGAGCCCTGAATGTATGTAACAAACACAATCATTCTTCAATACAAACCGGCCTTACGCCAAACCCTAGAGTCCTTTTGTCGTGTCGTCGAGTTCTTCGAGAGGGTTCATCGATCCGTCGACCTCCGTGAGTACCGGCAACCTTGTATCATGTCTAGTATCATGCGGTGGATTTAGATCTGATGCAAGTAGTCTTGTTACCATGCTTCGTGTCATGCGGTAGATTCAAGCTTGGTTCAAGAGGGTTTCTTGTTAGGTCATGAGCCATGCGGTAGGCTAAGATCTAGCTCGAAGCTAGTTATCGGCTCTATTGGATTTTGGCAAGATCCAATAGATTCATTAAGTTACCCCGTGTTACTTTGAGTTTTTACTCTATGTTTAGATTCATGTAACACTCTTTTGCCCAATCTAGATAGATTTGGATCAGCTTCATCCTTTTTGTGATCCTTGTACGAGTCGATTTCGTGTTTTAACACATGGATCTTGTGCTTTCCGATAGCCGAAACCGGATCGATCTAGGTTGTTACGTGTTGCGGGTTCAAGCTTGCCAATGTTGGTATAAATCTTGAAAGAGCTGAGTATCATGCGGTAGATGCAGGTTTTTGGGTTGTTTTGGAGCTAGTCATCCGGTGGATTAGATTTCAAGTCAATATGATAGATTTATTCGCTTGGTAATGTTTGTTCCTTCTTCATGGACCCCGAATCGGTACGTTAAGCCGTATTCGGTTATGTTTCTTCATGAGTAGAACACGTGCGTAATTCATGCTTCAAATAATGTATGCTTTTAGCTTTCCATATTTAGATTGTATCATGCGGTGGATAGATCTATTTGTGGAAAGTGGCACGGTTTTCATGCAAGTTGTATCATGCGGTGGATAGACTTGCTTGATATCGCACTAGACGGGTTTTAAAGTACCTAGACATGCGGTAGACTAGTGCTTTGGATCTATGCATACTTGTTTATTACATGCTAATGTTCGTGCTTTACTTTATTCATTTATTTAATGTTAACTATCATGGGGATCGGTCATGGCTTCGTGCATGTGCATCTTTATTCAAACAAAGACCGATCGCCGTCATGCTTACATCATCCATTCGGCGGTATTATTTTTCTTGTTATAAGTTCCCGAATGGTTTCGCTTTATTGCGGATAGCTCCTTATAGCTATATGTCATCCTATATGGCTTCTTAGCCGTAAATATGGAACTGTCTGCTACCACCCGGCAAGTTCCTAGCTTTGGTATCTAACTCGCTTTATCTTTTGTTAATTTTCGGGAAAAATTGATCGGCACGTCTTGTGACTCTCTGCGCGTGTGAAGCCGGCTTGTTCGGCTTGCTGTGTGTTTAGCGCTAGGTGCACATTTTGCGTCAACAGGTAGAGCAACAAGCAAGTGGTATTTATGACAAGGTTAGCTTTACATTTAAGAACAAAAATAAACATCTTTAATCCATCTAAAACTTGAGAGCACATAAAACACTATGAGTCTTTATTTTTATCATAACCTCCGCTAAAGATTAAACTAGCATTTAGATAATTTGAGATTTGTATTTTTAAGAGAGCACTAGGTTAAACATGCATAAATCAATTAAAAGATAAACAAAGTGGCAATTATAATCATATATCATCATGGCAGAAACTTTGTAACTTTACTAATGGTAAAAACTTGGTGGTGACATTATTCATGATGAAAATAAAAACTAACACACATGCTGAAAATTAAATTAAAAACTAAAAATTAAAGCAAAGCTGAAAATACTACGCATACATAGGCGCAAACAAGCTGAAAATTGAAGAAAAAGGGGTAAAGGAAAGATAACTAAAGCTCCTCCTCTCTAATCTTCCGTCGGTGGTTGATATTGATAATCTTGGTTGTTGTACCCTTACTCATAATAAGATTGCGCCTCTCTTCCTATGAACTATCTGACGGTGCAAGGTGAAGGTGTCCAAGCACATAAACAATGTTTGCATTTCCTTCACCCATTAGGTTTGCATTGGTTTGGGTGGCTGCAATATTTTTGCATGTTTCTTGCAGCGTATCCTCCAATGGTGGTCACATTTTGTTGTGGTTGAGGAAGGTGTGCATATGGCTCCGCAAAGTCTACGTTGGGCACCGCAAAATGGTGGGGGCATGGCTACACCACTCCCCCATGCTTGCATTGGTACATCACCGTAGTAACTCGGCGGCGCCGGGTTCCACCAAATGGTGTCACAAAATTTTGTTGCGCACGTCCTTCTTGGGCCGTGGGAGAACCTTCTCCTATAATCCTTTAATTTTTTCTTCGCCGGCACAAGAAGTCCTTCCTCTAACCAATCTTCTTTCCCCTCAAGAAAAAGTCTTGGCCACTTTGAAGCCTCCTCTCTCATCTTTAAATATTAAGGAAGTCCGGTAGAAGATGCTTCGGGTTCTTTATAATACCCGGTCTTAAAAAGATAACCAACATGGAGAGGTAACACCGCGAACCAATATCTCCCGAACTCGATGTTGCTACACAACACCACCGGTTGATCATGAGGTAAGAGAGGTCTATTGGCCACTTGGCAATCAAAGCCGAGTAAAGCCAATTCAACTCTGTGTTGGTTGTCTTTGTCTCTTTCATTCTCCCCAAAATCCTTTTGCACATCCATGAGTGAAACACTTGGATGATGGGGTTCCGGGTAGTATTTCTTCGTTAATGGTCTTCTCCCGCGATCATACTCCAAAAACCTCCCCATGTGCCGTCATGCACATCCACTTGTTCCAGAGCTCCCTTTTGAAAATAGGAGATACTCGCCCATGGGTCTACGATACTAGAACATGCAATCCTTTCGAACATGAAAACCAATCTAATCTATCGGGGGTTGTGACCACGATTTCGCCCTTTCCCTCCTCTCGTACTCACGCGAAGGTACTCATGACTAGACCCATGAAGGACATGATGTGTTGAATGGATCCAAGGAAGCATTAGAGCCCTTACTTCCTTTACGGCATGGTAGCTAACCTTAAGCATTAAAGTATATTCAACACAAGATGATAGGTAGATAATCCAACAAAGTGTGATTACATCTCAAGATCGATTGCAACCCATGGATGAAAGGAGATTACCCCATCAAGGTGCTAGAAATAGCACCGTTGATCAAGGTTACCCTTCCAACGGTGTCTTCCTTCTTCTCCACTTGTGGGCTCCCTCCAAACAGAATGAGAGACTCAGCACTCCTTCATCAAGGGTATGCGCCATGGTCATGAAAATTTCCTAGGCGAATTCCTTGTGGGTGTTTGCCGACACTCCGTTAGAGAATTGCACCGGTGTCCCATATGAAACCAAATATGTGGAGAGCTTGGTCGTCGATGTCGACGTTCGCTACAAGCCTCTACTTAAGGCGAGCGAGTTTCTTCTCCTCCTCCTCCGTCATGATGACATACCCCTCGGAATACCACGGAGCGTATGGTGGAGCAGATGATCCTGTCGAGTGGCGAGGTTGGACGGGCGGCTCCTCCATATGTCCTTGAGGTTTGGTGAACCTCATAGACGAGTTTCGTGTGGCCCTCCTGCCACCAAGGAGAAGAGTGGTTCCTCCTCGGCGGTGCCGTGTCCTCCTCCATACTCCGAGGAGACTCGAAAACCGAGTGCCTCCTCGAAGAGGTTGTCTATGATGGCTTAGACGACGATGATCCCTTCCTTTTTTGGTTAAAAGGCTTGTAGTTTTCTTCCATGATTGCATCGCTCTCCCTCACAAATATATATCCGGGGTTTTCACCCGGTAACAAGGTACACAAATATTATTTTGGAGTCTGGACTTTGAGTGGATTAAGGATGTGATTTGTTGCATGAAACAAACGCGGTGGATGGCTAAGTCTAAGGTGGTTCCGGCCTACAAACTAGAGCACACGAACAAAGAGTTGGATGAAAGACTTACCTCTCTCCTCCTCTTGGCTCGGTTCTTCCTTAGTGCATGTTGCTTCGTGACCGCGTACACCTTCCAAACGTTCCCGTCCACTCCTTCGCTTGCATTATTGCTCCTCCCACTTGATGTTTTCGCTTGATTCACTTCCATACTCCCTTGCCTCACATGCATCCATGATATTCGTACAAAACAAGGCCTTGGCTGCCCCCCCCATGCTTGTACTTTGCATGTGGTTTGATAAAAGATGTTGGAGGGGCATCCCGTGATGTAACATGGTGCATGTATGGTTAGGTTAACTAGATTGCCTCCCTCTAAGCATGTTTTAAGGTTGAGCACTCCTCTAATTTCGAAATTTAAAAATATTTTTCAGAGCCATGAAAGAACTCAAGAATAAATTTAGAGAAGTTTTTAAACCATTAAAAACAAATGTAATTCGAAAATATTTTCCGACTACGTTGATATCGGTCTCACCGGTATAGTTTACCTTCATTGGTTGAGAGCAAACTTTTCCCGGATTGATCATGGGGGCATAGGTTTAGGTTGTAATTTTGATTAGATAAGAGAGATTTTGAATAAAATAAAATTAAATGAGGCTTAGAAAAATTCTAATCTTAGAGAAACCAAGGATAAGGATTTTTAAACCAACCAAAAGTTTTAGTTTCTAGGTTCACACGAGTCCTACCACATGCTGAAATTTAATTAACACCTAGGTATAAGTCGTGGCTCTACTCGTGTGTTTTTAGCATGAAAAAGTAAGTCAACCACAGCACCATAATGAGGGTGAAGGGTTGAGTTAGGTTCTGAAATTATTTGGTTGTGATTTCTTGAAAAAGAACGAACAAACACATAGGACGGTTCATGCAAAGGGTTTATGACAAAGCAAAATATTCAACCAAGAATTATGTCTCTAATATTGTTCAACCATTCTATGTCTAATGTTTTGCATAGTAAAATTCAAAAGTGAATTACTTGAAAAGACTCGAAAAACCTGGAATCGGGTTGTCCTCCCGGTAGCTTATTCTTGACTCGACGAAACGGGTTGCCTCCCGCCTAGCACTTCGTTTATAGTCCATGGCTAGACTTCTTCACTTGATTACTTCGGATCAACGCTCTTTGTGGGCGTTGCAATCTTGGGTACCCACTTCCGCACCATCTTGGGCACGAGCTTCTTCTTTGGCTTAGTCAATTTATTTGGTCTTCGTCGGCGGGCTTTGTCCTTGGGTCTTGACGGATGCAACAACTTCCTTCATGTAGTGGCTCGGTATCTCAAACTCCAATCTTTCGGTCGTGATCTTCATGGTATCCTAGTGTGATCCTCCATCTCTCCCGAATGAGTTTGAGTAGCCTTCGCCGTCTTGGGACCTTGGAGTTGTCTCGGATATTCTTCTTTGTCACCCATCGGGCGCCGGCAAGTTGTCCCACTTGCGTATAGCTTCTTCATCACGATGAAAACTTCACATATAGAGCATCCAACCTCTCGTCACCTTGCCATCTAAATTCTTCAATATTTTCTCCATAGCCTCGAACTTAGCGACGGCGTCCTTGGACATGGTCGTGCTCCACACACTCCTTGCATGTGGATCTTGCTTCGGCGGCCTTTAGGTGTTGAGCTTCTTTCTCCAACTCCATCTTCTCCATCCTCCTCTTAAGTAAACCGATATGCCACCGAAGGAATCTAGCTCGTATGCATTCAGCTCTCGCAATCGTCATGCGGATAGTTGAGACCTTGATCTTGAACGGCCTCCCAAAGCATCTTGAAGGCATACGATAGGTAGATCAACAATGTTCGCGGTACGTAGCTCGATCTCGTGCTCCGGTAGTTGAGGTTGATCTTCCTTTGGACATGGAGGTGGTGATTCCCTTGGAGATTTCGACGGTCCTTCGAGTTTGACTTTTGAATCTTGGGTTTCCACCCCTTTAGCTTGTGTTGCACGTCTCCTTTGCCTCGTAAAGTTTTCCTAGATCATCCACAAAAAAGTTTTGGGTTTCTTGGAGAGGTAGCCAACCATCTCCGGTTAGGGTTAGCAATAAAACAAAAATCTAAAAAGAAAAGAAAAATTAGTGTTAATCAAGAACTAGATTAGATTGATTTTTTTTTCTTTTTGGAGATGATCAAACATAAGAGATGCAAAAAAAAATCAAAAGTAAAACTGAAAGATAAGCGATACTAGATCGGATCTTGATTGCTTGTTCCCCGGCAACAGCGCCGGAAAAAGGGGGCTTGTTGACGGTTAATAGTTATATCAAAGTTCGTTTAGACTTGCAAGCGGACCGCTCTCCCGTCGTAGTCAAGGGACCCTTCTTCCCTCGACCGGTGAACCCAAGGTATCGAATCCGTGGAACAATGTGCAACACAAGGATTCAATGTAGTAAAGCAAGGTAAGCTATCTTATGAAGAAAAGTTGCATCTAATCTACTAACTCATAAAGAAAACGAATCTAATCTAATCTACTAAAAAGGTAGCAAGAGAAAGCAAGAGATAACCGATCTAGAGAGTCTAGATCATGCTTATGTTATAGCTCCAAACAAGATAGATGAAGATAGAAAAGCGAATCTCATTAAAAGCATCATTGAATCGTGGTCTTCCATCCGACTCCGAAAACGCCCGCCTTTCGGAACCCCCGTTCTGTCACAACGTATCCCTACTCATGCGGGTAGTCTAGGGCGAGTTCGATAGAACAAGTTGAAATCACTTGGTCGGTCCGGTATGCACCTCTAGCCACCGCGGCTACAAGAGCACCCTAAGTAATCTAGCTGCAAACTAGATCGTAGAAGAAGCAAAACCAAGAAGAAAACAAAATCATCGAGAAGGCACTTGATCGCTAGAAATCGAATTCACTTACAAACTTCACCATGAATGATTACATGAACAAGATCACCACCGGGCCCTCCCTCGATCTTGATCCTCGCTCCGAGCTCCGACGTGGTCTTCCATGCAAGGTTCCCACGTCGGCTAGGGAAACCCTAGACAACTAGCATGGCTCTCATCTCCAAGATGGTGTCCCTCAAGCTTCTCTCGCTCCTCGGCGGCGGATTACGAATTGATTGATGCGTGGCTCTCGGTCAGGGGGCTATAAATAGCCAGAGATGCAACTAGGTCAAAGGGGAGGCCGACTGGGCCCTGAAATAGGCTGGGCCGACCGGCCTGGGCCCGTTTCGGCCCAGTTCGTGTCCTCCTTCACCCGGTGTTGCTTCCCGCGTCTTCTATATGCTCTCCCCTTTTGCATGTGGGCCCTTAACATCGGATTCTCTCCGAATTGGACGAAGCTCCTTGTCTTGCAAGATTCAGCACTTTTCTGGCTAGGTCCTCGGAGTTTATCATCTTCTCGGGCTTGATCCTTGGGCTCGGGAATCATGTTCACTTCATTGCTTGACTTCTACCGGGCTTTAAGGTCTTGTCATGAGGTGCTTAATGAACTTATCCCGGAAGTCTTGCTTTCGACGTTAAAACCCTGCGTAAACACTTAACTCCAAAACCGACATGCACAAGTGAACTTGTTATACCACGGGGGTTAGTACCAATGGATAAGATACAAAAGTCATGCCAACACCGAAGGTAAACTCATGGCTAGGTTGACGGATTTTCACCGTCAACAAAGGGCTTGAATGAACTGTGTGGTATTCCAAAGACAGCAGAGAGTGACATCAAGAAAGGCGGTGGCAGAAATCATGTAATGGCGATCCTAAACAAGGCGACCTTTAAAAGGAAGGACAATTCTCGGAAGAAGAGAGGCAAGGCCAAGGATAAGATCCCCATGCCAAACCAGGTGCCCAAGGCAGTCCAGCTGACAATGCTGAATGTTTTCATTGTAAGGAAATTGGTCATTAGAAAAGAAACTGCAAGTTGTACCTAGCTTCTTTGAAGAACAAGGGAAGTAAGGGTACTTCCACTTCAGGTACACTTCATGTTTATGTTACAGATCATATTTTACTCGTTGATACTATCATTAGTTCTTGGGTATTTGATATCGGATCGGTTGCTCACATTTGCAATTCGACACGGGGAATGATAAGAAGTAGAAGCGTTGAAACAGGAGAAGTTGATTTCCGCGTGGGCAATAATGCAAGAGTTGTTGCGTTGAACGTCGGGACGATGCAACTCCACCTCCCGTAAGGATTTATGATGGAGTTGAATAATTGTTATTTTGTTCCTAGTTTGAGTCGAAACATTTTATCCCCTTCATGTTTGATGAAGGATGGTTATTCATTTGCGAGTGAAAAGAATGGTTGTGTGATCTATAACGATAATATGGTTGTGCCTTGTGTATCCATTGTGAATGTCTTATTTGTTTTAAATCCTGATGATTCACCTATCTGTAACATAAGTGCGAAAAGGTCTCAACCTAATGATTTAAGTCCTACCTACATATGGCATTGTCGTTTGGGTCACATCAGTGAAAAGCGCATGAAGAAGCTCCATAATGATGGACTTTTAACTTCGTTTGATTTTGAATCCTACGAGACATGTGAAGCTTGTTTGCTAGGCAAGATGACCAAGATGCCTTTCTCAGGTTTTCTTGAGAGAGCCTCAAACTTACTAGAACTCATACATACGGATGTGTGCAGACCAATGAGTACGACAGCTAGAGGTGGATACCAATACTTCATAATGTTCACTGATGATTTAAGTAGATATGGTTATGTCTATTTAATCAAGCACAAGTCTGAAACTTTTGAAAAGTTCAAAGAATTTCAGATTGAAGTAGAAACTCAACGTGGCATGAAAATCAAGACCTTGCGATCTGATCGTGGAGGTGAGTATTTGAGCCATGAGTTTGGCAGTCATCTAAGGAGTTGCGAAATTGTTCCACAACTTACGCCACCTGGAACACCTCAAAGAAACATTGTATCCGAACAACATAATCGAACCTTGTTGGACATGGTGCGATCAATGATGAGCCAGTCGGACCTACCATTATCATTTTGGGGTTATGCTCTAGAAACCGCAGCTTTCACATTAAATAGGGTACCTTCTAAGTCCATAGCTAAGACGCCATATGAGATGTGGACTGGTAAGACTCCTAGTTTGTATTTTTTGAAAATTTGGGGTTGTGTGGTTTATGTGAAGAAACTTCAATCAGATAAATTAACACCTAAATCGGACAAGTGCATATTCGTGGGATATCCAAAGGAAACCTTAGGATATTATTTCTACAATCGGTCAGAAGGCAAAGTGTTTGGCGCTCGGAACGGTGTTTTCTTAGAGAAAGAGTTTCTTAAAAGAGAATAATGTAGACAGAAGGTGTATCTTGAAGAAGTTCAAGAGGAGCCGCTTGGCAAGATTTCACAACTGATGCTAATGTAGCTGAACGGGTTGAGATGCCCGTGGCAAGAGAAGCACCACCACAACCACGAAGGTCTAAAAGGGCATGTCGCGCAACCGATAAGCTCAATCTCATGATCGCGGGAGAGCGCGACATATTGTTTTCAGACAATGATGAACCTATGACATATGCGAAAGCAATGATGGACCCAGTTTCCGAGAAGTGGCAATGCGCCATGAGATCTGAAATAGATTCCATGGATGACAATCAAGTTTGGTACTTGGTTGACCCGCCAAATGGTGTTAAACCCATAAAGTGCAAATGGATCTATAAGAAGAAGAGGGACATGGATGGAAATGTTCACATCCATAAAGCTCGACTTGTTGCAAAATGTTTTCAACAAGTTCAAGGAGTTGACTACGACGTGACATTCTCACTCGTAGCAATGCTTAAATCTATTCGGATCATTCTAGCTATAGCTGCATATTTCGATTATGAGATATGGCATATGGATGTCAAAACAACTTTCCTAAATGGAAATCTTACTGAGGATGTGTATATGACACAACCCGAGGGATTTGTTGATCCAACCAATGCTAGAAAGGTGTGCAAACTTCAAAAGTCCATTTATGGATTGAAGCAAGCATCTCGGAGTTGGAACCTTCGCTTTGATGAAGTGGTCAAAGGGTTTGACTTCATTCAGAGTGAAGAAGAGCCTTGTGCTTACAAGAAGGCAAGTGGGAGCTCTGTAGTATTTCTAATCTTATATGTGGATGACATATTACTGATTGGAAATGACATTCCTATGCTTGAGTCCGCTAAGACCTCATTGAAAAATAGTTTTTCAATGAAGGACTTAGGTGAGGCAAGATACATTTTAGGCATCAAAATCTATAGAGATAGATCAAAAAGGCTTATAGGATTAAGCCAAGACACTTACATTGATAAAGTGTTGAAAAGGTTCAACATGGAAGAGGCGAAGAAAGGGTTCTTGCCGATGTCACATGGCATACATCTTAGAAAGACTCGGTGTCCTTCGACAACTGATGAGCGGGAACGCATGAGTAGATTACCGTATGCTTCCGCCATCGTATCTATTATGTACGCAATGATATGTACACTTCCAGATATTTCGTATACACACAGTGTTACAAGCAGATACCAATCTGATCCAGGTGAGGGTCACTGGACAGCGGTTAAAAATATTTTTAAGTACTTAAGAAGGACTAAAGGCATGTTAATAGTGTATGGTGGTGAGGAGGAGCTCGTTGTAACGGGTTACACCGATGCTAGTTTCCAAACTGACCAAGACGACAAAAAGTCACAATCAGGATATGTATTTACGATAAACGGTGGAGCTGTGAGCTGGAAGAGTTCCAAGCAGTAGACAGTGACTGATTCTACAACAGAAGCCGAGTACATCGCGGCTCCGGAAGCTGCAAAGGAGGGTGTTTGGATAAGGAAGTTCCTTTCTGAACTTGGTGTGTTTCCGAGTGTCTCTAGCCCATTGGATCTTTATTGTGACAACAATGGGGCTATTGCGCAAGCAAAGGAGCCAAGGAACCACCAAAAGAATAAACATGTAATGCGGAAATTTCATCTGATACGAGAGATCGTTAGACGAGGTGATATTAAGATATGCAAAGTACACATGGATTTGAATGTTGCAGATCCTTTGACAAAGCCCCTTCCACAGCCTAAGCATGAGGCGCACATGAGAGCTATGGGTATTAGATATATTCTAGATTAGCTCAAGTGCAAGTGGAAGAATGTTAGAAATATGTCTTATAATGAATCATCGAGATGATTATATTTCATTGTATCCATTTCACTTGGTTCTTTTATTGAATATCCATGAAAGGCGACTTTTATTTGATTGGAAATTATGTGAATTGTTTGTGAAACTCTTTTACTTGTATGGTTATTCAAAAGTTGTCCCTAGAATGAGTTCATGACTAGCACATGAATTAGTTGATGACTATGTTTCACAAGTCATGAACATGGAGATGTATAACTAATAATGTGGGCACATGTATGACATGGGGCTGGACTAACCCAATTTGAGACTTTGTTCTCTGTTTACACAACATATACGCTATGTCCTTAGAGTTGAGATTGTCGCATGTACTCAAGATGTGAATTGACCTACTTAGGGGCCATCAACTGCTACTCCGTAACTGGGTAGTCATAAAGATGGCTTTCGGGTTTCTCAGGAAGCATGTTGTGAGGCATGGTCAATCAAGATAGAATTTGCCCCTCTACTTGAGAGAGATATTTCTGGGCCCCTCGAGTGATCGGATCAAGAAATCCATGGCCATGCTGGGTTAGAGGTTAACCCCCTTTTGATGATCCGAATCAAAGTGTTGAGAAAGAGAGTTCAGCTTGGAGCTAGACCAAATATCGCGAGGCAAAGGGAATATCATGTATGAAATGTTGTGATGGTTTGTCTGATAAGATCTTTACGTATCATAGGAGTTGACACGTCTTGCTAGAGGCCGCTATCAACTATTGATCGAGTAATGTACTTGGGTCAAGGCTATGTGTACGAGAACCTATAGGGTCACACACATAAGGGGTTGGAAGCCGAATGAGGACGAATATACTTGCATAGTTGACTCTAGTGAAAGTGGGAGACTGTTGGCAATATGCCCTAGATCCAACTGGATTTGATCCACTAGTGGGCTCAGATGGATTTGATCCATTATGGTGTAAAAGTCCTAATGGGCCACAAATGTTGTAAAGCCCATTAGCGTTGGATGGGGTACACCATCTATTAGTCTCGTATTGCTAATGGACGATGGTGTGGGGGTTTTCCTCCCAATAAATATGGACCACACCCCTCCTGAAAAGGCATGACATTTTCAAGTACCAGCCGCGCCGCCAACGCTCTCTCCTCATCGCACTCACGGACCTAGCAGTCCGGCGTGCGTCGCTTCCTCCTCCGTACATGTGGATACCCTGGAGGTGTTGCATCTGGAGCACTTGGATCGGACGAGCCGATTGTGCAAGTCAAGAAGGACGTGAGCAACTGCACTACCTGCTACCCTCGACGCGTTCGTCTACATCGAGATGGTTCCGCTGCATACCGCGCGTCTAGTGGTAATCCTGTGATCTCTGGCGATGGCAGTTTGCGTTTTGCGGGGGAAAATTTTGTTTTGCGCTAGCGTAGCCACCCCATATCCCTTCAATAAGTACTACTCGGGAAAGGTTTCCACTTACAAGCTAGACCGGACGACAGTCGCGGTCGGAGCGCCAAGTATGATGGCGATGTCTACAAGCCCGGCTTCGGCGGGCGCCTCTTCTACAGCTTGTGCCTTTACTGGCTTTTCGGCTCCAGTTGTCGTGCTTGGCTCCGGCCTGCTCTCCTCTGTTGGCACCTGCTGCTTGACAACTTTAGTCGTCTGTTGCATGAGCTGCGCCACAAGCTCTTCTACGGTGGGGGGCTGGACTGCGGCTTCACTCAGTCGGCTTGCCCACCGCGTCCCAGTCATCTCCTTCCCCTTGATCAAAGGGTCGGACGATGGAATCTCCTGCGACAACTTAGAATTCAATCGTCAACATACACAATACTTCAAGACAAGTACTCGACTACTCTACTCCAGGAACTTACCTCTTGAGACGTAGTCTCGGTCACCTTTAACTTCTTAGGGACACGTTTGTGCGCCACATTGCGCGGCCTCCTTGGTGGCACTGGGAGCCTAGCCTCCAGGCTATTCGGTGGATCTTCGACAAGGGGGGTGTGGGGCAGCCCAGGTCGGCTGAACCTGGACCACAGCTGAAACCGCTCCTGTCGCATGGACCTCCCTGGGCCCACTACCTCGGTGGGTACCAGGTCCGACTACTCAGTGGGCCCCTTCGACTACTCGGCTTGTGCCACACGACACCTGATGGCGTGAGGCGCAAGGACTATGGTGGAGAAGTACTCGGATAGGAAACTATATGTGTCCTGTACTGTGTAAAGAACTCCTAGACGTATCCGACTAGTACTCTCTCCCCAAACCGACTTGTAACCCTACCTCCCGGACAATATAAGGCGAGGCAGGGACCCCTCTCTCTCATATACGCATCATCTTGTAAACACACCCAATAAATCCAGAGCTACGCAGCATACAGGACGTAGGGTATTACGCACCTCGCGGCCCGAACCTGTCTAAATTGTGTGCCACATGTCTCTTCCTTCGAGTTAGCGATCTCGACGAGGCCACATTCATCTACCTCGGGTACTCCCCTTGGGAGGTTGCCGGTCTAAAACAATGACGGTCGGCGCGCCGGTAGGGGATCTCACCGAAGATCTCATGGCGAACTCGACGGCTTCAATCTTCATCAAGCCAACCGTCGCTTTCAACCGTGGCAACACCTTCGTCTTCGGCTCCTCGGGTCCGCACTTGCTGCCGACGGCGTCGGATCCTTCCAACGCCGCCTCACATGACGCCCAACCCGAAGACCTGGCTCGTGACGCTTCCCGAAGTGATCACGGGCGATCTCGCCGGAAAATTCGGCGAAAATTCGCTCTACAACCAACACGCCGACTTCGAGTTTGGATCCGCCTCCAACTTGAACTTGACGTCCCCGTGGGCCATCGCATGTGAGCCGGCTACTCAGCCATCGTGTGCAGACTCCCCACTCTTTGAGCACTTCCCATACGGCCTCTGCAACGCCATCAAGGCCCACACGAAGGCTCCCACTACGCGCTGGGCTGGCAAAGAGATCGTCTCCGAGTACATCTCGAACTCCAACCCCGCCTCCGGCTACTACTCGGACTCCTCCTATGAGTTCGACTTCGGGTCAGACTCTGACGAGCCCGAGTCCGAGAACCCCACGACAGAGCAACCGCTGTCAGGGCCAGCTTCCGGCCTGGTTATAACATCTACACCCACCGGGAGATTCGTCTACTGGCCTGACCGCAAGCCCGCAGACCTGACAGACGGGAACTCACGATGCGTCGCCTACCTCGACTCACTTCCCTTCCAGGAGGGAACACCACTAGCTCCAGCAGAGGAGCACACCCCCACAGAGGTGGTGACTTCTGACTCCAGTCTCGGCACCCCCGATCGCCAAGTCTTCATGGCTGCTGGTGAGACGCCGGGACTCTCAGGGACACGCCCTGACCGCTACTTCGATGATATCTCAGCAGATGAGTTGTCTGCCAAAGCACCCGCAGACGAAACCAACGACGACAAGAACACCCGATGTGAATGCAACAGGAAGCGGAACGAATGGCGTCGGCATCTCCATGAGACCCTACCCGTGCGGAATCTCGCAGAGGCTCTTGACCAAGTTGAAAGCCGGGTGCACACCACCCTAGAGCAGTGCCTCATGTCTATCACCATGATAGCACATCTGGCTCCGGGGATGCGCGCGGGAGAAATCATCGCCAAGCTCGCGGAGGACGCCTACTTCATGAGAGTCGACAACAGAGTTGCTCAAGGGCCTCCGCTCAGATTTCGCGAACCTGATAACCATGAAGCCACAAGTTGCAGTCCAGCGGACAATGGACGCAATCGTACTCGAGGAGAGCTACCGCAAAACCCCAACCGTACTTGGGCATCAGCTGATGGACCTTCTCAGGGTGGCAACAGCGCCGGCGGCGCCGGCGGCAACCGCGATGTCATTCCTCATCGTGATGCTGGTGGTGGAGGCAGCGGCGGCGGGAGCTCCTCACACTGGGCTTGCAGGAGAGCCGGTGGAGGAGGCGACCGCGGAGGCCGAGGCCACGCGAACAACCATGTCTCTGGTATCTCACGTGGCAGCTACGATGCTCGCCAAAAAATTGAAGAAATTCGACGCAAAAAGTCCTCCACGGAAGGCGACAACGACGGCTTCCCCGCCTTCTCTGCTCGGCTTCGCAATCTGCTTCTCTCGGAGAAATTCAAACCTTTGGGGATCACCAAGTATGACGCGAAGCAAGACCCAGTCCAGTGGCTCAGATGCTACGCCCTTTCCATCGAAAATAGTGGTGGCAACAATGATACAAAGTGCCTCTACTTTCCCTTCTGCCTGAACCAAGCTCCACTTACATGGCTTGAGTCACTCAAGAAGTACTCAATCGACAAGTGGGACCAGCTCAAGGATCAGTTCACCAGCAACTTCGCGGGTGCTATGGGTCGCTCAGGTACTCGCATGGACCTGGCAATGGTGAAGCAGGAACAGGGCGAGACCCTACGCAAGTACATGCGGCGCTTCTTCGACAAGCGCGCCACAGTAGTCGACGTCACCGACAAGGAAGTCATCGACCTCTTCCAAGACGGTCTTTACCACCTTCGCACCTTTGAAGACTTCGGTCGCCGTCGCCCGAGCTCCATCACGCCCCTCAAGGATATGATCACTTCATGGGCTGATGAGGAAGACAAGGCGAATGCCAAGTACGATGCCATCCGTGGCAAGAGCAAGCAGAACACGAGCGGCAACAACAACAACACCAGGGATCAAGGAGGTTGCAGCAACAACTACTCGGGTCCTAATCGCAAGAGCAAGCCAGACAACACAGTCGCGGCTATTCAGCGCCCTGCGAAAGACAACTCGAAGAAGACCTCCGGCGGCTTCAAGGACTTGCTGAAAGAGAAGTGCCCTTGGCATCTGGATGGCAACCACACTACCGAACAGTGCTACCAACTCCGGCGAGCACTCAAGGACACTCTAGAACCACAACACCCTCACGACAAAAAGGGCAAGAAAAAGGCCGACGAAGGCAATGGTGACTTCCAAGAACCCGATAAGACGGTGAACATCCTTTTCAGCGGACTACCCACCAGATGGTCTCAGAGGCCACCAGACGGGAAGTCTTGAACATCGAACCAGCGGTTCCGACCCCTCTCAGGTGGTCGGAGGTACCCATAACCTTCTTTCGCGCGAATCAATGGACAAGTTTCTCTGAACCAGGGCGGTTTCCACTCATCCTGAAGCCGGTAGTCGTGGGCTCCAGACTCAACAAGGTACTCAACGACGGTGGGAGCGGGCTCAATGTCCTTTTCACCAAGACCTTGAAGAAGATGAAGCTCGACATCACTCACATGCTCACCAAGAGCACTTCGCCTTTCTACGGCATCGTTCCCTGGAACGCGGCTACCCCACTAGGCTCAGTGGTCCTGCCCGTTACCTTCGGGGAAACAAGAGACAACTACCGCACCGAGTACATCAAGTTCGAATTCGCGGACTTCGAGACTTCCTACCATGCCATTCTCGGTAGACCAGCTATCCCCAAGTTTATGGCGGTACCTCACTACACGTACTTGGTACTCAAGATGCCAAGTCTGGCCGGTATACTCTCGCTGCAAGGGGACTTGAAGATATCCTTTGACTGCGACACAAAAGTTGTGGAACTCGCAGCCACAAATCAAGTACCCAATGCCATGATGGAGATCTACATTGCATCCAAGAAGCTTGCCCCAAGTGAACTCGACATCCCAGAGAAGTCGGACAAAGCCAACAAGCCTCAACCAGCTGAAAAAGTGCAAGTCAAGACGATTGACCTTGGGACAGGCGACAACAACAAGACTACCACCATCGGGGCGGGCCTTGACCCGAAATAGGAAGACACGCTCTTCAGCTTCCTCCGGGCTAACCGAGACATCTTCGCGTGGAAGCCAGGGGACATGCCACGGGTGCCTAGGCAGCTGATCGAGCACTCACTCAATGTCGACCCTAAAACTACCCTGAAACGACAACACCTCTGCCGTTTCGCCGACGACAGACGAGATGCCATCAAGAAGGAACTCGCCAAACTACTCGCGGCTGGCTTCATCAGAGAAGTCTTCCATTCTGAGTGGCTCGCCAACCCCGTCCTCATCCGCAAGAGGAAAACGAACGAGTGAGGATGTGCGTCGATTGCACCGACCTCAACAAGCACTGCCCCAAGGACCCTTCGGGTTGCCGCGGATAGATCAAGTCATCGACTCCACGGCGGGCTGCGACCTACTCTGCTTCCTCGACGCTACTCCGGGTACCACCGATTGCTATCAAGGAAGAAGACCAGGAGAAGACCGCGTTCATCACCCTGTTTGGCGCCTACTACTACACGACCATGTCTTTCGGGTTGAAGAACACCGGCGCTACTTACCAGCGAGCTACCAGGCCTGTTTCAAGAGATAGCTCAACAAGAACGTCGAAGCCTATGTGGATGACGTGGTCGTCAAGTCCAGAAACTCCGACATGCTCATCGCCGATCTTGAAGAGACTTTCGCATCCTTGCGAGAGTACCGCTGGAAGCTCAACCCGAACAAGTGCGTCTTCGGCGTACCGTCGGGAAAACTACTAGGCTTCATCATCGGCCATCGTGGCATCGAAGACAACCCCGAAAAGATCTCCGCCATCGCTAACATGAAACCTCCTACTTGCATCAAGGACGTGCAGAAGCTCACCAGGTGCATGGCGGCCCTGAACAGATTCATCTCGAAGCTTGGAGAACAGGGGCTCCCCTTCTTCAAAGGAAGATCAAGCACCAAGAGAGGTTCTTGTGGACTCCAGAGGCAGATCAAGCCCTTGCCCAGCTCAAGGACTTCGTATCCAAGCCGCCAGTCCTCACGGCTCCTCGCAAAAAGGAGCAGCTACAGCTCTACCTCGCTGTGACTACTCACGTGGTCAGTACTGCCATCGTTGTCGAGCGGCAGGAAGACGGCCACGCCTACCCAGTCCAAAGACCAGTCTACTTCGTTGGCGAGGTCCTGTAGGAATCCAAGGCATGTTACCAACCAGTACAGAAGGTACTATATGCAGTGCTCATCACCTCGCGGAAGCTACGACACTACTTCCATGAGTACTCGATCTCCGTCATCACCGACTACCCGCTCGGCGACATCCTGCGGAACCAAGATGCTACTGGAAGAATCTCCAAGTGGGCAGTCGAACTCGGCGCCCTCAACATCGACTTCAAGCCACGAACAGGCATCAAGTCACAGGCTCTAGTCGACTTCATGGCAGAGTGGCGGGTAAATCAACTACCAACTCCAACCGAGCGCCCAGAGCATTGGGTGATGTACTTCGACGGCTCGCTCAAGCTCGAAGGCGCAGGTGCAGGGGTGCTCTTAATTTCCCCAACGGGCGAACAACTCAAGTACATGCTGCAGATCTTCTGGATGGTCTCAAACAACAAAGCCGAGTACGAAGCTCTGCTACACGGACTCCGCCTCGCAGCTTCACTGGGCATCAAGCGACTACTAGTATAGGGCAACTCCGCAGTGGTCATCAACCAAGTCAACAAGTCCTGGGACCGCAACAAGGAGAACATGGACGCCTACTGCCTAGAAGTCCGCAAGCTCAAGAACAAGTTCTACGGTGCCGAGTTCCTTCACGTCGTCCGACGACCACTGACCTAGCACCCTTCCCAGCTAGCCAGGAGGTCATGATGATAGATGTGGACTGGCGACAACCCTTCATCGACTACATCAGCGAGCAGAAGGTTCCCATGGACAAGAACTTGACCGAGCAACTCGTCCGCCGCACCATGTCCTACGTCCTAGTCGGAGACAAGATCTACAGGCAGGGCGCATCTTCTGGAGTACTCATGAAGTGCGTTCCCCGAGAAGAAAGCAAGGGCATCTTGGAGGAGATCCACAAAGGCGTCTGCGGCAACCACGCATCTTCACGCACGCTGGTCAGCAAAGCCTTCCGACAAGCTTTCTACTGGCCCACAGCTCTGGGTGACACCGAGGAACTTGTCAGAAGGTGCCAAGGGTGCCAGTACTTCGCTAAGCAACAGCACGTCCCAGCCTACAAGATAGTCACTATACCACCAACCTAGCCCTTCGCCTGCAGGGGGCTCGACATGATTGGGCCTCTTCCGACTACGCCAGGAGGATTCAACAGAGTCTTGGCGGCCATCGACAAGTTCACCAAGTGGATCGAAGTCAAGCCGGTCACATGCCCCAAGGCTGACAGAGTACTCGACTTCTTGGATGAACTCGTACACCGTTACGGACTACCCCATCGCATCATCACACAACTGGGCTCCAAGTTCAACAACCACCAGTTCTGGGAGTATTGCGAGAACAGCCGGATTGACATACGGTACATCTCAGTCACCCATCCACAGGCCAATGGACAAGTCGAGCGCGCCAATGGGATGGTACTCGACGCTCTCAAGAAGCGGCTACACGATGCTGCTAACACAAAAGGAGGAAAGTGGATCAAGGAACTACCCAATGCACCCTGGGGGCTGCGTACTCAACCCTCCAAGCCGACGGGACAGTCGCCATATTTCCTGGTTTACGGCTCCGAAGCTATTCTACCTACCGACGTCATGTGGGATTCACTGTTAGTAGAGCAATACGACGAAGGCATATCTGAAGACAGCAGGCGAGTTGGTATCGACGGACTCGAAGAAGCTCGCTGTGCCGCCCTCGTCCACTCAGCAAGGTACCTTGAGGGTATCCGACGCTACCATGATCGCAACGTCAAAGAATGCTCCTTCAACATTGGCGATCTCGTCCTCCGTCGCATCCAGAGCACGGAAGGACTACACAAGATCAGCTCGCCATGGGAAGATCCCTTCACGGTTGTGTTAACACCAAAATTTGGTAAGGAGTCGACTTGTGGGTCCAGCACGGTGGAGAGTCCGTCTAATGGAAGGAAAGGTTTTCTTAGATGTATTCGGCGAAGGATCCGCGGTCGGCTATCCGCTCCCATTCGGCAAAGGAACAGTTGAGCCGATTTTGCGGGATTGGACGGTGACGTGGCTCAAGCGGGGAAGGATGAATGAATGGATAGGCGATCAAGCTTAGAGATAAGTTAGGCGGTGAATCCATTCGAGATTGTACTTGGCGGGGGTATAAATATGAGCCCCGAATGTATGTAATGCACACAATCATTCTTCAATACAAACCGGCCTTACGCCAAACCCTAGAGTCCTTTTGTCGTGTCGTCGAGTTCTACGAGAGGGTTCATCGATCCGTCGACCTCCGTGAGTACCGGCAACCTTGTATCATGTTTAGTATCATGCGGTGGATTTAGATCCGATGCAAGTAGTCTTGTTACCATGCTTCGTGTCATGCGGTAGATTCAAGCTTGGTTCAAGAGGGTTCCTTGTTAGGTCACGAGCCATGCGGTAGGCTAAGATCTAGCTTGAAACTAGTTATCGGCTCTATTGGATTTTGGCAAGATCCAATAGATCCATTAAGTTACCCCGTGTTACTTTGAGTTTTTACTTTATGTTTAGATTCATATAACACACTTTTGCCCAATCTAGATAGATTTGGATCGGCTTTATCCATTTTGTGATCCTTGTACAAGTCAAGTTCGTGTTTTAACACGTGGATCTTGTGCTATCCGATAGCCAAAATCGAATCGATCTAGGTGTTACGTGTTGTGGGTTCGAGCTTGCCAATGTTGGTATAAATCCCGAAAGAACCGAGTATCATGCGGTAGATGCGAGGTTTTTGGGTTTCTTTGGAGCTAGTCATCCGGTGGATTAGATTTCAAATCAATCGGATAGATTTATTCGCTTGGTAATGTTTGTTCCTTCTTCATGGACCCCGAATCGGTACGTTCGGTCGTATTCGTTTATGTTTCCTCACGAGTAGAACACGTGCGTAATTCATGCTTTAAATAACTTATGCTTTTAGCTTTCCATATTTAGATTGTATCATGCGGTGGACGGATCTATTTGTGGAAAGTGGTTCGGTTTTCATGCAAGTTGTATCATGCGGTGGATAGATTTGCTTGGCATCGTACCCGACGGGTTTTAAAGTACCTAGACATGCGGTAGACTAGTGCTTTGGATCTATGCATGTTTGTTTATTGCATGCTTATGCTCGTGCTTTACCATATTTATTTATTTAATGTTAATTATCATGGGGATCAGTCATAGCCTCGTGCATGTGCATCTTTGTTCAAACAAAGACCGATCGCTGTCATGCTTACGTCATCCATTCGGCAATGTTACTTTTCCCTTTTACAAGTTCCCGAATGGTTTCAGTTTATTGGCAGATAGCTCTTTATAGCTATGTGTCATCCCATCTGGCTTCCTAGCCGTAAATATGGAACTGTCTGGTACCACCCGGCAAGTTCCAAGCTTGGGTATCTAACTGCTTTATCTTTTGTTAATTTTCAGGAAAAATTGACTGGCACGTCTCGTGACTCTCTGCGCGTGTAAAGCCAGCTTGTTCGGCTTGCTGTGTGTTGGGCGCTAGGTGCACGTTTTGCGTCAACACACTTTTTGGCACGCCCAGTGGGACCAACAGCCGAATAGATCAAGATGCCTGAAATCGCGGACATCATGGACGTCAACATTGAGGACCTCTCTCCCGTAACGAGGCGGCGGCTCCGGGATGCCACGGACCATTTCCGGCAAAAATGTCTGCTTTGTCCTTCAAGAAAAACGAAGTGGCGTCCCGTACCCGAAGAACGAGATGCCCGGGGTATTACTACCAGGGGAGAGCGACGCCACGACACAGTAGAAGAGAGAGGAGTGCATGCAGGCATTCCGGGAATCTGCGGACTACATGTTGAGCAAGCACCACAAAGCTTTTCTTGGTGCGTTCCAGCAAATGATGGTGGCTATCTTTGGCCCGGGCATGGAGCAGGCGTTCAGCAAGGCACCCGTCCAAGGGGGCACCGTGGAGCTGGGCGAATCAAGCTCTCAACCACCGTTACGAAGCCAGCCAATTCAGCCTCCTCCTCAGAGCGCCGGAAGTCAAGCTTTCCAGCCCCCTCCGCAAGGCGCCGGGGGTCAACCAGTTCAGCCCCCACTACAGGCCTCAGGAGGGCAGCCAATCCAGCCACCACCGCAGGGTAGCACTGGTCAACCCGTGCAACAGCCGAATCCGTACCAGCCCACGTACGGAGAACTAGCGTTCGGCTCGCCTGGGGCCCCGCTCGCTTCCGGCCGCGAGATTGCTCGGGCGAGCAATTGGCTACAAAGGAATCTCTACGGCGGAGGCTACCACGAGGTGGGAAACTATGGAGCATTTGACGCTTTCCCGCATCCAGGTTACGCGCCCCGTTTGCGGGCGCACAAGAGGACGACGCCCTGGCGCGAAAGATGGCCGAGTTGATGCAAAATCAGTTCGGCCTCAAGCCAAAAATGCAGGGACCTGCCTACAAGCCGCCTTTCCCAGAATGGTACTTCAACGTGCTCCTTCCGCCATGGGTGAAACCTCCGACGGAGTTCACAAAATTTTCCGGGCAAGACGACACAAGCACAGTGGAGCACATTGCTCGTTACCTGATGCAGCTCGGAGAATGCTCGGCTGAGGAAACGTTCAGGGTCCGCTACTTCCCCGCGTCACTGACCGGCCCGGCATTCCGGTGGTTTTCGTCCCCGCCCCCCGAGTCGGTTAGCGAGATGGAAAGACACCGGAAATGAAATTCCACGCCCACTATTTCAGCGGCAGCTCAGAGAAGAAGCTGATCGACCTTGCCACCCTAAAGCAGAGACACAGCGAGACACCGTTGGAATTTCTCAGGAGATTCAGGGAGGTTAAAGGCATGTGCTTTTCACTCAACTTGCCAGATGACCAGTTGGCTGACATGGCCGTCGCCGGGATGCTGCCGGCTGTGCGTGAGAAGCTGTTCGGCATGGAGTTTGAAAACCTGGGCCAGCTGTCTCAGAAGCTTTCATTGATGAGCAACCAGGCGTATGGCTTCAAGAAGGATGCCAGGTTTGGCAAGCAGCACGACGTGGCGGACATCTATAACCAGTTCTTAGACAAGGCTGATCTGATTGAGGATTCGGATGATGAACTGGATGTGGCCGCAGCCGAAATCATGTGGGGGAAAGAGCCCTTAACGATGAATCAGCGCTGGGTCAAGCAGACCAAGGGCACCTACGATTTCGATATCACGAAGGCTGACAAACTGTTTGAGCTCCTAGTGAAGGAAGGCCGAATCAGTACCCCCGAAAGTTATTCCATGCTTCGGCCCGATGGAGTCAAGGGGAAACGTTATTGTGGCTTCCACGACAGGGATTCGCACTCCATCAACGACTTGCGGGGTCTTCGGGATGAAGATCCGGAAAGCCATCCAGGAGGGGCACCTCAAGTTCGACAACAAGATGAAGGCTGGATGGCCACCCCTTCCCTCGAACATGGTGGGCTTCTCTGTCAACATGGTGACGGCTGAGGAGAAGGGCAAAGTCAAGGTCTTGACCTCGGCCCGGGCTAGACAGGACGGAACAGTGGACCCGGAGCGCCAAGTAACTCTGGAACAAGTGCATGGTGAAGCCCCCCGCATTATCAAGAGCCACATCGAAATCGGGGAATCATCCAGAGCCAAGCCCAGGGTGACTACGCGCATCCTCCTCAACAAGTGGCGGCACCAGATGGAAAAGGAGCGCTACCAGAAGCGCAGGTACGAGGGGGAGAGGCGCAGAGCCGAAGAAGAAGCACACAGAAGGGACCTGGAGCAATATACGCGCGAGCAGGAGCGCGCGCACCGGGGATGTGCGTTCTTCGGGCATTGTTGGAATGAGGGTTTGAAGCTTCCCACGGCGAGAAACCGTCCGAGTGCGGTGACGGATATTTTGAGTACGAGCGAGGAGTACGCCAATCGCCGATCCGTCCATGAGAGAATTGGAAGGATCCACCCTAACGAGGATCGGCGCCAAAAAATTGAAATCATTGATCACCCCGGAAGCGGCGGGCGATCTAAGGTGGGGCGATCAAGAGGAGGATGAGGATGAGTACATCTAGCGAAGGGGCAATGGTGCCCGCCCGGCCTACGCAAAAGTCGAAGAGACGGGTCCAACGCTTGAGGAACCGTGAACCGAGGGCGGCCGGGATCCAAACAAAGCGGTGTGGCGTCCAACCGGAAGGATCAAGGCGTTCGGCTCCAACGTGCATGGTATATTTTCTGCCGAACGAATTCATGGCTCCTGCTAACCGGTTGTGCGGAAGAGGCATCCCTAGATGATGAGCAGGTCGAGGGGATGATGGCACAACTGGTGCTGGCCAAGCAGGCAATCTTTGACAAACCGGCCAAAAATCGACATATGAGGCCGCTGTACTTAAGAGGATACGTCAATGGCAAGCCATTGACCAAGATGTTTGTCGACGGTGGAGCGGCAGTCAACGTAATGCCGTACACCACCTTCAGGAAACTTGGCATGGGCCCGAGCGATCTGACGCCTACAAGCATAATACTGAATGATTTCGCTGGAAATCCTTTAGACACCAAGGGATGCGCTCACGTGGATTTGATGATCGGATCCAAGACACTGCTCACTACCTTCTTTGTTATCGAGGGTAAAGGAGCCTACAGCCTACTGCTTGGGCGGGACTGGATTCATGCCAATTGTTGCGTCCCATCCACCATGCACTAGCAGCTTATCCAGTGGGTGGATGATGAGATTGAGGTCGTCCAAGCAGATGACTCCATGAGCGTCGCGAACATGGAACCAGCCTTCTGGGAATACCAAGGTATTGATTGTTTCTCAGGGAAAGACTGGGGAGAAGGTCCTGTTGAACTCCGTCGGCGGCGATCAACGGCCGATTCAAGCAATCGGCTCTTATAGTAATTTTTAATGGAGAACCACCGTAGATGGCACCGATGGCAAGTTGGGGCGAGGATTTATGTCGGCCGATAAATTAGAAGAGGTTGACATTGGAAGCGGTGATAAGCCAAGGCCAACATTCATCGGCGCAAACTTGCGGCCGGACTTCGAGGAGGAATTAATCAAGCTTCTCAAGGAATACAAAGATTGCTTCGCACGGGATTATTCGGAGATGCCTTGATTGGATCGTTCTATCGTTGAGCATCGGTTGCCAATTAAACCCGGTTTCAAACCATACAAGCAACCACCCCGGAAAATCTACAAGGATGAAGTATTGGCCGATGTGAAGAAGTTGAAAGATTACTTGATGCAAACTTCGTTCGGCCATGCGGATATGCGGAGTGGATTTCTAACATTGTCCCCGTGTACAAGAAGAATGGAAAGATGAGGGTCCGCATAGATTGCGGGGATCCGAACGAGCTACTCCGATGGATGGTTACCCCATGCCTATTGCCGATTTGTTGATTGACGCCGCAGCTGGACACAAAGTCATCAGTTTCATGGACGACAATGCGGGTTACAATCAAATCTTCATGGCAATAGAGGACATATCAAAGACGGCCTTTAGATGTCCTTGTCATATAGGCCTGTTTGAATGGATAGTCATGACATTTGGGTTGAAGAATGCCGGTGCAACTTATCAGCGGGCCATGAATTACATTTTTCACGAGTTGATCGGCAAAGTTGTGGAAATCTACATTGATGATGTGGTGATCAAGTCCCTAAGTCATGACACGCATTTGGAAGATGTGAAGAGGACCCTGGAGTGCACCCGGAAGCATGGTCTGAAGATGAATCCAAACAAGTGCGCTTTTGGGGTATCAGCTGGAGAGTTCTTGGGATTTCTAGTCCACGAGGGGGGAATTGAAGTTGGCAAGAAGAGCATGAAGGCCATCGCTGAAGTTGTCCCCCCAACCAATCTCAAGGAGTTACAATCACTTGCTCGGCAAAATCAATTTCGTGAGGAGATTCATTTCAAATTTGTCACGAAGGTTTTGCCATTCTCTCCACCGTTGAAGCTAAAGAAAGATCGAGAAGTTCACATGGGGCGACGAACAACAAAAGGCTTTCGATGAGATCAAGCAAGACATGAAGGAGCCACCGGTGTTGGTTCCTCCTCGGTGGATAAGCCTTTCAAGTTGTACGTGGCGGCCGATACCCAAACCATTGGATCGGCCCTCATTCAAGAATTCGAAGGGAAGGAGCGGGTAGTAGCATATCTTAGCCGAAAACTACTTGATCCCGAGACCGGATATTCGGCTACGGAAAAGTTGTGCTTGTGCGTGTACTACTCATGTACAAAGTTTCGGCACTACTTGTTGAATGTCGAATGCACTGTGTATTCCAAGTTCGATGTAATAAAACATATGTTATCTATGCCAATTTTGAATGGCAGGATTGGCAAGTGGATCTTGGCCTTATTAGAGTTCGAGTTAAAGTTCGAATCGGCAAAGGCTATCAAGGGACAGATCATTGCCGATTTTATAACTGAACATCACGATCCGTCAATTGATTTGCTTGAAATTACCCCTTGGGCTTTATTTTTTGATGGATCATCATGCGGTAAAGGTGGGGAGTAGGGATCCTGCTGATTTCACCTAGGGGTGAGATGTTTGAATTTGCTATCCCTATACGGCCTATTGTTACAAATAATCGGCCGAGTACCGAGCATCGCTTCGAGGGCTTTAATATTTGAGAGAAGATGGGGCCGTTTCGGTTGAAGTTTATGGAGATTCGGAGCCGGTGATCAAGCAATTGAACGGCCAATACGAGTGCAAAAGTGAAACGCTAAGGAGTTGCTACGAAGAGTGCGGGGAAATCTTAAAGAGCTTCCCGCCGGTAACTCTACAACATATTCCTAGGGAACACAATGAAGAAGCAAATAGGCTGGCTCAAAGTGCCTCTCGGTTACAAAGAGAGTCAAGAAGCGTTTCTTTGCAGAGGTTTGTGCACTGGGGACGGATCTTGCAGAAGATGATTGGAGGAAAGAGATCGTTGATTACTTGAAGGATCCATCCCGAAAGGTCTCTAGGAAGCTCAGGTACAAGGCCATAAAATTCGTTCTTCTGGATGACAATTTGTTCTATAAATCATTAGATGGGGTATTGTTACGATGCCTGGGTCCAGAAGAAGCCAAGAACATGATGAGCGAAGTGCACGATGGGATATGTGGAGCACACCAATCGGCCTACCGTATGAAATGGGTTATTAGACAAGCTGGGTGCTTTTGGCCGACGATATTAGAGGATTGCTTTGAGTATTACAAGGGATGTCAAGATTGCCAGAGGTTTGGAAATATTCAAAGGGTCCCCGCGTCAGCATTGAATCCCATCATCATGCCATGGCCATTCGGGGCCGGGGTATAGACTTGATTGGCCGATTAATCCACCATCTAGTAAGGGGCATAAGTTTGTGCTTTTGGCTACGGATTATTTTACTAAATGGGTTGAGGCGATCCCACTGAAGAAGGTGACGTCGGAAAACATGGTTGAATTTGTCAAGGAGCACATCATCTATCGGTTTGGAATCCCTCAGACAATCACAACTGATCAAGGGGCACAATTCGTGTCACCGGAGTTCGCAGAGTTTGCCGAAAGCATGGGAATCAAATTGTTTAACTCTTCTCCCTATTATGCCCAAGCTAATGGTCAAGCGAGAAGCTTCTAACAAGATCATGATCAAGCCGATACAAAAGAAGATCGACCGAAGCCGAGAAGGTGGCATTCGGTACTCGGTGAGGCACCGTGGGCTTACCGAATGGCCCCCCATGGGGCTACAAAAACCTCTCCTTATGAATTGGTTTATGGACACCACGAGTTCGCCTTGGGAGATGCAATCGGATTCAAGGAGAGTTGTGTTACGTAAAAGATTTGAGCTCCAAAGATTACAGTGGCCTAATGATGGATGAGCTAGAGGATTTACATATGATCCGTCTTAGAGCCCTGGAAAACATCGAGAAAAACAAGCTGCGGGTTGCCAAGTACTATAACAAGAAAGTAAAAGTCAGGCAATTCGCAGAGGGAGATTTGGTTTGGAAAGCACTATTGCCGATTGGAACTAAATATAGCGAATTCGGCAAATGGTCCCCTAACTGGGAAGGACCTTTTCGTGTGGTCGATACGTCCCCGGTAATGCATATATACCGAAAACGTTACCGGGAGAGGAATTTTCCGCTGCAATAAATGGAAGATATCCGAAGAAATATTATCCTAGCATTGAGATCGATCGATGATCACCGGCGGCGGGATTACACACATCCGACATAGAAACGGTCGGCGCTCAAGAACGAGGCCGCCTTCGAACAAAAATTCACAAACGGAAGAAATGCCGGTGCCCGGATGCATTGCCCTTAGCACAAAAACTACATTACAACTACTTCTTGCAGGTTTACATCCAACAACCCTGGTGATCAGGACCTCAAGGAGGTGGGAAGCGAAGGCGTGGAGGAAGAAGCGAAAGTATGATTCAATCTTTTCTTTGCTTCTTCTCCGGCTGCCCCCTCTTCAGTTGTTCCAAGACCACCGTGACGGCAACTTGGAAGGCACGAGGGTGACCATGGTTTGCGGCTTCCACCAAGCCGTCCCGGTCCGCCTTCGAAGTTGTTGTACTCGTCGAGAGACATCCGAAGCGGAGGAATGGATGTTAGGGGCAAGAACTTCAGATGTGGGCACAAAGTCAAGAAGAAGTCGAAGCATTTACCCCCCACTAGTGCCTCCCGAGCCATGCGGCGCTCGCGTTCGGCTTGGCAACGAGCGGTGATGTCCCCCGAGGCCGTGCTCCAAGTGCCGGACGCGGCGGTGCGATTGATGGCCGGTCCTCTGCGTTCGGGCGTGGCGTCCTCTCGCTTCGAGGGAGGAATCAAAGGAGATGTACTCGGGCACATCTTCAATCCCGATGATTTCTTCGGGGAGCAAATCAAGGCCGAAAGAGGAAAAGAAGAGGAGGTAAGGCGCAAGATCATGTGGGAAACAGGGAAGTAAATCAAGAGAAAACTCACCTTCGAATCATGCGTTTCTTTGGAGGGCCGCTCTCCCGGGGTTGCTTGCCCTTGTCCATGGCCTTGGGGTTTTTTCCTCTCGGAGACGGGGGAGGAGATGAGAAGTGATGGATGAGTGTGCGAGTGGATTTGCGGGGCATCTCGGCGAGGCTATTTTATTGACCGAAGGGGTGCATTGGGAGTGATGACCGACCAAGTACACACCGTTGGAATACCAAACGGCGGGGTTTTTTCCGGATGCGAAGGGTTTTTGCTTGAACAAGGTACTTACGGATTGCCGGTTCGGGGATCTTCTACGGATTTTGCGCCAAGGGGCACCTGTTCTTGCGTATTCGGCTCAAGACGGCTCCGGATACGTTTAAGGAAAAACAAGATTTACGGATGCAAATGTAAAGAAAAATCATCACGAGAGCAAGCACGGAATTCAAAAGTTCTTCATTTATTGCCAATATTCAAACATCCCTAATGCAATCTAGTCAAAGAGCCCTCCCGGCACGCATTGGGGATGAGTGATTTCGGCAATGGCGTCGCCGTGGCCATCGAGGCGCTCCAAGATGAGCTCGATCTCCTCAATGTCCTCTCGGCGCGCCGCCCGGAAGCCGCGCGGCCTGGTGGAGTAGTCGACATCCGTATGCGTCGCCATGGCCGCCGTGCCCGGGGTAGTGCCCAAGCGAACGCCATGGGTGGCCACCTCGTCGATGCGGTGCTCCACCGCAGCAAGGCGCTCCGCCAACGTGTCACCGTGGGCGTTCACCTTGTCGGCCAGCTGCTCCACCAGCGTTTTCAGCTGGTTGAGCTCGGCATCGCGGCTGCAAGGAGCAAGAAGAAAGGAGATTAGCATCAAAAGCCGGGTTGGATCAAAGATTTAATTTCAGAGCTGTACCGTCGATGGTTTCCAGCAGCTGTTTGCGCTGGTCTTCCCACTCCAGCTCGGCTATGCCCGCCTTCTTGGAGACGTCCTCCAGCTCGCGCTGGGCCGTCTCCAACTCCACCTCAAAGCGAGAGGGCGTCGAGTTCCCCGTAGGGCACGGGGGGAGTGGCCGTCGGACTCGAGGAGTCGTCCGAAGGGGCCGATTGGCCGGCGCGAGGAGATGGATTCCACCGAATCAACCCGAAAGTGAGATGATCGTCAAAACAAGAAAGGATCAAAGCTGAATCAAAGAAAAGGAATCGATGATTATTGCCTCCGACACGCATTGGCGCTGCTCCCCTCTCGCCTCATCAAAGGCACGGCGACGGTTGAGGCGGCGCACCATGTTGTTTTGGGATGTGCACTTTGTTTGGAGAGAAGAAGAACCGAGATTGGCAAAAATTCGAGAGCTAAAAGGCTTGGTGGAGAGCTAGGGGCACCTACGGTTTCATTTTATAGGCATGGCAAGACGGATCGTGGCCTCCGGTCGTGGCTTTGGATCGTGGCGCATATCCCAAGAAAATCGGAAGGTGGAAAGGTTTCCTTGGCCGGCCCGCTAGAGGGTCGCTTGGAGTTCTAGGTTGAGTCGCATTCACCGATCGGCTCGGCCGAGAGGAGTCAAAGTGCCATTCGGGAGTTGGCGTTTCTTCGCCGAATGGGTCGTTCAGCATTACACTTGAAGGTGCGCAGAAGGAAAAGAAATAAAGTTGCGAGGACGGATATTACAAGAGCGACCAATTCAGTTATACATCAATTGAAGCGTCTAAATGTTCAGGTATTTCGCAATCACACCACGGACATTCAATGTTGTCTGACGGAAATTGTCCAACCGCTCCTGGCAATCTTTCTGAGCAATAGACAAGGTGCTGAGTTCTGCGTCGCATTGTTCCATCTTGGCTATAGCCGATTTTGCTTCCTCTTGGGTCTTCTCTATCAATGCGGGGAGCTTGGCTATTTTCTTTTTATCGGCCTCTATCTCAGTCGACGGGCTTCTCGCTTCTGCCTCTAGAGCAGCTTTCCGGCGATTTTTAGATCACAAGAAGCTTGCGGATTGGCCAATGTGCCCCGGTGGCTCTCTCGTTTGGGATTGCGCCCTTTTCAATAGCCGGTGGGAGCGCACTTTCCTCAAAGCCTCGCCTTATGGGCACATAATGGATTTCCAAGCCACGGATGGAGGCCGAGAAGCACCGATGTCTTCGAGGAGTTCTTGGCTAATAGATTCAAGCATCTCTTCGAAGTGATCGAGATCCTTGAACCGATCTTGTGCATCTCTTTCTAGCCGGGCAACAATTTCTCTGAGCTCGCTAACACCGCCTCGACGAGTTTGATGCACTCCTTCTATCGCCTCGGCAACTGGATTGTTCCCCATTGACAGACTTGATGATGGGGCCTGATCCTAAGAAGCAGTATTGCCGAGTTAGGAGTGCTAAAAGTAAAGGTAGCAGAGTTAAATGCAAATGGGTACCTCATGTCTAATTTCTTGAGCTGGGGCAGGATTTTGTTCAGGGGCAATCACAAGTGAAGAAGGTGTTCCAAGTAGAGCTGAAGCTTCTAAGTGAGAAGATGTTGAGGCAGTTGCTGGCAACTCATGGGCTTCTGGCTGAAGGGGAGATGGATCCACTTCTGCTGGGGTTGGTGTCTCTGCATGACCAGCAGGTGATTGTGCCCTTGGAGGACTTGATGGTTCTGGCTGGATCGGAAGATTCATCTCTGGAAAATTCATTGCTTCTGCAGAGGGTGATTGGGTCCCTGATGAAGATGAGATCTCCACTGGGATAGGCAATTCAACCCTAGGTGGACTTGCTTGTTGAGATACCGGGATGTCCACAAGTTGTTCTTCCACCGTTTCTTCTACAAGTGTCAAATTAAAAGGTAAATGCCGGTGTTCATCCTTAAAAGAGGACAAGAAAGGTCATACCAATGGATGGGGCATTGGCGTATTCCCGCACCGAAGGTTGTTTGGGCTTTGGTCCGAAAATGCATAAGATATGATTTATCGAAACGAGTAATCTTGTGATCAAGAAAGTAAAAGATTTTACCTCAACAAGAATTTTCTTGACAGTTCTCCTCCTCTTGGCATTTGGAGGAGCAATCAGAGACAAACCTTGCCTCCTATCAGCAGCAAGGCTGGAGAGGCTTGGGTCAGTTGTGGCAAACCTGGCCATTAGCTGAGCCAGAGTTGGGGACCTGAATCCCAGTGCTGAGATCGGGCCTACAGCATTGTAGGTGATATTCCTGGCTCGAGGGGCAGGCACTGTGTTCTGTGAGTAAAAGAAATGAGATCAGAATCATGATTAGAAGAGGAAGTGTCTGATCCCAAGATTAATTATATTACCTTGAAGTTGGATGAAAATCAGGCATCAACTCTGCACAGAACAAGTGCACAGGCTCACTGAAGATATGATCATGGAATTCTTGCCACCAGGAATTGAAGGTGGAGTGAGCTATGGTTGTGGGCACAAAAGGCCAGGTGTAGACAGTGGGACCGCACACATAATGGAAGACTCGCTATCCGTGCATAAGTTCTTTGATTTCCTCTCCGGGCTTGAGGAATTCGTGCAGAACGGGCCTTGGGGGCATCCGGCCACACCCAAGTTGCCGAGCCATTACATTGGGCTGATAATATTCATAAGTGCTGCAGGTCAGCCTTCCTCCATTGAATTCGGCTGGCAGCATACATGGGCGGATTATGATGTTGAAGATCTCTAAGAATCTCCCATCTTGGCATTCGGATTCAAAAGAGAATTCACAAGGGAAAATCAAAGTATCATTGTCCAGATAAGGGAGCCAGAGAGGATTCTGGAAACCTTTGAAGAATAGCTCGAAAAGCTGGCTGATGTCCTGCTGAACGAGGACAGTTGAAGCTGCTTCTCCATAATTCTGGCATCCTCTGGTAGCTTGAGGTTCCCCTTCAGGGTGATTGGATAAAGGGAAGAGCCTGGTGTTTAAATCAACACCTACAATCTGATGCATGTGAAGTTGCAGCCACATTTGAACAAACCACCAGGGACTGTTGACACATGTTATCCTCTGGCTAGTATACATCTGGGTGACAGTTTGGTGAAGCATATGGTACACACTGCCTAGGAGGAATTTACCGAGGGGTAGGCGGTTGCCACTGGCCAAATAAGAAGTCATTGCAATGTGATTCAAGGTAGGCTCATTGGCTTTACCACGTAAGACGAACTCGCATAGCCACATGTTCGAAAATGCCCCGTATTCAATTTCACCAAGGGGTTTGTCCTTCATGTGTTTCAAGATGTAGTTCTTGTATCTCGCTCCCCCGGTTTCACCCCCGTTTGCCGTGAAGAGTTTCGAATCCCCGGGGTTGAACGAATCCCCGTAATGTCAAGGCCGGTGATCATATACACATGGGCCGCAGTTGGAGACATCGGCCGTGTCCAAAGCGAAAGGCGTTGACACCGTTTGACCAAAAATGGCAAGCTGCTATCAAAAGGTCTTCATTCTTGGGGGTCTCGGCCAAGGATAACTCCAAACACTGAGCAATGCGGAGGGTATCCCAGTTTTGGGTTAATGCACTCTTGTCCGCGAGAACCCTCGGTACCAAGTTTTCCAGCCTGCGATTGGAGGCAAGGCCAGTTCTTGAAAGCATCTTGCCACCGAGGAGGTGGGGACAGAGCTGCTTTGAAAGGGATCCTCTGAGATTCAGCCGCAATGAAATCTTGAGGATCAGAGTTTCCCACGGGACCAAGATAATAGGATCTTGAATTGGCCCCGGTGCGAATCAGAAGTTCAGTGGAAGGCTCCTGAAGAGAAAGCGGAAAAGAAATCTCAGGTAAAAATTGAAAACCTAAATGCCGAATGAAGCTTACGGGGGGGAATTTACCTGAGCATCTTGGTTTTGAGCCGCCATGGGGGAGTTGAGCTTAGAACAAGGGGATCTAGGGTTTGGATGCCGGACGAGGATTCCGACCGATTGCGAAGAAAGAAGAGCAAAAGTGTTGACAGATTCGATTTGAAAATGTTCGTGGCTGGAGTCAATTGCGGAACAAATTTACTTTTATCCCGCAATTGAAGGGGCATGTGTTAACACCAAAATTTGGTAAGGAGTCTGACTTGTGGGTCCAGCTCGGTGGAGAGTCCGTCTGGTGGAAGGAGAGGTTTTCTTAGATGTATTCGGCGGGAAGGATCCGCGGTCGGCTATCCGCTCCCGTTCGGCAAAGGAACAGCTTGAGCGCGATTTTGCGGGATTGGACGGTGACGTGGCTCAAGCGAGGAAGGAAGAATGGATGGATAGGCGATCAAGCTTAGAGACAAGTTAGGCGGCGAATCCATTCGAGATTGTACTTGGCGGGGTATAAATATGAGCCCCGAATGTATCTAATACACACAATCATTCTTCAATACAAACCGGCCTTACGCCAAACCCTAGAGTCCTTTTGTCGTGTCGTCGAATTCTTCGAGAGGGTTCATCGATCCGTCGACCTCCGTGAGTACCGGCAACCTTGTATCATGTCTAGTATCATGCGGTGGATTTAGATCTGATGCAAGTAGTCTTGTTACCATGCTTCGTGTCATGCGGTAGATTCAAGCTTGGTTCAAGAGGGTTCCTTGTTAGGTCATGAGCCATGCGGTAGGCTAAGATCTAGCTTGAAACTAGTTATCGGCTCTATTGGATTTTGGCAAGATCCAATAGATTCATTAAGTTACCCCGTGTTACTTTGAGTTTTTACTTTATGTTTAGATTCATGTAACACACTTTTGCCCAATCTAGATAGATTTGGATCGGCTTTATCCCTTTTGTGATCCTTGTACGAGTCAAGTTCGTGTTTTAACACGTGGATCTTGTGCTTTCCGATAGCCGAAACCGAATCGATCTAGGTTGTTACGTGTTGTGGGTTCGGGCTTGCCAATGTTGGTATAAATCTTGAAAGAACCGAGTATCATGCGGTAGATGCGGGTTTTTGGGTTGCTTTGGAGCAAGTCATCCGGTGGATTAGATTACAAATCAATCGATAGATTTATTCGCTTGGTAATGTTTGTTCCTTCTTCATGGACCACGAATCGGTACGTTCGGCCGTGTTCGGTTATGTTTCCTCACGAGTAGAACACGTGCGTAATTCATGCTTTAAATAACGTATGCTTTTAGCTTTCCATATTTAGATTGTATCATGCGGTGGATAGATCTATTTGTGGAAAGTGGTACGGTTTTTCATGCAAGTTGTATCATGCGGTGGATAGATTTGCTTGGCATCGTACCCGACGGGTTTTAAAGTATCTAGACATGCGGTAGACTAGTGCTTTGGATCTATGCATATTTGTTTATTGCATGTTTATGCCCGTGCTTTACCTTATTTATTTATTTAATGTTAATTGTCATGGGGATCGGTCATGGCCTCGTGCATGTGTATCTTTATTCAAGCAAAGACTGATCGCTGTCATGCTTACGTCATCCATTCGGCAATGTTACTTTTCACTTTTTACAAGTTCCCGAATGGTTTCGGTTTATTGGCAGATAGCTCTTTATAGCTATGTGTCATCCCATCTGGCTTCCTAGCCATAAATATGGAACTGTCTGGTACCACCCGGCAAGTTCCAAGCTTGGGTATCTAACTGCTTTATCTTTTGTTAATTTTCAGGAAAAATTGACTGGCACGTCTCGTGACTCTCTGCGCGTGTAAAGCCGGCTTGTTCGGCTTGCTGTGTGTTGGGCGCTAGGTGCACATTTTGCGTCAACAAGTTGCAAAGGTGATCGGACCGAGCTCGCAACTCGTGGAACATCGACCAGCTCTGTCGATTCTACGCCTAGTCTTTCGACTACCCTAGGGGCTCAAGTCTACATGACTACCCCAGCACCCCTTGCTGTAAGCGGCCTCCGGGTCCATGCACTAGTCTTTGGACTACTCTACTCCAAGATCCAGTGTTAACGGCTACTAACGGATCTCGGGCTGCTCAGCGCGTCAAAGGACTCTAGCAGCGGTCTATTTAGAGACCATGCACTTCTAGATCCAGCCTATACGGCTAATAATGGATCTACAGCTGTAAGCGGCCATGCGCCCTAGCACCACTTAGTCGTAGGCGGTCTTCGGGTCCTGGCGACTGCACTTGTAAACGGCCTTGGCCATCCAGGTGTACTCTTTCAGTAATAAAGTTTGATTTTTGATCAACTAACTTACTGTGTCTCCCTCAACGGGCCTACTATCAAGTACTACTACTCGTGACAACTTCATGATGGGCACTCCGCACATATACACCGCGACAACGAGTACTCATTTATGGAAGTTTTTCTCATTCAAAGTTAAACAAGTTCATTACAACTTTGTTTATATTACAATTACTACTACAAGCTAACCGTACAGGATAAGTACTGGAGGTTCAGCTTCTCGACAACTTGTTCGGCGATTGGCGCCATCTGCTCCAGAAGCTCTGCGTACTGCTCATCTGTGCAATTGGCGGCTAGTCCACCCGCGACTACGTCTACCGGAGCCTTGGGGAAATACGACTTCATGTACACGAAGACCTGGTTCGGGATAGACTTCACCAAATGCTTGACATAAGTAGCTAGGCGTCCGAGGGCTTCCTTCAACAGGTCAACCAACGGAGCAATCTTCAAGTTCCTTGATTTGTCCCCGCAACATCTCGCAGTCTTCATTCAGCTTCTGCAGAGATTTATTGCAGTTGACATGGTCACGATCTGAGGCGATCCGAAGCTCCATGTGCATATTACACTCATGGGCCAGCTGCTTATAATCATACTCAAGTACCTCGCAGGCATCCTTCTCTCGGTAGAAGAGGTTCTTCATATCGACTTCTGATGCCTTCAGATGATCTACTCGAGCCTCAAGATCTGCAAATAACTCAAAGGGAGATGTCAAACTACTACAGGGTACCTAAAATAAGTACTCGACAAGATCGCATCGCCATACCTTTGTTGTTCTAGCGCAGCGACTTGTTCTTGCGGATCAACTCATCGCTCTTCGCCTGCATATCTTGTACTTCATTATGGTACTGGGTGAAGGCACCATCATGCTTGGACTGGAGCATGGCAGAGTGCTTCCTGGCCTTAGCGAGTTCTTTCTCCAGTGATTCTGCCCAGAGCACCGTATCACCATACCCCTGGAGCATATCAGACTTCTGTCGGGATCTCTCCACGACATCCTGCAGCAGACAACATTCATTACTCGGGCACTCAGCTTTTGTGGCAGATCAACTACTCAACGGGTACTGTCACGTACCTTCATCCATTGCTCATCTTGGCGCATCGATTCCAAGTTGCGAGCCACTGTCTCTGGGTTGATAAGGTCATCTGTGAGAAGTTCGAGCCCGCCGCGATTAGTCGCCGCGGCCTCAGACATTGGTGTCGAACGGATCGGCTCCGCATCTTGGATTTCAGGCGAACGGACGACTACCTCCAGGCTCGTCTCTGGCAGTGCTTCATCACGCACCTCTTCGGTTACCTCGGGGGCTGCTGTATTCGCCAGCTCGGCTGCCGCTCCTGTGGCTACTTCGGTTTCTGGCACAATGCCTTCAACTAGCACAACATCGGGAATGGTGCTTCCCTCGACTTCTGCCCCTGTCAACAGAAGACATACGGGATCAGTTTCTCGGGGGTTACGACTACTACTCGAGGAAGGATGCATTACTGCAGCGTATTCACCTTCTATACGTTGGCTTCTGGCAGCGTAGCCTCCACGACCGGCGTCACGGCCTCGGCCTGAGGGAGGGGAGCGGACTCCTCGGCAGCTGGCACGGAAACTTCTTCAGCCACCACCGTGCTGGGTTCATCTCCTTCCTAGGACAAGTCCGTCGATTTCGTGCACAGTGCAAAATTGGTGGTCAACCAAGTAAGACTACCAAGCTACATGTACTACTCGGGAAAGGTCTTCACTTACAAGCTTGACAAGACGACAGTCACGATCGGAGCGCCAAGTATGCTAGCGATGTCGACAAACCCGACTTCGGCAGGCGCCTCTTCTTCAGCTTGAGCCGTTGCCGGTTCTTCAGCAGCAGTAGCAGTCGCGCTCGGTTCCGCCCTGCTCTCCACGGCCGGTGCCTGCAGCTCGACAGCTCTAGTCAGCCGCTGTGTCATCTGTGACACAAGTTCTTCTACAGTGGGGGCTGGGCTGCGGCTTCTCTTAGCCGGCTCGGCCACCGTCTCCCAGTCGTCCCCGTCCCTTGGTCAACAGGTCGGATGGTGGAATCTCCTACAAGCACTCAAAATTCTATTATCAGCATAGACAATATTGCAAAAGACAAGTACTTGACTACTCTACTTGAGGAGGTTACCTCTTCAGACCTAGTCTTGGTGACTTTCAATTTCTTGGCAATGCGCTTGCGTGCCACATTGCGCGGCCTCCTCGATGGCGTAGGGACACTAGCCTCCAAGCTAGTCGGAGGATCATTGCGGAGGGGCACGTTAGGCAGTCCAGGACGGCTAAACCTAGACCGCAGCTGGAACCACTCCTGAAGCGTCTCCTCGTCCTCATCGGACGTGTCTTCAACAATGACGGTGTCGTCACCTTCGCCGACTTCGTGGCGCTCTTTGGCCTTGCCTTTCCCCTCCTCCGGAATATTTACATGTCGGGGAGGCGAAGCTGGCTCAGAGACACTTTGCAATATCATCCTGCAACAAGTAGCTTGTGTGAGCATGACTACCACACTACAATCAATACTCAAAGACAGAGCTCGACTACTAACCTCGTTTAGAGGATGAGCTGCGGAGTACTCGGGGACTGGGCAGGGTGTGTACGACAGCATGTCCTTGAAGATCCTGCCCAGCCTCTCGACAATGTCGTCATCATCGATCTCACCGCTAGGCATCCGCGATGTGTCGTCCTCGCCGGTGTACTGGTACCCGAGGGTGTCGCGAGCCATCAGCGGCTGCAGCCTCCTCTTCATGAAGCTGAAGGCCACGTGTTCGACCCTCAGCCTGGCTTCTCTCAAAGCCTTGATCTTCTGCAGCAGTTCGGGTAGTTGAATACCCTCCTGCATCGTCGGCTCCATGTTCCACCAGAGCCGATGCTTCAGCTGCTTCCCGCTCGGCTTTGGCAGCTCCAGGTGGTGATTGGTGATGTAGAACCATTTCGCCTTCCAGTCATGGTTGGAATCGATCAGCTTGTACGACAAGTACTGCTCGGCGGCGTCTTCACGCATCTGGATGCCGGCTCCGCTGACTACTCTTGGGTCGTTGGTGCAGGGTTGCGGCTTCAAGCGGAAGAATTTTTTGGAACAACACCCAGTGGGGCTTGATTCCCACGAAGGCTTCGCAGAAGTGGACGAAAACGGAGACATGAAAAATCCCGTTAGGGTTCAAGTTCAAGTACTCGATGCCATAGTACTCGAGGAGACCCTTGAAGAAGTTACTCGCCGGGAGGGCCAATCCGCACTCCACGAACCGGGCGAACATCGGGATCTTGTCAGGGTTCTTATCCATTGGGTATGGATCGCCCGCGGCGGCATGCCACATGTCCACCTCCTTCTCCTGAAGGAAACCGTTGTTCAACAGCACCAGCAAGTCTTCGGCCTTTGCCTTGGACTTCTTCCATTCCTTGTTTGGATTCAGGCACAGGGGAGATGTTGGCGGCGTTGACCCCTCGGCGGATCCAGATGCCTCATCACGAGATCTCTTCTTCCGGGCGCCAGTCTTCATGCTCTTCACTGGGGACAACTTCATCTTCCGAATGCACCGGGTCTTCACTCACATCCGCTCGGGAGCTTTTTTCTGGAGGCAAACGGCGGTGGTGCGCGTGGATCTACAGATTGCAGTGCAGCGACAATGTGCACGGGTGGCTGACACGAGGCTAGATCTGTTTCAAATGGCTGTCACTGGGGGGATGGAAAACCCTAAGGGTTTCAGCTTCTATTTATAAGTCAACCGGCGGCGCTGCAATGGCCAAATGGATATGCATCGACGGCTAACTCAGTGGCGGCCGCCTAACCTTTCAACTTCCAGTAGTCGACGCGCTCCATCTCGGGGGCTTGGCTACGTCTACTTAACTCCCTGGGTGGCGACAAGATTTCAGAGCAACTCAGGACACATTCTACATTCAAGAAGACTCTTCAATTCGAGAAGAAGTACTCGACTCAAGGCTCGGGGGCTCCGTGCCTTGTGTCCTTTGGTTTTTTCTCCGGAATTTGCAGGATAATCTTGCCAGAACTTTAGATTGACCCTCAGCCAGAGTCTACGACTCAACCTAAGGCTCGGCGGTTACTCCATATGGAGTGCGATTTTGCAATCGCGTTTCCATATAAATCTCGACTTGAAGACAATGCGAGTATTATTGAAGACCTTCTAGAGGAGAACTCGAGGACGCTTGGGAACTACTCGAAAAGACATCAAGACTACTTAAGGATCAGCTGGAGTACCTTCCAGCCTCGGGATGCTTCAAGTATTTTTGAGGACTTCTGGCTTGTAGTACTCGGGGACGCCTGAGGACTACTTGTCAAGGCCATCAAGACTACTTGAAACTATCCTGCTCGACTACAAAGTACTCGTATGGACCTCCCTGGGCCCACTACCTCGGTGGGTACCAGGACCGACTACTCGGTGGGCCCCTAGGACTACTCGGCTTGTGCCACACGGCAACTGATGGCGTGAGGCGCAAGGACTACGGTGGAGAAGTAGTAGGATAGGAAGCTATACGTGTCCTGTACTGTGTAGAGAACTCCTAGACGTACCCGACTAGTACTCTCTCCCCAAACTGACTTGTAACCCTGCCTCCCAGACTATATAAGGCAAGGCAGGGACCCCTCTCTCTCATATACCCATCATCTTGTAAACACACCCAATGAATCCAGAGCTACGCAGCATACCGGACGTAGGGTATTACGCACCTCACGGCCCGAACCTGTCTAAATTGTGTGCCACGTGTCTCTTCCTTCGAGTTACCGATCTCGGCGAGGCCACATTCATCTACCTCGGGTACTCCCCTTGGTAGGTTGCCGGTCTAAAACACCGACAGATCCTACAGCGTCTCCCCATCTTCCTCGTCGGACGTATCTTCGATGGTGACGGTGTCGTCACCCTTGCCGACTTCACGGCGTTCTTTTGCCTTGCATTTGCCCTCCTCTGGAATATTCACAAGTTGAGGAGGAGAAGCAGGATCGGAGAAAAACATTTCAATGTCATCCTACAACAAATAGTTTGGGTGAGCACGACTACTACAATACAATCTGTACTCAGACAAAGTTCGATTACCAACCTTGTTTGGCGGACGAGCCGCGGAGTACTGGGGGACTGGGCAGGGTGTGTATGGTGGCATATCCTTGAAAGTCCTACCCAGTCACTCGACAATGTCTTCATCGTCGACGTCATTGCCGGGCATCCTGGATGTATACCCGTCGCCGGTGTACTAGTACCCGAGGGTGTCGCGCGCCATCAACGGTTGCACCCTCTTCTTCATGAAGTTGAAGGACACGTGCTCAGCACTCAGCCTGGATTCTCTCAAAGCCTTGATCTTCTGCAACAGCTCGAGTAGTTGGATACCCTCTTGCATGGTCGATTCCGTGTTCCACCACGGCCGATGCTTCAGCTGCTGCCCACTCGGCTTCGGCAGCTCTGGGTGGTGGTTCGTGACATAGAACCATTTGGCTTTCCAGTCTTGGTTCGAGTCAATGAGCTTGTACGACAAGTACTGGTCGGCGGCGTCTTCCCGCATATGAATGCTGGCTCCTCTAACTACTCGTGGGTCGTTGGCGCTCGGCTGTGGCTTCACGCGGAAGAATTTCCGGAACAAAACCCCGTGGGGTTTGATCCCCACGAAGGCTTCAAAGAAGTGGACAAGACAGAGATGTGAAAAATTCCATTAGGGTTCATGTTCAAGTACTCAATACCGTAGTACTTGAGGAGACTGTTGACTGTTAATAGTTATATCAAAGTTCGTTTGTGACTTGCAAGCGTACAAGTCTCTCGTCGTAGTCAAGGGACCCTTCTTCCCTCGAGTGGTGAACCCAAGGTATCGAATCCGTGAAACAAATGTGTGACGCAAAACTTAATTTAATAAAGCCAAGAAACTCCAATCTTCGATAAAAGAAACCCTAATGCATCTAAGTAAAAGACACGAAACTAATCTAATCTACTAAAGACCGGAGAAAACCAAGTAAGATTGGGTAGATAAACCGATCTAGAGGGATCGGGGTAAGCCTTTTGTTGAAGTTCCAAGCAACGAAGAAGTAGCAAATCGAATCTTATAAGAAGCGTCTTTAAATCGTGGTTTCCCGTCCAAATCCGAAAACATCCGCCTTTCGGAACCCCCGTTCCGTCACAACGTATCCCTACTCATGCGGCGAGCTTAGGGCGAGTCAAAAGACAAGTCGAAATTCTTTCGGAAGATCGGGCGTGTACCTCTAGCCACCACGGCTACAAGAACACCCTATGTAATCTATCCGGAGAATATAATTGGAATATGCAAAGCTGATCGAAAAACGAAATATTCGAGGATACACTTGATCGCTAGGAAAATATTCAACTTGATAATTCAACTATAACAATGATACATACACAAGATCACCACCGGGATCCTTCCTTGATCTTGCTTCTAGCTCCGGAACTCCGACGTGGTCTTCCGTGCAAGGTTCCCACTTCGGCTAGGGAAACCCTAGTCAACTAGCTCTACCCTCTCCTCTCCGAGATGGTGTCCCTCTCTTCCGTGCTCCTCGGCGGCCGATGACGAATTGTATGATGCGTGGCTCTCGGTCGGGGGGGCTATAAATAGCCCGATTGGCGGCTAGGGCAAAGGCGAGCCTCACCGGGCCCCGGACGGGCCGGGGCCGAACGGCCGGGCTAGCCGGCCCGGGCCCATCCGAGCCCGGCCCCGAGGCCTCCTTTGCTCTACGCCGGTTCCCTTGCTTCCCGGATGTTTCCCCCTTCGCATGTAGGTCCATGTCGTCGGTTTCTCTCCGAATTGGACACAACTCCTTGTCTTGCAAGATTCGACACTTTTCCGGTCGGGTCCTCGGAGTTTGTCGTCTTCTCGGATCAAGTCCCCGGCTTCTTGGAGTTAAGTTTGCTTCATTGCATGACTTGTACGGGGCTTCAAGGTCTTGTCATGAGGTGCTTGATTAACTTATCCCGAAAGTCTTGGATTCAAAACTAAAACCCCGCTTATACACTAAACTCCAAAACCGACATGCACACGTGAACTTGTTATACCACGGGGGTTAGTACCAATGGATAAGGTATAAAACTCATGCCAACACCGAAGGTAAACTCATGGCTAGGTTGACGGATTTTCACCGCCAACATCTCCCCCATGCTTAAACCTTGCTCGTCCTCGAGTAAGCCTTCGATGGATATCATTATTGCCAAACAATGTTTAAACCTTGCACTTGATCACACATGAGAAAACATAATGCTCTCAATATTTTAATTCATTAAAGTTTTATAATGTACTAGCCTTCATCTCTATGGAGGGTAGATTCTTATTAAGCTTATCCCACAAGTATTAGCATGCTCACAAAGTTTAAATAGATCTCGAATTTTTGAAATAAAGAACGAGATAAAGAAAAGCTAAACCAAGTTCACAAATTTAAATCATCTTGTATATTGCTCATGAACTCTCATCTTTCTTGTCTCTCAAGCCTATATATTCTACTCCTTTCCCTCTCATAACATATATGTGTGGTAGGCTTTATATGGAGCTTTGGGAAAGTTTAGTCCTAACAAGATTTTATAAATGAGGTGTTGTCAAAACAAGACAAGTTTCTCATGGTCTTACCAAGACTCGTCAAAAATGTCATTGGAAAATAATGTTAAATCAAGGAGGGGAAAGAGAAAAATACACACACTTTTAGATGAGTGGACATGTGCAAATGGCAAAGAGTGATCCCGAGGCACAAAGGAAGTCCTCGTTATCGGATTGCACATGGTTGGAAAATGAGAATGGATCTTTTAAACTTGAAGCCTTGAATGCACTCTTAGAGAACCGGGGAGTTCACTTTACGCATACTCATATTTTTTTCTCTTTCTCATATTTCTCATTCCTTTCTTTCTTTCTTTCTTTCTTTCATTATATATATATATTTTTTCTTGTGAGACTTTCACCTTTGAAGTCACGTACATCACCTTTAATAAATTTTTTTTCATTCATCATTTTTTTAAAATACTCCCCTTTGAACTCTAAAACTGCACCGTACCTACCTCCTCCCCCATGCTTAGACGTTGCTCGTCCTCGAGCAAAGAGGCGAAAAATAAGGTAGGTACCGGAAATATTTTTCCTTTGGAGAGATACTTGAAATCTTCAATGTCGGCACCGCCTTGCGATCTTCCTTGAATTGATGATCCATTCTCAACGATAGGTTGTGGTCAAGGAGGTAATCACAAAAGATGATATTTGGTTTAAGGGTGGATATCCGGCGAAGTTTGTGAGATCTCCAATGCGGGGATACACAATGCACGGATAAAAGACTAGCAAAAAGATAGATACGCAAAAATGGAATGACCAAATTCTTATTCTCGGGCCGGAGAAATCGTGGCCTGCAATAACTCACTCAAAAATAAATCTTGTACACTAATGTTTATGTACTCAAATATATATGAGGCTTTGGATAGGTTGAGCAACACACAAGTGATATTTATGACAAGGTTAGCGATATTTTTGAGCATAAAAGACATCTTTAATCTATTCATAACTTGAGAGCACATAAAACACCATGGGTCTTTATTTTAGTCATAACCTCCGTTAAATATTAAGCTAGCATTTAAATAAATTCAGATTTGTATTTTTAAGAGAGCACTAGCTTAAACATGCATAGATCAATTACAAAGATGAACAAAGCTGCAATTATAATCATATATCATTATGGAACAAATTTTTGTAACTTTTGCAATGATATAATCAAGGTGGTGTCTTTATTAATGATGATATCAAGTTGAAATACAAACTGAAAATAAACAAACATGCTTGCTGAAATTTAAATAAAAACAGAAAATACTACGCAAACACACATAAGCAAAAGCTGAAAATTACAGAGAAAAAGAAAAGAAAACTAAAGTTCCTAAATCTTCTAGTCCTCCGCCGGTGGTTGATGTTGATGATCTTGATAATAATACCCTTGCTCATAATATGATTGGACGTTCCCTCCGACGAATTGATTTGGCTCCACAAGGTGAAGGCCTCCGAGCTCAAAGGCAATATTTGCATTGCCTTCACCAAGTTGAGCCGCGTTAGCTTGGATTGGTCGATGTTTTGGGCGTTTCTTGCAGCATACCCTCCAATTATGGCCATGCTTTGTTGTGGTTGGGGATGATGTGCGTAGGACTCCGCGAAGTTAGCGTTGGGCACCACATAATTTTGTGGGGGTACCGGTGCACCACCCCCCATGCTTGCTCTTGTGGCCCTCCGTAATAACTTGGCGAGAGGAGGGATCCCGCCGAATGGTTGCACATTGGGTTGTGCTCCACTCGCTTGTGTGGAGGATGTTCCCTCCTCTACGATTCTTCCTCTTTTGTTCTACCTTGCGGGGACAAGGAGTCCCTCTTCCAACCAATCTTCTCTCCTTTCGGTGAAAAGCCTAAGCCTCTCGTTGGGAAGTGGTAGGTTTACTATGGCCAAACGATAACCTCCTCTCTCTCATCTCCACTAATGTATTTGCCTTGCCGCAAATACTCAATGCCAAGAGAGGTACCACGCAAAAGATGGTCGGGGTTTCTTGCGATCCCCGGCCGTAAGGAGAAGGCCAACATGGAGAGGTAGCACCCCGAACCAATATTTCCCGCCCCGATGTTGCTTCACAACACCAACGGTTGATCGCAAGGTAAGAGGGGTCTATTGGCTGTCCGGCAATTAAAGCCGAGTAGAGCCAATTCAACTCCGTGTCGGTCACCTTTGTCTCCTTCATCCACCCCAATACCCTCTTGCACATCCAAGAGTGAAATATCCGGATAATGGGGTTGCGGATGCAATTGCGTTGTTGATGGGCTTCTCCGGAGATCATGTTCCAAAATTCCGCTAACATGCGGGTGGCACGTCAACTTTCTCCGGAGCTCCCTTGTGGAACCCAAGTAGCTCCCTAACGTGCTCGTAGGGAACCACTTGTTGGACTCCCTCCAAACGGAATGACAAGCTTTGCACCCCATCATCAAGGATAGGTGCAATAGTCATTAAAATGTCCAAGGCGAACCCCATGTGGGTGTCCGCCGATACTCCGTTGGAGAACTGCACCATCGAAGGTGCCCCAACATGTAGTATATGTCGGTGCCAAAACCCAAGGTGTAGAGTGATTGGTCGTCGAATTCGACGTTGGGCACAAGCCTCTTCTCAAGTTGAGAGAGCCTCTCCTCCTCCTCCGCTGACAAGATGATGAAGTCGTATGAAGAGTATGTCGGAGTGTAAGGAGGTGGCGCGGTTGAACGGGTCGATCGTCATGGTGGCGCGGGCTGCTCCTCCGTGTGCCCTCGAGGTTCGGTAAACCTCATGGACGTGCTTCTTGCAGCCCTCATACCACCAAGGAGGAGAGCATCGTTCCTCCTCGGTGGTGCCGTATCCGTCTCCATGCTCCGGGGAGACTCGGAAACCAAGTGCCTCCTCGAAGACGTGGTGGATGATGGCTTGGATGACGACGAACTCTTCTTCTTGGAGAAGAGACTTGTGGTTTTCTTCCACATGGTTGCTGCACTCTTTTCTTCAACTAAAACTCCGGGTTGCGACCGGTAACTAGGCACTAAAACTCTTACTTCGGATGTGGACTTTGAGTGGATTAAGGATGTGGATTTTTTGAGCTATCAAGCTTGGGAAGGTTGGCTATGTCCACGGAGGTTTTGAGCACACAAACTTGAACACACAAACAAAGGAAGGAGAAGGAAGCTTGCTGCTGCAGAAAACGGGAGCCGGGGGCTCCTTAAGTAGGGGAGGCCGGCCGGACCGGGCCGACCGGCCGGGGGCCTCGGTGCACCTCCCCGCCTCGTCTTTCTTCCAACACGATCATTTCGCCTCCGCAACTTTCCCCGCTCGCGTGCTCCACGAGTTGCACCGCCCAAACGCTCTCGTCCACTCCTTTTCTTGCATTATTGGTCCTTCCACTTGATGCTTCATGCTTTGGGTCATGTCCATGCTCCCTAGCTCCACTTGCTTCACATGCCACCATGAAATTCCTGCAAAGTTGATGCTTGCTGCCCACCATGCTTCTCCTTTTCATGTGGAATTGGTGAAAGTCGATGAAAGGTAATCCAATGGTGCATGCATGATTAATTCAAACTAGATTGCCTCCGTTTAGGTGTGTTTAAGGTTAAGCACTCCTCTAATTCAAAATTTAAAATTTTTTCAGAGCCATGCAAGAGCTCAAACATAATTTTAGAGAAGTTTTTAAACCATTAAAAACAAATGTAAGTCGAAAATATTTTTCGACTACGTCGATTTCGGTCTCACCGGTATAGTTTGCCTTCATCGCTTGAGAGCAAACTTTTCCCGGCTTGATCATGGGGGCATAGGTTTAGGTTCTAATTTTGGCTGAATAAGAAAGATTTTGAAGAAAAAAAAATTAGAATAGGCTTAGAAAAATTTTAATCCTAGAGAAACCAAGGATATAGATTTTAAAACCAACCAAAAGTTTTGATCTCTAGGTTCACGCGAGTCCTACCACGTGCTGAATTTTATTAACACTTAAATATAAATCGTGGCTCTACTCGTGTGGTTTTAGCATGAAAAATAAGTCAACCTCGGCACCATAATGAGGGTGAAAGGTTGAGTTAGGTTCTGAAATTATTTGGTTGAGGTTTCTCGAAAAGAAAAGAACAAACAACCACATAGGAGGGTTCATGCAAGGGGTTTATGATAAAGCAAACATTCAATCAAGAATTATGTCTCTAATATTGTTCAACCACTTCTAAGTATAATGTCTTTGAGTAATAAAACTCAAAACTAAATTATTAAAAATACTCGAAACGGGTTGCCTCCCGCCTAAACGGGTTGCCTCCCGCCTAGCACTTCGTTTATAGTCTATAGCTAGACTTCTTCACTTGATTACTCCGGATCAACGCTCTTTGCGGGCGTTGCAATCTTGGGTACTAATTTCCGCACCATCTTGGGCACGGGCTTGTCTTCCGGCTTAGTCATTTTTTTGGTCTTCACGGGCGGCTTCTCTTCCTTTGTCTTGACGGAAGCAACACCTTCTTTGATTTTCTTTACGTTCATTTTTTTCGGCTCCTTCTTCTTTTTCAGCCCCTCCGTTTGTTTTGGTTCTCCCTTCACTCCAATCATGTTGCATGCCTCGATTCTTGGACGGAACTTGAAGGAACTCCTTCTCCGTTGATATCGAACATGATCTCCCCCTTGCCAACATCAATAGTAGCTCCCACGGTCTTGAGGAAAGGCCTCCCTTGGATAAGCGGTGGCTTCTCCCTCTCTCCCATCTCGAGCACAACAAAGTCGACGGGGATGAAGTGGTGTCCGACCTTCATGGGTACATCTTCGAGCAATGCCCAAGGGATAGCGAATGGAGTTGTCTCACAACTCCAAACATATACCCGTAGGCTCCATTGGTAGGCGTAGCTTCTCGAACACAACCCTCGGCATGACACTCACACTTGCTCCAAGGTCACATAACGCCTTCTCGAAGTTGAAAGAACCAACCGAACATGGAATAGTAGGGCACCCGGGTCCTTTTGCTTCTCTAGCCCATTAGCAATAGTGGCACTACACTCCTCGGACATCTTGACATGATCTACTTCGAGTGTTGCTATCTCATATTTATTTGCAAGTATGTCTTTAAAGTAACGAGAATATGTAGGTACTTGTAGGGCATCTAGTAATGGCATGTTGATGCTAAGTCTATGCACAACCTCCACAAACTTCTCAAAGTGGTTGTCGAGTTTACCTCGGAAGTAGCGTGGCTTGAGTTGCGGTATCCTCGTGTCTTCCTCCGGCATCTCAAATTCGGGTTCCTCGGTGACGATCCCCGTAACCTTCTCTTTAGCAACTCCTTCCACCTCGGTGGATGGTTTAAGCTTCCTTGCTCCCGCGGAACGTTCCGGATCTTCGGTCTCCTTCCCCGAACGTGTTTGAATGGCCTTCGCCGATTCGGGACTTTTGGGTTGTCCCGGAAGCTTCCCTTCATCATTAGTGAGGCGCCCCGCAAGTTGTCCAACTTGCGTCTCGAGCATCTTCATCATGTTGAGCACTTGATGATTGGAACTTCCAACCTCCGTCACTTTGCTATCGATGTTCTCCAACACCTTGTCTATGGTCTTGAACTTGGTGACGGTGTCCTTGTTGATCTTAGCTTGCTCATCCATGAACTCCTTCAATTGTATACGAAGCGGAACCGCGTTAGGAATAGATGAGCTTGCATTAAATTGAGGCCTACCTTGCCCGTAGCGGAAGTTTGGCAATTCTCCCTTCCTCATGTAGTCGAGCACTTTGGCTTCCTCCGGACAATCTTTGCGAACATGGCCATACTCTCCACATTCTTCGCATGTGGACCTTGCTTCGGGGGCCTTCAAGTCTTGAGCCTCTTTCTTTTCCATCTCCATCTTCTCCAACCTCCTCATGAGCGAGTCGATCTTGCCTTCAAGTATGTTCTCCTTCTCCACTTGCAAGACTCCTTTGACGTTCCCCGTGGGTTGAACCGGATGTAGGCGTCCGACGACGCCCACGTGTCATTATTCGCGACCTTCTTGAATAGAGTGAATGCTTCCGTCGGTGTAAGTTCGATGATGGATTGTGACAACACGCCCAGGAAATTACCGTACTATCGCCTAAGACCGATCCACTTTGGTCATTAAGGAATAGTAAACTATCTTCCCGTCGTTGGTTGCCGAGTTAACGCCCGTAAATCACTTGGACATCGAATAGAGGATCGACACATGCATTAAAACTCACGCGAAGGCGAGTCTAGAGTACAATACAAGTTAACATAGTTTATTACAAACCATTGTTCATGACATGGAGTAAAGGTTCGAGTTCGAAAATACAACGGAAATAATTTAAACTAGCGCAACGGTGAACATCACGGAGGCCATCCGTGATGTCCTTACTTGTCGTCACCCATCCGGCCAATCACACCCGCAACAACAATTTTTAAAGCAAGGCCGAGTATACTAATACTCGCAAAGAAGACTTAACCGTTGGGTGATAACTACATCACCAAACTCTAGACAAGAAAGGCTTTTGGCCGGTGGAGTTTCTTTTGCTAGACAAAGCTACTAAGAGTAGATCCTTATTTTCAATCTTTTAGCACAAGTTCTAGTTGATTAACATTTCTAAATGTGCCAACTAATTCAATCAAGAATTGGACAAGCAATTAATTCATCCAACCATATTTCTCGAGTTCCATCATTATGGGATATCATGGCCGCTTGATTAAGCGAGCCTCGGATAACGGTGAGAGGCCGACAATCGATTGATTTAAACCTTGCAAGGTAGACCCAAACACACGGTAGGTTGTCCCCGCGAGGACAACCGTCCCAGTGCCGTCCCCATAAATTCTCGGGTTGGGATCGAATCTTACGGTCCCCGGTGCAAAGCTATCCGGCATACCCCGCGAGATACCCGGAGTCACCATACACCACCCTTCCCGTAGCTAGCCGGTAAGGAGATTTTTCAAGAGTAGTAACGGTAGGATCCCGTGCCGCCTCATTAAGGTACTAGGCTTACCGGCCCCATAACCGGCGAATGTTTAGTACGTTCAAAAGCTTAGCACACATGACCACTGGACCGGAGCCCAATCCCATGCTCTTACCACATGAGCAATCCATTTAAGGATATCTTATGATTCCTATCTAGGAACCTATTCTCGCGAGTGACGAACATCACTCGACTTCTATCGGTCCTATAGCATAGCAACTATCGACCTAGCATACTAGTGATGGAGCATAGGTACCTAGGGATCATGCATCTAGGGTTTCAAATCAACTCCCGAAACGTAAATGCACAATAATAGCGGACATAATTGCATAAATTTTAAAAGACGGGGTTAATGATCCGGGGCTTGCCTTCGGCTGGAAAGGTTGGCCTTGGGCCCTTCCGGACTTGGGTCCGGTCTTGAGTTACGTTCACGCACGACGCTCTTTGTCGGCACCTTCGTCTCCTCCTTCCGCACGAGCGTACGTCTACGGCGGAAAGATCTACACGAAGATGCAAATGCAAGATTTATTCGACGGTTTTTTTTACTTTAACCAATTACAAACCATATTGACAATCAAGGGGTGTATTTGTTGGGCACATTCACCTAGATAAGAATACATTCAGCATACTCTTCCATAAAAGGAATAATATGCCACTCTTTATTAATTATTCTTTTTGATGGTGACTGTGTACATATATGTGTAAATAATTTAATTTAAATTCACCAACAGTAGTGGGTAGGTACATATAACCTTTTTAACATGATTTGCAACCACACTCAAGTTAACATGGGTGGTTTGGTGATTTCTCCCCTTTATTAAGCCTTTAATGACCTATATATCTTTTATCCATGGGATTAATCAATAAAATTCAGTGGAAGGGTGTATTAACCACTAAACACCTATAACAAGCATCTAGAAAGTGTTACTCTTTTAGGAAGGTTATTGGTTGTACATGGGTTATTCTTTTATTGCACAATTGAATAAAGGTTTCTTCATACTTATCATTTCATGTGAAAGCTTTTAATAATTTTCCTTTCACAAGTAAAGATATAAATAGTATTTTTATCCTTTAATTAATTCCTTATCAGCAATTAGAATTAATTATCTTTTAGTTAAATCAGATAATACTTTCAAAAAGGAAAAAGAATTAAGTAAGGACTTTTCTTTATTTAATTTCTCTTTATTATTTAAAAAGGCTTTTATGCTTTCATTAAGCAATTAAATTACCAAAAATTAAAGGAGGGTTTCTTAAGCCTACTAGCACCTATACTGGTCCATTGGACCCACATGTAAGTGTTGGATGCTAGGAAACTAAATATTATGGAAAATAACAAAGGTTAGCTAGTGATCCAATTTAAATGCATATAAAAATAATTAAGCATCAAAATGACCCAAACTTTCTTGTGCATGCTCTCTGGTCCTAAACAAGCCTAGAGAACCAGCATGTTCACATGGAATCTCTACTGAACTTGGTTTATTAATTTACAAAGGAAAACATGCATAAATCAAGAATAATTATTTCTGTTAATCCAAAATTCATGATTAATTCACAAGATGTGTATTTTGGTATTACAAGACAGTGTGCACAAGTTGGGCTCAAGAAAATGAATATATTTAACAAGAAAAATCATTTATGCAGACCTGCCAGAGATAGAAAAACATTTTGAGAAAAAGATTTACATCATAACTTTGTGCAATTTTTGGCATAGGAGCTACTCATGACCCACCACACAACATATCCAAAAATTAGCTACATAGGATTAATGGTTTTTGAGATATTGCAGATCTAGTGTTTTCACATTTGTATTTTTCATGAAAAAACTAAATGGAATTGGCTCAGGCCAGAATAACAAAAGTTGTAGCATAATTCACAACGGATTCAACAAAATTGGCCTTGCAGTTTTCTGATTTTTCTGGGATTTTCTACGCAATTTACAAGAATCAGCAAATCTGTTTAACTATTGGAGTTACCTTTTGCAATAAGGACCCTGGAAAGATTTTGAGGTTTGCAATGTGGCCCCTGGGGAGGCCGACCGGCACGGGCTGCGCAATTCCGACGAGGCCGGCGCGGTTCCTGGCCGGGGAAGGGGCGGAGGAGGGTTCTTGGGGGTCTAGGGGCCGATTTGGCTCGGCGTTGGGGGTGGGGAAGCCGGGGGCGGCTCGGCCCGACGGAGGGGGGCCGGCGGCCGCCGCCGCGGCCGTCGCTCCGGTGAGGACGCCGGTCTTGCCGGGCGGTCGGGGTTCGGGAGGCTGCGGTGGAGGATTGTGATGGCGAGTGCGCGCACGAATGGCGGTCCGGTGTCCGGGAGGGGAGTTCACCGTGGCCGGCCACGGCGGCGCGGTGGCGGCCCCGCCGTGCGGGCCGGCGCGGGCGTGACCGGGCGTGGGGGCGGCGCGGCCGTTTAAGTAGGCGACGGGGGAGGGAGGGCGCGACCCCGGGCCTCCGCCACGTCGACTCCCCGGCCATTACTCCGCCGGTACCGTGCCGTCCTCGGTAGGAGCGCGTGCTCAAGGAGAGGACGCGGACGGACCGGTGGATTCAAGGCGAGCGATCGGCGACGAGTGTGGGCGCGACACGCGGCGAGGACGGACTCCAATGCGCCTTGGAACGCGAGCCCTTGGGACCACGCAGGCCGGACGTCGAGGGTGGCGGCCGCCGGGCGCCGGCGCTCCCGAGCGCCCGGGCGCCGACTCGGCCAACATTAGCCGGTCAACGCATGTTTGACCGAGTTTTTCATCTAAAATTTGAACCGAAGTGCACCGAGCGATGAAAATGAAAGTTGTAGATCTAACTACCCTCTACAACTTTCGTAAAGGCCGTCTAGTGTTTTTCTCGACGGATTTTGCGGAACGCCCGCCAAACATTGAATGTCGGCACGTTCTAGAAAACGGAGGTACGGCGGTTGACCAAGTTTTTCACCCTTTTCTCGCTCAAAATTTGAAATGCCAATCTACATGAAAGTTGTGTCCCTCAACAAGATGGACAACTTTCATAAGGGTAGATTTTGAAGTGTTTAGGTGAATTTTGGAGAACACGGCAAAAGTTCCGGACGACATTCGCTGACGTCAACAGTTAAGCCGGTTTTACCGTGCCTTTGACCAAGGGTTGACTACAGGTGTGTGCAAACTTGGTCAAGGGGTTCATCGGGGTTCGTTGGCGAGGTTTTCGGGTGATGAACCAAGTTGACCAAGGTTTGACCGGGGGTTTGACCGGTTTGACCCGGCCGATCCGATCATTAGCGCTAATGGCGGTAATTAAAAACCCGGGGCATCACATGGATCCTCCAGCCGATGCATCGATGATCGTCCTTGACGCCATGGTGAGTCCTTGATAGAACTTTTGCACGAGGTCTTCCTTCGGGAACTTGTGATGTGGAACCGCCCGGTGTACTCGTTGAAGCGCTCGAATGCCTCTCGAGATGGTTTCCGTAGGATATTGAACAAAGGTGGCAATCTTATTACGCAAGCTTTGAGTTTTACCCGTGAGTAGTATTCCTTCATGAAAGCCTTCATCAACGTGTTCCAATTTTGCACCGTCTCCGCCGGTTGAGAGTGGAACCATTGCAAAGCCTTCCCGAGTAGTGAGAACGGAAAAAGCCTTGCCCTCATTTGGTCTAGAGTCACCCCATCCATGTTGAAAGTCCGACATAGTTGAATGAATGCTTGGAGGTGAAGGTTCGGATCCTCTTTACCGGTGAAGGGTGAATGTTGCACCATGCGGATTGTTGAGGTTTTGATCTCGAACGGTCTTCCGATCTCCTCATGGTTCAAGATTGGTAGGTCGATGATGTTTGGGGTGCATAGCTCCCCAATCTTGCATTCTTGCGGTGGTTGGTCACCCATCGGTGGAAGTCGATTCTCCCGAGGACTTTGAGGTGGTGAATTCTTCGAGAGATTCCTGCGATCCTTTGTCTACCGACTCCGAATCTACAAAATCCAGCTTTTTAGCTTGTTGTGCTTCGCGTCTCCTTAGCCTCGTAAAGTTTTTCCGGATCATCCACAAAATTATCGGGTTTGTTGGAGAGGTAGCCGTCCATCTCCTCGTTAGGGTTAGCAATAAACAAAGTATGCAAAAACTAGAAAGTAAAAACAAATCTATAAAAACTAGGGTTAGACAAACTAGATTAGATGTATTTTGAGGATGATCAAAATTTAGTAGATGCAAAAAGAAAAACGAAAAGAAAACTGAAAATGACAAAAAGGCAATAAAAAATCATGTCTTGATCACTTGTTCGCCGGCAACGGCGCCGGAAAAAGGGGCTTGTTGACGGTTAATAGTTATATCAAAGTTCGTTTGTGACTTGCAAGCGTACAAGTCTCCCGTCGTAGTCAAGGGACCGTTCTTCCCTCGAGTGGTGAACCCAAGGTATCGAATCCGTGGAACAAATGTGTGACGCAAGACTTAATCTAATAAAGCCAAGCAACTCCAATCTTCGATAAAAGAAACTCTAATGCATCTAAGTAAAAGACATGAAACTAATCTAATCTACTAAAGACCGAGAGAAAACAAAGTAAGATTGGGTAGATAAACCGATCTAGAGGGATCGGGGTAAGCCTTTTGTTGAAGTTCCAAGCAAGACAGAAGTAGCAAATCGAATCTTATAAGAAGCGTCTTTAAATCGTGGTTTCCCGTCCAAATCCGAAAACATCCGCCTTTCGGAACCCTCGTTCTGCCACAACGTATCCCTACTCATGCGGGGAGCTTAGGGCGAGTCAAAAGACAAGTCGAAATTCTTTCGGAAGATCCGTGTGTACCTCTAGCCACCACGGCTACAAGAACACCCTATGTAATCTATCTCGAGAATAGAATTGGAATAAGCAAAGCCGATCGAAAAACGAAATCTTCGAGGAAACACTTGATCGCTAGGAAATGATTCAACTTCATAATTCAACTATAACAATGATACATACACAAGATCACCACCGGGATCCTTCCTTGATCTTGCTTCTAGCTCCGGAACTCCGACGTGGTCTTTCGTGCAAGGTTCCCACGTCGGCTAGGGAAACCCTAGTCAACGGCTCTACCCTCTCCTCTCCGAGATGGTGTCCCTCTCTTCTCTCGCTCCTCGGCGGGCGATGACGAATTGTATGATGCGTGACTCTCGGTCGGGGGGCTATAAATAGCCCGATTGGTGGCTAGGGCAAAGGGGAGCCTCACCGGGCCCCGGATAGGGGCTGGGCCGACCGGCACGGCCGGCCGGCCCGGGCCCATCCAGGCCCGGCCCCGAGGCCTCCTTTGCTCTACGTCGGTTCCCTTGCTTCTTGGATGTTTCCCCCTTCTGCATGTAGGTCCATGTCGTCAGTTTCTCTCCGAATTGGACACAACTCCTTGTCTTGCAAGATTCAACACTTCTCTAGTTAGGTCCTCGGAGTTTGTCGTCTTCTCGGATCAAGTCCCTAGCTTCTTGGAGTTAAGTTTGCTTCATTGCATGCCTTGTACGGGGCTTCAAGGTCTTGTCATTAGTTGCTTGATGAACTTATCCCGAAAGTCTTGCATTCAACACTAAAACCCTGCATAAACACTAAACTCTAGAACCGACATGCACACGTGAACTTGTTATACCACTGGGGTTAGTACCAATGGATAAGGTATAAAACTCATGCCAACACCGAAGGTAAACTCATGGCTAGGTTGACGGATTTTCACCGTCAACAGAGACCCTTGAAGAAGTCGCTCGCCGGGAGTGCTAGTCTGCGCTACACGAACTGGGCGAACATGGGGACCTCGTCGGGTTTCTTCTCCATCAGGTACGGGTCGCCCGCGGCGGCGCGCCACATATCCATCTCCTTCTCCCGGAGGAACCCACTGTTGACCAACGCTAGCAAATTTTCGGTCTTCGCCTTGGATTTCTTCCACTATTTGTTCAGATTGGGGTGTGGGGGGGCGGCGATGAATCCCGGGCAGATCCTTCCGCCTGGCTATGGCATCTCTTCTTCCCAGCGCCGGCACCAGTCTTCATGCTCTTGGATGGGGAAGACCTCATCCTCCAAGTACACCGGGTCTTCACTCACATTCGTTTGGGGCTTCACTCGCATTCCTGGCTAGATCTATTTTAACAGCTGCGAATGTGGGGTAAATGGAAAACCCTAAGGGTTTTGACCTTTATTTATAATCCAACCAGCAATGCTGCAACCGCCAGATGGATAAGTATTGGCAGCTGACTCAGCGGCGGCCGCTTGACTCTTCATCTTCTAGTTGTCAACGCACTCCATCTCGGGGCTCGGCTACATTTACTAAACTTCCTGGGTGGCGACAGGATTCAAGAGCAACTCAGGACACATTCTACAATCAAGATGACCCTTCAATTCGAGAGGAAGTACTCGGCTCAAGGCACAGGGGTTCTGTGCCACTTGTCCTTCGGTTTTTTCTCTGGATTTTGCAATATAATCTTGGCAGAACTTCAGATTGACCCTCAGCTTGAATCTACGATTCGACCTAAGGCTCGGGGGCTACATTCCATATGGAATGCGATTCTTCGAAACTATCCTACTCGACTACAAAGTACTAGGGGGCTTGTCGTATGGACCTCCCTGGGCCCACTACCTCAGTGGGTACCAGGACCGACTACTCGATGGGGCCCTGGGACTACTGGGCTTGTGCCACACGACACCTGATGGCGCGGGGCACAAGGACTTCGGTGGACAAGTACTCGGATAGGAAGCTATACATGTCATGTACTATGCAGAGAACTCCTAGACGTACCCGACTAGTACTCTCTCCTCAAACCGACTTGTAACCCTGCCTCCCAGGCTATATAAGACGAGGCAGGGACCTCTCTCTCTCATACACATCATCTTGTAAACACACCCAATGAATCCAGAGCTACGCAGCATACAGGACGTAGGGTATCACGCACCTCGCGGCCCGAACCTGTCTAAATTGTGTGCCACGTGTCTCTTCCTTCGAGTTACCGATCTCGGCGAGGCCACATTCATCTACCTCGGGTACTCCCCTTGGTAGGTTGCTGGTCTAAAACACCGACACTAATATTGTTCAACCACTCTAATTCTAATGTCTTGCGTAGTAAATTTTAAAACTAAATTACTTGAAAAGTCTCGAAAAACCTTGAATCGGCTTGTCCTCCCGGTAGCTTATTCTTGACTCGATGAAACGGGTTCCCTCCCGCCTAGCGCTTCGTTCGTTTATAGTTCATGGCTAGACTTCTTCACTTGATTACTTCGCATCAACGCTCTTTGTAGGTGTTGCAATATTGGGTACCCACTTACGCATCATCTTGGGCACAGGCTTATCCTCTGGCTTAGTCATCTTTTTGGTCTTTACAAGCGGCTTTTGTTCCTTTGTCTTGACGGATTCAACAACTTCCTTGATTTTCTTCACTTCCTTCTTCTTCGGCTCTTCTGTCTTCCTTGGTTCTTCCTTAACAACACGGCGATGAGGTGGAACATATATAACTTCAATCATATTGCATACCTCGAGGTGTGGTTGAAACTTGAAGGAACTCCTTTCGCCGTTAATGTTGAACTTGATCTCCCCCTTGCTAGCATCAATGGTAGGTCCCACGGTCATGAGGAAAGGCCTCCCAAGGATGAGTGGTGGCTTCTCCCTCTCTCCCATCTTGAGAACCACGAAGTCGACGGGGATAAAGTGGTGTCTGACCTTCACGGCCACATCTTCAGTGATGCCCAAGGGATAGCGAATGGAGTTATTACCCAACTCCAAGCACATAACTGTAGGCTCCAATGGTAGGCGTAGCTTCTCGAACACATCCCTTGGCATGACGCTCATACTTGCTCCAAGGTCGCATAATGCCTTCTCGAACTTGAATGAACCAACGGAACATGGAATTTGTCGGGCATCCAGGGTCTTTTCGCTTCTCTAGTCCATTTGCAATGGCGGCACTACATTGCTTAGACATGTTGACATGATCTACCCCGAGTGTTTCTATCTCATATTTATTTGCAAGGATATCTTTGAAGTAACGAGAATATGTAGGAACTTGAAGGGCATCTAATAACGGCATGTTGATGCTAAGTCTACGCACAACCTCCACAAACTTCTCAAAGTGATTGTCAAGTTTACCTTGAAAGTAGCGTGGCTTGAGTTGCGTTATCTTTGTGTCTTCTCCTGGCAACTCAAACTTAGGCTCTTCGGTGAAGATCTCCGTGACTTCCTTGTTAGCAAATTCCTCCATCTCGGCGGATGGTTTAGGCTTCCTTGCTCCCCCGCAACATTCCAGATCTTCGGCCTCCTTCCTCGAACGAGTTTGAATAGTCTTTGCCATTTCGAGACATTTAGGTTGTCCCGAAAGATTCCCTTCATTAGCGAATAGGCGCCCGACAAGTTGTCCCACTTACGTCTCGAGCATCTTCATCATATTGAGCACTTGATGGTTGGAGCTTCCGACCTCTGTCATTTTGCTATCGATGTTCTCTAACACCTTGTCTATGGCTTTGAACTTGGTGTTGGTGTCCATGTTTATCTTAGCTTGCTCGTCCATGAAGTCCTTCAATTGTATACGAAGCGGAACTGAATTCGAAATGTATGAGCTTGCATTCAATTGGTGTCTACCTTGCCCGTAGCGGAAGTTCAGCAAATCTCTTTTCCTCACGTAGTCGAGCACCTTGGCTTCCTCTAGACAATCCTTGTGGACATGGCCATGTTCTCTGCAGTCTTCACATGTGGATCTTTCTTCAGCAGCCTTTAAGTCTTGAGCCTCTTTCTTTTCTTTCTCCATCTTCTCCAATCTCCGCATAAGCGAATCAATCTTGCCCTCGAGTATGTCTTCCTTCTCTACTTGCAAGACTCCTTTGACGTTCCCCGTGGGATGAGCCGGAAGTAAGCGTGCGGACGACGCCGACGTATCATTGTCCACGACCTTCTTGAATAGAGTGAAAGCTTGAGTCGGCGTAAGCTCGATGATAGATCCTCCCGCCGATGCATCGATAACCGTCCTTGATGCCATTGTGAGTCCTTGGTAAAACTTTTGAACGAGGTCCACCTTTAGGAACTTGTGATGCAGAATCATCCGAGTGTACTCATTGAAGTGCTCGAATGCCTCCGAGATAGTTTCTGTAGGATATTGAGCAAAAGTAGCAATCTTATTACACAAGCTTTGAGTTTTACCCGGCGAGTAGTACTCCTTCATGAAGGCCCTCATTAATGCATTCCAATCTTGCACCGTCTCTACCGGTTGAGAGTAGAACCATTGCAAAGCCTTCCCGAGTAGCGAGAATAGAAAGAGTCTTGCCCTCATTTGATCTTGAGTCACCCCATCCATGTTTAATGTTTGACGCACGCCCTCTGGTGAAGGTTCGGATCTTCTTTACCGGTGAACGGTGAATGTTGCACCATGCGGATTGTTGAGGTCTTGATCTCGAACGGCGTTCTGATCTCCGCGAGGTTCAAGATTGGTAGGTCGATGATGTCCGGGGTGCATAGCTCCCTTATCTTGCGTTCTTGCGGTTGTTCTCCCATCGGTGGAAGTCAATTCTCCCGAGGACCTTGAGGTGGTGGATTCTTTAGAGGTTCCAATGATCCTTCGTCTTCCAACTTCGAATCTACAAAATCCAGCTTCTTAGCTTGTTGTGCTTCGTGTCGCCTTCGCTTGTAAAGTTTTTCTCGATCATGCACAAAATTATCAGGTTTGTTGGAGAGGTAGCCGTCCATCTCCTGTTAGGGTTAGCGATAAACAAAATATACAAAAACGAAAAATAAAAACAAATCTAAGAAAACTAGGGTTAGACAAACTAGATTAGATTGATTTTGAGGATGATCAAAAGTTAGTAGATGCAAAAAGCAAAACAAAAAAAACTGAAAATTACACAAAAAGCAATAAAAGATCGAATCTTGATCATTTGTTCCCCGGCAACGGCGCCAGAAAAAGGGGCTTGTTGACAGTATATATTCGTGTTAAACTTCAAGTGGACTTGCAAGGGGTCAAATCCTCCATCGTAGTCAAGGGACCCTTCTTCCCTCGAGTGATGAACCCAAGGTATCGAATCGATGCAACAAATGTGTGATGCAAGAGTTGAGCTAATAATGCCGATAATCGTTGATCTTCAAGTTGTGAAACTTATGCATCTAATCTTAAAGAACATCATGAAAACGAATCTAATCTATTGAAAGCTGGAGGTAGCACGAGATAGAGGGGGGTAGATAAACCGATCTAGAGAGATTGGATGAAGCCTTCATTGAAGTTCCAAACAAAGAAGTAAACAAGTTTAATCTCATAAAAAGCTTTTTTAAACCATGGTTTCCCGTCCGACTCCGAAAACACCCTCCTTTTGGAGCCACCGTTCCGTCACAATGCACCCCTATTCGTGCAGGTTAGTCTAGGGCGAGTCCAAGGACAAGTTGAAATCTTTCGGAAGGTCGGGCATGCACCTCTAGCCACCACGGCTACAAGAACATCCTTGGTGATCTATCTCGAGAATAGATCTTAAGATACGAAAAGCCGATCGAAATCAAAGACGTAGGAGAAACACTTGATCGCTAGAAATCAGATTGCAACTTGACAATTCAACATTACATGATACATGAATCAAGATCACCACCGGGATCCTACCTTAATCTTGCTTCTTGCTCCGGGAACTCCGACATGGTCTTCCTTGCAAGGTTCCCACGCCGGCTAGGAAGATCCAAGTCAACTAGCTTGACCCTCTCCTCTCCGAGATGGTGTCCCTCTCTTCTTTGCTCCTCGACGGCCGATGACGAATGAGTTTATGCATGGCTCTTGGCCTCGGGGCTATAGATAGTCTGAATGGCGGCTAGATCAAGGGGCGGTCGACTGGGCCTCGAAATGGGCTGGGCTGGCCGTCCTGGGCCCACTTCGGCCCCCGGACCGCCTTTGCTTTGCCTGGTGTTGCTTCCCGAGTCTTTTAGAGCCTTCTCCCTTCTGCATGTGGGCCCTTATCGTGAGTTTCTCCTCGGATTGGGTGAAGCTCTTTATCCTGCAAGATTCAGCAGTTTTCTGATTGGGTCCTCGAAGTTTTTCATCTTCTCGGGTTTGGTCGTTGGGATTCTTGGACTCATGTTTACATCATTGCTTGACTTGTACCGGGCTTCAAGGTCTCTTCATGAGGTGCTTGATGAACTTATCCCGGAAGTCTTGCTTTCAACGCTAAAATCCGGCATAAACACTAAGCTCCAAAACCAACATGCACGAACGAACTTATTATACCAAGGGGGTTAGTACCAATGAATAAGATATAAAAGTCATGGCAACACCGAAGGTAAACTCATGGCTAGGTTGACGGAATTTCACCGTCAACAGGCACCTCCTCCCTCCCCCGCTTCCTTGATGGGTCGCTTGTGAGGACCATGTGTGGTTCGAGGACCGGTGGATGGTCGCTTCCTTGTGTGATGAGTGATTGACAACATTGTGTGGACTGATTCTTGGTTAAGTATTGCATGTGCAGGTTGCGGCTTGACTGGTGTCGGTGCTGGTGAAGAACAAGCGCGAAAGGTCGTCGCCTGTGAGGCCTCCAGGTGTGGAGAAGACAAGTAGGCTTCGTTCGAGGGACCGGTGGCCGGCGGGGGTCAAGTGCGGGCCGCATGGTTGCATGAACAAGAAGATGAAGTCATGGACGGTTTCTTGGTTGAGCCTCAAAACCAAGGTCGAGTCGGGACTATGTGGGAGCCGAGTCATGAGTGGATATTGGCGGAGGCTACATCGAGTTCGCGGGGTTTCGGTGGTTCATCGAGAAAACCACCGGGTTCCTTTGTTGATCCACAAAGCCAAGACCGAAGAACCGAAGACGGTCTTTGCGGCAAGGTGCGGACCGGTTTGACCGGTGGGTCTGACCGGTCTCCCTGGTGGGTACCGGTCGACCGGCGGGGAGCACCGGTCGACCGGTGTGCGACGACGCAGTCCGAGAGACTTCGAAGCGGAGGACACACGTCGGGATCACATGGCTTGCGTCGAGGCTACGCAGGGTGCGATCGCCGGGCATCCGTCCGATGGTGAAGACATAAAGACTTCCAAATCCACCCTTGAGGGTCTTGTATCCCTAGTTATTAGGAAAGGGCATTTTAGACTTTAGGTTGCCTCCATATAACCCAAGAGGTGATAGGATGGTAGCCAACTCTTGGAACCCCAACTCATTTGTTTTCCTATTTTCCTTAGGATTTCCATAATACTAGCTTGATAGCTTCATGGTGAGATCTTGTGAGAGGGTTGGATGATCGGGAGGCAAGCTAGACCTTGTATGAACCTTTGTTGCATGTATAAATGATTAGGCGTGGTTCCTCATGGTTTGGATGTGTTGTTCCCGGTTGTTCTTGGTGGTGATCTTCAGAGCCCTCTCTTTGTGATTTCTTTGGGTTGTTCTCGGGACCTTTCTCTTGGGGATTTGATGGGGGAAATTTGTGGGAACCCTTTGTGGTTCTTTGGGCTGTGATTCCCCTCCCAAATCCGTGAGTAAAGGGGCTCGATTTTGGGGTTTTCCGAGTTCTAGGGTTTGTGGTGCTCTTGGCGGGATTTCTTCGATTCCTCCTTTTTGGACGAGTTTTGGTGGGATTAAACTTGGCTATGGACTCCTCATGAGGTGTTCCTATTATCCCCCAAAGTCTTGTTCAAGTCCGTGGAGCGATTCGGGCGATCGAGGTTTGGATTTGGGGGGAGTTGACCCGCGGGTCTTTGTTCATCCCGAGCGCCCAGCTACACGGTCGACCGGTGCTCTTGACCGGTCGACCGATGCAACCCTCGGTGGGTTTTTGCTCGGGTGAACGTTTGGATGTGTTCGCCGTTGTCTCGTGTTCTTGCTATTTCTAGTTTGGGTCGGTTTGGTGGTCGGTTGGCCTGTTTGGTGCTTTGGGGACTTTCGGCCGTGACCGGTCTAACCGGTGTGTCTCACCCGGTCGACCGATGTGGAGCCACTTAGTGAAAGTTGCCCGGTTCACCGGCGGGGACCGGTCGACCGGTGGTGCTCACCCGGTCCGACCGGTGTTGGTCCGTAGACTCGAGGTTTGGTGTTCCGCCGCGTTCTCGAGTCGGAAGGTTGTGTGTTGGTTCCTAGGTCCGGTGGCACTCCGGTGGCTACATGGGCTTGGCCAACTTGGGTAGTGAGTCGGAGACGTGTGTTGGAAGCCGCGTTCATCTTGTTGGATTCTTCATCTCCTTCGAGAAGAATTTTTATCGGCTCCCATTCACTCCCCCCCACCCCTCTTTGGTTCGCCGTATCCGTTGTGAGTTTTGTGGAAAGGATGGTCACAAGAGAGCGTTTTGCTTCAAGAGGAAGCATGAGGAGAGAATGGCAAAGGAGTGGGCTAACAAGGACAAGTACCACCCTTCCGATGGTGTACTTGAGCCTCGTGTGCGGTGCCCGGGGCCAAGGCGAGTGTGAGGACGGTTCGTGCTTGGGGAGAGCGAAAGGCCGTTGGAGGTGCTTCCTGGCGGGCTACACCGGTCGGTGGCCGGCGTGGTGCACCGGTCGGGCCGGTGCGAGCCTGGACACGCGGTAGTTTGGGTTTCGTGCTCGTACGGGTGCGAGGTTTTGGTTCCGGAGTTCGTGGTTTTGGTGGTTGGGCCGGAGAGTTTGCGGGGAGGTCGGTTTGCTAGGCATTCTCCTCCTCGTGCTCAATACGGGGATGGGAGCATCCATAGTTTTGAGAAGGAGAGGAGGGACAGTCCACGGGTTTTCTTCCGTGGTTTTGGTCCTCCTCCAGGTAGAGAGGTTTGTTTACCTCATGGTGATTACCGTGGTGGTGTTCGTGGATGTAGCTTTGGTAGGAAAGATGGTTTGGTTTGTGCTAACCCCACTTTCAAGCAAATGGCTAGGCACTGGTTTTACACATTTGGAACTAACTCCAATGTTGAGTCATTTGCTCGCTCTCGCTCTTGGTTTTGAGTTGCAGGTGGATGGCCCGGAGAACATTTGGTTGATATTGGGGGTGGTTCTTTGGCTTCATATCCCGGTGGTGACATGTAGGTGCATCACTTTCGGGGATGGTGGACAAGGGTGAGTGAATTGTGAAGAAATGATAAAGGTAAGTGTATTTATGATCTTCGAGTGTGTGGCCTTGGTCAAGCCACTTGGTTTGTTTTGCTCCTTCTCTATCTCATGTGTGTAGGGTGAGCTTTGTATGCTCTTTGGCCCTGGTGCATGTGTTTAGGGGGAGCTTGTGAGTTTTGTGCTCCTTCGCTCTTTTGCCGGTGGTGTCGAGCCCTTTTTGCCTCCCCTCGAGGAGCCGGTGGTTTTGTGAGCTTTGTGTGTGGGAGCTCCTTTGTAGCATATGTATAGCTTTCCTTTGTGCTTTTCTTGCATTTGGCATGGCATATGTAACATGATGTATAGGCATCCTTGTATCTTAGATTGCATGCATTTTGTATCATATGCATTGGTTAGGGAAAGCTTCTCTCATATACATTGTTCACCATGGAATGAGATATATGTCTTTGTGAGCTTGTTTGGTATGCTATGGTTAGTTTGGCTTAGCTCTTGATGATCTCGATGAATAATCCATGGTTGATATCTATGTTTTTGAAAATGTCACATGTTTGCTCTCTCATGTGTAAATGCCTTTATATGCTCTTGACATGTTTTAGTGGCTTGGCTATGCTTAATTTGTGGTTGGATCATTTGCGATCATGAATGTTTAGCCCTCTTGCTTCATCTTGTGGAGGGGCGTAAGTTCCTTTTTGTCGCAAAGACATTTCATGTTCCATATATGAATCTGAAAATAAAATGTAAAATGCTTGGAAAATGTGCTCCCATGTCATATGTGCTAAATTTAATTTGCTTTGGGTGCTAAACCGTTGCATGATGCCTACCAATGAGAAGTCTCATACATAGAAGTAGGCACATGGCTCGGTGGCTTTGACATGACACGAGGTGCTTGTGGGTGTTTGTGATGGTCTTATGATTAGAATGGCTGTCCTAGCATGAAGTTTGGGTGGCGTTGCCATTTTGATATGCTTTGATCATGTTTAGGACTTTGCTCATGAGAGGCAAGTTTTTCGCAAAATTGCACAAATCCATCCTAGCTTCATCCAATGGTTGTGAAACTTGGTGATCATGTAGTTGAGATCGATACGAAGCTGTAGAGTATCTAACTTGCTCATTTGGACATGTGTAGCATTCTTTGTTGAAATTTGTCTATTTCAGAAGCTCTAGGTTGAAAATTTTGCATTTTTGGCTTGATTCATGCATTGCCAACAAGGAGGAGAAGTTTGAGCTTGAAATGGCTTCTTTGGATGCATTTAGAAGGTTTTCGAGTGGTTTCGAGCCATTTATGGGCTCTGTTGTGCACCGGTCGACCGGTCGAGGTCACCGGTCGATCGGTTTGAGTGCTGGTCCTATGCACATCTTAGGCACCGGTCGACCGGTAGTGATGACCGGTCCGACCGGTGTGAGTGAAGTTGCTTTGCAGCTGCCCCGTTTTCGGTTGGTTTGCATGCATTCGTCCAAGGGAGTTGCATTGGTTCGGGGGGAGCTTGCATGTGTGCGGGGGGGAGCTCTTTTTGGTTGTTCGAGCTTTGTTTCGGTGGTTTGCGCTCTTTGCTTGAGCTTTGCTTTGTCTCGGATGTGTCGAGACGTTGCCCTTGCCTAAGGGGTCCGAGACCGCCTTCTTCAAGTGATCTTGCTCTTTGCCTTTGTTTGGCTTTCGATCGCTTGTTGAAGTTTCTTTTTGTTCGTTTCTTTTCTTTTTCTTTTCTCTCTTGCTACTTTCATGTGGGTGTTGTCAATGCACTCGTCGAGGGGGAGATTGAGGACCATGTGTGGTTCGAGGGACCGGTGGATGGTCGCTTCCTTGTGTGATGAGTGATTGAGAACGTTGTGTGGACCGATTCTTGGCTAAGTATTGCGGGTGCGAGGTTGCGGCTTGATCGGTATTGGTGCACGTGAAGAACAAGCGCGAAAGGTCGTCGGGTGAGGCCTCCGGTGTGGAGAAGACAAGTAGGCTTCGTTCGAGGGACCGGTGGCCGGCGGGGGTCAAGTGCGGGCCGCATGGTGGCGTGAAAAACAAGATGAAGTCATGGACGGTTTCTTGGTTGAGCCTCAAAACCAAGGTCGAGCCGGGACTACGTGGGAGCCGAGTCATGAGTGGAGATTGGCGGAGGCTACACCGAGTTTGCGGGGTTTCCGGTGGTTCACCGAAAAACCACCTGGTTCCTTGGTTGATCCACAAAGCCAAGACCGAAGAACCGAAGACGGTCTTGCTGCGCAGCGCGCACCGGTCGGCGGGTGGGTACCGGTCGACCGGTGGGTAGCACCCGGTCCGACCGGTGTGCGACGACGCGGTCCGACACTTCGAAGCGGAGGACACGCGTCGGGATCGCATGGCTTGCGTCGAGGCTACGCGGTGCGGTCGCCGGGCATCCGTCCGATGGTGAAGACATAAAGACTTCCAAATCCACCCTTGAGGGTCTTGTATCCCTAGTTATTAGGAAAGGGCATTTTAGACTTTAGGTTGCCTCCATATAACCCAAGAGGTGATAGGATGGTAGCCAACTCTTGGAACCCTAGCTCATTTGTTTTCCTATTTTCCTTAGGATTTCCATAGGACTAGCTTGAGAGCTTCATGGTGACATCTTGTGAGAGGGTTGGATGATCGGGCGGCAAGCTAGACCTGGTATGAACCTTTGTTGCATGTATTGATGATTCGGCATGGTTCCTCGAGGTTTGGATGTGTTGTTCCCGGTTGTTCTTGGTGGTGATTTTCGGAGCCCTCTCTTGGTGATTTCTTTGGGTTGTTCTCGGGACCTTTCTCCTGGGGATTTGATGGTGGAAATTTGTGGGAACCCTTCGTGGTTCTTTTGGGCTGTGATTCCCCTCCCAAATCCATGAGTAAAGGGGCTCGATTTTGGGGTTTTCCGAGTTCTAGGGTTTGTGGTGCTCTTAGAGGGATTTCTTCGATCCCTCCTTTTTGGACGAGTTTTGGTGGGATTAAACTTGGCTATGGACTCCTCATGAGGTGTTCCTATTATCCCCAAAGTTTTGTTCAAGTCCGTGGAGCGATTCGGGAGATCGAGGTTTGGATTTGGGGGAGTTGACCCGCGGGTGCTGTTCATCCCGAGCTGCCCAGGCTACACCGGTCTGACCGGTGCTCTTGACCGGTCTGACCGGTGCAACCCTCAGTGGGTTTTTGCTTGGGTGAACGTCTGGTGTGTTCTGTTAAAACCAAAATTTGGTACAGGAAGGAGTCTGATTTTTGGGCCCAACTCGGTGAAAAAATCCGTCCGGAAGAAGGAAGGTTTCTTCAGAAAGATTCGGCAAAGGAGCTCGCGGTCGGCAGATTGCTTCTGTTCGGTAGGGGGATTGTTTGCGCTGATTTTGCGGGATTGCGTGATGACGTGGCCCGAGCGGAAGGGACAAATGGATGGATAAGCGATCGAACTTAGAGATAAATTAGTATCGAATATTGTGCTCGTAGTCCATCCGGAGTCATGCCATGACAGGGTATAAATATAGACCCTGGATGTATGTAATGGTAATCGAAACATTCTCAATACAAACCGGCTTTACGCTAAACTTGAAGGATCAGATGGCGACTAGAGAGGGGGGAGTGAATAGGAGCCGGTAAAAATTCTTCCCAAAGAACCCGGCCTATGCCCTAGTCAAACCCCGGTCACACACAAGCGATGGATCGAATCACAAACGAATCGCCAAGACAACGAGGTTATGGATCAACCTCTAGCCTTAGGAACGATTTCTTGAAGCACACACGGAAGCACTAGAAAGGAAGGGAGGAATCGAAACAAGAAGCACGGATCACGGTTCCTAGCGGACTCGTCCGAACCGGTGCGGACCGTCCGCGATGAGCCGCGCGGACCGCTCCGACTCGCTACCGCGGACCGTCCGCGCCGACACCGCGGAGCGTCCGGCCTACTCCGCGGACTGTCCGTTAAACACACACGGAACCAACGGGGACGCACCCGCACCACGGACCGTCCGCGAGGAGCACGCGGACCGTCCGCTAGGCACCGCGGACCGTCCGCCCACTGCCGCGGACCGTCCGAAACTCCGTCCAACCGAAAACCAAAAACGCGACGGATCGAAACGAAAGGCGAGTAAGAACACGAAGAATGCGGGACGAACCCTAGCCGCGCGGACCGTCCGCCGGGACCTCGCGGACCGTCCGCCGGTGCGGACGGAGCGGGAAAACGCCCGACCCCGAAAGTCAACTCCCCCAAATCATCATCGGATTTCCCAAACGGTTGAAGTTATGGAGATAAGGGTTTGGGGACTTGAAAAGCGTCACACAAGGATGCTATAGCCCAAAAATCTTGCCTCCTAACTCCCTAAATCACCGGGAATCGCGAATCCTTTGAGCACCACCAAAAACTAGAGCACCGAACGAAAATCTTCGAATCGAAGTGGTTTCCCGAGCGTTTGAGGGCACAAGATCAATCACAAAGATGCACGAGACATCTATCCATGTTTTCCTCAAAGAAATCCGGGGAGAAACCCACTCAAATCCGCGGAAATCGAACGGGGAACAACGGCACGAAAACAAGCGAGAAAAAGACCACGAGAAACACAACTCCGAATCTTCTATACAAACCGGAAAGATTCACAAGGTCTAGCATGCCGCCCTAGCATCCATCCCTCTCAACAAATCTCTCATGAAGCTCTCATGCTATCCTAGAGAAAATGGAAGAAAAATAGCTACGAAAATGAGAAATGGGAGGGAGGAAATGAAACCCTAAGTCACGGAGAGGGAGAGCCATCCACACACACTCATGGCTTATATATGAGGTCCCACCGGAGTGGTAAATGACACGACTACCCCTAACTTAACTACTGGCGATACAACCCACATAGGGGCATTTAGGTAATGTTTGTGGGTCTTGCCATCGGACGGCCACGCCTTTGCCGCACCCCCGCGTCCTCCCGACGCAAGCCATGCGATCCCGCCGCATGTCCTCCGCCTCGAAGCTTCCCGACACGCCCGGATCCCGTCTCCGTCGTGTTGGGCCCCTCGGACTTGGTTTTGAGGCCCAAACCAAGAAACCGTCCGCCGATGGTTTTGTGGGCAAACCACCAAACCCCGCGTGCTCGGTCCGGCCTCCCGCCAAACCACTTGACTTGACCGCCACCGTGCACCGGCTCGATTGTCCATGACTTCGTCTTGCTCGTGTCGCCACCATGTGGCCCGCACCCAGTCCCGCTGTCCACCGGGTCCCTCAAACCGAGCCTACTTGTCTCTCCATCTCCCGGAGGCCCCTCAAGGCTGAAGACCTTTCGCGCCCGTTCTTCACCTGCAACAACACGAACTAGGTCGCAGCCTACACTGCGCACTAAGCCAAGAGTCAGTCCAACACCCGTTGTCAATCACTCATCACTAAGGAGCGGTCATCCATCGACCACTTTGGGACGCTCCTGGTCCTCAATCGCCCCTTGATGAGTGCATTGACAACACACAACGCAAAAGGAAATTCGAGAGAAAGAAAGAAGGGAAGAAGAAAGGAAAACAAAGAAGCTCAACTCATGACCAAAACCAAAGAAAGGCGAAGAAAGGTCACGGGCCAAGCAAAGCACAAACTCCACATCGAAAACGACAAGAAAGCTCCCCCCGAACAAATGAAGCTCCCCCGAACATGTGGATGTAGTCCCGGTTTCAGCTCACCTCTTCGAATTTTCATTAAGCTCACCTCTTCTCCCCCTTGTTGACAATGTATGAATCAAGGCGAAAATGCGAAATGCAATATAAAGCATATAAACATCTACATGAGCTTCTCAAATAGGCCAAATCTAGTGTCAAAGGCTAAAAATGAGACAAAGATCACACATATGAATCATAGCATAGTCAAAGCATTGCCACAGGTAATATATGAAAATACAAGCATGTGACAAAGCAAAATTTTCAGATTTAAGCAGTTTTACCAAAAGAAGGCTCGCTTCACATGTAAAAGCCTATCCATGTCACACTTGAGCCACAAACATGCATACCATTCAAAGATCATACAAGGATATCAAATTCTCGGCAAAAGATCATGGCAAACACCCATAAAGCAAAGCATGTCATGTCAAAGCTCATGAGCCATGTGTCCACTTCGGGGAGACTTCTCCACCGGTGAACATCATGCAACATGTTTTGCACCCATATGTGAAAGATAAGACATTTTAAGAATAGACATGATGGATGGAGCATTTTTCAAGCAATATACACTTCTTTTCAAGATTAAATCATTTCATGGTACATGAAGTGCCTTTGCGGCAAAAAGAAGCTTATGCTCCCCCATGAATGCAACATAGGCTAAACATTCACAATGATATTCGGCCTTTGGCCCAAATGCAAGAATAAGGCATCCAAGCACAATCTAAGCATGAAAAGCACATTTAGACCAAACTGTGACATGGATACACAACTACACAAGAGTGGAGCATATTTCATCAAAAATTAGTCAAGATTAGCATTTATTTCAAAAAGGGCTATCTCACCACACGTATATCTCAAATATTCCAAGAGCATAGCCTCACATCACCATTTCTCCACACATATGACCAACATCTCACAAATAGCCAAAGAAACTCAAATATGGCATATGAAAGAAGCTCATCATCCTAAAATGCAATATGATACAAATGCAACATGATATATGACAAGATGGCTATCCTACCATGGTTTATACATCAAGCAAAGCATGTATATACATCAAAGTAAACATGGTATGATACATATGATACAAAAAGGAAATCCCCCAAGAAACAACTAGAAAGGGCAACAAACCCCAAGTTCCCCCCGCAAGCGCACAAATGTAGCTTGGTCGAGAGGCTTTGTAAAAATGTCGGCTAGCTGATCTTGGGTAGGGACATGGCTCAACACAATGGTTCCTTTTTCCACATTGTCCCTCAAGAAATGATACCTCACTTCTATGTGTTTGGTTCTGGAGTGAAGCACTGGGTTTTTGGCTACGCTTATGGCACTGGTGCTATCCCAAAGAAGTGGGATCCGGGTGCACTCCTCACCAAAGTCTCTCAAATTGTATGAAATCCACAACAGTGGGAACAACAACTCGCGGCGGCAACATACTCCGCCTCGGTGGTAGACTGAGCTACACTAGACTGCTTGCGGGAAGACCATGAGACCAACGAAGAACCAAGAAAGCGGCGCGTACCGAAGTAGACTTCCTCTCGACTCGACATCCAGCAAAATCCGCATCGGAAAAACCATGAAGAGAAAGAGTCGAGGAGGACGAATACCAAAGGCCAAGACCAGGGGCAGACTGTAGGTACCTGAAAATCCTCTTGATGGCCTGTCGATGTGATGTCCTCGGCGAAGCCTGAAAACGAGCGCACAGACACACGCTGAACTGTATGTCTGGCCTCGTCGCCGTCAAGTAGAGGAGGGAGCCGATCATGCTCCTGTACTCCCGCTGGTCCACTGGTTCTCCGTCCTCATCCGCATCCAAAGTGGCCGTACTCCCCATGGGAGTCGACATCGGCTTCACATCTTGCATCTGGAACTTCCTCAGCATGTCTTTCGTGTACTTAGTCCGGTGCACAAATGTACCGTCCTTCACTTGCTTGATCCGCGGCCCGAGAAAGTACGCAACTCGCCCATCATGCTCATTCGAACTCCCTGCTCATCTCATCCGCAAACTTGGCAACAAGGTTATGTGACGAGCCACCAAAGACAATAGCATCCACGTATATCTGAACAATCAACAAGTCATTTCCATGCTTGAGGAGAAATAAGGTCCTATCCACGGTACCCATCACAAACCCTCTGCTCAACAGAAAACCTCTCAATCTCCCATACCAAGCACGGGGCGCTGTTTCAACCCATACGAGCCCTTTTCAACCCGTATACCCCGTGTGGGTACAACTCGCTCTCAAACCCGTGTGGCCGCTTCACATACACCTCCTCCTCTATGACCCCATTCGGAAAGGCACTCTTCACATCCATCCGAAACAACTTGAACCCTTTAGCCACGGCAAAGGCAAGAAGGATTCGAATTGCCTCAAGACGGGCCACGGAGCAAAGGTCTCTTCATAGTCGATCCCCTCCTTCGACTAAACCCCCGAGCAACAAGTCCGGATTTGTTCCTCACAACCATCCCATTCTCTCCCTCTTTGTTCTTCCAAACCCACTTGGTTCCTATGGGATGGCAATTCGGAGGTGGTTCAACTAACTCCCACACCCGGTTCCTCTCAAAGTTTTCCAACTCCTCGTGCATAGAATTGACCCGGTTTGCATCGGATAAAGCATGTCCAATGTCCTTGGGCTCAAAAGTGGCAACAAAAGCGAGCATGAGCAAAATGAGAGGAATTCCTGGACCTTGACCGTGTAGTGCGTTCGTCGATGTTCCCAATGATCTTCGACGGAGGATGCACTTCTTGAATCCGCCGGGGAGCCTCACGCCTCGAGACTACCTCCCCCTCAACTTCAGCTTCTCTCGCCTGGTCCTCTTGTTGCACCGTCGTTGTCCATGAAGTAGACGGTCCACGCTCCATAGTGGTCGTAGGGGAAGTAGTAGGTACACACTCAGCTTCAGGCGCATGGTTCTCTCCATCATCATCTCCAACTTCATCCTTCTCCTCTTCAAAGAGGTCCTCGGCCATCTCTTCATCACCTCGCACATTCAAAGCCAAGAGAGGTACATGGCATTGTCTCGTCGAAGGTTACCTCGCAAGTCTCCATGATTTTGTTAGTCTCAAGGTTAAGCACCCTATAAGCTCTAGAGTGGTTAGCATATCCAAAGAAAATACCATCACTAGACCTAGCCTCAAACTTATCGAGTTTTCCCTTCTTGAGAATAAAGCACTTGCAGCCAAAGACTCGGAAATGACTCACCTTAGGTGCCCGACCATGCATCGGCTCATAACGGGTCTTCTTCTTGAAAGCTCGCAATAAAATCTGTTGGAAACATGACAAGCCGTATTGACCGCCTCGGCCCAATACCTCCTAGGAGTCCCGTGCTCATCGAGCATCATCCTAGCCATCTCACGAGAGAGTCCGATTTTTCCTTTCCACGACTCCATTTTGAGGGGGCACATAAGGGGTCGAATACGATGTTCAAGACCTAGATCACGACAAAAGGCATCAAAACGAGAGTTCTTGAACTACGAGCCATTATCCTTTGCGGATAGCTCGAATAGCATTCCCATGCCTCTCGTTTTTCAACCTCACGATCAGATCTCGAACAAAACCAAATGTCTCACTCTTATCTTCCAAGAAAAATACCCAGGCATAGCGAGAGTAATCGTCCACCACAACAAGGACATACCACTTCCCACCCACCGAGCGAACTCGAGCTGGCCCAACAAGGTCCATATGCAACAGCTCTGTCGGACGCTCGGTCATGACATCGGTCAGGGGTGGATGGGGAGTGGCTACCATCTTGCCATGCCTACAAGGAGTACAAACCAAATCCTTCTCAAGCTTCAACCTCGGCAATCCTCGAACAAGGTCAAGACCACTCAATCGGAAGAAGGACCGGCCATCAAACAACGAGCGAGGACCCAAAGAACGAGATAAATCGACCACGAAAATCGACCCTCGGGGATGATCATACGACAAGATCACCTCGAGAATCAAGCAAACGAGACTCGCCAGACTTGAAACGCACCTCAAAACCCTCATCAAGCAACTGAGAAACCGAAAGCAAATTGAAACCCAAAGACTTCACAAGAGCCACTCTCTTCAATGTTACCTTGTCACTCACATGCACAACACCCTCCGAAAGCACCCTTCCTCGTCCATTGTCCCCAAATGTGATGTACATCTTTTCCTTCACTGGGGTGAGGCTGGAGAACCACTTCTTATCTCCGGTCATGTGTCGAGAACACCGGAGTCAATCAACCAAATGTCCTCCAAGCCTCCTGCTGCGGTCGGAAACAAGAACGAGAATGAGCTAGCAACTTGACACCGGGGTTAGCACACGAAAAGTTAAACCGGTGTGTTGAGCCATCTGCTCAAAAGAGGGGTTAGCAAACATCATTTCCTTGCCACCAAACTTCCCATGTCCCATGGGAGGAGTACGAGCACCACGAGGGGGAAAACGTGGTCCGTAGTTCCTCTGGAACCCAAAGCTGTGATCATCTCCCCTGAACCCGTATTGAGGACGAGTAGGGGGACGTCCAGCAAAACCACCACTAGCCCGACCAAACCTCTCACCGGCACGCACACCATCATCTCTCCTAGCAAACCTCTCACCACCACCTCTCCGTGGGAACACGCCAACACTCCTCACACTTCCCACACCACGTGGAAGTGGCACTCTAGGCTCGGGAATACCATGAGGCCGGAGATACTGTCTGGTTTGCTTGCTCCCTAGCAAGCCTCTCATCCCTCTTCCTCTTGTAGCAAAACTCGCAAGATGCCTCTCCTTGCCACGGTACTCACACCCGAAGGGGATGGACTTTGATTTTGGCTCGGCTTCTCTCTAGGCTTCTCACCCTTCTCACCCACAAACTTCACCGGTTTACGGAAGAAATTTGTCTTAGGTGGGAATTTGGGTGGATCTTGGGTTGTGTCAAGCTTGTTGCAAAGGTGGTTGGGCTTTGGTGTGAAAGAGTTCTTGGGTGCTTTTGGAAGTGGGACTTGGATATCTCCAATCACCTCAAACTCGGGGTTAGACTCAACACACTTCTCATACACACTCTCCCCACTTTGTTCTCTCCCACTTTCTCACCCAACTTCTCAAACCCCAAACCACGACCATCGGCTCTCTTGAACTCCTCAATCATGATTTTCAATTGAGGTTCACCGCCCGTACAACCAACCCAACACCTTCCTCAAATAGTCATTCACCTCATAGATGACATCCAAATGGGAAGTAAGTTCAAGATTGCGCAAAGTAACTTCATCACAGTGGTGCATGCATTGACAACGGGAGATTTCAAATATGCTTCCAAAGAACTAATGGTAGAACGAGCATCAACAAGCTTAGCATGCATAGTAGGACATGATTTACAAGCACCAAGCAAAGTAGGTCTAGCTTTAAGCTCATCATACTCGATCCTAAGAGCATCTAGTTTAGCCAAAGTAGAAGCATTCTTCTCATTAAGCGGTTTGATCTCATTCAACCATGCATCACACTCAACACATTCAACATCATCGGGAGTAGTAGGAGCAAGTTTCAAAGAGTCATTCTCAAGTTTCAATTCAAGCAATTTTGACTCTAACTCTCATACTTTCTCGCTAGCATTCTCAAGTTGAGCCCTAAGATCTTTCCTCATCTTTTTGGCATATCTTAGCACACTATCACGGTTGTCAATCAAGCCATTCAACCTAGCAATCTCGGCAAGCAAAGAGTCGGGGTCACGATTTACCTCATCCTCGAGTCGGAGTCGCGATCTTCTTTCTCACTCTTCTTGCTGCTTGAGCTATGGGCCATGCCACAAAAGCCCTCAAGCGCCACACAGCTCAACCCGGCGAGGTTCGGCTTGCACTCTTCTTGCCCTTGCGCCTCCCTGCGTCTTCATCTTCGCTGCTTGAGCTTGACTGCTCCTCGCTTGAGCTTGAGTCAACGTCGCTCGCACCGGCCACCATCGCTCTTGCCTTATTCTTCTTGTAGCCGCTCTTGCTCGGTCGCCGCTTGTTCTTGTCCTTGCTCTTGGACTTGTTGAAGTGCTTGCCCTTGGAGGAGTACTTGTCTTCACGCCTCGGGTGCGCCTTGTACTCGTTCACCTTGTACTTGTTCTCCTCCGCTTCCGGGCACTCGGCGATGAAGTGGCCACGCTTGCCACACTTGTAGCACGTCCACCGAGCTCCGCCCTGCGTTCCTCCGACTCTCGTGTAGTCGATCAAACCTCCTTGAGAGCAAGACCGGCTCCTCCTCGCCCGGCACATCAAACTCCTCATCCGGAATGGACATAAGAGAAGACAAGGAAAAGCTGTCGACGGGAAGGGTTAGATTTGCCCTTTGATCCGCCCACAAGAGCAAGACTATGGTCGGTCGAGCCCTCATGCTTGGATTGCAACTTCTGTCAACCTCAACCGACTTGAGCTTAGAAAAGAGGTCATCCAACTCAATAGTCAAGTACTTGCCGGACTCTTTGATGGCCTCAACCTTAGCACCCCAAACATTTGGATCCAAGACATGCAAGATCTTCAAAGCCCGATCATGCTCGGTGTAAGGAAAATCCTCAACATTAGCCTTCATGTTGTTCACGATGGCGGTGAACCTCGACACATCGCATCAATGTCCTCACCGGAAGTGGAGTGAAATTCTCATATTGCATCCGGTAAGAGACAAAGAGGCGAGCCTTCGCATGGTTATCACCACCGTGAGCAACCAACAACTTCTCCCAAATTTTCCAAGCAAGATTCAAATGGCGAACACGCTCAAATTCTGGATCACACAAGATTCGGACCAAGTGATCAACGGCTTTAGCATTAGCCTCATACTTGGCCTTAGCAACGGCATCGGTCACCATAACGGTATGGATGTTGACCGGAATAGCATAGGTCTTGTCAAGCACAATAAAATCCAACGGCTTCCCACGAAGAAAGATCATCATACGAGCCGCCCACTTGTGGTAACCCTTGCCACCGAAGTGCGGTGGACCGCCCCGCTCAACGTACGCCATCTTAGGATTCGAGACTTGTCAAAGTCGCAAAGAATCCGGCACCGAGCTACGATACCAATTGAAGGATCGGATGGCGACTAGAGAGGGGGGGAGTGAATAGGAGCGGTAAAAATTCTTCCCAAAGAACCCGGCCTATGCCTTAGTCAAACCCCGGTCACACACAAGCGATGGATCGAATCACACACCAATCGCCAAGACAACGAGGTTATGGATCAACCTCTAGCCTTAGGAACGATTCCTTGAAGCACACGCGAAAGCACTAGAAGGGAAGGGAGGAATCGAAACAAGAAGCGCGACTCACGGCTCTGGCGGAGCGTCCGGCCGGGCGGTGCGGACCGTCCACGATGAGCCACGTGGACCGTCCAACCTGCTACCGTGGACCGTCCGCGCCGACACCGCGGACCGTCCGCGCCGACACCGCGGACCGTCCGGCCTACTCCGCGGACCGTCCGTTAAACACACACGGAACCAACAGGGACGCACCCGCACCACGGACCGTCCGCGGGGAGCACGCGGACTGTCCGCCAGGCACCCGCGGACCGTCCGCCCACCTTGCCGGACCGTCCGAAACTCCGTCCAACCGAAAACCAAAAACGCGACGGATCGAAACGAAAGGCGAGCAAGAACACGAAGAACACGGGATGAACCCTAGCCGCGCGGACCGTCCGCGGGATCTCGCGGACCGTCCGCCGGTGCGGACAAAGCAGAAAACGCCCGACCCCGAAAGTCAACTCCCCCAAATCATCATCGGATTTCCCAAACGGTTGAAGCTATGGAGACAAGGGTTTGGGGTCTTGAAAAAGCGTCACACAAGGATGCTATAGCCTAAAAATCTTCCCTCATCACTCCCTAAATCACCGGAATCGCGAATCCTTTGAGCACCACCAAAAACTAGAGCACCGAACGAAAATCTTCGAATCGAAGTGGTTTCCGGCGTTTGAGGGCACAAGATCAATCACAAAGATGCACGAGACATCTATCCATGTTTTCCTCAAAGAAATCCGGGAGAAACCCACTCAAATCCGCGGAATCAAACCAGGAACAAAGGCACAAAAACAAGCACAAAAAGACCATGTGAAACACAACTCCGAATCTTCTATACAAACCAGGAAAGATTCACAAGGTCTAGCATGCCGCCCTAGCATCCATCCCTCTCAACAAATCTCTCATGAAGCTCTCATGCTAGCGTAGAAAAAATGGAAGAAAAATAGCTACGAAAATGAGAAATGGGAGGGAGAAAATGAAACCCTAAGTCACGTTGAGAGAGAGCCATCCATACACACTCATGGCTTATATATCGAGGTCCCGCCGGAGTGGTAAATGACTCGACTACCCCTAACTTAACTACGGCGATACTACCCACGTAGGGGCATTTAGGTAATGTTTGTGGGTCTTGCCATCGGACGGCCACGCCTTTGCCGCACCCCGCGTCCTCCCGACGCAAGCCATGCGATCCCGCCGCGTGTCCTCCGCCTCGAAGCTTCTCGACACTCCCGGATCCCGTTTCCGTCGTGTTGGGCCCTCGCACTTGCTTTTGAGGCCCAAACCAAGAAACCGTCCGCCGATGGTTTTGTGGGCAAATTACCAAACCCCGCGTGCTCGGTCCGGCCTCCCGCCAAACCACTTGAATTGACCGCCACCGTGCACCGGCTCGATTGTCCATGACTTCGTCTTGCTCGTGTCGCCACCATGTGGCCCACACCCCCCCGCTGCTGTCCACCGGGTCCCTCGAATCGAGTCTACTTGTCTCTCCATCCCCCGGAGGCCCCTCAAGGCCGAAGACCTTTCGCGCCCGTTCTTCACCCGCAACAACACGAACTAGGCCGCGGCCTACACTGCGCACTAAGCCAAGAGTCGGTCCAACACCCGTTGTCAATCACTCATCACTAAGGAGCGGTCATCCATCGACCACTGGGACGCTCTTGGTCCTCAAAACTCTTGAGTCTTGTAGTCGTGTCGTCGAGTTCTTCGAGAGGGTTCATCGATCCGTCGACCTCCGTAAGTACCGGTAACCTTGTATCATGTCTAGTATCATGCGGTGGATTTAGATCGTGATGCAAGTAGTCTTGTTACCATGCTTAGTATCATGCGGTAGATTTAAGCTTGGTTCAAGAGGGTTTCTTATAAGATCATGAGCCATGCGGTGGGCTAAGATCTAGCTTGGAGCTAGTTATCGGCCCTATTGGATTTTGGCAAATTCATGTAACACTCCTTTGCCCAATCTAGATTGGTTTGAATCGGCTCTATCTCTTTTGACGATCCTTATGCGATTCAAGTTCGTATCGTTGGTTTAACATAGCACGTGGATCACATGCTCCCTAATAGCCGAAACCGAATCGATCTAGGTTGTTACGTGTTGCGGGTTCAAGCTTGTCAAATCTTGTATAAATCTTGAAAGAACCGGGTGTCATGCGGTAGATGCAGGTTTTTGGGTTGTTTTAGAGCTAATCACCTGGTGGATTAGATTTCGATTCAATCTGATAGATTTATCCTCTTTGGTAATGTATGTTTCTTCTTCATGGACCCCGATTCGGTACATTCGAAATTGTATTCGGTTATGCTTTCACGAGTAAAACGTGTTTGTAAGTTGTGTCTTAAGTAATGTGTTCTTTTAGCTTTCCATAATTAGACTGTATCATGCAGTGGATAGATCTATTTATGGGTGCTGTCGTGATTCTCAAACAAGTCGTATCATGCGGTGGGTAAACTTGTTTGGCTTCATACTTGACGGGTTTTGAGGTACCTAGACATGCGGTAGACTAGTGCTTCGGACCTATGCATGCTCGTTTATTACATATTTATGATCATGCTTTTGCTTTTTTTATTGTTTATTGTTATTTATCCTCGGGGATGGGTCATGGCTTTGCGTACGTGCAGTTTTGTTCAAATAGAGATCGATCTATCGTCATGCTTATGTCACCCTTTCAGCTATTATCCTGTTTTACACTTTGAAGCTCCCGAATAGTTTCTAGTTTGCTCGCAGATAGCTTCTTGTAGCTATATGTCATCTCACATGGCTTTCAGCCGAAAATATGGAACTGTCTGGTACCACCCGGCAAGTTCCAAGCTTTGGAATTTAACTACTTTGTCTTTTGTTAATTTTCAGGAAAAATTGACTGGCACGTCTTGGAATCTGTTCGCGTGTGAAGCTAGCTTGTTCGGCTTGCTGTGTGCTTGACGCAGGGTGCCGATTTTGCGTCAACACACTTTTTGGCACGCCCGGTGGGACACTTCAGTTGAAAATTAAGATGCCTGAAATCGGTGACATCCTGGACGTCGCCATTGAGGACCTTTCTCCGGAGCAACTACAACAGCTGAAAGATGTTACAGATCAATTCCAGCAAAAGTGTTTGCTGTCATTCAAAAAGAACAGAAGTGGCGTTCCGTATCTCAAAAACTAAATGCCCAGGGTTCTACTGTCAAGAGAAACTGACGCCACAACTCTTCAAGAGAAGGAAGAGTGCCTACAAGCGTTTCGGGATGCTTGCGGATGACGTCTTTGGGTAGGCATCATAAGGCTTTCCCGAACATGTTCAAGCGAGATGATGGTGGGTGTGTTTGGCCGGGCATGGAGCAAGTGTTCAGTCGGGTATCCCCTCGGGGGGGTGCTGTGCGGAGATTGGAGAGTCTAGCTCTGCTCAACCAGCAGCTCAGCCACCATTACGAAGCCAGCCATTCCAGCCTCCTCCACAGAGCGCTGGGAGCCAGCCCGTCCAACCCCCTCCGCAAAGCGCTGGAAGTCAGCCAGTTCAACCTCCTTTGCGAGCTGCAGGAGGACAGCCAGTCCAGCCACCCCCGCAAGGCAATGCAGGTCAACCGATTCAGCAGCCAAATCCATATCAGCCTACGTATGGAGAGATGACGTTCGGTTCGTCTGGAGTTCCGCTCACTTCCACCTACAAGATTGCCCCGCCTAGCAACAGGTTACGAGAAGAACTTGTACGGTGGAGGTTACCACGAAGTTATGGACTATGGCGCCATTGACGCTCTCCCGAATCCGGGGTACGGTGCAGCTGCAGGAGTGCAGGAGGACGACATTCTGGTTCAGAAGATGGCCGATCTGATGCAAAATCAATTCAGCCTCAAGCCTAAAATGCAAGGACCATCCTACACGCCTCCCTTCCCGGAGTGGCATTACAGAGTGATCCTGCCGCCCAGGGTGAAGCCTCCCATGGAGTTTACGAAGTTTTCTGAGCAGGATGACACGAGCACAGTGGAGCACATTGCTCGTTATCTGATGCAGCTTGGAGAGGCCTCAGCTGATGAGGCATTCAGGGTCAGGTATTTTCCCATGTCATTGACGAGCCCAGCGTTCCAGTGGTTTACTTCTTTGCCTCCCCAATCGGTTGGCACATGGAGGGGGCTGGAGCGAAAGTTCCACGCCCATTACTTCAGTGGTAGAACAAAAAAGAAGCTCATCGATCTCACCACTTTGAAGCAGAGGCACAATGAGACGCCTTTGGAGTTCCTCAGGAGATTCAGGGAGGTCAAAGGCATGTGTTTCTCGTTGAATCTACCGGATGATCAGTTGGCTGATATGGCCGTTGCGGGGATGCTTTGCAGCCGTACGAGAAAAGTTGTTTGGTATGGAGTTTGATAATGCTGGGCCAATTGTCTCAAAAGCTTGTCATTGATGAGCAACTAGGCCTATGGGTTTAAGAAGGACACCGGGTTCAACAAGCAACACAACATAGCCGACATCTATAATCGGTTCTTGGAGAAGGCCGACCGGATGGAAGATTCGACGATGATCGGGAAGTAGGCTGTCGGCGAGATCATGTGGGGCAAGGAACCGTTGACCATGAACCGGTGATGGATCAAGCGGACCAATGGCACATACGACTTTGATGTCACCACGGCTGATAAGCTTTTTGAGTTCTTGGTAAAAGAAGGCCGAATCAAGTTGCACGAGGGGCATTCTATGCTTCGGCCCGATTGGGTTAAAGAAAAATGTTATTGTGGCTTCCATGACAGAAATTCTCACTCCATCAATGACTGCAGGGTCTTCGGGATAAGGATCGAAAAGGCTATCCGGAGGGACACCGAAGTTTGACAACAAGATGAAACTGGATGGCCATCCTTTCCCCCTAAATATGATAAGCTTTTCCGTCAACATGGTAATCGCTCAAGAGAAGGGAAAGGTCAAGGTCCCGACGTTAGCTAGAGCAAGACAAGATGGAGCGGTGGATCCGGCACAACAAGTTACACTGGAACAAGTCCACGGAGAAGCCCCTCGTGTCCTTAAAAGCCATATTGAAATTGGGTAGTCATCCGGGGCCAAACCCGTGGGTCACTACGCGCATCCTCCTCAACAAGTGGCAGCGTCGGCCCCAGAGAAAGAACGCTACCAGAACTGGAGACACGAGGAGGAGAGGCGCAGGTCCGAGGAAGAAGCGCGCAGGAAAGAACTGGACCAGTACACGCGGGAACAAGAGCGTGCACATTGGGGGTGCGCATTTTTCAGACATTGTTGGAATGAGGGCTTAAAACTTCCTACATTGAGAAACTGCCTCGAATGCAGTGACAAGTACTTTGAATATAGGCAGGAGGCTGTCAATCGCCGATCCATCCATGAAAGAATTGGAAGGATACATCCTAGTGACAATCGGCGTCAAAAAATAATTGAGGTCATTGATCACCCCAGGAAGAGGCAAGGCGATCGAGATGGGCCGATCAAGAAGAAGAGGAACATGAATACATCTAGCAAGAGGGACGGTGGTGCCCGCCCGGCTTGAGAAAGAGTCAAAAAAGGAGGGTTCGGCGCTTGAGGAACCGTGAATTGGGGCGGGCGGGGATCCGGAAGAAACAAGTTTGGCACCCAAAGGACAAGCCCGAAGGATCGGGTCGTTCGGCTCCGGCGTGCATGGTATACTTTTTGCCGAATGAGTTTATGGCTCCCGCTAATCAAGTTGAGCAGAGGAGACGTCCCCGGAAATCAACGATGATGAACAGCTTGGGGGGTTGATGGCGCAGCTGGTATTAGCCAAAGAAGCCACCTTCGACAAACCGGCCAAGAATCGACACATGAGGCCGTTATACTTGAAGGGATATGTCAATGGCAAGGCACCGACTAAAATGTTTGTTGATGGCGGGGGCTGCGGTCGGCGTGATGCCGTACACTACCTTCAGGAAGCTTGGCATGGGCCCCGGAGATTTGACGCCGACGAGCATAATCCTGAATGATTTCGCTGGGAATCCTTCAGACACCAGAGGGTGCGTGCACGTGAACATAATGATTGGGTCCAAGACATTGCTCACGACTTTCTTTGTCATCGACGACAAAGGAGCTTATAGCTGTCTGCATGGGCGGGGCGGATCCACGCCAATTGTTGCATCCCATCTACCATGCATCAACAACTCATTCAATGGGTAGATGACGATATTGAGGTGGTCCGAGCAGATTCGGTGAGCATTGCAAATGTAGAACCGACTTTACGGGAATATCAAGGCATCGATTGTTTCTCGGGGAAAGAGGCGGGGTGAAGGTCTGCCGAGCTTGTCGGCGGTGATGAACAATCGATTCAAGCGGTCGGCTCTTATAGTAATTTTTAATGGACAATCCCGTTGATCGAACCGATGGCAAGTTGGGACGAGGATTCATGTCAGTGACAAAGCGGAGGAAGTTGATATTGGAAACGGTGACAAGCCAAGTGAAGGACCGATACGGCGAACCGAGAGGGGGGGAGTGAATGGGAGCCGATAAAAATTCTTCTCGAAGGAGATAAACACTCCAACAAGACGAACGCGGCTTCCAACACACGTCTCCGACTCACTACCAAGGTTGGTCAAGCCCACGTAGCCACTAGAGTGCCACCTGGACCTAGGAACCAACACGCAACCTTCCGACCCGAGAAACGCAGCGGAAAAACCAAACCTCGAGTCTACAGACCCACACCGGTCAGACCGGTGAGCACCACCGGTCGGACCGGTCCCTGCGGTGAAACTGAGCAACTTCCACTAAGTGGCTCTACACCGGTCAGACCGGTGAGACACACCGGTCGGACCGATGGCGGCCGAAAGCCCCCAAGACAACAAACGAGCCAACCGACCACCAAACGGACCCAAACTCGAAACGGCAACACCACGGGACAACAACAAACACACCAAGACGTTCACCCGAGCAAAAACCCACAAGGGCTCGCACCGATCAGACCGGTCAAGAGCACCGGTCGGACCGGTGTAGCACCGGGCGGCTCGGGATGAACGAAGACCCGCGGGTCAACTCCCCCAAATCCAAATCTCGATCTCCCGAATCAATCCACGGACTTGAACAAGACTTTGGTGATATCAAGAACACCTCATGAGGAGTCTATAGCCAAGTTTAATCCCACCAAAACTCGTCAAAAAAGGAGGAATCGAAGAAATCCCGCCGAAAGCACTACCAACCCAAGAACTCAAGAAACCCCAAAATCGAGCACTTTTACTCACGGATTTGGGAGGGGAATTACAGCCCAAAGAACCACGAAGGGTTCCCACAAATTTCCCCCATCAAATCCCCAAGAGAAAAGCCCCGAAAACAACCCAAAGAAATCACCGAGAGAGGGCTCCGAAAATCACCACCAAGAACAACCGGGAAAACACATCCAAACCTTGAGGAACCACGCCGAATCATCTATACATGAAACAAAGGTTCGTACAAGGTCTAGCAAGCCGCCCGATCATCCATCCCTCTCTACAAGATCTCTCCGTGAAGCTCTCTTGCTAGTCCTAGAGAAAACCTAAGGAAAATAGGTGAAAAATAGGAAAACTAATGAGCTAGGGTTCCAAGAGTTGGCTGCCATCCTCTCGGCTCTTGGGTTATATGGAGGCAACCGAATGTCTAAAACGCCCTCCTCTACTAACTAGGGATACAAGCCCCGCAAGGGCGGATTTGGAATTCTTGATGTCTTCACCATCGGACGGATGCCCGGCGACCGCACCTGCGTAGCCTCGACGCAAGCCATGCGATCCCGACGCGTGTCCTCCGCTTCGAAGATTCGGACCGCGTCGTCGCACACCGGTCGGATCGGTGCTCCTCACCGGTCGGACCGGTCCCCACCGGTCGGACCGGTGCCGGCGGCTGCTGCGCTCCGTCTTCGGTTCTTCGGTCTTGGCTTTTTGGATCAACCAAGGAACCCGGTGGTTTTCGGTGAACCACCGGAAACCCCGCGAACTCGGTGTAGCCTCCGCCAATCTCCACTCATGACTTGTCTCCCACGTAGTCCCGGTGGACCTTGGTTTTGAGGCTCAACCAAGAAACCGTCCATGACTTCATCTTGTCTGTTCATGCCACCATGCGGCCCGCACTTGACCCCGCTGGCCACCGGGTCCCTCGAACGAAGCCTACTTGTCTTCTCTACACCTGGAGGCCTCACCGGCGACGACCTTTCACGCTTGTTCTTCACCTGCACCAACACCAGTCAAGCCGCAACCTGCACCTGCAATACTTAGCCAAGAATCAGTCCACACAACGTTGTCAATCACTCATCACACAAGGAAGCGACCATCCACTGATCCTCGAACCACACATGGTCCTCAATCTCCCCCTTGATGAGTGCATTGAAAACACCCACATAAAAGTAACAAGAGAGAAAAGAAAAAGAAAAGAAACGAACAAAAAGAAACTCCAACAAGCGATCGAAAGCCAAACAAAGGCAAAGAGCAAGATCACTTGAAGAAGACAAGTCTCGGACCCCTTAGGCAAGGGCAACGGCTCGACACATCCGAGACAAAGCAAAGCTCAAGCAAAGAGCACAAACCACCAAAGCAAAGCTCGAACAACCACAAAAGGCTCCCCCCGCACACATGCAAGCTCCCCCCGAACCAATGCACCTCCCCACCGGACGAATGCATGCAAGAAACCACTTGAAACAGGATAGGCGCAAAGCACTTTCGGCTCACACCGGTCGGACCGGTCATCACCACCGGTCGGACCGGTGCCTAACATGTGTACAGGACCGGCACTCACACCGGTCGGACCTACGGCCAGAGAGGCCAGAAATGGCTCGAAACCACTCGAAAACCTTCTAAAAGCGTCCATTAAGCCATTTCAAGATCAAACTTCTCCCCCTTGTATCAAGCCAAAAATGCAAAACTTTCAACCTAGAGCTTCTCAAATAGACAAAATTCAACAAAGAATGCTACACATGTCCAAATGAGCAAGTTAGATACTCTACGGCTTCGTATCGATCTCAACTACATGACCACCAAGTTTCACAACCATTGGACGAAGCTAAGATGGATTTTGGCAATTTTGCGAAAAACTTGCCTCTCATGAGCAAAGTCCTAAACATGATCAAAGCATATCAAAATGGCAAAGCCACACAAACTTCATGCTAGGACAGCCATCCTAATCATAAGACCATCACAAACACCCACAAGCACCTCATGTCATGTCAAAGCCACCGAGCCATGTGCCTACTTCTATATATGAGACTTCTCATTGGTAGGCATCATGCAACGGTTTAGCACCCAAAGCAAATTAAATTCAGCACATATGACATGGGAGCACATTTCCAAGCATTTCACATTTCATTTTCGATTTGTAAATGGTACATGAAATGTCTTTGCGACAAAAAGGAACTTATGCTCCTCCACAAGATAAATCAAGAGGGCTAAACATTCATGATGGATGGCAAGGTTGCGGATGGGAAGGTTGTCTCCGAGCCGCCGGCGCCGTTCGCTACGCTTCTCGTTGCGTTCGCGTCGGGCGTCCCCGTTGGCGACGGTCTCGTACGCGGTGCGTTGGCGGACGGCCTCGTCCGCGAGATGTCCTCCGGTGCACTGTCTTCGGCCGTGCTCGAGGGTCCCGGGTTGTTGTCGCCGGCCGCCATGAAGACTTAGCGATCGGGGTACCCAAGCTAGACTTAGAGGGTTCCACCTCGGTTGGTGTGTTTGAGTCGGCTGGGCTAGTGGTGTTCCCTCCTGGAACGGTAGTGAGTCGATGTAGGCGACGTAGCGTGAGTCCTCCTTTGTCGGTTCGGGCCCGACCGGCTTGCGGTCTGGCCAGTAGACGTATCTTCCGGCCGGCGTCGATCTTATAACCAGCCCAAAGGCTGGCCCTGACAAGGGAAGCTCAGCGGAGTCATCTTCGGACTTGGGCTCCTCAGGGTCCGACCCAAAGTCGAACTCGTAGTCCGGGTTCGAGTAGAACTCGGAGAGAGGGCTGGAGTCTGAGATGTGGTCGGGGACGGCGTCGGAGTCCGAGTTGCACTCGGATACGGGCTCCTTGCCGGCCCGGCGTGGAGTAGGAGCCTCCGTGCGGGCCCGGCTGAGGACGCGAGGGCCACGCGCGGAGCGCTGGCGTGGTGAAGGGACCGCCCGCGATGGGCGAGCGGCCCGGCTCGCATGCGATGGCCCATGGCGACGTCGGGTTCGAGTTGGAGACGGACTCGAGCTCGAAGTCAGCGTGGTGGTCGAAGAGCGAAATTTCGCCGAACTTGCCGGCGAGTTCGCCTGTGACGACCTCGGGAAGCGTCACGAGGCCTGTCCTCGGGTTGGGCTGCATGGTCAGGCGGCGCTGGAAGGAGCCCGCGCCATCAGCAGTGCAGACCCAGGCGCCGAAGACGAAGGTGTCGCCGCGGTTGAAGGCGACGGTTGGCTTGATGTGAACGGAAGCCGTCGAGTTCGCCATGTGATCTCGAGTGAGAGCCCCTACCGGCGCGCCGGTGTCGGTGTTTTAGACCACCAACCTATTACGGGGAGTACCCGAAGTAGATGAATGTGACTCGCCGAGATCGGTAACTCGAAGGAAGAGACACGTGGCACACAATTTAGACAGGTTCGGGCCGCGAGATGCGTAATACCCTACGTCCTGTATGCTGCGTAGCTCTGGATTGATAGGGCACAATTACACGATGGTGCAATAGTGCGCCGTGGGTTGTATGAGATGAGATTGGATGAGGGGATCGGTCCCTGCCTCGCCTTATATAGTCCGGGAGGCAGGGTTACAAGTCGGAGTAGGAAGAGAGTACTAGTCGAGTACGTCTAGGAGTCCTCTGTACAGTGCGGAACATGCACAGCTTCCTAACCGAGTACTACTCCTGTGTAGTCCTTGTGCTCCACGCCTTCAGATGCCGTGCAGCGCAAGCCGGGTAGTCCCAGGGGCCCACCGAGTAGTCGGTCCTGGTACCCACCGAGGTAGTGGGCCCGGGGAGGTCCATACGACACTCCCATCCCCATAGTGAGCTCGAGGGGGAGAATGCCTAGCAAACCGACCTCCCCCGCAAACTCTCCGGCCCAACTACCGGAACCACGAACTCCCGTAACCAAACCTCGCACCCGTACGAGCACGAAACCCAAACCTGCTCGCTTGTCCAGGCCTGCACCCGATCCGACCGGTGCCCCTCACCGGCCCGACCGGTGCAACCTAGGCGGCACACCTCCAACGACCTTCCTCTCTCCCCAAGCCCGAACTAACTTCACACTCGCCTTGGCCCTGGGCAACTGCACACGAGGCTCAAGTACACCATCGAAAGGGTGGTACTTGTCCTTGTTAGCCCACTCCTTCGCCATTCTCTCCTCACGCTTCCTCTTGAAGCAAAACGCTCTCTTGTGACCATCCTTTCCACAAAACTCACAATGGAAACGGATCGATCTAGACATAGGCTTGGGATGAGGCTCTTCACAAGGCTTCTCACTTGGTTTCTCACTAGGCGTTTCACTCGCCTTCTCACTCGGTTTTTCTCTTGGTTGGTTTGGCTTGGATGCAAACTTGTCTTTGGGTGTGGGTTGTGGTGGAACTGAAACATTCCCAAATTTCCTTTCTCTCTCACCACTGCCCTCACCAACCTTATCCAATCCCAAAGCCCAACCGTCAAAGCACTTACAGCTAGCAATCATCATACCAAGCTGAGGTTCTTGACTCGACAACCAACTCAGCGCTTCACGCAACTTATCATTCTCATCTTGCAAGCGACCAACACATTTTGCAAGATCCAAATTCTTCATAGCATGCAACTCACATGTAGAGCAAGAAGTAGGAATAGGCACTTTCAAATCAGCCTCAAGTGAAACAATGCGAGAACGGAGCTCGGTAATTTTCTCATGCAAACAAGGGCAAGAAGTGCAAGCACCAAGCAAAGTGGGTCTAGATTGTAGCTCAGCCAACTCAACCCTAAGCACATCTAGTTCCTCACACTTGGAGGCATACTTCTCCCTAAGATCAGTCAAGTCAGCTAGGAAAGCTGAGCAATCAGCACAATCATTTTCATCAGAAACAACAGGGCTAGCCTTAAGCGAATCAATTTCAAGCTTGCTATTAAGAACCTGTGTTTCTAGCTCAGCCACTCTAGTCCTAGCATCCTCGAGCAAAGATCTAAGCTCCTTCCTAAGCTTCTTAGCCTCTCTAAGCATGTGATCGCGATTATCAAGCAAGTCAACCAACTCCTCATTCTCCTTACGCAAAGAAGAGAGCTCATCACATACCTCATCCTCGGAATCCAAGTCCGAGGCCTCCTTCTCGGCTTCTCTTATCGCTCGAACCGCGAGCCATGCCGTAGAAGTCGTCCTTGAGGCTTAGGCCCGTCACAAAAGGCCGTTGAGATACTTGCCGAGGTTCTTGTTCTTCTTCTTCTTCTTGTCATCCTCTTCGTCCTCATCACTCGAGCTTGAAGGCGTGTCTTCGGAATCGGACTCGATGTCGCTCGATCTCTTCATCTTCTCTCGAGACCAAGCATTCTTCCCATGTTCATGATTCTTCTTCTTGGACTTTTTCCTCTTGTCCATGAACTTGTGCTTGTCGTGGTTGTTCACCTTCGGACACTCGGCGAAATAGTGTCCAGCCTTGCCACACTTGAAGCATGTCCTCGTGTTCCTCCTCTTGTTCACCTGGTTCTCGTGCAGCCTCGCGAACCGCCTCATCGGGAGCACCGGTTCGTCCTCTCCAAGCACGTCGAACTCCTCATCCGGCATAGACATCAAAGAGGACAAAGAGAACATCCCGGTGGATGGGTTAGTGTTAGCCTTTCCTTTCGAACCACCAACGAGCGCAAGACTATGAGAGTCGGTCGGGCCCTCGATCTTGGGGCCGTCATGCCCCTATCCACCTCGCTCGACTTAAGCTTCGAGAACGGCTCGTTCACCGTCGAGTGTCATACTTCTCCGACTCCACAATGGCCTCGAACTTTCCGCCCCAAATCGTACGATCCAAAGAGTGTAAGAGCTTGACCGCCGTATCATGATCATCGTACGGGAGCACGTCCACATTGGCCCTCATGTTGTTCACAACCACCGTGAACCTCGAAACAAGGCATCGATGGACTCACTAGGGAGATCGGTGAAGTTCTCGTACTCTCTCCGGTAGGTCGCATACATCCATGCCCGAACCTCGGGCGTTCCCAACATGAGCCTCCTTCAACGCCGCTCAAATCTTACAAGCCAAGTGCTCGGTGTGCACCCGATCGAACTCGGGGCGACACAAAGCACGAAACAAGTAGTCGACCGCCTTATTGTTGGCGTCGAAGGCCGTCCCTCGATCCCGGAGCGAGGAAATCAACAGGCTGGACATAGCCTGTGTCCACCGTGACATCCCAAAGGATCTGACCCTTTCCGCGGAGAAACGCACCCATCCGCTTGCTCCACATCTGGTAGTTCTTGCCATCGAAGTGTGGAGGACCCGAACCCCCGTTCTCGGTACGCCATCCTTCGATCTTAGACTCGGTTAGAGTCAACAAAGACCCGAACCGGCTCGATACCACTTGAAGGACCGATACGGCGAACCGGAGAGGGGGGAGTGAATGGGAGCCAATAAAATTTTTTCTCGAAGGAGATGAACACTCCAACAAGACGAACGCGGCTTCCAACACACGTCTCCAACTCACTACCAAGGTTGGTCAAGCCCATGTAGCCACTAGAGTGTCACCGGACCTAGGAACCAACACGCAACCTTCCGACCTCGAGAAACGCAGCGGAAAAACCAAACCTCGAGTCTACAGACCCACACCGGTCAGACCGGTGAGCACCACCGGTCAAACCGGTCCCTGCAGGTGAAACTGAGCAACTTCCACTAAGTGGCTCTACACCGGTCAGACCGGTGAGACACACTTGGTCGACCGATGGCAGCCCCCGAAAGCCCCCAAGACACCAAACGGACCCAAACTCGAAACAGCAGCACCACGGGACAACAACAAACACACCAAGACGTTCACCCGAGCAAAAACCCACAAGGGTTTGCACCGGTCGACCGAGAAGAGCACCGGTCGACCGGTGTAGCTCGGGCGGCTCGGGATGAACGGCACCCGCGGGTCAACTCCCCCAAATCCAAATCTCGATCTCCCGAATCACTCCACGGGCATGAACAAGACTTTGGGGATATCGGGAACACCTCATGAGGAGTCCATAGCCAAGTTTAATCCCACCAAAACTCGTCCAAAAAGGAGGAATCGAAGAAATCCCGCCGAAAGCACTACCAACCCAAGAACTCAAGAAACCCCAAAATTGAGCACTTTTACAAACGGATTTGGGAGGGGAATTACAGCCCAAAGAACCACGAAGGGTTCCCACTAATTTCCCCCATCAAATCCCCAAGAGAAAAGTGCCGAAAACAACCCAAAGAAATCACCGAGAGAGGGTTCCGAAAATCACCACCAAGAACAACAAGGGAAAACACATCCAAACCTTGAGGAACCACGCCGAATCATCTATACATGAAACAAAGGTTCGTACAAGGTCTAGCAAGCCGCCCGATCATCCATCCCTCTCTACAAGATCTCTCCGTGAAGCTCTCTTGCTAGTCCTAGAGAAAACCTAAGGAAAATAAGTGGAAAATACGAAAACTAATGAGCTAGGGTTCCAAGAGTTGGCTGCCATCCTCTCACCTCTTGGGTTATATGGAGGCAACCAAATGTCTAAAACGCCCTCCTCTTCTAACTAGGGATACAAGCCCCTCAAGGGCGGATTTGGAATTCTTGATGTCTTCACCATCGGACGGATACCCGGCGACCTCACCCCGCGTAGCCTCGACGCAAGCCATACGATCCCGACGCGTGTCCTCCGCTTCGAAGATTCCGACCGCGTCGTCGCACACCGGTCGAGCCGGTGCTCCTCACCGGTCGGACCCGGTCCCCACCGGCCGGGACCGGTCGGACCCACCGCGTCGGACCGGTGCCGCGGCTCGCCGCCGCCTCCGTCTTCGGTTTTTCTATCTTGGCTTTGTGGATCAACCAAGGAACCCAGTGGTTTTCTGGTGAACCACCGGAAACCCCGCGAACTCGGTGTAGCCTCCGCCAATCACCACTAATGACTTGGCTCCCACGTAGTCCCGGCTCGACCTTGGTTTTGAGGCTCAACCAAGAAACCGTCCATGACTTCATCTTGCTCGTTCATACCACCATGCGGCCCGCACTTGACCCCCGCCGGCCACCGGGTCCCTCGAACGAAGTCTACTTGTCTTCTCCACAACCGGAGGCCTCACCGCGATGACCTTTCGCGCTTGTTCTTCACCCGCACCAACACCGGTCAAGCCGCAACCCGCACCTGCAATACTTAGCCAAGAATCGGTCCACACAACGTTGTCAATCACTCATCACACAAGGAAGCGACCATCCACCGGTCCTCGAACCACACATGGTCCTCACCAAGGCCGACATTTATCATTGCTAACTTGGAATCGGATTTCGGGGAGGAGTTAATCAAGGCTGTTAAAGGAATATAAAGATTGCTTCGTCCGGGATTATTCGGAGATGCCTGGTTTAGATTGCTCCATCGTTGAGCATCGGTTCCCAATCAAGCCTGGTTTTAGACCCTATAAGCAACCTCCCCGAAAAATCTACAAGGATGAATTATTGGCCGATGTGAAGAAGGAAGTTGAAAGGTTACTTGATGCAAACTTCATTCGGCCGGAGCGGATATGCGGAGTGGATCTCTAACATTGTCCCCGTCTACAAGAAAAATGGGAAGATGAGGGTTTGTATAGATTTCGAGAGATTTAAACAGAGCTACTCCTATGGATGGATACCCGATTCCCGTCGCTGATTTGTTTGTTGATGTTGCTTCTTGGACATAAAGTTATTAGCTTCATGGATGGTAATGCAGGGTACAACCAAATTTTCATGGCAATAGAGGATATAGCGAAGACAACCTTCAGATGTCCTGGTCACATAGTCTTGTTTGAATGGATAGTCATGACATTTGGGTTGAAAAATGCCGGTGCAACCTATCAGCGAGCAATGAATTATATCTTTCATGAGTTGATCGGCAAAATTGTTGAGATTTACATTGATGACATCATGATCAAATCTTTGAATCATGACTCACATTTGGAGGACGTGAAGAGAACTTTGGAATGCACCCGAAAGCATGGTTTGAAGATGAATCCAAACAAATGTGCTTTTGGAGTGTTAGGCTGGAGAATTTTTGGGATTCCTGGTGCACGAAGGAGGAATTGAAGTTGGCAAGAAGAGCATGAAGGCTATTGATGAAGTTATCCCTCCAACTAATCTCAAGGAGTTGCAATCACCGCTTGGCATGATCAATTTTGTGAGGAGGTTCATTTCAAATCTGTCGCAAAAGGTTTTTCCATTTTCTCCATTGTTGAAACTTAGGAAGGATCGAAGTTCATATGGGGCGACGAACAACAAAAGGCTTTTGATGAAATCAAACAATATATGAAGGAACCATCGGTCTTGGTGCCTCCACAGCTGAATAAGCCTTTCAAGTTGTACGTGGCGGCCGATACCTAAACCATTGGATCGGCCCTTATTCAAGAATTTGAAGGAAAGGAGCGGGTAGTAGCGTACCTTAGCCGATAGTTACTTGATCCTAAGTGAGGACCATGTGTGGTTCGAGGACCGGTGGATGGTCGCTTCCTTGTGTGATGAGTGATTGACAACGTTGTGTGGACCGATTCTTGGCTAAGTATTGCAGGTGCGAGGTTGCGGCTTGACTCGTGTTGGTGCGGGTGAAGAACAAGCGCGAAAGGTCGTTGCGGGTGAGGCCTCCGGTGTGGAGAAGACAAGTAGGCTTAGTTCGAGGGACCGGTGGCCGGCGGGGGTCAAGTGCGGGCCGCATGGTGGCATGAACAAGCAAGATGAAGTCGTGGACGGTTTCTTGGTAGAGCCTCAAAACCAAGGTCGAGCCGGGACTACGTGGGAGCCGAGTCATGAGTGGAGATTGGCGGAGGCTACACCGAGTTCGCGGGGTTTGCGGTGGTTCACCGTAAAACCACCGGGTTACTCGGTTGAGCCACAAAACCGAGGCCGAAGACTCGACGAGGAGGTGCGGCCACCCGGGCCGGTTCAACCGCCCGGAGGGGGCGGTCGGACCGCCCGGGGCCGGTCGGATCCACCGGGCCGGTTTAACCGCCCGGGGGGGGCGGTCCGACCGCCCGGCCGCCGCGCCGAGAAGCTTCGAAGCGGAGGACACGCGTCGGGATCGCAAGGCGTGCGTCGAGGCTACGCAGGGTGCGGTCGCCGGGCATCCGTCCGATGGTGAAGACATCAAGAATTCCAAATCCGCCCTTGAGGGGCATGTATCCCTAGTTAGTAGAGAGGGGCATTTTAGACATTCGGTTGCCGCCTATATAACCCAAGAGGTGAGAGGTTGGCGACCAACTCTTGGAACCCTAGCTCATTTCGTTTTTCCATTTTCGTTCTCTATTTTCCCTAGGTTTTTAGAAGGCTAGTTTGAGAGCTTCATGTGAGATCTAGAGAGAGGGATGGATGTTTGGGTGGCAAACTAGACCTTGTACGAACCATTCATGGCATGTATAGAAGGTTCGGCGTGGTTCTTGATGGTGGTTTTCCCGTCTCTTTGATGTTGATTTTCGGAGCTCTTTTTGGCGGTGTTTTGAGAACGACTTCTTGGGGTTTTTGGTGGGTGTCACGTATGAGGTTCTTGTGCCTCTTTGGCTGGTGACTTTGCCCCCAAATCCCCTTTGAATCGGACTCGATTTGGTGGTTTTTCGAGTTGGGCGAGTTTTTGACCTAGAGAAGCGATTTCTTCGATTCCTCTTGATTGTGAGCGTTTCGGGTCGATTCCTTTGAGGTAGAGGTTGCCCAGGAGGTAACCCAGCTATCCCCGAAGTTTGGCTGCAATCCGTGGAGTGATTCGGGAGATTGAGCGCAAGGAAGTTGAGGTTTGACCCGCGGGTTCCTGTTCGGAAGGGGCGGTCTAACCGCCTGCAGGGGGCGGTCTAACCGCCCGGGGTATTTCCGGTCAAAGTTTTGTTTCGCCGGATTTTCCTCTCGTGAGTTCGTTCGCCTTGATCGAGGAGTGTCCGGGTGAAATTTGGAGCCGTTCTTGCGCGGTTGCTAGGTGTTCTTGGTTGGAGTTCGTTCTTTGGGTACGGGAGGTTAAACCGCCCCGGTAGCCGGTCTAACCGCCCCTAGGCCCTTGGGTGAAGGTTTGGTTTTCGCCAAGATTTTCTGGTAGCTAGCATGGCCTTGACCAGAGATCTCTGTTGGTGAAACCGTGCTTGTGTTTTGGTGCTCGGAAGAGGTGTTTCGGAGGATTTCTTGGTTGCCGGGTGGAGGCGGTCTAACCGCCCCCTATACCCGGTCTAACCGCCCCCTCCGGTTAGCCGGTTTTTCGAGTTGTTTCCGCCGACGGTGCTGCGTGTGTGATGTGGTTGCTGGTACAGTTTGTTCCTAGGACTTGTAGCACTCCAGTGGCAACGTGGTTTTGGCAAATGGAAGGTAGAAGTGCGGAGCGTGTGATTTCGGGGGTTCGACCGAGCTAGTTCGTCTTGACAGAGTTTCAATCTCCCTCGAGAAGAATTTTTATCGGCTCCCATTCACTCCCCCCCTCTCTGGTCGCCTTATCGGTCCTTCAAGTGGTATCAGAGCCGGTTCGGGTCTTTGTTGACTCTAACCAGTCTAAGATCCAAGGATGGCGTACCAGGAACGGGGTTCGGGTCCTCCACACTTCGATGGAAAGAACTACCAGATGTGGAGCAAGCGGATGGGTGCGTTCCTCCGCGGAAAGGGTCAGACTCTGTGGGATGTCACGGTGGACACAGGATATGTCCAGCCGATGGATTTCCTTGCTCCAGGGTCGAGGGACAGATTCGACGCCAACAATAAGGCGGTCGACTACTTGTTTCGTGCTTTGTGTCAGCCTGAGTTCGATCGGGTGCACACCGAGCACTTGGCTTGTAGGATTTGGGCGGTGTTGAAGGAGGCTCATGTTGGGAACGCCCAGGTTCAGGCACGGTTGTATGCGACCTACCGGAGAGAGTACGAGAACTTCACTCATCTCCCCGGTGAGTCCATCGATGCCTTGTTCCAGAGGTTCACGGTGGTTGTGAACAACATGAGGGCCAATGTGGACGTGCTCCCGTACGATGATCATGATAGAGCGGTCAAGCTCTTACACTCTTTGGATCGTACGATATGGGGCGGAAAGTTCGAGGCCATAGTCGAGTCGGAGAGGTACGATACTCTGACGGTGAACGAGCTGTTCTCGAAGCTCAAGTCGGCTGAGGTGGATAGGGGCATGATTGCCAAGCTCGAGGGACCGACTGACTCCCATAGTCTTGCCCTCGTTGGTGGTTCCAAAGGAAAGACTAACTCTAACCCATCCACCAGGATGTTTTCGTTTTCCTCTTTGATGTCTATGCCAGATGAGGAGTTTGATGACCTTGGAGAGGACGAGCTGGCGCTGTTGACGAGGCGGTTCGAGAGGCTGCACGAGAACCGCGTGAACATGAGGAGGAACACGAGGACCTGCTTCCAGTGCGGCAAGCCGGGACACTTCGTCGCCGACTGCCCGGAGAAGGCCGAGAACAAGGACGGCTACAAGCACAAGCCAAGGAAGAACGACGACAAGTACCGTTCGAGGCGCGACCACAAGAGCAAGCACAAGAACAAGTACAAGGACGAGCGACGATCGAGGAAGAAGGAGGGCCGAGGCAAGGCCCGAGCGATGGTGGGAGCAAGCGACGTCGACTCCAGTTCCGCGTACTCCACCTCGAGCTCGAGCAGCAGCGATGACGAGGGAGATCGTCGCAAGAACAAGAGGTCGTCCAAGAACCTCAGCGGGCTGAGCTGCTTCGCGAGAGACGGCTTCTGTACCATGGCGCTGAGCTCCGGCAGCAAGAAGAGTACACAGAGCGACTCGGACTCTGAGTCCGACGACGAGGTGCGTGATGAACTTCCCTTCTTGCGCCAGGAGAATGAGAGGCTTGGCTCTTTGCTTGATAACCGTGATGACATGCTTAGAGAGGCCAAGAAAATGAGGAAAGAGCTTAGGGCTTCACTCGAGGATGCTAGGACTAGAGTGGCTGAGCTAGAGACACAGGTGCTTGATAGCAAGCTTGAGATTGATTCGCTTAAGGCTAGCCCTGTTGTTGCTGATGAAAATGATTGTGCTGATTGCTCCATATTCCTTGCTGATCTTGCTTTGTTTAAGGAGAAGCATGCCTCCAAGTGTGAGGAACTAGATGTGCTTAGGGTTGAAGTGGCTGAGCTTAAGTCTAGACCTGCTTTGCTAGGTGCTTGCACTTCTTGCCCCGTTTTGCATGCTAAGATTGATGAGTTGCATGCTTACACTAGTTCGCTCGAGGCTAAATTGAAGGAACCCATGCCTACATCCTGCTCTACTTGTGAAATGCATGCATTGAAAAATTTGGAGCTTGCACATTATGTTGATCGTTTGCAGGATGAGAATGATGACTTGAGGAAGTTGATGGGTTGGTTGTCCGGTCATGAACCTCAGTTGAGGATGATGATCGAGGCCTTTAAGAGGCAAGATGGTGAGGGGCTTGGGGCAAACAAGGTTGGTGAAGGAAGTGGAGAGAATATCCCGGAGCCACCAAAAACCCACCACAAAAATGATTTCCCTCCAAAACCCAACCATCTTAGGAACCGACTAGACACAACCCCAGCTCCACCTATATTTCCTACACCCACAAATGATCTCCAAAAGCCCATCAAGTTTGTGAGCACTTCGGGGAAAGTGTTCTTTGGGAAAGTGAGAGAGAAGGCAAGTGAGGAGAAATCGGTGGAGGAGTTGAGTGGAGAGAAACCAAGCGAGCAGCCCCAATCCAAGCCAAAACCTAAGCTTGTGAGGTTCCGTTGTGGCCATTGTGGGAAGGAGGGTCACAAGGATGAGTTTTGCTTCAAGAGGAAGCGGGAAGAGAGGATGGCAAAGGAGTGGGCGAACAAGGATAGGTACAACCCCTCCCATGGTGTACCTAAGCCTCGTATGCCACCGCCCGGGGGTAAGGCCGTGGTGAGAAGTGTTCCCGCATGGGGAGATGCGAGTTCCCGCGGCCCGAGGAGCCGTTCGGGAGGGGGCGGCCGGACCGGCCCGGCTAGGCGGTCGGACCGGCCCGGCCCGAAGGGGGGCGGTTAGACCCGCCCGGCTAGGCGGTTTAACCGGCCCCCCCCCGCAATCCGGGCGGAGTGGTTTTCGAGGTGGTGAGTCGAGAGGTTTCAGGTCTGGAGGTGGAGTTGCTGGTGGTTGGTCCGGAGAGACAGCAGGTGGTCAGTTTGCTAGGCATTCTCCCCCTCGAGGTCACTACGGGGATGGGAGGAGTCGTAGCTTTGAGAAGGAGAGGAGGGACGTTCCACGGGTTGTCTTCCGTGGTTTTGGTCCTCCTCCAGGCAGTGAGGGGTGGTTCCCTCGGAGTGGTTATCGTGGTGGTGTTCGTGGAGGTAGCTTTGGTAGGAGAGATGCTTTGGTTGGTGCTAACCCCACTTTCGAGCAAATGGCTCGGCAAGACGGTTTTCCTCCTTTGGTACTAACCCCGCTCGAGTCGTTTGTTCGCTCACGTGCTCGTTTTTGAATTTCAGGTGGGAGACTTGAAGAACATTTGGTTGATTGACTTCGGTTGTTCGAGGCATATGACCGGAGACAGGGGGTGGTTCTCAAGTCTCGTCCCGGTGGTGACGAAGAGGTACATCACCTTTGGGGACAATGGGCGTGGGCGTGTGCTTTCGAGAAGGTGAGATAAAAGTGAGTGACAAGATCACTCTGAGGCGTGTTGCTCTTGTTCAATCGCTGGGGTACAATTTGCTTTCTGTGTCTCAGTTGTTGGATGAGGGTTTTGAGGTGTTGTTTCGGCCTGGTGGTTCTCGGATTGTGGATTCTCGAGGGGACCTTGTTTGTATGGTCGTTCCCGAGGGTCAGGTGTTTCGTGCTGATTTTTCTCAGTCTTCGGGTGTTGAGCGTTGTTTCTTGGCTGGTTCTTCGAGTGAGTTGTGGAAGTGGCATAGGAAGTTGGGTCACTTGAGCTTTGACCTTCGTCTCGCTTGAGTAAACTCAATTTGGTCCGAGGATTGCCACGTTTGAGGCTTGAGAAAGAGTTGGTTTGTGCTCCGTGTAGGCATGCCAAGATGGTGGCCTCTTCTCACCCGCCTCTCACCGATGTGATGACTGAGCGTCCATGCGAGCTGCTCCATATGGACCTTGTTGGCCCGGCTCGTGTGCGATCTCGCGGGTGGGAAGTGGTATGTCCTTGTTGTGGTGGACGACTTTTCTCGGTATGCATGGGTGTTCTTTCTTGAGGAGAAGGGGGAGACGTTTGGTTTTGTTCGAGATCTAGTCTTGAGGTTGAGGAACGAGAGGCACGGAGATGCCATACGAGCTATCCGCGAGTGATAATGGCTCGGAATTCAGGAACTCTCGTTTTGAAACCTTTTGTCATGACTTAGGTCTTGAGCACCAGTTTTCGAGTCCGTATACGCCTCCCCAGAATGGTGTTGTGGAAAGGAAGAACAGGACCTTGTGCGAGATGGCTCGGACGATGCTTGATGAGCATAGGACTCCGAGGAGGTATTGGGCTGAGGCGGTGAATACCGCGTGCTATGTTTCGAACAGAATATACCTCAGAGTGCACAAGAAGAAGACATGCTATGAGTTGATGCATGGTCGCACACCCAAAGTGAGTCACTTCCATGTCTTTGGTTGCAAGTGTTTTATTCGAAGAAGGGCGAGGAAGTTGGATAAGTTTGAGGCTAGGTCTCAATGGAATTTTCTTTGGTTATGCATCTCATTCTAGAGCATATCGTGTGCTCAATCTTGAAACTAACCAAATCGTGGAGACTTGCGAGGTAACCTTCGACGAGACAGAGCCACGTAGTCAGCTTGTCTTTGAGTGTGCAGGTGATGATGAGCTTGGCGAGGAGATCTTTCAGGAGGAGGAGCATGAACATGGTGATGATGAAGATGGCGGTGCCGTGCCCCCGGCTGGACATGTACCCACTACTTCGACTACAATGATGGATGGACCCTCTGCTACACCTACGACGACAAACCAAGAACGAGGAGAAGCTGATGTTGAGGGGGAGGTAGCTTCGAGGCGAGAACCTCCCCGGCGAGTTCAAGTGGATCACCCAGCTTCGAGGATCATCGGCGACATGAATGAACGCACTACACGGTCGAGGGTTCGAAACAATTCCCATTTTGCTCATGCTGCATTTGTTGCTTCTTTCGAGCCCAAAGACATTGGACACGCACTATCCGATCACAATTGGGTTAACTCGATGCATGAGGAGTTGGAGAACTTTGAGAGGAATCGGTGTGGGAGTTGGTTGACCCTCCCCCGGGGTGTAAGCCGATTGGTACAAAGTGGGTGTGGAAAAACAAAGAGGGAGAGAAGGGTGAGGTTGTGAGGAACAAGTCGAGACTTGTTGCTCGGGGATTCGATCGAAGGAGGGGATCGACTACGAGGAGACCTTTGCTCCCGTAGCCCGTTTGGAGGCGATTAGGATCCTTCTAGCCTTTTCTGTGGCTAAAGGGTTCAAGTTGCACCAAATGGATGTGAAGAGTGCTTTTCTGAATGGTGTGCTGGAGGAAGAAGTGTATGTGAGGCAACCTCCGGGGTTTGAGAGTGAGAAGTACCCCCACCGGGTGTACAAGTTGAGGAAGGCGCTGTATGGGTTGAAGCAGGCGCCTAGAGCTTGGTATGGCAGGTTGAGGGGGTTCTTGTTTGAGAGAGGTTTTGAAATGGGGAAGGTCGATCAGACCTTGTTTTTGCTGAGGCAGGGGGGGAGATATCCCGATTGTGCGGTGTGTACGTGGATGATATTGTCTTTGGTGGCTCGTCTAACTCTCTTGTTGCGAGGTTTGCGATGATATGAGCGGGGAGTTCGAGATGAGTATGATGGGTGAGTTGCAGTTCTTCCTCGGGCTACAAATCAAGCAATCAAAGGAAGGAACATTTGTGCACCGAGGCTAAGTACACCAAGGACATTGTGAGGAAATTCAAGATGGAGGACTCCAAGGCTATGACGACGCCGATGAGTACGACTACGGCTCTTGATGCGGACGAGGAAGGTGAACACGTGGACCGGAAGGAGTACCGAGCATGATCGGGTCACTCCTCTACTTGACGGCGACGAGGCCGGGACATACGCTTCTCGGTGTGTCCGTGCGCTCGTTTTCAAGCGTCTCCGAGGACTTCGCATCGGCAAGCGGTGAAGCGAATTTTCGGGTACTTGCGTCACACTCCCGACTTCGGCCTTTGGTACTCCGCGTCCTCTTCTTTGGCGCTTCATGGCTTTTCGGACGCGGACTTTGCGGGTGTCGGTTGGATAGGAAGTCCACTTCGGGACTTGCCGAGTTTTGGGTTCTTCGTTGGTGTCTTGGTCTTCTCGTAAGCAGTCGAGTGTTGCTCAATCCACGACCGAAGCCGAGTATGTTGCCGCCGCTAGTTGTTGCTCTCGGCTCCTTTGGATCACCTACACCATGAGTGACTTTGGTGAGGAGTATACCCATGTCCCACTTCATTGTGATAGCACCAGTGCCATAAGCGTTGCAAAGAACCCAGTGCTCCATTCCAAAACCAAACACATAGAAGTGAGGTATCATTTCCTGAGAGACAACGTAGAGAAAGGGAAGATAGCTTTGATCCATGTACCCACACATGACCAACTAGCCGATATTTTCACCAAACCCCTAGATCAAGCAACTTTCACTCGTTTGCGGGGGGAACTTGGTGTGTGTTTAATTTCTTGAGTTGGGTGTGTGGGGGGCTTTCCTTTGCCGGTGGTGTCGAGCCCGTTTTGCCTCCCCTCGAGGAGCCGGTTTGTAGCATATGTATAGCTTTCCTTTGTGCATTTCTTGCTTTTGGCATAGCATATGTAACATGATGTATAGGCATCCTTGTATCTTAGATTGCATGCATTTTGTATCATATGCATCGGATAGGAAAAGCTTCTCCTATATACAATGTTTACCATGGGTTGCTATATATGTTCTTGTGAGCTTGTTTGATATGCTACGGTTAGTTTGACTTAGCTCTTGATGATCTTGATGAATGATCCATGGTTGATGGCTAATTTTTGAAAAATATCACATACATGCTCTCTCATGTGTAAATGCCTATATATGATGTTGACATGTTATTAGTGGCTTTGCTATGTTTACTTTGTGGTTGGATAGCTAGTTTATTGATCATATGGAGCCAAAGGCTCACTTGCCATCATGAATGTTTAGCCCTCTTGCTTAATCTTGTGGAGGGGCATAAGTTCCTTTTTGTCGCAAAGACATTTCATGTACCATTTACAAATCTGAAAATGAAATGAAAAATGCTTGGAAAATATGTTCCCATGTCATATGTGCTGAAATTAATTTGCTTTGGGTGCTAAACCGTTGCATGATGCCTACCAATGAGAAGTCTCATACATAGAAGTAGGCACATGGCTCGGTGGCTTTGACATGACATGAGGTGCTTTTGGGTGTTTATGATGGTCTTATGATTAGAATGGCTGTCCTAGCATGAAGTTTGAGTGGCTTTGCCATTTTGATATGTGTTGCTCATGTTTAGGTATTTGCTTGTGAGGGAGTAACTTTTTGCAAAATTACTAAAATCCTTTTTAGCCTTGTCCAATGGTTGTGAAACTTGGTGATCACGTAGTTAAGGTCCTTACGAACTGTCGAGTATCTAACTTGCTCATTTGGACTTGTGTAGCTCCTTGTGATGAATTTTGTATATTCGAGAAGCTATATGTTGCAAGTTTTCGCATTTTGCCTTGATTCATGCATTGTCAACAAGGGGGAGAAGTTTGTGCATGTTTTGGGCACCTGGGAGTGTTTGGAAGGTGTTCCAATTGTTTCGGGCAGTTTTTGAGCAGTTTGGTGCAGGGTCGGTTTCTTCGGGCGGTCTAACCGCCCCCCAGGCGGTCTGTTCAGGCGAGGGCGGTCTAACCGCCCGGGCAGGCGGTCTAACCGCCCGGGCGGTGTGAGCAGGTTTTTGCTCTTTGTTGCATTCCCGAGTTGCATTGATGCATGTGTTCGGGGGGGGGTGTCTTGTGGCTCGGGGGAGCTTGCATTTGTGCGGGGGGAGCTCTTTGTAGTGTTCGAGTTTTGCTTTGGTGGTTTGCGCTCTTTGCTTGAGCTGCGTTTTGTCTCGGATGTGTCGAGCCGTTGCCCTTGCCTAAGGGGTCCGAGACTTGTCTTCTTCAAGTGATCTTGCTCTTTGCCTTTCTTTGGCTTTCGATCGCTTGTTGGGGTTTCTTTTTATTTGTTTCTTTTCTTTTCCTTTTCTCTTATGTTACTTCATGTGAGTGTGTTGTCAATGCACTCATCAAGGGGGAGATTGAGGACCATGTGTGGTTCGAGGACCGGTGGATGGTCGCTTCCTTGTGTGATGAGTGATTGACAACGTTGTGTGGACTGATTCTTGGCTAAGTATTGCAGGTGCAGGTTGCGGCTTGACTCGTGTTGGTGCAGGTGAAGAACAAGCGCGAAAGGTCGTTGCCGGTGAGGCCTCCAGGTGTGGAGAAGACAAGTAGGCTTAGTTCGAGGGACCCGGTGGCCCGCGGGGTCAAGTGCGGGCCGCATGGTGGCATGAACAAGCAAGATGAAGTCGTGGACGGTTTCTTGGTAGAGCCTCAAAACCAAGGTCGAGCCGGGACTACGTGGGAGCCGAGTCATGAGTGGAGATTGGCGGAGGCTACACCGAGTTCGCGGGGTTTGCGGTGGTTCACCGAAAACCACCGGGTTACTCGGTTGAGCCACAAAACCGAGGCCGAAGACTCGACGAGGAGGTGCGGCCACCCGGGCCGGTTCAACCGCCCGGGAGGGGCGGTCGGACCGCCCGGGGCCGGTCGGATCCACCGGGGCCGGCTTAACCGCCCGGGGGCGGCGGTCGACCGCCCGGCCGCCGGCGCCGAGAAGCTTCGAAGCGGAGGACACGCGTCGGGATCGCAAGGCGTGCGTCGAGGCTACGCGGGGTGCGGTCGCCGGGCATCCGTCCGATGGTGAAGACATCAAGAATTCCAAATCCGCCCTTGAGGGGCATGTATCCCTAGTTAGTAGAGAGGGGCATTTTAGACATTCGGTTGCCGCCTATATAACCCAAGAGGTGAGAGGTTGGCGACCAACTCTTGGAACCCTAGCTCATTTCGTTTTTCCATTTTCGTTCTCTATTTTCCCTAGGTTTTTAGAAGGCTAGTTTGAGAGCTTCATGTGAGATCTAGAGAGAGGGATGGATGTTTGGGTGGCAAACTAGACCTTGTACGAACCATTCATGGCATGTATAGAAGGTTCGGCGTGGTTCTTGATGGTGGTTTTCCCGTCTCTTTGATGTTGATTTTCGGAGCTCTTTTTGGCGGTGTTTTGAGAACGACTTCTTGGGGTTTTTGGTGGGTGTCACGTATGAGGTTCTTGTGCCTCTTTGGTGGTGACTTTGCCCCCAAATCCCCTTTGAATCGGACTCGATTTGGTGGTTTTTCGAGTTGGGCGAGTTTTTGACCTCCGGAGAAGCGATTTCTTCGATTCCTCTTGATTGTGAGCGTTTCGGGTCGATTCCTTTGAGGTAGTGGTTGCCCGGGAGGTAACCCGGCTATCCCCGAAGTTTGGCTGCAATCCGTGGAGTGATTCGGGAGATTGAGCGCAAGGAAGTTGAGGTTTGACCCGCGGGTTCCTGTTCGGAAGGGGGCGGTCTAACCGCCTGCGGGGGCGGTCTAACCGCCCGGGGTATTTCCGTGTCAAAGTTTTGTTTCGCCGGATTTTCCTCTCGTGAGTTCGTTCGCCTTGATCGGAGGAGTGTCCGGGTGAAATTTGGAGCCGTTCTTGCGCGGTTGCTAGGTGTTCTTGGTTGGAGTTCGTTGCTTTGGGTACGGGAGGTTAAACCGCCCTGGTAGCCGGTCTAACCGCCCCTAGGCCCTTGGGTGAAGGTTTGGTTTTCGCCAAGATTTTCCGGTAGCTAGCATGGCCTTGACCGGAGATCTCTGTTGGTGAAACCGTGCTTGTGTTTTGGTGCTCGGAAGAGGCGTTTCGGAGGATTTCTTGGTTGCCGGTGGAGGCGGTCTAACCGCCCCCTATACCCGGTCTAACCGCCCCCTCTGCGGTTAGCCGGTTTTTCGAGTTGTTTCCGCCGACGGTGCTGCGTGTGTGTTGTGGTTGCTGGTAGAGTTTGTTCCTAGGACCGGTAGCACTCCGGTGGCTACGTGGTTTTGGCAAACGGGAGGTAGAAGTGCGGAGCGTGTGATTTCGGGGGGTTCGACCGAGCTAGTTCGTCTTGTCGGAGTTTCAATCTCCCTCGAGAAGAATTTTTATCGGCTCCCATTCACTCCCCCCCTCTCTCGGTCGCCTTATCGGTCCTTCACTAAGACCGGTATTCGGTTGCGAGAGAAGCTTTACCTCTCGCGTGTACTACTTGTGTACAAAATTTCGGCACTACTTGTTGAATGCCGAATGCGTTGTATACTCCAAGTTTGATGTAATAAAACATATGTTATCTATGCCAATTTTGAATGGCAGGATTGGCAAGTGGATCTTGGCTTTATCTGAGTTTGAATTGAAGTTCGAATCGGCAAAAGCTATAAAAGGTCAGATTATTGCCGATTTTATAACTGAGCATCGTGATCCATCGATTAATTTACTTGAAATTACTCCATGGGCTTTGTTTTTTGATGGATCATCATGTGGTAAAGGTGTGGGAGTAGGGATTCCGCTAATTTCACCCAAGGGCGAGATGTTTGAATTTGCTATTCCTATTCAACCCTCTTGTTACGAATAATCAAACCGAATATGAGGCGTTACTTAGAGGCCTTCAATATCCGAAAGAAGTCGGCGCCGTTTCGGTTGAGGTTTATGGAGATTCGAGTTAGTTATAAAGCAATTGAATGGCCAATATGAGTGCAAGAGTGATGCCTTGAGGAATTACTACGAGGAATGTAGGGAAATCTTGAAGAGTTTTCAGCTAGTAATTCTACAGCACATTCCTAGAGAACACAATGAAGAGGCAAACAGGTTGGCTCAAAGTGCTTCAGGATATAGGGAAAATCGGGAAGCGTTTGCCATGGAGGTGTATGCTCCGGGAATGGATCTTGCGAGAGGATGATTGGAGAAAGGAAATCATTAATTATTTGGAAGATCCATCCCAAAAAGTTTCTAGGAAGCTCGGTATAAAGCCATTAAATTTGTTCTTCGGATGGAAGTCTATTCTATAAATCATTGGATGGGGTATTGCTGCGATGATCTTCCTCGGTGGTCTTGACGACCACATCGTCTACGTAGGCTTCGATGTTCTTCCCGATCTGCAACTTCAAGCATTTCTGAATTGCCTTCTGATATGTTGCTCCCGCGTTTTCCAGGCCGAAAGTCATGATGTCACACTTGTTTTTCGTAGAAAACCGAATGCATCTCATATGCGTGCCAGAATCATAAATTCACACATATGATAGACAAATGGGTGTAATATCATAGTACAATGCTCAAACGTACAAAGAGAAGTTTATTAACTTATTGCACTCATATCGTTGGACTCGAAGGTCTTTACACAAACATCTATAACTAGACGATGAAACACCGTCTCCAACTCCACAAGCTCCTAACTGGGGGAATCTCAGGCCTCAGAATCCATTGAACTCATCGAATAACTCTGCTCCAGCATCATCCTCTAAACACATATAGGCAAGGGTGAGTACACTTATGGTTGGTACTCAGACCGTGGGGGAATATGCAAAGCTATCAAGGGTAGGCTAAGGTTTTCAGCGGTAGGCATTTTAAGTTGGTCAAATTTTTTTAGCAAGCACTTATTTACTAAGTGTAAGTATATACCAACCCAAAACTTAGCATTTATAAACTTATTCCGTCAAACCATAAATAACCCACAATTTGAATTCCATCTTTAAGTTTAATTATCATGTGAGGGTCCAAGCAGCTCTTGACCGTGAGCACAGCTGATCGATCAGTTTTCACTCTGCAGAGGTTGTACACTTTACCCACAGTTCGTGTTCCCCATTTTGCCCAGGTTTGCAAGGCCCTTAAACACTTTCGAGGTGAGTGGGTAGGGGTTCACTACGAAGCCTTTACAATGGCGTGCAAAGCACCTAATAACCCACAACAATTACAGCTCAGGGCGGACCATAACCCTCCCTAGTGGTCAACACCTTAGCAAAGGCTACTACCCCAAAAGGACCGGGCTATACCCCTGCATCCCAGAGCGCCTGTGTTCCTTTCGGATAGGGTTATCAGATAATTCACACTCCTAATTAATTGGCTAAGCCAGAGCCATGTGGACAGTGGTTGCACTGTTTTCCTTGGTGGTTATCCATGTTCGGATTTAATTCATGTGATCTTGTAATACCATAAAGCACCAATTTTATCTTAACCATCATTTTGTAAAGTTCCATTCCATCACCCATAGTATAGCATCTAAGCATTTATCTACCCCAAAACATTTATTTAAATCAAGGTGATCAAGGTATAGGGATGAAAACTAGTCATTCCTTAATAGGCATTTCCCACGAAATTTATGCATAACAACATATAAAATTTAAAGTGTAATAACATGCTTGTTAGTAGGACAAAAAGAGTATGCAGGGGGGAATCCAGTTGCCTTCTTCCCCTAAAAACTATGGCTCGACCTCGAAGGGCACGTCCTCTACGATCTCACAAGAAAACATGCAATAAATAAAACAATACATCCAACATTGCTAAAAGACTATAACAAGCTTCCAAAACTAACGTGCTCGTTGAGACGATCGCGTGGACACCAAGAACGCCTAAAACGGGGCTAGGATTGAAAAGTTATGGTCTAGGCAAGATCTAGGGTCTAGTTGATAAAAGAACTGTTTTTCAGGGGCTTATCTGCAAGAAAACAGGGACCTAAACATAATTATGCATATAAACCAAGGGTCTATAGCACAAAAGGACCTAATTAGGACCTCTGGCTGGAAAAACAAAGAAGCTAGGGATTTAAACGAGAAAATCAGGACTTGATTGGAAGGTTCTTTACAAGTGGAAGGGTATTTCTGAGATATTAGAAAAGTATAAGGTCTCTTTTGCAAAAAAGCAGGGCCGGCTTCGGTTGACCGTTACTTGAATATTTGACCCGGTGGCTCGGGCTGATCAGAGCCGCTGGATCAAGATCGTGTGGTCGGTGGAGGTTGAAGCATTGCGGGCGGCGGCGGAACAGTAACGCGCGGCGGCGGGCGGCCGGCGGCGAGTGGCGGCTTGCTGGAGGTGAGCCAAAGATGGCCTCCTAGCCACCATTTCACACGGGAAGAATACCAAACTAAAGAGGATGACACAAGGACCTTACCAAGGGGCTTGGACATGAGGAAGACACATCGGAGAAGGAGATCGGCAGCATTGCGAGGCGAGGGATAGGAAGGAAGAGCTCGGGAGAGGTGCGGTGTGGATAGGGGGTTGTGCCCACCCTTTTATAGGGTAGAGAGGGGAAGGGGGACGGATGGCATGGCGGTGGGGCGCGGGTACACCGACGACCGCCATTAGTGGCTAGTGGAGCTCGGAGGTGGCGGTTCGGGGAAGCGGAGACGAGGGGGTGCGGTAAGTGCGTGTCGATGCATTTAATTCCAGCCTCGGTGAGGAAGGGGAAGGGCGAGGGGCGCCGGGGAGGTGGCGGGCTGGCGCGGCCAGGGAGGAAGGGGAAGAAGATTGGGGCGGCCGGAGGTTGAAGATGGCCCTGACAGGTGGGCCCCACCTGTTAGCGAGCGCGTGAGAGAGAGATGGATGGAGTGGGCCGGCGGGAGTTGCTGGGTCGTGGGAGAGTGAGGTCGTGGGCCGCTGCGGATAAGAATTGGAGGAGATAGACTTGGGCCGTGGGGAAAAAAAGAAAAGGAGGTGGAGAAGAGTAGGTGGGCCGCGGGCCGAAAGAGGTAGGGAGAGAGGGTTTTGTTTTTTTCAACCTTTTTACTCATAAAACCTTTTCAAGTTTACAAAAAATATTTTAAAAACTTTTAAACCACACAACCAAAACAAAAGCCCATGCATTAAACATGATGCACAAACACTTGGGTATTTTCTATTTTAATTAAAAATTATTTCATATATTAAGAGCAAATTTAATTAGTTAAATTTATTAAAACCCTTAAAAAAATTCTAACTTTGTTGCTAGCATTTTTTAAGTGATGGAATTTTGGGTGTTACAAATCCTACCCCCTTAAAGAGAATCTCATCCTCGAGATTCAGAAAGATTGGGAAACAGCTGAGGAAATTCTGGCATAAGCTCATCTTCTCTTTCCCAAGTAGCCTCTTCCTCTGAGTGGTGACTCCACTGAACTTTGCACATTTTAATGACTCTGCTTTGAGTGATTCTTTGTGATGTGTCCAAAATTCTGATAGGGTGTTCCTTATAGGTCAAATCATCTTTCACATCAAGATCTTCCAGAGGTAGGTGGTCTACCTTAATCTCACTCGAACACTTCTTGAGCTGGGATACATGAAACACATCATGCACATCTGACAATCGAACTGGAATTTCTAATTGATATGCAACTTCTGCCTTCCTTTCTAAGATCTTAAAAGGTCCAATGAAACGAGGTGACAACTTCCCTCTAATCTTGAATCTTTGTAGGCCTCTATTGGGTGATACTCTGAGATATGCATAATCTCCAACTTCAAACACTACTTCTCTCCTTTTGGGATTAGCATAACTCTTTTGTCATGACTGGGCAGTCTTAAGATTTTCCCGAATTATCTCAACTTGTCTTTCAGCTTCCTTTATAATGTCTGGTCTGAAAAGTTGACTTTCTCCTGTCTGATTCCAGTATAATGGTGTCCTACACTTTCTCCCGTATAAGGCTTCAAAAGGGGCCATTTTGAGGCTGGTTTGGTAGCTGTTGTTATAAGCAAACTCTGCCTATGGCAAACTTTTATCCCAACTACCCCCATGTTTTAAGGCACAAGCCCTCAACATATCATCTAGAATTTGGTTTGTCGTTTCAGTTTGACCGTCTGCTTGGGGATGATATGCAGAACTGAAGTTAAGCTTCGTATGCATTGATTCATGTAAATTTTCCCAGAAACGTGATGTAAACTGTGTCCCTCAGTCAGATACTATCTTCTTTGGAACTCCATGTAAACATACGATTCTAGACAGGTACAATTCTGCCAACTTAACTCTAGTATAAGTTGTCTTGACTGGTATGAAGTGAACAACTTTGTTCAACCTATCAACAACGACCCATATAGAATCATATTCATCACGGGTACGTGGCAACCCCACAATAATATCCATGCCTATTTCTTCCCATTTCCACTCGGGTACTGTTGACGGATAAAACTCATATCCACCTACGATCCGCAAGCGTACGGCCCTACACCTTTTTCACCACGGGATTCCCAAGGTTCTTGTCAATCCGCGGAGCAAGGGGATTACTAGCGCTTAACCAAGTACTAGTCTAGTTGAATGGAAAACCTTTGAAAGAGTATTAATCTAAAGGTAAAACAGTCTAACCAAAGTTAATCTATGTTAAGTTGATCAAACAAATCTATGGTTAAACTAGATGGCAAAGGGTGGACACAAGAGAGTGATTAAGAAAGATAAGCATTCCCTGGGGGTTGTGACCACGGTTTCGCCCTTTCCCTCCTCTCGTACTGTCACTACGAGAAGGTAATCGTGACTAGACCTATGATGGACACGGTATGTTGATGGAATCTATGGGAGTAGCGCATATCATACGCCCGAAAAACACGGTAGCTAACCTTAATCATCAAAGCATCATCAACATGAAAGCAATAGATTGAAACCACGAATCAAGTAGCGATCACATAGCATGGATCCATCTAACCCTAGGGATGAACGGAGACATTACCCCATCATCTTACACGAATTGAAACACATAGGAGTGATGGAGACTCCGGAGAATGTCGTCGATGAAGATGGCGGCGATGGAGCTTGGGAACACCCCTAGGCCAGCAGCTTGGAGTCCTCCTCTTGCTTCCGTCTCCCCGCGGACATTGATCCTTGCGACGAGCTCATCTAACTCTCTACCTCATCTTGCGGCGGCGGTGTTCTGGTCAATGGCGTTGGTAGGATGATTTGTTCGATGTGGCAGCCGACGGCGGCGGAGGCAATAAATAGACGAACACCTAGAGCAAAGGGGGCACCGAACCGACCCCGGAGTGGGGCTGGGCCGGCCCGGCCCAGGGCTCATTTCGGCCCGGTTCGGCCCCGGTTTCCTCCCCTCTTGCTTCTTGCATGATTCCTTATTTGTGTACACTTGCATGTGGGCCTTTGACGTCGTTTCATTCACGGTTAAGGCTTGAATCCTTGCTATGCAAGCTTCACTGTTTTCTGGTTGAGTCCCTGAAGACTTGCACGTTAACGCTTCGGTCCTCGGGTCATTCCAAGTCATGTTGATCGCGTGTCTTGACTCTCGTCAGGCTTCATAATCTTCTTCCAACGTGCTTGATGAACTTATCCCGAAAGTCTCCTCTTTAGCGTAGATTTCCTATGTAAACAACAGACTTCAAAATCGATATGCAAGTGTGAACTTGTTACATCATTAGTATGCCTAGTGGCGGGTTAGTTGCAAATCATAATCGAAACCAATGTATAACAAGTACTCTAGGTTGACGGAAATTCACCGTCAACATCTCCCCCATGCTTAATCCTTGCTCGTCCTCGAGTAAGCAATCCTTGCTTAAAAGGGAAATCAGCGTTGCCTTCCAATGCTATCCCTTCACTTAGTCATTCATGACGAGACAAATTGCTCTCTCTTAAGAATTTATTTTAAAGTTCAAGTTGTGACCGGCTTATTTTTCATTATGGAAGATAGACTAACAATAAAGAACAAGCCACATGTAACACGATGCTCTCAAACTTGAGTGAACTTCAAACCATTACCTTGTCACATGGAAGATTTTCAAAAAATATGCATATCCAACATAAGTGAAAATCTCTTGCAAAAGCTCATGGAAACACTCATCTCATCAAGTCACTCAAGCCTATACTAGATTATTTTCAACCTACTCTACTAATATGTGATAGTGGAAGGCTTATGTGGGGCTTGGAAGGTTAAAAACAATCTTAGCAAAACATACATCCGAAATATTGTCAAATTAAGAGAGAGATCTATTGGAATTACGAGAGACTCATCAAAAATGCCATGGAAAATAAATGTTGGAAATAGAGAGGGATGAAACACACACATTTAGATAAGTGGACATGTGCAAGTGGCAAATGGATGATACCGAGGCACGAGTGAAGTCCTCGTTATCGGATTGCACATGGTTGGAAGATTTGAGTATGGATGTGTCATCAAGGCACTTGAGAACTTATGAAGCAAAAAGAACCGAGGAGCATCTTTATTTTTTTCTTTATTTTATTTCCTTCTCATTTTTCTCTCTTTCTTTTTTTCACTTTATTCTTCCTATTTTTCTTACTTTTCTTTTCTTCTTATCATATTTTTTTTTCATTTTTCATTTTTTTCTTTTGCTCCTCAAAACTTTTTGCAACATAATGTTTACATAGCATTTGTGTCTGAGAATGACACCTCCCCCATGCTTGAGCGATGCTCGTCCTCGACCACAAAAGAGGGGAAATGACTGCTAAAGTAAGTATAAATTCCATAATATTGCGGAATATTTGAATCTCCATCGAGAATTTTATTTCATACACGAGTTGGGTTGTGGACAAGGAGGTGATCACAAAAAGATGTTTTTGGTTTAGGGTAGATGCCCAGCGAAGTTTGTTAAATTTTCGATGTGAAAACCCACAATGCTTGGACAAAAAGGCTAGCATGAAAAAGTTACACAAAGGAATGACCAGCTTTTTAGTCTCGAAACATAGAAATCAATCCTAATCCAACTCATCAAAGCATATGATTGCGATCTACGGGTTTTGTTATCATAAAACATATATGTATATGGCTTTGGTAGGTAGAACATTGCAAGAGCATCACAAAATTGTAGATAGCATAAAAGTTAAGTTTTCATAAAAATAACAAGTTATCCGGATATCCATAAACTTAAATCGAAGAGCAAAGATATGTATGTGGGTCTAGAGCATAGTCATTTCACCTCCACAAATAAAAGAGCTGGTATTTAAGTTAATTTCAGATCATATTATCGAGAGCAATTAGCCAAGACATGTATAACTTCATGTATGCAAAACAAAGCGGCAACTTTCATCATCCTTCCGTAAGCATAGGCAATATAAAACATCGACGTGAACACATGGTCATGCCTATCTATTGAAAGTAAAAAGAAACCTAGGTTGTCCTCCTAGTAGCCATGTTATTGTTGGAAGAGAAAAACAAAAGGTTGCACCTAGTTGAGGTTGAAGGCATACTTACAAGCATTTGTGTTTGGAAAAGAGAAGGTCCATGGAGATGTTACCATCCTTTGTAATTCTTCGTTGCCTTCTTCCGACATCTCCATGTATCGATGTGGCTTTTGCTTTTGTCTTGATTTATCAATGCTCCTAAACTTCTGAATTTAATCTTGTATGCTTAATGGAGTCATTGGTCACCCTTCCCTTCAATGTTGTCATCGCCAGCTCCTCTTTCTTGTTCTCATCATCTCCTTGCTGTCTCTTTTTCATGGATTTCCCCCTCTGTCCAGAACAGAACATATATCTAAATATAGCTCTATTGAAAGGTTTATGAAATTACCTTTCCAACGTGTGGTCATTCATCGAAAACGGAGTTCAAACAAGGGAACTATGTCCATTTTACTTCAGCGCTGTGTGCTGTCCAAAACTGACTTCAGGACGTGTTGAACTCGGTGATTCGGGCACAACCACTTGTAGGAACCTCCGATTGTCTTGATTCTTGATTTGTTGGAATCGTAACTTCATGGGGATTATAAATATCTAAAAATATCCAGTGTTTTCCCTTTGAGACCATACAGAATTTTGATGAGATCGGTGGCTTCTTGCACATTGATCCGGAGACGTTAATGATCTTGATCTAGAGCATCATGTTGCACTTCCGTGTAGAAGATTCAGGGTCTCCCCCATGCTTGGCATTTTGCTAGTCATGGAAGAAGAAGACAAAGCATTTTTATCTTAGCCATCCTTCAATTTCCTTGTAGTGAGAGTCTTTATCTTGCCTCCAAGACGTTTTAAACGCACATTCTGCCGCAAGGTGCTGGTTGGGAGTAGATAGAATTGCCAACAATCCAACAATGTCTCCTAAGATTCTTAACTTGTGGCATAATTAGCCTAATGAGGAATAAAAACCTAATGAGTGTATGTGGTGCAAGGTGTGTATGCACATGATAGGAAAGCATATAAACAAAGACAATATTTTCACCTAGTTCTAAACACCATGTTTACAACTAGGTCGCCGAATTTCTCCATAGCCATAAAGGTTCATTTATCAAGGGTTAAAACACCATGTCTATCCCTAAATCAATAACTCTTATAGCACAAGAAAAATTGAGCGCATTGCAAAGCTTATAAACTAACCGAAGCAACATGAAAACATATGAAAAGCTAGCTAGGTTTATCGAACTTAACAATGATGGTCTGCAATCTTATTTAAACACCACATTTACACAAGATCACAAAAGGAAAATACTCATAATGCCATATGAAGTGTTAACATGGAAAAAGAAGCATACATCATTAAGTATATAAAACAACCAAGCCAACTATGTGCAAAACATGTATACACAAAGAAACATCACATTGATAACAAAATGCAATGCATGCAAATAAATATGATCATGAACATGATGGTGGTTCTAAAAAGGAAAACTGAACTTAGATTAATAACCACAAGTTGATCATCATAAGATAGTGCCATTCTTTATTTTCTCTAAGAAAGTAGTAAAAATATAAAGAAACGGGTTGCCTCCCGAAAAGCGCTTCATTTAAAGTCATAAAGCTCGACTTTTCCACATACCTTCTTTTTGTCTCATCGCCACAGCCTTTCATGCAAGAAGAAAAGGGACCAATGCAGCTTTAATTTACTTCCCATGTTGTGCTTGATCGCTTATAGAAGACTTGCTCAAAGCATCCTTTTGTTTCATCGTTATCTCCTTCTTTATCATCCTACGGTGCTTCCTTCACTCCATGATTTTTTTAATGTCCAGAACAGAAAGTATACTCAAGCTCTACTCCATTGCACAGAGCACAAAAGTTCTTTCCAATGAGTATTCATTTGCCCAAATCGGACTCCGGACAAGAGAGTTACGTCCGTTTTACTTCGGCAATGAAATCTGTCCTGAAATTTCCCAACGCGCAACGCTCAATGTTTTCTCCATAACACCTCCCACGGGTCTTCAAACTTGTTGGTTTTTGATGCGTTGGAATGGTAACTTGATGGAGCTTCTGGATATGTCATTTTCTTCATTTGTACACCTCTGAACAAGCTCTCAAATTTATGAAGACAGCAGCATCCATTGCGTGATTTAGAGAGGTTGATGATTTATCTTGCAACTCTTTAAGCATGACTTCTCTTTTCATTATTCAAGCCTTGTCTACATGGTTAGTGAAAATCGGGCCTTCTCCCGACATATTATTCTTTAAGGTCATTAGCTTGACCAAGCGCAAAGCATGATCGAGATTTACAAAACTTATTGTAAGCATAGGCATCCATAATTAACACCACATGTGAATTGTAGCAACAAGTCAAGGTGTAAATAAAAAAAAGCATATGTTTCATGTATAGCACTTAGCTCATCATTAGGCAAAGGTTCTTTAGGTGTGAGATTAATTGGATCAAACATAAATGTTTCCTCTTTTTCATTCTCAAGAAAATCTAGCCTATCAACATGATCACTATTGGAACAAGGCATAGACATTAAACTATCATTCATACTATTGGTTGAGCATGAGTATTTGAATTTATCAACATCAATACCAATAATATCTTGAGATTTCAGCGCGTACCTTGGCCTTGGAACCTTTTCAACAAGAGTGATATTTGGTTCATCTAGCGGTGTTGAAGGCGAATCAATCTCAACGAGTGAAGGTGTCTCTTTGTTACCTTTTTGCATCCCCTCCATCTCATCATGTGGAACGTGTAATACATCAACTACATTTGCATTTGTCTCTTCTTTGGAGTCTTCATTGTCATCCCAATCTTCATCTTCAAAGTCTTGTATGTTGCTTTCTTTATCTTCCATGTACCACATGTGGTCAAGATCGCTCATTGTTGATTTACTCTTTTCTTCATCCTTGAGTACTTCCATGTCTTGATTTGCTAGTGTGTAGGCTTCAATAGCACACAAGCTATCACCTTGTGGGGAGGGGCCTTCTTGGAGTACTTGATCTATGTCAACCCCTTCCCATTCATCTTCTAGCCTGAGTCCTATCTCCTCCCATTTATCCTTTGAGTCACTAGGCTCATCACGGTTGTACTCTTCTCTTCCTTTATTGCAAATCTTTGAGTTGTCAAACCGATCGATCCATCCTTCATCATCTTCTTCTCTTTCTTCTTCAAATATCTTTTGGATCGACTCTCCACTCATCTCTCGATCAAATATATCTTCAATTAGTTTGGCAACGTGTCGGCGTTCCTCCTTCCTTCGGTTGCTGATTTGTGGGGCAAAATCAACTTGAATCCAACCAGATTGAATGAACTCCGCCAATGGTCTAGCATTCCACATACTTCGGCCTACATTCATGTTAGTTTCAATATTTTTAACATCCGAAATGACATCTCTTACCTTGGGAAGTGGATCCTTAATTTCTTGTACGGTCGGTTCATCTTTCTTGACCTCCAGTTCATCTTTTTCAGAAATTTCAGCAAGCACCTTGGGTTGCTTTTGTTGTTTTGCACCTCTCAACAACATCTTTGCCAATCTCGTTACGTTCTTTGTCCATTGCTTATTCTTTGTAAAATTTGTGCGGCTTCACTAATTGTTTTATCCATTATATCACGTCCTGCACACATGCTTACAAAACGAGACGAGTTCGGGCCTCGCAAATTCTTAAATGGTATGCTACATCAAGCCACCGGAATGCACACATGCTTAAAAGGTATGCAACATCAAGCCACCAGAAAATCCCAAGTTCGGGCCTCGCTCAACTAGTTCATTAAAACGGTCCCATGCTTCACCAATTTCTTCACCCTCTCCTTGCTTGAAAGTGAGCACTTGCCTCCTTAAGCCTTGGACCTTGCTTATGGGAAAAAACTTCAAAAGAAACTTCTTCACTAGCTCATCCCAATTTCCTTTTGCTTCAACGGACGCAAGTGTGTACCATCTTTGCGCTTCATCTTCGAGAGAGAACGGAAAAAGATTCCACTTGAACTAAGCGGCCGGAACTCCTTTTTGTTGCTCCGTGTTGCAAATCATCGTGAATTCCTTAATGTGTCTATATGTGTTGTCATCCTCCAATCCTCTAAATGGTTTTGTTGCCACTAACTTGATGATTCCAGGCTTCACTTCGTAGTGGGTTGTAGGAAGCATCAAATCTGATTTTTGTATCTCAATATTTTCCATTGACGGCATTGCTAGCTCCCTCAGCGACATCTCTTCGTCTTCCAATGGTGAGGTGAACAAATCCATCTACGCACAAGAAAAGTGGAAAGAAAAACAAAAACAATTTTTTTCTAGAAAATAAGGGTTAGATGTTAGTAATCAACAAAATGTAGCAAACTGGCTTGCTCCCCGGCAACGTCGCCAGAAAAAAGGGGCTTGTTGACGGATAAAACTCGTATCCACCTACGATCCGCAAACGTACGGACCTACACCTTTTTCACCATGGGATTCCCAAGGTTCTTGTCAATCCGCGGAGCAAGGGGATTACTAGCGCTTAACCAAGTACTAAACTAGTTGAATGGAAAACCTTTGAAAAAGTATTAATCTAAAGGTAAAACAATCTAACCTAAGTTAATCTAAGTTAAGTTGATCAAACAAATCTAAAGGTAAACTAGATGGTAAAGGGTGAACACAAGAGAGTGATTAAGAAAGATAAGTGTTCCCTCCCTAGGATCTAGGATAACATGGTATGCATCTACTACACGAGAGTGGTAAACCAATCTATCGGGGGTTGTGACCACGGTTTCGCCCTTTCCCTCCTCTCGTACTGTCACTACGCGAAGGTAATCGTGACTAGACCTATGATGGACACGGTATGTTGATGGAATCTATGGGAGTAGCGGATATCATACGCCCGAAAAACGGTAGCTAACCTTAATCATCAAAGCATCATCAACATGAAAGCAATAGATTGAAACCACGAATCAAGTAGCGATCACATAGCATGCACCCATCTAACCCTAGGGATGAACGAGAGACGTTTCCCCATCATCCTACACGGATTTAAGCACATTGGAGTGATGGAGACTCCGGAGAACGTCGTCGATGAAGATGGCAGCGATGGAGCTTGGGAACACCCCTAGGCCGGCGGCTTGGAGTCCTCCTCTTTCTTCCTTCTCCCCGCCGGTGTTGATCCTTGCGACGAGCTCATCTAACTCTCCCCCTCATCTTGCGGCGGCGGTGTTCTAGTCAATGGCGTCGAGGCAATAAATAGACGAACACCTAGGGCAAAGGGGGCACCGAACCGACCCCGGAGTGGGCTGGGCCGGTCGGCCCAGGCCCATTTCGGCCCGGTTCGGCCCCGGTTTCCTCCCCGGTTGCTTCTCGCGTGATCCCTTATTTGTGTGCACTTGCATGTGGGCCTTTGACGTCGTTTCCTTCACGGTTAAGGCTTGAATCCTTGCTATGCAAGCTTCACTGTTTTCTGGTTGAGTCCCTACAGACTTGCATGTTGACGCTTCGGTCCTAGGGTCATTTGGAGTCATGTTCATCGCGTGTCTTGACTCTTGTCGGGCTTATTGATCTTCTTCCAAAGTGCTTGGTGAACTTATCTCCGAAAGTCTCCTCTTTAGCCTAGATTTCCTGCGTAAACAACAAACTCCAAAATCGACATGCAAGTGTGAACTTGTTACATCATTTGTATGCCTACTGGAGGGTTAGTTGCAAATCATAATCGTAACCAATGTATAACAAGTACTCTAGGTTGACGGAAATTCACCATCAACAGGTACTTTTAATGGTTGAAGCAAACCCGCTGGTCTCTTGTATTTTGCTTTTACTCTCTAGCATATGTCACATAGGGCAACATGAGCAGCAACATCTTTTTTCATTCCATACCACCAATATTTATATTTCAAATCTTGATACATTTTGGTGCTTCCAAGACCAGTTGAATAGGCCGAATCATGTGCCTCCTTTAATATAGTCTCACGGAGATGATCAATTTCAGGCACACAGATCCTATTCCTGAACCAAATAGTTCCTTGGTCATCCCTTTTGAAATATGGAACCTTGCCGGAATCAATCAACTTTCCGTACTCCTTAATCTTCTCATCTGTCAATTGACCCTTCCTGATTTCCTGTTCAAGTGTAGATTCTACTTCCAATGTTATGGTTTCACTCTGGGCAACAATTCCCAAATTGAGATGTGCCATTTCCCAACACAACTCTTGAGGTATCAAACAAGCTATCAGTGTATTCGCCTGACTTTTCCGACTCAAGGCATCTGCTACAACATTTTCCTTGCCGGGGTGATACTGTATATCCAGATCATAGTCTTTGATTAATTCTAACCATCTACGCTGTCTGAGATTAAGATCCTTCCGGGTGAAGATATATTTCAAGCTTTTGTGGTCAATAAAGATACGACTTATTCCCGATCATGTATTGCATCCAAATTTTTAGAGCATGCACAATGGCAGCCAACTCTAAATCATGAGTGGGGTAATTCTATTCATGCTTTCTCAATTTCCTAGAAGCATAAGCAATCACTCTTCTTGCATTAATACACAACCAAGACCCTGAAGTGAAGCGTCACAATACACATCAAAACCCTTGTGAATATCCGACATTATAAGTACGGGATCTGTAGTTAACCTCTTCTTCATTTCCTCGAAACTATCCTCGCACTTGGCATCCCACTTAAATTCCTGTCCCTTTTCTAATAATGATCTGAGAGGTTTTAGAATCTTCGAGAACCCTTCAATGAATCGGTGGTAATAACCTGCCAATCCTAGGAAACTCGTGATCTCAGCCACATTCTTAGGCGGATTCTAGTCCAGTACAGGCTGAACCTTGCTCGGATCTACTGCTATTCCACCCTCTGTGATAATATGCCCAAGGAAGGAAATTTCATTTAACCAAAAATCACATTTGCTGAACATAGCATATAGCCAATGTTCTCGTAGTTTCTGCAGCATGAGTCTCAGGTTCTCTTCATGCTCTTCTTCATTCTGGGAGAATACCAGGATGTCATCAATGAAAACTACCACAAAATTGTCAATGTACTCCATGAATACTTTGTTCATCAGATACATGAAGTATCCTGGTGCATTTGTCAATCCAAAGGGCATGATTGTGAACTCGTATAAGCCATATCTGGATGTGAAAGCAGTTTTGGGAATGTCTTCTAATTGGATTTTCAGCTGATGGTACTCAGATCGTAGATCGATCTTAGAGAATATTTTAGCACCTTTCATTTGATCAAACAAATCTCTAATCCTGGATAATGGGTACTTGTTCTTGATGGTAACATCATTAAGTGGTCGATAATCTATGCACATTCTTCTAGAACCATCTTTTTTATCAACAAAGAGAATGGGAGACCCCCATGGTGACGAGCTAGGTCGGATGTAACCTTGACTAAGCAACTCATCTATTTGTTTCTTTAGTTCGGCCAAATCCTCAACATCATTCCATATGTTCTTTTATAAATGGAGTAGTACCAGGTAAAAGTTCAATGCTGAATTCAATGTCGCGGTCAGGTGGCATACCTGGTAACTCATCTGGAAATACGTTGGGATACTCATTCACAACTTTGATTACTTCTAAGGATTTGCCTTTTGCAGAATTCACTGTTCCTTGTTCTTCGGATGAGGTATCCACTTTGAACACAATTCTATTTCCTTGCGGTCTAGTTAAAACCACTGACCTCTTGTGACACTGAATAACTCTGTCATGTTTGCGTAAGCAATCCATACCAATAATTACATCTATTCTCCAGGATTTTAAAACTACTAGGTCAGCTAGGAATTCTATTTCATTAAGTTTAAGGTTCACCCGCGGGCATATGTGGCTGGCCTTCATCTCACCACCCAGGGAGGTAACTAGCAATTGTTTCTTCATAGGATTCATAGCAGATTATGTTTTTCCACAAATTGATTTGTAACAAATGAATGTGATGCTCCAGAATCGAATAAAACGGATGCAGATTCAGAGTTGACAACGAACGTACCAAGCACAACTTCTGGAGCTTCTTGTGCTTGTTCAATCGTCACATGGTTTATCTTACCGCGTAGATAGTTCTGTTGGGCCCTGTTACCTTGAAGAGTAGAGTTACCAGTGCGAACCTGAGAGGATGGCTGCCCACGTCTCTATCCACTACCCTTCTATGGAGTTTGCATTCCATGCTTGGGACAGTTGTTTCCATAATGCCTCAACTCTCTGCACTTGAAGCAACCACTAGGCTGAACTGGCATGGTGTTTCTCACTGGTGCACCTGAGCCATTGTTCGGGCAATTCAACTACTGAATTGGAGCACCAGGAGTCTGCTGATTAAAGCGATGGGGCTGCTGAGCTGAATGCTGCAACGACTGATTCTACTGAAAATTTCCACCATGTCCTCCTGAGCGAAACTGAGGATTCTGTGGTGCACTATGGCGGGGACGTGCTGCTAGACTGCCCTTGAGATTGGAACTTGCGCTTCTGCTCTCCAAGTTCTCTACGCTTGCTTTCAAGATCGATAGCCTTGTCTAGTAGTGACTGGAAGTTGGGGAAAGTGTGGCTCTGGAGCTGATAGTTCAGTGGCCCTATGAGACCATCCAAGAAACGCTCTTGCCTCTTTGGGTCAATGTCCACTTCATCTGGAGCATACCGAGACAGCAAGGCGAACTTGTCCCGATACTCACTGACAAACATGTTGCCCTTCTTTATGGTGAGAAACTCCTTCTGCTTCAATTTTATCATTCCAAACAGAATGTGATGAATACGAAAAGCTTCCTTGAACTCCTGCCAGGTGATGGTGTCAGCAGCGGCATGTGCAACAGTCTAGGCATCCCACCAATCGGTTGCAGTGCCCTCCAAGCGTCCTGAAGCGTATAAGACCATCTCACGATCATTGCATTGCATGATATTCAGCTTCTTATTTATGGTCTTAAGCCAATCATCAGCGTCGAGAGGATCCACTAAATGGGAGTAAGTAGGTGGGTGGTGTCTCATGAACTTTCTATGCTTGTTGACTGGTGGTGGAGGTGGTGGGGGTCCTTGTGGTGGTGGCTGGTTTTGCTGTGCCTGTAGATTCTGGACAGTGGCAGTAAGATTCTGAATTATCTGCATCTGTGCCGTGAAGAACTGCTGCATTGCGGGATCCATCGCTAATCCTTAAGGTGGAGGAGGGACTGAATTCTGCTGATTGGCGATGTGAGCTCGTATCACGGGTGGTACGTCCTGTCCACCTCCTGACCTGGTGTTTACCATCTGATTCTTAGAGAAAGGTATTTCAGAGAAGAAGCAGTATCGATAAACATGAGTAAGAAAAAAGGGGCTAAGATTTAAATTTAAACTTAATCATTTTATTAATGCATATGTGGCCATCACTCCACAAAGCATTTCAATCATAGTAAAGATCCAAATCAACCACGTTTTCAACCAACAAGCATTTATTACAACGATTACGTCCTCGCAGGGACAGATCTAGCGATCACATCTCAAAGGTGGGCATCCTATCCTAGAAGACTTGTGGTAGCGAAGGAAGAGCCGTAACAGAGCCTCTTGTGGGGTGGTGACTCAGCAGGGAAGGGGGTTACGTCAGGCTGGACTGGTGGCTCCCTGCCATCACACTCAGCCTCTAACTGAGCAATCCTGGCGTAGGCGTCCTTCAGCACGTCATGGGTCTGCTCTAGCTCAAAAGTAACACCCTCCAAGTCGGTGTTGAGTGCTGTAGTGACCTTGGCGAGAGTGTGGAGGCGTGGGTCCTTAGAGCCTATCAACGGTACCACCGTCTGCTCAGTGCCACTGGTACGACAAGGGATGTGGCGGTAGTCGCTAAGGCTCAACTCCTGGCCATGCCTGGAATGAAGAGAGAATAGAGCCCTCCTGGCAGTGTTGCTGACGGATGCCCGGTAGGTGGAGTGAGGTGTAGTAGAATCATGCGTCGAGCACGAGATGTAGCCTCCGGCGGTATAGTTACGCTGCCCGATGTGGACTCGGGTCATTTAGTAGGTTCCAATTGGTGGCTCGGTCCAACTGCGTTTCCCAACTCCAGCAGGGTGTTCCAAAGCAATCAAGGGAAGTAGCCTGGTGCCACCTCGGACGAGTGCATGGTGCAAAACGGTTCTCCCTCGTGAGGACCATCATAGTAGAAGTCATCTCCTTCTTCATTGTCATCTTCTGTCTTGTCACCATCCTCCGTGTCATCACCGGAATCATCCAGGTCTCCTCCCGTGGCAACTGGTGCGGGAACAACTGGAGCGTCATGAGCAGCTGGTGGCGGCACCTCCACTGTTGGCGGGGAAGGCAGAGCTCGCGGAGATCCCAACTCTCCATCAGAGTCAACTTCCAGGATCGCTCCACCCTCTACCTCGACGAAGTAGTAGGGGTCCTCCTGTTCCTCATCCACAGGCTAGATAGGAGGGAGAAGCTGCGCTCCAAAAGGCTGAGCCCTGGCCATCTATGAGATCAAAACCGAACTTAGAGTAGAATAAAACAATAAGGGGACAAAATTTTAACCAAATGAAAAATAAGATAGATTTTTAGGTGTATTTAGGGTATTTTTCTTTTGAGTGAGAGGGTTGTGTTGACGGTGAAATTCCGTCAACCTAGCCATGAGTTTACCTTAGGTGTTGGCATGAGTTTTATACTTTATCCATTGGTACTAACCCCCTTGGTATAACAAGTTCATTCGTGCATGTCGGTTTTGGAGTTTAGTGTTTATGTAGGGTTTTAGCGTTGAAAACAAGACTTCCAGGATAAGTTCATTAAGCACCATGTGACAAGACCTTGAAGCCCCGTACAAGTCATGCAATGAAGCAAAAATGACTCAAGAAGCCCAGGGACCAAACCCGAGAATGAGGACCTACCCAGAAAAGTGTCGAATCTTGCGGGACAAGGAGCTACGTCCAACTCGGAGAGAAACTGACAACATGGGCCCACATGCAGAAGGGGGGAGGATCTAGAAGACTCGGGAACCAACGTACGGCAAAGGAGGCAGACAACTAGGCTGGGGTGGGCCCAGGCCGGTCGGCCCAAGCCGGTCGGCCCAGCCCATTCCAGGGCCCAGTCGCCTCCCCCTTTGACCTAGCCGCCATTCGGGCTATTTATAGCCTAGGGGTCGAGAGCCACAAAGGAATCCATTCGTCATCAGCCGCCGAGGAGCAAAGAGGAGAGGTCGAGCTAGTTGACTAGGGTCTCCCTAGCCGATGTGGGAACCTTGCATGTAAGACCACCTAAGACCACGTCGGAGTTCCCGGAGCTAGAAGCAAGATCAAGGTAGGATCCCGGTGGTGATCTTGTTCATGTATCATTGTACTACTTGAGTTATCAAGTTGAATCCTATTTCTAGCGATCAAGTGTTTCTCTGAAGTCTTCATTTTCGATCAGTTATGCTTATTTAGATCTATTCTCGAGATAGATAACTTAGGGTGTTGTAGCCGTGGTGGCTAGAGGTGCACGCCTAACCTTCTGAAAGATCGCGACTTGTCCTCGGACTCGCCCTAGACTACCCGCATGAATAGGAGTGCATTGTGACAAAACGATGGCTCTGAAAGGCGGGCGTTTTCGGAGTTGGATGGGAAACCACGGTTTAAAGAGGATTTTAATGAGATTAAACTTGCTACTTCTTCTTTTCCTTGGAGCTTCAACAAAAGGCTCGATCTGATATCTATAGATCGGTTTATCTACCCCTCTATCTTTAGTAGATTAGATTCGTTCTTGTGTTGATTCTTATGATTAGATGCATTAGGGTTTTATATCTCGAAGATTGAACTTTATCGGCTTTACTAGATCAACTCTTGTGTCACACATTTGTTCCACGGATTCAATGCCTTGGGTTCCCCACTCGAGGGAAGAAGGGTCCCTTGACTACGACGGGAGACTTGTCCGCTTGCAAGTATAAACAAACTTTGATACAACTATTAACTATCAATAAGCCCCTTTTTCTGGCGCCGTTGCCGGGGAACAAGTGATCAAGATTTGATCTTTTATTGTTTTTTGTGTAATTTTCAGTTTTCTTTTAGTTTTTATTTTTGCATCTACTAAATTTTCATCATCCTCAAAATTAATCTAATCTAGTTTGTCTAACCCTAGTTTTCTTATATTTGTTTTTCCTTTTCCATTTTTGTATATTTTGTTTATCGCTAACCCTAACAGGAGATGGACGGCTACCTCTCCAACAAACCCGATAATTTTATGGATAATCCAAAAAAACTTTGCAGGCTAAGGAGACGCGAAGCACATCAAGCTAAAAAGCTAGATTTTGTAGATTAAAAGTTGGAAGACGAAGGATCATCGGAGTCCCTGAAGAATTTACCACCTCAAAGTCCTCAGGAGAATCGACTTCCACCGATGGGTGAACAACCGCCGCAAGAACGCAAGATCGGGGAGCTATGCATCCCGGACATCGTCGGCCTACCAATCTTGATCCTCCGGAGATTGCAAGGCCGTTTGAGATCAAGACCTCAACAATCCGCATGGTGCAACATTAACCCTTCACTGGTAAAGAGGATCCGAACCTTCACCTCCAAGCGTTCATTCAACTATGTCAGACATTCAACATGGACGGGGTGACTCTAGATCAAATGAGGGCAAGGCTCTTTCCGTTCTCGCTACTCGTGAAGGTTTTGCAATGGTTCCACTCTCAACCGGCGGAGACGATGCAAAATTGGAACGAGTTGATGAAGGCCTTCATGAAGGAATACTACTCACCGGGTAAAACTCAAAGCTTGCGTAATAAGATTGCCACTTTTGCTCAATATCCCACGGAAACTATCTCGGAGGCATTCGAGCGCTTCAATGAGTACACTCGGGTGGTTCCACATCACAAGTTCCCGAAGGAGGACCTCGTGCAAAAGTTCTATCAAGGACTCACCATGACATCAAGGACAATCATCAATGCATTAGCGGGAGGATCTATCATCGAGCTTACGCCGACCGAAGCTTTCACTCTATTCAAGAAGGTCACAGACAATGACACGTGGGCGTCGTCCGGACGTCTACTTCCGGTTCAACCCATGGGGAACATCAAAGGAGTCTTGCAAGTGGAGAAGGAAAACATACTTGAAGGCAAGATCGATTCACTTATGCGTAGGTTGGAGAAGATGGTGATAGAAAAGAATGAAGCTCAATACTTAAAGGATAGCGAAGCAAGATCCACATGTGAAGAGTGTGAAGAATATGGTCTTGTCCACAAGGATTGTCTGAAGGAATCCAAGATTCTCGACTAATTGAGGAAGGGAGACTTGCCGAACATCCGCTACGCGCAAGGTAGACCTCAATTCAATGCAAGCGCATCCATTCCAAATTTGGTTCCGCTTCGTATACAATTGAAGGACTTCATGGACGAGCAAGCTAAGATTAACAAGGACACCGTCACCAAGTTCAAAACCATAGACAAAGTGTTGGAGAACATCGATAGCAAGGTGATGGAGGTCGGAAGCTCCAACCATCAAGTGCTCAACATGATGAAGATGCTTGAGACGCAAGTGGGACAACTTGCCGGGCGCCTCACTAATAATGAAGGGAAGCTTCTGGGACAATCCAAAGGTCCCGAATCGGCGAAGGCTATTCAAACACGTTCGGGAAAGGAGACTGAAGATCCGGAACGTTCCACGGGAGCAAGGAAGACTAAACCATCCGCCGCGGTGGAGGAATTTGCCAAGGAGGAAGTTACGGGGATCGTCACAAAAGAGCCCGAGTTTGAGATGCCGGGAGAAGACACGAAGATCCGCAACTCAAGCCACGCTACTTCCGAGGTAAACTTGATAATCACTCTGAGAAGTTTGTGGAGGTTGTGCGTAGACTTAGCATCAACATGTCGTTATTGGATGTCCTTCAAGTTCCTACATATTCTCGTTACTTCAAAAACATACTTGCAAATAAATATGAGATAGCAACACTCGGGGTAGATCATGTCAAGATGTCTGAGCAATGTAGTGTGGCTATTGCAAATGGACTAGAGAAGCAAAAGGACCCCGGATGCCCGACAATTCCATGTTCTATCGGTTCGTTCAAGTTCGAGAAGGCGTTATGGGACCTTGGAACTAGTGTGAGTGTCATGCCAAGGGATTTGTTCGAGAAGCTATGCCTACCATTGGATCCTACGGGTATGTGTTTGGAGTTGGGTGATAACTCCATTCGCTATCCCTTGGGCATCGCCGAAGATGTGCCCGTGAAGGTCGGACACCACTTCATCCCCGTCGACTTCGTGGTACTTGAGATGAGAAAGAGGGAGAATCCACCACTCATCCTTGGGAGGCCTTTCCTCAAGACCGTGGCAGCTACCATTGATGTTGGTAAGGTGGAGATCATGTTCGACATCAACGGAGAAAGGAGTTCCTTCAAGTTTTGACCACGCCTCGAGGTACGCAATATGATTGAAGTTAAATATATTCCACCTCATCGTCGCGTTGTTAATGAAGAACCAAGGGAGAAGGAAGGGCTAAAGAAGAAGAAAGAGTCGGAGAAGAAGAACATGAAAAAAGTCAAAGTGAAAGTGCATCTAGGCCCCTAAGTGGATTTTGGTGAATTGAATGACAAGGCGATTAAAGGACTAATGTTTTTGTCTAAGGTTGTGAGCAGGTTTTCTTTATAGATTCATGAGCAACCATTGAAGTATCTTAAGTATGGATGTATTTTATGGCTCACATCTACAAAGACAAGTATATGGTGCAAGACTTCATAAGTTTATCGAAAGAGAACAAGTTGATGAGTGTACACACCATGGTTCTAAAGATGGAAGCTTGCATATCCGTTGTCAATCAAGATAAAGCATTTCAAGTGGGATTTTCAAATGAAGGTTAATTGCATTTGAAGCAAAGTGGAACTCAAAAGTGGATTGGATAAGTGATAAAGAGATCAACCGAGATGGCTAGGGTGAGGGACTAAGCAATCTTTGGGGCCGTAGCTAAGCCGCCATTAATGTTTTGCTAAGTGAAGGTCTAGCATTCGTGGGGTCTTCAAGTATCATGTTCAAATCTTAACCGAGGGAAGCTTTGCAAGTCATCAACTCGTTAAGATTGGCAACATGGAGTGACCATGGATCCAAGTGTGCATTCTTATGCTATATGGAAAGATCTTAAGTCACTAGCTCAAGTATGGACATGCTCAAGTCGAAGGCTATGTTGAAAGCCCTCAAGTGGTTATTGATCAAGTATGGCAAGAATTGAAGTTGTTCAAGCTCAAGAGGTCATCGAAGCTCTTTTATTCTTTTCTTGAATCTAGGTATGCCGTACTATCAAGAGGGATGAAACTTAGCGAGTTGACCAAGTCAAAGTGCTCTTTAGTTGACCTAAGTGAGAATTAGCCTTAGAGTGTGCTAACAAACCCTCCTAACCTAACCTCGGGTCATTTCATCTTGGTGGTGAAGTGCTAGTTTCTTTAAAAGAGGTTTTGGGGGTAACTCGGGCCCGACCTGTCCGACCGGTTAGAGGCACCGGTCTGACCGGTGCCGCTAGCCCAACGGCTAGTTTTTCGAACACCGGTCTGACCGGTGTGAGGCACCCGGCCCGACCGGTCTTTGCCCGGGGACTAACGGCTAGTTTTCTCCTTTGAGGGGTATAAATACCCCAAGCCTTCTTCAAGTGAGGGTTGCTTTGTTTCTAGTGAGTTTGCTTGAGGTCCCAAGCCATTTCTAACTAGCTCTAAGCCTTAGTGGCTCTCCCCAACCATCTCTTTGTGAGATTTGTGGATTCAAGCCATCATCTTTGTGTTGGGTTGAGGAAGTGAGCTTAAGAGTGACCTTGTGAGCTAACAAGAGCAATTTCCATAGCTTGAGCACTTTGGTTTGGCGTCTACAAACTTTGAAGCATTTGTTACTCTTGGAGGTTTGCCTCCTAGACGGCTAGGTGTCGCCGGCTAGCTCCCAAGGTTGTGGTGAGCAGTGGGAAGTTTGTAAGGGCTGCGATCTTGCCTCTTCGTGGAAAAGATCACCTTAGTGGAAATGAGGAAAGTGGTTGAAAGAGACCCGGCTTGTTGTGGGAATTGTCCCTTACAAGCTCCTCAACGGAGACGTAGCCATTCCTCAGTGGGTGGTGAATTTCGGGAAACAAATCGTTGCTTCTTCGTGTGGTTCGACTCTCTAAGTTGTTCATTCTAGCATATTACATTTGCTTCCGCTTCGATCTACTTGGGTGTGTTACTTTTGTGTGCGGGGCTCATTACTCGCTTGTTATCATCTACAAAGGCCACACCCCGAGTTTAGTTTGTGCTAGAAGCCAAGAGGTGCTTGAAGTTGTTTTTGCAGGTTCTCTGTGCTACACTGGTCCGACGGTGAGGCGCACCGGTCCGACCGTGTCACCGATGGAAGTTCGGTGCTCGACCGGTCCGACCGGTCACCGCCACCGGTCCGACCGGTGGAGCACCGTCGGCTCAAGTGTCCGGGGGGAAAAGAGTTTAAACGGGTCGTCTCGCCTATTCACCCCCCTCTAGGCGACATCAAGGTCCTTTCAATTGGTATCGAGCTTGGTGCTCCGATTCGAGCTTAACTCGCTTAGAGTTCTTCGATGTCGACAACTTGTGAGGCAATTGTTTGAGCCTCTAGCTCTAGATGGCTCAAACTATTCTTCTTGGTGCTCTAATGTTCTCATTGCACTTAAGGTTTTGGGCCCTACCGCCGAGAGCATTATGGTTGCGAGTATCCTTCCAAAAGATGAGACATGTGTCTCGTCAATGGACTTGGAGAAGAAGCAACTCAATGCCGTTATTACTAACCTTTTGTGTAGCTGTGTATGTAGAGAACTAAAGTATATTATCTTGAAGAGCAAAAAGATTTCCGAAGATGCTCATCTCATTTGGAAATTACTACTTGAGTTGGTAAACACCAAATGGGATGAACTCGAGAGCGATGATGAAGATGAGTCAGTGGAGATGTGCCCTACCTCTACAACATCCACTGATCATCAAGCATCAAACCCCAAGCAAAAAGAAGATCAAAGAAGCGAAGACGCTGTCCCTCTGCAGGGACCGGTCAGACCGGTGACACCCACCGGTCAGACCGGTGCCAGCAGGGGCACACCAACTTGCTTGATGGCCAAGAAGGAAAAGAAGAGCAAGAAGAAGAGACAAGCCAAAGGGGCTAAGGAGCAGAAGATTGAAGCTTCAAGCTCTTCGTCAAAAGAACTTGAACTTCTCAAATCCGAACTTGCATCTTTGGTTTGTAAGTATGAAACTTTGGCTAACAAATATGATCATGACATCAAATCCTTTGCTTGTAGAGCTAAAATAGAAGAAGATGCCAATGATGTTCTAGAAGCCAAATTAGCGAAGCTCACTAGCGAGCATATGGTCCTACAAGCTAATCACAATGAACTTGAACTTTCCTATGAGAAGCTTGTTGATTCTTATGCAACACCGGAGATCGCCCATGAGGTTGTGCTTTCATCGGTAAAATCTCTACAACCTCTATCTCACACATGCACATGCTCACAAGTTCAAGTTGTTTTATCTAGCGCTAATGATTGTTTTTCTCAAGCATGTACTTGTAGAATCTTGTGATGACCTCATTGCTGAAGAGAATGATAAACTAAAGCAAGAGGTTGAAAAGCTACAAAAGGACTTGTATATGTTGAAAGAGAAGAGCAAAGTGCAACCTTCTCAAGATAACCGTGAAAGCATGGTGAAGAAGCTTGAGAAGGGATCAACCGCCACTAGTTCAACCTCTCGACAACATACAACGTCCCACAAGAACAAGATTCAAGAAAAGGGCGAGATTGGGGAAATCAAACCCCAATATCGCTCGATCAAGCACAAGGCACAAGAGTCACTCTCCAAGAAGCCTAGAAGCCCCAACAAGTGGAGGGTGTGCTACAAGTGCGGAGAGAAAGGACATCTTGCCGACTCGTGCCCAAAAGCAACAACGAGCGGTGGCTCGACCGTGACCGGTCAGACCGGTGCATGCCACCGGTCAGACCGGTGCGGCCGAGCAGCCCCACTTCAAGCAAACAAGGCAAGGAAGCCACCCTCTCCAAGAACAAGACTCGAAGCAAGTGTAGAAAAAGAAATTGCAAGAAATGGTGTGACCAACAAGAACAAAAGTCGCATTTGCTATGAATGCCGTCAAAAGGGTCACATGGGCAAGGATTGCCCAAATGGTAACATTCCTAAATCAAACCTTGTCCATTATGATTTCCATAAGCTTAGGAACGATAAGAATAGAACTTGTGCTATGAGGGAGATTAGTTCACCTCATTGTAGCATGAGAGCTATTTGGGTTCCTAAGCACCTTGTGACTAACCCAATAGCACCCAACAAGTGTTGGGTACCAAGAAATGCTTACTGAGCTTGCAGGTTAAAAGAGATGCATTGAGCACATGGTTGGAAGACTTGGAAATCTTGATGGATTCGATTAACCATGTGAAGAGCAAACTCATATAAATCGTGAAATCGATGTCATCTCGGTAACTAATGCTCTCAATTGAGTCTAAGTCACTTTTGGTTCTTGGTGAACACTCATGTGACGCTCCTCTTGTATGAGCAAAGCATGAGGTAGTGACTGACTATTTTATGAAAATTTACTTTCTCATGCCATTCGATGCTTTTAATGGCTCTCTAGTAGAGCAATGCCTTATCCTTGTTGCAGGATTTAAATTAGTGATACATTCACTCACTCAAGGAAAAGGGAAGGAAAAATCACCAAAATGGTGTCAGGCGGTGGTCACCGGTCTGACCGGTGACAGGCACCGGTCTGACCGGTGCCAACGCAGCCAGCGCATTTGGGTGGGCGACCCGGCACGGGTGCCCGGGTGACCCGGTGCGGCTCTGTATGCTGCAGGGTGACCCGACACGAGTGCCCGGGTGACCCGGGGTTGTCCAAACCATCAAGGAGAAGTGTGATTTGGCGTCGAAGGTTATGAGAGGCTAAACACATGTCAATTATCAAATCATTCATGTGTTGTGACCAAGTTTTGGAATGAGCCTCAACGAGTTCTTAATTGAACAAAGTGCCTTGGTCGAGAAAATGAAATTCTCTAGCACTACTTAAGGGGGAGCTCATTACAACACTTGAGTCACTTGTGGGACTAACAACTTCTTCTACGTGATGTTGTAGTCTCATTCTTTTGTGCATCTCGAAGGAAGCTCTCGATAAGCGTAACTTTCATAAGAACTAGCAAGAGCTAACATCGATCAAAATTTAAGATATGCACAAATGAAATGGTCTTAAGGCAAAGGTATGTTTTCACGAAACTCATTGAAATACCGTAGTGCATCTAGGCCTCAATATCATGCTAGTGTGCCATCCTTAGCATGTAATTGCTTCAAGTGAACCTCTTGTGCTCCTCTCTAGATATTTGGTTGATATTTTTACTTCAACTCGTCTTTGTGTCTCGAGGATGAAGATGTGAGCCAAATATGCTTGTTAGGGCATTCATTTGAAGTGGATGCATGCACTTTGTGACATAGGATAGATCTTTCGAAAAATCAACTAGCATATATAGGTAGTGTGCCTACTTTGAAAAATTTTTGGTTCTTGGTCTTAGTGACCCAATCAACTTAGTTGTGACTATAGTTCTCCTTGTTTGATTGATGGCTAGTCACAATTAAGAAGATTTTCTCAAGTCCCTAAAATCCATCTTTATTTATCTCTCTCATTCTTGGAAGGATCAAGAATTCTTGAATAAATAGGTTAATACTCCATTCTTCTAAGAATTGATGTTTTCTGGATCAATATCATCTTTCTATCTCATATCCAAAACATCACTAAAGGTTGAAATGGAAATCTATCCTCGTGGTTCAAAATCTGTTTCTCAAGGGAGCACCAGTCCGACCGGTGCTAACCACCGGTCTGACCGGTGGTGACCTTGAAGTCACATAATCCTTTTTCTGCGACCTAATTGGATGCAAAATGTCCTATAACTTTTTTGGAGAAGTTTTAAGGAGCAAAATCTCAAAAGGGAAGAAAAGGACCGGTACTACCGAGGGCATGTCGGTTCTACCGATAAGGCCTCTCTGTTGAATTTTATCAGGATCGTCGGTTCTACCGACGGTGGGTCGGAAAAACCGATAAGGGCTCTCTGGCTCAATCTTGGGCGGTCACTGGTCTGACCGGTGACGCCCGACGTCAACCAGTGGGGCCACAGTAAAAAGGAATCATCTTTTACCCCTCTCCTTCTCTCTCCTCTATCATTTCACCAGCTCTCATCCTGCCAAACCGTGGTGAACTCCCCTCCTTCTTCTCTCTTTCACCTATCTCAAAACCCATGGAGATTTGAAGATTAAACCAAGGAAAGGCCTCAAGATTGGAAGCAAAAGGATCTCCCAAGGCCCCTCTTCACTTTCCCCTTCGAGTTCTTTGGATTCAACTCAAGTTCCACTCTCCAAAGGTATTCAAACCTTTCTTTTGCCCGATCTTCTCACATGGTGCAAAGTTTTGAATTTTCTTTGGTAGAACATCTTCTTAGATCACCTAGAAGACATACCTTTAGATCCATAAGGTTTTGTTGGACACATTGTGAGAACCCATGATTTGGGGTCGGACGGCCTTCACCGGTCTGACCGGTGGCGCTGAAGGACCGATACGGCGAACCGAGAGGGGGCGGTGAATGGGAGCCGATAAAAATTCCTCTCGAAGGAGATCGAAACTCCAACAAGATGAACACGGCTTCCAACACACGTCTCGACTCACTACCAAGGTTGGTCAAGCCCACGTAGCCAATGGAGTGCCACCGGACCTAGGAACCAACACACCACCTTCCGACCCGAGAAACGCAGCGGAAAAACCAAACCTCGAGTCTACGGACCCACACCGGTCGAACGGCAGTGAGCACCACCGGCCGGCCGGTCCCCGCCGGTGAACCGAGCAACTTTCACTAAGTGGCTCTACACCGGTCGACCGGTGAGACACACCGGTCGACCGATGGCACCGAAAGCCCCCAAGGCACCAAACGAGCCAACCGACCACCAAACCGACCCAAACTCGAAACAAGCAGCAACACGGACAACAACGAACACACCAAGATGTTCACCCGAGCAAAAACCCACAAGGGCTCGCACCGGTCGGACCGCCAAGAGCACCGGTCGGACCGGTTTAGTCCGGGCGACTCGGGATGAACAGCCCCCGGGTCAACTCCCCCAAAACCAAATCTCGATCTCCCGAATCACTCCACGGACTTGAACAAGACTTTGGGGATATCAAGAACACCTCATGAGGAGTCCATAGCCAAGTTTAATCCCAGCAAAACTCGTCCAAAAAGGAGGAATCGAAGAAATCCTGCCGAAAGCACTTCCAACCCAAGAACACAAGAAACCCCAAAATCGAGCACTTTTACTCACGGATTTGGGAGGGGAATCACAGCCCAAAGAACCACGAAGGGTTCCCACAAATTTCCCCCATCAAATCCCCAAGAGAAAAGTCCCAAAAACAACCCAAAGAAATCACCGAGAGAGGGCTCCGAAAATCACCACCAAGAACAACCGGGGAAAACACATCCAAACCTTGAGGAACCACGCCGAATCATCTATACATGAAACGAAGGTTCGTACAAGGTCTAGCAAGCCGCCCGATCATCCATCCCTCTCAACAAGATCTCTCCGTGAAGCTCTCTTGCTAGTCCTATGGAAATCCCGAGGAAAATAGGTGGAAAAATAGGAAAACTAATGAGCTAGGGTTTCAAGAGTTGGCTGCCATCCTCTCACCTCTTGGGTTACATGGAAGCAACCGAATGTCTAAAACGCCCTTCTCTACTAACTAGGGATACAAGCCCCTCAAGGGCAGATTTGGAATTCTTGATGTCTTCACCATCGGACGGATGCCCGCGACCGCACCTCGCGTAGCCTCGACGCAAGCCATGCGATCCCGACGCGTGTCCTCCGCTTCGATGATTCCGGACCGCGTCGTCGCACACGGTCGACCGGTGCTCCTCACCGGCCGGGGAGCCGGTCCCCACCGGTCATACCCACCGGTCGGACCGGTTTTGGTGCCGCCGCACCTCCGTCTTCGCTTCTCCGGTCTTGGCTTTGTGGATCAACCAAAGAACCCGGTGGTTTTCGGTGAACCACCGGAAACCCCGCGAACTCGGTGTAGCCTCCGCCAATCTCCACTCATGACTTGGCTCCCACGTAGTCCCGGCTCGACCTTGGTTTTCGAGCTCAACCAAGAAACCGTCCACGACTTCATCTTGCTGTTCATGCCACCATGCGGCCCGCACTTGACCCCCGCTAGCCACCGGTCCCTCGAACGAAGCCTACTTGTCTTCTCCACACCGGAGGCCTTACCGGCGACGACCTTTCGCGCTTGTTCTTCACCCGCACCAACACCGGTCAAGCCGCAACCCGCACCCGCAATACTTAGCCAAGAATCGACTCCACACAACATTGTCAATCACTCATCACACAAGAAAGCGACCATCCACCGGTCCTCGAACCACACATGGTCCTCAATCTCCCCATTGATGAGTGCATTGACAACACCCACATGAAAGTAACAAGAGAGAAAAGAAACGAACAAAAAAAAAACTCCCACAAGCGATCGAAAGCCGAACAAAGGCAAAGAGCAAGATCACTTGAAGAAGACAAGTCTCGGACCCCTTAGGCAAGGGCAACGGCTCGACACATCCGAGACGAAACAAAGCTCAAGCAAAGAGCGCAAACCACCAAAGCAAAGCTCGAACAACCACAAAGAGCTCCCCCTGCACACATGCAAGCTCCCCCTGAACCAATGCATGCAAGACACCACTTGAAACAGACAGGTGCAACAACTCGCCCCGACCGGTCGACCGGTCAACACCACCGGTCGACCGGTGTGCAACATGTGTACGAACCGGCACTCACACCGGGTCACCGGTCCGACCGTGCACCACGAGCCCGAAATGGCTCAAAACCACTCGAAAACCTTCTAAATGCGTCCGGCAAGCCATTTCAAGCTCGAACTTCTCCCCCTTGTTGGCAATGCATGAATCAAGCCAAAAATGCACAACTTTCAACCTAGAGCTTCTCAAATAGACAAAATTCAACAAAGAATGCTACACATGTCCAAATGAGCAAGTTAGATACTCTACGGCTTCGTATCGATCTCAACTACATGATCACCAAGTTTCACAACCATTGGACGAAGCTAAGATGGATTTTGGCAATTTTGCGTAAAAACTTGCCTCTCATGAGCAAAGTCCTAAACATGATCAAAGCATATCAAAATGGCAAAGCCACACAAACTTCGTGCTAGGACAGCCATTCTAATCATAAGACCATCACAAACACCCACAAGCACCTCATGTCATGTCAAAGCCACCGAGCCATGTGCCTACTTCTATGTATGAGACTTCTCATTGGTAGGCATCATGCAACGGTTTAGCACCCAAAGCAAATTAAATTCAGCACATATGACATGGGAGCACATTTCCAAGCATATTTCATTTCATTTTCAGATTTGTAAATGGTACATGAAATGTCTTTGCGACAAAAAGGAACTTATGCCCCTCCACAAGATAAATCAAGAGGGCTAAACATTCATGATGGCAAATGAGGGCTAAACATTCATCAATAAGCTAGCTGCCAAACACAAATTAAGCATAGCAAGGCCACAAAAACATGTCAAGAGCATGTAAAGGCATTTACACATGAGAGAGCATACATGTGACATTTTTCAAAAGCATAGCTATCAACCATGGATTATTCATCAAGATCATGAAGAGCTAAGCCAAACTAACCGTAGCATACCAAACAAGCTCACAAAGACATATATCTCATTCCATGGTGAACAATGTATATGAGAGAAGCTTTTCTAACCAATGCATATGATACAAAATGCACGCAATTTAAGATACAAGGATGCCTATACATCATGTTACATATGCCATGCCAAAATGCAAGAAATGCACAAAGGAAAGCTATACAAATGCTACAAAAGAAGCTCTCACATGAAACTCACAAACCACCGGCTCCTCGAGGGGAGGCAAAACGGGCTCGACACCACCGACAAAATAGAGCTCCCACACACCCAACTCAAGAAATCAAACACACACCAAGTTCCCCTTGCAAACGAGTCAAAGTTGCTTGATCTAGGGGTTTGGTGAAAATATCGGCTAGTTGGTCATGTGTGGGTACATGGATCAAAGCTATCTTGCCTTTCTCTATGTTGTCTCTCGAAAATGGTACCTCACTTCTATGTGCTTGGTTTTGGAATGGAGCACCGGGTTCTTTGCAACGCTTATGGCACCGGTGCTATCACATTGAAGTGGGACATGGGTATACTCCTCACAAAAGTCACTCATGGTGTAGGTGATCCAAAGGAGCCGAGAGCAACAACTAGCGGCGGCAACATACTCGGCTTCGGTCGTGGATTGAGCAACACTCGACCGCTTGCGGGAAGACCAAGACACCAAAGAAGAACCCAAAAGCGGCAAGTCCCGAAGTGGACTTCCAACCCAACCGACACCCGGCAAAATCCGCGTCTGAAAAGCCATGAAGCGCCAAAGAAGAGGACGCGGAATACCAAAGGCCGAAGTCGGGAGTGTGATGCAAGTACCTGAAAATTCGCTTCGCCGCTTGCCGATGTGAAGTTCTCGGAGACGCTTGAAAACGAGCGCACAGACATACCGAGAACTGGATGTCCGGTCTCGTCGTCGTCAAGAAGAGGAGTGACCTGATCATGCTCCGGTACTCCTTCTGGTCCACGTGTTCACCTTCCTCGTCCGCATCAAGAGCAGTAGTTGTACTCATCGGCATCATCATATCCTTGGAGTCCTCCATCTTGAACTTCCGCATAATGTCCTTGGTGTACTTAGCTTGGTGCACAAATGTTCCTTCCTTTGATAGCTGATTTGTAGCTCGAGGAAGAACTGCAACTCGCCCATCATGCTCATCTCAAATTCCCTGCTCATATCCTCTGCAAACCTTGCAACAAGAGAGTTAGACGAGCCACCAAAGACAATATCATCCATGTACACCTGCACAATCGGGATATCTCCGCCCCCCGCCTCGGCAAAAACAAGGTCCGATCGACCTTCCCCGTCTCAAAACCTCTCTCAAACAAGAACCCCCTCAACCTCGCCATACCAAGCTCTAGGCGCCCGCTTCAACCCATACGAGCGCCTTCCTCAACTTGTACACCCTGGGGGTACTTCTCACTCTCAAACCCCAGAGGCTGCCTCACATACACTTCTTCCTCCAACACACCATTCAGAAAAGCACTCTTCACATCCATTAGGTGCAACTTGAACCCTTTAGCCACGGAAAAGGCTAGAAGGATCCTAATCGCCTCCAAACGAGCTACGGGAGCAAAGGTCTCCTTGTAGTCGATCCCCTCCTTCGACCGAACCCCCGAGCAACAAGTCTCGACTTGTTCCTCACAACCTCACCCTTCTCTCCCTCTTTATTTTTCCACACCCACTTTGTACCAATTGGCTTACACCCCGGGGGAGGGTCAACCAACTCCCACACTCGATTCCTCTCAAAGTTCTCCAACTCCTCATGCATCGAGTTAACCCAATTGTGATCGATAGTGCGTGTCCAATGTCTTTGGGCTCGAAAGAAGCAACAAATGCAGCATGAGCAAAGTGAGAATTGTTCCAAACCCTCGACCGTGTAGTGCGTTCATTCATGTCGCCGATGATCCTCGAAGCTAGGTGATCCACTTGAACTCGCCGGGGGAGGTTCTCGCCTCAAAGCTACCTCCCCCTCAACATTAGCTTCTCCTCGTTCTTGATTTGTCGTCGTAGGTGTAGCGGAGGGTCCATCCATTATTGTAGTCGAAGTAGTGGGTACATGTTCGGCGGGGGCACCGCACCGCCATCTTCATCGTCTCCATGTTCATGCTCCTCCTCCTGAAAGATCTCCTCGCCAAGCTCATCATCACCTGCACACTCAAAGACAAGCTAACTACGTGGCTCTGTCTTGTCGAAGGTTACCTCGCAAGTCTCCACGATTTGGTTAGTTTCAAGATTGAGCACACGATATGCTCTAGAATGAGATGCATAACCGAAGAAAATGCCATCGACAGACCTAGCCTCAAACTTATCCAACTTCCCGCCTTTCTTCGGAATGAAACACTTGCAACCAAAGACATGGAAGTGACTCACCTTGGGTGTGTGACCATGCATCAACTCATAGCATGTCTTCTTCTTGTGCACTCGAGATATATCTCGTTCGACACATAGCACGCGGTATTCACCGCCTCGGCCCAATACCTCCTCGGAGTCCTATGCTCATCAAGCATCGTCCGAGCCATCTCGCACAAGGTCCTATTCTTCCTTTACACGACACCATTCAGGGGGGAGGCGTATACGGACTCGAAAACGGGTGCTCAAGACCCAAGTCATGGCAAAAGGTTTCAAAACGAGAGTTGCCGAATTCCGAGCCATTATCCTTGCGGATAGCTCATATAGCATCTCCGTGCCTCTCGTTCCTCAACCTCAAGACTATATCTCGAACAAAACCAAACGTCTCCCCCTTATCCTCCGTAAAGAACACCCACGCATACCGAGAATAGTCGTCCACCACAACAAGGACATACCACTTCCCACCCGCGATCGCACACGAGCCGGGCCAACAAGGTCCATATGGAGCAGCTCGCATGGACGCTCAGTCATCACATCGGTGAGAGGCGGGTGAGAAGAGGCCACCATCTTGGCATGCCTACACGGAGCACAAACCAACTCTTTCTCAAGCCTCAACCGTGGCAATCCTCGGACCAAATGGAGTTTACTCAAGCGAGACAAATGGTCAAAGCTCAAGTGACCCAACTTCCTATGCCACCTGCACAACTCACTCGAAGAACCAGCCAAGAAACAACGCTCCACATCCGAAGACTGAGAAAAATCAGCACGAAACACCCGACCTTCGGGAACGACCATACGGACAAGGTCCCCTCGAGAGTCCACAAACGAGAGAACCACCCGGCCGAAAAAACACCTCAAAACCCTCATCCAACAAGCCGGGACAAAGAAAGCAAATTGTACTCCGGCGGTTGAACAAGAGCAACACGCCTCGAGTGATCTTGTCACTCACTTTGATCTCACCTTCGAAAGCACACGCCCACGCCCATTGTCCCCAAAGGTGATGTACCTCTTCGTCACCACCGGGACGAGACCCGAGAACCACCCCCTGTCTCCGGTCATATGCCTCGAACAACCGGAGTCAATCAACCAAATGTTCTTCAAGTCTCCCACCCGAAATTCAAAAAACGAGCACGTGAGCGAACAAACGACTCAAAGACGGGGTTAGTACCAAAAGAGTAAAACCGGTGTCGAGCCATTTGCTCGAAAGTGGGGTTAGCACCAACCAAAGCATCTCTCCTATCAAAGCTACCTCCACGAACACCACCACGGTAACCACCCCGAGCGAACCACCCCTCTCTCGCCCGGAGAAGGACCAAATCCACGCAAGAAAGCCCGTGGAACGTCCTTCCTCTCCAACTCGCAGCCACGACTCCTCCAATCCCCGTATTGAGCACGAGGAGGAGAACGCCTAGCAAACCGACCACCTACACCCTTTCCGGCCCAACCACCGAACCACGACCACCGGAAACAACCCTCGCACTCGTACGAGCTCGAAACCCAAACAACGTCGTCCGTGCCCGGCACCGGCCTCGACCGGTGCCCCACACCGTCCGACCGGTGTGACTCGGGGAAGCGCCGCCTCCAACAGCCCTTCCGCTCTCCCCAAGCCCGAACCGTCCTCACACTCGCCTTGCCCCCGGGCATCTGCATATGAGGTTCAAGTACACCATCGGAAGGGTGGTACTTGTCCTTGTTAGCCCACTCCTTCTCCATTATCTCCTCTCGTTTCCTCTTGAAGCAAAACTCCTCCTTATGGCCATCTCTCCCACAATAGCCACAATGAAATCTCACAAGCTTAGGCTTAGGCTTGGGATGTGGCTGCTCACTCGGTTTCTCTCCACTCAAACCCTCCACCCGTTTCTCGCCACTAGCCTTCTCACTCTCCTTCCCAAAGAACACTTTCCCCGAATTGCTCACAAACTTAATAGGATTTTGTAGGTCATTTGTGGGTGTAGGAAAAACGGGTGGAGCCGGGGTTGTGTCTAGTCGGTTCCTAAGATGATTAGGTTTTGGAGGGAAATCATTTTTGTGGTGGGTTTTTGGTGGCTCCGGATATTCTCTCCACTTCCCTCACCAACCTTGTTTGCCCCATGCCCCTCACCATCTTGCCTCTTAAAGGCCTCGATCATCATCCTCAACCGAGGCTCATGACCGAACAACCAACCCATCAACTTCCTCAAGTCATCATTCTCATCCCGTAAACGATCAACATAATGTGCAAGCTCCAAATTTTTCAATGCATGCATTTCACGGGTAGAGCAAGATGTAGGCATGGGTGAGGACCATGTGTGGTTCGAGGACCGGTGGATGGTCGCTTCCTTGTGTGATGAGTGATTGACAACGTTGTGTGGACCGATTCTTGGCTAAGTATTGCGGGTGCGGGTTGCGGCTTGACTCGTGTGGTGCGGGTGAAGAACAAGCGCGAAAGGTCGTCGCGGTGAGGCCTCCGGGTGTGGAGAAGACAAGTAGGCTTCGTTCGAGGGACTCGGTGGCCGGCGGGGGTCAAGTGCGGGCCGCATGGTGGCATGAACGGCAAGATGAAGTCGTGGACGGTTTCTTAGTTGAGCCTCAAAACCAAGGTCGAGCCGGGACTACGTGGGAGCCAAGTCATGAGTGGAGATTGGCGGAGGCTACACCGACTCGCGGGGTTTCCGGTGGTTCACCGTAAAACCCCTTGGGTTCCTTGGTTGATCCACAAAGCCAAGACCGAAGAACCGAAGACGGAGGTGCGGCGGCACGGACCGGTCCGACCGGTGGGTCTGACCGGTCTGACCGGTGGGGACCGGTCGACCGGTGAGGAGCACCGGTCCGACCGGTGTGCGACGACGCGGTCCGGAATCTTCGAAGCGGAGGACACGCGTCGGGATCGCATGGCTTGCGTCGAGGCTACGGCGGGTGCGGTCTCCGGCATCCGTCCGATGGTGAAGACATCAAGAATTCCAAATCCGCCCTTGAGGGGCTTGTATCCCTAGTTGGTAGAGAAGGGCATTCTAGACATTCGGTTGCCTCCATATAACCCAAGAGGTGAGAGGATGGCAGCTAACTCATGGAACCCTAGCTCATTAGTTTTCCTATTTTCTACCTATTTTCTCTAGGTTTTCCTTAGGACTAGCAAGAGAGCTTCACGGAGAGATCTTGTAGAGAGGGATGGATGATCGGGCGGCTTGCTAGACCTTGTACGAATCTTTGTTTCATGTATAGATGATTCGGCGTGGTTCCTCAAGGTTTGGATGTGTTTTCCCCGGTTGTTCTTGGTGGTGATTTTCGGAGCCCTCTCTTCGTGATTTCTTTGGGATGTTTTCGGGACCTTTCTCTTGGGGATTTGATGGGGGAAATTTGTGGGAACCCTTCGTGGTTCTTTGGGCTGTGATTCCCCTCCCAAATCCGTGAGTAAAGGTGCTCAATTTTGGGGTTTCTTGAGTTCTTGGGTTGGAAGTGCTTTCGGCGGGATTTCTTCGATTCCTCCTTTTTAGACGAGATTTGGTGGGATTAAACTTGGCTATGGACTCCTCATGAGGTGTTCCTGATATCCCCAAAGTCTTGTTCAAGTCCGTGGAGCGATTCGGGAGATCGAGATTTGGATTTGGGGGAGTTGACCCGCGGGTGCTGTTCATCCCGAGCTGCCCAGGCTACACCGGTCTGACCGGTGCTCTTGACCGGTCTGACCGGTGCAAACCTCTCGTGGGATTTTGCTCGGGTGAACGTCTTGGTGTGTTCATTGTTGTCCCGTGGTGCTGCTGTTTCGAGTTTGGGTCCGTTTGGTGGTCGGTTGGCCTGTTTGGTGCCTTGGGGGCTTTCGGTCGCCATCGGTCGACCGGTGTGTCTCACCGGTCCGACCGGTGTAGAGCCACTTAGTGAAAGTTGCTCGGCTTCACCAACGGGGACCGGTCGACCGGTGGTGCTCACCGGTCGACCGGTGTGAGTCCGTAGACTCGGGGTTTGTTGTTCCGCTGCGTTCTCGAGTCGGAAGGCCGTGTGTGTGTTGGTTCCTAGGTCCGGTGGCACTCCGGTGGCTACGTGGGCTTGGCCAACTTGGGTAGTGAGTCGGAGACGTGTGTTGGAAGCCGCGTTCGTCTTGTTGGAGTTTTCATCTCCTTCGAGAAGAATTTTTATCGGCTCCCATTCACTCCTCCCCCTCTCGGTTCGCCGTATCCGTCCTTCAAGTGGTATCGAGCCGGTTCGGGTCTTTGTTGACTCTAACCGGTCTAAGATCCAAGGATGGCATACCGGGAACGGGGTTCGGGTCCTCCACACTTCGATGGCAAGAACTACCGGATGTGGAGCAAGCGGATGGGTGCGTTCCTCCGCGGAAAGGGTCACCGCTTTGGGATGTCACGGTGGACACGGGCTATGTCCAGCCGATGGATTTCCTTGCTCCGGGGTCGAGGGACGGATTCGACGCCAACAATAAGGCGGTCGACTACTTGTTTCGTGCTTTGTGTCGGCCGAGTTCGATCGGGTGCACACCGAGCACTTGGCTTGTAGGATTTGGGTGGTGTTGAAGGAGGCTCATGTTGGGAACGCCCGTGTTCGAGCACGGTTGTATGCGACCTACGGAGAGAGTACGAGAACTTCACTCATCTCCCCGGTGAGTCCATCGATGCCTTGTTTCGCAGGTTCACGGTGGTGGTGAACAACATGAGGGCCAATGTGGACGTGCTCCCGTACGATGATCATGATAGAGCGGTCAAGCTCTTACACTCTTTGGATCGTACGATATGGGGCGGAAAGTTCGAGGCCATAGTAGAGTCGGAGCGGTATGATACTCGACGGTGAACGAGCCGTTCTCAAAGCTCAAGTCGGCCGAGGTGGATAGGGGCATGACTGCCAAGCTCGAGGGATCGACTGATTCCCATAGTCTTGCCCTCGTTGGTGGTTCCAAAGGAAAGACTAACTCTAACCCATCCACCAGGATGTTCTCGTTTTCCTCTTTGATGTCTATGCCAGATGAGGAGTTTGATGACCTTGGAGAGGACGAGCTGGCGCTGTTGACGAGGCGGTTCGAGAGGCTGCATGAGAACCGCATGAACATGAGGAGGAACACGAGGACTTGCTTCCGGTGCGGCAAGCGGGACACTTCGTCGCCGACCGCCGGAGAAGGCCGAGAACAAGGACGGCTACAAGCACAAGCCGAGGATGAACGATGGCAAGTACCGTTCGAGGCGCGACCACAAGAGCAAGCACAAGAACAAGTACAAGGACGAGCGACGATCGAGGAAGAAGGAGGGCCGAGGCAAGGCCCGAGCGATGGTGGGAGCGAGCGACGTCGACTCCAGTTCCGCGTACTCCACCTCGAGCTCGAGCGGCGCCGACGACGAGGGAGATCGCCGCAAGAACAAGAAGTCGTCCAAGAACCTGAGCGGGCTGAGCTGCTTCGCGAGAGATGGCTTCTGCACCATGGCGTTGAGCTCCGGCGGCAAGAAGAGCACACAGAGCGACTCGGACTCTGAGTCCGACGACGAGGTGCGTGATGAGCTTCCATTCTTGCGCCGGGAGAATGAGAGGCTTGGCTCTTTACTTGATAACCGTGATGACATGTTTAGAGAGGCCAAGAAAATGAGGAAAGAGCTTAGGGCTTCACTCGAGGATGCTAGGACTAGAGTGGGCGAGCTAGAGACACGGGTGCTTGATAGCAAGCTTGAGATTGATTCGCTTAAGGCTAGCCCCGTTGTTTCGATGAGAATGATTGTCTTGATTGCTCCATATTCCTTGCCGATCTTGCTTTGTTTAAGGAGAAGCATGCCTCCAAGTGTGAGGAACTAGATGTGCTTAGGGTTGAAGTGGGCGAGCTTAAGTCTAGACCTCGCTTTGCTAGGTGCTTGCACTTCTTGCCCCGTTTTGCATGCTAAGATTGATGAGATGCATGCTTACACTAGTTCACTCGAGGCTAAATTGAAGGAACCCATGCCTACATCTTGCTCTACTCGTGAAATGCATGCATTGAAAATTTTGGAGCTTGCACATTATGTTGATCGTTTGCGGGACGAGAATGATGATTTGAGGAAGTTGATGGGTTGGTTGTCCTGGTCATGAGCCTCGGTTGAGGATGATGATCGAGGCCTTTAAGAGGCAAGATGGTGAAGGGCTTGGGGCAAACAAGGTTGGTGAGGGAAGTGGAGAGAATATCCGGAGCCACCAAAAACCCACCACAAAAATGATTTCCCCCCGAAACCTAACCATCTAAGGAACCGACTAGACACAACCCCGGCTCCACCCGTGTTTCCTACACCCACAAATGACCTACAAAAGCCTATCAAGTTTGTGAGCACTTCGGGGGAAAGTGTTCTTTGGGAAGGAGAGTGAGAAGGCTAGTGGTGAGAAACCGGTGGAGGGTTTGAGTGGAGAGAGACCGAGTGAGCAGCCACATCCCAAGCCAAAGCCTAAGCTTGTGAGGTTCCATTGTGGCTATTGTGGGAGAGATGGCCATAAGGAGGAGTTTTGCTTCAAGAGGAAGCGAGAGGAGAGAATGGAGAAGGAGTGGGCTAACAAGGACAAGTACCACCCTTCCGATGGTGTACGTGAGCCTCGTATGCGGATGCCCGGGGGCAAGGCGGTTGTGAGGACGGGTCGGGCTTGGGGAGAGAAGAAGGGCATAGGTGGTGGTGTTGCTGCCCCGGTCACACCGGTCGGACGGTGTGGGGCACCGGTCGGACCGGTGCGGGCACAGACGGATAGATGTTCGGGTTTCGAGCTCGTACGGGTGCGAGGGTTGTTTCGGTGGTCGTGGTTCGGTGGTTGGGCCGGGAAAGGGTGCGGGTGGTCGGTTGCTAGGCGTTCTCCTCCTCGTGCTCAATACGGGGATTGGAGGAGTCGTGGCATTGAGTTGGAGAGGAAGGACGTTCCACGGGCCTTCTTGCGTGGTTTTGGTCCTCCTCCGGGCGAGAGGGGTGGTTCCCTCGGGGTGGTTACCGTGGTGGTGTTCGTGGAGGTAGCTTTGGTAGGAGAGATGCTTTGGTTGGTGCTAACCCCACTTTCGAGCAAATGGCTCGGCCTTGGTTTTCCCCCTTTGGTACTAACCCCGATCTTTGAGTCGTTTGTTCGCTCACGTGCCTATTTTTGATTTTCGGGTGGGAGACTTGAAGAACATTTGGTTGATTGACTCCGGTTGCTCGAGGCATATGACCGGAGACAAGGGGTGGTTCTCAAGTCTCGTCCGGTGGTGACAAAGAGGTACATCACCTTTGGGGACAATGGGCGTGGGCGTGTGCTTTTAGAAGGTGAGATCAAAGTGAGTGACAAGATCACTCTGAGGCGTGTTGCTCTTGTTCAATCGCTGGGGTACAATTTGCTTTCTGTGTCCCAGTTGTTGGATGAGGGTTTTGAGGTGTTGTTTCGGCCAGGTGGTTCTCGGATTGTGGACTCTCGAGGGGACCTTGTCTGTATGGTCGTTCCCGAGGGTCAGGTGTTTCGTGCTGATTTTTCTCAGTCTTCGGGTGTGGAGCGTTGTTTCTTGGCCGGTTCTTCGAGTGAGTTGTGGAAGTGGCATAGGAAGTTGGGTCACTTGAGCTTTGACCTTTTGTCTCGCTTGAGTAAACTCAATTTGGTCCGAGGATTGCCACGGTTGAGGCTTGAGAAAGAGTTGGTTTGTGCTCCGTGTAGGCATGCCAAGATGGTGGCCTCTTCGCACCCGCCTCTCACCGATGTGATGACTGAGCGTCCATGCGAGCTGCTCCATATGGACCTTGTTGGCCCAGCTCGTGTGCGATCTGCGGGTGGGAAGTTTTATGTCCTCGTTGTGGTGGACGACTATTCTCGGTATGCGTGGGTGTTCTTTACGGAGGATAAAGGGGAGACGTTTGGTTTTGTTCGAGATCTAGTCTTGAGGTTGAGGAACGAGAGGCACGGAGATGCCATACGAGCTATCCGCGGTGATAATGGCTCGGAATTCGGGAATTCTCGTTTTGAAACCTTTTGTCATGACTTGGGTCTTGAGCACCGCGTTTTCGAGTCCGTATACGCCTCCCCAGAATGGTGTTGTGGAAAGGAAGAACAGGACCTTGTGCGAGATGGCTCGGACGATGCTTGATGAGCATAGGACTCCGAGGAGGTATTGGGCTGAGGCGGTGAATACCGCATGCTATGTGTCGAATAGGATATACCTCAGAGTGCACAAGAAGAAGACATGCTATGAGTTGATGCATGGCCGCACACCCAAGGTGAGTCACTTCCATGTCTTTGGTTGCAAGTGTTTCATTCTCGAAGAAAGGCGGGGAAGTTGGATAAGTTTGAGGCTAGGTCCGTCGATGGCATTTTCTTTGGTTATGCATCTCATTCTAGAGCATATCGTGTGCTCAATCTTGAAACTAACCAAATCGTGGAGACTTGCGAGGTAACCTTCGACGAGACGAGCCACGTAGTCGGCTTGTTTTTGAGTGTGCGGGTGATGATGAGCTTGGCGAGGAGATCTTTCGGGAGGGGGAGCATGAACATGGTGATGATGAGGATGGTGGTGCGGTGCCTGGCTGAACATGTACCCACTACTTCGACTACGATGATGGATGGACCCTCTGCTACACCTACGACGACAAATCAAGAACGAGGAGAAGCTGATGTTGAGGGGGAGGTAGCTTCGAGGCGAGAACCTCCCCGGCGAGTTCAAGTGGATCACCCAGCTTCGAGGATCATCGGCGACATGAATGAACGCACTACACGGTCGAGGCTTCGAAACAATTCCCATTTCGCTCATACTGCGTTTGTTGCTTCTTTTGAGCCCAAAGACATTGGACATGCACTATCTGATCATAATTGGGTTAACTCGATGCATGAGGAGTTGGAGAACTTTGAGAGGAATCAGGTGTGGGAGTTGGTTGACCCTCCCCTAGGGTGTAAGCCGATTGGTACCAAGTTGGTGTGGAAAAACAAAGAGGGAGAGAAGGGTGAGGTTGTGAGGAACAAGTCGAGACTTGTTGCCCGGGGGTTCGGTCGAAGGAGGGGATCGACTACGAGGAGACCTTTGCTCCCGTAGCCCGTTTGGAGGCGATTAGGATCCTTCTAGCCTTCTCTGTGGCTAAAGGGTTCAAGTTGCACCAAATGGATGTGAAGAGTGCTTTTATGAATGGAGTGTTGGAGGAAGAAGTGTATGTGAGACAGCCCCGGGGTTTGAGAGTGAGAAGTACCCCCACCGGGTGTACAAGTTGAGGAAGGCGCTGTATGGGTTGAAGCAGGCGCCTAGAGCTTGGTATGGCAGGTTGAGGGGGTTCTTGTTTGAGAGAGGTTTTGAGATGGGGAAGGTCGATCAGACCTTGTTTTTGCTGAGGCAGGGGAGATATTCGATTGTGCGGTGTACGTCAATGATATTGTCTTTGGTGGCTCGTCTAACTCTCTTGTTGCGAGGTTTGCGGATGATATGAGCGGGGAGTTTGAGATGAGCATGATGGGTGAGTTGCGGTTCTTCCTCGGGCTACAAATCAAGCAATCAAAGGAAGGAACATTTGTGCACCGGGCTAAGTACACCAAGGACATTGTGAGGAAGTTCAAGATGGAGGACTCCAAGGCTATGACGACGCCGACGAGTACGACTACGGCTCTTGATGCGGACGAGGAAGGTGAACACGTGGACCGGAAGGAGTACCGAGCATGATCGGGTCCCTCCTCTACTTGACAGCCGACGAGGCCGGACATACGGTTCTTGGTGTGTCCGTGCGCTCGTTTTCAAGCGTCTCCGAGGACTTCGCATCGGCAAGCGGTGAAGCGAATTTTCAGGTACTTGCGTCACACTCCCGACTTCGGCCTTTGGTACTCCGCGTCCTCTTCTTTGGCGCTTCATGGTTTTTCAGACGCGGATTTTTCCGGGTGTCGGTTGGATAGGAAGTCCACGTACGGGACTTGCCGCTTTTGGGTTCTTCTTTGGTGTCTTGGTCTTCCCGCAAGCAGTCGAGTGTTGCTCAATCCACGACCGAAGCCGAGTATGTTGCCGCTGCTAGTTGTTGCTCTCAGCTCCTTTGGATCACCTACACCATGAGTGACTTTGGTGAGGAGTATACCCATGTCCCACTTCAATGTGATAGCACCAGTGCCATAAGCATTGCAAAGAACCCAGTGCTCCATTCCAAAACTAAACACATAGAAGTGAGGTACCATTTTCTGAGAGACAACATTGAGAAAGGAAAGATAGCTTTGATCCATGTACCCACACATGACCAACTAGCCGATATTTTCACCAAACCCCTAGATCAAGCAACTTTCACTCGTTTGCGGGGGGAACTTGGTGTGTGTTTGATTTCTTGAGTTGGGTGTGTGGGAGCTCTCTTTTGCCGGTGGTGTCGAGCCCGTTTTGCCTCCCCTCGAGGAGCCGGTTTGTAGCATATGTATAGCTTTCCTTTGTGCATTTCTTGCATTTGGCATGGCATATGTAACATGATGTATAGGCATCCTTGTATCTTAGATTGCATGCATTTGTATCATATGCATTGGTTAGGAAAAGCTTCTCTCATATACATTGTTCACCATGGAATGAGATATATGTCTTTGTGAGCTTGTTTGGTATGCTATGGTTAGTTTGGCTTAGCTCTTGATGATCTTGATGAATAATCCATGGTTGATAGCTATGCTTTTCAAAAATGTCACATGTATGCTCTCTTATGTGTAAATGCCTTTACATGCTCTTGACATGTTTGTGTGGCCTTGCTATGCTTAATTTGTGGTTGGATAGCTAGTTTATTGATCATATGGGGCCAAAGGCTCATTTGCCATCATGAATGTTTAGCCCCCTTGATTTATCTTGTGGAGGAGCATAAGTTCCTTTTTGTCACAAAGATATTTCATGTACCATTTACAAATCTGAAAATGAAATGAAAAATGCTTGGAAAATATGCTCCCATGTCATACGTGCTGAATTTAATTTGCTTTGGGTGCTAAACCGTTGCATGATGCCTACCAATGAGAAGTCTCATAAATAGAAGTAGGCACATGGCTCGGTGGCTTTGACATGACATGAGGTGCTTGTGGGTGTTTGTGATGGTCTTATGGTTAGAATGGCTGTCCTAGCATGAAGTTTGTGTGGCTTTGCCATTTTGATATGCTTTGATCATGTTTAGGACTTTGCTCATGAGAGGCAAGTTTTTCGCAAAATTGCCAAAATCCATCTTAGCTTCGTCCAATGGTTGTGAAACTTGGTGATCATGTAGTTGAGATCGATACGAAGCCGTAGAGTATCTAACTTGCTCATTTGGACATGTGTAGCATTCTTTGTTGAATTTTGTCTATTTGAGAAGCTCTAGGTTGAAAGTTTTGCATTTTTGGCTTGATTCATGCATTGCCAACAAGGGGGAGAAGTTTGAGCTTGAAATGGCTTGCTTTGGAAGTGTTTAGAAGGTTTTCGAGTGGTTTCGAGCCATTTACGGGCTCTCGTTGTGCACCGGTCGACCGGTCGTGGTCACCGGTCCGACCGGTGTGAGTGCTTGGTTCCGTACAAATGTTGCTCACCGGTCCGACCGGTGGTGTGGACCGGCTCGACCGGTCGGGGCCGTGTTGTTGCTTGCTGCCCCGTTTCAAGTGGTGTCTTGCATGCATTCATCCGGGGGAGTTGCATTGGTTCGGGGGGGAGCTTGCATGTGTGCGGGGGAGCCCTTTGTGGTGTTCGAGCTTTGTTTTGGTGGTTTGCGCTCTTTGCTTGAGCTTTGCTTTGTCTCGGATGTGTCGAGCCGTTGCCCTTGCCTAAGGGGTCCGAGACTTGTTTCCTTCAAGTGATCTTGCTCTTTGCCTTTGTTCGGCTTTCGATCGCTTGTTGGAGTTTCTTTTTGTTCGTTTCTTTTCTTTTTCTTTTCTCTCTTGTTACCTTCGTGTTGGTGTTGTCAATGCACTCATCAAGGGGGAGATTGAGGACGATGTGTGGTTCGAGGACCGGTGGATGGTCGCTTCCTTGTGTGATGAGTGATCGACAACGTTGTGTGGACTAATTCTTGGCTAAGTATTGCAGGTGCAGGTTGCGACTTGACTGGTGTTGGTGCAGGTGAAGAACAAGCGCGAAAGGTCGTCGCCGGTGAGGCCTCCGGTGTGGAGAAGACAAGTAGGCTTCGTTCGAGGGACCCGGTGGCCGGCGGGGGTCAAGTGCGGGCCGCATGGTGGCATGAACAAGCAAGATGAAGTCGTGGACGGTTTCTTGGTTGAGCCTCAAAACCAAGGTCGAGCCGGGACTACGTGGGAGCCAAGTTATGAGTGGAGATTGGCGGAGGCTACACCGAGTTCGCGGGGTTTCCGGTGGTTCACCGTAAAACCACCGGGTTCCTTGGTTGATCCACAAAGCCAAGACCGGAGAACCGAAGACGGAGGTGCGGCGGCACGGACCGGCTCGACCGGTGGGGACCGGTCGACCGGTGAGGAGCACCGGTCGACCGTTGTGCGACGACGCGGTCCGGAATCTTCGAAGCGGAGGACACGCTTCGGGATCGCATGGCTTGCGTCGAGGCTACGCAGGGTGCGGTCGCCGGCATCCGTCCGATGGTGAAGACATCAAGAATTCCAAATCCACCCTTGATGGGCTTGTATCCCTAATTGTTAGAGAAGGGTATTTTAGACATTCGGTTGCCTCCATATAACCCAAGAGGTGAGAGGATGGCAGCTAACTCTTGGAACCCTAGCTCATTAGTTTTCCTATTTTCTACCTATTTTCTCTAGGTTTTCCTTAGGACTAGCAAGAGAGCTTCACGGAGAGATCTTGTTGAGAGGGATGGATGATCGGGCGGCTTGCTAGACCTTGTACGAACCTTTGTTTCATGTATAGATGATTCGGCGTGGTTCCTCAAGGTTTGGATGTGTTTTCCCCGGTTGTTCTTGGTGGTGATTTTCGGAGCCCTCTCTTCGTGATTTCTTTGGGGTGTTTTCGGGACCTTTCTCTTGGGGATTTGATGGGGGAAATTTGTGGGAACCCTTCGTGGTTCTTTGGGCTGTGATTCCCCTCCCAAATCCGTGAGTAAAGGTGCTCGATTTTGGGGTTTCTTGAGTTCTTGGGTTGGAAGTGCTTTCGGCGGGATTTCTTCGATTCCTCCTTTTTGGACGAGATTTGGTGGGATTAAACTTGGCTATGGACTCCTCATGAGGTGTTCCTGATATCCCCAAAGTCTTGTTCAAGTCCGTGGAGCGATTCGGGAGATCGAGATTTGGATTTGGGGGAGTTGACCCGCGGGTGCTGTTCATCTCGAGTCGCCGGAGCTACACCGGTCTGACCGGTGCTCTTGACCGGTCTGACCGGTGCAACCCTCTGTGGGATTTTGCTCGGGTGAACGTCTTGGTGTGTTCGTTGTTGTCCCGTGGTGCTGCTGTTTCGAGTTTGGGTCCGTTTGGTGGTCGGTTGGCCTGTTTGGTGCCTTGGGGGCTTTCGAGCCGCCATCGGTCCGACCGGTGTGTCTCACCGGTCTGACCGGTGTAGAGGCACTTAGTGAAAGTTGCTCAGCTTCACCAACGGGGACCGGTCGACCGGTGGTGCTCACCGGTCGACCGTGTGAGTCCGTAGACTCGGGGTTTGTTGTTCCGCTGCGTTCTCGAGTCGGAAGGCTGTGTGTGTTGGTTCCTAGGTCCGGTGGCACTCCGGTGGCTACGTGCGCTTGGCCAACTTGGGTAGTGAGTCGGAGACGTGTGTTGGAAGCCGCGTTCGTCTTGTTGGAGTTTTCATCTCCTTCGAGAAGAATTTTTATCGGCTCCCATTCACTCCCCCCCTCTCTGGTTCGCCGTATCGGTCCTTCAATGGGTTCCTTCAATTTAGCCTCAAGAGAACTAGTGTAAGCATGCATCTCATCAATCTTAGCATGCAAAACAGGGCAAGAAGTGCAAGCACCTAGCAAAGCAGTCTAGACTTAAGCTCGGCCACTTCAACCCTAAGCACATCTAGTTCCTCACACTTGGAGGCATGCTTCTCCTTAAACAAAGCAAGATCGGCAAGGAATATGGAGCAATCGGCACAATCATTCTCATCCGAAACAACGGGGCTAGCCTTAAGGGAATCAATCTCAAGCTTGCTATCAAGCACCCGTGTCTCTAGCTCGGCCACTCTAGTCCTAGCATCCTCGAGTGAAGCCCTAAGCTCTTTCCTCATTTTCTTGGCCTCTCTAAGCATGTCATCACGGTTATCAAGCAAAGAGCCAAGCCTCTCATTCTCCTGGCGCAAGAAGGGAAGTTCATCACGCACCTTCTCGTCGGACTCAGAGTCCGAGTCGCTCTGTGTGCTCTTCTTGCTGCCGGAGCTCAGCGCCATGGTGTAGAAGCCATCTCTCGCGAAGCAGCTCAGCCCGCTCAGGTTCTTGGACGACTTCTTGTTCTTGCGACGTTCACCCTCATGAGGAGGGAAAGACCGCGTCGGATCCGAGGTTTTGGGCTAAGTTTCGGCGGGATTACTATACCACCGTGATCATAAAGAAGCCCAAAATCACTCACAAGGCACAATATGTGGATTGGGAGCACATGGCTAGGAAAGGAGACCTAATATTTGATGAAGTCATTAGCAATTGTGAGAGGCAAAGGGTGAAGACACTTATGGGGTTCCGACGAGATTGGAACAAGGAGATCATCGCCCGGTTCTTTGCTACGGTGCACTTTGGTCACATTGAGACCGATAGGGCTATGACTTGGATGACCAATGGCCGGAAGTACATCACTTTCCATAGATTTTTGAGGTGCTTTGGGATCATGGCGAGAGATGGGGAGTTGAGGAAGCTCCATGTTGAGGGAGAGCTCGAGAAGGATGCCTTGCATGTAATGTACCCTCGAGGTGAGAATGCCAACTATGGGAAGGTGAAGAATATCTATACCTACTTCGCGGTCCTAAATAGGCTCCTTAGGGTGTCTATTACACCTAGAGATGGAAACCCCTCCGAAATCACAAAAATTTAGAACAACTTGATGGTTGCTTTGAGGCGGGAGCTCCGGAGTTTAGTGTTGGGGATTTCATTTGGCAAGAGATTAAGCACCTGTCCGAGGGCCCCAAGAAGATTTGAAGCTATAGTCCTTATATCATGTATATGATTGAAAAGGTTGCAAAGACGGAGTTTCCCAAAAATGTGACACACAAGCCCTTGAAGCTCAATCCTAGCAAGAATCCTCGGTTTCCATCACCTAGAGTTGAGCATGCACCGGGTCATGAGGAAGGAATATTTGAGGAGGGAGCAGCTCAGCCAGATCTGCCTCAGGCAGGGGCTCAGACCGTCACCGGTCTGACCGGTGCTGAGCACCGGTCTGACCGGTGGGGTGGTCGGCAGCCGTACGGACCTCGCGGTACACCTCCCCTTTGCGGAAGTTTCTCAACTTCATATTTGGGATGTGCGGGAGCCGGCATGACATCCAAGTTGAGCAACAAAGGTCGAGAAGGGCGAACAAGCAAATGAGGGACACGATGAAGCTAATGCACAATGCCCAAGGTTTTCAACCTCCTCGCTCTCCACCATCTCCCGAGTCTCCACGAGTTTGAGATACCGTCCTTTGAGGAAAGGATGAGAGGATGGACCAACTCCGACATGCTTAATCAATATGGGCCCATGTTCTTCGAGTCCGGGTAACGACAAGGATCGTCCTCATCGGTTCCTCCTCCACCTCCACCATTTGTACCTCCTCCTCCGGATGTGGCAGGATCGTCTCACTTCATGGAAGAAGAGCAAGCACCCCCACCTCCTCCACCTCCCGAGCAAGTACAAGATTGGGGCGCTCGCTTCTCCGCCGAGATCTTTGGCTACAACCCTTACTTCTATGGTAAAAGCTGCGCTCCCATAGCTCATCCATCTCAAATCATCGTCTCGCAGTCTATTTACCTAAACTCTCCTTTACATTGGATTCTTGACAAATCTCAAATAGGAGGGAGCTCTCACCGGGAGCCGGATCTCAATGACAAGTGATCGGAAGTCGCTTCTTCACCGAGCCCTTCTCGGATGCTTGATGACAAAGGGGGAGAAGAATCAAGATTAAAGCCACAAGTCCGTGTTGTCCGGGTTCTTTATCCGTGTTGCACCGGTCGACCGGTGCCTACTAGGCGTTGAGAGAAGCCTTGTAAAAAGTTAGAACTTTACCTTAGTGGACTTGAGAACATTTGTGTGAGTGCTACCGTGTGTTTAAAACCTTATTGCTAGTTTGTGATGCATGAATTGAGTGGTGTTTGTTTGTGTTGGATAAATGGAGCAAAGTGATCTAAACCGGCTTGCAACCCCGGCATGATCACCTTGGACCAAATAGCACGCACTTCGTTGCTTTGTGCGGCGACCGGACTCCGACCGGTCCGGCCGGTCGAGGCACCGTCCGACCGGTGCCGCCCGGCTTGTGTGGGTTGGTTTGGACTCGACCGGTCGGCCAGGTTAGTAGCACCGGTCGGCCGGTCTTTGCCTAGTCGAAGACACTTCTCTTTGCTTTGTGCGTATCTTGTCATACACATCACGTATTTTATATTTTGTCGTTCACACATGTTGCACTCCACTGATTCTAAGATATAGGGGGAGCTCACACGCCTTTTCTTCCAAATTTTTGCTATTGGCATTTGAGGCCAACCTTTTGAAATTCAACTCAAAGCACAAATTAAGGGGGTGCTTTAGCTATATCTAAGAATCTAAATGCGCCTTATTGTTTTATTTGTAAGCTTTAATCGAGTTGTCATCAATCACCAAAAAGGGGGAGATTGAAAGTGCATCTAGGCCCCTAAGTGGATTTTGGTGAATTGAATGACAAGGCGATTAAAGGACTAATGTTTTTGTCTAAGGTTGTGAGCAGGTTTTCTTTATAGATTCATGAGCAACCATTGAAGTATCTTAAGTATGGATGTATTTTATGGCTCACATCTACAAAGACAAGTATATGGTGCAAGACTTCATAAGTTTATCGAAAGAGAACAAGTTGATGAGTGTACACACCATGTTCTAAAGATGAAACCTTGCATATCCGTTGTCAATCAAGATCAAGCATTTGAAGCGGGATTTTCAAATGAAGATTAATTGCGTGTGAAGCAAAGTGGAACTCAAAAGTGGATTGGATAAGTGATGAAGAGATCAACCGAGATGGCTAGGGTGAGGGACTAAGCAATCTTTGGGGCCATAGCTAAGCCGCCATTCGTGTTTTGCTAAGGTGAAGGTCTAGCATCCGTGGGGTCTTCAAGTATTATGTTCAAACCTTAACCGAGGGAAGCTTTGCAAGTCATCAACTCATTAAGATTGGCAACATGGAGTGACCATGGATCCAAGTGTGCATTCTTATGCTATATGGAAAGATCCTAAGTCACTAGCTCAAGTATGGACATGCTCAAGTCAAAGGCTATGTTGAAAGCCCTCAAGTGGTTATTGATCAAGTATGGCAAGAATTGAAGTTGTTCAAGCTCAAGAGGTCATCGAAGCTCTTTTATTCTTTTCTTGAGTATAGGTATGCCGTACTATCAAGAGGGATGCAACTTAGCAAGTTGACCAAGTCAAAGTGCTCTTTAGTTGACCTAAGTGAGAATTAGCTTTAGAGTGTGCTACCAAACCCTCCTAACCTAACCCGGGTCATTTCATCTTGGTGGTGAAGTGCTAGTTTCTTTAAAAGAGGTTTTGGGGGTAACTCGGGCCGACTGTCCGACCGGTTAGAGGCACGGGTCCGGCCGGTGCCGCTAGCCCAACGGCTAGTTTTTCGAACACCGGTCCGACCGGTGTGAGGCACCGGCCCGACCGTGCCGCCGGGGACTAACGGCTAGTTTTCTCCTTTGAGGGGTATAAATACCCCAAGCCTTCTTCAAGTGAGGGTTGCTTTGTTTCTAGTGAGTTTGCCGAGGTCCCAAGCCATTTCTAACTAGCTCTAAGCCTTAGTGGCTCTCCCCAACCATCTCTTTGTGAGATTTGTGGATTCAAGCCATCATCTTTGTGTTGGGTTGAGGAAGTGAGCTTAAGAGTGACCTTGTGAGCTAACAAGAGCAATTTCCATAGCTTGAGCACTTTGGTTTCGCGTCTACAAACTTTGAAGCATTTGTTCTTGTTGGAGGTTTGCCTCCTAGACGGCTAGGTGTCGCCGGCTAGCTCCCAAGGTTGTGGTGAGCGAGCGGGAAGTTTGTAAGGGCCGCGATCTTGCCTCTTCGTGGAAAAGATCACCTTAGTGGAAATGAGGAAAGTGGTTGAAAGAGACCCGGCTTGTTGTGCGAATTGTCCCTTACAACCTCCTCAACGGAGACGTAGCCAATCCTCGGTGGGTGGTGAATTTCGGGAAACGAGATCCTTGCTTCTTCGTGTGGTTCGACTCTCTAAGTTGTTCATTCTAGCATATTACATTTGCTTCCGCTTCGATCTACTTGGGTGTGTTACTTGTGTGTGCGGGGGCTCATTACTCGCTTGTGACCATCTACAAACGCGACACCCCGAGTTTAGTTCATGCTAGAAGACAAGAGGTGCTTGAAGTTGTTTTTGCAGGTTCTTTGTGCTACACCGGTCTGACCGGTGAGGCGCACCGGTCTGACCGGTGTCACTCGTGAAGTTCGGTGCACGACCGGTTTGACCGGTCACCGCCACCGGTCTGACCGGTGGAGCACTGTCAGCTCAAGTGTTTGGGCGAAAAGAGTTTAAACGGTCGTCTCACCTATTCACCCCCCCTCCTAGGCGACATCAAGGTCCTTTCGCAAAGAAGTTGTTGACGGTGAAAATCCGTCAACCTAGCCATGAGTTTACCTTCGGTGTTGGCATGAGTTTTATACTTTATCCATTGGTACTAACCCCCGTGGTATAACAAGTTCACGTGTGCATGTCGTTTTTTGGAGTTTAATGTTTATGCGGGGATTTAGTGTTGAATGCAAGACTTTCGGGGTATGTTCATCAAGCATCTCATGACAAGACTTTGAAGCCCCGAACAAGTCATGCAATGAAGTAAAATTAACTCCAAGAAGCGGGGACTTGATCCGAGAAGACGACATACTCCGGGGACCCGACCGAAAAAGTCTTCGAATCTTCCAAGACAAGGAGTTGAGTCCAATTCGGAGAGAAACCGACGACATGGACCCGTATGCGAAGGGGGAAGCATCCGGGAAGCAAGGGAACCGACCTCGGGCATAGGAGCCCGCGGGGGCCGGGCCTAAATGGGCCCGGGCCGGCCGGCCCGATCCGGTCGGCCCGAGCCCATTTAGGGCCCAAACGCGTCGTCCTTTGCCCTAGCCGCCAATCGGGCTATTTATAGTCCCCCGACCGAGAGCCACGTAGAGAAGATTTCGTCTTCGACCGCCGAGAAGCGAGAGAAGAGAGGGACACCATCTAGGAGAGGAGAGGGTCGAGCTAGTTGACTAGGGTTTCCCTAGCCGACGTGGGAACCTTGCACGGAAGACCACGTCGGAGTTCCGGAGCTAGAAGCAAGATCAAGGAAGGATCCCGGTGGTGATCTTGTGTATGTATCATTGTTATAGTTGAATTATCAAGTTGAATCTTTTCTCAGCGATCAAGAGTTTCCTCGAAGATTTCGTTTTTCGATCGGCTTTGCTTATTTCAATTCTATTTTCGAGATAGATTACATAGGGTGTTCTTGTAGCCGCGGTGGCTAGAGGTACACGCCGGATCCTCCGAAAGAATCTCGACTTGTCTTTTGACTCGCCCTAAGCTCCCCGCATGAATAGGGATACGTTGTGACGAACGGGGGTCTCGAAAGGCGGATGTTTTCGGATTTGGACGGGAAACCACGATTTAAAGAGGCTTTTATTAAGATTCGATTTGCTACTTCTTCTTTTGCTTGGAACTTCAACAAAAGGCTTACCCCGATCCCTCTAGATCGGTTTATCTACCCAATCTTACTTTGTTTTCTCCGGTTTTTAGTAGATTAGATCTGTTTTGTGTCTTTTACTTAGATGCATTAGGTTCTTTATTGAAGATTGCGGTTATTTGGCTTTAATAGATTAAGTCTTGCGTCACACATTTGTTCCACGGATTCGATACCTTGGGTTCACCACTCGAGGGAAGAAGGGTCCCTTGACTACGACGGGAGACTTGTACGCTTGCGAGTCACGAACGAACTTTGATACAATTATTAACCGTCAACAAGCCCCTTTTTCTGGCGCCGTTGCCGGGGAACAAGTGATCAAGATTTGATTTTTTATTGCTTTTTTTTGTAATTTTCAGTACTGATTTTATTTTATTTTTGCATCTACTAAGCTTCGATCATCCTCAAAATACATCTAATCTAGTTTGTCTAACTCTAGTCTTTATAGATTTGTTTTGTTTTCTAGTTTTTTTTTTTGCATACTTTGTTTATTGCTAACCCTAACGAGAGATGGACGGCTGCCTCTCCAACAAACCCAATAATTTTGTGGATGATCCGGAAAAAAACTTTACGAGGCTAAGGAGACGCGAAGCACATCAAGCTAAAAAGCTGGATTTTGTAGATTCGGAGTCGGAAGACAAAGGATCGCGAGGAATCTCGGAGAATTCACCACCTCAAAGTCCGCGGGAGAACCGACATCCACCGATGGGTGACCAACCACCGGAAGAACGCAAGATTGGGGAGCTATGCACCCCAGACATCATCGACCTACCAATCTTGAACCTCGACGAGATCGGAAGACCGTTCGAGATCAAGACCTCAACAATCCGCATGGTGCAACACTCACCCTTCACCGGCAAAGAGGATCCGAACCTTCACCTCCAAGCATTCATTCAACTATGTCGAATTTCAACATGGAGGGGGTGACTCAAGATCAAATGAGGGCAAGGCTTTTTCCGTTTTCACTACTCGGGAAGGCTTTGCAATGGTTCCACTCTCAACCGGCGGAGACGGTGCAAAATTGGAACACGTTGATGAAGGCTTTCATGAAGGAATACTACTCGCCGGGTAAAACTCAAAGCTTGCGTAATAAGATTGCCACCTTTGTTTAATATCCTACGAAAACTATCTCGGAGGCATTCGAGCGCTTCAACGAGTACACTCGGGCGGTTCCACATCACAAGTTCCCGAAGGAAGACCTCGTGCAAAAGTTCTATCAAGGACTCACCATGGCGTCAAGGACGATCATCGATGCATCGGCGGGAGGATCTATCATCGAGCTTACACCGACGGAAGCTTTCACACTATTCAAGAAGGTCGCGGATAATGACACGTGGGCGTCATCCGGCGCCTACACCCGGCTCAACCTATGGGGAACGTCAAAGGAATCTTGCAAGTGGAGAAGGAAGACATACTCGAAGGCAAGATCGACTCGCTCATGAGGAGGTTGGAGAAGATGGAGATAGAAAAGAAAGAGGCTCAAGACTTGAAGGCCGCCGAAGCAAGGTCCACATGCGAAGAATGTGGAGAGTATGGCCATGTCCGCAAAGATTGTCCGGAGGAAGCCAAAGTGCTCGACTACATGAGGAAGGGAGAATTGCCGAACTTCCGCTACGGGCAAGGTAGGCCTCAATTTAATGCAAGCTCATCTATTCCTAACGCGGTTCCACTTCGGATACAATTGAAGGAGTTCATGGATGAGCAAGCTAAGATCAACAAGGACACCGTCACCAAGTTCAAGACCATAGACAAGGTGTTGGAGAACATCGATGGCAAAGTGACGGAGGTCGGGAGTTCCAATCATCAAGTGCTCAACATGATGAAGATGCTCGAGACGCAAGTTGGACAACTTGCGGGGCGCCTCACAAATGATGAAGGGAAGCTTCCGGGACAACCCAAATGTCCCGAATCGGCGAAGGCCATTCAAACGCGTTCGGGGAAGGAGACTGAAGATCCGAACGTTCCGCGGGAGCAAGGAAGCCTAAACCGTCCACCGAGGTGGAAGGAGCTGCTAAAGAGAAGGTTACGGGGATCGTCACCGAGGAACCCGAATTCGAGATGCCGGAAGATGACACGAGGATACCGCAACTCAAGCCACGCTACTTCCGAGGTAAACTTGACAACCACTTTGAGAAGTTTGTGGAAGTTGTGCGTAGACTTAGCATCAACATGCCATTACTAGATGCCCTACAAGTACCTACATATTCTCGTTACTTTAAAGACATACTTGCAAATAAATATGAGATAGCAACACTCGGGGTAGATCATGTCAAAATGTCCGAGGAGTGTAGTGCGGCTATTGCTTATGGGCTAGAGAAGCAAAAAGACCCCGGGTGCCCTACAATTCCATGTTCAGTTGGTTCTTTCAACTTCGAGAAGGCGTTATGCGACCTTGGAGCTAGTGTGAGTGTCATGCCGAGGGATGTGTTCGAGAAGTTACGCCTACCGATGGAGCCCACGGGAATATGTTTGGAGTTGGGTGACAACTCCATTCGCTATCCCTTGGGCATTGCCGAAGATGTACCCGTGAAGATTGGACACCACTTCATCCCCGTCGACTTCGTTGTGCTCGAGATGGGAGAGAGGGAGAAGCCACCGCTCATCCTAGGGAGGCCGTTCCTCAAGACCGTGGGAGCAACTATTGATGTTGGCAAGGGGGAGATCATGTTCGATATCAACGGAGAAAGGAGTTCCTTCAAGTTCCGTCCAAGGATTGAGGCATGCAACATGATTGGAGTGAAGGGAGAACCAAAACAAACGGAGGGGCTGAAAAAGAAGAAGGAGCCGAAAAAAGTGGACGTAACGAAAATTAAAGAAGGTGTTGCATCCGTCAAGACAAAGGAAGAGAAGCCGCCCGTGAAGACCAAAAAAATGACTAAGCCGGCCAAGCCAAAAGACAAGCCCGCGCCCAAGATGGTGCGGAAGTGGGTACCCAAGATTGCAACGCCCGCAAAGAGCGTTGATCCGGAGTAATCAAGTGAAGAAGTCTAGCTATAGACTATAAACGAAGCGCTAGGCGGGAGGCAACCCGTTTCGTCAAGTCAAGTCAAGAATAAGCTACGGGAGGACAACCCGATTCCGGGTTTTTCTAGTATTTTTAATAATTTAGTTTTTGAGTTTTATTACGCAAAGACATTGGACTTAGAAGTGGTTGAACAATATTAGAGACATAATTCTTGATTGAATGATTGCTTTATCATAAACCCTTTGCATGAACCCTCCTATGTGCTTGTTTGATTCTTTTCTTTTCGAGAAACCCCTCAACCAAATAATTTCAGAACCTTAGCTCAACCTTACACCCTCATTATGGTGCTGAGGTTGACTTATTTTTCATGCTAAAACCACACGAGTAGAGCCACGATTTATATTCAAGTGTTATAAAAATTCAGCACGTGGTAGGACTCGCGTGAACCTAGAAATCAAAGCTTTTGGTTGGTTTTAAAAATCTTTATCCTTGGTTTCTCTAGGATTAGAATTTTTCTAAGCCCATTCTAATTTTGTTTTATTCAAAATCTTTCTTATTTAGCCAAAATTAGAACCTAAACCTATGCCCCCATGATCAAGCCGGAAAACGTTCGCTCTCAACCGATGAAAGCGGACTTTACCGGTAAGACCAAAATCGACGTAGTCGAAAAATATTTTCGACTTACATTTGTTTTTAATGGTTTAAAAACTTCTCTAAAATTATGCTCGAGCTCTTGCATGGCTCTGAAAAATATTTTAAAATTCGAATTAGAGGAGTGCTTAACCTTAAACACACCTAAATGGAGGCAATCAAGTTTGAATTAATCATGCATGCACCATTGGATTCCCTTTTATCAACTTTCACCAATTCCACATGCAAAGGACAAGCATGGTGGGCAGCAAGCATCAACTTTGCAGGATTTTCATGGTGGCATGTGAAGCAAGTGGAGCTAGGGAGCATGGACATGACCCAAAGCATGGAGCATCAAGTGGGAGGACCAATGATTCAAGAAAAGGAGTGGACGAGAGCGTTTGGGCGGTGCAACTCATGGAGCACGCGGGTAGGAAAGTTGCGGAGGGCGAAATGATCGTGCTTGGGAGAAAGACGCGCCGAGGAGGAGCCGGAGGACCCCCGGGCCGGCCGGCCTAGGCCGGCCGGCCCGCCCTATAAATGGCGTCCCCCGGCGCCCGTCTTCTGCGAGCAAGCTTCCCTCTCCTTCCCTTGTTTGTGTTCAAGTTTGTGTGTTCGAACCTCCGTAGACTTAGCCAACCACCCAAGCTTGAGAGCTCAAGAAAAATCCACATCCTTAAATCCACTCAAAGTCCACATCCGAAGCAAAGAGTTTAAGTGCCTAGTTTACCGGTTGCAACCCGGATTTTTAGTTGAAGAGAGAGTGCAGCAAACATGTGGAAGAAGACCACAAGTCTCTTCTCTAAGAAGAAGAGTTCGTCGTCGTCCAAGCCGTCATCAACCACGTCTTCGAGGAGGCACTCGGTTTCCGAGTCTCCCCGGAGCATGGAGACGGACACGGCACCACCGAGGAGGAACGACGCTCTCCTCCTTGGTGGTATGAGGGCTGCGAGAAGCACTTCCATGAGGTTCACCGAACCTCGTGGGCACACGGAGGAGCAGCCCCGCGCCACCACGACGATCGACTCGCTCAACCGCACCACCTCCTTACACCCCGACACAATCTTCGTACGGCTTCATCATCTTGTCGGCGGAGGAGGAGGATAGGCTCGCAAATCTTGAGAAGAGGCTTGTGTCAAACGTCGAGCTCGACGACCAAGCACTCCACACCTTGGGTTTTCGCACCGACATATACCACATGTTGGGGCACCTCGGGTGGGTTCGGTTCTCCAACGGAATATCGGTGGACACCCACTTGGGTTACACCTTGGAAATTTTAATGACTATTGCACCCATCGTTGATGATGATGGGGTGCAAAGCTTGTCATTCCGTTTGGAGGGAATCCAACAAGTGGTTCCCTACGAGCACGTAAGGGAGCTGCTTGGATTCCACAAGGGCGCTCCGAGAAAGTTGACGTGCCTCCCGGCATGTTGGCGGAATTTTGGGGCATGATCTCCGGAGATGCCCATCAACAACGCAAAAGCATCCGCAACCCCATTATCCGGATATTTCACTCTTGGATGTGCAAGAGGGTATTGGGGAGGATGAGGGAAACAAAGGTGACCGACACGGAGTTAAATTGGCTATACTCGGCTTTAATTGCCGGGCGGCCAATTGACCCCTCTTACCTCATGATCAACCGTTGGTGTTGTGAAGCAACATCGGGGGCCGGTGATATTGGTTCGGGGTGTTACCTCTCCATGTTGGCCTTTTCCTTGCGACCGGGAATCGCAAGAAACCCCGCTCACCTTTTGCGCGGTACCTCTCTCGGTTTTGAGTACTTGCGGTAAGGCAAGTACATTAGTGGAGATGAGAGAAGAGGTTACCGATTGGCCATTGTGAACCTCCCTCTTCCGGATGAGAGGCTTAGGCTTTTCACCGAAGGAAGGGAAGATTGGTTGGAAGAGGGACTACTTGTCCCCGCAAGGAAGAACAAAAGAGGAAGAATCGTAGAAGAGGGAACATCCTCCGCACAAGCGGGTGGAGCACAACCCAATGTGCAACCATCCGGCGGGGTTCCTCCTCCGCCAAGTTATTACGGAGGGTCTCAACAACAAGCATGGGGGGGGGTGGTGCACCGGTACCCCCACAAAATTATGTTGTGCCCAACGCTAACTTCGCGGAGTCCTACGCTCATCATCCCCAACCACAACAAAGCATGGCTATTATTGGAGGGTATGCTGCAAGAAATGCTCAAAATATCGCAGCCATCCAATCCAACGCAGCTCAACTCGGTGAAGGCAACGCAAATATTGCCTTTGAACTTGGACGCCTTCACCTTGTGGAGCCAAATCAATTCGACGGAGGAAGCGTTCATTCATATTATGAGCAAGGGTATTATTATCAAGACTACCAACATCAACCACCGGCGGAGGACTAGAAGATTTAGGAACTTTTGTTTTCTTTTCTTTTCTATTTCTCTGTAATTTTCAGCTTTTGCTTATGTGTGTTTGCGTAGTATTTTTCTGTTTTTATTTAAATTTCAGCAAGCATGTTTGTTTATTTTCAGTGTGTATTTCAACTTGATATCACCATTAATAAAGTCACCACCTTGATTATATCATTGGAAAAGTTACAAAATTCGTGCCATGATGATGTATGATTAAAATTGCAGCTTTGTTCATCTTTGTAGTTGATTTATGCATGTTTAAGCTAGTGCTCTCTTAAAAATGCAGATCTGAATTTATTTAAATGCTAGCTTAATTTTCAGCGGAGGTTATGGTTAAAATAAAGACCCATAGTGTTTTATGTGCTCTCGAGTTATGAATGGATTGAAGATGTCTTTTATGCTCAAAAATATTGCTAACCTTGTCACAAATATCACTTGTGTGTTGCTCAACCTATCCAAAGCCTTATATATATTTGAGTGCATAAACCTTAGTGTACAAGATTTATTTTTGAGTGAGTTTTTGCAGGCCATGATTTCTCTGGCCCGAGACTAAGAAGCTGGTCATTCCGTTTTTGCGTATCTATCTTTTTGCTAGCCTTTTATCCGTGCATTGTGTATCCCCGCATCGGTGATCTCACAAACTTCGCCGGATATCCACCCTTAAACCAAATATCATCTTTTTGTGACTACCTCCTTGACCACAACCTATCATTGAGGATGGATCATCAATTCAAGGAAGATCGCAAGACGGTGCCAACGTTGAAGATTTCAAGTATCTCTCCAAGGAAAATTATCTCCGGTACCTACCTTATTTTTCGCCTCTTTGCTCGAGGACGAGCAACGTCTAAGCATGGGGGAGGAGGTAGGTACGGTGCAGTTTTAGAGTTCAAAAGGGAGTATTTAAAAAAAATATATATATAATGATGAAAGAAAAAAAAAAATCCGGTGATATTCATGACTTTCAAGGTATAAAAAATCAAAACTTCGTTGTGAAAGTCATGGACTGAATATATGACGAGGCAAAAAAAAATGAATGAATGAAAGAAAGAAAAGAATGAGAAATATAAGAAAGAAAAAATATATTTGTGCGTAAAGTGAACTCCCCGGTTCTCTAGGAGTGCATTCAAGGCTTCAAGATAAAAAGATCCATTCTCAATTTTCCAACCATGTGCAATCCGATAACGAGGACTTTCTTTGTGCCTCGGGATCACTCTTTGCCATTTGCACATGTCCACTCATCTAAAAGTGTGTGTATTTTTCTCTTTCCCCTCCTTGATTTAACATTATTTTCCAATGACCTTTTTGACGAGTCTCGGTAAGACCATGAGAAGCTTGTCTTGTTTTGACAACACCTCATTTATAAATTCTTGTTAGGACTAAACTTTCCCAAAAGCTCCATATAAAGCCTACCACATATATATGAGAGGGAAAGGAGTAGAATATATAGGCTTGAGAGACAAGTGAGATGAGAGTTTATGAGCAATACATGAGATGATTTAAATTTGTGAATTTGGTTTAGCTTTTCTTATCTCGTTCTTCATTTCAAAAATTCCGAGATCCATTTAAAACTTTGTGAGCATGTTAATACTTGTGGGATAAGCTTTATAAGAATCCACCCTCCGTGGAGATGAAGGCTAGTACATTATGGAACTTTAATGAATTAATATTTTGAGAGCATTATGTTTTCTCATGTATGATCAAATGCAAAGTTTAAACATTGTTTAGCAATGATGATATTCATCGAAGGCTTACTCGAGGACGAGCAAGGTTTAAGCATGGGGGAGATGTTGACGGTGAAAATCCGTCAACCTAGCCATGAGTTTACCTTCGGTGTTGGCATGAGTTTTATACTTTATCCATTGGTACTAACCCCCGTGGTATAACAAGTTCACGTGTGCATGTCGTTTTTGGAGTTTAATGTTTATGCGGGGATTTAGTGTTGAATGCAAGACTTTCGGGGTAAGTTCATCAAGCATCTCATGAAAAGACTTTGAAGCCCTGAACAAGTCATGCAATGAAGTAAAATTAACTCCAAGAAGCGGGGACTTGATCCGAGAAGACGACATACTCCGGGGACCCGACCGGAAAAGTCTTCGAATCCTCCAAGACAAGGAGTTGAGTCCAATTCGGAGAGAAACCGACGACATGGACCCGTATGCGAAGGGGGAAGCATCCGGGAAGCAAGGGAACCGACCTCGGGCAAAGGGGCCCGCGGGGGCTGGGCCTAAATGGGCCCAGGCCGGCCGGCCCAGTCCGGTCGGCCCAGGCCCATTTAGGGCCCAAACGCGTCGTCCTTTGCCCTAGCTGCCAATCGGGCTATTTATAGTCCCCTGACCGAGAGCCACGCAGAGAAGATTTCGTCTTCGGCCGCCGAGAAGCAGAGAAGAGAGGGACACCATCTAGGAGAGGAGAGGGTCGAGCTAGTTGACTAGGGTTTCCCTAGCCGACGTGGGAACCTTGCACGGAAGACCACGTCGGAGTTCCGGAGCTAGAAGCAAGATCAAGGAAGGATCCCGGTGGTGATCTTGTGTATGTATCATTGTTATAGTTGAATTATCAAGTTGAATCTTTTCTCAGCGATCAAGAGTTTCCTCGAAGATTTCGTTTTTCGATCGGCTTTGCTTATTTCAATTCTATTCTCGAGATAGATTACATAGGGTGTTCTTGTAGCCGCGGTGGCTAGAGGTACACGCCGGATCCTCCGAAAGAATCTCGACTTGTCTTTTGACTCGCCCTAAGCTCCCCGCATGAATAGGGATACGTTGTGACGAACGGGGGTCTCGAAAGGCGGATGTTTTCGGATTTGGACGGGAAACCACGATTTAAAGAGGCTTTTATTAAGATTCGATTTGCTACTTCTTCTTTTGCTTGGAACTTCAACAAAAGGCTTACCCCGATCCCTCTAGATCGGTTTATCTACCCAATCTTACTTTGTTTTCTCCGGTTTTTAGTAGATTAGATCTGTTTTGTGTCTTTTACTTAGATGCATTAGGTTCTTTATTGAAGATTGCGGTTATTTGGCTTTAATAGATTAAGTCTTGCGTCACACATTTGTTCCACGGATTCGATACCTTGGGTTCACCACTCGAGGGAAGAAGGGTCCCTTGACTACGACGGGAGACTTGTACGCTTGCGAGTCACGAACGAACTTTGATACAATTATTAACCGTCAACGAAGTTAATGCATCCGTCAAAACAAATGAAGAAAAGCCACCTGTGAAGACCAAAAAGATGACTATGCCGGAGAATAAGCCCATGCCCAAGATGGTGCGGAAGTGGGTACCCAAGATTGCAATGCCCACAAAGAGCATTGATCTAAAGTAATCAAGTGAAGAAGTCTAGCCATGGACTATAATCGAAGCGCTAGGCGGGAGGCAACCCGTTTCATCGAGTCAAGAATGAGCTACCGGGAGGACAAGCTGATTCAAGGTTTTCTGAGTATTTTCAAGTAAGTTAGTTTTGAATTTTACTACGCAAGACGGCCTTTCGCGCTTGTTCTTCACCTGCACCAACAACAGTCAAGCCACAACTTGCACCTGCAATACTTAGTCAAGAATCAGTCCACACAACATTGTCAATCACTCATCACACAAGGAAGTGACCATCCACCGGTTCTCGAACCACACATGGTCCTCACTTGATTTCTTCTAAACCTTAATGTATGGGATTATGTGCAACCAGAGTTTGAAAAAATCATGAAAGAAGTGAGCATCCTCATCAAAACGGCTAAGGACATAAGGAGGTATAAGTATACTACTGAACAAATTCTCGAGCCCATTGAAGATGCACTCGAAGGGCTTCAAGAATACTTGGTTTCTTACGAAGAGGCTGCAAAAGGAGCCAATCTTGATGGGGCATGATCTAGTTCAAGCTTGTTGATGTGCAGGGTCAATAGCCATACTTTTGTGGATGTTCAAGGGGCATGCCTTTGTTGATGTGTATGGTCAGATAACACGACCATTGTAAATAATGTGATGGACAAGTTAAGTCCTAGCCTGAGGGACAAGTTAACCTTTTGTAATAACTATCTTTATTCCCTAGGACAAGTTATCTTCATCGTTGTGGAGAAGTTAACTCTCTTATGATGTCTATTTTGTGTCAAAAGATATGTGTTGATTGTGCCTGTATGTCAAAATGGAAGCAATGAGAGATCGAGTTGACCTGTAAATGAGGACAGACTCAAAGGAGACGAGGTTACGCAAACCTCCGTCTCCTTTCTTCAAAAATGAGACATGGATTAACAAAGCTCCGTCTCATTTGTTCACTGCCGCCGCGCTCCCACTTCACAGCAGTGAAGAGTGCTGTTAGACATTAATTATTGAGCTCTCAGTCTAGTAACGGGCGTCAAATGCTCATCGGTAACGGACATTATAGCCTGTTACCAATACAGTAGTGTGAGGACCATGTGTGGTTCGAGGACCGGTGGATGGTCGTTTCCTTGCATGATGAGTGATTGACAACGTTGTGTGGACTGATTCTTGGCTAAGTATTGCAGGTGCAGGTTGCAGCTTGACTGGTGTTGGTGCATGTGAAGAACAAGCGTGAAAGGTCGTTGCCGGTGAGGCCTCCAGGTGTGGAGAAGACAAGTAGGCTTCGTTCGAGGGACCCGGTGGCCACTGGGTCAAGTGCGCGCTGCTTGGTGGCATGAACAAGAAGATGAAGTCATGGACGGTTTCTTGGTTGAGCCTCAAAACCAAGGTTGAGCCGGGACTACATGGGAGCCGAGTCACCGAGTTCGCGGGGTTTCCGGTGGTTCACCGGAAAACCACCGGGTTCCTTGGCCGATCCACAAAGCCAAGACCGGAGAACCGAAGACGGTCTTTGCGCAGCGGTGCCGGACCGATGTGATCGTTGGGTCGGCCGGTGTGACCGTTCGACCGGTGGGTACCGGTCGACCGGTGAGGAGCACCGGTCGACCGGTGTGCGACGACGCAGTCCGGAATCTTTGAAGCGGAGGACACGCGTTGGGATCGCAATCCTTGCGTCGAGGCTAAGCAGGTCACGGTCGCTGGGCATCCGTCCGATGGTGAAATCTTGAAGACTTCAAAAACCGCCCTTGAGGGGCATGTATCCCTAGTTGTTAGGAAAGGGTATTTTAGACTTTCGGTTGCCTCTATATAACCCATGAGGTGAGAGGATGGCAGCCACTCTCTTGGAAACCTAGTTCATTTAGTTTCCTATTTTCCCTTACTATTTTCTTAAGATTTCCATAGGACTAGCTTGAGACCTTCATGGTGAGATCTTGTGAGAGGGTTGGATGATCGGGTGGCAAGATAGACATTGTATGAACCTTCTTGGTTTGTATAGATGATTCGGCGTGGTTCCTCAAGGCCTTGTGTTGTTCCCGGCTGTTCTTGGTGGTGATTTTCGGAGCTTTTTCTTTGTAGTTTTCTTGGGGTGTTTTCGAGACCTTGCTCTTGGGGATTTGATGGGGGGAATTTGTGGGAACCCTTTGTGGTTCTTTGGGCTGTGATTCCCCTCCCAAATCCGTGAGTTAAGGGCCTCGATTTTGGGGTTTTCGGTGTTCTAGGGTTAGAGGAGTTCTTGGCGAGATTTCTTTGATTCCTCTTGTTTGAACAAGTTTTGGTGGGATTAAACTTGGCTATGGACTCCTCATGAGGTGTTCCCTCTTCGTCCCCAAAGTCTTGTTCAAGCCTGTGGAGCGATTCGGGAGATCAAGGTTTGGATTTGGAGGAGTTGACCGGGGGTCTTGTTCATCCCGAGTCGCCCGAGCTACACCGGTCGACCGGTGCCTCTCACCGGTCTGACCGGTGCAACCCCTGTTGGGTTTTTGCTCAGGTGAATGTCTGGGTGTGTTCGCTGTTGTCCTGTGTTGCAGCTGTTTCGAGTTTGGGTCAATTTGTAGCTCGGTTGGCCTGTTTGGTGCTTTGGGGCTTTCTGGCTGTGACCGGTCTGACCGGTGTGTCTCACCGGCCTGACCGGTGTGGAGCCACTCTGTGGAAGTCGCCAAGTTTCACCAGTAGGGACCGGTCTGACCGGTGGTGCTCACCGGTCCGACCGGTGTTGGTCGATGGACTCGAGGTTTGGCTTTCCGCCGCGTTCTCGGGTCGGAAGGTTGTGTGTTGGTTCCTAGGTCCGGTGGCACTCCGGTGGCTACGTGGGCTTGGCCAACTTGGGTAGTGAGTCGGAGACGTGTGTTGGAAAGCGGTGTTCGTCTTGTTGGAGTCTCCATCACCTTCGAGAAGAATTTTTATCGGCTCCCATTCACTCCCCCTCTCTGGTTCGCCGTATCGGTCCTTCAAGTGGTATCAGAGCCGGTTCGGGTCTTTGTTGACTCTAACCAGTCTAAGATCCAAGGATGGCGTACCAAGAACGGGGTTCGGGTCCTCCACACATCGATGGAAAGTACTAGATGTGGTGTAAGGGGATGGTTGCGTTTCTCCGAGGAAAGGGCCAGATCCTTTGGGATGTCACAGTGGACACAGGCTATGTCCACCCGATGAACTTCCTTGACCCAGGATCGAGGGACATGTTCGATGCCAACAATAAGGTGGTCGACTACTTGTTTCGTGCTTTGTGTCAGCCTGAGTTCGATCGAGTGCACACCGAGCACTTGGCTTGTAGAATCTGGTTGGTGTTGAAGGAGGCTCATGTTGGCAATGCCCAGGTTCAGGCTCGGATTTATGCGACCTACGGAGAGAGTACGAGAACTTCACTCATCTCCCCCGGTGAGTCCATCGATGCCTTGTTTCAGAGGTTCGCGGTGGTTGTGAACAACATGAGGGCCAATGTGGACGTGCTCCCATACGATGACCATGATAGGGGTCGTCAAACTCTTAGACTCTTTGGATCGTACGATTTGGGGCGGAAAGTTCGAGGCCATTGTGGAGTCGGAGAAGTATGACACTCTGACGGTGAATGAGCTGTTCTCGAAGCTCAAGTCGGCTGAGGTGGATAGGGGCATGACAGCCAAGCTCGAGGGCCCGACTGACTCTCATAGTCTTGCCCTCGTTGGTGCTTAACACTAACCCATCCACTAGGATGTTCTCTTTGTCCTCTTTGATGCCTATGCTAGATGAGGAGTTCGACGTTATTGGAGAGGACGAGCTGGCGTTGCTGATGAGGAGGTTCGAGAGGCTACACGAGAACCGGGTGAACATGAGGAGGAACACGAGGACATGCTTCCAGTGCGGCAAGTCGAGACACTTCGTCGCCGACTGCCCGGAGAAGGTCGAGAACAAGGACGGCTACTAGCGAGAAGTCGAGGATGGATGGCAAGTACGAGGTCGAGGCGTGACCACAAGAGCTAGGACAACAACAAGCATAAGGACGAGCGACGATCGAGGAAGAAGGAGAGTCGAGGCAAGGCCCGAGCGATGGTTGAAGCGAGCGACGTCGACTCCGGTTCCGCGTACTCCACCTCGAGCCCGAGCAGCAATAAAGATGAAGGTGATCGTCGCAAGAGATGGAAGTCGTCCAAGAACCCGAGCGGGCCGAGCCGCTTCGCTAGAGATGGCTTCGCACCATGGCGCCGAGCTCCGACAAAGAAGAAGAGCACACGGAGCGACTCGGACTGCGATTCCGACGACGAGGTGCGTGATGAGCTTCCCTTCTTGCGTCGGGAGAATGAAAGGCTTGGCTCATTGCTTGATAACCGTGATGACATGCTTATAGAGGCCAAGAAAATGAGAAAAGAGCTTAGGGCTTCACTTGAGGATGCTAGGACTAGAGTGTCCGAGCTAGAAACACGGGTTCTTGATAGCAAGCTTGAGATTGATTCCTTTAAGGCTAGCCCCGTTGTTTATGATGAGGTTGATTATGCTGATTGCTCCATCTTTCTTGCTGATCTTGCTTTGTTTAAGGAGAAGCATGCCTCCAAGTGTGAGGAACTAGATGTGCTTAGGGTTGAAGTGGCTGTGCTTAAATCTAGACCTGCTTTGCTAGGTGCTTGCACTTCTTACTCTATTTTGCATGCTAATATTGATGAGATGCATGCTCACACTGCTTCCCTTGAGGCTAAGCTGAAAGAACCAATTCCTACATCTTGCTCTACCTGTGAAATGCATGCTTTTAAGAATTTGGAACTTGCGCATTATGTTGATCGTTTGCAGGATGAGAATGATGAGCTGAGAAAGTTGATGGGTTGGTTGTCTGGTCATGAACCTCAGTTGTGGATGATGATCGAGGCATTTAAGAGGCAGGATGGTGAGGGACATGGGGCAAACAAGGTTGGTGAGGGAAGTGGAGAGAATATTACAGAGCCACCAAAAACCCACCACAAAAATGATTTCCCTCCTAAACCTAGCCATCTTAGGAACCGACTAGACACAACCCCAGCTCCACCCGTGTTTCCTACACCAAAAAATGATCTCCAAAAGCCTATCAAGTTTATGAGCACTTCAGGGAAAGTGTTCTTTGGGAAAGAAAGTGAGAAGGCTAGTGAGGAGAAACCGGTGGAAAAGTTGAGTGGAGAGAAACCAAGTGAGCAGCCACAGCCCAAGCCTAAGCCTAAGCTTGTGAGGTTCCATTGTGGCTATTGTGGGAGAGATGGCCATAAGGATGAGTTTTTCTTCGAGAGGAAGCGAGAGGAGAGAATTGTGAAGGAGTGGGCTAACAAGGACAAGTACCACCCTTCTGATGGTGTACTTGAGCCTCGTCTGCAGATGCCCAGGGCCAAGGCGAGTGTGAGGACAGTTCGGGCCTGGGGAGAGCGGAAGGCTGTTGGAGGTGCTGCTTCTAGGCTACACCGGTCAGACCGGTGTGGGGCACCGGTCAGACCGGTGTAGGCACAGACAGAGCGGCGGTTTGGGTTTCGTCTTTGGTACGGGTGCGAGGGTTGTTTCTGGAGGTCGTGGTTCTGGTGGTTGGGCTGGAGAGTTTGCAGGAGGTCAGGTTGCTAGGCATTCTCTCCCTCGAGTTCACAACAGGGATGGGAGGAGTCGTAGCTTTGAGAAGGAGAGGAGGGACGGTCCACGAGCTTTCTTTCGTGGTTTTGGTCCTACTCCAGGTAGAGAGGGTTGGTTCCCTCATGGTGGTTACCGTGGTGGTGTTCGTGGAAGTAGCTTTGGTAGGAGAGATGGCTTGGTTTGTGCTAACCCCACTTTCGAGCAAATGGCTCGGCACTGGTTTTACTCTTTTGGTACTAACCCCAGTGCTGAGTCATTTGTTCGCTCACATGCTCGTTCTTTAATTTCAGGTGGGAGACATGAAGAACATTTGGTTGATTGACTCCGGTTGCTCGAGGCATATGACCGGAGACAAGTGGTGGTTCTCAAGTCTCGTCCCGATGGTGACAAGGAGGTACATCACTTTTGGGGACAATGGGCGTGGGCGTGTGCTTTCAGAAGGTGAGATTAAGGTTAGTGACAAGATCACTCACGGCCGTGTTGGTCTTGTTCAATCAACGGGGTAAAATCGCTTTACGTATCCCGACTTGTTGGATGAGGGTTTTGAGGTGTTGTTTCGGCCTCGGTGGTTCTCGGATTTTGGACTCTCGAGGGGACCTTGTCCGTATGGTCGTTCCCGAGGGTCAAGTGTTTCGTGCTTATTTTTATCGGTCTTCGGGTGTGGAGCGTTGTTTCTTGGGCGGTTCTTCGAGTGAGTTGTGGAAGTGGCATAGGAAGTTGGGTCACTTGAGCTTTGACCTTTTGTCTCGCTTGAGTAAACTCAATTTGGTCCGAGGATTGCCACGGTTGGGGCTTGAGAAAGAGTTGGTTTGTGCCTTGTGTAGGCATGCCAAGATGGTAGCCACTTCTTACCCGCCTCTCACCGATGTGATGACCGAGCGTCCATGCGAGCTGCTCCATATGGACCTTGTTGGCCCGGCTCGTGTGCGATCGCGCGGTGGGAAGTGGTATGTCCTTGTTGTGGTGGACGACTATTCTCGGTATGCGTGGGTGTTCTTTCTCGGGGAGAAGCGGGAGACTTTTGGTTTTGTTCGATATCTAGTCTTGAGGTTGAGGAATGAGAGGCACGAAGATGTCATGCGAGCAATCCGCAGTGACAATGGCTCAGAATTCAGAAACTCTCATTTTGAAACCTTTTGCCATGACTTGGGTCTCGAACACCAATTTTCGAGTCCGTATACGCCTCCCCAGAATGGTGTTGTGGAAAGGAAGAACAGGACCTTGTGTGAGATGGCCCGGATGATGCTTGATGAGCATAGGACTCCGAGAAGGTATTGGGCTGAGGCGGTGAATACCGCGTGCTATGTGATGAACAGAATCTACCTCTGGGTGCATAAGAAGAAAACATGCTACAAGTTGATGCATGGTTGCACACCCAAGGTGAGTCACTTCCATGTTTTTGGTTGCAAATGCTTTATTCTGAAGAAAGGGAAGAAGTTGGATAAGTTTGAGGCTAGGTCGGTCGATGGTATTTTCTTCGGTTATGCATATCATTCTAGAGCATATCATGTTCTTAATCTTGAAACTAACAAAATCGTGGAGACTTGCAAGGTAACCGTCGACGAGACACAGCCACGTAGTCAGCTTATCTTTGAGTGTGCAGGTGATGATGAGCTTGGCTAGGAGATCTTTCTGGAGGAGGAGCATGAACATGGAGACGATGAAGATGGCGGTGTGGTGCCCCCGGCTGAACATGTACCCACTACATCGACTACGGTGGTGGACGGACCCTCTCGTACACCTACGTCGACAAATCAGGATCGAGGAGAAGCTGTTGTTGAGGGGGAGGTAGCATCGAGGCGAGAACCTCCCCGGTGAGTACAAGTGGATCACTCAGCTTCGAGGATCATTGGCGACATGAATGAACGCACTACACGGTCGAGGGTTCGGAACAATTGTCATTTCGCTCATGCTGCATTTGTTGCTACTTTTGAGCCCAAAGACATTGGACACGCACTATCTGATCACAATTGGATTAATTCGATGCATGAGGAGTTGGAGGACTTTGAGAGGAATCAGGTTTGGGAGTTGGTTGACCCTCCCCCAGGCTGTAAGACGATTGGTATAAAGTGGGTGTGGAAGAAGAAAGAGGGAGAGAAAGGTGAAGTGGTGAGAAACAAGTCGAGGCTTGTTGCTCAGGTGTTCAGTCAGAAGGAGGGAATCGACTACGAGGAGACCTTTGCTCCCGTAGCCCGTTTGGAGGCAATTAGGATCCTTCTAGCTTTTTCTGTGGCTAAAGGGTTCAAGTTGCAAGAAATGGACGTGAAGAGTGCTTTCCTGAATGGTGTGTTGGAGGAAGAAGTGTATGTGAGGCAACCACCGGGTTTTGAGAGTGAGAAGTACCCCCACCGGGTGTACAAGTTGAGGAAGGCGCTTTATGGGTTGAAGCAGGCACCTAGAGCTTTGTACGGTAGGTTGAGGGGGTTCTTGTTTGAGAGAGGTTTTGAGATGGGGAAGGTCGATCAGACCTTGTTTTTTCTGAGGCAGGGCAGAGATATCCTGATTGTGTAGGTGTACGTGGATGATATTGTCTTTGGTGGCTCGACTAACTCTCTTGTTACAAGGCTTGCAGAGTATATGAGCAGGGAACTTCAGATGAGCATGATGGGTGAGTTGCAGTTCTTCCTCGGGCTACAAATCAAGCAATCAAAGGAAGGAACATTTGTGCACCAAGCTAAGTACACCAAGGACATTGTGCGGAAGTTCAAGATGGAGGATTCTAAGGCTATGACGACGCCGATGAGTATGACTACAGCTCTTGATGTGGACGAGGAAGGTGAACACGTGGACAAGAAGGAGTACCGAAGCATGATCGGGTCACTCCTCTACTTGACGGCGATGAGGCCGGACATCCAGTTCTCGGTATTTCTGCGCACACGTTTTAAACGTCTCCGAGGACTTCGCATCGGCAAGCGGTGAAGCGAATTTTTAGGTACTTGTGTCACACTCCCGACTTCGGCCTTTGGTACTCCGCGTCCTCTTCTTTGGCGCTTCATGGTTTTTCAGACGCGGATTTTGCCGGGTGTCGGTTGGATAGGAAGTCCACTTCTGGGACTCTCTAGTTTTTGGGTTCTTCTTTGGTGTCTTGGTCTTCCTGCCAATAGTAGAGTGTTGCTCAATCCACTACCGAGGCAGAGTATGTTGCTGCTGCTAGTTGTTGCTCTCAGCTCCTTTGGTGACTTTGGTGAGGAGTATACCCATGTCCCACTTCAATGTGATAGCACCAGTGCCATAAGCGTTGCCAAGAACCCAGTGCTCCATTCCAAAACCAAGCACATAGAAGTGAGGTATCAATTTCTGAGAGACAACGTAGAGAAAGGAAAGATAGCTTTGATCCATGTACCCACACATGACCAACTAGCCGATATTTTCACCAAACTCCTAGATCAAGCAACTTTCACTCGTTTGCGGGGGGAGCTTGGTGTGTGTTTGATTTCTTGAGTTGGGTGTGTGAGAGCTCCTTTGTAGCATATGTATAGTTTCCTTTGTGCATTTCTTGCATTTGGCATGGCATATGTAACATGATGTATAGGCATCCTTCTATCTTAGATTGCATGCATTTTGTATCATGTGCATTGGATAGGAAAAGCTTCTCCTATATACATTGTTCACCATGGAATGCCACTTATGTCTTTGTGAGCTTGTTTGGTATGCTATGGTTGGTTTGTCTTAGCTCTTGATGTTCTTGATGAATAATCCATGGTTGATGGCTATGTTTTTGAAAAATTGTCACATGTATGCTCTCTCATGTGTGAATGCCTTTATATGATCTTGACATGTTTATTGATCATATCTTGGTTAAGCATAATTTGTGGTTGGATAGCTAGTTTATTGATCATATGGGGGCAAAGGCTCATTTGCCATCATGAATGTTTAGCCCTCTTGCTTTATCTTGTGGAGGGGCCTAAGTTCCTTTTCGTCGCAAACACATTTCATGTACCAAATATGAATCTGAAAATGAAATGTAAAATGCTTGGAAAATGTGCTCCCATGTGCTGAATTTAATTTGCTTTGGGTGCTAAACCGTTGCATGATGCCTACCAATGAGAAGTCACATACATAGAAGTAGGCACATGGCTCGGTGGCTTTGACATGACATGTGGTGCTTGTGGGTGTTTGTGATGGTCTTATGATTAGAATGGCTGTCCTAGCATGAAGTTTATGTGGCTTTGCTACTTTGATATGTTTTGATCATGTTTAGGACTTTGCTCATGAGAGGCAAATTTTTTCGCAAAATTACCCAAATCCATATTAGCTTCGTCCAATGGTTGTGAAACTTGATAATCATGTAGTTGAGATCGACACGAAGCTATAGAGTATCTAACTTGCTCATTTGGATATATGTAACATCCTATGTTGAATTTTGTCTATTTGAGAAGCTATAGGTTGAAAGTTTTGCATTTTTGGCTTGATTCATGCCTTGTCAACAAGGGGGAGAAGTTTGAGCTTGAAATGGCTTGCTGGATACATTTAGAAGGTTTTCAGGTGGTTTCGAGCCATTTCTGGGCTCTGGTGTGCACCGGTCTGACCGGTCAAGGTCACCGGTCTGACCGGTCAGAGTGCTGGTCCTGTGCATGTGTTGGGAACCGGTCTGACCGGTGGTGGGTACTCGTGTGAGCTGAAGTTGTTGCAGCTGCCCTATTTTCATGTGGTTTGCATGCATTCGTCCAGGGGGAGGTGCATTGGTACAGGGGGAGCTTGCATGTGTGTAGGGGGAGCTCTTTGTGGTTTTTCGAGTTTTGGTTTGGTGATTTGCGCTATTTGCTTGAGCCTTGTTTTGTCTCGGATGTGTCGAGCCGTTGCCCTTGCCTAAGGGGTCCGAGACTTGTCTTCTTCAAGTGATTTTGCTCTTTGTCGATGATCCTCGAAGCCGGGTGATCCACTTGGACCGTGTAGTGCGTTCATTCATGTCGCCGATGACCGTGTAGTGCGTTCATTCATGTCGCCGATGATCCTCGAAGGCCGGGTGATCCACTTGGACTCGCCGAGGAGGTTCTCGCCTCGATGCTACCTCCCCCCTCAACATCGGCTTCTCCTCGTTCTTGACTTGCCGTCGTAGGCGTAGTAGAGGGTCCGTCCATCATCGTAGTCAAAGTAGTGGGTACATGTTCGGCGGGGGCATCGCACCGCCATCTTCATCTTCTCCATGTTCATGCTCCTCCTCCCGAAAGATCTCCTCGCCAAGCTCATCATGACCTGCACACTCAAAGACAAGGCGACTACGTGGCTCTGTCTCGTCGAAGGTTACCTCGCAAGTCTCCACGATTTGGTTAGATTCAAGATTGAGCACACAATATGCTCTAGAATGAGATGCATAACCAAAGAAAATGCCATCGACGAGACCTAGCCTCAAACTTATCCAACTTCCTACCTTTCTTCGAATGAAACACTTGCAACCAAAGACATGGAAGTGGCTCACCTTGGGTGTGCGACCATGCATCAACTCATAGCATGTTTTCTTCTTGTGCACTCTGTGGTAGTTCCTGTTTGACACATAGCACGCAGTATTCACCGCCTCAGCCCAATACCTCCTTGGAGTCCTATGCTCATCAAGCATCGTTCGAGCCATCTCACACAAGGTCCTGTTCTTCCTTGCCACAACACCATTCTGGGGAGGCGTATACGGACTCGAAAACTGGTGCTCAAGACCCAAGTCATGGCAAAAGGGTTCAAAACGAGAGTTTCTGAATTCCGAGCCATTATAACTGCGGATTGCTCGTATGGCATCTCCGTGACTTTCGTTCCTGAACCTCAAGACTACATCTCGAACTAAACCAAACGTCTCCCCCTTATCCTGAAGAAAGAACACCCACGCATACCGAGAATAGTCGTCCACCACAACAAGGACATACCACTTCCCACCCACAGATCACACACGAGCTGGGCCACAAAGGTCCATATGGAGCACCTCACATGGACGCTCAGTCATCACATCAGTGAGAGGCGGGTGAGAAGAGGCTACCATCTTGGCATGCCTACACGGCGCACAAACCAACTCTTTCTCAATCCTCAACGGTGGCAATCCTTTGACCAAATTGAGTTTACTCAAGCGAGACAAAAGGTCAAAGCTCAAGTGACCCAACTTCCTATGCCACTTCCACAACTCACTCGAAGAACCACCAAGAAACAAAGCTCCACACCCGAAGACCGAGAAAAATCAGCATGAAACACCCGACCCTCGGGAATGACCATACGGACAAGATCCCCTCGAGAGTCCAAAATCCGAGAACCACCCGGCCGAAACAACACCTCAAAGCCCTCATCTAACAAGCCGGGACACGAAAAGCAAATTGTACCCCGGCGATTTAACAAGAGCAACACGCCTCGGAGTGATCTTGTCACTCACTTTGATCTCACCTTCGAAAGCACACGCCCATGCCCATTGTCCCCAAAAGTGATGTACCTCTTCGTCACCACCGGGACGAGACTTGAGAACCACCCCCTGTCTCCGGTCATATGCCTCGAGCAACCGGAGTCAATAAACCAAATGTTCTTCAAGTCTCCCACCTGAAATTCGAAAACGAGCACGTGAGCGAACAAACGACTCATCACTGGGGTTAGTACCAAAAGAGTAAAACCAGTGCCGAGCCATTTTCTCGACAATAGGGTTAGCACACATGAAGCCATCTTTCCTACCATAACTACCACCACGAACACCACCTCGGTAACCACTCCGAGGGAACCACCCCTTGCTGCCTGGAGGAGGACCAAAACCACGGAAGACAACCCGTGGACCGTCCCTCCTCTCCTTCTTAGAACTACGACTCCTCCCATCCCCGTATTGAACACGAGGGGGAGAACGCCTAGCAAACCGACCGCCTGCTGACTCTTTAGACCAACCACCAGCAACACCACCTCCAGAACTGTAACCTCTCGACTCACCACCTCGAAGACCACTCCGCCCAGAATTCTGGGTGGGGGGCGGTTGAACCGCCTAGCCAGGCCGGTCTAACCGCCCCCTCCCGCGGGGGCCGGTTTGACCGCCTAGTCGGGCCGGTCCGACCGCCCCCTCCGGGATCTGCTCCTCGGCCGCGCGAACTTGCATCTCCCCATGCCGGAACACTTCTCACCACAACTTTACCCCTGGGCAGTGGCATACGAGGCTTAGGTATACCATGGGAAAGGATGTACCTATCCTTGTTTGCCCACTCCTTTGCCATCCTCTCTTCCCGCTTCCTCTTGAAGAAAAACTCATCCTTGTGACCCTCTTTCCCACAATAGCCACAATGGAACCTCACAGGCTTAGGGTTAGGCTTGGATTGGGGCTGCTCACTTGGTTTCTCTCCACTCAACTCTTCCACCGGTTTCTCCTCACTAGCCTTCTCACTCACTTTCCCAAAGAACACTTTCCCCGAAGTGCTCACAAACTTGATAGGCTTTTGGAGATCATTTGTGGGTGTAGGAAACATGGGTGGAGCTGGGGTTGTGTCCGATCGGTTCCTAAGATGGTTAGGTTTTGGGGGAAAATCATTCTTGTGGTGGGTTTCGGTGGCTCGGGATATTCTCTCCACTTCCCTCACCAACCTTGTTTGCCCCATGTCCCTCACCATCCTGCCTCTTAAATGCCTCGATCATCATCCTCAACCGAGGCTCATAACCGGACAACCAACCCATCAACTTTCTCTCGCTCATCATTCTCATCCCGCAAACGATCAACATAATGTGCAAGTTCCAAATTTTTCAAAGCATGCATTTCACGGGTAGAGCATGATGTAGGCATGGGTTCCTTTAATTTATCCTCAAGGGAACTAGTTTAAGCATGCATCTCATCAATCTTAGCATGCAAAACATGGCAAGAAGTGCAAGCACCTAGCAAAGCAGATCTAGATTTAAGCTCAGCCACTTCAACCCTAAGCACATCTAGTTCTTCACACTTGGAGGCATGCTTTTCCTTGAACAAAGCAAGATCAGCAAGAAAGATGGAGCAATCAGCACAATCAACATTATCTGAGACAACAAGGCTAGCCTTAAGGGAATCAATCTCAAGCTTGCTATCAAGCACCTGTGTTTCTAGCTCAACCACTCTAGTCCTAGCACCCTCGAGTGAAGCCCTAAGCTCTTTTCTCATTTTCTTTGCCTCTCTAAGCATGTCATCACGATTATCAAGTAAAGTACCGAGCTGTTCATTCTCATGGCGCAAGAAGGGAAGCTCATCACGCACCTGGTCGTTGGACTCAGAGTCCGAGTCGCTCTGTGTGCTCTTTTTGCTGCCGGAGCTCAGCGCCATGGTGCAGAAGCCATCTCTAGCGAAGCAGCTCAGCCCGCTCAGGTTCTTGGACGACTTCTTGCCCTTGCGACGATCACCTTCGTCTTCACTGCTACTCGAGCTCGAGGCGGAGTACATGGAACTGGAGTCGACATTGCTCGCACCAACCATCGCTCGGGCCTTGCCTCGGCTCTCCTTCTTCCTCGATCGTCGCTCGTCCTTGTGCTTGTTCTTGTACTTGCTCCGGTGGTCACGCCTCGACCGGTACTTGCCATCATTCGTCGGCTTGTGCTTGTAGCCGTCCTTGTTCTCGACCTTCTCGGGCAGTCGGCGACGAAGTGTCCCGGCTTGCCGCACTGGAAGTATGTCCTCGTGTTCCTCCTCATGTTCACTCGTTTCTCGTGCAGCCTCTCGAACCGTCTTGTCAGGAGTGCCAGCTCATCCTCTCCAAGCACATCGAACTCCTCATCTGGCATAGACATCAAAGAGGACAAAGAGAACATCCTGGTGGATGGGTTAGTGTTAGCCTTTCCTTTCGAACCACTAACGAGGGCGAGACTATGGGAATCAGTCGGACCCTCGAGCTTGGCAGTCATGCCCGCATCCACCTCAGCTGACTTCAGCTTCGAGAACAGCTCGTTCACCATCAGAGTGTCATACTTCTCCGACTCCACAATGGCCTCGAACTTTCCGCCTCATATTGTACGATCCGAAGAGTGTAAGAGCTTGACCGCTCTATCATGATCATCGTACGGGAGCGCGTGCACATTGGCCCTCATGTTGTTCACAACCACCGTGAACCTCTGAAACAAGGCATCGATGGACTCACAGGGGAGATGAGTGAAGTTCTCGTACTCTATTCGGTAGGTCGCATACATCCGTGCCCTCGAATCGGGGCATTCCCAACATGAGCCTCCTTCAACACCGTCCAAATTCTACAAGCCAAGTGCTCGGTGTACACCCGATCGAACTCGGGGCCGACACGAGCACGAAACAAGTAGTCGACCGCCTTGTTGTTGGCGTCTAACCTATCCCTCGATCTCGGAGCGAGGAAGTCCATCGGCCGGACATAGCATGTGTCCACGGTGACATCCCAAAGGATCCGACCCTTTCCGCGGAGGAACGCACCCGTTGAGGACCATGTGTGGTTCGAGGACCGGTGGATGGTCGCTTCCTTGTGTGATGAGTGATTGACAACGTTGTGTGGACCGATTCTTGGCTAAGTATTACGAGGTGCGGGTTGCGGCTTGACTCGTGTTGGTGCGGGTGAAGAACAAGCGCGAAAGGTCATTGCTTGGAGAGGCCTCCGGGGTGTGGAGAAGACAAGTAGGCTTCGTTGGAGGGACCCGGTGGCCGGCGGGGGTCAAGTGCGGGCCGCATGGTGGCATGAACAGCAAGATGAAGTCGTGGACGGTTTCTTGGTAGAGCCTCAAAACCAAGGTCGAGCCGAGACTACGTGGGAGCCAAGTCATGAGTGGAGATTGGCGGAGGCTACACCGATTTCGCGGGGTTTGCAGTGGTTCACCAGAAAACCACCGAGTCACTCGGTTGAGCCACAAAACCGAGGCCGAAGACTCGACGAAGAGGAGCGGCCACCCGGGCCGCTTCAACCGCCCAAGAGGGGCGGTCGGCCCCGCCCGGGGCCGGTTAGATCCCCCGGGCCGGTCTAACCGCCCAGGGGGAGGTCTAACCGCCACGGCCGCCGCCGCCAAGAAGCTTCGAAGAGGAGGACACGCGTCGGGATCGCAAGGCTTGCGTCGAGACTAAGCGAGGTTGCGGTCGCCGGCATCCGTCCGATGGTGAAGACATGAAGACTTCCAAATCCGCCCTCGAGGGGCATGTATCCCTAGTTATTAGTGAAGGGTAGTTTAGTCTTTTGGGTGCCTCCATATATACTCATTGGATGGGTGGATGGCAGCCAACTCTTGGAACCCTAGCTCATTTGTTTTTCCATTTTCGTTCTCCATTTTCCTTAGGTTTTTAGAGGACTAGCTTGAGAGCTTCATGTGAGATCTAGAGAGAGGGATGGATGTTTGGGTGGCAAGCTTGACCTTGTACGAACCTTTCATGGCATGTATAGAAGGTTTGGCGTTGTTCATCATGGTGGTTTTCCCGTCTCTTTTGTGTTGATTTTCGGAGCTCTTTGTTGGCGGTGTTTTGAGGACGATTGCTCAGGGTTTTTGGTGGGTGTCACGTATGAGGTTCTTGTGCCTCTTTGGCTAGTGACTTTGCCCCCAAATCCCCTTTAAATCAGACTCGATTTGGTGGTTTCTCGAGTTGGGCGAGTTCTTGACCTAGAGAAGCGATTTCTTCGATTCCTCTTGATTGTGAGCATTTCGGGTCGATTCTTTTGAGGTAGAGGTTCCCCGGAGGTAACCCGGCTATTCCCGGAGTTTTGCTGCAACCCGTGGAGTGATTCGAGAGATCGGGCGCGAGGAAGTTGTGGTTTGACCCGCGGGTTCATTTTACGGAAGGGGCGGTCTAACCGCCTACGAGGGCGGTCTAACCGCCTTGGGTGTTTCCGGGTTGAAGTTTTGTTTCACCGGATTTTCCTCTCGTGAGTTTGTTCGCCTTGATCGGAGGAGCGTCCGGGTGAAATTTGGGGTCGTTCTCGTCTTGTTTGCTAGGTGTTCTTGGCTGGAGTTCGTTGCTGGGTACGGAGGTTAGACCGCCCCCGGTAGCCGGTCTAACCGCCCCTAGGCCCCCGGGTGGAGTTTTGGTTTTCGCCAAGATTTTCTCGGTAGCTAGCATGGCCTTGACCGAGAGATCTTTGTTGGTGAAACCGGGGTGAGTTTTTGGTGCTCGGAAGAGGCATTTCGGAGGATTTCTTGGTTACCGGGTGGAGGCGGTCTAACCACCCCCTATACCCGGTCTAACCGCCCCCTTTGGTTAGCCGACTTTCGAGTTGTTTCCGCTGTCGTTGCTGCGTGTGTGTTGTGGTTGCTTTGGTAGAGTTTGTTCCTAGGACCGGTAGCACTTCGGTGGCTACGTGGTTTTGGCAAACGGGAGGTTGAAGTGCGGAGCGTGTGATTTCGGGGGGTTCGACCGAGCAAGTTCATCTTGTCGGAGATTCAATCTCCCTCGAGAAGAATTTTTATCGGCTCCCATTCCCTCCCCCCTCTCGGTCGCCTAATCGGTCCTTCAAGTGGTATCGAGCCGGTTCGGGTCTTTGTTGACTCTAACCGGTCTAAGATCCAAGGATGGCGTACCGAGAACGGGGTTCGGGTCCTCCACACTTCGATGGCAAGAACTACCGGATGTGGAGCAAGCGGATGGGTGCGTTCCTCCGCGGAAAGGGTCGGACTGCGTGGGATGTCACGGTGGACACGGGATATGTCCAGCCGATGGACTTCCTCGCTCCGGGGTCGAGGGACGGATTCGACGCTAATAATAAGGCGGTCGACTACTTGTTCCGTGCTTTGTGTCGGCCGAGTTCGATCGGGTGCACACCGAGCACTTGGCTTGTAGGATTTGGGCGGTGTTGAAGGAGGCTCATGTTGGGAACGCCCGTGTTCGAGGCACGGATGTATGCGACCTACGGAGACGATACGAGAACTTCACTCATCTCCCCGGTGAGTCCATCGATGCCTTGTTTCAGAGGTTCACGGTGGTTGTGAACAACATGAGGGCCAATGTGGATGTGCTCCCGTACGATGATCATGATAGAGCGGTCAAGCTCTTACACTCTTTGGATCGTACGATATGGGGCGGAAAGTTTGAGGCCATTGTCGAGTCGGAGAAGTATGATACTCTGACGGTGAACGAGCTGTTCTCGAAGCTCATGTCGGGCGATGGGGATAGGGGCATGATCGCCAAGCTCGAGGGACCGACCGATTCCCATAGTCTTGCCCTCGTTGGTGGTTCCAAAGGAAAGGCTAAGTCTAACCCATCCACCGGGATGTTCTCTTTTTCCTCTTTGATGTCTATGCCGGATGAGGAGTTTGATGACCTTGGAGAGGACGAGCCGGCGCCGTTGACGAGGCGGTTTGTGAGGCCGCACGAGAACCCCGTGAACATGAGGAGGAACACGAGGACGTGCTTCCGGTGCGGCAAGCGGGACACTTCGTCGCCGACCGCCCGAGAAGGCCGAGAACAAGGACAACTACAAGCACAAGCCGAGGAAGGACGGCAAGTACCGTTCGAGGCGCGACCACAAGAGCAAGCACAAGAACAAGTACAAGGACGAGCGACGATCGAGGAAGAATGAGAGCCGAGGCAAGGCCCGAGCGATGGTTGGAGCGAGCGACGTCGACTCCGGGTCCGCGTACTCCACCTCGAGCTCGAGCGGCGGTGAAGACGAAGGCGATCGTCGCAAGAACAAGAAGTCATCCAAGAACCCGAGCGGGCCGAGGCGCTCGCGAGAGATGGCTTCGCACCATAGCGCTAAGCTCCGGCGGCAAGAAGAGCACACGGAGCGACTCGGGCTGCGAGTCCGACGACGAGGTGCGTGATGAACTTCCCTTCTTGCGCAAGGAGAATGAGAGGCTTGGCTCTTTGCTTGATAACCGCGATGACATGCTTAGAGAGGCCATGAAAATGAGGAAAGAGCATAGGGCTTCACTCGAGGATGCTAGGACTAGAGTGGGTCGAGCTAGAGACACAAGTGCTTGATAGCAAGCTTGAGATCGATTCCCTTAAGGCTAGCCCCGTTGTTTCGGATGAGAATGATTGTCTTGATTGCTCCATATTCCTTGCGGATCTTGCTTTGTTTAAGGAGAAGCATGCCTCCAAGTGTGAGGAACTAGATGTGCTTAGGGTTGAAGTGGGCGAGCTTAAGTCTAGACCTCGCTTTGCTAGGTGCTTGCACTTCTTGCCCCGTTTTGCATGCTAAGATTGTTGAGATGCATGCTTACACTAGTTCACTTGAGGCTAAATTGAAGGAACCCATGCCTACATCATGCTCTACCCGTGAAATGCATGCATTGAAAAATTTGGAACTTGCACATTATGTTGATCGTTTGCGGGATGAGAATGATGATTTGAGGAAGTTGATGGGTTGGTTGTCGGCCATGAGCCTCGGTTGAGGATGATGATAGAGGCGTTTAAGAGGCAAGATGGTGAGGGACTTGGGGCAAATAAATTTGGTGAGGGAAGTGGAGAGAATATCCCGGAGCCACCAAAAACCCACCACAAAAATGATTTCCCTCCAAAACCCAACCATCTTAGGAACCGACTAGACACAACCCCAGGCTCCACCTATATTTCCTATGCCCACAAATGATCTCCGAAGGCCTATCAAGTTTGTGAGCACTTCGAGGAAAGTGTTCTTTGGGAAAGTGAGTGAGAAGGCAAGTGAGGAGAAATCGGTGGAGGAGTTGAGTGGAGAGAAACCAAGCGAGCAGCCCCAATCCAAGCCTAAACCTAAGCTTGTAAGGTTTCGTTGTGGCCATTGTGGCAAAGAGGGTCACAAGGATGAGTTTTGCTTCAAGAGGAAGCGGGAAGAGAGGATGGCAATGGAGTGGGCGAACAAGGATAGGTACAACCCTTCCCATGGTGTACCTAAGCCTCGTATGCCACCGCCCGTGTGTAAGGCCGTGGTGAGAAGTGTTTCGGCATGGGGAGATGCGAGTTCCCGCGGCCGAGGAGCGCTTCCGGAGGGGGCGGTTAGACCGGCTTGGCTAGGCGGTCGAGGGCCGGCCCGGCGCGAGGGGGCGGTTAGACCGGCCTCGGCTAGGCGGTTTAACCGCCCCCCGCACTCGGGCGGAGTGGTTTTCGAGGAGGTGAGTCGAGAGGTTTCGGTGTCCGGAGGTGGGTTTGCCGGTGGTTGGTCCGGAGAGACAGCAGGTGGTCGGGTTGCTAGGCATTCTCCCCCTCGAGTTCACTACGGGGATGTGAGGAGTCATAGCTTTGAGAAGGAGAGGAGGGACGTTCCACGGGTTGTCTTCCATGGTTTTGGTCCTCCTCCAGCGGTGAGGGGTGGTTTCATCGGAGTGGTTACCGAGGTGGTGTTCGTGGTGGTAGTTATGGTAGGAAAGATGGCTTGATGCGTGCTAATCCCACTTTCGAGCAAATGGCTCGGCACTAGTTTTCCGCTTTTGGTACTAACCCCGCGTCTTGAGTCGTTTGTTCGCTCACGTGCTTGTTTTTGAATTTCGGGTGGGAGACTTGAAGAACATTTGGTTGATTGACTCCGGTTGCTCGAGGCATATGACCGGAGACAAGGGATGGTTCTCAAGTCTCGTCCCGGTGGTGATGAAGAGGTACATCACCTTTGGGGACAATGGGCGTGGGCGTGGGCGTGGGCGTGGGCGTGTGCTTTCGAAGGTGAGATAAAAGTGAGTGACAAGGTCACTCGAGGCGTGTTGCTCTTGTTCAATCGCTGGGATACAATTTGCTTTCTGTGTCCCAGTTGTTGGATGAGGGTTTTGAGGTGTTGTTTCGGCCAGGTGGTTCTCGGATTGTGGACTCTCGAGGGGACCTTGTTTGTATGGTCGTTCCCGAGGGTCAGGTGTTTCGTGCTGATTTTTCTCAGTCTTCGGGTGTGGAGCGTTGTTTCTTGGCTGGTTCTTCGAGTGAGTTGTGGAAGTGGCATAGGAAGTTGGGTCACTTGAGCTTTGACCTTTTGTCACGCTTGAGTAAACTCAATTTGGTCGAGGATTGCCACGGTTGAAGCTTGAGAAAGAGTTGGTTTGTGCTCCGTGTAGGCATGCCAAGATGGTGGCCTCTTCTCACCCGCCTCTCACCGATGTGATGACTGAGCGTCCATGCAAGCTGCTCCATATGGACCTTGTTGGCCCAGCTCGTGTGCGATCTGTGGGTGGGAAGTGGTATGTCCTTGTTGTGGTGGACGACTATTCTCGGTATGAGTGGGTGTTCTTTCTTGAGGAGAAGGGGGAGACGTTTGGTTTTGTTCGAGATCTAGTCTTGAGGTTGAGGAACGAGAGGCACGGAGATGCCATACGAGCTATCCGCAGGGATAATGGCTCGGAATTCGGGAACTCTCGTTTGGAAACCTTTTGCCATGACTTGGGTCTTGAGCACCGAGTTTTCGAGTCCGTATACGCCTCCCCGAATGGTGTTGTGGAAAGGAAGAATAGGACCTTGTGCGAGATGGCCGAGACGATGCTTGATGAGCATAGGACTCCGAGGAGGTATTGGGGCGAGGCGATGAATACCGTGTGCTATGTGTCGAACAGGACATACCTCGCAGTGCACAAGAAGAAGACATGCTATGAGTTGATGCATGGTCGCACACCCAAGGTGAGTCACTTCCATGTCTTTGGTTGCAAGTGTTTCATTCGAAGAAAGGCGAGGAAGTTGGATAAGTTTGAGGCTAGGTCTCGTCGATGGCATTTTCTTTGGTTATGCATCTCATTCTAGAGCATATCGTGTGCTCAATCTTGAAACTAACCAAATCGTGGAGACTTGCGAGGTAACCTTCGAAGAGACAGAGCCACGTAGTCGGCTTGTCTTTGAGTGTGCAAGTGATGATGACCTTGGCGAGGAGATATTTCAAGAGGAGGAGCATGAACATGGTGAAGGACCGATAAGGCGACCGAGAGAGGGGGGGAGTGAATGGGAGCCGATAAAAATTCTTCTCGAGGGAGATTGAAACTCCGACAAGACGAACTAGCTCGGTCGAACCCCCGAAATCACACGCTCCGCACTTCTACCTCCCGTTTGCCAAAACCACGTAGCCACCGGAGTGCTACCGGTCCTAGGAGCAAACTCTACGAGCAACCACAACACACACACAAGACGCGACGGCGGAAACAACTCGAAAGCCGGCTAACCGCAGGGGGGCGGTTAGATCGGGTATAGGGGGCGGTTAGACCGCCTCCACCCCGGCAACCAAGAAATCCTCCGAAACACCTCTTCGAGCACCAAAACACACCACGGTTTCACCAACAAAGATCTCTCGGTCAAGGCCATGCTAGCTACCGAGAAAATCTTGGCGAAAACCAAAACTTCACCCAAGGGCCTAGGGGCGGTTAGACCGGCTACCGGGGCGGTCTAACCTCCCGTACCCAAGCAACGAACTCCAACCAAGAACACCTAGCAAATCGCACGAGAACGACCCCAAATTTCACCCGGACACTCCTCCGATCAAGGCGAACAAACTCACGAGAGGAAAATCCGGCGAAACGAACTTTGACCCGGAAATACCCCGGTGGTTAGACCGCCCCCTGTAGGCGGTTAGACCGCCCCTTCCAGAACAAGAACTCGCGGGTCAAACCTCAACTTCCTCGCCCTCGATCTCCCGAATCACTCCACGGATTGCAGCCAAACTTCGGGGATAGCTGGGTTACCTCCTGGGCAACCTCTACCTCAAAGGAATCGACCCGAAACGCTCACAATCAAGAGGAATCGAAGAAATCGCTACTCTAGGTCAAGAACTCGCCCAACTCGAAAAACCACCAAATCGAGTCCGATTCAAAGGCGATTTGGGGGCAAAGTCACCAGCCAAAGAGGCACAAGAACCTCATACGTGACACCCACCAAAAACCCCAAGAAATCGTTCTCAAAACACCGCCAAAAAGAGCTCCGAAAGTCAACACCAAAGAGACGGGGAAAACCACCATGAAGAACCACGCCGAACCTTCTATACATGCCATGAATGGTTCGTACAAGGTCTAGTTTGCCACCCAAACATCCATCCCTCTCTCTAGATCTCACATGAAGCTCTCATACTAGCCTTCTAAAAACCTAGGGAAAATAGAGAACGAAAATGGAAAAACCAAATGGGCTAGGGTTCCAAGAGTTGGTCGCCAACCTCTCACCTCTTGGGTTATATAGGCGGCAACCGAATGTCTAAAATGCCCCTCTCCACTAACTAGGGATACAAGCCCCTCAAGGGCGGATTCGGGAATTCTTGATGTGTTCACCATCGGACGGATGCCCGCCGACCGCACCCTGCGTTGCCTCAACGCAAGCCTTGCGATCCCGACGCGTGTCCTCCGCTTCGAAGCTTCTCGGCGCCGGCGGCCGGGGCGGTCGACCGCCCCCCCCCGGCGGTTAGACCGGCCCGGTGGATCCGACCGGCCCCGGGCGGTCCGACCGCCCCTCCCGGGCGGTTGAACCGGCCCGGGTGGCCGCACCTCCTCGTCGAGTCTTCGGCCTCGGTTTTGTGGCTCAACCGAGTAACCCGGTGGTTTTCGGTGAACCACCGCAAACCCCGCGAACTCGGTGTAGCCTCCGCCAATCTCCACTCATGACTCGGCTCCCACGTAGTCCCGGCTCGACCTTGGTTTTGAGGCTCTACCAAGAAACCGTCCACGACTTCATCTTGCTTGTTCATGCCACCATGCGGCCCGCACTTGACCCCCGCCGACCACCGGGTCCCTCGAACGAAGCCTACTTGTCTTCTCCACACCCGGAGGCCTCACCGGCAACGACCTTTCGCGCTTGTTCTTCACCTGCACCAACACGAGTCAAGCCGCAACCTGCACCTGCAATACTTAGCCAAGAATCAGTCCACACAACGTTGTCAATCACTCATCACACAAGGAAGCGACCATCCACCGGTCCTCGAACCACACATGGTCCTCAATCTCCCCCCTTGATGAGTGCATTGACAACACACTCACATGAAGTAACATAAGAGAAAAGGAAAAGAAAAGAAACAAATAAAAAGAAACCCCAACAAGCGATCGAAAGCCAAAGAAAGGCAAAGAGCAAGATCACTTGAAGAAGACAAGTCTCGGACCCCTTAGGCAAGGGCAACAGCTCGACACATCCGAGACAAAACACAGCTCAAGCAAAGAGCGCAAACCACCAAAGCAAAACTCGAACACCACAAAGAGCTCCCCCTGTACATAAGCAATCTCCCCCTGAGCCACAGCACACTCTCCCTGAACACATGCATCAATGCAACTCGGGAATGCAACAAAGAGCAAAAACCTCGCTCACACGCCCAGGGCGGTTAGACCGCCGCGCCAGTGGCGGTTAGACCGCCTCTGCCCGAACCGACCGCCCGGGGGGCGGTTAGACCACCCAAAGAAACCGGCCCCGCACCACACTCGCTCAAAAAAAATGCCCGAAACAATTGGAACACCTTCCAAACACTCCCAGTGCCCAAAATATGCACAAACTTCTCCCCCTTGTTGACAATGCATGAATCAAGGCAAAATGCGAAAACTTGCAACATATAGCTTCTCGAATATACAAAATTCATCACAAGGAGCTACACAAGCCCAAATGAGCAAGTTAGATACTCGACAGTTCGTAAAGACCTTAACTACGTGATCACCAAGTTTCACAACCATTGGACAAGGCTAAAAAGGATTTTAGTAATTTTGCGAAAAGTTACTCCCTCATAAGCAAATACCTAAACATGAGCAAAACATATCAAAATGGCAAAGCCACTCAAACTTCATGCTAGGACAGCCTTTCTAATCATAAGACCACCATAAACACCCAAAAGCACCTCATGTCATGTCAAAGCCACCGAGCCATGTGCCTACTTCTATGTATGAGACTTCTCATTGGTAGGCATCATGCAACGGTTTAGGACCCAAAGCAAATTAATTTCAGCACATATGACATGGGAACATATTTTCCAAACATTTTTCATTTCATTTTCAGATTTGTAAATGGTACATGAAATGTCTTTGCGACAAAAAGGAACTTATGCCCCTCCACAAGATTAAGCAAGAGGGCTAAACATTCATGATGGCAAGCGAGCCTTTGGCTCCATATGATCAATAAACTAGCTATCCAACCACAAAGTAAGCATAGCAAAGCCACTAAAACATGTCAAGATCATATATAGGCATTTACGCATGAGAGAGCATGTATATGACATTTTTCAAAAATTAGCCATCAACCATGGATCATTCAACAAGATCATCAAGAGCTAAGCCAACCTAACCATAGCATACCAAACAAGCTCACAAGAACATATATAGCAACCCATGGTAAACAATGTATATAGGAGAAGCTTTTCCTATCCAATGCATATGATACAAAATGCATGCAATCTAAGATACAAGGATGCCTATACATCATGTTACATATGCCATGCCAAATGCAAGAAATGCACAAAGGAAAGCTATACATATGCTACAAACCGGCTCCTCGAGGGGAGGCAAAACGGGCTTGACACCACCGGCAAAAGAAAGCCCCCCCACACACCCAACTCAAGAGATTAAACATACACCAAGTTCCCCCCGCAAACGAGTGAAAGTTGCTTGATCTAGGGGTTTGGTGAAAATATCGGCTAGTTGGTCATGTGTGGGTACATGGATCAAGGCTATCTTCCCTTTCTCTACGTTGTCTCTCAGAAATGATACCTCACTTCTATGTGTTTGGTTTTGGAATGGAGCACCGGGTTCTTTGCAACGCTTATGGCACCGGTGCTATAACAATGAAGTGGGACATGGGTATACTCCTCACCAAAGTCACTCATGGTGTAGGTGATCCAAAGGAGCTGAGAGCAACAACTAGCAGCGGCAACATACTCGGCTTCGGTCGTGGATTGAGCAACACTCGACTGCTTACGAGAAGACCAAGACACCAACGAAGAACCCAAAAACTCGGCAAGTCCCGAAGTGGACTTCCTATCCAACCGACACCCGGCAAAATCCGCGTCTGAAAAGCCATGAAGCGCCAAAGAAGAGGACGCGGAGTACCAAAGGCCGAAGTCGGGAGTGTGACGCAAGTACCCGAAAATTCGCTTCACCGCTTGCCGATGCGAAGTCCTCGGAGACGCTTGAAAACGAGCGCACGGACACACCGAGAACTCGTATGTCCGGCCTCGTCGCCGTCAAGTAGAGGAGTGACCCGATCATGCTCCGGTACTCCTTCCGGTCCACGTGTTCACCTTCCTCGTCCGCATCAAGAGCCGTAGTCGTACTCATCGGCGTCGTCATAGCCTTGGAGTCCTCGATCTTGAATTTCCTCACAATGTCCTTGGTGTACTTAGCCTCGGTGCACAAATGTTCCTTCCTTTGATTGCTTGATTTGTAGCCCGAGGAAGAACCGCAACTCACCCATCATACTCATCTCGAACTCCCCGCTCATATCATCCGCAAACCTCGCAACAAGAGAGTTAGACGAGCCACCAAAGACAATATCATCCACGTACACCCCGCACAATCGGATATCTCTCGCCCCCGCCTCGGCAAAAACAAGGTCCGATCGACCTTCCGCATCTCAAAACCTCTCTCAAACAAGAACCCCCTCAACCTCGCCATACCAAGCTCTAGGCGCCCGCTTCAACCCATACGGCCGCCTTCCTCAACTTGTACACCCTTGGGGGTACTTCTCACTCTCAAACCCCGAGGTCGTCTCACATACACTTCTTCCTCCAACACTCCATTCGAAAAGCACTCTTCACATCCATTTGGTGCAACTTGAACCCTTTAGCCACGAGAAAAGGCTAGAAGGATCCTAATCGCCTCCAAATGGGCTACGGGAGCAAAGGTCTCCTCGTAGTCAATCCCCTCCTTCCGATCGAACCCCCGGGCAACAAGTCTCGACTTGTTCCTCACAACCTCACCCTTCTCTCCCTCTTTGTTTTTCCACACCCACTTTGTACCAATCGGCTTACACCCCGGGGGAGGATCAACCAACTCCCACACCCGATTCCTCTCAAAGTTCTCCAACTCCTCATGCATCGAGTTAACCCAATTATGATCAGATAGTGCGTGTCCAATGTCTTTGGGCTCGAAAGAAGCAACAAATGCAGCATGAGCAAAATGGGAATTGTTTCGAACCCTCGACCGTGTAGTGCGTTCATTCATGTCGCCGATGATCCTCGAAGCTGGGTGATCCACTTGAACTCGCCGGGGAGGTTCTCGCCTCGAAGCTACCTCCCCCTCAACATCGCCTTCTCCTCGTTCTTGATTTGTCGTCGTAGGTGTAGCAGAGGGTCCATCCATCATCGTAGTCGAAGTAGTGGGTACATGTCCACCCGGGGGCACCGCACCACCATCTTCATCATCACCATGTTCATGCTCCTCCTCCCCGAAAGATCTCCTCGCCAAGCTCATCATCACCTCGCACACTCAAAGACAAGCCGATCGTGTGGCTCTGTCTCGTCGAAGGTTACCTCGCAAGTTTCCACGATTTGGTTAGTTTCAAGATTGAGCACACGATATGCTCTAGAATGAGATGCATAACCAAAGAAAATGCCATCGACGGACCTAGCCTCAAACTTATCCAACTTCCTCGCCCTTCTTCGAATAAAACACTTGCAACCAAAGACATGGAAGTGACTCACTTTGGGTGTGCGACCATGCATCAACTCATAGCATGTCTTCTTCTTGTGCACTCGAGGTATATTCTCGTTCGACACATAGCATGCGGTATTCACCGCCTCAGCCCAATACCTCCTCGGAGTCCTATGCTCATCAAGCATCGTCCGAGCCATCTCGCACAAGGTCCTCGTTCTTCCTTTCCACAACACCATTCGGGGAGGCGTATACGGACTCGAAAACGGGTGCTCAAGACCCAAGTCATGACAAAAGGTTTCAAAACGAGAGTTCCCGAATTCCGAGCCATTATCACCTGCGGATAGCTCGTATGGCATCTCCGTGCCTCTCGTTCCTCAACCTCAAGACTAGATCTCGAACAAAACCAAACGTCTCCCCCTTCTCCTCAAGAAAGAACACCCACGCATACCGAGAAAAGTCGTCCACCACAACAAGGACATACCACTTCCCACCCGCAGATCGCACACGAGCTGGGCCAACAAGGTCCATATGGAGCAGCTCGCATGGACACTCAGTCATCACATCGGTGAGAGGCGGGTGAGAAAAGGCCACCATCTTGGCATGCCTACACGGAGCACAAACCATCTCTTTCTCAAGCTTCAAACGTGGCAATCCTCGGACCAAATTGAGTTTACTCAAGCGAGACAAAAGGTCAAAGCTCAAGTGACCCAACTTCCTATGCCACTTCCACAACTCACTCGAAGAACCAGCCCAAGAAGCAACGCTCAACACCCGAGGACCGAGAAAAATCAGCACGAAACACCCGACCCTCGGGAACGACCATACAAACAAGGTCCCCTCAAGAATCCACAATCCGAGAACCACCAGGCCGAAACAACACCTCAAAACCCTCATCCAACAACCGAGATACGTAAAGCAAATTGTACCCTAGCGATTGAACAAGAGCAACACGCCTCGCAGTGATCTTGTCACTCACTTTTATCTCACCTTCGAAAGCACACGCCCACGCCCATTGTCCCCAAAGGTGATGTACCTCTTCGTCACCACCGGACGAGACTTGAGAACCACCCCCTGTCTCCGGTCATATGTCTCGAGCAACCGGAGTCAATCAACCAAATGTTCTTCAAGTCTCCCACCTGAAATTCAAAAACAAGCACGTGAGCGAACAAACGACTCAAAGATCGGGGTTAGTACCAAAAGAGGAAAACCGGTCGAGCCATTTGCTCGAAAGTGGGGTTAGCACCAACCAAAGCATCTCTCCTACCAAAGCTACCTCCACGAACACCACCTCGGTAACCACTCCGAGGAAACCACCCCTCACTGCCTGGAGGAGGACCAAAACCACGGAAGACAACCCGTGGAGCGTCCCTCCTCTCCTTCTCAAAGCTACGACTCCTCCCATCCCCGTAGTGACCTCGAGGGGGAGAATGCCTAGCAAACTGACCACCTGCTCGTCTCTCCGGACCAACCACCAAAGAACTCCACCTCCGGACCCGAAACCTCGCGACTCACCACCTCGAAAACCACTCCGCCCCGAGGTGCGGGGGAGCCGGTTAAACCGCCTAGCCGTGCCGGTCTAACCGCCCCCTCTCGGGCCGGGCCGGCCCGACCGCCTAGCCGGGGCCGGTCCGACCGCCCCTCCGAACGCTCCTCGGCCGCGGGAACTTGCGTCTCCCCATCCCGAACACTTCTCACCACAGCCCTTACCCCCGGCGGTGGCATACGAGGCTTAGGTACACCATGGGAGGGGTTGTACCTATCCTTGTTCGCCCACTCCTTTGCCATCCTCTCTTCCCGCTTCCTCTTGAAGCAAAACTCATCCTTGTGACCCTCCTTCCCACAATGGCCACATCGGAACCTCACAAGCTTAGGTTTTGGCTTGGATTGGGGCTGCTCGCTTGGTTTCTCTCCACTCAACTCCTCCACCGATTTCTCCTCACTTGCCTTCTCTCTCACTTTCCCAAAGAACACTTTCCCCGAAGTGCTCACAAACTTGATGGGCTTTTGGAGATCATTTGTGGGTGTAAGAAATATAGGTGGAGGCGGGGGTTGTGTCTAGTCGGTTCCTAAGATGGTTGGGTTTTGGAGGGAAATCATTTTTGTGGTGGGTTTTAGGTGGCTCCGGGATATTCTCTCCACTTCCTTCACCAACCTTGTTTGCCCCAAGCCCCTCACCATCTTGCCTCTTAAAGGCCTCGATCATCATCCTCAACTGAGGCTCATGACCGGACAACCAACCCATCAACTTCCTCAAGTCATCATTCTCATCCTGCAAGCGATCAACATAATGTGCAAGCTCCAAATTTTTCAATGCATGCATTTCACAAGTAGAGCAGGATGTAGGCATGGGTTCCTTCAATTTAGCCTCGAGCGAACTAGTGTAAGCATGCAACTTATCAATCTTAGCATGCAAGACAGGGCAAGAAGTGCAGGCACCTAGCAAAGCAGTCTAGACTTAAGCTCAGCCACTTCAACCCTAAGCACATCTAGTTCCTCACACTTGGAGGCATGCTTCTCCTTAAACAAAGCAAGATCAGCAAGGAATATGGAGCAATCGGCACAATCATTTTCATCGGCAACAACGGGGGCTAGCCTTAAGCGAATCAATCTCAAGCTTGCTATCAAGCACTTGTGTCTCCAGCTCGGCCACTCTAGTCCTAGCATCCTCGAGTGAAGCCCTAAGCTCTTTCCTCATTTTCTTGGCCTCTCTAAGCATGTCATCACGGTTATCAAGCAAAGAGCCAAGCCTCTCATTCTCCCGGCGCAAGAAGGGAAGTTCATCACGCACCTCGTCGTCGGACTCGCAGTCCGAGTCGCTCCGTGTGCTCTTCTTGCTGCCGGGAGCTCGGCGCCATGGTACGAAGCCGTCTCTCGCGAAGCGGCTCGGCCGCTCGGGTTCTTGGACGACCTCTTGTTCTTGCGGCGATCTCCCTCGTCGTCGCTATCGCTCGAGCTCGAGGTGGAGTACGTGGAACCGGAGTCGACGTCGCTCGCTCCAACCATCGCTCGGGCCTTGCCTCGGCCCTCCTTCTTCCTCGATCGTCGCTCGTCCTTGTACTTGTTCTTGTGCTTGCTCTTGTGGTCGCGCCTCGAACGGTACTTGTCGTCGTTCTTCCTCGGCTTGTGCTTGTAGCCGTCCTTGCTCTCGGTCTTCTCCGGCGCGGTCGGCGACGAAGTGTCCCGGCTTGCCGCACCGGGAAGCAGTCCTCGTGTTCCTCCTCATGTTCACGCGGTTCTCGTGCGGCCTCTCGAACCGCCTCGTCAACGGCCGCCGGCTCGTCCTCTCCAAGGTCATCAAACTCCTCATCCGGCATAGACATCAAAGAGGAAAACGAGAACATCCCGATGGATGGGTTAGAGTTAGTCTTTCCTTTGGAACCACCAACGAGGGCAAGACTATGGGAGTCGATCGGTCCCTCGAGCTTGGCGATCATGCCCCTATCCACCTCGGCCGACTTGAGCTTCGAGAACGGCTCGTTCACCGTCGAGTATCGTACCTCTCCGACTCGACTATGGCCTCGAACTTCCCGCCCAATATCGTACGATCCAAAGAGTGTAAGAGCTTGACTCGCTCTATCATGATCATCGTACGGGAGCACGTCCACATTGGCCCTCATGTTGTTCACCACCACCGTGAACCTGCGAAACAAGGCATCGATGGACTCACCTGGGGAGATGAGTGAAGTTCTCGTACTCTCTCCCCGTAGGTCGCATACAACCGTGCCTCGAACCCGGGCGTTCCCAACATGAGCCTCCTTCAACACCGCCCAAATCCTACAAGCCAAGTGCTCGGTGTGCACCCGATCGAACTCGGCCGACACAAAGCACGAAACAAGTAGTCGACCGCCTTATTGTTGGCGTCGAATCGTCCCTCGACCCCGGAGCAAGGAAATCCATCGGCCGGACATATCCCGTGTCCACCGTGACATCCCACGTAGTCGACCCTTTCCGCGGAGGAACGCACCCATCCGCTTGCTCCACATCCGGTAGTTCTTTCCATCGAAGTGTGGAGGACCCGAACCCCGTTCCTGGTACGCCATCCTTGGATCTTAGACTGGTTAGAGTCAACAAAGACCCGAACCGGCTCTGATACCACTTGAAGGACCAATAAGGCGACCGAGAGAGGGGGGAGTGAATGGGAGCCGATAAAAATTCTTCTCGAGGGAGATTGAAACTCCGACAAGACGAACTAGCTCGATCGAACCCCCGAAATCACACGCTCCGCACTTCTACCTCCCGTTTGCCAAAACCACGTAGCCACCGGAGTGCTACCGGTCCTAGGAGCAAACTCTACCCGCAACCACAACACACACACAGACCGACAAGCGGAAACAACTCGAAAGCCGGCTAACCGAGGGGGGGCGGTTAGACCGGTATAGGGGGCGGTTAGACCGCCTCCACCTCGGCAACCAAGAAATCCTCGAAACACCTCTTCCGAGCACCAAAACACACCACGGTTTCACCAACAAAGATCTTTGGTCAAGGCCATGCTAGCTACCGTAAAATCTTGGCGAAAACCAAAACTTCACCCAAGGGCCTAGGGCCGGTTAGACCGGCTACCGTGGGCGGTCTAACCTCCCGTACCCGACAACGAACTCCAACCAAGAACACCTAGCAAACCGCACGAGAACGACCCCAAATTTCACCCGGACACTCCTCCGATCAAGGCGAACAAACTCACAGAGGAAAATCCGGCGAAACAGAACTTTGACCCGGAAATACCCCGGGCGGTTAGACCGCCCCCCCGTAGGCGGTTAGACCGCCCCTTCCAGAACAAGAACCCGCGGGTCAAACCTCAACTTCCTCGCCCTCGATCTCCCGAATCACTCCACGGATTGCAGCCAAACTTCGGGGATAGCTGGGTTACCTCCTGGGCAACCTCTACCTCAAAGGAATCGACCCAAAGCGCTCACAATCAAGAGGAATCGAAGAAATCGCTTCTCTAGGTCAAGAACTCGCCCAACTCGAAAAACCACCAAATCGAGTCCGATTCAAAGGAGATTTGGGGGCAAAGTCACCAGCCAAAGAGGCACAAGAACCTCATACGTGACACCCACCAAAAACCCCAAGAAATCGTTCTCAAAACACCGCCAAAAAGAGCTCCGAAAATCAACATCAAAGAGACAGAAAAACCACCATGAAGAACCACGCCGAACCTTCTATACATGCCATGAATGGTTCGTACAAGGTCTAGTTTGCCACCCAAACATCCATCCCTCTCTCTAGATCTCACATGAAGCTCTCAAACTAGCCTTCTAAAAACCTAGGGAAAATAGAGAACGAAAATGGAAAAACAAATGGGCTAGGGTTCCAAGAGTTGGCTGCCAACCTCTCACCTCTTGGGTTATATAGGCGGCAACCGAATGTCTAAAATGCCCCTCTCTACTAACTAGGGATACAAGCCCCTCAAGGGCGGATTTGGAATTCTTGATGTCTTCACCATCGGACGGATGCCCGCCGACCGCACCTCGCGTAGCCTCAACGCAAGCCTTGCGATCCCGACGCGTGTCCTCCGCTTCGAAGCTTCTCGGCGCGGCGGCGGCCGGGCGGTCGGACCGCCCCCCCACAGGCGGTTAGACCGGCCCGGTGGATCCGACCGGCCCCGGGCGGTCCGACCGCCCCTCCCGGGCGGTTGAACCGGCCCGGGTGGCCGCACCTCCTCGTCGAGTCTTCGGCCTCGGTTTTGTGGCTCAACCGAGTAACCCGGTGGTTTTCGGTGAACCACTGCAAACCCCGCGAACTCGGTGTAGCCTCCGCCAATCTCCACTCATGACTCGGCTCCCACGTAGTCCCGGCTCGACCTTGGTTTTGAGGCTCTACCAAGAAACCGTCCACGACTTCATCTTGCTGTTCATGCCACCATGCGGCCCGCACTTGACCCCGCTGACCACCGGGTCCCTCGAACGAAGCCTACTTGTCTTCTCCACACCTGGAGGCCTCACCGGCAACGACCTTTCGCGCTTGTTCTTCACCTGCATCAACACGAGTCAAGCCGCAACCGTGTACTTAGCCAAGAATCGGTCCACACAACGTTGTCAATCACTCATACCACACATGGTCCTCACATGGTGATGATGAGGATGGCGGTGCGGTGCCCCCGGCTAAACATGTACCCACTACTTCGACTACGATGATGGATGGACCCTCTGCTACACCTACGACGACAAATCAAGAACGAGGAGAAGCTGATGTTGAGGGAGAGGTAGCTTCGAGGCGAGAACCTCCCCGGTGAGTTCAAGTGGATCACCCAGCTTCGAGGATCATCGGTGACAAGAATGAACGCACTACGCGGTCGAGGGTTCGAAACAACTCCCATTTCGCTCATGCTGCATTTGTTGCTTCTTTCGAGCCCAAAGACATTGGACACGCACTATCCGATCACAATTGGGTTAATTCGATGCATGAGGAGTTGTAGAACTTTGAGAGGAATCGGGTGTGGGAGTTGGTTGACCCTCCCCCGGGGTGTAAGCCCATTGGTACAAAGTGGGTGTGGAAAAACAAAGAGGGAGAGAAAGGAGAAGTTGTGAGGAACAAGTCGAGGCTTGTTGCTCAGGGGTTCAGTCAGAAGGAGGGGATTGACTACAAGGAGACCTTTGCTCCCGTAGCCCGTTTGGAGGCGATTAGGATCCTTCTAGCCTTTTCCGTGGCTAAAGGGTTCAAGTTGCACCAAATGGATGTGAAGAGTGCTTTCCTGAATGGTGTGTTGGAGGAAGAAGTGTATGTGAGGCAGCCTCCGGGGTTTGAGAGTGAGAAGTACCCCCACCGGGTGTACAAGTTGAGGAAGGCGCTGTATGGGTTGAAGCAGGCGCCTAGAGCTTGGTATGGCAGGTTGAGGGGGTTCTTGTTTGAGAGAGGTTTTGAGATGGGGAAGGTCGATCAGACCTTGTTTTTGCTGAGGCAGGGCAGAGATATCCTGATTGTGCAGGTGTACGTGGATGATATTGTCTTTGGTGGCTCGTCTAACTCTCTTGTTGCAAGGTTTGCAGATGATATGAGCGGGGAGTTTGAGATGAGCATGATGGGTGAGTTGCAGTTCTTCCTCGGACTACAAATCAAGCAATCAAAAGAAGGAACATTTGTGCACTAGGCTAAGTACACCAAAGACACTGTGAGGAAGTTCAAGATGGAGGACTCCAACGCTATGACGACGCCAATGAGTACGACTACAGCTCTTGATGCGGACGAGGAAGGTGAACACGTGGACCGAAGGAGTACCGGAGCATGATCGGGTCACTTTTCTACTTGACGCGCGACGAGGCCGGACATACGATTATCATTGTGTGTCCGTGCGCTCGTTTTCAAGCGTCTCCGAGGACTTCGCATCGGCAAGCGGTGAAGAGAATTTTCGTGTCCTTGCGTCACACTCCCGACTTTGGCCTTTGGTACTCCGCGTCCTCTTCTTTGGCGCTTCATGGCTTTTCGGACGCGGATTTTGCCGGTGTCGGTTGGATAGGAAGTCCACTTCCGGGACTTGCCGCTTTTGGGTTCTTCTTTAGTGTCTTGGTCTTCCCGCAAGCGGTCGAGTGTTGCTCAATCCACGACCGAGGCCGAGTATGTTGCCACCGCTAGTTGTTGCTCTCGGCTCCTTTGGATCACCTACACCATGAGTGACTTTGGTGATGAGTATACCCATGTTCCACTTCAATGTGATAGCACCGTGCCATAAGCGTTGCAAAGAACCCGGTGCTCCATTCCAAAACCAAGCACATAGAAGTGAGGTACCACTTTCGAGAGATAACGTAGAGAAAGGGAAGATAGCTTTGATTCATGTGCCCACACATGACCAACTAGTCGATATCTTCACCAAACCCCGGATCAAGCAACTTTCACTCGTTTGCGGGGGAACTTGGTGTGTGTTTGATCTCTTGAGTTGGGTGTGTGGTAGCTCCTTTGTAGCATATGTATAGCTTTCTTTTGTGCATTTCTTGCATTTGGCATTGCATATGTAACATGATGTATAGGCATCCTTGTATCTTAGATTGCATGCATTTTGTATCATATGCATTGGATAGGAAAAGCTTCTCCTATATACATTGTTCACCATGGGTTGCTATATGTGTTCTTGTGAGCTTGTTTGGTATGCTATGGTTAGTTTGGCTTAGCTCTTGATGATCTTGATGAATGATCCATGGTTGATGGCTAATCTTTTGAAAAATGTCACTTATATGCTCTCTCATGTGTAAATGCCTTTATATGATCTTGACATGTTTTAGTGGCTTTGCTATGCTTACTTTGTGGTTGGATAGCTAGTTTATTGATCATATGAGGCCAAAGGCTCATTTGCCATCATGAATGTTTAGCCCTCTTGCTTCATCTTGTGGAGGGCATAAGTTCCTTTTTGTCGCAAAGACATTTCATGTACCATTTATGAATCTGAAAATGAAATGAAAAATGCTTGGAAAATATGCTCCCATGTCATATGTGCTGAAATTAATTTGCTTTGGGTGCTAAACCGTTGCATGATGCCTACCAATGAGAAGTCTCATACACGGAAGTAGGCACATGGCTCGGTGGCTTTGACATGACATGAGGTGGTTCTCGGGTGTTTATGATGGTCTTATGATTAGAATGGTTGTCCTAGCATGAAGTTTGAGTGGCTTTGCCATTTTGATATGATTTGCTCATGTTTAGGTATTTGCTTATGAGAGAGTTACTTTTCGCAAAATTACGCAAATCCTTTTTAGCCTCGTCCAATGGTTGTGAAACTTGGTGATCACGTAGTTAAGGTCATTACGAACTCCGTCGAGTATCTAACTTGCTCATTTGGACTTGTGTAGCTCCTTGTGATGAATTTTGTATATTCGAGAAGCTATATGTTGAAAGTTTTCGCATTTTGCCTTGATTCTTGAATTGTCAACAAGGGGGAGAAGTTTGTGCATGCTTTGGGCACTGGGAGTGTTTGGAAGGTGTTCCAATTGGTTCGGGCAAATTTTGAGCGAGTTTGGTGCGGGGCCGGTCTCATGGGGCGGTCTAACCGCCCCCAAGGCGGTCGATGAGGCACGGGCGGTCTAACCGCCCCGTACGGGCGGTCTAACCGCCCCGGGCGTGTGAGCGGTGTTTTGCTCTTTGTTGCATTCCCGCGTTGCATTGCTGCATTTGTCCAGGGGAGTGTGCTTTGGCTCGGTGGGAGCTTGCATATGTGCGGGGGAGCTCTTTGTGGTGTTCGAGCTTTGTTTCGGTGGTTTGTGCTCTTTGCTTGAGCCGTGTTTTGTCTCGGATGTGTCGAGCCGGTGCCCTTGCCTAAGGGGTCCGAGACTTGTGTTCTTCAAGTGATCTTTCTCTTTGCCTTTCTTTGGCTTTCGATCGCTTGTTGAGGTTTCTTTTTATTTGTTTCTTTTTCTTTTCCTTTTCTCTTTTGTTACTTCATGTGAGTGTGTTGTCAATGCACTCATCAAGGGGGAGATTGAGGACCATGTGTGGGTCGAGGACCGGTGGATTGTCACTTCCTTGTGTGATGAGTGATTGACAACGTTGTGTGGACCGATTCTTGGCTAAGTATTGCGGTGCGAGGTTGCGGCTTGACTCGTGTTGGTGCGGGTGAAGAACAAACGTGAAAGGTCGTTGCCAGTGAGGCCTCTAGGTGTGGAGAAGACAAGTAGGCTTCGTTCGAGGGACCCGGTGGCCGGCGGGGGTCAAGTGCGGGCCGCATGGTCGCATGAACAAGAAGACGAAGTCGTGGACGGTTTCTTGGTAGAGCCTCAAAACCAAGGTCGAGCCGGGACTACGTGGGAGCCATGTCATGAGTGGAGATTGGCGGAGGCTACACCGAGTTCGCGGGGTTTGCGGTGGTTCACCGAGAAAACCACCGGGTCACTCGGTTGAGCCACAAAACCGAGGCCGAAGACTCGACGAGGGAGGAGCGGCCACCCGGGCGGTTCAACCGCCCAAGAGGGGCGGTCGGACCGCCCGAGGCCGGTCGGATCTCCGGGCCGGTCTAACCGCCCGGAGGGGCGGCTCGACCGCCCGGCCGCCGCCGCCGAGAAGCTTCGAAGCGGAGGACACGCGTCGGGATCGCAAGGCTTGCGTCGAGACTAAGCGGGGTTGCGGTCGGCGGGCATCCGTCCGATGGTGAAGACATGAAGACTTCCAAATGCGCCCTCGAGGGGCATGTATCCCTAGTTATTAGTGAAGGGTAGTTTAGACTTTTGGGTGCCTCCATATATACTCACCTGGATGGGTGGATGGCAGCCAACTCTTGGAACCCTAGCTCATTTGTTTTTCCATTTTCGTTCTCCATTTTCCTTAGGTTTCTAGAGGACTAGCTTGAGAGCTTCATGTGAGATCTAGAGAGAGGGATGGATGTTTGGGTGGCAAGCTAGACCTTGTACGAACCTTTCATGGCATGTATAGAAGGTTTGGCGTTGTTCATCATGGTGGTTTTCCCGTCTCTTTTGTGTTGATTTTCGGAGCTCTTTTGGCGGTGTTTTGAGGACGATTTCTTGGGGTTTTTGGTGGGTGTCACGTATGAGGTTCTTGTGCCTCTTTGGTTGGTGACTTTGCCCCCAAATCCCCTTTGAATCGGACTCGATTTGGTGGTTTCTCGAGTTGGGCGAGTTCTTGACCTAGAGAAGCGATTTCTTCGATTCCTCTTGATTGTGAGCGTTTCGGGTCGATTCCTTTGAGGTAGAGGTCGCCCGAGAGGTAACCCGGCTATTCCCGAAGTTTTGCTGCAATCCGTGGAGTGATTCGGGAGATCGGGCGCGAGGAAGTTGTGGTTTGACCCGCGGGTTCGTTTTTACGGAAGGGGCGGTCTAACCGCCTACGAGGGGCGCTCTAACCACCCCGGGTGTTTCCGGTGTCGAAGTTTTGTTTCACCGGATTTTCCTCTGTGAGTTTGTTCGCCTTGATCGGAGGAGCGTCTTGGTGAAATTTGGGGTCGTTCTCGTGCTTGTTTGCTAGGTGTTCTTGGCTGGAGTTCGTTGCTCGGGTACGGGAGGTTAGACCGCCCCGGTAGCCGGTCTAACCGCCCCTAGGCCCTCGGGTGGAGTTTTGGTTTTCGCCAAGATTTTCCGGTAGCTAGCATGGCCTTGACCAGGAGATCTTTGTTGGTGAAACCGGGGTGAGTTTTTGGTGCTCGGAAGAGGCATTTCGGAGGATTTATTGGTTACCGAGTGGAGGCGGTCTAACCGCCCCTATACCCGGTCTAACCACCCCCCTCTCGGTTAGCCGGCTTTCGAGTTGTTTCCACCGTCGTTGCTTGCGTGTGTGTTGTGGTTCTTGGTAGAGTTTGTTCCTAGGACCGGTAGCACTTTAGTGGCTACGTGGTTTTGGCAAACGGGAGGTTGAAGTGCGGATCGTGTGATTTCGGGGGTTCGACCAAGCAAGTTCATCTTGTCGGAGTTTCAATCTCCCTCGAGACGAATTTTTATCGGCTCCCATTCACTCCCCCCCCCCTCTCTCCCGGTCGCCTAATCGGTCCTTCACCCGTCCGCTTACTCCAAATGCGGTAGTTCTTCCCATCGATGTGTGGAGGACCCGAACCCCGTTCTTGGTATGCCATCTTTGGATCTTAGACTAGTTAGAGTCAACAAAGACCCGAACCGGCTCTATACCACTTGAAGTACTGTTTAGGTGACTAGAGAGGGGGGAGTGAATGGGAGCCAATAAAAATTCTTCTCGAGGGAGATTGAAACTTCGACAAGATGAACTTGCTCAGTCGAACACCCAAAATCACACGCTCCGCACTTCTACCTTCCGTTTGCCAAAACCACATAGCCACCGTTGTGCTACTTGTCCCGGGAACAAACACTACCAAGAACCTCAACACACACGCACCCACGACAACTGCGAAATAACTCGAAAGCCGGCCGTCCCGGAGGGGGGGCGGTTAGACCGGGTATAGGGGGAAGTTAGACCGCCTCCACCGGGCAACCAAGAAATCCTCCGAAACACCTCTTCCGAGCACCAAGACGCACCACGGTTTCACCCACAAAGATCTCTGGTCAAGGCCATGCTAGCTACCAAAAAATCTTGGCGAAAACCAAAACTCCACCCAGGGGCCTAGGGGCGGTTAGACCGGCTACCAGGGGCGGTTTAACCTCCTGTACCCAGCAACGAACTCCAACCAAGAACACCTAGTAAACGGACGAGAACGACCCAAAATTTCACCCAGACGCTCCTCTGATCAAGGCGAACAAACTCACAGAGGAAAATCTGGCGAAATAAAACTATGAACTAGAAACCCCAGGGCGGTTAGACCGCCCCCTCCAGGCAGTTAGACCGCTTCTCCCAGAAAAACAGCCCGTGGGTCAAACCCCAACTTCCTCGCGCCCGATCTCTCGAATCACTCCACGGATTGCAGCGGAACTTCGGGATTAGCTGGGTTACCTCCTGGGCAACCTCTACCTCAAAGGAATTGACCCAAAACGCTCACAATCAAGAGGAATCGAAGAAATCGCTTCTCTAGGTCAAGAACTCGCCCAACCCGAAAAACCACCAAATCGAGCCCGATTCAAGAGAGATTTTGGGGCAAAGTAGCAGCCAAAGAGGCATAGGAACCTCATATGTGACACCCACCAAAAACCCCCAAGAAATCGTTCTCAAAACACCGCCAACAAAGAGCTCCGAAAATCAACACAAGAGAGGACGGGAAAACCACCTTGAGGAACAACGCCGAACCATCTATACATCCATCCCACTCTCTAGATCTCACATGAAGCTTGCCACCCAAATATCCATCCCACTCTCTAGATCTCACATGAAGCTCTCAAGGTAGTCCTAGGAAAAACTAGGGAAAATGGAAAACGAAAATGGAAAAACAAATGAGCTAGGGTTCTAAGAGTTGGCTGCCATCCATCCACTCAATGAGTATATATGGAGGCACCCAAAAGATTGAACTACCCTTAACTAATAACTAGGGATACATGCCCCTCAAAGGTGGATTTGGAAGTCTTCAGAATATCTTCATCGGACGGATGCTCGGCGACCTCAACCTGCTTAGCCTCGACGCAAGCCTTGCGATCCCGACGTGTGTCCTCCGCTTCAAAGCATCTCAGCGCCAGCGTCCAGGGCGGTCGACCGGCCCGGGAAATTCGACCAGCCCCGGGCGGTCCGACCGCCCTCCCGGGCGGTTGAACCGGCCTGGGTGATCGCACCTCCTCGTCGAGTCTTCGGCCTCGGTTTTGTGGCTCAACCGAGTAACCCAGTGGTTTTCTGGTGAACCACTGCAAACCCCGCGAACTCGGTGTAGCCTCCGCCAATCTCCACTCATGACTTGGCTCCCACGTAGTCCCGGCTCGACCTTGGTTTTGAGGCTCTACCAAGAAACCGTCCACTACATCATCTTGCTGTTCAAGCCACCATGCGGCCCGCACTTGACCCCACTGGCCACCGGGTCCCTCGAACGAAGCCTACTTGTCTTCTCCACACCTGGAGGCCTCATCGGCAACGACCTTTCGCGCTTGTTCTTCACCTGCACCAACACGAGTCAAACCGCAATCTGCACCTGCAATACTTAGCCAAGAATCAGTCCACACAACGTTGTCAATCACTCATCACACAAGGAAGCGACCATCCACCGGTCCTTGGACCACACATGGTCCTCAAGGTCGAGCCGGGACTACGTGGGAGCCGAGTCATGAGTGGTGATTGGCGGAGGCTACACCGAGTTCGCGGGGTTTCCGGTGGTTCACCAGAAAACCACGGGGTTCCTTGGCTGATCCACAAAGCCAAGACCGGAGAACAGAAGACGGTGCTGCAGCAGCGCCAGACCGGTCTGACCGGTGGGTCTGACCGGTCTGACCGGTGGGTACCGGTCTGACTTGTCAGGAGAACCGGTGTGAACGGTGTGCGACGACGCAGTCCGGAATCTTCGAAGCGGAGGACACACGTTGGGATCGCAAGGCTTGCGTCGAGGCTAAGAAGGTCGCGGTCGCTGGGCATCTGTCCGATGGAGAAAGCTTGAAGACTTCCAAAACCGCCCTTGAGGGGCATGTACCTAGTTGTTAGGAAAGGGTATTTTAGACTTTCGATCGCCTCCATATAACCCATGAGGTGAGAGGATGGCAACCACTCTCTTGGAACCCTAGTTCATCTGCTTTTCTATTTTCCCTTCCTATTTTCTTAGGATTTCCATTGGACTAGCTTGAGATCTTGTGAGAGGGTTGGATGATCGGGCGGCAAGCTAGACCTTGTATGAACCTTCTTGGTTTGTATAGATGATTCGGCATGGTTCCTCAAGGCCTTGTTGTGTTGTTCCCGATTGTTCTTGGTGGTGATTTTCGAAGCTCTTTCTTGGTGGTTTTCTTGGGGTGTTTTCGGGACCTTGCTCTTGGGGATTTGATGGGGGAAATTTGTGGGAACCCTTCGTGGTTCTTTGGGCTGTGATTCCCCTCCCAAATCCGTGAGTTAAGGGGCTCGATTTTGGGGTTTTCGGTGCTCTAGGGTTAGAGGAGTTCTTGGCGAGATTTCTTCGATTCCTCTTGTTTGAACAAGTTTTGGTGGGATTAAACTTGGCTATGGACTCCTCGTGAAGTGTTTCAATTGTCCCCAAAGTCTTGTTCAAGCATGTAAAGCGATTCGGGAGATCAAGGTTTGGATTTGGAGGAGTTGACCCGCGGGTGCTGTTCATCCCGAGCCGCCTGAGCTACATCGGTCCCGACCGGGTGCCTCTCACCGGCCCCGCCGGTGCAACCCCGCTTGGGTTTTTGCTCGGGTGAATGTCTGGGTGTGTTCGTTGTTGTCCTGTGTTGTCGCTGTTTCCGAGTTTGGGTCAGTTTGTAGCTCGGTTGGCCTGTTTGGTGCTTTGGGGCTTTCCGGCCGTGATCGGCTCCGACCGTGTGTCTCGCCGGCCCGACCGGGTGAGGAGCCACTCTGTGGAAGTCGCCAAGTTTCACCAGCAGGGACCGGTATGACCGGTGGTGCTCACCGGTCTGACCGGTGTTGGTCAGTGGACTCGAGGTTTGGTGTTTCGCTACGTTCTCGGGTCGGAAGGTTATGTGTTGGTTGCTAGGTACAGTGGCGCTCCAGTGGCTACGTGGGCTTGGCCAACTTGGGTAGTGAGTCGGAGACGTGTGTTGGAAGCCGTGTTCGTCTTGTTGGAGTCTCCATCTCCTTTGAGAAGAATTTTTATCGGCTCCCATTCACTCCCCCCCTCTCTGGTTTGTCGTATCGGTCCTTCAAAGTGATCAGTAACGGACTTTACAATCCTGTTACTTATAGGTTTAACTTGTGTAACAGACTCGATTTAACGTCAATTAAAAAGAGTTCATGTAATGAGCGTTTAAGAAGACCGTTACTAGAAGTCCACATTGGTAATGGGCATTGCAGAGGCCAACCTCGGGGTCAGCCTGCCGGGCTTATCTGTAACAGGCACCAAATAACAACCATTACAGATGTGGGTGCATGTAACGGGTGTTAAGGGCCCGTTACAAATGCTGCGTGATCTATTTGAGGTTTTCACGTAGTGTTTCTGGTTTTGGCAGGTTATTATCGTTGATTCATTCCAGATTTCTCTAGGGTCACCAAACCTATAGCCGAGCTGCTAAAGAAAGGGGTAAAATTTGTGTGGAGTGAAGCATATGAAAAAGGTTTCCACACGTTAAGGCAACACTTAACTTTAGCCCCGGTGCTAGTACAACACCAAACCATTTGAAGTCTTATGTGATGCTTCAGGTACTAGTCTCGGTTGTGTTCTTATGCAAGAACACTGAGTCATTGCCTATGCCTCACAAGAACTTCGACCCCATGAAATAAATTATCCCACTCATGATTTAGAGCTAGCAGCGTTTGTTCATGCTCTCAAGATATGGAGACACTATGTTATGAGAAATCGTTGCAACATCTTCACCGACCATAAGAGTCTTAAATATATCTTCACCGACCATAAAAGTCTTAAATATATCTTCACCCAATCGGACCTAAATATGAGACAAAGAAGATGGCTCGAGTTAATTAAGGATTATGATATAGAAGTGCACTATCACCCCGGAAAAGTGAGGACCATGTGTGGTTCGAGGACCGGTGGATGGTCGCTTCCTTGTGTGATGAGTGATTGACAACGTTGTGTGGACCGATTCTTGGCCAAGTATTGCGAGTGCGGGTTGCGGCTTGACTCGTGTTGGTGCGGGTGAAGAACAAGCGCGAAAGGTCGTCGCCGGTGAGGCCTCCGGGTATGGAGAAGACAAGTAGGCTTCGTTCGAGGGACCGGTGGCCGCCGGGGTCAAGTGCGGGCCGCATGGTGGCATCAACGGCAAGATGAAGTCGTGGACGGTTTCTTGGTTGAGCCTCAAAACCAAGGTCGAGCCGGGACTACGTGGGAGCCAAGTCATGAGTGGAGATTGGCGGAGGCTACACCGAGTTCGCGGGGTTTCCGGTGGTTCACCGTAAAACCACCGGGTTCCTTGGTTGATCCACAAAGCCAAGACCGGAGAACCGAAGACGGAGGTGCAGCAGCACGGCACCGGTCCGCCGACCGGGTCCGACCGGTCCGACCGGTGGGGACCGGTCCGACCGGGTGAGGAGCACCGGTCCGACCGGTGTGCGACGACGCGGTCCGAATCTTCGAAGCGGAGGACACGCGTCGGGATCGCATGGCTTGCGTCGAGGCTACGCAGGGTGCGGTCGCCGGCATCCGTCCGATGGTGAAGGCATCAAGAATTCCAAATCCGCCCTTGAGGGGCTTGTATCCCTAGTTAGTAGAGAGGGGCATTTTAGACATTCGGTTGCCGCCTATATAACCCAAGAGGTGAGAGGATGGCAGCCAACTCTTGGAACCCTAGCTCATTAGTTTTCCTATTTTCTACCTATTTTCTCTAGGTTTTCCTTAGGACTAGCAAGAGAGCTTCACGAAGAGATCTTGTAGAGAGGGATGGATGATCGGGCGGCTTGCTAGACCTTGTACGAACCTTTGTTTCATGTATAGATGATTCGGCGTGGTTCCTCAAGGTTTGGATGTGTTTTCCCCGGTTGTTCTTGGTGGTGATTTTCGGAGCCCTTTCTTCGTGATTTCTTTGGGGTGTTTTCGGGCTTTTCTCTTGGTGATTTGATGGGGGAAATTTGTGGGAACCCTTCGTGGTTTTTTGGGCCGTGATTCCCCTCCCAAATCCGTGAGAAAAAGTGCTCGATTTCGGGGTTTCTTGAGTTCTTGGGTTGGAAGTGCTTTCGGCGGGATTTCTTCGATTCCTCCTTTTTGGACGAGATTTGGTGGGATTAAACTTGGCTATGGACTCCTCATGAGGTGTTCCCGATATCCCCAAAGTCTTGTTCAAGTCCGAGGAGCGATTCGGGAGATCGAGATTTGGATTTGGGGGAGTTGACCCGCGGGTGCCGTTCATCCCGAGTCGCCTGTGCTACACCGGCTCGACCGGTGCTCTTGACCGGTCCGACCGGTGCAAGCCCTTGTGGGTTTTCGCTTGGGTGAGTGCCTTGGTGTGTTCTTTGTTGTCCCGTGGTGCCTCGTTTCGAGTTTGGGTCCGTTTGGTGGTCGGTTGACTTGTTTGGTGCCTTGGGGGCTTTCTCTCGGCGCCATCGGTCCGACCGGTGCGTCTCACCGGTCCGAGCGGTGTAGAGCCACTTAGTGGAAGTTGCTCGTGTTCACCGGCGAGGGACCGATCCGACCGGTGGTGCTCACCGGTCCGACCGGGCGGGTCCGTAGACTCGGGGTTTGTTGTTCCGCCGCGTTCTCGAGTCGGAAGGCCGTGTGTGTGTTGGTTCCTAGGTCCGGTGGCACTCCGGTGGCTACGTGGGCTTGGCAAATTTGGGTAGTGAGTCGGAGACGTGTGTTGGTAGCCGTATTCGTCTTGTTGGAGTTCTCATCTCCATCGAGAAGAATTTTTATCGGCTCCCATTCACTCCCCCCCCCTCTGCGGTTCGCCGTATCGGTCCTTCAAGTGGTATCGAGCCGGTTCGGGTCTTTATTGACTATAACCGGTCTAAGATCCAAGGATGGCGTACCGGGAACGGGGTTTGGGTCCTCCACACTTCGATGGCAAGAACTACCGGATGTGGAGCAAGCGGATGGGTGCGTTCCTCCGCGGAAAGGGTCGGCTGCTTTGGGATGTCACGGTGGACACGAGGCTATGTCCAGCCGATGGATTTCCTTGCTCCGGGGTCGAGGGACGATTCGACGCCAACAATAAGGCGGTCGACTACTTGTTTCGTGCTTTGTGTCGGCCCCGAGTTCGATCGGGTGCACACCGAGCACTTGGCTTGTAGGATTTGGGCGGTGTTGAAGGAGGCTCATGTTGGGAACGCCCGGAGTTCGAGGCACGGTTGTATGCGACCTACGGAGAGAGTACGAGAACTTCACTCATCTCCCCGGTGAGTCCATCGATGCCTTGTTTCGCAGGTTCACGGTGGTGGTGAACAACATGAGGGCCAATGTGGACGTGCTCCCGTACGATGATCATGATAGAGCGGTCAAGCTCTTACACTCTTTGGATCGTACGATATGGGGCGGAAAGTTCGAGGCCATAGTCGAGTCGGAGCGGTATGATACTCTGACGGTGAACGAGCTGTTCTCGAAGCTCAAGTCGGCTGAGGTGGATAGGGGCATGACTGCCAAGCTCGAGGGACCGACTGATTCCCATAGTCTTGCCCTCGTTGGTGGTTCCAAAGGAAAGACTAACTCTAACCCATCCACCAGGATGTTCTCGTTTTCCTCTCGATGTCTATGCCGGATGAGGAGTTTGATGACCTTGGAGAGGACGAGCCGGCGCCGTTGACGAGGCGGTTCGAGAGGCCGCACGAGAACCGCGTGAACATGAGGAGGAACACGAGGACTTGCTTCCGGTGCGGCAAGCGGGACACTTCGTCGCCGACCGCCCGGAGAAGGCCGAGAACAAGGACGCTTACAAGCACAAGCCGAGGAAGAACGACGACAAGTACCGTTCGAGGCGCGACCACAAGAGCAAGCACAAGAACAAGTACAAGGACGAGCGACGATCGAGGAAGAAGGAGGGCCGAGGCAAGGCCCGAGCGATGGTTGGAGCGAGCGACGTCGACTCCGGTTCCGCGTACTCCACCTCGAGCTCGAGCGGCGGCCGACGACGAGGGAGATCGCCGCAAGAACAAGAGGTCGTCCAAGAACCCGAGTGGGCCGAGCCGCTTCGCGAGAGACGGCTTCGCACCATGGCGTTGAGCTCCGGCGGCAAGAAGAGCACACGGAGCGACTCGGACTGCGAGTCCGACGACGAGGTGCGTGATGAGCTTCCCTTCTTGCGCCGGGAGAATGAGAGGCTTGGCTCTTTGCTTGATAACCGTGATGACATGCTTAGAGAGGCCAAGAAAATGAGGAAAGAGCTTAGGGCTTCACTCGAGGATGCTAGGACTAGAGTGGGCGAGCTAGAGACACGAGGTGCTTGATAGCAAGCTTGAGATTGATTCGCTTAAGGCTAGCCCTGTTGTTTCGATGAGAATGATTGTCTTGATTGCTCTATTTTCCTTGCCGATCTTGCTTTGTTCAAGGAGAAGCATGCCTCCAAGTGTGAGGAACTAGATGTGCTTAGGGTTGAAGTGGGCGAGCTTAAGTCTAGACTCGCTTTGCTAGGTGCTTGCACTTCTTGCCCCGTTTTGCATGCTAAGATTGATGAGATGCATGCTTACACTAGTTCGCTCGAGGCTAAATTGAAGGAACCCATGCCTACATCTTGCTCTACCCGTGAAATGCATGCATTGAAAAATTTGGAGCTTGCACATTATGTTGACCGTTTGCGGGATGAGAATGATGATTTGAGGAAGTTGATGGGTTGGTTGTCCGGTCACGAGCCTCGCTTGAGGATGATGATCGAGGCCTTTAAGAGGCAAGATGGTGAGGGGCTTGGAGCAAACAAGGTTGGTGAGGGAAGTGGAGAGAATATCCCGGAGCCACCAAAAACCCACCACAAGAATGAGTTCCCACCAAAACCTAACCATCTAAGGAATCGGCTAGACACAACCCCGGCCTCCACCCGTGTTTCCTACACCCACAAATGACCTACAAAAGCCTATCAAGTTTGTGAGCACTTCGGGGAAAGTGTTCTTTGGGAAGGAGAGTGAGAAGGCAAGTGGAGAGAAACCGAGTGAGCGGCCACATCCCAAGCCAAAGCCTAAGCTTGTGAGGTTCCATTGTGGCTATTGTGGGAGAGATGGCCATAAGGAGGAGTTTTGCTTCAAGAGGAAGCGAGAGGAGAGAATGAGGAAGGAGTGGGCAAACAAGGACAAGTACCACCCTTCCGATGGTGTACTTGAGCCTCGTATGCGGATGCCCGGGGGCAAGGCGATTGTGAGGACGGTTCGGGCTTGGGGAGAGAAGAAGGTCGCAGGTGGTGTTCTTGTCACCCGGGTCACACGGTCGGACGGTGTGGGGCACCGGTCGGACCGGTGCGGGCCGGACGGACGGATGTTCGGGTTTCGAGCTCGTACGGTGCGAGGGTTGTTTCGGTGGTCGTGGTTCCGGTGGTTGGGCCGGGAAAGAGTGCGGGTGGTCGGTTGCTAGGCGTTCTCCTCCTCGTGCTCAATACGGGGATTGGAGGAGTCGTGGCGTTGAGTTGGAGAGGAAGGACGTTCCACGGGCTTTCTTGCGTGGTTTTGGTCCTCCTCCGGGCAGAGAGGGGTGGTTCCCTCGGGGTGGTTACCGTGGTGGTGTTCGTGGAGGTAGCTTTGGTAGGAGAGATGCTTTGGTTGGTGCTAACCCCACTTTCGAGCAAATGGCTCGGCACTCGGTTTTCCTCCTTTGGTACTAACCCCGATCTTTGAGTCGTTGGTTCGCTCACGTGCCTATTTTTGATTTTCGGGTGGGAGACTTGAAGAACATTTGGTTGATTGACTCCGGTTGTTCGAGGCATATGACCGGAGACGGGGGTGGTTCTCAAGTCTCGTCCCGGTGGTGACGAAGAGGTACATCACCTTTGGGGACAATGGGCGTGGGTGTGTGCTTTCGAAGGTGAGATAAAAGTGAGTGACAAGATCACTCTGAGGCGTGTTGCTCTTGTTCAATCGTTGGGGTACAATTTGCTTTACGTGTCTCAGTTGTTGGATGAGGGTTTTGAGGTGTTGTTTCGGCCTGGTGGTTCTCGGATTGTGGACTCTCGAGGGGACCTTGTTTGTATGGTCGTTCCCGAGGGTCAGGTGTTTCGTGCTGATTTTTCTCAGTCTTCGGGTGTTGAGCGTTGTTTCTTGGCTGGTTCTTCGAGTGAGTTGTGGAAGTGGCATAGGAAGTTGGGTCACTTGAGCTTTGACCTTTTGTCTCGCCCGAGTAAACTCAATTTGGTCCGAGGATTGCCACGGTTGAGGCTTGAGAAAGAGTTGGTTTGTGCGCCGTGTAGGCATGCCAAGATGGTGGCCTCTTCTCACCCGCCTCTCACCGATGTGATGACCGAGCGTCCATGCGAGCCTGCTCCATATGGACCTTGTTGGCCCGGCTCGTGTGCGATCCCGCGGGTGGGAAGTAGTATGTCCTTGTTGTGGTGGACGACTATTCTCGGTATGCGTGGGTGTTCTTTACGGAGGATAAGGGGGAGACGTTTGGTTTTGTTCGAGATCTAGTCTTGAGGTTGAGGAACGAGAGGCACGGAGATGCTATACGAGCTATCCGCGGTGATAATGGCTCGGAATTCGGGAACTCTCGTTTTGAAACCTTTTGTCATGACTTGGGTCTTGAGCACCGGTTTTCGAGTCCGTATACGCCTCCCCGAATGGTGTTGTGGAAAGAAAGAATAGGACCTTGTGCGAGATGGCTCGGACGATGCTTGATGAGCATAGGACTCCGAGGAGGTATTGGGGGTGAGGCGGTGAATACCGCATGCTATGTGTCGAACGGGATATACCTCGAGTGCACAAGAAGAAGACATGCTATGAGTTGATGCATGGTCGCACACCCAAGGTGAGTCACTTCCATGTCTTTGGTTGCAAGTGTTTCATTCGAAGAAAGGCGGGAAGTTGGATAAGTTTGAGGCTAGGTCTGTCGATGGCATTTTCTTTGGTTATGCATCTCATTCTAGAGCATATCGTGTGCTCAATCTTGAAACTAACCAAATCGTGGAGACTTGCGAGGTAACCTTCGACGAGACGAGCCACGTAGTCGGCTTGTCTTTGAGTGTGCGAGGTGATGATGAGCTTGGCGAGGAGATCTTTCGGGGAGGAGGAGCATGAACATGGTGATGATGAGGATGGTGGTGCGGTGCCCCCGGCTGAACATGTACCCACTACTTCGACTACGATGATGGATGGACCCTCTGCTACACCTACGACGACAAATCAAGAACGAGGAGAAGGCGATGTTGAGGGGGAAGTACCTTCGAGGCGAGAACCTCCCCGGCGAGTTCAAGTGGATCACCCAGCTTCGAGGATCATCGGCGACATGAATGAACGCACTACACGGTCGAGGGTTCGAAACAATTCCCATTTTGCTCATGCTGCATTTGTTGCTTCTTTCGAGCCCAAAGACATTGGACACGCACTATCTGATCACAATTGGGTTAACTCGATGCATGAGGAGTTGGAGAACTTTGAGAGGAATCAGGTGTGGGAGTTGGTTGACCCTCCCTCAGGGTGTAAGCCGATTGGTACAAAGTGGGTGTGGAAAAACAAAGAGGGAGAGAAGGGTGAGGTTGTGAGGAACAAGTCGAGACTTGTTGCTCAAGGGTTCGGTCGAAGGAGGGGATTGACTACGAGGAGACCTTTGCTCCCGTAGCCCGTTTGGAGGCGATTAGGATCCTTCTAGCCTTTTCCGTGGCTAAAGGGTTCAAGTTGCACCAAATGGATGTGAAGAGTGCTTTTACGAATGGTGTCTTGGAGGAAGAAGTGTATGTGAGGCGACCTCGGGGTTTGAGAGTGAGAAGTACCCCCACCGGGTGTACAAGTTGAGGAAGGCGTTGTATGGGTTGAAGCGGGCGCCTAGAGCTTGGTATGGCGGGTTGAGGGGGTTCTTGTTTGAGAGAGGCTTTGAGATGGGGAAGGTCGATCGGACCTTGTTTTTGTTGAGGCGGGGCGGAGATATCCCGATTGTGCGGGTGTACGTGGATGATATTGTCTTTGGTGGCTCGTCTAACTCTCTTGTTGCGAGGTTTGCGGATGATATGAGCGGGGAGTTCGAGATGAGCATGATGGGTGAGTTGCGGTTCTTCCTCGGGCTACAAATCAAGCAATCAAAGGAAGGAACATTTGTGCACCGGGCTAAGTACACCAAGGACATTGTGAGGAAGTTCAAGATGGAGGACTCCAAGGCTATGACGACGCCGATGAGTACGACTACGGCTCTTGATGCGGATGAGGAAGGTGAACACGTGGACCGGAAGGAGTACCGGAGCATGATCGGGTCACTCCTCTACTTGACGGCGACGAGGCCGGACATACGGTTCTCGGTGTGTCCGTGCGCTCGTTTTCAAGCGTCTCCGAGGACTTCGCATCGGCAAGCGGTGAAACGAATTTTCGGGTACTTGCGTCACACTCCCGACTTCGGCCTTTAGTACTCCGCGTCCTCTTCTTTGGCGCTTCATGGCTTTTCGGACGCGGATTTTGCCGGGTGTCGGTTGGATAGGAAGTCCACTTCGGGACTTGCCGCTTTTGGGTTCTTCGTTGGTGTCTTGGTCTTCTCGTAGCGGTCGAGTGTTGCTCAATCCACGACCGAAGCCGAGTATGTTGCCGTCGCTAGTTGTTGCTCTCGGCTCCTTTGGATCACCTACACCATGAGTGACTTTGGTGAGGAGTATACCCATGTCCCACTTCAATGTGATAGCACCAGTGCCATAAGCGTTGCAAAGAACCCAGTGCTCCATTCTAAAACCAAGCACATAGAAGTGAGGTATCATTTCCTGAGAGACAACGTTGAGAAAGGAAAGATAGCGTTGATCCATGTACCCACACATCACCAACTAGCCGATATTTTCACCAAACCCCTAGATCAAGCAACTTTCACTCGTTTGCGGGGGGGACTTGGTGTGTGTTTGATTTCCTGAGTTGGGTGTGTGGGAGCTTTCTTTTGCCGGTGGTGTCGAGCCCGTTTTGCCTCCCCTCGAGGAGCCGGTTTGTAGCATATGTATAGCTTTTCTTTGTGCTTTTCTTGCATTTGGCATGGCATATCTAGCATGATGTATAGGCATCCTTGTATCTTAGATTGCATGCATTTTGTATCATATGCATTGGTTAGGAAAAGCTTCTCTCATATACATTGTTCACCATGGAATGAGATATATGTCTTTGTGAGCTTGTTTGGTATGCTACGGTTAGTTTGGCTTAGCTCTTGATGATCTTGATGAATAATCCATGGTTGATAGCTATGCTTTTGAAAAATGTCACGTGTATGCTCTCTCATGTGTAAATGCCTTTACATGCTCTTGACATGTTTTTGTGGCTTTGCTATGCTAAATTTGTGGTTGGATAGCTAGTTTATTGATCATATGGGGCCAAAGGCTCTTTTGCCATCATGAATGTTTAGCCCTCTAGATTTATCTTGTGGAGGAGCATAAGTTCCTTTTTGTCGCAAAGACATTTCATGTACCTTTTACAAATCTGAAAATGAAATGGAAAATACTTGGAAAATATGCTCCCATGTCATATGTGCTGAATTTAATTTGCTTTGGGTGCTAAACCGTTGCATGATGCCTACCAATGAGAAGTCTCATAAATAGAAGTAGGCACATGGCTCGGTGGCTTTGACATGACATGAGGTGCTTGTGGGTGTTTGTGATGGTCTTATGGTTAGAATAGCTGTCCTAGCATGAAGTTTGTGTGGCTTTGCCATTTTGATATGCTTTGATCATGTTTAGGACTTTGCTCATGAGAGGCAAGTTTTTCACAAAATTGCCAAAACCCATCTTAGCTTCGTCCAATGGTTGTGAAACTTGGTGATCATGTAGTTCGGATCGATACGAAGCCGTAGAATATCTAACTTGCTCATTTGGACATGTGTAGCATTCTTTGTTGAATTTTGTCTATTTGAGAAGCTCTAGGTTGCATTTTTTGCATTTTTGGCCCGATTCATGCATTGCCAACAAGGGGGAGAAGTTTGAGCTTGAAATGGCTTGTTGGACGCGTTTAGAAGGTTTTCGGGTGGTTTCGAGCCATTTCGGGCTCGTTGTACACCGGTCGACCGGTGATGAGCACCGGTCCGACCGGTGTGAGTGCTTCGGTCCCGTACATATGTTAGGCACCGGTCCGACCGGTGGTGATGACCGGTCGACCGGTGAGGTGAAAGTGCTGTGCCTGTCCCGTTTCATGTGGTTTCTTGCATGCATTCGTCCGGGGGAGTTGCATTGGTTCAGGGGGAGCTTGCATGTGTGCGGGGGGAGTTCTTTGTGGTGTTTGAGCTTTGTTTTGGTGGTTTGCGCTCTTTGCTTGAGCTTTGCTTTGTCTCGGATGTGTCGAGCCGTTGCCCTTGCCTAAGGGGTCCGAGACTTGTTTCCTTCAAGTGATCTTGCTCTTTGCCTTTGTTTGGCTTTCGATCGCTTGTTGGAGTTTCTTTTTGTTCGTTTCTTTTCTTTTTCTTTTCTCTCTTGTTACTTTCGTGTGGGTGTTGTCAATGCACTCATCAAGGGGGAGATTGAGGACCATGTGTGGTTCGAGGACCGGTGGATGGTCGCTTCCTTGTGTGATGAGTGATTGACAACGTTGTGTGGACCGATTCTTGGTCAAGTATTGCGGGTGCGAGGTTGCGGCTTGACTCGTGTTGGTGCGGGTGAAGAACAAGCGCGAAAGGTCGTCGTCGGTGAGGCCTCCGGGTATGGAGAAGACAAGTAGGCTTCGTTCGAGGGACCGGTGGCCGGCGGGGGTCAAGTGCGGGCCGCATGGTGGCATGAACAACAAGATGAAGTCGTGGACGGTTTCTTGGTTGAGCCTCAAAACCAAGGTCGAGCCGGGACTACGTGGGAGCCAAGACATGAGTGGAGATTGGCGGAGGCTACACCGAGTTCGCGGGGTTTCCGGTGGTTCACCGTAAAACCACCGGGTTCCTTGGTTGATCCACAAAGCCAAGACCGAGAACCGAAGACGGAGGTGCGGCGGCACCGGACCGGTCCGACCGGTGGGTCGACCGGTCCGACCGGTGGGGACCGGTCGGCCGGTGAGGAGCACCGGTCGGCCCGTGTGCGACGACGCGGTCCGGAATCTTCGAAGCGGAGGACACGCGTCGGGATCGCATGGCTTGCGTCGAGGCTACGCGGGGTGCGGTCGCCGGCATCCGTCCGATGGTGAAGGCATCAAGAATTCCAAATCCGCCCTTGAGGGGCTTGTATCCCTTGTTAGTAGAGAGGGGCATTTTAGACATTCGGTTGCCGCCTATATAACCCAAGAGGTGAGAGGATGGCAGCCAACTCTTGGAACCCTAGCTCATTAGTTTTCCTATTTTCTACCTATTTTCTCTAGGTTTTCCTTAGGACTAGCAAGAGAGCTTCACGGAGAGATCTTGTAGAGAGGGATGGATGTTCGGGCGGCTTGCTAGACCTTGTACGAACCTTTGTTTCATGTATAGATGATTCGGCGTGGTTCCTCAAGGTTTGGATGTGTTTTCCCCGGTTGTTCTTGGTGGTGATTTTCGGAGCCCTTTCTTCGTGATTTCTTTGGGGTGTTTTCGGGGCTTTTCTCTTGGTGATTTGATGGGGGAAATTTGTGGGAACCCTTTGTGGTTCTTTGGGCTGTGATTCCCCTCCCAAATCCGTGAGAAAAAGTGCTCGATTTCGGGGTTTCTTGAGTTCTTGGGCTGGAAGTGCTTTCGGCGGGATTTCTTCGATTCCTCCTTTTTGGACGAGATTTGGTGGGATTAAACTTGGCTATGGACTCCTCATGAGGTGTTCCTGATATCCCCAAAGTCTTGTTCAAGTCCGTGGAGCGATTCGGGAGATCGATATTTGGATTTGGGGGAGTTGACCCGCGGGTCTTTGTTCATCCCGAGTCGCCGGAGCTACACCGGTCGACGGTGCTCTTGACCGGTCCGACCGGTGCAAGCCCTTGTGGGTTTTCGCTTGGGTGAGTGCCTTGGTGTGTTCTTTGTTGTCCCGTGGTGCTTCTTGTTTCGAGTTTGGGTCCGTTTGGTGGTCGGTTGACTCGTTTGGTGCCTTGGGGGCTTTACGGCTGCCATCGGTCCGACCGGTGCGTCTCCGCCGGTCCGACCGGTGTAGAGCCACTTAGTGGAAGTTGCTCGGGTTCACCGGCGGGGACCGATCCGACCGGTGGTGCTCACCGGTCCGACCGTGCGGGTCCGTAGACTCGGGGTTTGTTGTTCCGCCGCGTTCTCGAGTCGGAAGGCTGTGTGTGTGTTGGTTCCTAGGTCCGGTGGCACTCCGGTGGCTATGTGGGCTTGCCAAATTTGGGTAGTGAGTCGGAGACGTGTGTTGGTAGCCGTATTCGTCTTGTTGGAGTTCTCATCTCCATCGAGAAGAATTTTTATCGGCTCCCATTCACTCCCCCCCTCCTCTTGTTCGCCGTATCGGTCCTTCAAAAAGCCAATGTTGTCGCGGATGCTCTTAGCAGCAATGTTCACTGCAACCATCTAGAAGTGGAGCCATATAGTGACACCTTGTGGGAAGATATGAGGAAGCTTAACTTGGAAGTGGTATAGTGAGGACCATGTGTGGTTCGAGGACCGGTGGATGGTCGCTTCCTTGTGTGATAAGTGATTGACAACATTGTGTGGACTGATTCTTGGCTAAGTATTGCAGGTGCAGGTTGCGGTTTGACTGGTGTTGGTGCAGGTGAACAAGTGCGAAAGGTCGTCGCCGGTGAGGCCTCCATGTGTGGAGAAGACAAGTAGGCTTCGTTCGAGGGACCCGGTGGCCAGCGGGGTCAAGTGCGGGCTGCATGGTGGCATGAACAGCAAGATGAAGTCGTGAACGGTTTCTTGGTTGAGCCTCAAAACCAAGGTCGAGCCAGGACTACGTGGGAGCCATGTCATGAGTGGAGATTGGCGAAGGCTACACCGAGGTTCGCGCGGTTTCCGGTGGTTCACCGTAAAAACCATTGGGTTCCTTGGTTGATGCACAAAGCCAAGACCGAAGAACCGAAGACGGTGCTACGGTGGTGCCGGACCGGTCGACTCGTGGGTCGGCCCGGTCCGACCGTGGGGAGCACCGGTCCCGACCGGTGTGCGACAACGCAGTCCGGAAACTTCAAAGCGGAGGACACGCGTCGGGATTGCATGGCTTGCGTCGAGGCTACGCGGGGTGCGGTCGCCGGCATCCGTCCGATGGTGAAGACATGAAGACTTCCAAATCCGCCCTTGAGGGGCTTGTATCCCTAGTTATTATGAAAGGGCATTTTAGACATCCGGTTGCCTCTATATAACCCAAGAGGTGAGAGGATGGCAGCCAACTCTTGGAACCCTAGCTTATTAATTTTCCTATTTTCCTTCCTATTTTCCTTAGGTTTTCCATAGGACTAGCTTGAGAGCTTCACGGAGAGATCTTGTAGAGAGGGATGGATGATCGGGCGGCTTGCTAGACCTTGTATAAACCTTGGTTTCATGTATAGATGATTCGGCGTGGTTCCTCAAGGTTTGGATGTGTTTTCCCCGGTTGTTCTTGGTGGTGATTTTCGGAGCCCTCTCTTGGTGATTTCTTTGGGTTTTTTTGGGGACCTTTCTCTTGGGGATTTGATGGGGGAAATTTGTGGAAACCCTTCGTGGTTCTTTGGGCGTGATTCCCTCCCAAATCCGTGAGTAAAGGTGCTCGATTTTGGGGTTTCTTGAGTTCTTGGGTTGGAAATGCTCTTGGCGGGATTTCCTTGATTCCTCCTTTTTGGACGAGTTTTGGTGGGATTAAACTTGGCTATGGACTCCTCATGAGGTGTTTCTAATGTCCCCAAAGTTTTGTTCAAGTCCGTGGAGCGATTCGGGAGATCGAGGTTTGGATTTGGGGGAGTTGACCCGTGGGTCTTGTTCATCCCGAGTCGCCCGTGCTACACCGGTCGGCCGGTGCTCTTGACCGGTCCCGACCGGTGCAACCCTTGGTGCGTTTTTGCTCGGGTGAAAGTCCGGGTGTGTGTTCGCCGTTGTCTTGTGTTGCTGTTGTTTCGAGTTTGGGTCGGTTGGTGGTCGGTTGGCCCTGTTTGGTGCTTTGGGGGCTTTCGGGCCGGGGATCGGTCCGACCGGTGTGTCTCACCGCTCGACCGGTGTAGAGCCACTTAGTGATAGTTGCTCGGTTTCGCCGGCAGGGACCGGTCGGCCCGGTGGTGCTCACCCGGCTCCGACCGGTGGGTCTGTAGACTCGAGGTTTGGTGTTCCGCCGCGTTCTCGAGTCGGAAGGCCGTGTGTGTTGGTTCCTAGGTCCGGTGGCACTCTTGTGGCTACGTGGGCTTGACGAACTTGGGTAGTGAGTCGAAGTCGTGTGGTGGTAGCCGCGTTCATCTTGTTGGAGTTTCGATCTCCATCGAGAAGAACTTTTATCGGCTCCCATTCACTCCCCCCCCTCTACGGTTCGCCGTATCGGTCCTTCATATAGCAAAGAAATCTATATGTCCTAGGCTGCCGAATCTAATCATTATGATAGAATTTTCACCGCTCAATGCAATAACGAGGGCACACGGTGATCAAGTAGAAATTAGCGAAGGAGATCCCAAGTATACCTATTTCCGGAGGGATTCAAATGATGTGGTATGGTTTGAGAAACGTCTTGTGGTTCCCACCGACCAAGAAATTAAGAAAACAATCTTTGATGAAGCTCATCCGTACAAATTCTCCATTCACTCCGAACAAGATGTATCAAGATTTGAAGGAGAATTTTACATAGCGAAGTATGTGTCGAATGGGATACTTGCCACAAAATGAAAGCAAGCCATTTGAAATCGGCGAGTGTACTCCAACCCCCGTCGATACCTATGTGGAAATGGGATGACATAAGTTTGGACTTCATTGTGGGTTTACCCCTGGCTGCTAGAAATAAGGATTCTATTTGGGTTAGCGTGGACAAACTCACCAAGACTCGCCCATTTAATTGCGGTTATACTACTTATTCGGTCCAACAATATGCGAGTTATATATGGATCAAATAGTTCGTTTGCACGTAATTCCAAAGACCATAATCTCCGATAGAGGAACTCAATTTTTTATCTCTGTCTTGGGAGCAATTACATGAATGTAGGAACCAAGTTGATCCGTAGTTCCGGCTATCACCCGCGACCGATGGTCGGACGCAAAGGGTAAATCAAATTTTGGAAGACATGCTACGGGCAAGCATCCTGCATTTTGATAAAAGTTGGTACAAGTGCCTTCCCTTAGCGAGTTCTCGTATTACAAAAGCTACCAAGCTAGTCCGAAGATGGCACCGTTCGATGCTCTTTATGGACAAAGATGTTGTTGGCATTTCTTAAGTTTTTACTAAATTTGCAACGGTGCCGTAAAGATCTGTTGGTATACAATACGATCAAAGATAAATCGCAAGCACACGGATACCGTTGTAGCTTTCACCCAAGAGTATTCCATGGTATCGATTTCCTCGGGGAACGAGGAAGTGTAGAGAACATGAACTAATTCATCCGGGGGTATGGTGACAAAGGATAGAAAGGCAAGGGTAGATTTCGAATAGAGAGGGGATAACTAATGAAGTTTGGGACTTGGTGCCTCGCTCAAAATGTGGTCCGCGCATCCCGGAATGCCCGCATGCACTCCTCATCTCTCCCCGCCGGGTCGTGGCGTCGCTCTCCCCCGGCAGCAATACCCCGGGCATCTCATTCTTCAGGTACGGGACGCCACTTCTGTTTTTCTTGAAGGACAGCAGACATTTCTGCTGGAACTGGTCCATGGCATCCTGGAGCTGCTGCCGTTGCTCGGGAGAGAGATCCTCAATGTTGACATCCATGATGTCCGCGATTTCAGGCATCTTGATCTCTTCGGCTGTGGTCCCACTGGGCGTGCCAAAAAGTGTGTTGACGCAAAATGTGCACCTAGCGCCAAGCACACAGCAAGCCGAACAAGCTGGCTTCACACGCGCAAAGAGTCACGAGACGTGCCAGTCAATTTTTCCTGAAAATTAACAAAAGATAAAGTAGTTAGATACCAAAGCTTGGAACTTGCCGGGTGGTACCAGACAGTTCCATATTTACGGCTAGGAAGCCAGATGGGATGACACATAGCTATAAAGAGCTATCTGCCAATAAACTAAAACCATTCGAGAACTTATAAAAGGAAAAGTGACATTGCCGAATGGATGACGTAAGCATGACGACGATCGGTCTTTGTTTGGGCAAAGATGCATATGCACGAGGCCATGACCGATCCCCATGATAATTAGCATTAAATAAATGGATAAAGTGAAGCATGAGCATAAACATGTAATAAACAAGCATGCATAGATCCAAAGCACTAGTCTACCACATGTCTAGGTACTTTAAAACCCGTCGGGCACGATGCCAAGCAAATCTATCCACCGCATGATACAACTTGCATGAAAACCGCACCACTTTCCACAAATAGATCTATCCACCGTATGATACAATCTAAATATGGAAAGCTAAAAGCATACATTATTTAAAGCATGAATTACGCATGTGTTCTACTCGTGATGAAACATAACCGAATACGGCCGAACACCGATTCGGGTCCATGAAGAAGGAACAAACATTACCATGCAAATAAATCTATCGGATTGGTTTGAAATCTAATCCACCGGATGATTAGCTCCAAAGCAACCCAAAAACCTGCATCTACCGCATGACACTCGCTTCTTTCAAGATTTATATCAACGTTGGCAAGCTTGAACCCGCAACACGTAACAACCTAGATCGATTCGGTTTCGGCTATCGGAAAGCACAAGATCCGCGTGTTAAAACACGAATTCTATTCGCATAAGGATCACGAAAGAGATAAAGCCGACCCAAACCCATCTAGATTGAGCAAAAAGTGTTACATGAATCTAAACATAAAGTAAAAACTCAAAGCAACACGAGGTAACTTAATGAATCTATTGGATCTTGCCAAAATCCAATAGAGCCGATAACTAGCTTCAAGCTAGATCTTAGCCTACCGCATGGCTCATGACCTAACAAGAAACCCTCTTGAACCAAGCTTGAATCTACCGCATGACACGAAGCATGATAACAAGACTACTTGCATCAGATCTAAATCCACCGCATGATACTAGACATGATACAAGGTTGCCGGTACTCACGGAGGTCGACGGATCGATGAACCCTCTCGAAGAAATCGACGACATGACGAAAGGACTCTAGGGTTTGGCGTAAGGCCGGTTTGTATTGAAGAACGATTGTGTGCATTACATACATTCGAGCTCATATTTATACCCCCGCCAAGTACAATCTCGAATGGATTTGATGCCTAACTTATCTCTAAGCTTGATCGCCTATCCATCCATTCGTCCTTCCCCGCTTGAGCCACGTCACCGTCCAATCCCGCAAAATCGGCTCAACCGTTCCTTTGCCGAACGAGCGGATAGCCGACCGCGGATCTCTTTCTTGAATATATCCGAAAAAAATCCTTCCTTCCACCGGACGGACTCCTCATCGAGCCGGACCCACAAGTCGACCTCCTTACCAAATTTTGGTGTTAACACATGCCCCTTCAATTGTGGGATAAAAGTGATTTTGTTCCGCAATTGACTCCACCACGAACATTTTCAAATCGAATCCGTCAACACCGGTTCTTCTTTCTTCGCAATTCGCCGGAATCCTCGTCTAGATCCAAACCCTAGATCCCCTTGTTCTCCGCTCAAATCCCCAATGGCGGCTCAAAACCAAGATGCTCGGGTAAATTCCCCTCCCGTAAGCTTCATTCGACATTTAGGTTTTCAATTTTACTCCGAGATTTCTTTTCCGCTTTTCTTCGGGACCCTTCTACCGAGCTTCGATTCGCACCGAGGCCAATTCAAGATCCTATTACCTTGGTCCCGTGGGAAACTTCGATCCTCGAGATTTCATCGCGGGCGAATCTCAAAGGATCCCTTTCAAAGCGGCTCGTCCCCACCTCCCCCGGTGGCAAGATGCTTTCAAGAACTGGCCCTTGCCTCTAATCGCGGTGGCCGGAAAACATGGTACCGGAGGATTCTCGCGGACAAGAGTGCCATAACCCAAAACCCGGGATACCCTCCGCATTGCTCGGTGCTTGGAGTTATCCTTGGCCGAGACCCCCAAGAATGAAGACCTCCTGATAGCAGCTTGCCATTTTTGGTCAAACGGCGTCAACGCCATCCTCTTTGGCCACGGCCCGATGTCTCCAACTCTGGCCGATGTGTATATGATCACCGGCCTTGACATTACAGGATCCGTTCAACCCTGGGATTTCAGAAGCTCTTCACGGCAAACAGGGGTGAAACCAGGGAGCGGATACAAGAACTACATCTTGAAACACATTAAGGACAATCCCCTTGGTGAAATTGAATACGGGGCATTTCGAACATGTGGCTATGCGAGTTCGTCTTCTCGCGGTAAAGCCAATGAGCCTATCCCGAATCACATTGCAATGGCTTCTCATTTGGTCGGTGGCAACCGCCTCCCCCTTGGGAAATTCCTCCTAGGCGGTGTGTACCATATGCTTCACCAAACCGTCACCCGGATGTATACTAGCCGAGAGGATAACATGTGTCAACGGTCCTTGGTGGTTTGTTCAAATGTGGCTGCGCTTCACATGCACCAGATCGTTGGTGTTGATTTGAACACCAGGCTCTTCCCTTCATCCAATCACCCTGAAGGGGAACCTCAAGCAACCAGAGGATGCCAGAATTATGGAGAAGCTGCTTCAACTGTTCTTATTCAGCAGGACATCAGCCAACTTTTTGAGCTGTTCTTCAAAGGTTTTCAGAATCCTCTCTGGCTCCCTTATCTGGACAATGACACTTTGATTTTCCCCTGTGAATTCTCTTTTGAATCCGAACGCCAAGATGGGAGATTCCTAGAGATCCTCAACATCATAATCCGCCCATGCATCTTTAACGCCGCCGAATTCAATGGAGGAAGGCCGACCTATAGCACTTATGAATATTATCGGCCCCACCGTAATGGCTCGGCAACTTGGGTGTGGCCGGATGCCCCCAAGATCGTTTCGCATGAATTCCTCAAGCCCGAGAGGAAATCAAAGAACTCATGCACGATAGCGAGTCTTCCGTTATGTGTGCGGTCCCCACCGTCTACGCCCGCCCTTTTCTACCCATAACCATATCTAACTCCACCTTTAACTCCCCGGTGGCAAGAACTCCATGATCATATCTTCGGTGAGCCCGTACACTTGTTCTCGTGCGAGTTGATGCCCGATTTTCATCCAACTTCAGAGGTAACATGATGAACTATTGAATCGGACATATCCTCTTTCAATCATGATTCGACCTTACTTCTCTTACCCACGGAACACGGTGTACGCCCCTCGAGCTAGAAATATTACCTACAATGCCGTAGGCCCGTCTCGACGGCGGGATTCGGTCTCCAACCCCGGCTCGGCTAATGGCTAGGTTTGCCACAATAGACCCAAGCCTTTCCCGGCCTTGCCGCCGATAGGAGGCAAGGCTTGTCTCTAATAGCTCCCTCAAATGCCAAGAGGAGAAGAACTCGTTAAGAAAGTCCTTGTTGAGGTAAAAACCTTTTCTTTTCTTGATCACAAGATTACTCCGGTTCCGATAAATCATATCTTGTGCATTTTCGGACCGAGCCCAAGCAATCTTCGGTGCGGAACCCTCGCCAATGCCCCATCCATCGGTATGACCTTTACTGTCCTCTTTTGAGGATGAACACTGGCATTTATCTTTTAATTTGACACTTGCAGAAGAAACAATGGAAGAACAACTTGTGGACGTCCCAGTGTCTCAACAAGCAAGTCCACCCAGGGTTGAATTACCTATCCCAGTGGAGGTCTCATCTTCATCAGGGACTCAATCACCCTCTGCAGAAGCAATGAATTCTCCAGAGATGAGTCTCCCGATCCAGTCAGAACCATCAAGTCCTCCAAGGGTACAATCACCTGCTGGTCATGCAGAGACACCAACCCCAGCAGAGGTGAACCCATCTCCTCTTCAGCCAGAAGCCCATGAGTTGCCAGCAACTGCATCAACACCTTCTCACTTAGAAGCTTCAGCTCTACCTGGAACACCTTCTTCACCTGTGATTGCCCCTGAACAAAGTCCCGCCCTGACTCAAGAAATCAGACATGAGGTACTCATTTGCACTTAACTCTGCTACCTTTACTTTTAGCACTCCTAACTCGGTGAAGGACCGATACGGCAAACCGGAGAGGGGGGAGTGAATGGGAGCCGATAAAAATTCTTCTCGAAGGAGATGAAAACTCCAACAAGACGAATGCGGCTTCCAACACACGTCTCCGACTCACTACCAAGGTTGGTCAAGCCCACGTAGCCACTGGAGTGCCACTGGACCTAGGAACCAACACGCAACCTTCCGACCCGAGAAACGCAGCGGAAAAACCAAACCTCGAGTCTACGGACCCACACCGGTCGGACCGGTGAGCACCACCGGTCGACCGGTCCCCGCCGGTGAAACCGAGCAACTTCCACTAAGTGGCTCTACACCGGTCGGACCGGTGAGACACACCGGTCGGACCGATGGCACCGAAAGCCCCCAAGGCACCAAACAGGCCAACCGACCACCAAACGGACCCAAACTCGAAACGACGGAAAGAACACGGGACAACAGCGAACACACCAAGACGTTCACCCGAGCAAAATCCCACAAGGGCTTACACCGGTCGGACCGGTCAAGAGCACCGGTCGGACCGGTGTAGCACGGCGACTCGGGGATGAACAAGACACCGCGGTCAACTCCCCCAAATCCAAATCTCGATCTCCCGAATCGCTCCACGGACTTGAACAAGACTTTGGGGATATCGGGAACACCTCATGAGGTGTCCATAGCCAAGTTTAATCCCACCAAATCTCGTCCAAAAAGGAGGAATCGATGAAATCCCGCCGAAAGCACTTCCAACCCAAGAACTCAAGAAACCCCAAAATCGAGCACTTTTTCTCACGGATTTAGGAGGGGAATCACGGCCCAAGGAACCACGAAGGGTTCCCACAAATTTCCCCCATCAAATCCCCAAGAGAAAAGCCCCGAAAACAACCCAAGGAAATCACCGAGAGAGGGCTCCGAAAATCACCACCAAGAACAACCGGGGAAAACACATCCAAAGCTTGAGGAACCACGCCGAATCATCTATACATGAACCAAAGGTTCGTACAAGGTCTAGTGTAACGCCCGCGTTTTTAGCCATAAATAAATCACCCGGTAAAGCATGCGTAATTTCAAAACCGATCCGCCGAGCTCAAATATCAATCAAACCCTAGCCACCTGTTTTCCTCTCTCTCTCTCTTTCCCCGACGCGCGTGCCGCGATTCCCGCCGGCACCGCACCTCGGTCACGCCCCCGCGCACCTTCCCAACGCCGCGGTCGGCCACCGGCCGGAATCCCGCGCCCGCCGCGGTCCCGCCGCCCGGTCCGCCTCGCCGTCACCGCCGGCCCGAAAATCCCGCCGACGCCCGGGAAATTGGAAAAAACCCCACAAAACCCTCCCCTATTTTCCCTCGCAATTTTCCTAAATTTTTCCAACCTCTTCCCTATTTTTCTCCATTTTCCTTTTCTTTTCTTCCCTTTTTCCTTCTTTCTTTTCTCTCTTTTTCCTTTTTCTTCTTTTCTTTTTCCTTTTTCCTCTTTTCTCTTTCCTTTCTCCTTCCTTCTTCCCTTCCCTTCTCCTTCCACCCGCGCGGCCGAGCATGCGCCCGACCGGCGCCCGACGGGGGTTGACCCCGGGACCCTCGCGCCCTCGCCGCCGCCCCCCCCTCCTCCCCTCCCTCGACACGCCGGCAAGGTCAACCGCCTCCACACGCCACCGCGGCCCACGTCCGGCCGGACGCCGGAGCAAGTCAACACGGCGGCGCCATTAACCTTCCCCTGACCGAGCCATCACCGGCCGACCACAGCTCGCCCCACGCCTGCACGACGAGTCCAATCCCCTACCTAACCTCTGCGCACGCTGACCCAATCGAATCGTCGCATCGCCGGCCGGAGCTCGCGAAGCTCCCCGAGCTCACCGGCGGCCTCGCCGGGAGAAAATATCTCCCTTCCCGAACCCTCCTCCGCCGCCTATAAAAGAGGGCCGACGGCCTCCCCGGCTCGCCGCACCACACCAACACAAGCAACACCGCACCTCCTCCCCTCCTCTCCAAACTCCACGGCGCCGCCGCCCTTAAACACCGCCGCCGCGCCTCCGTCTCCCCGTGGAGCCGCCTCCACCGTGCGCTACGGCTCAAGGTGAGCACGGGAATAGGTTTCCCCCGCCCTCCTCTCTCTTTTCCCCTCATCCCCGGCCGCCCCCGTGGCCGGAGCCGCCGGCGAGCCCCCCCCCCCCCCCCGCCTCCCCGCACGGTCCGCTTCTCCTCTCGTTCGACCGCAAGGTAGAAGAAGGCCTATAGGCCAAAAAACCCCCCGCCTCCTCCCCGTTTTCCAAAAGGGCCCCCGCCTTGCCCCCCTCCCTTCTTTATTCTTTCAAATAGACCCTAGATCAAGGATTAATTATAAGATTAAATGCTTTCGGACCCCAAATAAAGTACAAATTAGGCCCCAATCAAGCATATATTATTACAATCACCTTTTTTTTTCAATAATATAAAGTACCAATAGGTCCTTAAATACTTATAACCCCTAGCCTTTCATACACGCCGCACCCCCGCCGAACCAACTCCTTTCCCGGGGGCCTATAAATACTCCTCACCGCTCACTCTCCCCCCCCCCCCCCCCCCCCGAGCTCGGCGGAACCGTGAGTGCTAATATTGCTTGCTTATGTGTGTGTATGCCTTAGCCGACGGAGTAGACGGAGTAAGGTACCCCGAGCCGAGATCGAAGCCGACTACGCGAGCGGAGCCCGAGGTCCCGACGCCGAGCCGGCCTCCCCGAAGACTTCGAAGACGGCAAGTTCAACCTCCCCCTTTGATGCATGCTTCGTCCTAGTTTTATAAATATACCCTATATCCGTTTTATAAATTGCATATTGTTTTTACTTGCAAAAACATGGTAGGATAGCCACCCTTGATTGCTATGATCGAACCTTGTTTTGACCTAAATGAGTGCTTTAAAAATGTGTGAGTGCTTTCAAAATGCGTGTGGGTATTAAACGTGGGAATAGGGTATTTTTGGAAAATGAGTACGGATCCGGGTAGACGGGATGGACGTGTGTGTCAGGAGTATGGGTGAGCTCGTACCTGTGTGGTTGAGCATATTGGGAGTTGTCCATCTTGTCGGTTAAGGACCGGGTTGCGTGACATCTCACCTGACCCAAATGATCGTACAACCACTCGACCGTTGTATGTGGCAATGGCTTAGCATAAATCCCACTAGTTAACCTACTTGCCATCTGGTGTGCGGGTGAGCGGCGGGAGACCAAGGAGTAGGGGTACGCTCTGTGTGAGGTACGCCCTGGTTATGTGGGATAACCCCTTGAGTGCTTCCGTGGTGGCTCGTAGTGTTAGCTAAGGTGGGTAATGGCTATGATAGGATCCGTACCGGCGCTGAGGTGTCCGTGTGACGGTACCCTACTTGTGGGTAAAGATGTACAACCTCTCGCAGTGTCAAACCTATTCGAATAGCCGTGTCCACGGTATTGGACGAGTCACGGTGTGGTCACAAAAACTAGTGTTTTAGGGATGGGATGTTTTCTGGCGTGAGTTGTTTTCTGGGTGAAGTGTGTGGCTGTGTGCCTGGGCTACGACGGACGGGAAGTCCGGTAGTTCCACAGTGGTTTTCCTAAAACATTTGAGTTACTCGGGTTATGGAAACGATTTGTGAAAACCTTTTTGAAATGAACCTCTGCATGTGTAAGTTTGCAAAATGAACCTTAACCTGATCCTTGTTATACCTTATGCATGATACTGCTTATAAGCCCCTCCTTGGGTGGGGTTGGATTTGCTGAGTACGTATGTGCTCACCCCTGTTTACTAACTATTTTACGAGGAGGATCCCGATTACATCCCGAAGACGTTGAGTAGGTCACTGCCCTACACCCAACCGTGCCTGTGTACCAGGGCCCTACCTAAAGCTTCCATGGTGTGGTACTCTGAGGAGGCTATGGAAGCCTTTGCTATCGTAGTGTGGTCGTTAGCGTTTGTGTTGTTCATTGTAGCGTTGGCATTACCGTGCCCTTTTTGTAACCGTAATGTAAAAGACTGATTCCACCTGTTGTAATAAATGTGCTACCAGCCTCCTGGGACTGGTATTTGTGTCACATTTAGTCACCTCCGATGAGGAGATGCTTCGGGTGGTATCAGAGCCGTAGGTTGGCCGTAGGACATGACCCCTAGGATACGAGACCTCCTCTGGCCCTCTCTAACCTTTCCTTTGCTAAGCTCACCTTTTCCCAAATTCTTACCTTGATTCTTGCTTGCTTCCAGATGCCTAACCCCGAGTGGAACGGTGGAATTTGCCCCGTCCAGCCTGGCCTCCCTAACCTGTTGCTACTCAGCCTAGAGCGCGTCGGAGTAAGGGATCCGCCAGAGTTCGTCTACCGGGAGTACGAACGCTTCGGCACCCTTCGGTGTAAGCTGCTGATCTTTGTGGGGAGAAGCACGCTTTACCCCGACATTGAGCCATGGTTTGTCAACGCCACTGGTTTTCGCTTTGCCGACACCTACCCCAAGGCTGCTCGGAAGGCCCTGCGTCAGCTACGAGTGGTTTATAGACAACACCTCCGAAGGACTCCAATGGGATTCTTTCCACCCTCCGGAGGAAGAGGACGCTCGTGGATTGATCGCATGAGAGGTTTAGAACGAGAGGAAGAAGACTTAGAAGAGGCAGTTTCCCACCTATCCATATACCTCAGAGGCCTAGACCACCTTTATCAGGAGCAAGCCCAACAGAACCGAAGCAACGGATCGACGGAGCGGAAAGAGCGAACGAGAGGATAGAACTAGAAAGAGTAAAGACAACCATAGCGAGAGTTGAACGACACAACATGGCGCAAGACTACCTCAGGGAAAAAGAACGTTCGGAGAAGTTTTGGGATGAGCTCCAAAAGGAACGTAGAAGGCGAAGAAGAGAAGCCGACTTGGATGAAGAGGAACCCGAAGAAACCTACTGGGACAAAGGGACCCAGACTGAAGATGAGATACTGGAGCAAGATCTCCCACTAAAGAAGCGCCGTATCCAGCTAGAGGAAGAGTCACCATGAGGATAAGACTAGGGTTTAGGCTAGAGACGGAGTCCTAGTAATAATAAGTGTACCCCGAAGGATGTACCCCAACCTCCCTACTAAATAAAGTTATCCATCTTTTGTACCCCACCACAACTTTGTTCAACCCTATCTTTGTTTTCGGATGGCGGAAGATGGATGGACCCAAGGCGTGTGCCGGGAGGAGCCTGGTTTTGCTCGCCTCGCTCATCCACTCCCCGGAGCGTCTCGGTATCACCGAGCGCCCTAGGTACTACGACAGAGAGTACGAGCAACTCGGCACTCTTCGCCGTAGAGTGGTCCTCTCCGTCGCTAGAAGCAACCGCCACACCAACATCGAGCCGTGGCGCGTGACCGCCACGGGGGTTCCGACATCGGGACACCTATCCCTTGGCCCTCGAAAAAGCCCTCCGCTACCCGTGCCGAATCTACGAAGAGCACCTCGTCCCCACACCGATGAGGTACTTCCCTCCCGCCATCGGGACCCCGGTTTGGCGAGGCCCGCATGAGGAACTTGGAGCGACGCCGCCACCAAGAAGACCCGCTATACCACGTAGTCGCCTACCTTGTCTCCCCGGACAAGCTCTTTGATGACCGGGCCGGACACTTGAGGGAACGGATCGGCCGGGCCGAGCAAGGCCGAAGTCACGGTGCGGATGCACCAAGTCCGAGTGGCTCAAGCCGAAGCAAGGACCGCCGCAGCCATAGCGCAAGGAAGCCGTTGCCCGGAAAGCCTCGAAGGATCCGGGACCAACGCATGCAAGAATGGACCCATGGCGGAACGCCCGTTCCAGCCATTGGAGAACCTCAAGTCTCGCCGGGGAACACCCCTGGTAGGATGGGGAGGAGCCATAGAAGTCCCACCAGCACCACCAACAGTCACCGAACCCCCAACAGCTACCACCGAAGCTGCAGCACAGCCTCAGGAAAACGGAGACCCCGAAGGAGGAAACGATGACGAGCTGCTCATCCCGCTGGAAGAACACTCGACCCCAGAAGACAGCTCTCCTCGCGAGTGATGTGCCCCAAGACCCAGGGAATGAAGCCGTACCGGTCCAAGTCGCGCCTTAGCCTTTAGTCGTGTAGTGTGTCCGCGTAGTCGGGATGTATCCTCCTCACTAGTTTGTAATAAAAACTTGTTTGTGCTTGCTTGTTTGCTATATGTTTGTTGTGTGCTTACCGGCAGAATAAACCCTGCCTTTTCAAAAGAAATCCGTTATAATCCACTTAAACATCACATAAAACTAGATCTCTTAGAAACCCGCTTCTTTACAGATGGTTTCCAGGCGCCCTGTCAGGACCCACCGGTCGGATGCTGAGGGATCGCAAGCCGATCGGAGGGAGCGCCTTCCCGAACAAGAGGTTAACCGAGAATGAAGAAGGAGGAGAGAATGTGGTCCTCGCCACCCCCGCCCCCTCCTATTGACTTGGCTCAAGTCTTGGCCAACCAGATCGTCTTGATGGAGGCTATCTTCAATGCCATCAATCGTCCAAGACCCCGTGCCATGAGCATGAACGAGAAGCTGATCGAGTTCCTCAGGACTAAGCCGCCCACCTTCAGCGGGTCGGTGAATCCTCTGGATGCTGACGATTGGCTGAGAGCCATCCTGAGGGAACTGGAGCCCCTCCACTGCGAGGACCATGACAAGGTTCTCCTGGCAGCTCACCAACTCACCGGGACAGCCCTAGCTTGGTGGGAAAATTACTGCGCTGCAGCCAAGGATCCCTCCGCCATCACATGGGATGAATTCGTGGAGGAGTTCCGCCGCTACCACATCCCAGAGGCTACCCTGAAGCGGAAGGCAGATGAGTTCCGCGAACTCCGCCAAGGCAACATGTCTGTGGAAGAGTACACGTACCGCTCATAGAGCCGGCACGCTATGCCCCCGAGGAGGTGGATAAAGACTCCAAAAAAGAAAGAGATGTTCAAGAAGGGGCCGACTCGAACCGAGGACACCGCCGACTCCTCGCATTTACCCGACTTTAATACCCTCATGAACATGGCAATCCTCACGGAGAGAGCAAGGGCCGAAGAAAAGAAGGAGAACAAGCGCAAATTCATGGAGCACAAGGCCAAGCGAAAGAAGAGCGGTCCCGGAGGCCGAGAAACTTTGGACACCCCATGTCCGGGTTCCAAGCTCCGATGCGATACGTAACCCAAACCCAAGCCACGAGCTCACAAGCCCCCCGAGCCCGCCTCAAGCCCTCCTACAACCGAATGCCATGAAGCCCCCACGGAACAACACCAGCACGCCTCACTACCAACAACAACAACAACGACTCCCGAGTGTGTTTCAACCGCCGGAAACGGGGCACTTCATCGCCAACCGCCCCTATGCTAAAAAGCCGGCCCACCACCACCTACTCCCGGCTCGGTAAACGGACCAAGGCCACTTGCGTCGGAGCCAACCGCATGCCGGTGCGCGGAACAACGCCTTCGGCAACAACCCCAACAACCAGCAGATGAGGCAGCCCCAGCAGTCCTATGGACGCGCCCGGGTGAATCACATCAATGCGCAGGAGGCACAAGAAGCACAAGGAGTGGTACTCGGTGAGTTCCTGGTCAGCTCAGCTTTGGCTACCATACTGTTCGATTCAGGAGCGTCACACTCATTCATATCCTCGAGCTTTGTGGAAAAGCATAGCATATCCACAGTACTACTCAAAGCACCCCTAATAACTCGAACACCCGGAGGTGACATTAACTCGTCAACCGGGATGCCCCCGGTAAGGATTATTTTAAGTGGGGTAGAGTTCCTAGCGGACTCGGTAGTACCGAAATCCAAGGGGATAGATGTGATCCTTGGTATGGACCGGTTAAGCCAACACCATGGCCTCATAAGCCGCGCCGATAAAGTAGTGCACCCGACCAACCCGGACGGGATACAAGTGACTCGTCACACCCGGGACACAGGCGGATATAATGGTTTTCAACATAGAAGCCAAGTCCATAGAAGATGTCCCAGTGAGTACGAGAATACCCGGATGTGTTCCCCGAAGAGCTCCCCGGAATGCCACCGGACAGGGGACATAGAGTTCGTGATCGACCTTATCCCCGGAACCTCTCCCATAGCCAAGAGACCCTATAGAATGGCAGCCCCCCGAGTTGGCGGAGCCGAAGAAGAAGCGGCTAGCGAGCTTCGGCGAAGCGGGTTCATCGACCAAGCTCATCACCTTGGGGAGCCCCGGTGCTTTTCGTGGAGAAGAAGGATAAGAGCATGAGGATGTGTGTGGACTATCGCTCGCCGAACGAGGTCACTATTAAGAACAAGTACCCTCTTCCCGCAATAGATGACCCTGTTTGACCAACCGAAGGGAGCCAAGTACTTCTCGAAGGTGGACCTAAGATCGGGGTACCACCGGCTCAAGATCGGGGAAAGTGACATCCCCAAGATCGCCTTTGTCACTCGCTACGGGCAATATGAGTTTACGGTGATGTCCTTTGGACTAACCAATGCCCCGAACGTACTTCATGAACCTCATGAATAAGGTGTTCATGGAGGAATTGGACAAGTTTGTCGTGGTCTTCATTGACGACATACTTGTTTACTCCAAGAGTGTAGAGGAACATGAACAACATCTTCGAGTGGTACCGGGAAAATTGAGGGCACACAAGCTATACGCCAAGTTCGGCAAGTGTGAATTTTGGCTAGAGAAAATATCCTTCCTTGGGCACATATTGACTGCGAAGGAGTAGTCAGAGACCCCGGAAGGTTGAGACGGGCTCCAACCGGCGGCAACCAACCAACGTGAGCGAGATCGGGAGTTTCCTAGGTTTAGCGAGGTACTACCGGAGATTTATCGAGGGATTCTCCAAGATCGCCGGCCCATGACGAGCCGCTTAAGAAAGAGAAGAAGTTTAACCGGACCGAGGCCTCGTGAAAGAAGTTTCCAAGAGTTGAAGAAGAGGTTGACCACGGCCCCGGTGCTAACCCCCGCCCGGACATTCAACGAGACTTTGTCGTGTATTGCGACGCCTCCCGACAAGGGTTGGGATGTGTTCTCATGCAAGATGGGAAGGTAGTGGCATATGCCTCCCGTCAGCTCAAACCCCATGAGCAGAACTATCCCACCCATGATCTGGAGTTTGCAGCCGTAGTGCATGCCCTGAAGATCTGGAGACACTATCTGATCGGGAACAAGTGTGAAATCTACACAGACCACAAGAGTCTAAAGTATATCTTCACCCAGCCCGATTTGAATCTAAGGCAGAGAAGATGGCTAGAGCTAGTCAAGGACTATAACCTAGAGATTCACTACCACCCGGAAAGGCCAATGTAGTAGCAGATGCCCTAAGCCGAAGACCTATGAGAAGGCGGCACCCAAGAGTGCCCAATTGCAAGAGGAGATGGCCCGACTCAACGTACACATCGTCCCCCAAGGCTACGTCCGCCACCGAGTGTTCGGCCTACCCTAGAAGAGAAGATCCGAAAGGCCCAAGAAGCCGACGAGGATCTGATGAGGATCCGCAAGCATACCGGAGAAAACAAGGCCCCTGACTTCAGGGTAGATGACCAAGGCACCCTGTGGTACAAGAACAGGATATGCGTGCCCGAAGGTGGAGATTTTCGACAGACCATCATGGATGAAGCACACAACTCAGCATATTCCATACACCCAGGATCCACCAAAATGTACATGGATTTAAAGCAGAAGTACTGGTGGAATGGGATGAAGGCAGACATTGCACGGTTCGTCGCCCACTGCGACACTTGTCAGAGGATCAAAGCCGAACATCAGAAGCCTGCAGGACTGTTGCAACCCTTACCAATCCCGGTGTGGAAGTGGGACGAGATAGGTATGGACTTCATAGTAGGGTTGCCAAGAACTCAGAAGGGACATGACTCCATATGGGTGATCGTGGACCGACTCACTAAGGTCGCTCACTTTCTACCCGTGCGGACCACCTATGGAGGAGAAAAGTTGGCAAAACTCTACATAGAGAATATAGTAAAGCTGCATGGAGTGCCCAGCAGAATAGTCTCAGACAGAGGGACCCAGTTCACCTCTAGGTTCCGGAAAAGCTCGCACAAGGCCATGGGCACCAAACCGGACTTCGACTCGGCATACCACCCCCGGACGGACGGGCCGGAGAGGGTGAATCAAATTCGGAAGATATGTTGAGAGCCTGCGTCCTCACCTATGGCAAAGATTGGGAGCGAGAGCCTACCGTATGCCGAATTTTCCTACAACAACGGCTACCAAGCAAGCCCGGGAATGTCGCAATTCGAAGCGCTATACGGGAGAAAATGTAGAACACCCCCGATGTGGTCGAGAGTAGGAGAGCGTGCCCTGGTTGGGCCCGCGCTTATAAAGGAAGCCGAGGAGCGAGTAGCTGATATCCGAGAAAAGTTGAAAGCCGCTCGGTCCCGACGGAAGAGCTACGCAGACAAGAAAAGGCGTGAAGCAAGCTTCAACCCAGGAGACTTCGTCTATCTCAAGGTTTCACCCATCCGAGGGACTCGGAGGTTCCAAGTACACGGGAAGTTGGCCCCTCGGTACATCGGCCCGTATAAAGTGCTCAAGAGAGTCGGAGCAGTAGCGTATCGACTGGAGCTACCCGAAGAAATGGCAGATATACACCCAGTATTCCACATCTCTCAGCTACGCCGATGTTTGAAGGTTCTGGAAGAAAAGCGAGTACCAGTGGAGACCATCGATCTACAGCCAGACCTTAGGTACCAGGAGGTGCCCGTCAAGATCTTAGACACTGTGGCCAAGCGAACAAGAACAACCGAAGTACGGGTGTGCAGAGTCCAATGGAGTAGACACGGAGTGGAAGAAGCTACGTGGGAGCGAGAAGATGCACTGAGAAAAGAATTCCCCCACCTATTCGAGACTTAGCCGAATCTCGAGGACGAGATTCATTTTAAGTGGGGTAGGTTTGTAACGCCCGCGTTTTTAGCCATAAATAAATCACCCAGTAAAGCATGCGTAATTTCAAAACCGATCCGCCGAGCTCAAATATCAATCAAACCCTAGCCACTGTTTTCCTCTCTCTCTCTCTTTCCCCGACGCGCGTGCCGCGATTCCCCGCCGGCACCGCACCTCGGTCACGCCCCCGCGCACCTTCCCAACGCCGCGGTCGGCCACCGGCCGGAATCCCGCGCCCGCCGCGGTCCCGCCCGCCCGGTCCGCCTCGCCGTCACCGCCGGCCCGAAAATCCCGCCGACGCCCGGGAAATTGGAAAAAACCCCACAAAACCCTCCCCTAATTTCCCTCGCAATTTTCCTAAATTTTTCCAACCTCTTCCCTATTTTTCTCCATTTTCCTTTTCTTTTCTTCCCTTTTTCCTTCTTTCTTTTCTCTCTTTTTCCTTTTTCTTCTTTTCTTTTTCCTTTTTCCTCTTTTCTCTTTCCTTTCTCCTTCCTTCTTCCCTTCCCTTCTCCTTCCACCCGCGCGGCCGAGCGTGCGCCCGACCGCGCCCGACGGGGGTTGACCCCGGACCCCCGCGCTCGCCGCCGCCCCCCCCCCCTCCTCCTCGCACGCCGGCAAGGTCACCGCCTCCACACGCCACCGCAGGCCCACGTCTGGCCGGACGCCGGAGCAAGTCAACACGGCCGGCGCCATTAACCTTTCCCCTGACCGAGCCATCACCGGCCGACCACAGCCCGCCCCACGCCTGCACGACGAGTCCAATCCCCTACCTAACCTCTGCGCACGCTGACCCAATCGAATCGTCGCATCGCCGGCCGGAGCTCGCGAAGCTCCCCGAGCTCACCGGCGGCCTCGCCGGAGAAAATATCTCCCTTCCCGAACCCTCCTCCGCCGCCTATAAAAGAGGGCCGACGGCCTCCCCGGCTCGCCGCACCACACCAACACAGCAACACCGCACCTCCTCCCCTCCTCTCCAAACTCCACAGCGCCGCCGCCCTTAAACACCGCCGCCGCGCCTCTGTCTCCCCGTGGAGCCGCCTCCACCGTGCGCTACGGCTCAAGGTGAGCACGGGAATAGGTTTCCCCCGCCCTCCTCTCTCTTTTCCCCTCATCCCCGGCCGCCCCCGTGGCCGGAGCCGCCGGCGAGCCCCCCCCCCCCCGCCGGCCTCCCGCACGGTCCGCTTCTCCTCTCCGTTCGACCGCAAGGTAGAAGAAGGCCTATAGGCCAAAAAACCCCCCGCCTCCTCCCCCGTTTTCCAAAAGGGCCCCCGCCTTGCCCCCCTCCCTTCTTTATTCTTTCAAATAGACCCTAGATCAAGGATTAATTATAAGATTTAATGCTTTCAGACCCCAAATAAAGTACAAATTAGGCCCCAATCAAGTATATATTATTACAATCACTTTTTTTTCAATAATATAAAGTACCAATAGGTCCTTAAATACTTATAACCCCTAGCCTTTCATACACGCCGCACCCCCGCCGAACCAACTCCTTTCCCAGGGCCTATAAATACTCCTCACCGCTCACTCTCCCCCCCCCCCCCCCGAGCTCGGCCGGAACCGTGAGTGCTAATATTGCTTGCTTATGTGTGTGTATGCCTTAGCCGACGGAGTAGACGGAGTAAGGTACCCCGAGCCGGAGATCGAAGCCGACTACTGCGAGCAGGAGCCCGAGGTCCCGGACGCCGAGCCAGCACTCCCCGAAGACTTCGAAGACGGCAAGTTCAACCTCCCCCTTTGATGCATGCTTCTGTCCTAGTTTTATAAATATACCCTATATCCGTTTTATAAATTGCATATTGTTTTACTGCAAAAACATGGTAGGATAGCCACCCTTGATTGCTATGATCGAACCTTGTTTTGACCTAAATGAGTGCTTTAAAAATGTGTGAGTGCTTTCAAAATGCGTGTGGGTATTAAACGTGGGAATAGGGTATTTTTGGAAAATGAGTACAGATCTGGGTAGACGGGATGGACGTGTGTGTCAGGAGTATGGGTGAGCTCGTACCTGTGTGGTTGAGCGTGTTGGGAGTTGTCCATCTTGTCGGTTAAGGACCGGGTTGCGTGACATCTCACCTGACCCAAATCATCGTACAACCACTCGACCGTTGTATGTGGCAACGGCTTAGCATAAATCCCACTAGTTAATCTACTTGCCATCTGGTGTGCGGGTGAGCGCGGGAGACCAAGGAGTAGGGGTACGCTCCGTGTGAGGTACGCCCCGGTTATGTGGGATAACCCCTTGAGTGCTTCCGTGGTGGCTCGTAGTGTTAGCTAAGGTGGGTAATGGCTATGATAGGATCCGTACCGCGCCGAGGTGTCCGTGTGACGGTACCCTACTTGTGGGTAAAGATGTACAACCTCTCGCAGTGTCAAACCTATTCGAATAGCCGTGTCCACGGTATTGGACGAGTCACGGTGTGGTCACAAAAACTAGTGTTTTAGGGATGGGATGTTTTCCGGCGAGAGTTGTTTTCTCGGGTGAAGTGTGTGGCCGTGTGCACGGGCTACGACGGACGGGAAGTCCGTAGTTCCACGATGGTTTTCCTAAAACATTTGAGTTACTCGGGTTATGGAAACGATTTGTGAAAACCTTTTTGAAATGAACCCCTGCATGTGTAAGTTTGCAAAATGAACCTTAACCTGATCCTTGTTATACCTTATGCATGATACTGCTTATAAGCCCCTCCTTGGGTGGGGTTGGATTTGCTGAGTACGTATGTGCTCACCCCTGTTTACTAACTATTTTACAGAGGAGGATCCCGATTACATCCCAGAAGACGTTGAGTAGGTCACTGCCCTACACCCAACCGTGCCTGTGTACCAGGGCCCTACCTAAAGCTTCCATGGTGTGGTACTCTGAGGAGGCTATGGAAGCCTTTGCTATCGTAGTGTGGTCGTTAGCGTTTGTGTTGTTCATTGTAGCGTTGGCATTACCGTGCCCTTTTTGTAACCGTAATGTAAGAGATCGATTCCACCGTTGTAATAAATGTGCTACCACCCTCCCGGGGGACGGTATTTGTGTCACATTTAGTCACCTCTGATGAGGAGACGCTTCATCTAGCAAGCCGCCCGATCATCCATCCCTCTCTACAAGATCTCTCCGTGAAGCTCTCTTGCTAGTCCTAAGGAAAACCTAAGGAAAATAGGTGGAAAATAGGAAAACTAATGAGCTAGGGTTCCAAGAGTTGGCTGCCATCCTCTCACCTCTTGGGTTATATGGAGGCAACCGAATGTCTAAAATGCCCTTCTCTACTAACTAGGGATACAAGCCCCTCAAGGGCGGATTTGGAATTCTTGATGTCTTCACCATCGGACGGATGCCGGCGACCGCACCCCGCGTAGCCTCGACGCAAGCCATGCGATCCCGACGCGTGTCCTCCGCTTCGAAGATTCCGGACCGCGTCGCCGCACACCGGTCGGACCGGTGCTCCTCACCGGCCGACCGGTCCCCATCGGTCGGACCGGTCGGACCCACCGGTCGGACCGTGCCCGTGCCGCCTGCACCTCCGTCTTCGGTTCTCCGGTCTTGGCTTTGTGGATCAACCAAGGAACCCGGTGGTTTTCCGGTGAACCACCGGAAACCCCGTGTTGATGGTGAAAATCCGTCAACCTAGCCATGAGTTTACCTTCGGTGTTGGCATTAGTTTTATACCTTATCCATTGGTACTAACCCCCGTGGTATAACAAGTTCACGTGTGCATGTCGGTTTTGGAGTTTAATGTTCATGCGGGGTTTTAGTGTTGAATGCAAGACTTTCGGGATAAGTTCATCAAGCCCCTCATGACAAGACCTTGAAGCCCCGTACAAGTCATGCAATGAAGCAAACTTAACTCCAAGAAGCGGGGACTTGATCCGAGAAGACGACGGACTCCGGGGACCCGACCGGAAAAGTGCTTGAATCTTGCAAGACAAGGAGTTGAGTCCAATTCGGAGAGAAACCGACGACATGGACCTACATGCGAAGGGGGAAACATCCGGGAAGCAAGGGAACCGACGTGGGGCAAAGGAGCCCACGGGCTGGGCCTAAATGGGCCCGGGCCGGCCGGCCCGACCCGGTCGGCCCGGTGCCCATTTTGGGCCCAAACTCGCTCTCCTTTGCCCTAGCCGCCAATCGGGCTATTTATAGTCCCCTGACCGAGAGCCACGCAGAGAAGATTTCGTCTTCGGCCGCCGAGGAGCAGAGAAGAGAGGGACACCATGTCGGAGAGGAGAGGGTCGAGCTAGTTGACTAGGATTTCCCTAGCCGACGTGGGAACCTTGCATGGAAGACCACGTCGGAGTTCCCGGAGCTAGAAGCAAGATCAAGGAAGGATCCCGGTGGTGATCTTGTGTATGTATCATTGTCATAGTTGAATTATCAAGTTGAATCTTTTCTTAGCGATCAAGTGTTTCCTCGAAGATTTCGTTTTTCGATCGGCTTTGCTTATTCCAATTCTATTCGTACGATAGATTACATAGGGTGTTCTTGTAGCCGCGGTGGCTAGAGGTACATGCCGGATCTTCCGAAAGAATCTTGAATTGTCTTTTGACTCGCTCTAAGCTCCCCGCATGAATAGGGATACGTTGTGACGAACGGGGGTCTCGAAAGGCGGATGTTTTCGGATTTGGACGAGAAACCACGATTTAAAGAGGCTTCTATTAAGATTCGATTTGCTACTTCTTCTCTTGCTTGGAACTTCAACAAAAGGCTTACCCCGATCCCTCTAGATCGGTTTATCTACCCAATCTTACTTTGTTTTCTCCGGTCTTTAGTAGATTAGATTTATCTTTGTTTTGTGCTCTTATCTAGATGCATTAGGGTTTCTCTTTTACCAAAGATTGAAGTTACTTGGCTTTACTAGATCAACTCTTGTTGAAGGACCGAATAGGCGACCGGAGAGGGGGGAGTGAATAGGAGCCGATAAAAATTCTTCTCGAGGGAGATTGAAACTCCGACAAGACGAACTAGCTCGGTCAAACCCCCGAAATCACACGCTCCGCACTTCTACCTCCCGTTTGCCAAAACCACGTAGCCACCGGAGTGCTACCGGTCCTAGGAACAAACTCTACCAAGAACCACAACACACACGCAAGACCGACGGCGGAAACAACTCGAAAGCCGGCTAACCGAGGGGGGCGGTTAGACCGGGTATAGGGGGCGGTTAAACCGCCTCCACCCGGCAACCAAGAAATCCTCCGAAACGCCTCTTCCGAGCACCAAAACACACCACGGTTTCACCAACAAAGATCTCTCGGTCAAGGCCATGCTAGCTACCGGAAAATCTTGGCGAAAACCAAAACTTCACCCAAGGGCCTAGGGGGCGGTTAGACCGGCTACACCGGGGCGGTCTAACCTCCCGTACCCAAAGAACGAACCCCCGACCAAGAACACCTAGCAACCGCACGAGAACGACCCCAAATTTCACCCGGACACTCCTCTCGATCAAGGCGAACAAATTCACCGAGGAAAATCCGGCGAAACAAAACTTTGACCCGAAACACCCGGGCGGTTAGACCTCCCCCCGTAGGCGGTTAGACCGCCCCTTCCGAGAGAACGAACCCGCGGGTCAAACCTCAACTTCCTCGCGCCCGATCTCCCGAATCACTCCACGGATTGCAACCAAACTTCGGGAATAGCCGGGTTACCTCCCGGGCAACCTCTACCTCAAAGGAATCGACCCGAAACGCTCACAATCAAGAGGAATCGAAGAAATCGCTTCTCTAGATCAAGAACTCGCCCAACTCGAGAAACCACCAAATCGAGTCCGATTCAAAGGGGATTTGGGGGCCAAGTCACCAGCCAAAGAGGCACAAGAACCTCATACGTGACACCCACCAAGAGCCCCAAGAAATCGTCCTCAAAACACCGCCAAAAAGAGCTCCGAAAATCAACACAAAAGAGACGAAAAACCACCATGAAGAACAACGCCGAACCTTCTATACATGCCATGAATGGTTCGTACAAGGTCTAGTTTGCCACCCAAACATCCATCCCTCTCTCTAGATCTCACATGAAGCTCTCAAACTAGCCTTCTAAAAACCTAGGAAAATAGAGAACGAAAATGGAAAAACCAAATGAGCTAGGGTTCCAAGAGTTGGCTGCCATCCACCCCTCTAATGAGTATATATGGAGGCACCCAAAAGACTAAAACGCCCTTCACTAATAACTAGGGATACATGCCCCTCAAGGACGGATTTGGAATTCTTGATGTCTTCACCATCGAACGGATGCCCGGCGACCGCACCCTGCGTAGCCTCGACGCAAGCCTTGCGATCCCGACGCGTGTCCTCCGCTTCGAAGCTTCTTCGGCGCCGGCGGCCCCGGGCGGTCGGGCCGCCCCCCAGGGCGGTTAAACCGGCCCGGTGGATCCGACCGGCCCCGGGCGGTCCGACCGCCCCTCCCGGGCGGTTGAACCGGCCCGGTGGCCGCATCTCCTCGTCGAGTCTTCGGCCTCGGTTTTGTGGCTCAACCGAGTAACCCGGTGGTTTTCTGGTGAACCACTGCAAACCCCGCGAACTCGGTGTAGCCTCCGCCAATCTCCACTCATGACTCGGCTCCCACGTAGTCCCGGCTCGACCTTGGTTTTGAGGCTCTACCAAGAAACCGTCCACGACTTCATCTTGCTTGTTCATGCCACCATGCGGCCCGCACTTGACCCCGCCGGCCACCGGGTCCCTCGAACAAAGCCTACTTGTCTTCTCCACACCCGGAGGCCTCACCCCCGGCAACGACCTTTCGCGCTTGTTCTTCACCCGCACCAACACGAGTCAAGCCGCAACCCGCACCCGCAATACTTAGCCAAGAATCGGTCCACACAACGTTGTCAATCACTCATCACACAAGGAAGCGACCATCCACCGGTCCTCGAACCACACATGGTCCTCAATCTCCCCCCTTGATGAGTGCATTGACAACACACTCACATGAAGTAACATAAGAGAAAAGGAAACGAAAAGAAATAAAAAGAAACTCCAACAAGCAATCGAAAGCCAAAGAAAGGCAAAGAGCACGATCACTTGAAGAAGATAAGTCTCGGACCCCTTAGGCAAGGGCAACGGCTCGACACATCCGAGACAAAACACGGCTCAAGCAAAGAGCGCAAACCACCAAAGCAAAACTCGAACACCACAAAGAGCTCCCCCTGCACAAAAGCAAGCTCCCCCGAGCCACAAGACACACTCCCCCCGAACACATGCATCAATGCAACTCGGGAATGCAACAAAGAGCAAAAACTCGCTCACACGCCCAGGCGGTTAGACCGCCGCCTAGGGCGGTTAGACCGCCTCTCGCCCGAACCGACCGCCCGGGGGCGGTTAGACCGCCCAAAGAGACCGGCCCCGCACCAAACTCGCTCAAAAAATTCCCGAAACAAATGGAACACCTTCCAAACACTCCCAGTGCCCAAAACATGCACAAACTTCTCCCCCTTGTTGACAATGCATGAATCAAGGCAAAATGCGAAAACTTGCAACATATAGCTTCTCGAATATACAAAATTCATCACAAGGAGCTACACAAGTCCAAATGAGCAAGTTAGATACTCGACAGGTTCGTAAGGACCTTAACTACGTGATCACCAAGTTTCACAACCATTGGACAAGGCTAAAAAGGATTTTAGTAATTTTGCGAAAAGTTACTCCCTCACAAGCAAATACCTAAACATGAGCAAAACATATCAAAATGGCAAAGCCACTCAAACTTCATGCTAGGACAACCATTCTAATCATAAGACCATCATAAACACCCAAAAGCACCTCATGTCATGTCAAAGCCACCGAGCCATGTGCCTACTTCTATGTATGAGACTTCTCATTGGTAGGCATCATGCAACGGTTTAGCACCCAAAGCAAATTAATTTTAGCACATATGACATGGAAACATATTTTCCAAGCATTTTTCATTTCATTTTCAGATTTGTAAATGGTACATGAAATGTCTTTGCGACAAAAAGGAACTTATGCCCCTCCACAAGATTAAGCAAGAGGGCTAAACATTCATGATGGCAAGCGAGCCTTTGGCTCCATATGATCAATAAACTAGCTATCCAACCACAAAGTAAGCATAGCAAAACCACTAAAACATGTCAAGATCATATATAGGCATTTACGCATGAGAGAGCATGTATATGACATTTTTCAAAAATTAGCCATCAACCATGGATCATTCATCAAGATCATCAAGAGCTAAGCCAAACTAACCGTAGCATATCAAACAAGCTCACAAGAACATATATAGAAACCCATGGTAAACATTGTATATAGGAGAAGCTTTCCCTAATAATGCATAAGTTACAAAATGCATGCAATCTAAGATACAAGGATGCCTATACATCATGTTACATATGCAATGCCAAATGCAAGAAATGCACCAACGAAAGCTATACATATGCTACAAACCGGCTCCTCGAGGGGAGGCAAAAAGGGCTCGACACCACCGGCAAAAGAAAGCCCCCACACACCCAACTCAAGAAATCAAACACACACCAAGTTCCCCCCGCAAACGAGTGAAAGTTGCTTGATCTAGGGGTTTGGTGAAAATATCGGCTAGTTGGTCATGTGTGGGTACATGGATCAAGGCTATCTTCCCTTTCTCTACGTTGTCTCTCAGGAAATGATACCTCACTTCTATGTGTTTGGTTTTGGAATGGAGCACTGGGTTCTTTGCAACGCTTATGGCACTGGTGCTATCACATTGAAGTGGGACATGGGTATACTCCTCACCAAAGTCACTCATGGTGTAGGTGATCCAAAGGAGTTGAGAGCAACAACTAGCAGCGGCAACATACTCGGCTTCGGTCGTGGATTGAGCCACACTCGACTGTTTACGAGAAGACCAAGACACCAACGAAGAACCCAAAAACGGCAAGTCCCGGAAAGTGGACTTCCTATCCAACCGACACCCGGCAAAATCCGCGTACGAAAAACCATGAAGCGCCAACGAAGAGGACGCGGAGTACCAAAGGCCGAAGTCGGGAGTGTGACGCAAGTACCTGAAAATTCTCTTCACCGCTTGCCGATGCGAAGTCCTCGGAGACGCTTGAAAACGAGCGCACAGACACACTGAGAACTGTATGTCCGGCCTCGTCGCCGTCAAGTAGAGAAGTGACCCGATCATGCTCCGGTACTCCTTCTGGTCCACGTGTTCACCTTCCTCGTCCGCATCAAGAGCTGTAGTCGTACTCATCGGCGTCGTCATAGCCTTGGAGTCCTCCATCTTGAACTTCCTCACAATGTCCTTGGTGTACTTAGCCTGGTGCACAAATGTTCCTTCCTTTGATTGCTTGATTTGTAGCCCGAGGAAGAACTGCAACTCGCCCATCATGCTCATCTCAAACTCCCTGCTCATATCATCCGCAAACCTTGCAACAAGAGAGTTAGACGAGCCACCAAAGACAATATCATCCACGTACACCTCGCACAATCGGGATATCTCCGCCCCGCCTCGGCAAAAACAAGGTCCGATCGACCTTCCCCATCTCAAAGCCTCTCTCAAACAAGAACCCCCTCAACCCTTGCCATACCAAGCTCTAGGCGCCCGCTTCAACCCATACGGCGCCTTCCTCAACTTGTACACCCCGTGGGGGTACTTCTCACTCTCAAACCCCCGGAGGTCGTCTCACATACACTTCTTCCTCCAACACTCCATTCGGAAAAGCACTCTTCACATCCATTTGGTGCAACTTGAACCCTTTAGCCACGGAAAAGGCTAGAAGGATCCTAATCGCCTCCAAACGGGCTACGGGAGCAAAGGTCTCCTCGTAGTCGATCCCCTCTTTCGGCGAACCCTTGAGCAACAAGCCTCGACTTGTTCCTCACAACCTCACCCTTCTCTCCCTCTTTGTTTTTCCACACCCACTTTGTACCAATCGGCTTACACCCCGGGGGAGGGTCAACCAACTCCCACACCCGATTCCTCTCAAAGTTCTCCAACTCCTCATGCATCGAGTTAACCCAATTGTGATCGGATAGTGCGTGTCCAATGTCTTTGGGCTCAAAAGAAGCAACAAACGCATCATGAGCAAAATGGGAATTGTTTCGAACCCTCGACCGTGTAGTGCGTTCATTCATGTCGCCGATGATCCTTGAAGCCGGGTGATCCACTTGAACTCGCCGGGGAGGTTCTCGCCTCGAAGCTACCTCCCCCTCAACATCGCCTTCTCCTCGTTCTTGGTTTGTCGTCGTAGGTGTAGCGAGAGGGTCCATCCATCATCGTAGTCGAAGTAGTGGGTACATGTTCGGCGGGGGCACCGCACCGCCATCTTCATCATCACCATGTTCATGCTCCTCCTCCCGAAAGATCTCCTCGCCAAGCTCATCATCACCCGCACACTCAAAGACAAGCCGACTACGTGGCTCTCGTCTCGTCGAAGGTTACCTCGCAAGTCTCCACGATTTGGTTAGTTTCAAGATTGAGCACACCATATGCTCTAGAATGAGATGCATAACCAAAGAAAATGCCATCGACGGACCTAGCCTCAAACTTATCCAACTTCCCCGCCTTTCTTCGAATGAAACACTTGCAACCAAAGACATGGAAGTGACTCACTTTGGGTGTGCGACCATGCATCAACTCATAGCATGTCTTCTTCTTGTGCACTCTGAGGTATATTCTGTTCGACACATAGCACGCGGTATTCACCGCCTCAGCCCAATACCTCCTCGGAGTCCTATGCTCATCAAGCATCGTCCGAGCCATCTCGCACAAGGTCATGTTCTTCCTTTCCACAACACCATTCTGGGAGGCGTATACGGACTCGAAAACTGGTGCTCAAGACCCAAGTCATGACAAAAGGTTTCAAAACGAGAGTTCCTGAATTCCGAGCCATTATCACTGCGGATAGCTCGTATGGCATCTCCGTGCCTCTCGTTCCTCAACCTCAAGACTAGATCTCGAACAAAACCAAACGTCTCCCCCTTCTCCTCAAGAAAGAACACCCACGCATACCGAGAAAAGTCGTCCACCACAACAAGGACATACCACTTCCCACCCGCGAGATCGCACACGAGCCGGGCCAACAAGGTCCATATGGAGCGGCTCGCATGGACGCTCAGTCATCACATCGGTGAGAGGCGGGTGAGAAGAGGCCACCATCTTGGCATGCCTACACGGAGCACAAACCAACTCTTTCTCAAGCTTCAAACGTGGCAATCCTCGGACCAAATTGAGTTTACTCAAGCGAGACAAAAGGTCAAAGCTCAAGTGACCCAACTTCCTATGCCACCTCCACAACTCACTCGAAGAACCAGCCAAGAAACAACGCTCAACACCCGAAGACTGAGAAAAATCAGCACGAAACACCTGACCCTCGGGAACGACCATACAAACAAGGTCCCCTCGAGAGTCCACAATCCGAGAACCACCTGGCCGAAACAACACCTCAAAGCCCTCATCCAACAACCGAGACACGAAAGCAAATTGTACCCCGGCGATTGAACAAGAGCAACACGCCTCGCAGTGATTTTGTCACTCACTTTTATCTCACCTTCCGAAAGCACACGCCCACGCCCATTGTCCCCAAAGGTGATGTACCTCTTCGTCACCACCGGGACGAGACTTGAGAACCACCCCCCGTCTCCGGTCATATGTCTCGAGCAACCGGAGTCAATCAACCAAATGTTCTTCAAGTCTCCCACCCGAAATTCAAAAACAAGCACGTGAGCGAACAAACGACTCAACGATCAGGGTTAGTACCAAAGGAGGAAAACCGGTGCCGAGCCATTTGCTCGAAAGTGGGGTTAGCACACATCAAGACATCTTTCCTACCATAGCTACCACCACGAACACCACCTCGGTAACCACTCCGAGGGAACCACCCCTCACTGCCTGGAGGAGGACCAAAACCACGGAAGACAACCCGTGGAGCGTCCCTCCTCTCCTTCTCAAAGCTACGACTCCTCCCATCCCCGTAGTGACCTCGAGGGGGAGAATGTCTAGCAAACTGACCACCTGCTGTCTCTCTAGACCAACCACCAGCAACTCCACCTTCAGACCTGAAACCTCTCGACTCACCTCCTCGAAAACCACTCCGCCCGGAGTGCCGGGGGGGGGGGCGGTTAAACCGCCTAGCCGGGCCGGTCGACCGCCCCCCTCCCGGGCCGGGCCGGTCCGACCGCCTAGCCGGGCCGGTCCGACCGCCCCCTCCCGAACGGCTCCTCGAGCCGCGGGAACTCGCGTCTCCCCATGCCGAACACTTCTCACCACGGCCTTACCCCCGGCGGTGGCATACGAGGCTTAGGTACACCATGGGAGGGGTTGTACCTATCCTTGTTCGCCCACTCCTTTGCCATCCTCTCTTCCCGCTTCCTCTTGAAGCAAAACTCATCCTTGTGACCCTCCTTCCCACAATGGCCACAACGGAACCTCACAAGCTTAGGTTTTGGCTTGGATTGGGGCTGCTCGCTTGGTTTCTCTCCACTCAACTCCTCCACCGATTTCTCCTCACTTGCCTTCTCTCTCACTTTCCCAAAGAACACTTTCCCCCGAAGTGCTCACAAACTTGATGGGCTTTTGGAGATCATTTGTGGGTGTAGGAAATATAGGTGGGGCCGGGGTTGTGTCTAGTCGGTTCCTAAGATGGTTGGGTTTTGGAGGGAAATCATTTTTGTGGTGGGTTTTTGGTGGCTCCGGATATTCTCTCCACTTCCTTCACCAACCTTGTTTGCCCCAAGCCCCTCACCATCTTGCCTCTTAAAGGCCTCGATCATCATCCTCAACTGAGGCTCATGACCGGACAACCAACCCATCAACTTCCTCAAGTCATCATTCTCTTCCTGCAAGCGATCAACATAATGTGCAAGCTCCAAATTTTTCAATGCATGCATTTCACAAGTAGAGCAAGATGTAGGCATGGGTTCCTTCAATTTAGCCTCGAGCGAACTAGTGTAAGCATGCAACTCATCAATCTTAGCATGCAAAACAGGGCAAGAAGTGCAAGCACCTAGCAAAGCGAGTCTAGACTTAAGCTCGGCCACTTCAACCCTAAGCACATCTATTTCCTCACACTTGGAGGCATGCTTCTCCTTAAACAAAGCAAGATCGGCAAGGAATATGGAGCAATCAAGCACAATCATTTTCATCGGCAACAACGGGGGCTAGCCTTAAGCGAATCAATCTCAAGCTTGCTAAGCTCTTTCCTCGAGTGAAGCCCTAAGCTCTTTCCTCATTTTCTTGGCCTCTCTAAGCATGTCATCACGGTTATCAAGCAAAGAGCCCGGCCTCTCATTCTCCCGGCGCAGAAGGGAAGTTCATCACGCACCTCGTCGTCGGACTCGCAGTCCGAGTCGCTCCGTGTGCTCTTCTTGCTGCCGGAGCTCGCCGCCATGGTACGAAGCCGTCTTTCGCGGCGCGGCCTCGGCCCGCTCGGGTTCTTGGACGACTTCTTGTTCTTGCGGCGATCTCCCTCGTCTTCACCGGCCGCTCGAGCTTGAGGTGGAGTACGCGGAACCGGAGTCGACGTCGCTCGCTCCAACCATCGCTCGGGCCTTGCCTCGGCCCTCCCTTCTTCCTCAATCGTCGCTCGTCCTTGTACTTGTTCTTGTGCTTGCTCTTGTGGTCGCGCCTCGAACGGTACTTGCCATCGTTCATCCTCGGCTTATGCTTGTAGCCGTCCTTGCTCTCGGCCTTCTCCGGGCAGTCGGCGACGAAGTGTCCCGGCTTGCCGCACGGAAGCAGTCCTCGTGTTCCTCCTCATGTTCACGCGGTTCTCGTGCAGCCTCTCGAACCGCCTCGTCAACAGCTCCAGCTCGTCCTCTCCAAGGTCATCAAACTCCTCATCTGGCATAGACATCAAAGAGGAAAACGAGAACATCCTGGTGGATGGGTTAGAGTTAGTCTTTCCTTTGGAACCACCAACGAGGGCAAGACTATGGGAGTCAGTCGGTCCCTCGAGCTTGGCAGTCATGCCCCTATCCACCTCGGCCCGACTTGAGCTTCGAGAACGGCTCGTTCACCGTCGAGTATCGTACCTCTCCGACTCGACTATGGCCTCGAACTTTCCGCCCCATATCGTACGATCCAAAGAGTGTAAGAGCTTGACCGCTCTATCATGATCATCGTACGGGAGCACGTCCACATTGGCCCTCATGTTGTTCACAACCACCGTGAACCTCTCGGAACAAGGCATCGATGGACTCACCGGGGAGATGAGTGAAGTTCTCGTACTCTCTCCGTAGGTCGCATACAACCGTGCCTCGAACCCCGGGCGTTCCCAACATGAGCCTCCTTCAACACCGCCCAAATCCTACAAGCCAAGTGCTCGGTGTGCACCCGATCGAACTCGGCCGACACAAAGCACGAAACAAGTAGTCGACCGCCTTATTGTTGGCGTCGAATCGTCCCTCGACCCCGGAGCAAGGAAATCCATCGGCCGGACATAGCCCGTGTCCACCGTGACATCCCAAAGCGAGTTGACCCTTTCCGCGGAGGAACGCACCCATCCGCTTGCTCCACATCCGGTAGTTCTTGCTATCGAAGTGTGGAGGACCCGAACCCCCGTTCTCCGGTACGCCATCCTTGGATCTTAGAGCGGTTAGAGTCAACAAAGACCCGAACCGGCTCGATACCACTTGAAGGACCGAATAGGCGACCAGAGAGGGGGGGAGTGAATGGGAGCCGATAAAAATTCTTCTCGAGGGAGATTGAAACTCCGACAAGACGAACTAGCTCGGTCAAACCCCCGAAATCACACGCTCCGCACTTTTACCTCCCGTTTGCCAAAACCACGTAGCCACTGGAGTGCTACTGGTCCTAGGAACAAACTCTACCAGCAATCACAACACACACGCAGCACCGACAACGGAAACAACTCGAAAGCCGGCTAACCGGAGGGGGGCGGTTAGACCGGGTATAGGGGGCGGTTAGACCGCCTCCACCTCGGCAACCAAGAAATCCTCCGAAACGCCTCTTCCGAGCACCAAAACACACCACGGTTTCACCAACAAAGATCTCTGGTCAAGGCCATGCTAGCTACCGAAAAATTTTGGCGAAAACCAAAACTTCACCCAAGGGCCTAGGGGCGGTTAGACCGGCTACCGGGGCGGTCTAACCTCCCGTACCCAAGCCAACGAACCCCGACCAAGAACACCTAGCAAACCGCACGAGAACGACCCCAAATTTCACCCGGACACTCCTCCGATCAAGGCGAACAAACTCACGAGAGGAAAATCCGGCGAAACAAAACTTTGACCCGGAAACACCCGGGGCGGTTAGACCTCCCCCCCGTAGGCGGTTAGACCGCCCCTTCCAGAGAACGAACCCGCGGGTCAAACCTCAACTTCCTCGCGCCCGATCTCCCGAATCACTCCACGGATTGCAACCAAACTTCGGGAATAGCTGGGTTACCTCCTGGGCAACCTCTACCTCAAAGGAATCGACCCGAAACGCTCACAATCAAGAGGAATCGAAGAAATCGCTTCTCTAGGTCAAGAACTCGCCCAACTCGAGAAACCACCAAATCGAGTCCGATTCAAAGGGGATTTGGGGGCCAAGTCACCACCAAAGAGGCACAAGAACCTCATACGTGACACCCACCAAGAGCCCCAAGAAATCGTCCTCAAAACACCGCCAAAAAGAGCTCCGAAAATCAACACAAAAGAGACGGGAAAACCACCATGAAGAACAACGCCGAATACATGCCATGAATGGTTCGTACAAGGTCTAGTTTGCCACCCAAACATCCATCCCTCTCTCTAGATCTCACATGAAGCTCTCAAACTAGCCTTCTAAAAACCTAGGAAAATAGAGAACGAAAATGGAAAAACCAAATGAGCTAGGGTTCCAAGAGTTGGCCGCCATCCACCCCTCTAATGAGTATATATGGAGGCACCCAAAAGACTAAAACGCCCTTCACTAATAACTAGGGATACATGCCCCTCAAGGACGGATTTGGAATTCTTGATGTCTTCACCATCGGACGGATGCCCGGCGACCGCACCTCGCGTAGCCTCGACGCAAGCCTTGCGATCCCGACGCGTGTCCTCCGCTTCGAAGCTTCTCGGCGCGGCGGCCGGGCGGTCGGACCGCCCCCCCCGGGCGGTTAAACCGGCCCGGTGGATCCGACCGGCCCCGGTCGGTCCGACCGCCCCTCCGGGCGGTTGAACCGGCCTGGGTGGCCGCATCTCCTCGTCGAGTCTTCGGCCTCGGTTTTGTGGCTCAACCGAGTAACCCGGTGGTTTTCTCGGTGAACCACCGCAAACCCCGCGAACTCGGTGTAGCCTCCGCCAATCTCCACTCATGACTCGGCTCCCACGTAGTTCCGGCTCGACCTTGGTTTTGAGGCTCTACCAAGAAACCGTCCACGACTTCATCTTGCTCGTTCATGCCACCATGCGGCCCGCACTTGACCCCCGCCGGCCACCGGGTCCCTCGAACAAAGCCTACTTGTCTTCTCCACACACCGGAGGCCTCACCGCAACGACCTTTCGCGCTTGTTCTTCACCTGCACCAACACGAGTCAAGCCGCAACCTCGCACCTCGCAATACTTAGCCAAGAATCGGTCCACACAACGTTGTCAATCACTCATCACACAAGGAAGCGACCATCCACCGGTCCTCGAACCACACATGGTCCTCACTTGTGTCACACATTTGTTCCACGGATTCGATACCTTGGGTTCACCACTCGAGGGAAGAAGGGTCCCTTGACTACGACGGGAGACTTGTACGCTTGCGAGTCACAAACGAACTTTGATACAATTATTAACCGTCAACAAGCCCCTTTTTCCGGCACCGTTGCCGGGGAACAAGTGATCAAGATTTGGTTTTTTTTATTGCCTTTTTGTAATTTTCAGTTTTCTTTTTGTCTTTCTTTTTGCATCTACTAAACTTTGATCATCCTCAAATTACATCTAATCTAGTTTGTCTAACCCTAGTTTTCATAGATTTATTTTTCTTTTCTAGTTTTTGCATACTTTGCTTATTGCTAACCCTAACCGGAGATGGTTGGCTACCTCTCCAAGAAACCCAAACCTTTTTTGTGGATGATCCAGGAAAACTTTACAGGCAAAGGTGACATGCAACACAAGCTAAAGGGGTGGAAACCCTAGATTCAAAAGTTGAAGTCGAAGGACCGTCGAAATCTCCAAGGGAATCACCACCTCCAAGTCCAAAGGAAGATCAACCTCAACCACCGGAGCGCTGCGCACCCCGGACATCGTTGATCTACCTATCATAAACCTTCAAGACGCCGGGAGGCCGTTCAAGATCAAAGTCTCAACTATCCGCATGACGATTGCGAGAGCCGAATGCATACGAGTCGGATTCCTTGAGTGGCATATCGGTTTACTTAAGAGGAGGATGGAGAAGATGGAGATGGAGAAAGAAGCTCAACACCTAAAGGCCGCCGAAGCAAGATCCTCATGCAAGGAGTGTGTGGAGTATGACCATGTCCAAGGTAACCCCGATTTAATACAAGTTCGTCGATTCAAGTTTTGATGTCTCTTTGTGCACAATTCAAGGACTTGATGGACGAGCAAGCTAAGATCAACAAGGACGCCGTCACTTAGTTCGAGGCTATGGAGAAAATATTGAAGAATTTAGATGGCAAGGTGACGGAGGTCGGAAGCTCTATACGTGAAGTGTTCATCATGATGAAGATGCTAGACGCAAGTGGGACAACTTGCCGGCGCCCGATGGGTAACGAAGAAGAATATCCGAGACAACTCCAAGGTCCCAAGACGGCGAAGGCCACTCAAGCTCATTCGGGAGAGATGAAGGATCACACTAGAGACCATGAAGATCACGACCGAAGGACCGGAGTTCGAGATGCCGAGCCACAAGGAAGTTGTTGCATCCGTCAAGACCAAAGGACAAAGCCAGCCTGTGAAGACCAAAAAAATGACTAAGCCAAAGTGGGTACCCAAGATTGCAATGCCCACAAAGAGCATTGATCCGAAGTAATTAAGTGAAGAAGTCTAGCCATGGACTATAAACGAAGCGCTAGGCGGGAGGCAACCCGTTTTGTCGAGTCAAGAATAAGCTACGGGAGGACAACCCGATTCCAGGTTTTTCGAGTCTTTTTAATAATTTAGTTTTTTGAGTTTTATTACGCAAAGACATTAGACTTAGAAGTGGTTGAACAATATTAGAGACATAATTCTTGATTGAATGTTTGCTTTATCATAAACCCTTTGCATGAACCCTCCTATGTGCTTGTTTGTTCTTTTCTTTTCGAGAAACCTCAACCAAATAATTTCAGAACCTAACTCAACCTTTCGCCTTCATTATGGTGCTGAGGTTGACTTATTTTTCATGCTAAAACCACACGAGTAGAGCCACGACTTATATCTATGTGTTAATAAAAAATTCAGCACGTGGTAGAACTCGCGTGAACCTAGAAATCCAAACTTTTGGTTGGTTTTAAAAATCTATATCCTTGGTTTCTCTAGGATTAGAATTTTTCTAAGCCTATTCTAATTTTGTTTTATTCAAAATCTTTCTTATTTAGCCAAAATTAGAACCTAAACCTATGCCCCCATGATCAAGCCGGGAAAATGTCTGCTCTCAACCAATGAAGGCAAACTATACCGGTGAGACCGAAATCGACGTAATAAAAAAATATTTTCGACTTGCATTTGTTTTTAATGGTTTAAAAACTTCTCTAAAATTATGTTCGAGCTCTTGCATGGCTCTGAAAAATATTTTAAATTTCGAATTAGAGGAGTGCTTAACCTTAAACACACCTTAATGGAGGCAATCTAGTAATCATGCATGCACCATTGGATTCCCTTTCATCAACTTTCACCAATTCCACACGCAAAGGACAAGCATGGTGGGCAGCAAGCATCAACTTTGTAGGAATTTCATGGTGGCATGTGAAGCAAGTGGAGCTAGGGAGCATGGACATGACCCAAAACATGAAGCATCAAGTGGAAGGACCAATAAATGTGTGGACGAGAGCGTTTGGGCGGTGCAACTCGTGGAGCACGCGGGCGGGGAAAGTTGCGGAGAGGTGAAATGATCGTGCTTGGAAGAAAGACGAGGCGGGGAGGAGCACCGAGGTCGGCCCGACCTACTTAAGGAGCCCCCGGCTCCCGTTTTCTGCAGCAAGCTTCCCTCTCCTTCCCTTGTTTGTGTGTTCAAGTTTGTGTACTCGGAACCTCCGTAGACATAGCCAACCATCCCAAGCTTGATAGCTAAAAAAAAATCCACATCCTTAATCCACTCAAAGTCCACATCCGAAGCAAAGAGTTTAAGTGCCTAGTTTACCGGTTGCAACCCGGAATTTTAGTTGAAGAAAGAGTGCAGCAACCATGTGGAAGAAGACCACAAGTCTCTTCTCCAAGAAGAAGAGTTCGTCGTCGTCCAAGCCGTCATCAACCACGTCTTCGAGGAGGCACTCGGTTTCCGAGTCTCCCCCGAGCATGGAGACGGACACGGCACCACCGAGGAGGAACGATGCTCTGCTCCTTGGTGGTATGAGGGCTGCAAGAAGCACTTCCATGAGGTTTACCGAACCTCGTGGGCACACGGAGGAGCAGCCCGCGCCACCACGACGATTGACTCGCTCAACCGCGCCACCTCCTTACACCCCGACACACTCTTCGTGCGGCTTCATCATCTTGTCGGCGGAGGAGGAGGAGAGGCTCGCCAATCTTGAGAAGAGGCTTGTGCCGAACGTCGAGTTCGACGACCAAGAACTCTACACCTTGGGTTTTTGCACCGACATATACTATATGTTGGGGCACCTCGGATGGGTGCGGTTCTCCAACGGAATATCGGTGGACACCCATTTGGGTTACGCCTTGGAAATTTTGATGACTATTGCACCCATCGTTGATGATGATGGGGTGCAAAGCTTGTCATTCCGTTTGGAGGGAATCGAACAAGTGGTTCCCTACGAGCACGTTAGGGAGCTGCTTGGATTCCACAAGGGAGCTCCGGAGAAAGTTGACGTGCCACCCGGCATGTTGGCGGGATTTTGGAACATGATCTCCGGAGAAGCCCATCAACAACGCAATTGCATCCGCAACCCCATTATCCGGATAATTCACTCTTGGATGTGCAAGAGGGTATTGGGGAGGATGAAGGAAACAAAGGTGATCGACACGGAGTTGAATTGGCTATACTCGGCTTTAATTGCCGGGCAGGCCAATAGACCCCTCTTACCTCATGATCAACCGTTGGTGTTGTGAAGCAACATCGGGGCGGGTAATATTGGTTCGGGGTGTTACCTCTCCATGTTGGCCTTTTCCTTGCGGCCGGGGATCGCAAGAAACCCCGCTCACCTTTTGCGTGGTACCTCTCTCGGTTTTGAGTATTTGCGGCAAGGCAAATACATTAGTGGAGATGAGAGAGGAGGTTATCGGTTGGCCATAGTGAACCTACCCCTTCCGAATGAGAGGCTTAGGCTTTTCACCGAAGGAAGGGAAGATTGGTTGGAAGAGGGACTACTTGTCCCCGCAAGGAAGAACAAAAGAGGAAGAATCGTAGAGGAGGGAACATCCTCCGCACAAGCGAGTGGAGCACAACCCAATGTGCAACCATTCGGCGGGGGTACCTCCTCCGCCAAGTTATTACGGAGGGTCACAAGGACAAGCATGGGGGGTGGTGCACCGGTACCCCCACAAAATTATGTTGTGCCCAACGCTAACTTCGCGGAGTCCTACGCTCATCATCCCCAACCACAACAAAGCATGGCCATTATTGGAGGGTATGCTGCAAGAAATGCTCAAAACATCGCAGCCATACAAGCTAACGCAGCTCAACTCGGTGAAGGCAACGCAAATATCGCCTTTGAACTTGGACGCCTTCACCTTGTGGAGCCAAATCAATTCGTCGGAGGAAGTGTCCAACCATATTATGAGCAAGGGTATTATTATCAAGATCATCAACATCAACCACCGGCAGAGGACTAGAAGATTTAGGAACTTTAGTTTTCTTTTCTTTTCTTTTTCTCTCGTAATTTTCAGCTTTTGCTTATGTGTGTTTGCGTAGTATTTTCTGTTTTAATTTAAATTTCAGCAAGCATGTTAGTTTATTTTCAGTTTGTATTTCAACTTGATGTCATCATTAATAAAGACACCACCTTGATTATATCTTTGGAAAAGCTACAAAATTTGTGCCATGATGATATATGATTATAATTGCAGCTTTGTTCATCTTTGTAATTGATTTATGCATGTTTAAGCTAGTGCTCTCTTAAAAATACAGATCTGAATTTATTTAAATGCTAGCTTAATTTTCAGCGGAGGTTACGATTAAAATAAAGACCCATAGTGTTTTATGTGCTCTCAAGTTATGAATAGATTAAAGATGTCTTTTATGCTAAAAAATATTGCTAACCTTGTCACAAATATCACTTGTGTGTTGCTCAACCTATCCAAAGCCTTATATATATTTGAGTGCATCAACCTTAGTGTACAAGATTTATTTTTGAGTGCGTTATTGCAGGCCATGATTTCTCTGGCCCGAGACTAAGAAGCTGGTCATTCCATTTTTGCGTATCTATCTTTTTGCTAGCCTTTTATCCGTGCATTGTGTATCCCCGCATCGGTGATCTCACAAACTTCGCCGGATATCCACCCTTAAACCAAATATCATCTTTTGTGATTACCTCCTTGACCACAACCTATTGTTGAGAATGGATCATCAATTCAAGGAAGATCGCAAGACGGTGCCAACATTGAAGATTTCAAGTATCTCTCCAAGGAAAAATATCTCCGGTACCTACCTTATTTTTCGCCTCTTTGCTCGAGGACGAGCAACGTCTAAGCATGGGGGAGGAGGTAGGTACGGTGCAGTTTTAGAGTTCAAAGGGAAATATTTTTAAAAAAATGATGATGAAAGAAAAAAAAAATCCAGCGATACTCATGACTTTCAAGGTAAAAAAAATATATATATAAGAAAGAAAGAAAGAAAGAAAGAAAGAAAAGAATGAGAAATATGAGAAAGAGAAAAAATATATATATATGTGCGTAAAGTGAACTCCCCGGTTCTCTAAGAGTGCATTCAAGGCTTCAAGTTAAAAAGATCCATTCTCATTTTCCAACCATGTGCAATCCGATAACGAGGACTTCCTTTGTGCCTTGGGATCACTCTTTGCCATTTGCACATGTCCACTTATCTAAAAGTGTGTGTATTTTTCTCTTTCCCCTCCTTGATTTAACATTATTTTCTAATGACCTTTTTGACGAGTCTCGGTAAGACCATGAGAAGCTTGTCTTGTTTTGACAACACCTCATTTATAAAATCTTGTTAGGACTAAACTTCCCCAAAGCTCCATATAAAGCCTACCACATATATATGAGAGGGAAAGGAGTAGAATATATAGGCTTGAGAGACAAGTGAGATGAGAGTTCATGAGAAATACACGAGAAGATTTAAATTTGTGAACTTGGTTTAGCTTTTCTTTATCTCGTTCTTTATTTCAAAAATTACGAGATCTATTTAAAACTTTGTGAGCATGTTAATACTTGTGGGATAAGCTTAACAAGAATCTACCTTCCGTAGAGATGAAGGCTAGTACATTATGGAACTTTAATGAATTAAAATTTTGAGAGCATTATGTTTTCTCATGTGTGATCAAATGCAAAGTTTAAACATTGTTTGGCAATGATGATATCCATCGAAGGCTTACTCGAGGACGAGCAAGGTTTAAGCATGGGGGAGATGTTGACGGTGAAAATCCGTCAACCTAGCCATGAGTTTACCTTCGGTGTTGGCATGAGTTTTATACCTTATCCATTGGTACTAACCCCCGTGGTATAACAAGTTCACGTGTGCATGTCGGTTTTAGAGTTTAATGTTTATGCAGGGTTTTAGTGTTGAATGCAAGACTTTCGGGATAAGTTCATCAAGCACCTCATGACAAGACCTTGAAGCCCCGTACAAGTCATGCAATGAAGCAAACTTAACTCCAAGAAGCCGGGGACTTGATCCGAGAAGACGACAGACTCCAGGGACCTGACCAGAAAAGTGCTTGAATCTTGCAAGACAAGGAGTTGAGTCCAATTCGGAGAGAAACCGACGACATGGACCTACATGCGAAGGGGGAAACATCCGGGAAGCAAGGGAACCGACGTGGGGCAAAGGAGCCCACGGGGCCGGGCCTAAATGGGCCCGGCCGGCCGGCCCCGGTCCGGTCGGCCCGAGGCCCATTTTGGGCCCAAACTCGCTCTCCTTTGCCCTAGCCGCCAATCGGGCTATTTATAGTCCCCTGACCGAGAGCCACGGAGAGAAGATTTCGTCTTCGGCCGCCGAGGAGCAGAGAAGAGAGGGACACCATGTCGGAGAGGAGAGGGTCGAGCTAGTTGACTAGGGTTTCCCTAGCCGACGTGGGAACCTTGCATGGAAGACCACGTCGGAGTTCCCGGAGCTAGAAGCAAGATCAAGGAAGGATCCCGGTGGTGATCTTGTGTATGTATCATTGTCATAGTTGAATTATCAAGTTGAATCTTTTCTTAGCGATCAAGTGTTTCCTCGAAGATTTTGTTTTTCGATCGGTTTTGCTTATTCCAATTCTATTCGTACGATAGATTACATAGGGTGTTCTTGTAGCCGCGGTGGCTAGAGGTACACGCCGGATCTTCCGAAAGAATCTCGACTTTTCTTTTGACTCGCCCTAAGCTCCCCGCATGAATAGGGATACGTTGTGACAACGGGGGTCTCGAAAGGCGGATGTTTTCGGATTTGGACGGGAAACCACGATTTAAAGAGGCTTCTATTAAGATTCGATTTGCTACTTCTTCTCTTGCTTGGAACTTCAACAAAAGGCTTACCCCGATCCCTCTAGATCGGTTTATCTACCCAATCTTACTTTGTTTTCTCCGGTCTTTAGTAGATTAGATTTATCTTTGTTTTGTGCTCTTATCTAGATGCATTAGGGTTTCTCTTTTACCAAAGATTAAAGTTACTTGGCTTTACTAGATCAACTCTTGCGTCACACATTTGTTCCACGGATTCGATACCTTGGGTTCACCACTCGAGGGAAGAAGGGTCACAAACGAACTTTGATACAATTATTAACCGTCAACACCCCGCGAACTCGGTGTAGCCTCCGCCAATCTCCACTCATGACTTGGCTCCCACGTAGTCCCGGCTCGACCTTGGTTTTGAGGCTCAACCAAGAAACCGTCCACGACTTCATCTTCTTGTTCATGCCACCATGCGGCCCGCACTTGACCCCCGCGGCCACCGGTCCCTCGAACGAAGCCTACTTGTCTTCTCCACACCCGGAGGCCTCACCGGCGACGACCTTTCGCGCTTGTTCTTCACCCGCACCAACACGAGTCAAGCCGCAACCTCGCACCCGCAATACTTAGCCAAAAATCGGTCCACACAACGTTGTCAATCACTCATCACACAAGGAAGCGACCATCCACCGGTCCTCGAACCACACATGGTCCTCAATCTCCCCCTTGATGAGTGCATTGACAACACCCACACGAAAGTAACAAGAGAGAAAAGAAAAAGAAAAGAAACGAACAAAAAGAAACTCCAACAAGCGATCGAAAGCCAAACAAAGGCAAAGATCAAGATCACTTGAAGGAAACAAGTCTCGGACCCCTTAGGCAAGGGCAACGGCTCGACACATCCGAGACAAAACAAAGCTCAAGCAAAGAGCACAAACCACCGAAACAAAACTCGAAAACTCACAAAGAGCTCCCCCTGCACACATGCAAGCTCCCCCTGAACCAATGCAACTCCCCCTGGACGAATGCATGCAAGAAACCACATGAAACAGGACAGAACTGCAAGAAGACTTTCAGCTCACACCGGTCGACCGGTCATCACCACCGGTCGGACCGGTGCCCAACATATGTACAAGACAAAGACTCACACCGGTCGGACCGGTGCTCATCACCGGTCGGACCGGTGTACAACGAAAGCCCGAAATGGCTCGAAACCACTCGAAAACCTTCTAAACGCGTCCAACAAGCCATTTCAAGCTCAAACTTCTCCCCCTTGTTGGCAATGCATGAATCAAGCCAAAAATGCAAAACTTTCAACCTAGAGCTTCTCAAATATACAAAATTCAACAAAGAATGCTACACATGTCCAAATGAGCAAGTTAGATACTCTACGGCTTCGTATCGATCTCAACTACATGATTACCAAGTTTCACAACCATTGGACGAAGCTAAGAAGGATTTTGGCAATTTTGCGAAAAACTTGCCTCTCATGAGCAAAGTCCTAAACATGATCAAAGCATATCAAAATGGCAAAGCCACACAAACTTCATGCTAGGACAGCCATTCTAATCATAAGACCATCACAAACACCCACAAGCACCTCATGTCATGTCAAAGCCACCGAGCCATGTGCCTACTTCTATTTATGAGACTTCTCATTGGTAGGCATCATGCAACGGTTTAGCACCCAAAGAAAATTAAATTCAGCACATATGACATGGGAGCATATTTTCCAAGCATTTTTCATTTCATTTTCAGATTTGTAAATGGTACATGAAATGTCTTTGCGACAAAAAGGAACTTATGCTCCTCCACAAGATAAATCAAGAGGGCTAAACATTCATGATGGCAAATGAGCCTTTGGCCCCATATGATCAATAAACCAGCCATCCAACCACAAATTAAGCATAGCAAGGCCACACACACATGTCAAGAGCATGTAAAGGTATTTACACATGAGAGAGCATACATGTAACATTTTTCAAAAGCATAGCTATCAACCATGGATTATTCATCAAGATCAACAAGAGCTAAGCCAAAACTAACCGTAGCATACCAAACAAGCTCACAAAGACATATATCTCATTCCATGGTGAACAATGTATATGAGAGAAGCTTTTCCTAACCAATGCATATGATACAAAATGCATGCAATCTAAGATACAAGGATGCCTATACATCATGTTACATATGCCATGCCAAATGCAAGAAATGCACAAAGGAAAGCTATACATATGCTACAAACCGGCTCCTCGAGGGGAGGCAAAACGGGCTCGACACCACCGGCAAAAGAGAGCTCCCACACGCCCAACTCAAGAAATCAAACACACACCAAGTTCCCCCCGCAAACGAGTGGAAGTTGCTTGATCTAGGGGTTTGGTGAAAATATCGGCTAGTTGGTCATGTGTGGGTACATGGATCAAAGCTATCTTCCCTTTCTCAAAGTTGTCTCTCGGAAATGATACCTCACTTCTATGTGTTTTGTTTTGGAATGGAGCACCGGGTTCTTTGCAACGCTTATGGCACCGGTGCTATCACATTGAAGTGGGACATGGGTATACTCCTCACCAAAGTCACTCATGGTGTAGGTGATCCAAAGGAGCCGAGAGCAACAACTAGCGGCGGCAACATACTCGGCTTCGGTCGTGGATTGAGCAACACTCGGCCGCTTACGGGAAGACCAAGACACCAAAGAAGAACCCAAAAAGCGGCAAGTCCCGGAAGTGGACTTCCTATCCAACCGACACCGGCAAAATCCGCGTCCGAAAACCCATGAAGCGCCAAAGAAGAGGACGCGGAGTACCAAAGGCCGAAGTCGGGAGTGTGACGCAAGTACCCGAAAATTCTCTTCACCGCTTGCCGATGCGAAGTCCTCGGAGACGCTTGAAAACGAGCGCACGGACACACCGAGAACTCGTATGTCCGGCCTCGTCGCCGTCAAGTAGAGGAGTGACCCGATCATGCTCCGGTACTCCTTCCGGTCCACGTGTTCACCTTCCTCGTCCGCATCAAGAGCCGTAGTCGTACTCATCGGCGTCGTCATAGCCTTGGAGTCCTCCATCTTGAACTTCCTCACAATGTCCTTGGTGTACTTAGCCTCGGTGCACAAATGTTCCTTACTTTGATTGCTTGATTTGTAGCCCGAGGAAGAACTCCAACTCACCCATCATGCTCATCTCGAACTCCCCGCTCATATCATCCGCAAACCTCGCAACAAGAGAGTTAGACGAGCCACCAAAGACAATATCATCAACGTACACACCGCACAATCGGGATATCTCCTTTGCCTCGGCAAAAACAAGGTCGATCGACCTTCCCCATCTCAAAACCTCTCTCAAACAAGAACCCCCTCAACCTCGCCATACCAAGCTCTAGGCGCCCGCTTCAACCCATACGGCGCCTTCCTCAACTTGTACACCGGTGGGGGGTACTTCTCACTCTCAAACCCCGGAGGTCCGCCTCACATACACTTCTTCCTCCAACACGCCATTCGGAAAGCACTCTTCACATCCATTTGGTGCAACTTGAACCCTTTAGCCACAAAAAAGGCTAGAAGAATCCTAATCGCCTCTAAACGGGCTACGGGAGCAAAAGTCTCCTCGTAGTCGATCCCTTCCTTCGACCGAACCCCCGGGCAACAAGTCTCGACTTGTTCCTCACAACCTCACCCTTCTCTCCCTCTTTGTTTTTCCACACCCACTTGGTACCAATCGGCTTACACCCCGGGGAAGGGTCAACCAACTCCCACACCCGATTCCTCTCAAAGTTCTCCAACTCTTCATGCATCGAGTTACCCCAATTGTGATCGGATAGTGCGTGTCCAATGTCTTTGGGCTCAAAAGAAGCAACAAACGCAAGATGAGCGAAATGGGAATTGTTTCGAAGCCTCGACCGTGTAGTGCGTTCATTCATGTCGCCGATGATCCTCGAAGCCGGGTGATCCACTTGAACTCGCCGGGGAGGTTCTCGCCTCGAAGCTACCTCCCCCTCAACATCGGCTTCTCCTCGTTCTTGATTTGTCGTCGTAGGTGTAGCAGAGGGTCCATCCATCATCGTAGTCGAAGTAGTGGGTACATGTTCGGCGGGGGCACCACACCGCCATCCTCATCATCACCATGTTCATGCTCCTCCTCCCCGAAAGATCTCCTCGCCAAGCTCATCATCACCCGCACACTCAAAGACAAGCCGACTACGTGGCTCTGTCTCGTCGAAGGTTACCTCGCAAGTCTCCACGATTTGGTTAGTTTCAAGATTGAGCACACGATATGCTCTAGAATGAGATGCATAACCAAAGAAAATGCCATCGACGGACCTAGCCTCAAACTTATCCAACTTCCCCCGCCTTTCTTCGAATGAAACACTTGCAACCAAAGACATGGAAGTGACTCACCTTGGGTGTGCGGCCATGCGGCAACTCATAGCATGTCTTCTTCTTGTGCACTCGAGGTATATCTCGTTCGACACATAGCATGCGGTATTCACCGACTCAGCCCAATACCTTTTCGGAGTCCTATGCTCATCAAGCATCGTCCGAGCCATCTCGCACAAGGTCCCGTTCTTCCTTTCCACAACACCATTCCGGGGAGGCGTATACGGACTCGAAAACTCGGTGCTCAAGACCCAAGTCATGACAAAAGGTTTCAAAACGAGAGTTCCCGAATTCCGAGCCATTATCACTTGCGGATAGCTCGTATGGCATATCCGTGCCTCTCGTTCCTCAACCTCAAGACTAGATCTCGAACAAAACCAAACGTCTCCCCCTTCTCCTCAAGAAAGAACACCCACGCATACCGAGAATAGTCGTCCACCACAACAAGGACATACCACTTCCCACACGCGAGATCGCGCACGAGCCGGGCCAACAAGGTCCATATGGAGTAGCTCGCATGGACGCTCGCTCATCACATCGGTGAGAGGCGGGTGAGAAGAGGCCACCATCTTGGCATGCCTACACGGAGCACAAACCAACTCTTTCTCAAGCCTCATCCGTGGCAATCCTCGGACCAAATTGAGTTTACTCAAGCGAGACAAAAGGTCAAAGCTCAAGTGACCCAACTTCCTATGCCACTTCCACAACTCACTCGAAGAACCGGCCAAGAAACAACGCTCCACACCCGAAGACCGAGAAAAAATCAGCACGAAACACCCGACCCTCGGGAACGACCATACGGACAAGGTCCCCTCGAGAGTCCACAATCCGAGAACCACCGAGGCCGAAACAACACCTCAAAGCCCTCATCCAACAAGCGGGACACGAAAAGCAAATTGTACCCCGGCGATTGAACAAGAGCAACACGCCTCGAGTGATCTTGTCACTCACTTTTATCTCACCTTCGAAAGCACACGCCCACGCCCATTGTCCCCAAAGGTGATGTACCTCTTCGTCACCACCGGGACGAGACTTGAGAACCACCCCCTCGTCTCCGGTCATATGCCTCGAACAACCGGAGTCAATCAACCAAATGTTCTTCAAGTCTCCCACCTCGTCGTCGGACTCGCAGTCCGAGTCGCTCCGTGTGCTCTTCTTCTTGCCGCCGAGCTCAACGCCATGGTGCGAAGCCATCTCTCGCGAAGCGCTCGGCCCGCTCGGGTTCTTGGACGACTTCTTGTTCTTGCGGCGATCTCCCTCGTCTTCGCTGCTGCTCGAGCTCGAGGTGGAGTACGCGGAACTGGAGTCGACGTCGCTCGCTCCAACCATCGCTCGAGCCTTGCCTCGGCCCTCCTTCTTCCTCGATCGTCGCTCGTCCTTGTACTTGTTCTTGTGCTTGCTCTTGTGGTTGCGCCTCGAACGGTACTTGCCATCGTTCATCCTCGGCTTGTGCTTGTAGCTATCCTTGTTCTCGGCCTTCTCCGGCGGTCGGCGACGAAGTGTCCCGGCTTGCCGCACTGGAAGCAAGTCCTCGTGTTCCTCCTCATGTTCACGCGGTTCTCGTGCAGCCTCTCGAACCGCCTCGTCAACAGCGCCAGCTCGTCCTCTCCAAGGTCATCAAACTCCTCATCTGGCATAGACATCAAAGAGGAAAACGAGAACGGCTGGTGGATGGGTTAGAGTTAGTCTTTCCTTTGGAACCACCAACGAGGGCAAGACTATGGGAATCGGTCGGTCCCTCGAGCTTGGCAGTCATGCCCCTATCCACCTCAGCCGACTTGAGCTTCGAGAACAGCTCGTTCACCGTCAGAGTATCATACCTCTCCGACTCAACTATGGCCTCGAACTTTCCGCCCTATATCGTACGATCCAAAGAGTGTAAGAGCTTGACCGCTCTATCATGATCATCGTACGGGAGCACGTCCACATTGGCCCTCATGTTGTTCACTACCACCGTGAACCTCGAAACAAGGCATCGATGGATTCATCGGGGAGATGAGTGAAGTTCTCGTACTCTCTCCGTAGGTCGCATACATCCGTGCACGAACCTAGGCGTTCCCAACATGAGCCTCCTTCAACACCGCCCAAATCCTACAAGCCAAGCGCTCGGTGTGCACCCGATCGAACTCGGTCGACACAAAGCACGAAACAAGTAGTCGACCGCCTTATTGTTGGCGTCGAATCCGTCCCTCGACCCCGGAGCAAGGAAATCCATCGACCGGACATAGCCTTGTGTCCACCGTGACATCCCAAAGAAGCCGACCCTTTCCGCGGAGGAACGCACCCATCCGCTTGCTCCACATCCGGTAGTTCTTGCCATCGAAGTGTGGAGGACCCGAACCCCGTTCCCGGTACGCCATCCTTGGATCTTAGACCGGTTAGAGTCAACAAAGACCCGAACCGGCTCGATACCACTTGAAGGACCGATACGGCGAACCGAGAGGGGGGGGAGTGAATGGGAGCCGATAAAAATTCTTCTCGGAGGAGATGAAAACTCCAACAAGACGAATGCGGCTTCCAACACACGTCTCCGACTCACTATCAAGGTTGGTCAAGCCCACGTAGCCACCGGAGTGCCACCGGACCTAGGAACCAACACGCAACCTTCCGACCCGAGAAACGCAGCGGAAAAACCAAACCTCGAGTCTACGGACCCACACCGGTCGACCGGTGAGCACCACCGGCGGACCGGTGAGACACACCGGTCGGACCGATGGCGGCTCGAAAGCCCCCAAGGCACCAAACAGGCCAACCGACCACCAAACGGACCCAAACTCGAAACAACGAAGCAACACGGGACAACAACGAACACACCAAGACGTTCACCCGAGCAAAATCCCACAAGGGCTTGCATCGGTCGGACCGGTCAAGAGCACCGGTCGGACCGGTGTAGCTCCGGGCAGCTCGGGGATGAACAACGACCCGCGGTCAACTCCCCCAAATCCAAATCTCGATCTCCCGAATCGCTCCACGGACTTGAACAAGACTTTGGGGATATCAGGAACACCTCATGAGGAGTCCATAGCCAAGTTTAATCCCACCAAATCTCGTCCAAAAAGGAGGAATCGAAGAAATCCCGCCGAAAGCACTTCCAACCCAAGAACTCAAGAAACCCCAAAATCGAGCACTTTTTCTCACGGATTTGGGAGGGGAATCACAGCCCAAAGAACCACGAAGGGTTCCCACAAATTTCCCCCATCAAATCCCCAAGAGAAAAGCCCCGAAAACAACCCAAGGAAATCACCGAGAGAGGGCTCCGAAAATCACCACCAAGAACAACCTAGGGAAAACACATCCAAACCTTGAGGAACCACGCCGAATCATCTATACATGAACCAAAGGTTCGTACAAGGTCTAGCAAGCCGCCCGATCATCCATCCCTCTCTACAAGATCTCTCTGTGAAGCTCTCTTGCTAGTCCTAAGGAAAACCTAAGGAAAATAGGTGGAAAATAGGAAAACTAATGAGCTAGGGTTCCAAGAGTTGGCTGCCATCCTCTCACCTCTTGGGTTATATGGAGGCAACCGAATGTCTAAAATGCCCTTCTCTACTAACTAGGGATACAAGCCCCTCAAGGGCGGATTTGGAATTCTTGATGTCTTCACCATCGGACGGATGCCCGGCAACCGCACCCCGCGTAGCCTCGACGCAAGCCATGCGATCCCGACGTCCTCCGTTTCGAAGATTCCGGACCGCGTCGTCGCACACCGGTCAAACCGGTGCTCCTCACCGGCCGACCGGTCCCCACCGGTCGACCGGCCGGACCCACCGGTCGGGGACCGGTCGGACCCACCGGTCGGGCCGGTCCGGTGCCGCTTTGCACCTCCGTCTTCGGTTCTCCGGTCTTGGCTTTGTGGATCAACCAAGGAACCCGGTGGTTTTCTCGGTGAACCACCGGAAACCCCGCGAACTCGGTGTAGCCTCCGCCAATCTCCACTCATGACTTGGCTCCCACGTAGTCCCGGCTCGACCTTGGTTTTGAGGCTCAACCAAGAAACCGTCCACGACTTCATCTTGCTCGTTCATGCCACCATGCGGCCCGCACTTGACCCCGCCGGCCACCGGGTCCCTCAAACGAAGCCTACTTGTCTTCTCCACACCCGGAGGCCTCACCGCGACGACCTTTCGCGCTTGTTCTTCACCCGCACCAACACGAGTCAAGCCGCAACCCGCACCTCGCAATACATAGCCAAGAATCGAGTCCACACAACGTTGTCAATCACTCATTACACAAGGAAGCGACCATCCACCGGTCCTCGAACCACACATGGTCCTCACTCGGCAATACCGCTTTCTTAGGATCGGGCCCCATCATCATCAAGTCTGTCAACGGGGAACAATCCAGTTGCCGAGGTGATGGAAGAAATGCATCGGACTCGTCGAGGAAGTGCTAGAAAAGCTCGGGGAGATGTTTGCCTTGCTGGGAAAAAGATGCACTAGATCAGTTCAAAGATCTCGATCACTTCGAAGAGATGCTCGAGTCTATTAGCCAAGAGCTTCCTGAGGACATCAGTGCTTCTCTTGCATCTATCTGTGGCCTGGAAATCCACTATGTGCCCATAAGCCAGGCTTTGAGGAAGGTTCGCTCCCACCCGGCTATTGAAAAGAAGAGAGCCAGTGCTGAACAAGCCATGAACGGGGCACAATCTCAGACCGAGAACCATAAAGATACATTGGCCAATCTACAAGCTTCTTGTGATTTAAAAATTGCCAGGAAAGCTGCTCTGGAGGCGGAACTGAGAAGCCTGTCAGCTGAGATAGAGGCCGATAACAAGAAAATAGCCGAGCTCCCTGGATTGATAGAGAAGACCCAAGAGGAAGCAAAATCGGCTATAGCCAAGATGGAACAATGTGATGCAGAACTCACCACCTTGTCTAGTGCCCAGAAAGATTGCCAAGAGCGGTTGGACAATTTCCGCCAAGCAACATCAAATGTCCGTAGTGTGATCGCGAAATACTTGAACATTTAGACGCTTCAATTGATGTATAACCGAATTGGTCGCTCTTGTAATATTCGTTCTCGCAATTTTATCTCCTTTTTCTTCTGCGCACCTCCAAGTGTAATGCTGAACGACCCATTCGGCAAAGAAATGCCAACACCCGAATGGCACTTTGACTCCTCTCAGCCGAGCCAGTCAACTGAATGTGACTCAGCCTAGAACTCCAAGCGACCCGCTGGCGGGCTGGCCAAGGAAACCTTTCCACTTTCCGATTTTCTTGGGATATGCGCCACGATCCAGAGCCACGACTTGAGGCCACGATCTGTCTTGCCAGGCCTATAAATGAAACCGTAGGTGCCCCTAGCTCTCCACCAAGCCTTTAGCTCTCGAATCTTTGCCAATCTCAACTCTCCTTCTTTCCAAACAGTGCACATCCCAGAGTAGCATGGTGCGCCGTCTCAACCGCCGCCGCGCCTCTGATGAGGCGGAAGGGAGCAGCGCCTATGCGCGCAGGAGGCAATGATCATCGACTCCCCTTTTTGATTCATCTTTGATCTTCTTTTGTCTTGACGATCATCCCCCTTTCAGGTTGATTTAGTGGAATCCATCTCCTGCGCCGGCCAATCAGCCCCTTCCGGACGACTCCTCGGAGTCCGACGGCCACTCCCCCGTGCCCTACGGGGAACTCGACGCTCTCCGCTTCAAGGCGGAACTGGAGACGGCCCGCCGCGAGCATAGCCGAGTTGGAGTAGGAGGACCGAGCGCAAACGGCCGTGCCGGAAACCATCGACGGTACGGCTACCGAAATCAATTTTTTGATCCAACCCGCCTTTGATGCTAATCTCCCTTTTTCTTGCACCTTGCAGCCCGCGATGCCGAGCTCAACCAGTCGAAGACGCCGGTGGAGCGGCCGGCCGACAAGGTGAACGCCCGTGGTGACACGCCGGCGGAGTGCCTTGCTTGCGATGGAGACTGCGTTGATGAGGTGGCCACCCATGGCGTTCGCTTGGGCACCACCCCCGGCCCGGCCGCCATGGCGACGCACACGGACGTCGACTACTCCACCAGCCGCGCGGCTTCCCGGGCGGCGCGCCGAAGACATTGAGGAGATCGAGCTCATCTTGGAGCGCCTCGATGGCCACGGCGGACGCCATTGCCGAAATCACTCATCCCCAATTTGTGCTTTGAACGAGCTTTTTGACTAGATTGTATTAGGGATGTTTGCATATCGGCAATAAATGAAGAACTTTTGAATTTTGTGCTTGCTCTGTGATGACTTTCTTTACATTTGCATCCGTGAATGTTGTTTTTCCTTAAACGTATCCGGAACCGTCTTGAGCCGAATACGCGAGAACGATGATGCCCCTTGGCGCAAAATCCACGGAAGATCCCCGAATCGGCAATCCGTAAGCACCGTTCAAGCAAAAACCCTTCGCATCCGGAAGAAAACGCCGCCGTTTGGTATTCCAACGGTGTGTACCGGCCGCTCATCACTCCCAATGCACCCCTTCGGTCAATAAAATGGCTCCGCCGAGATGCCCCGCAAATCTACTCGCACACTCATCCATCACTTCTCATCTCCTCCCCGTCGTCTCTAGAGGAAAAAAAACCGAAGGCCATGGACAAGGGCAAGCAACCCCAGAGAGCAGCCCTCCAAAGAAACGCACGATTGGAAGGTGAGTTTTTCGTTGATTTACCTCTTGTTTCTCACATGATCTTGCGCTTTACCTTCTCTTCTTTTCCCCTTTCAGCCTTGATTTGCTTCCTGAAGAAATCATCGGGACCGAAGACGTGCCCGAGTACATCTCCTCCGATTCCTCCCTCGAAGCAGAGGACGCCACGCCTGAACAGAGGACCAGCCATCAACTGCGCCGCCGCGTTCGGCACCTGGAGCACGGCCTCAGGGACATCACCGCCCGTTGCCAAGCCGAGCGCGAGCGTCGCATGGCTCTGGAGGCACTAGTGGGGGGTAAATGCTTCGACTTCTTCTTGACTTTGTGCCCACATCTGGATTTCTTGCCCCTAACATCCACTCCTCTCGTTTCGGATGTTTCGACGGTACAACAACCCGAAAGCGGCTTGGGACAGCTTGGTGGAGGCCGCAAATCATGGTCACCCCCGTGCATTCCAAGTTGCCGTCACGGTGGTCCCGGAACAACCGAAGAGGGAGCAGCGGAGAAGGAGCAAAGAAAAGATTGAATCATACTTTCGCTTCTTCCTCCACGCCTTCTCGCTTCCCACCTCCTTGAGGTCCCGATCACCGTGGGTTGTTTGATGTAAACTTGCAAGAAGCAGCTTGTAATGTAGTTTTGTGCTAAGGGCAATGCATCTAGGCACCGGCCATTTCTTTTGTGTGTGAATTTTTTGTTCGAAGGCGGCCTCGTTCTTGAGCACCGCCTGTTTCGTGTCGATGTATGTAATCCCGCTGCCGGTGATCATCGATCGATCTCAATGCTAGGATAATATTTCTTCGTATATCTTCCATTTATCGCGGCGGAAAATTCTTCTCCTAGTAAAGTTTTCAATACGTATGCATTACCGAGGGACGCATCGACCACACGAAAAGGCCCCTCCCGGTAGGGGACCATTTGTCGAATTCGCCGTATTTAGTTCCAATCGGCAATAGCGCTTTCCAAACCAAATCTCCTTCGCGAATTGCCTCGACTTTTACTTTCTTGTTATAGTACTTGGCAACCCGCGCCTTGTTCTTCTCGATGTTTTCCGGGGCCCTATGACAGATCATGTGTAAATCCTCTAGCTCATCCATCATTAGGCCACCGTAATCTTTGGAGCTCAAATCTTTACGTAACACAACTCTCCTTGAATCGATTGCATCTCCCATGGTAGAACCGCGTGGTGTCCATAAACCAATTCATAAGGAGAGGTCTTTCTAGCTCCATGGGGGGCCATTCGGTTCGTCAATCTCACCGAGTACCGAATGCCACCTTCTTGGCTTCGGTCAATCTTCTTTTGTATCGGCTTGATCATGGTCTTATTAGAAGCCTCCGCTTGACCATTAGCTTGGGCGTAATAGGGAGAAGAGTTAAACAATTTGATTCCCATGCTTTCGGCAAACTATTCGAACTCCGGTGACACGAATTGTGCCCCTTGATCAGTTGTGATTGTCTGAGGGATTCCAAACCGATAGATGATGTGCTCCTTGACAAATTCAACCATGTTTTCCGACGTCACCTTCTTCAGTGGTATTGCCTCAACCCATTTAGTAAAATAATCCGTAGCCAAAAGCACGAACTTATGCCCCTTACTAGATGGTGGATTAATCTGGCCAATCAAGTCTATACCCCAGCCCCTGAATGGCCATGGCTTGATGATGGGATTCAATGCTGACGCGGGAACTCTTTGAATATTTCCGAACCTCTGGCAATCCGGACATCCCTTGTAATACTCAAAGCAATCCTCTAACATCGTCGGCCAAAAGCACCCAGCTTGTCTGATAACCCATTTCATACGGTAGGCCGACTGGTGTGCTCCACATATCCCATCGTGCACTTCGCTCACCATGTTCTTGGCTTCTTCTGGACCCATGGCATCGTAACAATACCCCATCTAATGATTTATAGAACAAATTGTCATCCGGAAGAACGAATTTTATGGCCTTGTACCCGAGCTTCCTAGAGACCTTTCGGGATGGATCCTTCAAGTAATCAACGATCTCTTTCCTCCAATCATCTTCTCGCAAGATCCGTCCCCGGTGCACATACCTCTGCGGCAAATGCTTCTTGACTCTCTTTGTAACCGAGAGGGGCTTTGAGCCACTTTGTTTGCTTCTTCATTATGTTCCCTAGGAATATGTCGTAGAGTTACCAACGGGAAGCTCTTCAAGATTTCCCCGCATTCTTCATAGTAACTCCTCGGCGCTTCACTTTTGCATTCGTATTGGCCGTTCAATTGCTTGATCACCAGCTCGAATCTCCATAAACTTCAACCGAAACGGCCCCAACTTCTCTCACATATTGAAGCCCTCGAAGCGTGCCTCGTACTCGGCTTTGATTGTTTGTAACGTCGTGGGCCGTATAGGGATGGCAAATTCAAACATCTCACCACTAGGTGAAATTAGTAGGATCCCTACTCCCCCACATTTACCACATGATGATCCATCAAAAAATAAAGCCCAAGGGGTAATTTCAATCAAATCAATTGACGGATCGCGATGTTCGGTTATAAAATCGGCAATGATCTCGTCCCTTGATAGCCTTTGCCGATTCGAACTTTAACTCGAACTCTGATAAGGCCAAGATCCATTTGCCAATCCTGCCATTCAAAATTGGCATAGATAACATATGTTTTATTACATCGAACTTGGAATACACAGTGCATTCGGCATTCAACAAGTAGTGCCGAAACTTTGTACACGAGTAGTACACGCACAAGCACAGCTTTTCCGTAGCCGAATACCTGGTCTCAGGATCAAGTAGTTTTCGGCTAAGATATGCTACTACCCGCTCCTTTCCTTCGAATTCTTGAATAAGGGCCGATCCAATGGTTTGGGTATCGGCCGCCACGTACAACTTGAAAGGCTTATCCAGTCGAGGAGGGACCAACACCGGTGGTTCCTTCATGTACTCGCTTTATCTCATCGAAAGCCTTTTGTTGTTCGTCGCCCCATGTGAACTTCCGATCTCTCTTTAGCTTCAACGAAGGAGAGAATGGCAAAACCTTCCGTGACAAATTTGAAATGAATCTTCTCACGAAATTAATTTTGCCGAGCAAAGTGATTGCAACTCCTTGAGATTAGTTGGAGGAACAACTTCATCGATGGCCTTCATGCTCTTCTTGCCAACTTCAATTCCACCCTCGTGGACTAAAAATCCCAAGAACTCTCCAGTGATACCCCAAAAGCGCACTTGTTTGGATTCATCTTTAAACCATGCTTCCGGTGCACTCGCAAGGTCCTCTTCACATCTTCCAAATGTGTGTCATGACTTAGGGACTTGATTACCACATCATCAATGTAGATTTCCACAACTTTGCCGATCAACTCGTGAAAAATGTAATTCATGGCTCGCCGATAAGTTGCACCGGCATTTTTTAACCCAAATGTCATGAATATCCATTCAAACAGCCTATATGATCGGGACATCCGAAGGCCGTCTTTGATATGTCTTCTATTGCCATGAAGATTTGGTTGTATCCCGCATTGCCATCCATGAAACCGATCACTTTGTGTCCAAATGCGCGTCAATCAACAAATCGGCAATAGGCATGGGGTAACCATCCATCGGAGTAGCTCCGTTCGGATCCCCGAAATCTATGTAGACCCTCATCTTTCCACTCTTCTTGTAACCAGGGACAATGTTAGAAATCCACTCCGCATATCCGCATGGCCGAACGAAGTTTCCATCAAGTAATCTTTCAACTTCTTTCTTCACATCGGCCAATACCTCATCCTTGTAGATTTTTCGGAGTGGTTGCTTGTATGGTTTGAAACCAGATTTGATTGGCAACCGATGCTCAACGATAGAACGATCCAATCCAGGCATCTCCGAATAATCCCAGGCGAAGCAATCTTTGTATTCCTTGAGCAGCTTGATTAATTCCTCCCTGAAGTCTGGCTGCAATTTTGCGCTGATGAACGTCGGCCTTGCCTTATCACCGCTTCCAATGTCAACCTCTTCTAATTTATCAGCCGACATAAATCCTCGCCCCAACTTGCCATCAGTGCCATCTACGGGGTTCTTCATCAAAAATTACTATAAGATCCGACTGCTTGAATCGGCTGTTGATCGCCGCCGACGTTCAACAGACCTTCTATCCGCTCTTTCCCCGAGAAGCAATCCAATGCCTTGATACTCCCGCAAAGCCGGTTCCATGTTTGCAACGCTCACGGAGTCATCTCGCTTGGACAACCTCAATATCATCATCCACCCATTGGATGAGCTGCCGGTGCATGGTGGATGGGACGCGAAGCAATTGGCATGAATCCGGTCCCGTCCAAGCAATAGGCCGTAGGCTCCTTTACCTTCGATAACAAAGAAGGTAGTGAGCGAGTGTCTTGGACCCGATCATCGCATCCACATGAGCGCATCCCTTGGTGTCCGAAGGATTTCCGGTGAAATCGTTCGGTATTATACTTGTAGGCGTCAGATCGCTAGGGCCCATGCCAAGTTTCCTGAAGGTGGTGTACGGCATTACGTTGACCGCCGCTCCACCGTCGACAAACATCTTGGTCAATGGCTTGCCATTGACGTATCCTCTCAAGTACAGCGGCCTCATGTGTCGATTTTTGGCCGGTTTGTCGAAGATTGTCCGCTTGGCCAACAGCGGTTGTGCCATCATCCCCTCGACCCCGCTCATCATCTACGGACGCCTCTTCCCGCACAACCCGGTTAGCGGGAGCCATGAATTCGTTCGGCGAAAATATACCATGCATGTTGGAGCCGAATGCCTTGACCCTTCCGGTTGGTCCTTTGGACGCCACACACCGCTTTGTTTGGATCTCGGCTTTGCCTCGGTTCACGGTTCCTCAAGCGTTGAACCCGTCTCTTCCCGACTTTTCCGTAGGCCGGGCGGGCACCATTGCCCCTTCGCCGGATGTACTCGTCCTCATCCTCTTCTTGATCGCCCACCTTAGATCGGCTTGCCGCTTCCTGGGGGTGATCAATGTTTTCAATTTTTTGGCGCCGATCCTCGTTAGGGTGGATCCTTCCAATTCTCTCATGGACGGATCAGCGATTGGCCGTCTCCCCGCCCGTACTCAAAATATCCGTCACCGCACTCGGGACGCTTCCTCGCCGTGGGCGGCTTCAAACCCTCGTTCCAACGGTGCTCGAAGAACGCACATCCCCGCGTGTGCGCGCTCCCGCTCGCGCGTGTATTGCTCCGGTCCCTTCGTGTGCTTCCTCTTCGGCTCTGCGCTTCTCCTCCTCGTATCTTCGCTTCTGGTAGCGCTCTTTTCCATCTGGCGCTGCCACTTGTTGAGGAGGATGCGCGTGGTCACCCTGGGCTTGGCTCTGGATGATTCCCCGATTTCGATGTGGCTCTTGAGAATGCGGGGGGCTTCACCATGCACCTGTTCCAGAGTTACTTGGCGCTCCGGGTCCACTGCTCCATCCCCGTCTAGCCCTGGCTGATGTCAAGACCTTGACCTTGCCCTTCTCCTCAGCCGTCACCATGTTGACGGAAAAGCCCACCATGTTCTGAGGGAAAGGGTGGCCATCCAGCTTCATCTTGTTGTCAAATTTGAGGTGCCCCTCCCGGATGGCTTTCTCGGATCTTCATCCCGAAGACCCCGCAAGCCGTTGATGGAGTGCGAGTCCCTATCGTGGAAGCCACGGTAACGTTTCCCCTTGACTCCATCGGGCCGAAGCATGGAATGCCCTTCAGGCAACCTGATTCAGCCTTCCTTTACCAGGAGCTCAAACACTTGTCGCCTTTCGTGATGTCGAAGTCGTAGGTGCCCTTGGTCCGTTTGACCCGGCCGATTCATCGTTAATGGCTCTTTCCCCCACATGATTTCGGGCCGCGGCCACCTCCGCTTCATCATCGAATCCTCGATCGGATCGGCCTTGTCTAAGAACCGGTTGTAGATGTCCGCCACGTCATGCTGCTTGCCAAACCTGGCATCCTTCTTGAAGCCATACGCCTGGTTGCTCATCAACGACAGCTTTTGAGACAAATGGCCCAAGTTTTCAAACTCCATACCAAAAAGTTTCTCACGTACAGCCGGCAGCATCCCGGCGACGGCCATGTCAGCCAACTGGTCATCTGGCAAGTTGAGCGAAAAGCACATGCCTTTAACCTCCCTAAATCTCCTGAGAAATTCCAATGGCGTCTCGCTGTGCCTCTCGCTTCAGGGTGGCAAGGTCGATCAGCTTCTTCTCTGAGCTGCCGCCGAAATGTTGGGCGTGGAATTTCCTTTCCGGTGTCTTTCCACCTCGCTAACCGACTCGGGGGGCAAGGACGAAAACCACCGGAACGCCGAGCCCGTCGCTGACGCGGGGAAGTAGCGGACCCTGAACGTTTCCTCAGCTGAGCATTCTCCGAGCCGCATCGGGTAACGAGCAATGTGCTCCACCGTGCTCGTGTCGTCTTGCCCGAAAATTTCGTGAACTCCGTCGGAGGTTTCACCCTTGGCGGAAGGAGCACGTTGAAGTACCATTCTGGGAACGGCGGCTTGTAGGCGGTGTCCCCGCATTTTTGGCTTGAGGCCGAACCGATTTTGCATCAACTCGGCCATCTTCCGCGCCGGGCGTCGTCCTCTTGTGCGCCTAGAGCCGGCGCGTAACCCGGATGCGGGAAAGCATCAATGGCTCCATAGTTCCCTACCTCGTGGTAGCCTCCGCCGTATAGGTTCCTCTCGACCCGCTTGTTCGCCGCAGCAATTCGGTGGCGGGAAGCAAGCGGGGCCCCGTGCGAGCCGAACGCTAGGTCCCCCGTACGTGGGCTGGTACGGGTTCGGGCCGCGTTGCACGGGTTGACCCGTGCTTTGCCCGCGGTGGTGGCCGGATTGGGCGCCCTCCCGAGGCTGCGGGGGGGGCCGAATTGGTTGACCCCCGGCGCCTTGCGGAGGGGGCCGGAAAGCTTGACTTCCGGCGCTCCGAGGAGGAGGCCGAATTGGCTGGCTTCGTAATGGCGGTTGAGGGCTCGACTCGCCCGGTTCCACGGTGCCCGCTTGGATGGGTGCCTTGCCGAATGCCTCGCTCCATGCTCGGGCCAAAGACACCACCATCATTTGCCGGAACGCACCAAGGAAAGCTTTGTGGTGCCTCGCTCAAAATGTGGTCCGCAAAGATCCCGGAATGCCCGCATGCACTCCTCTCTCTCCCCGCCGGGTCGTGGCGTCGCTCTCCCCGACAAGCAATACCCCGGGCATCTCATTCTTCGGGTACAAGACGCCACTTCGTTTTTCTTGAAGGACGACGGACATTTCGCTAGAACCGGTCCATGGCGTCCCGGAGCCGCCGCCGTTGCTCCGGAGAGAGGTCCTCAATGTTGACATACATGATGTCCGCGATTTCGGGCATCTTGATCTCTTCGGCCGTTGTCCCACCGGGCGTGCCAAAAAGTGTGTTGACGCAAAATGTGCACCTAGCGCCAAGCACACGCAAAGAAGCCGAACAAGTCAGCTTCACATGCACAAAGAGTCACGAGACGTGCCGCTCAATTTTTCCCGAAAATTAACAAAAGATAAAGTAGTTAGATACCAAAGCTTGGAACTTGCCGGTGGTACCGCAGGTTCCATATTTACGGCTAGGAAGCCGGATGGGATGACACATAGCTATAAAGAGCCATCCGCCAATAAACCGAAACCATTCGGGAACTTATAAAAGGAAAAGTAACATTGCCGAATGGATGACGTAAGCATGACAGTAATCGGTCTTTGTTTGAGCAAAGATGCACGTGCACGAAGCCATGACCGATCCCCATGATAATTAACATTAAATAAATGGATAAAGTAAAGCACGAGCATAAACATGTAATAAACAAGCATGCATAGATCCAAAGCACTAGTCTACCGCATGTCTAGGTACTTTAAAACCCGTCGGGCACGATGCCACGCAAATCTATCCACCGCATGATACAACTTGCATGAAAATCGTACCACTTTCCACAAATAGATCTATCCACCGCATGATACGATCTAAATATGGGAAGCTAAAAGCATATAATATTTAAAGCGTAAATTACGCACGTGTTCTACTCGTGAAGAAACATAACCGAATACGGCCGAACAAATTCGGTTCGGGGTCCATGAAGAAGGAACAAACATTACTAAGCGAATAAATCTATCGAGATTGGTTTGAAATCTAATCCACCTGATGATTAGCTCCAAAGCAACCCAAAAACCCGCATCTACCGCATGACACTCGGTTCTTTCAAGATTTATATCAACGTTGGCAAGCTTGAACCCGCAACACGTAACAACCTAGATCGATTCGGTTTCGGCTATCGGAAATCACAAGATCCGCGTGTTAAAACACGAATTCTATTCACATAAGGATGACGAAAGAGATAAAGCCGACCCAAACCCATCTAGATTTGGCAAAAAGTGTTACATGAATCTAAACATAAAGTAAAAACTCAAAGCAACACGAGGTAACTTAATGAATCTATTGGATCTTGCCAAAATCCAATAGAGCCGATAACTAGCTTCAAGCTAGATCTTAGCCTACCGCATGGCTCATGACCTAACAAGAAACCCTCTTGAACCAAGCTTGAATCTACCACATGACACGAAGCATGGTAACAAGACTACTTGCATCAGATCTAAATCCACCGCATGATACTAGACATGATACAAGGTTGCCGGTACACATGGAGGTCGACGGATCGATGAACCCTCTCGAAGATCTCGACGACACGACAAAAGGACTTTAGGGTTTGGCGTAAGGCCGGTTTGTATTGAAGAATGATTGTGTGCATTACATACATTCAGGGCTCATATTTATACCTCCGCCAAGTACAATCTCGAATGGATTCGCCGCCTAACTTATCTCTAAGCTTGATCGCCTATCCATCCATTCGTCCTTCCCGCTTGAGCCACGTCACCATCCAATCCCGCAAAATCAGCTCAATCGTTCCTTTGCCGAACGGAAGCGATAGCCGACCGCGGATCTCTTTGCCGAATATATCCGAAAAAATCCTTCCTTCCACCGGACGGACTCCTCATCGAGCCGGACCCACAAGTCGACTCCTTACCACAACTATTCCATTGAAACGGGAAGCATTCCAAGGTATTGGAAACCCTAGACAACGCGTCTACACTAACCAAGCACTACTTTACTCGAATCTAAAGCAAAGCAATCACAATAAGTAGAAACTACTAATTGCAATCGAAGAACCTAAGAGCGAACAAGGAAATAACTTGAGACTTAGTTACTCACGAATCCGAACTTACAAAGTATCCTCGGGTGTAGACGACCGGAGGTGTACCGCACCCGCCGTGGTAAAAGAAGAAGACCGCTCCGGCTTATACTCCAACACTCAACTCTCTCTCCCTACTTTCCCGAATACTAACTTCTAGAGGGCTCCACCACTTGCTTCTAATCACTTGGACTCTTCCCCGAGGTGCCCGGCTCAATTTATAGCACAAGTAGGTCGATGGTTGTAGGAGGGGGTACTTGTAGGCAAAAGAGATCCGCAATGCCGAGCAAGGTGGTGTGGCCGTATCTCCATGTGCGGACCGCCCTATGATCCACCGCCTATTGACTTGGACGACCCCGATCATTGCTCCCGAGGCGCTTGTAGGTCGGCTCCTTAGGTCGGTCTTGCCCGACACGCATGTTGATAGGTCCGGCCGGTCCTATAGGTGCGAGCGCGGCTCCCATATCACCGTGTGATGCACCGACGAGCGTGGAATGATGTCTAGGATCACTCCTTGATGGCGGTTGCGGCGGTTAAGTGTGGATCCATTGATCCAAGTGTGTCTAATCTCGACCTCTAGATCAAACCGACCTTGTTCCTTCGATCGGGATCGTTCGCGAGCCGTGTTTCCTTGAGTGCCGAGGCCCGGGGAATTGCTCGGGCAAGTTTGATAGATGCGGCCGGCCTAGGTGGTGCGGCCGCACCTAGAGGTTCGGCCGGCCCCGGTGACGGTGTCGGCCCCCGCGTCCCGGCCCGGTCCATTGCTCATGTGGTGTAGTCGCCGATCCAACATGACCATGACAAGTTTAGTCGTTTGGGAGCCGGTGCATGGATCCTTGCTCGGTGTGAACCTATTTAGGGGGCTAAGGTAGGGCCGGCTGTACCACTAGGTGCGGCCGTGCGTACCATATGTGGCTCGGTGCTCGGAATTGCCCCCTAATCTTGATCTTGCGGATGAAAACTCAACACAACTCGTGAAACTTCGTTAGCACCTAAAACATGCATGAAATCGGTGCCTTGCCTATGGACTTGGTCCCTTTGGATATTATGCTAGGCGTAGAGGCATTTGGCAAAGTTTGGTGTTGATCGGAGGAGGTTGATAGGTCCGCCGCACCTACCCCCCGACACATCTCGTGTCACAATCTTCCGTGAGGCATAACTTCGCATCCGGACTCCAAATTGGGTGAACCAAAACTCCATTTCTATCATCTCGACGAGAACTTCGCAATGGTGATATAAAACTAAGCATTTGCGGTTGTTTGTCAAGATGCTTTATTTGTGCTATAATGTCTCATTATGACCTGCATCTAAATATTCAACAAAGCTCGTGGAATCCGTTAGTTTATAGCCTACTACTATGATGCAAGCTTTGATGGAGTGAAATTTGTTCAAAGTTAAGGGTCGAAAATAAGGACTTAACGATCGTCAACACACCACCACACTTGGTCCTTTGCTCATCCTCGAGCAAAGTCTAAACTTGCCTTGGCGGATCGGGAGTTGCATGATGTTATCACTCGGCAAGTACCGCTCACAAACTCCATGCTCTTCTTGCTAATTTGGAAAGGTTGGTACGGGAGAAGCTTAGCCTTGATTTACCCGTGGGGCTTTTAGCTTTCAACCTTGCCTTCGGAGGTTGAAAGGTAGATTGGGTTTTGACTTTTCCTCTCTCATTCCTCTTCTTTTCCGGATCCTATATCGGAGTTTTGTTTGAAAATTTTGCAAAGAAAGACAAGGTTGCTTAGATGGTTCCCTTGATCGCTCAAGTGGTATTTGTTACCTCACCAAAGGCTTTAAGCGAGCCTCAACTTCCTACTTCTATGGCTTGTATGTGGAGCTTTGGGTAGGATAAGAGAGACTCACTTGTGCCACATCATGTTGTTGAGCCAAAGATCGGATCCAAGAAGAAACTAGTCATGCAACTTGATCGAGATGTGCAAGTGCGTGGAATATTTTTGAGTTTTTTTAAACACTCCATGCTTTGAGATTTTCCTCTTGCCTTTATTTTGGAGGGGTGACATGCTTTACTCTTTTTTCTATGCTCTTTGATTGGAGCACATTTTTCTATGCTTCTTGAGCATATACTTTTTTTGACCCCTCTCTCCTTTTGCAATAATACAAGAAGAGAAATCTCTTTGAACTTTGAAGTATTTATTTTTGGTGGATGGATGACATGTTTTGTGTAACTCCCGGTGTAGGAGCTAGCATGTATATGTGGGTGTATGTGATCTCGATCATGCAAGCTTGAAAAGGTTCTACCAAGTGTCACAATAATTTGGCAAAACTCAATGGGTCACAAGCAAGCATATGTAGAAGGTTTATGCATTGATATTGACATATGGCTTTGGTAGGTAGTATGGCCATCGAGGAACTTGCCTTGTTTTATTTTCAAAAGAAATCATCCGAGATTTCAGCATACTTTGAGATAGAGCATATCAACATTTTCGCACCATATCATATTAGTCAACAATCTAGATTTGGTCTTAAGCATTTGCTTCCCACAAAGTTTTATTTTAGGCTCTTATCTCAAAGTATACCAACAAGTTCAAAAAGGCATAGAGCATAAAGATATGCACTAGGTTCTCAGAGTTTTAACATAGCAACCATTCATCATTTCCAAAAGTAGAGAGGTAGGGGTGCACATACCATTGCTCTTGATGAAAGTGCGGAATGAGATAGACAAATGTTGATTCGGCCAAACCAAAGGGGCGACCGACTTACTATGGTGCACTTACCTCATCCCACGTCGTAAGCCCCGCGGTCTATCCCTCAATGGTCGATGCTAACCAGTAGTAACCGGTAGTAAGCCCCGCGGTCTATCCCTCAATGGTCGATGCTAAGTAACAAGTGACACGGAATTTTGATCTTGGTTCCGACCGAGGGGGCCGTACGTCCAAAGGTGGCGTGCTCGAGGCACTATATTACTTAGCACCGGGGGTGCTTGTAGTGGGGCTGCTACAAGCAAGGCGGGAGAGGAAGCCTGGCTTCCAAGTCCCTGGAGGAGTGGCTGAAGATATTGTGGGAGAATTGGAGAATGAGTGCGTGGTGTGTGATGTGTTCCTGTCTCGTATGCTCCTGGGTCTGTCCCCCCGTGGCTGGGGGTTCGCCCCCCTTTTATAGATCAAGGGTGAGGCGGATTACATGCGCGCCGCGCTATCTAGCTACGTGGGGAAACACGACGTGCTATGCTGTAGAGTGGGCGGCCGTCCGGACGATCCTCGCGGCCGATCCGGCCATGATGGCCTACCTTGTACCCGAACGCGGGCGGTTCGAGGGTAGAAGGGCGGCGGATGGTGGCGATGTCCTCCGATAGGCTCGAGGGAGGTGCCGACGTTGGCCCATGCGGGGCACGGGAGTAGGTAAGACGGCGTCCCTTCCCGATGCGCTTCACGCGTCGGGGGTTGTTGCTACGGCGCACCGGCGTGCGCCCGCACGCGCGGGGACGGCGGCCATGCGCGTTACGGTGGCGGGGATGGGGTTCCACCGCCTAGCGCCTCCACCTAACCCCGTAGGGTCACAAGAAAGTGAATCGAGGGTGCAACCGGCCCCCCTTCGAGGGCTCGGCGCGTTAGCCGCATCGGGGCAGGGCGCGCGGCGTCACGGGACCGACACCGGCCGCGCGGCCACGGTCCCTCCCCCACGGTGATGGGGATGGGCTCCTCCCCGGGGAGTTGGTGCGGCGGCACCGGGCGCGAGCCCCGGCGCATGATGGCGCCGTCCCGCCGGTGTCGGGCGTTAAATGCCCGTGTACGGGGGGCCGGCGCACGCGTGAGGGGCGCCCTCGAGCGTGGCGGACCCCGGTCGAGGGCGAGACGTACCCTCGAGCGAGGCGGAGCCCGCTCGAGGGGAAGTGCTGCCCCTCGAATGGGGGCGGAGCCCGCCCGAGGGGGCGCGCATCCTCGAGCGAGGCGGAGCCTCGCTCGAGGGGATCTCTAAGAGAGCCGCCTTGATGGGCCGTCGGGGTCCCCGCGGCGTGGGCCGTTTCCTGTGGTTAGGCAAATTGTGTTTAGGCTTTGTTGCGGGTTTTAAGTGAGGATTTCCCCGTTGTTTAAGGGGACCCCTAGGGCTGTCCCCGACGCAGCCCCCGAGCATCCGCGGGTTTGCCATTGAGGCTCCCGCAGATGCTGGAACCTACCGATAGGACGTTCTTCCCCCTTGTTTCGCGAATGCTTTCCGTGGGGTCTAGCCCCCGAAGCCCTGCAGGAGTGTGGGTGCTCCTGCAGGGGTTAACCGCGAGAACTGGTCAGAGGGCGTGGCACATGTTTCAACCGGCATCGGCGATATCTCAGCCGGCCTCGGTGGCGCACGCGCTGCTGGCACTGTCTCCGGCGGGTGCAATTTCAAGGAGGTGTAGCCGTGCGTCAAGCCCCCGAGCCTGGGCCCGTTCGAGGCGATCGGGTAGAGCTTTACGACTTGTTTTCTTACGCGCCCTCGCCGTCCCTCCGCGGGACGGAGGGTGAGGTTTCCGCAACCCCCATCGAGCGGGTCGCGAATTGCGGATTCCTCGTCGAGCCGCTAGCGGGTGGTTCGAGTGGACGCCGATGCCCCGTTCGATAAGGGTAGGCTGCGTGGTCCGGAGACACGTCCATGGAAGCGCTTGCGTGGGTTTGCTAGGGTGGGGGCTCGGTCCCGTTCGGATAGGGACCGAGGGCGCGGAAGCTCTCCCCTCGGTGGGATCCCCCGGCCTAGCCGCCCTCTCCGGCTCTCGAACACGACATGTGGGGCACCCTCGAGCCGACGGGCTCGAGGAACGGCTCGAATGCGCGTGCCCTCGTCGTCCCCGACTCGCGGTCCGAGGCGCCCGTTGGAACCCGTCGAGGGTCGGGCTTCGAACCTCCGATCGCTAGGGCCGTGCGGGGCCGCGCCCGAACGGCCCCGTCTTTTGCGTTTGCGGCTGTCGAGGGGTCTGGGCGAGCCAGCCCTCGAGGCACTGGTTGGTAGCACAACGCGGCATGGGTGCTTGCGGTGCCTGCTTTACTTCAAGCAGGCCCCGGGTGACCTTCTCACGCATGTGCCCTTTTTAGAGAGTTGATATTGTCTCGAGCCAGGGGCTCGTGCCGCTCGAGGGTTTTGTGTGGCATGGGTACCCGCGGTGCCCGCTTTACATCAAGCGAGCCCCGAGCGACCTTCTCACGTCGATGTCCCTTCGAGGGCTGACATCGTCTTGAGCCAAGGGCTCGTGCCGCTCGAGGGTTTTGCATGGCATGGGTGCCCATGGTGCCCGCTTTACTTCAAGCGGGCCCCGGCGGCCTTCTCACGCCGATGTCCCTTCGAGGGCCGTCTTTGTCTCGAGCCGGGGGCTCGTGCCGCTCGAGGGTTTTGCGTGGCATGGGTGCCCGCGGTGCCCGCTTTACTTCAAGCGGTCCCGGCGGCCTTCTCACGCCGATGTCCCTTCGAGGGCTATCTTTGTCTCGAGCCAGGGGTTCGCCCCGCTCGAGGGTTCTCCTTGCTTAGCAAGGGACCGGGTCATTAAATGCCTCACAGCCGAGGCTGCGGTTTTGCAACGCGGGCGCGCCTTTTTAGGCGTTGCAGCCGCGCGCGCGCGTAGTGGGCGGCGTGGTAGGCGGACGTGACCGCTTGCCTTGGTCCCTGCAAGTCTCCGCCGTGATGATGGCCCGTCCGCGGTGATGTGGCCGCTGCGGTCGTGGTGGGGCCCGTTCATCGGCGTGAAGGGAAGATTCCCCGCAAGCTAATGCGCACGGGACATCCGCCCCGAGAGCTCGCCCGCGGCTTATAAATCCGAGGGGAGGGGGGAGACGGCGGTTTTTTACCTTAACGCCTCACCATTTCGGCCCCCCGCGCCTTCGTCTTTGCCTCGCCTTTGCCACCGTGCGGTGTCGCCATTAGAGCTCTTCTTCCGTTTCTCGTCATCCGCTCTCGCTTTCCTTCGTCCTTCCTCATGGCGCCGCCTCGCCCCTCACGATCCTTGATCCGTACGCCCGGGAGCGGTCGACGGTAACTCCGCCGGCCCTTGCCGAGCCGGTCGCCACCGGCACCGGGCGGCGAACGAGGACGGCCGCCCGGCGGAGTGGATAGTGCCGCCGGCGGGGGACCGCGCGCCCAACCCGCCGGAAGGCTACGTGGTGAGCTTTATCCGCTACCACGAGCGAGGCTTCAACGCGCCGGCGAGCCGCTTCATGCGTGCGCCGTGCCACTACTACGAAGTGGAGTTGCACAACTTCGCGCCCAACGCGATTTCGCAGGCGGCCACGTTCGTGGGCGTCTGCGAAGGGTACCTGGGGATCCCGCCCAACGGGAGCTCTTGGTACACCTCTTCCGCGCGGAGCTCTTCACGCAGCCCCACGATGGAGCCGAGGGACCCGCCGCGCGGTGCGCGCGCGCGGGATGTCGCTTGCCTTGCGGGGGCAGTTCAAGGACGACTACATCCCCTGCACCATGACGACGAACAACGCCGGCTGGGAGCGGGGATGGTTCTACCTGCGCAACGCCGAGCCCTGCCTCCCCCCCTACACCGGTCGGGTGTTCAAGGAGAAGCCCAGCTCTTGGGGCTATGGGGTGTCCACCCCCCAGCATCGGAGGCGGCGGGGACTCGGTCCCCGGCCGCCCCGAAGAGCCTGGCGGCGCAGGGGCTGACCGCGTTGGGCGTCCTCGCCTTCCTCCATCACCGGCGGATCGTGCCTTTGATGGAGAGGCCGCTCCGCATCTACGAGATGACGGAGGCGGCCAACCCCGTCGTTCGGCGAGGTCACGGATGCTCCCGACCCCCCTCGGCGGGCGTATGCGCTCACCCGGCGCGGAGCGCCGTCGACACCCGGATGCCGATGCATCCGGACCGACCCCATGGGACCTCGAGATGCTTCCCACCGGCCCACCGGTGAGTGTGACTCTTGATTTTGTTTTAGTTCTTGGTGTTGCTTCCGCCTCCCCGACGCGTCCTTGATGTTCCCGTATGCACCGGTGAGCTTTACCGCCTCAATGTCCGTTCCGCCCACCCCCGACTCCCCACGCGCTTGGTCGGGCGGCGCAACAACGGGGAGCGGGGAGCGGGCGGCTCGCGGGAGGGAGCGCGCGAGGCGACATCAAGCGCGCCGCGACCGGCGGGAACGCGGAGTACGGCGGCGCGAAGAGCCGGGGCTCTCCACCCCGGGACCGAGGAGTACTCATCCTCGGAGGAGGACGAAGAGGAAGAGGCCGAGGGGGAGGGCCCCTCCCGATAGGTGGCGACCGCGCCCCCGTCGCCGGAGCCGACGCCGGCGTCGAGGGCGGCATCGCCCGGGGCGGGCGCGACGACGCCCGCCGCCGTGCAAACGACAACAAGGGCGGCGCGCGCCGCGCGAGGCACCGACGCGCGCCATGGGGGCGCGTGCGGCGAGCGCACCCGTGCGTGCGGCGAGCGAGCTCGCGCGCGGCGCGGGGCCCGCGCGCGCGGTGGCGCGCCGTCGGGGAGGCGCGGCGGCGGGCGCGCCGGCCGCGCCGGCCTCGTCCGTCGAGGCTTCGAGGAAAAGCAAGCGCGCCTTTTCCTCCTCGAGGTAAGGGGTTCGATCCTTTACTTGGTTTGATTTGTTGATGATCAGGCATTCTAACCCTTTGTTTGTGCCCGCGCGGGGTGGTGCCAACCGTGCCTCCTCTCGCACCGGCCAAGGTGCCGAGGACAGACGGTGCGTCCATCCCCACCCCGGCGGCGCTCGTCGAGGGCGTCGCGGGCGGGGGGCGAGCACGGCGGCGGCGGGCGAGAGCTCGCAAAGCCCGGCCGAGGCTTCGAGGCCCCGGCCGGCGCATCGACCGCCCGCGGCGCGGCCGGTGGTCGCCGAGGAGCGGCCAGCACCGGCTATTGCGGGGACGCAGCCGCGGCGGCGGTCGTGGCGGACGCGTAGCCCGCGGAGGCCGGCGCTACGGAGGCGCCGTCCGTGGCGCCGCGTGCGAAGGAGGCGGAGCGGGTGCAACCCATGGCGGCGCCCGTGGTCGCGGGGGTGCAGCGGGAGGTGGTGGCCGCGGCGTCGCGCCGTGCGCCGCGGCCATGGAGGCGCAAGTGGAGGCGGCGGTGGAGGCGGCACAAGCGCGGCGCCCGCAGCAATCCGCGGGCGGAGGTGGTGGAGGTCTCGGACGACTCCCCGCCGCCCGGGTGGGATCAGTGGGCTAGCTTCCCCACTCGTTCCCCCGAGCCCTAGGAGGGGGCCCTCGTGAGGCGGCACGAGGGTCACATGGTGGCGGGGGGACGAGGACACGGCGCCGAGGCCTCGTCCCTCCCGCGCCGGCCATCCCGCCCGTGTGGAGGGGGCCGTTGACGATCCCCCCGCGTTTGCCGACGCCGGGGGGAGCGAGAGCTCGGGGGCAAGCTCCCGAAGCCACGGCGCCACGCTCGACCGCGCGCTGAACGAGGCGCTGCGGGTCCATGGCGGCCCGCATGGCGCGTCTTCCAGGTAGGCCGTGGTTGCGCGTTCTCTTCTTTCTTTCGTTCTTGTGTGCTGCCCCCGTGTCGCAGCGCTTATGGGTTTTGATTTTGTGGGTGCCAGGAGCTCGAGCGCCGCGCCCACGACAAGTACGATGCCTTCGACCGGGTGAACGCCGAGGTCCACCAGCTCCGGGAGCGGTGCAGCGCTTTCGACGCGCTTGCTGACGCCCTCGTAACGCCGGACGGCCGGGCGGCGTACGGCCATGGCGTGGCGCGACGAGCTCCCCGAGAGCTCGAGGCAGACCCGGCGCGCCGCTCGAGCCTCGATCGGGTCCGCGCAGCCCTCATCGATCGTGATGAGGCTCTGTGGCAGGCGCGCTCGGACTTGGAGAAGATGCGGACGCCGGCGAGAGGTGGCCAACGTCCGCGGCGAGAACCGGGAGCTCCGTTCGTCGCTCGAGGGGGCGCAAGCGCGGCGCCGCCGGCGGAGGAGCGGGCGCGCGGCCGGGAGCAGCGGGCCAAGGAGGCCAACGACTTGAAGGCCGCCCACGACGCCAAGGCCGTGGCGCTCGTCGCCGCCGAGGAGCGGCTCCCGCAAGAGCGCACCGCCCGCCAAGGGGCCGAGGGGTGGCTCCGGCGGGAGCGGCGCCCTCGTCGATGCCCGACGGCGCGCCGGGAGCAGAGCGTGTCTCTCGCGAGGCGGCGCAGAAGTCATTGGCGGAGCGGGACGACAAGCTCTCCAAGGCCGAGGGCGAGGTGATTATGCTCGGCATTACAAACGCCAATCAGGAGCTGGCCCTCCAGGAGCAAGGTGAGACCGTCAAGCGCCTCGAGCTGACGGTCGAGGCCGTGCGCCGCGACTTCGAGACGGAGAGGAAGCAAGTCGAAGGTGAGCTGCTGCTTGACTTCTTATTTGGTTGGTTTTTCGTTTGGGAATTCGTGCTCCCCTTTCTGATTCCAGTCTTGTCTTGGTGACTCCAGGCTTGCGCACCGCTCTGGGGCACGCAGCCGAGCGGGCCGAGGCGCTCGCAGCTTCTTACAACTCCTCCGAGCGGGGAGCCGTAGGAGTTGCGTGATGCGGCCCTCGAGACCTGCCGTGCCGTGGAGGAGGGCGAAGCACAGGCTGGCAGCTCGTTGGCCAGCCGCCTACGCGCCCTTGGCGGTCACGTCACCGAGCGGATGCGCCGGGCGCTGCATCTGGGCGTCCAGAAGGCCCTCGGAGTGGTGCGGTCCCACTACGAGGTCAACTTCGAGGCGCTGGCGGAGGGCTACATCGTTCCCGAGGGCATCGAGGACGAGGTGGTGATGGAGCGTGTGGATGCGCTCGCCGCCGACGCCGTCGGGTCGCTCGCCGAAGCCTTCGAGGAGTTCCTCTTCCCGGACGCCGCTGACGCTGCCGCTCCTCCCCGCCCCGAAACGCTTGGGCGCTAGGCCCGTTTTTTGTTCGAGCATCGGTATTCGGCCATGAGGCCTTTGTAAATAAGCACATTATCTCAATCGTAAACATTTGATAATACGAAATGAAGTCTTTTGCTTATTGCGCTTTTTTGTTTCTCCTTCTTCCCCGAGTAGATTTTACTTAGGGGAGTTCGATTTTCGCCGGGGGCCCGCCGGGTTGGAGGCGAGAGAGAAGGGCCATATCCACGCGGCGTAGACTATCTCTCGGCTCGCACGCTCCTCCCGCCGGGCCGCCCGCGCCCGTTCGAATCGTTGCTCGTAGTTGAAGTAGAAAACAAACTTAGCGCGTGTGAGTTGTTTCGTTTTTGCGCGAAAAATGGGACCACTTTGGGGGGGGGTGCCCCCCGCAGTAGCCCCCGAGGGTAACTTGGGTTTCAGGGGAAAGCCAAGTTGCCCTTTTTATTAGACTTGAAGCATTTACATAGTTGTTTACCAACTGGGGCGTTGGTCGTACGGTTTTTACAACAAAAATACTTGGAAATCCTAGCTAAGGGTAGAAGCGACGTAGTTGTTGGATGTTCCAAGTGTTGGTGAGCTCTTCACCGTCCTCGTTGGCCAGCTTGTACGTGCCGGGCTTGAGTACCTTCACCACGACGTAGGGTCCCTCCCATGGGGGCGATAGCTTATGGCACCCTCGGTTGTCTTGGTGCAGCCTTAGGACCAAATCCCCTTCACTGAAGTCCCGTCGACGTATCTTGCGTGCTTGGTAGCGTCTTAGGGACTGTTGATACCTTGCGGAATGCATTAAGGCTACGAGGCGTGCCTCGTCCAGGCGGTCCGGCGAGTCCTCGCGGGCTCGGCCGGTTAGCATCCTCGTCATAGCCTCGAACCCCGGGTGACCCGTATTCTAAGTCCGTGGGGAGGACGGCCTCCGCACCATGGACTAGGAAAAAAGGGGTGAACCCGGTGGCTCGCTCGGGGGTGGTCCTTAGGCTCCACACAACCGCGGGTAGTTCTTGGAGCCATTTTCGCCCAGATTTGTTGAGCTGGTCGAAAATTCTGGGCTTAAAGCCTTGTAGGATCATGCCATTGGCACGCTCTACTTGGCCGTTGGTCTGTGGGTGTGCCACAGCCGCCCAATGCACGCGGATGTGGAATTTGTCGCAGAACTCCAAAAACTTCTTGCCCGTGAACTGGGACCCATTGTCTGTGATGATGGAGTTTGGCACTCCAAAGCGGTAGACGATGTCGGTGAAGAATGTTACCGCCTGCTCTGCCCTTAGATTCGTGATGGGGCGCACCTCCACCCACTTGGAGAACTTGTCCGATCGCGACCGGCAAGTGGGTGAAGCCCCCGGCGCCTTCCGCGCAGAGCCCGACGATGTCCGCCCCCCACACGGCGAATGGCCATGTAACGGGGATGGTTTGCAGGGCATGGGCGGGCAAGTTGGACTTGCGGGCGTAGAACTGGCACCCTTCGCGGTGCGCACGATTTCGCTAGCGTCTGCGACCGCGGTGGGCCAGTAAAAGCCTTGGCGGAACGCATTGCCAACGAGGGTACGAGGCGCTGCGTGATGGCCACAGATCCCCGCGTGAATGTCCCGTAGGAGCTCGCGCCCCTCGGGAATGGGCACGCACCGCTATAGGATGCCAGAGGCGGCACGCTTGTACAACTCGCCGTCAACGAGGGCAAAAGACTTGGCCATCCCGGCGATGCGCCCGGCCGCGGCCCGGTCCGCGGGGGAGTTCCCCTCGAGCGATCCGGCGATGTATTTTTCGCGCCGGTCCTCTTGGGCGGAGCCGGCTCGATGTCCATCGCGTCGGCCTCGTGGGAGACGTACCACTCGAGGAGGGAGAGCACGTACGCCTCGTTCGAGGGGTCCTCGTCCATGGGTTCCGCACCCGCCGGATTCGAGGGAGCCCCCGAGGGTCCGTCGTGACTCGAGGGATAGGGCTCGAAGACGACCGAGGGTTGAGCGACGTCGCGGGCGAAAACGTTCGGGGGGACGGTGATCCGCCCGACGCAATCTTGGCCGCTCCATCTTCCTCCTCGTTGTACCGGCGGGGCACATGGTTGAGCTCGATGCCATAGAACTTGTCCTCGAGGGCTCGCACGGCTTTGCGGTAGGCCTCCATCTTGTCGTCGTGGCAGCTCGCGTTCTTCATGACTTGATCGATTACGAGCTGCGAGTCCCCCCGCACGTCGAGGCGCTTGACGCCCAACTCAATGGCGATTTTGAGGCCACGAGGAGGGCCTCGTATTCGCCATATTGTTGGACGCGGGGAAGTGGAGGCGCACCGCGTAGCTCATGTGCTCCCCTAGGGGTGACACGAAGAGCAGGCCCGCGCCCGCCCTCGTTTTCATCACCGAGCCGTCGAAGAACGAAGTCCGGCACTCCGCTTGGATCCGCGGCGGCGGTAGGCCGTGTATCCGTCCACTCGGCCGACGAAATCGGCCAAAATTTGGGATTTGACATCCTTGCGCGGGGCGTAGGCGAGCGTCTCGCCCATCGGTTCTACCGGACCACTTGGCGATCCTTCCCGCGGCGTCGGGGTTGTGGATGATCTCTCCCGGTGGGAAGGAGGAAACCACCGTGACGGGGGTGGGCCTCGAAGTAGTGGCGGAGCTTGCGTCGCGCAAGGACTACCGCGTACGGCAACAACTTCTCGGACCCGGGGGGTAGCGCGCCTTCGTGTCCGACGAGGACCTCGCCGATGTAGTAGACCGCCGCCGTACGTGCAAGGCATGCCCTTCCTCCGTGCGCTCCACGACGATCACGGCGCTGACCACCTGGGTGGTTGCGGCCACGTAGAGCTGCAGGGGTTCGCCATCTTGCGGCGGCGTGAGGATCGGGCGTGCGTTAGAGATGCCTTCGCTTGTCGAGCGCATCCTGGGCCTCGGTGGTCCAGGAGAAGCGCTCGTGCTTCTTAAGTAGGCGGTAGAGGGGCAGGCCCTTCTCACCGAGCCGCGAGATGAAGCGGCTCAAGGCGGCGAGGCACCCCAGCACCTTCTGCACCCCTTTGAGGTCCCGGATCGGACCCATTCGTTCGAGGGCCGCAACCTTTTCTGGTTGGCCTCGATTCCCCGCTGGGAGACAATGTATCCCAGGAGCATGCCTCGCGGCACTCCAAAGACACATTTTTCGGGGTTTAACTTGACCCCATTGGCCCGTAGGCAGTCGAACGCGACGCCAAGATCGCCAACCAGGTCGTCCGCCATCCTGGTCTTTATGACGATGTCGTCCACGTATGCTTCGACCGTCCGCCCGATGTGATCCCCAAAAACGTGCTGCATGCAACGCTGGTATGTTGCACCCGCGTTTCTGAGGCCAAACGGCATCGTGACGTAGCAGAACGTCCCGAAAGGTGTGATGAACGAAGTCGCGAGCTGGTCGGACTCCTTCATCTTTATTTGGTGGTACCCGGAGTAAGCATCAAGGAAGCAAAGCAATTCACACCCAGCCGTTGAATCGACGATTTGATCAATGCGTGGCAAAGGAAAAGGAACTTTAGGACATGCTTTACTAAGACTCGGTGTAGTCTATACACATCCGCCATTTCCCATTCTTTTTCTTTACAAGCACGGGGTTTGCTAGCCACATTGGGTGGAACACCTCCTTGATGAATCCGGCCTCGAGAAGCTTCCGCAGCCTCCGCTCCGATTGCCCGTCGCCGCTCCTCGTCGAAGCGCGCGCGGCCGTTCTTGCACGGCGCGGGCGTTTGGCGAGATGTCAAGGGAGTGCTCGGCGACTTCCCCTCGGGATGCCCGGCATATCCGAGGGGCTCCACGCGAAGATGTCGGCGTTGGCGCGGAGGAAGTTGTTGACGGATAAAAAACGTATCCCTCTACGATCCGCAAGCGTACGGACCCCACACCTTCTTCACCACGGGATTCCCAAGGTTCTTGTCAATCCGCGGAGCAAGGGGATTACAAGCGTTCGATCAACAACGACACACTAGCTACTAAAACCCTAACAACTATTATACTAGAAAACAACTAAACTACACTAGAGAGAATGATAAACGATCAAGGAAGAAGACACTAGCCCACGGGTCTACGATACTAGAGCATGCAATCGCTTGAAGACATGAAAAACCAATCTAATCTATCGGGGTTGTGACCACGGTTTCGCCCTTTCCCTCCTCTCGTCCGTCACTACGCGAAGGTATTCATGACTAGACCTTTGATGGCCACGGCGTATTGAATGGATCCAAGGAAGCATTGAGGCCTATACTCCCTTTACGGCATGGTTGCAAGCCTTAAGCATTAAAGTACGTTCAACACAAGATGATAGATAGATAATCCGACAAAGTGCGATTACATCTCAATATCGATTACAACCCATGGACGAATGAGAAGATTACCCCATCAAGGTGCTGGTCATGGCACCGTTGATCATGGTTTCCCTTCCGCCGGTGTCTTCCTTCTTCTCCACGAGAGGGTGCTTCCTTCGAGGTGGTTGATCTCCAGCCCGAGATCCTCCTCCTCTCTCTCTAGCTTGTAGATGGCCTTCTGGTGCGAATAAACTCCTCTCCCTCTCGTTGGCGGCGCGTCGGGGGTTTTAGGGTCGAAGATCCTTCGAGGGCAAGGAAGACGGGACCGAACCGGTGCCGAAGTGGGCCGGGCCGATCCGACCGGGCCGGCCGGCCCGTGCCCGGCTTCGGCCCGGTTCGGTCGCCCTTTTTGCTCCGTGGGTCCTCGTGCACTTATCTACTTCGCCCCCTCCACTTGGATGATTTTGACGCCGTTATCCTCGCGATCAAGATGGAGACTCTCTTTGCATGAAGTTTGATCTTTTACGCTTCAATCCCCGGGGTGTTCCTCGTAGCACTTCGGTCCTCACCACCATTGGAAGTAATTTCAGCGAGCTCATGAACACGAACAAGACTCCATGAATGCTCCTTTGAACTTATTGCGAATCCGTCCTTTATGTCCATGTTTTCCTACATAAACACAACACTTCCAAATGCATGCACAAAGATGAACTTGTTATATGATTAGTGTGCCTAGTGGCGGGTTAGTTCAATAATCAAATCCAAACCAAAGTGTAATGAACATGCTAGGTGCACCAAAATACACCGTCAACATCTCCCCCACACTTAGCTCTTGCTCGTCGTCGAGCAAGTACTCGTAAAAGAACTTCGTCCAAGGTGTGTAATCGTGTATCACTTATCCTTCCTCACAAATTAGTCAATCCCTTCATCTTTAATACATAAACACAAAGTAATGATAATCAAACATAAACATGGGCGTTTAGAATTTTTACCACGTCAAGATTCACCCCACAACTCAAACTCTTCACTCGAAGCTTTCAATTTCAGCCATACTTACTTCTTTGCTTCCATCGGAGGGTTTTTATGATTTTCAAAACAAAAATTCCCGCAACAAGTGTTAGACAAAAACCTTTCTCCAAGCTCTCTCAAGTCACTCATATGAAGTGGCTATCCTAACCAAATTTTATAAAACTCTCACCTCCCATTAATCACTCATATATTATGTAAAGTGGAGCTATAGGTAGGGCTAGCGCAATCAACACAAGTATTGTCAAACTAAGAACTTCCTCTAATGGTCGTCTACCTTTCAAAGCCAATGATCATGAGAATTAACCATATGTAGGGATATCAAGGATGAGAAGATTTAGAATGGTGGACATGTGCAAGGGCAAAAGAAAATTGTGACTTCAAGGCACCGATGATGTCCTCGTTGTCGGATTGCACATGGTTGGAAATAGAGTAAAAGTTTCGTCTCACAATCAACGTGACATCCTTCCTTACACTTTATTATTTTTCTTTTCTTTCACTTGATCCATCCCTCTCATATCTTCATTGCTAACTCATCTTTCTCTCTTTATTTTTCTTCTTTCATATGATTTTTTTTCTTTCTTTTCCATACACATACTTTTTCTCTTTATTTTTCTCTCTCTTGACATCTTTTCAAAGCTTTCAATTCTCCCTTTTCTCGCATGCACACAATCTGAAATTTTTAAATAAATCATGCTAGAGACGAGACGAAACTTTGAAAATAGGTTGTGTTCAAGGAATACGATGTTCAAAAGAGATGTATAAGGTTGGGTATGGAATCCGTGATATACATGACTTTCGTTATGAAAGTCACGAACCGAATAAATGACGAGGCTAGCAACAAAAGATAAGCACAAGGACATGATCATTGCTTGAAATTAAAACTAACCAAGAGAGAAGGGTCCTAGCCTAACTCATCGTGCTAATCACACTTATGGTGGAGCGAAAAAAACAAACTTGGCTTTGGATAGGAATTTTTTTTATACTCTCAACTTGGAAAAAGAGGTTTTGCTAACCTTTATTACAAGGGTTTTAATATAATTTTCAGAACTGAAATCCTCCAATTTTTAGCATCGAACATAGCACAACTAGCATGTGAAGCTCAAGATCGAAGTGCGGTATGGGTACTTTAAGTAGTAGCGATTCCACTAAGCACCACGGTAAACGATTTTCAAACCACATACTTGTGTTCATATATCAAGAATCGAAGATTAGACAAACAAGTAAATAAAGATAAACAATACATAAAACACAAAGATATATATAAGACTCTTTTTATTTGGTTTTCTTGACTCAACACTAATTTAAGACACTTGCAAAAATTTAAAAACAGACTCGAAAAAACTAAAGACTCATTAAAACACTAAGACTCTCACACGAAGATTAAACCGAACCTAAACTTGAAGTTCAAAAGCTAAGGCTAGCGAGCTAGCTCTCCCCCACACTTAAAACATACGACGTCCTCGTCGTATCTTACAAAAACCAAAGGGGAAAACTAGATCTAATGATACTTCGAGCAAGCTTTGCACCACTTGCCTCTCATGTTTCCAACCATGCCGAAAAGCTTGCGCACGTTACGGTTAAGGAACTTGTAGTCATCTTCAACTATGCGCTCCAAGTCCTCCATACGCTCGCTTCATCGCTTCCATGGTTTGAAGACATTCGTCGGCCGACGCATAGAGAGCCGCGATGGATTGACGGCAAACTCGACAGCACACCGGATGCAATCCGAAGGGGTCGTCGTCGCCATAATCTCCACCGTTGTCACCACCGTCGTCGCCACCTCCATTGTTGTCGCCTTCGCCACCGCCGTTGCCGTCGCCGTTAGGGCCTTCGGGAGTCCTTTCATAGGGTTGCTCACCCCAATCATCATCTCTACCGGCAGCCGCCCACGAGCTCGGGCTACGATCGTCGGAGTAATCGCTATCCCCATAATCCTTAGGCTCCGGCGACATCTCCTTGTAATCCTTGCGCTTGATGCCTTGGAGACGTGCCGACCTTCGAATGGGTGTAGGGACCTTCTCTCCTTTGACGGGGTAGCGAGATGCAAGAGCTCCGGTCGGGACACGTCCTCCGCAACGGATACGTGCGGTCCTCTTGACGGGTAGCTTGACCTCGCATCGCATCGCCTCCTCCATCGATGGCTTCTTGGCTTCTACCTTCAACTCTAAGCTTTTTGGAGGCTCAATGGCTGCTACAAGGGTGCAACACATTGCTTGAAAGGATTGATTCTCGAGCTCCCAATTCGGCCAAATATATAGTCCCGAGAGAAAAGCCCCGGGAACCTTATTTTCCTTTTTTACACTTCCCTTAAAATTTTCTCGACCAAACAAGGAAGTCGAAAAGGAGCGAGTTCGGGGCGAAATTCGGGGACATCGGGCATCGGGCCCCCCTTGGGCCGGTCCGACCGGGCCGGCCGGCCCACCTTGCCTCGGGGGCCGGGCCGGTCCGGTTTTTTTGCACACCGCCCTATTTTTTTCGTCCTCGCCCCATGGGAAAAAGTTGGTGCCTTGTTTTTCGTCCTAGGCGGGACGTTCGGGCTCTTCCTCCATGGTAAAGACGTCAACATGATGAATGGGCACGACATCGGGTTCGTAGTAAACCTTAAGCCGCCGTCCATTCACCACAAATTGATCGCCGTTTATATCCATAATGGTTACCGCTCCGTTGGAGAACACCGAATGCACAACATAAGGTCCGTCCCACTTGCTTTGCAATTTCCCCTTTCCGAAGGTTTTAAACCTCGAATTGTAGAGGAGGACCTTATCTCCTTCTTTAAATTCTTTTTTCTTTAATCTTTTATCGTACCACCTTTTGATTCTCTCCTTGTATATGCTTGCGTTTTCATAAGCTTTCAACCTCAACTCCTCTAGCTCGCTTATTTGAATTCTCCGTTTCACCACCGCGGCATCGAGATCAAGGTTCATCTCTTTAATCGCCCAATAGGCTTTATGTTCTAACTCAACCGGAAGGTGGCAAGCTTTTCCATAGACGAATTGATAGGGGGTCATACCTATCGGTGTTTTAAACGCCGTTCGATAAGCCCATAAAGCTCCGTCTAATTTCTTTGACCAATCCTTGCCTCCCTTCTCTATGGTCTTGTTAAGTATGCTTTTTAATTGCCTATTTGACGTCTCCGCTTGTCCGTTGGTTTGTGGGTGATAGGCCGTGGAGACCCTATGCTCAATTCCCAACTTGGACAAGCACTTTTTGAAGTTCTTCCCGGTGAAATGAGTTCCTCCATCACTTATCAAGATTCTCGGTGTACCGAAACGGGGAAAAATCACGTTCTTGATCATAGTGATGGACTCCTCCGTGGAAGCTTTACGACATGGTATAGCCTCTACCCACTTGGATACATAATCAACCATAACAAGTATGTACTCGAATCCAAATGAGTTTTTAAAAGGCCCCATGAAGTCTATGCCCCATACATCGAATATGTCGACTTGCAAGTTGTATTTCAAAGGCATAGAATTCCTTTGAGAGATGTTTCCGGCTTCTTTGGCATTCGGGGCATGACGCAACATATCTTTTAGTATCTTCATGCATCTCCGCCAATAGAATCCGCTCGACCATACTTTGGCTTCGGTTCGAAAATGGCTATAGTGCCCACCGTACTCGCCGAGTGGCACTTCCTTAGAATCTCAAGCCTCTCTTCTCTTGGCACACATCTTCTCATCACTCCATCATTGCCAAGCTTGAAGAGGTATGGTGCATCCCAAAAATATTTCTTACTTTCGAAATTATCTTCCTTTGAGTGTTTTTGTCTAGATGATCGAGGGGCATCTTTCGAATTGCTCGAATGATGTCGATCATCCAAGTATCTTTATCAAGCACTCTATAGAGGTGGTCATCTCTCATCTTATCTTCTATGGGCTCTTTATCATCTTGCCCACGATTCATCCTAGACAAATGATCGGCCACAACATTCTCCATCCCCTTTTTATCACGAATTTCAACATCAAACTCTTGGAGAAGAAGGATCCAACGAATCAAACGTGGTTTAGCTTCCTTCTTAGCCAAGAGATACTTTATAGCCGCGTGATCGGTGTAAACAATGACCTTCGAGTTCACGATGTAAGATCTGAATTTTTCGAAAGCGAATACCACCGCTAGCAACTCTTTTTCCGTAGTAGCGTAATTTAATTGTGCCCCACTAAGAGTTTTGCTAGCATAGTAAACGGCGTGAACTCGGCCTTCCATTCTTTGTCCCAAGACCGCGCCTACGGCGTAGTCACTTGCGTCACACATGATCTCGAAAGGTTGGCTCCAATCCGGAGGTTGGATGATGGGAGCACTCACCAACGCATTCTTCATGGTCCGAATGCCGCTAGACACTTCTCATCAAAGTCGAAAGCCACATCCTTTTGAAGAAGGTGCGTTAAAGGCTTAGTGATCTTCGAGAAGTCCTTTATAAATCTTCTATAGAATCCAAGATGGCCCGTAAAGCTCCTTAAGGACTTAATATCCGTAGGAGGTGGGAGTTGCTCAACCGTCTCTACCTTAGCCTTGTCCACTTCGATTCCTCTCTCGGATATAACATGTCCGAGCACTATGCCTTGCTTAACCATGAAGTGGCACTTTTCCCAATTTAAAACCAAATCCACCTCCGCACACCTTGTAAGGACCTTTTCTAAGTTTGCTAAGCAATCCATGAACGTCTTCCCGTAAACGGAAAAATCATCCATAAACACTTCAACAATTTCTTCGATGAATTCCGAGAAAACGGCCATCATGCAACGTTGAAAAGAGGCCGGAGCGTTGCATAGGCCGAAGGGCATCCTCCTATATGCAAACGTTCCGTAAGGACACGTAAATGTTGTCTTATGTTGATCTTCCGGTGAATGGGAATTTGCATGAACCCCGAGTATCCATCGAGAAAGCAAAAATAAGCGTGGTTTGCTAACCTCTCGAGCATCTCGTCTATGAACGGTAGGGGGAAGTGATCTTTCTTCGTCGCTTTGTTAAGCTTACGGTAATCAATACACATTCGCCACCCGGTCACGGTGCTTTGCGCTATTAATTCATTCTTCTCATTCTTCACCACGGTTAAACCTCCCTTTCTTCGGCACACAATGTACCGGCTCACCCATTCGCTATGTGGAACCGGTAGATGATTCCGGCATCAAGTAACTTGATAACCTCTTTCTTTACTACCTCTCGCATGGCATGGGTTAGCCTCCTTTGATGGTCCACTACAGGCTTACATTGGTCTTCCATTGGTATACGATGAGTACAAAAGGCTGGGCTAATACCTTTGAGATCATTAATTGAATATCCAATCACCTTCCTATGTTTTTTTAATAAAATCAGCAACGCTTCATTTTCTTCGGGGCTCAACTCGTCGCTCACAATGATCGGATAAGTTTTGTCCGGGCCCAAAAATTCATATTTTAATCCCTTGGGCAAAGGTTTAAGGTCTACTTCGGGCACTTGTGGCTCCTCGGGTTTGATTTCTCCTATGTCTTCGAATTTCTCTTCCTCCACGCTACCGTCATGCGGCTCTAAGCCTTTTGTCGCTTCCTCTAGTTCTTCATCTTGTTGATTACTAATTTGATTTTCCATCGCTCTTTGCAGCGGGTCTCTAAGGGTTTCAACAAAACAAAGACTATCTATCTCTTCTATTTCTTCATCTTCGGGAGGAAAAGGAGTAAGGTGTTTAGAAGCACGAAGAAAGTTATATGTGTACTTTGTTCCATTAAGGTTCATTGTTACTTTGCCTTCTCCGCATCTAACACGGCATCAACCAACTTAAGAAAAGGCCTACCTAAGATTATATGATCAGAATTACTATGGTAAGCATCAATAACAAAGAAATCGGTTGGTATGTAGTTTTTAGAGATTTTTACTTTCATGTTGCAAGCAATACCTAGAGGTTTGATAGTTCTACCATCTCCCATAATTAATTTCGTTGATGTTGGAGCTAAGTCTAGGTTGTGGTATTGAACTTTATCGTAAATTTTAGAAGATAGAACACTTACTTGGGCTCCAATGTCGCATAAAGCTTTGCATTGAACTCCGTTGATCTCGCAACTCAAGTGCGGCGTCATCTTCTCTTCTTCTTCGGATCCGATCGAATAAATTTCAGCAAGGCGAGCGTATGGTGATGCTTCGGGCTTGATCCCCATGATCCTCTTCACCTCGGCAATATGTTCCGGATCCACCACATCATCTCCAAAGAGCTTTTCAAAAATTTCACCGGTGGTTTCAAGGTCGTATGAATTTTCAGCCTTCTTCTCCGTGGGAAATCCACTTCCAATGCTCTTGCCATTCCCTTTTGATTAGGGAACGGTCTTCTCTTGTCGAATACTTCTCCGTAATCAATAGGAACCCAATCCATTGGTTCGAACTCCCTTAGTGGCTTCGCGCTTGACATGCTTCTCTTGTTCGTCTCATTTGGTGCGGCGAAGTCGACGTTTGGTGTAGTTCTTGACTTGATGTGTCCTTGTTCAAGCTTTTCCATGATTGGCTCCTCTTTTGTGACTTCCGGGTTGCCTCTTTAGAAAAATCAGCAAGCTTTTTCTTCCTTGAATTGAATTCTCGGCTCTTCCGCAAGTCTTGTTTCCCAATCTCTTCGCATGGCAGCCGCTTTACTAACTTTTTGTAGAAGTTGGGCGGCTTCCGTGAGTGTTTTCTCCATGAGATCCCCACCCGCACACATTTCGACGTGTCGCATGCAACTAGGGGTTAGGGAAAAGAAAAATGTATGCAAGAGTACGTCACCGGTGAAGCCGAGTTTTGGTCCTTGTTCGATTAATTCATTAAACCTATCCCAGGCTTGGTCTATCCCTTCCTCTTCTCCTTGCATAAAATTGATCACTTGCCTCCTTAATTGTTGAACCTTGCTCATTGGAAAGAACTTCTCGCAAAACTTCTTTGTCAACTTGTTCCAATTTCCTTCAACTTCAAAGGACGCAACCGAATACCATGTCTTTGCTTTGCCGGCAAGTGAGTAGGGAAAGAGATTCCATTTGAACCATTCATCGGGAACTCCTTCTTGACGCACCGTGTTGCATATTGTCGTGAAATCCCTTATGTGTCTATATGGGTTCTCCTCAACCATCCCTTCAAATGGGTTTTCCGCCACCATCTTCATGATCTTGGATTTAATTTCATACTTGGTCGCTTCGAGCTTCGAATCCGACTCTTGTACCTTTATGTCTTCACATCGAGGGCTAGCGTAATCCCTTAATGATTTCTCCGGTTCTTCCACGGGTTGATTAACGAACTCCATCTAGACAATAAGATAAAAACAAAAACAAAAAAAAGAAACAAGTGTTTTTCTCGATGATAAATGTTAGATATAGCGAATAAAAGATAAACTAAAATATAAAACTAAGTTAGATGCAAATCAAACGATGTAAACTAACTTGCTCCCGCAAGGCAACGGCGCCGTAAAAAGGGGCTTGTTGACGGATAAAAGACGTATCCCTCTACGATCCGCAAGCGTACGGACCCCACACCTTCTTCACCACGGGATTCCCAAGGTTCTTGTCAATCCGCGGAGCAAGGGGATTACAAGCGTTCGATCAACAACGACTCACTAGCTACTAAAACCCTAACAACTATTATACTAGAAAACAACTAAACTACACTAGAGAGAATGATAAACGATCAAGGAAGAAGACACTCGCCCACGGGTCTACGATACTAGAGCATGCAATCGCTTAAAGACATGAAAAACCAATCTAATCTATCGGGGTTGTGACCACGGTTTCGCCCCTTTCCCTCCTCTCGTACTGTCACTACGCGAAGGTATTCATGACTAGACCTTTGATGGCCACGGCGTATTGAATGGATCCAAGGAAGCATTGAGGCCTATACTCCCTTTACGGCATGGTTGCAAGCCTTAAGCATTAAAGTACGTTCAACACAAGATGATAGATAGATAATCCGACAAAGTGCGATTACATCTCAATATCGATTACAACCCATGGACGAATGAGAAGATTACCCCATCAAGGTTGTCGGGGACCGCCCCTAGGGGTCCCCTTAAACAATGGGGGAACCCTCACTTAAATCCCCGCATCGAAATGAGCTGAGCCTAACCATGCAGGAAAACTAACCATGCAGGACTTGGCCTATGCGGCAGGACTCCGAGGCCCACCAAGACGGCTCCGTCCGGAAGACCCCTCGAGCAGTGCTCCGCCCGCCCGAGGGCACGCTCCCTCCTCGAACGGGTTCCGCCCCCGTTCGAGGGGCAACCCCCCTCCTCGAACGAGTTCCGCTCCGTTCGAGGGGCAACCCTTCCCTCGAGCGGTTCCGCCCCGCCCGAGGGCGCGCTCCCCCTCGAACGAGTCCCGTCTCGCTCGAGGGTCCGCTCCACCCTCGGCCGGGGCCCCCGCCACGCTCACGGGCGCCCCCGCACGCGTGCGCCGGCCCCGTACTTGGGCATTTAACGCCCTGACGCCGCAGGACGGCGCCATCATGCGCCCGGGGCTCACGCCCCGGTGCCGCCACACCAACTCCCCAGGGAGGAGCCCATCCCCGCTACTGTGAGATGGACTGTGTGGTACGGCCGGTGTCAGTCCCGTGACACCGCGCGCACGCTACTGTACGGCTAACGCGCCCGACCCTCGAAAGGGGGCCGGGCGCACCCTCGACTCCACTTTCCCGTGATCCTGCAGGTTAGGTGAGGGCGCTTGGCCGGTGGGTGGCCATCCCGGCCACTGTAACGACGCGGCCGCCGTACCCACGCGTGCGGGCGCACGCCTGACTCCGCGCGCGCGCCCGAACACCGCAAAGCAACCACTCCACCACCGCGAGCTCATTGGGAAGGAACGCCGTTCGCCCGCTCCCCGTACCCCGTACCGCCCATCATCGGCACCTCCCTCGAAGCCTATCGGGGGACGCCATCGCCATCCGCCGCCTCCTACCCCTCGAACCGCCACCGTTCGGGTACGAGGTAGGCCATCATGGCCGGATCGCGGCGAAGATCGACCGGACGGTCGCCCACTCTACACCGTAGCACGACGTGCTCCCACACGTAGCTAGGTAGCGCGGCGTGCATGTAACTCGCCGCCCCCTTGGCCTATAAAAGGGGAGGCGAGCCCCCGCCCGCGGGGGACGAATTCGCAGGAACACGGCGCACCGTGCACTCACTCTCTTATTCTCCCACGACATCTCCGGCCTCTCACCCGTGGGACTTGGAAGCCACGATTCCTCTCCCGCCTTGCTTGTATTTGCCCCACTACAAGCACCCCCGGTGCTGAGCAATATAGTGCCACGAGCACGCCCCCGTCGGGACGTACGGCCCCCTCGGCCGGAACCAGGATAAAATCTTGTGTCATTAGTTGCTTAGCATCGACCATTGAGGGATAGACCTAGGCGTTATCTACTGGGTTAGTGTCGGGACCATATTCCGCACCGACGCTGGCGCCCACCGTGGGGCAAACGAGCGCCTAAGGTCGTTTCGCTAACTCCCTCCATGGTGATTCGCACCGAGTACCGTAGCACCCGCTACAACATGGGTAGCTCGGACCCTCTTCCGCCGGGTTCGAGATCCGCTTCGGGGACTTGAACTTCCGGTGCCACGGGGAACGGCTATCTCATGCGCCTCACCAACCGTGAGGAGCTCCGCGCGCGCCGCGAGGCCGGGGTCCGCTCGGTCTCCGCCGCACGCACGACACCGGCGCGGTGCCCGCAGCACGAATGCCGCGGGCCCGTCGACGCCGCGACGCCGTCGTCGCTCCGACTACGCTCGCGTCGGGCGCGGTCCGAGCGGCGGCAGGGGCGAGCGCGCCGCCGCCCAACGCGGTGCACCCACCGTCACGACGGCCGCCACCGCCCCGGCGGGACCACGTGCGGTCTCGGACCACGCATCCCCATCGGCCGCGTGGCGCCACTACGGCCCACAACGCCGGTGTCAACACGACAATGCGCGGGGTTCCGCCCGGTCGGCACGTCTTCGTCGCCGGGGATCCCGGCACCCCCGGCCAGCGGACGAGTCGGTCCCCCGGGCTCCGTCGACACGATGCCACCCGCCAACCGCCACGGGTACGCGGAGTGGGACTTCTCCGGCGTGCCGGACCCAGTCGCGTTCAGGCGCTTCCTCGACGCCACGGACTACTGGTTTGGCTGCTCCGACGACTCCAGCACCGGGAGCTACGACCCCGCGCGGGAGTGCTGCGCCGTCATCACCAACGACCCGGCCAACGCCGCCGGTGCGGCGGGCGCCGGAGACGGGGAAGTCACGCCCGCCCCAGGGATCGCCACGCGCCCGGCCGCGGGGCCGAGCGCTCCCCGCCGGGGGCCGACGTCGACGCGCGGTGGGCCCAAGCTCGCGAGCTCGAGGCCAAGCCGGCAAAGGAGCGGACGGTGCGGCTACTCCGCGCCTCGATGGCGGGGGAGGCCTCCGCGCGCGGCGAACGCGCGCGGGAGCCGGGGCCGACGGTCCGTGACCGCCTCAACCCCGTTCCCAACGTCGACATCGCGGATACTCCCCGCCGCGGGCGAGCCAAAGCTCATCGCCGCCGCAACACCGCCGCGCGCCATGCCGCACCGTCGACCCCCGAGGCTCGAGACATGCACCGCGAGGTGCGGACCCTCCTCGAGCAAGCGGCCGTCCAACGAGCCGAGAGCTCGGCCTCACGCATCCGCCAACAGGGGGACGCGCGGGGGTGACGATCCCGCACCGGGGGGGCGAACCCTCGGTGCACGTGGGTCAACTTGCCGACCGAGGGACGCACGCCGGCCAAGGAGCGACTCCTTGACACACGCAGGCGCCGGATGGAGACGCCCGCAACGTCATCAACGCCGGCGCACCCGCCAGGCGGACGCGCGGGCGGCTAGGGTCTACCACCCTCGAAGGGGTGGGCGCTACGACGGCGGTGAGGATCGCTCCCCGACGCCGAGCCCCCCCGGCACCCGCGTGTTCGGCCGGGGAAATCCGCACGGCGGCGTTCCCCCGCCGTTTCCGTCAACCCTCGACGATCGCCAAATACAACGGGAAACGGACCCTCGTGTCCGGCTCAACGATTATCGCCCGGCTCCGTCGCCTCGGGTGGGGCCACCAACGACGAAGTAATCATCCGCAACTTGCCCTTGCATCTGGGCGACGCGGCCCGGACATGGCTCGAGCACTTGCCCGCCAGCCAGATCCATAGCTGGGACGATCTGGTCCACACCTTCGTGGGCAACTTCCAGGGCACGTACGTGCGCCCTGGGAACTCCTGGGATCTGCGCTCCCCGCACGCGTGGCCGGGCGAGTCGCTGCGGGACTTCATACGGCGCTTCTCCAAGCGCCGCACGAGCTCCCCGCCGTGGCACAGTCCGAGATCGTGCACGCGTTCCTCGAGGGCACCACGTGCCGGGGACCTTGTGCGCGAGCCGGGACGCGGCCCGCCCACGGACTCGAACGAGCCGGCCGACATTGCCACCGCCCTCGCCTCCCGGAGAGGAGGCCGTGGGGGCAATCTTCGACGGCAAGAAGGGCAAGCGCTCCGAGGACACGCGCGCGGAGGGCAGCGGGTCCAAGGAGCCGCGCCGCAACGACAAGCGGGGCAAGAAGGGGGAAGAAGCCGCGCCGCGAGGCGCGCGAGCAGGGGCGCAACGGCGGCAACGCCGAGGCCCTCGCCGTTGACCCGCCCCGACGGGGCCCTCGACCGCTCCTCGAGGCCCGGGGGTGTTCGACGACATGATGAAGAAGCCATGCCCCAACCACAAGACCCCCGTGAACCACACTCTTGAGCAAAGGCGACATGCTCAAGAAGTTCTATGGCCGTGCCGCCGCGAGGGAGGCAGAGGCCAAGAAGGATGGGGGCGATGGCGACGCGGGTGGTTTTCCTGCCGTCGAAAATGTGTTCCTCATCTTTGGGGGACCTACTGTCGACATGTCGACCCGGCAGCGCAAGAAGGAGCGGCACGAAGTCCTCGCCGCAGAGAGGGCACCTCCGGCCTTTCTCAACTGGTCGAAGGACGCCATCACCTTTAGCCGGGATGATCACCCAAACCGCATCCCGAACCCGGGCCAGTACCCACTGGTGGTCGATCCCATCATTGGCAACGCCCGGTTTTCGAAGGTCCTTATGGACGGAGTGCGTAGCCTCAATATCCTCTTCGCGCATACATTGCGCCTAATGGGGATTGGGCCGGACCAGCCGCGGCCCCGGACGAAGCCGTTTCACCGCATCGCGCCCGGCAAGCGGGGTGCACAACCCCTCGGGCATCGATCCGCCCGTCCGGTTCGGGACCCCCAAGAATTTCCGAAAGGAAACCCTCACCTTCGAGGTGGTGGGATTCAAAGGGGCCTACCATGCCATCCTTGGGCGACCATGCTATGCCAAGTTCATGGCGGTCCCCAACTACACGTACCTGAAGATGAAGATGCCAGGTCCAAACGGCGTCATCACCGTCGGGTCATCGATCGAGCATGCATTCGACTGCGATGTCGAATGTGTGGAACATGCAGAGGCGCTAGCGCTGGATGAAGCGCTGGTGAACACACTGGAGAAGATGGTCAACGACGACCTCAGCTCCGCCGCCAAACACATCGGCACCTTCGAGGCCGCCGAGCAAACCAAAGGGGTCCCCCTCGACCCGACGCCCCCGAGGGCAAGGTGTTGAGGGTCGCCTCGACCCTCGATCCTAAATAGGAAGCAAGTGCTCGTCGACTTCCTCCGCGCCAACGCCGACGTCTTCGCGTGGAGCCCCTCGGACATGCCGGGCATCCCGAGGGAGGTCGCCGAGCACTCCCTTGATATCCTACCTAACGCTCGCGGCCGTTCGGCGCCGGCCGCGCCGCTTCGACGAGGAACGGCGACGGGCGATCGGAGCGGAGCCGCGGAAGCTCCTCGAGGCCGGATTCATCAAGGAAGTGTTCCACCCTACATGGCTAGCTAATCCCGTGCTTGTAAAAAAAGAAAAATGGGAAGTGGAGGATGTGTATTGACTACACCGGCCTCAATAAAGCATGTCCAAAAGTTCCTTTTCCCTTGCCACGCATAGATCGATCGTTGATTCCACCGCCGGTGTGAACTACTCGTTTCCTTGATGCCTATTCGGGATATCATCAAATAAAAATGAAGGAGTCCGACCAGCTCGCGACTTCGTTCATCACACCGTTCGGGACGTTCTGTTACGTCACGATGCCTTTTGGCCTCATAAACGCGGGCGCAACATATCAGCGCTGCATGCAGCACGTTTTTGGGGACCATATCGGGCGGACGGTCGAGGCTTACGTGGACGACATCGTCGTCAAGACCGAGAAGGCGGACGACCCGGTTGGCGATCTCGGCATCGCGTTCGACCGCTCGCGCGGCCAACGGGGGTCAAGCTCAACCCCGAAAAATGTGTCTTCGGAGTGCCGCGGGGCATGCTCCTAGGATACATCGTCTCCCGCCGGGGAATCGAGGCCAACCCTGAAAAGGTCGCGGCCCTCGAGCGAATGGGTCCAATTCGGGACCTCAAAGGGGTACAGAAGGTGTTGGGGTGCCTTGCCGCCTTGAGCCGCTTCGTCTCGAGGCTCGGTGAGAAGGGTCCGCCCTCTACCGCTACTCAAGAAGCACGAACGCTTCTCTTGGACCGCCGAGGCCCAGGAAGCGCTCGACAAGCTGAAGGCGTCTCTGACACACGCCCCAATCCTTACGCCGCCGCGAGACGGCGAACCCCTCCAACTCTACGTGGCCGCTACCACCCAGGTGGTCAGCGCCGTGATCGTTGTGGAGCGCACGGAGGAAGGACATGCCTTGCCCGTGCAAAGGCCGGTCTACTACATCGGCGAAGTCCCCGTCGGACACGAAGGCGCGCTACCCCCGTGTGCGTGGCTGTTGTATGCGGTAGTCCTCGCGCGGCGCAAGCTCCGCCACTACTTCGAGGCCCACCCAATTACGGTGGTCTCTTCCTTCCCGTTAGGAGAGATCATTCGCAACCCCGACGCGGCAGCAGACTGCCAAGTGGTCCGTGGAGTTGATGGGCGAGACGCTCGCCTACGCTCCGCGCAAGGCCATCAAATCGCAAATCCTAGCCGATTTCGTCGCTGAGTGGACGGACACGCAGCTGCCGCCCCCCTCGCATTCAAGCGAGTGCCGGACTCCGTTCTTCGACGGCTCGGTGATGAAGACAGGAGCGGGCGCGGGCCTCGCTCTTCGTGTCACCCCTCGGGGAGCACATGCGCTACGCGGGCGTCTCCACTTCCCCGCGTCTAACAATATGGCGGAATACGAGGCCCTTCTCTCGCGGCCTCAAAATCGCCATTGAGTTGGGCATCAAGCGCCTCGACGTGCGAGGGGATTCGCGGCTCGTGATCGATCAAGTCATGAAGAACGCGAGCTGCCACGACGACAAGATGGAGGCCTACCGCAAAGCCGTGCGGGCCCTCGAAGACAAATTCTACGCGCATCGAGCTTAATCATGTACCCCACCGCACAACGAGGAAGCGACGAGCCGGCAAAAATAGCGTCCGGGCGGATCACCGTTCCCCCAAACGTTTTTGCGCGCGACATCGCGCAGCCAACAGTCACCTTCGAGCCCTACCCCTCGAGCGACGGCGGACCTTCGGGGGCTCCCTCGAATCCAGCGGGAGCGGAACCCATGGAAGAGGACCCCTCGAACGAGGCGTACGTGCTCTCTCTCTTCTCGAGGGGTATGGCTCCCACGAGGTCGATGCGATGGATATAGAACCGGCTCCCGGTCCCAGCGGATTGGCGTGAAAAGTACACCGCCTGGATTGCTCGAGGGGAACTCCCCACAGACCGGGCCACAGCCAGGCGCATCGCCAGGATGGCCAAGTCATTCACCCTCGTCGACGGCGAGCTGTACAAGCGCGCCGCGTCAGGCATCCTCCAGCGGTGTATACCCATTCCCGAGGGGCGCGAGCTCCTACGGGACATACACGCGGGAATCTGTGGCCACCACGCCGCGCCTCGCACCCTCGTTGGCAACGCGTTCCGCCAGGGCTTCTATTGGCCTACCGCGGTCGCAGACGCCAACGAAATCGTGCGCACTTGCGAAGGGTGCCAGTTCTACGCCCGCAAGACCAACTTGCCGCCTCATGCTCTCGCGGACGATCCCCGTAACATGGCCGTTCGCCGTGTGGGGGTTAGACATCGTCGGGCCCCCGCGAAGGCGCCGGGGGGCTTCACCCACCCGCTCGTCGCGATCGACAAGTTCTCCAAGTGGGTGGAGGTGCGCCCCATTACGAATTTGAGGGCCGAGCAGGCGGTCACGTTCTTCACGGACATCGTCTACCGCTTTGGAGTGCCAAACTCCATCATCACGGACAACGGGTCCCGCTCACGGGCCGGAAGTTCTTGGAGTTCTCGCGACGAGTTCCACATCCGAGTGGATTGGGCAGTATGGCGCACCCCGCGGACCAACGGCCAAGTGGAACGTGCCAACGGCATGATTCTACGGGGCCTCAAACCCGAAATTTTTTGACCAGCTCAACAAATCCGGCGAAATGGCTCCAAGAACCGCCACCGTCGTGTGGAGCCTAAGGACCACCCCAAGCAGGGCCACCGGTTCACCCCGTTTTTCCTAGTTCATGGCGCGGAGGCCGTCCTCCCCACGGATTTGGAATACGGGTCGCCCAAGGTTCGAGGCTACAACGAGGATGCTAACCAGCGAGCCCGCGAGGACTCGCTGGATCAGCTAGACGAAGTACGCCTCGTGGCGTTGATGCACTCCGCGAGGTATCAACAGTCCCTACGACGCTACCAAGCACGCAAGATACGTCGGAGGGATTTCAGCGAGGGGGACTTGGTCCTAAGGCTACGCCAAGACAACCGAGGGCGCCACAAGCTATCGCCCCCATGGGAGGGACCCTACGTCGTGGTGAAGGTGCTCAAACCGGCACGTACAAGCTGGCCAACGAGGACGGCGAAGAACTCACCAACGCTTGGAACATCCAACAGCTACGTCGCTTCTACCCTTAGCTAGGATTTCCAAGTATTTTCCGTTGTAAAAACACACGGCCAACGCCCCGCTTGGTGTCACCTATGTAAATACTCCAAGTATAATAAAAGGGCAACTCGGCTTTCCCCCGAAACCCAAGTTACCCTCGGGGGCTACCGCGGGGGGGCACCCCCCCCCCCCAAATGGTCCCATTTTTTTCGCGCAAAAAACATAACAACACGCGCTAAGTTTGTTTCCCACTTCAACCTCGAGCCATGATTCGAACAGGGCGCAGGCGGCACAGCGGAAGGAGTGTGCGAGCCGAGACGCCGCCTACGCCGCGTGGCTATGGCCGGGTCTCTCTCGCCTCCAACCCAGCGGGCCCCTGCGAAAAGCGAACTCCCCTAACTAGAATCTACTCAGGAAGAAGAAGAAGCAAGAAGCGCAATAAGCAAACGATTTCATTTACAAACAACTGCCCATGTCCACGAAATGACTTGTTTGTTTACAAGAGGCCACGAGGCCAAGGTCGATACACCCAAACAAAAAACGGGCCTAGCGCCCGTGTGCTTTCGGGCGGATGGAGCGGCAGCATCGGCGGCGTCCGGGAAGAGGAATTCTTCGAAGGCCTCGGCGAGCGTCCCGGCGGCGTCGGCAACAAGCGCGTCCGTGCGCTCCATGGCCACCTCGTCCTCGACGCCCACGGGCACGATGTAGCCTTCGGCCACCGCCTCGAGGTTGACCTCGTAGTGGGATCGCACCACTCCGAGGGCCTTCGCACGCCCGGTGTGCAACGCCGGCGCATCCGCTCCGTGACGTGGCCACCGAGGGCGCGCGCGGCGGCGGCCGGCCGAGCCGCCGGCCCGGGCATCGCCTTCCTCGACGACGTGACGAGGTCTCGAGGGCCGCGTCCCGCGCGGCTCTGCGGCTCTGCTCGGAGGAGTTGTAGGAGGCTGCGCAGGCCTCGGCCCGCCCAACGCGTGCCCCAAAGCCGTGCGCGAGCACCGGAAGCAACAAGATGACAAGAAATCGAAAGGGGGAAACGAACCCTCTAAAGCAAGAACTAACAAGCGAGGGGTCGGACGGTAGCTTACCCTCGACTTGCCTCTTCTCCGGATCGAGGTCGCGGCGCGCGGACTCGAGCGCCAACTCGAGATGCTTTGGACGGTCTCGCCTTGCTCGACGAGGGCCATCTCTTGGGCGGCATTGCGATGCGCAGCGCCAACGCCTCATCCTCAACCTCGGAGAATGCGGCGTTCCGCTCCTTCGGCGACCTCTCCGCCGTTGTCTCGCGCGCGACGCGCTCCCGCTCCCGGCGCCGTCCGGCGTCGCCAAGGGCGGCCTGCTCTGCCGGAGCCGCCCCTCGGCCCCCCGGCGGGCGATGCGCTCTCGCCGGAGCCGCCCCTCGGCCGGCGACGAGAGCCGCGGCCTTGGCGTCGAGGGCGGCCCTCGGGTCGTCGGCCTCCTTCGCGCGCCCGCCCAACCCGCGCGCCCGTTCCTCGGCCTGGCGGCCGCTGCGCCCGGGCCCCCTCGAGCGACGTGCGGAGTTCCGGGTCTCGGCGCGAGCGGTGGCCACCTCCGCCTCCCGGGTGGCGGCCGGCGTCCGCGTCTTGTCCGGGTCCTCGCGCGCGTTCCACGGCGCCTCGTCACGATCGACGAGGGCTGCGCGGATCCGCCGAGACTCGAGTCACGCGCCGCGTCCCGCCCGAGCTCTCGGGGAGCACGTCGCACCACGCCATCGCCCGTACACCGGCCCGGTGTGCGGCGTCCCCGAGAGCATCCGCAAGCGCGTCGTAAGCGCCGCATCGCTCCCGGAGCCGGCGGACCTCGGCGTTCACCCCGGTCGAACGCGCTATACTTTTCACGAGCGCGCGCGCTCGAGCTCCCGGCATCCACACATCGAATCTCGCAAGTGTCAAGGCTTGAATGCGGACGCGAAAACGAAATAAGGAAGGGAGACGAGCAACCGTGGCTCACCTGGAAGACGATCCAGGCCGGGCCGCTGTGGACCCGCAGCGCTTCGTTCAACGCGCGGTTGAGCGTGGCGCCGTGGCTCAGGAGCTCGCCCCAGAGCTCCTGCTCCCTCTGGGCGTCAGCAAACGCCGGGGGATCCTCCACGGCCCCCCCACCTGGGCGGGGCGGCCGGCGTGGGAGGACGAGGCCTCGGCATCGTGCCCCCGGCCCCCCACTATCATGTGACCCTCGTGTCGCCTCACGAGGGCCCCCTCCTGGGGCTCGGGAGAGTTCGTGGGCCAGCTGGCCCACTGGTTCCACCCAGGCGGCGGGGAGTCATCCGAGAGCTCCACCACCTCCGCCTGGAGACCGCCGGCGAGAGGAGCCGCCCGCTCCGCCTCCGCCGGCGCCTCCACCTCGCGCCTCCGCGGCCACGGGCGCCCGTCGTGGCGCCGTCGCCGCCACCTCCGTCCGTGCCGCCGCATCCGCGGGCGCTCCCGCGAGGTTGCGCCCGCCCCGCCTCTTCCGCGGTGGCCGCCGCCGCGCGCCGCGCACCTCCACCGTAGCCACCGCCGCGCCCGCGCCTCCGTGGCGACCGGCGGCCGCCGCCCCCGACCTCGGCCGCGCCGCGGCGGGCTGATCCGCCGGCCGGGGCCTCGAGGCCCCGGCCCGGGCCTTGCGAGCTCGTGCCCGCGGCCGCGCGCGCCCCCGGGTGCGACCCCCTCGACGAACGCCGCCGGGTGGGGATCGACGCGCGTCCGTCCTCGGCACCTTGGCCGGTGCAAGAGGAGGGACGGTTGGCACCGCCCGCGCGAACACGAATGGAGGGTTAAAACATCTAATCACCAAAGACACCAAAACCAAACGAAGAAAGACGAGGCTACTTACCTCGCGGAGGAAAAGGCCCTCTTCCTTTTCCTCGAGGCCTCGGACGGGGCCGGCGTAGCGGCCGCGCCCGACGCAAGCGCCTCCCCGATGGCGCCGCCACACGCACGGGCACGCCCGCCTCGTGCGCGGGCGCGCCCGATGCCGCACCCCCCGACGGCGCCGCGGTGCGCGGGGGGCACGCTCGCCCGCGCGCGCGGCACGCCTCCCGACGCGCCCCTCGACGCGCCGTCGCCGCGCGCGCGGACGCGCTCCGCCGCGCGCGCGGCACGCTTGACGCGCGCGCGCGGCACGTGCGCCGCGCGCGCCTCCGTGGCGCGCGCGCGCGCACCTCCGCGGCGCGTGCCGCCCCCGACGATGACCGCCGGCGACGGCGCCGGTGGCGCCCGCCCCGTGCAAAGCCGCCCCGACGCCGGCGCGGGCTCCGGCGACGGGGGCGCAGGCGCCACCGTCCGATGGGCCCTCCCCCTCGGACTCTTCCTCCCTCGTCCTCGCTCCGAGGACGAGGGCTCCCTCGATGTCCGGGGAGGAGAGCCCCGCTCCTCCCGCCGCCGCACTCCGCGGACCGGTGCGGCCGCGGCGCGCTTGGCGACCGCCCGGCGTGCTCCCTCTTGCGCGCCGCTCGCTCCTGCTGCTCCCGCTGCGCCGCCCGGCCAAGCGCACGGGAGTCGGGGGTGGGCGGAACGGACTTGGCGATGTTGAACTCCACCAGCTGCGCACAAGAGTGACAATGACGGATCAGGAGACGAAAGCAAGACCAAGAACTAAAACGAGATCGGGGAACCCAACTCACCCGCGGGCCGAAGGGGAGCATCTCGACGTCCCACGGAGTCCGGCCCTCGGGCAGCGGCGACGTCCGGGTGTCGACGGCACTCCGCGCCCGGGTGAGCGCATACGGCCGCTCAAGGAGCGTCGGGAGCATCCGCGACCTCGCCAGGTCGATGGGGTTGGCCGCCTCCGTCATCTCGAAGATGCAGAGCGGCCTCTCCATCAGGGGCACGACCCGCCGATGGTGAAGAAAGGCGAGGACGCCCATCGCGGTCACCCCGTGTTTCCTCAGCCGCTCCAGTGCGCCCAGCACCGACTCCTGCCGCGCCCGGTGCTGGGGCGTGGACACCCCGTAGCCCCAGGAGCTAGGCCTCTCCTTGAACACCCGGCCGGTGTAGGGGGGAAGGCCGGGCTCGGCGTTGCGCAGATAAAACCATCCCCGCTCCCAGCCGGCGTTGTTCGTCGTCATGGTGCAGGGGATGTAGACGTTCTTGAATTGCCCCCGCAGGGCAAGCGACATCCCGCCGGCGCGCACTTGCGCGGCGGGGTCCTTGGCTCCATCGTAGGCCGCGTAAAGAGCTCCCCGCGGAAGAGGTGTACCCGCAGTTCCCGCTTGAGCGGGATCCCCGAGGTACCCTTCGCGGACGCCCACGAACGTGGCCGCTCGCGAGATCGCGTTGGGGGCGAAGTTGTGCAACTCCACCCCCGTAGTAGTGGCACATTGCCCGCGTGAATGTGCTCGCCGGCGCGTTGAAGCCACGCTCGTGATAGCGGAGGAAGCTCACCACGTAGCCCTCCCGGCGGGTTGGGCTCGCGGTCCGCGGCCCGGCGGCACGATCCATTCCGCCGGCGCCCATCTTCGTTGGCCGCCAACGGGCCGGCGGCGACCGGCTCGCCCGGGGCGAGCGGGTCACGGTCGACCTCTCCCGTGCGTACGGCTCCGGGGACCCTAATCGGAAGCCGAGGCGGCGCCATGGGGGGGACGAACGAGTGCAAAGGCGGAGGACGAGGAAGCGAGGAAAAAGCTCTAAGCGGCGAGCCCGCGCGACGGCAAGAGAGAGGCGAAGGCGAAGGGACGGAGGACTGAAAACGGTGAGGAGCCAAGGTAAAAAACCGCCATCCCTTCCTCACCGCGGTTTATAGGCAACGGGCGAGTTCTCCCGGAGCGGACGCCCCGCCGGCGTGCACTTGCGGGAATCTTTCCGTCGCGTCGACGAGTGGGCCCCACCACGGCCGCAGCGGCTCTAACACTGCAGGCGGGTCATCATTGCGGCAAGACCGGCGGCGGCCGAGGCAAAACCGTCACGTCCGCCGGCCACGTCCGCCCACTACGCGCGCGCGCGGCCGCGGCCCCAAAAAGGCGCGCCCGCGCCGCAAAACCGCGGCCACGACCGCAAGGCAATTAAATGCCGGGCCCCTTGCCAAGCAAGGAGAGCCCTCGAGCGAGGCGAATCCTCGGCTCGAGACAAAGGCGACCCTCGATGGGATGACGGCGTGAGAAGGTCGCCGGGACTGCTCGATGTAGAGCGAGGCGGCCCGCGGCACCCATGCCACGTGAGGCCCTCGAGTGGCGTGACCCTCGGCTCGAAACGAGAGGCGACCCTCGACGGGATACCGGCGTGAGAAGGTCGTCCGGACACCGCTCGACGTAGAGCGGACCACCACGGGCACCCATGCCACGTAGGACCCTCGAGCGGCGTGACCCCCAACTCGAGACGATGTCAACCCTCTAAAAGAAGGCACGCGCGTAAGAGGATCGCCCAGGTCACGCTTGAAATAGAGCGACACCGAAAGCACTCATACCGCGCCATGCTACCAACCAGCACCTCGAGGGCTGGCACGTCCAGGCCCCTCGACGGCCGCAAACGAGAAAAGACGGGGCTGGCCAAGGCACGGCCCCGCACGGCCTTGCGATCGAGGTTCGAAGCCCGACCCTCGACGGGTTCGAACGGGCGCCCGGATCACGAGTTAGGGACGACGAGGGCACGCGCATTCGAGCCGTTCCTCGAGCCCGTTGGCTCGAGGGTGCCCCACATGTCGTGTTCGAGAGCCGGCGAGGGCGGCTAGCGGGGGGATCCCACCGAGGGAGAGCTTCCGCGCCCTCGGTCCCTAGCGAACGGGACCGGAGCCCCACCTAGCAAACCCACGCAAGCGCTTCCATGGACGTGTCTCGGACCGCGCGGCCTACCCTTATCGAACGGGGCATGGACATCCACTTGAACCACCCGCTAGCGGCTCGAAGAAGAATCCGCGATTCGCGACCCGCTCGATGGGAGTCGTGGAAACCTCACCCTCCGACCCGCGGAGGGACGGCGAGGGCGCGATAAAAAACAAGTCGTCAGGCTCGACCCGATCGCCTCGAACAGGCCAAGGCTCGGGGGCTTGACGCACGGCTACACCTCCTTGAAATTGCACCCGCCGGAGACAGTGACAGGGGAGCGTGCACCCCCGATGCCGGCTGAAACACCGCCGATGCCGGTTGGCCTATGTGCCACGCCTTTCTGACCGAATTGCTCGCGGTTAACCCCTGCAGGAGAACACACACTCCTGCAGGGCTTCGGGGGCTAGACCCGCGGGTCCGCTGACGCGGCCCCACGGAAAGCGTTCGCAAACAAGGAGGGAAGAACGTCCTATCGGTGGGTTCCGACATCCGCGGGAGCCTCAATGGCAAACCCGCGGATGCTCGGGGGCTGCGCTCGGGGACCGCCCTAGGGGTCCCCTTAAACAATGGGGGAACCCTCACTTAAATCCCCGCATCGAAATGAGCCGAGCCTAACCATGCAGGGAAAACTAACCATGCGGGACTTGGCCTATGCGGCGGGGACTCGGAGGCCCACCAAGACGGCCTTTGTCCGGGAAGACCCTCGAGCAGGCTCCGCCTCGCCCGAGGGCACGCTCCCCTCCTCGAACGGGTTCCGCCCCGTTCGAGGGGCAACCCCCTCCTCGAACGAGCTCCGCTCCGTTCGAGGGGCAACCCTTCCCTCGAGCGGTTCCGCCCGCCCGAGGGCGCGCTCCCCCCCCTCGAACGAGTCCCGTCTCGCTCGAGGGTCCGCTCCACCCTCGGCCGGGGCCCCGCCACGCTCACGGGCGCCCCGCACGCGTGCGCCGGCCCCGTACTTGGGCATTTAACGCCCGACGCCGCGGGACGGCGCCATCATGCGCCGGGGCTCACGCCCCGTGCCGCCACACCAACTCCCCGGGGAGGAGCCCATCCCCGCTGCGCGGGAGATGGACCGTGTGGTACGGCCGGTGTCGGTCCCGTGACACCGCGCGCACGCTCCTGTACGGCTAACGCGCCCGGCCCTCGAAAGGGGGCCGGGCGCACCCTCGACTCCACTTTCCCGTGATCCCGCAGGTTGGGTGAGGGCGCTTGGCCGGTGGGTGGCCATCCCGGCCATCGTAACGACGCGGCCGCCGTACCCACGCGTGCGGGCGCACGCCCCGACTCCGCGGCGCGCGCCCGAACACCTGCAGCAACCACTCCACCACCGCGAGCTCATTGGGAAGGAACGCCGTTCGCCCGCTCCCCGTACCCCGTGCCGGCCATCATCGGCACCTCCCCTCGAAGCCTATCGTGGGACGCCATCGCCATCTCGCCGCCTCCTACCCTCGAACCGCCACCGTTCGGGTGCGAGGTAGGCCATCATGGCCGGATCGCAGCGAAGATCGACCGGACGGTCGCCCACTCTACACCGTAGCACGACGTGCTCCCACACGTAGCTAGGTAGCGCGGCGTGCATGTAACTCGCCGCCCCCTTGGCCTATAAAAGGGGAGGCGAGCCCCCAGCCGCGGGGGGACGAATTCAGAGGAACACAGCGCACCGTGCACTCACTCTCTTATTCTCCCACGACATCTCCAGCCTCTCACCCGGGGACTTGGAAGCCACGATTCCTCTCCCGCCTTGCTTGTATTTGCCCCACTACAAGCACCCCCGTGCCGAGCAATATAGTGCCACGAGCACGCCCCTGTGGACGTACGGCCCCCTCGGCCGGAACCGGGATAAAATCTTGTGTCATTAGTTGCTTAGCATCGACCATTGAGGGATAGACCTAGGCGTTATCTACTTGGTTAGTGTCGGGACCATATTCGCACCGACAAAGGTGCCGGTCATGGCACCGTTGATCATGGTTTCCCTTCCGCCGGTGTCTTCCTTCTTCTCCACGAGAGGGTGCTTCCTTCGAGGTGGTTGATCTCCGGCCCAGAGATCCTCCTCTCTCTCTAGCTTGTAGATGGCCTTCTCGTGTGTGAATAAACTCCTCTCCCTCCGTTGGCGGCGCGTCGGGGGGTTTTAGGGTCGAAGATCCTTCGAGGGCAAGGAAGACGGGACCGAACCGGTGCCCGAAGTGGGCCGGGCCGATCCGACCCCGGGCCGGCCGGCCCGAGCCCGCTTTCGGCCGGTTCGGTCGCCCTTTTTGCTCCGTGGGTCCTCGTGCACTTATCTACTTCGCCCCCTCCACTTGGATGATTTTGACGCCGTTATCCTCGCGATCAAGATGGAGACTCTCTTTGCATGAAGTTTGATCTTTTACGCTTCAATCCCCGGGGGTGTTCCTCGTAGCACTTCGGTCCTCACCACCATTGGAAGTAATTTCAGCGAGCTCATGAACACGAACAAGACTCCATGAATGCTCCTTTGAACTTATTGCGAATCCGTCCTTTATGTCCATGTTTTCCTACATAAACACAACACTTCCAAATGCATGCACAAAGATGAACTTGTTATATGATTAGTGTGCCTAGTGGCGGGTTAGTTCAATAATCAAATCCAAACCAAAGTGTAATGAACATGCTAGGTGCACCAAAATACTCCGTCAACGAAGTCGACGAGCACCACTTCCTATTTGGGGTCGAGGGTGGAGCCGACCCTCAACGCCTTGCCCTCGGGGGCCGACGGGTCGAGGGGGACCCCTTGGTCCGCTCCGCGGCCTCGAAGGTGCCGGCGTGCTTGGCGGCGGAGTCGAGGTCTTCGTTGACCATCTTCTCCAATGTGTTCACCAGCGCTTCATCCAGCGCCAGTGCCTCTGCGTGCTCCACGCACTCGACGTCGCAGTCGAACGCGTGCTCGATGGATGAGCCGACGGTGATGACGCCGTTTGGTCCCGGCATCTTCATCTTCAAGTAAGTATAATTGGGGACCGCCATGAATTTGGCGTAACAGGGTCGCCCAAGTATAGCGTGGTAGGCCCCCTTGAACCCCACCACCTCGAAGGTGTGGATCTCCTTGCGGAAGTTCTTCGGGGTGCCAAACCGACCGGGGAGGTCGATGCTGCCCAAGGGGCCGGACATCGCTTACCGGCGCGATGCCGTGGAACGGCTTTGTGTCCGGGCCGCACTCGGTCCAACCCGATCCCCATAAGGCGCAACGTATGCGCGTAGAGGATGTTGAGGCCGCCGCCTCCGTCCATGAGGACCTTCGAGAACCGGGCGTTCCCGATGATGGGGTCGACAACCGGCGGGTACCGGCCCGGTTGGGGACGCGGTTCGGGTGGTCCTCCCGGGCCGAAGGTGATGGCGTCCTCCGACCAATTGAGGAAGGACGGAGGCGCCCTCTCCGCGCGAGGACCTCGTGCCGCTCCTTCTTGCGCTGGCAGGTCGACATGTCGACGGTTGGCCCCCCGAAGATGAGGAACACATTTTCAACGGCGGGGGAAGCCGCCCGCGTCGCCATCGCCTCCGGCTTTCTTGGCCTCTCGCCTCCTTCGCGGCGGCACGGCCATAGAATTTCTTGAGCATATCGCACTGCTCAAGGGTGTGGTTCATCGGGGTCTTGTGGTAAGGACATGGCTTTTTCGGCATGTCGTCGAACACCCCGTGCCTTGAGGGGTCGGTCGAGGGCCCCGTCGAGGCGGGTCAACAACAAGGGCCTCGGCATTGCCGCCGTCGCGCCCGCTCGCGCGCCTCGTGGCGCGGCTTCTTCCCCCTTCTTGCCCCGCTTATCGTTGCGGTGGGGCTCCTTCGGACTTGCTGCCCTCCGCGGGCGCTTCCTCCGAGCGCTTGCCCTTTTTGCCGTCGAAGATCGCCCCCACGGCCTCTTCTCCGAGGCGAAGGCCGGTGGCGATGTCGAACGGCTCGTTGGAGTCCGCGAGTGGGCTGCGTCCCAACTCCCGCACGAGGTCCCGGCACGTGGTGCCCTCGAGGAAGGCATGCACGATCTCGGACGTGCCACGCCGGGGAGCTCCGTGCGGCGCTTGGAGAAGCGCCGTATGAAGTCCCGCCGGCGACTCGCCGGCCCACGCGTGCGGAGCGCGAGTCCCGGGAATTCCCCGGGGTGCACGTACGTGCCCTAGAAGTTGCCCACAAACGTGCGGACCGGATCGTCCCGATTGTGGATTTGGCTGGCGGGCAAGTGCTCGAGCCATGTCCGGGCCGCGTCACCGAGATGCGGGGGCAAGTTGCGGATGATGACCTCGTTGTGGTGGCCCCGCCCACCGACAAGCCAAGCGGTAGTCGTTAAGCCACACCGCGGGGGTCCGTCTCCCGTTGTACTTGACGATGGTCGAGGGGTTGGCGAAAGCGCGGGGGGAACGCCGCCGCGCGGATTTCCCGGCCCGAACACGCGGGTGCACGGGGGGCTCGGCGTCGGGGAGCGGTCCTCGCCGCCGTCGTAGCGTCCACCCCGTCGAGGGTGGTAGCCCCTTCTTGCTCGTGCGTCCGCCCTGCTCGTGCGCCGACGTTGATGACGTTGCGGGCGTCGCCATCCGGCCGCCCCCGCGTGCGTCAAGGAGCCGCTCCTTGGCCGGCGTGCGTCCTTGGTCGGCGGGTCGCCCCCGCCGGTCCCCCGCGTGCACCGAGGGTTCGCCTCCCGGTGCGGCTTCGTCGTCCCGCGCATCCCCCCGTTGGCGGATGCGTGAGGTCTCGAGCCTCGGGGGTCGAGGGTGCGGGCATGGCCCGCGGCGGCGTCGCGGCGGCGCCCGGCGTTTGGCTCGCCGCGGGGGCGCGTCCGCGTTGTCGATGTTGGGGACGGTGTTGATGCGGTCGCGGACTCTGTCGGCCCGGCTCCCAAGCGCGTTCGCCACGCGCGGAGGCTTCCCCCCGCCATTGAGGCGCGGAGCGCCCGCACCGTCCGTATTCCTCCGCCGCCTTGGCCTCGAGCTCGCGGGCTTGGGCCGACCGCGCGTCGGCGTCGGCCCCGGCCGGAGCGCTTGGCCCCGCGGCCGGGCGCGTGGCGACCCCCGGGGCGAGCGTGACTTCCCGTCTCCGGTGCCCACCGCGCCGGCGGCATTGGCCGGGTCGTTGGTGATGACGGCGTAGCACTCCCGCGCGGGGGTCGTAACTCCCGGCCGGAGTCGTCGGAGCGACCGAACCCGCAGTCCGTAGCGTCGAGGAAACGCCCGAACATGACCGGGTCCGCACGCGGAGAAGGGTCCCCTTCGCATAGCCGTGGCGGTTGGCGGGTGCCAACGCGTCGATGGAGCCCGTGAGACGACCCGTCGACCCATTGAGGCGGCGGGATCCCCGGCGGCGAGGGACGTGGCTGCCGGGGGGGACCTCCGCGCATCGTGGTGCCGACGTTGTTGTTGTAGGCCGACGTGGCACCACGCAACCCAATGGGGATGCGCGGGCGGAGGCTTGCGCGTTGTCCCGCCGGGGGCGGTGGCGGTCGTCGTGGCGGAGGGCGCGCCATGTTGAGAGGTGGCGGCGCTCGGCCGCCGTCGCTCGACCGCGCCCGGCCCGAATGCGGCCCGGAGCGACGGCGGAGTCGCGGCGTCGACGGACCCGCGCATCCGCGCTCGCGGGCGTCCGCACCGTGGCGGCGCGTGCGGCGGGGGCCGCAGCCGACCCGGCCCGGCGCCGCGTGCGGAGTTCCTCACGGTTGGTGAGGCGCATGAGATAGCCGTTCCCCCGTGGCCCGAAAGTTCGGGTCCACGAAGCGAATTCGAACCCGGCCGGGAGGGGGTCCGAGCTACCCATGCGGTAGCATGTACCACGGTACTCGGTGCGGATCACCATGGAGGGAGTTGACGGAATGACCTTAGGCGCTCGGATCGCCCCACGGTGGGCGCCAACGCGTCGGTGCGGAATATGGTACCGACACTAACCAATGAGTAAGCGCCGCGGTCTATCCCTCAATGGTCGATGCTAAGTAACAAGTGACACGGAATTTTTATCCCGGTTCCGTCGAGGGGGCCGTACGTCCAAAGCCAGTGGCGTGCTCGAGGCACTATATTACTTAGCACCGGGGGTGCTGTAGTGGGGCTGCTACAAGCAAGCGGGAGAGGAAGCGTGGCTTCCAAGTCCCCGGAGGGGTGGGCGAAGATATTGTGGGAGAATTGGAGAATGAGTGCGTGGTGTGTGATGTGTTCTTGTATCGTATGCTCCCGGGTCCGTCTCCCCGCGGCCGGGGTTCGCCCCCCTTTTATAGATCAAGGGTGAGGCGGATTACATGCGCGCCGCGCTATCTAGCTACGTGGGGAAACACGACGTGCTATGCTGTAGAGTGGGCGGCCGTCCGGACGATCCTCGCAGCGATCTGGCCATGATGGCCTACCTTGTACCCGAACAGTGGCGGTTCGAGGGTAGAAGGGCGGCGGATGGTGGCGATGTCCTCTGATAGGCTCGAGGGAGGTGCTGACGTTGGCCTGTACGGGGCACAGGAGTAGGTAAGACGGCGTCCCTTCCCGACGCGCTTCACAGTGCTGGGGTTGTTGCTACAGCGCCTGGCGTGCGCCTGCACGCGCGGGGACGGCGGCCATGCTGTTACAGTGGCAGGGATGGTGTTCCACCGGCCTAGCGCCTCCACCTAACCCTGTAGGGTCACAAGAAAGTGAATCGAGGGTGCAACCGGCCCCCTTCGAGGGCTCGGCGCGTTAGCCGTACTGGGGCAGGCGCGCGGCGTCACGGGACTGACACCGGCCGCGCTGCACAGTCCCTCCCCACAATGATGGGTGTCACACCCGGTTTCCAAGGCAAAACCGAATGCATTGATCACGTGTGCGCCAGGATCAAGTTACACACACGCTTAGACATTATGAATACCAAAATCAGTGCCACACGAATAAAGAGTTATTACAAACCATAGTCTTAATCGAAACTTAAACAAACGAGTTCTCGCAGCGGACAAAATGCCTCCACAGGCAGCTGACTGAAGACTACGCACACCTAGAACTCCTGGAAATCTTCTGGATTATCTTCAAAGTTCTCCCAGTCTGAGCAGCAATTCGGGTATTGTAGATGCAAGAGAATAAACAAGCGTGAGCACATATCGTACTCAGAAGAGGAAAACAACATAACATGCAAGGCCATATGGTGGATGGCTAAGGTTCAAGCACTTTAGCATTTTAGTTGGTCAAGTTTTATTAGCAACCTGATTACTAGAGGTGTAAGTTCATACCAACCCAATTAATAAGATATAAGCATCATAAATAAAGGGAATAAACCACAATTTAAACATTAAAGTTCCATAATTTAATCATGTGAGTGTCCAGGCCGCTCTTGACCGTGAGCACGGCTAATCGATTAGTTTAACACTCTGCAGAGGTTGTACATCTTTACCCACAAGCAGCGTAAAAGCTCCGAAGAACTTTGGACCCAACCATGCGGTGTTTGCAAGACACCATACCACACTTCCGAGGTGTGATTGCATAGGGACGCTACATGGCCTTTACAAAGGTTCCCTAGCAAGTTATGACCCACAAGGTCCGGATCAATTAGCAAGGTATAAAGTCCCCTAGCAGGTCAATACCCCACCATAAAAGAATAACTCACCCAACCCCCTCGCTAGAGCGAGTCCATACCCCACGGTACCGCCGATCCCTTGTCCTTATCAGGTAAGACCATCCCATGCTAAAGTTCCTAATTAATCAGCCAAGACCATTGCCCATTAGTTCTTGTGGTTGTACTGTTTTCCTGGGTGGTTCTCCATGTTCCGATTACACATTAAAGGTGGTCTTGTAAAGATAAAAGATCATAAACGGAACATGAAATAACAAAAGGTAACCAAGTAGATTAATACCAATACCCAGTTGAGCATGCTAAGCAATAACTACCACAAGATTAATTTAATTCCCGGCATCAAGGTAAAGGTAGTCAAAAGCTAGGCATGATCCTTAATGGGTTCCCATCACATTAATGCAAGCAAAAGCAAAAACGGTGAATTTAAATGCATGTTATGTAGGACAAGTGGGCATGCATCAAGGAATACTTGCCTTCAACAAAGCCTTGCTGCTCAAACTCTTGCACGACCGGATCTTCAAATCCCTCGAACGAATCGCTCTCTACGATCCACAATCATCACATACAAACATACAATAGAAACAAATAAGAAACAGTCACCAAACAGATCAAACAGATCTAAACAGTAGCATGAAACTAATCTACGCTTCGAGACGAACGCGTGGACATAAAGAACGCTAAAATCGGAGCTAAAACGACCAAGATATGGGCTCGGGAAGTTCCAGGGACTAATCTGCGAAGATTTGAAAAGGTTTCGGGCTAAAATAAAGAAAAAGGACTAAACTGTAAGGAATCTTATACGGTGGAAGGATATTTTTGTAAATAAAGAAAATCCAGGGGCTTTTCTGCAAAAACGCCAGGGCTGGCGGCGGGTTTGACCTGGCTGACCGGGTTGACCCGATCTAGATCCGTTGGATCTAGATCCGACGGCTGAGGACGCGCGCGGGCGAAGCGGTGCGGCGGCGCGCGAAGGCCCGCGCGCGCGCGCGGCGGCCGGCGGGGGGGCGGCGGCGGGCTCGCGCCGGCGGGGGACCGGTCTAGGGGTTTCCGGCCTCGATTCGAACCGCGGAAGGCATCTACGTGACGCGCGCGCGACCGCGGAACGATCTAGGGCGGCGGCTCGGGCGCTCGCGCGGCGGAGCGGCGGGTCGACGCGGCGGCGCGGCGTGCGGGCTCGGCGATGGTGCTAGGGGCGAGGAGGGGCTCGGGGGCGGCAACGTGCGGCACGGGGGTGCTCCTCACCTCCCGGGCGCACCTCTGGGCGACTCCTTGGCGGTGGAGCGGCGACGACGCCGGGTTCCGCGGCGGCGGCGAGCTCACACGGCGGCGCGGCTAGGGTTCGGCGGGGCGCAAGGCGGTGGCTTGGGCTCGAGTGGGAGGTCCAAGGAGGGGCGGCGCTCTTTAAAGGCCGGGGAGGGCTCCTTGGCGTGCGGGCCTCGCACGGGGACGCGTCGTGGCCGGGCCGGGACTCGGGCGGCGCGGCGGCGGCGGAGTCGGGCGGGGACGACGGGCGAAGGGGATGACGGGTGGGGCCCCTAGGTCGGCGGCACAGGGCGGGCGTGCCGGCCGGGCGCGTCGGATTCGGATCCGACGGCTCGGATCAAGAGCGGGGGCGGGCGCGGCCGCCGGGCCGGCGGGCCGTAAGGCCAAGCGGCCGGCGCGCGCGGCGGTGCGGTGGCTTCCGCTGGGCGGGGCCGGGCCGGTGCGCAAGCGGGCGCGCCGGGGCCCCTTTGGCCGGGTTGGCTAAGAGGTGGGCCGAAAAGGGGGAAAAGGGGAAGGGGTTAAGGTTTTTGGAATTTTGGCAAAGGGTTTTCAAACATCTAGAATTCAAATTTGAATTTGAATTCCAGCAACCAAAATAAATGCTCCAGAAGATGAATGCCCAACCCCAAACCACCCCCTTCACGCTCACCTGAAAGTGTAAGGAGAACGACAAAGCTGCGTGCTAGGAGGTTCCGCCTGAGCTTGAGAGAGGTGACCGCCTCTAGAGGATCGTGGACCGAGAGGTCAGAGAACAATGCACTAGAGGAGGATGCCGACGCACACGAGATAGGAGAGGGCCGACCCCCGCTCGCGTAACATTGCCGAGATGCAGAGCACGTGGCAGAGTTTTAAAGGTGGCATCCCTACAAAGTTATAGTGGCCCCACAAACATCGCTTCGCGTGTGCACACCCGGAGGAGTAAAGAGGGTCGTGTCCCTGATCGTACGAGCGTGTGACCACTGGCACTTCACTTCCCCAGCCTTCGCTCGCATGTGCTGGTGCTTCAAAGGCAACTAGGTTGCCGACAAAGCAGGGAGCGTATGATGTCGATCATATCGAGTTGTCTTCGAGATGTTGGAGTAGTTGGCTTGGTCAAAGACGTCTTCGTGCCAAGCCACTATTGTATCATGTGTTGTCTTGATGTTTCAAAATCGAGTTGTAATGACGTTGAACCTTGTTCTGCCATGTTGTAATAAGAATGCTTAAGCTCGTATGCTTTAAGTGAGTTTCGTTGTCTTTTAAATTGAATCTTCTCGTGCTGAATGCCATGTCCTTGGATAATTCGTTAATGATCACGTCAAAGATTGCATTGTTTTCCTCCTAAGAACGTAGGTAAAACAAGCATCTACGAACGTCACTCGTCACAAAGATATGCGTGCTCGTTAGTATACCATCTTCCATGGTCTTTGATTAACGACGATCGTTCGAAGAGAATATGAGCCGCGCAATTGAGCAATCCCGACCTAACCATATTCAAGAGAAACGATTCTATGAATCTTGGTGGCTATAGAATGTTGTGCGTGTCAGTCGTCCTCATTACTTATTATTAATGAGATGTGGTAATGCATGATCGGGCGTGTCAATACTGAAGTAAGTTTTTAAGCCACCACGACGCTCACTTTTCGTATGGTGGGAAGAAGTAAACTGAAAATTCTCGTCTCACACGATCTTCTTTGGTACACCATGCAAACACACAACTCGGACATGTATAGTTCCGCCAACTTAGCTCCCGTATAGGTAGTCTTTACCTCGAATGAAGTGAGCTACCTTAGTCAAACGATCCACGACATAACCCAAATCGAATCATAACCGTTCGGGTCCCGGGGGTAAACCCACTATGAAATCCATTCCGATCTCTTCCCACTTCCACTGTGCACCTTCAAAGGTTGAAGCAAACCGCGTCTTCGATGTTCCGCCCTTAACCCTATGGACAAGTGTCGCACAAAGCCACATGGGCGGCCACGTCTCTTCATACCGTACCACCAATACCTCTCGCTTGAGATCCCGGTACATCTTAGTACCTGCCTGGAGCGGATAGAGTAAGCCGAGTCGTGAGCTTCTCTCAAGATCTCTCTCTAAGATCTCCTCGGCCTCCGGGACACACAACCGGCTTCTAAACCACACGGTTCCTTGCTCATCTTCCGTGGAAATCGGGGGCTTCTCCTTGCCGCATGCTCTCTTTAATCTTTTGTATTTCGAAGATCCTCTAACCGCCACTTGCGTATCTCTCTTGCTCTAGAGTAGATCGTACTTCCAAAGTCACTCCTTCCGCATGGGCAACCACTTTCAAGTTGAGCCTTTCAAACTCTTTACCAACTCCTCAAGCCGTTAGAAAACCGAATGGTCATTGCCATGTTAGTGTGGCTCCTTCCGACTTAAAAGCACGCGCAAACTGACTCGCTTACCCGATGGTAGTGAATCTCTAGATCATAGTCCTTGATCACCTAACCAACGACGCCGTTCTAGATTAAGATCCTTCCGAGTAAAGATGTACTTCCAAACTCTTATGATCGCATAGATCCGGCACTTAGTTCCCATAATGTAGTGTCTCCAAATTCAATGCATGAACCACCGTCGCTAACTCAAGATCATGCGTAGGATAGTTCAACTCCATGCTTCCTCAACCGACGAGATGCATAGGCTATAACATGACCTTCTTTGCATCAACACACATCCTAGTCCTTGTCGAGATGCATCACAATATATGCCAAAGCTCTTTCTAGATCGGGCATTACTAAACAGGTGTCGTGGTTAACCGCTTCTTTAACTCCTCGAAACTCGACCGACATGCACCGGTCCATTTGAATTCCCCGTCCTTCTCTAGCAATGTAGTGAGGGGCTTCACAATCTTAGAGAATCCTTCAATAAACCGACGATAGTAACCGCAAAGCTCCATGAAACTCCGAATCTTAGAACCGTACGAGGGGCTTCCCACTTCAATACGTCGCTAACCTGCTAGATCCACAAGCACAATACCTCCGTTGGTGATGATATGACCTAGAAAAGATACTTCCTTGAGCGTAACTCACACTTGCCGAACTTCGCATATAACTCATGATCTCTAGCTCTCGCAACACAAATCTCAAATGCTCCTCATGGTCCTCCTCATTCTTGGAGTAGATCGTAATGTCATCAATGAATACCACTACGAACTTGTCCAAATACTCCATAAAAGATCTTGTTCATCAAGTACATAAAGTACGCGGTGCATTGGTTAACCCAAAAGACATAACTGTGTACTCATAAAGTCCGTATCTCGGGGTAGTAAAAGCCGTCTTAGGAATATCTCGAAGGCCTAATCTTCAATCGATGGTAACTCGATCGGCAGACGATCTTAGAAAACACGTTGCTCCTCTCATTCGATCAAACAAATCTTCAATACGTGGCGTAGGATACTTGTTCTTGATAGTAACATCATTAAGAGACCCCGTAATCAACACACATTCTCTCGTGTGCCATCTTTCTTACCCACAAAGATTACGGTGCTCCCCAAGGTGATGAACTAGCACGAATGAACCCTTTACCCAATAATTCTTTAATCCGAGCTTTAAGTTCTTGTAACTGATCACTAGACATTCTATATGGGCGCTTAGAGATAGGAGCAAAAGATTTCGGTAAAAGATCAATAACGAACTCAACATCTCGGTCAGCATACCTGGCAACTCGGGAAACACATCGTGATAATCGCACACTACTCGTATGTCTTCCAAGGCCGCTCCGTCAGCTTATTCACGGCACCGGCATTTGATGGTGCGGGATCTCCGTCGCAAACTCAAACCTTTCACCAAAATTTCGGACTTGTAAGAAGGATTGACCTCTTAGCACACCGAATCACCGCATCACACGCGGTCAACCATCCCATTCCCAAATATCACATCGATCCCCTTTTGAATCCAAGATTATAAGATTGGCACGGAAATCGCCCACAATCTTGAGATGGACGTTATCACATTTATAGATAGCTTTCCACCTCCCCTGTGCGAGGTAACTAACATGTGGCGAGACATGGGACTCGATAGGTAGATTATGTTGAGCTACGAACTCGGGATGTAATGAAAGAATGGGATGCTCCTTAATCAAAACAAAACTGAGGAGTAGAGTTAACTAGAAACATACCGAGCACTACTTCCGGGGTTCTCCTCGGGCGACTTCGCATCAACGTGCATTGCCTCGCCGTGCATATTCGTTGTCCCTTGTTAGACCGCGGGGTTTGGCTTCCGCTCCTTGTCCGCCGCCGGGTCTCCGCACAGGGGTGTGTGGAGGGTTCCTCTTTGGGCAAGCATTGGCATAGTGACCAAGTTCTCCTCGCACTTGAAGCAAGTGGTGGTGGCAGGACGAAGGCGTGCCACGGCCCCATGTGTGTGCCAACCGGGGCTCTCTCGCCGACCTCCCCGGAAGCCGGGGCGGGGAGTCCGAGGAACAGACGCCCGAAACCGGGGCCGAGCGTACCGCCGGAACCGCCGGGCCGTGACGCCGGGACTCGCCGCCAAAGTTTCCACCCTGGGCCCCCATAACCGGAACGGGGTGTTCGCTGAGGGTTGAAGCGCGGCGAGACGCACTCCCAAATGCCTGGGAGCCGGCGTCTCCTTCTCGCTCTCCGAGCTCCTTGCGCTTGTGCTCCAAGCGGATAGCGGCATCAACTAGTCACAAAGTTAGGAAAAGGGTATGACATCAAACTCGGTACCGCAACAACTGGCCAACCAATCCATCCAAGAACAGCCTCTCCCCGCTTCTTCCTATATCTTCAGCAACCTCCTCAGCTGCATAGCGAGATAGCTCCGTGAACTTGTCCCTATACTCGGCCACCGATATCCCTCCTCGCTTCGGGCCGAAAGGAACTCCTTCTTCTTGATCTTCATGACTCTAGAGGGTATGTGATGGCTCCCGGCTGGTGGTAAACTCCTCCCAAGTGCTACAGTGTCCGGGGCGGCATGAGCGGCAGAGTACGCATCCCACCAAGCGGCTGCAGCCCCGAAGTCGTCCGGCAAGATACAGACCTTTTCTCCGTCGTCACACCGACAGTAGTGAGCATCTTCTGACATTCTGAGCCAATCTTCGCCTTTCCAAAGGGATCACAGCGTGAGTAAACACGTGAGGGGTGATGACTCATGAACTCCCGGTGCTTGTTGCGAGGTGCAGTGTGCGGCACCGCGGATTGTTGACCTCGAGCTTGCAAGTTTGTCACAGTAGTGGTCAAATTTTGGAGTGAGCCGGGACCGTGCCTCCAAGAACCGCCGCATAGCGGGATCCATTTGCAATCGGCTGGGGTGCTCTTCCCCGCTGGTTGATTACCTGATCCTGACCTGGTGTTCACCATATCCGAGTGTTAGGAACATTATTTTAGATGATTGCACCAAGGTTTAAACTTAGGAAGATAAGATAGCAATGATATTTCAGATAAGACAGATTCTGTTGACTCCAAACAATCAGGCATAGCTCTCTGTAAGGCAGGCCCAAAATTATGGATTTTGGACTGATAAAGGGTAATGAAATTACAGAAACTACTCCAACTGGAATCACCTCAATCGGAGTTGTGTAGCTCCGGGGTTATAAAATAAACAAGTCAGGTAGGTCGGCAGTGTTTAACAGATTCGTGGACCGTAATGTTTTAGTCATATCTCTCTGGTTTTCTATCCAAATATTCTGAATTTTTCACCGAAAATCAGTAATGAATTCTTGAACTTTTCCAATTGGTTTTACTGCAATCGGAGTTCTGTAGCCCGAGATAAAATTAAAACAGTACTGCTGACTCAGAAAACTGTGCGAACAGATTTTTGGGATCTCGAGTTTGCATTAAGGGGAAACTTAAGAGGACAAAAAGATTAAGATAGATAACTGATTGGGACTGAAAGATAACCCCACAAACTTACTACTAAACCAATCGCTCGTCATGGCCATCACTCCACAACACATCGCACTCAACCAAAAATCCAACTCATACATTAGGCACAAAATCAAGCATTCAACCACACCTCTGGGTCAATCACACTTTACCGATCGTCTACTAGCGATTACAAAGAAATCCTATCCTTAATCTTAAACCTAAGGACTATCTTCGCCCATGGCATCCGTGCGGGCGTCAGTGGGGAGTCGTAGTGTGGCCTCTGGGTGATGGGAGGTACATCCTTCGCGGCTTCATGGGCTTCCCGGCCGCTCCCCGTTCAATAGTGCCTTCCAAGGCACGCCCTCTCGCGTCTCCAGAGTGAAGATTTGTCAGCCGTGCCGCATATAGCGTGTTGTTGGCATCATCCAACGTGCTGTTCGTCACAAAATTGCAAGTAGACCCCGACATTGTTGAGCGTCCCTTCATAGGCCGGTGGCCGGGGCGATGTAAGTCTTGGCCTCCCCACTTGCCCCGAAAGGTGTGTAGCGGCGTGGGTATCCTCCAACTCCGTCACGCTCCCGTGAGAGAGCACATAGAGCGCCCTCCGAGCTGACTCTCGCTATCCCAGCGCATCCATAGTAGTCCCGTGAGCCACATCATGATGCTTGGACATCTCCTTCACTCCACGGCATGGAATGTACTCCTCCAAGATGGCAGCAACCTCCCAATGGGGCTCGAACCAAGGATGGGTCCAAAAGCTCACAATGGTAGACAGGCCTTATCATAGCCTAGGCGAAGTACCATTGGTTCCCTCGTGTGGTCTGGGCTATGGTATGCTCTTACTCCATCGCCCGTAATGGTACACTTCCTATATCGCTTCCCCTCTTCTTCCTCCTCTTGCTCTTGTTCCTCCATCTCTTGATCTGAGGAATCTTCATCTTCTTCTCGGCGCTTGCTCCTCTAGGTTGCTGTTCTAGCTTAGCTCATCCTCCTCTTGGATCACCTCCTCCGATCTTCTCATCATCGTGCACCATGATAAGGTTAGGGAAACCACAAAAGTGTGCTCCATCTCAATCTCCTCATCCGTATCTCCATCATGCAAATCATGGTACCGTTCCCGTGGAGCATACTGGTGGAATGCTCCAGCCCGAGAAGTCTCCAAGCTACGAACCATCCGTAGTGTAGTGCAGCACGAGAAAGATGGTAAGGCAAAAAGGACGAGAGCTAAAGCAAGCACAAGATAAAGAATGCAGACAAATTTCAAGAGTGAAGCAAAAGGCAAGAGTAAGGTTAGAAAAGAATAAAGCAAGCATGTGTAAGAAAGCTTCTATGAGTATAAAATCCTTAATTCGACCATTTTCTATCTAGGCTAGCGTTCCGCGCTCAACACAAACTCTCCGGTACCACTCGCTCGTCTCGGCTTCCAAGGCAAACCGAATGCATTGATCACGTGTGCGCCAGGATCAAGTTACACACACGCTTAGACATTATGAATACCAAAATCAGTGCCACACGAATAAAGAGTTATTACAAACCATAGTCTTAATCGAAACTTAAACAAACGAGTTCTCGCAGCGGACAAAAGCTTCCACAGTAAATTTCCGATCAAGACTACGCACACCTAGAACTCCCGGAAATCTTCTGATTATCTTCAAAGTTCTCCCAAATTGTTAATTCCGGTATTGTAGATGCAAGAGAATAAACAAGCGTGAGCACATATCGTACTCAGCAAGGGGAAAACAACATAACATGCAAGGCCATATGGTGGATGGCTAAGGTTCAAGCACTTTAGCATTTTAGTTGGTCAAGTTTTATTAGCAACCTGATTACTAGAGATGTAAGTTCATACCAACCCAATTAATAAGATAAAGCATCATAAATAAAGAGAGTAAACCACAATTTAAACATTAAAATTCCATAATTTAATCATGTGAGTGTCCAGGTCAGTTTTGACCGTGAGCACGGCTAATCGACAGTTTAACACTCGCAGAGGTTGTACATCTTTACCCACAAGCGCGTAAAAGCTCCGAAGAACTTTGGACTCAACCATGCGGTGTTTGCAAGACACCATACCACACTTCCGAGGTGTGATTGCATAGGGACGCTACATGGCCTTTACAAAGGTTCCCTAGCAAGTAATGACCCACAAGGTCCGGATCGCTTAGCAAGGTATAAAGTCCCCTAGCAGGTCAATACCCCACCATAAAAGAATAACTCACCCAACCCCCGTTAGAGCGAGTCCATACCTACGCACCGCCTCGATCCCTTGTCCTTACCGTGTAAGACCATCCCATGCTAAAGTTCCTAATTAATCAGCCAAGACCATTGCCCATTAGTTCTTGTGGTTGTACTGTTTTCCTGGGTGGTTCTCCATGTTCCGATTACACATTAAAGGTGGTCTTGTAAAGATAAAAGATCATAAACGAAACATGAAATGACATAAAGTAACCAAGTAGATTAATACCAATACCCAGTTGAGCATGCTAAGCAATAACTACCACAAGATTAATTTCGAATTCCCGGCATCAAGGTAAAGGTAGTCAAAAGCTAGGCATGATCCTTAATAGGTTCCCATCACATTAATGCAAGCAAAAGCAAAAACAAGAATTTAAATGCATGTTATGTAGGACAAGCGGGCATGCATCAAGGAATACTTGCCTTCAACAAAGCCTTGCTGCTCAAACTCTTGCACGACCGGATCTTCAAATCCCTCGAACGAATCGCTCTCTACGATCCACAATCATCACATACAAACATACAATAGAAACAAATAAGAAACAGTCACCAAACAGATCAAACAGATCTAAACAGTAGCATGAAACTAATCTACGCTTCGAGACGAACGCCGTGGACATAAAGAACGCTAAAATCGGAGCTAAAACGACCAAGATATGGGCTCCGGGAAGTTCCAGGGACTAATCCGCGAAGATTTGAAAAGGTTTCGGGCTAAAATAAAGAAAAAAGGACTAAACTGTAAGGAATCTTATACGGTGGAAGGATATTTCTTTTGTAAATAAAGAAAATCCAGCTTTTCGTTGTGTAAACGCCAGGGCTGGCGGCGGGTTTGACTCCGGGCCGACCGGCTGACCCGATCTAGATCCGTTGGATCTAGATCCGACGCCGAGGACGCGCGCGGCGAAGCGCGCGGCGGCGCGCGAAGGCCCCGCGGCGGCGGGCTCGCCGCGGGGACCGGCCTTGGGGTTTCCGGCCTCGATTCGAACCGCGGAAGGCATCTACGTGACGCGCGCGAGATCGCGCGAGCGATCTAGGGCGGCGGCTCGGGGCGCTCGCGCGGCGAGCGCGGATGGCCGCGGCGGCGCGGCGTGCGGGCTCCGCGACGCGTGCTAGGGCGAGGAGGGGTTCTGGCCGGTGACCGCGGGTGCACGGGGGTGCTCCTCACCCTCCGCGCCCCCGGGCGACTCCTTGGCGGCGAGCGGCGACGGCAAAATGCTTCCGCGCCGGCGGCGCCGAGCTCACACGCGCGCGCGCTAGGGTTCCGCTGGGGCGCAAGGCGTGGCTTGGGCTCGTGGGAGGTCCGGGCCGAGGCGGCGGCGCTCTTAAATAGCCCTAGGGAGGGCTCCTTGGCATGCGGGCCTCGCACGGACGCGTCGTGGCCGAGCCGAACTCGGGCGGGCGCGCGCGCGGGAGTCCGGGCGGGGACGACGGCGAAGGGGATGACAGTGGGGCCCCTAGGCCGCGGCACAGCGCGTACACGCACGGGCGCTGCCGGGATTCGGATCCGACGGCTCTGGACCAAGAGCAGCGACGGGCGCCGCCCGTCGGGCTACCCAAGCCGTAAGGCCAAGAGGGCCGGCGCGCGGCGTGTGGTGGCCCGCCGGCTAGCCGGGTTGGGCCGGTGCGCAAGCTGGCCGCGCAGCTCCTTGGCCGGGTTGGCTAAGAGGCTGGCCGAAAAGGGGAAAGGGGGGAAGGAGTTAAGGTTTTTGGAATTTTGGCAAAGGGTTTTCAACATCGTAACCAAATTTGAATTTGAATTCCAGCAACCAAAATAAATGCTCCAGCATGAATGCCACAAATAATTCCTATATTTCATTAAATTTATTTTAGAAAAGTTTTAAATGCCTAAAATTAAATAAAAACAACCTTATGCTCCTTAAGTTAATAAATGGTTGCTATCAAATTTTAATAAAGCCAAGTTTTTTTTAATAGAATTAGGTGTTACAAGAAGGGCTCCTCCCCGGGGAGTTGGTGCGGCGGCACGGGGGCGCGAGCCCGGGCGCATGATGGCGCGCGTCCCGCCGGTGTAAGGGCGTTAAATGCCCGTGTACGGGGGCCGGCGCACGCGTGAGGGGCGCCCTCGAGCGTGGCGGACCCCGGTCGAGGGCGGGACGTACCCTCGGCGTGGCGGAGCCCGCTCGAGGGAAGTGCGGCCCCCTCGAACGGGGCGGAGCCCGCCCGAGGGGGCGCGCATCCTCGAGCGAGGCGGAGCTCGCTCGAGGGGATCTCTAAGAGAGCCGCCTTGATGGGCCGTCGGGGTCCCTGCGGCGTGGGACGTTTCCTACGGGGTTAGGCAAATTGTGTTTAGGCTTTGTTGCGGGTTTTAAGTGAGGATTTCCCCGTTGTTTAAGGGGACCTATAGGGCTGTCCCCGACATACCTAGTGTTATTAATCAAAGAAAAGGACGAAAACAAAAGGGAGGCTCTACTAGTTGAAGATCTAGGAATCCTTTATTCAAATTCATTTATTTTTGGGTTTTGATTTTTTTTAAGAGAGCAACATGCAAGAACCAACACCATCTCAAACCAAAATAAGATTTAGTATGAGAGGAACTTACTCGGGGGTACTCATATATCTCCCCCACACTTGGAGTTTGCATTGCTAGGCAACACAACTCAAGTGTGCGGAGTTCAAACTTCCTTCATGATGTTCCCTCACAAAAAATTACCTAGGCATTACGGTCGATGCGGCTCTCATATTTTTAGGCATTTCCTATCCATCGCTCATTTCAATCTCCATCCGAGACGGTTAGCGACCAAAAATACCCGAAGGACGACTAATCCTAAAGACATGTTCTAGCATTTATTTGAAAAGGAAATCTAAATGATTATTCGGGCTATCTCTGTTAAGCTCGACCACTTGAGCCTTCATCTTGCAGCGAATCAAGATAATGAAACCATCATAGCTCTAGCTGCAAGGTTAGCACCAAAAATGACCACGAAATTTGCAATGTTTTCGGTAAACAAAAGCATCTACAACCTTCCTTTCAAAGTTAGCATGCATAAGGAAAATTAGGAGGTTGTAGGTTTCATAAAGGTCATTGGTAATGGGGCTTGATAACTCTGGAAACTTTTGTTGTGAGCATGGAATTTGTGATCCCTCTAGTGTAAAACCTTCATTCTCGAGTTTGTTTTGAGAATCCAGTGTCGATGCCTCAAGAATGTCCATAGACCACACATATTCTCTTTTAACCTCAGGTCTATGACATTGGAGATGTGTATCTCGAACCTCAAGATGATATGGCTGCTTTTCATGGTTGAGCACACTAGTCAGTACCCCTTCGGTGGGCCTTCCGATGAGAATGAAGGGTGGATCTCCTTTTGGAATGTCAAAGATATGATATCTAGGAAGATGCCATACTCTCTAATCTTTGTTTGGGCGACTCTTAAGGTTCGCTCCGTCTCTATTGTTGGACTCGAAATCCATCGGAGACGCTTCTAAGAGAAAGAGAGGGGTTCATTGGGAAATACATTTAATACTAAGAATTTAGGAATAATATTGATACCGAGCCTAGGGTTGTAGAACACATCCTGGTAAGAGATGTTTCCTATTTAGCATGAGAGTAACTTTGGCTCGGGATATAGCTGAATGAGTTGATCCATGACTTATATTTCTTTCAACCATTCCCGGCCCATGCGATTGCGGAGACATATTCCAACCTTTCTCTCCGTCCTTCTACCTCCTCGCGGGTTGGGTAGGTAAACTAATTCTCTCTCGTGTGTTGAGTCTCTTTCCCTTCTCGGAGAGGATTTCTTCGTCCAATGTCTATCAAATAACTCATCATAGTATTCATAGACGAAGTCACACGAGGGGTGATCTACCTATCGATAAGGTTGGAATGGTTCATCGGATAACCATGTTTTTGTTAGAGGAGTGCGGCTTCATAAATCTTCATAAATCTTGCCCATGCGGCTTCTAGAGATTTGGTCTTCCGTTGCTCAAAACGGTGACCTCTCGTCGGAGTTTCACTACTTGGGAGTTGGGAAGAATGTTAGGCAAAAGCCTTCCGTATACTTTCCCGGTCCCCCTCCATACTTCTAACATTGAGAGAATACCATTGTTTAGCTCTCCCGATTAATGAAAACGAGAAAGAGTTTCCATTTCAAGGTATCTTGGCTCATTCCGTGATCACAAGACACGAACAAAGTTGTTCGAACTCGCGTGAGTGGGAATAAGGACCATAGCTATGAAGCCGGGAAATGGAGTGCTTCTATCTCGGAGAAGCTTTGCTCTCGGACCATAGCTATGAAGTCGGGATGTAGCTCATAGCTAGATGTTGTAATGGAATGTGATGAAAGTGGAGGCTCCAAATGATCTCCCTTTGGAGCGGAAATCTCAAAAAGGGTTGGATCGGAATCCATGAGATAAATGGGGTGATACACGGACGGGCGGGTTCGGGATCAAAACGGCTATAGTTCCCCGGCAACGGCGCTAGAAAGCTTGTTGGCATTTCTTACATCTTTACTAAATTTGCAACGGCGCCACAAAGCTCGTAGGTATACTATACGATCACGGATAAATCCGTAAGCGCACGAATACTATGGTAGATTTCACTAAGGAGTATTCCAAGGTATAGATTTCCTCGGGGAACGACAAGTGTAGAGAACCCGAACTAATTCGTTCGGGGGGGTACGGTGACGAAGGATAGAAAGGCAAGGGTAGATTTCGGGTAGAGAGGTCATAGCTAATGAAGTTTGGGACTCGTGAGGGTCACGGATAGTATTAAGGCACAACTTGTCGCTCGTCGGGGCCGGCGGGAAAAGAGCCACAAAAATGGATGAGAAGGGGGCTCTTATGTCGTAACTCCTACTGCCGGAACTAACTCGGTGAACTACAAAGCCCGTCCGGACTGTCACCTCCTTGGGGAACCACAACTATTTCGTTGAACCGGGAAGCATTCCAAGGTACTGGAAAGCCTAGACACCAAGTCTACACTAACAAAGCACTACTTTACTCGGATCCAAAACAAAGCAATCACAACAAGTAGAAACTACTAATTGCAATCGAAGAACCTAAGAGCGAACAATGAAATAACTTGAGACTTAGTTACTCACGAATGCGAACTTACAAAGTATCCAGGGTGTAGACTAGAAAACGAGGGTTTGATGTTAGTAATCAACAAAACTATTACATGATTAAATGTAGCAAAGCGGCTTGCTCCCCCGGCAACGGTGCCGGAAAAAGGGGCTTGTTGGTGGTAAAAACTCGTTTAACATTTCGATTGGACTCGGAAGCGTACAAGTCACCTATGCCCTTCTTCACCTACGGGAGATCTCAAGGTTGTCAATCCACAAAGCAAGGGGATCGCTAGCGCTTAACCAAGCACTAATCTAGTTGACTAGGGAAACCTTTGAAGAGAGGATTAAACTTAAATTAAAAGCAATCTAATCTATGTTAGTCTAAGATTAAGCTAAATGGCAAAGGTTGGTACAAGAGAGTGATTAAGAAAGATAAGCATTCCCTCCCTAGGATCTAGGATATCATGGATATGCATCTACTACATGAGAGTGGTAAACCAATTTACCGGGGTTGTGACCACGGTTTCGCCTTTCCTATCCCGTCTCGTTACTACGTAGAGGTAATCGTGACTAGACCTATGATGGACATGGTATGTTGATGGAATCTATGGGAGTAGCATATATCATACGCCGAAAAACACGGTAGCCAACCATAATCGTCAAAGCATCATCAACATGAAATCAATAGATTGAAACCATGAATTCAAGTAGCGATCACATAACATGTATCCATCTAACCCTAGGGATGAACGGAGACATTACCCCATCATCTTACAAAGATTGAAGCACGTAGGGGTGATGGAGACTACGGAGAACGTCGTCGATGAAGATGGCGGCGATGAAGCTTGGGAACACCCCTAGGCCACCGGCTTGGAGTCCTTCTCTTGCTTCCTTCCCTCCGCCAACATTGATCCTTGCGACGAACTCATCTAATCTCATCTCTCATCTTGTGGCTGTGAGTTTCTAGTGAATAGAGGTCGGTAGAATGATTGGATGCGGCGGCCGTCAGACAAGGGAGCTACAAATAAACCGAGACGGAGCTAGGTCAAAGGGCGGGCCGAACCGGGCCAGAAATCCCCTGGGCCGGTCCGAATGGGCTGGCCGGCCCAGGCTCTTTCTGGGCCGGTTCGGGCCCATCTTCGTCCATGCAGCTCATCTTGGCATTTTGGGCTTTTCCGCCTTGATTTGTGTCATTTTGAGGTCGTCATCCCCGCGATCAAGATAGGGGGTCTTCTCGTATGAAGTCCGAACTTAACATCTTATTCCTCGGGGATGATCCGTCGTACCACCTTTGTCCTTGCCACCTTTGGAAGTGATTTCTCCTTGCACTCGAACACGAACGAAACTCCTCATTTTGCTCCTTTGAACTTGTTGTGAATCCGTCCCTTTTGTCCATGTTTTTCTGCAAAAACACAATACTTCCAAATGCACATACGAAGTTGAACTTGTTATATCATTAGTGTGCCTAGTGGCTGGTTAGTTGCAAATCATAATCGAAACCAATGCATAACAAGTACTCTAGGTTGATGGAAATTCACCGTCAACACTCGTCCTCGAGCAAGTACTCGTAAAAGAACTTTGTCCAAGGTGTTGAAATCGTGCTTCGCTAATTCTTTCTTCACAAGTTAGTCAATCTTTATCTTTAAAACAATCAACATAAGCAATGATCATCAAACATAAACATGGGCGTTTAGAACTTTTACCAAATCAAGATTTACCCCACAACACAAACTCTTCACTCAAGGTCTTCAACTTCAGTCATGCTTACTTCTTTGCTTTCATTAGAGGATTTTCATGATTTTGAAAAATAAAATTCCTGCCACAAGTATTAGACAAAAACATTTCTCCAAGTTCTCACATGTCGCTCATACGAATTGGCTATCCTAAGCAATATTCATAAAACTCTCACCTCCCATAAGTCTCTCATATAACATGTAAAGTGGAGCTATAGGTATGGCTAGTACAATCAACACAAGTATTGTCAAGCTAAGAACTTCCTCTAATGGTTGTTTTACCTTTCAAAGCCAATGATCATGAGAATTAAACCATATGTGGGGATATCAAGGATATGAAGATATAGAATGGTGGACATGTGCAAGGGCAAAAGCAAATAAGACTATGAGGCACCGATGACATCCTCATTGTCGGATTGCACATGGTTGGAAAAGAGTGGAAGTTTCGTCTCTCAGCAACGTAACATCCTTCCTTGCACTTTATTTATCTTTCACTTAATTCATCCTCTTCATATCTTTCTTGCCATTCCTCTTTCTTTCTTTTCTTCTTTTCTTTTCTTTTCTTTCTTTCTTTCTTTCTTTCTTTCTTTTCCATACACATATTTTTTTTCTTTACTTTTCTTTCTCTTGACATCTTTATCTCTCTTTTCAAAGCTCTCAACTCATCTCTTTCTTGCATAAACACAATCTGAATTTTAAAATAAAACTATGATAGAGACGAGACGAAACTTCAAAAAGAGGTTGTGTTCAAGGAATACGATGTACAAAAGAGATATAAAGGTTTGGGTATGGAATTCAGTGATGTACGAGACTTCCAATGCGAAAGTCATGATCAATGCTCGAAATTAAAACTTCCAAGAGAGAAGGATCCTAGCCCAACTCATTATGCTATTCGCACTTATGCTGGAGCAAAAATTAAATTAGGCTTTGTATAGGATTTTTCTTAAACTCTCAACTTGGAAAAAGAGAATTCACTAACCTTTATTACAAGGGTTTTTCAATAATTTTCAGAATTAAATTCCTCCAAATTTTAGCATCAAACATAGCACAACCAAAATATGAAGGTCTGGATCAACGCATGATGAGGGTACTTTTAGAGGTAGAAATTCCACTAAGCACCACAGTAAATGTTTGAAACCAAATACTTATGCTTATTTATCAAAATTAAAGACGAACAAACAAGTAAAGCAAGAAAAGCATCATAAGAGACAAAAATTTAAATGACTCTTTTTATTTGATTTTCTTGACACGAACACTAACTTTAAGACACTTTAAACTTTTGAAAATTTTAAAAGCGCACTCCTAAAACTTAAGACTCTAAGACTCTCAAACTCTCACGAAAACTGAACCAAACCAAAACTAATCTTCAAAGCAAAAGGCTAGCTAGCTCTCCCACACGCTAAAATCATACGACGTCCTTGTCGTATCTTACAAAAAAACCTGAGGGGGAAAACTCTATCTAATGGTACTTCCCGCAGCTATTGCACCACTTGCCCCTCATGTTCCCCAACACCCCGAACAACTTCCGCACGTTGTGATTCAGAAATTTATAGTCTTCTTCAACCACGCGTTCCAAATCTTCCATGCGCTGCCTCATCACCTCCATTGCCTGTAAACACTCGTCGATCGATGCGTAGAGCTCCGAGATAGAGTGACGGCAAGCGGCACAACACATTAGATGCATCCTAAAAGGGTCGTCATCACCAGGGTCTCCGCCGTCGTCGCCATCGTTGTCGTTGCCGCTGCCGTTAGGGCCTTTGGGAGTCTTCTCCTTGGGCACCTCATCCCAATAATACAAGTCATTGTCCCCCCTTCCGGCAGCCACCCACGAGATCAGGCTACGATAATCGGAATAGTCACTCCCCCCGTAGTCTTTAGGCTCTGGTGACACCTCCTTGTAATCCTTCCTATTCATCCCTCGGATGCGCTCCGACCTTCGAATGGGAATATAGACCTTCTCCTCCTTGATGGGGTAGCGAGATGCGATTGCTTCGGTCGGGACACGCCCTCCGCAATGGATGCGGGTGGTCCTCTTGATCTCTATGGGTAGCTTCAACTCTACCTTAGCCTTGTCCACTTCATCTCTACCTTAGCCTCCTCCGTCGTTGGCTCCTTGGTGCCTAGCTTCAACTCTACCTTAGCCTTGTCCACTTCAATGCCTCTCTCGGATATAACATGTCCAAGCATTATGCCTTGCTTAACCATGAAGTGGCACTTTTCCCAATTCAACACCAAGTCTACCTCAGCACACCTCGTGCGGACCTTATCCAAGATTGCCAAGCAATCCATGAACGTCTTCCCATAAATGGAAAAATCATCCATGAACACCTCGACAATTTCTTCGATGAATTCCGAGAATACGGCCATCATGCAACGTTGAAAAGTGGTCGGAGCGTTGCATAGACCGAAGGGCATCTGTGAGACATGGGTACCCCTGGGTCCCCACCGACTAGGCTCACAGCCGTCCACAACAAGTGGGTCCGTCCTACAATAAGACCCGTTGACATGTTAGTGGGCCCAACCGACCTAGTTGGCGGCCCACACGACCTACTGAAGACCTTTGAGAAGATTCCCTAGATGACCTAATCCATCACGACATCAAGACTTGGCGTACAAGACAAGACCTCGGTGGATTTCGACTAAAGCAGATCGACAGGATATGGCAAGTGTTGTAATCAACTAGACTTAGGTCTCCTGGTCGTAACCGACCAAGAGTCTGGGAACTGACCTCATCCGCTGGCAAATATAAGGAGGGCGAGGCGACCCTTGTACTCATACGCAATCCTCAAGCAATCTACACCGACAACTGGACGTAGGGTTTTACCCTCCGGAGGCCCGAACCAGTATAAACTTCCCGTGTTTTGTGTGTTCTGCGTGCTCGTGAGCGACCTTCGAGTTCTTAACCACCCCGCTGAACAACTAAACCACAGGGATTAACACCCCCGTGGGTTGTCTAGATCTCACCATATCACAGTTGGCGCACCAGGTAGGGGGGAATCAAGGATCTTCGTGCAACTCGATGGCTTCCCGGAGAGTATGGCGGACATCCTCGCCAACCCTGTTGACATCTGCTTCGGCCCTGTGCCGACGAAATCCTCCGCTCTAGCCGCTTGCTTCATGATCAAGGGGAACACGGTCACCTCCAACCAACAGATCGGGACGGATCTGTTGACGAAAACCCACCCACCCACTCCTAGTGACCTGATCACGGGGATCGATCGTGTCGAGAACATGCTCTCCGACACGATCAAAGTCTGCGAATGCATCTAACGCTCTCGCAGGACCTCATCATCATCCAGCATGCCTCTTGGCTGCGCAACGCGGCTCCCGTAGCACCCCGCTACATGAAGCGTAATATCCATATCGAATCTGGACCCAAGAGACCAGATTATTGAAACCGCAGGAGTCACCTCGACGAACCCTGCCCTATCCACGAGAATCCCAAACACACAGCTCACCAATGTCCTGTCCTCAAGTAGCTTCAAACGACCTCTTACTACGGCCTATAGCCGCCAGATGAGCCGAGAGCTGTCTCCAGACGGTCTCGCGTTCCATATCGCCCGTACAACTATCTCCCCGAATTATCCGAGAGAAGAGCTCGAGAGCCTAGATGGTGAGATCTTGGTTGTTTCTGTGGATGTACCACCTCAAGATGGAGAAATAGACGAACAGCGCATGGAGCGCGAGAATGCCAACGCCGCCAGAGCTACTTGTCGGCAACAAGAACTAGCTACAGCTACTCTAGCCGTAGGACAACCCGCAGCTAATGCTGGGCAAGGCAATGACAACATCAGAGAAAAAGCACCAGCGGCACCAGCAAACCCTCAGCAGCATGAACATCGTGTGAACCGCCTAAGTGCCAGAGACCCCCTGAGGGACTTTGAGCGCGACGGCCTTAAAGTCTACAACTCTGCTCAAACCAACTTGGGAGCTGCTCTTGCTGCACTAAACCAGCTTGAGGATACTCCTGCGGTACAGAGTCTCCAAGCTAATGTTCATGTCGGCGCCGCTCAAATTGAAGAAAGAGGCCCTGGATACAGTAGATCCTAGCAAGCTCCTACTCCAGAAGTAGATCGGAACGTCCTCGCCAACAACGTCGCAGCAAAGGTCCCCTTGAGCTGGTAGCTGAAGAGGGACAAGGTGAAAACGAAGTAATGCAGTCGGCCAATCCCATTTCCAACATCGTAGCTAACCCTGCCGACAATCCTGCTGTCAATGCCGCAGCCAATCCTCCAGCCAACGCCGCTGTCAGCACTGAGGGCAACTTCATCAACAATGCAGCTAATGCTGCCAACGCCCAAGCAAACGCCACTGCAAACCCAAGGCAAAACACACTGAAGGTAGTCAGCATCGACGTATAAGAGATGAAGTGGAGATAGCGCGGCGTGCTAACTATGACCGTGACCATGGGGTCCCTGACACCCTTGATGCACACAACCCCATCCAAGCAACAGAGCTTCGGAACATGCATGACCAAGATCTTCTGTGACGTGCACAGTACGACCAAGACAACGGCCCTCCCGATGACCTCTACGTCATTCTGATGGCCTACGCCCCATCAGCAAGCCCCGGTGCGGTCAACAACTTCCCTGCGTTCTCACGACGTCTCTAGACGATCTGATACCCCAAAGACTTCAAGCCAGCTATTGAGAAGTACGACGGTCGCTCCGACCCAAGTATATGGCTCAAGATGCATAGCATCGCAGCACGCGCCTCCGGAGGCAACGAAGACCACATGGCGTGATACTTCCCCCTTGTTATGGGCAAGGCACCACTGCTATGGCTCGACAATCTCCCAGTAGAGTGCATCACCTCCTGGGCAATATTGTCTCGCCTCTTCATGACCAACTACCAGGCGACCTACAATGGACCTGGTAACACTCATCACCTCGCCAAAGTGCGGATGAGACACGACGAGACTCTTCGCGAGTACACGAACCGCTACTTCGACAACCGCAACATCCTCGCAGGTGTTAAAGATGAGGACGTCATCGCCAACTACAAAAAGGGGGTCACCAACATCAAGCTCTTTGAGAAAATCAGCGAAGCTGACGCTCATACCATCCCGACCTCATGGCCTATGTTGACAAGATAGTTGACACTCAAGACGTGGTAATGCATGACTTCAATGGAGAAGATCATGACGATGGAGGAAATAGGTTGCGAAAGCAATCTGGCGAAGCTTACATGGCAGATCCACCAAGACCTTTCACCTTCCTTGAAGGTGACTTCAACATGGTCATGGACGACTAGTGCCAGTTCCACCGTGATGCCAAACATACCATGAGGGAGTGCGAGCAGCTGAAGCATGCCCTTGGAGTACCCTCCAACTCCACAAATAGTAAGAGCAATAATAATGACGACCAAAACGGTGACCAGCATTTCGACAACCGTAACCGTCGACCTGATCGACGTGATTACCGTGACCGCAGGACCTATCAGCGCAACGACGATAGGGATCGCCGTGACTACCGCCACGATGACAAACGTCGAGATGATCGGCGTGATGATCGACGTTGCCAGGATGACCACAGCAGCAACGACAACAACCACAAGGAGCATTCTCCATGACCACCACCTAAAGTGGGCAACCCTAATGGTGCATTTCAATCAGACAACCGAGAGATTAATTTCATCGTCGGTGGCCGCCAAGCGACCAAAATCGACACACAGCTCCGATCAAACGCAAGGGAGATCGGGCACATCAAAAATGAAACTCCACAACCTCTGCATTGGTCAGAGTTCAAAATCACTTTCTCTAGGAATGATCATTTGGTCCACATACCAGACCCGGGGACCTACCCGCTAGTCGTTAACCCCATAGTGGATGGGTCTTCCTGCCTAAGACCATCATTGATGGGGGCAGCAGCCTAAACATCATCTTCACAGAAACACTCTGGAAGATGGATTTCGACTTCAACAAGTTGAGCACCTGTGATGGGCCCTTCTACGGGGTCGTGCCCAGCAAGGCTGCTTACCCCATAGGTCGTGTATGCCTGCCGGTCACCTTCGGCACAAAGGAGAACTTCCACACGGAGTACTTAACGTTTGAGGTCGCGGACTTCTGCTCCTCTTACCATGCCATCCTCGGCCGACCTATGCTCGCCAAGTTCATGGCCATACCTCATCATACGTACATAATCATGAAGATGACAGTGCCAAACAAAATCCTTTTCGTCCTCGGGGATATCATGGTCTCCTACAACTGTGAAAGCTCCACTGTTGAGCTCTCCAAAGACTTCGCGGTCAAAGCTGCAACAACCGTCATGATCGCCCACACAGCCAATATCGACCAAACAACTCTGGAAGTGCCAGAACAGAAGCGCGCAAACACAGCCTTGGACCCAAGTTCAGCTATAAAGAAGGTTTGCCTCGGCCTTCCTGATGCATCCAAGGAACTCGTCATCGGGCCAACCTCGACCCCAAATAGGAACTCGCGCTCACCAGTTTCCTCAGGGATGAGGACCATGTGTGGTTCGAGGACCGGTGGATGGTCGCTTCCTTGTGTGATGAGTGATTGTCTCGGATGAGAATGATTTTGCTGATTGCTCCATATTCCTTGCTGATATTGCTTGATAGCAAGCTTGAGATTGATTCGCTTAAGGCTAGCCCTGTTGTTTCTGATGAGAATGATTGTGCTGATTGCTCTATTTTCCTTGTTGATCTTGCTTTGTTCAAGGAGAAGCATGCCTCCAAGTGTGAGGAACTAGATGTGCTTAGGGTTGAAGTGGCTGAGCTTAAGTCTAGACCTGCTTTGCTAGGTGCTTGCACTTCTTGCCCTGTTTTGCATGCTAAGATTGATGAGATGCATGCTTACACTAGTTCGCTCGAGGCTAAATTGAAGGAACCCATGCCTACATCTTGCTCTACCTGTGAAATGCATGCATTGAAAAATTTGGAGCTTGCACATTATGTTGATCGTTTGCAGGATGAGAATGATGACTTGAGGAAGTTGATGGGTTGGTTGTCCGGTCATGAGCCTTAGTTGAGGATGATGATCGAGGCTTTTAAGGGGCGAGATGGTGAGGGGCTTGGGGCAAACAAGGTTGGTGAGGGAAGTGGAGAGAATATCCCGGAGCCACCAAAAACCCACCACAAAAATGATTTCTCTCCAAAACCTAACAATCTAAGGAACCGACTAGACACAACCCCGGCTCCACCCGTGTTTCCTACACCCACAAATGACCTACAAAAGCCTATCAAGTTTGTGAGCACTTTGGGGAAAGTGTTCTTTGGGAAGGAGAGTGAGAAGGCTAATGGTGAGAAACCGGTGGAGGGTTTGAGTGGAGAGAAACCAAGTGAGCGGCCACATCCCAAGCCTAAGCCTAAGCTTGTGAGGTTCCATTGTGGCTATTGTGGGAGAGATGGCCATAAGGAGGACTTTTGCTTCAAGAGGAAGCTTGAGGGAGAGAATGGAGAAGGAGTGGGCTAACAAGGACAAGTACCACCCTTCCGATGGTGTACTTGAGCCTCATATGCGGATGCCCGGGGGCAAGGCAAGTGTGAGGACGGTTCGGGCTTGGGGAGAGCGGAAGGCTGTTGGAGGCACTCTTGTCCGGGTCACACCGGTCAAACCGGTGTGGGGCACGTCGGCCGGTGCGGGCACAGACTCGGGGACGGTGTTTGGGCTTCGAGCTCGTACGAGGTGCGAGGGTTGTTTCGGTGGTCGTGGTTACGGTGGTTGGGGTGGAAAGGGTGCGGGTGGTCGGTTGCTAGGCGTTCTCCCCCTCGAGTTCACTACGGGGTTGGGAGGAGTCGTAGCTTTGAGTTGGAGAAGAAGGACGTTCCACGGGCTTTCTTGTGTGGATTTGGTCCTCCTACGGGCAGAGAGGGATGGTTCCCTCGGGGTGGTTACCGTGGTGGTGTTCGTGGAGGTAGCTTTGGTAGGAGAGATGCTTTGGTTGGTCCTAACCCCACTTTCGAGCAAATGGCTCGGCACTTTGGTTTTCCTCCTTTGGCACTAACCCCGTCTTCGAGTGGTTTGTTCGCTCACGTGCTTATTTTTGAATTTCGGGTGGGAGACTTGAAGAACATTTGGTTGATTGACTCCGGTTGCTCGAGGCATATGACCGGAGACAGGGGGTGGTTCTCAAGTCTCGTCCGGTGGTGACGAAGAGGTACATCACCTTTGGGGACAATGGGCGTGGGCGTGTGCTTTCGGAAGGTGAGATCCAAGTGAGTGACAAGATCATCGTGAGGCGTCTTTGCTCTTATTCAATCGGTGGGGTACAATTTGCTTTCTGTGTCCCAGTTGTTGGATGAGGGTTTTGAGGTGTTGTTTCAGCCCGAGGTGGTTCTCGGATTGTGGACTCTCGAGGGGACCTTGTCCGTATGGTCGTTCCGAGGGTCAGGTGTTTCGTGCTGATTTTTCTCAGTCTTCGGGTGTGGAGCGTTGTTTCTTGGCTGGTTCTTCGAGTGAGTTGTGGAAGTGGCATAGGAAGTTGGGTCACTTGAGCTTTGACCTTTTGTCACGCTTGAGTAAACTAAATTTGGTCCGAGGATTGCCATGGTTGAGGCTTGAAAAAGAGTTGGTTTGTGCTCCGTGTAGGCATGCCAAGATGGTGGCCTCTTCTCACCCGCCTCTCACCGATGTGATGACCGAGCGTCCATGCGAGCTGCTCCATATAGACCTTGTTGGCCCGGCTCGTGTGCGATGCGGGTGGGAAGTGGTATGTCCTTGTTGTGGTGGACGACTATTCTCGGTATGCTTGGGTGTTCTTTCTCGAGGAGAAGGGGGAGACGTTTGGTTTTGTTCGAGATCTAGTCTTGAGGTTGAGGAACGAGAGGCACGGAGATGCCATACGAGCTATCCGCGAGTGATAATGGCTCGGAATTCGAAACTCTCGTTTTGAAACCTTTTGCCATGACTTGGGTCTTGAGCACCGGTTTTCGAGTCCGTATACGCCCCCCCCCCGAATGGTGTTGTGGAAAGGAAGAACGGGACCTTGTGCGAGATGGCTCGGACGATGCTTGATGAGCATAGGACTCGAGGAGGTATTGGGGTGAGGCGGTGAATACCGCGTGCTATGTGTCGAACAGGATATACCTCGAGTGCACAAGAAGAAGACATGCTATGAGTTGATGCATGGTCGCACACCCAATGTGAGTCATTTCCATGTTTTTGGTTGCAAGTGTTTCATTCGAAGAAAGGCGAGGAAGTTGGATAAGTTTGAGGCTAGGTCCGTCGATGGCATTTTCTTTGGTTATGCATCTCATTCTAGAGCATATCGTGTGCTCAATCTTGAAACTAACCAAATCGTGGAGACTTGCGAGGTAACCTTCGACGAGACAGAGCCACGTAGTTAGCTTGTCTTTGAGTGTGCGAGTGATGATGAGCTTGGCGAGGAGATCTTTCGGGGAGGAGGAGCATGAACATGGTGGTGATGAGGATGGCGGTGCGGTGCCCCCGCTGAACATGTACCCACTACTTCGACTACGATGATGGATGGACCCTCTGCTACACCTACGACGACAAATCAAGAACGAGGAGAAGCTGATGTTGAGGGGGAGGTAGCTTCGAGGCGAGAACCTCCCCGGCGAGTTCAAGTGGATCACCCGGCTTCGAGGATCATCGGCGACATGGATGAACGCACTACACGGTCGAGGGTTCGGAAAAATTCTCACTTTGCTCATGCTGCATTTGTTGCTTCTTTTGAGCCCAAAGACATTGGACACGCACTATCCGATCACAATTGGGTTAATTCGATGCATGAGGAGTTGGAGAACTTTGAGAGGAATCGGTGTGGGAGTTGGTTGACCCTCCCCCAGGGTGTAAGCCGATTGGTACAAAGTGGGTGTGGAAAAACAAAGAGGGAGAGAAAGGAGAAGTTGTGAGGAACAAGTCAAGGCTTGTTGCTCAGGGGTTCAGTCAGAAGGAGGGGATCGACTACGAGGAGACCTTTGCTCCCGTAGTCCGTTTAGAGGCGATTAGGATCCTTCTAGCCTTTTCCGTGGCTAAAGGGTTCAAGTTGCACCAAATGGATGTGAAGAGTGCTTTCCCGAATGGTGTGCAGGAGGAAGAGGTGTATGTGAGGCAGCCTCACGGGTTTGAGAGTGAGAAGTACCCCCACCGGGTGTACAAGTTGAGGAAGGCGCCGTATGGGTTGAAGCGGGCGCCTAGAGCTTGGTATGGCGAGGTTGAGGGGGTTCTTGTTTGAGAGAGGTTTTGAGATGGGGAAGGTCGATCGGACCTTGTTTTTGCCGAGGCGGGGAGAGATATCCGATTGTGCGGGTGTACGTGGATGATATTGTCTTTGGTGGCTCGTCTAACTCTCTTGTTGCAAGGTTTGCGGATGATATGAGCGGGGAGTTTGAGATGAGCATGATGGGCGAGTTGCGGTTCTTCCTCGGGCTACAAATCAAGCAATCAAAGGAAGGAACATTTGTGCACCGGTCAAAGTACACCAAGGACATTGTGCGGAAGTTCAAGATGGAGGACTCCAAGGCTATGACGATGCCGATGAGTACGACTACGGCTCTTGATGCGGACGAGGAAGGTGAACACGTGGATCGGAAGGAGTACCGGAGCAAGATCGGGTGACTCCTCTACTTGACGGCGACGAGGCCGGACATACAATTCTCGGTGCGTCCGTGCGCTCGTTTTCGGGTGTCTCCGAGGACTTCGCATCGGCAAGCGGTGAAGAGAATTTTCGGGTACTTGCGTCACACTCCCGACTTCGGCCTTTGGTACTCCGCGTCCTCTTCTTTGGCGCTTCATGGTTTTTCGGACGCGGATTTTGCCGGGTGTCGGTTGGTTAGGAAGTCCACTTACGGGACTTGCCGCTTTTTCGGTTCCTCTTTGGTCTCTTGGTCCTCCCGCAAGCGGTCGAGTGTTGCTCAATCCACGACCGAGGCCGAGTATGTTGCCGCCGCTAGTTGTTGCTCTCGGCTCCTTTGGATTTCCTACACCATGAGTGACTTTGGTGAGGAGTATATCTATGCCCCACTTCAATATGATAGCACCGGTGCCATAAGCGTTGCAAAGAACCCGGTGCTCCATTCCAAAACCAAGCACATAGAAGTGAGGTATCATTTCCCGAGAGACAATGTAGAGAAAGGGAAGATAGCTTTGATCCATGTACCCACACATGACAAACTAGCCGATATCTTCACCAAACCCCTAGATCAAGCATCTTTCACTCGTTTGCGGGGGCAACTTGGTGTGTGTTTGATTTCTTGAGTTGGGTGTGTGGGAGCTCTCTTTTGCCGGTGGTGTCGAGCCCTTTTTGCCTCCCCTCGAGGAGCCGGTGGTTTTGTGAGCTTTGTGTGTGGGAGCTCCTTTGTAGCATATGTATAGTTCCCTTTGTGCATTTCTTGCATTTGGCATGGCATATGTAACATGATGTATAGGCATCCTTGTTTCTTAGATTACATGCATTTTGTATCATATGCATTGGTTAGGAAAAGCTTCTCTCATATACATTGTTCACCATGGAATGAGATATATGTCTTTGTGAGCTTGTTTGGTATGATATGGTTAGTTTGGCTTAGCTCTTGATGATCTTGATGAATAATCCATGGTTGATAGCTATGATTTTGAAAAATGTCACATGTATGCTCTCTCATGTGTAAATGCCTTTACATGCTCTTGACATGTTTTTGTGGCCTTGCTATGCTTAATTTGTGGTTGGATAGCTAGTTTATTGATCATATGGGGCCAAAGGCTCATTTGCCATCATGAATGTTTAGCCCTCTTGTTTTATCTTGTGGAGGGGCATAAGTTCCTTTTTGTCGCAAAGAAATTTCATGTACCATTTACAAATCTGAAAATGAAATGAAAAATGCTTGGAAATGTGCTCCCATGTCATATGTGCTGAATTTAATTTGCTTTGGGTGCTAAACCGTTGCATGATGCCTACCAATAAGAAGTCTCATACATAGAAGTAAGCACATGGCTCGGTGGCTTTGACATGACATGAGGTGCTTGTGGGTGTTTGTGATGGTCTTATGATTAGAATGGCTGTCCTAGCATGAAGTTTGCGTGGCTTTGCCATTTTGATATGCTTTGGTCATGTTTAGGACTTTGCTCATGAGAGGCAAGTTTTTCGCAAAATTACCAAACTCCATCTTAGCTTCGTCCAATAGTTGTGAAACTTGGTGATCATGTAGTTGAGATCGATACGAAGCCGTAGAGTATCTAACTTGCTCATTTGGACATGTATAGCATTCTTTGTTGAATTTTGTCTATTTGAGAAGCTCTAGGTTGAATTTTTTGCATTTTTGGCTTGATTCATGCATTGCCAACAAGGGGGAGAAGTTTGAGCTTGAGATGGCTTGCTGGGCGCATTTAGAAGGTTTTCAGGTGGTTTCGAGCCAATTCTGGGCTCTGTTGTGCACCGGTCTGACCGGTCAGGGTCACCGGTCTGACCGGTGTGAGTGCTGGTTCTGTACACATGTTGCACACCGGTCTGACCGGTGGTGTTGACCGGTCCGACCGGTCGGTGGCCGAGTTGTTGCGGTACCGCCTGTTTCAAGTGGTGTCTTGCATGCATTCGTCCGGGGGAGGCGCATTGGTTTAGGGGGAGCTTGCATGTGTGCGGGGGGGAGCTCTTTGTGGTTGATCGAGCTTTGTTTCGATGGTTTGCGCTCTTTGCTTGAGCTTTGCTTTGTCTCGGATGTGTCGAGCCGTTGCCCTTGCCTAAGGGGTCCGAGATTTGTCTTCGTCAAGAGATCTTGCTCTTTTCTTATCTCTCTTGTTACTTTTGTGAGGGTGTTGTCAATGCACTCATCAAGGGGATATTGAGGACCATGTGTGGTTCGAGGACCGGTGGATGGTCGCTTCCTTGTGTGATGAGTGATTGACAACGTTGCGGCTTGACCGGTGTTGGTGCGGGTGAAGAACAAGCGCGAAAGGTCGTCGCGGTGAGGCCTCCGGTGTGGAGAAGACAAGTAGGCTTCGTTCGAGGGACCGGTGGCCAGCGGGGTCAAGTGCGGGCCGCATGGTGGCATGAACAGCAAGATGAAGTCATGGACGGTTTCTTGGTAGAGCCTCAAAACCAAGGTCGAGCCGGGACTACGTGGGAGCCGAGTCATGAGTGGAGATTGGCGGAGGCTACACCGAGTTCGCGGGGTTTCCGGTGGTTCACCAGAAAACCACTGGGTTCCTTGGTTGATCCACAAAGCCAAGACCGGAGAACCGAAGACGGAGGCTGCGGCGGCGCGGACCGGTCTCACCGGTGGGTCCGACCGGTCGACCGGTGGGGACCGGTCGACCGGTGAGGAGTACCGGTCGGCCGGTGTGCGACGACGCGACCGAATCTTTGAAGCGGAGGACACGCGTCGGGATCGCATGGCTTGCGTCGAGGCTACGCGGGGGTTCGGTCGCCGGGCATCCGTCCGATGGTGAAGACATCAAGAATTTCAAATTCGGCCATGAGGGGCTTGTATCCCTAGTTAGTAGAGAAGGGCATTTTAGACATTCGGTTGCCTCCATATAACCCAAGAGGTGAGAGGATGGCAGCCAACTCTTGGAACCCTAGCTCATTAGTTTTCCTATTTTCCATCTATTTTCCTTAGGTTTTCTTTAGGACTAGCAAGAGAGCTTCACGAGAGAGATCTTGTTGAGAGGGATGGATGATCGGGCGGCTTGCTAGACCTTGTACGAACCTTTGTTTCATGTATAGATGATTCGGCGTGGTTCCTCAAGGTTTGGATGTGTTTTCCCGGTTGTTCTTGGTGGTGATTTTCGGAGCCCTCTCTTGGTGATTTCTTTGGGTTGTTTTCGGGACTTTTCTCTTGGGGAATTGATGGGGGAAATTTGTGGGAACCCTTCGTGGTTCTTTGGGTTGTGATTCCCCTCCCAAATCCGTGAGTAAAGGTGCTCGATTTTGGGGTTTCTTGAGTTCTTGGGGTGGATTTGCTCTTGGCGGGATTTCTTCGATTCCTCCTTTTTGGATGAGTTTTGGTGGGATTAAACTTGGCTATGGACTCCTCATGAGGTGTTCCTAATATCCCCAAAGTCTTGTTCAAGTCCGTGGAGAGATTCGGGAGATTAAGCTTTGGATTTGGGGGGAGTTGACCCGCGGGTGTTGTTCATCCTGAGTCGCCCGGAGCTACCGGTCCGACCGGTGCTCTTGACCGGTCGACCGGTGCGAGCCCTTATGGGATTTTGCTCGGGTGAACGTCTTGGTGTGTTCCGTGTTGTCCCGTGTTACCTTTCGTTTCGAGTTTGAGTCGGTTGGGGCTTTCGAGAGCCGCCATCGGTCCGACCGGTGTGTCTCACCGGTACGGCCGGTGTAGAGCCACTTAGTGAAAGTTGCTCAGTTTCACCAGCAGGGACCGGTCTGACCGGTGGTGCTCACCCGGTCCGACCGGTGTGGGTCCGTAGACTCGAGGTTTGGTTTTTCGCTGCATTCTCGGGTCGGAAGGTTGTGTGTGTTGGTTCCTAGGTCCAGTGGCACTCCAGTAGCTACGTGGGCTTGGCCAACTTGGGTAGTGAGTCGGAGACGTGTGTTGGTAGCCGTGTTAATCTTGTTGGAGTTTCCATCTCCTACGAGAAGAATTTTTATCGGCTCCCATTCACTCCCCCCCCTCTCGGTTCGCCGTATCGGTCCTTCACCCGGCTAGGCGGTTTAACCGGCCCCCCTAGAATTGCGGGGCGAGTGGTTTTCGAGGTGGTGAGTTGAGAGGTTTCGTGTCCGGAGGTGGGTTTCTTTGGTGGTTGGTCCGGGAGTGACGAGCGGGTGGTCCGTTTGCTAGGCATTCTCCCCCTCTTGTTCACTACGGGGATGGGAGGAGTCGTAGCTTTGAGAAGGAGAGAAGGGACGGTCCACGGGTTGTCTTCCGTGGTTTTGGTCCTCCTCCGGGCGGTGAGGGGTGGTTTCCCGGAGTGGTTACCGAGGTGGTGTTCGTGGTAGTAGTTATGGTAGGAAAGATGGATTGATGTGTGCTAACCCCACTTTCGAGCAAATGGCTCGCAAGATTGGTTTTACTCTTTTGGTACTAACCCCAATGCGGAGTCATTTGTTCGTTCACGTGCTCAGTTTTGACTTTCAGGTGGGAGACTTGAAGAACATTTGGTTGATTGACCTTTTGTCTCGCTTGAGTAAACTGAATTTGGGTTCGCCTCAGAGTGAGCTTGACCTTTTGTCTGTATGGTCGTTCCCGAGGGTCAGGTCACTACTAGATTTCCCCCCTAAAGCAATGCACAAAATGTGTTGCAATATGCCATATTTGGTTGCAATAGACACAATTGCAACCAAACTTTTCTGTGGACCGTGGGCTGCGAAAAGCCGCGTTGTATTAGGTTATTACGACGTTGTCCATCTAGTGGTTGCCAAAGTTTTTTGTGGCAACGTAATGCAACGTTGCAATTAGGTTTTTTTACAATGCTTGTTCGGTTGCAAAGTGTACTATTGCGACACATCCGTGGTGTTGCCAAAGGTGCAATTGCAACGTTATCGTTTCGTTGCAAGTTATAGTATTGCTACGCACCGACTTTGGTTGCTATTGGTTGAACCTCGTCTATTACCATGAAAGTAATTTGGTTGCAATATGTAGTATTGTCCGATGCCACGAAGTTGGTTAGTTGCTATAGGTGGTCTCCTCTATTGCCACAAAAGATGATTTCGATGCGATAGGTAGTATTGTCTGATGCCACGATATTGGTTACGTTGCTATAGGTGGTATCCTCTATTGCCACGTAATTTGATTTGTTGTAATATGTGGTCCTCTATTATTGCTTAGAAATTTGGTTGGTTGCCATAAGTTAAAGTCTTTATTATAACGTTTCTATTAGCGTTGCTACAAGTGCACTATCTATGGCCACGTTCCTTTTGTGTTGCTACAAGTTGAACTTCTTATTACCATGTTCCTATTAAGGGTTGCTACAAGTACACCATACTATTGTCACCTTCCTTTTGTGTCGCTACAAGTTGAATTTCTTATTACCACGTTCGTACTAGGGGTGCTACAAGTGCACCTTACTATTGCCACGCTACTTTTTGTGTGGGTGTTTGTGATGGTCTTATGATTAGAATGGATGTCCTAGCATGAAGTTTGTGTGGCTTTGCCATTTTGACATGTTTTGCTCATGTTTAGGTTATTACTTGTGAGAGAGTAACTTTTCGCAAAATTACTCAAGTCCTTCTTAGCCTTGTCCAATGGTTGTGAAACTTGGTGATCACGTAGTTAAGGTCATTATGAACCGTAGAGTATCTAACTTGCTCATTTGGACTTGTGTAGCTCCTTTTGATGAATTTGGTATATTCGAGAAGCTATATGTTGAAAGTTTTCACATTTTGCCTTGATTCATGCATTGTCAACAAGGGGGAGAAGTTTGTGCATGCTTTGGGCACTGGGAGTGTGTGGAAGGTGTTCCGGTTGGTTCGGGAAAATTTTGAGCAATTTGGTGCGGGGCCGGTCTCATGGGGCGGTCTAACCGCCCCCTAGGCGGTCGGATGAGGCACGGGCGGTCTAACCGCCTGTACGGGCGGTCTAACCGCCATGGGCAGAGTGAGCGGTGTTTTTGCTCTTTGTTGCATTCCCGCGTTGCATTGCTGCATTTGTTCACGGGGAGTGTTCTTTGGCTCGGGGGGAGCTTGCATATGTACCGGGGGAGCTCTTTATGGTGTTCGAGCTTTGCTTTGGTGGGTTGTGCTCTTTGTTTGAGCTTTGTTTTGTCGCGGATGTGTCGAGCCGTTGCCCTTGGCAAAGGGGTCCGAGACTTATCTTCTTCAAGTGATCTTGCTCTTTGCCTTTCTTTGGCTTTCGATCACTTGTTGAGGTTTCTTTTTATTTGTTTCTTTTCTTTTTCTTTTCTCTTGTATTACTTCATGTGAGTGTGTTGTCAATGCACTCATCAATGAGGAGATTGAGGACCATGTGTGGTTCGAGGACCGGTGGATGGTCGCTTCCTTGTGTGATGAGTGATTGACAACGTTGTGTGGACCGATTCTTGGCAAAGTATTGCGAGGTGCGGGTTGTGGCTTGACTCGTGTTGGTGCAGGTGAAGAACAAGTGCGAAAGGTCGTTCTTCGGTGAGGCCTCCGGGTGTGGAGAAGACAAGTAGGCTTCATTTGAGGGACCCGGTGGCCCGTGGGGTCAAGTGCGGGCCGCATGGTGGCATGAACAAGAAGATGAAGTCGTGGACGGTTTCTTGGTAGAGTCTCGAAACCAAGGGCGAGCCGGGACTACGTGGGAGCCGAGTCATGAGTGGAGATTGGCGGAGGCTACACCGAGTTCGCGGGGTTTGCGGTGGTTCACCGAGAAAACCACCGGATTACTCGGTTGAGCCACAAAACCGAGGCCGAAGACTCGACGAGGAGGTGCGGCCACCCGGGTCGGTTCAACCGCCCAGAGCGGCGGTCGGACCGCCCGGGGCCGGTCGGATCTCCGGCCGGTCCTAACCGCCCAAGGGGGGCGGTCGACCGCCCGGCCGCCGGCGCCGAGATGCTTCGAAGCGGAGGACACGCGTCGGGATCGCAAGGCTTGCGTCGAGGCTAAGCAGGTTGCGGTCGCCGGGCATCCGTCCGATGGTGAAGACATGAAGACTTCCAAATCCGCCCTAGAGGGGCATGTATCCCTAGTTATTAGTGAAGGGTAGCTTAGTCTTTTGGGTGCCTCCATATATACTCATTGAATGGGTGGATGGCAGCCAACTCTTGGAACCCTAGCTCATTTGTTTTTCCATTTTCGTTCTCCATTTTCCTAGGTTTTTAGTGGGCTAGCTTGAGAGCTTCATGTGAGATCTAGAGAGAGGGATGGATGTTTGGGTGGCAAGCTAGACCTTGTATGAACCTTTCATAGTATGTATAGATGGTTCGGCGTTGTTCATCATGGTGGTTTTCCCGTCTCTTTTGTGGTGATTTTCAGAGCTCTTTGTTGGCGGTGTTTTGAGGATGATTTCTTGGGGGTTTTGGTGGGCGTCTCGTATGAGGTCCTTGTGCCTCTTTGGTGGTGACTTTGCCCCCAAATCTCCTTTGAATCGGACTCGATTTGGTGGTTTCTCGAGTTGGGCGAGTTCTTGACCTAGAGAAGCGATTTCTTCGATTCCCGTTGATTGTGAGCGTTTCGGGTTGATTCCTTTAAGGTAGAGATTGACCAGGAGGTAATCCGGCCTATTCCCGAAGTTTTGCTGCAATCCGTGGAGTGATTCGGGAGATCGGGCGCGAGGAAGTTGAGGTTTGACCCGCGGGTTCGTTTTTCGGAAGGGGCGGTCTAACCGCCCTGCAGGGGCGGTCTAACCGCCCGGGTGTTTCCGTGTCGAAGTTTTGTTTCGCCGGATTTTCCTCTATGAGTTTGTTCGCCTTGACCGAGGAGTGTCTCGGTGAAATTTGGGGTCGTTCTCGTGCTGTTTGCTAGGTGTTCTTGGTTGAAGTTCGTTCTTTGGGTACGGGAGGTTAGACCGCCCCGGTAGCCGGTCTAACCACCCCTAGGCCCCCGGGTGGAGTTTTGGTTTTCACCAAGATTTTCCGGTAGCTAGCATGGCCTTGACCGAGAGATCTTTGTTGGTGAAACCGTAGTGAATTTTGGTGCTCGGAAGAGGCGTTTTGGAGGATTTCTTGGTTACCAGGTGGAGGCGGTCTAACCACCCCCTATACCCGGTCTAACCGCCTCCTCTGGTTAGCCGGCTTTCGAGTTGTTTCCGCTGTTGTTGCTGCGTGTGTGTTGAGGTTGCTGGTAGAGTTTGTTCCTAGGACCAGTAGCACTCCAGTGGCTACGTGGTTTGGCAAACGGAAGGTATAAGTGCGGAGCGTGTGATTTCGGGGGTTCGACCGAGCTAGTTCGTCTTGTCGGAGTTTCAACCTCCTTCGAGAAGAATTTTTATCGGCTCCCATTCACTCCCCCCTCTCTGGTCACCTAATCGGTCCTTCAAGGGACAACGCCGATATCTTCACATGGAGGCCGTCCGACTTGCCCGGTGTCCCTAGGGAGCTGGCTGAGCACGCACTTGAAGTGAACAAGACTGCACGTCCTATCAAGCAAAAGCTCTGGCGATTTGCAAAAGATAGAAAGCAGGCCATAGAAGTAGAAGTCTGTTTTCTCTTAGCTGCAAGATTTATCAGAAAATGTAAACACCCGGTTTGGCTCGCAAACCCGGTTCTTGTACCAAAGAAAACTAGCGGATTAAGGATGTGTATCGATTACACCGACCTCAACAAGCACTGCCCGAAGGATCCCTTCCCTCGTCCTTGCATCGACCAGGTTGTGGACTCCACAACTGGTAGCGTCCTACCCTGCTTCCTTGACTGCTACTCGGGATAGCATCAAATAGCTTTGCATCCCGACGATGAAGACAAAACAACGTTCATAATGCCCCATGGCATCTATTGCTACAAGGTCATGTGTAACACCCAAAATTCCATCACTTAAAAAATGCTAGCAACAAAGATAGAATTTAATTTCTAAGGGTTTTAATAAATTTAACTAATTAAATTTGCTCTTAATATATGATAATTAATTTAGAAAATACCCAAGTATTTCTGCATCATGTTGAATGCATGGGCTTTTGTTTTGGTTGTGTGGTTTAAAAGTTTTTAAAATAATTTTTGAAAACTTGAAAAGGTTTTATGAGTAAAAAGGTTGAAGAAAAAACCCTCTCTCCCTCCCTCCTTCGGCCGCGGCCCACCTACCCTTCTCCTCCTCCTTTTTTCCCCGTGGCCCAAGTCTATGTCCTATTCTTTTCCGCAGCGGCCCACGACCTCACTCCCCCGCGGCCCAGCAACTCCCGCCGGCCCACTCCATCCTTTCTCTCTCTCATGCACTCGCTGATAGGTGGGCCCCGCCTGTCAGGGCCATCTTCAACCTCCTGCCGCCCCAATCTCCCTCCCCTTCCTCCCTGGCCGCGCCAGCCCACCGCCTCCCCGGCGCCCCTCTCCCTACCCCTTCCTCACCGAGGCAGGAATTAAATGCACCGGCACGCACTTACCGCACTCCCTAGTCTCCGCTTTTTCGAACCATCACCTCCGAGCTCCACTAGCCACTAATGGCGGCCGTCGGTGTACCCGCGCCCCACTGCCATGCCGGCCGTCCCTTCCCCTCTCTACCATATAAAAGGGCGGGCACAACCCCCTATCCGCCCCGCAGCTCTCCCGTGCTCTTCCTTCCTCTCCCTTGCCTCGCAGCGCTGCCGCACCGAGGAGGCCTAGCCAGAGCTCCGCCACCGCCCCGATCTCCTTCTTCGGCGTGTCTTCCTCCTGTCCAAGCCCCTTGGTAAGGTATCCCGTGAAATGGTGATCGGGAGGACATCTTTGGCTCACCTCTGGTCAGCCGTCGCTCGGCGCCGGCCGTGCGACGCCGTGCGCTACTGTTCTGCCGCCGCCCGCAGTGCTTCAACCGCCGCCGTCCGCACGATATTGATCTTGCGGCTCTAATCCGCCCGAGCCACCAGGTCAAATATTCAAGTAACGTTCAATGAAGGCAGCCCTGCTTTTTTGCAAAAGAGACCTTATACTTTTCTAATATATCAGAAATACCCTTCCACTTGTAAAGAACCTTCCAACCAAGTCCTAATTTTCTCGTTTAAATTCCTAACTTCTTTGTTTTTCTAGCCAGAGGTCCTAATTAGGTTCTTTCGTGCTATAGACCCTTGGTTTATATGCATAATTATGTTTAGGTCTCTATTTTCTTGCAGATAAGCCCCTGGAAAATAGTTCTTTTACCATCTAGCCCCTAGATCTTGTCTAGGCCATAACTTTTCCATCCTAGCTCCGTTTTAGGTGTTCTTGGTGTCCACGAGATCATCTCAATGAGCACGTTAGTTTTAGAAGCTGGTTTTAGTCTTTTAGCAATGTTTGATGTATTGTTTTATTTATTGCATGTTTTCTTGTGTGATCGTAGAGGACGTGCCATTCGAGGTCGAGCAAGAGCAATCTTTTGAAGAGGTCGAGCCACAGTTCTTAGGGGAAGAAGGCAAGTGGATTTCCCCCCTGCATACTTTTTTTGTCCTACTAACAAACATGTTATCACACTTTATATTTTATATGTTGTTATGCATATATTTGATTGAAAATGCCTATTAAGGAATGACTAGTTTTCATCCCTATACCTTGATCACCTTGATTTAAATAAATGTTTTGGGGTAGATAAATGCTTAGATGCTATACTATGGGTGATGGAAATGGAAGTTTACAAAATCATGGTTAAGATAAAATTGGTGCTTTATGGTAATACAAGATCACATGAATTAAATCGAAACATGGAGAACCACCCAGGGAAACAGTGCAACCACAGTTCACATGGCTGTGGCTTAGCCAATTAATTAGGAGTGTGAATTATCTGATAACCCTATCCGAAAGGAACACAGGGGCTCCGGGTTGCAGGGGTATAGCCCGGTGCTTTTCACACCTTTGTTAAGGCTTCGTAGTGGACCCCTAGCCACTCAACTCAGAAGTGTTTAATTGCCTTGCAAACCCCGGCAAAATGGGGAACACGAACTGTGGGTAAAGTGTACAACCTCTGCAGAGTGAAAACTGATCGATCAATCGTGCTCACGGTCAAGAGCGTCTTGGACCCTCACATGATAATTGAACTTAAAGATGGAATTCAAATTGTGGGTTATTTATGGTTTGAAGGAATAATTTTATAAATGCTAAGTTTTGGGTTGGTATAAACTTACACTTAGTAAATAGGTGCTTGCTAAGTTTATTTGACCAACTTAAAATGCCTACCGCTGAAAACCTTAGCCTACCCTTGATAGCTTTGCATATTCTCCCACGGTCTGAGTACCAACCATAAGTGTGCTCACCCTTGCCTACATGTGTTCAGAGGAGGATGCTGGAGCAGAGTTCTTCGATGAGTTCGATGGATTCTGAGGCCTACGATTCCCCCATTCAGGAGCTTGTTGAGTTGGAGACGGTGTTTCATTGTCTAGTTATTGATGTTCGTGTAAAGACCTTCGAGTCTAACGATATGAGTGTAATAAGTTAATAAACCCCTCTTTGTACGTTTTGAGCATTGTACTATTATATTACACTCATTTGTCTATCATATGTGTGAATTTATGATTCTGGCACACGTGTGAGATGCATTCGGTTTTCTTCGGAAAAAGGGTTTGACAGAGTGATATCAAAGCAATGCTGACTGTAGGACGCAGCCTTAGATAGAAATGGTCGAAATAAGGATATTTTCTAGAAAGACATCTCAGCCTGTTGACGGTTAATAGTTGTATCAAGGTTCGTTTAGACTTGCAAGTGGACAAGTCTCCCATCGTAGTCAAGGGACCCTTCTTCCCTCAAGTGGTGAACCCAAGGTATCGAATCCGTGGAACAAATGTGTGACGCAAGACTTGATCTATTAAAGCCGATAAAGTTCAATCTTTGAGAGATAAAACCCTAATGCATCTAATCATAAGAATCAACACAAGAACGAATCTAATCTACTAAAGACCAAAGGTAGCAAAGATAGAGGGGGTAGATAAACCGATCTAGAGAGATCGGATCAAGCCTTTTGTTGAAGTTCCAAGCAAAAGAAGAAGTAGAAAATTTAATCTCATTAGAAGCCTCTTTAAACCGTGGTTTCCCATCCGACTCCGAAAACGCCCGCCTCTCAGAGCCACCATTTTGTCACAAGGCACTCCTATTCATGCGGGTAGTCTAGGGCGAGTCCGAGGACAAGTCGAGATCTTTCGGAAGGTCAGGCGTGCACCTCTAGCCACCACGGCTACAAGAACACTCTAAGTGATCTATCTCGAGAATAGATCTAAAATAAGCAAAGTCGATCCAAAAATGAAGACTTCGGAGAAACACTTGATCGCAAGAAATCGGATTCAACTTGATAATTCAACTATTACAATGATACATGAACAAGATCACCACCGGGATTCTACCTTGATCTTGCTTCTAGCTCCGGGAACTTCGATGTGGTCTTCCTTGCAAGGTTCCCACGTCAGCTACGGAGACCCTAGTCAACTAGCTCGACCCTCTCCTCTCTGAGATGGTGTCCCTCTCTTTTCTGCTCCTCGGCGGCCGACGACGAATCGATTCCTCCGTGGCTCTCGACCCCGGGTGATGCGGACATCCCCTCTAATCGTGTTGTTACACAAGTGGATGAACACAACACACCAATAAATATAAACCAAGGACCAATTACATGAAGTCGTGCCAAGAAACTACATCAAGAGTTGAACTCTCTCCTAGCTAAAATTAACTTTAACATGTTTGAGAATGTTATACTACCTAAATATTCTACATTGGTTGTACTTAGGTATATATGTGAGAGGGGTGGTGCATCTATACACGGAGAGGAAGCAAAGAAGAAGAAACAAGTGGATCAGTTCGGACAAGGAGGATCCAGCAAGTTCAGTCGGACAAGTTCGGACAGATCAGTTCAGACAATCAGTTCGGACATGTTCGGACCTTCATAATTATTTGATAATAACTCTTAAATCCCAACAGCTCTGGAGCCGCATGAGTCCTTCATAGAACCGTCTTGAAGTTAACTTTCCAATCCAAGAAACCGCATGTCCATTGGACTTCTCAATAAAAAGTTATGACCAAATTAGTGAAGACTGCACAGGAACCCAAACATGAGGCTGTTCGGGATTTCAGCTGGTGGTGGCTTTTCGCATCGCATAACTCTAGAAACTCAAAGGTCTATTCACACCCAACAAGGAGGGTTGTTCCCTGTATAAAAACCTATGTATCTCTGAAATAATCAAGACTCTTGATAATGAAATAGAACCCCCTTTGTTCAGCACTGTGCTAACAAGATCAGAGAGTGATTCTCTACCCCTTTGCTCTTGTGATTTCCGTGTGGGATTACATCAGCGGCCGCTTCATCGGCACCCAATCCGTGCTCCTGGTACTTCATGTTCAGGATGCGTAGGTTGGTTCTTTGAGAGTGTGATTGGGTGAATCCTTGATTCAGGCTGCCGTATAGAGACGGTGGTTGGCTTGTGCGTGTCGCCAGGTTGCACTACTATCCGACTGTTGTCAGCTAATTATCTTAGCTGATTTATCAGCTAGTTATCTTGTTCAAGATCCTATGTCGTGAAGATCGGGACAACATCCGTATCATCTGGTATCAGAGCCATCGTTGCCACGGTAGGATTTTCTTTACCCTTATCTACATATAGTTTTGTCTTCGTCCTATCCACCAAAAAGCTTAAAAAACTGTCATAGCCTTTTGTTACAATCTATTTATCTAGTGAGTTTGGTTATGTTTCAATCCATTAGAGTCTTTGTTTAGTTGCTGATCATATCATTCTTTGCGTGTCCTTTTTGTGCCTTTCTGTATATATCTGAAAATCCCCACAAAAAGAAGTAAACCATTTATATCCTTTGCGAAAACTTTTTGTCCTATTAAGATAGTTACTGGATATATTGGGTTCTATCATCTTAAATTTGTGTCAGTGTCATATCTGATCTTGTTTAGTATTGTGCAAGAAAAGTGTCAAAAAAAGAGAAGAAAGAATGCTAAAAACAAAAGTGTTGAGAAAGTTAAAAGAAGTGATGGAAAGAAAGGAGTAAGATCAGATTGTTGGTATGCACAAGTATTTGAACCTTCATATCAATTTGTGTAACCTGGTTGCTATCATCATTTTGGTGCAATTTTGCTAGGTGATTCTCTTTAAATCAATCATCCCTAGCATATTCCTTGCTTGCATCAAATCTGAAATCTGTCTTTTGTGCGTGTGTTGTTACATCACATCTTTCATATCTTGTGAGCAACACTAGGCATTGAATTTCTAGTTTGGATTGTTACTTATCTTTACAACAATTAGAATTCAGATTGCTCCTTGTGTTTATACCCTACCAAGCTCCACATAAAAGCCATCGTGTACGGTTTCTGATCTTGTATTCGCTCAATTATCACTACTCTTTACCACCAACGGATTGCCTTAGTAACTTGCAGGGAAACATAAGAGTTTTGGTTGGTAAGAGAAGGTAAGGTTGTGAGTTCCACTTATTGTCCTATTCCACATATATGCTTGCTCTTTTGTAAACATTAACCATGACAGGTCGAATGTATACAAGACTTCCATTCTATGGAAGTACTAATCCGGAGGAATTTCTTGATTGGAAGGAACTAATGGAGTATGAACTTGAACTCCAAGAAATTCCAGAAGCAAAGAAGGTTTCACGAGCTGCACTTGAGTTTGAAGATTATTCTCATGAATGGTGGAAGAAATATCCACATAAGCGCTTTGTCAAGTGTTGGGAAGACTTGAAGAAAGCCATGAGAAAAGAATTTTGTTCCACGTGAATATGAGCTGATTTTACTTCGTCATTTGAAGCACATTGTTGACGGTGAAAATCCATCAACCTAGCCATGAGTTTACCTTCGGTGTCGGCATGAGTTTTATACCTTATCCATTGGTACTAACCCCCGTGGTATAACAAGTTCACGTGTGCATGTCGGTTTTGGTGTTTAATGTTTATGCGGGGTATTAGTGTTGAATGCAAGACTTTCGGGATAAGTTCATCAAGCACCTCATGACAAGACCTTTAAGCCCCGTACAAGTCATGCAACGAAGCAAACTTAACTCCAAGAAGCCAGGGGACTTGATCCGAGAAGACGACGGACTCCGAGGACCCGACCGTAAAAGTGCTTTCGAATCTTGCAAGACAAGGAGTTGAGTCCAATGCGGAGAGAAACCGATGACATGGACCTACATGCGAAGGGGAAAACATCCCGGAAGCAAGGGAACCGACGTAAAGCAAAGGAGCCCTCGGGGGCCGGGCTCCGGGTGGGCCCGGCCGCCGGCCGGCGCGGTCCGGTCGGCCTGTGCCCATCCAAGGCCCATTTGCCCTCTCCTTTGCCCTAGCCGCCAATCGGGCTATTTATAGCCCCCCGACCGAGAGCCACGAGGAGGAGATTTCGTCATCGGCCGCCGAGGAGAAGAGAAGAGAGGGACACCATCTCGGAGAGGAGAGGGTCGAGCTAGTTGACTAGGGTTTCCCTAGCCGACGTGGGAACCTTGCATGGAAGACCACGTCGGAGTTCCCGGAGCTAGAAGCAAGATCAAGGAAGGATCCCGGTGGTGATCTTGTGTATGTATCATTGTCATAGTTGAATTATCAAGTTGAATCTTTTCTTAGCGATCAAGTGTTTCCTCGAAGATTTCGTTTTTCGATCGGCTTTGCTTATTCTAATTCTATTCGCGCGATAGATTACATAGGGTGTTCTTGTAGCCGCGGTGGCTAGAGGTACACGCCGGATCTTCCGAAAGAATCTCGACTTGTCTTTTGACTCGCCCTAAGCTCCCCGCATGAATAGGGATACGTTGTGACAGTATGGGGGTTCCGAAAGGCGGATGTTTTCGGATTTGGACGGGAAACCACGATTTAAAGAAGCTTCTTATAAGATTCGATTTGCTACTTCTTCTCTTGCTTGGAACTTCAACAAAAGGCTTACCCCGATCCCTCTAGATCGGTTTATCTACCCAATCTTACTTTGTTTTCTCCGGTCTTTAGTAGATTAGATTTATCTTTGTTTTGTGTTCTTATCTAGATGCATTAGGGTTTCTCTTTTACCAAAGATTGAAGTTATTTGGCTTTACTAGATCAACTCTTGCGTCACACATTTGTTCCACGGATTCGATACCTTGGGTTCACCACTCGAGGGAAGAAGGGTCCCTTGACTACAACGGGAGACTTGTCCACTTGCAAGTCACAAACGAACTTTGATACAATTATTAACCGTCAACACACATCAAGCAAAGAAGTAAATCCGTCGAATCATATCATGATGAGTTATCTCTTGCTATGCGTCGGGCAAATATTGTTGATGACATAGTTGCAAAAGAATACTTCATGAGAGGTCTCAATAATAATATTGTTTCTGCAATCAAGGGAAAGTATGCAAGAAGTGTGCACAATCTTTTGGCATATGCACTCACAGAAGAGAGAAAAATTAAAGAGCTGCAACAAGATAATATTTCAAAGTGCATTAATTTGTGCAAAGACATTGCTACAAGGTTACATGCTGAGTTGAAGCCCATAGTGCCATTTGTTGTTGGAAGTAAACAAGCCTCAACTCCATGCAAGAAGAAACGATCTAATGTTACCATGTGTGAATCAATAGATGCAAATGTTAAGTGTGTTGAAAATAAGGGCATTGTTGTGCAGCAAGAAGACTAGTGTGAGCCACAAGTTGACATGAGAAGCGATATGATGATTGATCTTTTTATCAATTATAGTGGAAGAACTTATCCCAGTGTTATGGCTGTCCAGAATTTTAGTTTGGACTCTGACTTTGAGAAGACTGAAGTCAATGAAGTTCTCTCCAATGATTATTTGAAATCTGAGCATGAACCATTTAGAGATGTTGTTGCACATATCGTGCAAGATGAGAATGAACAATGTCACAATCATTTGCAAACAAGAGAAATAATTGAAAGCAAGAAAGTGGTGGTTGCTGCTGATTTTCAAAGTGAAGGTGCCTATTTTGTTTAGCAAGAACATGATGAAACATCTTCTCAGGTTCAGATTCTAAGAGCTGATGTTCCTACAAGTTCTATGCCTTTTTCAAGTACCATTTGTGATGAAATTAAGTGCTGCAATGTTATTGATAGTTATGATATGCAGCAAGGTGGTGAATCAGTGTCACTACAAGATTTTGAGTATGTTTCGACACCCATTTTTATAGTTGCATATAATCTGAATGAAAAGAGAGACCAAATGTTTGGTTTGAGGGATGATTTGGAGAAGAAATATATCACTAGTGCATCACTAAGTGTGATTGATGAATCTGTCCAAAAGCAAATTGAACATGTTCCACCTGATCAATGGTTGCAACACGATGTTCCATGCTTGAAAAAGTTGTCAACATGTACTACACCATCAACTGTAGTATGTGAGAAATCATTGGATAGAGATGCTGAAATTAAGTGTGCTAATATGCATCATGAAGTGCAGATTGAAGGCATAACTGATATTAATAATTCCACTGAAATTGATGGTGTTCCATTACCACTAGAACTTGTTAAAGTTGGTTGTTCCACTTGGACCTTTGTTGGTCAATGTTTGGTGGAGGAATTCACGAAGGAAAGTGACCGTGTAGTTGCTGCTCAAAATATAGCTATGAAGGCTTTGCGTCAAAACCCATGTGAGATTGAGAGCCACATAGACAAATTGAGTGCAAAGGAAAGTAAAAGTGAGCTGTGTGATTCCACAAAATGTGAGATTGAGAGCATACACAATGAGTGTGAGGGATATACACCACATAAAAAGACAGAGCTTGATTACAAGATTTCTAAGGATATTTATGATTCTAACCCACTCATCCCTACTTCTTGTGTTGTCTCTCAAAGTGTGCAGGTTAGCGAAGAAACGGAGAAAGAGGTAATTTCTCATCACACAATACCACTTGTTGAGATAGGTGAGAATATTATTGTTGTACAAAACCAATTTGTTGCTCCCATAAACATGAACCACGAAGATGAAGGAGGTAAAAATTCAGAAGTGCAACCCATTGTATATATACAAACATTAAAATTGAAAAGTAATGAAAATAATTCAAATCTGAATTTACAAGGTACATTGTTGAGTAATCATGATAAAACATCTGCTGCAAATTTAGTTGATCTTACTCAAAGGTTTCATGTTGATTCAAATCATTTAAAAGTAAATTCATGTGCATAAATTTTGCAAGTTGATAAGGTTTACTCTAGTTTGCATAACACTTATTCTATTTTGAAACCTTGCAATAATTTAAACGCTAATAAAGTTTACTATGTTCAGTTCTTTACCCATGCTGAATTATTTGCAAAGATATCTCCTATTAAATATTTGAGCTATACCATATTCGATAAGCTTGTTGAGATTGATCAAATACTTGATAATGTGTCTATAATAACATTCACGAGATCTTTTAATAATGTTCATAGCTGCAAGTTTACTTTCAGTTTGAATATTGAACATGTTGTCGATAAGTTCTCTGTAAGTTCTATGTGCATAACAAGTGACAATCTTGCTGAAATTGAATTGAACATGTCGGACGACAATCATTGTGTGCCATACTTTTCTGGTTATAAAATGAATAAATTGTTTAATGCTTGTGATATTGAGAGAAAAATATTATTCCCATACTTATATGGTTCATTAAAAGAAAGAGACCATGTGAAAAGTAGAACAATCTCTTCACCCAAATTTTTTCTATCCACATCAAAGAGTAATGAATTTGGAAGGTATGCATCTAAACCTTCAAAAAAATTGTACAAAGATAATTATGAGAATGACAAGAAATCAATGTTTTTTTCAAATTTTGAAATGTTCAATGTTGCAATGATGAAATTAGAGATATTGAATAAATTGTGTTGCTTGGAAGAAATTGTTGTTCTTCCATCTACAAAGTTGTTTGCAGGATTACAAACACCAAGAAAACATTTTCAATGCGAGTTTAGAAAAGTGAATTTGATGTTTCAAGCTCGTTCTAATAAAGTGCATAACCCATATATGTCATGTTATCATTGTGCACCTATGAATATGGATGAGAAAGGAAGTAATGAGGGGTCTAACTTCATTGATCATGAAAGATGTTATATATATCCACCTTGTACCTTTTATAGATTGATTTTAGGTCAATAAAAGCTGAGGACAACTTTTCTTCAAGTGAGGGAGGATGATGTGGCCCGATCAAAGACTTCAACAAATACTCTCAATATTGAACATTCATACAAGGTGAAAGCTATACTTAATTCCAAATCTTACAATTTTCCTTTAGCAAGGCTGCTACTTGGCTTGCATGATTACAGACTCAAGCACATTGCTATATTCGACTACAACAATGATCATCAACATGACCAAGCCCACAATAATCAGAGTCGAGGACGACTCCTTTTTCAAGAGAGGGAGGATGATGCAGACATCCCCTCTAATCGTGTTGTTACACAAGTGGATGAACACAACACACCAATAAATATAAACCAAGGACCAATTACACGAAGTCGTGCCAAGAAACTACATCAAGAGGTGAACTCTTTCCTAGCTAAAATTAACTTTATCATATCTGAGAATGTTATACTACCTAAATGTTCTACATTGGTTTACTTAGGTATATATGTGAGAGGGCTGGTGCAGCTATACACAGAGAGGAAGCAAAGAAGAAGAAACAAGTGGATCCGTTCGAACAAGGAGGATCCAGCAAGTTAAGTTCGGACAGATCAGTTCAGACAATCAGTTAGGACCTTAATAATGATTTGATCATAACTCTTAAATCCCATAGCTCTGGAGCGGCATGAGTACATCATAGAACCGCCTTGAAGTTAACTTTCCAATCCAAGAAACCGCATGTCCATTGGACTTCTCAATAAAAAGTTATGACCAAATTAGTGAAGACTGCGCAGGAACCCAATAGTCACACAAGGCTGTTCGAGATTTCGGCTTGTGGTGGCTTTTCACATCGCATAACTCCAGAAACTCAAAGGTCTATTCACACCCAACAAGGAGGGTTGTTCCTTGTAAAAATACCCTATGTATCTCTGAAATAATCAAGACTTTTGATAATGAAATAGAACCCCCTTTGTTCGAGAGTGATTCTCTACCCCTTTGCTCTTGTGATTTCCCTGTGGGATTACATTGGTGGCCGCTTCATCGGCACCCAATCTGTGCTCCTAGTACTTCGTGTTCAGGTTGCGTAGGTTGGTTCTTTGAGTGTGTGATTGTGCAAATCCTTGATTCAGGCTGCCGTATAGAGACGGTTGTCAGCTTCTTGTGCGTGTCGTCAGGTTGCACTACAATCCGGCTGTTCTCAGCTAATTATCTTGGCTGATTTATAAGCTAGTTATCTTGTTCAAGATCCTACGTCGTGAAGATCGGGACATCATCTGTATCACAGGGGCTATAAATAGCCCGAATGGCGGCTAGGTCAATGAGGGAGGCGACTAGGCCCTGGAATGGGCTGGGTCGGCCTGCCTGGGCTGACCGTCCTGGGCCCACCCCGGTCCAGTTGCTTGCCTCCTTTGCCCTAAGTCGGTTCCCGAGTCTTCTAGATCCTTCCCCCTTCTGCATGTGGTCCCTTGTCGCTCAGTTTCTCTCTGAGTTGGACGTAGCTCCTTGTCCCGCAAGATTTGGCACTTTTCTGGGTTGGTCCTCGGAGTTTTTCATCTTCTTGGGTTTGGTCCCTAAGCTTCTTGGAGTCAAGTTTGCTTCATTGCATGACTTGTATGGGGCTTCAAGGTCTTGTCACAAGGTGCTTGATGAACTTATCCTGGAAGTCTTGCTTTCAACGCTAAAACCCTACATAAACACTAAACTCCAAAACCGACATGCACTAATGAACTTGTTATACCAAGGGGGTTAGTACGAATGGATAAAGTATAAAACTCATGCCAACACCTAAGGTAAACTCATGGCTTGGTTGATGGAATTTCACCGTCAACATATCCCCCATGCTTAAACCTTGCTCGTCCTCGAGTAAGCCTTCGATGGATATCATTGTTGCCCTTCATTGTTTAAACCTAGCACTTGATAATACATGAGAAAACATAATGCTCTAGAAATTTAATTTGTTAAAGTTTCATAATGTACTAGCCTTCATCTCTACGAAGGGTAGATTATTAATTTAAGCTTATCCCACGAGTATTAACATGCTCCAAAGTTTAAATAGATCTCAGAAATTTTTAAATAAAGAACGAGATGAAAAAGAGCTAAACCAAGTTCACAAATTAAAATCATCTTGCATATTGCTCATGAACTCTCATCTCATATCGTCTCTCAAGCCTATTTATTCTACTCCTTTCCCTCTCATATCATATATGTGGTAGGCTTCATATTGAGCTTTTGGGAAAGTTTAGTCCTACCATGATATTATAAATGAGATGTTGTCAAAACAAGACAATCTTCTCATGGTCTTACCGAGACTCGTCAAAAAGGTCATTGAAAAATAATGTTATATCAAGGTGGGGAAAGAGAAAAACACACACACATGAGATAGGTGGACATGTGCAAATGGCAAAGAGTGATCCCGAGGCACAAAGGAAGTCCTCGTTATCGGATTGCACATGGTTGGAAAATGAGTATGGATCTTTTAACCTTGAACCCTTAAAATTCCAAATGCACTTTAGAGAACCGGAGAGTTCATTTATTTTTACTCATACTCACATTTCTTCTTTTCTCATATTTTTTCTTCTTTATTTCTTTCTTTCTCTTATTTTTCTTGTTTTTCTTTTCATTGCTCATAATTTTTTTATTTTCTCACCTTCAACTCTAAAATTACATTGTACCTACCTCCTCCCCCATGCTTAGACATTTGCTCGTCCTCGGGCAAAGAGGTGATAAAGATAAGGTTGGTACCGGAAATACTTTTCCTTTGGAGAGATACTTGAAATCTTGAATGTTATCATCGTCTTGCGATCTTACTTGAATTGATGATCCATCCTCAATGATAGGTTGTGGTCAAGGAGGTAATCACAAAAGATGATATTTGGTTTTAAGGGTGGATATCCGGCGAGGTTTGTGAGATCTCCGATGTGGGGATACACAATGCACGGATAAGAGGCTAGCAATAAGATAGATACACAAAAACGGAATGACCAGCTTCTTAGTCTCGGGCCAGAGAAATCATGGCCTGCAATAACTCACTCAAAAATAATTCTTCTACACTAAGGTTTATGCACTCAAATATATATAAGGCTCTGGATAGGTAGAGCAACACACAAGTGATATTCATGACACGGTTAGCATTACTTTTAGGAATAAAACTATCTTTAATCCATCTAAAACTTGAGAGCACATAAAACACTATGGGTTTTTATTTTAATCATACCCTCCGCTAGTGATTAAGCTAGTATTTAGATAAATTCAGATTCGTATTTTAAGAGAGCACTAGCTTTAACGTGCATAAATCAGATACAAAGATAAACAAAGCGGCAATTATAATCATATATCATCATGGCATAAAAACAAGGTGGTGTCTTCATTCATGATGAAAACTAACTAACAAACATGCTGAAAATAAACTAACACACTTGCTGAAATTTAAATAAAAAACTGAAAACACAACGCAAACACAAGCTGAAAATTACAGAAAAGGGAAAAGAAAAGAAAACTAAAGGTCCTCCTTCTTCCTAATCTTCCGCCGGCGGTTGGTGTTGATATTCTTGGTAGTTGTACCCTTGCTCATAGTAGGTTTGGACATCCCCTCCAACGAATTGATCTGGCGGTACTAGGTAAAGGCGCCAAAGCTCATAGGCAATATTTGCATTGCCTTCACCCAATTGAGCCGCGTTGGATTGTATGGATGCGACGTTTTTCATGTTTCCCACAGCATACCCTCCAATTATGGCCACACTTTGTTGTGGTTGGGGGTATTGTGCATAGGGCTCCACAAAGGTTACGTTAGGCACCACATAATTTTGTGGGGGCAAAGGTGCACCACTCCCCCATGCTTGCATTGTTGGCCATCCGTAATAACTTGGCGGAGTAGGGATTTCTCTGAATGGTGGCACATAGTTTGGTTGTGCACCACCCTCTTGCACTGAGGAGGATCCCTCCTCTAGAATTCTTCCTCTTTTATTCTTCCTTATCGGGACAACGAGTCCCTCCTCCAACCAATCTTCTTCCCTTGAATGAAGAGTCTAAGTCTTGAGTCCGGAAGGGGTAAGTTCACTTTGGCCACATGAAAGCCTCCTCTCTCGTCTCCACTTATGTATTTTCCTTGCTTCAGATATTCAAATTCGAGAGGGGTCCCGGGTAGAGATATTCGGGATTTCTTGTAATTCGCAGCCTCAAGGAGATGGCCAACATAGAGAGGTATCACCCCGAACCAATATCTCCTGATCCCGATGTTGCGTCGCAAAACCATCGGTTGATCATAAGGTATGAGGGGTCTATTGGCTGCCTGGCAATTAATGCCGAATAGAGCCAATTCAACTCCGTGTCGGTCACCTTCGTCTCCCTCATCCTCCCCATAATCCTCTTACACATCCATGAGTGGAATACTTGGATAATGGGGTTCCGAATGGAATTGCATTGTTGGTGGGCTTCCCAAGAGATTAAATTCCAAAATCCATCCAACATGCCATCCGGTACATCAACTTTCTCCAGAGCTCCCTTTTGGAACCCAAGTAGCTACCTAATTTGTTCGTAGGGAACCACTTGCTGAATTCCCTCCAATCAGAATGATAAACTTGGCACCCCCTCATCAAGGATAGGCGCCATAGTCATCAAGATTCCCAAGGCAAACTCCTTGTGGGTGTTTGTCGACACCCCGTTGGAGAATTGCACCCATCCAAGGTGCCCCAACATATAATATATGTCTGTGCCAATACCCAATGCGTTGAGAGCTTGATCGTCGAAATCGACGATTGCCACAAGCCTCTTCTCAAGGCGAGAGAGTTTTTTCTCCTCCTCCTCCAACAAGATGATGAAGACATATGTGGAGTACTGCGGAGTGTATGGAGGTGGCGCGGATGAACGGGTCGATCGACAAGGTGGGACGGGCGGCTCCTCCGTACGCCCTTGAGGTTCGGTAAACATCATGGACGTGCTCCTTGTTGCCCTCGTGCCACCGAGGAGGAGAGTGTCCTTCCTCCTTGGCGGTGCCGTGTCCTCCCCCATGCTCCGAGGAGATTCGAAAACCGAGTGCCTCCTCGAAGATGTCGTCGAAGATGGCTTGGACGATGATGACCCTTTCTTCCTGGTGAAGAGACTTGTGGTTTTCTTCCACATGATTATAGCACTCTTCTTTCTACTAAAATTCTGGGTTTCAACCGGTAACTAAGAACTTCAAAAATTACTTCGAATGTGGACTTTGAGTGGATTAAGGGTGTGAATGGTTTGAGCAATCAAGCTCAGGAAGGATGGCTATGTCTACGGTGGTTCTGGGCACAAAAACTTGAGCACACAAACTGAGGAAGGGGAGGGCTACTTGCCTGCAGAAGACGGGTGTCGGGGACGCCATTTATAGGCCAGGCCGGCCGGCCTGGGCCGACCGGCCTGGGGTGGTTCGGCCCCCCTGGCTCGGCTCTTTCTTCCAGCATGATCATTTCCCCTTTGTGACTTTCTTGCCCGCGTGCTCCACGAGTTGCACCCCCCAAACGCTCTCGTCCACTCCTTTTCTTGCATTATTAGTCCTTCCACTTGATGCTTCATGCTTTGAGTCATGTCCATGCTCCCTTGCTCCACTTGCTTCACATGCCACCATGAATTTCCTGCAAAGCAATGCTTGCTGCACACCCATGCTTGTCCTTTGCATGCGGTCTTGATGAAAGTTGTTGAAAGGGCATCCAATGATGTATTATGGTGCATGCATGATTAGCTTGACTAGATTGCCTCCCTCTAAGCACATTTAAGGCTAAGCACTCCTCTAATTTGAAAATTAAAAATATTTTCAGAGCTATGGAAGAGCTCATTCATAAATTTAGAGAAGTTTTTAAACCATAAAAAAGAAATGTAAGTCGAAAATAGTTTCCGACTACATTTATATCGGTCTCACCGGTATTGCTTGCCTTCATTAGTTGAGAGCATACTTTCCCGGCTTGATCATGGAGGCATAGGTTTAGGTTCTAATTTTGGCTAAATGAGAGGGATTTTGAATGAAATAAAATTAAATGAGGCTTAGAAAAATTCTAATCTTATAGAAACCAAGGATAAGGATTTTTTTAAACCAACCAAAAGTTTTAGTTTCTAGGTTCACGCGAGTCCTACCACGTGCTGAAATTTAAATAACATCTAGGTACAAGTCGTGGCTCTACTCATGTGTTTTTAGCATGAAACCCGTTCCTGGTACGCCATCCTTGGATCTTAGACTAGTTAGAGTCAACAATGTCGTATGGACCTCCCCCGGGCCCACTACCTCGGTGGGTACCGGGACCGACTACTCGGTGGGCCCCTGGGACTACCGGCTTGCGCTACACGGCACTCCGAAGGCGTGGAGCACAAGGACTACACGGGTACATGTTCCGCATCGTATAGAGGACTCCTAGACATACTCGACTAGTACTCTCTCCCTACTCCGACTTGTAACCCCGCCTCCGGACTATATAAGGCGAGGCAGGGACCGATCTCTAGGATCACCTTATCCAATCTCCTCTCATACAACCACGGCGCACTATTGCACCATCTTGTAATTGTGCCCTATCAATCGAGAGCTACGCGGCATACGAGATGTAGGGTATTACGCACCTCGCGGCCCGAACCTCGTCTAAATTGTGTGCCACGTGTCTCTTCCTTCGAGTTACCGATCTCGGCGAGTCACATTCATCTACTTTGGGTACTCCCCGTAGTAGGTTGCCGGTCTAAAACACCGACACCGGCGTGCCGGGGAAGGGGCTCTCGCTCGAGATCACATGGTGAACTCGACGACTCCCGTCCACTTCAAGCCAACCGTCGCCTTCAACCGCGGCGACACCTTCGTGTTCGGCGCCTGGGTCTGCACTGCCGATGGCGCGGGCTCCTTCCGCCGCCGCCGACCATGAAGCCCAACCCGAAGACAAGCTTCGTGGACGCTTCCCGAAGTTGTCACGGGGTGAACTCGCCGGCAAGTTCGGCGAAATTTCACTCTTCAACCACCACGGCGACTTCGAGCTCGAGTCCGTCTCCAACTCGAACTCGACGTCACCATGGGCCATCGCATGCGAGCGGGCCGCTCGGCCATCACGGGTGGTCCCCTCACCACGCGAGCACTCCGCGCGTGGCCCCCGCATCCTCGCCCGGTCCCCGCACGGGGGCTCCCACTTCGCGCCGGCCGGCAAGGAGCCCGTGCCCGAGTACGGCTCGGACTCCGACGCCGCCCCCGATCGTGCTCCGGACTCCGGCCCTCTCTCCGAGCTCTACTCGAACCCGGACTACGAGTTCGACTTCGGGTCGGACCCTGAGGAGCCCGAGTCCGAAGACAACTCCACTGAGCTCCCTTTATCGGGGCTGGCCCGGTTATAAAATCCACGCCGGCCGGGAGATACGTCTATTGGCCAGACCGCAAGCCTCGCCGACCCAATGAAGGGAGACTCACGCTACGTCGCCTACATCGACTCGCTACCGTTCCAGGAGGGAACACCGCTGGCCCGGGCTGACTCAAACACACCAACTGAGGTGGCACCCTCTGAGTCCAGCCTTGGCACCCCCGATCGCCAAGTCTTCATGGCTGCCGGCGACACCCCAGGGCCCTCAGGCACGGCTCAGGACAAGTACCTGGAAGACATCTCCTCCGACGAGCTCTCTGCTGATGCTCCACCCAACGAGACTCCGGCAGACAGAGACACTCGACGTGAACGCAACAGGAAGCGCAACGAACGTCGTCGGCGCCTCCGCGACAACCTCCCCATCCGCAACCTTGCGGAAGCTCTCGAGGCGATCGAGAGCGAGTACACACCACCCCTGAGCAATGCCTCATGTCGATCACAGCGATCGCACGTCAGGCTCAGGGCATACGCGCTGGAGAGGTCATCGCCAAGCTCGCTGAAGAAGCCTACTTCATGCGGGTCGACAACAGAGTCAACCAACCTCCTCCAGCTAAACCCCGCGACAACGAAGCTACTAGTCGCAGCGCCAACAACGGTCCCAACCGTACTCGAGCTGACCTCCCAGCCGAGCCAAACCGTCGCCGCTCCAACGCCGGCGGACCTTCACAAGCAAGACCACGCAACCGAGAAGTTGTTCCCCACCGCGCTCCGCCGGTGGCGGCGGCAACGATCCCGACGGCGGCGGCAGCCGACGGCGGCAGCTCCAACCATGGGGCCAACAAGAGGGCTGGAGGCGGCGGTCACGGCGGCCGAGGCCACGCGAACAGCCACGCCTCCGGTGCCTCGCGGGCGGCTACGACGCTCTCCGAAGATTGGGGAGCCGCGGCGGAAGAAGTCGACCACCGCCGCCGAGGGCGACGGCTTCCTCGCCTTCTCACCTCGACTTCGCAACTTGCTCCTCCCCGACAAGTTCAAGCCTTTGGGGTTCACCAAGTACGACACGAAGCGAGGATCCCATCCGGTGGCTCCGATGCTACGCCCTCTCCATCGAGAACGCGGCAGCAACAGCCGACACCAAGTGCCTCTACTTCCCCTTCGCCCGGACCAAGCACCACTCACATGGCTCGAGTCGCTGGACAAGCACTCGATCGACAAGTGGGACCACCGAAGGAGCAGTTCACAAGTAACTTCGCGGGCGCCATGGGCCGATCGGGTACTCGCATGGACCTGGCCATGATCAAGCAGGAACAGGGCGAGACCCTCCGCAAGTACATGCGATGCTTTTTCGACAAGCGCGCTACCGTCGTCGACCTCTTCCGAGACGGCCTCTACCACCGCCGCACCTTCGAGGACTTCGGTCGCCGTCGCCCCAGGTCCATTCCCCACCTCAAGGACATGATCACGTCCTGGGCGGATGAAGAGGACAAGGCCAATGCCAAGTACGACGCCATCCGTGGCAAGACCAAGCAGAACCGGGGGCGGCGGCGGCGCAGCAACGCAAACCACGGCGGCCACAAGAACAACAACAACAAGAACTACTCGGGTCCCAACCGCAAGCGCAAGCCGTACAACACCGTCGCGGCTATCCAGCCGCGCCGCGAAAGGGAACTCGAAGAAGAACTCGGCGGTTTCAAATACCTGCCGAAGGAGAAGTGCCCGTGGTATCCAAACGGCAACCACACTACCCGGCAGTGCTACCAACTCGAGCATGCACTCAAGGATACGCCGGAGCCACCGCACCCTCACGACAAAAAGGGCAAGAAGAAGGACGGCGACAACAACGACTTCCAAGAACCCGAGAAGACCTTCAATGTCCTCTTCGGCGGATCGCCCGGGACAGGCGGGAGCAGAAGGCTACCCGTCGCGAAGTAATGTCCATTGAGCTAGCGGTCCCGACCCCTCTCGGGTGGTCGAAGGTACCCATCACCTTCTCCCGCGCGGATCAATGGACCGGCTTCTCCGAACCAGGACGACTCCCCCTCGTCCCGAAGCCAACGGTGGCGGGCTCCAAGCTCAACAAGGTGCTCATCGACGGCGGAAGTGGGCTCAACGTCTTCTTCATCAAGACCTTGAAGAAAATGAAGCTCGACATCACCCCAATGCTCACCAAGAGCAGCACGCCCTTCTACGGCATCGTCCCGGCAACGCGGCTATTCCACTGGGCTCAGTGGTCCTGCCAGTTACCTTCGGGGCGTCTCGGGACAACTACCGTACCGAGTACATCAAGTTTGAGGTCGCGGACTTCGAGACCTCTTACCACGCCATCCTCGGCAGCCGGCCATCGCCAAGTTCATGGCGGTGCCCCACTACACCTACTTGGTACTCAAGATGCCAAGCCCAGCCGGTGTACTCTCCCTCCAAGGGGACCTGAAGATCTCCCACGACTGCGACACAGAAGCCGTGGAGATCGCCTCCACAAACCAAGTACCCAACGCGATGATGGAGGTCTACGCCGCGTCGAAGAAGCTTGCTACAAGTGAACTCGACATCCCAGAGAAGTCTGACAGCACCAACAAGCCTCAGCCACCTGAGGAGGTACTCGTCAAGATGGTCGACCTTGGAACAGGCGACCCCAGCAAGACCACCACCATCGGGGCTGGCCTCGACCCCAAATAGGAAGACGCGCTCATCAGCTTTCTTCGGGCTAACCGCGACATCTTCGCGTGGAAGCCAGCGGACATGCCAGGAGTGCCCAGGGAGCTGATTGAGCATTGCCTCAACGTCGATCCAAAGGCCACCCCCAAGCGACAACACCTCCGACGTTTCGCCGACGACGGGCGGGACGCCATCAAGAAGGAAATCGCCAAGCTACTCGCACTGGCTTCATCGAAGAAGTTTTCCATCCCGAGTGACTCGCCAACCTTGTCCTCGTCCGCAAGAAGAACTCGAACGAGTGGAGGATGTGCGTCGACTACACCGACATCAACAAGCACCGCCCCCAAGGACCCCTTCGGGTTGCCGCGGATTGATCAAGTCATCGACTCCACGGCGGGCGCGACTCGCTCGCTTCCTCGACCGCTCGCTCCGGTACCACCGGATCGCAATCAAGGAAGAAGACCGAGAGAAGACCGCGTTCATCACCCCGTTTGGCGCGTCTTCGCTACACGACCATGTCCTTCGGGTTGAAGAACGCCGGCGCTACCTACCAACGAGCTATCCGAGCTCGCTTCAAGAGGAAGCTCAACAAGAACGTCGAGGCCTACGTGGATGACGTGGTTGTCAAAACCAGGGACTCCAGTACCCTCATCGACGACCTTGAAGAGACCTTCGCATCACTACGCGAGTACCGCCGGAAGCTCAACCCGAACAAGTGCGTCTTCGGCGTCCCTTCGGGCAAACTACTCGGCTTCATCATCGGCCCGGCGCGGCATTGAAGAAAACCCCGAGAAGATCTCCGCCATCACCAACATGAAAGCTCCCAAGAGCATCAAAGACGTCCGAAGCCGACGGGGTGCATGGCGGCGCCGAACGCATTCATCTCGAGGCTAGGAGAACGGGGCCTCCCCTTCTTCAAACTACTCAAGCATCACGAGAAGTTCGTGTGGACTCCGAGAGGCGGATCAAGCCCTTGCCCGGCTCAAGGACCTCCTATCAAAGCCACCGATCCTCACGGATCCTCACAAGGGCGAGCGCCCCATCGCTCTACCTAGCCGCGACTACTCACGTGGTCAGTACTGCCATCGTTGTCGAGCGGCAGGAAGACGGCCACGCCTACCCGGTCCAGCGTCCAGTCTACTTCGTCAGCGAGGTTCTATCAGAGTCCAAGGCCCGCTATCAGCCTGTGCAGAAGCTCCTGTACGCTCTACTCATCACCTCGTGGAAGCTACGACACTACTTCCGGGATTACTCGGTCTCCATCGTCACCGACTACCCGCTTGGCGACATCTCGCGGAACCAAGATGCTACCGGAAGAATCTCCAAGTGGGGCCGTCGAGCTCGGCGCCCTCACCATCGACTTCAAGCCATGCACACGGCCATCATCGCGAGCACTAGTCGACTTCATGGCGGAGTGGTGGGAGAACCGGCTACCTACTCCCACCGTGCGACCGAGCATTGGGTGATGTACTTCGACGGCTCACTCAACCTCGAGGGCGCAGGTGCGGGGGTACCCCGATCTCTCCAACGGGCGAACAACTCAAGTACCTCTTGCGGATCTTCCGGAAGGTCTCAAACAACGAAGCCCTCCTACACGGGCTCCGCCTCGCGGCTTCACCGGGCATCAAGCGGCTACTAGTCTACGGAGACTCCGCGGTGGTCATCAACCAAGTCAACAAGTCTTGGGACCGCAACAAGGAGAACATGGATGCCTATCGCCTAGAAGTCCGCAAGCTCGAGAACAAATTCTATGGTCTCGAGTTCCATCACATCGTCGGTGACAACAATGTTGCGGCGGACGTCCGCTCGAAGCTTGAATCCACCCGCGCTCAAGTGCCGCCGAGCGTCTTCGTCCACGAGCTTCACGCGCCATCCATCCCGGATCCGGCGCCACCGACCATCGTCCCGACCCCACCCACCGGCCGGGTAGGAGGTCATGATGATCGAAGTGGACCGGAGGCAACCCTTCATCGACTACCTCGGCGCGAGAAGGTCCCCTCCGACAAGAATGCGGCTGAGCAACTCGTCCGTCGCGCCAAGTCCTACGTCCTCGTCGGAGACAAGCTTTACAAGCGTGGCGCATCTTCTGGAGTACTCATGAAGTGCGTCCCTCGTGAAGAAGGCAAGGACATCTTGGAGGAGATCCACAAGGGCGTCTGCGGCAACCAAGCGTCCTCACGCACGCTGGTCAGCAAAGCCTTCCGGCGAGCCTTCTATTGGCCCACAGCCCTGGGCGATGCCGAAGAACTCGTCAGAAGGTGCCAAGGATGTCAGTACTTCGCCAAGCAAAGAACACGTCCCGGCCTACAAGCTAGTCACCATACCGCCAACCCGGCCCTTTGCTTGCCGGGGGCTCGACATGATTGGGCGACCGCCAACCGCGCCATGAGGATTCAACAGGGGTGCGGTGGCTATCGACTAGTTCACCAAGTGGATCGAGGTCAAGCCGGTCACATGCCCCAAGGCCGACGAGTACTCGACTTCCGGATGAACTCGTACACCGCTACGGGCTACCCCACCGCATCATCACGGACACGGGATCCAACTTCAACAACCACCGGCCCGGGAGTACCGCGAGAACAGGCGGGATCGACGTCCGATACATCTCGGTTGCCCATCCACGGGCCAACGGACAAGTCGAGCACGCCAATGGGATGGTTCTCGACGCCCTCAAGAAGCGGCTACATGACGCCGCTAACTCCAAAGGGGGCAAGTGGATCGGGGAACTACCCAACGCACTCGGGGGCTACGGACTCAACCATCCAAGCCAACGGGGGCAATCCCCCTACTTCTCGGTCTACGGCTCCGAAGCTATCCTCCTTGCCGACGTCATATGGAACTCGCCGGCGGTGGAGCACTACGACGAAGGCATCTCGAAAGACGACAGACGAGTTGATATCGACGGCCTCGAAGAAGCTCGGCTGCGCCGCCCTCGTCCAATCGGCAAGGTACCTAGAGGGTATCCGACGCTACCATGACCGCAACGTCAAGTAACGCTCCTTCAACGTTGGGGATCTTGTCCTCCGCCGTATCTAGAACACGGAAGGACTTCACAAGCTCGGCTCCCCCACGGGAAGGTCCCTTCACCGTGGCAAAGGTGACAGAGCCGGCTCCTACCGCCTCCAAACACTTGAAGGTGAAGACATCAACAACTCGTGGAACGTCGACCGGCTCGTCGATTCTACGCCTAGTCTACGCGACTACTGCGGGGTTCAAGTCTACACGACTACATCAACGCCCACGGCCGTAAGCGACCCCCCCGGTCTTGGCTCCGGTCTCGGACTTCTCCTCTCCAGATCCGGCCCCGTGCGGCTACTTACGGACCCCGGGCCGCCACGAGCATCAAGGACTCTAGCAAGCGGTCTACTAAGAGAACACACTCCAAGATCCAAACCGCACAGCCTACTTACGGATCTACGATCTAGCCTACACGCCTACCTACGGATCAACACGCCGTAAGCGGCTACCCGCTCCGGTGCTACTCCGTAAGCGACCTCCGGGTCCAAGCGACTACTCTTTAACTACGGCCCCGGCCATCTAGTTGTACTTCTTTAACTTGATCGTTCATCAACTTCTTTATCGCCTACTCCCTACAACGGGATTACTAAAGTCGAGTACTACTACTAGCATCCACTCCACGATGGGAGCTCCGCACTCCGAGATCGCGACTACGAGTACTCATTGCTGGAAAATTTTCTTTCATTGATACTTGAACAATTCATTACAATTGTTTTTCTGTACAACCATGGCTACTAGCCGAAGGCCACGTGCTCGGCCCTCGGCCCCGGCTCCCCGAGCACCTTGATGCGTGCTAGCGGCTCGGGGAGCCGGATCCCTTCTTGCATGGTGGGCTCCATGTTCCACCATTCACGGTGCACGGGCTGCCGTCCGCTCGGCTTCGGCAGGCCGGGATGGTGGTTCGTGATGTAGAACCACCTGGTCTTCCAATCTGTGTTGGAGTCGACAAGCTTGTACGCCAGATATTGCTCCGTGGCGTCCTCCCTCAGCTGGATGCCGGCTCCTCCGACTACCTTGGGGTTGGTGGCACTTGGTTGCGGCTTGACGCGGAAGAACTTCCGGAAAAGCACCCAATGTGGCTTGATCCCGAGGAAGGCTTCGCAGAAGTGCACGAATACCTCCGTGTGGAAGATGCCGTTGGGCTTCGGGTTCGGGTACTCGATCCCGTAGTACCCGAGCGGGGCCCTTGAAGAAATCGGGCCGGGAGCGCAAGACCGCGCTCCACGAACCGCGCGAACATTGGGATCTCGTCTTTGGCCTTCTCCATCGGATATGGATCTCTAGCGGCGGATCTCCACATGTCGACTTCCTTCTCCCCGGTGAACCTCTTTTGTTCGGGAGGGTCGCGGATCCTCCGTCTTCACTTTGGACTTCTTCCACTCGCGGCTTGGATCGGCCCGCGGTGGAGACATGGGCGGTCGCTCCGGTGGTAGCCGCGGCGGCCTCTTCGCGGCCCCTCTTCTTCCCCGGCGGCCTTGGACGTCTTGGACGCGTGACGTCTTCATCCTCCAAGTGCGGGCGTCTTCACTCGCATCCGCTCGGGGGCTACCCTAAAAGCTTTGGGTGGCGGCGCACTTGAATCTACTACGGCGGCGGCAAGCTGCGGGAGTGGATTCGCTTCGGATGCAAACGGAAATGGTGCGGCTCGAATGGGTGAAAACCCCTAAGGGTTTTGGCTTCTATTTATAAGCCAAACCGGCTCCGCAACGAGCGGCTGGATAAGTCCACGCGCGGCTGACTCAGCGGCTGTGCGTGACTCTTCGTATTCTACTAGTCGACGTGCCTCACCTCGGGGGCTCGGCTACTTCTACTCGACTACCTGGGAAGCGGCTAGTCTCAAGAGCATCTCAGGACACATTCTTCAAGAAGACCCTTCAATTCGAGAGGAAGTACTCGACTCAAGGCTCGGGGGCTCCGTGCCACGTGTCCTTCGATTTTTTCTCTTCGGATTTTTCGGGATTTTCTTGCCAAGACTTCAGATGGACCCTCGGCCCGTAGCTCGCGGCTCAACCTAAGGCTCGGGGGCTACTCCATATGGAGTGCGATTTTGCAATCGCACCTCCATATCGGCTCCGGCTTCAAGACAAGACGAGCGGTTTTTGAAGACCTTCGAAGGCGTCTTCGAGGACGCTTGGGACTACTCGAGAAGACTTCAAGATTGCTCAAACATCGGTGCAAGTACATTCCGGCCTCGGGATGCTTCGACTACTCTTGAGGACTTTTGACTTGTAGCACTCGGGGACGCTTGAGGACTACTCGTTAAGGCCGTCAAGACTACTTGAAGCTATCCTTCTCGACTACAAAGTACTCGGGGGCTTGTCGTATGGACCTCCCCGGGCCCACTACCTCGGTGGGTACAAGGACCGACTACTCGGGGGCCCCACGGGACTACCGGCTTGCGCTACACGGCACTCGAAGGCGTGGAGCACAAGGACTACACGGGAGTAGTACTCGGTTAGGGAGGCCGTACATGTTCCGCATCGTATAGAGGACTCCTAGACGTAATCGACTAGTACTCTCTCCCTACTCCGACTTGTAACCCCGCCTCCCGACTATATAAGGCGAGGCGGGGACCGATCTCTAGGATCACCTCATCCAATCTCCTCTCATGCAACCATGGCGCACTATTGCACCATCTTGTAATCGTGCCCTATCAATCCGAGCTACGCAGGCATACGGGACGTAGGGTATTACGCACCTCGCGACCCGAACCTGTCTAAATTGTGTGCCACGTGTCTCTTCCTTCGAGTTACCGATCTCGGCGAGTCACATTTATCTACTTCGGGTACTCCCCGTAGTAGGTTGCTGGTCTAAAACACCGACAAACAAAGACCCGAACCGGCTCGGATACCACTTGACGGACCGAAACGGCGAACCGGAGAGGGGGGGAGTGAATGGGAGCCGATAAAAATTCTATTCAAGAATTCGTCCTATGAACCCGATTTCACTCATGCACCTCCGCAAGCTTCTCTTGCCAAGTTCACGTAGCCACTGAAGTGCTACTGAACCTAGGAGCAAGATCCAACCAACAGCCATAGCACACACACGCAGCGGAAACACACATGACACGGCTGCTAACAGCCCAAACTGGTCAGGCCGGTTTCTAAAACCGGTCAGACTGCTTATGTTGGACTTTGCCTCACGCAGGCAGGGGGAAACCGGTAAGACCGGTTTGGCAAACAGGTCAGACCGATTTTGCCCAGAAACTCCCCGAAGACCCAAAACACCTCAGGAGCCTTTCCACGTCTGAACAAATGAAGCCATGGTGCAACAGAGACTACCTTGCTCAAAAACCCTTCTCGACAGCCCACAGGGCGAAACCGGCCAGGCCGGTTTTTGCCTGGACAGACAGGAAGAATGCAGCCCGTGGGAAAAACTCAACCCATCCTCCAATCGATCTCCCGATTCATTCCACGGATCAAAGTGAGACTTTGGGGATAGTTGGGGTACCTCGTGGGCTACCCTTGGCTAGAAGCTCGGTCCCCGAAACCTACTCAATCAAGAGGAATCCAAAGTCAACCCTCAAGAGCACCTCCAACCCTAGAACTCCGAAACCACCAAAATCAAGCCCCTAAACTTGAAGATTTGGGAGAGGAATCAAAGACAAAAGAACCATGAAGGGTTCACACGAATTTCCCCAAACAAATCCCCAAGAACAAGGTCCCGAAAACACCTTGAGAAAACCACCAAGAGAGGGCTCCGAAAATCACCACCAAGAACAACCGGGAACAACACAACAAAGCCATGAGGAACCACGCCGAATCATCTATACATGCCACAACGGTTCATACATGGTCTAGCTTGCCTCCCGATCATCCAACCCTCTCAACAAGATCTCACCATGAAGCTCTCAAGCTAGTCCTATGGAAATCCTAAGAAAATAGGAAGGGAAAATAGGAAAGCAAATGAACTAGGGTACCAAGAGTTGGCTGCCATCCTCTCACCTCTTGGGTTATATGGAGGCAAGCCTAAAGTCTAAAATGCCCCTAAGGCCTAAACTTAGATACACGCCCACCAAGGGCACTTTGGGAATTTGTCTTCGTAGAACCATCGGACGGATGCCCGGCGACCGCACTTCGCGTAGCCTCGACGCAAGCCTTGCGATCCCGACGAGTGTCCTCCGCCTCGAAGCTTCCGGCGCCCTGCGACCGCAAACTAGTCAGACCGGTTCTCCAAACCGATCAGGCCGACTCCCCGCGTGACGACCACGCCGGTCTTTGGCCTCAGCTTTGTGGCTCAGCCGAGTAACCCGGTGATTTTTTGGTGAACCACCGCAAACACCGCGACTTGATGTAGCCTCCGCCAATCACCACTCATGACTTGGCTCCCACGAAGTCCGGCTCGACCCCGGTTTTGTGTCTCAACCAAGAAACCGTCCACGACTTCATCTTCCTGTTCTTTCCACCATGCGGCCCGCACTTGACCCCGCTGGCCACCAGGTCCCTCGAGCGAAGCCTACTTGTCTTCTCCACACCTGGAGGCCTCACCGGCGACTACCTTTCGCGCTTGTTCTTCACCTGCACCAACACCAGTCAAGTCAAAACCTGCACCTGCATTACTTAGCCAAGAATCAGTCCACACAATGTTGTCAATCACTCATCACACAAGGAAGCGACCATCCACCGGTCCTCGAACCACACATGGTCCTCGCAACATAATTTAAGTCCCTAAGCTTGTCTACAAAAATTCAAGTGGTTTGGTTTCGAAAATAGAAGACTATACTTGTGTACAAATGTCTACATCCCTCACATAGTTTCTTAGAATGTTACTTCAACATTGAAATTTTCCACACTTTAAAACATGTTGAACTCATATGCATTTGAAATTTTAACATAACCTTATGTTCACCATAAGATTACGAAATGCAAAGTTTCATTAGTAATGGTTGTGTAAAATAAATATTATTTGTATGTTGTACCTGCAAGGAGCAATGTAAGGTGTATAAACAACATCCAAGAAATGGAATTACAAACAAAAAATGTCATAAATAAATAGATGTTGATTTTAGAAAAATTCAGAAACAAATATCCTTAAATTTGGATTACGGTTGACGGAGAAATACGTGATACAAATTTTGATTGCAAATTAAAAGGGAAAAAGCAAACTGTTCTTCATTCGAATCGACCTGGCCCCGCCCCTTCATTGGCGACGAGTGGTTGTTAATCATCGTATTATTTGCGCATCCGAACCTTTGTAATAAACGCTCCGCCTCGCCTTCTGCCTTCTATCCCCTTCTTCGGCTTTCGCCTTCCTCGTCTGCGTCACAGGAATGGCCCGCGACTCTAGGGGAGGTTCTGCAAGGAGGAGGCGCCGAGGCCACGTCCCCGTCCGCCTTCCTCCGTGCTGTTCGCCGCCCCTGCCAAGAGAGTGAGGTTCTGTGGTAAAGGACTGATTAGGCGACCAGAGAGGGGGGAGTGAATGGGAGCCGATAAAAATTCTTTCCGAAGGATGAACTTAGTCTATGTCCCAAATTCACTACCAGGAGTTCCCACATGAGTTTGCCAAGGTCATGTAGTCACAACAGACCTACCAACCTTAGGAACAAACCCAAACTCAAAGCAACACAAAAGCACAAATCAAGAAGCAAAGGACTTAGGCAATCTGCGAGCGGACAGTCCGCGAAGAGCTGGCGGACGGTCCGCGGAACCTCTCAGGATAGTCCACAAATGCTCATCGAGCAGACAGAACCGCACCTCGAAATACGGATGGTCCGTACCCTACCCGCGGACGATTCAAGAGCAACTTGTGCCGCGCAGACGGTCCATGACCCCTGAAGGACCGATTAGGTGACTAGAGAGGGGGGAGTGAAAGGGAGTCGATAAAAATTCTTCTTGGAGGATGAACTTGGTCTATGCGCCAAATTCACTACCAGGAGTTCCCACGCGAGTTTGCAAGGTCATGTAGTCACAACGGACCTACCAACCCTAGGAACAAACCCAAACTCAAAGAAACATGGAAGCGCAACTCAAGAAGCAAAGATCTTAGGCGATCTGCAAAACCCCAGACGAATAGTCTGCGGTGACCGGGCGGACGGTCCGCGTGGGGGTGGCAAACGGTCCGCGGGTCAGGGCGGACAATCCAAAAATGGACACCGAACCTCCAGTATGCACCCTACAAAATTCAGACGGTCCGTGAGCTCACTGCGGAAAGTCCGATCTTCGCAGACAGTCTAGCCTCACCTGGTAGACGGTCCGACCAACTGCTTCCAAACAAAACCTACCGGCCAAACGGATCGAAATGAAGCGACTCAAGAACTCGCGAAGAACACGACGAACACATGGCTAAAAAGCTCCTCGCGGACAGTCCGCCTACCTCAAACGGACGGTCCGCCAGGCATGGGAGCAAAGGCCCGAGCCCGAAACAACTTGAGGTCTTGAGGAAAGATTTGTAGAGTATGTGAAGCGTCCCTAGGGGATTCTATGCCCCAAAACATGAGTCCTCAAATGAAATAAATCGTCGGGGAATCGAATTGCAACCGAGCTCTACCAAAAGCTAGGTTTCCAACCGAAATCCTTCAATCGGAGGCCGAATTCGGAGTTTGAGGGGTCATGATCAAGCACCTATCGAAGGAATCTATGTTCCCCACCAACAAATCCGAACCCAAACACCTCAGAATTGAAGGAACAAGGCACGCACGAAAATCCAACGAAAATAGCTCAAAAAAGACATGAGAATCACACGAGCTACAAGAGGGTAATCGACGCAACCATGAAAGCTTCCATTCACTCGAAGGTCAGATTCTTTACAAACCGGTGAAAAATCTAAACCTATAAAGCAAGGAAATGAGAAGCAGTCTGGAAGGATAGTTTGCCCAAAGACTCTAGAGTTAATATATGAGTCCCTCTGGGCTGGGCAAATGACCAAGCTACCCCTAGCACTTAAGTTATAATACAAACCCCTCAGGGGTAAATAGGTCAAGTAGCACTCCTCTTCATCAGACGGCCACACCTTCGCCGCAGTCCGCGTCCTTTCGATGCAAGCCCTATGATCTACCACGTGTCCGCTGGTATCGAAGGTTCTCGGCGCACCTGTATCCCGTCGCCGCCCGTCGAGCCTCCGGTCTTGGTTTTGTGGTTCAACTAAGTAACCCAACAGTTTTGTGATGAACCACCACAAACCCTGCGTGCCGACTCCAGTCATGCAAACCCTGCACCGACTCCAGTCCAGGACTTCGTCTTGCTTTTCTTGCCACCATGCGGCTCACAATTGACCTTGTTAGCCACCGGGTCCTCAAGCCGAGCCCACTTGTCTCTTCATTCCTCGGAGGCCCCGCAAGGCATAGACCTTTTGCGCCCGCTCTTCACCTGCACCAACGCAAATCAAGCCGCAACCTGCACCTGCAATACTCGGTCAGGAGTCAGTCCACACCACGTTGTTAATCACTGATCACAGCCAGGAGCAACTATCCACTGGTCCTTGGACGCTCCGGTCCTCACGCGGCAATGAAGAGGAGCCGTCCCAGCGCGCCGCCCCCGTGCGTCTTCCTCGGTGCTCCAAGGAAGAGGCTGGTTCTTCGTCGCCCCGGGGGGGAGAAGGCGTTGAAGGACCGATACGGCGAACCGCAGAGAGGGGGAGTGAATGAGAGGCGATAAAAATTCTTCCGGAAGGAGATGAGAACTCCAACAAGATGAACGCGGCTTCCAACACACTTCTCCAACTCACTACCCAAGTTGGTCAAGCCCACGTAGCCACTGGAGTGCCACTGGACCTAGGAACCAACACACAACCTTCCGACCCGAGAACGCAGCGGAACACCAAACCTCGAGTCTACAGACCCACACCGGTCAGACCGGTGAGCACCACCGGTCAGACCGGTCCCTGCTGGTGAAACTGAGCAACTTTCACTAAGTGGCTCTACACGGTCGACCGGTGAGACACACCGGTCGGACCGATCACGGCCGAAAGCCCCCAAGGCACCAAAAAGCCAACCGACCACCAACCGACCCAAACTCGAAACAAGAACACCACGGGACAACGGCGAACACACCAAGATGTTCACCCAAGCAAAATCCCACCGAGGGTTGCACCGGCCGATCGGTCAAGAGCACCGGTCGACCGGTGTAGCCCGGGCGACTCGGGATGAACAAAGCACCCGCGGGTCAACTCCCCCAAATCCAAACCTCGATCTCCCGAATCGCTCCACGGACTTAAACAAGACTTTGGGGATATTAGGAACACCTCATGAGGAGTCCATAGCCAAGTTTAATCCCACCAAAACTGGTCCAAAAAAGGAGGAATCAAGGAAATCCCGCCAAGAGCACTTCCAACCCAAGAACTCAAGAAACCCCAAAATCGAGCACCTTTACTCACGGATTTGGGAGGAGAATCACAGCCCAAAGAACCACGAAGGGTTCCCACAAATTTCCCTCATAAAATCCCCAAGAGAAAGGTACCGAAAACAACCCAAAGAAATCACCAAGAGAGGGCTCCGAAAATCACCACCAAGAACAACCGGGGAAAACACATCCAAACCTTGAGGAACCACGCCGAATCATCTATACATGAAACAAAGGTTCATACAAGGTCTAGCAAGCCGCCCGATCATCCATCCCTCTCAACAAGATCTCTCCGTGAAGCTCTCTTGCTAGTCCTATCGAAAACCTAAGGAAAATAGGAAGGAAAAAGGAAAACAAATGAGCTAGGGTTCCAAGAGTTGGCTGCCATCCTTTCACCTCTTGGGTTATATGGAGGCAACCGAATGTCTAAAATGCCCTTTCCTAATAACTAGGGATACAAGCCCCTCAAGGGCGGATTTGGAAGTCTTCATGTCTTCACCATCGTACGGATGCCCGCGACCGCACCTCGCGTAGCCTCGACGCAATCCATGCGATCCCGACGCGTGTCCTCCACTTCGAAGTCTCCGGACCGCGTCGTCGCACACCGGTCGACCGGTGCTCCTCACCGGCCGGACCGGTCCCCACCGGTCGACCGCCGGACCCACCGTTCGGACCGGTCCGGCGCCGCCGTAGCTCCGTCTTCGGTTCTTTGGTCTTGGCTTTGTGGATCAACCAAGTAACCCAGTGGTTTTTTGATGAACCACCGGAAACCCCGCGAACTCAGTGTAGCCTCCACCAATCTCCACTTATGACTCAGCTCCCACGTAGTCCCGGCTCGACCTTGGTTTTGAGGCTCAACCAAGAAACCGTCCACGACTTCATCTTGCTGTTCATGCCACCATGCGGCCTGCACTTGACCCCGCTAGCCACCAGGTCCCTCGAACGAAGCCTACTTGTCTTCTCCACACCCGGAGGCCTCACCGGCGACGACCTTTCGCGCTTGTTCTTCACCCGCACCAACACCGGTCAAGCCGCAACCTGCACCTCGCATACTTAGACAAGAATCGGTCCGCACAACGTTGTCAATCACTCATCACACAAGGAAGCGACCATCCACCGGTCCTCGAACCACACATGGTCCTCAATCTCCCCCTTCATGAGTGCATTGACAACACCCACACGAAAGTAACAAGAGAGAAAAGAAAAGAAAAAGAAACGAACAAAAAGGAACTTCAACAAGCAATCGAAAGCCAAACGAAAGCAAAGAGCAAGATCACTTGAAGAAGACAAATCTCGGACCCCTTAGGCAATGGAAACGGCTCGACACATCCGAATCAAAGAGCGCAAACCACCGAATCAAAGCTCGAACAACAACAAAGAGCTCCCCCCGCACACATGCAAGCTCCCCCGAACCAATGCACCTCCCCCGGACGAATGCATGCAAACTAGGCGAAAACGGGGCAGCTCCGGCAACTTCGGCTCACACCGGTCGGACCGGTCATCACCACCGGTCGGACCGGTGCCTAACTTGTGCACGGGACCAGCACTCACACCGGTCGGACCAGTGCCGACCACCGGTCGACCCAGTTAACAACAGAGCCAAGAAATGGCTCAAAACCACCGAAAACCTTCTAAATACGTCCAAGTAAGCCATTTCAAGCTCAAACTTCTCCCCCTTGTTGGCAATGCATGAATCAAGCCAAAAAAACAAAAATTTCAACCTAGAGCTTCTCAAATAGACAAAATTCAACAAAGAATGCTACACATGTCCAAATGAGCAAGTTAGATACTCTACGGCTTTGTATCGATCTCAACTACATGATCACCAAGTTTCACAACCATTGGACGAAGCTAAGATGGATTTTGGCAATTTTGCGAAAAACTTGCCTCTCATGAGCAAAGTCCTAAACATGATCAAAGCATATCAAAATGGCAAAGCCACTCAAACTTCAAGCTAGGACAGCCATTCTTATCATAAGACCATCACAAACACCCACAAGCACCTCATGTCATGTCAAAGCCACCGAGCCATGTGCCTACTTCTATATATGAGACTTCTCATTGGTAGGCATCATGGAACGTTTTAGCACCCAAAGCAAATTAAATTCAGCACATATGACATGGGAGCATATTTTCCATGCATTTTTCATTTCATTTTCAGATTGATAAATGGTACATGAAATGTCTTTGCGACAAAAAGGAACTTATGCTCCTCCGTAAGATAAATCAAGAGGGCTAAACATCCATGATGGCAAATGAGCCTTTGGCCCCATATGATCAATAAACTAGCTACCCAACCACAAATTAAGCATAGCCAAGCCACTAAAACATGTCAAGATCATATAAAGGCATTTACACATGAGAGAGCATACATGTGACATTTTCAAAAACATAGCTATCAACCATGGATTATTCATCAAGATCATCAAGAGCTAAGCCAAACTAACCATAGCATACCAAACAAGCTCACAAAGACATAAATAGCATTGCATGGTGAACAATGTATATAGGAGAAGCTTTTCCTATCCAATGCATATGATACAAAATGCATGCAATCTAAGATACAAGGATGCTTATACATCATGTTACATATGCCATGCCAAATGCAAGAAATGCACAAAGGAAAGCTATACATATGCTACAAAGGAGCTCCCACATACCCAACTCAAGAAATCAAACACACACCAAGTTCCCCCCGCAAACGAGTGAAAGTTGCTTGATCTAGGGGTTTGGTGAAAATATCGGCTACTTGGTCATGTGTGGGTACATGGATCAAAGCTATCTTTCCTTTCTCTACGTTGTCTCTCGGGAAATGATACCTCACTTCTAAATGCTTGGTTTTGGAATGGAGCACCGGGTTCTTTGCAACGCTTATGGCACTAGTGCTATCACATTGAAGTGGGACATGGGTATACTCCTCACCAAAGTCACTCATGGTGTATGAAATCCAAAGGAGCCGAGAGCAACAACTAGCGGCGGCAACATACTCGGCCACGGTAGTGGATTGAGCAACACTCGACTGTTTGAGAGAAGACCAAGACACCAAAGAAGAAACCAAAAACTGGCAAGTCCCAGAGGTGGACTTCCTATCCAACCGACACCCAGCAAAATCCGCGTCTAAAAAACCATGAAGCGCCAAAGAAGAGGACGCAGAGTACCAAAGGCCGAAGTCGGGAGTGTGACGGAAGTACCTGAAAATTCGCTTCACCGCTTGCCGATGCGAAGTCCTCGGAGACGCTTGAAAACGAGCGCACGGACACACCGAGAATCGTATGTCCGGCCTCATCGCCGTCAAGTAGAGGAGTGACCCGATCATGCTCCGGTACTCTTCTCGGTCCACGTGTTCACCTTCCTCGTCCGCATCAAGAGGGCCGTAGTCGTACTCATCGGCGTCGTCATAGCCTTGGAGTCCTCCATCTTGAACTTCCGCACGGTGTCCTAGGTGTACTTAGCCTCGGTGCACAAATGTTCCTTCCTTTGATTGCTTGATTTGTAGCCCGAGGAAGAACCGCAACTCGCCCATCATGCTCATCTCAAATTCCCCGCTCATATCATCCGCAAACCTTGCAACAAGAGAGTTAGACGAGCCACCAAAGACAATATCATCCACGTACACTCGCACAATCGGGATATCTCCGCCCCGCCTCAACGAAACAAAGTCCGATCGACCTTCCCCATCTCAAAACCTCTCTCAAACAAGAACCCCCTCAACCTACCATACCAAGCTCTAGGCGTCCGCTTCAACCCATACGGCGCCTTCCTCAACTTGTACACCCGGTGGGGGTACTTCTCGCTCTCAAACCCCGGAGGTTGCCTCACATACACTTCTTCCTCCAACACACCATTCGCAGAAAGCACTCTTCACATCCATTTGGTGCAACTTGAACCCTTTAGCCACGGAAAAGGCTAGAAGGATCCTAATCGCCTCCAAACGGGCTACGGGAGCAAAGGTCTCCTCGTAGTCGATCCCCTCCTTCGATCGAACCCTTGAGCAACAAGCCTCGACTTGTTCCTCACCACCTCACCTTTCTCTCCCTCTTTGTTTTTCTACACCCACTTTGTACCAATCGGCTTACACCCCGGGGGAGGGTCAACCAACTCCCACACACCGATTCCTCTCAAAGTTCTCCAACTCCTCATGCATCGAATTAACCCAATTGTGATCGAGATAGTGCGTGTCCAATGTCTTTGGGCTCAAAAGTAGCAACAAATGCAAGCATGAGCGAAATGAGAGTTGTTCCGAACCCTCGACCGTGTAGTACGTTCATTGATGTCGCCGATGATCCTCGAAGCCGGGTGATCCACTTGAACTCGCCGGGGAGGTTCTCGCCTCGATGCTACCTCCCACTCAACATCGCCTTCTCCTCGTTATTGATTTGTCGTCGTAGGTGTAGTAGAGGGTCCATCCATCATCGTAGTCGAAGTAGTGGGTACATGTTCGGCGGGGGGCAGCGCACCGCCATCCTCATCGTCTCCATGTTCATGCTCCTCCTCCCCGAAAGATCTCCTTGCCAAGCTCATCATCACCCGCACACTCAAAGACAAGCTCACTACGTGGCTCGTCTCGTCAAAGGTTACCTCACAAGTCTCCACGATTTGGTTAGTTTCAAGATTGAGACCACAATATGCTCTAGAATGAGATGCATAACCAAAGAAAATGCCATCGACAGACCTAGCCTCAAACTTATCCAACTTCCTGCCTTTCTTCAGAATGAAACACTTGCAACCAAAGACATGGAAGTGACTCACCTTGGGTGTGCGACCATGCATCAACTCATAGCATGTCTTCTTCTTGTGCACTCCGAGGTATATCCTGTTCGACACATAGCACGCGGTATTCACCGCCTCGCCCCAATACCTCCTCGGAGTCCTATGCTCATCAAGCATCATCCGAGCCATCTCGCACAAGGTCCCGTTCTTCCTTTCCACAACACCATTCGGGGAGGCGTATACGGACACGAAAACCGGTGCTCAAGACCCAAGTCATGGCAAAAGGTTTCAAAACGAGAGTTTCTGAATTCCGAGCCATTATCACTGCGGATAGCTCGTATGGCATCTCCGTGCCTCTCGTTCCTCAACCTCAAGACTAGACCTCGAACAAAACCAAACGTCTCCCCCTTATCCTCAAGAAAGAACACACACGCATACCGAGAATAGTCGTCCACCACAACCGGGACATACCACTTCCCACCCGCGAGATCGCACACGAGCCGGGCCAACAAGGTCCATATGGAGCGGCTCGCATGGACGCTCGGTCATCACATCGGTAAGAGGCGGGTGAGAAGAGGCTACCATCTTGGCATGCCTACACGACGCACAAACCAACTCCTTCTCAAGCCTCAACCGTGGCAATCCTCGGACCTAATTGAGTTTACTCAAGCGAGACAAAAGGTCAAAGCTCAAGTGACCCAACTTCCGATGCCACCTCCACAACTCACTCGAAGAACCGGACAAGAAACAACACTCCACACCCGAAGACCGAGAAAAATCAACGCATGAAACACCCGACCCTCGGGAACGACCATACGGACAAGGTCCCCTCGAGAGTCCAAAATCCGAGAACCACCGTCGAAACAACACCTCAAAGCCCTCATCCAACAAGCGGGACATAGAAAGCAAATTGTACCCCGGCGATTGAACAAGAGCAACACGCCTCGCAGTGATCTTGTCACTCACTTTGATCTCACCTTCGAAAGCACACGCCCACGCCCATTGTCCCCAAAGGTGATGTACCTCTTTGTCACCACGGGACGAGACTTGAGAACCACCCCCGTCTCCTGGTCATATGCCTCGAGCAACCGGAGTCAATCAACCAAATGTTCTTCAAGTCTCCCACCTAAAATTCAAAAACGAGCACGTGAGCGAACAAACGACTCAAAGACCGGGGTTAGTACCAAAAGAGTAAAACCGCTTGCCGAGCCATTTGCTCGAAAGTGGGGTTAGCACCAACCAAAGCATCTCTCCTACCAAAACTACCTCCACGAACACCACCACGGTAACCACCCCCGAGGGAACCACCCCTCTCTGCCCGGAGGAGGATCAAAACCACGAAAGAGAACCCGTGGACCGTCCCTCCTCTCCTTCTCAAAGCTACGACTCCTCCCATCCCCGTAGTGAACTCGAGGGGGAGAATGCCTAGCAACCCGACCACCCGCAAACTCTCCGGCCCAACCAACGGAACCACGACCTCCGAAAAAACCCTCGCACACCGTACGAGCACGAAACCCAAACCGGTGCTCGTCCGGGCCCGCACCGGTCCTAACCGGTGCCCCACACGTGTGACCGGGTCCGACACGGGCGGCAGCACCTCCAACAAACTTCCGCTCTCCCCAAGCACGAACTCGTCTTCACACTCGCCTTGGCCCTGGGCATCTGCACACGAGGCTCAAGTACACCATCGGAAAGGTGGTACTTGTCCTTGTTGGCCCACTCCTTTGCCATTCTCTCCTCTCGCTTCCTCTTGAAGAAAAACTCATCCTTATGGCCATCTCTCCCACAATAGCCACAATGGAACCTCACAAGCTTAGGCTTAGGCTTGGGATATGGTCGCTCATTAGGTTTCTCTCCACTCAACTCCTCCACCGGTTTCCCCTCACTAGCCTTCTCACTTTCTTTCCCAAAGAACACTTTCCCCGAAGTGCTCACAAACTTGATAGGCTTTTGTAGATCATATGTGGGTGTAGGAAACACGGGTGGAGCGAGGGTTGTGTCTAGTCGGTTCCTAAGATGGTTAGGTTTTGGGGGGAAATCATTTTTGTGGTGGGTTTTGGTGGCTCGGGATATTTTCTCCACTTCCCTCACCAACCTTGTTTGCCCCGAGTCCCTCACCATTGTGCCTCTTAAACGCCTCGATCATCATCCTCAACTCGAGGCTCATGACTAGACAACCAACCCATCAACTTTCTCAAGTCATCATTCTCATCCCGCAAACGATCAACATAATGTGCATGTTCCGGATTTTTCAAAGCATGCATTTCACGGGTAGAGCATGATGTAGGCATGGGTTCCTTCAATTTAGCCTCAAGAGAACTAGTGTAAGCATGCATCTCATCAATATTAGCATGCAAAACATGGCAAGAAGTGCAGGCACCTAGCAAAACAAGTCTAGACTTAAGCCCGGCCACTTCAACCCTAAGCACATCTAGTTCCTCACACTCGGAGGCATGCTTCTCCTTAAACAAAGCAAGATCGGCAAGAAAGACGGAGCAATCAAGACAATCAACCTCATCCTAAACAACGGGGCTAGCCTTAAGGGAATCAATCTCTAGATTGCTATCAAGCACCTGTGTCTCTAGCTCACCCACTCTAGTCCTAGCATCCTCGAGTGAAGTCCTAAGCTCTTTTCTCATTTTCATGGCCTCTCTAAGCATGTCATCACGGTTATCAAGCAAAGAGCCAAGCCTCTCATTCTCCTGGCACAAGAAGGGAAGTTCATCACGCACCTCATCATCGAAATCGGAGTCCGAGCCGCTCCGTGTGCTCTTCTTGCGCCGGACCTCGGCGCCATGGTGCATAAGCCGTCTCTCGCGGCGGCCTCGGCCCGCTCGGGTTCTTGGACGACTTCTTGTTCTTGCGACGATCACCTTCGTCTTCACCGCTACTCGAGCTCGAGGTGGAGTACGCGGAACCGGAGTCGACGTCGCTCGCTCCAACCATCGCTTGGGCCTTGCTTCGGCTCTCCTTCTTCCTCGATCGTCGCTCGTCCTTGTACTTGTTCTTGTGCTTGCTCTTGTGGTCGCGCCTCGAACGGTACTTGCCATCCCTCCTCGGCTTGTGCTTGTAGCCATCGTTGTTCTCGGCTTTCTCCGGCGGTCGGCGACGAAGTGTCCCGCTTGCCGCATGACCGGAAGCATGTTCTCGTGTTCCTCCTCATGTTCACACGGTTCTTGTGCAGCCTCTCGAACCTCCTTGTTAGGAGCGCCGGCTCGTCCTCTCCAAGCTCGTCGAACTCCTCATCCGGCATAGACATCAAAGAGGAGAAGGAGAACATCCCGGTGGATGGGTTAGAGTTAGCCTTTCCTTTGGAACCATCAACGAGGGCAAGACTATGGGAATCGGTCGCTCCCTCGAGCTTGGCGATCATGCCCCTATCCACCTCGGCCGACTTGAGCTTCGAGAAAAGCTCGTTCACCGTCAGAGTGTCATACTTCTTTGACTCCACAATGGCCTCGAACTTTTCGCCCCAAATCATACGATCCAAAGAGTGTAAGAGCTTGACCGCTCTATCATGATCATCGTACGGGAGCACGTCCACATTGGCCCTCATGTTGTTCACAACCACCTTGAACCTACGAAACAAGGCATCGATGGACTCACCGGAGAGATGAGTGAAATTCTCGTACTCTCTCCGTAGGTCGCATACATTCGTGCTCGAACCTAGGCGTTCCCAACATGAGCCTCTTTCAAGACCGTCCAAATTCTACAAGCCAAGTGCGCGGTGTGCACCCGATCGAACTCGGGATAACACAAAGCACAAAACAAGTAGTCGACCGCCTTATTGTTGGCGTCAAATCGTCCCTCGATCCCGGAGATAGGAAGTCCATCGGCCGGGACATAGCCTGTGTCCACCGTGACATCCCAAAGGATCTGACCTTTTCCGCGGAGGAACGCTGCCATCCGCTTACTCCACATCTTGTAGTTCTTGCCATCGAAGTGTGGAGGACCCGAACCCTGTTCCTGGTACGCCATCCTTGGATCTTAGACTGGTTAGAGTCAACAAAGACCCGAACCGGCTCCGATACCACTTGAAGGACCGATAAGGCGAACCAGAGAGGGGGGAGTGAATGGGAGCCGATAAAAATTCTTCTCGAAGGAGATGGGACTCCAACAAGATGAACGCGGCTTCCAACACACTTCTCCAACTCACTACCCAAGTTGGTCAAGCCCACGTAGCCACCGGAGTACCATTGGACACGGGAACCAACACACAACCTTCCGACCGGAGAACGCGGCGGAACACCAAACCTCGAGTCTACGGACCCACACCGATCGACCGGTGAGCACCACCGGTCGACCGGTCCCCCGCTGGTGAAACCGAGCAACTTTCACTAAGTGGCTCTACACCGGTCGGACGGATCACGACTCGAAAGCCCCCAAGGCACCAAACAAAGCCAACCGACCACCAAACCGACCCAAACTCGAAACAAGCAACACCACGGGACAACGGCGAACACACCAAGACGTTCACCCGAGCAAAATCCCACCGAGGGTTGCACCGGTCGGACCGGTCAAGAGCACCGGTCGACCGGTGTAGCTCCGGGCAGCTCGGGATGAACAAAGACCCGCGGGTCAACTCCCCCAAATCCAAACCTCGATCTCCCGAATCGCTCCACGGACTTGAACAAGACTTTGGGGATATTAGGAACACCTCATGAGGAGTCCATAGCCAAGTTTAATCCCACCAAAACTCATCCAAAAAAGGAGGAATCAAGGAAATCCCGGCAAGAGCACTTCCTACCCAAGAACTCAAGAAACCGCAAAATTGTGCACCTTTACTCACGGATTTGGGAGTGGAATCACAACCCAAAGAACCACGAAGGGTTCCCACAAATATCCCCCATCAAATCCCCAAGAGAAAGGTCCCGAAAACAACCCAAAGAAATCACCAAGAGAGGGCTCCGAAAATCACCACCATGAACAACCGGGGGAAAACACATCCAAACCTTGAGGAACCACGCCGAATCATCTATACATGAAACAAAGGTTCATACAAGGTCTAGAAAGCCGCCCGATCATCCATCCCTCTAAACAAGATCTCTCCATGAAGCTCTCTTGCTAGTCCTATCGAAAACCTAAGGAAAATAGGAAGGAAAAAGGAAAACAAATGAGCTAGGGTTCCAAGAGTTGGCTGCCATCCTCTCACTTCTTGGGTTATATGGAGGCAACCGAATGTCTAAAATGCCCTTTCCGAATAACTAGGGATACAAGCACCTTAAGGGCGGATTTGGAAGTCTTCATGTCTTCACCATCGGACGGATGCCCGGCGACCGCACCCCGCGTAGCCTCGATGCAAGCCATGCGATCCCGACGCGTGTCCTCCGCTTTGAAGTCTCCGAACCGCGTTGTCGCACACCGGTCGGACGGGTGCTCCTCACCGGTCGGACCGGTCCCCACCGGCCGACCGGTCGACCCACCGGTCAGACCGGTCTGGCGCTGTTGCAGCTCCGTCTTCGGTTCTTCGGTCTTGGCTTTGTGGATCAACCAAGAAACCAAGTGGTTTTCTGGTGAACCACCGGAAACCTCGCGAACTCGGTGTAGCCTCCGCCAATCTCCACTCATGACTCGGCTCCCACGTAGTCCCGGCTCGACCTTGGTTTTGAGGCTCAACCAAGAAACCGTCCACGACTTCATCTTGTTGTTCATGCCACCATGCGGCACGCACTTGACCCCCGCCGGCCACCGGGTCCCTCGAACGAAGCCTACTTGTCTTCTCCACACCCGGAGGCCTCACCGACGACGACCTTTCGCGCTTGTTCTTCACCCGCACCAACACCGTCAAGCCGCAACCCGCACCCGCAATACTTAGCCAAGAATCAGTCCACACAACGTTGTCAATCACTCATCACACAAGGAAGCGACCATCCACCGGCCCCTCGAACCACACATGGTCCTCGCCGTACATGCAGTCGAAGGCCAAGTTGCTGGACTCCAGTGATGCCTGCTATGGAGAGGTAGGGGTTTTGTCCTCAACGCGAAGGAAGAAGCGGTAAATGCGCATTGAGGTGAGCGCGGACTCCTCCGGCAACGACCCTGGCAGAATAGTGGTGGTAGACCTCATCTCCTCCAGTGACGACTCTGGCAACAACTCTGGTGATGACTCCAGCAACTACTCTGGCGACGATTCTGAAGACCATGAGGCAAGTTCTGAAACCATCATGCACGATTTGTCCTTGTTCACATCTTCACTGATCAATTGTCCTAATTCCTCCATTTCCATTTGTTGTAGGAAGTTGCTACACATGACATTGACAGGAATTGGACTGAAATCAACAAGCTCAAGGAATTGGCTGAAGAGAAGCAGGCAAGTTTTGAAACCAGTTAGAGCTAAACAACTTTCTTGTAAATTGCAACTGTTATGAAGCTTGCATCAATATAATTTTTTCCTTTTGTTTTAGGAACGTGTTGTTACTCTAGATGACATTGACAACATTATGAAAGCAATCGACAAGCAGGATGAGAAGCTTAAAGCCGCACAAAAGAGGCAGGAGATTGAACTTCTAAAGAAGAATGTTGTGCTGGCAGAAAAAGTTGCAAAACTAGAGACAAGGCTAGCTGAACTTGAGGCACCAACACAAAAGAAACCATCCAAGCTAACTAGTTCCTTTGCAGCTACAATCTAGTTTGGTGATGCACCTAGTTGATGCAGTCCTATTTTGGTGATGTGCCCTGCTGATGCATGTCAGATGTGAATATGTTTGTTATGAGTTAGTCCCTTGCAGCTACAATCTAGTTTGGTAATGCGTCTAGCTAATGCAGTCTTATTTTGGTGATGTGCCCTGCTGATGCGTGTCAGATGTGAATATGTTTGTTATGAGTTAGTTTGCTTGGTCATGTGAACTTGTGATGCATGTCATATGTGAACATGTGATGCTACATCAACAGTCACACTTGTTTGCTTTGGTGATGTGAACTTATGATGCATGTCATATTAGAGCCCATAAGCAACACCTAAAAAATCATAAAAATACGAAAAATTAATAGTTGGTAATTTAGTAATCTCCACCTCCTCGTCGTCCTGAAAACACAAAAAAACTTGCATCCCCACATTCACAAGATACACCAAATATTCCATCTCCACCTACCACTAGTCTTGAAAAAATAGAAAAACTTGCATCCGCACATCCGCACATCCGCAAGAGACACCAAATATTCCATCCCCACCACCACGCACACCACCTTCTCCTCCACCTCCTTCTCCTCCTCATGAAACAACAAAACCTACACCCAATTGAAAGTAGGTACATCTGGGTCTAATACCTCTGTAATAGGTCCTGTTGACACACCACTATTACCAGTCAACCGGAGTGATGTGTTGGCTGGTGCTAATAAATCTGTTGACGACATTTCGAAGAAAGATGTAGGTACATCTGGGCCAAATGAGGACCATGTGTGGTTCGAGGACCGATGGATGGTCGCTTCCTTGTGTGATGTGTGATTGACAATGTTGTGTGGACTTATTCTTGGCTAAGTATTGCAGGTGCAGGTTGCGGCCTGACTCGTGTTGGTGCAGGTGAAGAACAAGCGCGAAAGGTCGTCGCCGGTGAGGCCTCCAGGTGTGGAGAAGACAAGTAGGCTTCGTTCGAGGGACCCGGTGGCCAGCGGGGTCAAGTGCGGGCCGCATGGTGGCATGAACAGCAATATGAAGTCATGGACGGTTTCTTGGTAGAGCCTCAAAACCAAGATCGAGCAGGGACTACGTGGGAGCCGAGTCATGAGTGGAGATTGGCGAAGGCTACACCGAGTTCGCGGGGTTTGCAGTGGTTCACCATAAAACCACTTGGCTACTCGGTTGAGCCACAAAACCGAGGTCGAAGACTCGACGAGGAGGTGCGGCCACCCAGGCCGGTTGCACCGCCCAGGAGGGGCGGTCAGACCGCCGGGGGGCCGGTCGGATCTCCCGGCCGGTCTAACGGCCCCGTGGGGGGGGTCCGACCGCCCTAGCCGCCGCGCCGAGATGCTTCGAAGCGGAGGACACGCGTCGGGGTCGCAAGGCTTGCGTCGAGGTTAAGCAGGTTGCGGTCGCCGGGCATCCGTCCGATGGTGAAGACATGAAGACTTCCAAATCTGCCCTCGAGGGGCATGTATCCCTAGTTATTAGTGAAGGGTAGTTTAGTCTTTTGGGTGCCTCCATATATACTCATTGAATAAGTGTATGGCAGCCATCTCTTGGAACCCTAACTCATTTGTTTTTCAATTTTCGTTCTCTATTTTCCTTAGGTTTTCTTGGGGTTTTTGGTGGGTGTCACGTATGAGGTTCTTGTGTCTCTTTGGCTGGTGACTTTGCCCCCAAATCTTCTTTGAATCGGACTTGATTTGGTGGTTTCTCGAGTTGGGTGAGTTCTGTACCTAGAGAGGCTATTTCTTCGATTCCTCTTGATTGTGAGCGTTTCGGGTCGATTCCTTTGTGGTAGAGGTTGCCTAGGAGGTAACCCAGCTATTCCCAAAGTTTTGCTGCAATCCGTGTAGTGATTCGGGAGATCGGGCGTGAGGAAGTTGAGGTTTGACCCGCGGATTCGTTTTCTGGAAGGGGCGGTCTAACCGCCCTGCAGGGGGCGGTCTAACCGCCCGGGTGTTTCCGGTGTCGAAGTTTTGTTTCGCCGGATTTTCCTCTCGTGGGTTTGTTCACCTTGATCGAGGAGTGTCCGGGTGAAATTTGGGGTCGTTCTCGTGCTTCGTTTTCTAGGTGTTCTTGGTTGGAGTTTGTTGCCGGGTATAGGAGGTTAGACCGCCCCCGGTAGCCGGTCTAACCGCCCCTAGGCCCCCGGGTGGAGTTTTGGTTTTCGCCAAGATTTTCGGTAGCTAGCATGGCCTTGACCAGAGATCTTTGTTGGTGAAACCGTGGTGAGTTTTGGTGCTCGTAAGAGGCGTTTCGGAGGATTTCGTGGTTACCAGGTGGAGGCGGTCTAACCGCCCCTATACCCGATCTAACCGTCCCCCTCTGGTTAGCCGGCTTTGGAGTTGTTTCCGCTATCATTGGTGCGTGTGTGTTGTGGTTTCTTGTAGAGTTTGTTCCTAGGACCAGTAGCACTCCAGTGGCTACGTGGTTTTGGCAAACGGAAGGTAGAAGTGTGGAGCGTGTGATTTCGGGGGTTCGACCGAGCAAGTTCGTCTTGTCGGAGTTTCAATCTCCCTCGAGAAGAATTTTTATCGGCTCCCATTCACTTCCCCCCCCCTCTCTCGGTCGTGTAATCGGTCCTTCAAGTGGTATCGAGCCGGTTCGGGACTTTGTTGACTCTAACCGATCTAAGATCCAAGGATGGCGTACCGAGAACGGGGTTCGGGTCCTCCACACTTCGATGGCAAGAACTACCGGATGTGGAGCAAGCGAATGGGTGCGTTTCTCCGCGAAAAGGGTCGATCCTCTCGGGATGTCACGGTGGACACGAGGCTATGTCCACCGATGGACTTCCTCACTCCATGATCGAGGGACAGATTCGACGCCAACAATAAGGCGGTCAACTACTTGTTTCGTGCTTTGTGTCAGCCTGAGTTCGATCGGGTGCACACCGAGCACTTGGCTTGTAGAATTTGGACGGTGTTGAAGGAGGCTCATGTTGGGAATGCCCGGTGTTCGAGGCACGGATGTATGCAACCTACCGGATAGAGTACGAGAACTTCACTCATCTCCCCGGTGAGTCCATCGATGCCTTGTTTCAGAGGTTCACGGTGGTTGTGAATAACATGAGGGCCAATGTGGACGTTCTCCCATACGATGATCATGATAGAGCGGTCAAGCTCTTACACTCTTTGGATCGTACGATATGGGGCGGAAAGTTCGAGGCCATTGTGGATTCGGAGAAGTATGACACTCTGACCGTGCACGAGCTGTTCTCGAAGCTCAAGTCGGCTGAGGTGGATAGGGGCATGACTGCCAAGCTCGAGGGTCCGACTGATCCCCATAGTCTTACCCTCGTTGGTGGTTCGAAGGGAAAGGCTAACACTAACCCATCCACCAGGATGTTCTCCTTTTCCTCCTTGATGTCTATGCCAGATGAGGAGTTCGATGACCTTGGAGAGGTCGAGCTGGCGCTGTTGACGAGGATGTTCGAGAGGCTGCACGAGAACAGGTTGAACATGAGGAGGAACACGAGGACGTGCTTCCAGTGCGGCAAGCCGGGACACTTCGTCGCCGGCTACCCGAGAAGGTCGAGAACAAGGACGGCTACAAGCACAAGCCGAGAAATGATGGCAAGTACCGGTCGAGGCGCGAACACAAGAGCAAGCACAAGAACAAGTACAAGGACGAGCGACAATCGAGGAAGAAGGGAGAGCGAGAGGCAAGGCCCGAGCGATGGTTGGAGCGAGCGACGTCGACTCCAGTTCCGCGTACTCCACCTCGAGCTCGAGCAGCAGTGAGGATGAAGGTGATCGTCGCAAGAACAAGAAGTCGTCCAAGAACCTGAGCGGGCTGAGCTGCTTCGTGAGAGACGGCTTCTGCACCATGGCGCTGAGCTCCGGCAGCAAGAAGAGCACACAGAGCGACTCGGACTCTGAGTCCGACGACGAGGTGCGTGATGAACTTCCCTTCTTGCGCCAGGAGAATGAGAGGCTTGGCACTTTGCTTGATAACCGTGATGACATGCTTAGAGAGGCCAAGAAAATGAGAAAAGAGCTTAGGGCTTCACTCGAGGATGCGAGGACTAGAGTGGCCGAGATAGAGACACGGGTGCTTGATAGCAAGCTTGAGATTGATTCCCTTAAGGCTAGCCCTCTTGTTTCGGATGAGATTAATTGTGCTGATTGATCCATATTTCTTGCCGATCTTGCTTTGTTTAAGGAGAAGCATGCCTCCAAGTGTGAGGAACTAGATGTGCTTAGGGTTGAAGTGGCTGAGCTTAAGTCTAGACCTACTTTGCTAGGTGCTTGCACTTCTTGTCCTGTTTTGCATGCTAAGATTGATGAGATGCATGCCTACACTAGTTCTCTTCAGGCTAAATTGAAGGAACCCATGCCTACATCATGCTCTACCTGTGAAATGCATGCTTTGAAAAAATTGGAACTTGCACATTATGTTGATCATTTGCAGGATGAGAATGATGAGATGAGAAAGTTGATGGGTTGGTTGTCTGGTCATGAGCCTCAGTTGAGAATGATGATCGAGGCATTTAAGAGGCAGGATGGTGAGGAACTTGGAGCAAACAGGGTTGGTGAGGGAAGTGGAGAGAATATCCCAAAGCCAACAAAAACCCACCACAAAAATGATTTCCCCCTAAACCCAACCATCTTAGGAACCGACTAGACACAACCCCATCTCCACTCGTGTTTCCTACACCAACAAATGATCTCCAAAAGCCTATTAAGTTTGTGAGCACTTCCGGAAAGTGTTCTTTGGGAAAGTGAGTGAGAAAGCTAGTGAGGAGAAATCGGTGGAGGAATTGAGTGGAGAGAAACCAAGGGAGCAGCCCCAATCCAAGCCTATGCCGAAGCTTGTGAGGTTCCATGGTGGCTATTGTGGGAGAGAGGGTCACAAGGATGAGTTTTGCTTCAAGAGGAAGCGGGAAGAGAGGATGGCAAAGGAGTGGGTGAACAAGGATAGGTACAACCCTTCCCGTGGTGTACCTAAGCCTCATATGCCACCGCCCGGGGGTAAAGCGTTGTGATAAGTGTTCGGCATGGGGAGAAGCGAGTTCCCGCGGCCGAGGAGCGCTTCCGGGAGGGGGCGGTCGACCGGCCCGGCTAGGCGGTCGGACCGGCCCAGCCCGCAGGGGGGGGGGTGGTTAGACCGGCCCGGCTAGGCGATTTAACCGCCCCCCCCCCGGCACTCGGGGCGGAGTGGTTTTCGAGGTGGTGAGTCAAGAAGTTTCGGATCCGGAGGTGGAGTTGCTGGTTGTTGGTCCGGACGGACACGGCGGGTGGTCGGTTTGATAGGCATTCTCCCCCTCGAGTTCACTACGGGGATGGGAGGAGTCATAGCTTTGAGAAGGGGAGGAGGGGCGGTCCACGGGTTGTCTTCCGTGGTTTTTGTCCTCCTCCGAGCAAAGTGAGGGGTGGTTTCCTCGGAGTGGTTACCGAACCGGTGTTCGTAGTGGTAGTTATGGTAGGAAAGATGGATTGATGTGTGCTAACCCCACTTTCGAGCAAATGGCTCGGCACTGGTTTTACTCTTTTGGTACTAACCCCGATCTTTGAGTCGTTTGTTCGCTCACGTGCTCAGTTTTGAATTTCAGGTGGGAGACTTGAAGAACATTTGGTTGATTGACTCCGGTTGCTCGAGGCATATGACCGGAGACAGGGGGTGGTTCTCAAGCCTCGTCCCCGTGGTGATGAAGAGGTACATCACTTTTGGGGAAAATGGGCGTGGGCGTGTGCTTTCGAAGGTGAGATAAAAGTGAGTGACAAGATCACTCTAAGGCGTGTTGCTCTTGTTCGGTCGGCGGGGTACAATTTGCTTTCGTGTCCCGGATGTTGGATGAGGGCTTTAAGGTGTTGTTTCGGCCGGGTGGTTCTCGGATTTTGGACTCTCGAGGGGACCTTGTTTGTATGGTCGTTCCCGAGGGTCAGGTGTTTCGTGCTGATTTTTCTCGGTCTTCGGGTGTGGAGCGTTGTTTCTTCGCCGGTTCTTCGAGTGAGTTGTGGAAGTGGCATAGGAAGTTGGGTCACTTGAGCTTTGACCTTTTGTCTCGCTTGAGTAAACTCAATTTGGTCCGAGGATTGCCACGGTTGAGGCTTGAAAAAGAGTTGGTTTGTGCGGCGTGTAGGCATGCCAATATGGTAGCCTCTTCTCACCGGCCTCTCACCGATGTGATGACCGAGCGTCCATGCGAGCCGCTCCATATGGACCTTGTTGGCCCGGCTCGTGTGCGATCCGCGGGTGGGAAGTGGTATGTCCTTGTTGTGGTGGATGACTAATCTCGGTATGCGTGGGTGTTCTTTCTTGAGGATAAGGGGGAGATGTTTGGTTTTGTTCGAGATCTATTCTTGAGGTTCGTGAACGGGAGGCACAGAGATGCCATACGAGCTATCCGCGAAGTGATAATGGCTTGGAATTCGGGAACTATCGTTTTGAAACCTTTTGCCATGACTTGGGTCTTGAGCACCGCTTTTCGAGTCCGTATACGCCTCCCCCGAATGGTGTTGTGGAAAGGAAGAACGAGACCTTGTGCGAGATGGCTCGGACGATGCTTGATGAGCATAGGACTCCGAGGAGGTATTGGGCCGAGGCGGTGAATACCGCGTGCTATGTGTCAAACAGATCTACCTCGTAGTGCACAAGAAGAAAACATGCTATGAGTTGATTCATGGTCGCACACCCAAGGTGAGTCACTTCCATGTCTTTGGTTGCAAGTGTTTCATTCTGAAGAAAGGCAGGAAGTTGGATAAGTTTGAGGCTAGGTCTGTCGATGGTATTTTCTTTGGTTATGCATCTCACTCTAGAGCATATCATGTGCTCAATCTTGAAACTAACCAAATCGTGGAGACTTGCGAGGTAACCTTCGACGAGACAGAGCCACGTAGTCAGCTTGTCTTTCAGTGTGCAGGTGATGATGAGCTTGGCGAGGAGATCTTTCGGGGAGGAGGAGCATGAACATGGAGACGATGAGGATGGCGGTACAGGGTGCCCCTACCGAGCATGTACCCACTACTTCGACTACGATGATGGATGGACCCTCTACTACACCTACGACGACAAATCAAGTACGAGAAGAAGCCGATGTTGAGGGGAAGGTAGCATCGAGGCGAGAACCTCCCCGATGAGTACAAGTGGATCACCCGACCTTCGAGGATCATCGGCTACATGAATGAACGCACTACACGGTCGAGGGTTGAAACAACTCTCATTTCGCCGATGCTGCATTTGTTGCTACTTTTGAGCCCAAAGACATTGGACACGCACTATCCGATCACAATTGGGTTAACTCGATGCATGAGGAGTTGGAGAACTTTGAAAGGAATCAAGTGTGGGAGTTGGTTGACCCTCCTCCAGGGTGTCGGTCGATGGGTACAAAGTGGGTGTGGAAAAACAAAGAGGGAGAGAAAGGTGAAGTTGTGAGGAACAAGTCGAGGCTTGTTGCTCAAGGGTTCGTCGAAGGAGGGGACCGACTACGAGGAGACCTTCGCTCCCATAGCCTCGTTTGGAGGCGATTAGGATCCTTCTAGCTTTTTACGTGGCTAAAGGGTTCAAGTTGCACCAAATGGATCCGAAGAGTGCTTTTCCGAATGGTGTGTTGGAGGAAGAAGTGTTTGTGAGGCGACCTCCGGGGTTTGAGAGTGAGAAGTACCCCCACCGGGTGTACAAGTTGAGGAAGGCGCCGTATGGGTTGAACAAGCGCCTAGAGCTTGGTATGGTAGGTTGAGGGGGTTCTTGTTTGAGAGAGGTTTTGAGATGGGAAAGGTCGATCAGACCTTGTTTTTGCTGAGGCAGGGCAGAGATATCCCGATTGTGCGGTGTGTACGTGGATTATATTGTCTTTGGTGGCTCGTCTAACTCTCTTGTTGCAAGGTTTGCAGAGGATATGAGCAGGGAATTTGAGATGAGCATGATGGGCAAGTTGCAGTTCTTCCTCGGGCTACAAATCAAGCAATCAAAGGAAGGAACATTTGTGCACCAAGCAAAGTACACCAAGGACATTATGCGGAAGTTCAAGATGGAGGATTCCAAGGCTATGACGACGCCGATGAGTACGACTACAACTCTTGATGCGGACGAGGAAGGTGAACACGTGGACCAGAAGGAGTACCGGAGCATGATCGGGTCACTCCTCTACTTGACGGCGATGAGGCCGGACATACGCTTCTCGGTGTGTCCGTGCGCTCGTTTTCAAGCGTCTCCGAGGACTTCGCATCGGCAAGCGGTGAAGCGAATTTTCGGGTACTTGCGTCACACTCCTTACTTCGGTCTTTGGTACTCCGTGTCCTCTTCTTTGGCGCTTCATGGTTTTTCGGACGCGGATTTTGCCGAGTGTCGGTTGGATAGGAAGTCCACTTCCGGGACTTGCCGCTTTTGGGTTCCTCTTTAGTGTCTTGGTCTTCCCGCAAACAATTGAGTGTTGCTCTATCCATCGCCGAGGCCGAGTATGTTGCCGCCGCTAGTTGTTGCTCTCGGCTCCTTTGGATTTCTTACACCATGAGTGACTTTGGTGAGGAGTATACCCATGTCCCACTTCAATGTGATAGCACCGGTGCCATAAGCGTTGCAAAGAACCCGGTGCTCCATTCCAAAACCAAGCACTCGCAGACCGAAATGGCGAACCGGAGATAAAAAATCTTCTCGAAGGAGATAGAAACTCCAACAAGATGAACACGGCTTCCAACACACGTCTCGACTCACTACCCAAGTTGGTCAAGCCCACGTAGCCACCGGAGTGCTACCGAACCTAGGAACCAACACACAACCTTCCGACCCGAGAACGCAGCGAGAACACCAAACCTCGAGTCTACGGACCCACACCGGCCGGACCGGCGAGTACCACCGGCCGGACCGCTCCTCGCTCGTGAAACCGAGCAACTTTCACTAAGTGGCTCTACACCGGTGAGGACCATGTGTGGTTCGAGGACCGGTGGATGGTCGCTTCCGTGTGTGATGAGTGATTGACAACGTTGTGTGGACCGATTCTTGGCTAAGTATTGCAGGTGCGAGGTTGCGGCTTGACTCGTGTTGGTGCGGGTGAAGAACAAGCGCGAAAGGTCGTTGCGGTGAGGCCTCCGGGTGTGGAGAAGACAAGTAGGCTTCGTTCGAGGGACCGGTGGCCGGCGGGGTCAAGTGCGGGCCGCATGGTGGCATGAACAAGCAAGATGAAGTCGTGGACGGTTTCTTGGTAGAGCCTCAAAACCAAGGTCGAGCCGGGACTACGTGGGAGCCGAGTCATGAGTGGAGATTGGCGGAGGCTACACCGAGTTCGCGGGGTTTGCGGTGGTTCACCGTAAAACCACCGGGTTACTCGGTTGAGCCACAAAACCGAGGCCGAAGACTCGACGAGGAGGTGCGGCCACCCGGGCCGGTTCAACCGCCCGGGGGGGGCGGTCGACCGCCCGGGGCCGGTCGGATCCACCGGGCCGGCCTAACCGCCCGTGGGGGGGGCGGTCCGACCGCCCCGCCGCCGCGCCGAGAAGCTTCGAAGCGGAGGACACGCGTCGGGATCGCAAGGCGTGCGTCGAGGCTACGCGAGTGCGGTCGCCGGGCATCCGTCCGATGGTGAAGACATCAAGAATTCCAAATTCGCCCTTGAGGGGCTTGTATCCCTAGTTAGTAGAGAGGGGCATTTTAGACATTCGGTTGCCGCCTATATAACCCAAGAGGTGAGAGGTTGGCGGCCAACTCTTGGAACCCTAGCTCATTTGGTTTTTCCATTTTCGTTCTCTATTTTCCCTAGGTTTTTAGAAGGCTAGTTTGAGAGCTTCATGTGAGATCTAGAGAGAGGGATGGATGTTTGGGTGGCAAACTAGACCTTGTACGAACCATTCATGGCATGTATAGAAGGTTCGGCGTGGTTCTTCATGGTGGTTTTCCCGTCTCTTTTGTGTTGATTTTCGGAGCTCTTTTTGGCGGTGTTTTGAGGACGATTTCTTGGGTTTTTGGTGGGTGTCACGTATGAGGTTTTTGTGCCTCTTTGACTGGTGACTTTGCCCCCAAATCTCCTTTGAATCGGACTCGATTTGGTGGTTTTCGTTGGAACTCGAGTTCTTGACCTAGAGAAGCGATTTCTTCGATTCCTCTTGATTGTGAGCGTTTCGGTCGATTCCTTTGAGGAAGAGGTTGCCCGGGAGGTAACCCGCCTATCCCCGAAGTTTGGCTGCAATCCGTGGAGTGATTCGGGAGATCGGGCGCGAGGAAGTTGAGGTTTGACCCTGGGTTTGTTTTTCGGGAAGGGGCGGTCTAACCGCCTACGTGGGGCGGTCTAACCGCCCGGGGTGTTTCCGGGTCAAAGTTCGTTTCGCCGGATTTTCCTCTCGTGAGTTTGTTCGCCTTGATCGAGGAGTGTCCGGGTGAAATTTGGGGTCGTTCTCGTGTAGTTTGCTAGGAGTTCTTGGTTGGAGTTCGTTGCCGGGTACGGGAGGTTAGACCGCCCTGGTAGCCGGTCTAACCGCCCCTAGGCCCTTGGGTGAAGTTTTGGTTTTCGCCAAGATTTTCTCGGTAGCTAGCATGGCCTTGACCAGAGATCTCTCGTTGGTGAAACCGTGGTGTGTTTTGGTGATCGGAAGAGGCTTTTTGGAGGATTTCTTGGTTGCCGTGTGGAGGCGGTCTAACCGCCCCCATATACCCGGTCTAACCGCCCCTCCGGTTAGCCGGCTTTCGAGTTGTTTCCGCCGACGGTGCTTGCGTGTGTGTTGTGGTTGCTGGTAGTGTTTGTTCCTAGGACCAGTAGCACTCCAGTGGCTACGTGGTTTTGGCAAACGGGAGGTAGAAGTGCGGAGTGTGTGATTTCGGGAGCTCGACCGAGCTAGTTCATCTTGTCGGAGTTTCAATCTCCCTCGAGACGAATTTTTTATCGGCTCCCATTCACTCCCCCCTCTCTGGTCGCCTTATCGGTCCTTCAAGTGGTATCATAGCCGGTTCGGGTCTTTGTTCACTCTAACCGTCTAAGATCCAAGGATGGCGTACCAAGAACGGGGTTCGGGTCCTCCACACTTCGATGGCAAGAACTACCAGATGTGGAGCAAGCGGATGGGTGCGTTCCTCCGCGGAAAGGGTCAGCTGCTTTGGGATGTCACGGTGGACACAGGCTATGTCCAGCCGGTTGATTTCCTCGCTCCAGGATCGAGGGACAGCTTCGACGCCAACAATAAGGCGGTCGACTACTTGTTTCGTGCTTTGTGTCAGCCTGAGTTCGATCGGGTGCACACCGAGCACTTGGCTTGTAGGATTTGGGCGGTGTTGAAGGAGGCTCATGTTGGGAACGCCCGAGGTTCGGGCACGGTTGTATGCGACCTACCGGAGAGAGTACGAGAACTTCACTCATCTCCCGGTGAGTCCATCGATGCCTTGTTTCGCAGGTTCACGGTGGTGGTGAACAACATGAGGGCCAATGTGGACGTGCTTCCGTACGATGATCATGATAGAGCGGTCAAGCTCTTACACTCTTTGGATCGTACGATATGGGGCGGAAAGTTCGAGGCCATAGTCGAGTCGGAGCGGTATGATACTGCGACGGTGAACGAGCCGTTCTCGAAGCTCAAGTCGGCCGAGGTGGATAGGGGCATGACCGCCAAGCTCGAGGGACCGACTGATTCCCATAGTCTTGCCCTCGTTGGTGGTTCCAAAGGAAAGACTAACTCTAACCCATCCACTAGGATGTTCTCGTTTTCCTCTCTGATGTCTATGCCAGATGAGGAGTTTGATGACCTTGGAGAGGACGAGCTGGCGCTGTTGACGAGGCGGTTCGAGAGGCTGCACGAGAACCGCGTGAACATGAGGAGGAACACGAGGACTTGCTTCCAGTGCGGCAAGCCGGGACACTTCGTCGCCGACCGCCCTCGGAGAAGGCCGAGAACAATGACGGCTACAAGCACAAGCCGAGGAAGAACGACGACAAGTACCGTTCGAGGCGCGACCACAAGAGCAAGCACAAGAACAAGTACAAGGACGAGCGACGATCGAGGAAGAAGGAGGGCCGAGGCAAGGCCCGAGCGATGGTTGGAGCGAGCGACGTCGACTCCAGTTCCGCGTACTCCACCTCGAGCTCGAGCAGCAGCGACGACGAGGGAGATCGCCGCAAGAACAAGAGGTCGTCCAAGAACCTGAGCGGGCTGAGCTGCTTCGCGAGAGACGGCTTCTGCACCATGGCGTTGAGCTCCGGCAGCAAGAAGAGCACACAGAGCGACTCGGACTCTGAGTCCGACGACGAGGTGGGAGACTTGAAGAACATTTGGTTGATTGACTCCGGTTGTTCGAGGCATATGACCGGAGACAGGGGGTGGTTCTCAAGTCTCGTCCCGGTGGTGACGAAGAGGTACATCACCTTTGGGGACAATGGGCGTGGGCGTGTGCTTTCAGAAGGTGAGATAAAAGTGAGTGACAAGATCACTCGAGGCGTGTTGCTCTTGTTCAATCGCCGGGGTACAATTTGCTTTCGTGTCTCGGCTTGTTGGATGAGGGTTTTGAGGTGTTGTTTCGGCCTGGTGGTTCTCGGATTGTGGACTCTCGAGGGGACCTTGTTTGTATGGTCGTTCCCGAGGGTCGGGTGTTTCGTGCTGATTTTTCTCGGTCTTCGGGTGTTGAGCGTTGCTTCTTGGCCGGTTCTTCGAGTGAGTTGTGGAAGTGGCATAGGAAGTTGGGTCACTTGAGCTTTGACCTTCGTCTCGCTTGAGTAAACTCAATTTGGTCCGAGGATTGCCACATTTGAGGCTTGAGAAAGAGTTGGTTTGTGCTCCGTGTAGGCATGCCAAGATGGTGGCCTCTTCTCACCCGCCTCTCACCGATGTGATGACCGAGCGTCCATGCGAGCTCGCTCCATATAGACCTTGTTGGCCCGGCTCGTGTGCGATCTGCGGGTGGGAAGTGGTATGTCCTTGTTGTGGTGGATGACTATTCTCGGTATGCGTGGGTGTTCTTTCTCGAGGATAAAGGGGAGACGTTTGGTTTTGTTCGAGATCTAGTCTTGAGGTTGAGGAACGAGAGGCACGGAGATGCCATACGAGCTATCCGCAGTGATAATGGCTCGGAATTCAGGAACTCTCGTTTTGAAACCTTTTGTCATGACTTGGGTCTTGAGCACCAGTTTTCGAGTCCGTATACGCCTCCCCAGAATGGTGTTGTGGAAAGGAAGAACAGGACCTTGTGCGAGATGGCTCGGACGATGCTTGATGAGCATAGGACTCCGAGGAGGTATTGGGCTGAGGCGGTGAATACCGCATGCTATGTGTCGAACAGAATATACCTCAGAGTGCACAAGAAGAAGACATGCTATGAGTTGATGCATGGTCGCACACCCAAAGTGAGTCACTTCCATGTCTTTGGTTGCAAGTGTTTCATTCGAAGAAGGGCAGGAAGTTGGATAAGTTTGAGGCTAGGTCCGTCGATGGCATTTTCTTTGGTTATGCATCTCATTCTAGAGCATATCGTGTGCTCAATCTTGAAACTAACCAAATCGTGGAGACTTGCGAGGTAACCTTCGATGAGACAGAGCCACGTAGTCGCCTTGTCTTTGAGTGTGCGAGGGTGATGATGAGCTTGGCGAGGAGATCTTTCGAGAGGAGGAGCATGAACATGGTGATGATGAAGATGGCGGTGCGGTGCCCCCGCCGGACATGTACCCACTACTTCGACTACGATGATGGATGGACCCTCGCTACACCTACGACGACAAACCAAGAACGAGGAGAAGCTGATGTTGAGGGGGAGGTAGCTTCGAGGCGAGAACCTCCCCGGCGAGTTCAAGTGGATCACCCAGCTTCGAGGATCATCGGCGACATGGATGAACGCACTACACGGTCGAGGGTTCGGAACAATTCCCATTTTGCTCATGCTGCGTTTGTTGCTTCTTTCGAGCCCAAAGACATTGGACACGCACTATCTGATCACAATTGGGTTAACTCGATGCATGAGGAGTTGGAGAACTTTGAGAGGAATCGTGTGTGGGAGTTGGTTGACCCTCCTCCGGGGTGTAAGCCGATTGGTACCAAGTGGGTGTGGAAAAACAAAGAGGGAGAGAAGGGTGAGGTTGTGAGGAACAAGTCGAGACTTGTTTCCCAGGGGTTCAGTCAGAAGGAGGGGATCGACTACGAGGAGACCTTTGCTCCCGTAGCCCGTTTGGAGGCGATTAGGATCCTTCTAGCCTTTTTTGTGGCTAAAGGGTTCAAGTTGCACCAAATGGATGTGAAGAGTGCTTTTCGAATGGAGTGTTGGAGGAAGAAGTGTATGTGAGGCAGACCTCCGGGTTTTGAGAGTGAGAAGTACCCCCACCGGGTGTACAAGTTGAGGAAGGCGCCGTATGGGTTGAAGCGAGCGCCTAGAGCTTGGTATGGCAGGTTGAGGGGGTTCTTGTTTGAGAGAGGTTTTGAGATGGGGAAGGTCGATCAGACCTTGTTTTTGCCAGAGGCAGGGCAGAGATATCCTGATTGTGCAGGTGTACGTGGATGATATTGTCTTTGGTGGCTCGTCTAACTCTCTTGTTGCGAGGTTTGCAGATGATATGAGCAGGGAGTTCGAGATGAGCATGATGGGTGAGTTGCAGTTCTTCCTTGGGCTACAAATCAAGCAATCAAAGGAAGGAACATTTGTGCACCAGGCTAAGTACACCAAGGACATTGTGAGAAAGTTCAAGATGGAGGACTCCAAGGCTATGACGACGCCGATGAGTACGACTACGGCTCTTGATGCGGACGAGGAAGGTGAACATGTGGACCAGAAGGAGTACCGAAGCATGATCGGGTCACTCCTCTACTTGACGGCGACGAGGCCGGACATACAGTTCTCAGTGTGTCTGTGCGCTCGTTTTCAAGCGTCTCCGAGGACTTCGCATCGGCAAGCAGTGAAGCGAATTTTCAGGTACTTGCGTCACACTCCCGACTTCGGCCTTTGGTACTCCGCGTCCTCTTCTTTGGCGCTTCATGGCTTTTCAGACGCGGATTTTGCCGGGTGTCGGTTGGATAGGAAGTCCACTTCTGGGACTTGCCAGTTTTTGGGTTCTTCGTTGGTGTCTTGGTCTTCTCGTAAGCGGCCGAGTGTTGCTCAATCCACGACCGAAGCCGAGTATGTTGCCGCTCGCTAGTTGTTGCTCTCAGCTCCTTTGGATCACCTACACCATGAGTGACTTTGGTGAGGAGTATACCCATGTCCCACTTCATTGTGATAGCACCAGTGCCATAAGCGTTGCAAAGAACCCGTGCTCCATTCCAAAACCAAACACATAGAAGTGAGGTATCATTTCCTGAGAGACAACGTAGAGAAAGGGAAGATAGCCTTGATCCATGTACCCACACATGACCAACTAGCCGATATTTTCACCAAACCCCTAGATCAAGCAACTTTCACTCGTTTGCGGGGGGAACTTGGTGTGTGTTTGATTTCTTGAGTTGGGTGTGTGGGGGCTTTCTTTTGCCGGTGGTGTCGAGCCCGTTTTGCCTCCCCTCGAGGAGCCGGTTTGTAGCATATGTATAGCTTTCCTTTGTGCATTTCTTGCATTTGGCATGGCATATGTAACATGATGTATAGGCATCCTTGTATCTTAGATTGCATGCATTTTGTATCATATGCATCGGATAGGAAAAGCTTCTCCTATATACAATGTTTACCATGGGTTGCTATATATGTTCTTGTGAGCTTGTTTGATATGCTACGGTTAGTTTGACTTAGCTCTTGATGATCTTGATGAATGATCCATGGTTGATGGCTAATTTTTGAAAAATGTCACATACATGCTCTCTCATGTGTAAATGCCTATATATGATCTTGACATGTTTTAGTGGCTTTGCTATGCTTACTTTGTGGTTGGATAGCTAGTTTATTGATCATATGGAGCCAAAGGCTCACTTGCCATCATGAATGTTTAGCCCTCTTGCTTAATCTTGTGGAGGGGCATAAGTTCCTTTTTGTCGCAAAGACATTTCATGTACCATTTATAAATCTGAAAATGAAATGAGAAATGCTTGGCAAATATGTTCCCATGTCATATGTGCTGAAATTAATTTGCTTTGGGTGCTAAACCGTTGCATGATGCCTACCAATGAGAAGTCTCATACATAGAAGTAGGCACATGGCTCGGTGGCTTTGACATGACATGAGGTGTTTTTGGGTGTTTATGATGGTCTTATGATTAGAATGGCTGTCCTAGCATGAAGTTTGAGTGGCTTTGCCATTTTGATATGTTTTGCTCATGTTTAGGTATTTGCTTGTGAGAGAGTAACTTTTCGCAAAATTACTAAAATCCTTTTTAGCCTTGTCCAATGGTTGTGAAACTTGGTGATCACGTAGTTAAGGTCTTTACGAACCTGTCGAGTATCTAACTTGCTCATTTGAGCTTGTGTAGCTCCTTGTGATGAATTTTGTATATTCGAGAAGCTATATGTTGCAAGTTTTCGCATTTTGCCTTGATTCATGCATTGTCAACAAGGGGGAGAAGTTTGTGCATGTTTTGGGCACACGGGAGTGTTTGGAAGGTGTTCCAATTGTTTCGGGCAATTTTTGGGCAGTTTGGTGCGGGGCCGGTTTCTTTGGGCGGTCTAACCGCCCCCGTGCGGTCGGTTCGGGCAGAGGCGGTCTAACCGCCCGGGCGGCGGTCTAACCGCCCGGGCGTGTGAGCAGAGTTTTTGCTCTTTGTTGCATTCCCGAGTTGCATTGATGCATGTGTTCGGGTGGGGAGTGTCTTGTGGCTCGGGGGGAGCTTGCATTTGTACGGGGTGAGCTCTTTGTGGTGTTCGAGTTTTGCTTTGGTGGTTTGCGCTCTTTGCTTGAGCCGTGTTTTGTCTCGGATGTGTCGAGCCGTTGCCCTTGCCTAAGGGGTCCGAGACTTGTCTTCTTCAAGTGATCTTGCTCTTTGCCTTTCTTTGGCTTTCGATCGGTTGTTGGGGTTTCTTTTTATTTGTTTCTTTTCTTTTCCTTTTCTCTTGTGTTACTTCATGTGAGTGTGTTGTCAATGCACTCATCAAGGGGGAGATTGAGGACCATGTGTGGTTCGAGGACCGGTGGATGGTCGCTTCCGTGTGTGATGAGTGATTGACAACGTTGTGTGGACTGATTCTTGGCTAAGTATTGCAGGTGCAGGTTGCGGCTTGACTCGTGTTGGTGCAGGTGAAGAACAAGCGCGAAAGGTCGTTGCCGGTGAGGCCTCCAGGGGTGGAGAAGACAAGTAGGCTTCGTTCGAGGGACCCGGTGGCCAGCGGGGTCAAGTGCGGGCCGCATGGTGGCATGAACAGCAAGATGAAGTCGTGGACGGTTTCTTGGTAGAGCCTCAAAACCAAGGTCGAGCCGGGACTACGTGGGAGCCGAGTCATGAGTGGAGATTGGCGGAGGCTACACCGAGTTCGCGGGGTTTGCGGTGGTTCACCGTAAAACCACCGGGTTACCTCGGTTGAGCCACAAAATCGAGGCCGAAGACTCGACGAGGAGGTGCGGCCACCCGGGCCGGTTCAACCGCCGGGGAGGGGCGGTCGACCGCCCGGGGCCGGTCGGATCCACTGGGCCGGTCTAACCGCCCAGGGGGGGCGGTCTGACCGCCCTGGCCGCCGGCGCCGAGAAGCTTCGAAGCGGAGGACACGCGTCGGGATCGCAAGGCGTGCGTCGAGGCTACGCAGTGCGGTCGCCGGCATCCGTCCGATGGTGAAGACATCAAGAATTCCAAATTCGCCCTTGAGGGGCTTGTATCCCTAGTTAGTAGAGAGGGGCATTTTAGACATTCGGTTGCCGCCTATATAACCCAAGAGGTGAGAGGTTGGCAGCCAACTCTTGGAACCCTAGCTCATTTGGTTTTTCCATTTTCGTTCTCTATTTTCCCTAGGTTTTTAGAAGGCTAGTTTGAGAGCTTCATGTGAGATCTAGAGAGAGGGATGGATGTTTGGGTGGCTAACTAGACCTTGTACGAACCATTCATGGCATGTATAGAAGGTTCGGCGTGGTTCTTCATGGTGATTTTCCCGTCTCTTTTGTGTTGATTTTCGGAGCTCTTTTTGGCGGTGTTTTGAGGACGATTTCTTGGAGTTTTTGGTGGGTGTCACGTATGAGGTTCTTGTGCCTCTTTGACTGGTGACTTTGCCCCCAAATCTCCTTTGAATCGGACTCGATTTGGTGGTTTTCGTTGGAACTCGAGTTCTTGACCTAGAGAGGCGATTTCTTCGATTCCTCTTGATTGTGAGCGTTTCGGGTCGATTCCTTTGAGGAAGAGGTTGCCCAGGAGGCAACCCGGCCTATCCCCCGAAGTTTGGCTGCAATCCGTGGAGTGATTCGGGAGATCGGGCGCGAGGAAGCCGAGGTTTGACCCGCGGGTTTGTTTTTTCGGGAAGGGGCGGTCTAACCGCCTACGGGGGGCGGTCTAACCGCCGGGGTGTTTCCGGGTCAAAGTTCTGTTTCGCCGGATTTTCCTCCGTGAGTTTGTTCGCCTTGATCATAGGAGTGTTTGGGTGAAATTTGGGGTCGTTCTCGTGCAGTTTGCTAGGAGTTCTTGGTTGGAGTTCGTTGCCGGGTACGGGAGGTTAGACCGCCCCCGTGTAGCCGGTCTAACCGCCCCTAGGCCCTTGGGTGAAGTTTTGGTTTTCGCCAAGATTTTCTCGGTAGCTAGCATGGCCTTGACCGAGATCTCTCGTTGGTGAAACCGTGGTGTGTTTTGGTGATCGGAAGAGGCTTTTTGGAGGATTTCTTGGTTGCCGTGTGGAGGCGGTCTAACCGCCCCCATATACCCGGTCTAACCGCCCTCTCGGTTAGCCGGCTTTCGAGTTGTTTCCGCCGACGGTGCTGCGTGTGTGTTGTGGTTGCCGGTAGTGTTTGTTCCTAGGACCGCAGCACTCCGGTGGCTACGTGGTTTTGGCAAACGGGAGGTAGAAGTGCGGAGCGTGTGATTTCGGGGGTTCGACCGAGCTAGTTCATCTTGTCGGAGTTTCAATCTCCCTCGAGAAGAATTTTTATCGGCTCCCATTCACTCCCCCCCTCTCTCGGTCGCCTTATCGGTCCTTCAACCGGTCACACCAAGTGAGACACACCGGTCGGACCGATCACGACCGAAAGCCCCCAAGGCACCAAACAAAGCCAACCGACCACCAAACCGAACCAAACTCGAAACAAGAAAGCACCACGGGACAACAAAGAAACACACCAAGACGTTCACCCGAGCAAAATCCCACCGAGGGTTGCACCGGTCAGACCGGTCAAGAGCACCGGTCAGACCGGTGTAGCCTGGGCAGCTCGGGATGAACAAAGACCCGCGGGTCAACTCCGCCAAATCCAAACCTCGATCTCCCGAATCGCTCCACGGACTTGAACAAGACTTTGGGAATATTAGGAACACCTCATGAGGAGTCCATATCCAAGTTTAATCCCACCAAAACTCGTCCAAAAAGGAGGAATCAAAGAAATCCCGCCAAGAGCACTTCCTACCCAAGAACTCAAGAAACCCCAAAATCGAGCACCTTTACTCACGGATTTCTCCATGAAGCTCTCTTGCTAGTCCTATGGAAAACCTAAGGAAAATAGGAAGGAAAATGGGAAAACAAATGAGCTAGGGTTCCAAGAGTTGGCTGCCATCCTCTCACCTCTTGGGTTATATGGAGGCAACCGAAAGTCTGAAATACCCTTCTCTAACAACTAGGGATACAAGCCCCTCAAGGGCGGTTTTGGAAGACTTGAAGCTTTCTCCATCGGACGGATGCCCGGCGACCGCAACTTGCTTAGCCTCGACGCAAGCCTTGCGATCCCGACGCGTGTCCTCCGCTTCGAAGTCTCCGGACTGCGTCATCGCACACCCCGCCGACCGGTGCTCCTCACCGGTCGACCGGTCCCCACCGGTCGACCGGTCCGCGCCGCTGCGCCTCCGTCTTCGGTTCTTCGGTCTTGGCTTTGTGGATCAACCAAGGAACCCGGTGGTTTTCTCGGTGAACCACCGGAAACCCCCGCGAACTCGGTGTGGCCTCCGCCAATCTCCACTCATGACTTGGCTCCCACATAGTCCCGGCTCGACCTTGGTTTTGAGGCTCAACCAAGAAACCGTCCACGACTTCATCTTGCCGTTCATGCCAAGCATGCGGCCCGCACTTCACCCCGCCGGCCACCGGGTCCCTCGAACGAAGCCTACTTGTCTTCTCCACACCCGGAGGCCTCACCGGCGATGACCTTTCGCGCTTGTTCTTCACCCGCACCAACACCGGTCAAGCCACAACCTCGCACCCGCAATACTTAGCCAAGAATCGGTCCACACAACGTTGTCAATCGCTCATCACACAAGGAAGCGACCATCCACCGGTCCTCGAACCACACCGGTCCTCAATCTCCCCCTTGATGAGTGCATTGACAACACCCACACGGAAGTAACAAGAAAGAAAAGAAAAAAAAGAAGACACAAACAAAAAGAAACTCCAACAAGCGATCGAAAGCCAAACAAAGGCAAAGAGCAAGATCACTTGAAGAAGACAAGTCTCGGACCCCTTAGGCAAGGGCAACGGTTCGACACATCCGAGAAAAACAAAGCTCAAAACAAAGAGCGCAAACCACCAAAGCAAAGCTCGAAAACCCACAAAGAGCTCCCCCCGCATACATGTAAGCTCCCCCGAACTAATGCACCTCCCCCCGGACGAATGCATGCAAGACACCACTTGAAACAGGCAGCCGCAACAACTCAGCCCGACCGGTCGGACCGGTCAACACCACCGGTCGACCGGTGTGCAACATGTGAACGAAACAACACTCACACCGGCCGATCGGTGACCGGTGCACAACAGAGCCGTAAAATGGCTTGAAGCCACCCGAAAACCTTCTAAAAGCGTCCAAAGAAGCCATTTCAAGCTCAAACTTCTCCCCCTTGTTGGCAATGCATGAATCAAGCCAAAAATGCAAAACTTTCAACCTAGAGCTTCTCAAATAGACAAAATTCAACAAAGAATGCTACACATATCCAAATAAGCAAGTTAGATACTCTACGGCTTCGTATCGATCTCAAGATCACCAAGTTTCACAACCATTGAACGAAGCTAAGATGGATTTTGGCAATTTTGCGAAAAACTTGCCTCTCATGAGCAAATTCCTAAACATGATCAAAGCATATCAAAATGGCAATGCCACACGGACTTCATGCTAGGACAGCCATTCTAATCATAAGACCATCACAAACACCCACAAGCACCTCATGTCATGTCAAAGCCACCGAGCCATGTGCCTACTTCTATGTATGAGACTTCTCATTGGTAGGCATCATGCAACAGTTTAGCACGCAAAGCAAATTAAATTCAAGACATGTGACATGGGAGGAAATTTTCCAAGCATTTTTCATTTCATTTTCAGATTTGTAAATGGTACATGAAATGTCTTTGCGACAAAAAGGAACTTATGCTCCTCCACAAGATAAATCAAGAGGGCTAAACATTCATGATGGCAAATGAGCCTTTGGCCCCATATGATCAATAAACTAGCTATCCAACCACAAATTAAGCATAGCCAAGCCACAAAAACATCTCAAGATCATATAAAGGCATTTACACATGAGAGAGCATACATGTGACATTTTCAAAAGCAAAGCTATCAACCATGGATTATTCATCAAGATCATCAAGAGCTAAGCCAAACTTACCATAGCATACCAAACAAGCTCACAAAGACATATATCTTATTCCATGGTGAACAACGTATATGAGAGAAGCTTTTCCTATCCAATGCATATGATACAAAATGCATGCAATCTAAGATACAGGGATGCCTATACATCATGTTACATATGCCATGTCAAATGCAAGAAATGCACAAAGGAAAGCTATACATATGCTACAAAGAGAGCTCCCACACACCCAACTCAAGAAATCAAACACACACCAAGTTCCCCCCGCAAACGAGTGAAAGTTGCTTGATCTAGGGGTTTGGTGAAAATATCGGCTAGTTGGTCATGTGTGGGTACATGGATCAAAGCTATCTTTCCTTTCTCTACGTTGTCTCTCAGAAAATGATACCTCACTTCTATGTGCTTGGTTTTGGAATGGAGCACCGGGTTCTTTGCAACGCTTATGGCACCGGTGCTATCACATTGAAGTGAGACATGGGTATACTCCTCACCAAAGTCACTCATGGTGTATGAAATCGAAGGATCGGATGGCGACTAGAGAGGGGGGAGTGAATAGGAGCCGGTAAAAATTCTTCCCAAAGAACCCGGCCTATGTCCTACTCAAAACCCGATCACACACAAGCGATGGATCGAATCACGCACCAATCGCCAAGACCACGAGGTTATGGATCAACCTCTAGCCTTAGGAACGATTCCTCGAAGCACACGCGGAAGCACTAGAAAGGGGAGGAAGGAATCGAACCAAGAAGCAAAGCACACAGCTCGGCGGACCGTCCGCGCGCAGAGGGGCGGACCGTCCGCAAGAGCCGCGCGCGGACCGTCCGGCCGGGTATCACGGACCGTCCGCACCCGGCCGCGGACCGTCCGGCCTTAGCCGCGGACCGTCCATTAATTTACACAGAACGACCCAAAGACACCCCCGTGCCACGGACGGTCCGCGGGGAGCACGCGGACCGTCCGCCAAGCACCCGCGGACCGTCCGCCCGACACCGCGGACCGTCCGAAACTTCGTCCAACCAAAAACCAAAATCACAACGGATCGAAACAAAGGACGAGCAAGAGCACGAAGAACTCGGGACGAACTCGAGCGGCGCGGACCGTCCGCCAGAGGCCGCGGACCGTCCGCGAGGCTCGGACAGAACAGAAAAATGCCCGACCTCGAAAGTCAACTCCCCCAAATCATCATCGGATTTCCCAAACGGTTGAAGCTGTGGAGACAAGGGTTTGGGTACTTGAAAAGCGTCACACAAGGATGCTATAGCCCAAAAATCTTGCCTCCTAACTCCCTAAATCACCGGGAATCGCGAATCCTTTGAGCACCACCAAAACCTAGAGCACCGAACGAAAACTCACGAATCGAAGTAGTTTCCCGGCGTTTGAGGGCACAAGATCAAGCACAAAGATGCACAAGACATCTATCCATGTTTCCCTCAAAGAAATCCGGGAAGAAACTCACTCAAATCCGCGGAATCACACCGGGAACAAAGGCACGAAAATAAGCACAAAAAGCCACGAAAAACAACCCCGAATCTTCTATACAAACCAGAAAGATTCACAAGGTCTAGCATACCGCCCTAGCATCCATCCCTCTCCACAAATCTCTCATGAAGCTCTCATGCTAGCCTAGAGAAAATAGGAAGGAAAATAGCTACGAAAATGAGAAAGAGAAGGGGGAAAATGAAACCCTAAGTCACCGAGAGAGAGAGCCATCAACACACACTCCAGGCTTATATATCGTGTCCCGCCGGGAGTGGTAAATGACTCGACTACCCCTAACTACACTACCGGCGATACAACCCACGTAGGGGCATTTTGGTAATGTATGTGGGTCTTGCCATCGGACGGCCACGCCTTTGCCGCACCCCGCGTCCTCCCGACGCAAGCCATGCGATCCCGCCGCGTGTCCTCCGCTTCGAAGCTTCCCGACACGCCCGGATCCCGTCTCCGTCGTGTTGGGCCCTCGGACTTGGTTTTGAGGCCCAAACCAAGAAACCGTCCGCCGAAGGTTTTGTGGGCAAACCACCAAACCCCGCGTGCCCGGTCCGGCCTCCCGCCAAACCACTTGACTTGACCGCCACCGTGCACCGCTCACCGTCCATGACTTCGTCTTGCTTGTGTCGCCACCATGTGGCCCGCACCCGGGCCCCGCCGTCCACCCGGTCCCTCGAACCGAGCCTACTTGTCTCTCCATCTCCCGGAGGCCCCTCAAGGCCGAAGACCTTTCGCGCCCGTTCTTCACCCCGCAACAACACGAACTAGGCCGCGGCCCTACACCTCGCGCACTAAGCCAAGAGTCGGTCCAACACCCGTTGTCAATCACTCATCACTAAGGAGCGGTCATCCATCGACCACCGGGACGCTCCCGGTCCACAATCTCCCCCTTGATGAGTGCATTGACAACACACAACGCGAAATGAAATTCGAGTAAAAGGATAAAGAAAGAAGAAAGAAAAACAAAGAAGCTCAACTCATGACCAAAACCGAAAAAAGGCGGAGAAAGGTCACAAGCCAAGCAAAGCACAAAATCCACACCGAAAACAAGAAGAAAGCTCCCCCCGAACAAATGCCTCCCCCCGAACATGTGGATGCACACTTCCAAATTTCAGCTCACCTTTTTCTGAATTTTCATTAAGCTCACCTTTTCTCCCCCTTGTTGACAATGTATGAATCAAGGTGAAAATGCGGAAATGCAAAGCAAAGCATATAAACATCTACATGAGCTTCTCAAATAGGCCAAATCTAGTGTCAAAGGCTAAAAATGAGACAAAGATCACACACATGAATCATAGCATAGTCAAAGCATTGCCACAAGTAATATATGAAAATACAAGCATGTGACAAAGCAAAATTTTCAGATTTAAGCAAGCTTTTACCAAAAGAAGACTCGCTTTACATGTAAAAGCCTATCCATGTCACACTTGAGCCACAAACATGCATATCATTTAAAGATCATACAAGGATATCAAATTCTTAGCAAAAGATCATGGCAAACACCCATAAAACAAAGCATGTCATGTCAAAGCTCATGAGCCATGTGTCCACTTCGGGGAGACTTCTCCACCGGTGAACATCATGCAACATGTTTTGCACCCATATGTGAAAGATAAGACATTTTAAGCATAGACATGATGGATGGAGCATTTTTCAAGCATTATGCACTTCTTTTCAAGATTGATTCATTTCATGGTACATGAAGTGCCTTTGCGGCAAAAAGAAGCTTATGCTCCCCCATGAATGCAACATAGGCTAAACATTCACAATGATATCCGCCTTTGGCCCAAATGCAAGAACAAGGCATCCAAGCACAATCTAAGCATGAAAAGCACATTTAGACCAAACCGTGACATGGATACACAACTACACACGAATGGAGCATATTTCATCAAAAATTAGTCAAGTTTAGCATTTATTTCAAAAGGGGCTATCTCACCACACATATATCTCAAATATTCCAAGAGCATAGCCTCACATCACCATTTCTCCACACATATAACCAATATCTCACAAATAGCCAAAGAGACTCAAATATGGCATATGAAAGAAGCTCATCATCCTAAAATGCAATATGATACAAATGCAACATGATATATGACAAGATGGCTATCCTACCATGGTTTATACATCAAGTAAAGCATGTATATACATCAAAGTAAACATGGTATGATACATATGGTACAAAATGAAATCCCCCAAGAAACAACTAGAAAGGGCAAAAAACCCCAAGTTCCCCCCGCAAGCGCACAAATGTAGCTTGGTCGAGAGGCTTTGTAAAGATGTCGGCTAGCCGATCTTGGGTAGGGACATGGCTCAAAACAATGGTTCCTTTCTCCACATTGTCCCTCAGAAATGATACCTCACCTCTATGTGTTTGGTTCTGGAGTGAAGCACCGGATTTTTGGCTACGCTTATGGCACCGGTGCTATCACAAAGAAGTGGGATCCGGGTGCACTCCTCACCAAAGTCTCTCAAAGTGTATGAAATCCACAAGACTGGGAACAACAACTCGCGGCAAAGCAACATACTCCGCCTCCGTGGTGGACCGAGCTACACTAGACCGCTTGCGGGAAGACCATGAGACCAACGAAGAACCAAGAAACTGACAAGTGCCAGAAGTAGACTTCCTCTCGACTCGACAACCAGCAAAATCCGCATCGGAAAAACCATGAAGAGACAGAGTCGAGGAGGAAGAATACCAAAGGCCAAGACCAAGGGCAGACTGTAGGTACCTGAAAATCCTCTTGACGGCCTGTCGATGTGATGTCCTCGGCGAAGCCTGAAAACGAGCGCACAGACACACGCTGAACTGTATGTCTGGCCTCGTCGCCGTCAAGTAGAGGAGGGAGCCGATCATGCTCCTGTACTCCCGCCGGTCCACCGGTTTCCCGTCCTCATCCGCATCCAAAGTTTCCGTACTCCCCATGGGAGTCGACATCGGCTTCACATCTTGCATCCGGAACTTCCTCGCATGTCTTTCGTGTACTTGGTTTGGTGCACAAATGTACCATCCTTCACTTGCTTGATCTGCGTACCGAGAAAATACCGCAACTCGCCCATCATGCTCATCTCGAACTCCCTCGCTCATCTCATCCGCAAACTTGGCAACAAGGTTATGTGACGAGCCACCAAAGACAATATCATCCACGTAAATCTGAACAATCAGCAAGTCATTTCCATGCTTGAGGAGAAACAGGGTTCTATCCACGGTACCCATCACAAACCCTCTGCTCAAAAGAAAACCTCTCAATCTCCCATACCAAGCACGGGCGCCCGTTTCAACCCATACGAGCCCTTTTCAACCCGTATACCCCGTGTGGGTACAACTCGCTCTCAAACCCGGGTGGTTGCTTCACATACACCTCCTCCTCTATGACCCCATTCGAAAAGCACTCTTCACGCTTCCCACACCCCGTGGAAGTGGCACTCTAGGCTCGGGGAATACCGAGAGGCCGGCGATACCTGTCCCGGTTTGCTTGCTCCCTAGCAAGCCTCTCATCCCTCTTCCTCTTGTAGCAAAACTCGCAAGATGCCTCTCCTTGCCACAATACTCACACCGAAGGGGATGGGTTTTGGTTTTGGCTCGGCTTCTCTCTAGGTTTCTCACCCTTCTCACCCACAAACTTCACCGGTTTTTGGAAATCATTTGTCTTAGGTGGGAATTTGGGTGGATCTTGGGTTGTGTCAAGCTTGTTGCAAAGGTGGTTGGGCTTTGGTGTGAAAGAGTTCTTGGATGCTTTTGGGAGTGGGACTTGGATCTCTCCGATCACCTCGAACTCGGGTTAGACTCAACACACTTCTCATACACACTCTCCCCACTCGTTCTCTCCCACTTTCTCACCCAACTTCTCAAACCCCAAACCACGACCATCAGCTCTCTTGAACTCCTCAATCATGATTTTCAACCGAGGTTCCCGCCCGTACAACCAACCCAACACCTTCCTCAAATAATCATTTTCCTCATAAATGACATCCAAACGAGAAGTAAGTTCAAGATTGCGCAAAGTGACTTCATCACAGCCTAGAACATGCATTTGCAACAGGAGATTTCAAAGATGCTTCCAAAGAACTAATGGTAGAACGAGCATCGACAAGCTTAGCATGCATAGTAGGACATGATTTGCAAGCACCAAGCAAAGTAGGTCTAGCCTTAAGCTCATCATGTACAATCCTAAGAGCATCTAGTTGAGCCAAAATAGAAGCATTCTTCTCATTAAGCATTTTGATCTCATTCAACCAAGCATCACATTCAACACATTCAACATCATCGGGAGTAGTAGGAGCAAGTTTCAAAGAGTCATTCTCAAGTTTCAATTCAAGCAATTTTGACTCTAACTCTCCTACTTTCTCGCTAGCATTCTCAAGCCGAGCCCTAAGATCTTTCCTCATCTTTTTGGCATCTCTCAAGACACTATCACGGTTATCAAGCAAACCGTTCAACCTAGCAATCTCAAGCAAGCAAAGAGTCGGGATCACGGTTTACCTCATCCTTCGAATCGGAGTCGCCGTCCTCCTTCACACTCTTCTTGCTGCTCGAGCTATGGGCCATGCCACAAAAGCCCTTGAGCGCCACACAGCTCAGCCCGCTGAGGTTCCGGCTTGCACTCTTCTTGCCACCGCGCCTCCCGGCGTCTTCATCTTCGCCGCTTGAGCTTGATTGCTCCTCGCTTGAGCTTGAGTCGACGTCGCTCGCACCGGCCACCATCGCTCTTGCCTTGTTCTTCTTGTAGGCGCTCTTGCTCGGTCGCCGCTTGTCCTTGTCCTTGCTCTTGGACTTGTTGAAGTGCTTGCCCTTAGAGGAGTACTTGTCTTCACGCCTCGGGTGCGCCTTGTACTCGTTCACCTTGTACTTGTTCTCCTCCGCTTCCGGCACTCGGCGATGAAGTGGCCGCGCTTGCCACACTTGTAGCATGTCCCCGAGCTCCGCCTTGCATTCCTCCGACTCTCGTGTAGTCGTTCAAACCTTCTTGAGAGCAAGGCCAACTCCTCCTCGCCCAAAGACATCAAACTCCTCATCCGGAATGGACATAAGAGAGGACAAAGAAAACTCGTCGACAGGAAGGGTTAGATTTGCCCTTTGATCCTCCCACAAGAGCAAGACTATGGTCGGGCCGAGCCCTCATGCTTGGATAGCAACTTCCCGTCAACCTCGACCGACTTGAGCTTAGAAAAGAGGTCATCCAACTCAATAGTCAAATAGTTCCCGTACTCCTTGATGGCCTCAACCTTAGCACCCCAAACATTTGGATCCAAGACATGCAAGAGCTTCAAAGCCTGATCATGCTCGGAATACGGAAAATCCTCAACATTTGCCTTCATGTTGTTCACGATGGCTGTGAATCTCTGAAACATCACATCAATGTCCTCACCGGGAAGTGGAGTGAAATTCTCATATTGCATCCGGTAAGAGACAAAGAGGCGAGCCTTCACATGGTTATCACCACCGTGAGCAACCAACAACTTATCCCAAATTTGCCAAGCAAGATTCAAATGGCGAACACGCTCAAACTCGGATCACACAAGCTCCGACACAAGTGATCAACGGCTTTTGCATTAGCCTCATACTTGGCCTTGGCATCGGCATCGGTCACCATGAGAGTATGGATGTTGACCGGAATAGCATATGTCTTGTCAAGCACAATAAAATCCAACAGCCTTCCCTCGAAGAAAGATCATCATACGAGCCGCCCACTTGTGGTAACCCTTGCCATCGAAGTGCGGCGGACCGCCCCGCTCAACGTACGCCATCTTAGGATTCGAGACTTGTCAAAGTCGCAAAGAATCCGCACCAAGCTCGATACCAATTGAAGGATCGAGCCGGTAAAAATTCTTCCCAAAGAACCCGACCTATGTCCTACTCAAAACCCGATCACACACAAGCGATGGATCGAATCACGCACCAATCGCCAAGACCACGAGGTTATGGATCAACCTCTAGCCTTAGGAACGATTCCTCGAAGCACACGCGGAAGCACTAGAAAGGGGAGGAAGGAATTGAACCAAGAAGCAAAGCACACGAGCCTCGGCGGACCGTCCGCGCAGAGGGGCGGACCGTCCGCAAGAGCCGCGCGGACCGTCCGGCCGGGTATCGCGGACCGTCCGCACCCGGCCGCGGACCGTCCGGCCTTAGCCGCGGACCGTCCGTTAATTTACACGAACGACCCAAAGACACCCCGTGCCACGGACGGTCCGCGGGGGAGCACGCGGACCGTCCGCCAAGCACCCGCGGACCGTCCGCCCGACACCGCGGACTGTCCGAAACTTCGTCCAACCAAAAACCAAAATCACAACGGATCGAAACAAAGGACGAGCAAGAGCACGAAGAACTCGGGACGAACTCGAGCGGCGCGGATCGTCCGCCAGGAGGCCGCGGACCGTCCGCGAGGCTCGGACGAACGGTAAAAATGCCCGACCTCGAAAGTCAACTCCCCCAAATCATCATCGGATTTCCCAAACGGTTTAAGCCGTGGAGACAAGGGTTTGGGTACTTGAAAAGCGTCACACAAGGATGCTATAGCCCAAAAATCTTGCCTCCTAACTCCCTAAATCACCGGGAATCGCGAATCCTTTGAGCACCACCAAAACCTAGAGCACCGAACGAAAACTCACGAATCGAAGTAGTTTCCGGCGTTTGAGGGCACAAGATCAAGCACAAAGATGCACAAGACATCTATCCATGTTTCCCTCAAAGAAATCCGGGAAGAAACTCACTCAAATCCGCGGAATCACACCGGGAACAAAGGCACGAAAATAAGCACAAAAAGCCACGAAAAACAACCCCGAATCTTCTATACAAACCAGGAAAGATTCACAAGGTCTAGCATACCGCCCTAGCATCCATCCCTCTCAACAAATCTCTCATGAAGCTCTCATGCTAGCCTAGAGAAAATAGGAAGGAAAATAGCTACGAAAATGAGAAAGAGAAGGGGGAAAATGAAACCCTAAGTCACCGAGAGAGAGAGCCATCAACACACACTCCGGGCTTATATATCGGGGTCCCGCCGGAGTGGTAAATGACTCGACTACCCCTAACTACACTACCGGCGATACAACCCACGTAGGGGCATTTTGGTAATGTATGTGGGTCTTGCCATCGGACGGCCACGCCTTTGCCGCACCCCCGCGTCCTCCCGACGCAAGCCATGCGATCCCGCCGCGTGTCCTCCGCTTCGAAGCTTCCCGACACGCCCGGATCCCGTCTCCGTCGTGTTGGGCCCTCGGACTTGGTTTTGAGGCCCAAACCAAGAAACCGTCCGCCGATGGTTTTGTGGGCAAACCACCAAACCCCGCGTGCCCGGTCCGGCCTCCCGCCAAACCACTTGACTTGACCGCCACCGTGCACCGGCCACCGTCCATGACTTCGTCTTGCTTGTGTCGCCACCATGTGGCCCGCACCCGGTCCCGCCGTCCACCCGGTCCCTCGAACCGAGCCTACTTGTCTCTCCATCTCCCGGAGGCCCCTCAAGGCCGAAGACCTTTCGCGCCCGTTCTTCACCCGCAACAACACGAACTAGGCCGCAGCCTACACCGCGCACTAAGCCAAGAGTCGCTCCAACACCCGTTGTCAATCACTCATCACTAAGGAGCGGTCATCCATCAACCACCGGGACGCTCCCGGTCCACAAAATCCAAAGGAGTTGAGAGCAACAACTAGCAGCGGCAACATACTCGGCCTCGGTAGTGGATTGAGCAACACTCGATTGCTTGCGGGAAGACCAAGACACCAAAGAAGAACCCAAAACGCGGCAAGTCCCGTGAAGTGGACTTCCTATCCGACCGACACCCGGCAAAATCCGTGTCCGAAAAACCATGAAGCGCCAAAGAAGAGGACGCGCAAGTACCAATGGCCGAAGTCGGGAGTGTGACGCAAGTACCCGAAAATTCGCTTCACCTCTTGCCAATGCGAAGTCCTCGGAGACGCTTGAAAACGAGCGCACGGACACACCGAGAACCGAATGTCCGGCCTCATCGCCGTCAACTAGAGGAGTGACCCGATCATGCTCCGGTAATCCTTCCGGTCCACGTGTTCACCTTCCTCGTCCGCATCAAGAGTCGTAGTCGTACTCATCGGCGTCGTCATAGCCTTGGAGTCCTCCATCTTGAACTTCCGCACAATGTCCTTGGTGTACTTATCCCGGTGCACAAATGTTCCTTCCTTTGATTGCTTGATTTGTAGACCGAGGAAGAACCGCAACTCGCCCATCATGCTCATCTCAAACTTCCCGCTCATATCATCCTCGACCGTGTAGTGCGTTCATTCATGTCGCCGATGATCCTTGAAGCTAGGTGATCCACTTGTACTCGCCGGGGAGGTTCTCGCCTCGATGCTACCTCCCCCTCAACATCGCCTTCTCCTCGTTCTTGATTTGTCGTCGTAGGTGTAGTAGAGGGTCCACCCATCATCGTAGTTGAAGTAGTGGGTACATGATCAGCCGGGGGCACCGCACCGCCATCCTCATCATTTCCATGTTCATGCTCCTCCTCTTGAAAGATCTCCTCGCCAAGCTCATCATCACCAAAGACACTCAAAGACAAGCCGACTACGTGGCTCGTCTCGTCGAAGGTTACCTCGCAAGTCTCCACGATTTGGTTAGTTTCAAGATTGAGCACACGATACGCTCTAGAATGAGATGCATAACCAAAGAAAATACCATCGACGAGACCAACTTCCCCGCCTTTCTTCGAATGAAACACTTGCAACCAAAGACATGGAAGTGACTCACCTTGAGTGTGCGACCATGCATCAACTCTTAGCATGTCTTCTTCTTGTGCACTCGAGGTATATCCCTGTTCGACACATAGACCGGCGAGTACCACCGGTCGACCGGCCCCTCTTTCGGTGAAACCGAGCAACTTTCACTAAGTGGCTCTACACCGGTCGCCCGGTGAGACACACCGTCGTACCGATCACAGCTTGAAAGCCCCCAAGGCACCAAACAAAGCCAACCGACCACCAAACCGACCCAAACTCGAAACATCAGGACAACGGGACAACAACAAACACACCAAGACGTTCACCCTAGCAAAATCCCACCGAAGGTTTCACCGGTCGACCGGTCAAGAGCACCGGTCGGACCGGTGTAGCTCCGGGCGGCTCGAGATGAACAAAGCACCGGCGGTCAACTCCCCCAAATCCAAACCTTGATCTCCCGAATCGCTCCACGGACTTGAACAAGACTTTGGGAATATTAGGAACACCTCATGAGGAGTCCATAGCCAAGTTTAATCCCACCAAAACTCGTCCAAAAAGGAGGAATCAAAGAAATCCCGCCAAGAGCACTTCCAAGCCAAGAACTCAAGAAACCCCAAAATCGAGTACCTTTACTCATGGATTTGGGAGGGGAATCACAGCCCAAAGAACCACGAAGGGTTCCCACAAATTTCCCCCATCAAATCCCCAAGAGAAAGGTCCCGAAAACAATCCAAAGAATTCACCAAGAGAGGGCTCCGAAAATCACCACCAAGAACAACCGGGAAAAACACATCCAAACCTTGAGGAACCACGCCGAATCATCTATACATGAAACAAAGGTTCATACAAGGTCTAGCAAGCCGCCCAATCATCCATCCCTCTCAACAAGTTCTCTCCATGAAGCTCTCTTGCTAGTCCTATGGAAAACCTAAGGAAAATAGGAAGGAAAATGGGAAAACAAATGAGCTAGGGTTCCAAGAGTTGGTTGCCATCCTCTCACCTCTTGGGTTATATGGAGGCAACCAAAAGTCTAAAATACCCTTCTCTAACAACTAGGGATACAACCCCTCAAGGGCGGTTTTGGAAGACTTGAAGCTTTCTCCATCGGACGGATGCCCGGCGTCCGCAACCTCGCTTAGCCTCGACGCAAGCCTTGCGATCCCGACGCGTGTCCTCCGCTTCGAAGTCTCCGGACCGCGTCGTCGCACACCGGTCGGACCGGCCGACCCACCGGTTAGATCGGTCCGGCGCCGCCGCAGCCTCCGTCTTCGGTTCTTCGGTTTTGGCTTTGTGGATCAATCAAGGAACCCAGTGGTTTTCTGGTGAACCACCGGAAACCCCGCGAACTCGGTGTAGCCTCCGCCAATCTCCACTCATGAATTGGCTCCCACGTAGTCCCGGCTCGACCTTGGTTTTGAGGCTCAACCAAGAAACCGTCCACGACTTCATCTTGCTGTTCATGCCACCATGCGGCCCGCACTTGACCCCCGCCGGCCACCGAGTCCCTCGAACGAAGCCTACTTGTCTTCTCCACACCCGGAGGCCTCACCGTGACGACCTTTCACGCTTGTTATTCACCCGCACCAACACCCGTCAAACCGCAACCCGCACCTCGCAATACTTAGCCAAGAATCGGTCCACACAACGTTCTTTGTATTTCCCGAGTTGGGTGTGTGGGAGCTTCTTTGTAGCATATGTATAGTTTTCCTTTGTGCATTTCTTGCATTTGGCATGGCATATGTAACATGATGTATAGGCATCCTTGTATCTTAGATTGCATGCATTTTGTATCATATGCATTGGATAGGAAAAGCTTCTCCTATATACATTATTCACCATGGGATGTTATATATGTTTGTGTGAGCTTGTTTGGTATGCTATGGTTAGTTTGGCTTAGCTCTTGATGATCTTGTTCAATGATCCATGGTTGATGGTTATATTTTTTTGAACAATGTCACATATATGCTCTCTCATGTGTAAACGCCTTTATATGATCTTGACATGTTTTAGTGGCTTTGCTATGCTTAATTTGTGGTTGGATAGCTAGTTTATTGATCATATGGGGCCAAAGGCTCATTTGCCATCATGAATGTTTAGCCCTCTTGCTTTATCTTATGGAGGGGCATAAGTTCCTTTTTGTCGCAAAAACATTTCATGTACCATCTATAAATCTGAAAATGAAATGAAAAATGCTTGGAAAATATGTTCCCATGTCATATGTGCTGAAATTAATTTTCTTTGGGTGCTAAACCGTTGCATGATGCCTACCAATGAGAAGTCTCGTACATAGAAGTAGGCACATGGCTTGGTGGCTTTGACATGACATGAGGTGCTTGTGGGTGTTTGTGATGGTCTTATGATTAGAATGGCTGTCCTAGCATGAAGTTTGTGTGGCTTTGCCATTTTGACATGTTTTGCTCATGTTTAGGTTTTTGCTTGTGAGAGAGTAACTTTTCGCAAAATTACTAAAATCCATTTTAGCCTTGTTGTGAAACTTGGTGATCACGTAGTTAAGGTCATTACGAACCCGTAGAGTATCTAACTTGCTCATTTGGACTTGTGTAGCTCCTTGTGATGAATTTTGTATATTCGAGAAGCTATATGTTGAAAGTTTGCGCATTTTGCCTTGATTCATGCATTGTCAACAAGGGGGAAAAGTTTGTGCTTGCTTTGGGCACACGGGAGTGTTTGGAAGGTGTCCCAATTGGTTCGGGCAATTTTTGAGCAGTTTGGTGCGGGGCCGGTCACATGGGGCGGTCCTAACCGCCCCGGCGATCGGATGAGTGGTAGGCGGTCTAACCGCTCGGGGTAGGCGGTCTAACCGCCCCGGCGCAGTGAGTGAGCGGTGTTTTTGCTCTTTGTTGCATTCCCATGTTGCATAGCCGCATCCGTTCGGTGGGGAGTGTGCTTTGGCTCGGGGGGGAGCTTGCATATGTGCGGGCGGAGCTCTTTTTGGTGTTTGAGCTTCGCTTTGCTGGTTTGCGCTCTTTTCTTGAGCTTTTCTTTGTCTCGGATGTGTCGAGCCGTTGCCCGGCCTAAGGGGTCCGAGACTTGTCTTCTTCAAGTGATCTTGCTCTTTGCCTTTCTTTGGCTTTCGATCGCTTGTTGAGGTTTCTTTTTATTTGTTTCTTTTCTTTTTCTATTCTCTTGTGTTACTTCATGTGAGTGTGTTGTCAATGCACTCATCAAAGGGGGAGATTGAGGACCATGTGTGGTTCGAGGACCGGTGGATGGTCGCTTCCTTGTGTGATGTGTGATTGACAACGTTGTGTGGACCGATTCTTGGCTAAGTATTGCAGTGCAGGTTGCGGCTTCACTCGCGTTGGTGTAGGTGAAGAAAAAGCACGAAAGGTCATCGCCGGTGAGGCCTCCGGGTGTGGAGAAGACAAGTAGGCTTCGTTTGAGGGACCCGGTGGCCGGTGGGGTCAAGTCCGGCCGCATGGTGGCATGAACAAGAAGATGAAGTCGTGGACGGTTTCTCGCGCAGCCTCAAAACCAAGGTCGAGCCGGGACTACGTGGGAGCCGAGTCATGAGTGGAGATCGGCGGAGGCTACACTAAGTTCGCGGGGTTTGCGGTGGTTCACCGTAAAACCACTAGGTTACTCGGTTGAGCCACAAACCGAGGCCGAAGACTCGACGAGGAGGTGCGGCCACCGGGGCCGGTTCAACCGCCCAGAGGGGCGGTCGACCACCGAGGGGCCGGTCGGATCTCCCGGCCGGCCTAACCGCCGGGGGGGGGGGGGGGCGGTCTGACCGCCCTGGCCGCCGGCGCCGAGATGCTTCGAAGCGGAGGACACGCGTCGGGATCGCAAGGCTTGCGTCGAGGCTAAGCAGTTGCGGTCGCCGGCATCCGTCCGATGGTGAAGACATGAAGACTTCCAAATCTGCCCTCGAGGGGCATGTATCCCTAGTTATTAGTGAAGGGTAGTTTAGTCTTTTGGGTGCCTCCATATATACTCATTGAATAAGTGTATGGCAGCCATCTCTTGGAACCCTAACTCATTTGTTTTTCAATTTTCGTTCTCTATTTTCCTTAGGTGTTCTTGGGGTTTTTGGTGGGTGTCACATATGAGGTTCTTGTGCCTCTTTGGTCGGTGACTTTGCCCCCAAATCTTCTTTGAATCGGACGTGATTTGGTGGTTTCTCGAGTTGGGCGAGTTCTTGACCTAGAGAGGCGATTTCTTCGATTCCTCTTGATTGTGTGCGTTTCGGGTTGTTTCCTTTGAGGTAGAGGTTGCCCAGAGATAACCCGGCCTATTCCGGAAGTTTTGCCGCAATCCGTGGAGTGATTCGAGTGATCGGGTGCGAGGAAGTTAAGGTTTGACCCGCGGGTTCGTTTTCGGGAAGGGGCGGTCTAACCGCCTGTGGGGGCGGTCTAACCGCCCGGGTGTTTCCGGTCGAAGTTTTGTTTCGCCGGATTTTCCTCTCGTGAGTTTGTTCACCTTGATCGAGGAGTGTCAAGGTGAAATTTGGGGTCGTTCTCGTGCGGTTTTCTAGGTGTTCTTGGTTGGAGTTCGTTGCTTGGTACAGAGGTTAGACCGCCCCCGGTAGCCGGTCTAACCGCCCCTAGGCCCTCGGGTGGAATTTTGGTTTTCTCCAAGATTTTCTCGGTAACTAACATGGCCTTGACCGGAGATCTTTGTTGGTGAAACCGTGGTGAGTTTTGGTTCTCGGAAGGGGCGTTTCGGAGGATTTCTTGGTTACCGGGTGGAGGCGGTCTAACCGCCGCCTATACCCGGTCTAATTGCCCCCCTCCGGTTAGCCGGCTTTGGAGTTGTTTCCGCCGTCGTTGGTGCGTATGCGTTGTGGTTGCTAGTAGAGTTTGTTCCTAGGACCGCAGCACTCCGGTGGCTACGTGGTTTTGGCAAACAGAAGGTAGAAGTGCGGAGCGTGTGATTTCGGGGGTTCGACCGAGCTAGTTCGTCTTGTCGAGTTTCAATCTCCCTCGAGAAGAATTTTTATCGCCTCCCATTCACTCCCCTCCCCTCTCTCGGTCGCCTAATAGGTCCTTCACCCAATACCTCTATAATATCTCTTGGTGAGACACCACTAGGTAAGAAAGCCCATGAGAAACCTCCAGCCGTTTCAAATCGGCAAGGAAAGAAACTTGCCGAAAATAAAATCTCTACACCACGTACAAGTGGACAAAAAATCCCTTGAGAAACCTTCGGTCATTTCAAAGCCGCAAGAAGAGAAACTTGCCAAAAATAAAAGCTTTACACCACCTACAAGCAAGCAAGCAAGCCCTTAAGAAACCTTCTTCACCCACCTCAAAGCATCAAGAAAAGAAAATTGCTATAAATCAAACCTCTAAGATGACTACTACAAAACGATCTAAGAGAAACACTAAGAAAAATCCTTGGTCTATGACTAACCCAAAGCGATTTGAGAGAAACACCCGTAAGAATCCTTGGGCTACGGTTAACCTAAATTACAAATTCGGAACAAGCCTTCTCGGTTATGATGATCTCAAAAATGTTTCTCCTTGTACCGGAGAGCTCCACCGAGCACATTTCTTGCTTGTTACCACCGCACATGATTGGTAACCACCTATATATATGTGCCGACCGGTGACATTGTTATATCCAATGATTAGGGCTAGATGAGCATCCTCTAGACAAATCAACGCCGGTCTATGTTTGTGAAAGAATTTCCACACTCCTCATGGAACAAGTGATCACAAATTGGAAGAAAAAATTTCATGCCGATGAAACTTTGTGGGCTCGGATTATACATGGTGACTAGGAAATTTTTGCACTCATCCTTGTCCATGAATTTTTGTGATATTGTTGCATTCCTCCTTGTAAGATGATGATGCTGAATTTTGTCATATGATGCATGTGAATTATGTGGATTTTGGTGAAATTAGATGCCGGATCTAATTTTTGTGAATTTAGTCATAACCTCGGTTAGTTCCAAGATGCAGCCCCTCGATGGCTCGCCAAATCCGGCTCGGTTCTAGGATGCAGTGGCAGCCAGGCAGTAGGTTACCGTAGGGATGTCCTACATATCCGTAACGAACATTCATTAAAGCTCGTTACAAACACCGATCACTATGTAACGGGCTTCAATGAACACTCATTACAAACATGCCAACAATGTAACCGGCACCATAAATAGACATGTGGGCCCCGAACTTGGCTCGTTCGTTGACACATCGGCGACGCAGTTTATTGCACGCGTCTCCGATATTGATTCACCGTAACGGGTTCTATTCTTGTGCCCTTTACCAAAGTTCCCCGTGGGCCCGAGAAACAATCATTTTTACGTGACCGGTGACTAGTTGTGGTAACGGTTGTTGTTTGATGCCCATTACGAATCCTAGTTGTTCCGAGATGCGCGTGAAATAGAAGCGTCTCATTTCGTTGAGACATCGGAGACGCGGTTTCATAGAACGCATCTCCGATGTTGAGTTACCGCAATGGGCTCGTTTTGGTGCCCGTTACGAAAGTTCTCTCGTGGGCCGAAAAACAGCCATTTCACGTGACCGGTGGCTAGTTGTGGTACCGGTCGTTGTTTCATGCCCGTTACAAATATGTGTTGTCATCTCGCCCGTTACTTTTCCGGGCTCATTTGTAACACTTGATCGGTAACTGGCGCTTTGCCCGTAACCAAAGGCCATCTATGCCCATTACCAAAGTGAGTTTTCACGTAGTGAAAGCTTTTGGTTTATGGACTTGGGTGGTTTCTAGTCCATCACCTCTTGTACCTTATTAGGATCTACGGATATGCCCTCCTTGGAAATAGTGTGCCCCAAGAACATCACACTATCTAACCGGAATTTGCACTTGGAGAATTTAGCATAGAGTTGTGATCTCTCAAACGCCGCAGACAATTCTAATATGTTCGGCATGTTCGCCTCATTATTGGAATAGATCAAGGTATCATCGATAAAAACCACTACGAATTTGTCAAGATCAGTCATGAATACAAAGTTCATGAGATACATGAAATAGGATGGGACATTACCGAGACCAAAAGACATCACCGGATACTCGTAGAGACCATATCGGGTGGAGAAAGCGGTTTTGGGAATGTTGCATGGTCGAATCTTAATTTGATGATAACCAGATTGAAGATCGATCTTGAAGAAAACCTTGACTCCGGCCAATTGATCGAAAAGAACATCAATGTGGGGAAAAGGATATTTGTATTTAATGGCCACCACATTGAGAGGTCCGTAGTCCACACATAATCTCAACTACCATCTTTCTTCTTGACAAAGAGTGTGGGGCAACCCTAGGGAGAAGAACTTGGGTGAATGTAGCCCTTATCTAGCAATTCTTGGAGTTGATTTTTTAGTTCGCCTAACTCTTTTGGTGGCACGCGGTAAGGTCGCTTGGAAATGGGTGCTTGTCGGTGTTTTAGTCCGGAAACATACTAAGGGGAGTACCCGAAGTAGATGAATGTGGCCTCGCCGAGATCGGTAACTCGAAGGAAGAGACACGTGGCACACAATTTAGACAGGTTCGGGCCGCGAGGTGCGTAATACCCTACGTCCTGTATGCTGCGTAGCTCTGGATTGATTGGGTACGATTACAAGATGGTGTAATTGTACGCCGTGAGATGAGATCATGTGTAGAGGGATCCCTGCCTTGCCTTATATAGTCCGGGAGCGGGGGTTACAAGTCGGAGTAGGGAGAGAGTACTAGTCGGGTACGTCTAGGAGTCTTCCATACGGTGCGGGACATGTACGGCTTCCTAGCCGAGTACTTCTCCTTTGTAGTCCTTGTGCTCCACGCCATCGGGTGCCGTGTAGTGCAAGCCGGTAGTCCTGGGGGACCACGGAGTAGTCGGTCCCGGTACCCACCGAGGTAGTGGGCCCGGGGAGGTCCATACGACAAGCCCCCGAGTACTTTGTAGTCGAGAAGGATAGCTTTGAGTAGTCTTGACGGCCTTAACGAGTAGTCCTCAAGCGTCCCCGAGCACTACAAGTCAAAAGCCCTCAAGAGTAGTCGAAGCATCCCGAGGGCCGGAATGTACTCCACCGATGTTCGAGCAATCCGAAGTCTTCTCGAGTAGTCCCAAGCGTCCTCGAGTGCTGCCATCGAAGGTCTTCAACAATGCCCGTGTTGTCTTGAAGCCGAAGCTGATATGGAAGTGCGATTGCAAAATCGCACTCCATATGGAGTAGCCCCCGAGCCTCAGGTTGAGTCGTAGGCTCTGGCTGAGGGTCCATCTGAAGTCTTGGCAAAAATATCCCGAAAAATCCGCAGAAAAAACCGAAGGACACGTGGCACGGAGCCCCCAAGCCTTGAGTCGAGTACTTCCTCTCGAATTGAAGGGTCATCTTGTAGAATGTGTCCTGAGATGCTCATTAGTCTTGTCGCTTCCCAGGTAGTCGAGTGAGAAGTAGCCGAGCCCCCGAGGTGAGGCGCGTCGACTAGTAGAATATAAAGAGTCACGCGCGGCCACCGAGTCGCCCGAGCACGTACTTATCCATCCGGCCGTTGGAGGGCCGTTTTGACTTATAAATAGAAGCCAAAACCCTTAGGGTTTTTCACCCATCGCCGCCGTAGCCATTTCGAACAAATCTTGGCCGGAATCGCGGCCGGCCGCACACCGCCGCCGCCGTAGATCCGAGTGCGCCGCCGAGAGAGAGCCACCGTTGTAGCCCCCAAGCGAATGCGTGTGAAGACGCCGTGCACTTGGAGGATGATTCCGTCACCATCCAAGACCACGAAGACCACCGGCGGCAAGAAGAGGAGCCGCGACGAAGCCGCCGGATCCGTACCCGATGGAGAAGAGCGAAGACGAGATCCCGATGTTCGCGCGCTTCGCGGAGCGCGGACTCGCGCTCCCGCAAGCGACTTCTTCAAGGGCCTCATGAGGTACGACGACATCGAGTACCTCAACCTCAACCCCAACGGTATTTTCCACACCGCCATCTTCGTCCACTTTTGTGAAGCATTTACGGGGATCAAGACCCATTGGATCTTGTTCGGAAGTTGTTCGCGGGTGAAGCCCTAACCGAGCGCCGCAACCCGCGAGTAGTCGGTGGAGCGGGAATCCAGATGCGGGAGGACGCCGCCGAGCGATACCTCTCGTACAAGCTCATCGACTCCAACCAAGACCGGAAGGCGAAGTGGTTCTACATCGCGAACCACCACCCGGGGTTGCCGAAGCCGAGCGGGAATTAGCCAAAGCATCGCCCGTGGTGGAACACGGAGCCGACGATGCGGAGAGGGGATCCGATCCCCCGAGTTGTTGGCGCGGATCAAGGCGCCGAGGGAAGCCGGGCCGAGGGCCGAGCACGTGGCCTTCGCCCTTCATGAAGCGCAAGGTGCGGCCGTTGATGGCTCGCGACACCCTAGGATTCGAGTACACGGCGACGATGACACGTCGCCGATGCCAGGAGAAGAAGTCGACGACGACGACATTGTCGACAGTCGGCGCGGATCTTCAAGGACATGCCACCGTACATGGCGTGCCCCGTCCCGAATACTCCGTCACGCGCCCACAAAAGGAGGTAAGTAACCGTACCCCCCCGTCGAGTACCCATTCCCCGTGAGTAGTCATGCCGACAAGTTCGTCTTGCATGATGACTTGAAAAAGTTCATCTCTCGATCCGCCGCCGCCCCCTCAGGAAGTCGAGATCCCAGAGGAGGGGAAGACCAAGGCCAAGGTGCGACGGGAGGTCGGCGAAGGAGACGACACCGTAGTCGTGGAGGACACGTCCGATGAGGACGACGACGAGGAGACATTGCGGAACTTGCGAGAACCACTTTCATCCGCGGTCGAGGTTCAGCCGACCTGGCCTACCTCACGTACCCCTCATGCAGGATCCACTGGCTAGCCTAGAGGCTAGTCCGGCCGCGCCACCACGGAGGCCGCGCATCCCCGCCCGCAAGCGGGTGTCGAAGAAGCCGAAGGTCTCCGAGACCACGCCTCAAGAGGTAAGCCATCTTGAGTGGTGTAGTCGAGTACTAATCTCTCATGTTCACTTGCCGATGACTAAGCTTCCTTGCTTGCAGGAGGTGCCACCTACGGAGCCCGTCGAGCGGGGGCGATGAAGAAGAGTGGGACACGGTGGGGGAGCCCGCCGGGAGTCGTAGCCCATCCCCCACCGTCGAAGAGGTCCCGGCGCGGATGGAGCGCCGGCTCTCTCGCTCATCAAGAGAGCACGGAGCCCGCAGCTCGCCGCCGCAAAAGAAGTGGTGGCCGCGGGAGCGCGGGGAGAGCGCCGCATCGGGTGCTATTGCCGCACAAGAGCGGTGGCCGCGAGAGGGTGCAATAGGAGGCGCCCGCCGAGGCCGGATCGGTGGACATCGCCGCATCCTTGGCACCCCGACCGTGACAATAGTCCGGTCAAACTTGTAAGTGTTGAATCTTCCCGAGTAGTACTTGCGTAGTAGTCGAGCTTGATTGACAACCAATTTTTGTACTCGCAGAAATCAACGGACCGTCCCGGGAGGGGGATGAACCCTTTACGGCGGTGGCGGAAGAGGAAGCCGCGCCGCCCGCCGAGGAGTCCACTCCCCGCCCCTCGGGGCGGAGCCCGATGCGCGAGCCGCCGAGGCTACGTTGCCCGAAGCCAGCATGGTCGAAGGTGAGTACTCTACTGAGGCTATAGTACTCCTCAAAGAGTAGTCGTAATCGCTGATGCACTTGTCTTCTTGTTGACAGGTGCCGATGCCGAAGGGAGCGACATCCCAGCGGCGGTGCCCATGCAGAATTTGACACCACAAGTGCCGGAGGTTGCTGGAGGAGCCCCCGAGCTGATGGAAGTAGCCGCCGAGGAGGCCGCCGTGGCGACCGGAGGAGAGAAGGCCACCACGCCGCCAGAACCCGCTCTGGAGGTGGTCGTCCGCTCCCCGGAGATCCAACACGTAGAGCCCATCCGCTCTGCGCCGATGACTGAAGCCGCCACAAGTAGTCGTGGCGAGGTAGAGTTGCTGGCGGACGACTTGGTCGACCAGGCAACGGTTGCTCGGCATCTGGAGGCGGTCCGCCAAGCCGAGCAGTGGATGAAGGTGAGTAGTCGCTACTCCTGAGTAGTCAATCCTTTAGTGTTGAGTACCCATTTGAAGTGTATTGCTCGTGAAGGATGTTGTGGATAGGTCCCGCGAGAAGCAAGGCTTCGGCGACGCGGTGCTTCGGGTTGATGCGGCCGGAGGAGCAACTCTTGAAGTCGCGGAAGCACACGGCCGCCATGCGGTACAAGCTTGATACCGCCTTCGCCAAGTATCACAACGACATCCGGGACATGCGGGCGAAGAGCGATGACTTGGTGCGGAAGAACAAGTCGCTCCGCAACAAGAACAAAGGTATACCACTTGTCTTGTTGAGTACTTGTTGGAGGTCGAGAGGTAGTCTAACCCGCATTTCCTTGTTGTTTGCAGAGCTTGAGACCCGGGTAGATCAGTTGAAGGCTTCGGAGACGGATCTCAAGAACCTCTTCTACGGGAGCAGGAGGCCCGCCAAGTACTCGAGCTAGATTATTAGGAGCTTGCCTACGAGTGCGACAAGCACATGGAGCTTCGTATTGCTTCCGATCGTGACCTCGTCAACTCGGTACAAATCATTGCGAAGCCGAACGAGGATCGCGAGGGGCTGCGGGCCCGACCGAAGGAGCTTGAAGAAGCCGCGCTCCCGATCGCAAGACTCCCGGTGCCTCATCCCGGCGGCCCGAAGATAGCACCCCCGGTGGATCGACCGAAGGAAGCCCCCGGCCGACCGGGCCGCCTACGTGAAGCATCCGGCGAAGTCGATCCCGAACCAGGCCGGCCTTCATGAAGTCCTACTTCCCGAAGGCGCCCGTGGATGTAGTCGGCGGCGGGCTAGCCGCCAAGCCGTACGTACGAGCAGGCATGCGAGCCGCCGGGATCGGATGGCGCCAATTGCGAGCAAGTCGCCGGCAAGCTTAATCTCCGGTAGTCCCGTAATAGTTAGCTCGTAGCAATTGATGTACAAAAACAATTGTAATGAGATTGTTTAAGTATTAATGAAGAAAAGTTCCATCAATGAGTACTCGTCGTCGCGATCTCGGAATGCGGAGTCCCATCGTGGAGTTGTCGCGAGTAGTCATACTCGGCGATAGTCCCGTTGAAGGGAGTAGACGGATAAAAAAGTTGATGAACGATCAAACTTTATTACTGAAGAAGTACACCTGGATGGCCAGGGCCGTAGTTACAGAGTAGTCGCCTGGACCCGGAGGCCGCTTACAGCTAAGTGGTGCTAGGGCGAGTAGCCGCTTACAGCAGTAGATCCGTAAGTAGCCGTGTAGGCTGGATCTTGGAGTATGGTCTCTTAGTAGACCGCTGCTAGAGTCCTTTGTCGCTCGTCGCAGCCCAGGATCCGTAGGTAGCCGCGCGGGCTGGATCCTGGAGAAGGTAGTCCGGAGACTGGTGCCTGGACCCGGAGGCCGCTTACAGCGAAGGAGTAGTCCGGAGACTGGAGCCAGGACACGGAGGCCGCTTACGGTGAAGGGGTCTTGATGTAGTAGTGTAGACTTGAGCCCGGAGTAGTCGTGTAGACTAGGCGTAGAATCCATAGAGCTGGTCGACGTTCCACGAGTTGTTGACGTCTTCGCCTTCAAGTGTCCGGAGGCGGTAAGAGACCGGCCGGTCACCTTTGCAACCGTGAAGGGACCTTCCCGGGGGGGAGCCGAGCTTGTGTAGTCCTTCCGTGTTCGGGATACGACGGAGGACGAGATCGCCAACATTGAAGGAGCTTTCCTTGACGTTGCGATCGTGGTAGTGTCGAATACCCTCCGGGTACCTTGCCGATTGGACGAGGGCAGACACGGCGAGCTTCTTCGAGTCCATTGATGTAAACTCGTCGTCGTCTTCGGAGATGCCTTCGTCATAGTGCTCCACCGCCGGTGAGTTCCATATTACATCAGCGAGGGAGGATTGCTTCGGAGTCGTAGACCGGGAAGTAAGGGGATTGCCCAGACTGGCTTGGAAGGCCGGGTACGTAGACCCTAGAGTGCATTGGGTAGTTCCTTGATCCACTTGCCTCCTTTAGAGTTAGCGCGTCGTGTAGCCGCTTCTTGAGAGCGTCGAGCACCATCCCGTTGGCGCGCTCGACTTGTCCATTGGCCCGAGGATGGGCCACCGAGACATATTGGACGTCGATCCCACCGTTCTCGCGGTACTTCAAGAACTGTTGATTGTTCAAGTTGGAGCCCGGATCCGTGATGATGCGGTGGGGTAGTCGTAGCGATGTACAAGTTCATCCGAGAAGTCGAGTACTCTGTCAGCCTTGGGGCATGTGACCGGCTTGACCTCGATCCACTTGGTGAACTTGTCGATGGCCACCAATACTCTGTTGAAACCACCTGGCGCAGTTGGCAGTGGCCCAATCATGTCGAGCCCCCAGTAGGCGAAGGGCCAGGTTGGCGGTATGGTGACTAGCTTGTAGGCTGGGACGTGTTGCTGCTTGGCGAAGTATTGGCATCCTTGGCACCTTCGACGAGTTCGGCGTTGCCCGTAGCCGTGGGCCGCAGAAAGCTCGCCGGAAGGCTCCGGTTGCCGCGGATGCCCTTGTGGATCTCCTCCAAGATGTCCTTACCTTCTTGCCTAGGGACGCACTTCATGAGTATTCCGAGAAGATGCGCCCCGCTTGTAAAGCTTGTCTCCGATGAGGATGTAGGACTTGGCACGGCGGATGAGCCGCTCGGCCAAGCTCCTCGTTTGAGGGAACCTTCGGCTCGCCGAGGTAGTCGATGAAGGGTTGCCTCCGGTCCACGTCGATCATCATGACCTCTGTCCGGCCGGTGGATGAGCCGGGACAGTGGTCGGTGGCGCCGGCTCCGGGATGGATGGCGCGTGAAGCTCGTGAACGAAGACACCCGCCGGTACTTGAGCGCGGATAGATCCAAGCTTCGACGGGACGTCCGGTGCAACGTTGTTGTCGCAGACGATGTGGTGGAACTCGAGACCATAGAACTTGTTCTCGAGCTTGCGGACTTCTAGGCAGTAGGCGTCCATGTTCCCCTTGTTGCGGTCCCAAGACTTGTTGACTTGGTTGATGACCACTGCGGAGTCGCCGTAGACTAGTAGCCGCTTGATGCCCGGTGAAGCCGCGAGGCGGAGCCCGTGTAGGAGAGCTTCGTACTCGGCTTCGTTGTTTGAGACCTTCCGGAAGAGATGCAGGATGTACTTGAGTTGTTCGCCCGTTGGAGAGATCGGGAGTACTCCTCCACCGGCGCCCTCGAGGTTGAGTGAGCCGTCGAAGTACATCACCCAATGCTCGGTCGCACGGTTGGAGTAGGTAGTTGATTCTCCCGCCACTGCGCCATGAAGTCGACTAGCGCCGCGACTTGATGGCCGTGGGTGGCTTGAAGTTGGTGGTGAGGGTGCCGAGCTCGACCGCCCACTTGGAAATTCTTCCGGTAGCATATTGGTTCCACGGATGTCACCGAGCGGGTAGTCGGTGACGACGGAGATTGAGTACTCCCCGGGAAGTAGTGTCGTAGCTTCCGCAAGGTGATGAGTACCGCGTACGAGGAGCTTATGCACGGGCCGATAGCGTGCCTTGGACTCGACGAGACCTCGGCCGACGAAGTAGACCGGGCGCCGGACCGGGTAGGCGTGGCCGTCTTCCCCGCCGCTCAACAATGATGGCGATGCGACCACATGAGTAGTCGCGGCGAGATAGAGCGATGAGCTGCTCGCCTTTGCGAGGAGCCGTGACGACCGGTGGCTTTGATAGAAAGTCCTTGAGCCGAGCAAGTCCTTGAGTAGTTTGAAGAAGGGGAGCCCCCGTTCTCCAAGCTTCGAGATGAATCTGCTCAAGGCCGCCATGAACCCGGTCGGCTTACGGACGTCTTTGATGCACGTGGGAGCTTTCATGCCGGTGATGGAGGAGATCTTCTCGGGGGTTGGCTTCGATGCCGCGTTGGGCGATGATGAAGCCGAGTAGTTTGCTCGAAGGTACGCCGAAGACGCACTTGTTCGGGTTGAGCATCCATTGGTACTTGCGCGAGGATGCGAAAGTCTCTTCAAGGTCGTCGATGAGGGTATGCGGAGTTTCGGTCTTGACGACCACGTCATCCACGTAGGCTTCCACGTTCTTGTTGAGTTGCCTCTTGAAGCATACCCGGATAGCTCGTTGATAGGTGGCGTCGGCGTTCTTCAACCCGAAGGACATGGTTGTGTAGCGAAGACGCGCCAAATGGGGTGACGAACGCGGTCTTCTCCGGTCTTCTTCCTTGATCGCGATCCGGTGGTACCGGAGTAGCGGTCGAGGAAGCCGAGAGCGAGGTCGCGGCCCCGCCGTGGAATCGATGACTTGATCAATCCGCGGCAACCCGAAGGGGTCCTTGGGGCGGTGCTTGTTGGGGTCGGTGTAGTCGACGCACATCCTCCACTCGTTCGAGTTCTTCTTGTGGACGAGGACGGCGTTGGCGAGCCACTCGGGATGGAAGACTTCTCCGATGAAGCCGGCCGCGAGTAGTTTGGCGAGTTCCTTTTTGATGGCGTCCCGTCCGTCGTCGGCAAAACGTCGGAGGTGTTGTCGCTTGGGGGAGGCCTTAGGATCGACGTTGAGGCGGTGCTCAATCAACTCCCCGGGCACTCACGGCATGTCCGCCGGCTTCCACGCAAAGATGTCACGGTTAGCCGGAGGAAGTTGATGAGCGCGTCTTCCTATTTGGGGTCAAGGCCGGCCCCGATGGTGGTGGTCTTGCTGGCGTCGCCTGTCCCGAGGTCGATCGTCTTGACCGAACCTCCTCGGTGGCCGAGGCTTGTTGGAGTTGTCGGACTTCTCAGGGATGTCGAGTTCACTTGTAGAAAGTTTCTTTGACGCGGCGTAGACCTCCATCATAGCGTTGGGTACTTGATTTGTAGAGGCGATCTCCACAACCACGTATCGCAGTCGTGGGAGATCCTTAAGTCCCCTTGGAGAGAGAGTACACCTGCTGGGCTTGGCATCTTGAGTACCAAGTAGGTGTAGTGGGGCACCGCCATGAACTTGGCGATGGCCGGTCTGCCGAGGATGGCATGGTAGAAAGACTCGAAGTTCACAACCTCGAACTTGATGTACTCGGTACGGTAGTTGTTCCGAGATTCCCTGAAGGTAACTGGCAGGACCACTGAGCCCAGTGGGATAGCCGCGTCACCGGGGACGATGCCGTAGAAAGGCGTGTTGCTCTTGGTGAGCATGTGGGCGACGTCGAGCTTCATCTTTTTTAAGGTCTTAGTGAAAAGGACATTGAGCCCGCTTCCACCGTCGATTTGGACCTTGTTGAGCTTGGAGCCCGCGACCACTGGCTTCAGGACGAGAGGAAACCGTCCCGGTTTGGAGAAGCTGGTCCATTGATCTGCGCGGGAGAAGGTAATGGGTACCTCCGACCACCTAAGAGTGGTCGGAACCGCTGGTTCAATGCTCATGACTTCTCGACGGGTAGCCTTTTGCTCCCGCCTGCTGGGTAGTCCGCCGAAGAGGACATTGACAATCTTGTCGGGTTCCTGGAAGTCGTTGTTGTCTCCGTCGTTCTTCTTCTTGCCTTTCTTGTCGTGAGGGTGCGGTGGCTCGGGAGTACCCTTGAGTGCATGCCTGAGTTGGTAGCACTGCTCCGTGGTGTGGTTGCCATTCAGATGCCACGGGCACTTCTCCTTCAGCAAGTCTTTGAAGCCGCCGGAGTTCTTCCTCGAGTTCTCCTTCGCAGGGCGCTGGATAGCCGCGACTGTGTTGTCTGGCTTGCGCTTGCGGTTGGGACCCGGGTAGTTGTTGTTGCGATCGCCTTGGTTCCCGTTGTTGCCGCTGCCGCCGCCCGTGTTCTGCTTGTTCTTGCCATGGATGACGTCGTACTTGGCGTTGGCCTTGTCTTCTTCATCCGCCCAGGACGTAATCATGTCCTTAAAGTGGGGGATGGACTTGGGGCGGCGACGACCAAAGTCTTCAAAGGTGCGGCGATGGTAGAGGCCGTCTTGGAAGAGGTTGATGACCTCCTTGTCAGTGACGTCGACTACGGTAGCGTGCTTGTCGAAGAAGCGGCGCATGTACTTGCAGAGGGTCTCGCCTTATTCCTGGTTGACCATGGCCAGGTCCATGTGAGTACCCGATCGGCCCATGGCGCCTGCGAAGTTGCTGGTGAACTTCTCCTTCAGCTGGTCCCACTTGTCGATCGAGTGCTTGTCCAGCGACTCGAGCCATGTGAGTGGAGCTTGGTCCAGGCAGAAGGGGAAGTAGAGGCACTTGGTGTCGTTGTTGCCGCCGGCGTTCTCGATTGAGAGGGCGTAGCACCCGAGCCACCGGATGGGGTCTGCTTCGCGTCGTACTTGGTGATCCCCAAAGGCTTGAACTTGTCAGGGAGGAGCAAGTTGCGAAGTCGAGGTGAGAAGGCGGGGAAGCCGTCGTTGTCGCCGGCGGTGGTCGACTTCTTCCTCCGCGGCCTCCTCGATCTTCGGCGGGCGTCGTAGCCACCCTGTGAGGCTCCGGAGGCGTGGCTGTTCGCATGGTCTCGACCGACGCGACTCCCGCTGCCGTCGGCCCTCCTGTTGGCTCCATGGTTGGAGCTTCCGCCGTCAGGGTCACGCCCGCCGCCGTCACGGGCGCAGTGAGGGACGACCTCGCGGTTGCTGTTGCCACCCTGTGAGGGTCCACCGACGTTTGCACGAGTACGGTTGGGCTGGGCTGGGAGCTCAGCCCGAGTACGGTTGCGACCTAGGTTGGCGCTGCGACTTGTAGCTTCGTTGTCGCGATTCATGGCTGGAGGAGGCTGGTTGACCCTGTTGTCGACCCGCATGAAGTAAGCATCTTCAGCGAGCTTGGCGATGACTTCTCTGGCGCGAATTCCCTGAGCCTGGTGTGCGATCGCTGTGATCGACATGAGGCATTGCTCAGGGGTAGTGTGTACTCTGCTCTTGACCGCCTTGAGAGCTTCCGCAAGGTTGCGGATGGGGAGGTTGTCTCGGAGACGCCGGCGCTGTTCGCTGCGCTTCCTGTTGCGCTCACGTCGAGCGTCTCTGTTAGCGAGGGTTTCGTCTGCAAGTGCGTTAGCAGACAACTCGTCTGAGGAGATGTCTTCAAGGTACTTGTCTTGAGCTGTCCCTGAAGGTCCTGGCGTGTCGCCGGCAGCCATGAAGACTTGGCGGTCAGGGGTGCCAAGGCTTGACTCAGAGGCCGCCACTTCAGTTGGGGTGTTCGAGTCAGCTCGGGTAAGCGGTGTTCCCTCTTGGAACGGGAGCGAGTCGATGTAGGCGACGTAGCGTGAGTCCCCACTTATCGGGTCGGCCGGGCTTCGGTCGGGCCGTAGGACAAATCTTCCGGCCGGTATGGATGTTATAACTAGCCCGAGAGGCCGGCCCCGATAAGGGGTGCTCGGTAGTGTTGTCCTCGGACTCGGGATCCTCTCGGGGTCCGACCCAAAGTGGAACTCGTATGCGGAATCCGAGTAGAACCCGAGAGAGGAGGTTGGAGTCCGAAGTGTGGCGGGGGGCGGTGTCGGAGTCCGAGTTGTACTCGGGTACGGGCTCCTTGCCGGCCCGGCGCGAAGGAGGAGCTTCCTTGCGGGCCCTGCTGAGGATGCTGGGACCACGCGTAGAGCGCTCACGGGGTGGTGGGACCACGTGCGATGGCTGAGTAGCCGGCTCGCATGCGATAGCCCATGGAGACGTCGAGTTCAAGTTGGAAGCGGACTCGAGCTCGAAGTCAGCGTGATGGTCGAAGAGCGAAATTTCGCCGAACTTGCCGGCGAGTTCGCCTGTGACAACTTCAGGAAGATTCACGAAGCCGGTCTCCTGGTTGGGCGACACGGTGAGGCGGCGCTGGAAGGATCCCACGCCGTCAGCAGTGCAGACCCAAGTGCCGAAAACGAAGGTGTCGCCGCGGTTGAAGGCGACAGCTGGCTTGAAGTAGGCGGGAACTGTCGAGTTCTCCATCTGATCTCCGGTGAGAGCCCCTACCTGGCGCGCCAGCTGTCGGTGTTTTAGACCGGCAACCTACTAAGGGGAGTACCCGAAGTAGATGAATCTGGCCTCGTCGAGATCGATAACTCGAAGAAAGAGACACGTGGCACACAATTTAGACAGGTTCGGGCCGCGAGGTGCGTAATACCCTACGTCCTGTATGTTGCGTAGCTCTGGATTGATTGGGTACGATTACAAGATGGTGTAATTGTACGCCGTGAGATGAGATCATGTGTAGAGGGATCCCTGCCTTGCCTTATATAGTCTGGGAGGCAGGGTTACAAGTCGGAGTAGGGAGAGAGTACTAGTCGGGTACGTCTAGGAGTCTTCCATACAGTGCGGGACATGTATAGCTTCCTAGCTGAGTACTTATCCTCTGTAGTCCTTGTGCTCCAAGCCATCAGGTGCCGTGTAGCGCAAGACGGGTAGTCCCAGGGGCCCACCGAGTAGTCGGTCCTGGTACCCACCGAGGTAGTGGGCCCAGGGAGGTCCATACGACAAGCCCCCGAGTACTTTGTAGTCGAGAAGGATAGCTTTGACTAGCCTTGACGGCCTTAACGAGTAGTCCTCAAGCGTAGTCGAAGCATCCCAAGGCTAGAATGTACTCCAGCTGATGTTCGAGCAATCCTGAAGTCTTCTCGAGTAGTCCCAAGCGTCCTCGAGTGCTGCCCTCGAAGGTCTTCAACAATGCCCGTGTTGTCTTGAAGCCGAAGCTGATATGGAAGTGCGATTGCAAAATTGCACTCCATATGGAGTAGCCCCCGAGCCTTAGGTTGAGTCGTAGGCTCGGGCCGAGGGTCCATCCGATGTCTTGGCAAGAAAGTCCCGAAAAATCCAGAGAAAAACCGAAGGACACGTGGCACGGAGCCCCCGAGCCTTGAGTCGAGTACTTCCTCTCGAATTGAAGGGGCACGGACTTATCCATCCGACCATTGGAGGGCCGTTTTGGCTTATAAATAGAAGCCAAAACCCTTAGGGTTTGTCACCCTACGCAGCTGTAGCCATTTCAAATAGATCTTTGCCAGAATCGCCGCCAGTGCACGCCGCCGCCACTGTTGATCTAAGTGCGCCGCCAGAGCAAGCCACCATGGTAGCCCCCGAGCGAATGCGCGTGAAGATGCCGTGCACTTGGAGGATGAAGCCGTCACCATCCAAGACCATGAAGGCCACTGGCGGGAAGAAGAGAAGCCGCGACGAAGCCGCCGGATCTGCCGCAGCAGCAGCACCGCCGATGTCTCCACCGCGGTCAGATCCGAACCGCGAGTGGAAAAAATCGAAGGCGAAGACCGAAGACTTGCTGGCCCTCCTCAACAGCGGATTCATCAGCCCGCAGAGTTAGTGGGCCCAGGGAGGTTAGAGTTCAATCACAAACTCAACATCCTAGTCTGGTGGCATGCCAAGCAATTTAGTGAGAAAGACATCAGGATATTCACACACCACTGGAATTTCATCAAGGTGAGAGGTAATGGTCACATAGGCACAAGGGTCTGTCGTATGGACCTCCCTAGGCCCACTACCTCGGTGGGTACCAAGACCGACTACTCGGTAGTCCCTGGGACTACCCGACTTGCGCTGCACGACACCTGATGGCGAGAAGCACAAGGACTACAGAGGAGAAGTACTCGGTTAGGAAGCTGTACATGTCCCGCACCGTATAGAGGACTCCCTAGACGTACTCGACTAGTACTCTCTCCCCGAACCGACTTGTAACCTTGCCTCCGGACTATATAAGGCGAGGCGGGGACCCTTCTCCGCATCATCTCATCTCACGGCTTAAGATTGCATCATCTTGTAATTGTACCCAATCAATCCCGAGCTACGCAAAGCATACGAGACGTAGGGTATTACGCACCTCGCGGCCCGAACCTGTCTAAATTGTGTGCCACGTGTCTCTTCCTTCGAGTTACCGATCTCGGCGAGGCCACATTGATCTACTTCGGGTACTCTCCTTAGTAGGTTACCGCTCTAAAACACGGACACCGGGCGCCAGGTAGGGGATCTCGCCCGAGATCACATGGCGACCTCGACGGCTCCTATCTACATCAAGCCAACTGTCGCCTTCAACTGCGGCGACACCTTTGTCTTTGGCGCCTGGGTCTGCACTGCTGACGGCGCTGGATCTTTCCAACGCCGCCTCACCATGCCACCCAACCCGGAGACCGGCTTCGTGACACTTCCCGAAGTAGTCACGGGCGAACTCACCGGCAAGTTCGGCGAAATTTCGCTTTTCAACCAACACGCCGACTTCGAGCTTTGAAGGACCGATTAGGCGACCAGAGAGGGGGGAGGGAATGGGAGCTGATAAAAATTCTTCTCGAGGGAGATTGAAACTCCGACAAGATGAACTAGCTCGGTCGAGCCCCCGAAATCACACGCTTCGCACTTCAACCTTCCATTTGCCAAAACCACGTAGCCACTGGAGTGCTACTGGTACTAGGAACAAACTCTACCAAAGCAACCACAACACACACGCAAAGCAACGACGGAGAGGAAACAACTCGAAAGCCGCAAACCGGAGGGGGGCGGTTAGACCGGTATAGGGGGCGGTTAGACCGCCTCCACCGGTAACCAAGAAATCCTCTCGAAACGCCTCTTCCGAGCACCAAAACTCACCACGGTTTCACCAACAAAGATCTCTGGTCAAGGCCATGCTAGCTACCGTAAAATCTTGGCGAAAACCAAAACTCCACCCGGGGGCCTAGGGGCGGTTAGACCGGCTACCAGGGGCGGTCTAACCTCCTTTACCCAAAGAACGAATTCCAACCAAGAACACCTAGTAAACCGCACAAGAACGACCCCACACTTCACCCGGACGCTCCCTCGATCAAGGCGAACAAACTCGCGAGAAGAAAATCCGGCGAAACAAAACTTCGACACCGGAAACACCCAGGGCGGTTAGACCGCCCTGCGGGCGGTTAGACCGCCCCTTCCGGAAAACGAACCCGTGGGTCAAACATCAACTTCCTCGCGCCCGATCTCCCGAATCACTCCACGGATTGTAGCAAAACTTCGGGAATAGCCGGGTTACCTCTCGGGCAACCTCTATCTCAAAGGAATCGACCCGAAACGCTCACAATCAAGAGGAATCGAAGAAATCGCTTCTCTAGGTCAAGAACTCGCCCAACTCGAGAAACCACCAAATCGAGTCCGATTCAAAGGAGATTTGGGGGCAAAGTCACCAGCCAAAGAGGCACAAGAACCTCATATGTGACACCCACCAAAAACCCCAAGAAATCATCATCAAAACACCGCCAACAAAGAGCTCCAAAAATCAACACAAAAGAGCGGAGAAAAACACCATAATGAACAGGCGCCGAACCATCTATACATGCCATGAAAGGTTCGTACATGGTCTAGCTTGCCACCCAAACATCCATCCCTCTCTCTTGATCTCACATGAAGCTCTCAAGCTAGTCCTCTAAAATCCTAAGGAAAAAGGAGAACAAAAATGGAAAAACAAATGAGCTAGGGTTCCAAGAGTTGGCTGCCTTCCACCCATCCAATGAGTATATATGGAGGCACCCAAAAGACTAAACTACCCTTCACTAATAACTAGGGATACATGCCCCTCGAGGGAGGATTTGGAAGTCTTCATGTATTCACCATCGACGGATGCCCGGCAACCGCAACTTGCTTAGCCTCGACGCAAGCCTTGCGATCCCGACGCGTGTCCTCCGCTTCGAAGCTTCTCGGCGCCGGCGGCCAGGGCGGTCAGACCGCCCCCCGTGCGGTTAGACCGGCCGGGAGATCGATCGGCCCCGGGCGGTCTGACCGCCCCTCCTGGGCGGTTGAACCGGCCTGGGTGGCCGCACCCCCTCGTCGAGTCTCCGGCCTCGGTTTTGTGGCTCAACCGAGTAACCCAGTGGTTTTCTGGTGAACCACTGCAAACCCCGCGAACTCGGTGTAGCCTCCGCCAATCTCCACTCATGACTCGGCTCCCACGTAGTCCCGGCTCGACCTTGGTTTTGAGGCTCTACCAAGAAACCGTCCACGACTTCATCTTGTTGTTCATGCCACCATGCGGCCCGCACTTGACCCCACTGGCCACCGGGTCCCTCGAACGAAGCCTACTTGTCTTCTCCACACCTGGAGGCCTCACCGGCAACGACCTTTCGCGCTTGTTCTTCACCTGCACCAACACGAGTCAAGCCGCAACCTGCACCTGCAATACTTAGCCAAGAATCAGTCCACACAACGTTGTCAATCACTCATCACACAAGGGAGCGACCATCCACCTGGTCCTCGAACCACACATGGTCCTCAAGCTTGGATCCGCCTCCAACTCGAACTCGACGTCCCTGTGGGCTACCGCATGCGAGCCGGCTACTCAACCATCACATGTGGTTTCCCCACCACGCGAGCGCTCCATGCGTGGCCCCCGCAACCTCAGCAGGGCCCGCACGGAGGCGCCTTCTACACGCCAGGCCGACAAGAGCCCGTACCCGAGTACAACTCGGTCTCCAACCCCCTCTCCAGCTTCTACTCAGATTCCGCGTGTGAGTTCGACTTCAGGTCGGACCCTGAGGACCCCGAGTCTGAGGACAACACTACTGAGCAACCCTTATCAGGGCCGGCTTCCAAGCTAGTTATAACGTCCAGACCCGCCGGGAGATTCGTCTACTGGCCAGATCGCTAGCCCGCCGACCTAATAAGCGGGAACTCACGCTACGTCACCTACCTCGAGTCGCTTCCCTTCCAGGAGGGAACACCACTCACTCGAGCTGAGGAGTACACTCCAACTGAGGTGGCAAGCTCTGACTCCAGTCTTGGCAACCCCGATCGCCAAGTCTTCATGGCTGCCGGCGACACGCCAGGAACTTCGGGGACGGCACAGGACCGGTACCTTGAAGACATCTCCGCATATGAGTTGTCTGCTGAAGCACCCGCGGATGAGACCAATGCCATTAGGGACGCTCGACGTGAGCGCAACAGAAAGCGGAACGAACGGCGTCGGCGTCTCCAAGACAACCTTCCCATCTGCAACCTTGCAGAAGCCCTCGAACAAGTCGAGAGCACGGTACACACCACCCCTGAGCAATGCCTCATGTCGATCACAGCGATCGCACGCCAAGCCCAGGGGATACGTGCTGGAAAAGTTATCGCCAAGCTCGCAGAAGACACTTACTTCATGCGAGTGGACAACAGGGTCAACCAGCCGCCACCCGCCAGGAACCGCGACAACGAAGCTACAAGTCGTAGCGCGGACCTCGGCGTAACTGTACTCGTGCAAACGCCGGCGGACCCTCACAAGCTGGCAACAGTGGCACAGCTGCTACCGGCGATTGTGAGATCATTCCCCACCGCGACCCTGGGGCGGAGGCAGCGACGGTGGAAGCTCCAACCATGGGGCCAACAGGAGGGCCAGTGGCGGAGGCAATCGCGGCGGCCGAGGCCACACGAACAGCCACGCCTCCGGAGCCTCACAGGGCGGCTACGACGCCCGCCAGAAGATTGAAGAACTGCGGCGGAAGAAGTCCGCCACTGTAGGCGACAACGATGGCTTCCCCACCTTCTCTCCTCGGCTTCGCAACTTACTACTCCTGGACAAGTTCAAACCTCTGGGAATCACCAAGTACGACGCGAAGCAAGACCCCATCAAGTGGTTCAGGTGCTACGCCCTCTCCATCGAGAACGCTGGCGGCAACAACGACACCAAGTGCCTCTACTTCCACTTCTGCCTGGACCAAGCCCCGCTCACATGGCTCGAGTCGCTGGACAAGCACTCGATCGACATGTGGGACCAGCTGAAGGAGCAGTTCACCAGCAACTTCGCGGGAGCTATGGGCCGCTCGGGTACTCGCATGGACCTAGCTATGGTGAAGCAGGAACAAGGCGAGACCCTCTGCAAGTACATGCGTTGCTTCTTCGACAAGCGCGCACCGTAGTCGACGTCACCGACAAGGAGGTCATCGACCTCTTCCAAGGCGGCCTCTACCACCATCGCACTTTCGAAGACTTCGGTCGCCGCCGCCCCAAGTCCATCCCCCATCTCAAGGATATGATCACGTCCTGGGCAGCTAAAGAAGACAAAACCAATGCCAAGTACTATGCCATCCGTGGCAAGAGCAAACACAACAGGAGCGGTGTGGCAGCAGCAACAACGGGAACCAAGGCGGTCGCAACAACAACAACTACTTGGGTCCCAACCGCAAGCGCAAGCCAGACAACACTGTCGCAGCTATCCAGCGCCCTGCGAAGGAGAACTCGAAGAACACCTCTGGCGGCTTCAAAGACTTGCTGAAAGAGAAGTGCCTGTGGCATCGGGACGGCAACCACACCACCGAGCAGTGCTACCAACTCAGGCGAGCACTCAAAAGTACTCCAGAGCCACCGCAACCCCATGACAAGAAATGCAAGAAGAAGCACGACGACGGCAATGGCGACTTCCAGGAACCCGACAAGACGGTCAACGTCCTCTTCGGTGGACTACCCAGTAGACGGGAACAAAAGGCTACCCGTCGAGAAGTCATGAGCACTGAACCAGCGGTTCCGACCCCTGTCAGGTGGTCGGAGGTACCCATTACCTTCTCCCGCGCGGATCAATGGACTAGCTTCTCCGAACTAGGGCAGTTCCCTCTCGTCCTGAAGCCGGTGGTCGCGGGCTCCAGGCTCAACAAGGTTCTCATGGACGGTGGAAGCGGGCTCAGCGTCCTTTTCACCAAGACCATGAAGAAAATGAAGCTCGACATCACCCACATGCTCACCAAGAGTACCTCACCCTTCTATGGCATCGTCTCCAAGAACGCGGCTGTCCCACTGGGCTTAGTGGTCCTGCCAGTTACCTTTAGGGAATCTCGGGACAACTATCGTACCGAGTACGTCAAGTACGAAGTCGCGGACTTCGAGACGTCCTACCATGCCATTCTCGGCAGACCGGCTATCGCCAAGTTCATGGTGGTACCCCACTACACCTACTTGGTACTCAAGATGCCAAGTCCAGCAGGTGTACTCTCATTGAAAGGGGACTTGAAGATCTCGCATGACTGCGACACGGAAGCTGTGGAGATCGCCTCCACAAGTCAAGTACCCAATGCAATGATGGAGATCTATGCTGCATCGAAGAAGCTTGCCCCAAGTGAACTCGACATCTTAGAGAAGTCGGACCAAGCTAACAAGCCTCAGCCAGCTGAGGAGGTTCGGGTCAAACAATTGACATCGGGACAGGCGACAACAGCAAGACCACCACCATCGGGGCGGGTCTCGACCCAAAATAGGAAGACGCGCTCATCAACTTGCTCGGGCTAAGCTGCGACATCTTCGCATGGAAGCCGGTGGACATGCCGGGGTGCCGAGGGAGTTGATCGAGTATTCCCTCAACGTCGATCCTAAAGCTACCCCGAAACGACAACACCTCCGCCTCTTCGCCGACGATAGACGGGACACCATCAAGAAGGAACCCGCCAAACTACTCGCGGGCCGGCTTCATCAAAGAAGTATTCCATCCTAAGTGGCTCGCTAACCCCGTCCTCGTCCGCAAGAAGAACTCGAACGAGTGGAGGATGTGCATCGACTACACCGACCTCAACAAGCACGCCCCAAGGACCCCTTCGGGTTGCCGCGGATTAACCAAGTCATCGACTCCACGGCGGGCCGCGACACTGCTCTGCTTCCTCGATCGCTACTGCGGGTACCACCGGATCGCGATCAAGGAAAAAGACCAAGAGAAGACCGTGTTCATCACCCCGTTTGTCGCGTCGGTACACGACCATGTCCTTCGGGTTGAAGAACGCCGGCGCTACATACCAACGAGCTATCCAGGCCTGCTTCAAGAGGCAATTCAACAAGAACGTCGAAGCCTACGTGGATGACGTGGTCGTCAAGACCAGAAACTCCAGTACCCTCATCGACGATCTTGAAGAGACTTTCGCATCCCTGTGTGAGTACCGCTAGAAGCTCAACCCGAACAAGTGCGTATTCGGTGTACCTTCGGGCAAACTACTCGGCTTCATCATCAACCATCGCGGCATCGAAGCCAATCCCGAGAAGATCTCCTCCATCACCAGCATGAAGGCTCCCACGTGCATCAGAGACGTCTAGAAGCTGACCGGGTGCATGGCGGCCTTGAACAGATTTATCTCGAAGCTTGGAGAACGGGGCTCCCCTTCGTCAAACTACTCAAGCACCAATAGAAGTTCGTGTGGACTCCAGAGGCGGACCAAGCCCTTGCCCGGCTCATGGACTTCCTATCAAAGCCAATAGTCCTCACGGCTCCTCGCAAAGGCTAGCGAGTGCGCTCTACCTTGCTTGCGACTACTCACGCGGTCGATCTTGCCATCATCGTCGAGCGGCGGGGAAGACGGCCACGCCTACCCGGTCCGGCGACCGGTCTACTTCGTCGGCGAGGTCTTGTCGGAATCCAAGCCACGCTACCGGCCTGTACGAAGCTTCGTACGCGGTGCTCATCACCTCACGAAAGCTACGACACTACTTTCGGGGAGTACTCGATCTTTGTCATTACCGACTACCCGATCGTCGACATTCGCGGAACCATGATGCTACCGGAAGAATCTCCAAGTGGGCGTCGAACTCGGCGCCCTCAACATCGACTTCAAGCCATGCACGGCCATCAAGTCGCGAGGCACTAGACAACATCATGGCGGAGTGGCGGGAGAACCGGCCTACCTACTCCAACCGAGCGCCCGAGCCCCGGGTGATGTACTTCGACAGCTCACTCAACCTCGAGGGCGCAAGGTGCGGGAGTACTCTTTATCTCTCCAACGAGCGAACAACTCAAGTACGTCCTGCAGATCTTCTGGAAGGTCTCAAACAATGAAGCTGAGTACGAAGCCCTGCTACACGGGCTCCGCCTCGCGGCTTCACTGGCCATCAAGCGGCTACTAGTCTACGGCGACTACGCAGTGGTCATCAACCAAGTCAACATGTCCTGGGACTGCAACAAGGAGAACATGGACGCCTACTGCCGAGAAGTCCGCAAGCTCGAGAACAAGTTCTATGGTCTCGAGTTCCACCACGTCGTCCCCGATAACAACGATGCAGTGGATGTCATGTCGAAGCTTGGTTCTACTCGCACTCAAGTACCAGCGGGTGTCTTCGTCCATGAGGTTCATGCGCCATCCATCCCGGAGCCGGCGCCGCTGACCACTGTCCCTGCGCATCCCCCGGCTGGCCAGGAGGTCATGATGATCGACGTGGAGTGGAGGCAGCCCTTCATCGACTAGCTCAGCGAGCAGAACGTTCCCTCGGACAAGTACTTGGCCGAGCAGCTCATCCGCCACGCCAAGTCCTACGTCCTCGTCGGAGATAAGCTCTACAAGCGGGGCGCATCTTCCGGAGTACTCATGAAGTGCGTTCCCAGACAAGAAGGCAAGGACATCTTAGAGGAGATCCACAAAGGCGTCTGCGGCAACCAGGTGTCCTCTCGCACGCTGGTCAGCAAGGCCTTCCGACGAGCTTTCTATTGGCCCACAGCTCTGGGCGACGCCGAAGAACTCGTCAGAAGGTGCCAAGGGTCCCAATACTTCGCCAAGCAGCAACACGTCCCAGCCTACAAGCTAGTCACCATACCGCCAACCTGGCTTTTCGCCTGCTGGGGGCTCGACATGATTGAGCCACTACCAACTGCGCCAGGTGGATTCAACAGAGTATCGGTGGCCATCGACGGGTTCATCAAGTGGATCGAGGTCAAGCCGGTCACATGCCCCAAGGCCGACGAGTACTCGACTTCCCGGATGAACTCGTACATTGCTACGGACTACCCAATCATATCATCACGGACACGGGCTCCAACTTCAACAACCACCGTCCCGGGAGTACTGCGAGAACAGCGGGATCGACATCCGATATGTCTCAGTTGCCCATCCCCGGGCCAACGGACAAGTCGAGCGCGCCAACGGGATGGTGCTTGACGCTCTCAAGAAGCGGCTACATGACGCTGCTAACTCCAAAGGAGGCAAGTGGATCAAGGAACTACCCAACACTCTTTGGGGGCTACATACTCAACCCTCCAAGCTAACGGGGCAGTCTCCATACTTCCTGGACTACGGCTCTGAAGCAATCCTCCGTGCTGATGTCATGTGGGACTCACCAGCTGTGGAGCACTACGACCAAGGCGTCTCCGAAGACAGCAGACGAGTTGATATCGACGGACTCGAAGAAGCTCGCTGCGCCGCTCTCGTCCAATCAGCAAGGTACCTAGAGGGTATCCGACGCTGCCATGATCGCAACGTCAAGGAATGCTCCTTCAACGTTGGTGATCTTGTCCTCTGTCGCATCCAGAACACGGAAGGATTACACAAGCTCAGCTCGCGCTGGGAAGGTCCCTTCACAGTTGCAAAGGTGACCGGGCCAGGCTCCTACCGCCTCCAGACGCATGAAGGCGAAGACGTCAACAACTCGTGGAACGTCGACCAACTCTGTCGGTTTTATGCCTAGTCTACACGACTACCCCCGGGGCTCAAGTCTACACGGCTACATCAAGACCCCTTCGCTGTAAGCGGCCTCCGGGTCTAGGCACCAGTCTTCGGACTACTCCTTCGCTGTAAGCGGCCTCCAGGTCCAGGCACCAGTCTCTGGACTACTCCTCTCCAGGATCCAGCCCATGCGGCTACCTATGGATCCTGGGCTGTGATGAGCGACAAAGGACTCTTGAAGCGATCTACTGAGAGACCGTGTACTCCTCGATCCAGCCTACACGGCTACTTACGGATCTACTGTTGTAAGCGGCTATACGCCCTAGCACTACTTAGCCGTAGGCGGCCTCTGGGTCTTGGCGACTACTCTATAACAACGGCCCTGGCCATCCAGGTGTACTTCTTCAGTAATAAAGTTTGATTATCCATCAACTACTTTACTGTCTTCCTCCCTCAACGGGACTACTAGCGAGTACGACTACTCGCGATGACTCCAGGATGGGACTCCGCACTCACAGATCGCGATAACGAGTAGTCATTTATGGAAGTTTTCTTCATTCATACTTAAATAATTTCATTACAATTGTTTAAGTACAACCACTACTACGAGCTAACTATTACAGGACTATTAGAGATTGAGTTTCTCGGTGGCTTGTTCAACAATGGGCGCCATCTGCTCCAGTAGCTCCGCGTACTGCACGTCGGTGCAGTTGGCTGCTAGCCCGCCGGCGACTACGTCCACAAGAGCTTTTGGGAAGTACGACTTCATGAAGGCCAACACCTGGTTCGGGATGGACTTCGCCAAGTCCTTCACGTAGGTCGCCAGGTGGCTGGGGGCTTACTTCAACCGGTCCACTAGTGGTGCTATCTTCGGACCACTAGGGTGAGGCACCAGCAGCCTCGCGACTGGGAGCGTGGCTTCCTCGAGTTCCTTGAGCTGAGCCCGCAGCTTCTCGCAGTCCTCGTTCAGCTTCTGCAAGGATTTGTAGCAGTTGACGAGGTCACGATCTGATGCAATACGGAGCTCCATTTGCTTGTCGCACTCGTAAGCAAGCTCCTTATAATCGTACTACAGTACCTGGCGGGCCTCTTGCTCCCGGTAGAAGAGGTTCTTCAAATCAGTTTTCGAAGCCTTCAACTGATCTACTCGAGTCTCAAGCTTTGCAATCAACAAGGCACAGCGGGTCAGACTACTTCAAGGTACTTCCAATAAGTACTCAAGAAGACAATGGTGTACCTTTGTTCTTGTTGCAGAGAGACTTGTTCTTCTGCACCAGATCGTTGCTCGTCGCCTGCATCTCTTGGACGTCATTGTGATACTTGGCGAAGGCGGCGTCTAGCTTCGACTGCATCACGGCAGCGTGCTTCCGGGACTTCACGAGCTACTCTTCCAAGGCTTCTGCCCGGAGTACTGTGTCGCCGAACCCTTGAAGCATGTCGGACTTTTGACGGGACCTTTCCGTGACCTCCTGCACAGACAACACATGTCAAATGGGTAGTCAACACTAAAAGATTGACTACTCAAGGGTGTTGACTACTCACCTTCATCCATTGCTCGGCCTGGCGCACCACCTCCAAGTGCCGAGCCACCGTCGCCGGGTCGACAAGATCATCCGCTAATAGCTCGAGCCCGCCAGACTACTCGTCACGGCTCCTGTCATTGGCACCGAGCGGACTGGCTCCGCGTCCTGGATCTCTGGTGAGCGGACGACCACCTCCAGAGCGGGTTCTGGCAATGCGTCATCGCCCTCCTCTCCAGCCATCGCGGCGGCTTCTCTGACGGTCACCTCCATTGGCTTGGGGGCTCTTCGGCGGCCTCCCGAGACCCCGGTGCCACATCTTCAATGGGCACCGCCGACGGGATATCGCTTCCCTCGGCCTCAGCACCTGTCGACAAGAGGACAAGTGTATCAGTCATACCTAGCGACTACGACTACTCTTCGGGGCTAATTGCACTTGAGAGAGTATTAACCTTCAACCACTCTGGCCTCAGGCAACGCAGCCTCAGCGGTCGGCGCCTCGGGCTCTGCCTGAGGGGCGGGAGCAGACTCCTCAGTAGGCGGCACGGCTTCTTCTTCCGCCACCCCTGTGGCGGGTTCATCCCCCTCCCAGGACAAGTGTGTCGATTTCCTGTAGAGTACACAAGCTGGTTGTCAATCAAGTACAACTACCACATCCAACGTACTACTCGGGAAGCATCAACGCTTACAAGCTCGACCGGACCACTGTCACGGTCGGGCGCCGAGGATACTGGCGATGTCGACCGCCCCGCCTCCGCGAGCACCTCCTCCCGTGGCTTTGTAGCCACTGCCTCTTCTGTAGCAGCAGCGGCAGGTTTCGTGCTCCCCTGAGCAACAGGGGCTGGCGCTCCATCTGCGCCAAGAGCTCTTCTACGGTGGGGGCTGGGCTACGACTACCACCTGCCTCCCCCACTGTGTCTGAGTTGCCTTCGTCGCCCTGCTCAATGGGGTCGGAAGGTGGCATCTCTTGCAAGCAAGGAAACTTCGTCGTCAATTCACAAACTCGAGACATCAATACTCGACTACCTTATTCAAGACGGCTTACCTCTCGGGATGTGGTCTCCGTGACTTCCAACTTCTTGGCCATGTGCTTGCGGGCCACATTGCGCGGCTTCCTTGGCGGTGCAGGTAGACTAGCCTCTAGGCTAGCCGGCGGATCCTGAATGAGAGGGATATGAGGCAACCCAGGGCGGCTGAACCTCGACCGCAGCTGGAAGCGCTCCTGCAGCGTCTCCTCATCGTCGTCCTCATCAGACGTGTCTTCAAGGACAACTATGTCGTCTCCCTCACCAACTTCGCGCCACTCCTTGGCTTTGGCCTTCCCTTCCTCTGGGACCTCGACCAGCTGAGGAGGCGACACCGGCTCGGAGATGAACTTCGCCAAGTCATCCTGCAAGAAGCACAACTCATCAGTGTGACTACTCTTACGTAATGAGTACTCGACAATGAATGCGGCTACTAACCTCTTTTGGTGGGCGTGTGGCGGAGAAGTCTAGTACTGGGCACGGTGTGTACGTCGGCATATCTTTGAAGATTCTGCCCAGCCTATCAAAATTGTCGTCGTCGTCGACTTCATCTCCAGGCATCCGCGACGTGTCGTCGTCGCTGGTGTACTCGTACCCTATCTTTGTCGCGGGCCATCAGCGGCTGCACCCTTCGCTTCATGAAGCTGAAGGCCACATGCTCGGCCCTCAGCCCGGCTTCCCTCAGATCCTTGATCTTCACTAACAGCTCGGGCAACTGAAGACCTTCTTGCATCGTCAGCTCCGAGTTCCACCAAGTCCGGTGCTTGGGCTGTTTGCCGCTTGGTTTCGACAGCTCCGGGTGGTGGTTGGTCACGTAGAACCATTTCGCCTTCCAATCTTGATTGGAATCTATCAACTTGTAGGAGAGGTACTGCTCTGCCGCGTCCTCCCTCATCTGGATCCCTGCTCCTCCGACTACTCGGGGATTCGGCGGCGCCGGCGAGGCTTCACCGGAAGAACTTGAGAACAAGATCCAATGGGGCTTAAGCCTCAAGAAGGCTTCGCAAAAATGTACAAAGATGGCGGTGTGGAAGATACCGTTGGGGTTGAGGTTGAGGTACTCGATGCCGTAGTACCCCAACAACCCTTTGAAGAAGTCGCTGGTAGGGAGGGACAGTCCTTGCTCCGCGAACCGGGTGAACATTGGGATCTCATCCGGATTCTTCTCCATGGGGTACGGATCCCCTGCCGCGGATCTCCACATGTCCACCTCGTTCTCCCGCAAGAACCCACTGTTGAGAAGGGCCAGCAGGTCTTCGGTCTTGGCCTTGGACTTTTTCCACTCGCGATTTGGATCTGGCCGAGGCGGAGACACCGGCAGCGATGTCCCCGCAGCAGATCCGGCGGCCTCTTCACGGGCCCTCTTCTTCCCACCGGCGCCCTTCGCGATCTTCGACGGTGAAGGCTTCATTCTCCAGGTGCACGGTGTCTTCACGCACATTCGCTCGAGGGCTACAGTGGTGGCTTCCTACGGCGGCGCACTCGGATCTACGCTCCACTCAATAGCGGCGATGCGCACCAGTGGCGATTCCTGGTTAGATCTGCTAGGAATGGATGCAGCTGCGTAGGGAGAAAAACCCTAAGGGTTTTGGCTTCTATTTATAAGTCAATGCGTCCCCTCCAACAGCCGGATGGATAAGTCTGCGCTCGGCTGACTCAGCAGCAGGGCGACCCTTCAACTTCTACTAGTTGACGCGCCTCACCTCGGGGGCTCGGCTACTTCTACTCGACTTCCTGGGGAGCGACAAGACTCAAGAGCAACTCAGGACACATTCTACAAGATGACCCTTCAATTCGAGAGGAAGTACTCAACTCAAGGATCGGGGGCTCCGTGCCACGTGTCCTTCGGTTTTTTCTCCGGATTTTGCGGGATAATCTTGCCAAAACATCAGATGGACCCTCAACCAGAGTCTACGACTCAACCTAAGGCTCGGGGGCTACTTCATATGGAGTGCGATTTTGCAATCACACTTCCATATCAGCTTCGACTTCAAGACAACGCGGGCATTGCTGAAGACCTTCAAGAGCAGCGATCGAGGACGCTTGGGACTACTCGAGAAGACTTCGGGATTGCTCAAACATCAGCTGGAGTACATTGCAGCCTCAGGATGCTTGAATTATTCTTGAGGACTTTTGACTTGTAGCACTCAGGGACGCTTGAGGACTACTCGTTAAGGCCGTCAAGACTACTCGAAGCTATCCTTCTCGACTACAAAGTACTCATGGGCTTGTCGTATGGACCTCCCTGGGCCCACTACCTCGGTGGGTACCGGGACCGACTACTCGGTAGTCCCTGGGACTACCCGACTTGCGCTGCACGACACCTGATGGCGAGAAGCACAAGGACTACAGAGGAGAAGTACTCGGTTAGGAAGCTGTACATGTCCAACACAGTATAGAGGACTCCTAGACATACTCGACTAGTACTCTCTCCCTGGACCGACTTGTAACCCTGCCTACCGGACTATATAAGGCGAGGCAGGGACCCTTCTCTAGATCATCTCATCTCACGGCGTAAGATTGCATCATCTTGTAATCGTACCCAATCAATCCAGAGCTACGCAGCATACAGGACGTAGGGTATTACGCACCTCGCGGCCTGAACCTGTCTAAATGTGTGCCATGTGTCTCTTCCTTCGAGTTACCGATCTCGGCGCGGCCACATTCATCTACTTCGGGTACTCCCCTTAGTAGGTTGCCGGTCTAAAACACCAACAGGGTCTGCACCGTCCTTAAAAGGTAAGTACAAGGTGGTGTGCGCAATGGTAGGTGAATTGATCGCTACAACTCTCCCCGAGATACCTAGAACAACCTTATGTCGGGTCATCCAATTCATACCCAAGATAACATCTATGCCCTCTAAAGCTATACAATGAGGTTTGTTTGAGAAGTCTTACTTCCCAATTGCAATGGTACTTTATAGGTTAAGGTGTGGGAAGAGATCTTCCCACCCGGAGTGACAATCATATAGGCTAATTTAGTGTGAGAGCCAATCAAACCCAATCTGCCTACTAACTTCCCACATATAAAACTATGGGTGGCTCCCGAATCAAACAATATCTTAATAGGGGTACCCGTAAGAACGGCAGCTCCCTCTGAAATGCCGCTCATAGTGGTGAAGTTCAGCCTACCTTGCTTGACTTGCACCATCGACTTCTTGGCTGAATTGACTGGCATGGTCCCTGACCCTTGACTCTGTTGGTTGGGATTGTTTTGCTTGGCCTTTGGGCAGTCATTTGCATAATGCCCAGGCTGTCCACAATTGTAACAATGACGCTCACCGCTGTTGCATGGGGGGTGCATTGGGCTTGGAAGCTTGCTGCTGGGTGTTGCAGAACTGGAAATTTCATGAATGTTTATTCAACGATGGATTTCGTCCAATGTGAAGGACCGATTAGGCGACCAGAGAGGGGGGAGTGAATGGGAGCCGATAAAAATTATTCTCGAGGGAGATTGAAACTCCGACAATACGAACTAGCTCGGTCGAACCCCCGAAATCACACGCTCCGCACTTCTACCTTCCGTTTGCCAAAACTACGTAGCCACTGGAGTGCTACTGGTCCTAGGAACAAACTCTACCAGCAACCACAACACACACGCACCAACGACAGCGGAAACAACTCGAAAACCGGCTAACCGGGGGGGCGGTTAGAGCGGGTATAGGGGGCGGTTAGACCGCCTCCACACGGCAACCAAGAAATCCTCCGAAACACACTCGTTCCGAGCACCAAAATGCACCACGGTTTCACCAACAAAGATATCCGGTCAAGGCCATGCTAGCTACCGGAAAATCTTGGCGAAAACCAAATCTCCACCCGGGGGCCTAGGGGCGATTAGACCGGCTACCGGGGGCGGTCTAACCTCCTGTACCCGGCAACGAACTTCAACCAATAACACCTAGCAAACAGCACGAGAACGACCCGAAATTTCACCCGGACGCTCCTTTGATCAAGGCGAACAAACTCACGAGAGGAAAATCCGGTGAAACAAAACTTCGACCGGACACACCCGGGGCGGTTAGACCGCCCCTTTAGGCGGTTAGACCGCCCCTTCCAGAAACGAACCCGCGTGTCAAACCTCGACTTCCTCGCGCCCGATCTCCCGAATCACTCCACAGATTGCAGCAAAACTTCGGGAATAGCTGGGTTACCTCCTGGGCAACCTCCACCTCAAAGGAATCGACCCGAAACGCTCACAATCAAGAGGAATCGAAGAAATCGCCTCTCTAGGTCAAGAACTCACCCAAACCGAGAAACCACGAAAACGAGTCCGATTCAAAGGGGATTTGGGGGCAAAGTCACCAGCCAAAGAGGCACAAGAACCTCATACGTGACACCCACCAAAACTCCGAAGAAATCGTCCTCAAAACACCGCCAACAAAGGGCTCCGAAAATCACCACAAAAGAGACGGGAAAACCACCATGAGGAACAACGCCGAACCATCTATACATACCATGAAAGGTTCGTACAAGGTCTAGCTTGCCACCCAAACATCCATCCCTCTCTCTAGATCTCACATGAAGCTTTCAAGCTAGTCCTAGGAAAAACTAGGGAAAATGGAGAACGAAAATGGAAAAAGAAATAAGCTAGGGTTCCAAGAGTTGGCTGCCATCCACCCACTCAATGAGTATATATGGAGGCACCCAAAAGACTAAACTACCCTTCAATAATAACTAGGGATACATGCCCCTCAAGGGCGGATTTGGAAATCTTCGGAATATCTTCACGGACGGATGCCCGGCGACCGCAACCTCGCTTAGCCTCGACTCAAGCCTTGCGATCCCGACGTGTGTCCTCCGCTTCGAAGCTTCTCGGCGCCGGCGGCCGGGCGGTCGGACCGCCCCCCGGGCGGTTAGACCGCCCGGGAGATCCGACCGGCCCCGGGCGGTCCGACCGCCCCTCCTGGGCGGTTGAACCGGCCTTGGTGGCCGCACCTCCTCGTCGAGTCTTCGGCCTCGGTTACGTGGCTCAACCGAGTAACCCGGTGGTTTTACGGTGAACCACCGCAAACCCCGCGAACTCGTTGTAACCTCCGCCAATCTCCACTCATGACTCGGCTCCCACGTAGTCCCGGCTCGACCTTGGTTTTGAGGCTCTACCAAGAAACCGTCCACGACTTCATCTTGCTGTTCATGCCACCATGCGGCCCGCACTTGACCCCACTGGCCACCGGGTCCCTCGAACGAAGCCTACTTGTCTTCTCCACACCTGGAGGCCTCACCGGCAACGACCTTCCGCGCTTGTTCTTCACCTGCACCAACACGAGTCAAGCCGCAACCTGCACCTGCAATACTTAGCCAAGAATCAGTCCACACAACGTTGTCAATCACTCATCACACAAGGAAGCGACCATCCACTGGTCCTCGAACCACACATGGTCCTCAATCTCCCCTTGATGAGTGCATTGACAACATCCACAAGAAGTAACACAAGAGAAAAAGGAAAAAGAAAAGAAACAAATAAAAAGAAACCTCAACAAGCGATCGAAAGCCAAAGAAAGGCAAAGAGCAAGATCACTTGAAGAATACACGTCTCGAACCCCTTAGGCAAGGGCAACGGCTCGACACATCCGAGACAAAACTATGCTCAAGCAAAGAGCTCAAACCACCGAACCAAAGCTCGAACACCACAAAGAGCTCCCCCTGCACATATGCAAGCTCCCCCAGAGCCAAAGCACACTCCCCCTGAACAAATGCAGCAATGCAACACGGGAATGCAAGAAAGAGCAAAGGACTGCTCACTCTGCCAAGGGCGGTTAGACCGCCTGTGCCTCATCTGACTGCCTAGGGGCGGTTAGACCACCCCATGTGATCGGCCCTGCACCAAACTGCTCAAAATTTGCCCGAACCAATTTGAACACCTTCCAAACACTCCCAGGTGCCCAAAACGTGCACAAACTTCTCCCCCTTGTTGACAATGCATGAATCAAGGAAAAAAGCGAAACTTTACAACATATAGCTTCTCAAGTATACAAAATTCATCACAATGAGCAACACAAGTCCAAATCGGCAAGTTAGATACTCTACGGGTTCGTAATGACCTTAACTACATGATCACCAAGTTTCACAACCATTAGACAAGGCTAAAAAGGATTTGAGTAATTTTGCAAAAAGTTACTCTCTCATAAGCAAATACCTAAACATGAGCAAAACATGTCAAAATGGCAAAGCCACACAAACTTCATGCTAGAACAGCCATTCTAATCATAAGACCATCATAAACACCCACAAGCACCTCATGTCATGTCAAAGCCACCGAGCCATGTGCTTACTTCTATGTATGATACTTCTCATTGGTAGGCATCATGCAACGGTTTAGCGCCCAAAGCAAATCAATTTCAGCACATATGACATGGGAGCATTTTTTCCAAGTATTTTTCATTTCATTTTCAGATTTATGAACGGTACATGAAATGTCTTTGCGACAAAAAGGAACTTATGCCCCTCCACAAGATGAAACAAGAGGGCTAAACATTCATGATGGCAAATGAGCCTTTGGCCCCATATGATCAATAAACTAGCTATCCAGCCATAAATTAAGCATAGCAATGCCCCTAAAACATGTCAAGATCATATAAAGGCATTTACACATGAGAGAGCATATATGTGACATTTTTTAAAAAATATAGCCATCAACCATGGATCATTCATCAAGATCATCAAGAGCTAAGCCAAACTAACCACAGCATACCAAACAAGCTCACAAGAACATATATAGCAACCCATGGTGAACAATGTATATAGGAGAAGCTTTTCCTATCAAATGCATATGATACAAAATGCATGCAATTTAAGATACAAGGATGCCTATACATCATGTTACATATGCAATGCCAAATGCAAGAAATGCACAAAAGAAAGCTATACATATGCTACAAAGGAGCTCCCACACACCCAATTCAAGAAATCAAACACACACCAAGTTTCCCCCCGCAAACGAGTGAAAGTTGCTTGATCTAGGGGTTTGGTCAAAATATCGGCTAGTTGGTCATGTGTGGGTACATGGATCAAAGCTATCTTTCCTTTCTTCACGTTGTCTCTCGGAAAATGATACCTCACTTATATGTGCTTGGTTTTGGAATGGAGCACCGGGTTCTTTGCAACACTTATGGCACCGGTGCTATCACATTGAAGTGGGACATGGGTATACTCCTCACCAAAGTCACTCATGGTGTATGAGCAAAGGAGCCGAGAGCAACAACTAGCAGCGGCAACATACTCGGCCTCGGTAGTTGATTGAGCAACACTCGATTGTTTGCGGGAAGACCAAGACTCCAAAGAGGAACCCAAAAAGCGGCAAGTCCCGAAGTGGACTTCCTATCCAACCGACACCCGGCAAAATCCGCGTCTGAAAAACCATGAAGCGCCAAAGAAGAGGACGCGGAGTACCAAAGGCCGAAGTCGGGAGTGTGACGCAAGTACCTAAAAATTCACTTCACCGATTGCCGATGCGAAATCCTCCGAGACGCTTGAAAACAAGCGCACGGACACACCGAGAACCGTATGTCCGGCCTCGTCGCCGTCAAGTAGAGGAGTGACCCGATCATGCTCCGATACTCCTTCTGGTCCACATGTTCACCTTCCTCGTCCGCATCAAGAGCTATAGTCGTACTCATCGGTGTCGTCATAGCCTTGGAGTCCTCCATCTTGAACTTCCGCACAATGTCCTTGGTGTACTTAGCCTGGTGCACAAAAGTTCCTTCCTTTGATTGTTTGATTTGTAGCACGAGGAAGAACTGCAACTCACCCATCAAGCTCATCTCAAATTCCCTACTCATATCCTCTGCAAACCTTGCAATAAGAGAGTTAGACGAGCCACCAAAGACAATATCATTCACGTACACCTGCACAATCAGGATATCTCTGCCCTGCCTCAGCAAAACCAAGGTCTGATCGACCTTCCCCATCTCGAAACCTCTCTCAATCAAGAACCCCCTCAACCTACCATACCAAGCTCTAGGCGCCTGCTTCAACCCATACAACGCCTTCCTCAACTTGTACACCCGGTGGGGGTACTTCTCACTCTCAAACCCCGGAGGTTGCCCGACATACACTTCTTCCTCCAACACACCATTCGAAAAGCACTCGTTCACATCTATTTGGTGAAACTTGAACCCTTTAGCCACGGAAAAGGCTAAAAGGATCCTAATCGCCTCCAAACGGGCTACGGGAGCAAAGGTCTCCTCGTAGTCAATCCCCTCCTTCCGACTGAACCCCTGAGCAACAAGCCTTGACTTGTTTCTCACAACCTCACCTTTCTCTCCCTCTTTGTTCTTCCACACCCACTTTGTACCAATCAGCTTACACCCTGGGGGAGGGTCAACCAACTCCCAAACCTGATTCCTCTCAAAGTTCTCCAACTCCTCATGCATCGAATTAACCCAATTGTGATCAGATAGTGCGTGTCCAATGTCTTTGGGCTCAAAAGTAGCAACAAATGCAGCATGAGTGAAATGGAGTTGTTTCAAACCCTTGACCGTGTAGTGCGTTCATTCATGTCGCCGATGATTCTTGAAGTCGGGTGATCCACCTGTACTCGCCGGGGAGGTTCTCGCCTCGATGCTACCTCCCCCTCAACATCGGCTTCTCCTCGTTCTTGATTTGTCGACGTATGTGTAGTAGAGGGTCCGTCCATCATCGTAGTCGAAGTAGTGGGTACATGTTCGGCGGGGGCACCGCACCACCATCTTCATCGTCTCCATGTTCATACCCCCTCCTCTGAAAGATCCCCTCGCCAAGCTCATCATCACCCGCACACTCAAAGACAAGGCGACTACATGGCTCGTCTCGTCGAAGGTTACCTCGCAAGTCTCCACGATTTGGTTAGTTTCAAGATTGAGCACACGATATGCTCTAGAATGAGATGCATAACCAAAGAAAATACCATCGACGAGACCTAGCCTCAAACTCATCCAACTTCCTCGCCTTTCTTCGAATGAAACACTTGCAACCAATGACATGGAAGTGACTCACCTTGGGTGTGCGACCATGGATCAACTCATAGCATGTCTTCTTCTTGTGCACTCGAGGTAGATCTGTTTGACACATAGCACGCGGTATTCACCGCCTCGGCCCAATACCTCCTCGGAGTCCTATGCTCATCAAGCATCGTCCGAGCCATCTCGCACAAGGTCCTGTTCTTCCTTTCCACAGCACCATTCGGGGAGGCGTATACGGACTCGAAAAGCGGTGCTCAATACCCAAGTCTTTGCAAAAGGTTTCAAAACAAGAGTTTCGAATTCCGAGCCATTATCCTTGCGGATAGCTCGTATGGCATCTCCGTGCCTCTCGTTCCTCAACCTCAAGACTAGATCTCGAACAAAACCAAACGTCCCCCCCTTATCCTCAAGAAAGAACACCCACGCATACCGAGAATAGTCGTCCACTACAACAAGGTCCATATGGAGCAGCTCGCATGGACGCTCAGTCATCACATCGGTGAGAGGCGGGTGAGAAGAGGCTATCATCTTGGCATGCCTACACGGCGCACAAACCAACTCTTTTTCAAGCCTCAACCGTGGCAATCCTCGGACCAAATTGAGTTTACTCAAGCGAGACAAAAGGTCAAAGCTCAAGTTACCCAACTTCTTATGCCACTTCCACAACTCACTCGAAGAGCCGGCCAATAAACAATGCTCCACACCCGAAGTCTAAGAAAAATCGGCACGAAACACCCGACCCTCGGGAACGACCATACGGACAAGGTCCCCTCGAGAGTCCAAAATCCGAGAACCACCCGGCCGAAACAACACCTCAAAGCCCTCATCCAACAACTAGGACACGAAAGCAAATTGTACCCCGGCGATTGAATAAGAGCAACACACCTCGAGTGATCTTGTCACTCACTTTGATCTCACTTTACGAAAGCACACGCCCACGCCCATTGTCCCCAAAAGTGATGTACCTCTTCGTCACCACCGAGACGAGACTTGAGAACCACCGCTTGTCTCCGGTCATATGCCTCGAGCGGCGGAGTCAATCAACCAAATGTTCTTCAAGTCTCCCCCACGAAATTCAAAAATGAGCACGTGAGCGAACAAACGACTCAGCACTGGGGTTAGTACCAAAAGAGTAAAACCAGTGTCGAGCAATTTGCTCGAAAGTCGGGTTAGCACACATCAAACCATCTTTGCTACCATAACTACCACCACGAACACCGCCTCGGTAACCACTCCGAGGAAACTACCCCTCGCTGCCTGGAGGAGGACCAAAACCACAGAAGACAACACGTGGACCGTCTCTCCTCTCCTTCTCAAAGCTACGATCCTCCCATCCCCGTAGTGAACTCGAGGGGGAGAATGCCTAGCAAACTGACCACCTGCTGCCTCTCCAGACTAAACACCAGCAACTCCACCTCCAGACCTGAAACCTCTCGACTCTCCACCTCGAAAACCACTCCGCCCGAGTGCGGGGCGGGGGTTCAACCGCCTAGCCAGGCCGGTCTAACCGCCCCCCTCCGGGCCGGGCTGGTCCGACCGCCCCCCCCCGAAGCTGCTCCTCGGGCCGCGGGAACTCGCATCTCCCCATGCCGGAACACTTCTCACCACAGCTTTACCCTTGGGTAGTGGCATACGAGGCTTAGGTACACCATGGGAAGGGTTGTACCTATCCTTGTTCGCCCACTCCTTAGCCATCCTCTCTTCACGCTTCCTCTTGAAGCAAAACTCATCCTTGTGACCTTCTTTCCCACATTACCAACAACGGAACCTCACAAGCTTAAGCTTAGGCTTGGATTGGGGCTGCTCACTTGGTTTCTCTCCACTCAACTCCTACACCGATTTCTCCTCACTAGCCTTCTCACTCACTTTCCCAATGAACACTTTCCTGGAAGTGCTCACAAACTTGATAGGCTTTTGGAGATCATTTGTGGGTGTAGGAAATATGGGTGGAGCTGGGGTTGTCTCTAGTCGGTTCCTAAGATGGTTGGGTTTTGGAGGGAAATCATTTTTGTGGTGGGTTTTTGGTGGCTCTGGGATATTCTCTCCACTTCCCTCACCAACCTTGTTTGCCCCAAGTCCCTCACCATCCTGCCTCTTAAATGCCTCGATCATCATCCTCAACTGAGGCTCATGACCAGACAACCAACCCATCAACTTCCTCAAGTCATCATTCTCATCCTGCAAACGATCAACATAATATGGAAGTTCCAATTTTTTCAAAGCATGCTTTTCACGGGTAGAGCATGATGTAGGCATGGGTTCCTTCAATTTAGCCTCAAGAGAACTAGTGTAAGCATGCATCTCATCAATCTTAGCATGCAAAACGGGGCAAGAAGTGCAAGCACACTGGCAAAGCAGATCTAGACTTAAGCTCGGCCACTTCAACCCTAAGCACATCTAGTTCCTCACACTTGGAGACATGCTTCTCCTTAAACAAAGCAAGATGAGCATGAAATATGGAGCAATCAAGACGATCAACCTCATCCGAAACAATAGGGCTAGCCTTAAGGGAATCTATCTCAACCTTGCTATCAAGCACCTTTGTCTCTAGCTCCGGCCACTCTAGTCCTAGCATCCTCGAGTGAAGCCCTAAGCTCTTTTCTCATTTTCTTGGCCTCTCTAAGCATGTCATCACGGTTATCAAGCAAAGAGCTAAGCCTCTCATTCTCTTAGCGCAAGAAGGGAAGTTCATCACGCACCTCGTCATCGGACTCGAGTCCGAGTCGCTCCGTGTGCTCTTCTTGCCGACGGAGCTCGGCGCCATGGTGCGAAGCCATCTCTCGCGAAGCGGCTCGGCCCGCTCGGGTTCTTGGACGACTTCTTGTTTTTGCGACGATCACCTTCATCTTCACCGCTTGCTCGAGCTCGAGGTGGAGTACGCGGAACCGGAGTCGACGTCGCTCGCTCCAACCATCGCTCGGGCTTTGCCTCGGCTCTCCTTCTTCCTCGACCGTCGCTCGTCCTTGTACTTGTTCTTGTGCTTTCTCTTGTGGTCGCGCCTCGAACGGTACTTGCCGTCCATCCTCGGCTTGTGCTTGTATCCGTCCTTGTTCTCGGCTTTCTCCGGACGGTCGGCGACGAAGTGTCCCGGATTGCCACACCGGAAGCATGTCCTCGTGTTCCTCCTCATGTTCACGTGGTTCTCGTGTAGCCTCTCGAACCGCCTCATCGGGAGCGCCGGCTCGTCCTCTCCAAGCTCGTCGAACTCCTCATCCGGCATAGACATCAAAGAGGAGAAAGAGAACATCCCGGTGGATGGGTTAGAGTTAGCCTTTCCTTTTGAACCACCAATGAGGGCAAGACTATGGGAATCGGTCGGTCCCTCGAGCTTGGCAATCATGCCCCTATCCACCTCGAAGCTGAATTGAGCTTCGAGAACACCTCGTTCACCGTCGAGTGTCATACTTCTCCGACTCCACAATGGCCTCGAACTTTACGCCCCAAATCGTACGATCCAAAGAGTGTAAGAGCTTGACCGCTCTGTCATGATCATCGTACGGGAGCACGTCCACATTGGCCCTCATCTTGTTCACAACCACCGTGAACCTCTAAAACAAGGCATCGATGGACTCACCGGGGAGATGAGTGAAGTTCTCGTACTGCGTTGACGGTGAAAATCCGTCAACCTAGCCATGAGTTTACCTTCGGTGTTGGCATGAGTTTTATACTTTATCCATTGGTACTAACCCCCATGGTATAACAAGTTCACGTGTGCATGTCGTTTTTGGAGTTTAATGTTTATGCGGGGATTTAGTGTTGAATGCAAGACTTTCGGGATAAGTTCATCAAGCACCTCATGACAAGACCTTGAAGCCCCGAACAAGTCATGCAATGAAGCAAAACTAACTCCAAGAAGCCGGGGGACTTGATCCGAGAAGACGACATACTCCGGGGACCCGACCGGAAAAGTGCTTCGAATCTTCCAAGACAAGGAGTTGAGTCCAATTCGGAGAGAAACCGACGACATGGACCCGTATGCGAAGGGGGAAGCATCCGAGAAGCAAGGGAACCGACCTCGGGCAAAGGAGCCCGCGGGGCCGGGCCTAAATGGGCCCGGGCCGGCCGGCCCGATCCGGTCGGCCCGGAGCCCATTTAGGGCCCAAATGCGTCGTCCTTTGCCCTAGCCGATAATCGGGCTATTTATAGTCCCCCGACCGAGAGCCACGCGGGAGAAGATTTCGTCTTCGGCCGCCGAGAAGCGAGAGAAGAGAGGGACACCATCTAGGAGAGGAGAGGGTCGAGCTAGTTGACTAGGGTTTCCCTAGCCGACGTGGGAACCTTGCAAGGAAGACCACGTCGGAGTTCCCGGAGCTAGAAGCAAGATCAAGGAAGGATCCCGGTGGTGATCTTGTGTATGTATCAATGTTATAGTTGAATTATCAAGTTGAATCTTTTCTCAGCGATCAAGTGTTTCCTCGAAGATTTCGTTTTTCGATCGGCTTTGCTTATTCCAATTCTATTCTCGAGATAGATTACATAGGGTGTTCTTGTAGCCGCGGTGGCTAGAGGTACACGCCGGATCTTCCGAAAGAATCTCGACTTGTCTTTTGACTCGCCCTAAGCTCCCCGCATGAATAGGGATACGTTGTGACAGAACGGGGGTCTCGAAAGGCGGATGTTTTCGGATTTGGACGGGAAACCACGATTTAAAGAGGCTTTTATTAAGATTCGATTTGCTACTTCTTCTTTTGCTTGGAACTTCAACGAAAGGCTTACCCCGATCCCTCTAGATCGGTTTATCTACCTAATCTTACTTTGTTTTCTCCGGTTTTTAGTAGATTAGATTCGTTTTGTGTCTTTTACTTAGATGCATTAGGTCTTTTATCGATTATTGAAGATTACTTGGCTTTAATAGATTAATTCTTGCGTCACACATTTGTTCCACGGATTCGATACCTTGGGTTCACCACTCGAGGGAAGAAGGGTCCCTTGACTACGACGGGAGACTTGTACGCTTGCGAGTCACGAACGAACTTTGATACAATTATTAACCGTCAACAAGCCCCTTTTTCTGGCGCCGTTGCCGGGGAACAAGTGATCAAGATTTGATTTTTTATTGCTTTTTTTTGTAATTTTCAGTACTGATTTTGTTTTATTTTTGCATCTAATAAGCTTCAATCATCCTCAAAATACATCTAATCTAGTTTGTCTAACTCTAGTCTTTATAGATTTGTTTTGTTTTCTAGTTTCTTTTGCATATTTTGTTTATTGCTAACCCTAACGGAGATGGACGGCTACCTCTCCAACAAACCCAATAATTTTGTGGATGATCCGGAAAAACTTTACGAGCTAAGGAGACGCGAAGCACATCAAGCTAAAAAGCTGGATTTTGTAGATTCGGAGTCGGAAGACGAAGGATCGCAGGAATCTCCGGAGAATTCACCACCTCAAAGTCCGCGGGAGAACCGACGTCCACCGATGGGTGACCAACCACCGGAAGAACGCAAGATTGGGGAGCTATGCACCCCAGACATCATCGACCTACCAATCTTGAACCTCGACGAGATCGAAAGACCGTTCGAGATCAAGACCTCAACAATCCGCATGGTGCAACATTCACCCTTCACCGGCAAAGAGGATCCGAACCTTCACCTCCAAGCATTCATTCAACTATGTCAGACTTTCAATATGGAGGGGGTGACTCAAGATCAAATGAGGGCAAGGCTTTTTCCGTTTTCACTACTCGGGAAGGCGTTGCAATGGTTCCACTCTCAACCGGCGGAGACGGTGCAAAATTGGAACACGTTGATGAAGGCTTTCATGAAGGAATACTACTCACCGGGTAAAACTCAAAGCTTGCGTAATAAGATTGCCACCTTTGTTCAATATCCTACGAAACTATCTCGGAGGCATTCGAGCGCTTCAACGAGTACACCGGGCGGTTCCACATCACAAGTTCCCGAAAGAAGACCTCGTGCAAAAGTTCTATCAAGGACTCACCATGGCGTCAAGGACGATCATCGATGCATCGGCGGGAGGATCTATCATCGAGCTTACACCGACGGAAGCTTTCACGCTATTCAAGAAGGTCGCGGATAATGACACGTGGGCGTCATCCGGGCGCCTACACCCGGCTCAACCTATGGGGAACGTCAAAGGAGTCTTGCAAGTGGAGAAGGAAGACATACTTGAAGGCAAGATCGACTCGCTCATGAGGAGGTTGGAGAAGATGGAGATAGAAAAGAAAGAGGCTCAAGACTTGAAGGCCGCCGAAGCAAGGTCCACATGCGAAGAATGTGGAGAGTATGGCCATGTCCGCAAAGATTGTCCGGAGGAAGCCAAAGTGCTCGACTACATGAGGAAGGGAGAATTGCCGAACTTCCGCTACGGGCAAGGTAGGCCTCAATTTAATGCAAGCTCATCTATTCCTAACGCGGTTCCACTTCGGATACAATTGAAGGAGTTCATGGATGAGCAAGCTAAGATCAACAAGGACACCGTCACCAAGTTCAAGACCATAGACAAGGTGTTGGAGAACATCGATAGCAAAGTGACGGAGGTCGGAAGTTCCAATCATCAAGTGCTCAACATGATGAAGATGCTCGAGACGCAAGTTGGACAACTTGCGGGGCGCCTCACTAATGATGAAGGGAAGCTTCCGGGACAACCCAAATGTCCCGAATCGGCGAAGGCCATTCAAACACGTTCGGGGAAGGAGACCGAAGATCCGGAACGTACCGCGGGAGCAAGAAAGCCGAAACCGTCCACCGAGGTGGAAGGAGCTGCTAAAGAGAAGGTTACGGGGATCGTCACCGAGGAACCCGAATTTGAGATGCCGGAAGATGACACGAGGATACCGCAACTCAAGCCACGCTACTTCCGAGGTAAACTTGACAACCACTTTGAGAAGTTTGTGGAAGTTGTGCGTAGACTTAGCATCAACATGCCGTTACTAGATGCCCTACAAGTACCTACATATTCTCGTTACTTTAAAGACATACTTGCAAATAAATATGAGATAGCAACACTCGGGGTAGATCATGTCAAGATGTCCGAGGAGTGTAGTGCGGCTATTGCTTATGGGCTGGAGAAGCAAAAAGACCCCGGGTGCCCTACAATTCCATGTTCAGTTGGTTCTTTCAACTTCGAGAAGGCGTTATGCGACCTTGGAGCTAGTGTGAGTGTCATGCCGAGGGATGTGTTCGAGAAGTTACGCCTACCGATGGAGCCTACGGGAATATGTTTGGAGCCGGGTGACAACTCCATTCGCTATCCCTTGGGCATTGCCGAAGATGTACCCGTGAAGATTGGACACCACTTCATCCCCGTCGACTTCGTTGTGCTCGAGATGGGAGAGAGGGAGAAGCCGCCGCTCATCCTAGGGAGGCCGTTCCTCAAGACCGTGGGAGCAACTATTGATGTTGGCAAGGGGGAGATCATGTTCGATATCAACGGAGAAAGGAGTTCCTTCAAGTTCCGTCCAAGGATTGAGGCATGCAACATGATTGGAGTGAAGATAGAACCAAAACAAACGGAGGGGCTGAAAAATAAGAAGGAGCCGAAAAAAGTGAACGTAACGAAAATTAAAGAAGGTGTTGCATCCGTCAAGACAAAGGAAGAGAAGCCGCCGTGAAGACCAAAAAAATGACTAAGCCGCCCAAGCCAAAAGACAAGCCCGCGCCCAAGATGGTGCGGAAGTGGGTACCCAAGATTGCAACGCCCGCAAAGAGCGTTGATCCGGAGTAATCAAGTGAAGAAGTCTAGCTATAGACTATAAACGAAGCGCTAGGCGGGAGGCAACCCGTTTCGTCAAGTCAAGTCAAGAATAAGCTACGGGAGGACAACCCGATTCCAGGTTTTTCGAGTATTTTTAATAATTTAGATTTTGAGTTTTACTACGCAAAGACATTAGACTTAGAAGTGGTTGAACAATATTAGAGACATAATTCTTGATTGAATGTTTGCTTTATCATAAACCCTTTGCATGAACCCTCCTATGTGCTTGTTTGATTCTTTTCTTTTCGAGAAACCCCTCAACCAAATAATTTCAGAACCTTAGCTCAACCTTTCACCCTCATTATGGTGCTGAGGTTGGCCTATTTTTCATGCTAAAACCACACGAGTAGAGCCACGATTTATATTCAAGTGTTATAAAAATTCAGCACGTGGTAGGACTCGCGTGAACCTAGAAATCAAAGCTTTTGGTTGGTCTTAAAAATCTTTATCCTTGGTTTCTCTAGGATTAGAATTTTTCTAAGCCCATTCTAATTTTGTTTTATTCAAATTCTTTCTTATTTAGCCAAAATTAGAACCTAAACCTATGCCCCCATGATCAAGCCGGGAAAACGTTCGCTCTCAACCGATGAAAGCAGACTTTACCGGTAAGACCAAAATCGACGTAGTCGAAAAATATTTTCGACTTACATCTGTTTTTAATGGTTTAAAAACTTCTCTAAAATTATGCTCAAGCTCTTGCATGGCTCTGAAAAATATTTTAAAATTCGAATTAGAGGAGTGCTTAACCTTAAACACACCTAAATGGAGGCAATGAAGTTTGAATTAATCATGCATGCACCATTGGATTCCCTTTTATCAACTTTCACCAATTCCACATGCAAAGGACAAGCATGGTGGGCAGCAAGCATCAACTTTGCAGGATTTCAATGGTGGCATGTGAAGCAAGTGGAGCTAGGGAGCATGGACATGACCCAAAGCATGGAGCATCAAGTGGGAGGACCAATAATTCAAGAAAAGGAGTGGACGAGAGCGTTTGGGCGGAGCACGCGGGCGGGGAAAGTTGCGGAGGCGAAATGATCGTGCTCGGGAGAAAGACGCGCCGAGGAGGAGCCGGAGCACCCCTGGGCCGGCCGGCCTAGGCCGGCCGGCCTGCCCTATAAATGGCGTCCCCCGGTGCCCGTCTTCCGCGGGCAAGCTTCCCTCTCCTTCCCTTGTTTGTGTGTTCAAGTTTGTGTGCTCAGAACCTCCGTAGACTTAGCCAACCACCCAAGCTTGAGAGCTCAAGAAAAAAATCCACCTCCCTAATCCACTCAAAGTCCACATCCGAAGCAAAGAGTTTAAGTGCCTAGTTTACCGGTTGCAACCCGGATTTTTAGTTGAAGAGAGAGTGCAGCAAGCATGTGGAAGAAGACCACAAGTCTCTTCTCTAAGAAGAAGAGTTCGTCGTCGTCCAAGCCGTCATCAACCACGTCTTCGAGGAGGCACTCGGTTTCCGAGTCTCCCGGAGCATGGAGACGGACACGGCACCACCGAGGAGGAACGACGCTCTCCTCCTTGGTGGGATGAGGGCTGCGAGAAGCACTTCCATGAGGTTCACCGAACCTCGTGGGCACACGGAGGAGCAACCCGCGCCACCACGACGATCGACTCGCTCAACCGCACCACCTCCTTACACCCCGACACAATCTTCGTACGGCTTCATCATCATGTCGGCGGAGGAGGAGGATAGGCTCGCCAATCTTGAGAAGAGGCTTGTGCCAAACGTCGAGATCGACGACCAAGCACTCCACACCTTGGGTTTTCGCACCGACATAAACTACATGTTGGGGCACCTCGGGTGGATTCAGTTCTCCAACGGAATCTCGGTGGACACCCACTTGGGTTACACCTTGGAAATTTTAATGACTATGGCACCCATCGTTGATGATGATGGGGTGCAATGCTTGTCATTCCGTTTGGAGGGAATCCAACAAGTGGTTCCCTACGAGCACGTAAGGGAGCTGCTTGGATTCCACAAGGGCGCTCCGGAGAAAGTCGACTCGCCTCCCGGCATGTTGGCGGAATTTTGGGGCATGATCTCCGGAGATGCCCATCAACAACGCAAAAGCATCCGCAACCCCATTATCCGGATATTTCACTCTTGGATGTGCAAGGGGGTATTGGGGAGGATGAGGGAAACAAAGGTGACCGACACGGAGTTAAATTGGCTATACTCGGCTTTGATTGCCAGGCAGCCGGTTGACCCCTCTTACCTCATGATCAACCGTTGGTGTTGTGAAGCAACATCGGGGGCTAGTGATATTGGTTCGGGGTGTTACCTCTCCATGTTGGCCTTTTCCTTGCGACCGGGGATCGCAAGAAACCCCGCTCACCTCTTGCGCGGTACCTCTCTCGGTTTTGAGTACTTGCGGCGAGGCAAGTACATTAGTGGAGATGAGAGAAGAGGTTACCGATTGGCCATTGTGAACCTCCCTCTTCCGGATGAGAGGCTTAGGCTTTTCACCGAAGGAAGGGAAGATTGGTTGGAAGAGGGAATACTTGTCCCTGCAAGGAAGAACAAAAGAGGAAGGATCGTAGAAGAGGGAACATCCTCCGCACAAGAGGGTGGAGCACAACCCAATGTGCAACCATCCGGCGGGGTTCCTCCTCCGCCAAGTTATTACGGAGGGTCTCAACAACAAGCATGGGGGGGTGGTGCACCGGTACCCCCACAAAATTATGTTGTGCCCAACGCTAACTTCGCGGAGTCCTACGCTCATCATCCCCAACCACAACAAAGCATGGCTATTATTGGAGGATATGCTGCAAGAAATGCTCAAAATATAGCAGCCATCCAATCCAACGCAGCTCAACTCGGTGAAGGCAACGCAAATATTGCCTTTGAACTTGGACGCCTTCACCTTGTGGAGCCAAATCAATTCGACGGAGGAAGTGTTCATTCATATTATGAGCAAGGGTATTATTATCAAGACTACCAACATCAACCACCGGCGGAGGACTAGAAGATTTGGGAACTTTAGTTTTCTTTTCTTTTCTATTTCTCTGTAATTTTCAGCTTTTTCTTATGTGTGTTTGCGTAGTATTTTTCTGTTTTTATTTAATTTTCAGCAAGTATGTTTCTTTATTTTCAGTGTGTATTTCAACTTGATATCACCATTAATAAAGTCACCACCTTGATTATATTATTGGAAAAGTTACAAAATTTGTGCTATGATGATATATGATTAAAATTGCAGCTTTGTTCATCTTTGTAGTTGATTTATGCATGTTTAAGCTAGTGCTCTCTTAAAAATACAGATCTGAATTTATTTAAATGCTAGCTTAATTTTCAGCGGAGGTTATGATTAAAATAAAGACCCATAGTGTTTTATGTGCTCTCAAGTTATGAATAGATTGAAGATGTCTTTTATGCTCAAAAATATTGCTAACCTTGTCACAAATATCACTTGTGTGTTGCTCAACCTATCCAAAGCCTTATATATATTTGAGTGCATAAACCTTAGTGTACAAGATTTATTTTTGAGTGAGTTATTGCAGGCCATGATTTCTCTGGCCCGAGACTAAGAAGCTGGTCATTCCGTTTTTGCGTATCTATCTTTTTGCTAGCCTTTTATCCGTGCATTGTGTATCCCCGCATCGGTGATCTCACAAACTTCGCCGGATATCCACCCTTAAACCAAATATCATTTTTTTTTGTGACTACCTCCTTGACCACAACCTATCATTGAGGATGGATCATCAATTCAAGGAAGATCGCAAGACGGTGCCAACGTTGAAGATTTCAAGTATCTCTCCAAGGAAAAATATCCGGTACCTACCTTATTTTTCGCCTCTTTGCTCGAGGACGAGCAACGTCTAAGCATGGGGGAGGAGGTAGGTACGGTGCAGTTTTAGAGTTCAAAAGGGAGTATTTAAAAAAATATATATATATATATATAATGATGAAAGAAAAAAAAAACCAGTGATATGCATGACTTTCAAGGTATCAAAAAAATCAAAACTTCATTGTGAAAGTCATGGACTGAATATATGACGAGGCAAGAAAAAAATGAATGAATGAAAGAAAGAAAAGAATGAGAAAGAAAAAAATATATATTTGTGCGTAAAGTGAACTCCCCGGTTCTCTAAGAGTGCATTCAAGGCTTCAAGATAAAAAGATCCATTCTCAATTTTCCAACCATGTGCAATCCGATAACGAGGACTTTCTTTGTGCCTCGGGATCACTCTTTGCCATTTGCACATGTCCACTCATCTAAAGTGTGTGTATTTTTCTCTTTCCCCGCCTTGATTTAACATTATTTTCCAATGACCTTTTTGACGAGTCTCGGTAAGACCATGAGAAGCTTGTCTTGTTTTGACAACACCTCATTTATAAATTCTTGTTAGGACTAAACTTTCCCAAAAGCTCCATATAAAGCCTACCACATATATATGAGAGGGAAAGGAGTAGAATATATAGGCTTGAGAGACAAGTGAGATGAGAGTTTATGAGCAATACATGAGATGATTTAAATTTGTGAATTTGGTTTAGTTTTTTTTTTCTCTATCTCGTTCTTTATTTCAAAAATTCGAGATCTATTTAAAACTTTGTGAGCATGTTAATACTTGTGGGATAAGCTTAATAAGAATCTACCCTCCGTAGAGATGAAGGCTAGCACATTATGGAACTTTAATGAATTAAATTTTGAGAGCATTATGTTTTCTCATGTATGATCAAATGCAAAGTTTAAACATCGTTTAGCAATGATGATATTCATCGAAGGCTTACTCGAGGACGAGCAAGGTTTAAGCATGGGGGAGATGTTGACGGTGAAAATCCGTCAACCTAGCCATGAGTTTACCTTCGGTGTTGGCATGAGTTTTATACTTTATCCATTGGTACTAACCCCCGTGGTATAACAAGTTCACGTGTGCATGTCGTTTTTGGAGTTTAATGTTTATGCGGGGATTTAGTGTTGAATGCAAGACTTTCGGGATAAGTTCATCAAGCACCTCATGACAAGACCTTGAAGCCCCGAACAAGTCATGCAATGAAGCAAAACTAACTCCAAGAAGCCGGGGACTTGATCCGAGAAGACGACATACTCCGGGGACCCGACCGAAAAGTGCTTCGAATCTTCCAAGACAAGGAGTTGAGTCCAATTCGAGAGAGAAACCGACGACATGGACCCGTATGCGAAGGGGGAAGCATCCAGAAGCAAGGGAACCGACCTCGGGCAAAGGAGCCCGCGGGCCGGGCCTAAATGGGCCCGGGCCGGCCGGCCCGGTCCGGTCGGCCCGAGCCCATTTAGGGCCCAAATGCGTCGTCCTTTGCCCTAGCCGATAATCGGGCTATTTATAGTCCCCTGACCGAGAGCCACGCAGAGAAGATTTCGTCTTCGGCCGCCGAGAAGCAGAGAAGAGAGGGACACCATCTAGGAGAGGAGAGGGTCAAGCTAGTTGACTAGGGTTTCCCTAGCCGACGTGGGAACCTTGCAAGGAAGACCACGTCGGAGTTCCCGGAGCTAGAAGCAAGATCAAGGAAGGATCCCGGTGGTGATCTTGTGTATGTATCATTGTTATAGTTGAATTATCAAGTTGAATCTTTTCTCGCCGATCAAGTGTTTCCTCGAAGATTTCGTTTTTCGATCGGCTTTGCTTATTCCAATTCTATTCTCGAGATAGATTACATAGGGTGTTCTTGTAGCCGCGGTGGCTAGAGGTACACGCCGGATCTTCCGAAAGAATCTCGACTTGTCTTTTGACTCGCCCTAAGCTCCCCACATGAATAGGGATACGTTGTGACGAACGGGGGTCTCGAAAGGCGGATGTTTTCGGATTTGGACGGGAAACCACGATTTAAAGAGGCTTTTATTAAGATTCGATTTGCTACTTCTTCTTTTGCTTGGAACTTCAACGAAAGGCTTACCCCGATCCCTCTAGATCGGTTTATCTACCTAATCTTACTTTGTTTTCTCCGGTTTTTAGTAGATTAGATTCGTTTTGTGTCTTTTACTTAGATGCATTAGGTCTTTTATCGATTATTGAAGATTACTTGGCTTTAATAGATTAATTCTTGCGTCACACATTTGTTCCACGGATTCGATACCTTGGGTTCACCACTCGAGGGAAGAAGGGTCCCTTGACTACGACGGGAGACTTGTACGCTTGCGAGTCACGAACGAACTTTGATACAATTATTAACCGTCAACATACTCTCTCCGTAAGTCGCATACATCCGTGCCTCGAACCCGGGCATTCCCAACATGAGCCTCCTTCAACACCGCCCAAGTCCTACAAGCCAAGTGTTTGGTGTGCACCCGATCGAACTCAGGCTGACACAAAGCACGAAACAAGTAGTCGACCGCCTTATTGTTGGTGTCGAATCTGTCCCTCGATCCTGGAGCGAGGAAGTCCATCGGCTGGACATAGCCTGTGTCCACCGTGACATCCCAAAGGATCTGACCCTTTCCGCGGAGGAACGCACCCATCCGCTTACTCCACATCTGGTAGTTCTTGCCATCGAAGTGTGGAGGACCCGAACCCCGTTCTCGGCACGCCATCCTTGGACCTTAGGCGGTTAGAGTCAACAAAGACCCGAACCGGCTCGATACCACTTGAAGGACCGATTAGGCGACCGAGAGGGGGGGGGGGGAGTGAATGGGAGCCGATAAAAGTTTTTCTCGAGGGAGATTGAAACTCCGACAAGACGAACTAGCTCGGTCGAACCCCCGAAATCACATGCGCACTTCTACCTTCCGTTTGCCAAAACCACGTAGCCACTGGAGTGCTATTGGTCCTACAACACACACGCACCAACGACAGCGGAAACAACTCGAAAACCGGCTAACCAGAGGGGGGCGGTTAGACCGGGTATAGGGGCGGTTAGACTGCCTCCACCTGGCAACCAAGAAATCCTCCGAAACACCTCTTCCGAGCACCAAAACGCACCACGGTTTCACCAACAAAGATCTCTCGGTCAAGGCCATGCTAGCTACCGTAAAATCTTGGTGAAAACCAAAACTCCACCCGAGAGCCTAGGGGCGGTTAGACCGGCTACCGGGGCGTCTAACCTCCCGTACCCGAAGCAACGAACGAGAACGACCCAAAATTTCACCCGGACGCTCCTGCGGTCAAGGCGAACCAACTCACAGAGGAAAATCCGACGAAACAAAACTTCGACCCGGAAACACCGAGGGCGGTTTGACCGCCCCCCTTAGGCGGTTAGACCGCCCCTTCCAGAAACGAACCCGCGGGTCAAACCTCAACTTCCTCGCGCCCGATCTCCCGAATCACTCCACGGATTGTAGCAAAACTTAGGGAATAGCTGGGTTACCTCCTGGGCAACCTCTACCTCAAAGGAATCGACCCGAAACGCTCACAATCAAGAGGAATCGAAGAAATCGCCTCTCTAGGTCAAGAACTCGCCCAAACCGAGAAACCACCAAAACGTGTCCGATTCAAAGGGGATTTGGGAGCACCCGCCAACAAAGAGCTCCGAAAATCACCACAAAAGAGACGGGAAAACCACCATGAGGAACAACGCCGAACCATCTATACATACCATGAAAGGTTCGTACAAGGTCTAGCTTGCCACCCAAACATCCATCCCTCTCTCTAGATCTCACATGAAGCTCTCAAGCTAGTCCTAGGAAAAACTAGGGAAAATGGAGAACAAAAATGGAAAAACAAATGAGCTAGGGTTCCAAGAGTTGGCTGTCGTCCACCCATCCAATGAGTAGAAATGGAGGCACCCAAAAGACTAAACTACCCTTCACTAATAACTAGGGATACATGCCCCTCAAAGGTGGATTTGGAAATCTTCGGAATATCTTCATCGGACGGATGCCCGGTGACCGCAACCTGCTTAGCCTCGACGCAAGCCTTGCGATCCCGACGCGTGTCCTCCGCTTCGAAGCTTCTCGGCGCCGGCGGCCAGGGCGGTCAGACCGCCACCCCTGGGCGGTTAGACCGGCCCGGGAGATCTGACCGGCCCCAGGCGGTCTGACCGCCCCTCCTGGGCGGTTGAACCGGCCTGGGTGGCCGCACCTCCTCGTCGAGTCTTCGGCCTCGGTTTTGTGGCTCAACCGAGTAACCCAGTGGTTTTCTCGGTGAACCACCGCAAACCCCGCGAACTCGGTGTAGCCTCGCGCCAATCTCCACTCATGACTCGGCTCCCACGTAGTCCCGGCTCGACCTTGGTTTTGAGGCTCTACCTTGAAACCGTCCACGACTTCATCTTGCTGTTCATGCCACCATGCGGCCCGCACTTGACCCCACTGGCCACCGGGTCCCTCGAACGAAGCCTACTTGTCTTCTCCACACCTGGAGGCCTCACCGGCAACGACCTTCACCCGCACCAACATGAGTCAAGCCGCAACCTGCACCTGCAATACTTAGCCAAGAATCAGTCCACACAACGTTGTCAATCACTCATCACACAAGGAAGCGACCATCCACCGGTCCTCGAACCACACATGGTTCTCACAATGTCCAGTTGAAGATGGCTGGGATGAGCTAGGAATATTCTTCTTCACAAAGCGAAAATTTTTGTTAGTCCCGCTGCCCGAAGCAAAACCAACCTGCCTCTTCTTGTCCCTCTGGCCCTTTTTCATAGCATCCTCTTGGGATATAGCCTTATTCACCAACTCATGGAAGTTGTTGGACTCTATCAAGTTCAGACGTTCATACAATTCACCATCAAGGCCATCGTTAAACCGCTCCATCTTCTTCGCATCAGTGTCCACATGATGCCCACCATACTGGCAAAGGCTATTAAACTTCTGTGCATAGTGATACACCATGTCAGATCCTTGCCTCGGGGACTACAATTCCCTCATCTTCCTATCCATATGTCCTTTAGGAATGTGATGGTTTTTAAAGGCTTGCTTGAAATCATTCCAAGTGACCTCATGCCCGGCCTGCTACATGGACTTGAAATGTTCACACCACATCGAGGCCTCACATCGAAGTTGCAAGACTGCAAAGTTGGCCTTGCTTTCCTCTAAGCATGGCAGCACAAAGGCAGCAAACTTAGCCTCTATGGCCTTGATCCATGCCTCCGCTTCAAGGGGCTTTTCCACCTTAGTGAATGTAGGGGGCTTCGTCCCGAGGAACTGAGTGTATGCCGTGACATGGTTCAGCCCCTCATGATTAGCTCCATGTGGTGGCCTTTGGTTTAGCTGCTGGGCTATCTGCTGCTACGTCTGTAGGATATGGCGCAGCACTTCGGTTTGAGTGGCCATAAATGCCTCTGACGCAGGCGTCATGGGCGGTGGCGGCGGTAGTTCACCGCTACCCGACGCTCCAAAACCATTAGGAGAGCTCCGTGTTCGTCCAACCATCTGAAAATGCGAGCTCTTATTAGACACATATTCATAGTCTTGCTTAGAAGGAAATACAAGTGTAGAATATGCACGACAAAAGCTCATTCATGGCAAGTTTCTCGATATTGGCATCAACACGGTCATAAGCAAAAATTCGTATCCTTCTGCTCATTCACCGAAAAATTTCATTTTTGGTCAGTAGGTGTAGACTTTTATAAGCTCCAAGGTTGGTATTCGACTCCGAAGCAAATTCCAAGGTTCACATGCCCGAAGAATCTTATTGGCGAAAACTCTGCCTAGCTACCCTGACCCCAGGCTGAGGCTCACCAAAATTTCCGTAACTCTCGGTACCCTCATGAAAAATGCTGAACTTTGGTGAGCACGGTCATCACAATATTTCGCACAAATTTGGTATTCTCCTCACAAGAATATTCGGATGTTCAGTCGCTGAAACAATTTCGTTTCCGACGTTCTGTCTGGCTGTTTGGACAGCAGGCAGAACTGGACTAAAAATTGCATACCTCTCGGTAGGAATATGCACAAGTGCTGAAATTTGGTGAGCGCTATCATCATAAAATTCTGGAAAAGATTGGTATTCAACACGAAACCCAGATCTGACCACAACTAGATTAAATAATTTCTTTACAAAGATCACTACAGGGACGGTGTTCAACCAAAGCATTACATGGATGCCAAGTTTCTGGGATCACCATAATACAACATCGGGTTACATACTTACATTGCAGTCGTGCTACACAAAAGGATACTCCGAAGTTAGCCTACCAAAAAAACCGACCAAAAAGCGGCTACACACAATAGTATATGTCATCCTACTACAACATTGTGGCAATCTAGTTGCCCACAGAAGCGTCACTGGCTGCAGGCGAAGCGGATGGTGTCAGTGGAGGTGGTCCCGCCTGACTCTCCTCGTCTAGGTCAGACTGTCCCTGCTGCTCCTCGGGAAGTGCCTCCACTGGGGGTGTCGGTTGAAGAGCCACTATAGCCTGCAATGTTGCCACCTGCACCTGTGCCTCCTCCATCTGTTGCTGCATCTCTGCCACATGCTGAAGCAGTGTCAACCTCTCTATATCCCCGTGGTCAACGTGCTCCTAAAGGGTAACGACTTCCGCCTCAAGGTCAAGGATCCTCTGCAAGTGGTTGCCTCTCTCTAGCTCCAACTGAAACCTCCTGTCATGGAGCCTGTCATTGTCATGCTGAGCCTGAAAGAGAGGGAAACCCTACTGCTGGTAGGCCGCAAAGAGACTTTGCCAGGCTAACCGAGCAGACTCTAGACGCTGGCTCATTATCAGCTCGGTGGTGTTGCGCAGCGCCTGAAGAGTGAACAAGGCATCCAAGCAACATGTCGACGTCCGCGTGACGTCTAGCAGAACCGCGAGCAGAAGTAGCTCATGTAAGTGGTCAACACGGTCCAGCCACGCTAGGTCGTGCGGGTCCACTGCTGGAAACAACCCAAATGGTGACAGGGCCACCTCAGTCGGGTTGTGGTCACAGAAGTTCGTCAGCACCCATAGGGCAGCCGACTCGACGGTCTCCTTCCCACGAAGGCCCCAGTACACGGAGCTGAGGTCGAACCAGTCGGGGTGGTCCGGGTGAAGAGTCACGATGACGGTCACCCTGCAACGGGGCACGCCCAGGTGCTCAAACTCGTCTCCTCGTAGATAGGCGGAGTGATGTAGCCTGAGGCGCTCAGTGCCTCTAACGCAAGGCGTGGAAAGCCCTCCCAGTGCAGCTCATCGATACGGATCGTACCATCAGCACCAACCTCGAGAAAAACGGGGCAGCGATATGTACAAAATGTAATGCATCTTAGACCTCAACAAGAGAGCAACATGACAAATGGTGTGAATTCAGGCAGTCGTGAACAAAAATTCATAACTCAAAAAACAGTACCCCAAAAATTCTCAAATGTTTCCAGCAACTCAGTAAAGTTATGATACACATTTTTGGTATTCAAAGGTTGAGCTAGATCAAATAGGAACAAGGTCAAAAGATTCCATGTTCAAAGTACTGTCCACATGAAAACAGCATGACATAGGTTTATTAAAATGGGTATAACATGAGATATGGAGAAGCTATGACCATGAATTTTTGCGAGCAAAAACAAGATTAGATATGCAGAAACTTTGGTATAGATCATCCAGTCCAATTTTTTTTAGAACATGGTGCAAAATTTCAAGCGAACAGCACTAACAGATTTTTGGACAGCAACAACATCTAGACATGTGAGAGGTTATGCAAGAAAACAAAATCGCACACTAGCAAGATTTCACCTTAGAGAGCACACAAATTATGAATGGGTCCAATTTTTAAGTTTCCACGATTTTTAACATGATGCATGATGTCCTATTCGTCCTCACAAGGCGATCAAGCCAACAATCGAAGTTAGTGCCGGTGGTGAGACTTTTATTCGTCTCTCCATATAATAACTAGTCGAGAACTATTCGGTGCTCACTTAGCGACTAACAAAACGTGTTAGTGTACCTGCAGAAAAGACCCTTCTGTGCTAGCACGTCACAGAAGCGTCTACATACATTACCGTTCACTATAGAAACGGTATCCATGCATCAAGCTGCTGCATGGACAGCGTCCAACCTCGGACACCCGCTATTTGAATAGAGTGTATCCTTGCCTCGCATATTCATAATGTGGAATGTCCATGTATGGCAAAACGTGGTGAGACACAAACGCGAAGGTGGGTTCCCATTGGATTAGGTCCCATCCATCCCTCACAGGACTTTCATGTGGTACCACTACTTATGGCAAAATGTGATGAACTAGTATGGTTGTGCATGAAGTAAGTTTTGACAAGAATAAAATGTGTTGGAAGTTAGCAAAATAAACCATTGATTAGTAAGCCACCTGAAAGAACCCAAAAATTCTCTCTACAGCCTCTCGGTCTATATCCATCCTTAACGGACCAACATATTTGCAAATACAATCAATCTTGGCGAGTTTTATTCAAAAACATGTGATTAAGATTGTTAATTAAACTCTGGTGCACATTAATCGCTCTGGTACCAGCTGTGACAACCGCCTGAGAAAATACTGTATTATCGCCTAAACCAATCCACTTTGGTCAGTAAGCAATAATAAAGTATCATCCCGTCGTAAGTTTTCGGGTCAATCCTGGTGAAATCACTTACATAGCAACAAAGGATCAACAATATGCATTAAAACTCACATGAAGGCGAGTCCAGAGTACAATACATAGATTAAATCCAAAAATGCCCCGAAGGGTTTAATTATTACAAACTGAAGTCCTTGACATGATAAAAGAGGTTCGGAGTTTGAAAATAGTGGAAATTTAACTAAGCGGTGTGATAAGCATCACAGGAGGCCTTCCATGATGCCTTCACTCGTCGTCTTCCACCCACTCCAGCTCCCAGCCAGGTGGGATCTCTCCAGGCCACACTTCACTAAAAGCATTACCTGAAATCAACAAAATTATAGCAAGGCTGAGTATACTAATACTCAGCAAGTCTTACCCATTGGGTGACAACTACCTCACCAACTCTAGACATGAGAGGCTTTTTGGCCAGTGGGTTCTTTTGCTGAAAAGAAATAAAGAGTATATCCTTACTTTCAATATTTTAGCTCAAGTTCTAGTTGATTACTCTTTTCTAATTGTGCAAGGTATTGCAAGCATAAGTTGTGCGATACAATTAATCAACATCAATATTGACAATATTCCATCATAAGGGATATCATGGCCAGTTGGATAAGTAGTCTCAGATAACAGTGAGAGGCTGACAACCGATTGATATATAACCTTGCAAGGTGGACCTAAACACACGGAAGAGTGCCCTCACAAAGAGTTCACCAACTAGGTGGTTCCCAGAACTCTTCAGCTTAGGATCGAATCTTATAGTATTTGGTACAAGGCTATCTGGCACGCCTTACACTAGCACCCATAATCATGCATGAACCACCGGTAGGTAGCCTTGAGACGCATCACAAGATTAGTAATAGTAAGGTCCCTCACCACCTCATTAAGGTACTAGGGTTACCGGTCCCATTCTCGACAAGTGCTTAGTGCGTTCAAACACTTAACCCAAGAGAGCCATTGGACCGAAGCCCAAATCACATGCTCTTACAACATGAGCCATCCATTTATAAAGATATTATGATTCCAACATAAGAACTTATTATCGCGAGTAACGAACATCACACGACTTGTACCGGTCCAATAGCATAGTAGCTATCGACCTAGCATACTAGTGAAGGACATAGGTACCTAGGGATTATGCATCTAGGGTTTCATTCCAACTCCTAAATGTAAAAGCACAAACATTCAGAGACAGTTGCATAATTTCCAAAAAAATACTTAGGTTAATCCTTTGGTGCTTGCCTTCGTCAGCAGCGTTAGCCTGGGGCTCCTCAGTGTCCTAGTTCACCTCCACTAAGTGTAGCTCCGCGTCAAATCCTCCTTCCTCAGCTTCTGGCACGAGCGAATAGTTACCGTCAGGAAGTTCTACACGGGATGCATATGTAAGATTTAATGGGGTGGAATTAATTAGACACAAATATGTGCAACATATACACACATAGAGTGCATAACTGGTCATATTCACCTTGAAAAACATATATTTAGTACTTTCTTTCTATTCAAGGAATGTCATGTGGTGTTTTAATATTTAATCTTTTTGATAGTGATTGTGTACATATTTAATCAAATAAAACAATTTAAATTCATAAAACAGTCGGGTGGTTCTCAGCTCATAAACGTGCTACCCAACACATTCATAACGTCATTAAGTGAGGCAAGGGTGATTTTTTCCATTTAAACTTATTTTGGCGCTTATTTGATTCCAAAGCTTTTTAACCACAAAATAATTCCTAAAAACAGTGGGTGATGCATCTGAGACTATATACCTATTCAAAGACATAGAGCAAAGTTTCACATTTAAAAGAGCCATAAATTAAATATTCCAAAAATGATAATTTCTAGCTACGACAAAAATGAGAAATGCATATAAAAATAAATAAATAACTTTTGGAGCCAAACGTCCTACCACAACATCTCTGACTTAAAACAAGCCTAGAGAAACAACAAACACATCAAGAGCTATTTTAAGTTTTGAACTAGGAATTTATATATAAATCTAAGCATAAAACAAGAATAAATATTTCTGACAGAGATAAAATCATGATAAATACAGAAAGGTGATTCCAGTCATTTCATGATCATAGACAGAAGTTGAGCACAAAAACCAATTTACTTTTATCTACAAAAATCATTAAGAAAAAATAGCAGAAATGCAAAGTAAATCATATTCAAATATCTGTTCAATAACTTTGTGCAAATTTTTGTTCAGAGCCTACTAATGACATATATAGCAACATATCCAAAATTCAGCTCCATAGAATATTAAGATTTTTAACTACAACAAAAGTGTGTCAAACTGAGTTTGAATTTTCATTCAAATTCTATCAGTCTAAAGTATGGTCAGGCTTTGTAGATGTTGTAGGTATATCCACAGTGAAACCAACTAATTTTGGTTTACATTTTTGTGATGTTTCTATGAGTTTCTACGATTTTTGTAAGTTGCTGGACCTAATTGGAAAAAAACTAAGATAAAGATCATCGCCGATAGGTCCCTACTTCACAAATAGGTCCATGTAATTCACAATCGTGCCCTCTCGCGGTGGGGCGAGCTCGCCGGTGGTGAACAGCGCCCAGAGCAGGGAAAAAATGACGGGGACGTGCAATTAGGTTCACCAGAGTTTGATTGGTGGTGGTGACGTGGTAGAAGATGGCTCCGGCGAGCGGCGGTGGTGAGGTCGCGGCGGCGCTGCTGCGGTGACTTGAATTCCGACGAGCCAAGGTGCAGCTCAAGGCAACAAGCTACTCAGGAGGCTCGTTGGTGTTCTAAGGGAGAGGTTGGAGGAGTCAGCCGGCGGCGGGAGCTAGAGGAGAGTCGAGCTTACCGCGGCAGCGACAATGGCTGCCTAGCAGAGGCGTGCACGCGCACCGGGAGGGAGGAGTTCGCTTTTATAGGCGTCGGGCGAGGCAATGGGGCGCTGAGGCTTTGCCTCGAAGGAAAAGGAGGAGAGGACAGGGCTTGGGCATCGGAAGAGCCTACGTAGGTGAGATGCCGGCAGGCGGCGCGGCGGGGGCTCAGCCACGGCGCTGGTGGGCGTGCCGTGGGCGAAGGAATGTGCCCCCATAGCGATTTTCTTGGGCGACGCGTGCAAATGACGGTGCCGGCCTCGGGATATGGCGAACCAGCGGAAGGGGGACCCGGACGCTGTCGGTGTTTTAGACCGGCATCCTACTTAGGGGAGTACCCGAAGTAGATGAATGTGGCCTCGCCGAGATCGGTAACTCGAAGGTAGAGACACGTGGCACACAATTTAGACAGATTCGGGGCGCGAGGTGCGTAATACCCTATGTCCTGTATGTTGCGTAGCTCTGGATTGATTGGGTATGATTACAAGATGGTGTAATTGTACGCCGTGAGAAGAGATTGGATGCCTAGAGAGAGGTCCCTACCTCGCCTTATATAGTCCGGGAGGTAGGGTTACAAGTCGGAGTAGGGAGAGAGTACTAGTCGAGTACGTCTAGGAGTCTTCTTATACGTGCAGGACATGTACAGCTTCCTAACCGAGTAATTCTCCTCCGTAGTCCTTGTGCTCCATGCCATCGGGTGTCGTGTAGCGCAAGCCGGTAGTCCCGGGGGCCCACCGAGTAGTCGGTCCCGGTACCCACCGAGGCAGTGGGCCTAGGAAGATCCATACGACAAGCCCCCGAGTACTTTGTAGTCGAGAAGGATAGCTTCAAGTAGTCTTGACGGCCTTAACGAGTAGTCCTCAAGCGTCCCCAAGTACTACAAGTCAAAAGTCCTCAGGAGTAGTCAAAGCATCCCGAGGCTGGAATGTACTCCAGCTGATGTTTGCGCAATCTTGAAGTCTTCTTGAGTAGTCTCAAGTGTCCTCGAGTGCTTCCCTTGAAGGTCTCCAACAATGCCCGTATTGTCTTGAAGCAAAAGCCGATATGGAAGTGCGATTGCAAAATTGCACTCCATATGGAGTAGCCCCCGAGCCTTAGGTTGAGTAGTAGGCTCTGGCTGAGGGTCCATCTGAAGTCTTGGCAAGAATATCCCGAAAAATCCGGAGAGAAAAAACCGAAGGACACGTGGCACGGAGCCCCCGAGCCTTGAGTCGAGTACTTCCTCTCAAATTGAAGGGTCATCTTGTAGAATGTGTCCTGAGATGCTCCTGAGCCTTATCGCTTCCCAGGTAGTCGAGTAGAAGTAGCCGAACCCCCGAGGTGAGGCGCGTCGACTAGTAGAATATGAAGAGTCACGCGCGGCCGCTGAGTCAGCCGAGCGCAGACTTATCCATCCGTCCGTTGGAGGACCGTTTTGACTTATAAACAGAAGCCAAAACCCTTAGGATTTTCACCCATCGCCGCTGTAGCCATTTCGAACAGATCTTGGCCAGAATCGCCGCCAGCGCACGCCGCCGCAGCTGTAGATCTGAGTGCGCCGCCAGAGAGAGCCACCGTGGTAGCCCCCGAGCGAATGGGTGTGAAGACATCGTGCACCTAGAGGATGAAGCCGTCGCCGTCCAAGACCGCGAAGACCGTCGGGGGGAAGAAGAGGAGCCGCGACGAAGCTGCCGGATCCTCCGCAGGAGCAGCGCCGCCGATGTCTCCACCACAGCCGGATCCGAACCGCGAGTGGAAAAAGTCGAAGGCGAAGACCGAGGACTTGCTGGCCCTCCTCAACAGTGGATTCATCCGCGAGAAGGAGGTGGACATGTGGAGAGCCGCCGCTGGGGATCCGTACCCGATGGAGAAGAGAGAAGACGAGATCCCGATGTTCGCGCGCTTCGCAAAGTGTGGACTCGCGCTCCCGGCGAGCGACTTCTTCAAATGCCTCATGGTGTACTACAGCGTCGAGTACCTCAACCTAAACCCTAACAGTATTTTCCACACCGCCGTCTTCGTCCACTTCCGTGAAGCATTTCTGTGGATCAAGCCCCATTGGATCTTGTTCCGGAAGTTCTTCAGGGTGAAGCCGCAGCCGAGCGCCAGCAACCCGCGAGTAGTCGGTGGAGCGGCAATCCAGATGCGGGAGTACACCACCGAGCAGTACCTCTTGTACAAACTCATCGACTCCAGCCAGGACTGGAAGGCGAAATGGTTCTACATCACGAACCACCACCCAGGGTTGCCGAAGCCGAGCGGGAAGCAGCACAAACATCGCCCGTGGTGGAACACGGAGCCCACGATGCGGGGAGGGGATCCGGCTCCCCGAGTTGTTGGCGTGAATCAAGGCGCCGAGGGAAGCCCGGGCCGAGGGCCGAGCACGTGGCGTTCGACTTCATGAAGTACGGGGGTGCGGCCACTGATGGCTCACGACACCCTAGGATTCAAGTACACCGGCGACGACGACACGTCGCAGATGCCAAAAGATGAAGTCGACGACAACGACATTGTCGATAGGCTGACGCGCATCTTCAAGGACATGCCACCGTACACGACGTGCCCTGTCCCGGAGTACTCCGCCGCGCGCCCGCCAAAGGAGGTAAGTAGCCATACCCCCTGTCGAGTACCCATTCCGTGTGAGTAGTCGCGCTGAGTTGTGTCTTGCAGGATGACTTGAAGAAGTTCGTCTCCGAGCCGCCGCCGCCCCCTCAGGTAGTCGAGATCCCGGAGGAAGGGAAGACCATGGCCAAGGAGCGACGGGAAGTCAGCGAAGGGGACGGCGCCGTAGTCGTGGAGGACACGTCTGACGAGGACGACGACGAGGAGATGCTGCAGGACCGCTTCCAGCTGCGGTCGAGGTTCAGCCGTCTTGGCCTACCTCACGTGCCCCTCGTGCAAGATCCACCGGCTAGCCTGGAGGCTAGTCTGGCTGCGCCGCCACGGAAGCCGCGCAACCCCGCCCGCAAGCGGGTGACGAAGAAGTTGAAGGTCTCTGAGACCACGCCCCAAGAGGTAAGACGTCTTTAGTAGTGTAGTCGAGTACTAGTCTCTCGAGTTCACTTGCTGATGAGTGAGCTTCCTTACTTGCAGGAGGTGCCGCCTACGGAGCCCGTCGAGTAGGGCGACGAAGGCGAGTGGGACACGGTGGGGGAACCCGCTGGGAGTCGTAGCCCAGCCCCCACTGTCGAAGAGCTCTTGGTACAGATGTAGCGTCAGCCCCCTGCTCCTCAAGGGAGCATGGAGCCCGTAGCCGCCGCCGAAGAAGAAGTGGTGGCCGCTGGAGCGCAGGAGAGCGCCGCGCTAGGCGCTATTGCTGCGAAGAGGCAGCAGCCGCAGGGGCGCAAGAGGAGGCGCCTGCCGAGGCTGGACTGGTGGACATCGCCAGCATCCTTGGAGCCCCGACCGTGACGATAGTCCGGTCAAGCTTGTAAGTGCTGGGTCTCCCCGAGTAGTACTTGGTGTAGTAGTCGAGCTTGATTGATAACTAATTTGTGTACTTCTGCAGGAAATCAACAGATCTGTCTTGGGAGGGGGATGAACCCTCTACAACGGTGGCGGAGGAAGAAGCCGCGCCGCCCGCCGAGGAGTCCACTACCGCTTCGCAGGGGGAGCCCGAAGCGCCGGCTACTGAGGCTACGTTGCCCGAGGTCAGCATGGTCGAAGGTAAGTACTCTGCTGAGGCTATAGTGCTCCCCAAAGAGTAGTCGTAGTCGCTGATGCACTTGTCTTCTTCTTGACAGGCGCCAAGGCCGAAGGGAGAGACATCCCGGCGGCGGTGCCCATGCGAAGATTGACACCACAAGTGCGGAGGGCCGCCGGAGGAGCCCCCGAGCAGATGGAAGTAGCGGCCGAGGAGGCCGCCGTGGCGACCGGAGGAGAGGAGGCCATCGTGCCGTCGAGCCTGCTCTCGGAGGTGGTTGTCCGCTCCCCGAGATCCAAGACGCGAGCCCATCCGCTCTACGCCGATGATCGAAGCCGCCACGAGTAGTCATGGCGGGGTAGAGTTGCCGGCGGACGACTTGGTCGACCCGGCAACGATGGCCGGGCACCCGGAGGCGTCCGCCAAGCCGAGTAGTGGATGAAGGTGAGTAGTCGTAACTCCTGAGTAGTCAATCCGTAAGCGTTGAGTACTCATTTGACATGCATTGTCTGTGCAGGACGTCGTGGAAAGGTCTCGCGAGAAGTCTAGCATGCTGCAAGGCTTCGGCAACGCGGTGCTTCGGGCTAAAGCGCTGGAGAAGCAACTCTTGAAGTCGCGGAAGCACGCAGCCGCCATGCAGTCCAAGCTTGACACCGCCTTCGCCAAGTATCACAACGCCATCCAGGAGATGCAGGCGTAGAGCGACGACTTGGTGCGGAAGAACAAGTCACTCCGCAACAAGAACAAAGGTACGCCATTTGTCTTTGTTGAGTAGTTGTTGGAGGTCGAGAGGTAGTCTAACCCGCTGTGCCTTGTTGTTTTGCGAGCTTGAGACCGGGTTGAGCGGTTGTAGGCTTCGGATACGGACATGAAGAACCTCTTCTACCGGGAGCGGGAGGCCCGCCGGGTACTCGAGCTAGACTATCGGGAGCTTGCCTTCGAGTGCGACAAGCACATGGTGTCGGGCATACACCCCGGTACTCATGCAAGGAAGGAGGAAGAGTAGAAGACGATTCCTACTAGAATTCCCTTGTACCCCTACTAGGACTCCCTCTCGTGTACTCCTACTAGGACTCCCGCCTTGTAACCGACTAGGAACCCGCCCCCCGGACTATATAAAGGAGGGCCGGGTACCTAGCGGAGGACCCCCAATCCCTCCGGGGAACAACACCCAAGCGCGGGCGCCATACTTGATCCCCAAACGAGACGTAGGGCTCGCCACCTCGGCGGCCCGAACCCGTATAAATCTTGTGTCCCGTGTCCTTGCGCATACCTTCGAGTTCTCGGTCTCCCGATCACGATCCCCACCGCACAATCTACCACCTCGGGTACCCCCTTGGTAGGTTTGCCGGTCTAAAACACCGACACTCGGCGCGCCAGGTAGGGGAGATCATCACCACCGAACGAATTCGAAGGACCTCATCAACAAATCAATCTGATCAGAAGCTTGCGTCGACTTGACATGATCCGTCGATTTCAAGGGAAGGCTTCCGTCCAGGGAAAATCTGCACCCAATTCCAACTCGAAGTCGTTCTACCGGAAACTGAAGCGGAGGACTACTACTCGTCCACGTCTGCATACGCGGTGGAATAATCGTGCACGGACAGGCCTACAAAAGCATCTACTGCCACGTTGATTGCTGGTATCCGAGATGGAATCGACAACCTTTTTTCAACTTGACTGCGAGTCGGGGCTGCCAGGCCCATGCCACCACCATCGTCCATCGGTGACGGAAGGCATCGACGTCTAGACAAGCCCGCAACAGAACATGGCACGACTGCCTCCGTATTGGTGTGACCAATCGAGCACGCCTGCACGGAAGACTGAACTGCTACGCCACTCATCAAAACCTGCTGCTATTCACGGGATAAAAAAAAGCATTCAAGCTCCCTCACGGAGGCAACAAGCTATTCATTCACTGCTGGAAATTTAATTCAGCAAAACAACAAGATCGAAGCCAAGCCACATGCCTGTTACCGTGCCGTTGGGCATTATTTTTCGAGAACATATGCAGGCTATCAGGAGGTTTGCTTGGATCACACAGGAGATGTACGTGAGCACTGCTGCAGTGCTTTCCGGTCGCCTCGGCTCTACAGCGACTACTCGTCTCCGGCCGCACACGAACAAGCGGCTCTACGTCGACCCCGCCGTGCGCCGCGACTACTCGTCTCCGACCGCACGCGCTCTACGTCGACCTCGCCGTGCGCTGCGACTACTCGTCTCCGGCCGCACGCGCTCTACGTCGACCCCGCCATGCGCCGCGACTACTCGTCTCCGGCCGCACGCGCTCTACGTCGACCCCGCCGTGCGCCGCGACTACTCGTCTCCGGCCGCACGCGCTCTACGTCGACCCCGCCGTGCCCCGCGACTACTCGTCTCCGGCCGCACGCGCTCTCGCCGCCCGCCGTGCCCCGCGACTACTCGTCTCCGGCCGCACGCGCTCTACGTCGACCCCGCCGTGCGCCGCGACTACTCGTCTCCGGCCGCACGCGCGCTCTCGTCGACCCCGCCGTGCGCCGCGACTACTCGTCTCCGGCCGCACGCGCTCTACGTCGACCCCGCCGTGCGCGCGCGACTACTCGTCTCCGCCGCCGCGCGCGCTCTCGTCAACCTCGCGCGTGCACCGCGCGTCCGAGTGCCTCGGCACGTCGCGCGGCTCGTCACGCGGCTTGTCGCGTCGCTCGTTGTCGACTACTCGTCGTCGACTACTTCGCCTTCGTCGCGCGTCCGGGTGCTTCGGCACGTCGCGCGGCTCGTCATGCGGCTCGCCACAACGCTCGTCGACTACTCCGCCTCGCGCCGGCTCTTCGTCGACTACTTCGTCTCCGCCGCGCGTCCGGGGTGCCTCGCCACGTCGCGCGGCTCATCACGCGGCTCGCCGCGCGCGCTCGTCGACTACTCCGCCTCGCGCCGGCTCGTCGTCGACAACTTCGCCTCCACCGCGCGTCCGGGTGCCTCCGCACGCCGCGCGGCTCATCACGCAGCTTGTCGCGCGCGCTCGTCGTCGACTACTTCGTCTTCGCCGCGCGTCCGGGTGCCTCGGCACGTCGCGCGGCTCGTCACGCGGCTCGTCGTGCCGCTCGTCGTCGAGTACTTCGTCTCCGCCGCGCGTCGGGGTGTCTCGGCACATCGCGCGGCTCGCCACGCGGCTTGTCGCACCACTCGTAGTCGAATACTTCGCTTCACGCAGGCTCATCGTCGAGTACTCCGCCTACGGCCGCGCGTCCGGTGCCTCGGCACGTCGCGCAGCCCGTCACACGGCTCATCATCGACTACTCCGTGCGCCGCGACTTCGTCTTGTGGCCACACTGGATTTACTTCAGCCACACCGTACGTGGTGACTACTTGTCTCGCGGCAACACGGGCTCTACTTCGAGTACGCCGCACGCCGCCATGAACTAGTCGAGAACGGCAGTCACGCCCCCAACAACTAGTCGGAATCAACTCTGACTAGTCGACTTCAACAACAACGGTCGCGGCTCCATCGCCGATCGCCACGGGTTCATCATCAGTCTGCCCAGGCAGCAACAGTTAAGTCATTTATCTAAATGATTACTGTTTTCTTGGCTTGTTCTCCTCATCATGTAGGACTACTTGCCGACTACTCATTTGTGTGTGCTTCTCGGCGGGTTTTCACGGGAGCTACACTCGCCGACTACTCTTGGGGTATATCAATCACGTCGCCACGAGTCTACTTCATCAACTCGGGGGCTATCCCTAGGAGGCAGTTTCTAAAGTCCGCTACGCGCGGCAATTTAAAGTAGACTTCTAAAGTCGCATTCTAAAGTCCGCTCCGTGCGGCAACTTAAAGTCGACTCCGGTCGCATCTTCGCCTGCTTCGATGGCATACTACGTGTGTAAGCTTCGATGGAACCTAGCTGTAAGCGGTCCTCGGGTCCTGGCGACGATGGAACCTAGCTGCACGTGGTCTTCATGCTCTGTACCATGGGTCCAAGTACCCTAAGTACTCCCGCTCCGTACCTTGGGTCCGAAATCCATGGCCCAGGTATGCAAGTCGACTCCGCCGCACCTTCAAGTCCACTACGGTGGCAACCGTACCTTGGGTCTGAAATCCATGGCTCAGGTACTTAAGCCCACTCCGGTGGCACAAGCTCGCTCCGGCGGCAATCGTACCTTGGGTCCGAAATCCATGGCTCGGGTACTCAAGCCAACTCCGGTGGCACAAGTCGACGCTAACGGTCGCACTCAAGCCCGCTCCGGCGACAACTGTACCTTGGGTCTGAAATCCATGGCTCAGGTACTCAAGCCCACTCCGGTGGCACAAGTCGACGCTAATGGTCGCACTCAAGCCCGCTCCGGCGGCAACTGTACCTTGGGTCTGAAATCCATGGCTCGGTACTTAAGCCCACTCCGGTGGCACAAGCCGACTCCGGTCGCAATCTTAAGCCCACTCCGGCGGCAAAACTACTCGTTTTCTCTGATTTTTCATTCGCTTTGGCTTTCCGGAAAGTGCTTTTCGTTTTTTGCATCTTAAGTCCACCCCGCGTGGCACAAAGTCGAATACTGCAGTCGCACCTAAAGTCCGCTCCGCGCGGCATTCTAAAGTCGACTTCTAAAGTCGCATCTCAAAGCCCGCTCCGCGCGGCACAAAGTCGACTTCGGTTTTCAAGTCGCATCTCAAAGTCCGCTCCGCGCGGCACAAAGTCGACTTCGGATTTCAAGTCGCATCTCAAAGTCCGCTCCGCGCGGCACAAAGTCGACTTCGGTTTTTAAGTCGCATTCTAAAGTCCGCTCTCGCCGCATCTAAAGTCGACTTCGGTCGCAACTAAAGTCCGCTCTGACGGCACGACTACTTCTCAAGCTCCACGGCTCGACGCCAAACTACTACTTGGAATCTCTCCAGCTCGGGGGCTACTTGAAGATAACTTCAGCATGCTTCGCTCGCTCTCAAGCTCGGGGGCTCCTCACCAATCACTACTCGACGTGGCTCATACGGCTCTCTTATCTCGGGGGCTACACGCTGCAAGAGTACTCGGATGATGGCTTCGCGAACACTGAAGACCCTTGGATTGATTACCTAATCATTTCAAGGCTCGGGGGTCGCTATGCTACACCCATCATTCAAATTTTTTCAAGACCGATGAGCTGGACCACCTTCCAGCCTCGCGGCGGTTCAAGTACTATTGAAGACTTCTCCAAGTAGTACTCGAGGACGCTCAAGAACTACTTTCAAAGGCTTCAAGATTACTCGAACTACTACTCTCGACTCCAACGTGCTCGGGGGCTTGTCGGGCATACACCCCGGTACTAATGCAAGGAAGGAGGAAGAGTAGAAGACAGATTCCTACTAGAATTCCCTTGTACCCCTACTAGGACTCCCTCTGTGTACTCCTACCGGGACTCCCGCCTTGTAACCGACTAGGAACCCGCCCCTTGGACTATATAAAGGAGGGCCGGGTACCTAGCCGGAGGACCCCCAATCCCTCCGGGGAACAACACCCAAGCGCAGGGTGCCATACTTGATCCCCAAACAGGACGTAGGGCCCGCCACCTCGGCGGCCCGAACCTGTATAAATCTTGTGTCCCATGTCCTTGCACATACCTTTGAGTTCTCGGTCTCCCGATCACGATCCCCACCGCACAATCTACTACCTCGGGTACCCCCTTGGTAGGTTTGCCGGTCTAAAACACCGACACATGGAGCTTCGTATTACTTCCGATCGCGACCTCATCAACTGCTACAAATCGTTGCGCAGCCGAACGAGGACTGGCGAGGCGCAACGGGCCCGGCTAAAGGAGTTTGAAGAAGCCGCGCTCCCCATTGCAAGACTCTTGGTGCCTCATCCGGCGGCCCCAAGATAGAGCGGCTCGTGGATCGACTGAAGGAAGCCCCCAGCCGGCTGGCGGCGTACATGAAGCATCTGGCGAAGTCGATCCCGAACCAGGTGCTGGCCTTCATGAAATCCTACTTCCCGAAGGCGCTCGTGGATGTAGTCGCTGGCGGGGTAGCCGCCAACTGTACAGATGAGCAGTATGCGGAACTGCTGGAGCAGATGGCGCCCATTACGGAGGAAGTCGCCGAAAAGCTTAACCTCCAGTAGTCTTGTAATAGTTAGCTCATAGCAACATGTGTACAAAAACATTTGTAATGTAATTGTTCAAGTATTAATGAAGAAAAGTTCCATCAATGAGTACTCGTAGTCACGATCTTAGAGTGCGGAGTCCCATCGTGGAGTTGATGAGTAGTCGTACTCGGCGGTAGTCCCGTTGAGGGAAGTAGACAGTAAAGAAGTTGATGATCGATCAAACTTTATTACTGAAGGAGTACACCTGGATGGCCAGGGCCGTAGTTACAGAGTAGTCGCCTGGACCCGGAGGCCGCTTACGGCTAAGTGGTGCTAGGGCGAGTAGCCGCTTACAGCAGTAGATCCGTAAGTAGCCGTGTAGGCTGGATCTTGGAGTATATGGCCTCTCGGTAGACCGCTGCTAGAGTCCTTTGTCGCTCGTCGCAGCCCAATATCCGTAGGTAGCCGCGCGGGCTGGATCCTGGAGAGGAGTAGTCCGGAGACTAGTGCCTGGACCCGGAGGCCGCTTACGGCGGAGGGGTCTTGATGTAGTCGTGTAGACTTGAGCCCCGGAGTAGTCGTGTAGACTAGGCGTAGAATCGACAGAGTTGGTCGACATTCTACGAGTTGTTGACGTCTTCACCTTCAAGTGTCTGGAGGCGGTAGGAGCCCGGCCCGGTCACCTTTGCAATTGTGAAGGGTCCTTCCCAGGGGGAGCTGAGCTTGTGTAGTCCTTCCGTGTTACGGATACGACGGAGGACAAGATCACCAACGTTGATGGAGCGTTCCTTGACATTGCGATCATGGTAGCGTCGGATACCCTCCATGTACCTTGCCGATTGGACGAGGGCGGCGCGGCCGAGCTTCTTCGAGGCTATCGATGTCAACTCATCTGCGTCGTCTTCGAGAGATGCCTTCGTCGTAGTGCTCCACTACTGGTGAGTTCCATATGACATCGGCGGGGAGGATTGTTTCGGAGCCGTAGACCAGGAAGTAAGGGGATTGCCCCGTTGGCTTGGAGGGCTGAGTACGTAGCCCCCATAGTGCGTTGGGTAGTTCCTTGATCCACTTGCCTCCTTTAGAGTTAGCGGCGTCGTGTAGCCACTTCTTGAGAGCGTCGAGCACCATCCCTTTGGCGCGCTCGACTTGTCCGTTGGCCCGAGGATGGGCAAGCCGAGACGTATCGGACGTCGATCACGGCCGTTCTCGCGGTACTCCCCGAAGCGGTGGTTGTTGAAGTTGGAGCCCAGGTCTATGATGATGCGGTGGGGTAGTCCGTAGCGATGCACGAGTTCATCCAGGAAGTCGAGTACTCTGTCAGCCTTGGGGCATGTGACCGGCTTGACCTCGATCCACTTGGTGAACTTGTCGATGGCCACCAATACTCTGTTGAAACCACCTGGCGCAGTTGGCAGTGGCCCAATCATGTCGAGCCCCCAGCAAGCGAAGGGCCAGGTTGGCGGTATGGTGACTAGCTTGTAGGCTAGGACGTGTTGTCGCTTGGCGAATTATTGACATCCTTGGCACCTTCGACGAGTTCTTCGGCGTCGCCCGAGCCGTGGGCCGGTAGAAAGCTCGGCCGGAAGGCCTTGGCCGACCGGCGTGCGGCAAGACGTGTGGTTGCCACGGACGCCCTTGTGGATCTCCTCCAAGATGTCCTTGCCTTCTTGCTCGGGGACGCACTTCATGAGTACTCCAGAAGATGCGCCCCCTCTTGTAAAGCTTGTCTCCGACGAGGACGTAGGACTTGGCACGGCGGATGACTTGCTCGGCCAAGCTCTTGTCCGAGGGAACCTTCGTTCGGCCGAGGTAGTCGATGAAGGGTTGCCTCCGGTCCACGTCTGTCCGGCCGGTGGATGCGCCGGGACAGGTGGTCGGTGGCGCCGGCTGCGGGATGGATGGCGCGTGAAGCTCGTGAATGAATACACCCGCCGGTACTTGAGCGCGGGTAGATCTAAGCTTCGACGGGACGTCCGCCGCAACGTTGTTGTCGCGGACGATATTGTGGAACTCGAGACCGTGGAACTTGTTCTCGAGCTTGCGGACTTCTAGGCGTAGGCGTCCATGTTCTCCTTGTTGCGGTCCCAAGACTTGTTGACTTGGTTGATGACCACTTGCGGAGTCGCCGTAGACTAGTAGCCACTTGATATCCGGTGATGCCGCAAGGCGGAGCCCATGTAGGAGAGCTTCGTACTCGGCTTCATTTTTTGAGACCTTCCGGAAGATGCGGGACGTACTTGAGTTGTTCGCCTATTGGAGACATCGGGAGTACCCCCGCACTCGCGCCCTCGAGGTTGAGTGAGCCGTCGAAGTACATCACCCAATGCTGCGGTCGCACGGTTGGAGTAGGTAGTTGATTCTCCCGCCACTCCACCATGAAGTGGACTAGCGCCGCGATTTGATGGCCGTGCGTGGCTTGAAGTCAATGGTGAGGGTGCCGAGTTCGATCGCCCATTTGGAGATTCTTCCCGTAGCATCTTGGTTCCACGGGATGTCGCCGAGCGGGTAGTCGGTGACGACGGAGATTGAGTACTCCCGGAAGTAGTGTCGTAGCTTCCGCGAGGTAATGAGTACCGCGTATAGGAGCTTCGCACAGTCGATAGCGTGCCTTGGACTCGACGGGGACCTCGGCCGACGAAGTAGACTTGGCGCTGGACTGGGTAGGCATGGCCGTCTTCTTGCCGCTCAACGATGATGGCAGTACTGACCACGTGAGTAGTCGCAGTGAGGTAGAGCAGTAGCTGCTCGCCTTTGCGAGGAGCCTTGAGGACTGGTGGCTTCGATAAGAAGTCCTTGAGCTGGGCAAGGGCTTGATCTGACTTTGGAGTCCACATGAACTTCTCCTGGTGTTTGAGTAGTTTGAAGAAGGGGATCCCCCGTTCTCCAAGCTTCGAGATGAATTTGTTCAAGGCCGCCATGCACCCGGTCAGCTTCCGGACGTCTTTGATGCACTTGGGAGGTTTCATGCCGGTGATGGCGGAGATCTTCTCGGGGTTGGCTTCGATGCCGCGTTGGGCGATGATGAAGCCGAGTAGTTTGCCCGAAGGTACGCCGAAGACGCACTTGTTAGGGTTGAGCTTCCGGCGGTACTCGCGCGGGGATGTGAAAGTCTCTTCAAGGTCGTCGATGAGGGTACGGGGTTTCGGTCTTGCCTACCACGTCATCCACGTAGGCTTCGACATTCTTGCCGAGTTGCTTCTTGAAGCAGGCCCGGATAGCTCGTTGATAGGTGGCGCGGCGTTCTTCAACCCGAAGGACATGGTCATGTAGCAAAGTACGCACCAAACGGGGTGATGAACATGGTCTTCTCCTGGTCTTCTTCCTTGATCGCGATCTAGTGGTACCGGAGTAGCATTCGAGGAAGCGAGCAGTCGCGGCCCGCCGTGGAATCAATGACTTGATCAATCCGCGGCAACCCGAAGGGGTCCTTGGGCGGTGCTTGTTGAGGTCGGTGTAGTCGACGCACATCCTCCACTCGTTCGAGTTCTTCTTGCGGACGAGGACGGGGTTGGCGAGCCACTCGGGATGGAAGACTTCTCGATGAAGCCGGCCCGCGAGGAGTTTGGCGAGTTCCTTCTTGATGGCGTCCCGTCCGTCATCGGCAAAACGTCGGAGGTGTTGTCGCATGGGGGTGGCCTTAGGATCAACGTTGAGGCGGTGCTCAATCAACTCCCCGGGCACTCCCGGCATGTCCGCCGGCTTCCACGCGACAAGGCCGGGAGGAAGTTGATGAGCGCGTCTTCCTATTTGGGGTCAAGGCCGGCCCCGATGGTGGTGGTCTTGCCGGCGTCACCCTGTCCCGAGGTCGATCGTCTTGACCGAACCTCCTCGACGGGGTGGGCGAGGCTTGTTGGAGTTGTCGGCCTTCTCCGAGATGTCGAGTTCACTTGTAGCAAGTATCTTCGACGCGGCGTAGACCTCCATCATAGCGTTGGGTACTTGATTTGTAGAGGCGATCTCCACGCTTCGCTCGTATCGCGGTCGTGGGAGATCCTCAAGTCCCATTGGAGAGAGAGTACACCCGCCGGGCTTGGCATCTTGAGTACCAACTAAGTGCGGTGAGGCACCGCTATGAACTTGGCGATGGCCGTCCGCCGAGGATGGCATGGTAGGAGGTCTCGAAGTCCGCGACCTCAAACTTGATGTACTCGGTACGGTAGTTGTCCCGAGATTCCCCGAAGGTAGCGGCGGGACCACCGAGCCTCGGTGGGATAGCCGCGTTGCGGGGACGATGCCGTAGAAGGGCGTATTGCTCTTGGTGAGCATGTGGGTGATGTCGAGCTTCATCTTCTTCAAGGTCTTGGTGAAAAGGACGTTGAGCCCGCTTCCACCGTCGATGAGGACCTTGTTGAGCTTGGAGCCCGCTACCACCGGCTTCAAGACGAGGGGAAACCGCCCTGGTTCGGAGAAGCTGGTCCATTGATCTGCGCGGGAGAAGGTAATGGGTACCTCCGACTACCTGAGAGGGGTCGGAACCGCTGGTTCAATGCTCATTACTTCTCGACGGGTAGCCTTTTGCTCCCGCCGAAGAGGACATTGACTGTCTTGTCAGGTTCCTGGAAGTCGTTGTTGTCCCCGTCGTTCTTCTTCTTTCCCTTCTTGTCGTGAGGGTGTGGTGGCTCTGGAGTACTCTTGAGTGCATGCCTGAGTTGGTAGCACTGCTCGGTGGTGTGGTTGCCATTCAGATGCCACGGGCACTTCTCCTTCAGCAAGTCTTTGAAGCCGCGGAGTTCTTATTCGAGTTCTCCTTCGCAGGCGCCGGATAGCTGCGACGGTGTTGTACGGCTTGCGCTTGCGGTTGGGACCCGAGTAGTTATTGTTGTTGCGTCCGCCTTGGTTCCCGTTGTTGCCGCCGCCGCCGCCCGTGTTCTCGCTTGTTCTTGCCACGGATGGCATCGTACTTGGCATTGGCCTTGTCTTCTTCATCCGCCCGGGACATAATCATGTCCTTGAGGTGGGGGATGGACTTGGGGCGGCGACGACCGAAGTCTTCAAAGGTGCGGCGGTGGTAGAGGCCGTCTTGGAAGAGGTCGATGACCTCCTTGTCGGTGACGTCGACTACGGTAGCGCACTTGTCGAAGAAGCGGCGCATGTACTTGCAGAGGGTCTCGCCTTGTTCCTGCTTGACCATGGCCAGGTCCATGCGAGTACCCGATCGGCCCATGGCGCCCGCGAAGTTGCTGGTGAACTGCTCCTTCAGCTGGTCCCACTTGTCGATCGAGTGCTTGTCCAGCGACTCGAGCCATGTGAGTGGAGCTTGGTCCAGGCAGAAGGGGAAGTAGAGGCACTTGGTGTCGTTGTTGCCGCCAGCGTTCTCGATGGAGAGGGCGTAGCACCTGAGCCACTGGATGGGGTCCTGCTTCGCGTCGTACTTGGTGATCCCCAAAGGCTTGAACTTGTCGGGGAGGAGCAAGTTGCGAAGTCGAGGTGAGAAGGCGGGGAAGCCGTCGTTGTCGCCTGCAGTGGCTGACTTCTTCCGCCGCAGCTCCTCAATCTTCTGGCGGGCGTCGTAGCCGCCCTGTGAGGCACCGGAGGCGTGGCTCGTTCGCGTGGTCTCGACCGCCGCGGTTGCCGCCGCCGCTGGCCCTCCGTTGGCTCCGTGGTTGGAGCTCCCGTTGTCGCCGCCGCCGCCGTCGGGGGTCACGGCCGCCGCCGTCGTGGGCACGGTGAGGGACAACCTCGCGGCTGCTGTTGCGACCCTGTGGAGGTCCGCCGGCGTTTGAGCGAGTACGGTTGGGCTGAGCCGGGAGCTCAGCTCGAGTACGGTTGGGACCGGGGTTGGCGCTACGACATGTAGCTTCGTTGTCGCGGTTCCTGGCGGGATGCGGCTGGCTGACCCTGTTGTCGACCCGCATGAAGTAAGCGTCTTCAGCGAGCTTGGCGATGACTTCTCCGGCGCCCTGAGCCTAGTGTGCGATCGCTGTGATCGACATGAGGAACTGCTCGGGGGTAGTGTGCACTCTGCTTTCGACCGCCTCGAGTGCTTCCGCAAGGTTGCGGATGGGGAGGTTGTCTCTGAGCCGCCGACGCCATTCATTGCACTTCCTGTTACACTCACGTCGAGCGTCCCCGTTGGTAGGCATCTCGTACGCGGGTGCGTCGGCCAGACGGCCTCGTCTACGGAGATGTCTTCAAGGTACTTGTCCTGAGCCGTCCCTCGAAGGTCCGGTGTGTCGCCGGCAGCCATGAAGACTTGGCGATCAGGGGTGCCAAGGCCGGACTCGCAGGCCGCCACCTCGGTTGGTGTGTTCGAGTCAGCCCGGGCTAGCGGTGTTCCCTCCTGGAACGGGAGCGAGTCAATGTAGGAGACGTTGCGTGAGTCCCCGCTTATCAGGTCAGCGGGCTTGCGGTCAGGCCAGTAGACGAATCTTATGCGGTCAGGCCAGCCAGTGGACGTTATAACAAGCCCACAGGCCGGCGCTGATAAGGGGTGCTCAGTAGTGTTGTCCTCGGACTCGGGATCCTCTGGGTCTGACCCGAAGTCGAACTCGTATGCGGAATCCGAGTAGAACCTGGAGAGGGGGTTGGAGTTCGAAGCGTGGCCTGGGGCGGTGTCGGAGTCCGAGTTGTACTCGAGTACGGGCTCCTTGCCGGCCCGGCGCGAAGGAGGAGCCTCCTTGCGGGCCCTGCTGAGGATGCGGGGACCAAGCGTAGAGCGCTCACGGGGTGGTGGAACCACGTGCGATGGCTGAGTAGCCCGCTCGCATGCGATAGCCCATGGAGACGTCGAGGTCGAGTTGGAAGCGGACTCGAGCTCGAAGTCAGCATGATGGTCGAAGAGCGAAACTTTGCCGAACTTGCCGGCGAGCTCGCCTGTGACAACCTCCGGAAGCGTCACGAAGCTGGTCTCTGGGATGGGCGGCATGGTGAGGCGGCGCTGGAAGGATCCTGCGTCGTCAGCAGTGCAAACCCAAGCGCCGAAAACGAAGGTGTCGCCGCGGTTGAAGGCGACGGTTGCCTTGAAGTAGACAGGAGCCGTCGAGTTCGCCATGTGATCTCCAGCGAGATCCCTACCGGTGCCCCACTGTCGGTGTTTTAGACCGGCAACCTACTAAGGGGAGTACCCGAAGTAGATGAATGTGGCCTCGCCGAGATCGGTAACTCGAATGAAGAGACACGTGGCACACAATTTAGAAAGGTTCGGGCCGCGAGGTGCGTAATACCCTACGTCTTGTATGCTGTGTAGCTCTGGATTGATTGGGTACGATTACAAGATTGTGTAATTGTATGCCTTGAGATGCGATTGGATGCCTAGAAAGAGGTCCTGCCTCGCCTTATATAGTCGGGAGGCGGGGTTACAAGTCGGAGTAGGGAGAGAGTACTTGTTGAGTACGTATAGGAGACTTCTTATACATTGCAGGACATGTACAGCTTCCTAACCGAGTATTTCTCCTCCGTAGTCCTTGTGCTCCACGCCATCAGGTGCCGTGTAGCGCAATCCGGGTACTCCCAGGAGCCTACCGAGTAGTCGGTCCTAGTACCCACCGAGGCAGTGGGCCCAGGGAGGTCCATACGACAGATGCCGAGGCTCGACGGCAGTGCGCTAGCATGAGAGCATGGGCCAGAGCGCCAGGAAACAACTGAACTTTTGAAACAATCAAACTTCTGAAGGACCGATTAGGCGACCAGAGAGGGTGGAGTGAATGGGAGCCAATAAAAATTCTTCCCTAAGGTCGAACTCGGCCTATGCCCCAAATTCACAACCAAGGATTCCCACATTGCCAAGGTCGCGTAGTCACCACGGACATATCAACCCTAGGAACAAACCCCAAGCGATCCCAAAGCGAAAGAGAAACTCAAGAAGCAAAGGACTTAGTCGATCTACGAAGTCCCAGGCGGACAGTTCGCGGTGACCGGGCGGACTGAAACACCCCAGGTTTTAATTAAGCTTCATTACTGCTAATGACCGAGTCAACCGAGTCAAACATCGTTGACATTGTTCAAACCTTGGTCAACCTAGGTCATCACCTCAAAAACCTCGCCAAGGATCACTAATGACCCCCTTAAGAAAGTGAACACACACTTGTGGTGAACCCTTGGTCAAAACTCGGTCAAAAACCCTATGTCATTGAACTCCCTCTGAAACTTTTGCCGCGTTCACCAATTTTCACCTAAACACTCAAAATTCTACCAATACAAAAGTTGTCTAGTTTTTCAAGGGACACATCTTTCATGTTGGGTTGCATTGGAAATATGGCGTGGAAAATGGTGTAATGTTGTGGTCAACGCCAGCAGTTACTATTCACCAGCGCCTAGAGGAACTCCAAGTTGGCAAGCTGTTTCCGCAAAATCCTTTGAGCAAAACACCATCAAGCCTTTGTAGGAGTTGTAGAGAGTAGAGAGATCTACAACTTTGGTATAATCACCTTGGGTCACTTTAGTTCGAATTTTCGAAGTTAATCACGGTCAAACAGTGGCAGTCAGAATGGAAATCACGCCGGAATGTGACGTTGCACCGTGCCTCCACGCTCCCGCGCTCTAGAGTGCCCGCGCGCGCAACGCCACATTGGTCGTCGTCGTACTGCCGTACCCACACGCCGAGGTGGGCCAGCGACTGCCGGTCCGTGCACCGTGCCTCGAGCTCGTGGGTGTGACACAGGTGGACCCCAGGCCAGTGCTACATGTCGCGCTCTCACACACCGGCCGGGCACCGCCATCCGCCCGCTGGACCACCCCATGCCACGCACATACGCCGAGGGAGAGCTTTCGTGCCCACATCTTAATAGCCGGGGAAGCCTTAGCCGTGAAGCATTGCTCCCCTACACGCTTGCTGCCTATAAAACCCCACCACCTTCCTTCTCTCACGCGAGAACCAGCTCAGCCGCCGCCGCCATTGGAGGCTGCACAATGAGCTCGCCCTCCGCTTGCTCCTCGAGCCACCTAATCCCCCAAACACCTCCCCTAGGACCCGTTGGAGCTCGAGCTGTCGCACATAGCCCGGCACTGCCTCGCTCCTCAACGGATTTCAACCCGCAACGGTCGTTGCGGCCGGCACCGCCGTGCGCGCGTCGCGGGTGACTTCTCCGACCAACCCACCACCACCAATCGAGCTTAGGTGAGCATCCTTATGGCCATATGTCATTTATTGGCCGGAGTCCGGCCGGCTATCGCCGCCGGCGAGCTCACCGGGGCAGCGAAGGGTAGGAGTGTGAGGATTTGACTCTTTGCGAGAGCTTAGGTGCAAACTAGGGGCAAAGTCATTCGCAAATAGTAAATGGTGTTGGCTGATTCTTGTAAAATCCATGGAAAGTCAAAAAAATCAGAAAATTGCAAACCCAATTTTGTTGGATTCTTTGTGAAGAACCCTACAACTTTTGTAAAGCACGATCATAGTTTTTCCTAGTAGGTTTTACCCGAAAAATAGAAGACCGTTAAACCTAGATCTATTATTTCTCCAAATATACAAATGATTTGTGGCTGAGTTTTGGATATGTTGTGTGCTATTTTATGACAAGCTTCGTACCAAAAATTGCACTTAATTACTGCGCAAATCTTTTTATATGAATTGTTTTGTATTTACGCAGAATCTGTCTAAATGATTTTTGTAGCTAAAACTAATTAGGTTTTTGTGCTCAACTTCCACATGTTATCTTTTTATGCTAAAATGCACCTCTAGTAAATTAATCACAATTTTATATTTCTCAGAAATATGTATTCTTGAAATATGCTTGATTTTCTTTGTAAATGCATAACTCAAGATCTATAGCAGCTTTATGTGTATATGTTGCATGCCTAGCTTAGTTTTAGACTAGAAACCATGTGTGAGAAGGATGAAATCACTTTGATGTGTATTTATTTTTGTATGCATTTATCTTGCTTTAGTATCTAGCTTTTGTTATATTCGGTTTATTTAATTCCATAGCTCTTTTAAGTGTGCATGTGTCTGTAGTGGCTTTGTATAGGTTTGTAGTGCTTCAAAAACTCACTCCACTGAAAGTATTAATTTATTTTATGAATATAAGCAATAGAGGTAATCAAAAAGCTTAATATTAAATTAATTGAGAAAATCATCAACCTCGCCCTTAATGACCCTTTGTGTGTGAAGTAACTATTTTGTTTAAAATATAACGACCAAACCATTGTTGTCTTGTGCAATTTAAATTAATTCATTTACATAAATATGTACACAATCACTATCGAAAAGAATAACAAATAAAGAACCGCATATTGTTCCTTTTTGGTAGAGTATGGTGAATGTATTTCTTATCTAGGTAAATGTGGTCAACCATGCACCCTGTGGTTGTCATTTGTTGATTGTAATTAATTAAATTAAAAATCGTCAATTAAATCTTGCATTTCCATCCTCGTGTAGATCTTCCCGACGGTAGGTATACGCTCGTGCTAGAAGGAGGAAACGAAGGTGCCGACGAAGAGTTGCAGTATGTGGACGTAGCTCAAGACGTGGACCAAAGTCCAGAAGGGCCCAAGGACAACCTTGCCAGCGAAGGCAAGCCCCAGATCATTAACCCTGTCTCTTAAAATTACGCAATTACCTTTGCTATGATTGTGCATTTACATTTCATGAGTTGAATTGAAACCCTTGATGCATGATCCTTAGGTACCTATGCACTATCACAAGTATGCTAGGTCGATAGTTGCTATGCTATAGGACCGATACAAGTCGAGTGATGCTCGTCACTCACGAGAATAGGTTCTTATGCTGGAATCATAAGATCTTTATAAATGGATTGCTCATGTGGTAAGAGCATGGGATTTGGGCTTCGGTCTAGTGGCTTTCGTGGGCTAAGCATTTGAATGTACTAAGCACTTGTCGGGAATGGGACCGGTAAGCCTAGTACCTTAACAAGTCGGTGCGGGAAATTACTATTACTAATCTTGAGTAATCACCTGCCGACTTGCAACCGGGAGGTGGGTACATGTGTGAAGTTGGGTGTTGAAGGAACGATAAGGCGAACCAGAGAGGGGGGAGTGAATGGGAGCCGATAAAGATTCTTCTCGAAGGAGATGGGAACTCCAACAAGATGAACACGGCTTCCAACACACGTCTCTGACTCATTACCCAAGTTGTCCAAGCCCATAGAGCCGCCGGAGTGCCACCGGGCCTAGGAACCAACGCGCAACCTTTCGACCCGAGAACGCGGCGGAACACCAAACCTTGAGTCTACGAGATCAACACCGGTCCGACCAGGGAGCACCACCGGTCGGACCGGTCCCCTGCCTGGTGAAACCGGGCAACTTTCACTAAGTGGCTTCACACCGGTCGGACCGGTGAGACACACCGGTTAGACCGGCCACGGCCACCGAAAGCCCCCAAAGCACCAAACGAGGCCAACCGACCCCCAAGCCGACCCAAACTCGAAACGGCCCCAACACGGGACAACGACGAACACACCCGGACGTTCACCCGAGCAAAAACCCACCGATGGTTGCACCGGTCGGACCGATCAAGAGCACCGGTCGACCGGTGTAGCTCGGGCGCTCGGGATCAACTCCCCCAAATCCAAATCTCGATCCCCCGAATCACTCCACAGACTTGAACAAGACTTTGGGGATAATAGGAACACCTTATGAGGTGTCCATAGCCAAGTTTAATCCCACCAAATCTTGTCCAAAAAGGAGGAATCGAAGAAATCCCGCCAAGAGCACCACAAACCCTAGAACTCGGAAAACCCCAAAATCGAGCCCTTTTACTCACGGATTTGGGAGGGGAATCACAGCCCAAAGAACCACGAAGGGTTCCCACAAATTTCCCCCATCAAATCCCCAAGACCAAGGTCCCGAAAACAACACAAAGAAATCACCAAGAGAGGGCTCCGAAAATCACCACCAAGAACAACTAGGAACAACACATCCAAACCTTGAGGAACCACGCCGAATCTTCTATACATGCAACAAAGGTTCATACAAGGTCTAGCTTGCCACCCGATCATCCAACCTCTCACAAGATCTCACCATGAAGCTCTCAAGCTAGTCCTATAGAAATCCTAAGAAAATAGGAAGGGAAAATAGGAAAGCAAATGAACTAGGGTTTCAAGACTTGGCTCGCCATCCTCACACCTCTTGGGTTATATGGAGGCAAACAAAAGTCTAAAATGCCCTTTCCTAATAACTTGTGATAAAGTCCCTCAAGGGCGGATTTGGAAGTCTTCATGTCTTCACCACCGGACAGATGCCCGGTGACCGCACGCTGCGTAGCCTCGACGCAAGCCATGCGATCCCGACGCGTGTCCTCCTCTTAGAAGTCTCCGGACTGCGTCATCGCACACACAGACCGGTGCTCCCCACTGGTCAGACCGATACCCACCGGTCAGACCGGTCAGACCCACTGGTCGGACCGGTCTAACACTGCTGCAACACCGTCTTAGGTTCTTCGGTCCTGGCTTTGTGCATCAACCAAGGAACCCAGTAGATTTCTGGTGAACCACCGGAAACCCCGCGAACTCGGTGTAGCCTCTGCCAATCTCCACTCATGACTCGGCTCCCACGTAGTCCCGGCTCGACCATGGTTTTGAGGCTCAACCAAGAATCAGTCCACACAACATTGTCAATCACTCATCACACAAGGAAGCGACCATCCACCGGTCCTAGAACCACACATGGTCCTCAATCTCCCCCTTGATGAGTGCATTGACAACACCCACACTAAGGTAACAAGAGAGAAAAGAAAAAGAAAAGAAACGAACAAAAAAACTCCAACAAGCGATCGAAAACCAAACAAAGGCAAAGAGCAAGATCACTTGGAGAAGACACGTCTCGGACCCCTTAGGCAAGGGCAACGGCTCGACACATCCGAGACAAAGCAAAGCTCAAGCAAAGAGCGCAAACCACCGAAACAAAGCTCGAAAAACCACGAAGAGCCCCCCTGCACACATGCAAGCTCCCCCTGAACCAATGCACCTCCCCCTGGACGAATGCATGCAAACCACGGGAAAACAGGGCAGCTGCAACACTTTCAGCTCACACCGGTCATCACACCGGTTAGACCGGTGCCCAACATGTGCACAGGACCAGCACTCACACCGGTCAGACCGGTGACCTCGACCGGTCAGACCGGTGGCCAACGAGCACGGAAATGGCTCGAAACCACTCGAAAACCTTCTAAATGCATCCAAGCAAGCCATTTCAAGCTCAAACTTCTCCCCCTTGTTGGCAATGCATGAATCATGCCAAAAATGCAAAACTTTCAACCTAGAGCTTCTCAAATAGACAAAATTCAACATAGGATGCTACACATGTCCAAATGAGCAAGTTAGATACTCTATAGCTTCGTATCGACATCAACTACAAGATCACCAAGTTTCACAAACATTGGACGAAGCTAAGATGGATTTGGGCAATTTTGTGAAAAACTTGCCTCTCATGAGCAAAGTCCTAAACATGATCAAAACATAACGAAATGGCAAAGCCACACAAAGTTCATGCTAGGACAGCCATTCTAATCATAAGACCATCACAAACACCCACAAGCACCACATGTCATGTCAAAGCCACCGAGCCATGTGCCTACTTCTACGTATGATACTTCTCATTGGTAGGCATCATGCAACGGCTTAGCACCCAAAGCAAATTAAATTCAGCACATATGACATAGGAGCATATTTTCCAAGTATTTTCCATTTCATTTTCACATTTAAATGGTACATAAAATGTCTTTGCAACAAAAAGGAACTTATGCACCTCCACAAGATGAAGCAAGAGGGCTAAACATTCATGATGACAAATGAGCCTTTTGCCCCATATGATCAATAAACTAGCTATCCAACCACAAATTAAGCATAGCAAAGCCACTAAAACTTGTCAAGATCATATAAAGGCATTTACACATGAGAGAGCATACATGTGACATTATTTAAAAAAACTAGCCATCAACCATGGATTATTCATCAAGATCATCAAGAGCCGAGCCAAACTAACCACAAGATACCAAACAAGCTCACAAGGACATAAATATCATTCCATGGTGAACAAAGTATATAGGAGAAGCTTTTCCAAACCAATGCATATATTACAAAATGCATGCAATCTAATATACAAGGGTGCCTATACATCATGTTACATAGGCCACGCCAAATGCAAGAAATGCACAAAGGAAAGCTATACATGTGCTACAAAGGATCTCCCACACAAAACTTACAAACCACTGGCTCCTCGAGGGGAGGCAAAAAGGGCTCGACACCACCGGCAAAAGAGCAAAGGAGCACAAAACTTACAAGCTCCCCCTAAACTCATGCATTAAGGCCAAAGAGCATACAAAGCTCACCTTACACGCATGAGATAGGGAAAAGAGCAAAAATAACCAAGTGGCTTGACCAAGGCCACATACTTGAAGGTCACAAATTCACTTACCTTTATCATTTCTTCGAAGTCACTCATCCTTGTCCACCATCCCCGAAAGTGATATACCTCCATGTCACCACCGGGATATGAGGCGAGAAGAACCACCCCCCGATATGAACCAAATGTTCTCCGGGCCACCCACCTCGCAACTCAAAACCAAGAGCGAGAGCGAGCAAACGACCGAACACCGGGTTAGTTCCAAATGTGTAAAACCAGTGCCTAGCCATTTGCTCGAAAGTGGGGATAGCACAAACCAAACCATCTTTCCTACCAAAGCTACCTCCACGAACACCACCACGGTAACCACCATGAGGTAACCAAACCTCTCTACCTGGAGGAGGACCAAAACCACGAAAGAGAGCCTGTGGACTGTCCCTCCTCTCCTTCTCAAAACTACGGATCCTCCCATCCCCGTAGTGAGCTCGAGGAGGAGAATGCCTAGCAAACTGAACTCCTGCAAACTCTCCAGCCCAACCACCAGAACCACGAACTCCAGAACCAAACCTCGCACCTGTACGAGCACGAAACCCAAACCGCCGCCCGTCCGGGCCTCGCACCGAATGATCGGTGCCCCTCACCGGTCCGACCGGTGTAACCGGCGGGAAGAAGGACCTCGAACGCCCTTCCGCTCTCCCCAAGCCCGAACCGACCTCACACTCGCCTTGGCCCCGGGCAACCGCACACGAGGCTCAAGTACACCATCGAAAGGGTGGTACTTGTCCTTGTTAGCCCACTCCTTCGCCATTCTCTCCTCACGCTTCCTCTTGAAGCAAAACGCTCTCTTGTTACCATCCTTTCCACAAAAGCCACAATGGAAACGGATCGATCCGGGCTTAGGCACGGGATGAGGCTCTTCACAAGGCTTCTCACTTGGTTTCTCACTAGGCGTTTCACTTGCCTTCTCACTCGGTTTTTCTCTTGGTTGGTTTGGCTTGGATGCAAACTTGTCTTTGGGTGTGGGTTGTGGTGGAACCGAAACATTCCCAAATTTCCTTTCTCTCTCACCACCGCCCTCACCAACCTTATCCAATCCCAAAGCCCAAGCGTCAAAGCGCTTACGGCTAGCAATCATCATACCAAGCCGAGGTTCTTGACTCAACAACCAACTCGCCGCTTCACGCAACTTATCATTCGCATCTTGCAAGCGACCAACACATTTTGCAAGATCCAAATTCTTCATAGCATGCAACTCACATTTAGAGCAAGAAGTAGGAATAGGCACTTTCAAATCAGCCTCAAGCGAAACAATGCGAGAACAGAGCTCAAGAATTTTCTCATGCAAACTAGGGCAAGAAGTGCAATCACCAAGCAAAGTGGGTCTAGATTGTAGCTCACCCAACTCAACCCTAAGCATATCTAGTTCCTCACACTTGGAGGAACACTTCCCCCTAAGATCGGTCAAGTCGGCCCAGAAAGCGAGCAATCAAGATAATCGTTCTCATCGAAACAACGGGGCTAGCCATAAGAGAATCAATTTCAAGCTTGCTATCAAGAACCCGTGTTTCTAGCTCGGCCCACTCTAGTCCTAGCATCCTCGAGCAAAGATCTAAGCTCCTTCCTAAGCTTCTTAGCCTCTCTAAGCATGTGATCGCGATTATCAAGCAAGTCAACCAACTCGTCATTCTCCTTGTGCAAAGAATACAACTCATCACATACCTCATCCCCGAATCCAAGTCCGAGGCGTCCTTCTCGGCTTCTCTTGCTGCTCGAACCGCGAACCATGCCGCGAAGTCGTCCTTGAGGCATAGGCCCGTCACACAAAGGCCGTTGAGATACTTGCCGAGCTTCTTCTTCTTCTTCTTCTTCTTCTTCTTGTCATCCTCTTCGTCTTCATCACTTGAGCTTGAAGACGTGTCCTCGGAATCGGACTCGATGTCGCTTGATCTCTTCATCTTCTCTCGAGACCGAGCCTTCTTCCCATGTTCATGATCCTTCTTCTTGGACTTCTTCCTCTTGTCCATGAACTTGTGCTTGTCGTGGTTGTTCTCCTTCGAACACTCGGCGAAATAGTGTCCGAGCCTTGCCGCACTTGAAGCATGTCCTCGTGTTCCTCCTCATGTTCACCCTCTTCTCGTGCGGCCACTCGAACCGCCTCGTCGGGAGCGACCGCTCGTCCTCTCCAAGCACATCGAACTCCTCATCCGGCATAGACATCAAAGAGGACAAAGAGAACATCCCGGTGGATGGGTTAGTGTAAGTCTTTCCATTTGAACCACCGATCGGGGCGAGACTATGAGAGTCAATCGGGCCCTCGATCTTGGTCGTCATGCCCCTATCCACCTCGACCGACTTGAGCTTCGAGAACAGGCTCGTTCGCCGTCAAAGTGTCATACTTCTCTCGACTCCACAATGGCCTTGAAGTTTCCGCCCCATATTGTACGATCCAAAGAGTGTAAGAGCTTGACCGCTCTATCATGATCATCGTACGGGAGCACGTCCACATTGGCTCTCATGTGGTTCACAACCACCGTGAACCTCCGAAACAAGGCATCGATGGACTCACCGGGGAGATGAGTGAAGTTCTCGTACTCTCTCCGTAGGTCGCGGACATCCGTGCTCGAACTCGGGCATTCCCAACATGAGCATCCTTCAAAGACCGTCCAAATTCTACAAGCCAAGTGCTTGGTGTGCACCCGATCGAACTCGGCCGACACAAAGCATGAAACAAGTAGTCGACCGCCTTATTGTTGGCGTCAAATTTGTCCCTCGATCCGGAGCGAGGAAGTCCATCGGCTGGACATAACCTGTGTCCACCGTGACATCCCAAAGGATCTGACCCTTTCCGCGGAGAAACGCACCAATCCGCTTGCTCCACATCCGGGAAGTTCTTTCCATCGAAGTGTGGAGGACCCGAACCCCGTTCTCGGTACACCATCCTTGGATCTTAGACCGGTTAGAGTCAATAAAGACCCGAACCGGCTCTGATACCACTTGAAGGACCGATACGGCGAACCGCAGAGAGGGGGAGTGAATGGGAGTCGATAAAAATTCTTCTCGAAGGATATGGAAACTCCAACAAGATGAACACGGCTTCCAACACACGTCTCCGACTCACTACCCAAGTTGGCCAAGCCCACGTAGCCACTTGAGAGCCACCGGACATAGGAACCAACACGCAACCTTCCCACCCGCGAACGTAGCGGAACATCAAACCTCGAGTCTACAAACCAACACCGGTCGGACCGGCGAGCACCACCGGTCGGACCGGTCCCCGCTAGTGAAACCGGGCAACTTTCACTAAGTGGCTCCACACCGGTCGACCGGTGAGACACACCGGTTAGACCGGTCCACGGCACGAAAGCCCCCAAAGCACCAAACAGGCCAACCGACCCCCAAACCGACCCAAACTCGAAACGGCCCAAACACGGGACAACAACAAATACACCCGGACGTTCTCCCGAGCAAAAACCCACCGAGGGCTGCACCGGTCGACCGGTCAAGAGCACCGGTCGGACAGTGTAGCTCCGGGTAGCTCGGGATGAACAAAGACCCGCGGGTCAATTCCCCCAAATCCAAATCTCGATCTCCCGAATCGCTCCACGGAATTGAACAAGACTTTGGGGATAATAGGAACACCTCATGAAGAGTCCATAGCCAAGTTTAATCCCACCAAATCTTGTCCAAAAAGGAGGAATCGAAGAAATCCCGCCAAGAGCACCACAAACCCTAGAACTCGAGAAAACCCCAAAATCGAGCCCCTTTACTCACGGATTTGGGAGGGGAATCACAGCCCAAAGAACCACGAAGGGTTCCCACAAATTTCCCCCATCGAATCCCCAAGAGCAAGGTCCCGAAAACAACCCAAAGAAATCACCAAGAGAGGGCTTCGATAATCACCACCAAGAACAACCGGGAACAACACATCCAAACCTTGACGAACCACGCGCGAATCATCTATACATGCAACAAAGGTTCATACAAGGTCTAGCTTGTCGCCCGATCATCCAACCCTCTCACAAGATCTCACCATAAAGCTCTCAAGCTAGTCCTATGGAAATCCTAACAAAATAGGAAAGGAAAATAGGAAAGCAAATGAACTAGGGTTTCAAGACTTGGCTGCCATCCTCTCACCTCTTGGGTTATATGGAGGCAACCGAAAGTCTAAAATGCCCTTTCCTAATAACTAGGGATACAAGCCCCTCAAGGGCGGATTTGGAAGTCTTCATGTCTTCACCATCAGATGGATGCCCGGAGACCGCACCCCGCGTAGCCTCGACGCAAGTCCCGCGATCCCGATGTGTGTCCTCCGCTTCGAAGTCTCGGACTGCGTCGTCGCACACCGGTCGGACGGGTGCTCCTCACCGGTTTGACCGGTACCCACCGGTCGACCGGTCGGACCCACCGGCCGGTCGGGCCGTGCGCGCCGCCGCGGCTCCGTCTTCGGTTCTTCGGTCTTGGCTTTGTGGATCAACCAAGGAACCCAAGTGGTTTTCTCGGTGAACCACAAGAAACCCCGCGAACTCGGTGTAGCCTCCGCCAATCTCCACTCATGACTCGGCTCCCACGTAGTCCCGGTTCGACCTTGGTTTTGAGGCTCAACCAAGAAACCGTCCATGACTTCATCTTGCCGTTCATGCCACCATGCGGCCCTCACTTGACCCCCGCCGGCCACCGGGTCCCTCGAACGAAGCCTACTTGTCTTCTCCACACCCGGGAGGCCTCACCGTGACGACCTTTCGCGCTTGTTCTTCACCGAAGCACCATCACCGGTCAAACCGCAACTCGCACCTCGCAATACTTAGCCAAGAATCAGTCCACACAACGTTGTCAATCACTCATCACACAAGGAAGCGACCATCCATCGGTCCTCGATCCAAACATGGTCCTCAGGTGTATTGTGTAGGGCATGCCATATAGCCTTGTACCCGGGACTGTAAGATTCGATCCCAAGCCGAGGACTTTCGGGGACCCACCTGGTGGTTTTCCTCACAGGGGCACATTACCGTGTGTTTAGGTTTACCTTGCAAGGTTATAAACCAATCGATTGTTGGCCTTTCACCGTTATCTGAGACTGCTTAATCAACTGGCCATGATATCCCTTATTGATAGAACTCTGTGAAATATTATTGCTTGAATTAACTGTATTGTACAATTCTTGATTGAATGAGTTGGCATACCTAGAGATGATAATCAACTAGAAATTGTGCTAAAATAATGAAAGTAAGCACATACCCTTTATTGCTTTTCAGCAAAAGAACTCCACCGGCCAAAAAGCGTCACATATCTAGAGTTGTGATGTAGTTATCACCCATCCTTGCTTTAACCATTTTGTTGCAGGTGTTGTTTGGCCTGGTGAGATTCCACCTGGCTGGGAGCTGGAATGGGTGCATGACAACGAGTGATGGCATCACGAATGGCCTCCTGTGATGTTTACCATTGCGCTAGTTTATTTAATTCCGCTGCTTTCGAACTCTGAACCTTTACTTATTGTCATGAACATTGTTTTGTAATAATTAAACCCTAAAGGGTAATTTGGATTTAAATTGTGTTTGCACTCTGGATTCGCGTTCGCATGAGTTTTAATGCATATGTTCGATCCTCTGTGTGAATTCCAAGTAATTTACCTGGTGTTAACCCGGCAACTAACGACAGGATGATACTTTATTATCGCCTACTAAGCAAAGTGGATTGGTTTAGGCGATAGTATGGTATTTTCCTGGGCGCGTTGCCACAGCTGGTATCAGAGCAATTATATGCACCATAGTTTAAATAAGAACCTTAATCACATTTTTTTGAATAAAATTGGCCAAGATTGTTTGAATTTGCAAAATACATTGTTCCGTTAAGGATGAATTAGACCGAGAGGCCCTAGAGGAAATTTTGGGTTCTTTCAGGTGGCTTAATAATATATGGTTTATTTTGTTAACTCCAAGCACATTTTATTCCTGTCAGAACTTACTTTCTACACAACCATACTAGTTCATCACATTTTGCCATACATGGTGGTACCACAGGAAAGTCCTGTGAGGGATGGATGGGACCTATTATAATGGGAACCCACGTCGTGTCTGTGTCTCGACACATTTTGCCATACGTGGACGTTCTGCATTGTGAATATGCAAGGCAAGGATCGGCTTCATTCAAAAGGAGAGTATATGAGGTTGGACGTTGTCCATGCAGTGATAAACGCATGGGTGTCGTTTCTATAGTGAATGGTAATGTATGTGGACATGAAAAGGTTCATTGTGTTATGTGATAAACGCATGAGTGCTGGCATGAAAAGGTTCGTTGTGTTCTATGATCTTCTGCAGGTACACTAATCATGTTTTGTAAGTCGCTAAGTGAGCATCGAGTAGTTCTTGACTAGTTATTATAGAGAGAAACATGTATGTGCCTTTCCACTGGCGCTAACTTCGAGTTTTGGCTTGATTGCCTTGTGAGGATGAATAGGACGTCATGCATCATGCTAAAAATTGTGGAAATTTAAATTTGTACCCTAGTTTGTTTTATGAGCTTCTAAGGAAATTTTGCTAGTGTGCTTTTTCGTGCCTAGCTTCTCGTGTGTAGATGTTGTGCTGTCCAAATCTTGATATGGTTGTTTGCTTGAACTGTGCACCTTGTTCAGAAATCAATTTGCCTAGGTGATCTCTACCAGAGTTGCTCCATATCTAATCTAGTTCCTACTCACGAAAAATTCATGATCATAGCTTTTGTCTGCCTAAGTTGTGCTCAGCTTAGTGAACATTTGTCTTACTATTTTTCCAGAAACCCAATCCGAAACCCTACTTAGTTGAAGCACCTTTCTAATCTTCCAGCTCAACCTTTGCATACCAAAGATGTGTATCATAACCTTGCTGAGTTGCTACACAAATTTGGGAATGTTTTGGGGCTCTGGTTTTCAAGTTATGAATTTTTGTTCACAACTGCTTGAACTTTATGTCATTATGTATGTCTGCTCATTTCGAGTTCTAACATATGATTGTACCTTGGTACACATGATTACCCCATTTCTTAACCAAGAGTTTAGTTATCTTTGTCCGCATCTATCTCGTACACTCGCATCTGTTTGGTTCTCACCTTGTCGCTATGTCTAGATGGACAACATTAGATCTGCGTCGGCTAATGTGGAAGAATGGACTCTCGTGAACTACCTCGAGGAGAGTGGATTTCCTTCACTCTTGTGGGACACCCTGAAAGACCTTGGGTACACTACTTGCCCAGATTAATCGACACGTGAGGTCATGACCACAGGCCAGCTCCTTTGTTGTGAAGTAAAGGTGAAGATCCCTGTGTGCCCGACAAATCCTGCTTGGGAAGAGTGGGAGTGTAAGGCACAAGGGTTGAACCTCGCTGACAATGTGCAGTAGACTGCTCTTGAAGCACTCACAACTTGTTGTGGGAAGCACCGGATGTGGTAGCCGGCTCTGCAGCCAAGGTAATTCTTGTACCTGAGTGACACGCTGGACCATGGGTCGAACGCGAAGCTTATCTTTCAGCTCAAGGCAACTATCACTATAGTCCAGATCTTGTCACCTCAGTTCGCTTTTCAGAAGCCATGTATGACACCTATCGACGGATGGCGGGAGAAAGTTTATTCTATAGACACCAGATCTATAGGTACCGAGTTGAAGAAGTGGAAAATACCGCTCATGTGTGGAATGAAGCCTGAGCAATGATAGCTACTCTCAAGAAGGGAAGACGCAAGGATAAGGTTCAACAAACGAGAAATAAGTGAAGTTATTCATGAGCAGAAATTCATGTTGCAGCATAATGACCAATATATGCTTGAACTAGAGAATCAACTGGAAGCGATAGCAGCTCCAGCTCTGGAACCTGTCATTCCTAGACTAGAAGAAGAAGAAGATGATGAAAAAATTCAAGGAGAATCTGGAGTAGAGTCTAGACCTGCTTCACTGTAGTTTTCTTCGGCATGGAAGATTCAACTCGTAGGAAGTAAACCTAAGGCTAGCTTGTTGTTTAGTTGGAGTTTGGTGTGCTTGTAATAAAGTTTTGAGTCGTACAAGTGTAGTAGCCGTAAGGAACCCCTAGTGTGTGAAGCCTTGTTTGGTTAATTTTGTAGTAGGCTGAACTAGGAGCTTCCTTTTGTGCAACTAGTCTGCATTGTAACCCCCAGGTGTTGTTATGATGATTCTGAGACTTTCAATCGATGTAATGCTATGGTTGAACACCCTCAGTTGTGGTGTGTGAGTGATGATTTGAGCTAGTTATGACCAAATCTGGGTCTCGAGTTGAATACCAACCCTGTAGCTGATGAAATCCTACGTCTGCTAACCAAAATGAGAATTTTTCGGTACATAAGCATCAATTTATGACTTTTATGTTTATGGCCACTGTGATGTCCAGTTCTGTAAAACTTACCATAATTGAGTTTTCGTCGTACATATTCTACTTGTTAATTTTATGAGCAAGCTTATGAAGGTGTGCTTAATGAAAACTCAATTTTTCAGATGGTCGGGCCGACATGCAGCAGTCGTAATGGTCTTGGTGCCTCAGGTAGTGGTGACCAACCACCGCCACCACCCATGACACCGGCAGAGGCACTCCTTACAACACAAACCGACGTATTGCACTAGCTCCTGCAGATGCAGCAGCAGATGGCCCAACAGATACAACAACTAGAACAGAGACCTCGCACGAGCCAATCATGAGGGACCACATATGGTCACCACCTACACCCAATTTATTGGAATGAAGCCCCCAACGTTCACTAAGGCAGAAGAACCACATGAAGCTGATGCATGGATCAGGGTCATATAGGCCAAATTTTCTGAGGAGCGCAAGGCGAACTTTGTGACCTTGCAGCTTCGGGGTGAAGAACTGATGTGGTGGGATCATTTCAAGTCTATGCAACCTGCTGAACATGAAGTCACTTGGGCTGAATTCAAGCAAGCTTTCAAGGACCACCATATCCCTAAAGGACTCATGGACAGATAAATAAGAGAGTTGTTGGCTCTGAAGCAGGGAGCTAACACTATGTACCAATATGCACAAAAGTTCAACAGTCCGTGCCAAGACGGGGGGACATCATGTGGACACTGATGACAAGAAGATGGAACATTTCCGTGATGGTCTTAATGGTGACTTGTACGAAAGGCTAAACCTACAAAAGCCAAATAGCTAGCATGAGTTAGTAAACGAAGCTATCTCTCAGGAGGACGCCATGAACAAGGCGCAGAAAGATAGGAAGCGACAAGCTGATTTTACTTCGGGAAGTGGATCAAGCAAGAAGTTCCACTTTGTCAAGAAACATACTCATGGTTCTTCGCAATCCTCGCCAGCCGGGCAGTGGAGAATGACCCCATCCCAGAACTAGCCTTTGGAAAATTTCCAGTACTGGAAGGATCAGCAACAAGTGTCGAATCCTAAAGAACTTCCACCCCGCATTTGCTACAATTGTAGACAGCCCAGGCATTATGCAAATGAGTGCCCGCAACCCAAATAGCAAAAGCCGCAGTAGCAGAATCATAACCCCGGATCCACTAACAGCAACCCCGACAAGAAGCCGGTCTTTCAAGTGAAGCAATGCCAACTGAATTTCATGGGTAACATCTCTATCCGATAACACCTACCTACTTCGTCCTTTACTTTCGAATATCGAGATTAGATTCTTCTTAAGGGGCGTAGGCTCTGACACCCCGAGTTTTTAATTAAGCGTCATTAATGCTAATGGCCGAGTCAACTGAGTCAAACGCCATTGACATTGGTCAAACCTTGGTCATCCTGGGTCATCACCTCGAAAACCTCGCCAAGGATCACTAATGACCCCCTTAAGAAAGTCAACACCCACTTGTGGTCAACCCTTGGTCAAAACCCCTATGTCATTGAACTCCCTTTGGAACTTTTGCCACGTTCTCCAAATTTCACCTAAACACTTAAAATTTTACCAATACAAAAGTTGTTCAGTTTTTCAAGGTGGCTGTGGAGATATGGCATGGAAATTGGTGTAAAGTTGTGGTCAATGCAAGTAGTTATTGTTCACCAAAGCCGAGTGGAACCCCAACTTGGCAAGCTGTTTCTGCAAAATGCTTTGAGCAAAACAACATCAAGCCTTTGTAGCAGTTGTAGAGGGTAGGGAGATCTACAACTTTGGTATAATCACCTCGGGTCAGTTTAGTACGAATTTTCAAAGTTAATCGCGGATAAATAGTGGCAGTCAGAATGGAAATCACGCCGAAATGCGTGAGGACCATGTGTGGTTCGAGGACTGGTGGATGGTCGCTTCCTGGTGTGATGAGTGATTGACAACATTGTGTGGACTGACTCTTGGCTAAGTATTGCAGGTGCGGGCCGCTTGACCGGTGTTGGTGCAGGTGAAGAACAAGCGCGAAAGGTCGTCACCGGTAAGGCCTCTAGGTGTGGAGAAGACAAGTAGGCGGGGTTCGAGGGACCCGGTGGCCAGCGGAGTCAACGGGCCGCATGTTGGCAAGAACGGCAGGACGAAGTTGTGGACGGTTTCTTGGTTGAGCCTCAAAACCAAGGTCGAGCCGGGACTATGTGGGAGCCGAGTCATGAGTGGCGATTGGTGGAGGCTACACCGAGTTCGTGGGATTTGTAGTGGTTAACCAGAAAACCACTGGGTTACTCGGTTGAGCCACAAAACCGAGGCCGAAGACTCGACGAGGAGGTGCATCCACCCAGGCCGCTCTAACCGCCCAGGAGGGGCGGTCTGACCGCCCTGGTCGCTGTCGCCGAGAAGCTTCGAGCGAGAGGACACGCGCCGGGATCGCAAGGCTTGCGTCGAGGCTAAGCAAGTTGCGATCGCCGGGCATCCGTCCGATGGAGAAAATCTGAAGTCTTCCAAATTCGCCCTCGAGGGGCTTGTATCCCTAGTTATTAAGAAAGGGTAGTTTAGTCTTTTGGGTGCCTCCATATATACTCTTGAGGGGATGGATGGTAGCCAACTCTTGGGACCCTAGCTCATTTGTTTTTCCTTTTTCGTTCTCATTTCTCTTCTAGTTTTTCTAGGACTAGCTTGAGAGCTTCATGTGAGATCTTGAGAGAGGGATGGATGTATGGGTGGCAAGCTAGACCTTGTATGAACCTTCATGGTAGTATACATGATTCGGCGTGGTTCCTTAAGGTTGTGTGTTGCTTTTCCCGTCCTTCTTTGTGGTGATTTTCGGAGCTCTTTGTTGTGATTTTCTTGGAGAAGTTTTGAGGAAGATTTCTTTGGAATTTTGTTGGGTGTCACGTATGAGGACCTTGAGCCTCTTTGAAGGACCGATACGGCGAACCGCAGAGGGGGGAGTGAATGGGAGCCGATAAAAATTCTTCTTGAAGGAGATGAAAACTCCAACAAGACGAACGCGGCTTCCGACACACGTCTCCGACTCACTACCAAGGTTGGTCAAGCCCACGTAGCCACTGGAGTGCCACTGGACCTAGGAACCAACACACCACCTTCCGACCCGAGAAACGCAGCGGAAAAACCAAACCTCGAGTCTACAGACCCACGCCGGTCGGGACCGGTGAGCACCACCGGCCGACCGGTCCCTGCCGGTGAAACTGAGCAACTTCCACTAAGTGGCTCTACACCGGTCAGACCAGTGAGACACACCGGTCGGACCGATGGCGACTCGAAAGCCCTCAAGGCACCAAACGAGCCAACCGACCACCAAACGGACCCAAACTCGAAACAACAAGACCACGGGACAACAACGAACGCACCAAGACGCTCACCCGAGCAAAATCCCACAAGGGCTTGCACCGGTCGACCGGTCAAGAGCACCGGTCGGGACCGGTGTAGCTCGGCGCTCGGGATGAACAAGACCCGCGGGTCAACTCCCCCAAATCCAAATCTCGATCTCCCGAATCGCTCCACGGACTTGAACAAGACTTTGGGGATATCGGGAACACCTCATGAGGAGTCCATAGCCAAGGTTAATCCCACCAAATCTCGTCCAAAAAGGAGGAATCGAAGAAATCCCGCCAAAAGCACTTCCAACCCAAGAACTCAAGAAACCCCCAAAATCGAGCACTTTTACTCACGGGTTTGGGAGGGGAATGACAGCCCAAAGAACCACGAAGGGTTCCCACAAATTTCCCCCATCAAATCCCCAAGAGAAAAGCCCCGAAAACCACCCAAAGAAATCACCGAGAAAGGGCTCCGAAAATCACCACCAAGAACAACCGGGAAAACACATCCAAACCTTGAGGAACCACGCCGAATCCTCTATACATGAGACAAAGGTTCGTACAAGGTCTAGCAAGCCGCCCGATCATCCATCCCTCTCTACAAGATCTCTCCGTGAAGCTCTCTTGCTAGTCCTAAGGAAAACCTAGAGAAAATAGGTGGAAAATAGGAAAACTAATAAGCTAGGGTTCCAAGAGTTGGCTGCCATCCTCTCACCTCTTGGGTTATATGGAGGCAACCGAATGTCTAAAATGCCCTTCTCTACTAACTAGGGATACAAGCCCCTCAAGGGCGGATTTGGAATTCTTGATGTCTTCACCATCGGACGGATGCCCGGCGACCGCACCCTGCGTAGCCTCGACGCAAGCCATGCGATCCCGACGCGTGTCCTCCGCTTCGAAGATTCCGGACCGCGTCGTCGCACACCGGTCAGATTGGTGCTCCTCACCGGTCGGACCGGCCACCACCGGTCGGACCGGTCCGTGCCGCTCGCACCTCCGTCTTCGGTTCTCCGGTCTTGGCTTTGTGGATCAACCAAGGAACCCGGTGGTTTTTACGGTGAACCACGGGAAACCCCGCGAACTCGGTGTAGCCTCCGCCAATCTCCACTCATGACTTGGCTCCCACGTAGTCCCGGCTCGACCTTGGTTTTGAGGCTCAACCAAGAAACCGTCCACGACTTCATCTTGTTGTTCATGCCACCATGCGGCCCGCACTTGACCCCCGCCGGCCACCGGTCCCTCGAACGAAGCCTACTTGTCTTCTCCACACCCGGAGGCCTCACCGGCGACGACCTTTCGCGCTTGTTCTTCACCCGCACCAACACGAGTCAAGCCGCAACCCGCACCCGCAATACTTAGCCAAGAATCGGTCCACACAACGTTGTCAATCACTCATCACACAAGGAAGCGACCATCCACCGGTCCTCGAACCACACATGGTCCTCAATCTCCCCCTTGATGAGTGCATTGACAACACCCACACGAAAGTAACAAGAGAGAAAAGAAAAAGAAAAGAAACAAACAAAAAGAAACTCCAACAAGCGATCGAAAGCCAACCAAAGGCAAAGAGCAAGATCACTTGAAGAAGACAAGTCTCGGACCCCTTAGGCAAGGGCAACGGCTCGACACATCCGAGACAAAACAAAGCTCAATCAAAGAGCGCAAACCACCAAAACGAGGGCTCGAAGAACCACAAAGAGCTCCCCCCGCACACATGCAAGCTCCCCCGAACCAATGCAACTCCCCCGGACGAATGCATGCAAAACAAGTGAAAACAGGGGGCGGAAGCGGCAATTTCGGCTCACACCGGTCGACCGGTCATCACCACCGGTCGACCGGTGCCTAACATATGTACAGACCAGACTCACACCGGTCGGACCGGTGCTCTTCACCGGTCAGACCGGTGTACAACAGAGCCCAGAAATGGCTCGAAACCACCTGAAAACCTTCTAAATGCGTCCGGTAAGTCATTTCAAGCTCAAACTTCTCCCCCTTGTTGGCAATGCATGAATCAAGCAAAAAATGCAAAACTTTCAACCTAGAGCTTCTCAAATAGACAAAATTCAACAAAGAATGCTACACATGTCCAAATGAGCAAGTTAGATACTCTACGGCTTCGTATCGATCTCAACTACATGATCACCAAGTTTCACAACCATTGGACGAAGCTAAGATGGATTTTGGCAATTTTGCGAAAAACTTGCCTCTCATGAGCAAAGTCCTAAACATGATCAAAGCATATCAAAATGGCAAAGCCACACAAACCTCATGCTAGGACAGCCATTCTAATCATAAGACCATCACAAACACCCACAAGCACCTCATGTCATGTCAAAGCCACCGAGCCATGTGCCTACTTCTATGTATGAGACTTCTCATTGGTAGGCATCATGCAACGGTTTAGCACCCAAAGCAAATTAAATTCAGCACATATGACATGGGAGCATATTTTCCAAGCATTTTTCATTTCATTTTCAGCTTTGTAAATGGTACATGAAATGTCTTTGCGACAAAAAGGAACTTAGGCTCCTCCACAAGATAAATCAAGAGGGCTAAACGTTCATGATGGCAAATGAGCCTTTGGCCCCATATGATCAATAAACTAGCCATCCAACCACAAATTAAGCATAGAAAGGCCACAAAGACATGTCAAGAGGATGTAAAGGCATTTACACATGAGAGAGCATACATGAGACATTTTTCAAAAGCATAGCTATCAACCATGGATTATTCATCAAGATCATCAAGAGCTAAGCCAAACTAACCGTAGCATACCAAACAAGCTCACAAAGACAAATATCTCATTCCATGGTAAACAATGTATATGAGAGAAGCTTTTCCTAACCAATGCATATGATACAAAATGCATGCAAAACAAAGATACAAGGATGCCTATACAACATGCTACATATGCCATGCCAAATGCAAGAAATGCACAAAGGAAAGCTATACATATGCTACAAAGAAGCTCTCACACAAAACTTACAAAACACCGGCTCCTCGAGGGGAGGCAAAAAGAGCTCGACACCACCGGCAAAAAGAAAGCTCCCACACACCCAACTCGAGAAATCAAACACACACCAAGTTCACCCCGCAAACGAGTGAAAGTGGCTTGATCTAGGGGTTTGGTGAAAATATCGGCTAGTTGGTGATGTGTGGGTACATGGATCAAAGCTATCTTTCCTTTCTCGACATTGTCTCTCAGAAAATGATACCTCACTTCTATGTGTTTTGTTTTGGAATGAAGCACTGGGTTCTTTGCAACGCTTATGGCACTGGTGCTATCACATTGAAGTGGGACATGGGTATACTCCTCACCAAAATCGCTCATGGTATAGGTGATCCAAAGGAGCCGAGAGCAACAACTAGCAGGCAACATACTCGGCCTCGGTCGTGGATTGAGCAACACTCGACCGCTTGCGGGAAGACCAAGACACCAAGGAAGAACCCAAAAGCGGCAAGTCCCGAAGTGGACTTCCTATCCAACCGACACCCGGCAAAATCCGCGTCCGAAAAGCCATGAAGCGCCAAAGAAGAGGACGCAGTACCAAAGGCCGAAGTCGGGAGTGTGACGCAAGTACCCGAAAATTCGCTTCACCGCTTGCCGATGCGAAGTCCTCGGAGACGCTTGAAAACGAGCGCACGGACACACCGAGAACCGTATGTCCCGGCCTCGTCGCCGTCAAGTAGAGGAGTGACCCGATCATGCTCCGGTACTCCTTCCGGACCACATGTTCACCTTCCTCGTCCGCATCAAGAGCCGTAGTCGTACTCATCGGCGTCGTCATAGCCTTGGAGTCCTCCATCTTGAACTTCCTCACAATGTCCTTGGTGTACTTAGCCTCGGTGCACAAATGTTCCTTCCTTTGATTGCTTGATTTGTAGCCCGAGGAAGAACCGCAACTCACCCATCATGCTCATCTCGAACTCCCGCTCATATCATCCGCAAACCTTGCAACAAGAGAGTTAGACGAGCCACCAAAGACAATATCATCCACGTACACCCGCACAATCGGGATATCTGCGCTCCGCTCTCGCAAAAACAAGGTCCGATCGACCTTCCCCATCTCAAAGCCTCTCTCAAACAAGAACCCCCTCAACCTGCCATACCAAGCTCTAGGCGCCGCTTCAACCCATACGGCGCCTTCCTCAACTTGTACACCCGGTGGGGGTACTTCTCACTCTCAAACCCCCGGAGAGGCCGCCTCACATACACTTCTTCCTCCAAGACACCATTCGTAAAAGCACTCTTCACATCCATTTGGTGCAACTTGAACCCTTTAGCCACGAGAAAAGGCTAGAAGGATCCTAATCGCCTCCAAACGGGCTACGGGAGCAAAGGTCTCCTCGTAGTCGATCCCCTCCTTCCGACCGAACCCCCCGAGCAACAAGTCTCGACTTGTTCCTCACAACCTCACCCTTCTCTCCCTCTTTGTTTTTCCACACCCACTTTGTACCAATCGGCTTACACCCTGGGGGAGGGTCAACCAACTCCCACACCTGATTCCTCTCAAAGTTCTCCAACTCCTCATGCATCGAGTTAACCCAATTGTGATCAGATAGCGCGTGTCCAATGTCTTTGGGCTCGAAAGAAGCAACAAATGCAGCATAAGCAAAATGGGAATTGTTTCGAACCCTCGCCCGTGTAGTGCGTTCATTCATGTCGCCGATGATCCTCGAAGCTGGGTGATCCATCTGAACTCGCCGGGGAGGTTCTCGCCTCGAAGCTACCTCCCCCTCAACATCAGCTTCTCCTCGTTCTTGATTTGTCGTCGTAGGTGTAGCAGAGGGTCCATCCATCATCGTAGTCGAAGTAGTGGGTACATGTTCAGCCGGGGGCACCACACCGCCATCCTCATCATCTCCATGTTCATGCTCCTCCTCCTGAAAGATCTCCTCGCCAAGCTCATCATCACCGCACACTCAAAGACAAGCCGACTACGTGGCTCGTCTCGTCGAAGGTTACCTCGCAAGTCTCCACGATTTGGTTAGTTTCAAGATTGAGCACACGATATGCTCTAGAATGAGATGCATAACCAAAGAAAATGCCATCGACAGACCTAGCCTAAAACTTATCCAACTTCCCCGCCCTTCTTCGAATAAAACACTTGCAACCAAAGACATGGAAGTGACTCACCTTGGGTGTGCGACCATGCATCAACTCATAGCATGTCTTTTTCTTGTGCACTCGAGGTATATTCCGTTCGACACATAGCATGCGGTATTCACCGCCTCGCCCCAATACCTCCTCGGAGTCCTATGCTCATCAAGCATCGTCCGAGCCATCTCGCACAAGGTCCCGTTCTTCCTTTCCTCAACACCATTCGGGGGAGGCGTATACGGACTCGAAAACTGGTGCTCAAGACCCAAGTCATGACAAAAGGTTTCAAAATGAGAGTTCCTGAATTCCGAGCCATTATCACTGCGGATAGCTCGTATGGCATCTCCGTGCCTCTCGTTCCTCAACCTCAAGACTAGATCTCGAACAAAACCAAACGTCTCCCCCTTATCCTCCAGAAAGAACACCCACGCATACCGAGAATAGTCATCCACCACAACAAGGACATACCACTTCCCACCCGTAGATCGCACACGAGCTGGGCCAACAAGGTCCATATGGAGCAGCTCGCATGGACGCTCAGTCATCACATCGGTGAGAGGCGGGTGAGAAGAGGCCACCATCTTGGCATGCCTACACGAAGCACAAACCAACTCTTTCTCAAGCTTCAACCGTGGCAATCCTCGGACCAAATTGAGTTTACTCAAGCGAGACAAAAGGTCAAAGCTCAAGTGACCCAACTTCCTATGCCACTTCCACAACTCACTCGAAGAACCGGCCAAGAAACAACGCTCAACACCCGAAGACCGAGAAAAATCAAGCACGAAACACCCGACCCTCGGGAACGACCATACAAACAAGGTCCCCTCGAGAGTCCACAATCCGAGAACCACCAGGCCGAAACAACACCTCAAAACCCTCATCCAACAACCGAGACACGAAAGCAAATTGTACCCCGGCGATTGAACAAGAGCAACACGCCTCGAGTGATCTTGTCACTCACTTTTATCTCACCTTCCGAAAGCACACGCCCACGCCCATTGTCCCCAAAAGTGATGTACCTCTTCGTCACTACCGGGACTAGACTTGAGAACCACCCCCTGTCTCCGGTCATATTCCTCGAACAACCGGAGTCAATCAACCAAATGTTCTTCAAGTCTCCCACCCGAAAATCAAAAATAGGCACGTGAGCGAACAAACGACTCAAAGACCGGGGTTAGTACCAAAGGAGGAAAACCGAGTGCCGAGCCATTTGCTCGAAAGTGGGGTTAGCACCAACCAAAGCATCTCTCCTACCAAAGCTACCTCCACGAACACCACCACGGTAACCACCCCGAGGGAACCACCCCTCTCTCGCCCGAAGGAGGACCAAAACCATGCAAGAAAGCCCGTGGAACATCCTTCCTCTCCAACTCAACGCCACGACTCCTCCAATCCCCGTACCGAGCACGAGGAGGAGAACGCCTAGCAACCGACCACCCGCACTCTTTCCGCCCCAACCACCGGAACCACGACCACCGAAACAACCCTCGCACCGTACGAGCTCGAAACCCAAACATCCGTCCGTCCGGGCCCGCACCCGGTCGGACCGGTGCCCCACACCGGTCCGACCGGGTGTGACCCGGACAAGAACACCACTCCGCAGCCTTCTTCTCTCCCCAAGCCCGAACTCGTCCTCACAATCGCCTTGCCCCCGAGAATCCGCATACGAGGCTCAAGTACACCATCGGAAGGGTGGTACTTGTCCTTGTTTGCCCACTCCTTCCTCATTCTCTCCTCTCGCTTCCTCTTGAAGCAAAACTCCTCCTTGTGGCCATCTCTCCCACAATAGCCACAATGGAACCTCACAAGCTTAGGCTTTGGCTTGGGATGTGGTCGCTCACTCGGTTTCTCTCCACTCAAACCCTCCACCGGTTTCTCACCACTTGCCTTCTCACTCTCCTTCCCAAAGAACACTTTCCCCGAAGTGCTCACAAACTTGATAGGCTTTTGTAGGTCATTTGTGGGTGTAGGAAACACGGGTGGAGCTGGGGTTGTGTCTAGCCGATTCCTTAGATGGTTAGGTTTTGGTGGGAACTCATTCTTGTGGTGGGTTTTTGGTGGCTCCGGGATATTCTCTCCACTTCCCTCACCAACCTTGTTTGCTCCAAGCCCCTCACCATCTTGCCTCTTAAAGGCCTCGATCATCATCCTCAACTGAGGCTCGTGACCGGACAACCAACCCATCAACTTCCTCAAATCATCATTCTCATCCTGCAAACGATCAACATAATGTGCAAGCTCCAAATTTTTCAATGCATGCATTTCACGAGTAGAGCAAGATGTAGGCATGGGTTCCTTCAATTTAGCCTCGAGCGAACTAGTGTAAGCATGCATCTCATCAATCTTAGCATGCAAAACGGGGCAAGAAGTGCAAGCACCTAGCAAAGCGAGTCTAGACTTAAGCTCGGCCACTTCAACCATAAGCACATCTAGTTCCTCACACTTGGAGGCATGCTTATCCTTGAACAAAGCAAGATCGGCAAGGAAAATAGAGCAATCAAGACAATCATTCTCATCGAAACAACGGGGCTAGCCTTAAGCGAATCAATCTCAAGCTTGCTATCAAGCACCCGTGTCTCTAGCTCGCCCACTCTAGTCCTAGCACCCTCGAGTGAAGCCCTAAGCTCTTTCCTCATTTTCTTGGCCTCTCTAAGCATGTCATCACGGTTATCAAGCAAAGAGCCAAGCCTCTCATTCTCTGGGCGCAGAAGGGAAGTTCATCACGCACCTCGTCGTCGGACTCGCAGTCCGAGTCGCTCCGTGTGCTCTTCTTGCTGCCGGAGCTCGGCGCCATGGTGCGAAGCCATCTCTCGCGAAGCGGCTCGGCCCCGCTCGGGTTCTTGGACGACTTCTTGCTCTTGCAAGTGATCTCCCTCGTCTTCGCTGCTGCTCGAGCTCGAGGTGGAGTACGCGGAACTGGAGTCGACGTCGCTCGCTCCAACCATCGCTCGGGCCTTGCCTCGGCCCTCCTTCTTCCTCGACCGCCGCTCGTCCTTGTACTTGTTCTTGTGCTTGCTCTTGTGATCACGCCTCGAACGGTACTTGCCATCGTTCATCCTCGGCTTGTGCTTGTAGCTGTCCTTGTTCTCGACCTTCTCCGGGCAGTCGGCGACGAAGTGTCCAGGCTTGCCGCACTGGAAGCAAGTCCTCGTGTTCCTCCTCATGTTCACGCAGTTCTCGTGCAGCCTCTCGAACCGCCTCGTCAACAGCGCCAGCTCGTCCTCTCCAAGGTCATCAAACTCCTCATCTGGCATAGACATCAAAGAGGAAAACGAGAACATCCTGGTGGATGGGTCGAGTTTGTCTTTGCTTTGGAACCACCAACGAGGGCAAGACTATGGGAATCGGCCGGTCCCTCGAGCTTGGCGATCATGCCCCTATCCACCTCGGCCGACTTGAGCTTCGAGAACAACTCATTCACCGTCGAGTATCATACCTCTCCGACTCGACTATGGCCTCGAACTTTCCGCCCCATATCGTACGATCTAAAGAGTGTAAGAGCTTGACGGCTCTATCATGATCATCGTACGGGAGCACGTCCACATTGGCCCTCATGTTGTTCACCACCACCGTGAACCTCTGAAACAAGGCATCGATGTTCTTGTACTCTCTCCGTAGGTCGCATACAACCGTGCTCGAACCTCGGGCGTTTCCAACATGAGCCTCCTTCAACACCGCCCAAATCCTACAAGCCAAGTGCTCGGTGTGCACCCGATCGAACTCGGCCGACACAAAGCACGAAACAAGTAGTCGACCGCCTTATTGTTGGCGTCGAATCCGTCCCTCGACCCCGGAGCAAGGAAATCCATCGGTGGACATAGCCTCGTGTCCACCGTGACATCCCAAAGCGGTCGACCCTTTCCGCGGAGGAACGCACCCATCCGCTTGCTCCACATCCGGTAGTTCTTGCCATCGAAGTGTGGAGGACCCGAACCCCGTTCTCGGTACGCCATCCTTGGATCTTAGACCGGTTAGAGTCAACAAAGACCCGAACCGACTCGATACCACTTGAAGGACCGATACGGCGAACCGAGAGGGGGGGGGGAGTGAATGGGAGCCGATAAAAATTCTTCTTGAAGGAGATGAAAACTCCAACAAGACGAACGCGGCTTCCAACACACGTCTCCGACTCATCGCCAAGGTTGGTCAAGCCCACGTAGCCACCGGAGTGCCACCGGACCTAGGAACCAACACACCACCTTCCGACCCGAGAAACGCAGCGGAAAAACCAAACCTCGAGTCTACGGACCCACACCGGTCGGACCGGTGAGCACCACCGGTCGACCGGTCCCCGCCGGTGAAACCGAGCAACTTCCACAAAGTGGCTCTACACCGGTCGAACGGTGAGACACACCGGTCGGACCGATGGCGGCGTGAAAGCCCTCAAGGCACCAAACGAGACAACCGACCACCAAACGGACCCAAACTCGAAACAAGACAGCACCACGGGACAACAACGAACGCACCAAGACGCTCACCCGAGCAAAATCCCACAAGGGCTTGCACCGGTCGGACCGGTCAAGAGCACCGGTCGACCGGTGTAGCACTGGGCGCTCGGGATGAACAAGACCCGCGGGTCAACTCCCCCAAATCCAAATCTCGATCTCCCGAATCGCTCCACGGACTTGAACAAGACTTTGGGGATATCAGGAACACCTCATGAGGAGTCCATAGCCAAGGTTAATCCCACCAAATCTCGTCCAAAAAGGAGGAATCGAAGAAATCCCGCCAAAAGCACTTCCAACCCAAGAACTCAAGAAACCCCCAAAATCGAGCACTTTTACTCACGGGTTTGGGAGGGGAATCACGGCCCAAAGAACCACGAAGGGTTCCCACAAATTTCCCCCATCAAATCCCCAAGAGAAAAGCCCCGAAAACCACCCAAAGAAATCACCGAGAAAGGGCTCCGAAAATCACCACCAAGAACAACCGGGGAAAACACATCCAAACCTTGAGGAACCACGCCGAATCCTCTATACATGAGACAAAGGTTCGTACAAGGTCTAGCAAGCCACCCGATCATCCATCCCTCTCTACAAGATCTCTCCGTGAAGCTCTCTTGCTAGTCCTAAGGAAAACCTAGAGAAAATAGGTGGAAAATAGGAAAACTAATAAGCTAGGGTTCCAAGAGTTGGCTGCCATCCTCTCACCTCTTGGGTTATATGGAGGCAACCGAATGTCTAAAATGCCCTTCTCTACTAACTAGGGATACAAGCCCCTCAAGGGAGGATTTGGAATTCTTGATGTCTTCACCATCGGACGGATGCCCGGAGACCGCACCCCGCGTAGCCTCGACGCAAGCCATGCGATCCCGACGCGTGTCCTACGCTTCGAAGATTCGGACTGCGTCGTCGCACACCGGTCAGACCGGTGCTCCTCACCGGTCGGACCGGTCACCACCGGTCAGACCGGTCTGGTGCTGCCGCACCTCCGTCTTCGGTTCTCCGGTCTTGGCTTTGTGGATCAACCAAGGAACCCGGTGGTTTTCTCGGTGAACCACCGGAAACCCCGCGAACTCGGTGTAGCCTCCTACAATCTCCACTCATGACTTGGCTCCCACGTAGTCCGGCTCGACCTTGGTTTTGAGGCTCAACCAAGAAACCGTCCACGACTTCATCTTGCTTGTTCATGCTACCATGCGGCTCGCACTTGACCCCGCCGGCCACCGGGTCCCTCGAACGAAGCCTACTTGTCTTCTCCACACACCGGAGGCCTCACCGGCGACGACCTTTCGCGCTTGTTCTTCACACCGCACCAACACGAGTCAAGCCGCAACCCGCACCCGCAATACTTAGCCAAGAATCGGTCCACACAACGTTGTCAATCACTCATCACACAAGGAAGCGACCATCCACCGGTCCTCGAACCACACATGGTCCTCACTCTTTAGCCGGTGACTTTGCCCCCAAATCTCCCTTGAAACGGACTCAATTTGGTGGTTTTTTGAGTTGCTCGAGTTCTTGCCATAGAGAGCCGAAATCTTCGATTCCTCTTGATTGTGAGTGATTCGGGTCGATTCCTTTAAGGTAGAGGTTGCCCGGGACGTAACCCGGCCTATTTCCGGAGTTTCGCCGCAATCCGTGGAGTGATTCGGGAGATCGGGCGATGGGAAGTTGAGGGTTGACCCGCGTGTGGGTTTTACGGAAGGGGCGGGTCTAACCGCCTAGGGGGCGGTCTAAGCGCCCGGGCCTTCCGGTGTGAAGGTTTTGATTTTGCCAGATTTTCCTCTGTGAGTTTGTTCGCCTTGATCATAGGAGCGTTCAGGTGAAATCTTGGGTCATTTTCATGCTATTTGCTAGGAGTTCTTGCTTGGAGTTCGTTGCTGGGTACAGGAGGTTAGACCGCCCCTGGTAGCCGGTCTAACCGCCCCTAGGCCCCTGGGTGAAGTTTTGGTTTTCGCCAAGATTTCCTGGTAGCTAGCTTGGTCTTGACCAAAGATTTATGTTGGTGATACCGTGGTGCGTTTTGGTGCTCGAAGAGGTGTTTCGGAGGATTTCATGGTTGCTCGGTGGAAGCGGTATAACCGCCCCCCATACCGGGTCTAACCGCGCCCCTCCTATCAGCCGGCTTCGAGTTGTTTCCGCCGCCGTGTTCGTGTAGGAGTCGAGACCGCGTGGTAGTGTTTGTTCCTAGGACCGGTAGCACTTCGGTGGCGGTGTGACTTTGGGTGTCCGACCGAGCGAGTTCATCTCGTTGGAGTTGCGATCTCCTTCCGAGAAGAATTTTTATCGGCTCCCATTCACTCCCCTTTCTCTAGTCACCTAATTCGTCCTTCAACGCGACGTCGTGTCGCGCCACCACGCTCCCGCGCTCCGAGAGCGCCCGCGCGCGCCACACCATGTCGGCCGCCGCCGTACCAAAGCATGCCGAGGTGGGCCTGCGACCGCCGGTCCGTGCATCATGCCTCGAGCTCGTGGGTGCGATGCAAGTGGACACCGGTGCCGGTGCCACGCGTCGCGCTCTCACACGCCGACCGGGCCACACCTCCATCCGGCCGTTGGACCGCCCCCCGCCGCACACGCACGTCGAGGGAGAGCCGTCGTACCCACATCTTTAGCCACGAAGCGTTGCTCCCCCGCACGCTCGCCGCCTATAAAACCCCGCCCCCTTCCTCCTCTCACGCGAGACCGAGCCTCGTCGCCGCCGCCATTGGAGGTTGCGAACGAGCTCGCCCTCCGCTTGATCCCCGAGCCACGTAACCCCTCAAACACTTCTCCTATGACCCGTTGGCGGCGATTAGTGGCACCGCCTCGCTCCTCACCGGATTTCAACTCGCGGCGGCCGTCGCCGCCTAGCACCGCCTCGCGTCGTCGCCGGCTACTTCTCCGACCAACCCACCGCCACTAATCGAGCTCGGGTGAGCATCCTTAAGGCCCCGCGCCATTTGTTGGCCGGTGTCCGGCCGGCTATCACCGCCGGCGAGCTCACCCGGCGGTGGAAGGGTAGCAAGTGTGAGGATTTGACTCTTTGCGAGGGTTTAGGAGAAAACTAGGGGCATATTTGTAACGAGAAAAGATCTTCCCATGAACCCCGCTAGAAAGTGATTCTTAAATATTAAATGGCCATTGGCCAATTCTTGTAAAATCCATAAAAAGTCATAGAACAATCAAAAAAAATGAAAACCCAATTTTGTTGGATTCATTGTGAAGAACCCTACAACTTTTGTGAAGCATCACCATAGTTTTTCCTTGCCCGAAAAATAGAAAATTGTTAAACCTAGATCTATTGTTTCTCAAAATCTACAATTGAAATGTGGCTGAATTTTGGATATATTGCGTGTGAAGGACCGATACGGCGAACCGAGAGGGGGGGGGAGTGAATGGGAGCCGATAAAAATTCTTCTTGAAGGAGATGGAAACTTCAACAAGATGAACGTGGCTTACAACACACTTCTCCAACTCACTACCCAAGTTGGTCAAGCCCACGTAGCCACTGGAGTGCCACTGGACCTAGGAACCAACACACAACCTTCCGACCCGAGAACGCGGCGGAACACCAAACCTCGAGTCTACGGACCAACGCCGGTCGACCGGTGAGCACCACCGGGCCGACCGGCCCCTGCTGGTGAAACTGAGCAACTTTCACTAAGTGGCTCCACACCGGTTAGACCGGTGCGACACACCGGTTAGACCGGTCACAGCCTGAAAGGCCCCAAAGCACCAAACAAGCCAACCGACCACCAAACCGACCCAAACTCGAAACGGCGAAGCAACACAGACAACGGCGAACACACCCAGACGTTCACCCGAGCAAAAACCCACCGAGGGTTGCACCGGTCGGACCGGTCAAGAGCACCGGTCGACCGGTGTAGCTCGGGCGACTCGGGATGAACAAAGACCCGCGGGTCAACTCCCTCAAATCCAAACCTCGATCTCCCGAATCGCTCCACGGACTTGAACAAGACTTTGGGGATATTAGGAACACCTCATGAGGAGTCCATAGCCAAGTTTAATCCCACCAAAACTTGTCCAAAAAGGAGGAATCGAAGAAATCCCGCCAAGAACACCACAAACCCTAGAACTCGGAAAACCCCAAAATCAAGCCCTTTTGTAGGGGAATCACCGCCCAAAGAACCACGAAGGGTTCCCACAAATTTCCCCCATCAAATCCCCAAGAGAAAGGCCCCGAAAACAACCCAAAGAAATCACCAAGAGAGGGCTCCGAAAATCACCACCAAGACCAACCGGGAACAACACATCCGAACCATGAGGAACAACGTGGAATCATCTATACATGCAACAAAGGTTCATACAAGGTCTAGCTTGCCGCCCAATCATCCAACCCTCTCACGAGATCTCACCATGAAGCTCTCAAGCTAGTCCTTTGGAAATCCTAAGGAAAATAGGAAGGAATAGGAAAACAAATGAGCTAGGATTCCAAGGCTTGGCTGCCATCCTCTCACCTCTTTAGTTATATGGAGGCAACCGAAAGTCGAAAATGCCCTTTCCTAATAACTAGGGATACAAGCCCCTCAAGGGCGGATTTGGAAGTCTTCATGTCTTCACCATCGGACGGATGCCCGGCGACCGCACCCTGCGTAGCCTCGACGCAAGCCATGCGATCCCGACGCATGTCCTCCGCTTCGAAGTCTCCGGACTGCGTCGTCGCACACCGGTCAGACGGGGTGCTCCTCACCGATCGACCGGTACCCACCGGTCGACCGGGTCCGGGCGCCGCCGCGCCTCCGTCTTCGGTTCTTCGGTCTTGGCTTTGTGGATCAACCAAGGAACCCAGTGGTTTTCTAGTGAACCACCGGAAACCCCGCGAACTCGGTGTAGCCTCCGCCAATCTCCACTCATGACTCGGCTCCCACATAGTCCCGACTCGACCTTGGTTTTGAGGCTCAACCAAGAAACCGTCCATGACTTCATCTTGTTGTTCATGCCACCATGCAGCCCGCACTTGACCCCGCCGGCCACGGGGGTCCCTCGAACAAAGCCTACTTGTCTTCTCCACACCCGGAGGCCTCACCGGCGACGACCTTTCGCACTTGTTCATCACCCGCACCAACACCGGTCAAGCCGCAACCCGCACCCGCAATACTTAGCCAAGAATCGGTCCACACAACGTTGTCAATCACTCATCACACAAGGAAGCGACCATCCACCGGTCCTCGAACCACACATGGTCCTCAATCTCCCCCTTGATGAGTGCATTGACAACACCCACACGAAAGTAACAAGAGAGAAAAGAAAAAGAAAAGAAACAAAGGCAAAGAGCAAGATCACTTGAAGAAGACAAGTCTCGGACACCTTAGGCAAGGGCGACGGCTCGACACATCCGAGACAAAGCAAAGCTCAAGCAAAGAGAGCAAACCACCAAAGCAAAGCCCGAACAACTACAAAGAGCTCCCCCCGCACACATGCAAGCTCCTCCCGAACCAATGCACCTCCCCCGGACGAATGCATGCAAACCAGCTGAAAAAAAAGGGCAGCTACAACAACTTCAGCTCACACCGGTCAGACCGGTGACCTCGACCGGTCAGACCGGTGCACAACAGAGCCCAGAAATGGCTTGAAACCACCGAAAACCTTCTATATGCGTCCAGTAAGCCTTTTCAAGCTCAAACTTCTCCCCCTTGTTGGCAATGCATGGATCAACCCAAAAATGCAAAACTTTCAACCTAAAGCTTCTCAAATAGACAAAATTCAACAAAGAATGCTACTCATGTCCAAATGAGCAAGTTAGATACGCTATAGCTTCGTATCGACATCAACTACAAGATCACCAAGTTTCACAACCGTTGGACGAAGCTAAGATGGATTTGGGAAATTTTGCGAAAAACTTGCCTCTCATGAGCAAGGTCCTAAACATGATCAAAGCATATCAAAATGGCAAAGCCACACAAACTTCATTCTAGGACAGCCATTCTAATCATAAGACCATCATAAACACCCAAAGCCACCGAGCCATGTGCCTACTTCTATGTATGAGACTTCTCATTGGTAGGCATCATGCAACGGTTTAGCACCCAAAGCAAATTAAATTCAGCACATATGACAAGGGAGCATATTTTCCAAGCATTTTTCATTTCATTCTCGATTTATAATTGGTACATGAAATGTCTTTGCGACAAAAAGGGACTTATGCCCCTCCACAAGATAAAGCAAGAGGGCTAAACATTCATGATGACAAATGAGCCTTTGGCCCCATATGATCAATAAACTAGCTATCCAACCACAAATTAAGCATAGCCAAACCACTAAAACATGTCAAGATCATATAAAGGCATTTACACATGAGAGAGCATACATGTGACATTTTCAAAAACATAGATATCAACCATGGATTATTCGTCAAGATCATCGGGAGCTAAGCCAAACTAACCATAGCATACCAAAGAAGCTCACAAAGACATATATCTCGTTCCATGGTGAACAATGTATATGAGAGAAGCTTTTCCTATCCAATGCATATGATACAAAATGCATGCAATCTAAGATACAAGGATGCCTATACATCATGTTACATATGCCATGCCAAATGCAAGAAATGCACAAAGAAAAGATATACATATGCTACAAAGGAGCTCCCACACACCAAGCTCACAAACAACCGCCTCCTCGAGGGGAGGCAAAAAGGGCTCGACACCACCGGCAAAAGAGCGAAGGAGCACAAAACTCACAAGCTCCCCTTAAACACATGCACTAGGGCCAAAGAGCATACAAAGCTCACCCTACACACATGAGATAGGGAAGGAGCAAAACAAACCAAGTGGCTTGACCAAGGCCACACACTCGAAGGTCACAAATTCACTTACCTTTATTATTTCTTCGAAGTCACTCATCCTTGTCCACCATCCCCGAAAGTGATGTACCTCCATGTCACCACCGGGATATGAAGCCGAAGAACCACCCCCGATAACTACCAAATGTTCTCGGGGCATCCACCCGCAACTCTAAACCAAGAGCGAGAGCGAGCAAACGACTCAACACGGGGTTAGTTCCAAATGTGTAATACTAGTGCCTAGCCATTTGCTCGAAAGTGGAGTTAGCACAAACCAAACCATCTTTCCTACCAAAGCTACCTCCACGAACACCACTACGGTAACCACCATGAGGGAACCAACCCTCTCTACCCGGAGGAGGACTAAAACCACGAAAGAAAGCCGTGGACTCGTCCCTCCTCTCCTTCTCAAAGCTAAGACTCCTCCCATCCCCGTAGTGAGCTCTAGGGGGAGAATGCCTAGCAACCGACATCCCGCAAACTTTCCGGACCAACCACCGGAACCAAGACCTCCCCGAACCAAACTTACCATCCGTACGAGCACGAAACCCAACCGCCGCTCGTCCGGCTCGCACCGGTCCGACCGGTGCCTCTCACCGGCCTCCGACGGGTGTAGCCCGGCAAAGAACACCTCAAACAGACCTTCCGCTCTCCCCAAACCCGAACCGGTTCTCACACTCGCCTTGGCCCCGGGCAACTACATACAAGGCTCAAGTACACCATCGGAAGGGTGGTACTTGTCCTTGTTAGCCCACTCCTTCGCCATTCTCTCCTCACATTTCCTCTTGAAGCAAAACGCTCTCGTGTCACCATCCTTTCCACAAAACTCACAATGGAAATGGATTGATCCGGGCTTAGGCTTGGAATGAGGCTCTTCACAAGGCTACTCACTTGGTTTCTCACTAGGCTTTTCACTTGCCTTCTCACTCGCTTTTTCTCTTGGTTGGTTTGGCTTGGATGCAAACTTGTCTTTGGGTGTGGGTTGTGGCGGAGTTGAAACATTCCCGAATTTCCCTTCTCTCTCACCACCGCCCTCACCAACCGTATCCAATCCCAAAACCCAACCATCAAAGCGCTTACAACTAGCAATCATCATACCAAGCCGAGGTTCTTGATTCGACAACCAACTCGCCGCTTCACGCAACTTATCATTCTCATCTTGCAAGCGACCAACACATTTTGCAAGATCCAAATTCTTCATAGCATGCAACTCACATGTAGAACAAGAAGTAGGAATAAGCACTTTCAAATCAGCCTCAAGTGAAACAATGCATGAACTAAGCTCAACAATTTCCTCATGCAAACTAGGGCAAGAAGTGCAAGCGCCAAGCAAAGTGGGTCAAGATTGTAGCTCACCCAACTCAACCCTAAGCACATCTAGTTCCTCACACTTGGAGGCATACTTCTCCCAAAGATCGGTCAAGTCGGCCAGAAAGCAGAGCAATCAAGACAATCATTCTCATCGAAACAACGGGGCTAGCCTTAAGAGAATCAATTTCAAGCTTGCTATCAAGAACCTATGTTTCTACCTCGGCCTACTCTAGTCCTAGCATCCTCGAGCAAAGATCTAAGCTCCTTCCTAAGCTTCTTAGCCTCTCTAAGCATGTGATCACGATTATCAAGCAAGTAAACCAACTCCTCATTCTCCTTGCGCAAAGAAGAGACATCATCACATACCTCATCCTCGGAATCCAAATCCGAGGTGTCCTTCTCGGCTTCTCTTGCTGCTCGAACTGCGAGCCATGCCGCAGAAGTCGTCCTTGAGGCTTAGGCCCGTCACACAAAGGCCGTTGAGATACTTGCCGATGTTCTTCTTTTTCTTTTTCTTCTTTTTGTCATCCTCTTCGTCTTCATCACTCGAGCTTGAAGACGTGTCCTCGGAATCGGACTCAATGTCACTCGATCTCTTCATCTTCTCTCGAGCCCATGTCTTCTTCCCATGTCCATGATCCTTCTTCTTGGACTTCTTCCTCTTGTCCTTGAACTTGTGCTTGTCGTGGTTGTTCTCCTTCGGACACTCAGCGAAATAGTGTCCAGCCTTGCCACACTTGAAGCATGTCCTTGTGTTCCTTCTCATGTTCACTCGGTTCTCGTGTAGCCTCTCGAACCGCCTCGTCGGGAGTGCCGGCTCGTCCTCTCCAAGCACGCCGAACTCCTCATCTAGCATAGACATCAAAGAGGACAAATAGAACATCCCGATGGATGGGTTAGTGTTAGCCTTTCCTTTCAAACCACCGACGAGGGCGAGACTATGAGAGTTAGCCGGGCCCTCGATCTTGGCTGTCATGCCCCTATCCACCTGAGCCGACTTGAGCTTCGAGAACAGCTCGTTCACCGTCAGAGTGTCATACTTTTCCGACTCCACAATGGCCTCAAACTTTTTGCCCCAAATCATACGATCAAAAGAGTGTAAGAGCTTGACAGCTCTATCATGATCATCGTACGGGAGCACGTCCACATTGGCCATCATGTTGTTCACAACCACCGTGAACCTCTGAAACAAGGCATCAATGGACTCACCGGGGAGATGAGTGAAGTTCTTGTACTCTCTCCGGTAGGTTGCATACATCCGTGCCCGGACACCGGGCATTAGCAACATGAGCCTCCTTCAAGACCATCCAAATTCTACGAGCCAAGTGCTCGGTGTGCACCCGATCGAACTCAGCCGACACAAAGCACGAAACAAGTAGTCGACCACCTTATTGTTGGCGTCGAATCCGTCCCTCGATCCCGGAGCGAGGAAGTCCATCGGATGCACATAGCGTGTGTCCACCGTGACATCCCAAATGATCCGACCCTTTCCACGGAGGAACGCACCCATTCTCTTACTCCACATCCGGTAGTTCTTGCCATCGAAGTGTGGAGGAACCAAACCCCGTTCCCGGTATGCCATCTTTGGATCTTAGACCGGTTAGAGTCAATAAAGAACCGATACGGCGAACCGGAGAGAGGGGGGAGTGAATGGGAGCCGATAAAAATTCTTCTTGAAGGAGATGGAAACTCCAACAAGATGAACGCGGCTTCCGACACACTTCTCCAACTCACTACCCAAGTTGGTCATGCCCACGTAGCCACCGGAGTGCCACCGGACCTAGGAACCAACACACAACCTTCCGACCCGAGAACGCGGCGGAACACCTAACCACGATTCTACGGACCAACACCGGTCGACCGGTGAGCACCACCGGCCGACCGATCCCCGCCGGTGAAACCGGGCAACTTTCACTAAGTGGCTCCACACCGGTCAGACCGGCGAGACACACCGGTTAGACCGGTCACAACCTGAAAGTCTCCAAAGCACCAAACAGGCCAACCGACCACCAAACTGACCCAAACTAGAAATAGCAGCAACACAGGACAACGGCGAACACACCCAGACGTTCACACGAGCAAAAAACCCACCGAGGGTTGCACCGGTCAGACCGGTCAAGAGCACCGGTCGACCGGTGTAGCTCGGGCGACTCGAGATGAACAAGCACCCGCGGGTCAACTCCCCCCAAATCCAAACCTCCATCTCCCGCACGGACTTGAACAAGACTTTGGGGATATTAGGAACACCTCATGAGGAGTCCATAGCCCGAGTTTAATCCCACCAAAACTTGTCCAAAAAGGAGGAATCAAAGAAATCCCGCCAAGAACACCACAAACCCTAGAACTCGGAAAACCCCAAAATTGAGCCCTTTTACTCACGGATTTGGGAGGGGAATCACAGCCCAAAGAACCACGAAGGGTTCCCACAAATTTCCCCCATCAAATCCCCAAGAGAAAGGTCCCGAAAACAACCCAAAGAAATCACCAAGAGAGGGCTCCGAAAATCACCACCAAGAACAATCGGGAACAACACATCCAAACCTTGAGGAACCACGCCGAATGATCTATACATGCAACAAATGTTCATACAAGGTCTAGCTTGCCGCCCAATCATCCAACCCTCTCACAAGATCTCACCATGAAGCTCTCAAGCTAGTCCTATGGAAATCCTAAGGAAAATAGGAAAACAAATGAGCTAGGGTTCCAAGGCTTGGCCGCCATTCAAGTCTAAAATGCCCTTTCCTAATAACTAGGGATACAAGCCACTCAAGGTCGGATTTGGAAGTCTTCATGTCTTCACCATCGGACGGATGCCGGTGATCGCACCCGCGTAGCCTCGATGCAAGCCATGCGATCCCAACACGTGTCCTCCGCTTCGAAGTCTCGGACCGCGTCATCGCACACGGTCGACCGGTGCTCCTCACCGGTTTGACCGGGTACCCACCGGATCGACCGGTCGACCCACCGGTCGACCGGTCCGGCGCCGCTGCGGCTCCATCTTCGGTTCTTCGGTCTTGGCTTTGTGGATCAACCAAGGAACCCGGTGGTTTTTCGGTGAACCACAAGAAACCCCCGCGAACTCGGTGTAGCCTACGCCAATCTCCACTCATGACTCGGCTCCCACGTAGTCCCGGCTCGACCTTGGTTTTGAGGCTCAACCAAGAAACCGTCCATGACTTCATCTTGCCGTTCATGCCACCATGTGGCCCTCACTTGACCCCCGCCGGCCACCGGGTCCCTCGAACGAAGCCTACTTGTCTTCTCCACACCCGGAGGCCTCACCGGTGACGACCTTTCGCGCTTGTTCTTCACCCGCACCATCACCGGTCAAACCGCAACCCGCACCCGCAATACTTAGCCAAGAATCGGTCCACACAACGTTGTCAATCACTCATCACACAAGGAAGCGACCATCCACCGGTCCTCGAACCACACATGGTCCTCATTGTGCTATGTTATGCCTAGCATGTGTACCAAAAGCCGCACAAAGTTACCGCATAAATCGTTTTATATGAATTGTTTTGTATTTATGCGGAATCTGTCTCAATATTTTTTGAAGCTAAAAAGATTTAGATTTTTGTGCTCAACTTCGCATCCGATCTTGTTTTGCCAAAGTGCACTTCGGCGTATTAATCACAATTTGATATTTGTCGAAATATGTATTCTTGAAATATGCTTGATTTTATTTGTAAATGCATAACTCAAGACCTATAGCAGCTTTAGGTGTATATGTTGCTTAGTTTTAGACCGAAACCATGTGTGAGAAGGTTGAAATCACTTTGATGTGTATTATTTTTGTATGTATTTATCTTGCTTTAGTAGCTCGCTTTTGTTATTTTATGTTTATTTAATTTCATAGCTCTTTTAAGTGTGCATGTGTGTGCAGGTGGCTTTGCATAGGTTTGTTGTGCTTCACAAACTCACCGCACTTAATTTCATTAATTTATTCTATGAACAAAAGCAATAGAGGCAATTAAAAGCTTAATATTAAATTAAATGAGAAAATCATCAACCACGCCCATAATGACCTTATTTGTGTGAAGTAACTATTTTGTTTAAAATATAAGGACCAAACCATTGTTGTCTTGTGGAATTGAAATTAATTTATTTACATAAATATGTACAAAATCAATATCAAAAAGAATAAATAATAAAGAACCGCATATTGTTCCTTTTTGGAAGAGTATGCTGAATGTATTTCTTATCTAGGTGGATGTGGTCAACCATGCACCCCGTGGTTGTCATTTGTTGATTGTGATTAATTAAATTAAAAATCGTCAATTAAATCTTGCATTTGCATCCTCGTGTAGATCTTCCCGACGGTAGATATATTCTCGTGTCGAAGAAGGAGACGGAGGTGCCGACAAAGAGTTGCGTACGTGGACGTAGCTCAAGACCTAGACCAAAGTCGAGAAGGGCCCAAGGCCAACCTTGCCAGTGAAGGAAGCCCCATATCATTAACCCTGTCTCTTAAAATTATGCAATTACCTTTGCTGTGATTGTGCATTTACGTTTCGGGAGTTGAATGGAAACCCTAGATGCATGATCCTTAGGGACCTATGCTCTATGACTAGTATGCTAGGTCGATAGCTGCTATGCTATAGGACCGGTACAAGTTGAGTGATGCTTGTCACTCGCAAGAATAGGTGCTTATGTTGGGATCATAAGATTTGTATAAATGGATCGCTCATGTGATAAGAGCATGGGATTTGAGCTCCGGTCCAGTGGCTTTCGTGGGCTAAGCTTTTGAATGTACTAAGCACTTGTCGAGAATGGGACTGGTAAGCTTAGTACCTTAACGAGATGGTGCGAGAACTTACTATTACTAATCTTGAGTAATCACCTGCCCGATTTGCAACCAGGAGGTGGGTACATGTGTGAAGCTAGATGTACTTTGTGGGGCATGCCAGATAGCCTTGTACCCGAGTCCCAAGCTGAGGACTTTTGGGAACTGCCTGGTGGTTGTCCATGTGGGGGCACCCTACCGTTTGTTTAGGTTTACCTTGTAAGGTTATTAACCAAACGATTGTCGGCCTCCGATCGTTATCCGAGCCTCGCTTAATCAACTCGACATGATATCCCTTATTGATTGAACTTTGTGAAATATTATTGCTTGAATTAATTGTATTGTACAATTCTTCATTGAATTAGTTGGCATACCTAGAAATGATAATCAACTAGAAATTGTGCTATAATAATGAATGTAAGGACATACCCTTTGTTGCTTTTTGGAAAAAGAACTCCACCGGCCAAAAAGCCTCACAAGTCTAGAGTGTGGTGATGTAGTTATCACCCGACGGTTAAGTCTTGCTAAGTATTAGTATACTCAACCTTGCATTAAAAATTTTGTTGCGGGTGTTGTTTGACTCGGTGAGATTCCACCCGTCCGGGAGCTGGAATGGGTGGACGACGACAAGTGATGGCATCACGGACGGCCTCCCGTGATGTTTCTTGTTGTGCTAGTTCATTTAATTCCGCCGTTTTCGAACTCGAAATTATACTTATTGTCATGAACATTGGTTTGTAATAATTAAACCCTCAAGGGTAATTTGGATTTAAATTGTGTTTGTACTGCGGAGTCGCCGTACCGTGAGTTTTAATGCATATGTTCAATCCTCTCTAGGAATTCCAAGTGATTTACCGTGTGTTAATCTCGCAACTAACGACAGGATGATACTTTATTATCTCTTACCGACCAAAGTGGATCCGTTTAGGTGATACTACGGTATTTTCTTGGGCGGGTTGTCACACGGATGGTCCGCAAGGAGGCGGCGGACGGTCCGCGAGGTCGCGGCGGATGGTCCAAAAAATGCAACAAAACCTCCGACCGCACTCGCAAAATGGACGGTCCGCACCCCGTCCTCGGACGGTCCATGAGCAACTTGTGCCGCGCGGATGGTCCGCAAAACCTCTCCCCGGCCAAAAACAGTCGGCACAACGGATCAAATAGAAAGCTCTCAAGAACACAAGATAAACACGAAGAACAACCGGCCGAACCGTGCCTCACGGACAATCCGCACGGTGACCACGGACGGTCCGTCAAGTACGCGAGACAAAGACAACGAGCTCGGCCTCTTGAAGGTCAAAACCATCTTCCCTTTGCCCGATCTCCCGAATCTACCAACGGATTGCTACCAAGTCATAGGTGAAGATTAAGTGCCTCTAGGAGATGCTATGCCTACGAATTTGTAGCCTCAAACACATTGAATCGAAAGGAATCGAGATTCTACCGAATTCTCCCAAAGAGTAAGGGTTCCTACCAAAATCCTTCAATCGGATGCCGAATTTGGAGTTTGGGGGTCATGATCAAGCAAGAAGATGCACAAGGCAACTATCCATAATCCCCACCAACAAATCGAACCCAAACGCCTCGAAACGAAGGAACAAGCCACACACGAAAATACAACAAAAATAGCTCGAAAAATACACGAAAATCACATGAGAGGAAGATCGACGCAACCATGAAAGCTTCCATTCACTCGCAGGTCGGATTCTTTACAAACGGATGAAAAATCTAAACCTATGGAGAAAGGAAATGAGAAGCGGTCCGGAAGGATGGTTTGCCTGGAAACCCTAGAGTTAATATATATGAGTCCCTCCGGCCAGGCAAAAGACCACGCTACCCCTTGCACTTAAGTTGTGATACGGACCCCTCGGGGCAAATGGATCATGTAGGACTCATGTTTATCTCACGGTCATGCCATCGCCGTAGACCGCGTCCTCCCGACGCAAGCCCCGTCATCCCGCCACGTGTCCGCCGGCATCAAAGCTTCTCGGCGCGTCCGGATCTCGTCTCGCCCGCCGAGCCTCCGGTCTTGGTTTTGTGGCTCAACCAAGTAACCCGACGGTTTTGTGGTGAACGCCGCAAACCCCGCGTGCGGACTCCGGTCGTCGCCCGCTACCCTACACCGGCTCCCCGTCCACGATTTCGGCTTTCTTTTTCTTACCACCGTGCGGCCCGTACTCGACCCCCGCTAGCCACCGGGTCCCTCAAGCCGAGCCTACTTGTCTCTCCACTCCTCGAGGCCCCGCAAGGCATAGACCTTTCGCGCTCGCTCTTCACCGTCACCAATGCAAATCAAGCCGCAACCCGCACCCGCAATATTCGGCCAAGAGTCGGTCCACACCACATTGTCAATCACTCATCACGGACGAGAGCAACCATCCACCGGTCCTCGGACCCTCCGGTCCTCAATCTCCCCCTTGATGAGTGCATTGACAACACACAACTAACCAATTCGAGAGAAAAAGAAAAGAAACAAATGAAAAACACAAACAACCGATCAAAATCCAAACTAAAGCCAAGAAAAGATCACTTGAGTGAGAGATCTCGGTCCCCTAAGGCAAGGGAAACAAGCTCGACACAACCGAGATAAAATGCTCAAAATTTGCCGACTCCTCAAGGTGAGGCAAAAGGGCTCGACACCATCGGCAAAAGAGCACAACTAAAATTCAGTGACAAAAAGATCCCAAATGCATGGATGCAAGCTCCCCTTGAACAAATGCATTTCATTCCTTGATGCAAAACTCCCCCGGAAACATGAATTGGGTACTTTCCTCCCCCTTGTTGGTAATGCATGAATCAAGTCTACAAATGTAAGCATGATCGAAGTCGGCATATGAAAAACCAAGAAGAGAATGGGAAGAGGACACCGAGTACCAAAGACCGAGCCGAGGAGTGTATCAAAGATACCCGAAGATCCGCTTGATGGCTTACGGATGGGAACTCCTCGGCGACGCCCGAAAACGAACGCATAGACACACGGAAAACCGGATACGTGGCCTCGTCGCCGTCAAGTACAAGAGGGAGCCTATCATGCTCGGTACTCCTCCCGGTCCACGTGCTCTTCGTCCTCGTCCGTGTCAAGCGTTGTAGTCTTACTCATCGGTGTCGACGGGGGCTTTGAGTCGTCCATCTTGAACTTCTTGAGAATGTCTTTCGTGTACTTGGCTTGATGCACAAAGGTTCCCTACTTCGCCTTCTTGATCCGAAGCACGGGAAAGAACTACAATTCTCCCATCATGGACATTTTGAATTCTTTGCTCATATTCTCTCGCAAACCTCGTAACCAAAGAGGGAGACTAGCCGCCAAGACAATATCATGCACGTACACCCGAATAATTAAGATATCATCACCGTGCCTGCGCAGAGAAAAAGATTCTTATCAACCTTGCCCATCTCAAACCCCTTGCTGAACAAGAACCCCCTCAACCTACCATACCATGCCCTAGGAGCTTGTTTCAGCCCATACGACACCTTCCTAAGCTTGTACACTTGGTGGGGAAACTCAACACTCTCAAACCTAGGTGGTTGCCTCACATAAACTTCCTCCTCTAGAAACCCATTCAAGAAGGCACTCTTCACATCAATTTGGTACGGCTGAATCCTTTAGACACGGACAAGGCTAGAACAATCCCGATTGCCTCCAAATGGGCTACAAGAGCAAATGTCTCCTCATAGTCCATCCCCTCCTTTTATCTATAACCTTGACCAACCAACCTCGACTTGTTCCTCACCACCTCACCATTCTCACCCTCTTTGTTTTTCCACACCCATTTTGTCCCAATAGGTTTGCGAGTTTGGTGGTGGATCCACTAACTCCCACACTTGGTTTCTCTCAAAATTCTCTAACTCCTCATGCATGGCATTCACCGAATTAGGATCGGATAGAGTGTGTCCAATGTCTTTCGGCTCAAAGGTAGCAACAAAAGCTAAATGAGCAAAGTGAGAAGCATTTACGGACCTCGACCATGTCGTACACTCATTGTGCATGGCATTCTTGAGGCCGGATGATCAACTTGAATGCGCCTCGGTGCCTCTCGCTCTGGAGACAACCTCCCCCTCGGCGTTTGCTTTCATTTGATCTTCTTGGATCGTGGGCGGTGTAGGGGACGGACCATCCCGCACCGTAGTCATCGTAGTGGAAGTAGAGGGTACATGCGTGACTAGATCTTCACCATCACTCTCTCCAGGATCATCCTCCTCGTCCTCAAAGATCTTCTTGCCAACTTTGTCATCACCGCACACTCAAAGATAGACAAATTGCATGGTTGTGTCTCATGGAAGGTAACCTCGCAAGTCTCCATGACTAGGTTAGTATCAAGATTGAGCATACAAAATGCTCGGGAATGACTAGCATAACCCAAGAAATTCCCATCGGAGGATCTTGACTCAAACTTGTCAAGCCTACCCATCTTGAGAATAAAGCACCGACAACCAAAAGCCCTAAAATGGCTCACTCTAGTTGATCGCCCATGCATGAGCTCATAGCACGTCTTGTTCAAGAAGGCCCTCGGAAAAATTCGGTTCCCAACATGGCAAGCGGTGTTCACCGCCTCCGCCCAATATCTTTTTGGAGTTCTATGCTCATCGAGCATCATCCGAGCCATCTCACAAAGGAAACGATTTTTCCTCTCAACTACACCATTCCGAAAAGCCACATAGGGAGAAGAAAACCGATGTTCGAGACCCAAATCACAACAAAAGGTTTCGAAATGAGAGTTTTTAAATTCACCGCAATTGTTGCTACGAATAGCTTGAACAACATCTCCATTCCTCTCATTCTTTAACCTCAAGATTAGATCTTAGACAAAACCAAACATTTCCCCCTCGTCGGCTAAGACGAAGACCCAAGCATAGCGAGAATAGTCGTCCACAATCACAAGGACATACTATTTCCCACCCGTCGAGCACACATGAGCCGGACCAAACAAGTCCATATGGAACAGCTCGAATGGCCTCTCTCGTAATAACGGATGTCATAGGCGGGTGAGAGGCGGCGACCATCTTACCATGCCTACACGGAGCACAAACCAATTCCTTTTGGTATTTCAACCGTGGCAATCCTCGGACCAATCCTAGCCCACTCAAGTGAGACAACAAGTCAAAACTCAAGTGACCCAGTATCTTGTGCCATTTCCAAAGCTCCGCCGAAACACTAGTAACCAAGCAACGAGAAGAGCCAACACACCGAGAAAAATCGGCTCGAAAATCCGACCCTCAGGGACGATCGTGCATACGAGATCGCCTCGAGAATCCAAAACACGAGAACAACCCATTTTGAAACGGATTTCAAAACCCTCATCAAGAAGCTGGGAAACAGAAAGAAGATTGTAACCCAGGGACTTGACAAGAGAAACACACCAAAGAGTCATAGACTCACTCACCTTCACCGTGCCCACTGAAAGCACTCTACCTTTCCCATTTTCCCCAAAAGTGATGTACTCTTTGGTCATAACCGGGGTGAGGTCGGATAACCATCTTCGATCTCCTTTCTTGTGACAAGAGCAATCGGAGCTGATCAACCAAAAGCCCTCCATGCCTCCCACCTGCAAAATCAAAAATGAGAGCGAGAGTGAGCAAAAGACTCAGCACTGGGGTTAGTACAAAACGAATCAAACCAGGTGCCGTGTCATTTTCTCAAATGTGGGGTTAGCAAAATTCATCCTATCTCTCCTAGGTGGAACACCCACACGTACCCTTGGAGGACTACTCGTACCACGAAGGGGAGACCGTGGCCCGTAAATCCTCCGGGACTTTAAGTTGCGATCATTGCCCCCATACTCGTATTGGCCACGAGTGAAAGAACGTTCAAAGCAAACTCACTATGCCCAAACCCAACACGCCTACCACCTTCTCTATGTGGTGGCTCACCTCGAGGCACAAACTCACACCTCCCACGAGGGTAAATGGTACGCACCATACCCCCACTTCTCGATACCAACCTAGGCTCGGGCACACCACGAGAAGCGAGGTAACCGTCCTTGTTGGCCAACTCTCTAGCCAACTTTGTCTTCACACTTCTTCATGAAGCAAAACTCAACAAGGTGCCCATCCTTCCCACAATGCTCACAATGGAAGTGTTTTGGTTTTGGCTTTGGTTTTGGGCTCTCTTTGGGCTCGGCTTCTCCTCACTCGATTTCTCTCCCTTCTTCCCAAAGAACTCATTTCTCAAGTCACTCTTGAACTTGATGCATTTATAGAAGTCATTGGTATGTGGAGGAAACACGGGTGGAGCCGGGGTTGTGTCTAGTCGGTTCCTAAGATGATTCGGCTTGGGAACAAAGGCATTTTTGTGGTGGGTTTTTGGTGGTTCTGGGATATCTCCGATCTTCCCCTCATTCTCACCAACCTTGATTGCCCCAAGCGCTTTCCCAACCTAGCGCTTGTATGTCTCGATCATTATCCTCAGCTGAGCCTCATGACCAGACAACCAACCCATCAACTTTCTCAACTCATCATTCTCATCCTACAAACGGTCAACATAGTGTGAAAGCTCCATATTCTTCACAACATTTATTTCACAAGCAGAGCATGATGTAGGAATAGGAGCTTTCAGCTGAGCCTCTAGAGACCTAGCATAAACAAGTGAAACATCTAGCTTCTCATGCAAAACAGGACAAGAAGTGCAAGCACCAAGCAAGTAGGGCCTAGATTTCATCTCATCTTACTCAACCCTAAGCACATCTAGTTCCTCGACCTTGGAGGCATATTTCTCCTTAAGCACAGTCAAGTCATCAAGGTAAACAGAACAATCAGTGCATTCAGGTTCATTGGTCACAACAGGAGCGGACTTAAGGGAATCTATTTGAGCTCTAGCATCAACTAGGAAAGATTCTAGCTTAACCACCTTCTCCTTAGCCTCTCCAAGCAAAGACCTATACTCCCTCTTCTCCTTGGTGGTCTTTCTAAGCACATAATCATGGTTGTCAAGCAAGTCATTCAACCTAGCATTCCCTGCTATCAACAAGGATGGATCATTGTTTACCTCTTCCTCGAAGTTAGAGCCCGAGTCATCCTTGTTGCTCTTTTTGCTTGCGGAGTTACATGCCATGCTGCAAAAGCCTTGAGTGGCGAAGCACGGGCCGTTGATGTTCTTGCTCGGCGCTTGCCCTTGTGTCGTTCTCATCTTCATCACTTGAGCTCGATGAAGAGTAGCAGGAGCTTGAGTAGATGTCGCTTGCACCGGCAACCATCGCCCGCTTCTTCTTCTTGTGACCACCACTATTCCTTGGCCTCCGCTCGGACTTGTTCTTGCCCTTGTAGTCGTCCCTCGAGCGGTGCTAGTGGTCGTGTTGGGCATACACCCCGGTACTCATGCAAGGAAGGAAGAATAGTAGAAGACGGACTCCTGGTAGAATTCCCCCGCACTCCTACTAGGACTCGCTCCGTGTACTCCTACTAGGACTCCGCCTTGTAACCGACTAGGAACCCGCCCCCCGGACTATATAAAGGAGGGCCGGGTACCTAGCCGGACACCCCCAATCCCTCCGGGGACAACACCAAGCGCGGGCGCCATACTTGATCCCCCAAACGAGACGTAGGGCTCACCACCTTGGCGGCCCGAACTCGTATAAATCTTGTGTCCCGTGTCCTTGTGCATACCTTCGAGTTCTCGGTCTCCCGATCACGATCCCCACCGCACAATCTACTACCTCGGGTACCCCCTTGGTAGGTTTGCCGGTCTAAAACACCGACACTGGCGCGCCGGTAGGGGTGATCATCACCACCGGCGAGTCGAAGGACCCTCGTCAACAAGATCAATCCACTCGTCGACTCGCCGAGATCCATTGAAGCAAGTCGCCTTGCTCTTGTCAAAGCGGAATCAATCTTCCTACGCCGCGCTTCCGGTTGCTTCGGCACGTCGCGCGGCTCGTCACGCGGCTCGCCGCGCCGCTCGTCGACTACTCCGCCTCGCCCAGGCTCGTCGTCGACTACTTCGCCTACGCCACGCGTCCGGGTGCCTCGGCACATCGCGCGGCTCGTCATGCGGCTCGCCGCGCCGCTCGTCGACTACTCCGCCTCGCCCGGGCTCGTCGTCGACTACTTCGTCTTCGTCACGCGTCGGGTTCCTCGGCTCGTCGCGCGGCTCGTCACGCGGCTCCCCGCGCCGCTCGTCGTCGACTACTCCGGGCTCGTCGTCGACTACTTCGCCTACGCCGCGCGTCCGGGGTGCCTCGGCTCGTCGCGCGGCTCGTCACGCGGCTCCTCCACCGCTCGTCGTCGACTACTCCGGGCTCGTCGTCGACTACTTCGCCTACGCCGCGCGTCCGGGTGCCTCGGCTCGTCGCGCGGCTCGTCCGCGGCTCCTCGCGCGCTCGTCGTCGACTACTTCGCCTACGCCGCGCGTCCGGGTGCCTCGGCTCGTCGCGCGGCTCGTCACGCGGCTCCTCACGCCGCTCGTCGTCGAGTACTTCGCCTACGCCGCGCGTCCGGTGCCTCGGCACATCGCGCGGCTCGTCATGCGGCTCGTCGCGCCGCTCGTCGTCGACTACTCCGCGTTGCGCAGTCTCGTCGTCGACTACTCCGTGTGCCGTGACTTCGTCTCGCGGCCACACTGGCTCTACTTCATCCACGCCGTGGGGCGCGATTACTTGTCTTGCGGCAACATTGGCTCTACTTCGAGTACGCCGCGCGCCTCCACGACATCGTCTTCCGGTCGCATCGCGTCGACCATTCATCTCGACTAGTTTTCCAAACTAGTCGAGAACGGCAGTCACGCCCCCAACAACTAGCCGGAATCAACTCTGACTAGTCAACTTCAACAACAACCGTCACGGCTCCATCACCGACCGCCACGGCTTCATCTACAAGTACGCCGGGCAGCAAACAATGCCTAAGTCATTTATCTAGATGATTACTCGTTTTCGTGGCTTGTTCTCCTCATCATGTAGGACTACTTGTCGACTACTCATTTGTGTATGCTTCTCGGCGGGTTTTCACGGGAGCTACACTCGCCGACTACTCTTGGGGCATATCAATCAAGTCACCTCGAGTCTACTTCATCAACTAGGGGGCTATCCCTAGGAGGCGATTTCTAAAGTCCGCTACGCGCGGCAATCTAAAGTCGACTTCTAAAGTCGCATTCTAAAAGTCCGCTCCGCGCGGCAACTTAAAGTCGACTGCGGTCGCATCTTCGCCCGCTTCGGTGGCATACTACGTGTGTAAGCTTCGATGGAACCTAGCCGTAAGCGGCCCTCGGGTCCCGGCGACGACGGAACCTAGTTGCACGTGGTCTTCACGCTCCGTACCATGGGTCCAAGTGCCCTAAGTACTCGCGCTCCGTACCTTGGGTCCGAAATCCATGGCCCGTGTACGCAAGTCGACTCCGGTCGCACCTTCAAGCCCGCTGCGGCGGCAACCGTACCTTGGGTGCCGAAATCCATGGCTCGTGTACTTAAGCCCACTCCGGTGGCACAAGTCGGCTCCGGTCGCAATCTTAAGCCCGCTCTCCGGCGGCAAAACTACTCGTTTTTTTCGATTTTTTATTCGCTTTGGCTTTCCGGAAAGTGCTTTTCGTTTTATGCATCTTAAGTCCACCCGGCGTGGCACAAAGTCGACTACTACGGTCGCACCTAAAGTCCGCTCTACGCGGCAACTAAAGTCGACTATTGTAGTCGCATATCAAGTCCGCTCCGCGCGGCATCTTAAAGTCGACTTCTAATAGTCGCACCTCAAAGTCCACCCCGCGTGGCACAAAGTGGACTATTGTAGTCGCATATCAAGTCCGCTCCGCGCGGCATCTTAAAGTCGACTTCTAATAGTCGCACCTCAAAGTCCACCCCGCGTGGCACAAAGTCGACTATTGTAGTCGCATATCAAGCTCCGCTCCGCGCGGCATCCTAAAGTCGACTTCTAAAGTCGCATATCAAAGTGCGCTCCGCGCGGCACAAAGTCAACTTCGGTTTTCAAGTCGCATCTCAAAGTCCGCTCCGTGCGGCACAAAGTCGACTTCGGTTTTTAAGTCGCATTCTAAAGTCCGCTCGCCGGCATCTAAAGTCGACTTCGGTCGCAACTAAAGTCCGCTCCGACGGCACAACTATTTCTCAAGCTCCACGGCTCAACGCCAAACCGCTACTTGGAATCTCTCCGGCTCGGGGGCTACTTAAAGATAACTTCAAGATGCTTCGCTCGCTCTCAAGCTCGGGGGCTCCTCACCATTCACTACTCGACGTGGCTCATACGGCTCTCTTATCTCGGGGGCTACACGCTGCAAGAGTACTCGGATGATGGCTTCGCGAACACTGAAGACCCTTGGATTGATTACCTAATCATTTCAAGGCTCGGGGGCTGCTATGCTACACCCATCATTCAAATTTTTTCAAGACTGATGAGCTGGACCACCTTCCAGCCTCGCGGCAGTTCAAGTACTATTGAAGGCTTCTCCAAGCAGTACTCGAGGACGCTCAAGAACTACTCGAAGAGGCTTCAAGACTACTCGAACTACTACTCTCGACTCCAACGTGCTCGGGGGCTTGTCGGGCATACACCCGGGTACTCATGCAAGGAAGGAAGAATAGTAGAAGACGGACTCCCGGTAGAATTCCCCCCGTACTCCTACTAGGACTCGCTCCGTGTACTCCTACTAGGACTCTCGCCTTGTAACCGACTAGGAACCCGCCCCCCGGACTATATAAAGAAGGGCCGGGTACCTAGCCGGACATCCCCAATCCCTCCGGGGACAACACCAAGCGCGGGCGCCATACTTGATCCCCCAAACGAGACGTAGGGCTCGCCACCTTGGCGGCCCGAACCTCGTGTTGGCGCGGGTGAAGAACAAGCGTGAAAGGGTTTGCGGTGGTTCACCGAGAAAATCACCGGTTACTCGGGCCGAGCCACAAAGTCGAGGCCGAAGACAGGGCGTGTCTGTTCGGCCAAACCGGGCCCGACCGGTTTGGAGAACCGGCCCGACTCGTTTGGGGTCGCGAGGGAGCCCGAAGCTTCGAGGCGGAGGACACGCATCGGGATCGCAAGGCTTGCGTCGAGGCTACGCGAAGTGCGGTCTCCGGCATCCACCGGTGGTGCTACGAAGACAAATTCCCAAAGTGCCCTTGGTGGACGTGTATCTTAGTTTAGGCTTTAGGGGCATTTTAGACTTTCAGTTGCCTCCTATATAACCAAAGAGGTGAGAGGATGGCAGCCATCTCTTGAAACCCTAGTTCATTTGCTTTCCTATTTTCCCTTCCTATTTTCCTATGATTTCCATAGGACTAGCTTGAGAGCTTCATGGTGAGATCTTGTTGAGAGGGTTGGATGATCGGGAGGCAAGCTAGACCTTGTATGAACCTTTGTGGCTTGTATAGATGATTCGGCGTGGTTCCTCAAGGTTTGGCTGTGTTGTTTCCGGTTGTTCTTGGTGGTGATTTTCGGTGCTCTCTCTTGGTGATTTTCTCGAGGCGTTTTCGAGACCTTGCTCTTGGGGATTTGATGGGGAAATTTGTGGGAACCCTTCGTGGTTCTTTGGGCCGTGAGTTAAGGGGCTCGATTTTGGTGGTTTCGGAGTTCTAGGGTTGGAGGTGCTCTTGAGGGTTGACTTTCGATTCCTCTTGATTTAGCAAGTTTCGGTGGACCAAATCATGGCTATGGGATGCCCATGGGGTACTCCTAGTATCCCCAAAGTCTTGTACGAATCCGTGGAGCGAATCGGGAGTTCGGTGTTTTTGAGGAAAAAGGTCTCTCTCTAGGGTTCCTATCCTAAATCATTTTTCTGGTGGTGATGTCTTGATCTTCTTGGGAAGATTCTTTGGGAAAAGCTTCTTTGTGGTGTTGAGAGGCCTTGGTTCAAATTTCGTGATTTTTGAAGGTCGTTTGATCGAGTTTTGCCTTTTTTCCCTTCTCCCTCTCGAAGGCTGAAATTTTACTCGGGCTTTTCTCCGGAAAAAAACCGGAGTATCCGGACTTTTTCTCCGGACTTTTTCTCCGGAAACCCCGGAGACTCGGGGAAAAAGTTCGGAGTATCCGGACTTTTTCTCCGGACTTTTTCTCCGGAAACCCGGAGACTCCGGGAAAAGTGCGGAGATTCCGGACATTCCGGTGAGGTTTGCCTAGGCTTGTTCGATTGTGCTTCCGCTTTGTTTCTAAGCTTGCTCTAACTTGTTCCTAGAGTCGGTAGGTCCGTTGTGACTACGTGATCTTGGCAAGTTTGTGTAGAGGTCTTTGGAAGTGACTTGGGGTCTTTAGTCGAGTTCCCGGAGAAGAATTTTTATCGGCTCCCATTCACTCCCCCCTCTGCGGTTCGCCGTTTCGATCCTTCAAGTGGTACCGAGTAGGTTCGGGTCTTTGTTGACTCTAACCGTCTAAGATCCAAGGATGACGTACAAGGAATGGGGTTCGGGTCCTCCACACTTCGATGGCAAGAACTACCGGATGCGGAGCAAGCGGATGGGTGCTTTCCTCCGCGGAAAGGGTCGATCCTTTGGGATGTCACGGTGGACACAGGCTATGTCCAGCCGATGGACTTCCTCACTCCCGGGATCGAGGGACAGATTCGACGCCAACAATAAGGCGGTCGACTACTTGTTTCGTGCTTTGTGTCAGCCTGAGTTCGATCGGGTGCACACCGAGCACTTGGCTTGTAGAATTTGGTCGGTGCTGAAGGAGGCTCATGTTGGGAATGCCCAGGTTCAGGCACGGATGTATGCGACCTACCAGAGAGAGTACGAGAACTTCACTCATCTCCCCGGTGAGTCCATCGATGCCTTGTTTCAGAGGTTCACGGTGGTTGTGAACAACATGAGGGCCAATGTGGACGTGCTCCCGTACGATGATCATGATAGGGCTGTCAAGCTCTTACACTCTTTGGATCATACGATTTGGGGCGGAAAGTTCGAGGCCATTGTGGAGTCGAGAGAAGTATGACACTCGACGGTGAATGAGCCGTTCTCGAAGCTCAAGTCGGGCCGAGGTGGATAGGGGCATGATCGCCAAGCTCGAGGGTCCGACCGATTCCCATAGTCTTGCCCTCGTTGGTGGTTCGAAAGGAAAGGCTAACACTAACCCATCCACCGGGATGTTCTCTTTGTCCTCTTTGATGTCTATGCCGGATGAGGAGTTCGATGTGCTTGGAGACGACGAGCCGGCGCTCCCGACGAGGCGGTTTGAGAGGCTACACGAGAACCGAGTGAACATGAGGAAGAACACGAGGACATGCTTCCGGTGCGGCAAGCTAGGACACTTCGGGCGCCGACCGCCCGGAGAAGGTCGAGAACAAGGACGGTTACAAGCACAAGCCGAGGAACGATGGCAAGTACCGGTTGAGGCACGACCACAAGAGCAAGCACAAGAACAAGTACAAGGACAAGCGCCGATCGAGGAAGAAGGAGAGCCGAGGCAAGGCCCGAGCGATGGTGGGAGCAAGCGACGCCGACTCCGGTTCCGCGTACTCCACCTCGAGCTCGAGCAGCGGTGAAGACGAAGGTGATCGTCGCAAGAAGAAGTCGTCCAAGAACCCGAGCGGGCCGAGCCGCCCGCGAGAGACGGCTGCTCGCACCATGGCGCCGAGCTCCGGCAGCAAGAAGAGCAAACGAAGCGACTCGGACTCTGATTTCGACGACGAGGTGCATGATGAACTTCCCTTCTTGCGCCAGGAGAATGAGAGGCTTGGCTCTTTGCTTGATAACCGTGATGACATGCTTAGAGAGGCCAAGAAAATGAGAAAAGAGCTTAGGGCTTCACTCGAGGATGCTAGGACTAGAGTGGCTGAGCTAGAGACACGGGTGCTTGATAGCAAGCTTGAGATTGATTCCCATAAGGCTAGCCCTGTTGTTTCGAGATGAGGTTGATTGTGCTGATTGCTCCATCTTTCTTGTTGATCTTGCTTTGTTTAAGGAGAAGCATGCCTCCAATTGTGAGGAACTAGATGTGCTTAGGGTTGAAATGGCTGAGCTTAAGTTTAGACCTGCTTTGCTGGGTGCCTGCACTTCTTGCCCTGTTTTGGACGCTAAGATTGATGAGATGCATGTTTACACTAGTTCTCTTGAGGCTAAGCTGAAAGAACCCATACCTACATCATGCTCTACCTGTGAAATGCATGCTTTGAAAAATTTGGAACTTGCACATTATGTTGATCGTTTGCAGGATGAGAATGATGAGCTGAGAAAGTTGATGGGTTGGTTGTCCGGTCATGAGCCTCGGTTGAGGGTGATGATCGAGGCATTTGAGAGGCGAGGATGGTGAGGGACTTGGGGCAAACAATGTTGGTGAGGGAAGTGGAGAGAATATTCCGGAGCCACAAAAAACCCATCACGAAAATGATTTCCCCCCAAAACCTAATCATCTTAGGAACCGACTAGACACAACCCCGGCTCTACGCGTGTTTCCTACACCCACAAATGATCTCCGAAGCCTATCAAGTTTGTGAGCACTTCCGGAAAAGTGTTCTTTGGGAAAGAAAGTGAGAAAGTTAGTGAAGGGAAACCGGTGGAGGAATTAAGTGGAGAGAAACCTAGTGAGCGGCCACATCCCAAGCCTAAGCCTAAGCTTGTGAGGTTCCATTGTGGCAATTGTGGGAGAGATGGCCATAAGGATGAGTTTTGCTTCAAGCGGAAGCGAGAGAGAGAATGGCAAAGGAGTGGGCTAACAAGGACAAGTACCACCCTTCCGATGGTGTACTTGAGCCTCGTGTGCGGATGCCTGGGGCCAAGGCGAGTGTGAGGACGAGTTCGGGCTTGGGGAGAGTGGAAGGCCGTTGGAGGTGCCGCTACCTAGGTCGGACCGGTCAGACCGGTGTGGGGCACCGGTCCGACCGGCGTGGTGCACCGGTCGGCCGGTGTGGGGCACCGGTCAGACCGGTGCAGGCCTGGACAGGCAGCAGTTTGGGTTTCGAGCTCGTACAGGTGTGAGGGTTGTTTCTGGAGGTCGTGGTTCTGGTGGTTGGGCTGGAGAGTTTGCAGGTGGTCAGGTTGCTAGGCGTTCTCCCCCTCGAGTTCACTACGGGGATGGGAGGAGTCGTAGCTTTGAGAAGGAGAGGAGGGACGTTCCACGGGCTTTCTTTCGTGGTTTTGGTCCTCCTCCGGGCGGGGAGGGGTGGTTCCCTCGGGGTGGTTACCGTGGTGGTGTTCGTGGTTGGTGCTAACCCCACTTTCGAGCAAATGGCTCGACACCGGTTTTACTCTTTTGGTACTAACCCCGTCTTCGAATCGTTTGTTCACTCACGTGCTCATTTCGAATTTCGGGTGGGAGACTTGAAGAACATTTGGTTGATTGACTCCGGTTGCTCGAGGCATATGACCGGAGACGAGGGGGTGGTTCTCAAGTCTCGTCCCGGTGGTGACAAGGAGGTACATCACTTTTGGGGACAATGGACGTGGGCGTGTGCTTTCGAAGGTGAGATCAAAGTGAGTGACAAGATCACTCGAGGCGTGTTGCTCTTGTTCAATCACCGGGGTACAATTTGCTTTCGTGTCCCGGTTGTTGGATGAGGGCTTTGAGGTGTTGTTTCGGCCGGGTGGTTCTCGGATTTTGGACTCTTTAGGGGACCTTGTCCGTATGGTCGTTCTCGAGGGTCGGGTGTTTCGTGTTGATTTTTCTCAATCTTCGGGTGTGGAGAGTTGTTTCATGGCCGGTTCTTCGAGTGAGTTGTGGAAGTGGCGTAGGAAGTTGGGTCACTTGAGCTTTGACCTTTTGTAACGCTTGAGTAAACTCAATTTGGTCCGAGGATTGCCACGGTTGAGGCTTGAGAAAGAGTTGGTTTGTGCGTCATGTAGGCATGCCAAGATGGTAGCCTCTTCTCACCCGCCTCTCACCGATGTGATGACCGAGCGTCCATGCGAGCCGCTCGATATGGACCTTGTTGGCCCGGCTCGTGTGCGATCCGTGGGTGGGAAGTGGTATGTCCTTGTTGTGGTGGACGACTACTCTCGGTATGCGTGGGTGTTCTTTCTCGAGGATAAGGGGGGAGACGTTTGGTTTTGTTCGAGATCTAGTCTTGAGGTCGACGAACGAGAGGCACGGAGATACCATACGAGCTATCCGCAAGTGATAATGGCTCGGAATTCGAAACTCTCGTTTTGAAACCTTTTGCCATGACTTGGGTCTTGAGCACCGTTTTCGAGTCCGTATACGTCTCCTCGAATGGTGTTGTGGAAAGGAAGAACAGGACCTTGTGCGAGATGGCTCGGACGATGCTTGATGAGCACAAGACTCCGAGGAGGTATTGGGCCGAGGCGGTGAATACCGCGTGCTATGTGTCGAACAGATCTACCTCGAGTGCACAAGAAGAAGACATGCTATGAGTTGATGCATGCTCGCACACCCAAGGTGAGTCACTTCCATGTCTTTGGTTGCAAGTGTTTCATTCGAAGAAAGGCGAGGAAGTTGGAAAATTTGAGGCTAGGTCTCGTGGATGGTATTTTCTTTGGTTATGCATCTCATTCTAGAGCATATCATGTGCTCAATCTTGAAACTAACCAAATTGTGGAGACTTGCGAGGTAACCTTAGACGAGACAGAGCCACGTAGTCGGCTTGTCTTTGAGTGTGCGGTGATCATGAGCTTGGCGAGGAGATCTTTCGGGGAGGAGGAGCATGAACATGGAGACGATGAAGATGGCGGTGTGGTGCCCCCGGCTGAACATGTACCCACTACTTCAACTACGGTGATGGACGGGCCCTCTCCTACACCTACGACGACAAATCAAGATCGAGGAGAAGCTACAGTTGAGGGGGAGGTAGCATCGAGGCGAGAACCTCCCTGGCGAGTACAAGTGGATCACCCAGCTTCAAGGATCATCAGCGACATGAACGAACGCACTACATGGTCGAGGGTTCGAAACAATTCTCATTTCGCTCATGCTGCATTTGTTGCTACTTTTGAGCCCAAAGACATTGGACACGCACTGTCTGATCACCATTGGGTTAATTCGATGTATGAGGAGTTGGAGACCTTTGAGAGGAATCGAGGTTTGGGAGTTGGTTGACCCTCCCCTAGGGTGTAAGCCGATTGGTACAAAGTGGGTGTGGAAAAACAAAGAGGTAGAGAAGGGTGAGGTTGTGAGGAACAAGTCGAGACTTGTTGCTCAAGGGTTCGATCGGAAGGAGGGGATCGACTACGAGGAGACCTTTGCTCCCGTAGCCCGTTTGGAGGCGATTAGGATCCTTCTAGCCTTTTCGTGGCTAAAGGGTTCAAGTTGCACCAAATGGATGTGAAGAGTGCTTTTCATAATGGTGTGCTTTGGAGGAAGAAGTGTATGTGAGATAGTCTCCGGGGTTTGAGAGTGAGAAGTACCCCCACCGGGTGTACAAGTTGAGGAAGGCGCCGTATGGGTTGGAAGCGGGCGCCTAGAGCTTGGTATGGCGAGGTTGAGGGGGTTCTTGTTTGAGAGAGGTTTTGAGATGGGGAAGGTCGATCAGACCTTGTTTTTGCTGAGGCAGGGCAGAGATATCCTGATTGTGCAGGTGTACGTGGATGATATTGTCTTTGGTGGCTCGTCTAACTCTCTTGTTGCGAGGTTTGCAGATGATATGAGCAGGGAGTTTGAGATGAGCATGATGGGCGAGTTGCGGTTCTTCCTTGGGCTACAAATCAAGCAATCAAAGGAAGGAACATTTGTGCACCGAGCTAAGTACACCAAGGTCATTGTGAGGAAGTTCAAGATGGAGGACTCCAAGGCTATGACGACGCCGATGAGTACGACTACGGCTCTTGATGCGGACGAGGAAGGTGAACACGTGGACCGGAAGGAGTACCGGAGCATGATCGGGGCACTCCTCTACTTGACGGCGACGAGGCCGGAAATACGGTTCTCGGTGTGTCCGTGCGCTCGTTTTCAAGCTTCTCCGAGGACTTCGCATCGGCAAGCGGTGAAGCGAATTTTCGGTACTTGCGTCACACTCCCGACTTCGGCCTTTGGTACTCCGCGTCCTCTTCTTTGGCGCTTCATGGCTTTTCAGACGCGGATTTTGCCGGGTGTCGGTTGGATAGGAAGTCCACTTCTGGGACTTGCCAGTTTTTGGGTTCTTCTTTGGTGTCTTGGTCTTCCTGCAAGCAGTCGAGTGTTGCTCAATCCACGACCGAGGCCGAGTATGTTGCCGTTGCTAGTTGTTGCTCTCAGCTCCTTTGGATCACCTACACCATGAGTGACTTTGGTGAGGAGTATACCCATGTCCCACTTCAATGTGATAGCACCAGTGCCATAAGTGTTGCAAAGAACCCGGTGCTACATTCCAAAACTAAACACATAGAAGTGAGGTACCATTTTCCGAGAGACAATGTCGAGAAAGGGAAGATAGCTTTGATCCATGTACCCACACATGACCAACTAACCGATATTCTCACCAAACCCCTAGATCAAGCAACTTTCACTCGTTTGCGGGGTGAACTTGGTGTGTGTTTGATTTCCTGAGTTGGGTGTGTGGGAGCTCTCTTTTGCCGGGGGTGTCGAGCCCGTTTTGCCTCCCCTCGAGGAGCCGGTTTGTAGCATATGTATAGCTTTCCTTTGTGCATTTCTTGCACTTGGCATGGCATATGTAACATGATGTATAGGCATCCTTGTATCTTAGATTGCATGCATTTTGTATCATATGCATTTGTTAGGAAAGCTTCTCTCATATACATTGTTCACCATGGAATGAGGTATATGTCTTTGTGGGCTTGTTTGGTATGCTACGGTTAGTTTGGCTTAGCTCTTGATGATCTTTATGAATAATCCATGGTTGATAGCTATGCTTTTGAAAAATATCACATGTATGCCCTCTCATCTGTAAATGCCTTTACATGCTCTTGACATGTTTTTGTGGCCTTGCTATGCTTAATTTGTGGTTGGATAGCTAGTTTATTGATCATATGGAGCCAAAGGCTCATTTGCCATCATGAATGTTTAGCCCTCTTGATTTATCTTGTGGAGGAGCATAAGTTCCTTTTTGTCGCAAAGACATTTCATGTACCATTTACAAATCTGAAAATGAAATGAAAAATGCTTGGAAAATATGCTCCCATGTCATATGTGCTGAATTTAATTTGCTTTGGGTGCTAAACCGTTGCATGATGCCTACCAATGAGAAGTCTCATACATAGAAGTAGGCACATGGCTCGGTGGCTTTGACATGACATGAGGTGCTTGTGGGTGTTTGTGATGGTCTTATGATTAGAATGGCTGTTCTAGCATGAAGTTTGTGTGGCTTTGCCATTTTGATATGCTTTGATCATGTTTAGGACTTTGCTCATGAGAGGCAAGTTTTTCGCAAAATTGCCAAAATCCATCTTAGCTTCGTCCAATGGTTGTGAAACTTGGTGATCATGTAGTTGAGATCGATACGAAGCCGTAGAGTATCTAACTTGCTCATTTGGACATGTGTAGCACTCTTTGTTGAATTTTGTCTATTTGAGAAGCTATAGGTTGAAAGTTTTGCATTTTTGGCTTGATTCATGCATTGCCAACAAGGGGGAGAAGTTTGAGCTTGAAATGGCTTGCTGGACGTGTTTAGAAGGTTTTCGGGTGGTCTCGAGTCATTTCGGGCTCTGTTGTGCACCGGTCGACCGGTCAGGGTCACCGGTCTGACCGGTGTGAGTGCTGGTTCTCGTATACATGTTGCACACCGGTCGGCGGTGGTGTGGACCGGTCGACCGGTCAGGGCTGTTTTGTTGCGGCTGCCCTGTTTCAAGTGGTGTCTTGCATGCATTCGTCCAGGGGGAGGTGCATTGGTTCAGGGGGAGCTTGCATGTGTGCGGGCGGCTTTTTGTGGTGTTCGAGCTTTGTTTTGGTGGTTTGCGCTCTTTGCTTGAGCTTTGCTTTATCCGTAATGTGTCGAGCCGTTGCCCTTGCCTAAGGGGTCCGAGACTTGTTTCCTTCAAGTGATCTTGCTCTTTGCCTTTGTTTGGCTTTCGATCGCTTGTTGGAGTTTCTTTTTGTTCATTTCTTTTTCTTTTCTTTTCTCTCTTGTTACTTTCGTGTGGGTGTTGTCAATGCACTCATCAAGTGGGAGATTGAGGACCGGGGTGTGGTTCGAGGACCGGTGGATGGTCGCTTCCTTGTGTGATGAGTGATTGACAACGTTGTGTGGACCGATTCTTGGATAAGTATTGCGGGTGCAGGTTGCGGCTTGACCGGTGTTGGTGTAGGTGAAGAACAAGCGCGAAAGGTCGTTGCGGTGAGGCCTCCAGGGTGTGGAGAAGACAAGTAGGCTTCGTTCGAGGGACCCGGTGGCCAGCGGGGTCAAGTGCGGGCCGCATGGTGGCATGAACAACAAGATGAAGTCGTGGACGGTTTCTTGGTTGAGCCTCAAAACCAAGGTCGAGCCGGGACTACGTGGGAGCCGAGTCATGAGTGGAGATTGGCGGAGGCTACACCGAGTTCGCGGGGTTTCCGGTGGTTCACCAGAAAACCACTGGGTTCCTTGGTTGACCCACAAAGCCAAGACCGGAGAACCGAAGACGGAGCTGCAGCGAGCCGCGGCCGGCTCGACCGGTGGGTCCGACCGGCTCGACCGGTGGGGACCGGTCGACCGGTGAGGAGCACCGGTCGACCGGTGTGCGACGACGCGATCCGGAATCTTCGAAGCGGAGGACACGCGTCGGGATCGCATGGCTTGCGTCGAGGCTACGCGAGGGTGCGGTCGCCGGGCATCCGTCCGATGGTGCGGACATCAAGAATTCCAAATCCGCCCTTGAGGGGCTTGTAGCCCTAGTTAGTAGAAAAGGGCATTTTAGACATTCGGTTGCCTCCATATTACCCAAGAGGTGAGAGGATGGCAGCCAACTCTTGGAACCCTAGCTCATTAGTTTTCCTAATTTCCCCTTTTTCTCTAGGTTTTCCTTAGGACTAGCAAGAGAGCTTCACCGAGAGATCTTGTAGAGAGGGATGGATGATCGGGCGGCTTGCTAGACCTTGTACGAACCTTTGTTTCATGTATAGATGATTCGGCGTGGTTCCTCAAGGTTTGGATGTGTTTTCCCCCGGTTGTTCTTGGTGGTGATTTTCGGAGCCTCTCTTCATGATTTCTTTGGGGTGTTTTTGGGGCTTTTCTCTTGGGGATTTGATGGGGGAAATTTGTGGGAACCCTTCGTGGTTCTTTGGGCTGTGTTTCCGTTCCCAAATCCGTGAGTAAAAGTGCTCGATTTTGGGGTTTTCTTGAGTTCTTGGGTTGGAAGTGCTTTCGGCTAGATTTCTTCGATTCCTCCTTTTTGGACGAGATTTGGTGGGATTAAACTTGGCTATGGACTCCTCATGAGGTGTTTCTGATATCCCCAAAGTCTTGTTCAAGTCCGTGGAGCGATTCGGGAGATCGAGATTTGGATTTGGGGGAGTTGACCCGCGGGTGTTGTTCATCCCGAGCTACCCAGGCTACACCGGTCGACCGGTGCTCTTGACCGGTCTGACCGGTGCGAGCCCTTATGGGTTTTTGCTCGGTTGAACATCTTGGTGTGTTCGTTGTTGTCCCGTGGTGCTTCGTTGTTTCGAGTTTGGGTCCGTTTGGTGGTCGGTTGGCCTGTTTGGTGCCTTGGGGGCTTTCGGCTGCCATCGGTCCGACCGGTGTGTCTCACCGGTCCGACCGGTTTAGAGCCACCTAGTGGAAGTTGCTGAGTTTCACCGGCGGGGACCGGTCCGACCGGTGGTGCTCACCGGTCCGACCGGTGTGGGTCCGTAGGCTCGAGGTTTGGTTTTTCCGGCTGCGTTTCTCGAGTCGGAACGAGGTGTGTTGGTTCCTAGGTCCGGTGGCACTCCGGTGGCTATGTGGGCTTGACCAACCTTGGTAGTGAGTCGGAGACGTGTGTTGGAAGCCGTGTTCATCTAGTTGGAGTTTCCATCTCCTTCGAGAAGAATTTTTATCGGCTCCCATTCACTCCCCCCCTCTGCGGTTCGCCGTATCGGTCCTTCATTTCTCCGGAAACCCGGAGACTCCGGAAAAAGTGCGGAGATTCCGGACTTTCCAAAGTGAGGTTTGCATAGGCTTGTTCGATTGTGCTTCCGCTTTGTTTCTAAGCTTGCTCTAACTTGTTCCTAGGGTCGGTGGGTCCGTTGTGACTACGTGATCTTGGCAAGTTTGTGTAGAGGTCTTTGGAAGTGACTTTGGGTCTTAAGTCGAGTTCCCGGAGAAGAATTTTTATCGGCTCCCATTCACTCCACCCCTCTCTCGGTTCGCCGTTTCAATCCTTCAAGTAGGTCGCAAAGAGTCGAGCCCGAACCTAAGTGATCTCGGCATGAGCATTCTTCAACTACTCCCAATTCCCGCACGCCAAGTCCTTTGTCCGAACCTCGCCGACGGATAAAAGACGTATCCACCTATGACCCGCAACCGTACGGACCTACACCTTTTTCACCACGGGATTCCCAAGGTTCCGTCAATCCGCGGAGCAAGGGGATTACAAGCGTTTTGTCTACCTCTACTCACTAGCAACTCAAACCCTAACTATGATTAAACTAGAAAACAACTAAACTACACTAGAGAGAATGAATAAGCTATCAAGATAGGAGACACTCGCCCATGGGTCTACGATACTAGAACATGCAATCGCTTTAAACAAGAAAACCAATATAATCTATGGGGGGTTGTGACCACGGTTTCGCGCCTTTCCCTCCTCCGGTACTATCACTACGCGAAGGTAATCATGACTAGACCTATGATGGACATGGCATATTGAATGGATCCAAGGAAGGATTAGAGCTCTACCCTTTTTTACGGCATCGTAGCTAACCTTAAGCGATAAAGTATATTCAACACAAGATGATAGTTAGATAGTCCAACAAAGTACGATTATGTCTCAAGATTGATTACAACCCATGGATGAATAAGGAGATTACCCCATCAAGGTGCTAGACATAGCAGCGTTGATCATGGTCACCCTTTCGACGGTGTCTTCCTTCTTCTCCACTTGTGGGTGCTTCCTTCGAGGTGGTCGACCCCCCTGCGGAGATCTCCCTCCTCTCTCTCTCTCTAGCTTGTGGATGGCCTCCTGGTGCGAATGGCTCTCCCCTTTAGGGTTTAGGGTTGAAGATCCTTCGGGTGCAAGGAAAGGGGGGCCGAACCGACCCCCGAAGTGGGTTGGGCCGGCCGTCCGGGCCGACCGGCCCGAGGCCCATTTCGGCCCGGTTCGGTCGCCGCTTCGCTCCCGTTGGTCCTCGGTGATTATTCACTTTACCCCTTCCACTTGCATGATTTTGACGATGTCATCCTCGTGTCCAAGATGGAGGTTCTCCGCGCATGAAGTTCGATCTTTTACGCTTCAATCCCGGGGGGTGTTCCTACGTAGCCCTTTGGTCCTTGCCACCGTTGGAAGTGATTTCATCGAGCTCATGAACACGAACAAGACTCCGTAAATGCTCCTTTGAACTTTTTGTGAATCCGTCCTTTATGTCCATGTTTTCCTACATAAACATAACACTTCCAAATGCATGCACATAGATGAACTTGTTATATGATTAGTGTGCCTAGTGGCGGGTTAGTTCCATAAACAAATCCAAACCAAAGTGTAATGAACATGTTTGGTGTACCAAAAACACCGTCAACATCTCCCCCACGCTTAGATCTTGCTCGCCCTCGAGCAAGTTCTCGTAAAAGAACTTGTGTTCGCTAAATCCTTCTTCACAAGTTAGTCAATCTTTTATCTTTAATATATAAACATAAAGTAATGATCATCATACATAAACATGGGCATTTAGAATTTATACCACGTCAAGATTTACCCCACAACTCAAACTCTTCACTCGAAGCCTTCAATTTCATCCATGCTTACTTCTTTGCTTCCATCGGAGGGTTTTTATGATTTTTCAAAAATAAAATTCCCGCAACAAGTGTTAGACAAAAAACCTTTCTCCAAGCTCTCTCAAGTCGCTCATATGAGGTGGCTATCCTAAACAAGATTTATAAAACTCTCACCTCCCATAAGTATTGTAGGGCTAGTGCAATCAACACAAGTATTGTCAAACTAAGAACTTCCTCTAGTGGTTGTTTACCTTTCAAAGCCAATGATCATGAGAATTAATCCATATATAGGGATATCAAGGATGAGAAGATTTAGAATGGTGGACATGTGTCGTATGGACCTCCCCGCGTCCACTACCTCGGCGGGTACCGGGACCGACTACTCGGTGGGCCCACGGGACTACCCGACTTGCGCTACACGGCACCGAAGGCATGGAGCACAAGGACTGCAGAGGAGAAGTACTCGGTTAGGAGGCCGTACATGTCCCGCACCGTATGGAGGACAATTTTTTAATTTTAACCTTTTTTTTTAATTTATTTTTAAAAATAACCCCCGACGAACTTTTTTGCACCGGGTGACCCTTTTGGCCGCGCGCGCGCGCGTGGCACGGCAAGCGGCCGGCCGCCGCGTCACATGCGGCGCGCGCGGCCCCCGCCACGCCGGCCGGCCGCGGCGCACGCGCCGGGCGTGGGCCGGCCCCGCCGCGCCACATGCGCGGCACGGCGGCCGCGCGCGCCGGCCCGCACGGCCCCCTTCTTCCTCCTCCTCTACCCTGTCTTCTCCCCGGCCCGAGCCGCGCCGCCCGAGCCGGTGCCGCCGCCGGCCGCCGCCCCCAAACCGGCCCCCAAATCGGTGGATTTGGGGTGGGAAAAGTGGGGGAATTTGTTCCCCGCGTCCTTGTGAAGGTATTGACCTACTTCTCTCATTCTTTTACTTGTTGCATTGTGTAGATCGGAGTAGATATTTGTGACCTAGGGTTAGGTATAGAAATTTGAAATTTAGAAGAAATGCATTTAGTTTTAATGTAAATGATGATTAGTTCATACGCAGTTGTTTCTCTGCCCGTGTTATTGACGTGTAGAACTTGTTGCATGAATCGATTTAATGATATTATTGATGTCAAATGTTTAGGGTAGTTGGTAATGGGTGTAGCTATTATATGGATGCACGTTTATTAGGGGGAATACCTAACAATTGTGTTGAATAACGAGAATATGTATAATGTGTACATGCATTTTGTTGAATAATCGAGATGGATATAATTTTTGTTGAACACAATTCTAATTTTGCATGTATATTCATAATAAATCATCTATTCTAGTACTATATAGTTATGAAACAAGTTAGTTCATGAAGTTCTTTAAATTTTGTAGATGGACTATTTAGTTCGCATGTTTCATGGGGGCGTAGTTAAAGAAAATGGAGAGTTTGAGAATATGACGGAATTAGTAGAAACATTTGATGGTCCGCCAAGTTTTAAGGATGTAGTTGATTGTGCAATGGTCAACTATGGAGTTGGAATGCATGAGTTGACATTTAGAGGTCGTTATGATTGTGGGAAGGCTAGAGCTCATTATGTGTTGATGAGCTTGTCAAGTGAAGAAAATTGGAATCGGTATAAGAAGGTAGTTGGTCAAGCTAATGTGTCATGTCTGGAGGTTGTGGTAGATATTACTCGTGGGCCTAGTGGTAATGTTTACATGAATGAGGAAGTGCCTTTTGAGGTTCTAAAAGGTACACAAGAGTCTACAATTTTAGAGGAGGACTTTGATTGTGGGGAACCTAGTCGGGATGTTGGGATGGTGAATGATGATTTTCCCAATGATTGTTTTGAGCGGGAGGAAGAAACCATGGACGATGATGATATATCGATAGCTGCGAAGAAGGTGATTCGAAGATGAGTCCGATGAGGAGCATGCGGAAGAGCAAAATGATGCCAATGCACATGCGGTGAAGCACTCCTTGGTTTAAGTGAGGTTAACTTGTATGGTGTTGAACATGATTATGTTGCGGGACCCTCGGTGAACCATAGAACCTTTGAAAGGGAAGTGCACATAATTAGGCCGCCGAAAACACTAGAAATGGTGAAAGTGAAGAACACGTACCTAGGTTCCGGACAACACTTGAATTGGTGAGAGTCTTGAACACTACACCCAAGCTCGGTACCAATTTGGAATCCCTTCGTTCGCAATGACAGAGACTTGAGTAGGATCGATAGAGCCATTTGTGATTCTACTAGGTTGTTCACGAAGGAATAATTTTTACCGAGTGAGCCCGAGATACATGAGAAAATGATGTTTGACTCCCTGGATGAACTTAAGTTTTTCTTGGTCGACTATGCGGTGAAGCATTATAGGCCTTTCACCGTGGTCCGAGGACCGAGAGCGTCCCGGTGGTTGGTGGATGACCGCTCCTCGGTGATGAGTGATTGACAACGGGTGTTGGACCGACTCTTGGCTTAGTGCGCGGGGTGTAGGCCGCGGCCTAGTTCGTGTTGTTGCAGGTGAAGAACGGGCGCGAAAGGTCTTCAGCCTTGAGGGGCCTCCGGGAGATGGAGAGACAAGTAGGCTCGGTTCGAGGGACCCGGTGGACAGCGGGACTGGGTGCGGGCCACATGGTGGCGACACAAGCAAGATGAAGTCATGGACAAGTGAGCCGGTGCACGGTGGCGGTCAAGTCAAGTGGTTTGGCGGGAGGCCGGACCGGGCACGCGGGGTTTGGTGGTTTGCCCACAAAACCATCGGCGGACGGTTTCTTGGTTTGGGCCTCAAAACCAAGTCCGAGGGCCCAACACGACGGAGACGGGATCCGGGCGTGTCGGGAAGCTTCGAGGCGGAGGACACGCGGCGGGATCGCATGGTTTGCGTCGGGAGGACGCGGGGGTGCGGCAAAGGCGTGGCCGTCCGATGGGAAGACCCACAAACATTACCAAAATGCCCCTACGTGGGTTGTATCGCCAGTAGTGTAGTTAGGGGTAGTCGATTCATTTACCACTCCGGCGGGACCGATATATAAGCCATGAGTGTGTGTTGATGGCTCTCTCTCTCCGCTACTTAGGGTTTCATTTTGCTCCCTCCTCTTTCTCATTTTCGTAGCTATTTTTCTTCCTATTTTCTCTAGGCTAGCATGAGAGCTTCATTAGAGATTTGTTGAGAGGGATGGATGCTAGGGCGGCATGCTAGACCTTGTGAATCTTTCCTGGTTTGTATAGAAGATTCGGGGTTGTTTTTCGTGGCTTTTTGTGCTTGTTTCCGTGCCTTTGTTTTCGGTGTGATTCCGCGGATTTGAGTGAGTTTCTCCCCGGATTTCTTTGAGGGAAACATGGATAGATGTCTTGTGCATCTTTGTGCTTGATCTTGTGCCCTCAAACGCCGGAAACCACTTCGATTCGTGAGTTTTCGTTCGGTGCTCTAGCTTTTTGGTGGTTCTCAAAGGATTCGCGATTCCCGGTGATTTAGGGAGTTAGGAGGCAAGATTTTTGGGCTATAGCATCCTTGTGTGACGCTTTTCAAGTCCCCAAACCCTTGTCTCTATAGCTTCAACCGTTTGGGAAATCCGATGATGATTTGGGGGAGTTGACTTTCGGGGTCGGGCTGTTTCTGCTCTGTCCGCACCTGGCGGACAGTCCGCAAGGGGGTCGCGGACGGTCCGCGTGGGTCGTGTTCGTCCCGTGTTCTTCGCGTTCTTGCTCGTCCTTCGTTTCGATCCGTCGCGATTTTGGTTTTTGGTTGGACGGAGTTTCGGACGGTCCGCGGTGTCGGGCGGACGGTCCGCGGGTGCTTGGCGGACGGTCGCGTGCTCCCCGCGGACGGTCCGTGGGTCGTGTGTGGCTTTGGTTCGTTCCGTGTGATTTAACGGACGGTCCGCGGGAAGGGCCGGACGGTCCGCGACGTCGGCGCGGACGGTCCGCGAGAGCGGGTCGGACGGTCCGCGCGGTCCATCGCGGACGGTCCGCACCTTGCTAGGGCCGGGACCGGCCGCCGAGAGCTCGTGCAATCGCTGTTTGTTTCGATTCCTTCCCTCCCTTTCTAGTGCTTCCGCGTGTGCTTCTAGGAATCGTTCCTAAGGCTAGAGGTTGATCCATAACCTCGTGGTCTTGGCGATTGGTGCGTGATTCGATCCATCGCTTGTGTGTGACCGGGATTTGAGTAGGACATAGGCCGGGTTCTTTGGGAAGAATTTTTACCGGCTCCTATTCACTCCCCCCCTCTCTAGTCGCCATCTGATCCTTCAATTGGTATCAGAGCTTGGTGCCGGATTCTTTGCGACTTTGACAAGTCCCGAATCCTAAGATGGCGTACGTTGAGCGGGGCGGTCCGCCGCACTTCGATGGCAAGGGTTACCACAAGTGGGCGGCTCGTATGATGATCTTTCTTCGAGGGAAGCTGTTGGATTTCATTGTGCTTGACAAGACCAATGCTATTCCGGTCAACATCCATACTCTTATGGTGACCGATGCCGATGCCAAGGCCAAGTATGATGCTAATGCAAAAGCCGTTGATCACTTGTGCGGAGCTTGTGTGATCCGAGTTTGAGCGTGTTCGCCATTTGAATCTTGCTTGGCAAATTTGGGAAAAGTTGTTGGTTGCTCACGGAGGTGATAACCATGTGAAGGCTTGCCTCTTTGTCTCTTACCGGATGCAATATGAGAATTTCACTCCACTTCCCGGTGAGGACATTGATGCGATGTTTCAGAGGTTCACCGCCATCGTGAACAACATGAAGGCTAATGTTGAGGATTTTCCGTATTCCGAGCATGATCAGGCTTTGAAGCTCTTGCATGTCTTGGACCCAAACGTTTGGGGTGCTAAGGTTGAGGCCATCAAGGAGTCTGGGCATTACTTGACTATTGAGTTGGATGACCTCTTTTCTAAGCTCAAGTCGGCTGAGGTTGACAGGAAGTTGCTATCCAAGCATGAGGGCTCGACTGACCATAGTCTTGCTCTTGTGGGAGGATCAAAGGGCAAATCTAACCCTTCCTGTCGACGAGTTTTCTTTGTCCTCTCTTATGTCCATTCTAGATGAGGAGTTTGATGTCTTTGGGCGAGGAGGAGCCGGCCCTGCTCTCAAGAAGGTTTGAACGACTACACGAGAGTCGGAGGAATGCAAGGCGGAGCTCGGGGACGTGCTACAAGTGTGGCAAGCGTGGCCACTTCATCGCCGAGTGCCGGAAGCGGATGAGAACAAGTACAAGGTGAACGAGTACAAGACGCACCCGAGGCGTGAAGACAAGTACTCCTCCAAGGGCAAGCACTTCAACAAGTCCAAGAGCAAGGACAAGGACAAGCGGAGACCGAGCAAGAGCGACTACAAGAAGAACAAGGCAAGAGCGATGGTGGCGGTGCGAGCGACGTCGACTCAAGCTCAAGCGAGGAGCGAGTCAAGCTCAAGCGGCGAAGATGAAGACGCCGGGAGGCGCAATGGCAAGAAGAGTGCAAGCGGAACCTCGGCGGGGCCGGCCGTGTGGCGCTTGAGGGCTTTTGTGGCATGGCCCATAGCTCAAGCGGCAAGAAGAGCGAGAAGGAGGACGGCGACTCCGACTGCGAGGATGAGGTAAACCGTGACCCCGACTCTTTGCTTGCTGAGATTGCTAGGTTGAATGGTTTGCTTGATAACCGTGATAGTGTCTTGAGAGATGCCAAAAAGATGAGGAAAGATCTTAGGGCTCGGCTTGAGAATGCTAGTGAGAAAGTAGGAGAGTTAGAGTCAAAATTGCTTGAATTGAAACTTGAGAATGACTCTTTGAAACTTGCTCCTACTCCTCCCCGATGATGTTGAATGTGTTGAATGTGATGCTTGGTTGAATGAGATCAAACTCGCTTAATGAGAAGAATGCTTCTATTTTGGCTCAACTACATGCTCTTAGGATTGAACATGATGAGCTTAAGGCTAGACCTACTTTGCTTGGTGCTTGCAAATCATGTCCTACTATGCATGCTAAGCTTGTCGATGCTCGTTCTACCATTAGTTCTTTGGAAGCATCTTTGAAATCTCCTGTTGCAAATGCATGTTCTAGCGTGATGAAGTCACTTTGCGTAATCTTGAACTTACTTCCCGTTTGGATGTCATCTATGAGGAGAATGACTATTTGAGGAAGGTGTTGGGTTGGTTGTCTGGGCGGGAACCTCAATTGAAAATCATGATTGAGGAGTTCAAGAGAGCCGATGGTCGTGGTTTGGGGTTTGAGAAGTTGGGTGAGAAAGTGGGAGAGAACAGTGGGGAGAGTATGTACGAGAAGTGTGTTGAGTCTAACCTCGAGTTTGAGGTGATCGGAGAGATCCAAGTCCCACTCCCAAAAGCACCCAAGAACTCTTTCACACCAAAGCCCAACCACCTTTGCAACAAGCTTGACACAACCCAAGATCCACCCAAATTCCCACCTAAGACAAATGATTTCCGAAACCGGTGAAGTTTGTGGGTGAGAAGGGTGAGAAGCCTAGAGAGAAGCCGAGCCAAAACCAAAACCCATCCCCTTCGGGTGTGAGTATTGTGGCAAGGAGAGGCATCTTGCGGAGTTTTGCTACAAGAGGAAGAGGGATGAGAGGCTTGCTAGGGAGCAAGCAAACCGAGACGGTATCGCCGGTCTCGCGGTATTCCCGAGCCTAGAGTGCCACTTCCACGGGGTGTGGGAAGTGTGAGGAGTGTTGGCGGGTTCCCACGGAGAGGTGGTGGTGAGAGGTTTGTCGGGGAGAGATGATGGTGTGCGTCTTTGGTGAGAGGTTTGGCCGGGCTCGTGGTGGTTTTGGTTGGACGTCCTCCTACTCGTCCTCGGTACGGGTTTAGGGGAGATGATCGCAGCTTTGGGTTCCGAGAGGAACTACGGACCATGTTTTCCCCCTCGTGGTGCTCGTACTCCTCCCATGGGACATGGGAAGTTTGGTGGCAAGGGAGTAATATTTGCTAACCCCTCTTTTGAGCAGATGGCTCGACACCGGTTTAACTTTCTCCGTGCTAATCCCGGTGTCGAGTCGCTAGCTCACTCTCGTTCTTGTTTCGCGCGGGCGGGGAGGCTTGGAGAACATTTGGTTGATCGACTCCGGGTGTTCTCGACACATGACCGGAGATAAGAAGTGGTTCTCCGACCTCACCCCGGTGAAAGAAAAGATGTACATCACATTTGGGGACAATGGACGAGGAAGAGTGATTTACGAGGGTGTTGTGCATGTGAGTGACAAGGTAACGTTGAAGAGAGTGGCTCTTGTGAAGTCTTTGGGTTTTAATTTGCTTTCGGTTTCCCAGTTGCTTGATGAAGGTTTTGAGGTGCGTTTCAAGTCTGGCGAGTCTCGTTTGCTTGATTCTCGAGGTGATCTTGTCTGTATGATCATCCCCGAGGGTCAGATTTTCAGGGCTGATTTCTCTCGTTCTTTGGGCCCTGCTCGTTGTTTGATGGCTGGTCCTTCTTCTGATTTGTGGAAATGGCATAGGCGGTTGGGACACTTGAGCTTTGATTTGGTTTCCCGCTTGAGTGGTCTTGACCTTGTCCGAGGATTGCCGAAGTTGAAGTTTGAGAAGGATTTGGTTTGTGCTCCTTGTAGGCATGGTAAGATGGTAGCCACTCCCCATCCACCCCTGACCGATGTCATGACCGAGCGTCCGACGTAGCTGTTGCATATGGACCTTGTTGGGCCGGCTCGAGTTCGCTCGGTGGGTGGGAAGTGGTATGTCCTTGTTGTGGTGGACGATTACTCTCGCTATGCACGGGTGTTCTTCTTGGAGGATAAGAGTGAGACTTTTGGTTTTGTTCGAGATCCGATCGTGAGGTTGAAGAACGAGAGGCATGGGAATGCTATTCGAGCTATCCGCGGTGATAATGGCTGCGAGTTCAAGAACTCTCGTTTTGATGCCTTTTGTCGTGATCTAGATCTTGAACATCGGTATTCGACCCCTTATGTGCCCCCTCCAAATGGAGTTGTGGAAAGGAAAAATTGGACTCTTTGTGAGATGGCTAGGACGATGCTCGATGAGCACGGGACTCCTAGGAGGTATTGGGCCGAGGCGGTCAATACGACTTGTCATGTTTCCAACCGGATTTTATTAAGAGCTTTCAAGAAGAAGACCTGTTATGAGCTTATGCATGGTCGGGCACCCAAAGTGAGTCATTTCCGAGTTTTTGGCTGCAAGTGCTTTATCTTGAAGAAGGGAAAACTCGACAAGTTTGAGGCTAGGTCTAGTGATGGTATTTTCTTTGGATATGCTAACCATTCTAGAGCCTATAGGGTGCTTAACCTTGAGACTAACAAAATCATGGAGACTTGCGAGGTGACCTTCGACGAGACAATGCCATGTACCTCTCTTGGCTTTGAATGTGCAGGTGATGAAGAGATGGCCGAGGACCTCTTTGAAGAGGAGAAAGATGAAGCTGGAGTTGATGATGGGGAGAACCATGCGCCCGAAGCCGAGCATGTACCCACTACTTCCCCTACGACCACTTTGGAGCATGGACCGTCTACTTCATGGACAACGACGGTGCAACAAGAGGACCGGGCAAGAGAAGCTGAACTCGAGGGGGAGGTAGTCTCGAGGCGTGAGGCTCCCCGGCGGATTCAAGAAGTGCATCCCCCTGTCGAAGATCATTGAGAACATCGATGAACGCACTACACGGTCAAGGTCCGGGAATTCCTCTCATTTTGCTCATGCTCGCTTTTGTCGCTACTTTTGAGCCCAAGGACATTGGACATGCTTTATCCGATGCAAACTGGGTCAATTCTATGCATGAGGAGTTGGAAAACTTTGAGAGGAACCAGGTGTGGGAGTTAGTTGAACCCCCTCCAAATTGCCATCCCATAGGAACCAAGTTGGTTTGGAAGAACAAAGAGGGAGAGAATGGGATGGTGGTGAGGAACAAGTCCAGACTTGTTGCTCAGGGGTTTAGTCAGAAGGAGGGGATCAACTATGAGGAGACCTTTGCTCCTGTGGCCCGTCTTGAGGCAATTCGGATCCTTCTAGCCTTTGCCGTGGCTAAAGGGTTCAAGTTGTTTCAGATGGACGTGAAGAGTGCTTTTTTCGAATGGGGTCATAGAGGAGGAGGTGTATGTGAAGCGGCCACACCGGGTTTGAGAGCGAGTTGTACCCACACGGGGTATACGGGTTGAAAAGGGCTCGTATGGGTTGAAACGGGCGCCCCGTGCTTGGTATGGGAGATTGAGAGGTTTTCTTTTGAGCGAGAGGATTTGTGATGGGTACCGTGGATAGAACCTTGTTTCTCCTCAAGCATGGAAATGACTTGCCGATTGTTCGGATATACGTGGATGATATTGTCTTTGGTGGCTCGTCACATAACCTTGTTGCCAAGTTTGCGGATGAGATGAGCGGGGAGTTCGAGATGAGCATGATGGGCGAGTTGCGGTATTTTCTCGGGCCGCGGATCAAGCAAGTGAAGGATGGTACATTTGTGCACCAAACCAAGTACACGAAAGACATGCGAGGAAGTTCCGGATGCAAGATGTGAAGCCGATGTCGACTCCCATGGGGAGTACGGCCACTTTGGATGCGGATGAGGACGGAGAACCGGTGGACCGGCGGGAGTACGGGAGCATGATCGGCTCCCTCCTCTACTTGACGGCGACGAGGCCGGACATACGGTTCGGCGTGTGTCCGTGCGCTCGTTTTCGAGGCTTCGCCGAGGACATCACATCGACGGGCCGTCAAGAGGATTTTCGGGTACCTACGATCCGCCCTCGGTCTTGGCCTTTGGTATTCTTCCTCCTCGACTCTTTCACTTCATGGTTTTTCCGATGCGGATTTTGTTGGTTGTCGAGTCGAGAGGAAGTCTACTTCGGTACTTGTCGGTTTCTTGGTTCTTCGTTGGTCTCATGGTCTTCCCGCAAGCGATCTAGTGTAGCTCGGTCTACCACGGAGGCGGAGTATGTTGCCGCCGCGAGTTCTTGTTCCCGAGTACCGCTGTGGATTTCGTACACTTTGAGAGACTTTGGTGAGGAGTGCACCCGGATCCCACTTCTTTGTGATAGCACTAGTGCCATAAGAGTAGCCAAAAACCCGAGTGCTTCACTCGAGAACCAAACACATAGAGGTGAGGTATCATTTCTTGAGGGACAATGTGGAGAAAGGAACCATTGCTTTGAGCCATGTCCCTACCCAAGATCGACTAGCCGACATCTTTACAAAGCCTCTCGACCAAGCTACTTTTGTGCGCTTGCGGGGGGAACTTGGGGTTTGTTGCCCTTTCTAGTTGATTCTTGGGGGATTTCCTTTTGTACCATATGTATCATACCATGTCTTACTTTGATGTATATACATGCTTTGCTTGATGTTCAAACCATGGTAGGATAGCCATCTTGTTATATATCATGTTGCATTTGTCATATATTGCATTTTAGGATGATGAGCTTCTTTCATATGCCATATGTGAGTCTCTTTGGCTATTTGTGAGATTTTGGTTACATGTGTGGAGAAATGGTGATGTGAGGCTATGCTCTTGGAATATTTGAGATATATGTGTGGTGAGATAGCCCCTTTTGAAATACATGCTTAACTTGACTAATTTTTGATGAAATATGCTCCACTCGTGTGTAGTTGTGTATCCATGTCACAGTTTGGTCTAAATGTGCTTTTCATGCTTAGATTGTGCTTGGATGCCTGTTCTTGCATTTGGGCCAAAGGCCGAATATCATTGTGAATGTTTAGCCTATGTTGCATTCATGGGGGAGCATAAGCTTCTTTTTGCCGCAAAGGCACTTCATGTACCATGAAATGACTTAATCTTGAAAAGAAGTGTCAAATGCCGAAAAATGCTCCATCCATCATGTCTATGCTTAAAATGTCTTATCTTTCACATATGGGTGCAAAACATGTTGCATGATGTTCACCGGTGGAGAAGTCTCCCCGAAGTGGACACATGGCTCATGAGCTTTGACATGACATGCTTTGCTTTATGGGTGTTTGCCATGATCTTTTGCTGAGAATTGGATATCCTTGTATGATCTTTGAGTAATATGCATGTTTGTGGCTCAAGTGTGACATGGATAGGCTTTTACATGTGAAGCGAGCCTTCTTTTGGTAAAATGGTTTAAATCTGAAAATTTTGCTTTGTCACATGCTTGTATTTTCATATATTACTTGTGGCAATGCTTTAACTATTCTATGATTCATGTGTGTGATCGTTGTCTCATTTTTAGCCTTTGACACTAGATTTGTCCTATTTGAGAAGCTCATGTAGATGTTCATATGCTTTGCTTTGCATTTCTGCATTTTCACCTTGATTCATACATTGTCAACAAGGGGGAGAAAAGGTGAGCTTAATGAAAATTCAGAAGAGGTGAGCTGAAATTTGGGAGTCTGCATGAGTTTGCATCCACATGTTCAGGGGGAGCTTGCATTTGTTCGGGGGGAGCTTTTACGTCTGTTTTCGGTGTGGATTTTGTGCTTTGCTTGGCTTGTGACCTTTCTTCGCCTTTCTTCGGTTTTGGTCATGAGTTGAGCTTCTTTGTTTTTCCTTCTTCTTCTTTTCTCTTTTTCTCTGAATTTCATTTCGCGTTGTGTGTTGTCAATGCACTCATCAAGGGGGAGATTGAGGACCAGGAGCGTCCCAGTGGTCGGTGGATGACCGCTCCTCAGTGATGAGTGATTGACAACGGGTGTTGGACTGACTCTTGGCTTAGTGCGCAGGTGTAGGCTGCGCGGCCTAGTTCGTGTTGTTGCGAGGGTGAAGAACGGGCGCGAAAGGTCTTCGGCCTTGAGCGGCCTGCGGGAGATGGAGAGACAAGTAGGCTCGGTTCGAGGGACCCGGTGGACGAGCGGGCTGGGTGCGGGCCACATGGTGGCGACACAAGCAAGATGAAGTCATGGACAAGTGAGCCGGTGCACGGTGGCGGTCAAGTCAAGTGGTTTGGCGGGAGGCCGGACCGGGCACGCGGGGTTTGGTGGTTTGCCCACAAAACCATCGGCGGACGGTTTCTTGGTTTGGGCCTCAAAACCAAGTCCGAGGGCCCAACACGACGGAGACGGGATCCGGGCGTGTCGGGAAGCTTCGAGGTGGAGGACACGCGGCGGGATCGCATGGCTTGCGTCGGGAGGACGCGGGGTGCGGCAAAGGCGTGGCCGTCCGATGGGAAGACCCACAAACATTACCAAAATGCCCCTACGTGGGTTGTATCGCCAGTAGTGTAGTTAGGGGTAGTCGAGTCATTTACCACTCCGGCGGGACCTGATATATAAGCCATGAGTGTGTGTTGATGGCTCTCTCTCTCCGCGACTTAGGGTTTCATTTTGCTCCCTCCTCTTTCTCATTTTCGTAGCTATTTTTCTTCCTATTTTCTCTAGGCTAGCATGAGAGCTTCATGAGAGATTTGTTGAGAGGGATGGATGCTAGGGCGGCATGCTAGACCTTGTGAATCTTTCCTGGTTTGTATAGAAGATTCGGGGTTGTTTTTCGTGGCTTTTTGTGCTTGTTTTCGTGCCTTTGTTTCCGGTGTGATTCCGTGGATTTGAGTGAGTTTCTCCCCGGATTTCTTTGAGGGAAACATGGATAGATGTCTTGTGCATCTTTGTGCTTGATCTTGTGCCCTCAAACGCCGGGAAACCACTTCGATTCGTGAGTTTTCGTTCGGTGCTCTAGCTTTTGGTGGTTCTCAAAGTATTCGCGATTCTCGGTGATTTAGGGAGTTAGGAGGCAAGATTTTTGGGCTATAGCATCCTTGTGTGACGCTTTTCAAGTCCCCAAACCCTTTTCTCCATAGCTTCAACCGTTTGGGAAATCCGATGATGATTTGGGGGAGTTGACTTTCGGGGGTCGGGCTGTTTTTCGCTCTCGTCCGCACTCGGCGGACGGTCCGCAAGGGGGTCACGGACGGTCCGCGTGGGTCGTGTTCGTCCCGTGTTCTTCGCGTTCTTGCTCGTCCTTCGTTTCGATCCGTCGCGATTTTGGTTTTTGGTTGGACGGAGTTTCGGACGGTCCGCGGTGTCGGGCGGACGGTCGCGGGTGCTTGGCGGACGGTCCGCGTGCTCCCCGCGGACGGTCCGCGTGGGTCGTGTTTGTCCCGTGTTCTTCGCGTTCTTGCTCGTCCTTCGTTTCGATCCGTCGCGATTTTGGTTTTTGGTTGGACGGAGTTTCGGACGGTCCGCGGTGTCGGGCGGACGGTCCGCGGGTGCTTGGCGGACGGTCCGCGTGCTCCCCGCGGACGGTCCGTGGGTCGTGTGTGGCTTTGGTTCGTTCTGTGTGATTTAACGGACGGTCCGCGAGAAGGGCCGGACGGTCCGCGACGTCGGCGCGGACGGTCCGCGACGTCGGCGCGGACGGTCCGCGAGAGCGAGTCGGACGGTCCGCGCGGTCCATCGCGGACGGTCCCCACCGCTAGGCCGGACGGTCCGCCGGGGGCACTGTGCGGTCTTTGTTTGTTTCGATTCCTTCCCTCCCTTTCTAGTGCTTCCGCGTGTGCTTCTAGGAATCGTTCCTAAGGCTAGAGGTTGATCCATAACCTCGTGGTCTTGGCGATTGGTGCGTGATTCGATCCATCGCTTGTGTGTGACCGGGATTTTAGTAGTACATAGGCCGGGTTCTTTGGGAAGAATTTTTACCGGCTCCTATTCACTCCCCCCCTCTCTAGTCGCCATCTGATCCTTCATGGTCCATTCGGACAAGAAACTTAGGTATGAAGTAATGTGCAAACAAGGGTGCATGTGGCGTGTATGGGCACGGCTGCAAAGAGGGACATGTAAATGGAAGATTACAAAGGTTGTGGGACTTCACACATGTCGTTCGAGTCGGGTGAAGGGAGTTCACGCACAATTGACTGCAAGTTACATTGGAAGGTGTATCGTAGGAGTTGTTCGTGAGAATAGTGAGGTGACGGCCAGCAGTTTGATAGAGCAGATATTGATGTTTGCTGGATATCGTGTGAAGTATTCTAAGGCATGGCGGGCTAAACAACATGCAATTGCCTTGCTATGGGGCGATTGGAAAGAGTCATATGCAAAAATTCCAAGGGTCTTGAGAGCCATGAGCCACTTCAATCCTGGGGTTAAATGGTTCCCTTACATGACTGGTTCTCGTGTTCTCGACGGTTGTGTTTTGAAGCCCGTCCTTCTACGTGTTTTTTGGTGCTTTCCACAATGTAAAGTGGCTTTCCAACAACGTCGTCCGGTGATACTTGTAGACGGAACCTTCTTGACCGGCAAGTACGAGAGGTACACTCATGATGGCAATTCTTGTAGATCCCGAACAACAACTTGTGCCTTTAGGTTTTGCCTTGGCGGAGAGTGAGAATGACGACAGTTGGTCATGGTTCATGAGGCTCCTTCACATTAACATACTTGGTCCAACGCGACAGTACGTATGATCTCTCGATCGGCACCATGGTCTCATCAAATGTGCGAGCGACCACCTGGATGGGTATCCACCACTTGTTCATCGGTGGTGCATTAGGCACTTTGCCGCCAATTTGTGGCGTCGTCAAAAGAACAAGGAGGTAATAGGACAGTTGAAGTTGCTGGCATCAGTACATACAGAGGACAAATTTAAGGAACTGCACAAAGACTTAGTTAAGAACTTGAACGAGGAAGCTAAAGATTGGTTGGACTATGAAATGGAGGATAAGGACAAATGGGCTCAAGCATATGATGCCGGGGGTATGCGTTGGGGTATCATGACAACAAACTATTCTGAAAGTGTCAACAACATATTTAAAGGAATAAGAAGTAGACCCGTCGCGGGGATCATTGAATACTCATTTGAAAAATGCAATGAATACTTTGTGAAAAGATGGCGGAATGCACGTGATTTGTTGGATAATGGGGGTAGAATTGGATCCTTTGCAGATGAGATAATGTATGCTTTGCTTTAAGATCCGTGAACTAACAAGCGAAGCATACGATCCAGACAGAATGATATATTCTATTAGAGGTTCCTCTACTACTAATGTTGGAGGGGAGAGTCATGGCGGTCGACACTATAGGGTGGACCTCCGGGCCGGTACTTGCACCTGTAACGGTCCTCAATTGTTGCATCTTCCTTGTTCTCACTTGATGACAGCTTGCACTGCTAGAGGTCTAGACTATGAAAATGCCATGTACATGTCTCCTTTGTTCTATAGAGAACACACCATTAAGATTTGGGAATCCAGCTTTGAGCCGTACCTTGATCCGTCACAATGGCCTGAATATGATGGCCCAGAGTACGTGCCACTGCCGTCTTTGAAGAAATTGAAAAAGGGTAGGAGGCAAAAGAAGCGTTTGAAAGGGGACATGGACGCGTGTCAAGGAAGGTTTGCCGCTGATTATGATATGGGTGATTTTGAAGCTGATGCGGACAAGATGACGTATCTTTGCTCAAAATGTCACAAAGAAATTAAAAACTGCAAGTGTCGGAAAAGAAAATCGAAGGGCAAGAAAAAAGCAACGGGGACAAATAGAAGGATGGGTGGTTCCAACTCGAGGGTAGGTGTCATGGTAGTACGTTAGTAGGTGAAAAATATGAAATTTTGTATGCAAGTTAAATAATTTTATATTTCTATATACTTACCTTCAATTTTTAATTATTGTTACTAACTACAAGTAAATTTTTTTCGGGATAGCGCACCCGGTGTAACCGCTCCTTGAGGCGCATATGATGGCAACCATCGTGCACACCTTACGGCCGACCTTCACGAGGTATTTACAAAAGCCCGAACTTAAGATCCAAATTTATTAGTTATTGTACCTCGTAGTTGTGTTTAATATGTAATAATGTTAATATGTGAGCTAAGCATATTTCTTGCATTTTGAGGACTAGACATTACTAATGTTGTAATTATTGAATTTTATTGTTTTCGGGACTTGAACCCGTTGAGGGTGTGAGAGCACTTTCCACTTCCTTGGGACGAGAGATGCGCCCCGTACTTGGCTAGAGCGGGGTTCTTGGACATTGCTTTGGTCGTGGTTCGTGGGTTGCACTGTGATGTACGGGCCGTTGTTGTCGGCCTTGGTGGATCGATGGCGTTCGGAGACCCACTCTTTCCATCTATTGTGCGGAGAGATGACGGTGACCTTGCGGGATACCGCCATGATCCTTGGTCTTCCACTTGAGGGGCTGGCGGTGAGTGGGATCATTCGGAGTCTTTGGTTGGCGAGACATGGTTGAGTTGCACATTGGGGTGAGACCACCGGATGCCGACGAGGGGGATGCGTCGAAGAAGACCTCGGAGTGAACACGGTTTGGTTGAGGCGAAGCACTTCACCGTATGCCCCCGGGGAGCTCCTCGGTACTGTTGTAGAGAGGCACGCACGTGTATGGCCCAATGTGCTACCTAAATCAAAGAAGTTCACATCATGCTCACCCAAAAGTCTCCATATGCATTGCCACAAAACATTCCAAAACCGAGCTCAGATGGCACAACACCTTCCGTGGCTACTATGCCACACTTGCACCGTGAAGGTGGATAGCTAAGGCAAGGCCAAGGCTTCGTCCCGGACTCGAACTCCTTCACTTCAGATTCAGTTGGCCACTCCGATCTTGGTCCATGTATGTATTCATTGAAGTCACACCTAGGCCACCCACTCTGAAATGCAGAACAACCATTAATAGCAATGAGTCATGCACATTTATAAAACTTAAATGATAACAAGGATATGCTTTTTACATACAACATTCTTTAGGGAGCAACGAAAGAATGGTGTAAACTTCTTTGGGGCCTCAATGTTTGGTCATTGAAGATACGCACGCACTCCACAATCACACACTTTGGAGGGTTGTTAGCTCGCTCAATGGCGGCCAAGTGCTTCTCCTCATAAGTCATCAATGGAGGATTAGGTGGAGGAGGAACCCATCGTTGAAACGCATGATATGGCTTCAAGACATGACTCGCATACGGGAAGAGACGTATCCTAGGATCAAACTTGTCGGGCCCGTCTATCCACTGCAAAAAATAACAAGGAGCTGCCGGGGGTGGTGCTTCCCTAATCCAACAACAGTAGAATGCTCTACCCGCAGTCCTGGCACACCTAGACCCGTTTCACATAAGCCGGCACACCACATAAACAATTGGGTACGGGGGAGAGCTCAAGGCACGGGACCGTTTTCATCCCACTCTTCGGGAAAACTTCCTTTACCCCTAACAATGGCACAATAACGTGGGTTTTGGTGGCTCATGTCTACTAATCCCGCAACCAATGATATCAAAATAAACAATCACTTTCAACATATTTGCAACATTGTATAAGCATGTAGTAAAGCAAACATGTAGTAAAGAAACGTATTTTCAACATATCAATAGATGGCACATTGTCTAATGAAACTTCCCAAAGCATAACTTTCAACACACCCAACATCTAACACATCACAATTTCAAATTATTGTCAAACCCTAACTCACCTATACATGCAAAATTCGGCAAAATTAAGTGCTAAAACTGAGATTAAATAAGGGCAATACCTTCCAAGGATACAGGGATCGATTTCCCACACTATCCCCGCCACAAATCGCCGGATACAAGGGGGGGCGGCGGACGGCGGCGGCGCTGCGCACAGACGCGAGCTCGGGGCCGGGAGAGAAGAGAGGGAGGAGGAAGAAGAAAGGAGCCGAGCGGGCCCTCTTGACCGGCGCTACCGCGCCGGGGGCGGGGGTGGCGCGGCGGCCCTCGCCGCGCCGGTGCATGTGGCGCGGCGGGACCGGGCCCACGCTTGGCGCACGCGCCACGGCCGACCGGCGTGGCGGGGCTGCCGCACCGCCGCATGTGGCGCGGCGGGGAAAGGGTCACCGGGTGCAAATAAAATTCGCCGGGGTTATTTATTAAAATAATTTTTTAAAAAGGTTAATATTAAAAAATTGTCCCGCACCGTATGGAAGACTCCTAGACGTACTCGACTAGTACTCTCTCCCTACTCCGACTTGTAACCCCGCCTCCCCGGACAATATAAGGCGGGCGAGGGACCGATCTCTATGATCACCTCATCTCATACAACCCACTGCGCACTATTACACCATCTTGTAATCGTGCCCAATCAATCCAGAGCTACGCAGCATACAGGACGTAGGGTATTACGCACTTCGCGGCCCGAACCTGTCTAAATTGTGTGCCACGTGTCTCTTCCTTTGAGTTACCGATCTCGGCAAGGCCACATTCATCTACTTCGGGTACTCCCCTTAGTAGGTTGCCGGTCTAAAACACCGACGGTGGTGCGCCGGGTAGGGGATCTCGCCGAGATCACATGGCGAACTCGACGGCTCCCGTCTACTTCAAGCCAACCGTCGCTTTCAACCACGGCGACACCTTCATGTTCGGCGCCGGGGTCCTGCGCGTTGACGGCGCGGGCTCCTTCCCGGCGCCGCCTCATCATGCCACCCAACCCAAGAAGCGTCCTCGTGACGCTTCCGAAGTCGTCACGGGGGCGAACTCGCCGGCAAATTCGGCGAAATTTCGCTTTTCAACCACCACGGCGACTTCGAGCTCGAGTCCGCTTCCAACTCGAACTCGACGTCTCCATGGGCCATCGCATGCGAGCCGGCTGCTCGGCCATCACAAGCGGTCCCCTCACCTCGTCGGCGCTCCGCGCGTGGCACCCGCATCCTCGGCCGGGCCCGCACGGGGGGCTCCCTCTTCGCGCCGGGCCGGCAAGGAGCCCGTGCCGAGTACAACTCGGACACCGACAACGCCCCCGACCACACTTTGGACTCCGAGCCCTCTCTCCGAGTTCTACTCGAACCCGGATTACGAGTTCGACTTCGGGTCGGACCCCCGAGGAGCCCGAGTCCGGGGACAACTCTCTCGAGCTTCCCTTGTCGGGGCCGGCCTGCGGGGCCGGTTATAACATCCACACCGGCCGAGAGATTCGTCTGCGGCCGGACCGCAAGCCCGCCGACCGATAAGTGGGGATTCACACTACGTCGCCTACATCGACTCGCTACCGTTCCGGGAGGGAACGCCACTAGCCCGAGCGACTCAAGCACACCAAGCGGGGTGGCACCCTGCGAGTCCGGCCTTGGCACACCCGATCGCCAAGTATTCATGGCTGCCGGCGACACCCCGGGGCCCTCGGGCACGGCTCGGGACAAGTACACGGAAGACATCTCCTCCGACGAGCTCTTTGCGATGCTCCACCGAACGAGAACCCGCGGACGAGAGACGCTCGACGTGAGCGTAACCGAAAGCGCGGCGAACGTCGCCGGCGCCTCCGCGACAACTTCCCCGTCCGCAACATTGCGGAAGCTCTCGAGGCGGTCGAGAGCAAAGTACAAACTAGCCCCGAGCAATGCCTCATTTTGATCACGGCGATCGCACGCCGGGCTCGGGGCATACGCGCCGGAGAGGTCATCGCCAAGCTCGGCCGAAGACGCCTACTTCATGAGGGTCGACAACGGGGTCAATCAACCTCCTCCGGCCAAGCCCCGCGACAAGGAAGCCACAAGTCGCGGCGCCAACAACGGTCCTAACCGTACTCGAGCGACCTCCCGGCCCGAGCCCAACCGTCGTCGCTCCAACGCCGGCGGACCTCCACGAGCGTGACAACGACAACCGTGAGGTCGTCCCCCACCGTGCTCCGGCCGGCGGCGGCGGCGGTGACCCCGACGGCGGCGGCGGCCGGCGGCGGAAGCTCCAACCATGGAGCCAACGGGAGAGGGCGGCGGCGGCGGCGGTCGCGGCGGCCGAGGCCACGCGAACAGCCACGCTTCTGGCGCCTCACAAGGCGGGTACGATGCCTTCCGAGAAGATTGAGGAGGCTGCGGCGGAAGAAGTTGACCACCGCGGCCGACGGCGACGGCTTCCCCGCCTTCTCACCTCGACTTCGCAACTTGCTCCTCCCCGACAAATTCAAGCCTTCGGGGATCACCAAGTACGATGCGAAACGGGATCCCATCCAGTGGCTCCGGTGCTACGCCCTCTCCATCGAGAACGCTGGCGGCAACAGCGACACCAAGTGCCTCTACTTCCCCTTCTGCCTGGACCAAGCACCACTCACATGGCTCGAGTCGCTGGACAAGCACTCGATCGACAAGTGGGACCAGCTGAAGGAGCATTTCACAAGCAACTTCGCGGGCGCCATGGGCCGGTCGGGTACTCGCATGGACACGGCCGTGATCAAGCGAGAACAAGGCGAGACCCTCCGCGAGTACATGCGCCGCTTTTCGACAAGCGCGCTACCGTCGTCGACGTCACCGACAAGGAGGTCGTCAACCTCTTCCAAGACGGTCTCTATCACCACCGCACCTTCGAAGACTTCGGTCGTCGCCGCCCCAGTCCATCCCCCACCTCAAGGACATGATCACGTCCGGGCGGATGAAGAAGACAAGGCCAATGCCAAGTACGACACCATCCGTGGCAAGACCAAGCGAGAACCGGGGCGGCGGCAACGGCGGCAACGCGAACCAGGGCAGCCGCAACAACAACAACAACAACACCTACTCGGGCCCCAACCGCAAGCGCAAGCCGGACAACACCTGTCGCGGCTATCCGGCGCCTGCGAAAGGGAACTCGAAGAAGAACTCCGGCGGTTTCAAAGACCTGCTGAAGGAGAAGTGCCCGTGGCATCCAAACGGCAACCACACCACCGAGCGGTGCTACCAGCTCGGTACGCGCTCGAGGATACGCCGAGCCACCGCACCCTCACGACCAAAAGGGCAAGAAGAAGGACGGCGACAACAACGACTTCCGGGAGCCCGACAAGACCGTCAACGTCCTCTTCGGCGGATTACCCGGCGGGCGGGAGCGAGAAGGCTAGCGTCGTGAAGTCATGTCCATTGAGCCGGCGGTCCCGACTCCTCTCGGGTGGTCGAAGGTACCCATCACCTTCTCCCGCGCGGATCAATGGACCGGCTTCTCCGAACCGGGACGGTTCCCCCTCGTCCTGGAGCCAGTGGTCGCGGGCTCCAAACTCAACAAGGTGCTCATCGACGGTGGAAGCGGGCTCAACGTCCTCTTTACCAAGACTTTGAAGAAAATGAAGCTCGACATCACTCACATGCTCACCAAGAGCAACACGCCCTTCTACGGCATCGTCCCGGCAACGCGGCTATTCCACCGGGCTCGGTGGTCCTACCTTCGGGGCATCTCGGGACGGCTACCGTACCGAGTACGGCAAGTTCGAGGTCGCGGACTTCGAGACCTCCTACCACGCCATCCTCGGCAGACCGGCCATCGCCAAGTTCATGGCGGTGCCCCACTACACCTACTTGGTACTCAAAATGCCAAGCCCAGCCGGTGTACTCTCCCTTCAAGGGGACTTGAAGATCTCTCACGACTGCGACACAGAAGCCGTGGAGATCGCCTCTACGAACCAAGTACCCAACGCGATGATGGAGGTCTACGCCGCGTCGAAGAAGCTTGCTACAAGTGAACTCGACATCCCAGAGAAGTCTGACAGCACCAACAAGCCTCAGCCACCTGAGGAGGTACTCGTCAAGACGATCGACCTCGGAACAGGCGACCCCAGCAAGACCACCACCATCGGGGCTGGCCTCGACCCCAAATAGGAAGACGCGCTCATCAGCTTCCTTCGGGCTAACCGCGACATCTTCGCGTGGAAGCCAGCGGACATGCCGGGGAGTGCCCGGGGAGCCGATTGAGCACGCGCCTCAACGTCGATCCTAAGGCCACCCCCAAGCGACAACACCTCCGACGCTTTCCCGACGACGGGCGGGACGCCATCAAGAAGGAACTCACCAAACTACTCGTGGTTGGCTTCATCGAGAGAAGTCTTCCATCCGAGTGGCTCGCCAACCCCGTCCTCGTCCGCAAGAAGAACTCGAACGAGTGGAGGATGTGCGTCGACTACACCGACCGAACAAGTAGTGCCCCATAGACCCCTTCGGGTTGCCGCGGATTGATCAAGTCATCGACTCCACGGTGGGCTGCGACCTGCTCTGCTTCCTCGACTGCTACTCCGGGTACCACCAGATCGCGATCAAGGAAGAAGACCAGGAGAAGACCGCGTTCATCACCCCGTTTGGCGCGTACTGCTACACGACCATGTCCTTCGGGTTGAAGAACGCCGGCGCTACCTACCAACGAGCTATCCAGGCCTGCTTCAAGAGGCAACTCAACAAGAACGTTGAAGCCTACGTGGATGACGTGGTCGTCAAGACCAGAAACTCCAGTACCCTCATCGACGACCTTGAAGAGACTTTCGCATCCTTTGCGTGAGTACCGCCGGAAGCTCAACCCGAACAAGTGCGTCTTCGGCGTACCTTCAGGCAAACTACTCGGCTTCATCATCAGCCAGCGCGGCATCGAAGCCAACCCCGAGAAGATCTCCGCCATCACCAACATGCAAGCTCCCACAAGCGTCAAAGATGCCCGAAGGCGACGGAGCGCATGGCGGCACGCGAACAGACTTATCTCGAGGCTAGGAGACCGGGGCTCCCCTTCTTCCAACCACTCAAGCATCAAGAGAAGTTCGTGTGGACTCCGAGAGGTGGATCAAGCCCTTGCCCGGCTCAAGGACTTCCTATCGAAGCCACCGATCCTCACGGCCCCTCACAAGGGCGGCGGCCTCTTGCTCTACCTCGCTGCGACTACCCACGTGGTCAGTACCGCCATCGTCGTCGAGCGGCAGGAAGACGGCCACGCCTACCCAGTCCAGCGCCCAGTCTACTTCGTCAGCGAGGTTCTATCAGAGTCCAAGGCCCGCTATCAACCTGTGCAGAAGCTCCTGTACGCAGTACTCATCACCTCGCGGAAGCTACGACACTACTTCCAGGAGTACTCGATCTCCGTCGTCACCGACTACCCGCTCGGCGACATCCTGTGGAACCAAGATGCTACTGGAAGAATCTCCAAGTGGGCAGTCGAGCTCGGCGCCCTCACTATCGACTTCAAGCCACGCACGGCCATCAAATCGCAGGCACTAGTCGACTTCATGGCGAGTGGCGGGAGAACTGTTGCCTACTCCCATGGTGCGACCGAGCATTGGGTGATGTACTTCGACGGCTCACTCAACCTCGAGGGCGCAGGCGCAGGGGTACTCCTGATCTCTCCAACGGGCGAACAACTCAAGTACGTCCTGCAGATCTTCTGGAAGGTCTCAAACAACGAAGCCGAGTACGAAGCCCTTCTACACGGGCTCCGCCTCGCGGCTTCTCTGGGCATCAAGCGGCTACTGGTCTACGGCGACTCCGCAGTGGTCATCAACCAAGTCAACAAGTCCTGGGACCGCAACAAGGAGAACATGGACGCCTACTGCCTAGAAGTCCGCAAGCTCGAGAACAAGTTCTACGGTCTCGAGTTCCACCACATCGTCCGCGACAACAACGTTGCAGCGGACGTCCTCTCGAAGCTTGGATCCACCCGCGCCCAAGTACCAGCGGGTGTCTTCGTCCACGAGCTTCACACGCCATCCATCCCGGAGCCGGCGCCTACGACCACTACCCCAGCTCACCCACCAGCCGGGCAGGAGGTCATGATGATCGACGTGGACTGGAGGCAACCCTTCATCGACTACCTCGGCGACCGAGAAGGTTCCCTCCGACAAGAACTCGGTCGAGCGGCTCGTCCGCCGTGCCAAGTCCTACGTCCTCGTCGGAGACAAGCTTTATAAGTGGGGCGCATCTTCGGAGTACTCATGAAGTGCGTCCCTCGTGAAGAAGGCAAGGACATCTTGGAGGAGATCCATAAGGGCGTCGCGGCAACCACGCGTCCTCACGCACGTTGGTCGACAAGGCCTTCGGCGAGCTTTCTGCGGCCCACGGCTGCGGGAGATGCCGAAGAACTCGTCGGAAGGTGCCAAGGATGCCGGTACTTCGCCAAGCGACAACATGTCCCGGCCTACAAGCTAGTCACCATACTACCAACACGGCCCTTCGCCTGCCGGGGGCTCGACATGATTGGGCCACTACCAACGGCACCGGGCGGCTTCAACGGGGTTTTGGTGGCCATCGATAAGTTCACCAAGTGGATCGAGGTCAAGCCGGTCACATGCCCCAAGGCTGACAGAGTACTCGACTTCCTGGATGAACTCGTACATCACTACGGACTACCCCACCGCATCATCACAGACCTGGGCTCCAACTTCAACAACCACCAGTTCTGGGAGTACTGCGAGAACAGCGGGATCGACGTCCGATACGTCTCAGTTGCCCATCCACGGGCCAACGGACAAGTCGAGCGCGCCAATGGGATGGTGCTCGACGCTCTCAAGAAGCGGCTACACGACGTCGCTAACTCCAAAGGGGGCAAGTGGATCAAGGAACTACCCAACGCACTCTGGGGGCTACGGACTCAGCCATCCAAGCCAACGGGGCAATCCCCTTACTTCTGGTCTACGGCTCCGAAGCAATCCTCCCTGCCGACGTCATATGGAACTCGCCGGCAGTGGAGCACTACGACGAAGGCGTCTCGGAAGACGACGAGACGAGTTGATATCGATAGCCTCGAAGAAGCTCGGCCGCGCCGCCCTCGTCCAATGCGCAAGGTACTTAGAGGGTATTCGACGCTACCACGATCGCAACGTCAAGGAACGCTCCTTCAACGTTGGAGATCTTGTCCTCCGCCGTATCCGGAACACGGAAGGACTACACAAGCTCGGCTCCCCACGGGAAAGTCCCTTCACCGTGGCAAAGGTGGCGGCGGCGGGGCTCCTACCGCCTCCAAACACTTGAAGGCGAAGACATCAACAACTCGTGGAACGTCGACCGGCTCTGTCGATTCTACGCCTAGTCTACACGACTACTCGGGGTTCAAGTATACACGACTACATCAACACCCCCCCGCCGTAAGCGGCCTCCGGTCCCCGGCTCCAATCTCCGGACTTCTCCTCTCCGGGATCCGGCCCGCGCGGCTACCTACGGATCCGGGGCTGCGACGAGCGTCAAGGACTCTAGCGACGGTCTGCGAGAGGCCACACTCCAAGATCCGGCCTGCACGGCTACCTACGGATCTACGATCCGGCCTACCACGACTACTTACGGATCTGCTGTAAGCGGCTACTGCTCCCGGCTCAACTCGGTACAGCGGCCTCCGGTCCGGGCGACTACTGCGTGACTACGGCCACGGCATCCAGGTGTACTTCTTCAGTAATAAAGTTTGATCGTTCATCAACTTCTTTAATGTCTACTCCTTTTAACGGGACCACTACTGCCGATTACGACTACTCGCATCCACTCCACTATGGGGCTCCGCACTCTGAGATCGCGACTACGAGTACTCATTGCTGGAAATTTTTTTCATTAACACTTAAGCAATTCATTACAATTGTTTTTGTACAACTTTGGCTAATAGCTACCTATTACAGGGCTACTGGAGATTAAGCTTCTCAGGTACTTGCTCCGCGATGGGAGCCATCTGCTCCCGGCGGCTCCGAGTCTTGCTCATCGGTACGGTTGGCGGCTACCCCGCCGGCGACTACTTCCCATCGGGGCCTTCGGGTAGTAGGACTTCATGAAGGCCAAGACCTGCTTCGGGATCCACCTCGCCATGTGCTTCACATAAGCCGCCGGCCGGCTTGGGGCTTCCTTGAGGCGATCCACCGGTGGAGCAATCTTGGGGCCGCCGGTTGTGGCACCAAAAGCCTTGCGATCGGCGGTGCGGCTTCCTCAAGCTCCTTCGGTTGGGCTCGCAACGCCTCGCGGTCTTCATTCAACACGCAAGGATTTGTAGCGATTGATGAGATCGCGGTCGGATGCAATCCGGAGCTCCATGTGCTTCTCGCACTCGGAGGCAAGTTCTTTGTAGTCGAGCTCGAGTACCGGCGGGCTTCTTGCTCCCGGTAGAAGAGGTTCTTCATGCTCGTCTCCGAGGACTTCGGCCTGCTCCACACGGCCCTCAAGCTGCGCAACACGGCAACGGTACGGCGGGTCGGACTACCTCTCGACCTCCAACAACTACCCGACAAGTCCCGGCGGCGTACCTTTGTTCTTGTTGCGAAGGCTCTTATTCTTCCGCACCAAGTCGTCGCCCTTCGCCTGCAACTCTTGGACATCGTTGTGGTATTTGGCGAAGGCGGCGTCGAGCTTCGGCGCATGGCAGCCGCGTCCTTCCGCGACTTCACAAGTTGCTCTTCCGGCGCCTCGGCCGGGAGCACCGCGTCACCACGGCCTTGCGGCATGTTGGACTTGTCGCGGGACCTCTCCGCAACGTCCCGCATCGACAACTCAAGTCACACGAGTACTCAACGACGAGAGGATTGGCTACTCAAAAGATACGGCTACTTACCTTCATCCTTTGCTCGGCACCGGCGGATCGCCTCCGGGTGCTTAGCCACCGTCGCCGACTCGACAAGATCGTCCGCGAGCGGCTCTATCCCGCCGCGACTACTCGCGGTGGCCTCCGTCATCGGCGCGGAGCGGATGGGCTCGCGTCCGGATCTCCGGGGGAGCGGATAGCCACCTCGGAGCGACCTCTAGCGACGTGGTGACCCCCTCTCCCCCGGCCGCCACGGCGGCCTCCTTGACGACTTCTTCAATGGGCTCGGGGGCTCCTCCCGCGGCCTCGGGATCTACGGTGTCGACACGCATTGGCACCCCCGCAGGGATGTCACTACCTTCAGCCTCAGCACCTGTCAAAGAGAAGACAAGTGCATCGGCGACTACGACTACTCCTCGAGGAGCTCTACAGCTTCAGACGAGTACTCACCTTCGACTACGCTGGCCTCCGGCAACGGCGTTTCGGTAGCCGGCGGCTCGGGCACCGCTGAAGAGGGTTCATCCCCCTCCCAGGACAGATCCGTGGATTTCCTGCAGAAGCACACACAATTGGTCGTCAGTCAACCTCGACTACTACAACAAGTACTACTCGGGAAGATGCAGTACTTACAAGTTCGACCGGACTATTGTCACGGCCGGGGCACCGAGGTTGCGGCAATGTCTACCGGTCCACCCTCGGCGGGCGCCTCCTCTTGCGCTCCTGCGGCTACCACCTCCTGCGTAGCAATGGCGGCCGATGCGGTGCCCTCTGCGCTCCTGAAGCCACCACCTCTTCAACGGCGGCGGCCACGGGCTCCGTGCTCCCCGTGGAGCGAGGGGGCGGCGCTCCAAGCCGCGCTAAGAGCTCCTCGACGGTGGGGGCCTGGACTACGACTTCCGCCGGCTCCCCCACCGTGTCCCCATCCGCCTTCGTCGCCCTCCTCGACGGGCTCCGCCGGCGGCACCTCCTACATACAAGGAAGACTACTCATCGGCAAGTGTACTCGTACGACGGGTACTCGACTACTCGTTCAAGACAACTTACCTCCCGAGGCGTGTTCTGCGAGACCTTGAGCTTCTTTGTCACCCGCTTGCGGGCGGGGTTGCGCGGCTTCCGTGGCGGTGCGGCCGGGGCTAGCCTCCGGAGCTGGTCGGGGGGTCTTGCACAAGAGGAACATGAGGTAAGCCTAGACGGCTAAACCTCGGTCGCAACTAAAAGCGGTCCGCAACGTCTCGTCGTCGTCATCGTCGTCGTCATCGGTGGTGTCTTCCAAGATGATGGTGTCATCGCCTTCACCGACTTCTCGCCGCTCTTTGTCCTTGCTCTTTCCTTCCTGTGGGATCTCGATCCCTTGGGGGGGGGGCGGGCGCGGCTCGGAGACGAACTTTTTCAAGTCATCCTACAAGACACGAAGACATCGGCATGTCTACTCCAAGCAAGGACTACTCGACTAAGGGAGTACGACTACTCACCTCCTCTTGCGGGTGCGCGGTGGAGTACTCTGGACGGGGCACGTCGTGTATGGCGGCATATCCTTGAAGATCCGCGTCAACCTCTCGATGATGTCGCCGTCGTCCGGCTCGCCGCCTCGGGCATCCGCGACGTGTTGTCGTCGCCGGTGTACTTGAAGCCCAAGGTGTCTCGAGCCATCAATGGTTGCACCCTCCGCTTCATGAAGCGAAGGCCACGTGCTCGGCCCTCGGTCCCACTTCCCCGAGCACCTTGATGCGTGCCGGCGGCTCGGGGAGGCCGGATTCCTTCTGCATGGTGGGCTCTGTGTTCCACCACTCACGGTGCACGGGCTGCCGTCCGCTCGGCTTCGGCGGGCCGGGGTGGTTGTTCGTGATGTAGAACCACCTCGTCTTCCGGTCGGTGTTGGAGTCAACAAGCTTGTACGCCGAGTGCGCTCCGCGGCGTCTTCTCTCAAGGCGGATGCCGGCTCCTCCGACTACTCTTGGGTTGGTGGCGCTTGGGCTGCGGCTTGACCCGGAAGAACTTCGGAAGAGTATCCGGTGCGGCTTGATCCCAAGGAAAGCCTCACAAAAGTGCATGAAGACCGCGGCATGGAAGATACCGTTGGGGTTCGGATTCGGTACTCGACTCCATAGTACCCGAGGAGACCCTTGAAGAAATCGCTAGCCGAGAGCGCGAATCCGTGCTCCACGAACCACGCAAACATTGGAATCTCGTCTTCGGCTTTCTCCATTGGATATGGATGTCCGGCGGCGGCCCTCCACATGTCAACCTCCTTCTCCCGGATGAACCCGCCGTTCGGGGAGGGCCAACGGATCTTCGGTCTTCACTTTGGATTTCTTCCACTCGCGGCTTGGATCGGCTCGCGGTGGAGACATTGGCGGCGCTACTCCGGTGGCGGCCACGGCGGACTCTTCGCGGCCCCTCTTCTTCCCGGCGGCCTTCGATGACTTGGGTGGTGACGGCTTCATTTTCCAAGTACGGGGCGTCTTCACGCGCATCGCTCGGGGGCTACCCTAAAAGCTTTGGGTGGCGGCGCACTCGGATCTACTACGGCGGCGGCGTGCGCTGGGAGTGGATCTACTTCAGATGGAATCGAAATGACTGCAGCTCGAATGGGTGAAAAAACCCTAAGGGTTTTGGCTTCTATTTATAAGTCAAACCGGCTCCGCAACGGCCGGCTGGATAAGTCCACGCGCGGCGACTCGGCGGCTCGGTGTGACCCTCCATATTCTACTAGTCGACGCACCTCACCTCGGGGGCTCGACTACTTCTACTCGACTACCTGGGAAGCGGCTAGTCTCAAGAGCATCTCAGGACACATTCTTCAAGATGACCCTTCAATTCCAGAGGTAGTACTCGACTCAAGGCTCTGGGGCTCCGTGCCACGTGTCCTTCGGTTTTTTCTCTCCGGATTTTTCGGGGTTTTCTTGCCATGACTTCAGATGGACCCTCAGCCAGAGCCTGCGGCTCAACCTAAGGCTCGGGGGCTACTCCATATGGAGTGCGATTTTGCAATCGCACCTCCATGAAAGCTCCGACTCCAAGACAAGACGGGCATTTTTTGAAGACCTTCTAAGGCGGTGCTCGAGGACGCTTGGGACTACTCGAGAAGACTTCAAGATTGCTCAAACATCGGTGGAGTACATTCCGGCCTTGGGATTCTTCGACTACTCTTGAGGACTTTTGACTTGTAGTACTCGGGGACGCTTGGGGACTACTCGTTAAGGCCGTCAAGACTACTTGAAGCTATCCTTCTTGACTACAAAGTACTCGGGGGCTTGTCGTATGGACCTTCCTGGGCCCACTACCTCGGTGGGTGTCAGGACCGACTACTCGGTGGGCCCCTGGGACTACCCGGCTTGCGCTACACGGCACCTGAAGGCGTGGAGCACAAGGACTGCAGAGGAGAAGTACTCGGTTAGGAAGCTGTACATGTCCCGCACTGTATGGAAGACTCCTAGACGTACTCGACTAGTACTCTCTCCCTACTCCGACTTGTAACCCTGCCTCCCGGACTATATAAGGCGAGGCAGGGACCGATCTCTAGGATCACCTCATCTCATACAACCCACGGCGCACTATTGCACCATCTTGTAATCGTGCCCAATCAATCCAGAGCTACGCAGCATACAGGACGTAGGGTATTACGCACCTCGCGGCCCGAACCTGTCTAAATTGTGTGCCACGTGTCTCTTCCTTCGAGTTGCGATCTCGGCGAGGCCACATTCGTCTACTTCGGGTACTCCCCTTAGTAGGTTGCCGGTCTAAAACACCGACAACATGGGCAAGGGCAAAAGAAAATATGACTACGAGGCACCTATGACGTCCTCATTGTCGGATTGCACATGGTTGGAAAAAGAGTAAAAGTTTCGTCTCTCAACAACGTGACATCCTTCCTTGCACTTTATTTTTCTTTCACTTGATTCATCCCTCTCATATCTTTCTTGCCACTCCTCTTTTCTCTTTCTCTTCTTTTTCTTTCTCTCATACACATATTTTTCTCTTTCTTTTCTTTTCTATTTCTTTCTTTCTTTCTTTCTTTTCCATACTCATACTTTTTTCTTTATTTTCCCCTCTCTTGACATCTTTTTCTCTCTTTTCAAAGCTCTCAACTCCTCTCTTTCTTGCATGCATACAATCTGAAATTTTAAATAAACCATGCTAGAGACGAGACGAAACTTTGAGAGTAGGTTGTGTATAGGGTGGGGTATGGAATTCGGCGATGTACGAGACTTCCAATGTGAAAGTCACGTTACCGAATACATGACGAGGCTAGCAACAAAAGATAAGAACAAGAACATGATCATTGCTCGAAATTAAAACTCCCAAGAGAGAAGGATCCTAGCCCGACTCATTGTGTTAATCACACTTATGGTGGAGCAAAAAATAAATTGGCTTTATATAGGATTTTTTTTCTTACTCTCAACTTGGAGAAGGAGGTTTTGCTAACCTTTATTACAAGGGTTTTTAGATATTTTTCAGAATTGAATTCCTCCAAATTTTAACATTGAACATAGCACAACCAACATGTGAAGCTCAAGATCGAAGTGTGGTATGGGTACTTTTAGAGGTAGCAATTCTACTAAGCACCACGGTAAATGTTTTTCAAATCACACACTTATGTTCATATATCAAAAACTAAAGATGAACAAACGAGTAAATTAAGATAAGCAACACACAAGACACAAAATTTAAATGACTCTTTTTATTTGATTTTCTTTGACGCAACACTAAATTAAGACACTTCATACTTGCAAACATTTAAAAGCACTCTCAAAAACTAAAGACTCTTAAACTCCAAAACTCTCTCGAAAACTAAATCGAACCAAACTAAAACTAAAGGCTAGCTAGCTAGCTCTCCCCCACACTAAAATCATACGACATCCTTGTCGTATCTTACAAATATCCTAAGGGGGAAAACTAAACCTAGTGGTACTTTCCGCAACTATTGCACCACTTGCCCTTCATGCTCCCAATCATGCCAAAAAGTTTGCGCACGTTGCGGTTTAGGAACTTGTAGTCGTCTTCGACCACACGCTCCAAATCCCCCATACGCTACCTCATCGCCTCCATGGCACTGGAAACATGTCACACCTGCTTTTTCAAAGAAAACTAAGTGCATACCTATATGCATGCCGGTATCAAGTTTCATGCATATAGTGACATATAAGTGAATACGAAACAGTATCATGTAAGAAAAAGAGATATTATCAAAGTATTACGCTAAATCCTGGAAACGAAGGATCCAAACTTCACGGAGCGATCTGCGGGGGTTGCGTATGAGGACCATGTGTGGTTCGAGGACCGGTGGATGGTCGCTTCCCGTGTGATGAGTGATTTACAATGTTGTGTGGACTGATTCTTGGCTAAGTATTGCGGGTGCGGGGTTGCGACTTGACTCGTGTTGGTGCGGGTGAATAACAAGCGCGAAAGGTCGTTGCTTTGGTGAGGCCTCCGGGTGTGGAGAAGACAAGTAGGCTTCGTTCGAGGGACCGGTGGCCGGCGGGGTCGAGTGCGGGCCGCATGGTGGCAAGAACAGACAAGATGAAGTCGGTGGACGGTTTCTTGGTTGAGCCACAAAACCAAGGTCGAGCCGGGACTTCATGGGAGCCAAGTCATGAGTGGTGATTGGCGGAGGCTACATCAAGTTCGCGGGGTTTGCGGTGGTTCACCGAGAAAATCACCGGGTTACTTGGCCGAGGCACAAAGCCGAGGCCGAAGACCGGTATGGGTGTCGGCCAAAACCGGCCCGACCGGTTTGGAGAACCGGTCGACCGGTTTGGGGTCGCAGGGCGCCGGAAGCTTCGAGGCGGAGGACACGCGTCGGGATCGCATGGCTTGCGTTGAGGCTACGCGAGGTGCGGTCGCCGGGCATCCGTCCGATGGAGAAGACATCACGAATTCCAAATCCGCCCTTGAGGGGCTTGTATGCCTAGTTAGTAGAGAAGGGCATTTTAGACATTCGGTTGCCTCCATATAACCCAAGAGGTGAGAGGTTGGCAGTCAACTCTTGGAACTCTAGCTCATTAGTTTTCCTATTTTCCACCTATTTTCCTTAGGTTTTCTCTAGGACTAGCAAGAGAGCTTCACGGAGAGATCTTGTAGAGAGGGATGGATGATCGGGCGGCTTGCTAGATCTTGTACGAACCTTTGTTTCTTATATAGATGATTCGGCGTGGTTCCTCAAGGTGTGGATGTGTTTTCCCCGGTTGTTCTTGGTGGTGATTTTCGGAGCCCTCTCCCGGTGATTTCTTTGCGGTGTTTTCGGGACCTTTCTTTTGGGGATTTGATGGGGGAAATTTGTGGGAACCCTTCGTGGTTCTTTGGGCTGTGATTCCCCTCCCAAATCCGTGAGGAAAAGTGCTCGATTTCGGGGTTTCTTGAGTTCTTGGGTTGGAAGTGCCTTCGGCGGGATTTCTTCGATTCCTCCTTTTTGGACGAGATTTGGTGGGATTAAACTTGGCCATGGACTCCTCATGAGGTGTTCCTGATATCCCCAAAGTCTTGTTCAAGTCCGTGGAGCGATTCGGGAGATTGAGATTTGGTTTTGGGGGAGTTGACCCGCGGGCTGTGTTCTTCTCGACTGTTCAGGCTAAAACCGGCCTGACCGGTTTCCCAAACCGGTCTGACCGGTTTCGCCCGAAGGTCGTCGAGAAAGATCTTTGAACAAGGAAGTCTTTACTGCTCCATGGCTTCGTTTGTTCAGATGTGGAAAGGCTTTTGAAGTGTTTGGGGTCTTTGGGGAGTTTCTGGACAGAATCGGTCTGACCGGTTTGCCTAACCGGTCCGACCGGTTCTTCCTCGCCTTCGTGAGGCTAAGTCCAACGGGAGCGGTCCGACCGGGTTTCGAAACCGGCCCGGCCGGTTTGTCTTGCCGGCCAGCCTTGTCATGTGTGTTTCCACCGCGTGTGTGTTCAGTTGTTGTTTGGGTCTTGTTCCTAGGTTCAGTAGCACTCCAGTGGCTACGTGAACTTGGCAAGAGAAGCTTGCGGAGGTGCACGAGTGAATTTGGGTTCATAGGCCGAATTCTTGAATAGAATTTTTATCGGCTCCCATTCACTCCCCCCCCTCTCTGGTTCGCCGTTTCGGTCCTTCGGCGTACGCCTAGCACCAGCAACATCTTCACAAGACTTCGAGTAGCATCCTCTTTACGAGCAACATTGTTAATAGCAAAGGTGAGCACTTGTCGTACACGGCAAGTGTTGGAAAGGATGAATGCAAAGGCTTTATAGTGGAGTGGCTCAAAGCATTTAGCATTTTAGTTGGTCAAATTTTATTAGCACTCGATTACTAATAAAGTATAAGTATATACCAACCCACATTAAGCATAAAGATGAGCAATACGCCATAAGCATATGGCAAGCATAACCAAAGTGCACGATTTAAGTCCGTCTTCAAATTCAATTATCATGTGAGGGTCAAGGCCGCTCTTGGACCGTGAGCACGGCTAATCGATTTGTTTTACACCTTGCGAGAGGTTGTACACTTTCACCACAAGTCGCGTAAAAGTCCCGAAGAACTTTGGACCCAACCATGCGATGCTGTGTGGGCATCATACCACACTACCGAGCTGTGATTGCATAGGGACGCTACGAGGCCTTTCCAAATAGTCCTCTCGTGCGTATTAGTCCATAGTAGTAAGTCATAGAGGCTATCTTTCGTACCACACTTCTATTCACGGACGGTCGGCCATAGAGTACTTCCGTTCCAACACCACTCCGAATAGAAGAGCCATGAAAGCATTCCTCCGTCCCCAAACTACTATGCGAGTAATGACGACACAAAGACTTCCCTAATTACTCGGCCAAGACCGAGCCATATAGTCCTTGTGGTTGCACTTGTAGTCCTTAGTGGTTCTCCATGTTCCGATTAAACATATGGTCTTGTATTAGGCAACCAAAGATATATAGCATCAAAGTAAAGCATGTTCATCATTGTTGTTCATTATAACCGCCATATCCCAAGGTATAGCAACTAAGCATAACTACCCAACATAAAGATAAACCCGATTGATCAAGGCACGGGTTAAATAACACTAGTCAAACCTTAAACATGGGTCCCATCATATTAATGCAAGCATATGCAATGAGTGATTAAACATAATTCTTAGGATGAAAGATCAAGGACACACATGCCTTTAACCGGAGAGGAATGATGTTGCTCCTAATCTTCAACTTCACACTCTTCCAATCTCTTCAAAACTTCTCGGACGGCGTTCACTCGAAGCCAATCAATCATCGGGCACAAGCATATACAAAGCAAACAAACAACTAAGAACAATACATCAATCAAAAGAAAAGCTTTATAAGAACGCACTAAAGGATAGGATTGATTAGGTGGATCAATAAAATACCCAAACCTTGCTTGGAGGAAGAAAAGCTTGGTTAACTTTAAAGAGATGGTTGTGGAAGATTGAGCAAGAACCGGAAAGATCACACCGCGGCGAGCCGATAGAGAACGTCTATCGAACCATTTGCATATATGAGAGAACAAGGATATGAGCTAGGTTTATTTTAATTAACAAAACAAATATAAAGGATATTTCAGAAATAAAATACCCTACGTTGACATTAATGCAATATTAAACTTTATTTACGAAACCGGTGTAAAGAACTAGTCAAGTTTTATTAATAAAGATTCATATATTGATTAAACCGATTAAACAATTAATTTAGAAAAACTAAACTAGATGATCAATCTAAACGAAACTTTGTAATTCGAGTAGATCATATTATTATTAAAAATATTATGGAACCGACATTAATCATATTAACATTTATTATAAAAGCCGATGTAAAAGCCTAATCAAATTTTGATTAGAAAAGATTAATTAACTATTAAACAAATTAACATTTGGTTTACGAAAACTAAGATAAAGATCTAATTAACTTTTATGTACAAAAACTTGTGATAGAAACATTAATCAAATTAAATTTGTTTATGAAAAATGATGTATAGATCTATATTACTTTTATTTATAAAAGGCATGTATAACTAGACATTAATCAAAATTAATATTAATTTTATTTCTAGAAAACAAAACATGGTAAAAACACACAACTAATGGGTGCTTTACATTATTATGAACCTAATGCAACTTGACGAGATTAAAACGGAGTTAAAATGAAGATTTTACGGGATAAACAAGATTGAAGGACCTATCCGCAATTAACTATAGACTTCGGGGAGCTAAGCGAGAAGAAACCCGAGACACAAGAAACAAGGTGCTCGTGAAAAGGATAAAGTACGGGGTTAGATCTATAAAAGAGCATGGGTGGGCTTTATGTGTGGAAGTGGGATCTTTGGAGGGGTTATGCGCAAATTGGTTGAGACACATAAAACAAATCTAATCATTACGGGAAAAAGGTAGGTGCTATGTGCAAAACTGCCATGTCTTCTCCTACCACTTTGGACGGAACTCGCACGGACGCTTGGAGGTCCTGGCCGTCGGCGGCACCGACGATTGGAGTGGCTACGGGCTCGAGTAAATACGGGAATGAGAAGAGTAGATCAAGGAGAACTCAATGATGTGCTCACCAATGTGGAAGACGGAGGGTGATGGCGAAATCGACGGGGAATCCTCGGCGGCGGCGGCTCGGGTTCATGAAAGTTGTGTCCCTCGCTAAAATATACAACTTTTGTATTGGGTTAATTTGAAGTGTTCGGGGGAAATTTGGAGAACGCGGCAAAAGTACTAGCCGACACTTTCGGTGGGTCAAAAGGAGTCAAGGGGTTTTTGAGTGGGGTTTTTGACCAAGGTTGACTATGGTTGACCAAAAGGGGTCGTTAGGGTTTGTCGGTGATGTTTTCGTGGTGATGGCCCGGAGTTGACCATTGTTTGACCAAAGTCAACACCGTTAACCGGATCATTACGGTTAATTAACCCCCGCCGGAAACCCGGGGCATCAAAATCTACCCCCCTCAAAACAGAATCTCGTCCCGAGATTCGACAACAAGATTAGAGCAACTCTTTCTAACAAGATAAGGGTTACAAAGGTGACGAGACATACTTGCTTACATTTCTAGGTAGCGAGAATTCATATGGGGCAAAAGATACATGGTGCTCTCCTCGCTTCCTCAATGTAGTTCATGATGGGGCGGGCGATGGATGTGTAGATGGAAAACTAAAAGAAGACAAACTCCACCGACGATGCAGAGGTACTTTGCCACAAGCGTCCAGCGGAGGGACTCGAGCGTCTCCATGAACTGGAGCATGGTCGACGATGGGCTGGGGTTCTTCTCTTGGTCTCCTTCCAAGCTTCTTCCGGAGGTGGTCGACGAAGACGGCTAAACGACTTGCTCAATGCATGGGCGACGCAACGGCGGATATGGGCTAGTGGTGGGTTGACCCAACTAGCCAAAGGGGAAAACGGGAGCGGCGACACTATCGCCTCGAAAGCGGGGTGAGACTTGGCAATGGCAACGGCGCGGAAGGGTTTCCCTTTTTATAGCTCACGTAATGCAATGGTCATCCCCAACCGACCGAGGTAGGGACTAGCGGAGCGATCCGGTGTTTGCCACACGGGGCTCAATAATGGTCGGCCGTGCGGTCTCGGCGACGTGATTGTGGTTGCGGGAAAAGAGGTGGCAGGGCGACGCTACGACGTCGTACGATCGTGGCACTGAAACGAATGGGGTCTAACAGTTCGACGATCCGACCGTAATTTTTCAAGAAATCTTTGATCCTAGTCCTTCAACTTAGCCGGTCATTTGATTTGAATCTAAAAGGTTTGAGATTCGGTGGAAAGACCAAGTTGAGAAAGGTGATTACATAAAAATTCCTATGAAGAAAGGGAAGGCTAGTAAACAAATGTGTCGTTTCATTTGTTCACTAAGAGTCGTGAGTTTAGTTCTTAAAAAGTAACTAAAATGTGAGGATGGGGTAAAGTTCCATCATCAAAAGTCCACGATAAGGAGGGATGCGCTCAGATAGAAAGGTTACCCGTGAAGTTAAGCTGACCTTACTTCACTTGAATCTTGGGCTTCTTGTCACGATTGCCCTTAGCTACTCCGAGGTTCGGAGCCTATTGCTCGGTCTTGATCCTCCTAGGGTTTGGGCACTCATTGGCATAATGCCCTGGTTGCCTACAATTGAAGCAAACCCGGGGTTGAAGTTCATTTGGCTTGGAGAATTGTGGTTTGGGACCGACGGTACGAGAAAATTTCCCAAAGGCTTATGCTTGGACGGAGTCATTCTCCAATGGCTCGATGCGGATGATTGGGAAGAACCATGCGCATTCTTCTTGACAAAGCGAAATTTCTTGCCCGATCCATCTCCCGAAACAAAGTTGTTTTGCTTCTTCTTCTCCTTCGTACCTTCATCATGGCATCCTCTTGAGAGATAGCTTTGTTCACTAACTCGTGATAACCGTTGGGCTCTAGTAGGTTTAGTCTTTCATACAATTCACTCCTAAGACCATCCCGAAAACGTTCCATCTTCTTGGCATCGGTATCTACGTGATGTTCTCCATACTGGCAAAGGCTGTTAAACTTTCGTGCAAACGGATACACGGTGTCATCACCTTGCTTGAGAGCAAGCAACTCTTTCATCTTCCTAACCATGAGTCCTTTTGGGATGTGATGATCCTTGAAAGCTCTCTTGAACTCGGTCCAAGTAATTTCATGTTCAGCGGGATGCATGGTCTTAAAGTGCTCCCACCACATTAAAGCTTCTCCACGAAGCCGCAAGGCCGCAAATCTAGCCTTGTGCTCCTCGAACAAGGTAGGACAAATGGAGAGAATTTGGCCTCAATGGCCCTAACCCATGCGTCGGCATCGAGGGGCTCTTACGCATGAGTGAAAGTCGAGGGCTTCATCCCGATAAACGCGGGAGTAGGTGGTGACCATCTGCGGTCCATCGACCCATTGGAGGCCTGCGATGCATCCGTTGCGCGATTTCGTTGTTGCGTCCGCAAAATCTAGCGCAACACTTCGGTTTGGGCAGCCATGAAGGTCTCCACCGGCGTCATGGGTGGTGGCGAAGTAGATCACCACTAACCGACGCGTCAAAACCATTAGGGGTGCTACGTGTTGATCCGACCATCCGAAAAGTTGAGTTCTCATTAAACACATATTCATAAGCTTGCTCACATTTATTAACAAGTAGAATATGTACGACGAAAACTCATTCATGGCAACTTTCGGAATTGGACAGCACGGCGGTCATAAGCATAAAATTCATAAATCCTTGCTTATACACCAAAAAATTCCCATTTTTTGTCGGTCGATGTAGGATTTCATATGCTCCAATGTTGGTATTCAACTCCGAGTCAATTTCCAACATTATCATGCCCGAAAAATTCCGTCACCGAGGTCCTACCTAGCTGTTTTCACGGAAGACCGCGGTGCACAAAATTTACCACAACTCTCCGTACGTATATGCAAGCATGATAACTTCGGTGAGCATGATCTCCACGACATTTCACACATCATGATATTCAACACATGGTCCAAAGTTGATCACGATCAACATCATGGGAAGATACGTTCCGCAATGACTCTCCTGCAACACATTATTTTATTGAAGCGTAACCAACACCAATTTGGATAACACTCTAGTCTAGGTTCACTTAAGGTGAAGCGAGGTCCGATCTCCACTCCATTCTCCTTGGATCTCCTCGGGATCTTCTTGCTCTTCGGGATTAGGAGGTGGAGCCGCTACGGCTTCTAGTTGATTCTCTAAGTCATGCATATGTTGATCATTATGGTGCAACAAAAAATTTTGCTCATGAATGACTTCACTCAATTCTTGTATTGTTGTTTTATCCTTGTGTCTTCTCTTCTTAAGATGGGCTATCGTTGCTTGAGCTTCCTTCTACTCTTGTGTGATAGCTTCGTACCATTAACTTGTTGTCTATAAACTTGGTGTCTATAGAACATGCTTTCTCCGGCCATCACTTGATGGGTGTCAAACATAGCTTTGGAGAAACGGATGAGGTGACAAGTTCGGGGACCGGTGATCGTCCTGAGTGGAGAGAAAAGCTTCGCGCTCGATCCCATGTTCGGAATGTTGCTTAGGTAAAGGAATCACCTTGGCTGCAGTGCTAGCCACCAAATCAGCGTGCTTCTCACAAAAAGTTGTGAGCGCTTCCAAAGCAGCCTTTTGCACGGCGCCAGCCAATTTCCACCCTTGTGCCTTCACCTCCCACTCTTCCCAAGTAGGATGTGTCGGGCACACGGGGATCTTCACCTGCACTTCCCATCGAAGCAGTTGGACCGTGGATATGAGCTCACGTGCCGAGTACTCGGGATACGCTGTGTACCCAAGGTCCTTTAGGGTGTCCCACAAAAGTGCAGGAAAACCACCCTCCTCGAGGCAGTTCAAGTGAGTCCACGCCTGCGCATCAACGGTCATGGATCCGGAGGCGGACATCTGGAATAAGTGACAATGTCGAACCGGATGCGAACATCGGCACAAAGTTAAGTTCTCACATCTATAAAAGAATGTCGCATACACGAGACCACTACTAAAGGTTTCAAATTTTCCACAAGATTTCAATGAGTAAAAGGGGTAAGTTTGACCATCAATTTGGTGAAATTTAGGGCAGCCACTAGCACAAGGTGCAGGATATGCCGGAACTCGAAGCGAGTGCGCATAAAATCATGGCGTAAGGTTCGGGGTTTGTGAATCAAAAATTCATAACTCTGAACCTGTGACTCCAAGAATTACCAAATTTTGGTAGCAACTCAGTGACATAATTATGCACACTTTTGGTATTCAAAGGCAGAGCTAGATTGGATTGGAACATGCTCGAAAAATTCCATTTGCAGAGGGATGCTGCTCTGAAAAACAGCAGAACAGTGACTCACTAAACTGAGCAAAGCTCTCTGCAGAAAATTCCTACAGTCCTGAAAACTTCACACTAGATGCTCAACTTGATAAGCAACAACTTTCCTAAAGGATGTCTAGACAGATTCCTCACAGATTTGGCTACAAAAATTGAGAAATGATAGAGACAGAACCTGCTAGAAATTTCCTAAGATCCAAAGAGAGGAAAACCTTATCTAAGCAATCACCCTAGAAACATTACTTCAACAAGAAAGGACCAGATTTTTAGGTTCAACAAGACTTTAATCATGAATGCACACGTCTTAAACGTCCTTACTCAACTAGATCCAAAAGACGTAGTTAGTTCCGGTGGCAAGCTTATAATCGGCTCTCCTTATAATAACTAGTCGGAGCTACTCGATTCGCACTTAACGTCTTATGAAACGTTGTTAGTGTACCTGCGGAAAACGAACCTTTCGTGCCGGCACGTCACGAAAGCGTCCACATACATTACCATTCACTTATAGAAACGACATCCATGCGTCAAGCCGCGCATGGACGGCGTCCAACCTCGGACACCCTCCGTTTGAATGGAGTGTACCCTTGCCTCGCATGATCGACATGCAGAATGCACGCGTATGAGACACGTGGCGACACCACAACTCATATCTAGACGCGAAGATGGGACCCGTGGAATGGATCACTTCATCAACCCTCGCAATTCCCATGATGCGGAACGAAGCACACGTATTGAACACGTGGCTCATCTAGTTTGGTTATGCAATAAAGTAAGTCCGGCATAAAGTAAAGTGTTGGAAGTTAGCAAAATACACCATAGATTCTTATGCCACCTTAAAGAACCCAAAATTTCCCTCTAGGGCCTCTCGATATAGATCACTCCTTAGCGATCCTACGGATTTTCAAAATCCAATCAATCTTGGCAAGATTTATTGTAAAACACGTGATCGGTATTAATCTAATCACTCCGGTGCATACGGATGCTCGATACCAGCTATGACAACCCCGCTCGAGATAATTTCGTACTATCGCCTAAACCACTCCATTTGGTCATTAAGCGATAATAAAGAAGTATCCCGTTGAGTGTTGTCGGGTCAACGCCCGTAAATCACTTCACATCACGAGAGAGGATCGAACGTATGCATTAAAACTCCCACGGAGGAGATTCCGGTGTGCCTTACGATTTACATCAATTCCCCTTAGGGTCCATTATTACAAACATAGTTCTTTGACATGAACGTAAATGGTTCGAGTTTATTGAAAAACACGAGAAGATAACTAAACGATACGACCACATCATAGGAGGCCCGTCCATGATGCAATCATTCTTTGTCATCCACCCATTCCGGCTCCCGGTGGGTGGAAGTTCTCCGGGCCACACCTCGGATGCATTACCCGGAAACCACATTATAAAGCAAGGCTGAGTATACTAATACTCAGGCAAGACTTACCCGTCTAAAAGAAAGACTTACCTCTAATCATGCATGACTTCGGCAAGTGGGTTTGTTTGCCTAAAAGCTGCTAGAAGTGAATCCTTACTTTCAATATTTTAGCTCGGGTTCTAGTAGAAGTAATCATTACTAGATGAGCAGCTAATACAATCACGAATTATACAATACAATTAATTCATGCAAGAGATTTCACATAGTTCCACCATTAAGGGATATCATGGCCACTGATTAAGCGAGTCTCGGATAATGGTGAGAGGCCGACAATCGATTGATTCATAAACCCTTGCACGGTAAACCTAAACACAAGGGAGGTGTCCTCACCAAGAGTTCACCAACCGGGCGGTTCCCAAAAATCCTCGGGTTGGGATGATAGCCTACGATCCCGGGTACAAGGCTATCTGGCATGCCCCACCTAGTACACCCAGCCTCACACATGTACCCTCCTCCCGGTTGCAAGCGGGCGGGGGGAGACGAATCGAGAGTAGTAGTAGTAAAATCCCGTGCCGTCTCATTAAGGTACTAGGCTTACCGGTCCCATTCCCGACAAAGTGCTTAGTATGTTCAAAAGCTTAGCCCACGAAGCCACTGGACCGAAGCCCAAATCCCGTGCTCTTACCACATGAGCAATCCATTTATACGGGGGGTGATTCCAAACGAAATCCTATTCTCATGAGTGACGAACATCACTCGACTTTTACCGGGTCCTTAGAGCATAGCATCTAACGACCTAGCATACTAGTAAAAGAACATAGGCACCTAGGGATCATGCAACTAGGGTTTCATTCAATTCCTGAACGTAAATGCACATAGAATAACAAAGATATTTGCATAAATTTAAATAAACATGGGTTACTGATAAAACCGGGGCTTGCCTTCGTTAGCACAAGCAGATAAACGATCTTTCGGACTTTGTCCCGGGTCTTGCTCCACGGTGATGTAGTGCACGTCTCCTCCAGGTCCCTCGTTCACGTCCTCTGGCACGAGCGTGTAACTACCGTCGGGAACTTCTACATGGAGGATGCAAATGCAAGACTTAATTGACCAATTAATTTAATTAATCACAAGCAACACATGACAACCATGGGGTGCATGGTTAACCACATTCACCTAGATAATAATACATTCAAGCATACACTTCCTATGAAGGAGGAATATGCGTTGCTTTATTATCTAGACTTTTTAATAGTAACTATGTACATATATATACAAGTAATTCAATTTAGATCCCACAAAACGGCAAGGGGTTGGTTATAAACTAGTTAGCAAGTTTTACCACACCAACACAAAATCCTTATGTCGATTTATAATTTTCCCCAAATAACTTCACTATTAAACCTACAAAGGTTCTTTCACAACAATGCACAAAAATAAATCATAAAACACCAAGAGTGGTGCTCCCGGTCTCATTGAATCTACATAAGCCACTAGTCACACATGCACACTTGCTTAAGCTATAAAAAAAATAAATATATCAATTATGGCATTTCTATTCAACACTTTAGCGATGGTGATTGTGTACACATCTATAAATAACATCTTATTTAAATACCAACAACAAGGAAACCTTACTTTTATGCTACAAATTTACTTCCCCGACTCATTTATTGAACTTATGCACACAAGGATGTATTTTTCCTTTACTAGATTAATCCAAAGTTTGCCCTCCTTTAATCCACCAATCATGCTCCAAACTTGAACAACAGTGCCCACTGGTCCTAATGACCGAGAAAACAATCCTCCGGACAGCAAGCGACCGGTTTGTACCCGGAATTCAATTGCACATAAACAAAAGCATTTCTAGCTAGCAAATGGAGGATTAAAGCATATAAAAAAATATAACGGTATTGACCCAAACTTTCTTCTACACAAGCTTTGGTCCAAAAGAAGCCTAAAGAATCAACAACACACCCGTAGCCTTTGTAGATCTTTATCTACACATTTATGATGAAAATCAAGCGAGAAATTAGGAATAAATATTTCTAACAAAGTGATAAAATCGGGATAAATTCACCGAGAGGTGCATTTCAACATTACAAGATGATAGCCGGATGTTGAGCTGAAAAATAGTTATATTTTCTACTACAAAAATCATCTAGGCAGATTTGTCAATATCACAAGATAATTTATATAAAAAGATTCATTCTATAACTTTGTGCAAATTTTGGCACACGACCTATACATGCTAGTACTCACAACATATCCAACATCCAGCTCAAGATCATGAATAGATTTTGCGGAATCACGGATCTAGGTATTTTATATTTCTATTTCTCAAGCAAAAAGCGTAGCTCAAGAGTATATACATATTTGAAGAAAGTTGTAGTTTTGGTTGCACGAGCACGGCAAAATTGAGTTTGCTATTTTTTGATTTTTTTTACGATTTTAAATTGATTTCACAAGTTTCGAAGTCGATTCATAGCAAGGGGAAAGAATCTTTTTGCGACAGGCCCCTTGGAACTTTTCAAAGCATCACGACCGGTCCCTCGGTTTGCACCAAACTCCCCGGAACTATTTGGGCCTTAGCAATGTAGTCCCCGGGGTTGAGGGCGGCGCGTCCGGGAGCAATCCCGGCGATCTCGCCGGCGAGGTCGGCGGGGAATGGCCGGGGAGGAGCTAGGGGTTGAGAAGACTCGGTGCGGGTACTCACCTGCCGGTGAAGACGGGGCCGGCGGGCGGGCAACAAGCAAGCGTGGGGGCTTTCGTGAAGCAAGAGGAAGATAGAAGCGGCACGGTTGGGCGGTGCAAGCGGCGGAGCACGGGTTCACCGTGACACCATGGGCGGCGGCAATGGCGACGTGGTGATGCTACGTCGTGCGAAGAAGGACAGCGACGCCCTTTATACGGGCGAGCTCAAGGCGGTGGAGGGACCGACTTGCGCACCAAGGTGAAGGGAAGCGGTCCGGGTCGCGACATGGGTAGTGGGGGGTCGCGACGTGCGTGGGCGTCGGCCGGGGTACGACGGCGCGGCCGGAGGTCGAGCGGCGCGGCGGGGACGCGTGGCGAGCGCGGGGAAGGGGGAGCAAGGTGGTGTGGCGTAAGTGGGAGGGGGGCCACGGCGCGCGGACCGGCGAGACCGAGGCCGGTCTCGGCGTGCGGTACGGCGAACGCCCGGCACCGGCGTCCCGTAGCATTCGACTTGGCCCCGTTCAACCGCATTTTACTCCAAATTTTTCAACGAAGTGGGCCGAGTGATCAACAAGGCAAAGATGTAGATCTCCTATTCCTCTACAACTTTCGTAAAAGGCATAGGGTCTTTTTCTCAACCATTTGTGCACAAATTGGATGCCAAGTTGGCTGTTTTACGGTGCCTGTGAATAGTAACTCGAGGCGTTGACCTTGATTTTTCACCAATTTGCACTTCAAACCAGCAATGCCACTCAACATGAAAGTTGTTTCCGTCGCCAAAATACACAACTTTTGTATTGGGAGAATTTGAAGTGTCCGGGGGAAATTTGGTGAAAGCGGCAAAAGTAGCGGCTAACACCGGTGGGTCAAGAGGAGTCAAGGGGTTTTTGAGTGGGGTTTTGACTAAGGTTGACTATGGTAGACCAAAAGGGGTCATTAGGGTTTGTCGGTGATGTTTTCGAGGTGATGGCCCGGGTTGACCGTCATTTGACCAAAGTCAACATTGTTGACTAGATCATTAGGGTTAATTAACCCTATTTGGAAATACGGGGCGTCACGGTAGTGGCATAGTTTAACCGTGCCTCACTAAGAGTTTTGCTAGTGTAGTAGACGGCGTGAACTCGGCCTTCCTTTCTTTGACCCAAAACCGCGCCTATGGCGTAGTCACTTGCGTCACACATGATCTCGAAAGGTTGGCTCGGTGACGGTGATTTTCCGTCAACCTAGAGTACTTGTTATACATTGGTTTCGATTATGATTTGCAACTAACCCACCACTAGGCATACTAATGATATAACAAGTTCACACTTGCATGTCGATTTTGGAGTTTGTTGTTTATGCGGGAATTTAACGTTAAAGAGGAGACTTTCGGATAAGTTCATGAAGCACTTCAAGAGAAGATCATGAAGCCCGACAAGAGTCAAGACATGCGATGAACATGACTCCAAATGACTCGAGGACCGAAGCGTCAACGTGCAAGTCTTCAGGGACTCAACCAGAAAATAGCGAAGCTTGCATAGCAAGGATTCAAGCCTTAACCGTGAAGGAAACGACGTCAAAGGCCCACATGCAAGTGCACACAAATAAGGGATCACGCGAGAAGCAACCGGGGAGGAAACCGAGGCCGAACCGGGCCGGTGTGGGCCGGGCCGGTCGGCCCCGGGCCCAAGTCGGCCCTAGGTGTTCGTCTATTTATTGCCTCCGCCGCCGTCGGCCGCCACATCGAACAAATCATTCTACCGACGCCATTCACCGGAAAACCACCGCCACAAGATGAGGGAGAGAGTTAGATGAGCTCGTCGCAAGGATCAACGCAGGTGGAAAGAAGGAAGCAAGAGGAGGACTCCAAGCCGGCGGCCTAGTGGTGTTCCCAAGCTCCATCGCTGCCATCTTCATCGACGGCGTTCTCCGGAGTCTCCTTCACCCCTATGTACTTCAATCCGTGTAAGATGATGGGGTAATGTCTCCGTCATCCATAGGGTTAGATGGATGCATGCTATGTGATCGCTACTTGATTCGTGGTTTCAATCTATTGCTTTCATGTTGACGATGATTTGATGATTAAGGTTAGCTATCGTGTTTTCGGGCATATGATATCCGCTACTCCCATAGATTCCATCAACATACCGTGTCCATCATAGGTCTAGTCACTATTACCTCCGCGTAGTGACGGTACGAGGGGAGGGAAAGGGCGAAACCGTGGTCACAACCCCCGGTAGATTGGTTTACCACTCTCGTGTAGTAGATGCGTATCCATGATATCCTAGATCCTAGGGATGGAACGCTTATCTTTCTTAATCACTCTCCTGTGTCCACCCTTTACCATCTAGTTTAACCCTAGATTTGTTTGATCAACTTAGATTAACTTAGGTTAGATTGTCTTTACCTTTAGATTAATACTCTTTCAAAGGTTTTCCATTCAACTAGATTATTACTTGGTTAAGCGCTAGCAATCCCCTTGCTCCGCGGATTGACAAGAACCTAGGGAATTCCCGTGGTGAAAAAGGTGTAGGTCCGTACGCTTGCGGATCGTAGGTGGATACGAGTTTTATTCGTCAACAAGCCCCTTTTTCTGGCGCCATTGCCGGGGAGCAAGCCAGTTTGCTACATTTAATCTAGTATTAATTTTGTTGATTACTAACATCTAACCCTTATTTTCAAGAAAAAAAATATTTTTTTGTTTTTCTTTCTACTTTTCCCGTGCCTAGATGGATTTCTTCACCTCACCATTGGAAGCCGAAGAGAAGTCGCTAAGGGAGCTAGCAATGCCGTCAATGGAAGACATTGAGATGCAAAAATAAGATTTGACACTTGCTACAACCCACTATGAAGTGAAGCCTGGAATCATCAAGTTAGTGGTGACAAAACCATTTAGAGGATTGGAGGATGACAACCCATATATACACATTAAGGAATTCACGATGATATGCAACACGGTGCAACAAAAAGGAGTTCCGGCCGCTTGGTTCAAGTGGAATCTTTTTCCATTCTCTCTCAAAGATGAAGCGTGAAGATGGTACACACTTGCGTCCATTGAAGCAAAAGGAAATTGGGATGAGCTAGTGAAGAAGTTTCTTTTGATGTTCTTTCCCATAAGTAAGGTCCAAGACTTAAGGAGGCAAGTGCTCACTTTCAAGCAAGGAGAGGATGAAGGAATTGATGAAGCATGGGACCGTTTTAATGAACTACTTGAGCAAGGCCCGAACTTGGGATTTTCCGGTGACTTGATGTTGCATACCTTTTATTTTTCACTAACCCCTAACTCGTCTCGTTTTGTAAGCATGTGTGCGGGCGGTGATATAATGGATAAAACAATTAGTGAAGCCGCACAAAACATACAAAGGATAAGCAATAGACAAAGAACACAACGAGATTGGCAAAGACGTTGCCGAGAGGAGCAAAATGACAAAAGCAAGCCCAAGGTGCTTGCTGAAATTTCGAAAAAGATGAACCGGAGCTCAAGGAAGATGAACCGACCATACAAGAAATTGAAGATCCACTTCCCAAGGTAAGAGATGTCATTTTGGATGTTAAAAATGTTCAAACTAACATGAATGTAGGCCGAAGTATGTGGGATGCAAGACCATTGGCGGAGTTCAATCAATCCGGTTGGATTCAAGTTGATTTTGCCTCACTAATCAACTACCGAAGGAAGGAGGTATGCCGACACGTTGCCAAGCAAGATGAAGACATTTTTGATCAAGAGATGAGTGGAGAGTCGATCCAAAAGATATTTGAAGAAGAAAGAGAAGAAGGAGATGAAGGATGCATCGACCGGTTTGACAACTCAAGGATTTATGATGAAGAAAGAGAAGAGTACAACCGTGACGAGCCCAAAGTGACTCGAATGATAAATGGGAGAAGATAGGACTCAAGCTAGAAGATGAATGGGAAGGAGTTGACATAGAGCAAGTACTCCAAGAAGGCCCCTCCCCACAAGGTGATAACTTGTGTGCTATTGAAGCCTACACACTAGCAAATCAAGACATGGAAGTACTCAAAGATGCATAAAAGAGTGAATCAACGATGAGCGATCTTGACGACATGTGGTACACGGGAGATAAAGGAAGCAACATACAAGGGTTTGAAGTTGAAGATTTGATTGCTATTGAAGACTTCAAAGAAGAGACAAATGCAAATGAAGTTGATGGATTACACATTCCACATGATGAGATGGAGGGGGTGCAAAAAGGTAACAAGGAGACACCTACACTCGTTGAAATTGATTCGCCTTCAACACCGCTAGATGAACCAAATATCACTCTTGTTGAAAAAGCTGCGAGGCCAAGGTATGCGCTGAAATCTCGGGATATTATTGGTATTGATGTCGATAAATTCAAATCCTCATGCTCAACCAATAGTATGAATGATGGTTTAAATTCTATGCCTTGTTCCAATAATGATCATGTTGATAGGCTAGATTTTCTTGAGAATGAAAAAAAGGAAGCATTTATGTTTGATCCAATTAATCTCACACCTAAAGAACTTTTTCCTAATGATGAGCTAAGTGCCATGCATGAAACATATGCTTCTTTTATTTACACCTTGACTTGTTGCTTCAATTCACATGTGGTGTTAATTATGGACGCGTATGTTTACAATAAGCTTTGTAAATCTCGATCATGCTTTGCGCTTGGTTAAGCTAATGACCTTAAAGAAGCACATGTCGGCAGAAGAAGATTTTCACTAACCATGTAGACAGGGCTTGAATAATGAAAAGAGAAGACATGTCTAAAGAGTTGCAAGATAAATCATCAACCTCTCTAACCCCGCGATGGATGTTGTTGTCTTCTTCAATTTTAGAGCTTTTTTAGAGGTGTACAAATGAAGAAAATGAGATATTCAGAAGCTCCATAAAGTTTTCATTCCAACGCATCAAGAACCAACACATTTAAAAAACCGTGCAAGGAGTTATGGAGAAAACATTGAGCGTTGCGCGTTCTGAAATTTCAGGACATATTTCATCACCGAAAAAAACGGACATAACTCTCTTGTCCGGAGTCCGATTTGGGCAAATAAAGACTAGTTGGAAAGGAAATATTGTGCACTGTTCAATGGAGTAGTGCTTGTGTATACTTTCTATTCTGGACATTAATAAAAAATTCATGGAGCGAAGGCAGCACCGAAGGATGATAAAAAAGGAGATAGCGATGAAACAAAAGGATGTCTTGGGCAAGTCTTCTATAAGTGATCAAGCACAACATGAGAAGTAAATTAAAGCTGCATTGGTACCTTTTCTTCTTGCACGAAGGGGCCATGGCTATTTGACAAAAAAAAGAAGGTATGTGAGAAAGTCGAGCTCTATGACTTTAAATGAAGCGCTTTCCGGGAGGCAACCCGTTTCTTTATATTTTTACTACTTTCTTATAAAAAATAAAGAATGGAACTATCTTATGATGATAAACTTGTGGTTATTAATCTAAGTTTAGTTTTCTTTTTAACCACCATCATGTTCATGATCATATTTATTTATTTGCATGCATTGCATTTTGTTATCAATGTGATGTTTCTTTGTGTATACATGTTTTGTACATAGTTGGCTTGGTTGTTATATACTTAATGATGTATGCTTCATTTTCGATGGGCCTTATGAGTATTTTCCTTTTGTGATCTTCAGTAAACGTGGTGTTTAAACATGATTGCGGACTATCATCGTTAAGTTCGATAAACCTAGCTAGCTTTTCATATGTTTTCATACTGCATTAGTTAGTTTATAAGCTCTGCAATGCGCCTAATTTTTCTTGTGCTATAAGAGTTATTGATTTAGGGATAGACATGGTGTTTTAACCCTAGATTTATTAACCTTTGTGGCTATGGAGAAATTCGGCAACCTAGTTGTAAACATGGTGTTTAGAACTAGGTGAAAACATTGTCTTTGTTTATATGCTTTCCTATCATGTGCATACACACCTTGCACCACGTACACTCATTAGGTTTTTATTCCTCATTAGACTAATTATGCCACATGTTAAGAATATTAGGAGACATTGTTGTATTATTGGCAATTCTATCTACTCCCAACCGTCACCTTGGGGTAGAATGTGCGCTTAAAACGTCTTGCGGTGCAAGATAAAGACTCACTACAAGGAAATTGAAGGATGGCTAAGATAAAAATGTTGTCTTCTTCTTCCATGACTAGCAAAATGCTAAGCATGGGGGAGACCCCGAATCTTCAACATGGAAGTGCAACATGACATCTCTAGAAGATAGAATGATCAAGATCATTAACGTCTCCGGATCAATGCGCAAGAAGCCACCGATCTCATCAAAATTCTGCGTGGTCTAGAAGGGAAACCAATGGATATTTTTGGATATTTAGAAGCGCCATGAAGTTATGATTCCATCAAATCAAGAATCAAAGCAATCAGAGGTTCCTACAAGCGGTTATGCCCGAATCACCGAGTGCAACACGTCCTGAAATCAGTTTTGGACAGCACACAGCGCTGAAGTAAAACGGACATAGCTCCCTTGTTTGAACTCCGTTTTCGATGAATGACCACACGTTGAAAAAGGTAATTTCATAAAATTTTCAATAGAACTATATTTCTATATATGTTCTATTCTGGACAGAGGGGGAAATCCATGAAAAAGAGACAGCAAGGAGATGATGAGAACAAGAAAGAGGAGATGGTGTTGACAACATTGAAGAGAAGGGCGACCAATGAATCCATTAAGCATACAAGATCAAATTCAGATGTTTAGGAGTGTTGATAAATCAAGACAAAAGCAAAAGTCATGTCGATATATGGAGATGTCGGAAGAAGGCAACAAAGAACTACAAAGGATGGTAACACCTCCATAGACCTTCTCTTTCCAAACACAAATGCTTGTAAGTATGCCTTCAACCTCAACTAGGTGCAACCTTTTGTTTTTCTCTTCCAACAATAACATGGCTACTAGGAGGACAACCTAGGTTTCTTTTTACTTTTAATAGATAGGCATGACCATGTGTTCGCCTCGACATTTTATATTGCCTATGCTTAAGGAAAGATGATGAAAGTTGCCGCTTTGTTTTACCTACATGAAGTTATACATGTCTTGGCTAATTGCTCTCTATAATATGATCTGAAATTAATTTAAATACCGGCTCTTTTATTTGTGGAGGTGAAATAACTATGCTCTAGACCCACATAATTATCTTTGCTCTTCAAATTAAGTTTATGGATAGCCGGATAACTTGTTGTTTTTATGAAAACTTAACTTTTATTCTATTTACATATTTGTGATGCTCTTGCAAAGTTCTACCTACCAAAGCCGTATACATATATATTTTATGATAACAAAACCCGTAGATTGCAAACATATGTTTTGATTAGTTGGATTAGGATTGATTTCTATGGTTCGAGACTAAGGTGCTGGTCATTCCTTTGTGTAACTTTTTCATGCTAGCCTTTTTGTCCATGCATTGTGGGTTTTCACATAAAAAATTTCACAAACTTCGCCGGGCCTCCACCCTAAACCAAAAACATCTTTTTGTAATCACCTCCTTGTCCACAACCCAATTTGAGTATGGAGTAAAATTCTCGATGGAGATTTTCACAAGATTATAGAATTTATACTTACTTTAGCAGTCATTTCCCCTCTCTTTTATGCTCGAGGACGAGCATCGTTCAAGCATGGGGGAGGATTCATTACATCATTGACAAATGCTACGTAAGTATTATGTTGCAAAAGTTCTGAGGAGCAAAAGAAAAAATGAAAAATGAAAAAATAAATGATGAGAAGAAAAGAAAAGTAAGAAAAAATAGGAAGAATAAAGTGAAAAAAAGAAAGAGAGAAAAATGAGAAGGAAATAAAATAATAGTTAAATAAAAATAAAGATGCTCCTTGGATCTTTTCGCTTCATAAGTTCTCAAGTGCCTTGGTGACAAAACCATACTCAAATCTTCCAACCATGTGCAATCCGATAACGAGGACTTCACTCGTGCCTCGGGATCTTCCATTTGCCACTTGCACATGTCCACTTATCTAAATGTGTGTGTTTCATCCCTCTCTCTTCCCAACATTTATTTTCCATGGCCTTTTTTACGAGTCTCGGTGATTCCAATAGACCTCTCTCTTATTTTGACAATATTTTGGGTATATGTTTTGCTAGGATTGTTTTTAACCTTCCAAGCTCCACATATGCATACCCCATAAAGGTCCAACAAAAATGAAACGGGGTATACACCGACCGGGCGGTTCCGTCGATCTTTAGCTCGGGACCGAACCTACATTCCTTGGTACAAGGCTTACCGGCTCGCCCACACACGAACGTCCGGACTCACGCAGTACCCACCTTGTTGCAAGCGAGGGGGACACATCTCCGTGCCCCGGTGTAGTAGGGAAAGGTTCCCTTGCCGCGTCAATCGGGTACTAGGCTTACCGGTCCCATTCCCGACAAGTGTTTAGTACGTTCAAAAGCTTAGCCCACGAAAGCCACCGGACCGGAGCCCAAATCCCATGCTCTTACCAGAGGAGCAATCCATTTATAAAGATCTTATGATTCCAACATAAGAACCTATTCTCGCGAGTGACGAACATCACCCGACTTCTACCGGGTCCTACAAAGATAGCAAGCGGCTATCGACCTAGCATACTAGTAAAGGAACATAGGTACCTAGGGATCATGCATCTAGGGTTTCATTCAACTCCCGAAACGTAAATGCACAATCATAGCAACATTGATTGCATAATTTGAAAAACAAGGTTAATGATCCGGGGCTTGCCTTGGATGGCAAGGTTGGCCTTGGGCCCTTCCGGACTTTGGTCCGGGTCTTGCTCTACAACGACGTGGTGCACGTCTCCGTCGGCTCCTCCATCTCCTCCGTTCAAGACACGCGTACAACTACCGTCGGACGGATCTACACGAGGATGCAAATGCAAGATTTAATTGACGATTTTTAATTTAATTATTTATAAACAACATATGACAACCATGAAGAGTATGGTTGGCCGATTCACCTTGACAAAAACACCTTGGTATAACCTTTCTATTAAAGTAAGTTCTCACGATGCTTTATTATCCGTTTATTTAAAATGACTGTGTACATATTTCACGTAAATAAAATAATTTATCTTTCACAAACGAAAGGTTTGATATTTATCATTTTAAAATGATTTACGTCACACATATTGGGCCTTTAGATGTGTAGTTTGATGATTTTCTCATTTAATTGAATATTAAGCTTTAAAAGGCTTCCATAGCTTTTATTCATAAAATAATTTAATATAATTCGGTGGGACGTGTTATGAGGCATTTAGAAACCTACACAAGCCACCGCACACACATGCACTCTTAGGAAATCTATGAATTTAATTATACCGAAAAAACATGAGAAATGCATACAAAAATAAATACACATCAAAATGATCCACATTTTTCGACACATGATCTATGGTCCAACCCTAAGCTAGGAATGCAACATATACACCTAGAACTAATATGAAACTTGACTTATGCAATTACAAAGAAAAACAAGCATGTTTCAAGAATAAATCTTTGTGACAAATATAAAAAATTGTGATTAATTCAACGAGAGGTGCATTTTGGCATAAAAAGATAACATAGTTTAACCCTAGATTTTTTTGATCAACTTAGATTAACTTAGGTTAGATTGTCTTTACCTTTAGATTAATACTCTTTCAAAGGTTTTCCGTTCAACTAGATTAGTACTTGGTTAAGCGCTAGCAATCCCATTGCTCCGCGGATTGACAAGAACCTTGGGAATCCCGTGGTGAAAAAGGTGTAGGTCCGTACGCTTGCGGATCGTAGGTGGATATGAGTTTGATCCGTCAACGGGCTCCAATCCCGATGTTGAATAATGGGAGTACTCACCAACGCACCTTTCAAGGTCCGGAATGCCGCTAGGCACTTCTCATCAAAGTCAAAAGCCACATCCTTTTGAAGGATATGTGTCAAAGACTAAGTGATCTTCGAGAAGTCCTTGATAAATGTTCTATAAAATCTGGCATGACCTAGAAAGCTCCTCAAGGACTTAACATCCATCGGAGGTGGGGCTCAACCGTCTCTACCTTAGCCTTGTCCACTTCAATGCCTCTCTCGGATATAACATGTCCGAGCACTATGTCTTGCTTAACCATGAAGTGGCATTTTTCCCAATTCAACACCAAGTCTACCTCTCGCACACCTCGTGTGCACCTTATCCAAGATTGCCAAGCAATCCATGAACGTCTTCCCGTAGACGAAACAATCATCCATGAACACCTCGACAATCTCTTCGATGAATTCTGAGAATACGACCATCATGCAACGTTGAAAAGAGGCCGGAGCATTGCATAGACCGAAGGGCATCCATCTATATGCAAACGTTCCATAAGGGCGTGTAAACGTTGTTTTGTGTTGATCGTCCGGGCGGATGGGAATTTGCATGAACCCCGAGTACACATCGAGAAAGCAAAAATAAGCGTGGTTTGCTAATCTCTCGAGCATCTCGTCCATGAACGGTAGGGGGAAGTGATCTTTCTACGTTGCTTTGTTTAGCTTTCGATAATCGATACACATCCGCCACCCGGTCATGGTTCTTTGCGGTATCCACTAGTTCTTCTCATTCTTCACCACGGTTAAACCTCCTTTCTTCGGTACACAATGTACCAAGCTCACCCATTCGCTATGTGGAACCGGGTAGATGGTTTTGGCATCAAGTAACTTGATTACCTCTTTCTTTACTACCTCTCACATGGCATGAGTTAGTCTCCTTTGGTGGTCCACTACGGGCTTACATTGGTCTTCCATTGGTATACGATGAGTGCAAAAGGTCGGGCTAAGACCATTGAGATCATTAATTGAGTATCCAATCACCTTCCTATGTTTTTTCAATAAAATCAGCAACTTCTCATTTTCTTCGGGACTCAACTCGTCGCTCACAATGACCGGATAAGTCTTGTCCGGGCCCAAAAATTCATACTTTAATCTTTGGGCAAAAGTTTAAGGTCTACCTTGGGCACGTGTGGCTCCTCGGGTTTAATCTCTCCTATATCCTCGAATCTTTCTTCCTCCACGCTTCCATCATGTGGTTCTAAGCCTTTTGTTGCTTCTTCTAGCTCTTCATCTTGCTGATCATTAATTTGATTTTCTATTACTCTTTGCAGCGGGTCTCTAAGGGTTTCAACAAAACAAAGACTATCTACCTCCTCTACTTTATCTTCGGGAGGAAAGGGTGTAGAATGTTTAGAAACGCGAAGAAAATTATATGTGTACTTCTTTCCATTAAGGTTCATTGTTACTTTGCCTTTTCCAAAGATTCAACACGGCATCAACCAACCTAAGAAAGGTCCTACCTAGTATTATGTGATCATGATTACTATGGTAAGCATCAATAATAAAGAAATCGATTGGTATACATTTTCCACAGATTATTATATTCATGTTGCAAGCAATACCTAGAGGTCTAATAGTTCTACCATCTCTCATGATTAATTTTGTTGATGTTTGGGCTAAGTCTAGGTTGTGGTCTTGAACTTTATCGTAAATTTTAGAAGATAGGACACTTACTTGGGCTCCGATGTCGCACAAAGCTTTGCATTGAACTCCATTGATCTCGCAACTCAAGTGTGGTGCCACCTTCTCTTCTTCCTCGGATCCTATCACGTAAACTTCGGTGAGGTGAGCGTATGGTGATAGTTCGGGCTTGATCCCCATGATTCTTTTCACCTCGACCATGTGTTCCGCATCCACTTCATCATCTCCAAAGAGCTTTTGAAAGATCTCCCGGTGGATTCAAGGTCGTATGAATCTTCTCGCTTTCTTTTCCGGTGGGAAATCCACTTCCAATTCTCTTGCCATCCCCTTTTGGTTAGGAAATAGTATTCTCTTATCGAATACTTCTCCGTAATCGATTGGAATCCAATCCATTGGTTCGAACTCCCTTAGTGTCTTCGCGCTTGACATTCTTCTCTTGTTTGTTTCATTTGATACGGCGAAGTCAACGCTCGGGGTAGTTCTTGACTTGATGTGTTCCTGTTCAAGCTTTTCCGGGATTGGCTCCTCTTTTGTGATTTCCGGGGTTGCCTCTTTAGAAAATTCAACACACTTATTCATCCTTGAATTGTGTTACGGCTCTCCCGCAAGTCTTGTTTCCCAATCTCTTCGCATGGCAGCCGCTTTACTAATTTTTTGTAGAAGTTGAGCGGCTTCCGTGAGTGTTTTCCCAATGAGATCCCCACCCGCACACATTTGGACGTGTTGCATGCAACTAGGGGTTAGGGAAAAGAAAAATGTATGCAGGAGTACGTCACCGGGAGAAGCCGAGTCTTGGTCCTTGTTCGATCAACTCATTAAACCTATTCCAAGCTTGGTCTATCCCTTCCTCTTCTCCTTGCGTGAAACCGATCACTTGCCTCCTTAGATGTTGAACCTTGCTAATTTGAAAGAACTTCTCGCAAAACGTCTTTGTCAACTTGTTCCAATTGCCGCCAACTTCAAAGGATGCAAACGAGTACCACGACTTCGCTTCATCGGTAAGTGAGTAGGGAAAGAGATTCCATTTGAAACACTCAACGGGAACTCCTTCTTGACGCACCGTGTTGCATAGCGTCGTGAAATGCCTTATGTGTCTATATGGGTTCTCCGTAACCATCCCATCAAACGGGTTTGCCGCCACCATCTCAATGATCTTGGATTTTATCTCATACTTGGTCGCTTCGAGCTTCAAATCCGACTCTTATACTCTAATGTCTTCACATTGAGGGCTAGCGTAATCCCTTAGTGATTTCTCCGGTTCTTCCATGGGTTGATTGATGAACGCCATCTAGACAACAAGATAAGAACAAAAACAAAAACAAACAAAGTGGTTTTCTAGGTAATATGTGTTAGATATTAGTAAACAAAAGATAAACTAAATATAAAACTAAGTTAAATGCAAACCAAACAATGTAAACTAGCTTGCTCCACGGTAACGGTGCCGTAAAAAGGGGTTTGTTGACGGATAAAAGACGCATCCACCTACGATCCGCAAGCGTACGGACCTACACCTTTTCACCACGGGATTCCCAAGGTTCTTTTCAATCCGTGGAGCAAGGGGATTACAAGCGTTTGATCTATCTCTACTCACTAGCTACTCAAACCCTAACTATGATTAAACTAGAAAACGACTAAACTACACTAGAGAGAATGAATAAGCTATCAAGATAGGAGACACTCGCCCATGGGTCTACGATACTAGAACATGCAATCGCTTTAAACAAGAAAACCAATCTAATCTATCGGGGGTTGTGACCACGGTTTCGCACCTTTCCCTCCTCTCGTACTCGTCACTACGTGAAGGTAATCATGACTAGACCTATGATGGACCCGGTGTATTGAATGGATCCAAGGAAGCATTGGAGTTCTACTCCATTTACGGCATGGTAGCTAACCCTAAGCAATAAAGTATATTCAACACAAGATGATAGATAGATAATCCAACAAAGTACAATTACATCTCAAGATCGATTACAACCCATGGACGAATAAGGAGATTACCCCATCAAGGCGCTAGACATAGCACCGTTGATCATGGTCACCCTTCCGACGGTGTCTTCCTTCTTCTCCACTTGTGGGTGCTTCCTTCGAGGTGGTCAATCCCCCTCCGGGAGATCTCCCTCCTCTCTTTCTAGCTTGTGGATGGCCTCCGGTGAGAATGGCTCTCCCCTCTGCGAATGGCGGCGCCTCCGGGGCTTTAGGGTTGAAGATCCTTTAGGTGCAAGAAAAGGGGGGCCCGAACCGACCCCCGAAGTGGGCCGGGTCGGCCGGCACGGGCCAACCGGCCGGAGCCCATTTCGGCCCGGTTCGGTCGCCCCTTCGCTCCCGTGGTCCTCAGGTGATTATGCACTTTGCCCCTTCCACTTGCATGATTTTGACGATGTCATCCTCGCGTCCAAGATGGAGGTTCTCCGCGCATGCAGTTCGATCTTTTATGCTTCAATCCCCGGGGGTGTTCCTACGTAGCACTTCGGTCCTTGCCACCATTGGAAGTGATTTCATCAAGCTCATGAACACGAACAAGACTCGTAAATGCTCCCGTGAACTTGTTGTGAATCCATCCTTTATGTCCATGTTTTCCTACATAAACACAACACTTCCAAATGCATGCACATAGATGAACTTGTTATATGATTAGTGTGCCTAATGGCGGGTTAGTTCCATAAACAAATCCAAACCAAAGTGAAATGAACATTTTTGGTGTACTAAAATACACCGTCAACGTAACCCGATCGAATTCGGATTGACATACAAAGACGGTACGGTAGTCAACCACCTTGTTGTTGGCGTCGAACATGTCCCTCGATCCTATAGCAAGGAAGTTCACGGGATGAACATAAGTTGTGTTCACCATGACATCCCATAGGATCCGACTCTTGTCACAAAGAAAAGCAACCATTTGCCTTTGCCACATCCGGTAGTTAGTACCATCAAAGTGTGGAGGACTCCAACCTCGTTCCCGGTACGTCATCTTTGGATCTTAGACCGGTTAGAATCACGAAGATCCGTAACTAGCTTTGTTACCAATTGAAAGACCGATTACGCGACCAGAGAGGAGGAGTGAATGGGAATCGATAAAAACTCTTCTCTAAGGTCGAACTCACCTATGCCCCCAAATTCACAACCAAAGATTCCCACATGAGTTTGCCATGGTCGCGTAGTCAACACAAACCTACCAACCCTAGGAACAAACCCCAAGCGATCCCAAAGCGAAAGGGAAACTCAAGAAGCAAATGACTTAGTTGATCCGCGAGTCCCGTGCGGATGTCCGCGGTGACCGGGCGGACGGTCCGCGAGGTCACGGCGGACGGTCCGAAAATTGCAACGGAACCTCCGCACCGCACCCCGAAAAATGAACGATCCGCGCCCCTATCCTCGGACGGTCCGCGAGCAACTTGGCCGCGCGCGGACGGTCCGCGATGTCCGAGCGGACGGTCCGCGAAACCTTTCCCGGCCCAAAAACAAATGTCGGCACAACGGATCGAAAAGAGAGCGCTCAAGAACACGCGACAAACATGAAAAACAACCGGCCGAACCACACCTCACGGACGGTTGCACGGTGACCATGGACGATCCGCCGAGCACGCAGATAGCAAAGCGAGCTCGACCTCTTGAAGGTCAACACCACCTTTCCATTTGCCTGATCTCCTGAATCAACCAAGGGATTGATACCAAATCATAGGCAAAGATGAAGCCCCTCTAGGAGAAGCTATGAATATGAATTTGTAGCCTCAAACCCACTGAATCAAGAGGAATCGAGATTGTACCAAACTCTCCAAAAGAGCAAGGGTTCCAACCGAAAACCTTCAACCGGAGGCCGAATTTGGAGTTTGGGGGTCATGACCAAGCGCAAAGATGAATAAGGCAACTATCCATGATTTCCACCAACAAATCCGAATCCAAACACCTCAAAATCCAAGGAACAAGCCGCACACAAAAATCCAACGAAAATAGCTCGAAAAAGACACGAAAATCGACGAGCTACAAGAGAAAGATAAACGCAACCATGAAAGCTTCCATTCACTCGGAGGTCGATTCTTTACAAAAGGATGAAAAATCTAAACCTATGGAGAAAGGAAATGAGAAGCGATCCGGAAGGATGGTTTGCCCGGAAACCCTAGAGTTAATATATATGAGTCCCTCCGGGCTAGGCAAAAGCCTACGCTACCCCTAGCACTTAAGTTGTGATACAAACCCCACAGGGGAAAATGGGTCCGTAGCACACATCTTCATCACACGGCCACGCCATCGTCGCGGACCATGTCCTCCCGACGAAAGCCCCGCGATCCCGCCACGTGTCCGTCGGCATCGAAGCTTCTCGGCGCGCCCGGATCCCCGCCTCCGCCCGCCGAGCCTCCGGTCTTGGTTTTGTGGCTCAACCAAGTAACCCGAGGGTTTTGTGGTGAACCACCGCAAACCCCGCGTGCGTACTCGGGTCGTGAGCCGCTACCCCCGCACCGGCTCCCCGTCCACGACTTCGTCTTGCTTTTCTTGCCACCATGCGTCCCACACTCAACCCCTCCGGCCACCGGGTCCCTCAAGCCGAGCCTACTTGTCTCTCCAATCCTCGGAGGCCCCGCAAGGCATAGAACTTTCGCGCTCTCTCTTCACCCGCACCAACGCAAATCAAGCCGCAACCCCGCACCGGCAATATTCGGTCAAGAGTCGGCCCACACCACGTTGTCCATCACTCATCACGGCCGGGAGCGCCATCCACCGGTCCTCCGACGCTCCGGTCCTCAAGTTCAAACACGAAAATCTCCAAATTTTGGATTAAAACTTCAAAATGTTTAGATACGAAAGTTGTAGAGGAGCCAACCACCTACAAAAATTGTAAAGGGTGGCATGGGTTTCATGGACTGATTTAGTTGGGAACATAATGCCAAGATGGGCATTTTCTCGGTCGTTGTCAAGGGGGCAGGTGTCGGCGTTGACCGAGTTTTTGGAGGCCTTCCACTCAAATTCTCCAACGTTGGCAATTATGGAAAGTGTGTCCCTCGAAAAGACAAACAACCTTTATATTAGCTATTTTTTGAGTGTTTAAAAGAAATTTGGAGAATGTGGCAAAGGTTCCGAGAAAAGGGTGTGGGCACTAAGGGGTTTGACTAGGTTGACTAGGGTTTTGACCATGCTAATATGTGTTGACTTGCGTAAGATGATCATGGGTGATTGTTGGCTAGGTTTTTGAGGTGATGACCCCGATTGACCAAGGTTTGACCAAAGTTAACGTGTTTGATCGGGTAATTAGCACTAATAATGTTAATTAAAAACTTGGGACGTCGGACCTACACTTTTGTCCATGTTAGTATTACCAACCGAGATTAAAGGGGGTGTCTAATACTTGTTTTGGGACACCGGCCTTTAGTGCGAGGTGGTGTTTCCACTCGGGACAAAAGGGGTATACCTTTTGTCACCGGTGGAAACACCACCCATGACTAAATCCCTTTTGCCCACCACAACTCCCCTTCTCTCTCCCTTATCTTCTTCCACCACCAACTCCTCCTTCATCTCCTCTCATTTTATATCTTCTCATCTCTCTCCTCTTCTCTTGCGTGTAGAACTACGGATGGAGCCCGAGGGGCGGCACGTAGTGCCGCCTCCGCCTCGAGGCACGACCGCCGGCCCGAGGTGTGGGGCGCGTCTACCGGCCCCCGAGGCACGTGGCGCGGCCCGCCCGCCGGTGCGGGGCGCGGCCGCAAGCGGGGGCCGCTCGTCGACACGGGGCTCGCCGCCGGTGTGGTGCGATGCGGGGCGCGACTCCCGCGTAGGGCGTGACCTCCATCACCCTCGAGTCGTGACCGCAATTTTTTTTATTTTTAACTTTGATTCAAAGGAGATTTGAATGGATTGATGTATTTTTTGATGGTTAAGTGAAGGACCGATACGGCAAACCGAGAGAGCGGGGGAGTGAATGGGAGCCGATAAAAATTCTTATCGAAGGAGATGGAAACTCCAACAAGATGAACACGGCTTCCAACACACGTCTCCGACTCACTACCCAAGTTGGCCAAGCCCACATAGCCACCGAAGTGCCACCGGACCTAGGAACCAACACACAACCTTCCGACCCGAGAACGCATCGGAACACCAAACCACGAGTCAATCGACCAACACCGTCGGACCGGTGAGCACCACCGGTCGGACCGGTCCCTCGCTAGTGAGAGTTGACGACTTTCACTAAGTGGCTTCACACCGGTCGGTCGGTGAGACACACCGGTCGAGCCGGTCCAAACCCGAAAGCCCCCAAATCACCAAACAGCCTACCGACCTCCAAACGGACCCAAACTCGAAACAACCGCAACACGAGACAACGGCGAACACACCTAGACATTCACCCCGAGCAAAAACCCAAAGAGGGTTGCACCGGTCGGACCGGTCAAGGGCACCGGTCGGACCGGTGTAGCTCGGCGGCTCGGGATGAACGACACCCGCGGGTCAACTCCCCCAAATCCAAACCTCGATCTCCCAAATCGCTCCACGGACTTGAACAAGACTTTGGGAATAATAGTAACACCTCATGAGGAGTCCATAGCCAAGTTTAATCCCACCAAAACATGTCCAAAATGGAGGAATCGAAGAAATCCCGCCAAGAACACCTCTAACCCTAGAACTCGGAAAACCCCAAAAATCGAGCCCCTTTACTCACGGATTTGGGAGGGGAATCACAGCCCAAAGAACCACGAAGGGCCGTGATTCCCCCTCCCTAATCCGTGAGTAAAAGGGCTCGATTTTGGGGTTGTCCGAGTTCTAGGGTTTGTGGTGTTCTTGGCGGGATTTCTTCGATTCCTCCTTTTTGGACAAGTTTTGGTGGGATTAAACTTTGCTATGGACTCCTCATCGGGCGTTCCTAATATCCCCAAAGTTTTGTTCAAGTCCGTGGAGGGATTCGGGAGATAGAGGTTTCGATTTGGGGGAGTTGACCCGCGGGTGTCGTTCATCCCGAGTCGCTCGAGCTACACCGTCCGACCGTGCTCTTGACCGGCCCTCGACCGGTGGCAACCCTCGGTGGGTTTTTGCTCGGTGAACGTTTGGGTGTGTTCGCCGTTGTCCCGTGTTGCCGCTCGTTTCGAGTTTGGGATAGTTTGGTGGTCGGTGCTGGCCTGTTTGGTGCTTTGGGGGCTTTCAGTTGTGACCGGTCTAACCGGTGTGTCTCACCGTCCGACCGGTGTGGAGCCACTTAGTGAAAGTTGCCCGGTCACCGGCCAGGGACCGGTCCGACCGGTGGTGCTCACCGGTCCGACCGGTGTTGGTCCGTAGACTCGAGGTTTGGTGTTCCGCCGCGTTCTCGGGTCGGAAGGTTGTGTGCCGGTTACTAGGTCCAAGTGGCACTCCGTGGCTACGTGGGCTTGACCAACTTGGGTAGTGAGCCGGAGAAGTGTGTTGGAAGCCGCGTTCATCTTGTTGGAGTTTCCATCTCCTTCAAGAAGAATTTTTATCGGCTCCCCTTCTTCACTCCCACCCTCCCCCGGTTCGCCGTATCGGTCCTTCGCACCGCAACCCGCACCCGCAATACTTAGCAAAGAATCGGTCCACACAACGTTGTCAATCACTCATCACACAAGGAAGCGACCATCCACCGGTCCTTGAACCACACATGGTCCTCAATCTCCCCCTTGATGAGTGCATTGACAACACCCACACGAAAGTAACAAGAGAGAAAAGAAAAAGGAAAGAAACGAACAAAAAGAAACTCCAACAAGCGTTCGAAAACCAAACAAAGGCAAAGAGCAAGATCACTTGAAGAAGACAAGTCTCAGACCCCTTAGGCAAGGGCAACGGCTCGACACATCCGAGACAAAGCAAAGCTCAAGCAAAGAGCGCAAACCATCGAAATAAAGCTCGAGAAACCACAAAGAGCTCCCCCTGCACACATGCAAGCTCCCCCTGGACGAATGCATGCAAACCAGCTGAAAACAGGGGCAGCTACAACAACTTCGACTCACACCGGTCCGACCGGTCACCACCACCGGTCGACCGGTGCCCAACATGTGCACGGGACTAGCACTCGACCGGCCGACCGGTGACCCCGACCGGTCGACCAAGTGCACACCGCAGCCCCGAAATGGCTCGAAACCACCTGAAAACCTTTTAAATGCATCCAGCAAGCCATTTCAAGCTCAAACTTTTCCCCCTTGTTGGCAATGCATGAATCAAGCCAAAAATGCAAAACTTTCAACCTAGAGCTTCTCAAATAGACAAAATTCAACATAGGATGCTACACATGTCCAAATGAGCAAGTTAGATACTCTATAGCTTCGTATCGACATCAACTACAAGATTATCAAGTTTCACAACCATTGGACGAAGCTAAGATGGATTTAGGCAATTATGCGAAAAATTTGCCTCTCATAAGCAAGTCCTAAACATGATCAAAGCATATCAAAATGGCAAAGCCACTCAAACTTCATGCTACGACAGCCATTCTAATCATAAGACCATCACAAACACCCACAAGCACCTCATGTCATGTCAAAGCCACCGAACCATGTGCCTACTTCTATGTATGAGACTTCTCATTGGTAGACATCATGCAACGGTTTAGCACCCAAAGCAAATTAAATTCAGCACATATGACATGGGAGCACATTTTCCAAGAACTTTACATTTCATTTTCAGATTCATAATTGGTACATGAAATGTCTTTGCGACAAAAAGGAACTTATGCCCCTCCACAAGATAAAGCAAGAGGGCTAAACATTCCCGATGGCAAATGAGCCTTTGGCCCCATATGATCAATAAACTAGCTATCCAACCATAAATTAAGCATATCAAAGCCACTAAAACATATCAAGATCATGTAAAGGCATTTACACATGAGAGAGCATACATGTGACATTTTTCAAAAACATAGCCATCAACCATGGTTTATTCATCATGATCATGAAGAGCTAAGCCGAATTAACCATAGCATACCAAACAAGCTCACAAAGACATAAATAGAATTCCATGGTGAACAATGTATATAGGGGAAGCTTTTCCTATCCAATCCATATGATACAGAATGCATGCAATCTAAGATACAAGGATGCCTATACATCATGTTACATATGCCATGCCAAATGCAATAAATACACAAAGGAAAGCTATACACATGCAACAAAGGAGCTCCCTTTAAAACTCACAAACCACCGGCTCCTCGAGGGGAGGCAAAAAGGGCTCGACACCACCGCAAAAGAGCAAAGGAGCACAAAAACTAACAAGCTCCCCCTAAACATATGCACTAGGGTCAAAGAGCATACAAAGCTCACCCTACACACATGAGATGGAGAAGGAGCAAAACAAACCAAGTGGCTTGACCAAGGCCACACACAAGAAGGTCACAAATACACTTACCTTTATCATTTCTTCACAATTCACTCATCCTTGTCCACCATCCCCGAAAGTGATGCACCTACATGTCACCACCGGGATATGAAGCCGAAGAACCACCCCCGATATCCACCAAATGTTCTTTGGGCCTCCCACCCGCAACTCAAGACCAAGAGCGAGAGCGAGCAAACGACTCAACACCGGGGTTAGTTCCAAAAGTGTAAAACCAGGTGCGTAGCCATTTTCTCAAAAGTAGAGTTAGCACAAACTAAATCATCTTTCCTACCAAAGCTACCTCCATGAACATGACGGAACCAACCCTTTCTACCCGGAGGAGGACCAAGACCACGAAAGAAGACCCGTGGAACGTCCCTCCTCTCCTTCTCAAAGCTACGACTCCTCCCATCCCCGTAGTGAACTCGAGGGGGAGAATGCCTAGCAAACCGACCTCTTGCAAACTCTCTAGCCCAACCACCGTAACTACAACCTCCGTAAACAACCCTCGCTCCCCGTCCGAGCACGAAACCCAACCGTTGCCTCGTCTGTGCCCGCACCGACTCCGATCGGTGCCCCACACCGGTCCGACCGGTGTAGCCTCGGGCAAGAAAGACCTCCAAAGGCCCTTCCACTCTTCCCAAGCCCGAACCGTCCTCACACTCGCCTTGGCCCCGGCATCCGCACACGAGGCTCAAGTACACCATTGGAAGGGTGGTACTTGTCCTTGTTAGCCCACTCCTTCGCCATTCTCTCCTCACGCATCCTCTTGAAGCAAAACACTCTCTTGTGACCATCCTTTCCACAAAAATCACAATGGAAACGGATTGATCTAGGCTTAGGTTTGGGGTGAGGCTCTTCACAAGGCTTCTCACTTGGTTTCTCATTAGGCTTTTCACTTGCCTTCTCACTCAGCTTTTTCTCTTGGTTGGTTTGGCTTGGATGCAAACTTGTCTTTGGGTGTGGGTGGTGGTGGAACCGAAACATTCCCAAAATTCCCTTCTCTCTCACCACTGCCCTCACCAGCCTTATCCAATCCCAAAGTCCAACCATCAAAGCGCTTACAGCTAGCAATCATCATACCAAGTTGAGGTTCTTGACTCGACAACCAACTCAGTGCTTCACGCAACTTATCATTCTCATCTTGCAAGCGACCAACACATTTTGCAAGATCCAAATTCTTCATAGCATGCAACTCACATGTAGAACAAGAAGTAGGAATAGGCACTTTCAAATCAGCCCCAAGTGAAACAATGCGAGAACGAAGCTCAACAATTTTCTCATGCAAACCAGGGCAAGAAATGTAAGCACCAAGCAAAGTGGGTCAAGATTGTAGCTCACCCAACTCAACCCTAAGCACATCTAGTTCCTCACACTTGGAGGCATACTTCTCCCTATGATCGACCAAGTCGGCTAGGAAAGCAGAGCAATCAAGACAATCATTCTCATCGGAGACAATAGGGCTAGCCTTAGGAGATTCAATTTCAAGCTTGCTATCAAGAACCTATGTTTCTAGCTCACCCACTCTAGTCCTAGCATCCTCGAGCAAAGATCTAAGCTCCTTCCTAAGCTTATTAGCCTCTCTAAGCATGTGATCGCGATTATCAAGCAAGTCAACCAACTCCTCATTCTCGTTGCGCAAAGATGTGAGCTCATCACATACCTCATCCTCGGAATCCAAGTCCGAGGCACCCTCTCGGCTTCTCTTGTCGCTCGAACCGCGAGCCATGCCGCGAAATCATCCTTGAGGCTTAGGCCCGTCACACACGAGGCCGTTGAGATACTTGCCGAGGTTCTTCTTCTTGTTGTTCTTCTTCTTGTCATCCTCTTCGTCTTCATCGCTCAAGCTTGAAGACGTGTCCTCGAAATCGGACTCGATGTCGCTCGATCTCTTCATCTTCTCTCGAGATCGTGTCTTCTTCCCATGTCCATGATCCTTCTTCTTGGACTTCTTCCTCTTGTCCTTGAACTTGTGCTTGTTGTGGTTGTTCACCTCGGGACACTCGGCGAAATAGTGTCCGGCCCTTGCCGCACTTGAACCATGTCCTCTTGTTCCTCCTCATGTTCACCCGGTTCTCGTGCGGCCTCTCGAACCGCCTTGTCGAAGCGCCGGCTCGTCCTCTCCAAGCACGTCGAACTCCTCATCCGGCATGGACATCAAGGAGGACAAAGAGAACATCCCGGTGGATGGGTTAGTGTTAGCCTTTCCTTTCAAACCACCGACGAGGGCGAGACTATGAGAGTCGGGCGGGCCCTCGATCTTGGCCGTCATGCGCCTATCCACCTCGGACCGACTTGAGCTTCGAGAACAGCTCGTTCACCGTCGGTAGTGTCATACATCTTCGACTCGACAATGGCCTCGAACTTTCGGCTCCATATTGTACGATCCAAAGAGTGTAAGAGCTTGACGGCTCTATCATGATCATCGTACGGGAGCACGTACACATTGGCCCTCATGTTGTTGACAACCACCGTGAACCTCTCGAAACAAGGCATCGATGGACTCACCGGGGAGATGAGTGAAGTTCTCGTACTCTCTCCGTAGGTCGCATACATCCGGGCCCGAACTCGGGCATTTCCAACGTGAGCCTCCGTCGCACCGTCCAAATTCTACAAGCCAAGTGCTTGGTGTGCACCCGATCTAACTCAGCCGACACAAAGCACGAAACAAGTAGTCGACCACCTTATTGTTGGCGTCGAACATGTCCCTCGATCCCGGAGCGAGGAAGTTCATCGGCCGGACATAGTCCGTGTCCACCGTGACATCCCTAAGGATCCGACCCTTTCCTCGGAGAAACGCAGCCATGCCGCTTACTCCACATCCGGTAGTTCTTGCCATCGAAGTGTGGAGGACCCGAACCCCATTCTTGCTACGCCAACCTTGGATCTTAGACTAGTTAGAGTCAATAAAGACCCGAACCGGCTCCGATACCACTTGAATGACCGATACAAAGAAACCGCAGAGGGGGGGGTGAATGACCGAAACGGCGAACTAGAGATGGGGGAGTGAATGGGACCCGATAAAAATTCTATTCAAGAATTTGGCCTATGAACCCAAATTCACTCGTGCACCTCCGCAAGCTTCTCTTGCCAAGTTCACGTAGCCACCGAAGTGCTACCGAACCTAGGAGCAACACCCAACCAACAAAGCCTCAACACACACGCATCGGAAACACAGAAGACACGGCCGTCGATAGCCCAAACCGGACAAGCCGGGTTTCCGAAACCGGTTAGACCGCTTCTGTTGGACTTAGCCTCACGCAGGCAGGGGAAACCGGTCAGACCGATTTTGTCCAGAAACTCCCCAAAGACCCCAAACACCTCAACAGCCTTTCCACATCTGAACAAACGAAGCCATGGAGCAACAGAGACTTCCTTGCTCAAAAACCTTTCTCGACAGCCCACAGGGTGAAACCGGTCAGACCGGTTTGGGAAACCGGTCAGGCCGGTTTTTGCCTGGACTGTCGGGAAGAACACAACCCACGGGTCAACTCCCCCAAATCCAAACCTCGATCTCCCGAATCGCTCCACGGACTAGAACAACACTTTGGGGATATTAGGAACACCTCATGAGGAGTCCATAGCCAAGTTTAATCCCACCAAAACTCGTCAAAAAAGGAGGAATCCAGGAAATCCCGCCAAGAGCACTTCCAACCCAGGAACTCAAGAAACCCCAAAATCGAGCACCTTTACTCACGAATTTGGGAGGGGAATCACGAGCCAAAGAACCACGAAGGGTTCCCACAAATTTCCCCCATCAAATCCCCAAGAGAAAGGTCCCTAAAACAACCCAAAGAAATCACCAAGAGAGGGCTCCGAAAATCACCACCAAGAACAACCGGGGAAGACACATCCAAACCTTGAGGAACCACGTTGAATCATCTATACATGAAACAAAGGTTCATACAAGGTCTAGCAAGCCGCCCGATCATCCATCCCTCTCAACAAGATCTCACCATGAAGCTCTCAAGCTAGTCCTATGGAAATCCTAAGGAAAATAGGAAAGAAAATGCGAAAACAAATGAGCTAGAGTTCCAAGAGTTGGCTGCCATCCTCTCACCCCTTGGGTTATATGGAGGCCAGCCGAAAGACTAAAATACTCCTAAAGCCTAAACTAAGATACACGCCCACCAAGGGCACTTTGGGAATTTGTCTTCGTAGAACCATCGGACGGATGCCCGGCGACCGCACTTCGCGTAGCCTCGACGCAAGCCTTGCGATCCCGACGCGTGTCCTCCGCCTCGAAGCTTCCGCGCCCTCGCGACCCCAAACCGGTCGACCGGTTCTCCAAACCGGTCGGGCGGTTTCGGCGACGCCCACGCCGGTCTTCGGCCTCGGCTTTGTGGCCGAGCCGAGTAACCCGGTTGATTTTTTGGTTAACCACCGCAAACCTCGCGAACTTGATGTAGCCTCCGCCAATCACCACTCATGACTTGGCTCCCATGAAGTCCCGGCTCGACCTTTGTTTTGTGGCTCAACCAAGAAACCATCCACCGACTACATCTTGTCGTTCTTGCCACCATGCGGCCCGCACTCGACCCCGCCGGCCACCGGTCCCTTGAACGAAGCCTACTTGTCTTCTCCACACTTGGAGGCCTCACCGGCGACGACCATTCGCACTTGTTCTTCACCTGCACTAACACCAATCAAGCCGCAACCTGCACCTGCAATAATTAGCCAAGAATCAGTCCACACAAGATTGTCAATCACTCATCACACAAGGAAGCGACCATCCATCGGTCCTCGAACCACACATGTTCCTCATTAAGGTGTTGTGAATCGAATCAAACTTGTGATGTGTGATGGTGAAATTGATTCATTTAGTCATGTGATGGTTAAGTTATTATTTGATGAATGGAATCAAACTTATTTTCTGTGGTGTTCTTTGTCGTGTTCTTTGTCAACTGATATGAATGGCGGAGGAGGAGCTGGAGGCTCGCCGGCGATGGGTGGTGGAGCTGGATTAGCAGGCTCGCCGGAAGGAGTGGCACAGGTGCATGACACCCGCTGCCATGGGGCATTTTTTGTTTTTCTATAAACCAACCGGGACTAAAAGACCCTTTTAGTCCCGGTTCGTTTGCCCGAGACTAAAAGGGGGGCCTTTTGTCCCTCGTCATTAGTCCCGGTTGGACTTGAGAGACCTATACCTTCTACCAACCGGGACTAAAGCCCCTCCCCCCTACCAGTTACGCCATGACCAAGGCCGCGGACGCCGTCGCGGCGAAGGTGGCCGCCACCGTGTCGGTCGCAACTCAGTGCGCTGGCGCCCGGTTCGGTGTCATGCTACCTAAGTGGCTCATGGACGACGTGGCGGCAGATGCATTCGACTTCGTACTATGTGTGAGACATGGGTACCCTTGGGTCCCCACGACCAGGCTCACGGTCGTCCCCGACAAGTGGGTCCGGCCTACTAGAAGACCCGCCGACCTGTCAGTGGGCCCAACCAACCTAGTTGGCAGCCCACACGACCTCCTGAAGACGTTCCAGAAGATTTCCCAGACGACCTAATCCATCACGACCTCAAGACCTGGCGTCAAGACAAGACATCAGTGGATTTCGACCAAAGCAGATCGATGGGATGTGGAAAGATGTGTAATGTAGACTTAGGTCTCCTGGTCGTAACCAACCAGGAGTCTGGGAACCGACCTCATCCGCTGGCAATATAAGGCGGACGAGACGACCCTTTGTACAATCGATCTAATCCTCAAGCAATCTACACCGACAACTGGACTTAGGGTATTACTCTCTGGAGGCCCGAACCAGTATAAACTCGTCGTGTTCTCTGTATTCCGCGTACTCGTGTGCGACCTTCGAGTTCTTAGCCATAGACTCCTCCCCGCTGAACAACTAAACCACAGGGATTAGCACCCCCGTGGGCTGTCTAGATCTCTCGTTGACGGTTAATAGTTATATCAAAGTTCATTTGTGACTTGCAAGCGGAAAAGTCTCCCGTCGTAGTCAAGGGACCCTTCTTCCCTCGAGTGGTGAACCCAAGGTATCGAATCGGTGGAACAAATGTGTGACGCAAAACTTAATCTAATAAAGCCAAGTAACTCCAATCTTCGATAAAAGAAACCCTAATGCATCTAAGTAAAAGACACGAAACGAATCTAATCTACTAAAGACCGGAGAAAACGAAGTAAGATTGGGTAGATAAACCGATCTAGAGGGATCGGGGTAAGCCTTTTGTTGAAGTTCCAAGCAAGAGAAGAAGTAGCAAATCGAATCTTAATAGAAGCCTCTTTAAATCGCGGTTTCCCGTCCAAATCCGAAAACATCCGCCTTTCGGAACCCCGTTCGTCACAACGTATCCCTATTCATGCGGGGAGCTTAGGGCGAGTCAAAAGACAAGTCGAGATTCTTTCGGAAGATCCGCATGTACCTCTAGCCACCGCGGCTACAAGAACACCCTATGTAATCTACCTCGAGAATAGAATTGTAATAAGCAAAGCCGTCGAAAAACGAAATCTTCGAGGAAACACTTGATCGCTAGGAAAAGATTCAACTTGATAATTCAACTATAACAATGATACATACACAAGATCACCACCGGATCCTTCCTTGATCTTGCTTCTAGCTCCGGAACTCCGACATGGTCTTCCGTGCAAGGTTCCCACGTCGGCTAGGGAAACCCTAGTCAACTAGCTCGACCCTCTCCCCTCCGAGATGGTGTCCCTCTCTTCTCTCGCTCCTCGGCGACCAATGACGAATTCTTCTCTACGTGGCTCTCGGTCGGGGGGCTATAAATAGCTCGATTGGCGGCTAGGGCAAAGGAGGGGGGCAAATGGGCCCCGGATGGGCTCGGGCCGACCGGACCGGGGCCGGCCCCGAGGCCTCCTTTGCTCTACGTCGGTTCCCTTGCTTCCCGAATGTTTCCCCCTTCTACATGTAGGTCCATGTCGTCGTTTCTCTCCGAATTGGACTCAACTCCTTGTCTTGCAAGATTCAGGACTTTTCCGGTCGGCCCTCGGAGTATGTCGTCTTCTCGGATCAAGTCCCCGGCTTCTTGGAGTTAAGTTTGCTTCGTTGCATGACTTTGTATGGGCTTCAAGGTCTTGTCATGAGGTGCTTGATGAACTTATCCCGAAAGTCTTGCATTCAACACTAAAACCCCGCATAAACATTAAACTCCAAAACCGACATGCACACGTGAACTTGTTATACCACGGGGGTTAGTACCAATGGATAAGGTATAAAACTCATGCCAAAACCGAAGTTAAACTCATGGCTAGGTTGACGGATTTTCACCGTCAACATCTCCCTCATGCTTAAACCTTGCTCGTCCTCGAGTAAGCCTTCGATGGATATCATCATTGCCAAACAAATGTTTAAACTTTGCACTTGATCACACATGAGAAAACATAATGCTCTCAAAATTTTAATTCATTAAAGTTCCATAATGTACTAGCCTTCATCTCTACGGAGGGTAGGTTCTTTTTAAGCTTATCCCACAAGTATTAACATGCTCACAAAGTTTAAATAGATCTCAGAATTTTTGAAATAAAGAACGAGATAAAGAAAAGCTAAACCAAGTTCACAAATTTAAATCATCTTGTATATTGCTCATGAACTCTCATCTCACTTGTCTCTCGAGCCCATATATTCTACTCCTTTCCCTCTCATAACATATATGTGTGGTAGGCTTTATATGGAGCTTTGGGAAAGTTTAGTCCTAACAAGATTTTATAAATGAGGTGTTGTCAAAACAAGACAAGCTTCTCATGGTCTTATCGAGACTCGTCAAAAAGGTCATTGGAAAATAATGTTAAATCAAGGAGGGGAAAGAGAAAAATACACACACTTTAGATAAGTGGATATGTGCAAATGGAAAAGAGTGATCCCGAGGCACAAAGGAAGTTCTCGTTATCCCGATTGCACATGGTTGGAAAATGAGAATGGATCTTTTAAACTTGAAGCCTTGAATGCACTCTTAAAGAACCGGCGAGTTCACTTTACGCATACTCATATTTTTTTCTCTTTCTCATATTTCTCATTCTTTTCTTTCTTTCTTTCTTTCATTCATTATATATATATATATATATATATATATTTCTTCTTGTGAGACCTTCACCTTGGAAGTCACGTTCATCGCCGATTTTTTTTTCATTCATCATCTTTTTTTTAAAATACTCCCCTTTGAACTCTAAAACTGCACCGTACCTACCTCCTCCCCCATGCTTAGACGTTGCTCGTCCTCGAGCAAAGAGGCGAAAAATAAGGTATGTACCGGAAATATTTTTCCTTGGAGAGGTACTTGAAATCTTCAATGTTGGCACCGTCTTGCGATCTTCCTTGAATTGATGATCCATTCTCAACGATAGGTTGTGGTCAAGGAGGTAATCACAAAAGATGGTATTTGGTTTAAGGGTGGATATCCGGTGAGGTTTGTAAGATCTCCGATGCGGGGATACACAATGCACGGATAAAAGGCTAGCAAAAAGATAGATACGCAAAAATGGCCTCGAGAAATCATGGCCTGCAATAACTCACTCAAAAATAAATCTTGTACACTAAGGTTTATGCACTCAAATATATATTAGGCTTTGGATAGGTTGAGCAACACACAAGTGATATTTGTGACAAGGTTAGCGATATTTTTTAGCATAAAAGACATCTTTAATCTATTCATAACTTGAGAGCACATAAAACACTATGGGTCTTTATTTTAATCATAACCTCCGCTGAAAATTAAGCTAGCATTTAAATAAATTCAGATTTGTATTTTTAAGAGAGCACTAGCTTAATCATGTATAGATCAATTACAAAGATGAACAAAGCTGCAATTATAATCATATATCATCATGGCACAAATTTTTGTAACTTTTCCAATGATATAATCAAGGTGGTGTCTTTATTAATGATGATATCAAGTTGAGATACAAACTGAAAATAAACAAACATGCTTGCTGAAATTTAAATAAAAACAGAAAATACTATGCAAACACACATAAGCAAAAGCTGAAAATTACGAGAGAAAAAGAAAAGAAAAGAAAACTAAAGTTCCTAAATCTTCTAGTCCTCCGCCGGTGGTTGATGTTGATGATCTTGATAATAATACCCTTGCTCATAATATGATTGGACATTTCCTCCGACGAATTGATTTGGCTCCACAAGGTGAAGGCGTCCGAGCTCAAAGGCAATATTTGCGTTGCCTTCACCAAGTTGAGCTGCGTTAGCTTGGATGGCTGCGATGTTTTGAGCGTTTCTTGCAGCATACCCTCCAATTATGGCCATGCTTTGTTGTGGTTGGGGATGATGAGAGTAGGTCTCCGCGAAGTTAGCGTTGGGCACAACATAATTTGGTGGGGGTACCGGTGCACCACCCCCCCCATGCTTGCTCTTGTGGCCCTCCGTAATAACTTGGCGAATGAGGGATCCCGCCGAATGGTTGCACATTGGGTTGTGCTCCACTCGCTTGTGCGGAGGATGTTCCCTCCTCTCCGATTCCGAGGACCAGGAGCATCCCAATGGTCGATGGATGACCGCTCCTCGGTGATGAGTGATTGACAACGGGTGTTGGACCGACTCTTGGCTTAGTGCGGGGAGTGTAGGCCGCGGCCTAGTTCGTGTTGTTGCGGGTGAAGAACGGGCGCGAAAGGTCTTCGGCCTTGAGGGGCCTCCGGGAGATGGAGAGACAAGTAGGCTCGGTTCGAGGGACCCGGTGGACGACGGGGACCGGGTGCGGGCCACATGGTGGAGACACGAGCAAGACGAAGTCATGGACATTCGAGCCGGTGCACGGTGGCGGTCAAGTCAAGTGGTTTGGCGGGAGGCCGGACCGGGCACGCGGGGTTTGGTGGTTTGCCCACAAAACCATCGGCGGACGATTTCTTGGTTTGGGCCTCAAAACCAAGTCCGAGGGCCCAACACGACGGAGACGGGATCCGGCGTGTCGGGAAGCTTCGAGGCGGAGGACACGCGGCAGGATCGCATGGCTTGCGTCGGGAGGACGCGGGGTTCGGCAAAGGCGTGGCCGTCCGATGGCAAGACCCACAAACATTACATAAATGCCCCTACGTGGGTTGTGTCGCCAGTAGTTAAGTTAGGGGTAGTCGAGTCATTTACCACTCCGGCGGGACCTGATATATAAGCCATGAGTATGTGTGGATGGCTCTCGCTCTCGGCGACTTAGGGTTTCATTTCCTCCCTCCTCTTTCTCATTTTCGTAGCTATTTTTCTTCCATTTTCTCTAGGCTAGCATGAGAGCTTCATGAGAGATTTGTTGAGAGGGATGGATGCTAGGGCATCATGCTAGACCTTGTGAATCTTTCCTGGTTTGTATAGAAGATTCAGGGTTGTGTTTTCGTGGTCTTTTTGTGCTTGTTTTCGTACCTTTGTTCCGGTTCGATTCCGCGGATTTGAGTGGGTTTCTCCCCGGATTTCTTTGAGGGATACATGGATAGATGTCTCGTGCATCTTTGTGGTTGATCTTGTGCCCTCAAAGGATTCGCGATTCCGGTGATTTAGGGAGTTAGGAGGCAAGATTTTTGGGCTATAGCATCCTTGTGTGACGCTTTTCAAGTCCCCAAACTCTTGTCTTCACAACTTCAACCGTTTGGGAAATCCGATGATGATTTGGGGGAGTTGACTTTCGGGGTCGTGGGTTTTCTCGTTCGTCCGCCCGGCGTGAACGGTCCGCGGGGGGTCGCGGACGGTCCGCGGGTAGCCTCGTTCGTCACGTGTTCGTCGTGTTCTTGCGCGTCCTTGCTTTTGATCCGGTTTGGCTTTTGGTTTTGGTTGCAGCCAGTTTGCGGACGGTCCGAGCTCGTGTAGCGGACGGTCCGTGGGTGGCGCGGACGGTCCGCCGGCCTTGGCGGACGGTCCGTTTTTCTCGGGTCGCTTCTGGTTGTTCTGTGTGCTTTAACGGACGGTCGCGGCGTAGGGCCGGACGATCCGCGGGGCTCGCGCGGACGGTCCGCGGGGCTCGCGCGGACCAGCCCGCGGCATCGGTCGGACGGATCCGCGAGGGATCGCACGGACGGTCCGCCCCTTCTGGCCGGACGGTCCGCCAGAGCCTGTGTGCTTTGCTTCTTGGTTCGATTCTTCCCTTCCCTTTCTAGTGCTTCCGCGTGTGCTTCAAGGAATCGTTCCTAGGGCTAGAGGTTGATCCATAACCTCGTGGTCTTGGCGATTGGTGTGTGATTCGATCCATCGCTCGTGTGTGACCGGGGTTTGACTAGGGTATAGGCCGGGTTCTTTTGGAAGAATTTTTACCGGCTCCTATTCACTCCCCCCCTCTCTAGTCGCCATCTGATCCTTCGATTCTACCTCTTTTGTTCTTTCTTGCAGGGACAAGGAGTCCCTCTTCCAACCAATCTTCTCTCCCTTCGATGAAAAGCCTAAGCCTCTCATTGGGAAGGGGTAGGTTCACTATGGCCAACCGATAACCTCCTCTCTCATCTCCACTAATGTATTTGCCTTGCCGCAAATACTCAATGCCGAGAGAGGTACCACGCAAAAGATGGTCGGGGTTTCTTGCGATCCCCGGCCGTAAGGAGAAGGCCAACATGGAGAGGTAGCACCCCGAACCAATATTACCCGCCCCCGATGTTGCTTCACAACACCAACGGTTGATCACAAGGTAAGAGGGGTCTATTGGTGGCGGCCCGGCAATTAAAGCCGAGTATAGCCAATTCAACTCCGTGTCGGTCACCTTTGTCTCCTTCATCATCCCCAATACCCTCTTGCACATCCAAGAGTGAGATATCCGGAAAATGGGGTTGCGGATGCAATTGCGTTGTTGATGGGCTTCTCTAGAGATCATATTCCAAAATCCCGCTAACATGCCGGTGGCACGCCAACTTTTCCCGAGCTCCCTTGTGGAATCCAAGCAGCTCCCTAACGTGCTCGTAGGGAACCACTTGTTGGACTCCCTCCAAACGGAATGACAAGCTTTGCACCCCATCATCATCAAGGATAGGTGCAATAGTCATTAAAATTTCCAAGGCGAACCCCAAGTGGGTGTCCACCGATACTCCGTTGGAGAACCGCACCCATCCAAGGTGCCCCAACATATAGTATATGTCGGTGCCAAAACCCAAGGTGTAGAGTGCTTGGTCGTCGAACTCGACGTTGGGCACAAGCCTCTTCTCAAGATTAGAGAGCCTCTCCTCCTCCTCCGATGACAAGATGATGAAGCCGTACGAAGAGTATGTCGGAGTGTAGGGAGGTGGCGCGGTTGAACGGGTCGATCGTCGTGGTGGCGCGGGCTGCTCCTCCGTGTGCCCACGAGGTTCGGTAAACCTCATGGACGTGCTTCTTGCAGCCCTCATACCACAAAGGATGAGAGCATCGTTCCTCCTCGGTGGTGCCGTATCCGTCTCCATGCTCTGGGGAGACTCGGAAACCGAGTGCCTCCTCGAAGACGTGGTTGATGACGGCTTGGACGACGACGAACTCTACTTCTTGGAGAAGAGACTTGTGGTTTTCTTCCACATGGTTGCTGCACTCTTTTCTTCAACTAAAACTCCGGGTTGCAACCGGTAACTAGGCACTTAAACTCTTTGCTTCGGATGTGGACTTTGAGTGGATTAAGGATGTGGATTTTTTTTCTTGAGCTATCAAGCTTGGGAAGGTTGGCTATGTCTACGGATGTTTTGAGCACACAAACTTGAACACACAAACAAAGGAAGAAGAGGGAAGCTTGCTCGCAGTAAAACCGGAGCCGGGGGCTCCTTATGTTGGTGAGGCCGGCCGGCCCGGGCCGGCCGGCCCGGGGTCCCTCGGTGCACCTCCCCGCCTCGTCTTTCTTCCAACACGATCATTTCACCTCCGCAACTTTCCCCGCCCGCGTGCTCCACGAGTTGCACCGCCCAAACGCTCTCGTCCACTCATTTCCTTGCATTATTGGTCCTTCCACTTCATGCTCCATGCTTTGGGTCATATCCATGCTCCCTAGCTCCACTTGCTTCACATGCCACCATGAAATTCCTGCAAAGTTGATGCTTGCTGCCCACCATGCTTGTCCTTTGCATGTGGAATTGGTGAAAGTTGATAAAAGGGAATCCAATGGTGCAAGCATGATTAATTCAAACTAGATTGCCTCCATTAAGGTGTGTTTAAGGTTAAGCACTCCTCTAATTTGAAATTTAAAATATTTTTCGAGCCATGCAAGAGCTCAAACATAATTTTAGAGAAGTTTTTAAACGATTAAAAACAAATGTAAGTCGAAAATATTTTTCGACTACGTCGATTTCGGTCTCACCGGTATAGTTTGCCTTCATCGGTTGAGAGCAAACTTTTCCCGGCTTGATCATGGGGGCATAGGTTTAGGTTCTAATTTTGGCTAAATAAGAAAGATTTTGAATAAAACAAAATTAGAATAGGCTTAGAAAAATTCTAATCCTAGAGAAACCAAGGATAAAGATTTTTAAAACCAACCAAAAGTTTTGATTTCTAGGTTCACGCGAGTTCTACCACGTGCTAATTTTTTTTTATTAACACATAGATATAAATCGTGGCTCTACTCGTGTGGTTTTAGCATGAAAAATAAGTCAACCTCAGCACCATAATGAGGGTGAAAGGTTGAGTTAGGTTCTGAAATTATTTGGTTGAGGTTTCTCGAAAAGAAAAGAACAAACAAGCACATAGGTGGGTTCATGCAAAGGGTTTATGATAAAGCAAACATTCAATCAAGAATTATGTCTCTAATATTGTTCAACCACTTCTAAGTCTAATGTCTTTGCATAATAAAACTCAAAAACTAAAATATTAAAAATACTCGAAAAACCTGGAATCGGGTTGTCCTCCCGTAGCTTATTCTTGACTCGACGAAACAAAGTTGCCTCCCGCCTAGCGCTTCGTTTATAGTCTATAGCTAGACTTCTTCACTTGACTACTCCGAATCAACGCTCTTTGCGGGCGTTGCAATCTTGGGTACCCACTTCCGCACCATCTTGGGCACGGGCTTGTCTTCCGGCTTAGTCATTTTTTTGGTCTTCACAGCGGCTTCTCTTCCTTTGTCTTGACGGATGCAACACCTTCTTTGATTTTCTTTACGTTCATTTTTTCGGCTCCTTCTTCTTTTTCAGCCCCTCCATTTGTTTTGGTTCTCCCTTCACTCCAATCATGTTGCATGCCTCAATTCTTGGACGGAACTTGAAGGAACTCCTTTCTCCGTTGATGTCGAATGTGATCTCCCCCTTGCCAACATCAATAGTAGCTCCCACGGTCTTAAGGAAAGGCCTCCCTAGGATGAGCGGCGGCTTCTCCCTCTCTCCCATCTCGAGCACAACGAAGTCGACGGGGATGAAGTGGTGTCCGACCTTCACAGTACATCTTCGGCAATGCCCAAGGGATAGCGAATGGAGTTGTCTCCCAACTCCAAACATATTCCCGTAGGCTCCATTGGTAGGCATAGCTTCTCGAACACATCACTCGGCATGACGCTCACACTAGCTCCAAGGTCGCATAACGCCTTCTCGAAGTTGAAAGAACCAACCGAACATGGAATCGTAGGTGCACTCGGGATCCTTTTGCTTCTCTAGCCCATTAGCAATAGCGGCACTACACTCCTCGGACATCTTAACATGATCTACCCCGAGTGTTGCTATCTCATATTTATTTGCAAGTATGTCTTTAAAGTAACGAGAATATGTAGGTACTTGTAGGGCATCTAGTAATGGCATGTTGATGCTAAGTCTACGCACAACTTCCACAAACTTCTCAAAGTGGTTGTCAAGTTTACCTCGGAAGAAGCGTGGCTTGAGTTGCGGTATCCTCGTGTCTTCCTCCGCATCTCAAATTCGGGTTCCTCGGTGACGATCCCCGTAACCTTCTCTTTAGCAACTCCTTCCACTTCGGTGGATGGTTTAAGCTTCCTTGCTCCCGCGGAACGTTCCGGATCGTCGGTCTCCTTCCCCGAACGTGTTTGAATGGCCTTCGCCGATTCGGGATTTTTCGGTTGTCCCGGAAGCTTCCCTTCATCATTAGTGAGGCGCCCCGCAAGTTGTCCAACTTGCGTCTCGAACATCTTCATCATGTTGAGCACTTGATGATTGGAACTCCCGACCTCCGTCACATTGCTATCGATGTTCTCCAACACCTTGTCTATGGTCTTGAACTTGGTGACGGTGTCCTTGTTGATCTTAGCTTGCTCATCCATGAACTCCTTCAATTGTATATGAAGCGGAACCGCGTTAGGAATAGATGAGCTTGCATTAAATTGAGGCCTACCTTGCCCGTAGCGGAAGTTTGGCAATTCTCCCTTCCTCATGTAGTCGAGCACTTTGGCTTCCTCCGGGACAATCTTTGCGGACATGGCCATACTCTCGACATTCTTCGCATGTGGACCTTGCTTCGGCGGGCTTCAAGTCTTGAGCCTCTTTCTTTTCCATCTCCATCTTCTCCAACCTCCTCATGAGCGAGTCGATCTTGCCTTCAAGTATGTTCTCCTTCTCCACTTGAAAGACTCCTTTGACGTTTCCCGTGGGTTGAACCGGATGTAGGCGCCCGGATGACGCCCACGTGTCATTATCCGCGACCTTCTTGAATAGAGTTAAAGCTTTCGTCGGTGTAAGTTTGATGATGGATCCTCCCGCCGATGCATCGATGATTGTCCTTGACGCCATGGTGAGTCCTTGATAGAACTTTTGCACTAGGTCTTCCTTCGGGAACATGTGATGTGGAACCACCCGGGTGTACTCGTTGAAGCGCTCGAATGCCTCCGAGATAGTTTCCGTAGGATATTGAACAAAGGTGGAAATCTTATTACGCAAGATTTGAGTTTTACCCGGTGAGTAGTATTCCTTCATGAAAGCCTTCATCAACGTGTTCCAATTTTGCACCGTCTCCGCCGGGTTGAGAGTGGAACCATTGCAAAGCCTTCCCGAGAAGTGAAAACGGAAAAAGCCTTGCCCTCATTTGGTCTTGAGTCACCCCATCCATGTTGAAAGTCTGACATAGTTGAATGAATGCTTGGAGGTGAAGGTTCGGATCCTCTTTACTGGTGAAGGGTGAATGTTGCACCATGCGGATTGTTGAGGTCTTGATCTCGAACGGTCTTCCGATCTCCTCAAGGTTCAAGATTGGTAGGTCGATGATGTCTGGGGTGCATAGCTCCCCAATCTTGCGTTCTTGCGGTGGTTGGTCACCCATCGGTGGAAGTCGATTCTCCCGAGGACTTTGAGGTGGTGAATTCTTCGGAGATTCCTGCGATCCTTTGTCTTCCGACTCCGAATCTACAAAATCCAGCTTTTTAGCTTGATGTGCTTCGCGTCTCCTTAGCCTGTAAAGTTTTTTCTGGATCATCCACAAAATTATCGGGTTTGTTGGAGAGGTAGCCGTCCATCTCCTGTTAGGGTTAGCAATAAACAAAGTATGCAAAAACTAGAAAGTAAAAACAAATCAATAAAAACTAGGGTTAGACAAACTAGATTAGATGTATTTTGAGGATGATCAAAATTTAGTAGATGCAAAAAAACGAAAAGAAAACTGAAAATTACAAAAAAGGCAATAAAAAATCAAATCTTGATCACTTGTTCCCCGGCAACGGCGCCAGAAAAAGGGGCTTGTTGACGGTTAATAGTTATATCAAAGTTCGTTTGTGACTTGCAAGCGGACAAGTCTCTCGTCGTAGTCAAGGGACCCTTCTTCCCTCGAGTGGTGAACCCAAGGTATCGAATCCGTGGAACAAATGTGTGACGCAAAACTTAATCTAATAAAGCCAAGTAACTTCAATCTTCGATAAAAGAAACCCTAATGCATCTAAGTAAAAGACACGAAACGAATCTAATCTACTAAAGACCGGAGAAAAGAAAGTAAGATTGGGTAGATAAACCGATCTAGAGGGATCGGGGTAAGCCTTTTGTTGAAGTTCCAAGTAAGAGAAGAAGTAGCAAATCGAATCTTAATAGAAGCCTCTTTAAATCGTGGTTTCCCGTCCAAATCCGAAAACATCCGCCTTTCGGAACCTCCGTTCGTTACAACGTATCCCTATTCATGCGGGGAGCTTAGGGCGAGTCAAAAGACAAGTCGAGATTCTTCCGGAAGATCCGGCGTGTACCTCTAGCCACCGCGGCTACAAGAACACCCTATGTAATCTGTCTCGAGAATAGAATTGGGATAAGCAAAGCCGATCGAAAAACGAAATCTTCGAGGAAACACTTGATCGCTAGGAAAAGATTCAACTTGATAATTCAACTATAACAATGATACATACACAAGATCACCACCGGGATCCTTCCTTGATCTTGCTTCTAGCTCCGGAACTCCGACGTGGTCTTCCGTGCAAGGTTCCCACGTTGGCTAGGGAAACCCTAGTCAACTAGCTCGACCCTCTCCTCTCCGAGATGGTGTCCCTGTCTTCTCTCGCTCCTCGGCGGCCGATGACGAATTCTTCTCTACGTGGCTCTCGGTCGGGGGGGCTATAAATAGCCCGATTGGCGGCTAGGGCAAAGGAGGGGGCAAATGGGCCCCGGATGGGCCGGGGCCGACCGGACCGGGGCCGGCCGGCCCGGGCCCATCCAGGCCCAGCCCCCGAGGCCTCCTTTGCTCTACGTCGGTTCCCTTGCTTCCTGGATGTTTCCCCCTTCGCATGTAGGCCCATGTCGTCGGTTCTCTCCGAATTCGACTCAACTCCTTGTCTTGCAAGATTCAAGACTTTTTCGGTCCGCCCTCGGAGTCCGTCGTCTTCTCGGATCAAGTCCCCGGCTTCTTGGAGTTAAGTTTGCTTCGTTGCATGACTTTGTACGGGCTTCAAGGTCTTGTCATGAGGTGCTTGATGAACTTATCCCGAAAGTCTTGCATTCAACACTAAAACCCCGCATAAACATTAAACTCCAAACCGACATGCACACGTGAACTTGTTATACCACGGGGGTTAGTACCAATGCATAAGGTATAAAACTCATGCCAACACCGAAGGTAAACTCATGCCTAGGTTGACGGATTTTCACCGTCAACAATCTCACCATCCGACGGTTGGTGCGCAAGGTAGGGGCCGAGTCAAGGTTCTTCGTGCAACTTGATGGCTTCGACCGTTGACGGATAAAAGACGTATCCCTCTACGATCCGCAAGCGTACGGACCCCACACCTTTTTCACCACGGGATTCCCAAGGTTCTTGTCAATCCGCGAGCAAGGGGATTACAAGCGTTCGATCAACAACGACACACTAGCTACTAAAACCCTAACTACTATTATACTAGAAAACACTAAACTACACTAAAGAGAATGATAAACGATCAAGAGAGAAGACACTCGCCCACGGGTCTACGATACTAGAGCATGCAATCGCTTAAAGACATGAAAAACCAATCTAATCTATCGGGGTTGTGACCACGTTTCGCCCTTTCCCTCCTCTCGTACCGTCACTACGCGAAGGTATTCATGACTAGACCTTTGATGGCCACGGCGTATTGAATGGATCCAAGGAAGCATTGGAGCTCGTACTCCCTCTACGGCATGGTAGCTAACCTTTAAGCATTAAAGTATATTCAACACAAGATGATAGATAGAAAATCCGACAAAGTGCGATTACATCTCACGATCGATTACAACCCATGGACGAATGAGAAGATTACCCCATCAAGGTGCCGATCATGGCACCGTTTATCATGGTTTCCCTTCCGCCGGTGTCTTCCTCCTTCTCCACGAGAGGGTGCTTCCTTCGAGGTGGTTGATCTCCACCCCGAGATCCTCCTCCTCTCTCTCTAGCTTGTGGATGGCCTTCGGTGCGAATAAACTCCTCTCCGTCCGTTGGCGGCGCGTCGGGGGTTTTAGGGTCGAAGATCCTTCGAGGGCAAGGAAGACGGGACCGAACCGGTGCCCGAAGTGGGCCGGGCCGATCCGACCGGGCCGGCCGGCCGGTGCCCGCTTCGGCCCGGTTCGGTCGCCCTTTTTGCTCCGTGGGTCCTCGTGCACTTATCTACTTCGCCCCCTCCACTTGGATGATTTTGACGCCGTTATCCTCGCGATCAAGATGGAGACTCTCTTTGCATGAAGTTTGATCTTTTACGCTTCAATCCCCGGGGGTGTTCCTCGTAGCACTTCGGTCCTCACCACCATTGGAAGTAATTTCGGCGAGCTCATGAACACGAACAAGACTCCATGAATGCTCCTTTGAACTTATTGCAAATCCGTCCTTTATGTCCATGATTTCCTACATAAATACAACACTTCCAAATGCATGCACAAAGATGAACTTGTTATATGATTAGTGTGCCTAGTGGCGGGTTAGTTCAATAATCAAATCCAAACCAAAGTGTAATGAACATGCTAGGTGCACCAAAATACACCGTCAACATCTCCCCCACACTTAGCTCTTGCTCGTCCTCGAGCAAGTACTCGTAAAAGAACTTCGTCCAAGGCGTGTAATCGTGTACCACTTATCCTTCTTCACAAGTTAGTCAATCCCTTCATCATTAATACATAAACACAAAGTAATGATAATCAAACATAAACATGGGCGTTTAGAACTTTTACCACGTCAAGATTTACCCCACAACTCAAACTCTTCACTCGAAGCCTTCAATTTCAGCCATACTTACTTCTTTGCTTCCATCGGAGGGTTTTTATGGTTTTCAAAACAAAAATTCCTGCAACAAGTGTTAGACAAAAACCTTTCTCCAAGCTCTCTCAAGTCACTCATATGAAGTGTCTATCCTAACCAAATTTTATAAAACTCTCACCTCCCATTAATCTCTCATATATCATGTAAAAGTGGAGCTATAGGTAGGGCTAGCGCAATCAACACAAGTATTGTCAAACTAAGAACTTCCTCTAATGGTTGTCTACCTTTCGGAGCCAATGATCATGAGAATTAACCATATGTAGGGATATCAAGGACGAGAAGATTTAGAATGGTGGACATGTGCAAGGGCAAAAGAAAATTGTGACTTCAAGGCACCAATGATGTCCTCGTTGTCGGATTGCACATGGTTGGAAATAGAGTAAAAGTTTCGTCTCACAATCAACGTGACATCCTTCCTTACACTTTATTATTTTTCTTTTCTTTCACTTGATCCATCCCTCTCATATCTTCATTGCTAACTCATCTTTCTCTTTTCTTTTTCTTCCTTCATTCACATATGATGATTTTTTTTTCTTTTTTCTTTTTTTTTTCTTTTCCATACACATACTTTTTCTCTTTATTTTTCTCTCTCTTGACATCTTTTTAAAGCTTTCAATTCTCCCTTTTCTCGCATGCACACAATCTGAAATTTTTAAATAAACCATGCTAGAGACGAGACGAAACTTTGAAAATAGGTTGTGTTCAAGGAATACGATGTTCAAAAGAGATGTATAAGGTTAGGTATGGAATTCAGTGATATGCATGACTTTCGTTGCGAAAGTCATGAACTGAATATATGACGAGGCTAGCAACAAAAGATAAGTACAAGGACATGATCATTGCTCGAAATTAAAACTCACCAAGAGAGAAGGGTCCTAGCCTAACTCATCGTGCTAATCACACTTATAGTGGAGCGAAAAAACAAACTTGGCTTTGGATAGGAATTTTTTATACTCTCAACTTGGAAAAAGAGATTTTGCTAACCTTTATTACAAGGGTTTTAATATAATTTTCAGAACTGAAATCCTCCAATTTTTAGCATCGAACATAGCACAACTAGCATGTGAAGCTCAAGATCGAAGTGCGGTATGGGTACTTTAAGTAGTAGCGATTCCACTAAGCACCACGGTAAACGATTTTCAAACCACATACTTGTGTTCATATATCAAGAATCGAAGATTAGACAAACAAGTAAATAAAGATAAACAATATATAAAACACAAAGATATATATAAGACTCTTTTTATTTGGTTTTCTTGACTCAACACTAGTTTAAGACACTTGCAAAAATTTAAAAACCGACTCGAAAACTAAAAACTCATTAAAACGCTAAGACTCTCACACGAAGATTAAACCGAACCTAATCTTGAAGTTCAAAAGCTAAGGCTAGCGAGCTAGCTCTCCCCCACACTTAAAACATACGACGTCCTCGTCGTATCTTACAAAAACCAAAGGGGAAAACTAGATCTAATGGTACTTCGAGCAAGCCTTGCACCACTTGCCTCTCATGTTTCCAACCATGCCGAAAAGTTTGCGCATGTTACGGTTAAGGAACTTGTAGTCATCTTCAACTACGCTCTCCAAGTCCTCCATACGCCGCTCGCATCGCTTCCATGGTTTGAAGACATTCGTCGGCCGACGCGTAGAGAGCCGCGATGGATTGACGGCAAATTCGACAAAGACACCGGATGCAATCCGAAGGGGTCGTCGTCGCCATAATCTCCACCGTTGTCACCACCGTCGTCGCCACCTCCATTGTTGTCGCCTTCGCCACCGCCGTTGCCGTCGCCGTTGGGGCCCTCGGGAGTCCTTTCGTAGGGCTGCTCGCCCCAATCATCATCATCTCTACCGGCGGCCGCCCACGAGCTCGGGCTACGATCGTCGGAGTAGTCGCTATCCCCATATTCCTTAGGCTCCGGCGACACCTCCTTGTAATCCTTACGCTTGATGCCTTGGAGACGTGCCGACCTTCGAACGGGTGTAGGGACCTTCTCTCCTTTGACGGGGGTTGCGAGATGCAAGAGCTCCGGTCGGGACACGTCCTCCGCAACGGATACGTGCGGTCCTCTTGACGGGTAGCTTGACCTCGCATCGCATCGCCTCCTCCATCGATGGCTTCTTGGCTTCTACCTTCAACTCTAAGCTTTTTGGAGGCTCAATGGTCTGCTACAAGGGTGCAACACATTGCTTGAAAGGATTGATTCTCGAGCTCCCAATTCGGCCAAATATATAGTCCCGAGAGAAAAGCCCGGGAACCTTATTTTCCTTTTTTACACTTCCCTTAAAATTTTCTCGACCAAACAAGGAAGTCGAAAAGGAGCAATTTGGGCGAAATTCGGGGACATCGGGCGTCGGGCCCCCCTTGGGCCGATCCGACCGGGCCGGCCGGCCCACCCCCGCCTCGGGGGCCGGGCCGGTCCGGTTTTTTGCACACCGCCCTATTTTTTTTCGTCCTCGCCCGTGGAAAAAGTTGGCCCGGTTAATCTTCGCGAAAAACTCCCGAAAGCTAAAAGAAAAATTATTTACGAAGTTGGTGCCTTGTTTTTCGTCCTAGGCGGGACGTTCGGGCTCTTCCTCCATGGTAAAGACGTCAACATGATGAACGGGCACGATGTCGGGTTCGTAGTAAACCTTAAGCCGCTGTCCATTCACCACAAATTGATCGCCGTTTATATCCATAATGGTTACCGCTCCGTTGGAGAACACCGAATGCACAACATAAGGTCCGTCCCACTTGCTTTGCAATTTCCCCTTTCCGAAGGTTTTAAACCTCGAATTGTAGAGGAGGACCTTATCTCCTTCTTTGAATTCTTTTTTCTTCAATCTTTTATCATACCACCTTTTGATTCTCTCTTTGTATATGCTTGCGTTTTCATAAGCTTTCAACCTCAACTCCTCTAGCTCGCTTATTTGAATTCTCCGTTTCACCACCGCGGCATCGAGATCAAGGTTCATCTCTTTAATCGCCCAATAGGCTTTATGTTCTAACTCAACCGGAAGGTGGCAAGCTTTTCCATAGACGAATTGATAGGGGGTCATACCTATCGGTGTTTTAAACGCCGTTCGATAAGCCCATAAAGCGCCGTCTAATTTCTTTGACCAATCCTTGCCTCCCTTCTCTATGGTCTTGTTAAGTATGCTTTTTAATTGCCTATTTGACGTCTCCGCTTGTCCGTTGGTTTGTGGGTGATAGGCCGTGGAGACCCTATGCTCAATTCCCAACTTGGACAAGCACTTTTTGAAGTTCTTCCGGTGAAATGAGTTCCTCCATCACTTATCAAGATTCTCGGTGTACCGAAACGGGGAAAAATCACGTTCTTGATCATAGTGATGGACTCCTCCGTGGAAGCTTTACGACATGGTATAGCCTCTACCCACTTGGATACGTAATCGACCATAACAAGTATATACTCGAATCCAAATGAGTTTTTAAAAGGCCCCATGAAGTCTATGCCCCATACATCGAATATGTCGACTTGCAAGTTGTATTTCAAAGGCATAGAATTTCTTTGAGAGATGTTTCCGGTTCTTTGGCATTCGGGGCATGACGCAACATATCTTTTAGTATCTTCATGCATCTCCGGCCAATAGAATCCGCTCAACCATACTTTGGCTTCGGTTCGAAAATGGCTATAGTGCCCACCGTACTCCGCCGAGTGGCACTTCCTTAGAATCTCAAGCCTCTCTTCCCTTGGCACACATCTTCTCATCACACCATCATTGCCAAGCTTGAAGAGGTATGGTGCATCCCAAAAATATTTCTTACTTTCGAAATTATCTTCCTTTGAGTGTTTTTGTCTAGATGATCGAGGGGCATCTTTCGAATCGCTCGAATGATGTCGATCATCCAAGTATCTTTATCAAGCACTCTATAGAGGTGGTCATCTCTCATCTTGTCTTCTATGGGCTCTTTATCATCTTGCCCACGATTCATCCTAGACAAATGATCGGCCACAACATTCTCCACCCCCTTTTTATCACGAATTTCAACATCGAACTCTTGGAGAAGAAGGATCCAACGAATCAAACGAGGTTTAGCTTCCTTCTTAGCCAAGAGATACTTTATAGCTGCGTGATCGGTGTAAACAATGACTTTCGAGTTCACGATGTAGGATCTGAATTTTTCGAAAGCGAATACCACCGCTAGCAATTCTTTTTCCGTAGTAGCGTAATTTAATTGTGCCCCACTAAGAGTTTTGCTAGCGTAGTAAACGGCGTGAACTCGGCCTTCCTTTCTTTGTCCCAAGACCGCGCCTACGGCGTAGTCACTTGCGTCACACATGATCTCGAAAGGTTGGCTCCAATCCGGAGGTTGGATGATGGGAGCACTCACCAACGCATTTTTCAAGGTCCGAATGCCGCTAGACACTTCTCATCAAAGTCGAAAGCCACATCTTTTTGAAGAAGGTGCGTTAAAGGCTTGGTGATCTTTGAGAAGTCCTTTATAAATCTTCTATAGAATCCGGCATGGCCTAGAAAGCTCCTTAAGGACTTAATGTCCGTAGGAGGTGGGAGTTGCTCAACCGTCTCTACCTTTGCCTTGTCCACTTCAATTCCTCTCTCGGATATAACATGTCCGAGCACTATGCCTTGCTTAACCATGAAGTGGCACTTTTCCCAATTTAAAACCAAATCTACCTCCGCACACCTCGTAAGGACTTTTTCTAAGTTTGCTAAGCAATCCATGAACGTCTTCCCGTAAACGGAAAAATCATCCATGAACACTTCAACAATTTCTTCGATGAATTCCGAAAACACGGCCATCATGCAACGTTGAAAAGAGGCCGGAGCGTTGCATAGGCCGAAGGGCATCCTCCTATATGCAAACGTTCCGTAAGGACACGTAAATGTTGTCTTATGTTGATCTTCCGGTGAATGGGAATTTGCATGAACCCCGAGTATCCATCGAGAAAGCAAAAATAAGCATGGTTTGCTAACCTCTCGAGCATCTCGTCTATGAACGGTAAGGGGAAGTGATCTTTCTTCGTCGCTTTGTTAAGCTTACGGTAATCGATACACATCCGCCACCCGGTCACGGTTCTTTGCGGTATCAATTCGTTCTTCTCATTCTTCACCACGGTCAAACCTCCTTTCTTCGGTACACAATGTACCGGGCTCACCCATTCGCTATGTGGAACCGGATAGATGATTCCGGCATCAAGTAACTTGATAACCTCTTTCTTTACTACCTCTCGCATGGCATGGGTTAGCCTCCTTTGGTGGTCCACTACAGAGCTTACATTGGTCTTCCATTGGTATACGATGAGTGCAAAAGGCTGGGCTAATACCTTTGAGATCGTTAATTGAATATCCAATCACCTTCCTATGTTTTTTTAATAAAATCAGCAACGCTTCATTTTCTTCGGGACTCAACTCGTCGCTCACAATGACCGGATAAGTTTTGTCCGGGCCCAAAAATTCATATTTTAATCCCTTGGGCAAAGGTTTAAGGTCTACTTCGGGCACTTGTGGCTCCTCGGGTTTGATTTCTCCTATGTCTTCGAACTTTTCTTCCTCCACGCTACCATCATGCGGCTCTAAGCCTTTTGTTGCTTCCTCTAGTTCTTCATCTTGTTGATTACTAATTTGATTTTCCATCGCTCTTTGCAGCGGGTCTCTAAGGGTTTCAACAAAACAAAGACTATCTATCTCTTCTATTTCTTCATCTTCGGGAGGAAAAGGAGTAAGGTGCTTAGAAGCGCGAAGAAAGTTATATGTGTACTTTGTTCCATTAAGGTTCATTGTTACTTTGCCTTCTCCGGCATCTAACACGTCATCAACCAACTTAAGAAAAGGCCTACCTAAGATTATATGATCGAATTACCATGGTAAGCATCAATAACAAAGAAATCGGTTGGTATATAGTTTCTAGAGATTTTTACTTTCATGTTGCAAGCAATACCTAGAGGTTTGATAGTTCTACCATCTCCCATAATTAATTTCGTTGATGTTGGAGCTAAGTCTAGGTTGTGGTATTGAACTTTATCGTAAATTTTAGAAGATAGAACACTTACTTGGGCTCCGATGTCGCATAAGGCTTTGCATTGAACTCCGTTGATCTCGCAACTCAAGTGCGGCGTCATCTTCTCTTCTTCTTCGGATCCGATCGAATAAATTTCAGCAAGGCGAGCGTATGGTGATGCTTCGGGCTTGATCCCCATGATCCTCTTCACCTCGGCAATATGTTCCGGATCCACCACATCATCTCCAAAGAGCTTTTCAAAAATCTCACCGGTGGTTTCGAGGTCGTATGAATTTTCAGCTTTCCTCTCCGGTGGGAAATCCACTTCCAATGCTCTTGCCATCCCCTTTTGATTAGGGAACGGTCTTCTCTTGTCGAATACTTCTCCGTAATCAATAGGAACCCAATCCATTGGCTCGAACTCCCTTAGTGGCTTCGCGCTTGACATGCTTCTCTTATTCGTCTCATTTGGTGCGGCGAAGTCGACGTTTGGTGTAGTTCTTGACTTGATGTGTTCTTGTTTAAGCTTCTCCATGATTGGCTCCTCTTTTGTGACTTCCGGGGTTGCCTCTTTAGAAAAATCAGCAAGCTTTTTCTTCCTTGAATTAAATTCCGGCTCTTCCGCAAGTCTTGTTTCCCAATCTCTTCGCATGGCAGCCGCTTTACTAACTTTTTGTAGAAGTTGGGCGGCTTCCGTGAGTGTTTTCTCCATGAGATCCCCACCTGCACACATTTCGACGTGTCGCATGCAACTAGTGGTTAGGGAAAAGAAAAATGTATGCAAGAGTACGTCACCGGTGAAGCCGAGTTTTGGTCCTTGTTCGATTAATTCATTAAACCTATCCCAGGCTTGGTCTATCCCTTCCTCTTCTCCTTGCATAAAATTGATCACTTGCCTCCTTAGATGTTGAACCTTGCTCATTGGAAAGAACTTCTCGCAAAACTTCTTTGTCAACTTGTTCCAATTGCCTTCAACTTCAAAGGATGCAACCGAATACCATGTCTTTGCTTTGCCGGCAAGTGAGTAGGGAAAGAGATTCCATTTGAACCATTCATCGGGAACTCCTTCTTGACGCACCGTGTTGCATATTGTCGTGAAATCCCTTATGTGTCTATATGGGTTCTCCGTAACCATCCCTTCAAATGGGTTTTCCGCCACCATCTTCATGATCTTGGATTTAATTTCATACTTGGTCGCTTCGAGCTTCGAATCCGACTCTTGTACCTTTATGTCTTCACATCGAGGGCTAGCGTAATCCCTTAATGATTTCTCCGGTTCTTCCACGGGTTCATTAACGAACTCCATCTAGACAATAAGATAAAAACAAAAACAAAAAAAGAAACAAGTGTTTTTCTGGATAATATATGTTAGATATAGCAAATAAAAGATAAACTAAAATATAAAACTAAGTTAGATGCAAATCAAACGATGTAAACTAACTTGCTCCCCAGCAACGGCGCCAGAAAAAGGGGCTTGTTGACGGATAAAAGACGTATCCCTCTACGATCCGCAAGCGTACGGACCCCACACCTTTTTCACCACGGGATTCCCAAGGTTCTTGTCAATCCGCGGAGCAAGGGGATTACAAGCGTTCGATCAACAACGACACACTAGCTACTAAAACCCTAACTACTATTATACTAGAAAACACTAAACTACACTAAAGAGAATGATAAACGATCAAGAGAGAAGACACTCGCCCACGGGTCTACGATACTAGAGCATGCAATCGCTTAAAGACATGAAAAACCAATCTAATCTATCGGGGTTGTGACCACGGTTTCGCCCTTTCCCTCCTCTCGTACCGTCACTACGCGAAGGTATTCATGACTAGACCTTTGATGGCCACGGCGTATTGAATGGATCCAAGGAAGCATTGGAGCTCGTACTCCCTCTACGGCATGGTAGCTAACCTTTAAGCATTAAAGTATATTCAACACAAGATGATAGATAGAAAATCCGACAAAGTGCGATTACATCTCACGATCGATTACAACCCATGGACGAATGAGAAGATTACCCCATCAAGGTGCCGATCATGGCACCGTTGATCATGGTTTCCCTTCCGCCGTGTCTTCCTCCTTCTCCACGAGAGGGTGCTTCCTTCGAGGTGGTTGATCTCCGGCCGGAGATCCTCCTCCTCTCTCTCTAGCTTGTGGATGGCCTTCGGTGCGAATAAACTCCTCTCCGTCTATTGGCGGCGCGTCGGGGGTTTTAGGGTCGAAGATCCTTCGAGGGCAAGGAAGACGGGACCGAACCGGTGCCCGAAGTGGGCCGGGGCCGATCCGGACCGGGCCGACCGGCCCGGAGCCCGGTTTCGGCCCGGTTCGGTCGCCCTTTTTGCTCCGTGGGTCCTCGTGCACTTATCTACTTCGCCCCCTCCACTTGGATGATTTTGACGCCGTTATCCTCGCGATCAAGATGGAGACTCTCTTTGCATGAAGTTTGATCTTTTACGCTTCAATCCCCCGGGGGTGTTCCTCGTAGCACTTCGTCCTCACCACCATTGGAAGTAATTTCAGCGAGCTCATGAACACGAACAAGACTCCATGAATGCTCCTTTGAACTTATTGCAAATCCGTCCTTTATGTCCATGATTTCCTACATAAATACAACACTTCCAAATGCATGCACAAAGATGAACTTGTTATATGATTAGTGTGCCTAGTGGCGGGTTAGTTCAATAATCAAATCCAAACCAAAGTGTAATGAACATGCTAGGTGCACCAAAATACACCGTCAACATCGACCAACGGCGTCATCTTCCCGGAGAGCATGGCGGACACCCTCACCAACCCCGTCGACATCTGCTTTGGCTCGATGTCAGTGAAATCCACTGCTCCAGCCACCTGTCTCGTCATCGAAGGCAACGTGGCCACCACCAACCAACAGATCGAAACAGATCTGTCATCAGAAACCCACCCACCCACTCCTAGCGACCTGATCGCCGGGATCGATCGTGTCAAGGGCATGCTCCCTGACATAATAAAAGTTTATGAGCATGTCAGACGCCCTCGCACAACCTCGTCGCCCTCCAGCATGCCTCTTGGCTTACACAATGCAGCTCGTGTAGCATCACGCTACATGAAGTGCAAGATCCATATCGAATCTGGACCCAAGACCCAAGATCATGGAAGCTGCAGGATTCATCTCAACGAAACTTGCCCAATCCATGAGAAGTCCAAACACATCACACACCAGTGCTGTGTCCTCAAGAAGCTTCGTCGACCTCTTACTACGGTCCACCGCCGCCAGCTGAACCAAGAGTCGTCTTCGGACCGCCTTGCGTTCCAGGTCACCCACACAACAATCTCCCCGAACTATCAGGGAGAGGGTTTCGAGACTCTAGATCGCCAGATCTTGGTCATCTCTGCAGACGTGCCACCTCAAGATGGGGAAACAGATGAACAACATCAAGAGCGTGAAAACGCAAATGCTGCCAGAGCCGTCCGACGACAACAAGAGCTCGCTGCTGCTACCCCAGGTGCAGGCCAACAACCGGCTAATGCCGTACAAGTCAACACCAACACTGGGCAACAAGCACCTGCAGCACCAGCTGCCCCACAGCAGCGATGCCACGATGATCCGCCTCGTCCCAACAGACTGCGTGCGCGAGACCTCCTCAGGGACTTCGAGCGCAATGGACTCGAATTCTACAACTCACTGCAAACCAACTTGGGAGATGCTCTTTCCGCTCTTAATCACCTTGAATATTTTCCAATGGTCCGACTCTCCAAGCCAATGTCCACGTCGTCGCTGCTCTGATCGAAGGAAGAGGTCCTGGATACAGCAGATCCGCAGCAAGTTCCAACTCCAGAAGCAGATCGGAACATCCTCTCCACCGACGTTGTAGCCAGGGTCCCTCGACCTGGTGGCTGAAGAGGGACGAGGCGAAAATGAAGTAGCGCAGCCGGTCAACCCCGCTGCCAATGCTGCAGCTAATGCTCCAGCAAACGCTCCGGCCAATGCTACTGGTAATGCCGTTAACAACACAGCCAATCCTACCAACATCTAGATAAACGCCACTCCAAACCCAAGACACAATGCAGGAGCTCAGCCTCCTCTAGTCTAGGCCAATCGTGCAGAAGGAAGCCAACGTCACCGCATAAGAGATGAAGTGGAGATAGCTTGACGTGCTAACTACGACCGTGAACACGGCGTTCCCGACGCCCTTGACGCCAACAACCCCATTCAAGCTACAGATCTCTGGATCATGCACGACCAAGAACTCCTGCGGTGTGCCCAGTACAACGAAGACAACTGTCCTCCCGACGACCTCTATGTCATCCCTGCAGCTCATCTCCATCAGCAAGCCCGGGAACAGTCAACAATTTTCCAGCGCTCTCACGACATCTCCGGACGATCAGATTCCCCAAGGACTTCAAGCCAACCATTGAGAAGTACGACGGTCGCTCCGACCTGAGTATATGGCTCAAGATGTACAGCATAGCGGCGCGTGCCTCTGGAGGCAATTAAGACCACATGGCGGGATACTTCCCCCTTGTGATGGGCAAGGCACCACTCCTGTGGCTCGACAATCTCCCAGCAGAGTGCATCACCTCCTGGGCAACACCGTCTCGCCTCTTCACGACCAATTACTAGGAAACCTACAACCATCCTAGCAACACTCACCACCTCGCCAGAGTGAGGATGAGACGTGATGAAACTCTCCGAGAGTACACCAACCGCTACTTCGAGAACCGCAACACCCTTGCAGGTGTCAAAGACGAAGACGTCATTGCTTACTACAAGAAGGGGATCACCAACATCAAGCTGTTTGAGAAGATCCACGAAGCTGACGCACACACCATCAGTGACCTCATGGCCTACGTCGACAAACTGGTCGACACTCAAGATGTGGTGATGCATGACTTCAACGGAGAAGATCACAACGATGGAGGCACCAGGTCGCGCAAGCGTTCTGGCGAAGCCTATGTGACGGATCCACCAAGACCTTCCACCTTCCTCGAAGGTGACTTCAATATGGTCATGGACGACCAGTGCCAGTTCCACCGCAACGCAAAACACACCATGAGGGAGTGCGAGCAGCTGAAGCGCACCCTTGGAGTCCCATCTACCTCCAAGAAGACGAGGAGCAACAACAACAACGACCAGAACGGTGGTCAACGCTTCGACAATCATAACCGTCGACCGGATCGACGAGATTACCGTGATCGCAGGACCTATCCTCGCAACGATGACAGGGAATGACGTGACTATCGTCGCGACTACCACCTCGATGACAGACGCGACGACTACCATCGCGATGACCGCAACGACTGGCATGACGACCATAGGAGTGATCGGCATGATGATCAGCACGACGACCAGCGCTAGGACCGACGAGATGATCGACGTGATGATCGACATCGCCAGGACGACCACAATCACCACAACAACAATCAGAAGGAGCGGACTCCACCGCCACCACCCAAAGGGGGCAACCCCAATGGTGCATTCCAGAAAGCCAACCCCGAGATCAACTTCATTGTCGGTGGTCGCTAAGCGATCAAAAGCAACAGACAGACCCAATCAAACAAAAGGGAGATCGGGCACGTCAACACTCAAAACCCACGGCCTCTGCGTTGGTCTGAATTCCCAGTCACTTTCTCCAGGAAAGATCATTGACTCGGGGGAGACGCAAGCCGCAAAACTCGTCATTGTAGAACTCTTCACCATTGTTCTCTTCTGAACAGCGGTAAGCAAGGCTGAGTACACTTATGGTTGGTACACAACAAGTGGGGGAAGATGCAAGGCTACCAAGGATAGGTTATGGTTTTGCAGCGGTTAGCATTTTAATGTTGGTCAGACTTTGAATTAAAGAACGCCTAGTTACTAGATGTAAGTATATACCAACCCACTTAAGAAACTTTTAAGCAAAAAAACCCAAAGCTCATCGAGTTTCACCAAACCACGATTTATTCTCATGTTCAAGTTTATTAATCATTTGAGGGTCTAAGCCGCTCATAACCGTGAGCACCGCCGATCGATCGGTTTTACACTCGCAAAGGTTTGCACACTTTACCCACGGTTCGCGTAAAAGTTCGAAGAACTTTCGACCCAACCATGCGATGCTGATCAGACATCATACCCCACTTCTGAGGTGTGATTGCATAGGGACGCTACGAAGCCTTTACAAAGGTATACAAAAGACTAACGACCCGCATAGTTACAGATCAGGGCGGACCATAACCCTCCCTAGTGGTCAGCACCTTAGCAAAGACTGCTACCCCAAAAGGACTGGGCTATACCTCTGCAAATCGAATCACCCTCTACTCCTTTCGGAAAAGGGCCATCAGATCAATCGCACACCTAATTAATTGGCTAAGGTCAGAGCCATGTAACACTGTGGTTGCGCATGTTTTCTTGGGTGGTTCTCCATGTTCTGATTAAATCATATGATCTTGTATTTGTTGACACGAATTTAGCACCCTGCATCAAGCACACAGCAAGCTGAACAAGCTAGCTTGACACGCGAAAAGATTCCGAGACGTGCCAGTCAATTTTCCCTGAAAATTAACAAAAGACAAAGTAGTTAAATTCCAAAGCTTGGAACTTGCCGGGTGATACTAGACAGTTCCATATTTACGGCTTGAAAGCCATGTGAGATGACATATAGCTACGAGAAGCTATCTGCGAGCAAACTAGAAGCCATTCGGGAACTTTAAAGTGTAAAACAAGGTATAGCCGAACGGGTGATGTAAGCATGACGATAGATCGATCTCTATTTGGACAAAACCGCACGTGCACAAAGCCATGACCGATCCTCGAGGATAAATAACAATAAATAATAAATAAAGTAAAAGCATGATCGTAAACGTGTAATAAACAAGCATGCATAGGTTCAAAGCACTAGTCTACCGCATGTCTAGGTACTTCAAAACCCGTCAAGCATGAAGCCAAACAAGTTTATCCACCGCATTATATGACTTATTTGGGAATCACGCCACCATCCATAAATAGATCTATCCACCACATGATACAATCTAAATATGGAAAGCTAAAAGCACACATTACTTAAGACACAATTTGCAAACACGTTTTACTCATGAAAGCATAACCGATACGGCCGAACAGTACCGAATCGGGGTCCCTGAAGAAGGAACAAACATTACCAAAAGGGGATAAATCTATCAGATTGAATCGAAATCTAATCCACCGGATGATTAGCTCTAAAACAACCCAAAAACCTGCATCTACCGCATGATACCCGGTTCTTTCAAGATTTATACAAGATTTGACAAGCTTGAACCCGCAACACGTAACAACCTAGATCGACTCGGTTTCGGCTATTAGGGAACGTGTGATCCACGTACTATTTGAGCCAAGGATACGAACTCGAATCGTATAAGGATCATCAAAAGAGATAAAGCCGATTCAAACCAATCTAGATTGGGCAAAAAGGTGTTACATGAATTTAAACATAAAGTAAAACTCAAGGCAATACAGGGTAACTTAATGAATCTATTGAATTTTGCCAAAATCCAATAGAGACGATAACTAGCTCCAAGATAGATCTTAGCCCACGCATGGCTCATGACCTAACAAGAAACCCTCTTGAACCAAGCTTAAATCTACCACATGATACTAAGCATGGTTACAAGACTGCTTGCATCACGATCTAAATCCACCGCATGATACTAGACATGATACAAGGTTGCCGGTACTTACGGAGGTCGACGGATCGATGAACCCTCTCGAAGAACTCGACGACACGACTAAGGGACTCAAGAGTTTGGCGTAAAGCCGGTTTGTATTGAGAATGTTTCGATTACAATTACATACATCCAGGGTCTATATTTATACCCTGTCATAGCATGACTTTGAATGGACTACGAGCACAATATTTGATACCTAATTTATCTCTAAGTGTGATCGCTTATCCATCCATTCGTCCCTTCTGTTCGGGCCACGTCATCACGCAATCCCGCAAAATCAGCGCAAACAGTCTTCCTGCCGAACGGAAGCAAATTGCCGACCGCGGGCTCCTTTGCCGAATCTTTCTGAAGAAACCTTCCTTCTTCCAGACGGATTTTTTCACCGAGTTGGGCCCACAAATTAGACTCCTTCCTGTACCAAATTTTGGTGTTGACACATGCCCCTTCAATTACGGGATAAAAGTGATTTTATTCCGGATTGACACCGATCACCAACGTCTTCAAATTGAATCGTTCAACACCTATTCTCTCTCTTCGCAATCCATTGGAGCCTCCGTCCGGATCCAAACCCTAGGTCATCTTTTCCCCATGCTCAAATCCCCAATGGCGAGGTCAAAATCAAGCTGCTCGGGTAAATCCCATCCCCGTAAGCTTCATTTGGCATCATCTTTTCGGTTTTTACCTCGATTTCTCCTCGCCCTTTTCTCAATAGGAGCTTTCCATCGAGCTTTTGATTCGCACCGAGGCCAATTCGACGTCTTATTTCCTCGGTCCGTGGGAATTTCGACCCTCGCGAGTTTATTGCGGCCGAATCCCAAAGAGTTCCTTTCAAAGCGGCTTTATCTAAGCCCTCTATGTGGCAAGATGCTTTCAAGAAGCGGTCCTTGCCCCCAATTGCGAGTGGAGAAACGCGGTACAAAAGGGTGCTTGCGGACAATAGTGCCAAGACCCAAACTTGGGAAAGTCTCCGTATTGCTCAATGTTTGGAGCTTTCTTTGGCCGAGACCCCAAAAAAAGAAGATCTTTTGATAGCGACTGTCATATTTGGTCAAACGGCATCAATGCCTTCCTCTTTGGTCATGGCCCAATGTCCCCAACCCCGGCCGATGTATACATGATTACCGGCCTTGATGTTTCGGGATCCGTGTACCCCCGGGACTTCAAAGGCTCCACAAGATAAACGAGGAGTGAAGCCGGTAAGTGGATATAAATTTTATATCCGAATCATATGAAAGATGGCTCCCCGGGTGAAGTTGAATACGGGGCATTCCCGAACATGTGGTTGTGCGGGTTTATTTTCTATGGTAAAGCCAATGAACCCACTCTGAATCATATTGTAATGGCTACACAGTTGGCTGGTGGTAAGCGTATTCCTCTTGGAAAATACCTCCTAGGAAGTGTGTATCATATGCTTCATCAGATCATCTCCCAAATGCACACTGGCCAGAAGATATCATGTGTCAACGGCCCTTGGTGGTTTGTGCGGATGTGTCCGCAATCGTACATGCACCGGATTGTCAATATTGACCTCAACAATCGGCTTTTCCCTTCATCCGGCTACAACGAAGAAGAAGCTCAAGTCACCAGAGGATGCCAAACCTATGGGGAAGCTGCCTCAACTGTTTCCATCAACCAGAATGTCAGTCAGCTTTTCGAGCTCTTTTTCAAAGGCTTCCCTGACCGTCTTTGGCTTCCCTACTTGGACAATGATAATTTAACCCTCCCCTGTGAATTCTTCTTTGAAGCTGGACGCCAAGATGGAAGATTTATAGAAATCTTCAATATCTTCATCCATCCATGCCCTCTGCCAGCTGAATTTTGTGGAGGGAGGTTAAATCACAGTACTTATGAATACTATCAACCGAATATGATGGCCAGACAGCTTGGATGTGGCCAAATGCCCCCAAGACTATTCCTTCATGAATTCCTCAAACCCAGAGAGGAAATCAAGGACAAAGCATTCAAGCCGAAGGGTCTTCGAGTACGAATGCGGTCCAACTCTTTACCGAGGACCATGTGTGGTTCGAGGACCGGTGGATGGTCGCTTCCTTGTGTGATGAGTGATTGACAACGTTGTGTGGACTGATTCTTGGCTAAGTATTGCAGGTGCGGGTTGCGGCTTGACTCGTGTTGGTGCGGGTGAAGAACAAGCGCGAAAGGTCGTCGCGGTGAGGCCTCCAGGTGTGGAGAAGACAAGTAGGCTTTGTTCGAGGGACCCGGTGGCCAGCGGGGTCAAGTGCGGGCCGCATGGTGGCATGAACAAGCAAGATGAAGTCGTGGACGGTTTCTTGGTTGAGCCTCAAAACCAAGGTCGAGCCGGGACTACGTGGGAGCCAAGTCATGAGTGGAGATTGGCGGAGGCTACACCGAGTTCGCGGGGTTTCCGGTGGTTCACCAGAAAACCACTGGGTTCCTTGGTTGATCCACAAAGCCAAGACCGGAGAACCGAAGACGGAGGTGCGGCAGCACCAGACCGGTCCGACCGGTGGGTCCGACCGGTCGACCGGTGGGGACCGGTCGACCGGTGAGGAGCACCGGTCGACCGGTGTGCGACGACGCGGTCCGGAATCTTCGAAGCGGAGGACACGCGTCGGGATCGCATCGCTTGCGTCGAGGCTACGCGAGGTGCGGTCGCCGGGCATCCGTCCGATGGTGAAGACATCAAGAATTCCGAATCCGCCCTTGAGGGGCATGTATCCCTAGTTAGTAGAGAGGGGCATTTCGGACATTCGGTTGCCGCCTATATAACCCAAGAGGTGAGAGGTTGGCAGCCAACTCTTGGAACCCTAGCTCATTAGTTTTCCTATTTTCCACCTATTTTCTCTAGGTTTTTCTTAGGACTAGCAAGAGAGCTTCACGGAGAGATCTTGTAGAGAGGGATGGATGATCGGGCGGCTTGCTAGACCTTGTACGAACCTTTGTCTCATGTATAGATGATTCGGCGTGGTTCCTCAAGGTTTGGATGTGTTTTCCCCGGTTGTTCTTGGTGGTGATTTTCGGAGCCCTTTCTCGGTGATTTCTTTGGGTTGGTTTCGAGTCTTTTCTCTTGGGGATTTGATGGGGGAAATTTGTGGGAACCCTTCGTGGTTCTTTGGGCTGTGATTCCCCTCCCAAATCCGTGAGTAAAAGTGCTCGATTTTGGGGGTTTCTTGAGTTCTTGGGTTGAAGGTGCTTTCGGCGGGATTTCTTCGATTCCTCCTTTTTGGACGAGATTTGGTGGGATTAAACTTGACTATGGACTCCTCATGAGGTGTTCACGATATCCCCAAAGTCTTGTTCAAGTCCGTGGAACGATTCGGGAGATCGAGATTTGGATTTGGGGGAGTTGACCCGCGGGTCTTTGTTCATCCCGAGCCGCCCGAGCCACACCGGTCGACCGGTGCTCCTTGACCGGTCGACCGGTGCAAGCCCTTGTGGGATTTTGCTCGGGTGAACGTCTTGGTGAGTTCGTTGTTGTCCCGTGGTGCTGCTTGTTTCGAGTTTGGGTCCGTTTGGTGGTCGGTTGGCCTGTTTGGTGCCTTGGGGGCTTTACGGTGTCATCGGTCGACCGGTGCGTCTCACCGGTCTGACCGGTGTAGAGCCACTTAGTGGAAGTTGCTCAGGTTCACCAGCAGGGACCGGTCTGACCGGTGGTGCTCACCGGTCTGACCGGTGTGGGTCTGTAGACTCGGGGTTTGTTGTTTCGCTGCGTTCTCGAGTCGGAAGGCTGTGTGTGTTGGTTCCTAGGTCCAGTGGCACTCCAGTGGCAACGTGGGCTTGGCCAACTTGGGTAGTGAGTCGGAGACGTGTGTTGGTAGCCGTGTTCGTCTTGTTGGAGTTCTCATCTCCATCGAGAAGAATTTTTATCGGCTCCCATTCACTCCCCCCCCCCCTCTCGGTTCGCCGTATCGGTCCTTCAAGTGGTATCAGAGCCGGTTCGGGTCTTTGTTGACTCTAACCAGTCTAAGATCCAAGGATGGCGTACCAGGAACGGGGTTCGGGTCCTCCACACTTCGATGGCAAGAACTACCAGATGTGGAGCAAGCGGATGGGTGCTTTTCTCCGCGGAAAGGGTCGGATCCTTTGGGATGTCACGGTGGACACGGGCTATGTCCGGCCGGTTGATTTCCTCGCTCCGGGATCGAGGGACGGCTTCGACGCCAACAATAAGGCGGTCGACTACTTGTTTCGTGCTTTGTGTCGGCCCCGAGTTCGATCGGGTGCACACCGAGCACTTGGCTTGTAGGATTTGGGCGGTGTTGAAGGAGGCTCATGTTGGGAACGCCCGAGGTTCGAGCACGGTTGTATGCGACCTACCGGAGAGAGTACGAGAACTTCACTCATCTCCCCGGTGAGTCCATCGATGCCTTGTTTCAGAGGTTCACGGTGGTGGTGAACAACATGAGGGCCAATGTGGACGTGCTCCCGTACGATGATCATGATAGAGCGGTCAAGCTCTTACACTCTTTGGATCGTACGATATGGAGCGGAAAGTTCGAGGCCATAGTCGAGTCGGAGCGGTACGATACTGCGACGGTGAACGAAGTCGTTCTCGAAGCTCAAGTCGGCCGAGGTGGATAGGGGCATGAGCGCCAAGCTCGAGGGACCGACCGATTCCCATAGTCTTGCCCTCGTTGGTGGTTCCAAAGGAAAGACTAACTCTAACCCATCCACCAGGATGTTCTCGTTTTCCTCTCGATGTCTATGCCGGATGAGGAGTTTGATGACCTTGGAGAGGACGAGCCGGCGGCGTTGACGAGGCGGTTCGAGAGGCCTGCACGAGAACCGCGTGAACATGAGGAGGAACACGAGGACTTGCTTCCGGTGCGGCAAGCCGGGACACTTCGTCGCCGGCTGCCGGAGAAGGCCGAGAACAAGGACGGCTACAAGCACAAGCCGAGGAAGAACGACGACAAGTACCGTTCGAGGCGCGACCACAAGAGCAAGCACAAGAACAAGTACAAGGACGAGCGACGATCGAGGAAGAAGGAGGGCCGAGGCAAGGCCCGAGCGATGGTTGGAGCGAGCGACGTCGACTCCGGTTCCGCGTACTCCACCTCGAGCTCGAGCGGCGGCGACGACGAGGGAGATCGCCGCAAGAACAAGAGGTCGTCCAAGAACCACGAGCGGGGTGAGCCGCTTCGCGAGAGACGGCTTCGCACCATGGCGTTGAGCTCCGGCGGCAAGAAGAGCACACGGAGCGACTCGGACTGCGAGTCCGACGACGAGGTGCGTGATGAGCTTCCCTTCTTGCGCCGAGGAGAATGAGAGACTTGGCTCTTTGCTTGATAACCGTGATGACATGCTTAGAGAGGCCAAGAAAATGAGGAAAGAGCTTAGGGCTTCACTCGAGGATGCTAGGACTAGAGTGGCCGAGCTAGAGACACAGGTGCTTGATAGCAAGCTTGAGATTGATTCGCTTAAGGCTAGCCCCGTTGTTTCGATGAGAATGATTGTCTTGATTGCTCTATTTTCCTTGCCGATCTTGCTTTGTTCAAGGAGAAGCATGCCTCCAAGTGTGAGGAACTAGATGTGCTTAGGGTTGAAGTGGCTGAGCTTAAGTCTAGACTGCTTTGCTAGGTGCTTGTACTTCTTGCCCCGTTTTGCATGCTAAAATTGATGAGATGCATGCTTACACTAGTTCGCTCGAGGCTAAGTTGAAGGAACCCATGCCTACATCTTGCTCTACCCGTGAAATGCATGCATTGAAAAATTTGGAGCTTGCACATTATGTTGATCGTTTGCGGGATGAGAATGATGATTTGAGGAAGTTGATGGGTTGGTTGTCCGGTCACGAGCCTCGGTTGAGGATGATGATCGAGGCCTTTAAGAGGCAAGATGGTGAGGGGCTTGGGGCAAACAAGGTTGGTGAGGGAAGTGGAGAGAATATCCGGAGCCACCAAAAACCCACCACAAAAATGATTTCCCACCAAAACCTAACCATCTAAGGAACCGACTAGACACAACCCCAGCTCCACCCGTGTTTCCTACACCCACAAACGACCTACAAAAGCCTATCAAGTTTGTGAGCACTTCGGGGAAAGTGTTCTTTGGGAAGGAGAATGAGAAGGCGAGTGGTGAGAAACCGGTGGAGGGTTTGAGTGGAGAGAAACCAAGTGAGCGACCACATTCTAAGCCAAAGCCTAAGCTTGTGAGGTTCCATTGTGGCTATTGTGGGAGAGATGGCCATAAGGAGGAGTTTTGCTTCAAGAGGAAGCGAGAGGAGAGAATGGAGAAGGAGTGGGCTAACAAGGACAAGTACCACCCTTCCAATGGTGTACTTGAGCCTCGTGTGCGGATGCCCGGGGGCAAGGCGATTGTGAGGACAGGTTCGGGCTTGGGGAGAGAAGAAGGCTGTGGCGGTCTTCTTGTCCGGACCACACCGGTCGGACGGTGTGGAGCACGGTCCGGACCGGTGCGGGCACAGGCGGACGGATGTTCGGGTTTCGTGCTCGTACGAGGTGCGAGGGTTGTTTACGGTGGTCGTGGTTCGGTGGTTGGGCTGGAAAGGGTGCGGGTGGTCGGGTTGCTAGGCGTTCTCCTCCTCGTGCTCAATACGGGGATTGGAGGAGTCGTGGCGGTGTGTTGGAGAGGAAGGACGTTCCACGGGCATTCTTGCGTGGTTTTGGTCCTCCTCCGGGCGGAGAGGGGTGGTTCCCTCGGGGTGGTTACCGTGGTGGTGTTCGTGGAGGTAGCTTTGGTAGGAGAGATGCTTTGGTTGGTGCTAACCCCACTTTCGAGCAAATGGCTCGGACCGGTTTTCCTCTTTTGGTTCTAACCCCGGTCTTGAGTCGTTTGTTCGCTCACGTGCCTATTTTTGATGTGCGAGGTGGGAGACTTGAAGAACATTTGGTTGATTGACTCCGGTTGTTCGAGGCATATGACGGAGACGGGGGGGTGGTTCTCAAGTCTCGTCCGGTGGTGACGAAGAGGTACATCACCTTTGGGGACAATGGGCGTGGGCGTGTGCTTTCGGAAGGTGAGATAAAAGTGAGTGACAAGATCACTGCGAGGCGAGTTGCTCTTGTTCAATCGCCGGGATACAATTTGCTTTACGTGTCTCGGTTGTTGGATGAGGGTTTTGAGGTGTTGTTTCGGCCTGGTGGTTCTCGGATTGTGGACTCTCGAGGGGACCTTGTCTGTATGGTCGTTCCCGAGGGTCAGGTGTTTCGTGCTGATTTTTCTCAGTCTTCGGGTGTGGAGCGTTGTTTCTTGGCTGGTTCTTCGAGTGAGTTGTGGAAGTGGCATAGGAAGTTGGGTCACTTGAGCTTTGACCTTTTGTCACGCTTGAGTAAACTCAATTTGGTCCGAGGATTGCCACGGTTGAGGCTTGAGAAAGAGTTGGTTTGTGCTCCGTGTAGGCATGCCAAGATGGTGGCCTCTTCTCACCCGCCTCTCACCGATGTGATGAGCGAGCGTCCATGCGAGCTGCTCCATATGGACCTTGTTGGCCCGGCTCGTGTGCGATCTCGCGGGTGGGAAGTGGTATGTCCTTGTTGTGGTGGACGACTATTCTCGGTATGCGTGGGTGTTCTTTACGGAGGATAAGGGGGAGACGTTTGGTTTTGTTCGAGATCTAGTCTTGAGGTTGAGGAACGAGAGGCACGGAGATGCCATACGAGCTATCCGTAGTGATAATGGCTCGGAATTCGGGAACTCTCGTTTTGAAGCCTTTTGTCATGACTTGGGTCTTGAGCACCGTTTTCGAGTCCGTATACGCCTCCCCGGAATGGTGTTGTGGAAAGGAAGAACGGGACCTTGTGCGAGATGGCTCGGACGATGCTTGATGAGCATAGGACTCCGAGGAGGTATTGGGCCGAGGCGGTGAATACCGCATGCTATGTGTCGAACGGGGATATACCTCGGGGTGCACAAGAAGAAGACATGCTATGAGTTGATGCATGGCCGCACACCCAAGGTGAGTCACTTCCATGTCTTTGGTTGCAAGTGTTTCATTCGAAGAAAGGCGGGAAGTTGGATAAGTTTGAGGCTAGGTCCGTTGATGGCATTTTCTTTGGTTATGCATCTCATTCTAGAGCATATCGTGTGCTCAATCTTGAAACTAACCAAATCGTGGAGACTTGCGAGGTAACCTTCGACGAGACGAGCCACGTAGTCGGCTTGTCTTTGAGTGTGCGGGTGATGATGAGCTTGGCGAGGAGATCTTTCGGGGAGGAGGAGCATGGAGATGATGAGGATGGCGGTGCGGTGCCCCCGCTGAACATGTACCCACTACTTCGACGACGATGATGGATGGACCCTCGCTACACCTACGACGACAAACCAAGAACGAGGAGAAGGCCGAGGTTGAGGGGGAGGTAGCTTCGAGGCGAGAACCTCCCCGGCGAGTTCAAGTGGATCACCCGGCTTCGAGGATCATCGGCGACATGAATGAACGCACTACACGGTCGAGGGTTCGAAACAATTTCCATTTCGCTCATGCTGCATTTGTTGCTTCTTTCGAGCCCAAAGACATTGGACACGCACTATGCGATCACAATTGGGTTAACTCGATGCATGAGGAGTTGGAGAACTTTGAGAGGAATCAGGTGTGGGAGTTGGTTGACCCTCCCCCAGGGTGTAAGCCGATTGGTACCAAGTGGGTGTGGAAAAACAAAGAGGGAGAGAAGGGTGAGGTTGTGAGGAACAAGTCGAGACTTGTTGCTCAGGGGTTCAGTCAGAAGGAGGGGATCGACTACGAGGAGACCTTTGCTCCCGTAGCCCGTTTGGAGGCGATTAGGATCCTTCTAGCCTTTTCTGTGGCTAAAGGGTTCAAGTTGCACCAAATGGATGTGAAGAGTGCTTTCCGAATGGTGTGTTGGAGGAAGAAGTGTATGTGAGGCGACCTCCGGGGTTTGAGAGTGAGAAGTACCCCCACCGGGTGTACAAGTTGAGGAAGGCGCGTATGGGTTGAAGCGGGCGCCTAGAGCTTGGTATGGCGAGGTTGAGGGGGTTCTTGTTTGAGAGAGGTTTTGAGATGGGGAAGGTCGATCGGACCTTGTTTTTGTTGAGGCGAGGGCGAGAGATATCCGATTGTGCGGGTGTACGTGGATGATATTGTCTTTGGTGGCTCGTCTAACTCTCTTGTTGCGAGGTTTGCGGATGATATGAGCGGGGAGTTCGAGATGAGCATGATGGGTGAGTTGCGGTTCTTCCTCGGGCTACAAATCAAGCAATCAAAGGAAGGAACATTTGTGCACCGGGCTAAGTACACCAAGGACATTGTGAGGAAGTTCAAGATGGAGGACTCCAAGGCTATGACGACGCCGATGAGTACGACTACGGCTCTCGATGCGGACGAGGAAGGTGAACACGTGGACCGGAAGGAGTGCGGAGCATGATCGGGTCACTCCTCTACTTGACGGCGACGAGGCCGGACATACGATTCTCGGTGTGTACGTGCGCTCGTTTTCAAGCGTCTCCGAGGACTTCGCATCGGCAAGCGGTGAAGAGAATTTTCGGGTACTTGCGTCACACTCCCGACTTCGGCCTTTGGTACTCCGCGTCCTCCTCTTTGGCGCTTCATGGTTTTTCAGACGCGGATTTTGCCGGGTGTCGGTTGGATAGGAAGTCCACTTACCGGGACTTGCCAGTTTTTGGGTTCTTCGTTGGTGTCTTGGTCTTCCCGTAAGCAGTCGAGTGTTGCTCAATCCACGACCGAGGCCGAGTATGTTGCCGTCGCTAGTTGTTGCTCTCGGCTCCTTTGGATCACATACACCATGAGTGACTTTGGTGAGGAGTATACCCATGTCCCACTTCAATGTGATAGCACTAGTGCCATAAGTGTTGCAAAGAACCCGGTGCTCCATTCCAAAACCAAGCACATAGAAGTGAGGTATCATTTTATGAGAGACAACGTTGAGAAAGGAAAGATAGCCTTGATCCATGTACCCACACATGACCAACTAGCCGATATTTTCACCAAACCCCTAGATCAAGCAACTTTCACTCGTTTGCGGGGGGAACTTGGTGTGTGTTTGATTTCTTGAGTTGGGTGTGTGGGAGCTCTCTTTTGCCGGTGGTGTCGAGCCCGTTTTGCCTCCCCTCGAGGAGCCGGTTTGTAGCATATGTATAGCTTTCCTTTGTGCATTTCTTGCATTTGGCATGGCATATGTAACATGATGTATAGGCATCCTTGTATCTTAGATTGCATGCATTTTGTATCATATGCATTGGTTAGGAAAAGCTTCTCTCATATACATTGTTCACCATGGAATGAGATATATGTCTTTGTGAGCTTGTTTGGTATGCTATGGTTAGTTTGGCTTAGCTCTTGATGATCTTGATGAATAATCCATGGTTGATAGCTATGCTTTTGAAAAATGTCACATGTATGCTCTCTCATGTGTAAATGCCTTTACATGCTCTTGACATGTTTTTGTGGCCTTGCTATGCTTAATTTGTGGTTGGATAGCTAGTTTATTGATCATATGGGGCCAACGGCTCATTTGCCACCATGAATGTTTAGCCCTCTTGATTTATCTTGTGGAGGAGCATAAGTTCCTTTTTGTCGCAAAGACATTTCATGTACCATTTACAAATCTGAAAATGAAAGGAAAAATGCTTGGAAAACATGCTCCCATGTCATATGTGCTGAATTTAATTTGCTTTGGGTGCTAAACCGTTGCATGATGCCTACCAATGAGAAGTCTCATAAATAGAAGTAGGCACATGGCTCGGTGGCTTTGACATGACATGAGGTGCTTGTGGGTGTTTGTGATGGTCTTATGGTTAGAATAGCTGTCCTAGCATGAAGTTTGTGTGGCTTTGCCATTTTGATATGCTTTGATCATGTTTAGGACTTTGCTCATGAGAGGCAAGTTTTCGCAAAATTGCCAAAATTCATCTTAGCTTCGTCCAATGGTTGTGAAACTTGGTGATCATGTAGTTGAGATCGATACGAAGCCGTAGAGTACATAACTTGCTCATTTGGACATGTGTAGCATTCTTTGTTGAATTTTGCATATTTGAGAAGCTCTAGGTTGAAAGTTTTGCATTTTTGGCTTGATTCATGCATTGCCAACAAGGGGGAGAAGTTTGAGCTTGAAATGGCTTGTTGGCGTGTTTAGAAGGTTTTCGGGTGGTTTCGAGCCATTTACGGGCTCGTTGAGCACCGGTACGACCGGTCGGGGTCACCGGTGCGACCGGTGTGAGTGCTTGGCTCTGTTCACATGTTGCACACCGGTCGACCGGTGGTGTTGACCGGTCGACCGGTCGGGGGTTGGTTTGTTGCAGCTGCCCTGTTTTCAAGTGGTGTCTTGCATGCATTAGTCCAGGGGGAGTTGCATTGGTTCAGGGGGGAGCTTGCATGTGTGCAGGGGGAGCTCTTTGAGAGTTTTCGAGCTTTGTTTCGGTGGTTTGTGCTCTTTGCTTGAGCTTTGCTTTGTCTCGGATGTGTCGAGCCGTTGCCCTTGCCTAAGGGGTCCGAGACTTATCTTCTTCAAGTGATCTTGCTCTTTGCCTTTGTTTGGCTTTCGATCGCTTGTTGGAGTTTCTTTTTGTTCGTTTCTTTTCTTTTTCTTTTCTCTCTTGTTACCTTCATGTGGGTGTTGTCAATGCACTCATCAAGGGGGAGATTGAGGACCATGTGTGGTTCGAGGACCGGTGGATGGTCGCTTCCTTGTGTGATGAGTGATTGACAACGTTGTGTGGACCGATTCTTGGCTAAGTATTGCGGGTGCGGGTTGCGGCTTGACTCGTGTTGGTGCGGGTGAAGAACAAGCGCGAAAGGTCGTCGCCGGTGAGGCCTCCGGGTGTGGAGAAGACAAGTAGGCTTTGTTCGAGGGACCGGTGGCCGGCGGGGGTCAAGTGCGGGCCGCATGGTGGCATGAACGGCAAGATGAAGTCGTGGACGGTTTCTTGGTTGAGCCTCAAAACCAAGGTCGAGCCGGGACTACGTGGGAGCCAAGTCATGAGTGGAGATTGGCGGAGGCTACACCGAGTTCGCGGGGTTTTCGGTGGTTCACCGAGGAAAACCACCGGGTTCCTTGGTTGATCCACAAAGCCAAGACCGGAGAACCGAAGACGGAGGTGCGGCGGCACCGGACCGGTCCGACCGGTGGGTCCGGCCGGTCGGCCGGTGGGGACCGGTCGGCCGGTGAGGAGCACCGGTCGACCGGTGTGCGACGACGCGGTCCGGAATCTTCGAAGCGGAGGACACGCGTCGGGATCGCATCGCTTGCGTCGAGGCTACGCGAGGGTGCGGTCGCGGGGCATCCGTCCGATGGTGAAGACATCAAGAATTCCGAATCCGCCCTTGAGGGGCATGTATCCCTAGTTAGTAGAGAGGGGCATTTCGGACATTCGGTTGCCGCCTATATAACCCAAGAGGTGAGAGGTTGGCAGCCAACTCTTGGAACCCTAGCTCATTAGTTTTCCTATTTTCCACCTATTTTCTCTAGGTTTTTCTTAGGACTAGCAAGAGAGCTTCACGGAGAGATCTTGTAGAGAGGGATGGATGATCGGGCGGCTTGCTAGACCTTGTACGAACCTTTGTCTCATGTATAGATGATTCGGCGTGGTTCCTCAAGGTTTGGATGTGTTTTCCCGGTTGTTCTTGGTGGTGATTTTCGGAGCCCTTTCTCGGTGATTTCTTTGGGTTGGTTTCGAGTCTTTTCTCTTGGGGATTTGATGGGGGAAATTTGTGGGAACCCTTCGTGGTTCTTTGGGCTGTGATTCCCCTCCCAAATCCGTGAGTAAAAGTGCTCGATTTTGGGGGTTTCTTGAGTTCTTGGGTTGAAGGTGCTTTCGGCGGGATTTCTTCGATTCCTCCTTTTTGGACGAGATTTGGTGGGATTAAACTTGACTATGGACTCCTCATGAGGTGTTCTCGATATCCCCAAAGTCTTGTTCAAGTCCGTGGAACGATTCGGGAGATCGAGATTTGGATTTGGGGGAGTTGACCCGCGGGTCTTTGTTCATCCCGAGCCGCCGGAGCCACACCGGTCGACCGGTGCTCCGACCGATCGACCGGTGCAAGCCCTTGTGGGATTTTGCTCGGGTGAACGTCTTGGTGAGTTCGTTGTTGTCCCGTGGTGCTGCTTGTTTCGAGTTTGGGTCCGTTTGGTGGTCGGTTGGCTTTGTTTGGTGCCTTGGGGGCTTTACCGGTTGTCATCGGTGCGACCGGTGCGTCTCACCGGTGCGACCGGTGTAGAGCCACTTAGTGGAAGTTGCTCGGGTTCACCGGCGGGGACCGGTCCGACCGGTGGTGCTCACCGGTCGGCCGGTGTGGGTCTGTAGACTCGGGGTTTGTTGTTTCGCTGCGTTCTCGAGTCGGAAGAGCTGTGTGTGTTGGTTCCTAGGTCCGGTGGCACTCCGGTGGCAACGTGGGCTTGGCCAACTTGGGTAGTGAGTCGGAGACGTGTGTTGGTAGCCGTGTTCGTCTTGTTGGAGTTCTCATCTCCATCGAGAAGAATTTTTATCGGCTCCCATTCACTCCCCCCTCTCTCGGTTCGCCGTATCGGTCCTTCATTTACACCTAGCCTTTACACCCATAATATTAGCTCATCCTACCTTCATCTCTTGGTGGCAAGAATTTCATGACCATATCTTCAGTGAGCCAGTACACTCATTCTGCTTGGGGTTGATGCCTAATTTTCAGCAAACATGAGAGGTAACACACTTGACTTCTTCTTTTGATCAAACATTCTTTACGATTAACCATGATCTTCCCCTACGAGAACAAAGTGTCGCCCCTCGAGCTAGGACAATTGCTTATAATGCGGTATACCCGGTCTCGGCCATCGGGATTTAAATCCCTAACTTTGACTCAGCCGATGGCCGGGTATGCCACAATGGACCCAATTCTCTCCGGTATCTCTGTCGATAAGAGAAAAGGCCTATCTCCGATTGCACCTCCGGTTGCCAAGAGGAAAAGAACCGGCAAGAAGGTTCTGTTGAGGTAAGATTCCCCCTTTCTTGATCACAAGATTATTCTTATTTTGATAATTTTCACCTTGTGCAATTTCAGGCTAGAACCCGGCGGCTTTCGGCCTCGGAACACACGCCAATGCTTCATCTATTGGTATGACCTTTACTACCTCGCTTTTCCTTAAAGACCAATACCTGCACTAGAATTTACCCTTAATCTGGCACTTGCAGAAGAAACATTGGTGAATCACCCTATGGAAACCTCTTCCCCTCAGCATGCAAGTTCACCAAGGGCTGAACCACCTTCGTTCAAGTGGACATTCTATCTTAATCGGGGACCCAATCACCCCCTTCTCAAACGGAGGTACCGGCTTCACCGGAGACGAATCCACCAACCCAACCCGAAGCTTCAAGCCCCTTAAGGGTTCAATCTCCTCCTGGTCAGCGAAACCCCGGCCTTAACGAGAGGTAAATCCATCTTCACCCCGGCCGAAGCTTTAAATTTGCCGGGGAATGCACCAGTTTCCCCTCAAGCAGAAGCTCCAGCTTTGCCAAGGACTCCCCAAACTCCTGCTCCTTCGGTTGTTGAAGAAATCTTTTCTGAACCTGAACAAAACCTTGCCCCAGTTCAGGGAATCAGGCATGAGGTAAGCACACGCGCTCAATTCTGCCATCTTCTTCTTTCAATGAACCACGCCTGACTCGGCAATTCCACCCTTTCAGGATCAAAACCCATCATTATCAAGCCCGTTAGTGATGAATGATCCAGCTGCCGAAATAAGAACTCAAAACCAGGCCTTATCAGAGGAAATCCAGGCAAGGCTTAAAGAAATCTTCGCCTAGCTGCAAAAGGACGCTCGAGATCAAATCAGAGATGTCGATTATTTCGAAGAAATGCTTGAGCCCATCAGCCAAAAGCTCCCTGAGGACATCAAGACTTCGTTGGAGCCCATCTCTGGCCTAGATATTCATTATGTGGCAATAAGGCGAGACTTGAAAAGTGTATCTTCCCGACCAGCTATTGAGCAAAAGAAAACCAAAGGCCGAACAAGCCGCGAAAGAAGCACAAACCCAAAGCGAGAGCCACAAGGGAATGTTGGCCAATCCGCAAGTTGCTCACGAATCGAAATTTGCCGGGAAGGTTGCCTTTGGAGGCAGATCTAAAGAAGTTATCGAGCGAAATAGAAGCGATGACGAGAAAATAGCCGAACTTCCCCGGAGCGATAGAGAAAACCCAAGAGGAAGCATCATCGGCTATACCGAAGTGAATCGGTGCGAGACGAGCTCACCGTCCCGTCCAACGCTCGGCAAGATTACTAGGAACGGATGGAAAATATCCGCCAAACAATATCAAATGCCTCCAATGTAGTTGCAAAGTATTTGAACATTTAGCCGCACCGAGCAATGTGTAACCAAATTAACCGTTCTTGTAATATTTGCCTTCCATAAGTTCCTTTTCCTTTTCTTTACATGACTTCGATTGCAACTGCGAACGATCCATTCGGCAACCGGTAGCCAAGTAGTGCTATAACCGAGCACCCCAAGCGTAACTTAGGCCGAGCCGGTCAACCGAATACGACTCGGCCTTGAATCCCAAACGACCCGACGGCGAGTTGGTCAAGGAAACCTCTCCACCTTCCAAGTTTTTCGGGATACGCGCCACGATCGAGAGGCCACGATCTTTCTTACCGATCCTATAAATAAAACCGTAGGTGCCCCGAGCTCTTCACCAAGCCTTTAGTCTTCAAATCTTTGCCAACCTCGAGCCTTCTTTTCCAAATTACCGGCGCGGCTCCAAGAACCATGGCGGGCAACAACAACGGGCGCCGCGCCGCCGACGAGGAGAAGGGTGCCGCACCGGCGCGCGTCCGAGGCATTGATCGTCAATTTTCTCCATGACTTGTCTTAGATTTTCCTCTGTTTCTGACGATCCTCTCTGTTTCGGGCTCATTCGGTGGAACACGTCCTCTCGCACCGGCCAATCAACCCCTGCCGGATGATTCCTCGGAGTCGGACCACTACTCCCCTATGCCCTATGGGGAACTTGACACCCTCCGCCGCAAGGCGGAGCTCGAGGTGGCCCGGCGCGAGGCCGGAAGACGTCTCCAAGAAGGCGGCATCGCCGACCCGGAGTGGGAGCACCGGCGCAAGCAACTACCGGCAACCATCGACGGTATAGCCCTTAGATTCCTCCTCAATCCAATTCGGCTTTTGATGTTGATCAACATTTCTTTGTAATTTTGCAGCCCCGCAACGCCGAGCTCAACCAGCTAAAAATGTTGGTAGAATAATTAGCCGACAAGGTGAATGCCCGTGGAGATACGCCGGCGGAGCGCCTTGCCGCGGTGGAAAACCGCGTGGACGAGGTGGCCACCCATGGCATCCGTCCGGGCACCACGTTGGGCTTGGCCGCCATGGCGACGCACACGGGCGTCGACTACTCCATCCGGCCGCGCGGCTTCCAGGGCGGCGCACCAGAAGACATCGACGAAATCGAGGTCATCTTGGAGCGCCTCAACGGCCACGGCGACGCCATTGCCGAACTCACCCATCCCCAGTCTGTGCTAAACAGGCTTTTTGATTAGATTGTACTAGGGATGTTTGATTTTCGGCAATAAATAAAAGTTTTCAATCTCCATGCTTGTATTGTGATGATTTCTTCATGTTTGTAATCGCAAGCCTTATTCTTCTCAAACGCATTCGGGAACTTTGCTTGAGCGGAATACGCGAAGATGAATGCCCCTTGGTGCAAAACCCGCGAGAAAATACTCAATTCGGGAATCCATAAGCACCGTTCGATGAAAACCCTTCGCATTCGAGAAGAAAACCACTGCCGCTTGGTATTCCAATAATACACGCCAACCGGTCGTCACTCCCAATGCACCCTCTCGGTCAATAAAATAGCCCACCGAGATGCCATGCAAATCCGCTCACACACTCATCCATCACTTCACATCTTCTCCCCTGCTCCAAAAGAGAAAACCCCAAGGACATGGACAAAGGCAAGCAAACCATCGGGGAGGACGGGCACCCCAAAGAAGCGCACCATTAGGGAGTGAGTTTTCCTTCAACTTGCTTCTTGCTTTCGTGCGTGATCTCGTGCTTTAGCCCCTCTTTGTTTTCTTGACCTTGATGCGCTCCCGAAGAAATCTTTGGGACCGAAGAAACGCCCGAATACATCTCCTCTAACTCCTCCCTTGAAGCGGAGGACGCCACGCCGAGAGCGAGAGGACCAACCACCGGTTACGCCGCCGCGTTCGGAACTTGGAGTATGACCTCCGGGACATCATCGCTCGCCGCCGGGCCAAACGCGAACGTCCCATGGCTTTCGAGGCATTAGTAGGAGGTAAACATTCCCATCTCCATCTTGACTCCATGCTTGTGCCCGGATCTTTGTTTCTAACTGCTCCCCGGATGTTTCGAAGGATCGGATGGCAACTAGAGAGGGGGGGGAGTGAATAGGAGCCGGTAAAAATTCTTCCCAAAGAACCCGGCCTATGCCCAAGTCAAATCCCGGTCACACACAAGCGATGGATCGAATCACACACCAATCGCCAAGACAACGAGGTTATGGATCAACCTCTAGCCTTAGGAATGATTCCTTGAAGCACACGCGAGAAGCACGAGAAAGGAAGGGAGGAATCGAACCAAGAAGCAAAGCTCACGGGCTGCGGCGGACCGTCCCGGCCGGGAGGGGCGGACCGTCCGCACGAGCCTCCCGGACCGTCCGCCCTCCGTCGTGGATCGTCCGTTAAATCACACGGAACCAACGGAAGCACACCACGAACCACGGACCGTCCGCGGGGAGCGCGCGGACCGTCCGCCGTGCACCCGCGGACCGTCCGCCCGCTGCTGCGGACCGTCCGAAACTCCGTCCAACCAAAACTCAAAATCGCGACGGATCGAAACAAAAGGCGACCAAGAACACGAAGAACACAGGACGAACACGAGCGGCGCGGACCGTCCACCAGGAGGGAGCGGACCGTCCGCGAGGCTCGGACGGAAGCGAGAAAAATGCCCGACCTCGAAAGTCAACTCCCCCAAATCATCATCGGATTTCCCAAACGGTTGAAGGTCTGTGGAGACAAGGGTTTGGGGACTTGAAAAGCGTCACACAAGGATGCTATAGCCCAAAAATCTTGCCTCCTAACTCCCCTAAATCACCGGGAATCGCGAATCCTTTGAGCACCACCAAAAGCTTGAACACCGAACGAAAACTCTCGAATCGAAGTGGTTTCCGGCGTTTGAGGGCACAAGATCAATCACAAAGATGCGCGAGACATCTATCCATGTGTCCCTCAAAGAAATCCGGGGAGAAACCGACTCAAATCCGCGGAATCGCACCGAGAACAAAGGCACAAAAACAAGCACAAAAAGACCACGAAAAACACAACTGCGAATCTTCTATACAAACCAGGAAAGATTCACAAGGTGTAGCATGCCGCCCTAGCATCCATCCCTCTCAACAAATATCTCATGAAGCTCTCATGCTAGCCTAGAGAAAATGGAAGAAAAATAGCTACGAAAATGAGAAATGGGAGGGAGGAAATGAAGCCCTAAGTCACGGGGAGAGAGAGCCACTCACACACCCTCATGGCTTATATATCGTGTCCCGCCGGGGTGGTAAATGACTCGACTACCCCTAACTTAACTACGGCGATACATTTAGGTAATGTTTGTGGGTCATGCCATCGGATGGCCACGCCTTTGCCGCACCCCGCGTCCTCCCGACGCAAGCCATGCGATCCCGTCGCGTGTCCTCCGCCTTGAAGCTTCCGGGACACGCCGGATCCCGTCTCCGTCGTGTTGGGCCCTCGGACTTGGTTTTGAGGCCCAAACCAAGAAACCGTCCGCCGATGGTTTTGTGGGCAAACCACCAAACCCCGCGTGCTCGGTCCGGCCTCCCGCCAAACCACTTGACTCGACCGCCACCGTGCACCGGCTCGATTGTCCATGACTTCGTCTTGCTCATGTCGCCACCATGTGGCCCGCACCCGGGCCCCGCCGTCCACCGGGTCCCTCGAACCGAGCCTACTTGTCTCTCCATCTCCCGGAGGCCCCTCAAGGTCGAAGACCTTTCGCGCCCGTTCTTCACCCGCAACAACACAAACTAGGCCGCGGCCAACACCTCGCGCACTAAGCCAAGAGTCGGTCCAACACCCGTTGTCAATCACTCATCACCGAGGAGCGGTCATCCATCGACCACCGGGACGCTCCTGGTCCTCGCTTCCGACGGAGTTGAAGGATCGGATGGCGACTAGAGAGGGGGGGGGAGTGAATAGGAGCCGGTAAAAATTCTTCCCAAAGAACCCGGCCTATGTCCTACTCAAATCCCGGTCACACACGAGCGATGGATCGAATCACGCACCAATCGCCAAGACCACGAGGTTATGGATCAACCTCTAGCCTTAGGAACGATTCCTAGAAGCACACGCGGAAGCACTAGAAAGGGAGGAAAGGAATCGAAACAAACAAGACCGCACACGGGCTCTGGCGGACCGTCCGGCCGGCGGTGCGGACCGTCCGCGATGGACCGCGCGGACCGTCCGACCTGCTCTCGCGGATCGTCCGCGCCGACGTCGCGGACCGTCCGGCCCTTCCCCGCGGACCGTCCGTTAAATCACACAGAACGAACCAAAGCCACACACGACCCACGGACCGTCCGCGGGGAGCACGCGGACCGTCCGCCAAGCACCCGCGGACCGTCCGCCCGACACCGCGGACCGTCCGAAACTCCGTCCAACCAAAAACCAAAATCGCGACGGATCGAAACAAAGGACGAGCAAGAACGCGAAGAACACGGGACGAACACGGCCCACGCGGACCGTCCGCGACCCCCCTGCGGACCGTCCGCCGGTGCGGACGAGAGAGAGAAACGGCCCCGACCCCCGAAAGTCAACTCCCCCAAATCATCATCGGATTTCCCAAACGGTTGAAGGCTCGTGGAGACAAGGGTTTGGGTACTTGAAAAGCGTCACACAAGGATGCTATAGCCCAAAAATCTTGCCTCCTAACTCCCTAAATCACCGGGAATCGCGAATCCTTTGAGCACCACCAAAACCTAGAGCACCGAACGAAAACTCACGAATCGAAGTAGTTTCCGGCGTTTGAGGGCACAAGATCAAGCACAAAGATGCACAAGACATCTATCCATGTTTTCCTCAAAGAAATCCGGGAAGAAACTCACTCAAATCCGCGGAATCACACCGAGAACAAAGGCACGAAAATAGGCACAAAAAGGCACGAAAAACAACCCCGAATCTTCTATACAAACCAGGAAAGATTCACAAGGTCTAGCATGCCGCCCTAGCATCCATCCCTCTCAACAAATCTCTCATGAAGCTCTCATGCTAGCCTAGAGAAAATAGGAAGGAAAATAGCTACGAAAAATGAGAAAGGGAAGGGGGGGAAATGAAACCCTAAATCGCCGAGAGAGAGAGCCATCAACACACACTCCAGGCTTATATATCAGGTCCCGCCGGAGTGGTAAATGACTCGACTACCCCTAACTACACTACTGGCGATACAACCCACGTAGGGGCATTTTGGTAATGTTTGTGGGTCTTGCCATCGGACGGCCACGCCTTTGCCGCACCCCGCGTCCTCCCGACGCAAGCCATGCGATCCCGCCGCGTGTCCTCCGCTTCGAAGCTTCCCGACACGCCCGGATCCCGTCTCCGTCGTGTTGGGCCCTCGGACTTGGTTTTGAGGCCCAAACCAAGAAACCGTCCGCCGATGGTTTTGTGGGCAAACCACCAAACCCCGCGTGCCGGTCCGGCCTCCCGCCAAACCACTTGACTTGACCGCCACCGTGCACCGGCTCACTTGTCCATGACTTCGTCTTGCTTGTGTCGCCACCATGTGGCCCGCACCCGGTCCCGCCGTCCACCGGGTCCCTCGAACCGAGCCTACTTGTCTCTCCATCTCCGGAGGCCCCTCAAGGCCGAAGACCTTTCGCGCCCGTTCTTCACCCGCAACAACACGAACTAGGCCGCGGCCTACACCGCGCACTAAGCCAAGAGTCGGTCCAACACCCGTTGTCAATCACTCATCACTAAGGAGCGGTCATCCACCGACCACTGGGACGCTCCTGGTCCTCAATCTCCCCCTTGATGAGTGCATTGACAACACACAACGCGAAAAGAAATTCGAGTGAAAGAGAAAGAAAGAAGAAAGAAAAACAAGGAAGCTCAACTCATGACCAAAACCGAAGAAAGGCAAAGAAAGGTCACAAGCCAAGCAAAGCACAAAATCCACACCGAAAACGACAAGAAAGCTCCCCCCGAACAAATGCCTCCCCCCGAACATGTGGATGCACACTTCCAAATTTCAGCTCACCTTTTTCCGAATTTTCATTAAGCTCACCTTTTCTCCCCCTTGTTGACAATGTATGAATCAAGGTGAAAAAGCGAAATGCAAAGCAAAGCATATAAACATCTACATGAGCTTCTCAAATAGGCCAAATCTAGTGTCAAAGGCTAAAATTGAGACAAAGATCACACACATGAATCATAGCATAGTCAAAGCATTGCCACAAGTAATATATGAAAATACAAGCATGTGACAAAGCAAAATTTTCAGATTTAAGCATTTTTACCAAAAGAAGACTCGCTTCACATGTAAAAGCCTATCCATGTCACACTTGAGCCACAAACATGCATACCATTTAAAGATCATACAAGGATATCAAATTCTCGGCAAAAGATCATGGCAAACACCCATAAAGCAAAGCATGTCATGTCAAAGCTCATGAGCCATGTGTCCACTTCGGGGAGACTTCTCCACGGTGAACATCATGCAACATGTTTTGCACCCATATGTGAAAGATAAGACATTTTAAACATAGACATGATGGATGGAGCATTTTTCAAGCATTATGCACTTCTTTTCAAGATTGATTCATTTCATGGTACATGAAGTGCCTTTGCGGCAAAAAGAAGCTTATGCTCCCCCATGAATGCAACATAGGCTAAACATTCACAATGATATCCGGCCTTTGGCCCAAATGCAAGAACAGGCATCCAAGCACAATCTAAGCATGAAAAGCACATTTAGACCAAAGCGTGACATGGATACACAACTACACACGAGTGGAGCATATTTCATCAAAAATTAGTCAAGTTAAGCATTTATCTCAAAAAGGGGCTATCTCACCACACATATATCTCAAATATTCCAAGAGCATAGCCTCACATCACCATTTCTCCACACATATAACCAATATCTCACAAATAGCCAAAGAGACTCAAATATGGCATATGAAAGAAGCTCATCATCCTAAAATGCAATATGATACAAATGCAACATGATATATGTGTGGTGAGATAGCCCCTTTTTGAGATAAATGCTTAACTTGACTAATTTTTGATGAAATATGCTCCACTCGTGTGTAGTTGTGTATCCATGTCACAGTTTGGTCTAAATGTGCTTTTCATGCTTAGATTGTGCTTGGATGCCTGTTCTTGCATTTGGGCCAAAGGCCGGATATCATTGTGAATGTTTAGCCTATGTTGCATTCATGGGGGAGCATAAGCTTCTTTTTGCCGCAAAGGCACTTCATGTACCATGAAATGAATCAATCTTGAAAAGAAGTGCATAATGCTTGAAAAATGCTCCATCCATCATGTCTATGTTTAAAATGTCTTATCTTTCACATATGGGTGCAAAACATGTTGCATGATGTTCACCCGATGGAGAAGTCTCCCCGAAGTGGACACATGGCTCATGAGCTTTGACATGACATGCTTTGCTTTATGGGTGTTTGCCATGATCTTTTGCCGAGAATTTGATATCCTTGTATGATCTTTAAATGGTATGCATGTTTGTGGCTCAAGTGTGACATGGATAGGCTTTTACATGTGAAGCGAGTCTTCTTTTGGTAAAAATGCTTAAATCTGAAAATTTTGCTTTGTCACATGCTTGTATTTTCATATATTACTTGTGGCAATGCTTTGACTATGCTATGATTCATGTGTGTGATCTTTGTCTCAATTTTAGCCTTTGACACTAGATTTGGCCTATTTGAGAAGCTCATGTAGATGTTTATATGCTTTGCTTTGCATTTCTCGCTTTTTCACCTTGATTCATACATTGTCAACAAGGGGGAGAAAAGGTGAGCTTAATGAAAATTCAGAAAAAGGTGAGCTGAAATTTGGAAGTGTGCATCCACATGTTCGGGGGGAGGCATTTGTTCAGTGGGGGAGCTTTCTTGTTGTTTTCGGTGTGGATTTTGTGCTTTGCTTGGCTTGTGACCTTTCTTTGCCTTTCTACGACTCCATTTTGAGGGGGCACATAAGGGGTCGAATACCGATGTTCAAGACCTAGATCACGACAAAAGGCATCAAAACGAGAGTTCTTGAACTCGAGCCATTATCACTTGCGGATAGCTCGAATAGCATTCCCATGCCTCTCGTTTTTCAACCTCACGATCGGATCTCGAACAAAGCCAAAAGTCTCACTCTTATCCTCCAAGAAGAACACCCGGGCATAGCGAGAGTAATCGTCCACCACAACAAGGACATACCACTTCCCACCCACCGAGCGAACTCGAGCCGGCCCAACAAGGTCCATATGCAACGGCTCCGTCGGACGCTCGGTCATGACATCGGTCGGGGGTGGATGGGGAGTGGCTACCATCTTACCATGCCTACAAGGAGCACAAACCAAATCCTTCTCAAACTTCAACTTCGGCAATCCTCGGACAAGGTCAAGACCACTCAAGCGGGAAACCAAATCAAAGCTCAAGTGTCCCAACCGCCTATGCCATTTCCACAAATCGGAAGAAGGACCGGCCATCAAACAAGAAAGCGAGGACCCAAAGAACGAGAGAAATCAGCCACGAAAATCGACCCTCGGGGATGATCATACAAACAAGATCACCTCGAGAATCAAGCAAACGAGACTCGCCAGACTTGAAACGCACCTCAAAACCTTCATCAAGCAACTGAGAAACCGAAAGCAAATTAAAACCCAAAGACTTCACAAGAGCCACTCTCTTCAATGTTACCTTGTCACTCACATGCACAACACCCTCGACAAAGCACCCTACCTCGACCATTGTCCCCAAATGTGATGTACAACTTTTCCTTCACCGGGGTGAGGGCCGGAGAACCACTTCTTATCTCCGGTCATGTGTCGAGAACACCGGAGTCGATCAACCAAATGTTCTCCAAGCCTCCCGCTGCGGTCGGGAAACAAGAACGAGAACGAGCTAGCGACTCGACACCGGGGTTAGCACGAGAGAAAGTTAAACCGGTGTCGAGCCATCTCGCTCAAAAGAGGGGTTAGCAAACATCACTCCCTTGCCATCAAACTTCCCATGTCCCATGGGAGGAGTACGAGCACCACGAGGGGGAAAACGTGGTCCGTAGTTCCTCCGGAACCCAAAGCTGCGATCATCTCCCCTAAACCCGTACCGAGGACGAGTAGGAGGACGTCCAAAGCAAAACCACCACGAGCCCGACCAAACTTCTCACCGGCCCGCACACCATCATCTCTCCCGACAAACCTCTCACCACCACCACCTCTCCGTGGGAACCCGCCAACACTCCTCACACTTCCCACACCCCGTGGAAGTGGCACTCTAGGCTCGGGGAATACCGCGAGGCCGGCGATACTGTCCCGGTTTGCTTGCTCCCTAGCAAGCCTCTCATCCCTCTTCCTCTTGTAGCAAAACTCGCAAGATGCCTCTCCTTGCCACAATACTCACACCTGAAGGGGATGGGTTTTGGTTTTGGCTCTGGCTTCTCTCTAGGTTTCTCACCCTTCTCACCCACAAACTTCACAGGTTTTTGGAAATCATTTGTCTTAGGTGGGAATTTGGGTGGATCTTGGGTTGTGTCAAGCTTGTTGCAAAGGTGGTTGGGCTTTGGTGTGAAAGAGTTCTTGGGTGCTTTTGGGAGTGGGACTTGGATCTCTCCGATCACCTCGAACCGGGGTTAGACTCAACACACTTCTCGTACACACTCTCCCCACTCGTTCTCTCCCACTTTCTCACCCAACTTCTCAAAACCCAAACCACGACCATCGGCTCTCTTGAACTCCTCAATCATGATTTTCAATTGAGGTTCCCGCCCGGACAACCAACCCAACACCTTCCTCAAATAGTCATTCTCCTCATAGATGACATCCAAACGGGAAGTAAGTTCAAGATTACGCAAAGTGACTTCATCACAGCTAGAACATGCATTTGCCACGGGAGATTTCAAAGATGCTTCCAAAGAACTAATGGTAGAGCGAGCATCAACAAGCTTAGCATGCATAGTAGGACATGATTTGCAAGCACCAAGCAAAGTAGGTCTAGCCTTAAGCTCATCATGTTCAGTCCTAAGAGCATCTAGTTGAGCCAAAATAGAAGCATTCTTCTCATTAAGCATTTTGATCTCATTCAACCAAGCATCACATTCAACACATTCAACATCATCAGGAGAAGTAGGAGCAAGTTTCAAAGAGTCATTCTCAAGTTTTAATTCAAGCAATTTTGACTCTAACTCTCCTACTTTCTCACTAGCATTCTCAAGCTGAGCCCTAAGATCTTTCCTCATCTTTTTGGCATCTCTCGGCACACTATCACGGTTATCAAGCAAACCATTCAACCTAGCAATCTCGGCAAGCAAAGAGTCGGGATCACGGTTTACCTCATCCTCCGAGTCGGAGTCGCCGTCCTCCTTCACACTCTTCTTGCCGCTTGAGCTATGGGCCATGCCACAAAAGCCCTCGAGCGCCACACGGCTCGGCCGCCGAGGTTCCGGCTTGCACTCTTCTTGCCACCGCACCTCCCGGCGTCTTCATCTTCGCCGCTCGAGCTTGACTGCTCCTCGCTTGAGCTTGAGTCGACGTCGCTCGCACCGGCCACCATCGCTCTTGCCTTGTTCTTCTTGTAGGTGCTCTTGCTCGGTCGCCGCTTGTCCTTGTCCTTGCTCTTGGACTTGTTGAAGTGCTTGCCCTTGGAGGAGTACTTGTCTTCACGCTTCGGGTGCGCCTTGTACTCGTTCACCTTGTACTTGTTCTCCTCTCGCATCCGGCACTCGGCGATGAAGTGGCCACGCTTGCCACACTTGTAGCACGTCCCTGAGCTCCGCCTTGCGTTCCTCCGACTCTCGTGTAGTCGTTCAAATCTTCTTGAGAGCAAGGCCGGCTCCTCCTCGCCCGGCACATCAAACTCCTCATCCGGAATGGACATAGGAGAGGACAAAGAAAACTCGTCGACGGGAAGGGTTAGATTTGCCCTTTGATCCTCCCACAAGAGCAAGACTATGGTCGGTCGAGCCCTCATGCTTGGATAGCATCTTCCGTCAACCTCGGCCGACTTGAGCTTAGAAAAGAGGTCATCCAACTCAATAGTCAAATAATTCCCGGACTCCTTGATGGCCTCAACCTTAGCACCCCAAACATTTGGATCCAAGACATGCAAGAGCTTCAAAGCCCGATCATGCTCGGAGTACGGAAAATCCTCAACATTAGCCTTCATGTTGTTCACGATGGCGATGAACCTCTCGAAACATCGCATCAATGTCCTCACCGGGAAGTGGAGAAAAATTCTCATATTGCATCCGGTAAGAGACAAAGAGGCGAGCCTTCACATGGTTATCACCACCGTGAGCAACCAACAATTTATCCCAAATTTGCCAAGCAAGATCCAAATGGCGAACACGATCAAACTCTGGATCACACAAGCTCCGCACAAGTGATCAACGGCTTTTGCATTAGCCTCATACTTGGCCTTGGCATCGGCATCGGTCACCATAAGAGTATGGATGTTGACCGGAATAGCATATGTCTTGTCAAGCACAATAAACTCCAACGGCTTTCCTCGAAGAAAAATCCTCATACGAGCCGCCCACTTGTGGTAACCCTTGCCATCGAAGTGCGGCGGACCGCCCCGCTCAACGTACGCCATCTTAGGATTCGAGACTTGTCAAAGTCGCAAAGAATCCGGCACCAAGCTCTGATACCAATTGAAGGATCAGATGGCGACTAGAGAGGGGGGGAGTGAATAGGAGCCGGTAAAAATTCTTCCCAAAGAACCCGGCCTATGTCCTACTCAAATCCCGGTCACACACGAGCGATGGATCGAATCACGCACCAATCGCCAAGACCACGAGGTTATGGATCAACCTCTAGCCTTAGGAACGATTCCTAGAAGCACACGCGGAAGCACTAGAAAGGGAGGAAAGGAATCGAAACAAACAAGACCGCACGGAGCTCTGGCGGGACCGTCCGCCCTGGCGGTGCGGACCGTCCGCGATGGACCGCGCGGGCCGTCCGACCTGCTCTCGCGGACCGTCCGCGCCGACGTCGCGGACCGTCCGGCCCTTCCCGCGGACCGTCCGTTAAATCACACGAACGAACCAAAGCCACACACGACCCACGGACCGTCCGCGGGGGAGCACGCGGACCGTCCGCCAAGCACCCGCGGACCGTCCGCCCGACACCGCGGACCGTCCGAAACTCCGTCCAACCAAAAACCAAAATCGCGACGGATCGAAACAAAGGACGAGCAAGAACGCGAAGAACACGGGACGAACACGGCCCACGCGGACCGTCCGCGACCCCCCCGCGGATCGTCCGCGGTGTGCGGACAGAGCGGTGAAGAAACGGCCCGACCCCCGAAAGTCAACTCCCCCAAATCATCATCGGATTTCCCAAACGGTTGAAGGCTTGTGGAGACAAGGGTTTGGGTACTTGAAAAGCGTCACACAAGGATGCTATAGCCCAAAAATCTTGCCTCCTAACTCCCTAAATCACCGGGAATCGCGAATCCTTTGAGCACCACCAAAACCTAGAGCACCGAACGAAAACTCACGAATCGAAGTAGTTTCCCGGCGTTTGAGGGCACAAGATCAAGCACAAAGATGCACAAGACATCTATCCATGTTTTCCTCAAAGAAATCCGGGAAGAAACTCACTCAAATCCGCGGAATCACACCGAGAACAAAGGCACGAAAATAGGCACAAAAAGGCACGAAAAACAACCCCGAATCTTCTATACAAACCAGGAAAGATTCACAAGGTCTAGCATGCCGCCCTAGCATCCATCCCTCTCAACAAATCTCTCATGAAGCTCTCATGCTAGCCTAGAGAAAATAGGAAGGAAAATAGCTACGAAAAATGAGAAGGGGAAGGGGGGAAAATGAAACCCTAAATCGCGGAGAGAGAGAGCCATCAACACACACTCCAGGCTTATATATCAGGTCCCGCCGGAGTGGTAAATGACTCGACTACCCCTAACTACACTACTGGCGATACAACCCACGTAGGGGCATTTTGGTAATGTTTGTGGGTCTTGCCATCGGACGGCCACGCCTTTGCCGCACCCCGCGTCCTCCCGACGCAAGCCATGCGATCCCGCCGCGTGTCCTCCGCTTCGAAGCTTCCCGACACGCCGGATCCCGTCTCCGTCGTGTTGGGCCCTCGGACTTGGTTTTGAGGCCCAAACCAAGAAACCGTCCGCCGATGGTTTTGTGGGCAAACCACCAAACCCCGCGTGCCGGTCCGGCCTCCCGCCAAACCACTTGACTTGACCGCCACCGTGCACCGGCTCACTTGTCCATGACTTCGTCTTGCTTGTGTCGCCACCATGTGGCCCGCACCCGGCCCCGCCGTCCACCGGTCCCTCGAACCGAGCCTACTTGTCTCTCCATCTCCCGGAGGCCCCTCAAGGCCGAAGACCTTTCGCGCCCGTTCTTCACCCGCAACAACACGAACTAGGCCGCGGCCTACACCCCGCGCACTAAGCCAAGAGTCGGTCCAACACCCGTTGTCAATCACTCATCACTAAGGAGCGGTCATCCACCGACCACCGGGACGCTCCCCGGTCCTCACGGGTACAATAACTCGAAAGCAGCTTGGGACAGCTTGATGGAGGCAGCAAGCCATGGTCATCCCCAAAGCTTCCAAGTTGCCGTCACGGTGGTCCTGGAACAACTGAAGAGGGAAGAGCTGAAGAAGCAAAGAAAAAAGGATTGAAGCATACTTTTGCTTCTTACGCTAGGCCTTCTGCTTCCCACCCCTTCGTGATCCTGAGCAACCCGGTTGTTAGATATAATCCTGCAAGAAGCATTTGTAATGTAGTTTCGTGTTAAGGGCAATACATCCGAGTATTGGCCATTTCCCCGCTTAGGATCTTTTTTCTCGTTACGAAGGCGGCTTCTTTCTTTAACGCCGGCTACTTCGTGTCAAATGTATGTAACCCCAATGCTTGTGATCACCGATCAATTTCAATACTAGGATAATATTTCTTCGGATATCTTCCGTTTATTGCGAGCAGTAAAAAATTCTTCTCCTAGTAAAGTCTTTAACATATAAGCGTTACCGGGCACACACTTGACTACCCGAAAGGGTCCTTCCCGGTTTGGGGACCATTTGCCGAATGCACCGTACTTGGTTCCAATCGGCGGTAATGCTTTCCATACCAAATCCCCTTCGCAAATTGCCTAACCTTTACTTTCTTATTGTAATATTTGGCAACTTGCGACTTGTTTTCCAAGGCTTTAAGACGAATCATATACAAGTCTTCCAACTCATCTATCATTAAGCCACTATAATCTCTCGGAGCACAAGTCTTTTTGCAAAACCACTCTCCCGGAATCCGACCGTACTTCCCAGGGCAAAACAACATGGTGCCCATAAACTAATTCATATGGAGAAGTCTTTGTAGCTCCATGAGGAGCCATTCGGTAAGCCCATAAAGCATCAATGAGTATCTAATGCCACCTTTTTGGCTTCGGTCGATCTTCTTTTGTATAAGCTTGATCATGATCTTGTTAGAAGCCTCCGCCCGACCATTAGCTTGGGCATAATAGGGAGAAGAATTAAACAATTTGATCCCCATGCTTTCGGCAAACTCCCCGAACTCCAAGGACACAAAGCGGGCTCCTTGATCGGTTGTGATTGTTTGAGGAATTCCAAACCAATAGATGATGTGTTCTTTAACAAACTCAACCATGTTCTCCGATGTTACCTTCTTCGGTGGAATTGCCTCAACCCATTTGGTAAAATAATCCGTTGCCAAAAGCACAAATTTATGCCCCTTGCTCGATGGTGGATTAATTTGGCCAATCAAGTCTATACTCCGCCCCTGAATGGCCATGGCTTGATAATGGGATTTAGTGCTGATGCGGGAACTCTTTGAATATTTCCAAATTTCACGACAGTCTTGACATCCCTTGTAATACTCAAAGCAATCCTCCAATATCGTCGGCCAAAAACATCCAGATTGCTCGATAACCCATTTCATACGATAGGCCGATTCGTGTGCTCCACAAATACCGTCATGCACCTCACTCATCATTTTCTTCGCCTCTTCCGGAACCGGGCATCGCAGCAATACCCCATCCAATGATTTGTAGAATAAACTTCCATCCGAAGAACAAATTTTATGGCTTTGTACCGAGCTTCCTAGAGACTTTTCGGGATGGATCTTCCAAATAATCAACGATTTCCTTTCTCCAATCATCCTCTCGCAAGATCCATTCCCAAAGCAAACACCTCCATGGAAAACGCTTCTTGATTTTCCCAATATCCTAAAGCACTTTGAGCCAACCTATTTGCCTCTTCATTGTGTTCTCTAGGAATATCTCGTAGAATTACTAGATGAAAACTCTTCAAGATTTGCCTCGCATTCCTCGTGGTAATTCCTCAAGGCATCACTCTTGAACTCATATTGGCCATTCAATCTCTTTATAACTAACTCGAATCTCCATAAACCTCAACCGAAATAGCCCCGGCTTTTTTCGGATATTGAAGCCCTCTAAGCAATGCCTCATACTCGCCTTGATTGTTTGTAATATCGGCCGAATAGGGATAGCAAACTCAAACATCTCGTCCCTGGGTGAAATTAACAGAATCCCTACTCCCCCACCTTTACCACATGATGACCCATCAAAAAACAAAGCCCAAGGAGTAATTTCAAGTAAATCAATCGATGGATCACGATGCTCAGTTATAAAATCGGCAATAATCTGACCTTTTATAGCTTTTGTCGATTCGAACTTCAATTCAAGCTCAGATAAAGCCAAGATCCACTTGCCAATCCTGCCATTCAAAATTGGCATAGATAACATATGTTTTATTACATCAAACTTGGAGTATACAACGCATTCGGCATTCAACAAGTAGTGCCGAAACTTTGCACACGAGAAGTACACACATAGGCAAAGCTTCTGCGGTACCGAATACCTCGGTCTCGGGATCAAGTAATTTTCGGCTAAGGTACGCTACTACTCGCTCCTTTTCTTCAAATTCTTGAATAAGGGCCGATCCAATGGTTTGGGTATCGGCCGCCACGTACAACTTGAAAGGCTTATTCGAATTGCGGAGGCACCAAGACCGGTGGTTCCTTCATATATTGCTTGATTTCATCAAAAGCCTTTTGTTGTTCGTCACCCCATATGAACTTCGATCCTTCCTAAGTTTCAACAATGGAGAAAATGGCAAAACCTTCGCGACAAATTTGAAATGAACCTCCTCACAAAATTGATCTTTCCAAGCGGCGATTGCAATTCCTTGAGATTAGTTGGAGGGACAACTTCGTCAATAGCCTTCATGCTCTCCTTGCCAACTTCAATCCCTCCTTTGTGCACCAAGAATCCCAAGAATTCTCCACCGATACTCCAAAATCACATTTGTTTGGATTCATCTTCAAGCCATGCTTTCGGGTGCATTCCAAAGTTCTCTTCACGTCTTCCAAATGTGAGTCATGATTCAAAGATTTGATCACGATGTCATCAATGTAAATCTCAACGATTTTGCCGATCAACTCATGAAAGATATAATTCATTGCTCGCCGATACGTTGCACCGACATTTTTCAACCCAAATGTCATGACTATCCATTCAAATAAGCCTATGTGACCAGGACATCTGAAGGCTGTCTTCGATATATCCTCTATTGCCATGAAAATTTGGTTGTACCCTGCATTACCATCCATGAAGCTGATAACTTTATGCCCAGCAGCAGCATCAACCACCAAATCGGCAACAGGCATTGGGTACCCATCCATAGGAGTGGCTCTGTTTAAATCTCTGAAATCTATAAAAACCCTCATCTTCCCATTTTTCTTGTAGACAGGGACGATATTAGAGATCCACTCCGCATATCTGCATGGCCGAATGAAGTTTGCGTCAAGTAACCTCTCAACTTCCTTCTTCACATCGGCCAATACTTCATCCATGTAGATTTTCCGGGGAGGTTGCTTATAGGGCCTAAAACCAGGCTTGATTGGAACCGATGCTCAACGATGGAGCGATCCAATCCGGGCATCTCCGAATAATCCCGGGCGAAGCAATCTTTGTATTTCTTTAACAAACTTGATTAACTCTTTCCCGAAACCCGAATCCAAGTTAGAACCGATAAATGTCGGCCTTGGCTTCTCACCGTTTCCAATATCAACCTCTTCTAGTTTGTCGCCCGACATGAATCCTCGTCCCAACTTGCCATCGGTTCCATCAACGGGATTGTCCATTAAAAATTACTATAAGAGCCGATCGCTTGAATCGGCCGTTGATCACCGCCGAAAGGCTCAACGAGACCTTCTCCCCGCCTTTCCCCGAGAAACAATAGATGCCTTGATATTCCCGTAAAGTCGGTTCTACATTTGCAACGCTCACCGAGTCATCCGCCCGGACTACCTCAATATCGTCATCTACCCATTGAATGAGTTGTTGATGCATGGTAGATGGGATGCAAGCAATTGGCGTGGATCCGGTCCCGCCCAAGCAGCAAAGCTATAAGCTCCTTTGCGGTCGATGACAAAGAAAGTCGTGAGCAATGTCTTGGACCCAATCATTAAGTCCACGTGCACGCACCCTCCGGTGTCCGAAGGATTCCCGCCGAAATCATTCGAGATTATGCTCGTCGACGTCAAATCTCTAGGGCCCATGCCAAGCTTCCTGAAGGTGGTGTACGGCATCACATTGACCGCGGCCCCACCATCAACAAACATTTTAGTCAAAGGCTTGCCATTGACGTATCCCTTCAAGTATAACGGCCACATGTGTCAATTCTTGGCCGGTTTGTCGAAGGTGGCCTCGTTTGGCTAACACGAGCCGCGCCATCAACCCCACCAAGCCGTTCATCATCGTTGATTTACGGGAACATCTCCTCTCGTACAACCCGATTAGTGGGAGCCATAAACTCATTCGGCAAAAAGTATACCATGCACGCCGGAGCCGAACGACCCGATCCTTCGTGCTTGTCTTTTGGGCGCTAAACTTGTTTCTTCTGGATCCCCGCCTGCCTCAATTCACGGTTCCTCAAGCGCTGAATCCTCCTTTTCTGACTCTTTCTCAAACCAGGCGGGCACCACTGTCCCTCTTGCCAGATGTATTTGTCTTCGTCTTCTTCTTGATCAGCCCATCTCTGATCAGCTTGCCTCTTCCTGGGGTGATCAATGACCTCAATTATTTTTTGACGCCGATCGTCACTAGGATGTATCCTTCCAATTCTTTCATGGATGGATCGGCAATTGACAGCCTCCTCGCCTATATGCAAAGTACTTGTCACCGCATTCGGGGCGCTTTCTCAATGTAGGAAGTTTTAAGCCCTCATTCCAAAGAAGAAACCGAAGAATGCGCACCCCTAAGGTGCACGCTCTTGTTCCCGCGTGTACCGGTCCGTTCTCTTCTCGCGCGCTTCTTCCTCGACCCGTGCCTCTCCTCCTTGTGTCTCCGCTTCGGTAGCGTTCTTTCTCTAGCCGATGCCGCCACTTGTTGAGGAGGATGCGCGTAGTGACCCTGGGTTTGGCCCTGGATGACTCCCCAATTTCAATATGTCTTTTGAGGACACGAGGGGCTTCTCCGTGGACCTGTTTCAATGTAACTTGTCGTGCTGGATCCACTGCTCCATCTTGTATTGCTCTAGCTGACGTCAAGACCTTGACCTTTCCTTTCTCCTCAGCAGTTACCATGTTGACAGAGAAGCTTATCATATTCTGGGGGAAAGGATGGCCATCCAGTTTCATTTTGTTGTCAAACTTCAGGTGTCCCTTCTGGATAGCCTTCTGGATCCTCATTCTGAAGACCCCGCGATCATTGATGGAGTGGGAATTCTCGTCATGGAAGCCACAATAACTTTTTTCTTTAATCCAATCAAAGCCGAAGCATAGAGTGCCCTTTAGGCAACTTGAGTCGGCCTTCTTTTACCAAGAACTCAAAAAGCTTATCGGCTTTGGTGACATCAAAGTCGTATGTGCCCTTGGTCCGTTTGGTCCAACGCCGGTTCATGGTCAACCGGTTCCTTGCCCCACATGATCTCGGCGGCGGCTACTTCCTAATCATCGTCGAATCTTCCATCTAGTCGGCCTTCTCCAGAACCGATTATAGATGTCGCCTATGTCGTGCTTCTTGTTGAACCCGGTGTCCTTCTTAAACCCATAGGCCTCGTTGCTCATCAATGACAGCTTTTGAGACAATTGGCCCAGATTATCAAACTCCATACCAAACAACTTTTCTCGTACGGTCGGCAGCATTCCCGCAACGGCCATATCAGCCAACTGATCATCTGGCAGATTCAACGAGAAACACATGCCTTTAACGTCCCTGAATCTCCTGGGGAACTCCAAAGGCGTCTCATTGTGCCTCTGTTTCAAAGTGGTGAGATCGATGAGCTTCTTTTCTGTGCTACCACCGAGTAATGAGCATGGAATTATCGCTCCGGCCCCCTCCACGTGCCAACCTACCGGGGAGGCAAAGAAGTAAACCACCGGAACGCGGAGCCCGTCAATGACATGGGGAAATACCTAACCCCCGAACGCCTCATCGACCGAGGCCTCTCCAAGCCGCATCGATAACGAGCAATGTGCTCCACCGTGCTCGTGTCATCCCGCCCGTAAAACTTTGTAAACTCCGTGGGCGGTTTCACCCCGGGCGGCGGGGATCACTCCGTAATACCACTCGGGGAAGGGGGGCGTGTAGGCCGGTCCTTGCATCTTAGGCTTGTGGCCGAATTGATTTTGCATCGATCGGCCACCTTCGAACCGAACATTGTCCTCCTACACTCCCGCGGCTGCACCGTATCCCGGATTCGGGAGAGCATCAATGGCGCCGTAGTCCATGACTTCGTGGTAACCTCCACCGTACAAGTTCTTCTCGCAACTGCTGCTAGCCGGGGCAATCTTGTAGGTGGAAGTGAGCGGAACTCCGGACGAACGAACGCCAAATCCCCATACGTAGGCTGATATGGATTTGGCTACTGAATCGGTTGAACTGCATTGCCTTGCGGGGGTGGCCGGACCGGGTGTCCTCCTGCAGCTCGCAAAGGAGGTTGAAATGGCTGACTTCAAGCGCTTTGCGGAGGGGGTTGGACGGGCTGGCTCCCAACGCTCTGTGGAGGCTGGACTGGCTGGCTTCGTAATGGAGGCTGAGCTCCTTGTTGAGCAAAGTTGGACTCTCTAATCTCTGCACAGTGCCCCTGAGGGGATACCCGACTGAACACTTGCTCGATGCCCAGGCCAAACACACCCACCATCATCTGCTTGAACATGTTCGGGAAAGCCTTATGATGCCTACCCATCACGTCATGCGCGCGCATCCCGAAACGCTTGCATGCACTCTTCCTTCTCCCGAAGAGTTGTGGTGTCGGCCTCTCCCGACAAGAGAACCCTAGGCATTTCGTTTTTGAGATACGGAACGCCACTTCTGTTCTTTTTGAATGACAGTAAACACTTCTGCTGGAACTGATCTGTAGCATCTTTTAGCTGTTGTAGTTGCTCTGGAGAAAGGTCCTCAATGGCGACGTCCAGGATGTCACCGATTTCAGGCATCTTAACTTTCAACTGATGTCCCACCGGGCGTGCCAAAAAGTGTGTTGACACAAAATCAGCACCCTGCGTCAAGCACACAGCAAGCCGAACAAGCTAGCTTCACACGCGAAAAGATTTCGAGACGTGCCAGTCAATTTTCCCTGAAAATTAACAAAAGGCAAAGTAGTTAAATTCCAAAGCTTGGAACTTGCCGGTGATACCGCAGGTTCCATATTTACGGCTAGAAAGCCATGTGAGATGATCGACATATAGCTACGAGAAGCTATCTGCCAGCAAACTAGGAGCCATTTGGGAACTTTAAAGTGTAAAACAAGGTATAGCCGAACAGGTGATGTAAGCATGACGATAGATCGGTCTCTATTTGGACAAAACCGTACGTGCACAAAGCCATGACCGATCCTCGAGGATAAATAACAATAAACAACAAATAAAGTAAAGCATGATCGTAAACGTGTAATAAACAAGCATGCATAGGTTCAAAGTACTAGTCTACCGCATGTCTAGGTACTTCAAAACCCGTCAAGCATGAAAACAAACAAGTTTATCCACCGCATGATACGGCTTATTTGGGAATCAGGCTACCATCCATAAATAGATCTATCCACCGCATGATACAATCTAAATATAGAAAGCTAAAAGCACACATTATTTAAGACACAATTTGCAAACGCGTTTTACTTGTGAAAGCATAGCCGAATACGGCTGAACAGCCGAATCGGGGTCCATGAAGAAGGAACAAACATTACCAAATAGGATAAATCTATCGCATTGAATCGAAATCTAATCTACCGCATGATACCCGGTTCTTTCAAGATTTATACAAGATTTGACAAGCTTGAACCCGCAACACGTAACAACCTAGATCGATTCGGTTTCGGCTATTAAGGAACGTGTGATCCACGTACTATTTAAGCCAAGGATACGAGCTCGAATCGTATAAGGATCATCAAAAGAGATAAAGCCGATTCAAACCAATCTAGATTGGGCAAAAAGGTGTTACATGAATTTAAACATAAAGTAAAACTCAAGGCAATACAGGGTAACTTAATGAATCTATTGAATTTTGCCAAAATCCAATAGAGACGATAACTAGCTCCAAGATAGATCTTAGCCCACCGCATGGCTCATGATCTAACAAGAAACCCTCTTGAACCAAGCTTAAATCTACCGCATGATACTAAGCATGGTAACAAGACTACTTGCATCACGATCTAAATCCACCGCATGATACTAGACATGATATAAGGTTGCTGGTACTTACGGAGGTCAACGGATCGATGAACCCTCTCGAAGAACTCGACGACACGACTAAAGGAATCAAGAGTTTGGCGTAACGTCGGTTTGTATTGAGAATGTTTCGATTATAATTACATACATCTAGGGTCTATATTTATACCCTGTCATGGCATGACTTCGAATGGACTACGAGCACAATATTTGACACCTAATTTATCTCTAAGTGCGATCGCTTATCCATCCATTCGTCCCTTCCGCTCGGGCCACGTCATCACGCAATCCCGCAAAATCAGCGCAAACAGTCCTCCTCCCGAACGGAACCAAATTGCCGACCGCGGGCTCCTTTGCCGAATCTTTCTGAAGAAACCTTCTTCCGGACGGATTTTTTCACCAAGTTGGGCCCACAAATCAGACTCCTTCCTGTACCAAATTTTGGTGTTAACAGTATTACCAAAAGCATCATCATCATAAAACATATAAGAATTTATCTTGGAAAACCATTTTATCCAACCCAAGTTGAGAAACTAGCATATTCTACCAAAAAACATTTATTAAATAGGGTCGATCCAAGGATTGTGGGTAAAAGTTGAGGTAAGTCCTTAAAAAGGGTGTTCCCATCAATTTAATGCAATAACATAATAAATATAAACTTAGTTGTCATGCAATCACATAGGATAAAATAGAATCATGCAGGGGGAGAAGACCACTTGCCTTCCTTGGTTAAACACTAAGGTTCTTCATCAAACACTTGCTCTTGATCTACTTCAATTGGCTGCTCGTTTGAAATTGGCACGATGTCTATGAGCACACAAGAATACATTCAATAAACAAAACAATACACCAAGCATGAAAAGCTTAAAGGGAAAACAAGGTTTTGCTCTAGGAAAGTGAACAGAAGGAACACTCGGAACTACTGGAGATTTGGATGATCACATAAAAGAGCTAGCTATGTGCTTGGTATCTTTTAATTAAGTAAAATCATGTGTATATGTTATTTCAGAGAAATACCCTATTTATAATTAAGCAAGTTATATTTGTATTTAAAAGATGACGTAAGCTTAGTCCAATTTTATTTATAAATATTCAAGTATGATTTATGCAAATTAAACATTTAATTTTAAAAGAAGCATGTAAAAGCATCTAGGCGCCTATCTTTATATTTCGAGTTATTCTAATCAAATTATAATTTAAAAACACATTTATATTCATTTTAATCAAATTAACATTTAATTAAGAAAACTCGGAATATAGCCTATGTTACATTTTAGTATAAAGAAAATTGCATAATCATTAATCAAATTAAGTTTGATACAAAAACCGAGGTATTCATCTAATTAACTTTTAATTAAAAGAAATATTTAATTAGTATTTGTCATATTAACTTTCTTATGAAAACACATGTTGAACTCTAATTATATTTTAATTAGAAAAGCATGTCTAATATGATTTTATCATATTTAATATAAATAAATTATAAAAAAACGGGTACAAAGTAGGTCCTATCACGTAGTTTGAGTAGATATGATCCTAACGCAACTTGAAACGGTGGAATCGGAGCTACAATGCAAAAGATATGGAGAAAACAAGATTATAGAACTGTCGGGCTTGAAAAGACGGTTGCGTGGACACCAAGAACGCTTGAAACGGATAAAAGACAGAAAAGATATGGCTAAAACAAAATTCATGGGCTTTTTTGTGAAGAAACAAGGCTCTAGGGGCTTAACTGCATGAAACCAGGGACCAAAACATAATTATATGTAAGAACTCAAGGTTTTTGGTGTAAAAGAACAGAGCTTGGACCTTGGGAGGGATTTTACAGAAAAGTCAAGGGCTTAATCAATAAAAACAGGACCTTGGGAGGGTGTGGTTATGATAATAGAAAAGCCAAGGGCTTTTTAGCAAAACTGCCGCGGTTGACCGTTATGGATGGGATTGACTTGGGGTCACGAGTAGATTTGGGCTGTCAGATCTGGATCGGATGGCGGGCGCGGCCATGGACCGGGTGGTGGACTCGGTCCACTGGTCCACGATGGACCGGGGCTAATGGGGATAACCCCGATCTAATGTGGGGCGTCGGTTTCGCGATGGACGACTGGGGTGGCCCGTGACCGGTAGACGGCGGTGCTCGGCCGGAGGCGGCGGCGGCTCGCCGTAGTCTTGCCGGCGTTCCCTCGATTTCGGGCTAGGGCCACGGATTGGGACGCGGATAGGTTCTACGCGGGGCCGGGGGGGACGGCGAACCTATCTAGGTGGTCGGGGAGGTGGCTCCAGCGGTCATGGCGGCGCACACTGCAAGGGGGTGGCGCGGCCAAAGGCGGCGTGTGGGATGCTGGTGCTACGGCTCGGTTTGCACAAGTCAAAAGGGGATATGAGGTTTCTCACCTTGCTACAATGCTCCGGTCTCACAAGAGGGCGATGTAGAATCAGCGGTGGAGTTGATCGAAGTGGCGGCGGTGGCCGAGCTTCATGGGTGGAGGCGCCTGTGGAGGAGGGGAGAGGTGTGGGAGCGCGATTGAGCAATGGAGATGAGGCAGAGGCCCTACCTTGCCATTTATAGGCCGGGGAGAGGGGGAAGGTTTGGCGACGGAGGGGAAATGCCATCAATGGCCATGGCGGTTTCAAGGCAATAAAGAGCGGGCTCTTGATTAGGGAAACCGAAGGGGATTAAGAGGGGGGAAGTGAATCTAGGCTTCAAAGCTCTTGATTGCCCTAATTGAAGGAGGGGGAGGCGCGGGAGACGCGGGAATGGCCGGCGGGCCGGAGGAGGAAGGGGAGAGCCGACGGGCGGGCCCGTGTTGGCGAGCGAGGGGAGAGAGGAAGGGGAGGTGGGAGTGGGTCGGTGGGGTGTCGCCGGGCTGGAATAGGAGGTGGGACGTGGGGTTGGCTCGGTGGGCTGAAAAGAGAGAAGGGGAGGGGAGGAAGGGGGTTGGTTTTCCTTTTTTTCCAAACCTTTTCAAACATTAAACTTCTTCAAGTCTTTTCAAGATTTTCAAAATATTTTTAAAAACTTTTAGAACTTCCCACAGCGAACAATAAAACCATGCATTCAAATCATGATGCACAAGCACTTATTGTTTCTAAAATTATTAAAATGATATTAAAATAATAAGAGACCAAATTTATTTGATAATTTATTAATCCTTATAAAATAAAATCTAAACACCATGTTGCTTACATTGTTTTGGTGATGGATTTTTAGGGTGTTGCATCCTTAGATGCATCCAGAAGACCGACGACATGCACAAGCTCTCTGCCCCTTGGGAGGGACCTTTCGTCGTCACCAAAGTCATCAGCCCGTCAACATATCAACTCCAGTGGGGCGACGGGCAAGGAGTACCCAACCCATGGAATGTGGAGCATCAACGACGATTGTATCCGTATAATAGTTTTAAAATAGCTATGTATTTCCTTTTCCTGTACCTTTTTCAGATTAAATAAAAAAATACTTCAAGAAGTCATCTGCTCTGAGTCGAGCACTACCTTCTCCTCCCTCACACAATAAACCCTCCCCCTCAACAAGCTCGGGGGCTTGGCTAGAGCCAACATATGGGTTGCAAAACCCGGGGGTTCCGAGTCTTTTCTTTTCCTCCCCTTGACATGCTCGGGGGCTTGGCTCAAAGCCAACCTAGGGGTCGTTCGACCTGAGGACACCATCCCGAATGAGTACGACACCTCCTGCCGATACGAGCATGCTTGGTCGAAAAGGTCGCCATACCTGAGCCCTAGGCTCCTCCCTCATGCGCCGATCTCACATAAGCCTCCACACTGAGCTGAGGAGGTCGGTAAGCCAGCCTCTCCGTGAGTAGTGGTTAGTGAGTCAAGAACACCGTACATTTTCATCTACAAGATCAACCAAGCTCGTACAGGCAAAAGGCAAGAACTTCTTTGAGGTTTCTCCAACATATCCCTGAAGCATTATTTACAAGTTATGAGAGGAGGAGGTAGAACTCCTAACTCAAGACTACTGATCGCCGCCATCGCCCTCAAAGTCAATGTTCTCCATCACCTCCATAGCGACGTCTTCAACTTCAAGCTCCAGGGTCTAGAGGTCCTTTGTGGTGTCAGCACCTCCCTTGATCTTGGCCATGCCGACGTCAGGATAGTGAGACTTAACTCTCACCAATGCATCGGTAGCCACCGCCAAGCTCGTCGCCCTTAGCAAGGTCAAGAGCCTGTTAGGAGTGTCTACCAGGCGATCCATAATGGACTGCTGCTCCTCCCCCTCCACTAGAAGAGCTATGCAAGCCATTGCATAGTTGGCAGCGCCCTTGAGGTCGTTCAGCTCCACCTCATACCCTGCAATGGTGATTTGGTCACTCCACAATGACTTCAAAACAACTTCGAATTCGGCTTCAAGGCCCCGATGAGCTCCTGTCTCATAAGCCAGCTTTTGAGATACGACGTACTCACCGCCAGCAACTTCTTTCATAGCTCGTCTGAGCTCCCGACCACCGCATCACCCTCTAGAAGTGATACCTCCAGGTACCGAACCTTGCTCCTGGAGGTCGCGAGGGCATTCTTTAGCTCCTCTTTGCGGTTACGGAAATCTGCAAGATGCAATAGTCAGCACATAGCTAAACGACCTTTTCTCCAAAAAGACCTTCAGCATGAAGATTCAACCTACCAGTGGACATGGTGTTAAATTGCGTAGTAGCCTCCACGGCCTTGCGCTTCTCCTCGGTGAGCTCGTCCTTGAGCCTTTTCTTCTCAGCGGCGGTCGCCTCACGGACCTCCTTGAGCTCTCGCTCAAGGTCGAGAATCCGCTAGTTCTTCTCTGTCGCATTCTTCAGCAAGTCGGCCCGGCCTTTGGCCCTGTCTGCCAACGACTATCACAGTGTAACAAGGTCGTCAGCATCATTTCAATCATGTACAATCAAGTAACAACAACATGTCGTGGACAACTCATCATCAGCGCGTTATTGATGGTGATGATGCTGGTCCGCAAGGCTTGCATGTCCTCGTTATCTTCAAACTAGTCCTCCTGCCAAGGGGTGTGATTCTAGTTAATTGACCGTTGTGGCAACCTTGGGCTCGAGGACGAAGATGGAGGTACCAGCGCGCCAGATGTTCCTAGACCTCCTAGTGCCAGGTCAATTTGAGGCTGGTCCCTGACTAGGTCCTCAACCCCAACAGGTACAGCACGGATGGGGTCCATGTCGACAACTGTTGGGGAGGTCGTCACTCCGACGTCCCCGACAGAAGTTGCGCCTCCAGCATCAGCAGCGCGCGGGGGAGTCTCCACCCTTGCGTCAGCCAGGGGCGGTGAAGTCGCCCTTCTCTCAACTGCTCCTCGTGGAGGAGTAGCAGTACGTGCGTCATCAGCAAGCGCCTCCCCGACGACCTGTGGCTGAGGAGACCTCATGCAGGAGGGAGAAGATGGGGCACCTAGCCCACCTTGAGGCCTCGTCACCGGTCTGCTTGGCAAAATACCTCGTAAAGAGAAGAATTTGCAAGATACTAAGTAAAAGACAAAATGAGCCCTCAAGACTTTACCTCGAGGCCAAAACACCCGAGGCTTAATCGTCGCAGCATCCTTGCTCGCGCCGCGCGCAAAGCAGGCCGTGCCTCCAAACCACGTCGGAGGGCATCCTCCGACGTCTTCTCCAACGGCCTCTCGCCGCCTCTTGCGACAGGACTCTCTGACCTCCTCGCTGGCCGATCCTCAGCAACCGGAAACTCCTCGATCGCCTCATCCTTCTCCTTCTCCGACTCCTCCTCTTCCGACTCGACCTCCCATGAGCGGGGCGTCGGGATTTATGGAGTAACCACCGCCGGAGGGGAAGCGGCCTTCCTATTCTTCTTTTTCTTCTTCTGCTCTGCGGCTTTCACCGCAAAGATAGCAGCAGCAACAGCTGAAGACGGCTTCTTTCCAACTGTCGACCTGGTTCTGCTTCGGGGCTTCACGGCGCCACCAGCGTCTGGGTCCGTCCCAGCCTCTGCATCAGTATCCTCGTCAGCCTCCACCGACGAGTCAGACTCATAAAACTCCAGCAGACGACCTGTTGGAGGCTCGTATTTATCCGACCTAAGCTTCCTCCGGTGTCGCTCACCCTCGGGGAGAGGTGCCGGGCACCACATCCGAAGCTCGCGCACCCGCAAACGTACGACAAAGACGTTATACGACCTAAACAACAAACAAGCGAAGCAAAACGACTAAAGGGTAGATCTCGGATCTTACCGGGTCGCCCGCCTCTTCAACAAGTGTGCCTTAGGGCACTTTTTCACCTTCACTTTCCCAGAGTACATCTAGGAAACTCTAGCCACCTTCTCCTCCATTGGGACCATGCGGTTGACCTTGCGCGTGGGGTCCGATTGCCCCCGCACTCGTATGCCGGGTGGACCCAATCCTTTATCGGTTGGATCGTCCGCCGACGAACGACCTAGCCACCGCCGCTCCTGTCACTCCCTGCTTCTTCAACTCGTTGACGAACTCTAGGACTGGCTTGAGCTCCCCAAGATCGCGGGACGACAACCCCAAGTCCCACTCGTTTATCATCACTGGCTTATGGCCAATACGACGTGGGAGACCAGGAAGCTAATCTGCATTATAGAACCACTCTGAAGGATCGGATGGCGACTAGAGAGGGGGGGAGTGAATAGGAGCCGGTAAAAATTATTCTCAAAGAACCCGGCCTATACCCTAGACAAATCCCGATCACACACGAGCGATGCATCGAATCACACACCAATCGCCAAGACAACAAGGTTATGGATCAACCTCAAGTCTTAGGAACGATTCCTTGAAGCACACGCGGAAGCACAAAAGAAAGGAGGGAGGAATCGAACCAAAGAGCAAAGCGACCGGGCTCGCCGACCATCCGGCCGGAAGGGGCGGACCGTCCGCACAAGACACGCGGGATCGTCCGCCCGCTACCACGGACCGTCCGCACCCGTACCGTGGACCGTCCCTCCCTGAGCCGCGGACTGTCCGTTAAAGCAAACAGAACCTCCAATAGTGAACCCCGAAAAACAGACCATCCGCGGGGAGCACGCGGACTGTCCGCACCTCTGCTGCGGACCGTCCGAAACTTCGTCCAACCAAAACTCAAAACCAAAATGGATTGAAAGCGAAGCTGAGCAAGAACACGACGAACACACGATGAACACTGCTCTCGCAGACCGTCTGCCACCTCCTCGCGGACTGTCCGCGCCTCACGGACAGAGGCAAAAACTGCTCGACCCCGAAGGTCAACTCCCCCAACTCATCACCGGATCTCCCAAACGGTAGAAGCTGTTGAGACAAAAGTTTGGGGACATGATATGTGTCAACCAAGGATGCTATACCCCAAAAATTTTGCCTCCTAACCTTCTAAATCGCCGGTGTGGGAAATGACTCGACTACCCCTAACTCAACTACCGGCGATACAACCCACGCAGGGGCATTTATGTGATGTTTGTGGGTCTTGCCATCGAACGCTCATGCCTTCGCCGCACCCCCGCGTCCTCCCGACGCAAGTGTCACACCCCGAAATTTCCAAATTCGGGACGTGAATAGAAAGAATAATTAAATAACGATTTTCTCATAATTTTAAAATTTTTCCAACATTTATTTTTCTTTACGGGGAATATAGTATAGGAAAAATCCTTTGTTTGATTTTCTAAATTAAATAAAAGTTGAGAGTGTTGCATTCATGCCGATGCATCCGGTGGTTCTTGAGTGCAAAAGGTTTCAAAAATGCGTTTAGGGAGCTGTCCAAACTCTCCCGAGAATTTTCCGGATTTTTTCCGGAATTTATTCTCATTTTCCTTGAGCTATTTCTGTTTATTAGAAGGCTCCAAAATCTTTTTCATGAGCCCCAAATGCTTTATTTGGATTGTTCATATCTTAATCTAGCTCCGGGAATTTTTCCTGAAATTTTTGGGATTTTCGGAATATTTTTCGTGGCTATAAGCATTTATCTAGCTATTTCTAGATTATTTTGTTACCCACGAAAATGCTTTTCGAAAATAAAAAGGAATTTCCTTTCTTCTTTCCCCCGTTTCGGCCCACGATGGTTGCGGCCCAAGTGCGAAGTCCGCCGTCGCACCTTGTCTTTTTCGCCGGTCGCCTACCGCTTTACAGGCCGCGGCCCCGCCCAGCCCAAACCACGCCCCGACCCATCTCCCCCACCGCGGCCCCGTCCTACCCACACCCGCCGGCCCGCCAAAAGCCCATCTAAGGCCCACCGGAGCCCATCGGCCCGGCGGTGTCCATGGCGACACGCCGCCGCCGGCCAACCCTCGGGCGTGCGGCCCGTAGGGGTCCGCGCCTATAAAAGGCGGGCGCCGCGGGCCCCCTAACGCTCGCCCTAGGCCGCCTTGCGCCGCCGCCGGCCGTGCGAGCGCCGCCGCCGCCTTCCTCGCTCCGCGCGCAGAGCCGCTCGCGCCGGCCCTTGCCGCGCCGCCCGCCGCGCCGCCGCCCTCGCTCTTGCGCCGGCGCCACCGCGCCGCGCCTCGCGCCGAACCGGTCGCCGCGATTTGGGGCCGGCCGTGTCCTCCTCGTCGGAGCCGACGGCGATTTGGCCGCTAGAACCGCCGCCCGCCCCGTTTTGGAGAGAACGAGAGGTAGGAGAAGGGTCTTGCCGGTTTTGCACCCAGGCCCTTGGCCTTTCCGGTAATTCGTGGATCCGTTTTTGAGTCTTGCATCTTTCCTCAAAACCCCCGGAAAGATTAGATTCCGTAGACCCAATCCATTCCAAGGCTCTTTTCGAACTAACCCTAGCTTTAGATCTTTTCACGAGCACTATTGGTTGTGTCTCGGTATTCTTTTCGCCTACTCCCTGAAATCTATAGTTAATCGCGAACAGGTCCTTTTCATCTTGTTCTGCCCCTAGAATCTTCGTTTTAGCTCCGATTTAATCCGTTCAAGTTGCGTTAGATTCAAAATAATGTAAAGCACGCGTTAGTGGTGTGTTTTCACCATGTTTTGTTTTCTGAAAATAAAATTAGTGTTAATTTTGATTAATGTCTATTTACACATGCCTTTTATAAATAAAAGCAAAATAGATCTATATATCGTTTTTCATAATCAAATTTAATTTGATTAATGATTACTTTACATGCTTTTATGAATAAAATCTAATCAGATCTTTATCTCGGTTTTCGTAAACCAAATGTTAATTTGTTTAATAGTAATTAATCTTTTCTAATTAAAATTTGATTAGGCTTTTACATCGGCTTTTATAATAAATGTTAATTGGATTAATGATAATAGCATAATGTTTTTAATAATAATATGATCTACTCGAATTACAAAGTTTCGTTTAGATTGTTCATATAGTTTAGTTTTTCTAAATTAAATGTTTAATCGGTTTAATCAATATATGAATCTTTATTAATAAAATTTGACTAGTTCTTTACGCCGGTTTCGTAAATAAAGTTTAATATTGCATTAAAGTCAACATAGGGTATTTTATTTCGAAATATCCTTTATATTTGTTTTGTTAATTAAAATGAACCTAGCTCATAGCCTTGTTCTCTCATATATGCTAAACGTTCGTTAGGCGTTCTTTTCTCACTCAATCTAAGTGTAATCTTTCCGGTTCTCGCTCAATCTTTCACAACCACCTCTTCAAAGTTAACCAAGCCTTTCCAAGCACCCTTTGTGTTCTTTAGTGATCCATCTAATCAAGTCTATCCTTTAGTGCGTTCTTTTAAAGCTTTCTTATGATTGGTGCTTTGTTCTTAGTATATGTGTTTGTTTGCTTTGTGTATGTTGGTGCCCGATGATTGATGCGCTTAGAGTGAACGCCGTTCGAGAAGTTTGGAAGAGCTTGAAGTTGAAGATATTCTGAGCAACGACATTACTTTGGTTAAAGGCAAGTGCGTCCTTGATTTTGTCCTAAGAATTATATTTAATCACTCATTGCATTGCTTGCATTAATTTTGATGGGCTCCTATTAAGGATTACCTAGTCTTTGATTGTCATTCCTTGTTAACACCGGGTTTACATTTATGTTGGGTAGCTATGCTTAGTTGCTATACCGGGTTATGGTGGTTTTTGAAGGACCGGATTGGCGACCAGAGAGGGGGGGGGAGTGAATGGGAGCCGATAAAAATTCTTTCTCAAAAGAACTTGGCCTATATCCCAATTGAAACTCCGAGAGTCACACACGAACAAGCGGAAGCACACACAAACCTCTCTCGGTACCTTAGGAACAAGGCTTTAAGGGCTAGGAAGCAAAGCGGAAGCAAGCACGAAAGAACTTGAGCAACAACGAAGAAGGCTGAGACCTACCGGGTCAACCGGCACAAGTGACCGGGTCACCCTGAGCCTTACAGAGCCGCACCGGGTCACCCGGGCACAACTGACCGGGTCAACCTACCCCCCTCGGGTCACCCGGCACAGGTGACCGGATCACCCGGGACAGCCCAGAAAACTGCCCGCGAAATCGCCCCAAACTTTAGATCAAAGGATCTCCCAAACCACTTGGAGTCTTGAGACGAAATTTTGGGGAGATGATGAACACCCCAAGGAGAGGTTATGCCCCAAAAATTACGGCCTCAAACTACCTACAACTCCCGGAATCGTAAATCCTTGCCAAGAACACAATAACCTAGGGTTCATCCAAAAGTCAACGAATCGAAGGCCAAATCCGGTGTTTGAGGGGTCAAGATCATCCACAAAGAGGCACAAGGCACTCACCCATGATCCCCTCAAAGAAATCCGGAGAGAAACGCCTTCAAATCGACGAATCGAGCGACGAACGAAAATCCTCAAAAAAATACCTCCGAAAATCGCAGAAAAAGAAAAACGCCCGGAGCAAAGGATTTGGCACAAGATTGAGAAGGATGAATTCACTATGAATATCTTGTCCAATCGATTACAAGCCACTCCTAGAATCAAAATCTAAGATGGCAAAAAGCTCCAATCAAAGAGCCACTCTCTCCTCTCTCCCTCTCTCCCAAAGCACTCCAAAATGAAAGAGTACCGCCACCTCTAGCCCAAGAGTTGGCTGAAAATTCAGCCCCCTCCTCCTATATATAGGCCCTCCGGAAAAGACCGAAGTGCCCCTACACTAGGAGTACAACACAAGCCCTCACAGGGGCATTTTGGTCAACACATGAAGTTCACCATCGGACGGCCGCGCATCCATCGTGCCTTCACGTCCTCCCGACACAAGCACCTCGATCATGCCGCGTGTCGCCCGCCTCGAAGCTTCCCGACGCACCCGGATACCGTCTCCGTCACGTCAGGCCCTCGGGCTCGGTTTTGAGGCCCAAACCGAGAAACCCTCCTCCGATGGTTTTGTGGCCAAACCACCAAACCCCGCGTACACGGCCCGGCCTCACCACACCAAGCGTCGAGCCCGCCAAGCCTTTCACCTCCGGCGCCGGACGGTCTACTCGGCCTTGCCTCGTTCCTTGACTTGGCCACCACCAATGCACCGGCTCCATGTCCACGACTTCTTCTTGCTCTTCTTGCACCATGCGGCTCGCACTTGATCCCGTCGGCCACCGGGTCCCTCGAACCAAGCCTACTTGTCTCTCCACTCCTCGGAGGCCCCGCAAGGCTAAGACCTTTCGCGCCTGTTCTTCACCTGCACCAACGCAAACCAAGCCGCAACCAACACCTGCAATACTAGGCCAAGAGTCAGTCCACACAACGTTGTCAACCACTCCTCACGAGTGCATTGACAACACACCACATAAACAATAAGGTAAATACACAAAATAAAACACACACAACACAACTCAACACTACACACACAAAGCTTCAAACCATCCGGTCAATCACTCATCACACACCAACCAAGGTACTTCTCAACTTGGTTCCTCAATCTCCCCCTTGATGAGTGCATTGACAAAAGAAGGTCAAAAAGCAAATAAGAACTCATTCAAGCGCCACAAAGCCTATAAAAAGCAAACAAAAAGCCACTTGAAGTGAGAAGGGATAAAAGCATGCTCCGACAAATTTCTCTCAAAACCAAAGCAAGCACAAGGGCTAAGTGCAAACGAAGAGACACACTACCAACATGCAATCCCTAAAAGCCATCAAACCAAAATGCTCAACACAAAGTGCCATAAAACTCTTACCAAAACACTTGTCAACCGCTCATCACCATCAAATCAAGGTTCATATCAACTTGATTTTCCAAATTTCTCCCCCTTGAGGAGCGGATTGACAACAAGTGAGCACAAAGAAAAGGTTTGAGAGGGCAAAGGCTGAACACCTCATCCAAGTGAAAGAAAACCACACAAGAGCAAAGAACAAGGTCACTTGTCATGAGAAAACCACAAAGGCCAACTCAATGTCTCGGTCCCCAAAGACATGGGCAAAGGCTCGACACAACCGAGACAAGAATGCATGATCCCTCAAGAAGAGGCACAAAGGGCTCAACACCGATCATGGACAAGCGAAATTACACGATCCCTCAAGAAGAGGCACAAAGGGCTCAACACCAATCATGTGATAATCGAAAACATAAGTCAACCGCCGGCTCCTCAAGAAGAGGCAAAGGGGCTCAACACCACCGGCACAAGAGCACAAAAATCACAAGCTCCCCCTAAACACATGAACTAGGACCAAAGAGCATACAAAGCTCACCCTAAACTCATGAGATAGAGAAAAGAGCACACCAAGCTCACAAGCTCCCCCTAAACACATGCACTAGGGACAAAGAGCATACAAAGCTCACCCTAAACACACGTGATAGAGCAAAAAGCAACCACCAAAGCACAACTCGAGGCAAACAAAGGAGACTCACCAAAGCTCCCCCTACACAAATGCAAGCTCCCCCCGAACAAGTGGAGCAAACTCCCAAATTTTAAATGCAGTTTTCGAATTTTTCATTAAGCTCACCTCTTCTCCCCCTTGTTGACAATGTATGAAGCAAGATGAAAATGCAGAAATGCAAAACAAAGCATATAAACATCTACATGAGCTTCTCAAATAGGCCAAACTTAGTGACAAAGGCTACAAATGAGACAAAAAGCACATATATGGATCATAACAAAGTCAAAGCATTGCCACAAGTAATATATGGAAATATAGGCATGTGACAAAGCAAATTTTCAGATTTGAGTAATTATATCAAAAGATGGCTCACTTCAAATGTAAAAGCCTATCCATGTCACACTTGAGCCACAAACATGCATACCATTCAAAGATCATACAAGGATATCAAATTCTCAGCAAAAGATCATGGCAAACACCCATAAAGCAAAGCATGTCATGTCAAAGCTCATGAGCCATGTGTCCACTTCGGGGAGACTTCTCCACCGGTGAACATCATGCAACATGTTTAGCACCCATATGTGAAAGATAATACATTTTAAGCATAAACATGATGGATGGAGCATTTTTCAAGCATGCACACTTCTTTACAAGATTAATTCATTTCATGGTACATGAAGTGCCTTTGCGGCAAAAAGAAGCTTATGCTCCTCCATGAATGCAACATAGGCTAAACATTCACAATGATATTGACCTTTGGCCCAAATGCAAGAAAGAGACATCCAAGCACAATCTAAGCATGAAAGGCACATTTAGACCAAAAAGTGACATGGATATACTACTACACATGAGTGGAGCACATTTCATCAAATTTAGTCAAGATTAGCATTTGATTCAAAAAGGCTATCTCAAAACACATATATCTCAAATATTCCAAGAGCATAGCCTCACATAGCTATTTCTCCACACACATGACCAATATCTCACAAATAGCCAAAGAAACTTAAATGAGGCATATGGAAGAAGCTCATCATCCTAAAATGCAATATGATACAAATGCAACACAGGTAGATATGTACATCAAAAGGAACATGATATATGACAGAATGCGAGACACAAATGTCAAACCTTCCAAAGTCTATACATCATGATATATGATACAAATGCAATGCAGAATGCATAGGGAGACAAGGAACTTGACTTAACACCAATAAAGCTCACGAGGGAACACACCAACCAAGAATCGCTCCAAGCGAGAGAAGATCCACCAAAGGTCCCAATTGAGTACCATAGAAAAAGTACCAATTGCAAAACCACAAAGATCCCAATTGAATACCATAGAAGGAATATCAATTTAAGGATCACAAAGACTGCCCAAAAAGCCACAACCCTTCTTGGAATCAAATTTCCTATCAAAAGAAGCCAAGCTCCCCCTCAACCAAGGGCAACTAACAAAGCAAAAGCTAGGAAAAGTAAGAGCAAGGAAAAAACTCTAAAACCAACCAAAAAAAAGAGGAACAACAACACAACTCGAAGACAAGACAAGCCCAAAACTCCAAGGAAAGCTCACAACATGCTACACAATGCATTGATAATATCAAATAACATAAATAGAGCATTGTAACATGATTCCACAAATATGAATAAGCATGGGCAAGCAAGTATGTCAACAAGGTACAACACTAAACCAAAATGATACCAAAGAACAACATGCCAAACACTATACAAGAACTAAACAAAGGCATGATACAAGATCACATGGATCATCCACCAACATATATTACAAAGCTAGCATGACAAGATATACATGGGGGACAAACATGCTAACAGGAAAGGTACCATCGAGCTAGACAAACATGATATGAATGAACAACATGACATATCCGAGCAATCAACCATAAAGCATGACATGATGTTCATAAATAACATCCACCATAAAATCATACAAAGATAGCAATATAGATATTCAAGATCACAAAGCTATCATGAACAAGGTGGCTAGCCTACCATGGTTTTCACACAAGCAAGACACAAGTATATACAAGGGAGGACAAGGGGAAAAGAAAACTCACTATACATGTGTACAAAGGCTTTCAAGAGCCATCCAAAACGGTGTGGAGAACCATCATGTCTCCATTGAGCTCATGTTCTCCAACCGCGTCTCCATACCTACACACAAGGAGACGAGAAAGACCGAGCCTTGGATCCCAAAGGGTTAGCAAGCACGTACTTGGGAATCCAAGATTTGGTCACACGGGTAAGTGGTGCACACAACCTATCATGTGGGTTAGCATGATGCAAATGCCGGTTGGAATGAAAAGTCTTTCGAACACCCTTGGAACCATGCCTCAAAGAAGTCACTCGCGAGGAAAGTCGAGTGCTACCACAAGCAAAAAGGCAAAGATCCTTCGGGGTCGTAGGAGAAGAACCAACACAAGCACCACGGGAAGCATGTCGCGGACCAACACAAGAAACACTAGAAGCATGTCCACGAGCATGGCCTAACTCACTAGAAAGAGTGTCATAAGACCCATCCACAAATCGCGCCTTCTTAGGCTCACAAGTGTTCATGCCATGAGAAAGGCTATGAACAACCAAAGGCCTAGAGGCACCTCCTCGCCGTATTCTCCTTGCCCGGCGGTAGCAAAAACTCTCTTGATGCCCATCCTTCCCACAGTGAGAGCAATGGTACAAAGGCCTATCGAGAGGCACGGTCCGAGTGGATGAATCACCATTCTCTTGTAAGTGGGAAGTCCCTTGGGACTTAGAGCATGAAGCATCAACCCCAACATCCAACTTGGTGCCCACATTAGAATCACACGTGCCATGAGAAAGGCTACGTGGTTTCTTAAAAGCTTTAGCACGCACACGTCGCTCGTGCTTGACACGGCGAAAGCAAAACTCAACGGTATGCCCATCCTTCTTGCAAAAGGTGCATTGGAACCTCGGCTTGGGAATATGAGTTCCAAATATGTGGGAGGCACCCTTTCCATTCAAATCACCTTGGGCAACACCGGAAGAAGCAACAAGCTTAGGAGTAGCTATGAGAGAGCTATCCATGGCACTAGCACACTTACCACCATCCAAAGACTCACACTCAAGAGAAGAAGTCGACTCCGGTTGACAAGAGAAGTGAGAATCCAAACCCTTGGCACAAAGACTCTTGCACCTTGTGCGCAAAACCTCATTTTGAGACTTGAGGCGCTCACAAGTACCACATGTCATATTTCTCAAATTATTGATTTCTTCTTCAATGCATTTAGCATATGTGGTACGCAAGAGTTCATTTTCTTTCTCAAGGTTGGCACTCATCTCATCATGCTCAACCAACTTGGCGCTCAAATCATCGCGCATTTTCTTTAAAGCCAAAACTTCACTTTCCAAATCAATGCATGAAGTGCAAATGAGACCACATGAACAAGCAACATCATTTACATCTCGCAAAGCACTATCATCATTGCAAGAAGTATGGCAAGCATCCTCAACCAGCAACAAAGAGCACTTGCTACAAGGCATGGATTTTATATCACAAATTTCAGCCCTAGCATGCTCAAGATCATCTACACATGTGGTGTGAGTCAATTTTAATTCATTAATTTCAGCATGCAAAGACTCACAAGAAACACATGGTAAAGAAGCACTTGTCTCTAACAAAGCAATCTTACTCCTAGCCATATCAAGCTCATCATTCAAAACACCACAAGATTTGCAAGGCATAGAAGCATTGGATTTCAACAAGTCAATTTCAGATTGCAAGTTAGCAAGAGATGATCTCAATTCATCATTCTCAAAATCAAGATTGTCGCATGCTCTTCTAAAAGCTTCAACATGCATTTTGCGCCAATTAACTTCATCTTTTAATTTCTCATTTTCGAACACACAAGGCATCGCAAGATTTGCAAGGCAAAGAAGCTTTGAAATTTAACACCTTAATTTCAGATTTCAAGCATGCAATTGAAGCAATCAAAGCATCATTTTTAGCATGCATGGTGTTACAAGAAGTGCAAGAATTCAAAGCACAAGACTTCCAATGAGCCATACCACATTTCAACCTAGTAAGAGAGCATTTCATCTTCTCATTCTTCCTACACAAGGCATTACACAAATCTATGTTTCTCCTATGCAAGTCTCCACAATCACACTCACAATCATCCAACCTATTGCATAGGATCAAGATAGCTTTGGCAAGTGTACCTTGGTTCATTCCTCCTAGCTTGTGGTAGAGCTTGCCTTTCTTGATGTCACCATCTCGATAGTCCTCGATGAGAGATATCATCTCCTCCACTTCGGCTTCCGCCTCAACCTCCATACTCCTCCTGCTCAAAGAACCACAAGGAGAAGAACTTGGTGCCATAAACAAAGTACCGGTTAGGATTAGCCGAAACCAAGCTCAAGGAACAAGCAACGATGCAAAGAAAGCACTAAAAAAGCCTCAATTCTCTAACAACTACTGACGAGTTCAATAGCAAAGGATCTTATCTTTTTCCCAAAATTTTACCACTGAACAAGGAGCACCAAATATAGAGGCACAAAAAATTTCAGCTCAAGATAAGGTGAAATAAACCCTAGAGAAAATCCGGAAAAAACAAGACAAAGCGACAAGAGACATAAATGAGGATTTTTCAATTATCTTCTTGATTTTTTCTGAATTTTTGAAGACCCCAAAATGATCTTTAGATGATTTTGGATCACCTACAAATGGAGTCACGAAACCGCTGTAAAAATTTGAGCCAAAACGGAGCACCGAGCGAAAAGTTATGCCCGTTTTACTGAAGGTATCTCAAGTTATGGTTTTCCAAGGACACAACTCCAAATCGTCGGACTCAAAACGTGCAAACCAAGGTCGCAAGCAAAAGCACCTCTTTCCTCTAGTCACCCTATGGATTCAAGACTTGTTAGAGCCAAAAGAATCCACAACCGGCTCTGATACCAATTGAAGGACCGGATTGGCGACCGGAGAGAGGGGGGAGTGAATGGGAGCCGATAAAAATTCTTTCTCAAAAGAACTTGGCCTATATCCCAATTGAAACTCCGAGAGTCACACACGAACAAGCGGAAGCACACACAAACCTCTCTCGGTACCTTAGGAACAAGGCTTTAAGGGCTAGGAAGCAAAGCGGAAGCAAGCACGAAAGAACTTGAGCAACAACGAATAAGGCCGAGACCTACGGGTCAACCGGCACAAGTGACCGGGTCACCCCGAGCCTTACGAGCCGCACCGGGTCACCGGGCACAACCGACCGGGTCAACCTACCCCCTTCGGGTCACCGGCACAGTGACCGGATCACCCGGGACGACCCGAAAACCGCCCGCGAAATCGCCCCAAACTTTAGATCAAAGGATCTCCCCAAACCACTTGGAGTCTTGAGACGAAATTTTGGGGAGATGATGAACACCCCAAGGAGAGGTTATGCCCCAAAAATTACGGCCTCAAACTACCTACAACTCCCGGAATCGTAAATCCTTGCCAAGAACACAATAACCTAGGGTTCATCCAAAAGTCAACGAATCGAAGGCCAAATCCGGTGTTTGAGGGGTCAAGATCATCCACAAAGAGGCACAAGGCACTCACCCATGATCCCCTCAAAGAAATGCGGGAGAGAAACGCCTTCAAATCGACGAATCGAGCGACGAACGAAAATCCTCAAAAAAATACCTCCGAAAATCGCGAGAAAAAGAAAAACGCCGGAGCAAAGGATTTGGCACAAGATTGAGAAGGATGAATTCACTATGAATATCTTGTCCAATCGATTACAAGCCACTCCTAGAATCAAAATCTAAGATGGCAAAAAGCTCCAATCAAAGAGCCACTCTCTCCTCTCTCCCTCTCTCCCAAAGCACTCCAAAATGAAAGAGTACCGCCACCTCTAGCCCAAGAGTTGGCTGAAAATTCAGCCCCCTTCTCCTATATATAGGCCCTCCGGAAAAGACCGAAGTGCCCCTACACTAGGAGTACAACACAAGCCCTCACAGGGGCATTTTGGTCAACACATGAAGTTCACCATCGGACGGCCGCGCATCCATCAGGCCTTCACGTCCTCCCGACACAAGCACCTCGATCATGCCGCGTGTCGCCCGCCTCGAAGCTTCCCGACGCACCCGGATACCGTCTCCGTCATGTCAGGCCCTCGGGCTCGGTTTTGAGGCCCAAACCGAGAAACCCTCCTCCGATGGTTTTGTGGCCAAACCACCAAACCCCGCGTACACGGCCTGGCCTCACCACACCAAGCGTCGAGCCCGCCAAGCCTTTCACCTCCGGCGCCGGACGGTCTACTCAGTCTTGCCTCGTTCCTTGACTTGGCCACCACCAATGCACCGGCTCCATGTCCACGACTTCTTCTTGCTCTTCTTGCACCATGCGGCTCGCACTTGATCCCGTCGGCCACCGGGTCCCTCGAACCAAGCCTACTTGTCTCTCCACTCCTCGGAGGCCCCGCAAGGCTAAGACCTTTCGCGCCCGTTCTTCACCCGCACCAACGCAAACCAAGCCGCAACCAACACCCGCAATACTAGGCCAAGAGTCGGTCCACACAACGTTGTCAACCACTCCTCACGAGTGCATTGACAACACACCACATAAACAATAAGGTAAATACACAAAATAAAACACACACAACACAACTCAACACTACACACACAAAGCTTCAAACCATCCGGTCAATCACTCATCACACACCAACCAAGGTACTTCTCAACTTGGTTCCTCGCTTTTAATGAACATCAATGATGAACTTGTTTTACCTTTATGCTATATCTTTGGATGCTTAATACAAGACCATATGATTAATCGGAACATGGAGAACCACCCGGGACAACGGTGCAACCACAAGGACTATATGGCTCGGTCTTGGCCGATTAATTAGGGAAGTCTTTGTGTGGTTGTTACTCGCATAGTAGGTTGGGGACAGAGGAATGCTTTTATGGCTCTTCTATTCGGAGCGGTGATGGAACGGAAGACTCTATGGCTTACCGTCCATAATAGAAGTGTGGTACGAAAGATAGCCTCTATGACATACTACTATGGACTAATATGCGCGGGAAGACTCTTTGTAAAGGCCTCGTAGCGTCCCTATGCAATCACACCTCGGTAGTGTGGTATGATGCCTAGCTAGCATCGCATGGTTGGGTTTAAAGTTCTTCGGGACTTTTACGCGACTTGTGGGTAAAGATGTACAACCTGCGAGTGCAAAACTAATCGATTAGCCGTGCTCACGGTCAAGAGCGGCCTGGACCCTCACATGATAATCAAACTTGAAGATGGACTTAAATCGCTCTCTCTGGTTATACTTGCCATGTGCTTGTGGCGTATTTCTTACCTTATGCTTAATGTGGGTTGGTATAAACTTATACTTTATTAGTAATTAGGTGCTAATAAAATTTGACCAACTAAAATTGCTTAAATGCTTATAGCCCAGTCCACTATAAAGCCTTTGCATTCATTCTTTTCCCCACACTTGCTGAGTACGACAAGTGCTCACCCTTGCTATAAACATTGTTGCTCAGAAAAAGGAAGCTACTATGAAGTCATGTGAAGATGTTGCTGGTGCTAGGCGTACGCAACCCCCAGTCGATTGCCTGTGATGTTTGGAGCCTTCGTTTCCAGGATTAAGCGTAAATCTCTGATAATCTTTCTTTTTCATACGTGATACTGTTTCTGTATTCACTTTTATGTCACTATATGCATGAAACTTGATCCTGGCATGCATATAGGTTTGCACTTGGTTTTCTTCGGAAAGTCGGGTGTGACAGAGTGGTATCAGAGCTGTATCGACTGTAGGACGTAAGCCTAGTTAGCACTGGTCGTTTCTTAATGTCTCTTTGATCTAAAGTCCCTTCTTACCTTATCCTTGACCTCTATGTTGAAGGATCTCACATCTTAACCATCTTCTTATCTCCATATCATGAATTCTTGTGTATTTACCCTTACCCTCCTTGAATATTTCTTCGATCTAATATGTCCATTCTCCCAAGCAATAACACCCCCTTGATTCATTGGTAGATCCGTTACCCTTAACATTCTATCTATTCGCGCAGTTCTCCGACACATCAGCGCTGTTTTAATATTATCTCGAGCTACAGAACTCCGATTGGTATGAAACCAGTTGGGTTAGTTCCTAAATTTCATAAGTGAATTTCTATCAAAAATTCAGCCCTATCTAGTACATGTTGCAGGAGCTATGCCCGAAACATTGGAGCTATCAGAAACTGTAAACTCTGCTGACCTAGTTACCTTCAATATTCTATATACCGGGCTATGGACCTCCGATTAAGGTAAATCCAATTGGAGTAGTTCAGGAATTTCATCAGCTTCATTCTATCCAAAATTCAGCACTATTCGTTTTGTATCCAAGGAGATACCTACGAATTAGTGGAGCGTTCAGAATCTGCCAACACTGCTGACATAGCCATCTTGTCCAATCCCTATCTCGAGTTCTGAACCTCCGATTGAGGTGATTCCAGTTGGGATGAACTCATAATTTTGGTCTCCTTGATCTGGGAAAAATCCATTATTTATGGATATCCTTGCTAGGAGTTACAGCTGATCTATTAGGAGGATACCCTCTGACTTTATTAACAACGTGTAGTATCGTTCCCTTAGCTATACATTGATTGGTGGAATTGTGTGTTTGCATGATGATGCTTGGTTTTATGATATTGCTTGTGTTGGTTTTTTGAAGTGAGTGTTGGTGTATTGTGGGTCTTACATCCGCAATAACATCAGTTGCCTAGTTGGGTTCTTCTTTTGTACCTCCCACCTCCTTGTTCTCCCCCACTCATTTTGCACTACTCTTGTTCCCTCCTGATCATATCTTTACCTACCAACCAGATGGAAAACCAAGAAGGAGTTAACCAAGGAGAAAGCTATGAGAACAATGGTGACTATGGATACAATCAAGATGGGTTATCATATCCACCCTCAGACGATAAGTATGCAGAGTTCATGAGGACTGAGCCGCCAATGTTCTCCAGTACCACATACCCCTTGGAAGCTGAAGACTGGATCAAGACAATTGAAGAGAAGCTAGATATGATACAATGCAATGATGGAGAGAAAGCTTTGTATGCATCTTGGCAACTTATAGGAGCAGCTTCAGAGTGGTGGAATTCTTACACCAATGGACATCAGCAACCTGAGAGTATTGTGTGGAAGGAATTCAAAGACAACTTTATCTTACACCATACTCCTGTGAGTGCGATGAAGCTCAAGAGGAAGGAGTTCCTTAACTTAAAGCAAGGACAGATGACGGTAACTGAGTACGGGGATAAGTTTATTCAGTTATTTCTGTATGCCCCAAGATCGGCTGAGAGTGATAAGAAGAAACGAGAGCATTTCATCAAAGGGTTGAATGAAGATCTTCAAAGTATACTAAGCCTACATGAATACTCCAGTCTACAAGATTTAATCAACAAAGCCGTTGGTCTAGAAAGCAACCTACGGGAGATCATGAGTAAGAAGAGAAAAAGGGAATATCCGGGGGAAGCCAATAACAACTCTAACCTACATCATATGTCTCAAGCCCAAGGTTTTCCCGAGGATCAAAATGAAGATGCATATCTAGAATATCCGCATGGTGTCACAATACCGGTGATTTATGAGACACCACGGAATCGTCGGAACATTAGAGAAAGTAAAGCTTGTTTCTATTGCAAAGCCGGTGGACACTTTATCAACGGGTGCCCGTAGAAGTTTCTAGATCGTCATTTTAAGAGAGAATGGCGACAACGACACAAGCAAGACAAGACCCCCGATACCTAAGGATGTTGGAATAAGTTAGGCTTGGAATGTTTTTCCGTAATATGAGAGGAATAATATTGCTTTGAAGGATATGAAAAGAGTTGAAATAAACCCTTGTCTCTTGCTAGCCTTTTTCGAATCTCGGGACGAGATTCCTTTTAAGGGGGGTAGATTTGTCACACCCTGAAATTTCCAATTTCAGGATGTGAATAGAAAGAATAATTAAATAACGATTTTCTCATAATTTTAAAAATTTTCCAACATTTATTTTTATTTACAGGGAATATAGTATAGGAAAAATCCTTTGTTTGAGTTTCTAAATTAAATAAAAGTTGAGAGTGTTGCATTCATGCCGATGCATCCGGTGGTTCTTGAGTGCAAAAGGTTTCAAAAATGCGTTTAGGAGTTGTCCAAACTCTCCCGAGAATTTTCCGGATTTTTCGGAATTTATTCTCATTTTCCTTGAGCTATTTCCATTTATTAGAAGGCTCCAAAATCTTTTTCATGAGCTCCAAAGGCGGCGTGTGGGATGCCGGTGCTACGGCTCGGTTTGCACGAGTCAAAAGGGGATATGAGGTTTCTCACCTTGCTACAATGCTCGGGCGCACAAGAGGGCGATGTAGAATCGGTGGTGGCGGAGATCGAAGTGGCGGCGGCGGCCGAGCTTCATGGGTGGAGGCGCTTGTGGAGGAGGGGAGAGGTGTGGGAGCGCGATTGAGCAAAGGAGATGAGGGAGAGGCTCTACCTTGCCATTTATAGGTTGGGGAGAGGGGGAAGGTTTGGCGACGGAGGGGAAATGCCATCAATGGCCATGGCGGTTTCAAGGCAATAAAGAGCGGGCTCTTGATTAGGGAAACCGAAGGGGATTAAGAGGGGGGAAGTGAATCTAGGCTTCAAAGCTCTTGATTGCCCTAATTGAAGGAGGGGGAGGCGCGGGAGACGCGGGAATGGCCGGCGGCGGTGCGCCCTGTTAGGAAACAGAGGAGAGGTGGGGCGGCTGGAGGAGGAAGGGAGAGCTGATGGGCGGGCCCGTGTTGGCAGCGAGGGGAGAGAGGAAGGGGAGGTGGGAGTGGGTCGGCGGGGTGCTGCTGGGCTGGAATAGGAGGTGGGACGTGGGGTTGGCTCGGTGGGCTGAAAAGAGAGAAGGGGAGGGGAGGAAGGGGGTTGGTTTTCCTTTTTTTCCAAACCTTTTCAAACATTAAACTTCTTCAAGTCTTTTCAAGATTTTCAAAATATTTTTAAAAACTTTTAGAACTTCCCACAGCGAACAATAAAACCATGCATTCAAATCATGATGCACAAGCACTTATTGCTTCTAAAATTATTAAAACGATATTAAAATAATAAGAGACCAAATTTATTTGATAATTTATTAATCCTTATAAAATAAAATCTAAACACCATGTTGCTTACATTGTTTTGGTGATGGATTTTTAGGGTGTTGCATCCTTAGATGCATCCAGAAGACCGACGACATGCACAAGCTCTCTGCCCCTTGGGAGGGACCTTTCGTCGTCACCAAAGTCATCAGCCCGTCAACATATCAACTCCAGTGGGGCGACGGGCAAGGAGTACCCAACCCATGGAATGTGGAGCATCAACGACGATTGTATCCGTATAATAGTTTTAAATTTAAGCCGTGTATTTCCTTTTCCGTACCTTTTTTTCAGATTAAATAAAAAAATACTTCAAGAAGTCATCTGCTCTGAGTCGAGCACTACCTTCTCCTCCCTCACACAATAAACCCTCCCCCTCAACAAGCTCGGGGGCTTGGCTAGAGCCAACATATGGGTTGCAAAACCCGGGGGTTCCGAGTCTTTTCTTTTCCTCCCCTTGACAAGCTCGGGGGCTTGGCTCAAAGCCAACCTAGGGGTCGTTCGACCTGAGGACACCATCCCGAATGAGTACGACACCTCCTGCCGATACGAGCATGCTTGGTCGAAAAGGTCGCCATACCTGAGCCCTAGGCTCCTCCCTCATGCGCCGATCTCACATAAGCCTCCACACTGAGCTGAGGAGGTCGGTAAGCCAGCCTCTCCGTGAGTAGTGGTTAGTGAGTCAAGAACACAAGACATTGTCATCTACAAGATCAACCAAGCTCGTACAGGCAAAAGGCAAGAACTTCTTTGAGGTTTCTCCAACATATCCCTGAAGCATTATTTACAAGTTATGAGAGGAGGAGGTAGAACTCCTAACTCAAGACTACTGATCGCCGCCATCGCCCTCAAAGTCAATGTTCTCCATCACCTCCATAGCGACGTCTTCAACTTCAAGCTCCAGGGTCTAGAGGTCCTTTGTGGTGTCAGCACCTCCCTTGATCTTGGCCATGCCGACGTCAGGATAGTGAGACTTAACTCTCACCAATGCATCGGTAGCCACCGCCAAGCTCGTCGCCCTTAGCAAGGTCAAGAGCCTGTTAGGAGTGTCTACCAGGCGATCCATAATGGACTGCTGCTCCTCCCCCTCCACTAGAAGAGCTATGCAAGCCATTGCATAGTTGGCAGCGCCCTTGAGGTCGTTCAGCTCCACCTCATACCCTGCAATGGTGATTTGGTCACTCCACAATGACTTCAAAACAACTTCGAATTCGGCTTCAAGGCCCCGATGAGCTCCTGTCTCATAAGCCAGCTTTTGAGATACGACGTACTCACCGCCAGCAACTTCTTTCATAGCTCGTCTGAGCTCCCGACCACCGGCATCAGCCTCTAGAAGTGATACCTCCAGGTACCGAACCTTGCTCCTGGAGGTCGCGAGGGCATTCTTTAGCTCCTCTTCGCGGTTACGGAAATCTGCAAGATGCAATAGTCAGCACATAGCTAAACGACCTTTTCTCCAAAAAGACCTTCAGCATGAAGATTCAACCTACCAGTGGACATGGTGTTAAATTGCGTAGTAGCCTCCACGGCCTTGCGCTTCTCCTCGGTGAGCTCGTCCTTGAGCCTTTTCTTCTCAGCGGCGGTCGCCTCACGGACCTCCTTGAGCTCTCGCTCAAGGTCGAGAATCCGCTAGTTCTTCTCTGTCGCATTCTTCAGCAAGTCGGCCCGGCCTTTGGCCCTATCCGCCAACGACCGTCACGGTGTAACAAGGTCGTCGGCATCATTTCAATCATGTATAATCAAGTAACAACAACATGCCATGGACAACTCACCATCAGCACGTTATTGATGGTGATGATCTTCGGTCCGCAAGGCCCGCATGTCCTCGTTATCTTCAAACTAGTCCTCTCGCCAAGGGCCGTGATTTTAGTTAATTGACCGTTGTGGCAACCTTGGGCTCGAGGACGAAGATGGAGGTACCGCGCGCCGGATATTCCTAGACCTCCTAGTGCCGGGTCAATTTGAGGCCGGTCCCCGACTAGGTCCTCAACCCCAACGGTACGACCGATGGGGTCCACGTCGACAACTGTTGGGGAGGTCGTCACTCCGACGTCCCCGACAGAAGTTGCGCCTCCAGCATCAGCAGCGCGCGGGGGAGTCTCCACCCTTGCGTCAGCCAGGGGCGGTGAAGTCGCCCTTCTCTCAACTGCTCCTCGTGGAGGAGTAGCAGTACGTGCGTCATCAGCAAGCGCCTCCCCGACGACCTGTGGCTGAGGAGACCTCATGCAGGAGGGAGAAGATGGGGCACCTAGCCCACCTTGAGGCCTCGTCACCGGTCTGCTTGGCAAAATACCTCGTAAAGAGAAGAATTTGCAAGATACTAAGTAAAAGACAAAATGAGCCCTCAAGACTTTACCTCGAGGCCAAAACACCCGAGGCTTAATCGTCGCAGGCATCCTTGCCTGCGCTGCTGCAGCAGTGTGCTGTGCCTCCAAACCACGCCGGAGGGCATCCTCTGACGTCTTCTCCACCAGCTCTCACTGCCTCTTGGCAGCAGGACTCTCTGACCTCCTCGCTGGCCGATCCTCAGCAACCGGAAACTCCTCGATCGCCTCATCCTTCTCCTTCTCCGACTCCTCCTCTTCCGACTCGACCTCCCATGAGCGGGGCGTCGGGATTTATGGAGTAACCACCGCCGGAGGGGAAGCGGCCTTCCTATTCTTCTTTTTTTTTTTATCGCTCCGCGGCTTTCACCGCAAAGATAGCGACAAGGTACCGAAGCCGGCTTCTTTCCAACCGTCGACCCGGTTCTCGCTTCGAGGCTTCACGGCGCCACCGGCGTCCGGGGTCCGTCCCGACCTCTCGCATCGCATCCTCGTCAGCCTCCACCGACGAGTCAGACTCATAAAACTCCAGCAGACGACCTGTTGGAGGCTCGTATTTATCCGACCTAAGCTTCCTCCGGTGCCGCTCACCCTCGGGGAGAGGTGCCGGGCACCACATCCGAAGCTCGCGCACCCGCAAACGAGACGACAAAGACGTTATACGACCTAAACAACAAACAAGCGAAGCAAAACGACTAAAGGGTAGATCTCGGGATCGTACGGGTCGCCCGCCTCTTCAACGAGTGTGCCTTAGGGCACTTCTTCACCTTCACTTTCCCAGAGTACATCTAGGAAATTCTAGCCGCCATCTCCTCCTTGGAGACCTTGCGGTTCACCTCGCGCGTAGGGTCCGACTGCCCCCAGTACTCGTACGCTGGGTGGACCTGATCCTTGATCGGTTGGATCATTCGCTGACAGAATGACCTAGCCACCACCGCTCCTATCACTCCCTGCTTCTTCAACTCATTGACGAGCTCCAGGACCGGCTTGAGCTCCCCAAGATCACCGGACGACAACCCCAAGTCCCACTCGTTTATCATCACTGGCTTATGGCCAGTACAACGTGGAAGACCAGGAAGCTGATCTGCAATATAGAACCACTGCGAAGGATCGATGGCGACTAGAGAGGGGGAATTGAATAGGAGCCGGTAAAAATTATTCTCAAAGAACCCGGCCTATACCCTAGACAAATCCCGATCACACACGAGCGATGCATCGAATCACACACCAATCGCCAAGACAACAAGGTTATGGATCAACCTCAAGTCTTAGGAACGATTCCTTGAAGCACACGCGGAAGCACAAAAGAAAGGAGGGAGGAATCGAACCAAAGAGCAAAGCAGCCGGGCTCGCCGACCATCCGGCCAGGAGGGGGTGGACCGTCCGCACAAGACACGCGGACCGTCCGCCCGCTACCACGGACCGTCCGCACCCGTACCGCGACCGTCCGGGCCCCGAGCCGCGGACCGTCCGTTAAAGAAAACAGGACCTCCAATAGCGAACCCCGAAAAACGGACCGTCCGCGTGGAGCATGCGGGACCGTCCGCACCTCGCTCGCGGACCGTCCGAAACTTCGTCCAACCAAAACTCAAAACCAAAACAGATTGAAAGCGAAGCCGAGCAAGATCGGGACGAACACACGTGAACACTACTCTCGCGGACCGTCCGCCACCTCCTCGCGGACCGTCCGCGCCTCACGGACGAGAGGCAAAAGCGCTCGACCCCGAAGGTCAACTCCCCCAACTCATCACCGGATCTCCCAAACGGTAGAAGTCGTTGAGACAAAAGTTTGGGGACATGATATGTGTCAACCAAGGATGCTATACCCCAAAAATTTTGCCTCCTAACCTTCTAAATCGCCGGAAATCGCGGATCCTTTGAACACCACCAAAAGCTAGAGCTCCAACCGAAAATCCTTGAATCGAAGTGGTTTTCCGGCGTTTGAGGGAACAAGATCAATCACAAAATGCAGAAGACATCCATCCATGTTTCCCTCAAAGAAATCCGTGGAGAAACCCACTCAAATCCGCGGAACCACACAAAGAACAAAGGCACCAAAAACAAGCACGAAAAAGACCACGAAATTCACAACGCCGAATCTTCTATACAAACCAAGAAAGATTCACAAGGTCTAGGATGCCGCCCTAGCATCCATCCCTCTTAACAAATCTCTCATGAAGCTCTCATGCTAGCCTAGACAAGAAATGGAGAAGAAAATGTCTCGGGAAAATGAGAAAGAGGAGGGGGAAAATGAAACCCTAAGTCGCCGAGAGAGAGAGAGCCATCCACACACACTCATGGCTTATATATCGGGTCCCGCCGGTGTGGGAAATGACTCGACTACCCCTAACTCAATTATTGGCGATACAACCCATGCAGGGGCATTTATGTAATGTTTGTGGGTCTTGCCATCGACGATCATGCCTTCACCGCACCCCGCGTCCTCCCGACGCAAGTCATGCGATCCCGCCGCGTGTCATCCGCTTCGAAGCTTCCCGAAACGCCCGGATCCCGTCTCCGTCGTGTTGGGTCTTCGGACTTGGTTTTGAGCCCCAAACCAAGAAACCGTCCTCCGATGGTTTTGTGGGCAAACCGCCGGACCCCTCGTGCTCGGCCCGGCTTCCCGCCATCGTGCACCGGCTCGATCGTCCATGACTTCGTCTTGCTCATCTCGCCACCATGTGGCCCGCACCTAGTTCCGTCGTCCACCGGGTCCCTCGAACCGAGCCTACTTGTCTCTCCATCTCCCGGAGGCCCCTCAAGGCTGAAGAACTTTCGCGCCCATTCTTCACCTGCAACAACACAAACTAGGCCGCGGACTACACCCGCGCACCGAGCCAAGAGTCGGTCCCACACCCGTTGTCAATCACTCATCACCGAGGAGCGGTCATCCATCGACCACGGGACGCTCCTTGTCCTCAATCTCCCCCTTGATGAGTGTATTGACAACACACAACGCGAAATGAAATTCAGAGAAAGAAAGTAAGAAAAAAGAAAAACAAAGAAGCTCAACTCATGACCAAAACCAAGGAAAGGCAAAGAAAGGTCACAAGCCGAGCAAAGCACAAACTCCACACTGAAAACAGCAAGAAAGCTCACCCTGAACTAATGCAAGCTCCCCCTGAACATGTGGATGCAAACTTCCAAATTTTAAATGCAGTTTTTCTGAATTTGCATTAAGCTAAGCTCACCTCTTCTAAAACTTCACTAAGCTCACCCTCTTCTCCCCCTTGTTGACAATGTATGGATCAAGGTGAAAATGCAGGAATGTAAGACAAAGCATATAAACATCTACATGAGCTTCTCAAATAGGCCAAATCTAGTTTCAAAGGTTAGAAATGAGACAAAGAGCACAAATATGGATCATAGCATAGTCAAAGCATTGCCACAAGTAATATATGGAAATATAGGCATGTGACAAAGCAAATTTTCAGATTTGAGCTGTTTATCAAAAGATGGCTCATTTCAAATGTAAAGGCCTATCCATGTCATATTTTAGCCAAAAACATGCATATCATCCAGAGATCATACAAGGATAGCAAATTCTTAACAAAGGATCATTGCAAACACCCATAAAGCAAAGCATGTCATGTTAAAGCTCTTGAGCCATGTGTCCACTTCGGGGAGACTTCTCCACTAGTGAACATCATGCAACATGTTTTGCACCCATGTGTGAAAGATAAGACATTTTAAGCATAAACATGATGGATGGAGCATTTTTCAAGCATACACACTTCTTTTCAAGATTAATTCATTTCATGGTACATGAAGTGCCTTTGCGGCAAAAAGAAGCTTATGCTCCTCCATGAATGCAACATAGGCTAAACATTCACAATGATATCGGCCTTTGGCCCAAATGCAGGAAAAAGACATCCAAGCACAATCTAAGCATGAGAGGCACATTTAGACCAAAAAGTGACATGAATACACTACTTTGAGCACATTTCATCAAATTTAGTCAAGATTAGCATTTGATTCAAAAAGGGCTATCTCACAACACATATATCTCAAATATTCCAAGAGCATAACCCCACGTAGCCATTTTCCACACACATGACCAATATCTCACATGTTGCCAAAGAAACTCAAATAAGGCATATGGAAGAAGCTCATCATCCTAAAATGCAATATGATACAAATGCAACATGATATATAACAAGATGACTATCCTACCATGGTTTATACATCAAGCAAAGCATGTATATACATCAAAGGAAACATGGTATGATACATATGGTACAAAAAGGAAATCCCCCAAGAATCAACTAGAAAGGGCAACAAACCCCATGTTCCCCCCGCAAGCGCACAAATGTAGCTTGGTCGAGAGGCTTTGTAAAGATGTTTGCAAGCTGATCTTGGGTAGGGACATGACTCAACACAATGGTCCCTTTCTCTACATGTGTTTGGTTCTGGAATGAAGCACTGGGTTTTTCGCTACGCTTATGGCACTGGTGCTATCGCAAAGAAGTGGGATGCGGGTGCACTCCTCACCAAAGTCTCTCAAAGTGTATGAAATCCACACAACACGGGAACAACAACTCGCGGCCGCAACATACTCGCCTCGGTGGTAGACTGAGCTACACTAGACTGCTTGCGGGAAGACCACGAAACCAACGAGGACCCAAGAAACTGACAAGAACCAGAAGTAGACTTCCTCTCGACTCGGCAACCAGCGAAATCCGCATCAGAAAAACCATGAAGTGAAAGAGTCGAGGAGGACGAATACCAAAGGCCAAGACCAGGGGGCGGACCGTAGGTACCGAAGATCCTCTTGACAGCCCGTCGATGTGATGTCCTCGGCGAGGCCTGAAAACGAGCGCACAGACACACACTGAATTGTATGTCTGGCCTCGTTGCCGTCGAGTAGAGGAGGGAGCCGATCATGCTCGGTACTCTCGCCGGTCCACCGGTTCTCCATCCTCGTCCGCATCCAAAGTAGATGTACTCCCCATGGGTGTCGACATAGGCTTCACATCTTGCATCTGGAACTTCCTCAGCATGTCTTTCGTGTACTTGGTCCGATGTACAAATGTTCCATCCTTCACTTGGCAACAAGGTCATGTTCAACCCGAGAAAGTACTGCAACTCGCCCATCATGCTCATCTCGAATTCCCTGCACATCTCATGTGCAAACTTGGCAACAAGGTTATGTGACGAGCCACCAAAGACAATATCATCCACGTATATCTGCACAATCAACAAGTCATTCCCATGCTTTAGGAGAAACATGGTCATATCTACGGTACCCATCACAAACCTTCTGCTCAACAGAAAACCTCTCAATCTCCCATACCAAGCCCGGGGCGCCTGTATCAACCCATACAGAGCCCTTTTCAACCTGTACACCCCGTGTGGATACTTCTCACTCTCGAACCCCGTGGTCGCTTCACATACACCTCCTCCTCTATGACCCCATTCGAAAAGCACTCTTCACATCCATTTGAAATAACTTGAACCCTTTAGCCACGGCAAAGGCTAGAAGGATTCGAATTGCCTCAAGACGGGCCACGGGGGCAAAGGTCTCCTCATAGTCGATCCCCTCCTTCTGACTATATCCCTGAGCAACATGTCCGGACTTGTTCCTCACAACCATCCCATTCTCACCCTCTTAGTTCTTCCAAACCCATTTGGTTCCTATAGGATGGCAATTTGGAGGTGGTTCAACCAACTCCCACACCTAGTTCCTCTCAAAATTTTCCAACTCCTCATGCATAGAATTGACCCAGTTTGCATCAGATAAAGCGTGTCCAATGTCCTTGGGCTCAAAGGAGGCAACAAATGCAGCATGAGCGAAATGAGAGGAATATCTAGACCTTGACTCGTGTGGTACGTTCGTCGATGTCCCCAATGATCTTCGATAGGGGATGCACTTCTTCAATCCCGCCGAGGAGCCTCACGCCTCGAGACTACCTCCCCCTCAACTTCGGCCTTCTCTCGCCTGGTCCTCTTGTCGCACCATCATTGTCCATGAAGTAGACGGTCCACCCTCCGTAGTGGTCGTAGGGGAAGTAGTGGGTACGCACTCAGCTTCAGGCGCATGGTTCTCTCCATCATCATCACCAGCTTCATCCTTCTCCTCTTCAAAGAGGTCCTCGGCCATCTCTTCATCACCTGCACATTCAAAGCCAAGAGAGGTACATGGCATTGTCTCGTCGAAGGTTACCTCGCAAGTCTCCATGATTTTGTTAGTCTCAAGGTTAAGCACCCTATAGGCTCTAGAATGGTTAGCATATCCAAAGAAAATCCCATCACTAGACCTAGCCTCAAACTTGTCGAGTTTTCCCTTCTTAAGAATAAAGCATTTGCAACCAAAAACTCGGAAATGACTAACCTTGGGTGCCCGACCATGCATAAGCTCATAACAGGTTGAAGGACCGATGCGGCGAACTAGAGAGGGGGGAGTGAATGGGAGCCGATAAAAATTCTTCTCGAAGGAGATGGAAACTCCAACAAGATGAACACGACTTCCAACACACGTCTCCGACTAACTACCCAAGTTGACCAAGCCCACGTAGCCACTGGAGTGCCACTGGACCTAGGAACCAACACACAACATTCCGACCCGAGAACGCACCGAACACCAAACCTCGAGTCTAGAGACCAACACCGGTCGACCGGTGAGCACCATCGGTCGGATCGGTCCCCGTTGGTGAACCGGCCAACTTTCACCAAGTGACTCCACACCGTAAGAGCGGTGAGACACACCGGTTAGACCGGTCCACGCCCCCGAAAGCCCCCAAAGCACCAAACAGCCAACCGACCACCAAATTGACCCAAAATCGAAACAAGAAGCAACACGAGACAACGGCGAACACACACGGACGTTCACCCAAGCAAAAACCCACCGAGGGTTGCACCGGTCGGACCGGTGTAGCACAGGCGCACTCGGGATGAACAAGACACACGCGGGTCAACTCCCCCAAATCCAAACCTCGATCTCCCGAATCGCTCCACGAGACTTTAACAAGACATTTGGGGATATTAGGAACACCTCATAAGGAGTCCATAGCCAAGTTTAATCCCACCAAAACTTGTCCAAAAGGGAGGAATCGAAAAAATCCCGCCAAGAGCACCTCAAACCCTAGAACTCGGAGAAAACCCCAAAATTGAGCCCCTTTACTCACGGATTTGGGAGGGAAATCACGCCCAAAGAACCACAAAGGGTTCCCACAAATTTCCCCCATCAAATGACCAAAAAAAGGTCCCGAAAACAACCCAAAGAAATCACCAAGAGAGGGCTCTGAAAATCACCACCAAGAACAACCGGGAACAACACATCCAAACCTTGAGGAACCACGCCGAATCATCTATACATGCAAAAAAGGTTCATACAAGGTCTAGCTTGCCGCCCGATCATCCAACCCTCTCACAAGATCTCACCATGAAGCTCTCAAGCTAGTCCTATGGAAATCCTAAGGAAAAAGGAAGGAAAATAAGAAAACAAATGAGCTAGGGTTCCAAGAGTTGGCTGCCATCCTCTCACCTCTTGGGTTATATGGAGGCAATCGAAAGTTTAAAATGCCCTTTCCTAATAACTAGGGATACAAGCCCCTCAAGGGCGGATTTGGAAGTCTTCATGTCTTCACCATCGGATGGATGCCCGGCGACCGCACCGTGCATAGCCTCGAAGTCTCGGACTATGTCGTCGCACACCGGCCGACCCGTGCTCCCCACCGGTCGACCGTGCCGCGCGCGCTGCAGCTCCGTCTTCGGTTCTTCGGTCTTGGCTTTGTGGATCAACCAAGGAACCCGGTGGTTTTCTTGTGAACCTCCGGAAACCCCGCGAACTTGGTGTAGCCTCCGCCAATCTCCACTCATGACTTGGCTCCCACGTAGTCCCGGCTCGACCCTGGTTTTGAGGCTCAACCAAGAAACCGTCCATGACTTCATCTTGCTTGTTCATGCCACCATGCGGCCCGCACTTGACCCCCGCCGGCCACCCGGTCCCTCGAACGAAGCCTACTCGTCTTCTCCACACCCGGAGGCCTCACCGGCGACGACCTTTCGCACTTGTTCTTCACCCGCACCAACACCACGGTCAAGCTCCAACCCGCACCCGCAATACTTAGCCATGAATTAGTCCACACAACGTTGTCAATCACTCATCACACAAGGAAGCGACCATCCACCGGTCCTCGAACCACACATGGTCCTCAATCTCCCCCTTGATGAGTGCATTGACAACACCCACACGAAAGTAACAAGAGAGAAAAGAAAAAGAAAAGAAACGAACAAAAAGAAACTCCAACAAGCGATCGAAAGCCAAACAAAAGCAAAGAGCAAGATCACTTGAAGAAGACAAGTCTCGGACCCCTTAGGCAAGGGCAACGGCTCGACACATCCGAGACAAAAACCAAGCTCAAGCAAAGAGAGCAAACCACCGAACCAAAGCTCAAACACCACAAAGAGCTCCCCCTGCACACATGCAAGCTCCCCCTGAACCAATGCACCTCCCCCTGGACAAATGCATGCAAACCACTTGAAAACAAAGGCAGCCGCAAGACTTTCACCACACCGGTCGACCGGTCATCACCACCGTTCGCACCGGTGCCTAAGATGTGCACGGGATCGGCACTCACACCGGTCGGACCGGTGCACAACTGAAAGCCCGTAAATGGCTCGAAGCCACCCGAAAACCTTCTAAATGCATCCAAGAAGACATTTCAAGCTCAAACTTCTCCCCTTGTTGGCAATGCATGAATCAAGCCAAAAATGCAAAACTTTCAACCTAGAGCTTCTCAAATAGACAAAAATCAACAAAGAATCCTACACATGTCCAAATGAGCAAGTTTGATACTCTATAGCTTCATATCGATCTCAACTACATGATCACCAAGTTTCACAACTATTGGATGAAGCTAAGATGGATTTGGGCAATTTTGCGAAAAAATTTCCTATCATGAGCAAAGACCTAAACATGATCAAAGCATATCAAAATGGTAAAGCCACACAAACTTCATGCTAGAACAGCCATTCTAATCATAAGACCATCACAAACACCCACAAGCACCTCATGTCATGTCAAAGCCACCGAGCCATGTGCCTACTTCTATGTATGAGACTTCTCATTGGTAGGCATCATGCAATGGTTAAGCACCCAAAGCAAATTAAATTCAGCACATATGCCATGGGAGCAGATTTTCCAAGCATTTTACATTTCATTTTCAGATTTATAATCGGTACATGAAATGTCTTTGCGACAAAAAGGAACTTATGCCCCTCCGAATATGTCCATATGATCAATAAACTAGCTATCCAGCCACAAATTAAGCATAGCAAAGCCACTAAAACATGTCAAGATCATATAAAGGCATTTACACATGAGAGAGCATATATGTGGCATTTTTCAAAAGCATAGCCATCAACCATGGATTATTCATCAAGATCATCAAGAGCTAAGCCAAACTAACCATAGCATGCCAAACAAGCTCACAAAGACATAAATAGCATTCCATGGTGAACAATGTATATAGGAGAAGCTTTTCCTATCCAATGCATATGATACAAAATGCATGCAAGCTAAGATACAAGGATGCCTATACATCATGTTACATATGCCATGCCAAATGTAAGAAATGCACAAATGAAAGCTATACATATGCTACAAAAAGAGCTCGCACACACCCAACTCAAGAAATCAAACACACACCAAGTTCCCCCCGCAAACGAGTGAAAGTTGCTTGATCTAGGGGTTTGGTGAAAATATCGGCTAGTTGGTCATGTGTGGGTACATGGATCAAGGCTATCTTTCCTTTCTCTACATTGTCTCTCGGAAAATGATACCTGACTTCTATGTGCTTGGTTTTGGAATGTGGGTTCTTTCCAATGCTTATGGCACTGGTGCTATCACATTGAAGTGGGACATGGGTATACTCCTCACTAAAGTCACTCGTGGTGTATGAAATCCAAAGAAGCTGAGAGCAACAACTAGCGAGCGGCAACATACTCGGCCTCGGTAGTGGATTGAGCAACACTCGATTGTTTGCGGGAAGCCAAGACACCAAACAATAACCCAAAAACTGGCAAGTCTCAGAAGTGGACTTCCTATCCAACCGACACCCGGCAAAATCCGTGTCTGAAAAACCATGAAGCACCAAAGAAGACGACGCGGAGTACCAAAGGCCAAAGTCGGGAGTGTGACGCAAGTACCTGAAAATTCGCTTCACCACTTGCCGATGCGAAGTACTCGGAGACGCTTGAAAACGAGCGCACAGACACACCGAGAACTGTATGTCCGGTCTCGTCGCCGTCAAGTAGAGGAGTGACCCGATCATGCTCCGGTACTCCTTCTGGTCCACGTGTTCACCTTCCTCGTCCACATCAAGAGCCGTAGTCGTACTCATCGGCGTCGTCATAGCCTTGGAGTCCTCCATCTTGAACTTTCGCACAATGTCCTTGGTGTACTTAGCTCCGGTGCACAAATGTTCCTTCCTTTGATTGTTTGATTTGTAGCCCGAGGAAGAACCGCAACTCGCCCATCATGCTCATCTCAAATTTCCCGCTCATATCCTCTCGCAAACCTTGCAACAAGAGAGTTAGACGAGCCGCGAAAGACAATATCATCCACGTACACCCGCACAATCGGGATATCTCTCGCCCCGCCTCGGCGAAAACAAGGTCCGATCGACCTTCCCCATCTCAAAACCTCTCTCAAACAAGAACCCCCTCAACCTACCATACCAAACTCTAGGCGCTTGCTTCAACCCATACAACGCCTTCCTCAACTTGTACATCCGTGGGGGTACTTCTCACTCTCAAACCCCGGAGGTTGCCTCACATACGCTTCTTCCTCCAACACACCATTCGAAAAGCACTCTTCACATCCATTTGGTGCAACTTGAACCCTTTAGCCATGGAAAAGGCTAGAAGGATCCTAATCGCCTCCAAACGAGCTACGTTAGCAAAAGTCTCCTCGTAGTCGATCCCCTCCTTCGATCGAACCCTTGAGCAACAAGCCTCGACTTGTTCCTCACAACCTCACCTTTCTCTCCCTCTTTGTTCTTCCACACCCACTTTGTACCAATCGGCTTACACCCCGGGGAGGGTCAACCAACTCCCAAACCCGATTCCTCTCAAAGTTCTTCAACTCCTCATGCATCGAATTAACCCAATTATGATCGGATAGTGCGTGTCCAATGTCTTTGGGGTCAAAAGTAGCAACAAATGCAGCATGAGCGAAATGAGAGTTGTTCCGAACCCTCGACCGTGTAGTGCATTCATTCCCGTCGCCGATGATCCTCGAAGATGGGTGATCTACTTGTACTCACCGGGGAGGTTCTCGCCTCGATGCTACCTCCCCCTCAACATCGCCTTCTCCTCGTTCTTGATTTGTCGTCGTAGGTGTAGTAGAGGGTCCGTCCATCACCGTAGTCGAAGTCGTGGGTACATGTTCGCCGGGTGCACCGCACCGCCATCTTCATCGTCTCCATGTTCATGCTCCTCCTCCCGAAAGATATCCTCGCCAAGCTCATCATCACCGCACACTCAAAGACAAGCCGACTACGTGGCTCGTCTCATCGAAGGTTACCTCGCAAGTCTCCACGATTTGGTTAGTTTCAAGATTGAGCACACGATATGCTCTAGAATTAGATGCATAACCAAAGAAAATACCATCAACCGACCTAGCCTCAAACTTATCCAACTACCCGCCTTTCTTCGAATGAAACACTTGCAACCAAAGACATGGAAGTGACTCACCTTGGGTGTACGACCATGCATCAACTCATAGCATGTTTTCTTCTTGTGCACTCGAGGTAGATCCCGTTTGACACATAGCATGCGGTATTCACCGCCTCGGCCCAATACCTCCTCGGAGTCCTATGCTCATCGAGCATCATCCGAGCCATCTCGCACAAGGTCCCGTTCCTCCTTTCCACAACACCATTCGGAGAGGCGTATACGGACTCGAAAACCGGTGCTCAAGACCCAAGTCATGGCAAAAATTTTCGAAACGAGAGTTTCGAATTCCGAGCCATTATCACTCCGATAGCTCGTATGACATCTCCGTGCCTCTCGTTCCTCAACCTCAAGACTAGATCTCGAACAAAACCAAACGTCTCCCTTTTATCCTCAAGAGAGAACACCCACGCATACCGAGAACAAGTCATCCACCACAACAAGGACATACCACTTCCCACCCGCATATCGCACACGAGCGGGCCAACAAGGTCCATATGGAGCAGCTCACATGGACACTCGGTCATCACATCGGTGAGAGGCGGGTGAGAAGAGGCTACCATCTTGGCGTGCCTACACGGTGCACAAACCAACTCTTTCTCAAGCCTCAACCGTGGCAATCCTCGGACGCATTGAGTTTACTCAAGCGAGACCAAAGGTCAAAGCTCAAGTGACCCAACTTCCTATGCCACCTCCACAACTCACTCGATGAACCGGCCAAGAAACAACGCTCCACACCCGAAGACCGGGAAAAATAAGCACGAAACACCCGACCCTCGGGAACGACCATACGTACAAGGTCCCCTCGAGAGTCTAAAATCCGAGAACCACCTTTGCCGAAACAACACCTCAAAGCCCTCATCCAACAACCGGGACACGTAAAGTAGATTGTACCCCACCGATTGAACAAGAGCAACACGCCTCCGAGTGATCTTGTCACTCACCTTAATCTCACCTTCTGAAAGCACACGCCCACGCCCATTGTCCCCATAAGTGATGTACCTCCTTGTCACCACCGGGACGAGACTTGAGAACCACCCCGTCTCCGGTCATATGCCTCAAGCAACCGGAGTCAATCAACCAAATGTTCTTCAAGTCTCCCACCTCGTCGTCGGAATCGAGTCCGAGTTGCTCGTGTGCTCTTCTTGCCGCCGGAGCTCGCCGCCATTGTGCGAAGCCGTCTCTCGCGAAGCAGCTCGGCCCGCTCGGTGTTCTTGGACGACTTCTTGTTCTTGCGACGATCACCTTCATCTTCACTGCTACTAGAGCTCGAGGTGGAGTACGCGGAACTCGGAGTCGACGTTGCTCGCTCCAACCATCGCTCGGGCCTTGCCTCGGCTCTCCTTCTTCCTCGATCGTTGCTCGTCCTTGTACTTGTTCTTGTGCTTGCTCTTGTGGTCGCGCCTCGACCGGTACACTCGCCACCCGTCCTCGACTTGTGCTTGTAGCCGTCCTTGTTCTCGGCCTTCTACGGGCGGTCGGCGACGAAGTGTCCCGGCTTGCCGCACTGGAAGCATGTCCTCGTGTTCCTCCTCATGTTCACTCGGTTCTCGTGCGGCCTCTCGAACCGCCTCGTCGAGAGTGCCGGCTCGTCCTCTCCAAGCACGTCGAACTCCTCATCCGGCATAGACATCAAAGAGGACAAAGAGAACATCCTGGTGGATGGGTTAGTGTTAGCCTTTCCTTTCGAACCACCAACGAGGGCAAGACTATGGGAATCAGTCGGTCCCTCGAGCTTGGCAGTCATGCCCCTATCCACCTCAGCTGACTTGAGCTTCGAGAACAGCTCATTCAACATCAGAGTGTCATACTTCTCTGACTCCACATTGGCCTCGAACTTTCCACCCCAAATCATACGATCCAAAGAGTGTAAGAGCTTGACCGCTCTATCATGATCATCGTACGGGAGCACGTCCACATTGGCCCTCATGATGTTCACAACCACGGTGAACCTCTGAAACAAGGCATCGATGGACTCACTGGGGAGATGAGTGAAGTTCTCGTACTCTCTCCAGTAGGTCGCATACATCCGTGCCTCGAACTCCGGGCATTCCCAACATGTTCCTCCTTCAAGACCGTCCAAATTCTACAAGCCAAGTGCTCGGTGTGCACGCGATCGAACTCGGGGCCGACACAAAGCACGAAACAAGTAGTCGACCGCCTTATTGTTGGCGTCGAATCCGTCCCTCGATCCGGAGCGAGGAAGTCCATCGGCTGGACATAGCATGTGTCCACCATGACATCCCAAAGGATCCGACCCTTTCCATGGAGGAACACACCAATCCGCTTACTCCACATCCGGTAGGTCTTGCCATCGACATGTGGAGGACCCGAACCCCGTTCCCGGTATGCCATCCTTGGATCTTAGACCGGTTAGAGTCAATAAAGACCCGAACCGGCTCTGATACCACTTGAAGGACCGATACGGCGAACCGGGAGAGGGGGGAGTGAATGAGAGCCGATAAAAATTCTTCTCAAAGGAGATGGAAACTCCAACAAGATGAACACGACTTCCAACACACGTCTCCGACTCACTACCAAAGTTGGCCAAGCCCACGTAGCCACCGGAGTGCCACCGGACCTAGGAACCATCACACAACCTTCCGACCCGAGAACGCGGCGGAACACCAAACCTTGTGTCTACGGACCAACACCGGTCGGACCGGTGCCTCGCCGGTGAAACCGGGCAACTTTCACCAAGTGGCTCCACACCGGTCGGACGGGTGAGACACACCGGTTAGACCGGTCACGTACCGAAAGCCCCCAAAGCACCAAACAGGCCAACCGACCACCAAACCGACCCAAACTCGAAACGACGAAGCAACACGAGACAACAGCGAACACACACGGACGTTCACCCGACCAAAAACCTCCGAGGGTTGTGTCGGGGACAGCCCTAGGGGTCCCCTTTAACAACCGGGAAATCCCCACTTAAAACCTGCAACAAGACCAAACACACTTTGCCTAACCATGCAGGTGCCTAACCATGCAGGATACGACCCACGCCGCAAGGACCTCGACGACCCACCAAGGCGACCCTCTCGAAGATCCCCTCGAGCAGGCTTCGCCTCGTTCGAGGGTGCGCGCCTCCCTCGGACGGGCTCCGTCTCGTTCGAGGGGGTGCGCTCCCCCTCGAGTGGGCGCCGCCCCCGCTCGAGGGCCCGCTCCCCCTCGAGCAGGCTCCGCCTCGCTCGAGGATTCACCCCCGCCCTCGACCGGGGTCCGCTTCGCTCGAGGGCGCCCCGCTCGCGTGCGCCTGCCCCCGTACACGGGCATTTAACGCCCTGACACAGGCGGGACAGTGCCATCATGCGCCCGGGGCTCGCGCCCCGGTGCCGCCGCACCAACTCCCCAGGAGGGAGCCCATCCCCATCACTGTGGGGAGGGACTGTGCAGCGCGGCCGGTGTCAGTCCCGTGACGCCGTGCGCCTGCTCCAGTACGGCTAACGTGCCGAGCCCTCGAAGGGGGGCCGGCTTCACCCTCGATTTGCTTTCTTGTGACCCTACAGGGTTAGGTGAAGGCGCTAGGCGGGGAGGAACGCCATCCCTGCCACTGTTACGGCATGGCAGCCGTCCCCGTGCGTGCAGGCGCACGCCCGGCGCTGTAGCAACAACTCCGGTACGGTGAAGCGTATAGGAACGAGACGCCGTTTTACCTACCCCCCCGTACTCCGTACGGGCCAACGTCGCCAGCCTCCCTCGAGCCCATCGAAGACATCACCGCCATCCGCTGCACTCCTACCCTCGAACCGCCACCGTTCGGGTACAAGATAGGCCATGAGGGCCGAATCGCCGCAAGGATCGTCCGGACGGCCGCCCACTCTACAAGATAGCACGCCACGCCCCTTCACGTAGCTAGGTAGCGCGGCACGCATGTAATTCGCTCCCTCCTTGATCTATAAAAGGGGGGACGAACCCCCCGCCGCAGGGGGAGAAGAACGAAAGGAACACGGACACGACACAATTGGAGACAAAGCCGCACCACGCACTTGTTCTCCAATTCTCCCACAACATCCTCGCCTATCACACCAGGGACTTGGAAGCCAAGCTTCCTCTCCCGCCTTGCTTGTAGCAGCCCCACTACAGGCACCCCGGTGCTAAGTAATATAGTGCCTCGAGCACGCCACTGCTGGACGTACGGCCCCCTCGGCCGGAACCAGGATAAAAACTCTGTGTCACTTGTTACTTAGCATCGACCATTGAGGGATAGACCGCGGCGCTTACTACTGGTTAGTGTCGGGACCACATTCCGCACCGACAGTTGGCGCCCACCGTGGGGCAATCTGAGCGCCTAAGGTCAATCCGTCAACTCCCTCCATGGTGATCCGCACTGAGTACCATGGTACACGCTACTGCATGGGCAGCTCGGACCCCCTCCCCGCCGGGTTCGAAATCCGGTTCGGAGGCCCGAACTTTCGGGCCACGGGGAATGGCTACCTCATGCGCCTCACCAACCGTGAGGAGCCCGCGCGCGGCGCCGGGCCGGGCCTACTCCGGCCCCCGCCGCACGCACCACCCCGGCGCGGTACGCCCGCAGGCGCGGATGCCGCAGCCCATAGGCGCCACGACGCCGCCGCCGCTCCGGGCTACGTTCGCGCCGGGCGCGGTCGGAGCGACGGCGGGCCGAGCGCGCCGCCTCTCAACACGGCGCGCCCACCGCCACGACGACCGCCACCGCCCCGGCGGAGACGTGCGTGGTCTCCGGACCGCGCATCCCCATTGGGTTGCGTGGTGCCACGTCGGCCTACAACAACAACGTCGGCACCACGATGCGCGAGGGTGCCGCCCGGCCGCCACGTCCACGTCGCCGAGGATCCCGACGCCTCGGTGCCGACGAGTCGTCCCTGGGCTCCCTCGACGTGTTGCCACCTGCCAACCGCCACGGGTACGCAGAATGGGACTTCTCCGGTGTGCCGGACCCAGTCATGTTCAGGCGTTTCCATGACGCTACGGACTACTGGTTCGGCTGCTCTGACGACTCCAGCACCAGGAGCTACGACCCCGCGCGGGAGTGCTATGCCGTCATCATCAACGACCCGCCCAATGCCGCCGGCACGGTGGGCGCCGGAGTCGGGGAAATCACGCCCGCCCCGAGAATCGCCACACGCCTAGCCGCGGGGCCAAGCGCTCCGCCGGGGGCCGACGCCGACGCGCGGCGGCCCACGCCCGCGAGCTCGAGGCCAAGCCGGCGGAGGAGCACGGACGGTGCGGCTGCTCCGCGCCTCGATGGCTGGGGAAGCTTCTGCTCGCGGCGAACGCGTGCGGGAGTTGGGCAGACAGGCCCGCGACCGCATCAACGCCGACAACCCTGACATGCTGCCGCGGGCAAGTCAGAAGCTCGTTGCCGCCGCAACGCTGCTACGGGCCATGCCGGCGCCCTCGACTCCTGAGGCACGAGATCTGCACCGCGAGGTGCAGACTCTCATCGAGCAAGCGGCCGTCCAGCAGGCCGAGAGCTCGGCGTCGCGCATCCGCCAACAAGGGGATGCGCGGGGTGACGGGGCCGCACAAGGGGGCGAACCCTCGGTCCACGCGGGAGGGGGTGGCGGAGCGTCCCGCCAACTCAGGACGCGCACCGGCCAAGGAACGGCTCCTTGACACGCGCAGAGCTCTGGACGGTGACGCTCGCAACGTCATCAACGCCCGCCGCACGAGCAAGGCGGACGCGCGAGCAGCGGTGGGCTACCACCCTCGACGGGGCGGGCGCTACGACAGCGGTGAGGACCGCTCCCCGACGCCGGAACCCCCGGGGACCCGTGTGTTCAGCCGGGAGATCCGCACGGCAGCCTTCCCCCAGCGCTTCCGCCAACCCTCGACCATTGTCAAATACAACGGGGAGACGGATCCCCGCGTGTGGCTCAACGACTACCGCTTGGCTTGCCAGCTGGGCGGGGCGACCGGCCGACGAAGTCATCATCCGCAACTTGCCCCTGCACCTCGGCGATGCGGCCCGGACATGGCTCGAGCACCTGCCCGCCACCCAAATCCACAACCGGGACGATCCGGTACGCACGTTCGTGGGCAACTTCCGGGGCACGTACGTGCGCCACGGGGAATTCCCGGGACTTGCGCTCCCGCACGCGAGAAGCCGGCGAGTCGCCGCGGGACTTCATACGGCGCTTCTCCAAGCGCCGCACGGAGCTCCCCGCCGTGGCGCGGTCCGAGATCGTGCACGCCTTCCTCTAGGGCACCACGTGCGGGACCTCGTGCGGGGGAGCCGGGACGCAGCCCGCCCGCGGACTCCAAGGGAGGCTGTTCGAACTCGCCACCGGCTTCGCCTCGGGAGAGGAGGCCGTGGGGGCGATCTTCGACGGCAAGAAGGGCAAGCGCCGGAGGACGCACCGCGGAGGGCGCAAGTCCGGGGGAGCCCCACCGCAACGACAAGCGGCAAGGGGAAAGAAGCCGCGCGCGCGAGGCGCGCGAGCAGCGGGCGCGACGGCGGTAATGCCGAGGCCCTCGCTGTTGACCCGGCTCGACGGGGCCCTCGACCGGCCCCTCGAGGCCCGGGGGCGTTTGATGACATGCTAAAAAAGCCATGTCCTTATCACAAGACCCCAGTAAACCACACCCTTGAGCAGTGCGACATGCTCAAGAAGTTCTATGGCCGCGCCGCCGCGAAGGAGGCAGAGGCCAAGAAAGACGGAGGAGATGGCGACCCAACGTGTTCCTCATCTTCGGGGGACCCACCGTCGACATGTCGACCCTCCGGCGCAAGAAGGAGCGGCACGAGGTCCTCGCCGTGGAGAAAGCGCCTCCCTCCTTCCTCAATTGGTCGGAGGACGCCATCACCTTCGGCCGGGAGGACCATCCGAACCGCGTCCCCAACCGGGCCAAGGACCCGCCGGTGGTCGACCCCATCATTGGGAACGCGCGGTTCTCGAAGATCTTGATGGATGGGGGCAGCGGCCTCAACATCCTCTCGCGCGCGCATACGCCGCGCTTGATGGGGATCGGGTTGGACCGGTACCGCGGCCCAAGACGAAGGCATTCCACGGCATCGCGCCCGGCAAGCGAGTCCATCCCCTCGGGCGATCGACCGCCGGTTTGGTTTGGCACCGCGAAGAATTTCCGCAAGGAGATCCTCATATTCGAGGTAGTGGGCTTCAAGGGAGCCTACCACGCCATACTTGGGCGACCCTGTTACGCCAAATTCATGGCGGTCCCCAACTATACTTACTTGAAGATGAAGATGCCAGGACCGAACGGCGTCATCACCGTCGGCTCGTCCATCGAGCACGCATTCGACTGCGACGTCGAGTGCGTAGAGCACGCAGAGGCGCTGGCGCTGGACGAAGCGCTGGTAACCACTTTGGAGAAGATGGTCAACGACGACTTCGACTCCGCTGCCAAGCACACCGGCACGTTCGAGGCCGCGGAGCAGACCAAGGAGGTCCCCCTCGATCCTTCCGCCCCCGAGGGCAAGGCGTTGAGGGTCAGCTCCACCCTCGACCCCAAATAAGAAGTGGTGCTCGTCGACTTCCTCCGCGCCAACGCCGACATCTTCGCGTGGAGCCCCTCGGATATGCCAGGCATCCCGAGGGAGGTCGCCGAGCACTCCCTTGACATCCCGCCTCACGCCCGGCGCCGTGCAACAACGGCTCCGCCGCTTCGACGAGGAGCGGCGACGGCAATCGGAGCGGAGGCGGCGGAAGCTTCTCGAGGCCGGGTTCATCAAGGAGGTGTTCCACCCGACGTGGCTAGCAAACCCCGTGCTTGTAAAGAAAAAAAGAATGGGAAATGGCGGATGTGTATAGACTACACCGGTCTTAATAAAGCATGTCCTAAAGTTCCTTTTCCTTTGCCGCGCATTGACCAAATCGTTGATTCAACGGTACTGGGTGTGAATTGCTTTGCTTCCTTGATGCTTACTCCGATACCATCAAATAAAAATGAAGGAGTCCGACCAGCTCGCGACTTCGTTCATCACGCCGTTCGGGATGTTCCCGCTACGTCACGATGCCATTTGGCCTCCGAAATGCGGGTGCAACATACCGCCGCATGCAAAGCACGTTTTCGGAGACCATATCGGGCGGACGGTCGAGGCGTATGTGGATGACATCATCGTAAAGACCGGGAAGGCGGACGACCCGGTTGGCGACCTTGGCATCGCGTTCGGTTGCCTACGGGCCAATGGGGTCAAGTTAAACCCCGAAAAGTGTGTCTTTGGAGTGCCACGAGGCATGCTCCCGGGATACATTGTCTCACAACGGGGGATCGAGGCCAACCCCGAAAAGGTTGCGGCCCTCGAACGAATGGGTCCAATCCGGACCTCAAAGGGGTGCAAAAAGTGCCGGGGTGCCTTGCCGCCTTGAGCCGCTTCATCTCGAGGCTCGGCGAGAAGGGCCTGCCCCTCTATCGCCTCCTCAAGAAACACGAACGCTTCTCCCCGGACCGCCGAGGCCCGGGACGCGCTCGACAAGCTAAAGGCGTCCTTAGCGCACGCCCCCATCCTCACGCCACCGCGGACGGCGAGCCCTTACGGCTCTACGTCGGCCGCAACCACCCGGTGGTCGCCGCCGTGATCGTCGTGGAGCGCACGGAGGAAGGGCATGCTTTATCTGTGCAGCGGCCCGTCTATTACGTTAGCGAGATCCTGTCAGACACCAAGACGCGCTACCCCCAGGTCCAGAAGTTGCTGTACGCAGTAGTCCTTGCACGGCGCAAGCTCCGCCACTACTTCGAGGCCCACCCCGTCACGGTGGTCTCCTCTTTCCCGCTGGGGGAGATCATCCGCAACCCCGACGCCGCAGGCAGGATTGCCAAGTGGTCCGTGGAGCTGATGGGCGAGACGCTTGCCTACGCCCCGCGCAAGGCCATCAAGTCGCAAATCTTGGCGGATTTCGTCGGCGAGTGGACGGATACGCGCCCCCCCCCCCCCCCCCCCCCCCCCCCCGGATCCAAGCGAGGCTGGGACTGCGTTCTTCGACGGCTCGGTGATGAAAACGGGGGGCGGGCGCGGGCCTGCTCTTCGTGTCACCCCTTGGGGAGCACATGCGCTATGCGGCGCGCCTCCACTTCCCCCGCGTGTAACAATATGGCCGAATACGAGGCCCTCCTCTCGTGGCCTCAAAATCGCCATCGAGTTAGGCGTCAAGCGCCTTGACGTGCGGGGGGGACTCGCAGCTCGTAATCGATCAAGTCATGAAAAACACGAGCCGCCATGACGACAAGATGGAGGCCTACTGCAAAGCCGTGCGAGCCCTCGAGGACAAGTTCTACGGCATCGAGCTCAACCATGTGCCCCGCCGGTACAACGAGGAGGCGGATGAACTGGCCAAGATTGCGTCCGGGCGGATCACCGTTCCCCCCGAACGTTTTCGCGCGCGACGTCGCTCAGCCCTCGGTCGTCTTCGAGCCCCACCCCTCGAGTCACGCTGAACCCTCGGGGGCTCCCTCGAACCCAACGGGTGCGGAACCCATGGACGAGGACCCCTCGAATGAGGCGTACGTGCTCTCCCTCCTCAAGGGGTATGGCGCTTACGTGGCCGACGTGATGGACACCGAGCCGCCTCCCCGTCAAAACGGACTCGCGTGACAAATACATTGCCCGGATGGCTCGAGGGGGAACTCCCCGCGGACCGGGCCGCGGCCGGGCGCATCGCCGGGATGGCCAAGTCTTTTGCCCTCGTTGACGGCGAGCTGTACAAGCGCGCCGCCTCCGGCATCCTGCAGCCGGTGCGTGCCCATTCCTGAAGGGCGCGAACTCCCCGCGGGACATCCACGCCGGATCCGCGGCAACCATGCGAGCCGCCTCGTACCCTCGTCGGCAATGCGTTCCGCCACGGCTTTTACCGGCCCACCGCGGTTGTGGACGCCGGCCGAAATTGTACGCACCTGCGAAGGGTGCCGGTTCTACGCCCGCAAGTCCAACCTACCCGCCCATGCCCTACGGACCATCCCCGTAACATGGCCATTTGCCGTGTGGGGGCCGGACATCGTTGGGCCCTCGCGGAAGGCGCCGGGGGCTTCACCCACTTGCCGGTTGCAATCGACAAGTTCTCCAAGTGGGTAGAGGTGCGCCCCATCACGAATCTAAGGGCAGAGCAGGCGGTAACATTCTTCACCGACATCGTCTACCGCTTTGGAGTGCCAAACTCCATCATCACGTACAATGGGTCCCGGTTCACGGGCGGGGAAGTTTTTGGAGTTTTGTGACAAATTCCACATCCGTGTGGATTGGGCGGCTGTGGCACACCCACGGACCAACGGCCAAGTAGAGCGTGCCAATGGCATGATCCTACGGGGCCTTAAGCCCGGAATTTTGGACCGACTCAACAAATGCGGGCGAAAATGGCTCCAAGAGCTACCGGCGGTTGTGTGGAGCCTAAGGACCACCCGAGAGCGGGAGCCACCGGGTTCACCCCGTTTTTCCTAGTCCATGGTGCGGAGGCCGTCCTCCCCACGGACCTAGAATACGGATCGCCGGGGTTCGAGGCTATGACGAGGATGCCAACCGGCCGAGCCCGCGAGGACTCGTCGGATCGGACCCGGACGAGGCACGCCTCGTGGCCTTAATGCATTCCGCAAGATATCAACAGTCCCTAAGGCGCTACCAAGCGCGCAAGATACGTCGACGGGACTTTAGTGAAGGGGATTTTGTCCTAAGGCTACGTCAAGACAACCGAGGGCGCCACAAGCTATCGCCCCCATGGGAGGGACCCTACATCGTGGTGAAGGTACTCAAGCCCGCACGTACAAGCCGGCCAACGAGGACGGTGAAGAGCTCACCAACGCTTGGAACATCCAACGCTACGTCGCTTCTACCCCTAGCTAGAATTTCCAAGTACTTTTTATTGTAAAAACCATATGACCAACGCCCCGGTTGGCAACAACTATGTAAATGTTGCAAGTCTAATAAAAAGGGCAACTCGGCTTTCCCCCCGAAACCCAAGTTACCCTCGGGGGCCACCGGCGGGGGGGGGGGGGCACCCCCCCCCCCCCCCCCCAAAATGGTCCCATTTTTCACGCAAAAACGAAACAACTCACGCGCGCTAAGTTTGTTTCTACTTCAACCCCCGAGCAACGATTCGAACGGGCGCGGGCGGCCTAGCGGAAGGAGCGCGCGAGCCGAGATAGCCTACGCCGCGTGGATATGGCCCTTCTCTCTCGCCTCCAACCCAGCAGGCCCCCCGCGAAAATCGAACTCCCCTAACTAGAATCTACTCAGGAAGAAGGAGAAACAAAAAGCGTACAAAACAAAAGACTTCATTACAGCAGACATTTATGTCAAAAAACAACTTGTTCATTTACAAAGGCCACGAGGCCAGAATACTGATACACATAAAAATGGGCCTAGTGCCCAGCTGTCTTCAGGCAGGAGGAGCGGCGGCGTCACGCCGTCGGGAAGAGGAATTCTTCGAAGGCTTCAGCGAGCGACCCGGCGGCGTCAGCGGCGAGCGCGTCCACACGCTCCATCGCCACCTCGTCCTCGACACCCTCGGGGACGACGTAGCCCTCCGCCAGCGCCTCGAAGTTGACCTCGTAGTGGGATCGTACCACTCCGAGGGCCTTCTCGGACGACCGGACGCGGTGCTCGGCGCATCCGCTCGGTGGACGTGGCCGCCAAGGGCGCGCGGGCGGGCGGCCGGCCGAGCCGCCGCCCGTGCTTCGCCCTCCTCCACGGCTTGGCGGAGTCTCGAGAGCCGCACCACGCAGCCTCCTGCAGCCCTCGGCCGGAGGAGCTATAGGAACCCTGCAGCCGCCTCGGCCCGCTCACTGCGTGCCCCGAGCAAGTGCGCAAGCACGGAGTCACCAAGACAAGAGAGAAATCGAAAAGGGAGCGCGAATTCCCAAACGAAAAACCAACCAAACAAAAGTCAAGCGAAGCAACTCACCTTCGACTTGCTTCTTCTCCGCCTCGAGGTCGCGGCGCACGGCCTCGACCGCCGGCCCGAGACGCTTGACGGTCTCACCTTGCTCCCGGAGGGCCGCGCTCATTGTTCGCATTTGTGATGCCGAGCACAATGAGCTCACCCTCGGCCTTGGAGAACGCGGTGTTCCGCTCCTCCGGCCGACCTCGCGCCGCCTCACGAGTGACGCGCTCCTCGCTCTAGCGCCGACCGGCGTCGACGAGGGCGGCTTGCTCCTCGCCGAAGCCGCCCCTCGGCCCCTTGGCGGGCGGTGTGCTCCCGCCGGCCGCTCCTCGGCGACGGCGAGCGCCGCAACCTTGGCGTCGAGGGCGGCCTTCAAATCGTCGGCCTCCTTGGCCCGCCGCTCCGGCCCGCGCGCTCGCTCCTCGGCCGGCGCCGCGCGCGCTTGCGCCCCCTCAAGCGACAAGCGGAGCCCCCGGTTCTCGCCGCGGACGTTGGCCACCTCCGCCTCCCAATTGGTTGCCGGTGTCCGCATCTTCTCCAAGTCCGAGCGCGCCGCACGGCCGCCTCATCACGATCGATGAGGGCGTGCGGCACCCGCTCGAGGCTCGAGCGGCGCGCGGGTCCCGCCTCGAGCTCTCGGGGAGTTCGTCGCGCCGGGCCATGGCCCGCACGCCGTGCACCGCCCGGGGTCTTGACGGCGTCGCAAGCGCGTCGAAAGCGCCGCACCGCTCCCCGGAGCCGGTGGACCTTGGCGTTCACCCGGTCGAAGGCGTCGTACTTGTCGTGGGCGCGGCGCTCGAGCTCCCGACACCCACAAATCAAAACCCGTAAGTGCTACGACACGGAGGCAAAGACACACAAAAACGAGAGATAGAAGAAAACGAGCAACCACGCCCTACCCGGAAGACGCACCATGCGGGGCCGCCATGGACCCGCAGCCGCCTCGTTCGGCGCGCGGTTGAGCGTGGCGCCGTGGCTCCGGAGCTCTCCTCGAGCTCCCGCTCCCCCCGGCGTCGGCAAACGCAGGGGGGATCGCCGGCCGACCCCCTCCACCCGGGCGGGAGTGGCCGGCGCGGGAGGACGAGGCCTCGGCGCCGTGTCCTCGTTCCCCCGCCACCATGTGACCCTCGTGCCGCCTCACGAGGGCCCCCCCCCCGGGGCTCGGGGGGAGCGTGTGGGGAAGCTAGCCCACTGATCCCACCCGGGCGGTGGGGAGTCGTCATCCGGGACCTCCACCCCCTCCGCCCGGGAACCGCCGCGGGCGCCGGCCCTTGCGCCCCGCCTCCGCCGGCGCCTCCACTTGCGCCTCCGTGGCCGCCGGCGTCGACGCGACGCCGCGGCCACCACCTCCGGCCGTGCCGCCGCGACCACGGGCGCCGCCGCGGGTTGCACCCACTCCGCCTCCTCTCGCAGCCGGCGCCACGGGACCGTGCCTCCGTAGCAACAGCCTCCGCGGCCGCGCCTCCGCCACGGCCGCCGCCGCGGCTCGCGTCCCCACAATGGCCGGCGGCGGCCGCTCCTCGGCGACCGCCGGGCCGCGCCACGGTGGGCCGATCCGCCGGCCGAGGCCTCGAAGCCCCGGCCGGGCTTTGCGAGCTCTCGCCCGCCGCCGTGCTTGCCCCCGCCCGCGACGCCCTCGACGTGCGCCGCCGGGTGGGGATGGATGCGTCCGCCCTCGCACCTTGGCCGGTGCGAGGCGAGGCACGCTTGGCACCACCCCGCGCAAGCACAAACAAAAAGTTAGAATGCCCGATCGTCACGAAACCAAACCAAGCAAAAAAGCGAGTTCCTTACCTTGAAGAGGAAAAGGCGCGTTTCCTTTTCCTCGTGGCCTCGGCGGACGAGGCCGGCGCGGCCGCACGCCCGCCGCCGCGCCTCCGGACAACGCCCGCGCGCGCGGGCACGCTTGCCGCGCGCGTGCGTGCGCGCTTGCCGTGCGCGCCTCCGCGGCACGCGTGTTGACGGATAAAAGACGTATCCCTCTACGATCCGCAAGCGTACGGACCACACACCTTTTTCACCACGGGATTCCCAAGGTTCTTGTCAATCCGCGGAGCAAGGGGATTACAAGCGTTCGATCAACAACGACACACTAGCTACTAAAACCCTAACTACTATTATACTAGAAAAACACTAAACTTCACTAGAGAGAATGATAAACGATCAAGAGAGAAGACACTCGCCCACGGGTCTACGATACTAGAGCATGCAATCGCTTAAAGACATGAAAAACCAATCTAATCTATCGGGGTTGTGACCACGGTTTCGCCCTTTCCCTCCTCCCGTACCGTCACTACGCGAAGGTAATCATGACTAGACCTTTGATGGCCACGGCGTATTGAATGGATCCAAGGAAGCATTGAGGCCTATACTCCCTTTACGGCATGGTAGCTAACCTTAAGCATGAAAGTATATTCAACACAAGATGATAGATAGATAATCCAACAAAGTGCGATTACATCTCAATATCGATTACAACCCATGGACGAATGAGAAGATTACCCCATCAAGGTGCCGGTCATGGCACCGTTGATCATGGTTTCCCTTCCGCCGGTGTCTTCCTCCTTCTCCACGAGAGGGTGCTTCCTTCGAGGTGGTTGATCTCCACCGGAGATCCTCCTCCTCTCTCTCTAGCTTGGAGATGGCCTTCGGTGCGAATAAACTCCTCTCTCTCGACCGTTGGCGCGCGTCGGGGGTTTTAGGGTCGAAGATCCTTCGAGGGCAAGGAAGACGGGACCGAACCGGTGCCCGAAGTGGGCCGGGCCGATCCGACGGGCCGGCCGGCCTGTGCCCGTTTCGGCCGGTTCGGTCGCCCTTTTGCTCGGTGGGTCCTCGTGCACTTATCTACTTCGCCCCTCCACTTGGATGATTTTGACGCCGTTATCCTCGCGATCAAGATGGAGACTCTCTTTGCATGAAGTTTGATCTTTTACGCTTCAATCCCCGGGGTGTTCCTCGTAGCACTTCGGTCCTCACCACCATTGGAAGTAATTTCGGCGAGCTCATGAACACGAACAAGACTCCATGAATGCTCCTTTGAACTTATTGCGAATCCGTCCTTTATGTCCATGTTTTCCTACATAAACACAACACTTCCAAATGCATGCACAAAGATGAACTTGTTATATGATTAGTGTGCCTAGTGGCGGGTTAGTTCAATAATCAAATCCAAACCAAAGTGTAATGAACATGCTAGGTGCACCAAAATACACCATCAACATCTCCCCCACACTTAGCTCTTGCTCGTCCTCGAGCAAGTACTCGTAAAAGAACTTCGTCCAAGGAGTGTAATCGTGTACCACTTATCCCTCTTCACAAGTTAGTCAATCCCTTCATCTTTAATACATAAACACAAAGTAATGATAATCAATCATAAACATGGGCGTTTAGAATTTTTACCACGTCAAGATTTACCCCACAACTCAAACTCTTCACTCGAAGCTTTCAATTTCAGCCATACTTACTTCTTTGCTTCCATCGGAGGGTTTTTATGGTTTTCAAAACAAAAATTCCCGCAACAAGTGTTAGACAAAAACCTTTCTCCAAGCTCTCTCAAGTCACTCATATGAAGTGGCTATCCTAACCAAATTTTATAAAACTCTCACCTCCCATTAATCTCTCATATATTATGTAAAGTGGAGCTATAGGTAGGGCTAGCGCAATCAACACAAGTACCGTCAAACTAAGAACTTCCTCTAATGGTCGTCTACCTTTCAAAGCAAATGATTATGAGAATTAACCATATGTAGGGATATCAAGGATGAGAAGATTTAGAATGGTGGACATGTGCAAGGGCACAAGAAAATTGTGACTTCAAGGCACCGATGATGTCCTCGTTGTCGGATTGCACATGGTTGGAAATAGAGTAAAAGTTTCGTCTCACAATCAACGTGACATCCTTCCTTACACTTTATTATTTTTCTTTTCTTTCACTTGATCCATCCCTCTCATATCTTCATTGCTAACTCATCTTTCTCTCTTTATTTTTCTTCTTTCATATGATTTTTTTTCTTTTTTTTTTCTTTTCCATACACATACTTTTTCTCTTTATTTTTCTCTCTCTTGACATCTTTTCAAAGCTTTCAATTCTCCCTTTTCTCGCATGCACACAATCTGAAATTTTTAAATAAATCATGCTAGAGACGAGACGAAACTTTGAAAATAGGTTGTGTTCAAGGAATACGATGTTCAAAAGAGATGTATAAGGTTGGGTATGGAATCCAAAGGATATACATGACTTTCGTTATGAAAGTCACGAACCGAATAAATGACGAGGCTAGCAACAAAAGATAAGCACAAGGATATGATCATTGCTCGAAATTAAAACTCACCAAGAGAGAAGGGTCCTAGCCTAACTCATCGTGCTAATCACACTTATGGTGGAGCGAAAAAAAAACAAACCTGGCTTTGGATAGGAATTTTTTTTATACTCTCAACTTGGAAAAAGAGGTTTTGCTAACCTTTATTACAAGGGTTTTAATATAATTTTCAGAACTGAAATCCTCCAATTTTTAGCATCGAACATAGCACAACTAGCATGTGAAGCTCAAGATCGAAGTGCGGTATGGGTACTTTAAGTAGTAGCGATTCCACTAAGCACCACGGTAAACGATTTTCAAACCACATACTTGTGTTCATATATCAAGAATCGAAGATTAAACAAACAAGTAAATAAAGATAAACAATACATAAAACACAAAGATATATATAAGACTCTTTTTATTTGGTTTTCTTGACTCAACAGTAATTTAAGACACTTGCAAAAATTTAAAAACAGACTCGAAAAAACTAAAGACTCATTAAAACAGTAAGACTCTCACATGAAGATTAAACCGAACCTAAACTTGAAGTTCAAAAGCTAAGGCTAGCGAGCTAGCTCTCCCCCACACTTAAAACATACGACGTCCTCGTCGTATCTTACAAAAACCAAAGGGGAAAACTAGATCTAATGATACTTCGAGCAAGCTTTGCACCACTTGCCTCTCATGTTTCCAACCATGCCGAAAAGCTTGCGCACGTTACGGTTAAGGAACTTGTAGTCATCTTCAACTACGCGCTCCAAGTCCTCCATACGCTGCTTCATCGCTTCCATGGTTTGAAGACATTCGTCGGCCGACGCGTAGAGAGCCGCGATGGATTGACGGCAAACTCGACAAGACACCGGATGCAATCCGAAGGGGTCGTCGTCGCCATAATCTCCACCGTTGTCACCACCGTCGTCGCCACCTCCATTGTTGTCGCCTTCGCCACCGCCGTTGCCGTCGCCGTTAGGGCCTTCGGGAGTCCTTTCATAGGGTTGCTCACCCCAATCATCATCATCTCTACCGGCGCCGCGCCCACGAGCTCGGGCTACGATCGTCGGAGTAGTCGCTATCCCCATAATCCTTAGGCTCCGGCGACACCACCTTGTAATCCTTACGCTTGATGCCTTGGAGACGTGCCGACCTTCGAACGGGTGTAGGGACCTTCTCTCCTTTGACGGGGTAGCGAGATGCAAGAGCTCCGGTCGGGACACGTCCTCCGCAACGGATACGTGCGGTCCTCTTGACAGTAGCTTGACCTCGCATCGCATCGCCTCCTCCATCGATGGCTTCTTGGCTTCTACCTTCAACTCTAAGCTTTTTGGAGGCTCAATGGCCGCTACAAGGGTGCAACACATTGCTTGAAAGGATTGATTCTCGAGCTCCCAATTCGGCCAAATATATAGTCCCGAGAGAAAAGCCCCGGGAACCTTATTTTCCTTTTTTACACTTCCCTTAAAATTTTCTCGACCAAACAAGGAAGTCGAAAAGGAGCAGTTCGGGGCGAAATTCGGGGACATCGGGCGTCGGGCCCCCTTGGGCCGGTCCGATCGGGGCCGGCCGGCCCACCCCCGCCGGGGCCGGGCCGGTCCGGTTTTTTTGCACACCGCCCTATTTTTTCGTCCTCATCCCATGGGAAAAAGTTGGCCCGGTTAATCTTCGCGAAAAACTCCGTAAAAGCTAAAAGAATAATTATTTACGAAGTTGGTGCCTTGTTTTTCGTCCTAGGCGGGACGTTCGGGCTCTTCCTCCATGGTAAAGACGTCAACATAATGAATGGGCACGATGTCGGGTTCGTAGTAAACCTTAAGCCGCTGTCCATTCACCACAAAATGATCGCCGTTTATATCCATAATGGTTACCGCTCCGTTGGAGAACACCGAATGCACAACATAAGGTCCGTCCCACTTGCTTTGCAATTTCCCCTTTCCGAAGGTTTTAAACCTCGAATTGTAGAGAAGGACCTTATCTCCTTCTTTAAATTCTTTTTTCTTCAATCTTTTATCATACCACCTTTTGATTCTCTCCTTGTATATGCTTGCGTTTTCATAAGCTTTCAACCTCAACTCCTCTAGCTCGCTTATTTGAATTCTCCGTTTCACCACCGCGGCATCGAGATCAAGGTTCATCTCTTTTATCGCCCAATAGGCTTTATGTTCCAACTCAACCGGAAGGTGGCAAGCTTTTCCATAGACGAATTGATAGGGGGTCATACCTATCGGTGTTTTAAACGCCGTTCGATAAGCCCATAAAGCTCCGTCTAATTTCTTTGACCAATCCTTGCCTCCCTTCTCTATGGTCTTGTTAAGTATGCTTTTTAATTGCCTATTTGACGTCTCCGCTTGTCCGTTGGTTTGTGGGTGATAGGCCGTGGAGACCCTATGCTCAATTCCCAACTTGGACAAGCACCTTTTGAAGTTCTTCCTAGGTGAAATGAGTTCCTCCATCACTTATCAAGATTCTCGGTGTACCGAAACGAGGGAAAATCACGTTCTTGATCATAGTGATGGACTCCTCCGTGGAAGCTTTACGACATGGTATAGCCTCTACCCACTTGGATACATAATCAACCATAACAAGTATGTACTCGAATCCAAATGAGTTTTTAAAAGGCCCCATGAAGTCTATGCCCCATACATCGAATATGTCGACTTGCAAGTTGTATTTCAAAGGCATAGAATTCCTTTGAGAGATGTTTCCGGTTCTTTGGCATTCGGGGCATGACGCAAGATATCTTTTAGTATCTTCATGCATCTCCGCCAATAGAATCCGCTCGACCATACTTTGGCTTCGGTTCGAAAATGGCTATAGTGCCCACCGTACTCGCCGAGTGGCACTTCCTTAGAATCTCAAGCCTCTCTTCTCTTGGCACACATCTTCTCATCACTCCATCATTGCCTAGCTTGAAGAGGTATGGTGCATTCCAAAAATATTTCTTACTTTCGTAAATTATCTTTCTTTGAGTGTTTTTGTCTAGATGATCGAGGGGCATCTTTCGAATTGCTCGAATGATGTCGATCATCCAAGTATCTTTATCAAGCACTCTATAGAGGTGGTCATCTCTCATCTTATCTTCTATGGGCTCTTTATCATCTTGCCCACGATTCATCCTAGACAAATGATCGGCCACAACATTCTCCACCCCCTTTTTATCACGAATTTCAACATCAAACTCTTCGAGAAGAAGGATCCAACGAATCAAACGTGGTTTAGCTTCCTTCTTAGCCAAGAGATACTTTATGGCTGTGTGATCGGTGTAAACAATGACTTTCGAGTTCACGATGTAAGATCTGAATTTTTCGAAAGCGAATACCACCGCTAGCAATTCTTTTTCTCGTAGTAGCGTAATTTAATTGTGCCCCACTAAGAGTTTTGCTAGCGTAGTAAACGGCGTGAACTCGGCCTTCCTTTCTTTGTCCCAAGACCGCGCCTACGGCGTAGTCACTTGCGTCACACATGATCTCGAAAGGTTGGCTCCAATCCGGAGGTTGGATGATGGGAGCACTCACCAACGCATTTTTCAAGGTCCGAATGCCGCTAGACACTTCTCATCAAAGTCGAAAGCCACATCCTTTTGAAGAAGGTGCGTCAAAGGCTTAGTGATCTTCGAGAAGTCCTTTATAAATCTTCTATAGAATCCGGCATGGCCTAGAAAGCTCCTTAAGGACTTAATATCCGTAGGAGGTGGGAGTTGCTCAACCGTCTCTACCTTAGCCTTGTCCACTTCAATTCCTCTCTCGGATATAACATGTCCGAGCACTATGCCTTGCTTAACCATGAAGTGGCACTTTTCCCAATTTAAAACCAAATCTACCTCCGCACACCTTGTAAGGACCTTTTCTAAGTTTGCTAAGCAATCCATGAACGTCTTCCCGTAAACGGAAAAATCATCCATAAACACTTCAACAATCTCTTCGATGAATTCCGAAAACACGGCCATCATGCAACGTTGAAAAGAGGCCGAGCGTTGCATAGGCCGAAGGGCATCCTCCTATATGCAAACATTCCGTAAGGACACGTAAACGTTGTCTTATGTTGATCTTCCGGTGAATAGGAATTTGCATGAACCCCCGAGTATCCATCGAGAAAGCAAAAATAAGCGTGGTTTGCTAACCTCTCGAGCATCTCGTCTATGAACGGTAGGGGGAAGTGATCTTTCTTCGTCGCTTTGTTAAGCTTACGGTAATCGATACACATCCGCCACCCGGCCACCGTTCTTTGCGGTATCAATTCGTTCTTCTCATTCTTCACCACGGTCAAACCTCCTTTCTTCGGTACACAATGTACCGGCTCACCCATTCGCTATGTGGAACCGGGTAGATGATTCCGCATCAAGTAACTTGATAACCTCTTTCTTTACTACCTCTCGCATGGCATGGGTTAGCCTCCTTTGATGGTCCACTACGAGCTTACATTGGTCTTCCATTGGTATACGATGAGTGCAAAAGGCTGGGCTAATACCTTTGAGATCATTGATTGAATATCCAATCACCTTCCTATGTTTTTTTAATAAAATCAGCAACGCTTCATTTTCTTCGGGGCTCAACTCGTCGCTCACAATGACTGGATAGGTTTTGTCTGGCCCCAAAAATTCATATTTTAATCCCTTGGGCAAAGGTTTAAGGTCTACTTCGGGCACTTGTGGCTCCTCGGGTTTGATTTCTCCTATGTCTTCGAACTTCTCTTCCTCCACGCTTCCATCATGCGGCTCTAAGCCTTTTGTTGCTTTCTCTAGTTCTTCATCTTGTTGATTACTAATTTGATTTTCCATCGCTCTTTGCAGCGGGTCTCTAAGGGTTTCAACAAAACAAAGACTATCTATCTCTTCTATTTCTTCATCTTCGGGAGGAAAAGGAGTAAGGTGTTTAGAAGCACGAAGAAAGTTATATGTGTACTTTGTTCCATTAAGGTTCATTGTTACTTTGCCTTCTCCAGCATCTAACACGGCATCAACCAACTTAAGAAAAGGCCTACCTAAGATTATATGATCAGAATTACTATGGTAAGCATCAATAACAAAGAAATCGGTTGGTATGTAGTTTCTAGAGATTTTTACTTTCATGTTGCAAGCAATACCTAGAGGTTTGATAGTTCTACCATCTCCCATAATTAATTTCGTTGATGTTGGAGCTAAGTCTAGGTTGTGGTATTGAACTTTATCGTAAATTTTAGAAGATAGAACACTTACTTGGGCTCCGATGTCGCATAAAGCTTTGCATTGAACTCCGTTGATCTCGCAACTCAAGTGCGGCGTCATCTTCTCTTCTTCTTCGGATCCGATCGAATAAATTTCAGCAAGGTGAGCGTATGGTGATGCTTCGGGCTTATCCCCATGATCCTCTTCACCTCGGCAATATGTTCCGGATCCACCACGTCATCTCCAAAGAGCTTTTCAAAAATCTCACCGGTGGTTTCGAGGTCGTATGAATTTTCAGCTTTCCTCTCCGGTGGGAAATCTACTTCCAATGCTCTTGCCATTCCCTTTTGATTAGGGAACGGTCTTCTCTTGTCGAATACTTCTCCGTAATCAATAGGAACCCAATCCATTGGTTCGAACTCCCTTAGTGGCTTCGCGCTTGACATGCTTCTCTTGTTCGTCTCATTTGGTGCGACGAAGTCGACGTTTGGTGTAGTTCTTGACTTGATGTGTTCTTGCTCAAGCTTCTCCATGATTGGCTCCTCTCTTGTGACTTCCGGGGTTGCCTCTTTAGAAAAATCAGCAAGCTTTTTCTTCCTTGAATTGAATTCCGGCTCTTCCGCAAGTCTTGTTTCCCAATCTCTTCGCATGGCAGCCGCTTTGCTAACTTTTTGTAGAAGTTGGGCGGCTTCCGTGAGTGTTTTCTCCATGAGATCCCCACCGCACACATTTCGACGTGTCGCATGCAACTAGGGGTTAGGGAAAAGAAAAATGTATGCAAGAGTACGTCACCGGTGAAGCCGAGTTTTGGTCCTTGTTCGATTAATTCATTAAACCTATCCCAGGCTTGGTCTATCCCTTCCTCTTCTCCTTGCATAAAATTGATCACTTGCCTCCTTAGATGTTGAACCTTGCTCATTGGAAAGAACTTCTCGCAAAACTTCTTTGTCAACTTGTTCCAATTGCCTTCAACTTCAAAGGACGCAACCGAATACCATGTCTTTGCTTTGCCGGCAAGTGAGTAGGGAAAGAGATTCCATTTGAACCATTCATCGGGAACTCCTTCTTGACGCACCGTGTTGCATATTGTCGTGAAATCCCTTATGTGTCTATATGGGTTCTCCTCAACCATCCCTTCAAATGGGTTTTCCGCCACCATCTTCATGATCTTGGATTTAATTTCATATTTGGTCGCTTCGAGCTTCGAATCCGACTCTTGTACCTTTATGTCTTCACATCGAGGGCTAGCGTAATCCCTTAATGATTTCTCCGGTTCTTCCACCGGGTTGATTAACGAACTCCATCTAGACAATAAGATAAAAACAAAAACAAAAAAGAAACAAGTGTTTTTCGATAATATATGTTAGATAAAGCAAATAAAAGATAAACTAAAATATAAAACTAAGTTAGATGCAAATCAAACGATGTAAACTAACTTGCTCCCCGGCAACGGCGCCGGAAAAAAGGGGCTTGTTGACGGATAAAAGTCGTATCCCTCTACGATCCGCAAGCGTACGGACCCCACACCTTTTTCACCACGGGATTCCCAAGGTTCTTGTCAATCCGCGGAGCAAGGGGATTACAAGCGTTCGATCAACAACGACACACTAGCTACTAAAACCCTAACTACTATTATACTAGAAAAACACTAAACTTCACTAGAGAGAATGATAAACGATCAAGAGAGAAGACACTCGCCCACGGGTCTACGATACTAGAGCATGCAATCGCTTAAAGACATGAAAAACCAATCTAATCTATCGGGGTTGTGACCACGGTTTCGCCCTTTCCCTCCTCTCGTACTGTCACTACGCGAAGGTAATCATGACTAGACCTTTGATGGCCACGGCGTATTGAATGGATCCAAGGAAGCATTGAGGCCTATACTCCCTTTACGGCATGGTAGCTAACCTTAAGCATGAAAGTATATTCAACACAAGATGATAGATAGATAATCCAACAAAGTGCGATTACATCTCAATATCGATTACAACCCATGGACGAATGAGAAGATTACCCCATCAAGGTGCTTGGTCATGGCACCGTTGATCATGGTTTCCCTTCCGCCGGTGTCTTCCTCCTTCTCCACGAGAGGGTGCTTCCTTCGAGGTGGTTGATCTCCCACCGGAGATCCTCCTCCTCTCTCTCTAGCTTGGAGATGGCCTTCTCGGTGCGAATAAACTCCTCTCTCTCGTCCGTTGGCGGCGCGTCGGGGGTTTTAGGGTCGAAGATCCTTCGAGGGCAAGGAAGACGGGACCGAACCGGTGCCCGAAGTGGGGCCGGGCCGATCCGACCGGGCCGGCCGGCCTGTGCCCGCTTCGGCCCGGTTCGGTCGCCCTTTTTGCTCCGTGGGTCCTCGTGCACTTATCTACTTCGCCCCCTCCACTTGGATGATTTTGACGCCGTTATCCTCGCGATCAAGATGGAGACTCTCTTTGCATGAAGTTTGATCTTTTACGCTTCAATCCCCGGGGATGTTCCTCGTAGCACTTCGGTCCTCACCACCATTGGAAGTAATTTCAGCGAGCTCATGAACACGAACAAGACTCCATGAATGCTCCTTTGAACTTATTGCGAATCCGTCCTTTATGTCCATGTTTTCCTACATAAACACAACACTTCCAAATGCATGCACAAAGATGAACTTGTTATATGATTAGTGTGCCTAGTGGCGGGTTAGTTCAATAATCAAATCCAAACCAAAGTGTAATGAACATGCTAGGTGCACCAAAATACACCGTCAACAACGCGCCGGCGCCTCCCGCGCCGCGCGCCGCCCTTGTTGTCGATTGCCTAGCGGCGGGCGCCGTTGCGCCCACCCCGGGCGATGCCGCCCTTGCCGCCGGCGCCGGCTCCGGCGACGGGGGCGCGTGCTCCCACCGTCGAGGGGCCCTCCCCCTCGGCCTCTTCCTCTTCGTCCTCCTCCGAGGACGAGTACTCCTCTCGTCCCCGGGGAGGAGAACCCCGGTTCCTCGCGCCGCCGTACTCCGCGTTCCGTCGCTCGCGGCGCTCTTGGTGTCGCCTCGCGCGCTCCCTCTTGCGCGCCGCCCGCTCCTCGCTCCCGTTCCGTGCCGCCCGACCGAGCGCGCGGGAGTCCGGGGTGGGCGGAACGGACTTCGCGGCGGTGAAGCTCACCACCGCATGCGGGAACGACAAAGACTCGTCGGGGAGGCAGAGGCAACGCCGGAACTCAAACGGAATCAAGAATCGAACTCACCAGCGGGCCGGTAGGGAGCATCTCGATGTCCCACGGGGTCCGGTCCGGTGCGCCGCATCCGGTGTCGACGGCGTTCCGCACCCGGGTGAGCGCGTACGGCCGCCCGAGGGGGGTCGGGGAGCATCCGCGACCTCGCCAATGCGACGGGGTCCGCCTCCTCTATCATCCGAAAGATGCGGAGCGGCCTCTCCATCGAGGCACGACCCGCCGGTGATGGAGGAAGGCGAGGACGATTGCCGCGGTCGGCCCTCGCGCCGTCGGGGGCTCCTCGGGCGGCCGAACCGACTCCCCGCCGCCGCCGATGCCGGGCCGTGGACACCCCGTAGCCCCGGGAGCCGGGCTTCTCCTTGAACACCCGACCGGTGTGAGGGGGGGGTGGCCGGGCTTGCCGTTGCACGGGTAGAACCATCCCCGCTCCCGGCCCGGCGTTGTTCGTCGTCATGGTGCGGGGGATGTAGTCGTCTTTGAAGCTGCGCCCGCCGGGCGAGTGACATCCCACCGCGCGCACCACGCGGCGGGTCCTCGCTCCGTCGTTGGCCGCGTGAAGAGCTCCGCGCGGAAGAGGTGCACCCGCAGCTCCCGCTTGACCGGGATCCCCAGTACCCCTCGCGGACGCCCACGAACGTGGCCGCCGCGAGATCGTGTTGGGCACGAAGTTGTGCAACTCCACGCCGTAGTAGTGGCACAACGCTCACATGAAGTGGCTCGCCGGCGCGTTGAAGCCTCGCTCGTGGAAGCGCACGAAGCTCACCACATAGCCTTCGGCGGGTTGGGCGCGCGGTCCCCCGCCGGTGGCACTATCCACTCCGCCGGCGCCCATCCTCATTGGCCGCCACCGGCGGCGGCGGTGACCGCTCGCCAAGGGCCGGCCGGGTCACCGTCGACCGCTCCCGTGCGTACGGCTCAAGGATCGTGAGGGGCCGAGGCGGCGCCATGGGGAAGGGCAAAGGATGCGGAGAACGAAGGACGAAGAAGAGGAGGAAAAGCTCTAATGGCGAAGCCGCACGGAGGCAAAGGCAAAGCGGGGGAGAAAGCACGAAGGGCTAAAATGGCGGAGCGCTAAGGTAAAAAACCGCCGTTTCCCCTTCTCCTCAGATTTATAAGCCGCGGGCGAGCTCTCCGGAGCGGATGTCCCGCGCGCGTTAACTGCAGGGAATCTTTTTCTTCTCGCTGGCAAGCGGACTCCACCACGACCGCGGCGGCCACGTCACCGCAAACGGGCCATCATCACGGTGAAGACTGGCCAGGGCCGTGGCAGGCGGTCACGTCCGCCTAGCCATGCCGCCCACTACGCGCGCGCGCGCGCGGCCGCAACGCCAAAAGGCGCGCGCGCGTTGCGAAAACCGCAACCTCTACCGTGGAGCATTTAATGCCCCGGTCCCTTGTGAGACAAGGAGAACCCTCGAGCGGCACGGACTCCGGCTCGGGATAAATTCAGCCCTCGAGCGGTGCAAGCGTGAGAAGGTCGCCCCGAGGCCCGCCTGAAACAAAGTGGGCCTCGCGAGCACCCATGCCACGTAGCACCCTCGAGCGGCACGAGCCCCTCGGCACCGGACGACGTCAACCCTCGAATGGGTACAAGCGTGAGAAGGTCGCCCCGAGGCCCGCCTGAAACAAAGTGGGCCTCGCGAGCACCCATGCCACGTAGCACCCTCGAGCGGCACGAGCCCCTGGCTCTAGACGACGTCAACCCTCGAATGGGTACAAGCGTGAGAAGGTCGTCCCGAGGCCCTCCTGAAACAAAGTGGGCCCCGCGAGCACCCATGCCACGTAGCACCCTCGAGCGGTACGAGCCCCTGGCTCTAGACAATATCAACCTTCTAAAGGGGCACAAGCATGAGAAGGTTGCCCCGAGGCCCGCCCGGAACAAGGAAGGTACCACGAGCACCCATGCCACGCCGTGCGCTAACTAACGCCTCGAGGGCCGGAACGCCCGTACCCCTCGACGGCCGCAACACAAAGACGGGGCTGCCCGCACGCCGCCCCGCACCGGCCCTACCGATCGAGGTTCGAAGCCTTACCCTCGACGGGTTCGAACGGGCGCCCCGCATCGCGAGTCAGGGACGACGAAGGCACGCGCATTCGAGCCGTTCCACGAGCCCATTGGCTCGAGGGTGCCCCACATGTCGTGTTCGAGAGCCGCCGAGGGCAGCTAGCCGGGGGATCCCACCGAGGGAGAGCTTCCGCGCCCTCGGTCCCTATCGAACGGGACCGAGCCCCACCTAGCAAACCCATGCAAGCGCTTCAATGGACGTGTCTCTGGACCACACAGCCTACCCTTATCGAACGGGGCATGGGCGTCCACTCGAACCACCCGCTAGCAGCTCGACGAGGAATCCGCAATTCGCGACCCGCCCGATGGGGGTTGCGGAAACCTCACCCTCTGTCCCGTGGAGGGACGGCGAGGGCGCGTTAAAAAACAAGTCGTAAAGCTCTACCCGATCGCCTCGAACGGGCCCGGCTCGGGGGCTTGACGCACGACTACACCTCCTTGAATTGCACCCGCCGGGAGACGGTGCCGGCGGCGCGTGCGCCACCGAAGCCGGGCCGAGATATTGCCGACGCCGGTTGAAACATGTGCCACGCCCTCCGACCGGTTCTCACGGTCAACCCCCGCGAAGCATCCACGCTCCCGGCAGGGGCCGGGGCTAGACCCGCGGGTCCGCTGACGCGGCCCCACGGAAAGCGTTCGCAAGACAAGGAGGGAAGAACGTCCTATCAGTAGGTTCCAGCATCTGCGGGAGCCTCAATGGCAAACCCACAGATGCTCGGGGGCTACTGTCGGGGACAGCCCTAGGGGTCCCCTTTAACAACCGGGAAATCCCCACTTAAAACCTGCAACAAAACCAAACACACTTTGCCTAACCATGCAGGTGCCTAACCATGCAGGATACGGCCCACGCCGCAAGGACCTCGACGGCCCACCAAGGCGACCCTCTCGAAGATCCCCTCGAGCAAGGCTTCGCCTCGTTCGAGGGTGCGCGCCTCCCTCGGACGGGCTCCGTCTCGTTCGAGGGGGTGCGCTCCCCTCGAGTGGGCGCCGCCCCGCTCGAGGGCCCACTCCCACTCGAGCGGGCTCGCCTCGCTCGAGGATTCACCCCGCCCTCGACCGGGGTCCGCCTCGCTTGAGGGCGCCCCGCTCGCGTGCGCCTGCCCCCGTACACGGGCATTTAACGCCCTGACACCAGCGGGACGGTGCCATCATGCGCCCGGGGCTCGCGCCCGTGCCGCCGCACCAACTCCCCAGGAGGGAGCCCATCCCCATCACTGTGGGAAGGGACTGTGCAGCGCGGCCGGTGTCAGTCCCGTGACGCCGTGCGCCTGCTCCAGTACGGCTAACGTGCCGAGCCCTCGAAGGGGGGCCGGCTTCACCCTCGATTTGCTTTCTTGTGACCCTACAGGGTTAGGTGAAGGCGCTAGGCGGGAGGAACGCCATCCCTGCCACTGTTACGGCATGGCAGCCGTCCCCGTGCGTGCAGGCGCACGCCCGGCGCCGTAGCAACAACTCCGGACGGTTAAGCGTATAGGAACAGGGACGCCGTTTTACCTACCCCCGTACTCCGTACGGGCCAACGTCGGCCAGCCTCCCTCGAGCCCATCAGAAGACATCACCGCCATCCGCTGCCCTCCTACCCTCGAACCGCCACCTCGTTCGGGTACAAGATAGGCCATGATGGCCGAATTGCCGCAAGGATCGTCCGGACGGCCGCCCACTCTACAACATAGCATGCCACGCCCCTTCACGTAGCTAGGTAGCACGGCGCGCATGTAATTCGCTCCCTCCTTGATCTATAAAAGGGGGACGAAACCCCCCGCCGCAGGGGGAGAAGAACGAAAGGAACACGGACACGACACAATTGGAGACAGCCGCACCACGCACTTGTTCTCCAATTCTCCCACAACATCCTCGGCCTATCACACCGGGGACTTGGAAGCGAGGCTTCCTCTCCCGTCTTGCTTGTAGCAGCCCCACTACGTGCACCCCCGGTGCTAAGTAATATAGTGCCTCGAGCACGCCACCGCCGGACGTACGGCCCCCTCGGCGGGAACCGGGATAAAAACTCGTGTCACTTGTTACTTAGCATCGACCATTGAGGGATAGACCGCGCGCTTACTACCGGTTAGTGTCGGGACCACATTCCGCACCGACGGGTTGCACCGGTCGAGGCGGTCAAGAGCACCGGTCGGACCGTATAGCTCCGGGCAGCTCGGGATGAAAAAGACACCGCGGGTCAACTCCCCCAAATCCAAACCTCGATCTCCCGAATCGCTCCACAGACTTGGACAGGACTTTTGGGGATATTAGGAACACCTCATGAGGATTCCATAGCCAAGTTTAATCCCACCAAAACTTGTCCAAAAGGGAGGAATCGAAGAAATCCCGCCAAGAGCACCTCAAACCCTAGAACTCGGAAAACCCCAAAATTGAGCCCCTTTACTCACGGATTTGGGAGGGAAATCACAGCCCAAAGAACCACGAAGGGTTCCCACAAATTTCCCCCATCGAATCCCCAAGAGAAAGGTCCCGAAAACAACCCAAAGAAATCACCAAGAGAGGGCTCTGAAAATCACCACCAAGAACAACCGGGAACAACACATCCAAACCTTGAGGAACCACGCCGAATCATCTATACACGCAACAAAGGTTCATACAAGGTCTAGCTTGCCGCCTGATCATCCAACCCTCTCACAAGATCTCACCATGAAGCTCTCAAGCTAGTCTTATGGAAATCCTAAGGAAAAAGGAAGGAAAATAGGAAAACAACCGAGCTAGGGTTCCAAGAGTTGGCCGACATCCTCTCATCTCTTGGGTTATATGGAGGCAACCGAAAGTATATAATGCCCTTTCCTAATAACTAGGGATACAAGCCCCTCAAGGGCGGATTTGGAAGTCTTCATGTCTTCACCATCGGACGGATGCCGGCGACCTCACCCTGCGTAGCCTCGACGCAAGCCATGCGATCCCGACGTGTGTCCTCCGCTTCGAAGTCTCCGGACTGCGTCGTCGCACACCGGCCGAGCCGGTGCTCCCCACCAATCGGGACCGGTCGGACCCACCGGTCGAGCGGTCCGGCGGCCGCTGCGCCTCCGTCTTCGGTTCTTCGGTCTTGGCTTTGTGGATCAACCAAGGAACCCGGTGGTTTTCTCGAGGAACCACCGAAACCCCGCGAACTCGGTGTAGCCTCCGCAAATCTCCACTCATGACTTGGCTCCCACGTAGTCCCGGCTCGACCTTAGTTTTGAGGCTCAACCAAGAAACCGTCCATGACTTCATCTTGCCGTTCATGCCACCATGCGGCCCGCACTTGACCCCGCCGGCCACCGGGTCCCTCGAACGAAGCCTACTTGTCTTCTCCACACACCGGAGGCCTCACCGGCGACGACCTTTCGTGCTTGTTCTTCACCCGCACCAACACCGGTCAAGCCGCAACCCGCACTCGCAATACTTAGCCAAGAATCGGTCCACACAACGTTGTCAATCACTCATCACACAAGGAAGCGACCATCCACCGGTCCTCAAACCACACATGGTCCTCACGAGTCTTCTTCTTGAAAGCTCGCAATAAAATCTCGTTGTAGACATGACAGACCGTATTGACCGCCTCGGCCAAATACCTCCTAGGAGTCCTATGCTCATCAAGCATCGTCCTAGCCATCTCACAAAGAGTCCGATTTTTCCTTTCCACACCTCCATTTTGAGGGGGCACATAAGGGGTCGAATAGACCTAGATCACGACGAGAAGGCATCAAAACGAGAGTTCTTGAACTCGAGCCATTATCACCGCGGATAGCTCGAATGGCATTCCCATGCCTCTCGTTCTTCAACCTCACGATCGATCTCGAACAAAACCAAATGTCTCACTTTTGTCCTCCAAGAACAACACCCAGGCATAGAGAGAGCAATCGTCCACCACAACAAGGACATACCACTTCCCACCCACCGAGCAAACTCGAGCTGGCCCAACATGGTCCATATGCAACAGCTCTGTCGGTCGCTCGGTCATGACATCGGTCAGGGGTGGATGGGGAGTGGCTACCATCTTGCCATGCCTACACGGGGCACAAACCAAATCCTTCTCAAACTTCAACCTCGACAATCCTCGGACAAGGTCAGGACCACTCAAGCGAGAAACCAAATCAAAGCTCAAGTGACTCAACCGCCTATGCCATTTCCACAAATCGAAGAAGGACCGGCCATCAAACAACCGAGCAAGACCCAAAGAACGAGAGAAATCAGCCCTGAAAATCTGACCCTCGGGGATGATCATACAAACAAGATCACCTCAAGAATCCAGCAAACGAGACTCGCCAGACTTGAAATGCACCTCAAAGCCCTCATCAAGCAACTGAGAAACTGAAAGAAAATTGAAGCCCAAAGACTTCACAAGAGCAACCCTCTTCAACGTTACCTTGTCACTCACATGCACTACACCCTCAGAAATCACTCTTCCTCGTCCGTTGTCTCCAAACGTGATGTACATCTTTTCCTTCACTGGGGTGAGGCCGGGAGAACCACTTGTTGCCTCCGTTCATGTGTCGGGAACATCCGAGTCGATCAACCAAATGTTCTCCAAGCCTCCCCGCCCGTAGTCGAAACAAGGATGAGAATGAGCCAACGACTCGACACTCGGGGTTAGCACAAAGAAAGTTGAACCGTTGTCGAGCCATCCGCTCAAAAGAGGGGTTAGCAAACATCATTCCCTTGCCACCAAACTTCCAATGTCCCATGGAAGGAGTACGAGCACCACGAGGGGGAAAACGTGGTTCGTAGTTCCTCTCCGGAACCCAAAGCTGCGATCATCTCCCCTAAACCCGTATTGAGGACGAGTAGGGGAACGTCCAAACAAAACCACCACGAGCCCGACAAAACCTCTCACTAGCACGCACACCATCATCTCTCCTATCAAACCTCTCACCACCACCTCTCGTGGGAACCTACCACCCCGAGCTCCAACTCTACCAACACTCACACTTCCCACACCCCGTGGATGTGGCACTCTAGGCTCGGGAATACCATGAGACCGGCGATACCTATCCCGGTTTGCTTGCTCCCTAGCAAGCCTCTCATCCCTCTTCCTCTTGTAGCAAAACTCGCTAGATGCCTCTCCTTGCCACAATACTCACACCGAAGGGGATGGGTTTTGGTTTTGGCTCGCTTCTCTCTAGGTTTCATACCCTTCTCACTCACAAACTTCACCGGTTTACGGGAAGTCATTTGTTTTAGGTGGGAATTTGGGTGGATCTTGGGTTGTGTCAAGCTTGTTGCAAAGGTGGTTGGGCTTTGGTGTGAAAGAGTTCTTGGGTGCTTTTGGAAGTGGGACTTGGATGTCTCCGATCACCTCAAACTCGGGTTAGACTCAACACACTTCTCATACACACCCTCCCCACCGTTCTCTCACACTTTCTCACCCAACTTCTCAAAACCCAAACCACGACCATCCGCTCTCTTGAACTCGTCAATCATGATTTTTCAATTGAGGTTCTTGCCCGGACAAACAATCCAACACCTTCCTCAAATAATCATTCTCCTCATAGATGACATCCAAACGGGAAGTGAGTTCAAGATTGCGCAAAGTAACTTCATCACAACTAGTGCATGCATTGACAACAGGAGATTTCAAAGAAGCTTCCAAAGTGCTAATGGTAGAACGAGCATCAACAAGCTTAGCATGCATAGTAGGACATGATTTACAAGCACCAAGCAAAGTGGGTCTAGCCTTAAGCTCATCATACTCAGTCGTAAGAGCATCTAGTTTAGCCACTTCTCATTAAGCAACTTGATCTCATTCAACCATGCATTACATTCAGAACATTTAACATCATCAGAAATGGTAGGAGTAAGTTTCAAAGAGTCATTCTCAAGTTTCAATTCAAGCAATTTAAACTCTAACTCTCCTACTTTCTCACAAGCATTCTCAAGTTGAGCCCTAAGATCTCTCCTCATTTTCTTAGCATCTCTCAACACACTATCACGATTGTCAATCAAGCCATTCAACCTAGTGATCTCAGCAAGCAAAGAGTCGGGGTCACGGTTTACCTCTTCCTCTGAGTCGGAGTCGTTGTCTTCTTTCTCGCTCTTCTTGCTGCTTGAGCTATGGGCCATGCCACAAAAACCTCCAAGTGCAACACAGCTCAACCCACTGAGGTTCCGGCTTGCATTCTTCTTGTCCTTGCGCCTCCCGGCATCTTCATCCTCACTACTTGAGCTTGAATGCGCGTCGCTTGAGCTTGTGTCGACGTCGCTTGCACCGGCCACCCTAGCTATTGGCTTGTCCTTCTTGTGACCGCCCTTGCTCGATCGCCGCTTGTCCTTGTCCTTGCTCTTGGACTTGCCGTGGTGCTTGCCCTTGGAGGAGTACTTGTCTTCACGCCTCGGGTGCGCCTTGTACTCCCTCATCTTGTACTTGTTCTCCTCCGCTTCCGAGCACTCGGTGATGAAGTGTCCACGCTTGCCACACTTGTAGAACGTCCCCGAGCTCTGCCTTGCATTCCTCCGGTTCTCATGTAGTCGATCAAACCTCCTTGGGAGCATGGCCGGTTCCTCCTCGCTCGGCACATCGGACTCATCATCCGGAATAGACATGAGAGAAGACAAGGAAAAGCGTCGACGGGGAAGGGTTAGTGTTGGCTTTGCCCTTTGATCCACCCACAAGAGCAAGACTATGATCAGTCGAGCCCTCATGCTTGGATTGCAACTTCCTGTCAACCTCAGCCGACTTGAGCTTAGAAAAGAGATCATCCAACTCAATAGTCAAGTATTGCCCGGACTCCTTGATGGCCTCAAACTTAGCACCCCAAACATTTGCGTCCAAGATATGTAAAATCTTCAAAGCTTGATCATGCTCGGTGTAAGGGAAATCCTCAACATTGGCCTTCATGTTGTTCACGATGGCGGTGAACCTCTGAAACATCGCATCAATGTCCTCACCGGGAAGTTCAAGAAAGTTCCCATATTGCATCTAGTAAGAAACAAAGAGGCGAACCTTCACATGGTTATCACCACCGTGAGCAACCAACAACTTCTCCCAAATTTGCCAGGCAAGATTCAAATGGCGAACACGCTCAAACTCAGGATCACACAAACTTCGGACCAAGTGATCAACGGCTTTTGCATTTGCCTCATACTTGGCCTTAGCACCGGCATCGATCACCATAAGAGTGTGGAGCTCTGCCGGAATAGCATAGGTCTTGTCAAGCACAATAAAATCCAACAACTTGCCACGAAGAAAGATCATCATACGAGCCTCCCACTGGTGGTAACCGTTCCCATCGAAGTGCGGCGGACTGCCCCGCTCAACGTACGCCATCTTAGGATTCAAGACTTGTCAATGTCACCATGAATCTGGCACCAAGCTCTGTTACCAATTGAAGGATCAGATGGCGACTAGAGAGGGGGGGGTGAATAGGAGCCAGTAAAAATTCTTCTCAAAGAACCCGGCCTATAACCGAGACAAATCCCGGTCATGAGTGATGGATCGAATCACACACCAATCCCCAAGACAACAAGGTTATGGATCAACCTCAAGTCTTAGGAACGATTCCTTGAAGCACACGCGGAAGCACGAAAGAAAGGAGGGAGGAATCGAACCAAAGAGAAAAGTAGCCGGGCTGCGGCGGACCGTCCGGCAGAGGGGCGGATCGTCCGCACGAGCCACGTGGATTGTCCGGCCGCCGCCGCGGACCGTCCGCACCCGTACCGTGGACCGTCCCTCCCTGAGCCGCGGACTGTCCGTTAAAGCAAACAGAACCTCCGCAGCGAACCCCGAAAACGGACCGTCCGAGGGAGCACGCGGACCGTCCGCCAAACACCCGCGGACCGTCCCGCCAGCACCCGCGGACTGTCCGCACCTCTGCTGCGGACCGTCCGAAACTTCGTCCAACCAAAACTCAAAACCAAAATGGATTGAAAGCGAAGTTGAGCAAGAACACGAATAACACACGACAAACACTATTCTCGTGGACCGTCCGCCACCTCCTCGCGGACCGTCCGTGCCTCACGGACGAGAGGCAAAAACCGCTCGACCCCGAAGGTCAACTCCCCCAACTCATCACCGGATCTCTCAAACGGTAGAAGCTATTGAGACAAAAGTTTGGGGACATGATATGTGTCAACCGAAGATGTTATACCCCAAAAATTTTGCCTCCTAACCTTCTTAATCACCGAAATCGCGGATCCTTTGAACACCACCAAAAGCTAGAGCTCCAACGGAAAATCCTTGAATCGAAGTAGTTTCCTGGCGTTTGAGGGAACAAGATCAATCACAAAGATGCACAAGACATCCATCCATGTTTCCCTCAAAGAAATCTGGGGAGAAACCCACTCAAATCCACGGAACCACACCAAGAACAAACGCACCAAATATAAGCACGAAAAAGACCACGAAATTCACATCGCCGAATCTTCTATACAAACCAGGAAAGATTCAAAAGGTCTAGCATGCCGCCCTAGCATCCATCCCTCTCAACAAATCTCTCATGAAGCTCTCATGCTATCCTAGACAAGAAATGGAGAAGAAAATGTCTCGGGAAAATGAGAAAGAGGAGGGGGGAATGTCACACCCGAAATTTCCAATTTCGGGATGTGAATAGAAAGAATAATTAAATAATGATTTTCTCATAATTTTAAAATTTTTCCAACATTTATTTTTCTTTACAGAAATATAGTATAGGAAAAATCCTTTGTTTGATTTTCTAAATTAAATAAAAGTAATGTGTGTTGCATTCATGCCGATGCATCTAGTGGTTGTTGAGTGCGAAAGGTTTAAAAAAAATGCGTTTAGGAGCTGTCCTAACTCTCCCGAGAATTTTCCGGACTTTTCCGGAATTTATTCTCATTTTTCTTGAGCAATTTCTATTTATTAGAAGGCTCTAGAATCTTTTTCATGAGCTCCAAATGCTGTATTTGGATTGTTCATGTCTTAATCTAGCTCTAGGAATTTTCCCGGAATTTTTGGGAATTTCTCGACTATTTTTCGTGCTTTAACGTATTTTCCGGACTTTTTCTCGGAATTACGTATGCACCGGAAAATAGTCGAAACATGTGCCACGCCCTCCGACCCGTTCTCACGGTCAACCCCTGCCGCGGAAGCATCCACGCTCCGCGGGGCTTCGGGGCTAGACCCGCGGGTCCTCCGACGCGGCCCCACGGAAAGCGTTCGCAAGACAAGGAGGAAAGAACGTCCTATCCGTAGGTTCCAAAGATCTGCGGGAGCCTCAATGGCAAACCCACGGATGCTCGGGGGCTACTATCGGGGGACAGCCCTAGGGGTCCCCTTTAACAACCGGAAATCCCCACTTAAAACCCGCAACAAGACCAAACACACTTTGCCTAACCATGCGGGTGCCTAACCATGCGGGATACGGCCCCACGCCGCAAGGACCTCGACGGCCCACCAAGGCGACCTTCTCGAAGATCCCCTCGAGCAGGCTTCGCCTCGTTCGAGGGTGCGCGCCTCCCTCGGACGGGCTCCGTCTCGTTCGAGGGGGTGCGCTCCCCTCGAGTGGGCGCCGCCCCCGCTCGAGGGCCCGCTCCCCCTCGAGCGGTGCTCGCCTCGCTCGAGGATTCACCCCGCCCTCGACCGGGGTCCGCCTCGCTCGAGGGCGCCCGCTCGCGTGCGCCCGCCCCCGTACACGGGCATTTAACGCCCGACACGGGCGGGACGGTGCCATCATGCGCCGGGGCTCGCGCCCGTGCCGCCGCACCAACTCCCCGGAGGGAGCCCATCCCCATCACTATGGGGAGGGACCGTGCGGCCGCGGCCGGTGTGAGTCCCGTGACGCCGTGCGCCGCTCCGAAGACGGCCAACGTGCCGAGCCCTCGAAGGGGGCCGGCTTCACCCTCGATTTGCTTTCTTGTGACCCTACGGGGGTTAGGTGAAGGCGCTAGGCGGGAGGAACGCCATCCCCCGCCATTGTTACGGCATGGCGGCCGTCCCCGTGCGTGCGGGCGCACGCCCGCGCCGTAGCAACAACTCCGGTACGGTTAAGCGTATAGGAACGGGACGCCGTTTTACCTACCCCCGTACTCCGTACGGGCCAACGTCGCCAGCCTCCCTCGAGCCCATCGAAGACATCACCGCCATCCGCCGCCCTCCTACCCTCGAACCGCCACCGTTCGGGTACAAGATAGGCCATGATGGCCGAATCGGCCGCAAGGATCGTCCGGACGGCCGCCCACTCTACAACATAGCATGCCACGCCCCTTCACGTAGCTAGGTAGCGCGGCGCGCATGTAATTCGCTCCCTCCTTGATCTATAAAAGGGGGGACGAACCCCCCCGCCGCAGGGGGAGAAGAACGAAAGGAACACGGACACGACACAATTGGAGACGAGCCGCACCACACACTTGTTCTCCAATTCTCCCACAACATCCTCGCCTATCACACCGGGGACTTGGAAGCGAGGCTTCCTCTCCCGTCTTGCTTGTAGCAGCCCCACTACGAGCACCCCGGTGCTAAGTAATATAGTGCCTCGAGCACGCCACGCGCTGGACGTACGGCCCCCTCGGCCGGAACCAGGATAAAAACTCTGTGTCACTTGTTACTTAGCATCGACCATTGAGGGATAGACCGCGGCGCTTACACCGGTTAGTGTCGGGACCACATTCCGCACCGACAGTTGCACCGGCCGAGCCGGTCAAGAGCACCGGTCGGCCGTATAGCATCGGGCGACTCGGGATGAACAGCACCCGCGGGTCAACTCCCCCAAATCCAAACCTCGATCTCCCGAATCGCTCCACAGACTTGGACAGGACTTTTGGGGATATTAGGAACACCTCATGAGGATTCCATAGCCAAGTTTAATCCCACCAAAACTTGTCCAAAAGGGAGGAATCGAAGAAATCCCGCCAAGAGCACCTCAAACCCTAGAACTCGGAAAACCCCAAAATTGAGCCCCTTTACTCACGGATTTGGGAGGGAAATCACGACCGAAAGAACCACGAAGGGTTCCCACAAATTTCCCCCATCAAATCCCCAAAAGAAAGGTCCCGAAAACAACCCAAAGAAATCACCAAGAGAGGGCTACGAAAATCACCACCAAGAACAACCGGAACAACACATCCAAACCTTGAGGAACCACGCCGAATCATCTATACACGCAACAAAGGTTCATACAAGGTCTAGCTTGCCGCCCGATCATCCAACCCTCTCACAAGATCTCACCATGAAGCTCTCAAGCTAGTCCTATGGAAATCCTAAGGAAAAAGGAAGGAAAATAGGAAAACAACCGAGCTAGGGTTCCAAGAGTTGGCCGACATCCTCTCATCTCTTGGGTTATATGGAGGCAACCGAAAGTATAAAATGCCCTTTCCTAATAACTAGGGATACAAGCCCCTCAAGGGCGGATTTGGAAGTCTTCATGTCTTCACCATCGGACGGATGCCCGGCGACCTCACCCCTGCGTAGCCTCGACGCAAGCCATGCGATCCCGACGTGTGTCCTCCGCTTCGAAGTCTCGGACCGCGTCGTCGCACACCGGTCAAACCGGTGCTCCCCACCAATCGGACCGGTCGGACCCACCGGTCGGAGCGGTCAGCGCGCCGCAGCCTCCGTCTTCGGTTCTTCGGTCTTGGCTTTGTGGATCAACCAAGGAACCCGGTGGTTTTTCGAGGAACCACCGGAAACCCCGCGAACTCGGTGTAGCCTCCGCAAATCTCCACTCATGACTTGGCTCCCACGTAGTCCCGGCTCGACCTTAGTTTTGAGGCTTAACCAAGAAACCGTCCATGACTTCATCTTGCTTGTTCATGCCACCATGCGGCCCGCACTTGACCCCCGCCGGCCACCGGGTCCCTCGAACGAAGCCTACTTGTCTTCTCCACACCGGAGGCCTCACCGGCGACGACCTTTCGTGCTTGTTCTTCACCCGCACCAACACCGGTCAAGCCGCAACTCCGCACCTGCAATACTTAGCCAAGAATCGGTCCACACAACGTTGTCAATCACTCATCACACAAGGAAGCGACCATCCACCGGTCCTCAAACCACACATGGTCCTCACGGTGTCTTCTTCTTGAAAGCTCGCAATAAAATCTCGTTGTAGACATGACGGACCGTATTGACCGCCTCGGCCAAATACCTCCTAGGAGTCCTATGCTCATCAAGCATCGTCCTAGCCATCTCACAAAGAGTCCGATTTTTCCTTTCCACACCTCCATTTTGAGGGGGCACATAAGGGGTCGAATAGACCTAGATCACGACGAGAAGGCATCAAAACGAGAGTTCTTGAAGTCTGAGCCATTATCACTGTGGATAGCTCGAATGGCATTTCCATGCCTCTCATTCTTCAACCTCACGATCAGATCTCGAACAAAACCAAATGTCTCACTTTTGTCCTCCAAGAACAACACCCAGGCATAGAGAGAGCAATCGTCCACCACAACAAGGACATACCACTTCCCACCCACCGAGCAAACTCGAGCTGGCCCAACATGGTCCATATGCAACAGCTCTGTCGGTCGCTCGGTCATGACATCGGTCAGGGGTGGATGGGGAGTGGCTACCATCTTGCCATGCCTACACGGGGCACAAACCAAATCCTTCTCAAACTTCAACCTCGACAATCCTCGGACAAGGTCAGGACCACTCAAGCGAGAAACCAAATCAAAGCTCAAGTGACCCAACCGCCTATGCCATTTCCACAAATCAGAAGAAGGACCAGCCATCAAGCAGCGAGCAGGACCGAAAGAACGAGAGAAATCAACCCCGAAAATCGACCCTCGGGGATGATCATACAAACAAGATCACCTCAAGAATCCGGCAAACGAGACTCACCGGACTTGAAATGCAGCTCAAACCCCTCATCAAGCAACCGAGAAACCGAAAGCAAATTGAAACCCAAAGACTTCACAAGAGCAACCCTCTTCAACGTTACCTTGTCACTCACATGCACTACACCCTCGAAATCACACTTCCTCGTCCGTTGTCCCCAAAAGTGATGTACATCTTTTCCTTCACTGGGGTGAGGCCGGAGAACCACTTGTTGCCTCCGTTCATGTGTCGGGAACATCCGAGTCGATCAACCAAATGTTCTCCAAGCCTCCCCGCCCGTAGTCGAAACAAGGATGAGAATGAGCCAACGACTCGACACTCGGGTTAGCACAAAGAAAGTTGAACCGAGTGTCGAGCCATCCGCTCAAAAGAGGGGTTAGCAAACATCATTCCCTTGCCACCAAACTTCCCATGTCCCGTGGAAGGAGTACGAGCACCACGAGGGGGAAAACGTGGTTCGTAGTTCCTCCGGAACCCAAAGCTGCGATCATCTCCCCTAAACCCGTATTGAGGACGAGTAGGGGAACGTCCAAGCAAAACCACCACGAGCCCGACAAAACCTCTCACTAGCACGCACACCATCATCTCTCCTATCAAACCTCTCACCACCACCTCTCTGTGGGAATCTACCACCCTGAGCTCCAACTCTACCAACACTCTTCACACTTCCCACACCCCGTGGAAGTGGCACTCTACGCTCAGGAATACCATGAGACTGGCGATACCTATCCTGGTTTGCTTGCTCCCTAGCAAGCCTCTCATCCCTCTTCCTCTTGTAGCAAAACTCTACTAGATGCCTCTCCTTGCCACAATACTCACACCTGAAGGGGATGGGTTTTGGTTTTGGCTCGCTTCTCTCTAGGTTTCATACCCTTCTCACTCACAAACTTCACCGGTTTCGGAAGTCATTTGTTTTAGGTGGGAATTTGGGTGGATCTTGGGTTGTGTCAAGCTTGTTGCAAAGGTGGTTGGGCTTTGGTGTGAAAGAGTTCTTGGGTGCTTTTGGAAGTGGGACTTGGATGTCTCCGATCACCTCAAACTCGGGTTAGACTCAACACACTTCTCATACACACCCTCCCCATCGTTCTCTCCCACTTTCTCACCCAACTTCTCAAAACCCAAACCACGACCATCCGCTCTCTTGAACTCGTCAATCATGATTTTTCAATTGAGGTGAGGTTCTTGCCCGGACAAACAATCCAACACCTTCCTCAAATAATCATTCTCCTCATAGATGACGTCCAAACGGGAAGTGAGTTCAAGATTGCGCAAAGTAACTTCATCACGGCTAGTGCATGCATTGACAACGGGAGATTTCAAAGAAGCTTCCAAAGTGCTAATGGTAGAAGGAGCATCAACAAGCTTAGCATGCATAGTAGGACATGATTTACAAGCACCAAGCAAAGTGGGTCTAGCCTTAAGCTCATCATACTCAGTCGTAAGAGCATCTAGTTTAGCCACTTCTCATTAAGCAACTTGATCTCATTCAACCATGCATTACATTCAGAACATTTAACATCATCAGAAATGGTAGGAGTAAGTTTCAAAGAGTCATTCTCAAGTTTCAATTCAAGCAATTTAGACTCTAACTCTCCTACTTTCTCACAAGCATTCTCAAGTTGAACCCTAAGATCTCTCCTCATTTTCCTAGCATCTCTCAACACACTATCACGATTGTCAATCAAGCCATTCAACCTAGTGATCTCAGCAAGCAAAGAGTCGGGGTCACGATTTACCTCATCCTCTAAGTTGGAGTCGGTGTCTTCTTTCTCGCTCTTCTTGCTGCTTGAGCTATGGGCCATGCCACAAAAACCTCCAAGTGCAACACAGCTCAACCCACTGAGGTTCCGGCTTGCATTCTTCTTGTCCTTGCGCCTCCCGGCATCTTCATCCTCACTACTTGAGCTTGAATGCGCGTCGCTTGAGCTTGTGTCGACGTCGCTTGCACCGGCCACCCTAGCTATTGGCTTGTCCTTCTTGTGACCGCCCTTGCTCGATCGCCGCTTGTCCTTGTCCTTGCTCTTGGACTTGCCGTGGTGCTTGCCCTTGGAGGAGTACTTGTCTTCACGCCTCGGGTGCGCCTTGTACTCGCTCATCTTGTACTTGTTCTCCTCCGCATCCGGCACTCGGCCGATGAAGTGTCCACGCTTGCCACACTTGTAGCACGTCCCCGAGATTCGCCTTGCATTCCTCCGGTTCTCATGTAGTCGATCAAACCTCCTTGGGAGCATGGCCGTTCCTCCTCGCTCGGCACATCGGACTCATCATCCGGAATAGACATGAGAGAAGACAAGGAAAAGCGTCGACGGGAAGGGTTAGTGTTGGCTTTGCCCTTTGATCCACCCACAAGAGCAAGACTATGATCGGTCGAGCCCTCATGCTTGGATTGCAACTTCCGTCAACCTCGGCACCGACTTGAGCTTAAAAAAGAGATCATCCAACTCAATAGTCAAGTATTGCCGGACTCCTTGATGGCCTCAAACTTAGCACCCCAAACATTTGGGTCCAAGATATCTAAAATCTTCAAAGCTTGATCATGCTCGGTGTAAGGGAAATCCTCAACATTGGCCTTCATGTTGTTCACGATGGCGGTGAACCTGCGAAACATCGCATCAATGTCCTCACCAGGGAAGTTCAGTAAAGTTCCCATATTGCATCTAGTAAGAAACAAAGAGGCGAACCTTCACATGGTTATCACCACCGTGAGCAACCAACAACTTCTCCCAAATTTTCCATGCAAGATTCAAATGGTGAACACGCTCAAACTTGGGATCACACAAACTTCGGACCAAGTGATCAACGGCTTTTGTATTTGCCTCATACTTGGCCTTAGCATCGGCATCGGTCACCATAAGAGTGTGGATCTCCGCCGGAATATCATAGGTCTTGTCAAGCACAATAAAATCCAACAACTTGCCACAAAGAAAGATCATCATACGAGCCGCCCACTTGTGGTAACCCTTGCCATCGAAGTGCGGCGGACCGCCCCGCTCAACGTACGCCATCTTAGGATTCAAGACTTGTCAATGTCACCACGAATGCGGCACCAAGCTCTAATACCAATTGAAGGATCGTATGGCGACTAGAGAGGGGGGGGTGAATAGGAGCCAGTAAAAATTCTTCTCAAAGAACCCGGCCTATAACCGAGACAAATCCCGGTCATGAGTGATGGATCGAATCACACACCAATCCCCAAGACAACAAGGTTATGGATCAACCTCAAGTCTTAGGAACGATTCCTTGAAGCACACGCGGAAGCACGAAAGAAAGGAGGGAGGAATCGAACCAAAGAGCAAAGTAGCCAGGCTCTGGCGGACCGTCCGGCCAGGAGGGGCAGACTGTCCGCACAAGCCACGTGGATTGTCCGGCCTGCTGCCGCGGACTGTCCGCACCCGTACCGCGGACCGTCCGCCCCGAGCCGCGGACCGTCCGTTAAAGCAAACGAACCTCCGAAGAGCGAACCCCGAAAACGGACCGTCCGAGGGAGCACGCGGACCGTCCGCCAAACACCCGCGGACCGTCCGCCGAGCACCCCGGACCGTCCGCACCTCTTATGCGGACCGTCCGAAACTTCGTCCAACCAAAACTCAAAACCAAAATGGATCGAAAGCGAAGTTGAGCAAGAACACGAATAACACACGACAAACACTACTCTCGTGGACCGTCCGCCACCTCCTCGCGGACCGTCCGTGCCTCACGGACGGAGGCAAAAACCGCTCGACCCCGAAGGTCAACTCCCCCAACTCATCACCGGATCTCTCAAACGGTAGAAGCTATTGAGACAAAAGTTTGGGGACATGATATGTGTCAACCGAAGATGTTATACCCCAAAAATTTTGCCTCCTAACCTTCTTAATCACCGAAATCGCGGATCCTTTGAACACCACCAAAAGCTAGAGCTCCAACCGAAAATCCTTGAATCGAAGTGGTTTCCGGCGTTTGAGGGAACAAGATCAATCACAAAGATGCACAAGACATCCATCCATGTTTTCCTCAAAGAAATCCGGGGAGAAACCCACTCAAATCCACGGAACCACACCAAGAACAAAGGCACCAAAAACAAGCACGAAAAAGACCATGAAATTCACAACACCGAATCTTCTATACAAACCGGGAAAGATTCACAAGGTCTAGCATGCCGCCCTAGCATCCATCCCTCTTAACAAATCTCTCATGAAGCTCTCATGCTAGCCTAGACAAGAAATGGAGAAGAAAATGTCTCGGGAAAATGAGAAAGAGGAGGGGGAATGTCACACCCTGAAATTTCCAATTTCAGGATGTGAATAGAAAGAATAATTAAATAAAGATTTTCTCACAATTTTAAAATTTTTCCCACATTTATTTTTCTTTACAGGAAATATAGTATAGGAAAAATCCTTTGTTTGATTTTCTAAATTAAATAAAAGTAATGTGTGTTGCATTCATGCCGATGCATCTAGTGGTTGTTGAGTGCGAAAGGTTTAAAAAAAATGCGTTTAGGAGCTGTCCTAACTCTCCCGAGAATTTTCCGGACTTTTACGGAATTTATTCTCATTTTTCTTGAGCAATTTCTATTTATTAGAAGGCTCTAGAATCTTTTTCATGAGCTCCAAATGCTGTATTTGGATTGTTCATGTCTTAATCTAGCTCTAGGAATTTTCCTGGAATTTTTGGGAATTTCGACTATTTTTCGTGCTTTAACGTATTTTCCGGACTTGTTACGGAATTACGTATGCACCGGAAAATATTTCGGAAAAAAAAAAGAAAAAAAAACCTATCCTATTCCTAACGGGCCGATCCCGGAGGCCCGACTCGGTCCGCCCGCGCCCGCACCCGCTGCGCACCCGCCCAACCGCCGGCCCGCCCGGGGCCCATCGGGCACCGGCCGGAGGCCGAACCGGCGCGCGCCGCCCGGTGCGTGAGCGCACGGGGCTCGGTGCCCCCGCCCCATATAAGGGAGCCGAGCCCTAGCCGCGCCGCCCCCCGCCCCGGTCGTCGCCTAGCGCCCCGCCCCCGCCTACCCGCCGCACAAGCCGCGCCACCGCCCGCAAGCCGCCGGACCGAGCCCGCCGCGTTGACTTGAGGATTCCCGCCGGTCCCGACGTTCTCCGCCCGAGGTGAGCGCACCATCCTATTCCAAACGATCCTCTCCTTCGATTTTGTGCCTCAATCGAGCTCCTTGGTGCTCGAATCGCCCGCGCCGCCACCCCCAAGGCCGCCGCCCCTCCCCGTGCGCCCTGTCCGGAGGAGGAAGAAGACTAAGGCCGGTTTGTAGATAGCCCCCTACCTTTTCCGTAATGAGTAGATCTTTTTCTTATGTCTTGTAAATCTTGCGTAAAAACCCCCTAGATGTTTTAGATCTTCACAACCGGATCCACCGAGCTCTTTTACGGATCTAACCCCGATCTTTAACCTTTTCCCGAGCACTATTTAGTGTGTCTTGCAAATTTTCTTTGCTAGCCCACGAAATCTACGGTTAATCGCGACTAGGTCCTTTCAATCTTGTTTTGCTCATATCTTTCTCGTTTTAGCTCCGATTTAATCCGTTCAAGTTGCATTAGGTCCATAATAATGTAAAGCACGCGTTAGCAGAGTGTTTTCACCATGTTTTGTTTTCTGAAAATAAAATTAATATTAATTTTGATTAATGCCTAGTTATGCATGTCTTTTATAAATAAAAGCAATATAGATCTATATATCGTTTTTCATAATCAAATTTAATTTGATTAATGATTACTTTACATGCTTTTATGAATAAAATCTAATTAGATCTTTTACTCGGTTTTCCATAAGTCAAATATTAATTTGCTTAATGATTAATTAACTTTTATAATTGAAAGTTTATTAGGCTTTTACTCCGGCTTTATAAATAAATGTTAATTTGATTAATGCCAATTTAATACTATTTTTGATAATAATATGATGAACTCGAATTTAAAAGTTTCGTTTAGATTGTTCATATAGTTTAGTTTTTCTAAATTAAATGTTTAACTGGTTTAATCAATATATGAATCTTTATTAATAAAAACTTGACTAGTTCTTTACACCGGTTTCATAAATAAAGTTTAATATTGCATTAATGTCAACATAGGGTATTTTATTTCTGGAATATCCTTTATATTTGTTTTGTTAATTAAAATGAACCTAGCTCATAGCCTTGTTCTCTCATATATGCAAAACGTTCGTTAGACGTTCTTTTCTCAGCTCAATCTTAGTGTGACCTTTCCAGTTCATGCTCAATCTTCCACAACCATCTATTTAAAGCTAACCAAGCCTTTCCAAGCACACTTTGTGTTCTTTAGTGATCCACCTAATCAAGCCTATCCTTTAGTGCGTTCCTTTAAAGTTTTCTTTTGATTGGTGCTTTGTTCTTAGTATATGTGTTTGTTTGCTTTGTGTATGTTTGTGCCTGATGATTGATGCGCTTAGAGTGAACGCCGTTCGAGAAGTTTGGAAGAGCTTGAAGTTGAAGGTATTTTGAGCAACGACATTACTTTGGTTAAAGGCAAGTGTGTCCTTGATATTTTGTCCTAAGAACGATATTTAATCACTCATTGCATATGCTTGCATTAATATGATGGGACCCATGTTTAAGGTTTGACTAGTGTTATTTATTCTATGCCTTGATCAAACGGGTTTATCTTTATGTTGGGTAGCTATGCTTAGTTGCTATACCTGGGTTATGGTGGTTTTAATGAACATTAATTATGAATCATGTTATACCTTTATGCTATATCTTTGGATGCTTAATACAAGACCATATGTTTAATCGGAACATGGAGCGACCACCCAGGACAACAGTGCAACCACAAGGACTATATGGCTCTGGTCTTGGCCGAGTAATTAGGGAAGTCTTTGTGTGGTTATTACTCGCATAGTAGGTTGGGGACGGAGGAATGCTTTTATGGCTCTTCTATTCGGAGCGGTGATGGAACGGAAGACTCTATGGCTTACCGTCCGTAATAGAAGTGTGGTACGAAAGATAGCCTCTATGACATACTATTATGGACTAATACGCACGAAATGACTCTTTATAAAGGCCTCGTAGCGTCCCTATGCGGCCACACCTCGGTAGTGTGGTATTGTGCCTACTTTTGCACGGCGTGGTTGGGTGCAAAACTCTTCGGAGTTTTTACGCGACTTGTGGGTAAAGATGTACAACCTCGCGAGTGTAAAATAATCGATTAGCCGTGCTCACGGTCAAGAGCGGCCTGGACCCTCACATGATAATCAAACTTGAAGATGGACTTAAATCGTGTTCTCTGGTTATGTTTACCATGTGCTCATGGTGTATTTCATACCTTATGCTAAATGTGGGTCGGTATAAACTCATACTTTATTAGTAATCATGTGTTAATAAAATTTGACCAACTAAAATTGCTTAAATGCTTATAGCCCAGTCCACTATAAAGCCTTTACATTCATTCTTTTTCCCCACACTTGCCGAGTACGGCAAGTGCTCACCCCGGCTATAAACATTGTTGCTCGAAAGAGGAAGCTTCTATGAAGTTGTTTCGGTGCTAGGCGTACGCAACCCCCGTCGATTGCCTCGTGATGTTTGGTGCCTTCGTTTCCGGGATAAAGCGTAAATCTCTCGATAATCTCCGTTTTTCTTACGTGATACTATTTCTGTATTCACTTATATGTCACTATATGCATGAAACTTGATCCTGGCATGCATATAGGTATGCACTTGGTTTCCTTCGGAAAATCGGGTGTGACAGAGTGGTATCAGAGTTGTATCGACTGTAGGACGTAAGCCTAGTTAGCAATGGATGTTTCCTAAGGTCCCTTTTCATCTAAAGTCCTTTCTTACCTTATACTTGACCTCTCTGATGAATGATCTCACATCTTAACCATCTTCTCTTCTCTATACCATGAATTCTTGTATATTTATCTTCACTCTCCTTGAACATCTCTTCGACCTCGCCTATTCATTCCCTCAAGCAATAAACACCCCCTTGATTGATTGGTGGAAGTGTTACCCTTAACATTCCATCTATTCGCGCAGCTCTCTGACACATCAGTGCTGTTTTAATTTTATCTCGAGCTACAGAACTCCGATTGGCATGAAACCAGTTGGGTTAGTTCCTAAATTTCATAAGTGAATTTCTGTCAAAAATTCAGCCCTATCCTGTACATGTTCTAGAAGCTATGCTCGAAACATTGGAGCTATCAGAATCTGTAAACTCTGCTGACCTAGTTACCTTCAATATTCTATATCTCGGGCTATGGACCTCCGATTGAGCTAAATCCAATTGGAGTAGTTCAGGAATTTCATCAGTATCTCTCTGACCAAAATTCAGCAGTATTCGTTTTGTATTCATGGAGATACATACGAATTATTGGAGCATTCAGAATCTGCCAACACTGCTGACATAGCCATCTTGTCTAATCCATATCTCGAGTTCTAAACCTCCGATTGAGGTGATTCCAGTTGGGTTGAACTCATAATTTCGGCCTCCGTGATCTGAGAAAAATCCATTATTTATGGATATCCTTGCTGGGAGATATATCTGATCTATTAGGAGGATACCCCCTGACTTTATTAACAACGTGTAGTATCGTTCCCTTAGCTATGCCCTGATTGGTGGAACTGTGTGTTTGCATGATGATGCTTGGTTTTATGAACTTGATTGATTCGCTTCTTTGAAGTGAGTGTTGGTGTATTGTGGGTCTTACATCCGCAATAACATCAGTTGCTTAGTTGGGTTCTTCTTTTGTACCTCCCACCTCCTTGTTCTCCCCCACTCGTTTTGCACTACTCTTGTCCCCCTTCTGATCATATCTTTATCTACCAACCAGATGGAAAACCAAGAAGGAGGTAACCAAGGAGAAAGCTACGAGAACGGTGATGACTATGGATACAACCCAAATGCGCTATCATTTCCTCCCTCAGATGATAAGTATGCAGAGTTCATGAAGACTGAGCCGCCAATGTTCTCCAGTACCACATACCCCTTAGAAGCCGAAGACCGGATCAAGACAATTGATGAGAAGCTAGATACGGTACAATGCAATGATGGAGAGAAAGCTTTGTATGCATCTTGGCAACTTATAGGAGCAGCTTCGAGTGGTGGAATTCTTACATCAATGGACATGAGCAACTCGAGAGTATTGTGTGGAAGGAATTCGAGACAACTTTATCTTACACCATACTCTTGTGAGTGCGATGAAGCTCAAGAGGAAGGAGTTCCTTAACTTAAAGCGAGAGAAAGATGACGGTAGAATCGAGTACGGGGATAAGTTTGTTCAATTATCTCTGTATGCCCCAAGATCGGTCGAAAGTGATAAGAAGAAACGAGAGCATTACATCAAAGGGTTGAATGAAGATCTTCAAAGTATACTAAGCTTACATGATTATTCCGTCTACAAGATTTAATCAACAAAGCTATTGGGCTAGAAAGCAAACTACAGGAGATCATGAGTAAGAAGAGAAAGAGGGAATATTCGGGGGGAAGCCAATAACAATTCTCACCTACATCTTATGTCTCAAGCCCAAGGTTTTCCGAAGGTCACAATGAAGATGCATATCTATAATATCCTCATGGTGTCACAATACCGGTGATTTATGAGACCCCACGGAATCGTCGGAATATTAGGGAAAGTAAATCTTGTTTCTATTGCAAAGCCGGTGGACACTTTATCAACGGGTGCCCAAAGAAGTTTCTAGATCCTCATTTTAAGAAGGAATGGCGACAACGACACAAGCAAGACAAGACCCCGACATTTAAGGATGTTGGTATAAGTTAGGTTTGTGGAAAGTTTTTTCGTAATATGAAAGGAAGAATATTGTTGAAGGATATGAAAAGAGTTTGAAATAAACCCTTGTCTCCTGCTAGCCTTTTTCGAATCTCGGTACGAGATTCCTTTTAAGGGGGGTAGATTTGTCACACCCGAAATTTCCAATTTCGGGATGTGAATAGAAAGAATAATTAAATAACGATTTTCTCATAATTTTAAAATTTTTCCAACATTTATTTTTCTTTACGGAAATATAGTATAGGAAAAATCCTTTGTTTGATTTTCTAAATTAAATAAAAGTCATGTGTGTTGCATTCATGCCGATGCATCTATTGGTTCTTGAGTGCGAAAGGTTTCAAAAAAAATGCGTTTAGGAGTTGTCCTAACTCTCCCGAGAATTTTCCGGACTTTTCCGGAATTTATTCTCATTTTTCTTGAGCAATTTCTATTTATTAGAAGGCTCTAAAATCTTTTTTCATGAGCTCCAAATGCTTTATTTGGATTGTTCATGTCTTAATCTAGCTCTAGGAATTTTCCCGGCATTTTTGGGATTTTTCGACTATTTTTCGTGCTTTAACGTATTTTCTCGACTTTTTTCCGGAATTACGTATGCACCGGAAAATATTTCGGAAAAAAAAGAAAAAAAAAACCTACTCTATTCCTAACGGGCCGAGCCGGAGGCCCGACCCGGTCCGCCCGCGCCCGCACCCGCCCGCACCCCCGCCCAACCGCCGGCCGCGCCGGGGCCCATCCGGCACCGGCTAGAGGCCGAACCGGCGGCGCCGCCGCCCGGTGCGTGAGCGCCGGGGCTACGGTGCCCCGCCCCATATAAGGGAGCCGAGCCCTAGCCGCGCCGCCCCCGCCCCGGGTCGTCGCCTAGCGCCCCGCCCCGCCCGCCCGCCGCACAAGCCGCGCCGCCGCCCGCAAGCCGCCGGACCGAGCCCGCCGCGTTGACTTGAGGATTCCCGCCGGTCCCGTCGTTCTCCGCCCGAGGTGAGCGCACCATCCTGTTCCAAACGATCCTCTCCTTCGATTTTGTGCCTCAATCGAGCTCCTTGGTGCTCGAATCGCCGGCGCCGCCACCCCCAAGGCCGCCGCCCCTCCCTGTGCGCCCCTCGTCCGGAGGAGGAAGAAGACTAAGGCCGGTTTGCAGATAACCCCCTACCTTTTCCTGTAATGAGTAGATCTTTTTCTTATGTCTTGTAAATCTTGCGTAAAAACCCCTAGATGTTTTAGATCATCACAACCGGATCCACCTGAGCTCTTTTACGGATCTAACCCCGATCTTTAACCTTTTCCCGAGCACTATTTAGTGTGTCTTGCAAATTTTCTTTGCTAGCCCCCGAAATCTACGGTTAATCGCGACTAGGTCCTTTCAATCTTGTTTTGCTCATATCTTTCTCGTTTTAGCTCCGATTTAATCCGTTCAAGTTGCGTTAGGTCCATAACAATGTAAAGCACGCGTTAGCAGAGTGTTTTCACCATGTTTTGTTTTCTGAAAATAAAATTAATATTAATTTTGATTAATGCCTAGTTATGCATGTCTTTTATAAATAAAAGCAATATAGATCTATATATCGTTTTTCATAATCAAATTTAATTTGATTAATGATTACTTTACACGCTTTTGTGAATAAAATCTAATTAGATCTTTTACTCGGTTTTCCATAAGTCAAATATTAATTTGCTTAATGATTAATTAACTTTTATAATTGAAAGTTGATTAGGCTTTTACTCCTGCTTTATAAATAAATGTTAATCTTGATTAATACCAATTTAATATCGTTTTTGATAATAATATGATGAACTCGAATTACAAAGTTTCGTTTAGATTGTTCATATAGTTTAGTTTTTCTAAATTAAATGTTTAATTGGTTTAATCAATATATGAATCTTTATTAATAAAAACTTGATTAGTTCTTTACCTTTGGTTTCGTAAATAAAGTTTAATATTGCATTAATGTCAACATAGGGTATTTTATTTCTGAAATATCCTTTATATTTGTTTTGTTAATTAAAATGAACCTAGCTCATAGCCTTGTTCTCTCATATATGCAAAACGTTTGTTAGACGTTCTTTTCTCGGCTCAATCTTAGTGTGACCTTTCCAGTTCATGCTCAATCTTCCACAACCATCTATTTAAATCTAACCAAGCCTTTCCAAGCACACTTTGTGTTCTTTAGTGATCCATCTAATCATGCCTATCCTTTTGTGCGTTCTTTTAAAGCTTTCTTATGATTGGTGCTTTGTTCTTAGTATATGTGTTTGTTTGCTTTGTGTATGTTTGTGCCCGATGCTTGATGCTCCTAGAGTGAACGTCGTTCGAGAAGTTGGAAGAGCTTGAAGTTGAAGATATTCTGAGCAACGACATTACTTTAGTTAAAAGGCAAGTGTGTCCTTGATCTTTTGTCCTAGGAACTATATTTAATCACTCATTGCATATGCTTGCATTATTATGATGGGACCCATGTTTAAGGTTTGACTAGTGTTATTTATCTTATGCCTTGATCAAACTGGTTTATCTTTATGTTGGGTAGCTATGCTTAGTTACTATACCTGGGTTATGGTGGTTTTAATGAACATTAATGATGAATCATGTTATACCTTTGTGCTATATCTTTGGATGCTTAATACAAGACCATATGTTTAATCGTAACATGGAGCGACCACCCGAGACAACGGTGCAACCACAAGGACTATATGGCTCGGTCTTGGCCGAGTAATTAGGGAAGTCTTTGTGTGGTTATTACTCGCATAGTAGGTTGGGGACGGAGGAATGCTTTTATGGCTCTTCTATTCGGAGCGGTGATGGAACGGAAGACTCTATGGCTTACCGTCCGTAATAGAAGTGTGGTACGAATGATAGCCTCTATGACATACTACTTTGGTCTAATATGCACGGGATGACTCTTTGTAAAGGCCTCGTAGCGTCCCTATGCGGCCACACCTCGGTAGTGTGGTATTGTGCCTACTTTTGCACAACGTGGTTGGGTGCAAAACTCTTCGGAGTTTTTACGCGACTTGTGGGTAAAGATGTACAACCTCTGCGAGTGTAAAACTAATCGATTAGCCGTGCTCACGGTCAAGAGCGGCCCGGACCCTCACATGATAATCAAACTTGAAGATGGACTTAAATCGTGTTCTCTGGTTATGTTTGCCATGTGCTCATGGTGTATTTCTTACCTTATGCTTAATGTGGGTTGGTATAAACTTATACTTTATTAGTAATCGGGTGCTAATAAAATTTGACCAACTAAAATTGCTTAAATGCTTATAGCCCCGTCCACTACAAAGCCTTTGCATTCATTCTTTTCTCCACACTTGCCGAGTACGGCAAGTGCTCACCCTTGCTATAAACATTGTTGCTCGAAAGAGGAAGCTGCTATGAAGTTGTTGTTGGTGCTAGGCGTACGCAACCCCCGTCGATTGCCCGTGATTTTTGGTGCCTTCGTTTCCGGGATAAAGCGTAAATCTCTCGCTAATCTCCCTTTTTCTTTTGTGATACCGTTTCGTATTCACTTATATGTCACTATATGCATGAAACTTGATCCTGGCATGCATATAGGTATGCACTTGGTTTCCTTCGGAAAATCGGGTGTGATAGGGAAAATGAAACCCTAAGTCGCCGGGAGAGAGAGCCATCCACACACACTCATGGCTTATATATCGGGTCCCGCCGGTGTGGGACATGACTCGACTACCCCTAACTCAACTACCGGGGATACAACCCACGTAGGGGCATTTATGTAATGTTTGTGGATCTTGCCATCGGACGGTCACGCCTTCGCCGCACCCCGCGTCCTCCCGACGCAAGTCATGCGATCCCGCCGCGTGTCCTCCGCTTCGAACCTTCCCGACACGCCCGGATCCCGTCTCCGTCGTGTTGGGCCTTCGGACTTGGTTTTGAGGCCCAAACTAAGAAATCGTCCTCCGATGGTTTGTGGAAAAACCACCGGACCCCGCGTGCTCGGCCCCGGCCTCCCGCCACCGTGCACCGGCTCGATCGTCCATGACTTCGTCTTGCTCATGTCGCCACCATGTGGCCCGCACCTAGTCCCGTCGTCCACCGGGTCCCTCGAACCGAGCCTACTTGTCTCTCCATCTCCCGGAGGCCCCTCAAGGCCGAAGACCTTTCGCGCCCATTCTTCACCCGCAACTACACGAACTAGGCCGCAGCTTACACCTGCGCACTGAGCCAAGAGTCAGTCCAACACCCATTTTCAATCACTCATCACCGAGGAGCGGTCATTCATCGACCACCGGGACGCTCCTGGTCCTCACACTCTGACCTCCACCCAGCAGTGTTGTCGGGTAGGTCGATGTCTATCGACTCCGCCTTGAGGCCTAACCTCAAGTTGAACATTACAGCTCCCACTGGCCCAGACCTCTTGCCTGTGCTCATTACATAGAAAAAATACCTTCATAACAAGAAGTGAGGCGATATCCCAGATATACCTCACAGAAGTGAATAGAAGTGGAAACTATGGTTATGGAGTTGGGAAGAAGGTGTACCAGCTCTAGCTAGTAGTAGTACAACAGCCCACGGAAGAAGTCTCCCGCCGGAAGGTTGAAGCCGCGCTCGAAGAAGGAAGTGAAGACGACCTGCTCCTTGACGTCCTCGCTCGGGAACTGCTCCCCAGCGGCAGCCCTCCACTCCACCTCCGCCTTCGGACGGAATAGCCCACGATCACCAGTGCTTGGATCTTCGCCTCGGTCATCGTCGACCGGACCCACGCCGCCTGTGAGTCTAGGATGGAAGCCGCCTCCACTGCCATTCCGCCGCTAGGGTTGGTGTTGGATCTAATATTGCACAAGGTTTTGACGCGCATGTGCAAGAGGAGCACGGGGCGGAGCGGCGGTGCTGTCACGTGCCTGGCTGGAGCTAGAGGCTGGATGCGTGTGGGCGCGGGAGCAAGACTGTCGCAAGATCGCTATGGCGGGGAGAAAGTGATGGAAGTGGAAGTGACAGCAATGGGAGGAAGACAAAAGTGGAATAGGGTCAACCCCGCCTTGGGCCGCCCTATTTATAGGGGGGTCCACCGATCCACCCATTACGGTTCCTTCTGTCGTACAACACGCCTCAACGGCTCTATCCCGAGAAATTCGCGAGAAGATTAAGGCGGATTTTTCGCTAACAGACTACAGCTATGACCTAAATCTGAGTTTAGGTCGTCAGCCAATAAGCAGACAACATCAGGTCGCCCTGATGGCAAACACGTTTTAGCCCCCACAACACGTTAATTTAGGTCTTTGACAAATTATTTTGCCAAATCGACCAAGTACATGACAGAAGAGAGCGAACATTACATGGACCGCCCAAGGGTACACAAGTCACCTGCGACCTCATTGGATCTAGAACCTAACGTACAAGATAAACATACTACAAGGTCTGGGCCACCCAGAGCAGTCACCATGACCTACTTTGCCAAAGCAGAGCACGTCGCGAGACTTCTCCTAGCACCAGGACCTTGATGGAGGCCTTGCAGGAGACACTTGCAGGACGGCACGCAACCTAAGGCATGCTCGGCTCCAACTATTTGAATGGAGACACGAGCTTGCTCTTCGGTGTTGAAATCCAAGCCCTAGTGAGCTCTCGGTGCTCACCAGAGACGTCCTGCTATAGCCCCAGCTCGAACAGCAGCACCTCCAAACTCTATCTGGTACCTCGCAGAGGCTGGGTTCAGATGATGGAGATGTTGCCTACACTTTGCAAGATTTCTCCTAGCTCTAAGCATCTACAAGAACAAGAACCTACAATCTGGTGGATGAACACATGCCCATGGCATGGTGGGAATGCTACACTGCGGCTTCACAACTCAATTGTGTTGCAGTGCTTGCCTCCTTCAGTCACAAAGGTGCTATTTATAGACAAAGTCGCGCCACGGGCAGCTGGCAAAGTAATGACACTGTCACCGCGTGATACTGGGACCTGTAGCCTGTGCATGATTAAAGGCGCGGCATTACTTTTTCTTGACTCACGACGTCTTTGTCATTTTGTGCATCAATGATGCCTGAGCCCTGCCGCAGAGGTCACATGGCTATAGTAACTCCCTCGATTAGTGGGCAGTTTGTCGTTTTCTGGGTGGCAAGAGCATCGCCGACCACTGTTGACCCATGACCCTGCAGTCTACACTACAGGACAAAACCTGACCCTACGTCAGATGGCTCAGCACCTAACTTAGCCCCCCTTCCGACGACGACTTTACGACTTCCCTCTACGACCTGATGTTTTCATTTGCACCTGCTAGGCTCTGTGTCCTGGTGCACCCACTATGGCTCTGCATGGAAACGAACCTATTCCAATCAGCCTATATTTCTGTTTCCTAAGCAGAATGGTCGTAGGTTCGATTGAAGACCTTTCGGGGTAGGCGTGCCTCTCTGCTCTGCCAGATCCCTCTGGGCGCCTAGAGATCAAAAACAATATGGAGATCAGGAACATCGCGGAGATATACGATTTCGTCGGGCCCCCGTGGTCGGTGTGCCTATTGTAGAGGTCGCCAATACCTTAACATCATGCCTCCGCTGGAAGGCTAGCAGCCATGTTGGTCGTCTGGACAACAAAACGACCTCCTTGAGGTCGGCGTGCCTTAGTACCTAGGTCTTGCAATACCTCGGTATGTCTATGGCCCTGCTAACCTAGTTGGGCGCCCTAGATGCGTGACCTTCTGAGGTCGGTGTGCTCTTGTAGCCCTGCCAGCCTATTCTAGGCACCCAGGATTTATGTCGGGAATGAAGGCCTCCATGTAGGGTGCGCGCCTAATGGCTCTGCCAAGTACTTCTAGGTGCTTGGGCGCTTGCGTTTTGAGACCTTCCTAAGGTCGGCATGCCTCGAGTGGCTCTGCCAGACTCCTTGCAGCCATGCAGGATATCTGGGCCCCTCTAGACTCCATATGTTCAAGATCAACATTATTTCGTCAGTTTCATCATTGACGACCTCTTCATGCGACATGCCTTTCAAGATCCTGTTGGGTATCCTCGATACTGGACATCGTCGATTTGAGGCCTATTCGAGGTCGGCACGCCTACAAGGCCTCCTTGAGGTCGACCCTGCCAGAATCCTTGTAGCCATGCTTGGAGATCTGGGTGTCTCTACACTTCGTTCGATCAAGACCATGACTCAATTTTCTTCTCGTTTGAGCATCAAACCAGTCATGCTGCCTGCTTCTTGATCGGGGACTACTCTATGAGTGCGTCTTCGACGCCCTCTTGTTTTCCTCGTCATACCGACCTGTCGGGAAACTCGTTTCTCATCACATCGTTACTCGACCTTCTTTTTCTTCCCTTCTTTTTTGGACAATCATACCGGCCATCCTGCCCGCCACGGTACTCAGATACTACTCATGAGTGCATCTTCGATGCCCTCTAAATTTTTTCATCGTCGTTTCGATCTATTGGAAGCCTACTTCCTATAGGTCGTCACTCGACCTCTCTTTGTTCGGCAAGACTTCAAACAGGTCAGCTGCCAAGATGATTTGTTTCTTTCTTTTTTGGACCGACGTGCATGCTATTCGACCTGTCGATAGCTCTACGACTTCGTCATAACCTTTCCAAGGTCACTGTGCATACACCTCGCTCGGTGGCTTGTGAGACATGGGTACCCCTGGGTCCCCACCGACCAGGCTCACGGCCGTCCCGGACAAGTGTGTCCGGCCTACTAGAAGACCCGCCGACTTGTCAATGGGCCCAACCGACGTAGTTGGCAGCCCACACCACCTCCTGAAGACGTTCCAGAAGATTCCCCAGACGAACTAATCCATCACAACCTCAAGACTTAGCGTACAAGACAAGACATCGGTGGATTTCGACCAAAGCAGATCGACATGATGTGGCAAGATGTGTAATGTAGACTTAGGTCTCCTGGTCGTAACCGACCAGAAGTCTGGGAATCGACCTCATCCGCTGGCCAATATAAGGAGGAGGCCCGAACCAGTATAAACTCTCTGTGTTCTCTGTATTCCGCGTACTCGTGTACGACCTTTGAAGTCTTAGCCTTAGACTCCTCCCCGCTGAACAACTAAACCACAGGGATTAGCACCCCCGTTGGCTTTCCAGATCTCACCATCTGACACTATGCACCACCGGTGACAGACGACGGCAACTTTGCGCTCCAACAGCGGAGGACGAGAGGGAGGCGGAGGCTGAGCCCCTGGCGGTAGCTCCCTTCCACAGCATATAGATTTGGTGCTCATGACGAGGAAGAGGAAACAGGTGCGACTGGGTGGAAGAGGTGCCGTTGTGGGCAAGGTGGAGAGAGAAGTCCTAGAGCCCACACGTCTATAAGTTGGAGAGAGGAGAGATGAGAGTTGAATATGAAGAGTGGGATTTTACTAGTTTGTTTTCTACAGCTCTTGAAGGGTTAAATGGTTAGCTAAATGACTAACTAAACGAGAATTTAGCTACTGTGTTTTTCCTCGAGTCCTGAATACACAACAGAAACCATAAAGATCTACCCTCGCGCATGCAGTCGCGCCTCAACCAGCCTAGCAGGCTAGCACTTCTAAAGATTTGACGGTATGTCGTTTTTAACTCCTTGTATCCTGTTGTATGTATATGTTGGTTGTTAGGGTACTGTCTTGTAACTTGTAAGTGGTTACTATTACCTACCATCTTACGCAGGCTCAGGCTACTTGCAAATACAGCAGAACGGAGACTACGTTTCACTGCATCTTGTCTTTGCAATCAGCTACAGACTCTGGCGCATCTACGGCATCGTTACTCGGTACAGAAGGATCAGTTTCCATCGTGTCTACTTTAATCGCAACAACATCACCTTCCTCATCATCTTGGCACTCTTCATTACTCTTATCTAGGCCCTTCCTGCTGAACATGCTCCTCAGGTTATGAGCGGAGGTTTTGCCCGCATGTTTGACCATGTGAGCTGCCTTCCTCAGGTGCCTCTTGGTCGGACTGTTCGGCTCCTCCCTCTTTGGGCTGGAATGCTGCTCCTCATCTGTTACCATCCCCTTTCTGTTGCTCCCAGGATCTTGATCGACCACATATCTTACTGACACCCTGCTATCTCCAACAGGCCGAATGTTTGGGTGAGGTGCCACGCATGGGAAAGCGTCATCATCGATCTCATTCTTCAGGCACCGGTGGAACACTGCTCCAGCTAGCTTGTCCAAACCCTTTAGAACTTGCGGAGGTGACGGTGTGATCTGCCACTCGTGGGTTCTTCAGTACTAGAGTCGCTTCTGTGAGATCCTGACAATGATGACCTTGGGCTATCACTGCAAGCTGTTAATTCGATCTCTCTACCGTTACGGCCTTTGGGCCGTAACGGGCACGTTACCGCGCCCTGGTCGGGGGCGCCCAACCAATCCATGGTTGGTGGGCCCCCGTCGCACAATGCTATAAAGAGAGGGTGGGGGCCACGGCTCGCAGTACGAGGTTCACCGCGCCGCCGCACACACCCCACCCCACAAACCCTAACCGACCCGAGGGAGCACTGGAGCGGCGGGAAGCTCCGCCACCGCCGCCGCTGAGGCCCTCTTCCCCGGATCCGACGCACAAGGTGCCACCGCCCGACGCTCGACCGCATCGTCCGTGACACCGTCGTCCCCGAGCCGGCACTGCAACCCAGGTCAAGCCGCGGCCGCCCCTGCGACCTCGACCCGCGAGATGGCTTCCGACTCCGCGCTCCCGTCCAACCCCGATGGTCTGCATCCCTTGTTTCCCCTGTGTTACCTTATTAGTTGTATTAGGTGTAGTTGATCTAGATCTAGGTGATCATATTGTTTATCTGTAGTCCTTAAGTTCATACCCGATTAGATTAAGCGGGGGAGACAACACTGGAATCGACATAAAATCATTGAAAATCGTAGAAAGGTTGAAACCCTAACCCTAGATCTTGCTCGGGTTAGGGGAAAGAAACACAAATGCGTATAATCAAGGCTACCCTAACCTAGATCCACTCAGTTTAGGAGAAGAAATGAAGAAAACCAATGCAAATTGAGTAAAATCCCAAACCCTAGATCTGATTTACTCCCAAGAAAGACCCGGCTGTAGAAATCCTACCTTTCCGCAGGACCACCGCCTCTGTTCGGGTTGTACCCTCCGCCGTGCGGGGCTAGAGGAGCAGAAGCTCGCTGCCGCGACGGCGTTGCGGGACATGCGCTTGGGTGCTATCGCGGGGCCGCTCGACGGCCGCGCGTTCACCGTGGTGGTGGACGCGCGCGAAGGCGAGGGGCGGCGGCCAGCACCGCCACTCTCCACCACAGCACCATGGTTGTTTTCCCTCTCTATTTATTGTGGTTTTAAGTTGTTTTGGTGGAGGAATAGGGGAAGGAGCAAGGTAGGAGGGTGCTTGCTGCGGTCTTCGAACGGGCGGCGCCGCTCACCGCCGCCGGCAGGGCGCCGGCCCGCGGGGAAGACGGGCGGCCGCCGCCGCCGGCCGCGCGCGCGCGCGGGCGGGAGGAGGATGACACTGAAGATTCTAGGGTTTTCCAGGGTTGCGCCGGTTTATATACCCCCCGATCCAGGCGAGTTGGATTTCGGCCGTCGATCGCCGGATCGACGGCGGAGATGCACCGGCGGCCGCGTGGGCCGGGAATCAGCCCAGGCGGGGAGTGGCACTGGGCCGCTTCGCCGGCCCAGGCTGAGGTTTTTGGGCCTGGAGCCCATTCGGGTGCGGGAAGATGGCACGAGCCGTCTTCGTAGGCCGGGCCGATTCGGTCGGTACTGTGAACGATCTTGTTTCCTATTTAAGTTTTGTATTTCAGAAGCATTTTTAATTTGTTTTTTCAGGTTTGTTTGCTGTTTTTTTTATTTAAGCTATATCTCTGTTTAAATTTTTGATAAATTCATAAAATTTACAGAGAGTAGAATGCTTCTAAAATTAAGGTTTACTCTGTTTCATTTGTTTGTTTTTCCGCTGTGTTGTTTTAATTTCTCTAGTTAAATTGAACCAAAGGGATATTTAGTCAGAGAAGTTTTTCTTTTAAGAATATGTTATAATATTGTTATTTTTCAGGCCAAAGCTGGTAATTACAATATTATGACCTGATACACTAAAGTTTTATGCATTAGTTCTATTTTTCTGCCCAAAGGTGATATAGAATTAATGTAGTAGCATGTTGTATGTATTAATTTTGACCAAAGTTAAATTCATGCATGCAATATTTATTGTTATATGTTGTCACACTTTTTCTGAATTTTATTTTCAGCACAAGTTGGTTATGTTGGCCGGATCCTTGAGCCGACCGGCAACAACTACACGGCTTGGCGCAAGTTCTTTGAAACCGGCATTTTTAATGCCGGGTATGGAGTACGTGATGACCACGGAGCGTCCCGCCGAGCCCGAGGCACCGTCGAGAGGCTAATAAGACCGATGCCGCATGGAAAGCAAGGGAAGACGCCCATATCAAGGCGGAAAGTGAGCATCAACTCGCCAAAGCGAGGTGGGATCTAGACAACAAGAGATGTATAGCGATCATTCAGACTAAGATGACAGAGGCAATTAAGGCGTCCATTCCTGAAAAGGATAAGGACGGGAAGTTATTCACTGCCTCCGAGTATTTGGAGATAGTAGATAAGCAGCACTCTCATCATACTAAAACTTATGCCAGTACTACTATTGGCAGTTTGGTTGCGATGAAGTACACTGGTGGTGGTATAAGGGACCACATACTTAAGATGAGCAACATGAACGGCAAACTTGCTGAGATGGGCATGGTCCTTCCCACTGAGTTTGTCATTCATTCGATTTTTAAGTCCCTGCCTCCTGAGTTTTATGCTTTTGAGGTCAACTACAACACCATACCAGATAAGTGGGATGTGCGTAAGTTGATTGCCATGTCTGTCCAGTAGGAAGAAAGGTTGAAGGCTCAGAATGGTGGTCTTGTTAACTATGTAAACCATGGTAAGAAGCCACATAAGAGAAGCTTCCCAAGTAAGCATTTTCAAGCTAAGAACCAAGCGGAAAGCGGACCTTCAAATGCACCTGCCCAGGGACAGATGAAGCCTCATGGAAAAGCTCCTATGCAGAATGATCAGCCTCAGAAGCCTCAAAGAGCTCGTCAGCAGACGGAGTTTGCACCAAACCAGTGTCACTGGTGCAAGAAGACTGGGAACTGGAAGAAGCAGTGTCCTAAGTGATTGCATTTCGTGTGGTCAAAGGGTGAGGACATTATTACATTTGTAGATGAATCCCTGTACTTAAGTTATAGTAAATATACTTGGTGAATTGATTCTGGTGCAACTACTCATGTTGCTAATTCTATGCAAGGTATGAGTACAACCAGAATCCTAGCAAGAGGAGCAAGAACAATTAAGGTTGCGAACGGTGTCGAGGCTGCAGTTGAAGCCATTGGTGATATCCCCATCAAGTTGAAGGACGGCTTCACGCTTCAGCTCCATGACGTTCTTTATGTTCAATCTTTAAGTCGCAATTTAATTTCAGTGTCATGTTTAGCAGACAATGGTTTTGAGTGTCAGTTCAGTGCACAACATTGTTCCATTAAGTTAAATAATGTGGTTGTGGGTCTTGCCATCCGACAAGACAAACTATACATGTTGGCTATTCATGATAATTCCATTGAATGTGTTGATTATGTATGTGAAAATGCGAATGTTGTATCATCTATGAATGTAAGTAAGAAGCGGAAGCGAATTGATAGCGTATCTTCAAAATTATGGCACTGTCGTTTTGGCCATATTTCGAGGGGAAGGATGGAACGCTTAGTTAAGGAATCAATTCTTCCGCCGTTAGAATTTAATGACTTAGAACAATGCATAGATTGCATTAAAGGCAAGTTTGTTAAACAAATTAAGAATGGCGCAAAGCGAAGCACAGGAGTGTTGGAGATAATCCACACTGACATTTGTGGTCCATTCCCTGTGGCATCTGTTGATGGTTTTGATTCGTTCATTATATTCACGAGATGACTATTCTCAATATGGGTACATTTAACCAAATAAAGAGGAGTCGAAGCGCTAGACAAATATAAAATATTTAAGGCTAACGTTGAAAATCAGCACAACTTAAAGATTAAGGTGGTGAGGTCCGACCGAGGTGGGGAGTACTATGGTCGACACACCCCGTATGGCCAAGTTCCTGGACCTTTTGCAAGGTTTCTAGAGGAAAATGGTATAGTTGCCCAGTATAGTACACCGGGTGAACCTCAACAGAATGGAGTAGCTGAAAGAAGGAACCGTACCTTGATGGATATGGTTAGATGTATGTTAAGCTACTCAACATTACCGATTAGTTTGTGGATGGAGGCATTAAAAACAGCCACTCACATTCTAAATAAAGTTCCTAGTAAGTCAGTACCTACTACACAGTATGAATTATGGACGGGTAGGGAACCCTCCTTGAATTATATGCATGTATGGGGATGTCCAGCAGAGGCTAAAGTTTTTGTGACAACCCGCCTAGGAAAATACCGTACTATCGCCTAAGACCAATCCACTTTGGTCATTAAGCAATAATAAAGTATCATCCTATCGTTAGTTGCCTGGTTAACGCCCGGTAAATCACTTGAAAAGCAACAAGGATCGAATATATGCATTAAAACTCACTCGAAGGCGAGTCCAGAGATACATCAACGTTTAATATCCAAATCCATATCCCGAGGGGTTTATTTATTACAAACCATAGTTTTTGCCATCACGAAATAGTTCAGAGTTTTGAAAAGCAGCGGAATAAACTAACGGAAGCGAAGACACCACGGGAGGCCGTCCATGATCCTTTCAGTAGTCGTCCTCCACCCACTCCAGCTCCCAGCCGGGCGGGATCTCTCCGGGCCACACATCACTGAAGGCATTACCTGGATCAACACATTATAGCAAGGGCCGAGTATACTAATACTCAACAAGTCTTACCCGTCGGTGATAACTACTTCACCAATTCTAGACCATGATGCCTCTTTGGCTACCGGGTTGCTTTTGCTAAAAAGTACCAAAGAGTAGGTCCTTACTTTCAAGATTTTAGCACAAGTTCTAGTAGGTTTAATCTTTACTACATTAGCCGGTGGAGCCGACCGGAACGCGGGCGCGTGACCGGTGCCGGCACCGGAGACGCTAGTGCGGGGGCCGGCCGTCGGCGATTGAGACGGGTGCACCCGTGTCGTCATGCCGATGCGGAGGTTGATGGCGTCTAGGAGGCGCGCACGGCCCACCCCGAAGGAGGAAATTCCCTCCCGCACGAAGATTAACACGGCCTTTAGCCCGGCCGCATCTTCTGCGGTTCCTCGGTGTTGGCGTCGCTGTTGCCCATGGCGGCGGCAGCGCAGGGCAATGAGGGTGTGCTCGGTTGGAGATTGCGGCGCCGGCTGAAGAAAGAGAGAAAAATGCTCTAATCTGGGCTTAGCTCAAAGGAAAAATGGTTTGTGGCTGGGAAGGAATTGGCACGGGGAAAGAAAAAATAAAAATAATGGCTATGAATGTACAGCGGTGCAGAGGTTGGGTGAGGTGGCACAAGGAATGGTGGAGTTTTGAGCGCAGCCGCGCAGGGGGTGAAGGGGAAAACGGCAGCGGCGGCGGTGCAGAGGAGACGCTGCGGCTGAGTGCGGTGCCGAAACAGGGGAGGGATGGGTGGGCACACATAGGCGCAGGTGGTTTTGGCTCTGAATACCAAACGATAAGAACTGGATTATGAACAGGACTGAGTAGAATAGATCGGCTACTCGCCCTCCTGAGGGAGGCTCTGAGATGCCCTATTTGATCTTTTTTTGCTTACCTAACCCTAGGACTAATGACTGCATTTTATAGACACAAGGCGCCTAACAAATCTAATCCAAATCTAACTGATCTTATCTTATCTGCTAACAAACTAATCCTTATCCGAGTAGTGGGCCCAGGCCCAGGGCTGGTCCCACGACCATAACACAACACAATATGAAATATGTCTCTGCATGGATGAACTCATAAAGATCAAAGAAACAAACACATTCTCCTTCTATTTCTTCATGTGGCACTAATTTTTCTTGTCCATGCATATTTTTTTTTTTGCAAAACTATTTTCTGCTCGTAGCTCGCTTCACATTGGTGCTCAGTTATAATATAATGCACTCAGTGGATAGTGTTAAAAGAACTAGTTAAACAAAGCACTCATACCTTAAAGATCAGAGAACTGAAAAATGTTTGAGAAAAAGAGAACTGAAAGACGTTATGCAGGATGCTTACCTTCCCTTCAACATGCATCCCAGTTATATGCATATTTGCTGTTATGCCAAATCCTACTCTCTTCCTTAGTTGTACAGCCATTCGAGCATCCATATCGTCAGCTGCAAGAAAATTCATCGTTATTTCCAGAACCTAGCGGATATGCATAAATGTAAATCTTTTCATGGTCCGTACAATTAGAAACTAACCAGAAAGGGCATCTAAGGAAAAAAGAAAGCAACATTACACACCAAGTGATCTTCATCCGTCGATTGTCTAAACACCCTAATATCTGTAAACATTGGTGGGTTCCTACCAAGGTAAAGGTTCTGGATAACTGCTTTCCTCTGCAAAAGAAAATATAAATGATATCAGAATAAGGTACACTACTATTATTGGAAGAATATATCATAACTTCATAAGCATACAAACTGGCATCAAGTTACTTGTTTTACTTCTGATATTCAGAACCCTAAAGAAAACAAATTCATGAGTGAATAGAAAGAAAATAAAAGGAAGCTGCTAGGTAAGAAGCAGCCTGAACTTTGCACTTACTGCAGTCCATGGTTTGAACTTCTCTAGGAACCACGGGAATATGGGCAAAGGAACTGCTGGGATGCAATCCGCTCCATGCAAACCGGCCAAATCTTTTGCACAGCATAATTTAACCACCTTACAGTTTCTGCATCAGACAGAAGCGGATCCAAACATATGATGAGCAATAAGAAGTGAAAGCAGACTTTTTGATCAATGTAAAAGCTGAACTAAGAAATAAATGAAGGAACAGTACTTTTCACTGGTTAGAGCATTTCCTCTCCTCGTACTGGAGGCTCCTCCTCAGTCTTATTATGTACCTTTCATTCACCTAAAATCATATTAATGATATGTATGAGGTAACTGTATTACTGAAAAAATATGGACTGGACATTGGATGCTGAATAGTGTATCTGCATGAATTGTCATGTCACTTAAGGCCACATTGTGGCTATTCAAACTTATCTGAAGTGGCCATTATTCAATTATATTCATTAGGGTTAGCATAGATAGATACAATCTAAGAAACAACAAACTAAATATACAGCAACATAGGAAGTTACGAAGCAGGATTTCCAATGTAACACTCCCTAGATGGCAGCAAAGAGAACGAAATCTGGCATGCCAATGAAGAAATCCGGCGCGTTGCATAAGCCGAACGCCATGACTAGAAACTCGTACAAGCCGTCACGTGTGCGAAAGGCCGTCTTGTGGATGTCCCCATGTCGCATGCTGACCTGGTGGTACCCCGACCGCAAGTCGAGCTTGGTGAAGAACTTGGCGCCGTTGAGCTTGTCCAGCAGCTCATCGACCACCGGGATCGCAAATGCGTCCTTGAGGGTCATGGCGTTCAGGGCCCGGTAGTCGACACAGAAGCGCCATGAGTCGTCGGGCTTCTTCACAAGGAGGACGGGCGATGAGAACGGCGAGTCGCTACGCCAGACGATCCCCTGTTCCATCATGTTCGCGCATTGTCGTTCCAGCTCGTCCTTGTGGGCAGCCGGATACCGATAGGGGTCCATACGACAAGCCCCCGAGTACTTTGTAGTCGAGTAGGATAGCTTCGAGTAGTCTTGACGGCCTCAACGAGTAGTGCTCAAGCGCCCCCGAGTACTACAAGCCAAAAGTCCTCAAGAATATTTGAAGCATCCCGAGGCTGGAATGTACTCTAGCTGATATTTGAGTAATCCTGATGTCTTCTCGAGTAGTCCCAAGCGTCCTCGAGTGCTCCTCTTGAAGGTCTTCAACAATACCCTTGTCTTGAAGCCGAAGCTGATATGGAAGTGCGATTGCAAAATTGCACTCCATATGGAGTAGCCCCCGAGCCTTAGGTTGAGTTGTAGACTCTGGCTGAGGGTCCATCTGAAGTTCTGGCAAGATCATCCCGAAAAATCCGGAGAAAAAACCGAAGGACACGTGGCACGGAGCCCCCGAGCCTTGAGTCGAGTACTTCCTCTCGAATTGAAGGGTCATCTTATGTGTAGAAAGTGTCCTGAGTTGCTCTTGAATCTTGTCGCTACCCAAGGAATTGAGTAGAAGTAGCCGAGCCCCCGAGACGAGGCGCGTCGACTAGTAGAAGTTGAAGGGTCAGGCGTCGCCGCTGAGTCAGCCGTCTGGGGACTTATCCATACGGCCGTTGGAGGAGCCGCCATTGACTTATAAATAGAAGCCGAAACCCTTAGGGTTTTTTACCTCACGCACTTGCAGCAATTCCTAGCAGTTCGTGCCTAGAAACTACCACTAGTGCGCACTGCCGCCTTAGAGGGGAGTGTAGATCCAAGCGCGCCGCCGCCGGAAACGACCGCCGTAGCCCCCGAGCGAATGCGAGTGAAGACCCGGTGCACTTGGAGGATGAAGCCTTCGCTGTCCAAGAGCCTGAAGACCGCCAGTAGAAAAAAAGGTGCTGCGAGGAGGCCACCGGATCCGCCGCGGGGACATCGCCGCCAGTTTCTCCACCGTGGTCGAATCCCAACCAAGAGTGGAAAAAGTCCAAGGCGAGGACAAAAGATCTGCTGGCACTCCTCAACAGTGGATTTATGCGGGAGAAGGAAGTCGATATGTGGCGTGCCGCTGCGGGAGATCCATATCACATGGAGAAGAACCCAGACGAGATCCCCATGTTCACGCGATTCGCAGAGCAAGGGTTGTCTCTCCCGGCGAGCGATTTCTTCAAGGGGCAGCTGGAGTACTACGGCATCGAGTACCTGAACCTCAACCCCAACAGTATCTTCCACACCTCCGTCTTCGTTCACTTCTGTGAAGCCTTCCTGGGGATCAAGCCCCACTGGGTACTTTTCCGGAAATTTTTCCGAGTGAAGCCCCAGCCAAGCGCCAACAACCCTCGAGTAGTGGGGGAGCCGGCATCCAGATGCGCGAGGATGCCGCGGAGCAATACCTCGCGTACAAGCTGATCGACTCCAATCAAGATTGGAAGTCAAAGTGGTTCTACATCACCAATCACCACCCGGAGCTGCCGAAGCCGAGCGGGAAGCAGCCGAAGCACCGGCCCTGGTGGAACTCTGAGCCAACGATGCAGGAGGGTATCCAGCTACCCGAGCTGCTGGCGAAGATCAAGGCTTTGAGAGAAGCCGGGCTGAAGGCCAAACATGTGGCCTTCAGCTTCATGAAGCAAAGGGTGCAGCCGCTGATGGCCCGCGACACCTTGGGCTACCAGTACACCGGTGACGGCGACTCGTCACGGATGCCCGGTGGTGAAGTCGACGATGACGACATCGTTGATAGACTGGGCAGGATCTTCAAAGACATGCTGGTGTACACGCCGTGCCCTGTGCCCGAGTACTCCGCCGCGCGTCCACCCAATAAGGTCAGTAGCCGTACTGAAGTCGGGTACTTATTATGTAGTAGTAGTCGTACTCATACAATGTGCTTCTTGCAGGACGACGTAGTGAAGTTCGTCTCCGAGCCGGCGTCGCCTCCTCGACTTGTCGAGATCCCGGATGAGGGGGAGGGGAAGGCCAAGGAGCGCCAGCTGTCAGTGTTTTAGACCGACAACCTACCAAGGGGAGTACCCGAGGTAGATGAATGTGGCCTCGCCGAGATCGGTAACTCGAAGGAAGAGACATATGGCACACAATTTAGACAGGTTCGGGCCGCGTGGTGCGTAATATCCTACGTCCCGTATGCTTTGCGTAGCTACGGATTGATTGGGTGTGATTACAAGATGGCGTAATCTGATGCATATGAGAGAGGAGGGTTCCCTGCCTCGCCTTATATAGTCCGGGAGGCAGGGTTACAAGTCAGTTTAGGGAGAGAGTACTAGTCGTGTACGTCTAGGAATCCTCTACACTGTACATGGTATGCGTAGCTTCCTATCCGAGTACTTCTCCACCGTGGTCCTTGCGCCTCACGCCAACAGGTACCGTGCGGCTCAAGTCGGGTACTCCCAGGGGCCCATCGAGTAGTCGGTCCTGGTACCCACCGAGGTAGTGGGCCCAGGGAGGTCCATACGACACGAAAAGACCGTCATGGGTCGGGAGTCCAAGACAATGGACGGTCCAATGATATGACTTGGCCCAGCAGACCAGCAACGATCCCCTACTTTTTTGGGGCTGGGGGATCCTATATGGCTTCTGGAAGATGGATAAGCCTACGAACTTCCAACCCACCAAAGCCCATATAAGTACCAAAGCCCATCTAAGTGATGTTTTTTATTTTTCCACCAGCCCACTTCATGACTATTAAATTAAAAATGTTTCAATATTTTTCAAAATGTTACAACAATTTTTTCGTCAACATTTATAGTAATCTTTCGTCAACATTTTTGTACTCAACATTCTTTTTTTCTTCCAACATTTTTAAAAAATGTTCGAACATTTTTTCCTAACTTTTCTATTATTTTTTCGTCATCATTTTACAAAATGTTGCAACATTTTTTTCCAATATTTTTGTAATCAACATTTTTTTTACTTCTTTTCAAAAATTTTCAGAAATGTTGGTTTCATTTGACTTTTTTTCAACATTTTGCAAAAGGTTACAACATTTTTAGAAATGTTAGAATTTTTTTTTCGAAAAAAATCAAAGGCGATAAGGCGGGGGGAGGGCGGCGGACGCGCGCGCGGCCGAGGACCATGTGTGGTTCGAGGACCGGTGGATGGTCGCTTCCTTGTGTGATGAGTGATTGACAACGTTGTGTGGACTCGATTCTTGGCTAAGTATTGCGGGTGCGGGTTGCGGCTTGGCGGGTGTTGGTGCGGGTGAAGAACAAGCGCGAAAGGTCGTCGCCGGTGAGGCCTCCGGGTGTGGAGAAGACAAGTAGGCTTCGTTCGAGGGACCGGTGGCTAGTGGGGTCAAGTGCGGGCCGCATGGTGGCATGAACAAGCAAGATGAAGTCATGGATGGTTTATTTGTTGAGCCTCAAAACCAAGGTCGAGCCGGGACTACGTGGGAGCCGTATCATGAGTGGAGATTGGCGGAGGCTACACCGAGTTCGCGGGGTTTACGGTGGTTCACCGGAAAACCACCGGGTTCCTTGGTTGATCCACAAAGCCTAGACCGAAAAACCGAAGACGGTGCTGCGGTAGTGCCGGACCCCGGTCGACCGGTGGGGAGCACCGGTCGGCCGGTGTGCGACGACGCAGTCCGGAGACTTCGAAGCGGAGGACACGCGTCGGGATCGCATGGCTTGCGTCGAGGCTACGCAGGGTGCGGTCGCCGGGCATCCGTCCGATGGTGAAGTCATGAAGACTTCCAAATCCGCCCTTGAGGGGCTTCTATCCCTAGATATTAGGAAAGGGCATTTTAGACTTTCGGTTGCCTCCATATAACCCAAGAGGTGAGAGGATGGCAGCCAACTCTTGGAACCCTAGCTCTTGGCGAGATTTCTTCGATTCCTCCTTTTTGGACGAGTTTTGGTGGGATTAAACTTGGCTATGGACTCCTCATGAGGTGTTCCTAATATCCCCAAAGTCTTGTTCAAGTTCGTGGAGCGATTCGGGAGATCAAGGTTTGGATTTGGGGGAGTTGACCCTCGGGTCTTTGTTCATCCCGAGTCGCCCCGAGCTACACCGGTCGACCGGTGCTCTTGATCGGTCCGACCGGTGCAACCCTCGGTGGGTTTTTGCTCGGGTGAACGTACGGGTGTGTTTGCTTTTGTCCTGTGTTGCTTTCGCTGTTTCGAGTTTGGGTCGGTTTGGTGGTCGGTTGGCTTTGTTTGGTGCTTTGGGGGCTTTCGGCCGTGACCGGTCTAACCGGTGTGTCTCAGCGGTCCGACCGGTGTGGAGCCACTTAGTGAAAGTTGCCCGGTTTCGGCGGCGGGGACCGGTCGGCCGGTGGTGCTCACCGGTCGACCGGTGTTGGTCTATAGACTCGGGGGTTTGGTGTTCCGCTGCGTTCTCGGGTGGGAAGGTTGTGTGTTGGTTCCTAGGTCCGGTGGCACTCCGGTGGATACGTGGCTTGGCCAACTTGGGTAGTGAGTCGGAGACATGTGTTGGAAGCCGTGTTCCTCTTGTTGAAGTTTCCATCTCCTTCGAGAAGAATTTTTATCGGCTCCCATTCACTCCCCCTCTCTCGGTTCTCCATATCGGTCCTTCAAGTGGTATCGAGCCGGTTCGGGTCTTTGTTGACTCTAACCGGTCTAAGATCCAAGGATGGAGTACCGGGACCGGGGTTCGGGTCCTCCACACTTCGATGGCATGAACTACCGGATGTGAAGCAAGCGGATGGGTGCATTCCTCCGCGGAAAGGGTCGGATCATTTGGGATGTCACGGTGGACACGGGCTATGTCCAACCGATGGACTTCCGGCTCCGGAGTTCGAGGGACGGATTCGGCACCAACAATAAGGCGGTCGACTACCGGTTTCGTGCTTTGTGTCGACCGAGTTCGATCGGGTGCACACCGAGCACTTTGCTTGTAGAATTTGGTCGGTCTTCGAAGGAGGCTCATGTTGGGAATGCCCGAGTTCGAGCACGGATGTATGCGACCTACGGAGAGAGTACGAGAACTTCTCTCATCTCCCCGGTGAGTCCATCGATGCCTTGTTTCGGAGGTTCACGGTGGTTGTGAACAACATGAGGGCCAATGTGGACGTGCTCCCGTATGATGATCATGATGGAGCGGTCAAGCTCTTACACTCTTTGGATCGTACGATTTGGGGCGGAAAGTTCGAGGCCATTGTGGAGTCGGAGAAGTATGACACTGCGACCGTGAACGAGCCGTTCTCGAAGCTCAAGTCGGGCCGAGGTGGATAGGGGCATGACAACCAAGATCGAGGGCACCGATCGACTCTCATAGTCTCGCCCTCATCGGTGGTTCAAATGGAAAGGCTAACACTAACCCATCCACCAGGATGTTCTCTTTGTCCTCTTTGATGTCTATGCCGGATGAGGAGTTCGATGATCTTGGAGAGGACGAGGCCGGCGGCTGGCCGACGAGGAGGTTCGAGAGGCTGCACGAGAACCGGGTGAACATGAGGAGGAACACGAGGACATGCTTCCAGTGCGGCAAGCCGGGACACTTCGTTGCCGACTGCCCGGAGAAGGTCGAGAACAAGGACGGCTACAAGCACAAGTCGAGGATGGATGGCAAGTACCGGTCGAGGTGCGACCACAAGAGCAAGCACAAGAACAAGTACAAGGACGAGCGACGATCGAGGAAGAAGGAGAGCCGAGGCAAGGCTCGAGCGATGGCCGGAGCGAGTGACGTCGACTCCGGTTCGCGTGCTCCACCTCGAGCTCGAGCAACGGTGAGGATGGAGGTGATCGTCACAAGAACAAGAAGTCATCCAAGAACCCGAGCGGAGCGAGCCGCTTCGCTAGAGACGGCATCCGCACCATGGCGCCGAGCTCCGGCGGCAAGAAGAGTACACGGAGCGACTCGAACTCCGATTCCGACGATGAGGTGCGTGATGAACTTCCCTTCTTGCACCAGGAGAATGAGAGCTTGGCACTTTGCTTGATAGCCATGATGACATGCTTAGAGATGCCAAGAAAATGAGAAAAGAGCATAGGGCTTGACTCGAGGATGCTAGGACTAGAGTGGCTGAGCTAGAGACACAGGTGCTTGATAGCAAGCTTGAGATTGATTCCCTTAAGGCTAGCCCTGTTGTTTCGGATGAGGTTGATTGTGCTGATTGCTCCATCTTTCTTGCTGATCTTGCTTTGTTTAAGGAGAAGCATGCCTCCAAGTGTGAGGAACTAGATGTGCTTAGGGTTGAAGTGGCTGAGCTTAAGTCTAGACCTGCTTTGCTAGGTGCTTGCACTTCTTGCCCTGTTTTGCATGCTAAGATTGATGAGATGCATGCTTACACTAGTTCTCTTGAGGCTAAGCTGAAAGAACCCATGCCTACATCATGCTCTACCTGTGAAATGCATGCTTTGAAAAATCTGGAACTTGCACATTATGTTGATCGTTTGTAGGATGAGAATGATGAGCTGAGGAAGTTGATGGGTTAGTTGTCTGGTCATGAGCCTCAGTTGACGATGATGATCGAGGCATTTAAGAGGCGAGGATGGTGAGGGACTTGGGGCAAACAAAGTCGGTGAGGGAAGTCGAGAGAATATCCCAGAGCCACCAAAAACCCACCACAAAAATGATTTCCTCCCAAAACCTAACCATCTTAGGAATCGACTAGACACAACCCCAGCACCACCCGTGTTTCCTACACCCACAAATGATCTCCAAAAGCCTATCAAGTTTGTGAGCACTTCGGGGAAAGTGTTCTTTGGGAAGTAAAGTGAGAAGGCTAATGAGGGGGAACCGGTGGAGAAGTTGAGTGGAGAGAAACTAAGTGAGCGACCACAACCCAAGCCTATGCCTAAGCTTGTGAGGTTTCATTGTGGCTATTGTGGGAGAGATAGCCATAAGGATGAGTTTTGCTTCAAGAGGAAGCGAGCGAGAAAGGATGGCAAAGGAGTGGGCTAACAAGGACAAGTACCACCATTCCGATGGTGTACTTGAGCCTCGTGTGCGGATGCCCGGGGGCCAAGGCGAGTGTGAGGACGGTTCGGGCTTGGGGAGAGCGGAAGGTTGTTGGAGGTGCCTTCTGCCCGGATCACACCGGTCGGACCGGTGCGGGCACGGACAGGGCGGCGGTTCGGGTTTTGGGCTCGTACGAGTGCGAGGGTTGTTTACGCAGGTCGTGGTTCGGTGGTTGGGCCGGAGAGTTTACGGGTGGTCCGGTTGCTAGGCATTCTCCCCCTCGAGGTCACTACGGGGATGGGAGGAGTCGTAGCTTTGAGACGGAGAGGAGGGACGTTCCACGGGCCCTCTTTCGTGGTTTTGGTCCTCCTCCGGGAAGAGAGGGGTGGTTCCCTCGGCGTGGTTACCATGGTGGTGTTCGTGGAGGTAGCTTTGGTAGGAGAGATGCTTTGGTTGGTGCTAACCCCACTTTCGAGCAAATGGCTCGGCACCGGTTTTACTCTTTTGGTACTAAGCGAGGACCATGTGTGGTTCGAGGACCGATGGATGGTCGCTTCCCCGTGTGATGAGTGATTGACAACGTTGTGTGGACCGATTCTTGGCTAAGTATTGCGGGTGCGGGTTGCGGCTTGACTCGTGTTGGTGCGGGTGAAGAACAAGCGCGAAAGGTCGTTGCGGTGAGGCCTCCGGGTGTGGAGAAGACAAGTAGGCTTCGTTCGAGGGACCCGGTGGCCGGCGGGGGTCAAGTGCGGGCCGCATGGTGGCATGAACAGCAAGATGAAGTCGTGGACGGTTTCTTGGTAGAGCCTCAAAACCAAGGTCGAGCCGGGACTACGTGGGAGCCGAGTCATGAGTGGAGATTGGCGGAGGCTACACCGAGTTCGCGGGGTTTGCGGTGGTTCACCGAGAAAACCACCGGGTTACTCGGTTGAGCCACAAAACCGAGGCCGAAGACTCGACGAGGAGGTGCGGCCACCGGGCCGGTTCAACCGCCCGGGGAGGGGCGGTCGGACCGCCCGGGGTCGGTCGGTTCCCGGGGCCGGTCTAACCGCCCAGGGGGGGCGGTCTGACCGCCCTGGCCGCCGGCGCCGAGAAGCTTCGAAGCGGAGGACACGCGTCGGGATCGCAAGGCGTGCGTCGAGGCTACGCGAGGTGCGGTCGCCGGGCATCCGTCCGATGGTGAAGACATCAAGAATTCCAAATCCGCCCTTGAGGGGCATGTATCCCTAGTTATTAGTGAAGGGCGTTTTAGTCTTTTGGGTGCCTCCATATATACTCATTAGAGGGGTGGATGGCAGCCAACTCGGGAACCCTAGCTCATTTGGTTTTTCCATTTTCGTTCTCTATTTTCCCTAGTTTTTAGAAGGCTAATTTGAGAGCTTCATGTGAGATCTAGAGAGAGGGATGGATGTTTGGGTGGCAAACTAGACCTTGTACGAACCATTCATGGCATGTATAGAAGGTTCGGCGTGGTTCTTCATGGTGGTTTTCCCGTCTCTTTTGTGTTGATTTTCGGAGCTCTTTTTGGCGGTGTTTTGAGGACGATTTCTTGGGGTTTTTGGTGGGTGTCACGTATGAGGTTTTTGTGCCTCTTTGGTGGTGACTTTGCCCCCAAATCTCCTTTGAATCGGACTCGATTTGGTGGTTTTCGTTGGAACTCGAGTTCTTGACCTAGAGAAGCGATTTCTTCGATTCCTCTTGATTGTGAGCGTTTTGGGTCGATTCTTTTGAGGAAGAGGTTGCCCGGGAGATAACCCGGCCTATCCCCGAAGTTTGGCTGCAATCCGTGGAGTGATTCGGGAGATCGGGCGCGAGGAAGTTGAGGTTTGACCCGCGGGTTCGTTTTTTACGGAAGGGGCGGTCTAACCGCCTACGAGGGGCGGTCTAACCGCCCGGGGTATTTCCGGGTCAAAGTTCGTTTCGCCGGATTTTCCTCTCGTGAGTTTGTTCGCCTTGATCGGAGGAGTGTCCGGGTGAAATTAGGGGTCGTTCTCGTGCGGTTTGCTAGGTGTTCTTGGTCGGGGTTTGTTGCCTGGGTACGGGAGGTTAGACCGCCCCGGTAGCCGGTCTAACCGCCCCTAGGCCCTTGGGTGAAGTTTTGGTTTTCGCCAAGATTTTTTCGGTAGCTAGCATGGCCTTGACCGGAGATCTCCGTTGGTGAAACCGTGGTGTGTTTTGGTGCTCGGAAGAGGCGTTTCGGAGGATCTCTTGGTTGCCGAGGTGGAGGCGGTCTAACCGCCCCCTATACTCGGTCTAACCGCCCCCTCCGGTTAGCGGCTTTCGAGTTGTTTCCGCTATTGGTGCTGCGTGTGTGTTGTGGTTGCTGGTAGTGTTTGTTCCTAGGACCGTAGCACTCCGGTGGCTACGTGGTTTTGGCAAACCGGAGGTAGTAGTGCGGAGCGTGTGATTTCGGGGGTTCGACCGAGCTAGTTCGTCTTGTCGGAGTTTTAATCTCCCTCGAGAAGAATTTTTATCGGCTCCCATTCACTCCCCCCCTCTCTGGTCGCCTTATCGGTCCTTCAAGTGGTATCAGAGCCGGTTCGGGTCTTTATTGACTCTAACCAGTCTAAGATCCAAGGATGGCGTACCAGGAACGGGGTTCGGGTCCTCCACACTTCGATGGCAAGAACTACCAGATGTGGAGCAAGCGGATGGGTGCGTTCCTCCGCGGAAAGGGTCGGTTTGCTTTGGGATGTCACGGTGGACACGGGCTATGTCCGGCCGATGGATTTCCTTGCTCCGGGGGTCGAGGGACGGATTCGACGCCAACAATAAGGCGGTCGACTTCTTGTTTCGTGCTTTGTGTCGGCCTTCGAGTTCGATCGGGTGCACACCGAGCACTTGGCTTGTAGGATTTGGGCGGTGTTGAAGGAGGCTCATGTTGGGAACGCCCGGGTTCGGGCACGGTTGTATGCGACCTACGGAGAGAGTACGAGAACTTCACTCATCTCCCCGGTGAGTCCATCGATGCCTTGTTTCGGAGGTTCACGGTGGTGGTGAACAACATGAGGGCCAATGTGGACGTGCTCCCGTACGATGATCATGATAGAGCGGTCAAGCTCTTACACTCTTTGGATCGTACGATATGGGGCGGAAAGTTCGAGGCCATAGTCGAGTCGGAGAGGTATGATACTGCGACGGTGAACGAGTCGTTCTCGAAGCTCAAGTCGGGCCGAGGTGGATAGGGGCATGACGACCAAGATCGAGGGCCCGACTGACTCTCATAGTCTCGCCCTCGTCGGTGGTTTGAAAGGAAAGGCTAATACTAACCCATCCACCGGGATGTTTTCTTTGTCCTCTTTGATGTCTATGCCAGATGAGGAGTTCGACGTGCTTGGAGAGGACGAGGCGGCGCTCCCTGACGAGGCGGTTCGAGAGGTTGCACGAGAACCGCGTGAACATGAGGAGGAACACGAGGACATGCTTCAAGTGCGGCAAGACTGGACACTATTTCGCCGAGTGTCCGAAGGTGAACAACCACGACAAGCACAAGTTCAAGGACAAGAGGAAGAAGTCCAAGAATAAGGATCATGAACATGGGAAGAAGGCACGGTCTCGAGAGAAGATGAAGAGATCAAGCGACATCGAGTTTGAGTCCGAGGACACGTCTTCAAGCTCGAGTGATGAAGACGAAGAGGATGAGAAGAAGAGGAAGAAGAAGAAGAACCTTGGCAAGTATCTCAACGGCCTTTGTGTGACGGGCCTAAGCCTCAAGGACGACTTCTGCGGCATGGCTCGCAGTTCGAGCAGCAAGAGAAGCCAGAAGGACGCCTCGGACTTGGATTCCGAGGATGAGGTATGTGATGAGCTCTCTTCTTTGCGCAAGGAGAATGAGGAGTTGGTTGACTTGCTTGATAATCGCGATCACATGCTTAGAGAGGCTAAGAAGCTTAGGAAGGAGCTTAGATCTTCACTCGAGGATGCTAGGACTAGAGTGGGCGAGCTAGAGGCACGGGTGCTTGATAGCAAGCTTGAGATTGATTCCCTTAAGGCTAGCCCTGTTGTTTCGGATGAGAACGATTGTGCTCGATTGCTCTGTTTTCTGGTCGACTTGACCGATCTTAGGGAGAAGTATGCCTCCAAGTGTGAGGAACTAGATGTGCTTAGGGTTGAGTTGGGCTGAGCTACAATCTAGACCCACTTTGCTTGGTGCTTGCACTTCTTGCCCTAGTTTGCATGAGAAAATTGCTTGAGCTCCGTTCTCGCATTGTTTCGCTTGAGGCTGATTTGAAAGTGCCTATTCCTACTTCTTGCTCTACATGTGAGTTGCATGCTATGAAGAATTTGGATCTTGCAAAATGTGTTGGTCGCTTGCAAGATGAGAATGATAAGTTGCGTGAAGCACTGAGTTGGTTGTCGAGTCAAGAACCTCAGCTTGGTATGATGATTGCTAGGCTGTAAACGCTTTGACGGTTGGGCTTTGGGATTGGATAATGTTGGTGAGGGTAGTGGTGAGAGAGAAAGGAAATTTGGGAATGTTTCGGTTCCACCACAACCCACACCCAAAGACAAGTTTGCTTCCAAGCCAAACCAACCAAGAGAAAAACCGAGTGAGAAGGCAAGTGAAAAGCCTAGTGAGAAACCAAGTGAGAAGTCTTGTGAAGAATCTCATCCCAAGCCTAAGCCCGGATCGATCCGTTTCCATTGTGAGTTTTGTGGAAAGGATGGTCACAAGAGAGCGTTTTTCTTCAAGAGGAAGCGTGAGGAGAGAATTGTGGACCGGGGAGCGTCCCGGTGGTCGGTGGATGACCGCTCCTTAGTGATGAGTGATTGACAACGGGTGTTGGACTGACTCTTGGCTTAGTGCGCGAGGGTGTAGGCTGCGGCCTAGTTCGTGTTGTTGCGAGGGTGAAGAACGGGCGCGAAAGGTCTTGACCTTGAGGGGCCTCCGGGAGATGGAGAGACAAGTAGGCTCGGTTCGAGGGACCGGTGGACGGCGGGGCCCGGGTGCGGGCCACATGGTGGCGACACAAGCAAGACGAAGTCATGGACGACCGAGCCGGTGCACGGTGGCGGTCAAGTCAAGTGGTTTGGCGGGAGGCCGGACCAGGGCACGCGGGGTTTGGTGGTTTGCCCACAAAACCATCGGCGGACGGTTTCTTGGTTTGGGCCTCAAAACCAAGTCCGAGGGCCCAACACGACGGAGACGGGATCCGGGCGTGTCGGGAAGCTTCGAAGCGGAGGACACGCGGCGGGATCGCATGGCTTGCGTCGGGAGGACGCCGGGGTGCGGCAAAGGCGTGGCCGTCCGATGGCAAGACCCACAAACATTACCAAAATGCCCCTACGTGGGTTGTATCGCCAGTAGTGTAGTTAGGGGTAGTCGAGTCATTTACCACTCCGGCGGGACCTGATATATAAGCCTGGAGTGTGTGTTGATGGCTCTCTCTCTCCGGGACTTAGGGTTTCATTTCCCCCCTTCTCTTTCTCATTTTCGTAGCCATTTTTCTTCCATTTTTCTCTAGGCTAGCATGAGAGCTTCATGAGAGATTTGTTGAGAGGGATGGATGCTAGGGCGGCATGCTAGACCTTGTGAATCTTTCCTGGTTTGTATAGAAGATTCGGGGTTGTTTTTCGTGCCTTTTTTTGTGCTTATTTTCATGCCTTTGTTCCGGTGTGATTCCACAGATTTGAGTGAGTTTCTTCCCGGATTTCTTTGAGGGAAACATGGATAGATGTCTTGTGCATCTTTGTGCTTGATCTTGTGCCCTCAAACGCCGGGAAACTACTTCGATTCGTGAGTTTTCGTTCGGTGCTCTAGCTTTTGGTGGTGCTCAAAGGATTCCGATTCCGGTGATTTAGGGAGTTAGGAGGCAAGATTTTTGGGCTATAGCATCCTTGTGTGACGCTTTTCAAGTCCCCAAACCCTTGTCTCCATAGCTTCAACCGTTTGGGAAATCCGATGATGATTTGGGGGAGTTGACTTTCGGGGTCGGGCTATTTTACGTTCGTCCGCACACGGCGGACGGTCCGCGAGGACCGGGCGGACGGTCCGCGCGGCTCCAATTCATCCCGTGTTCTTCGTGTTCTTGCTCGTCCTTTGTTTCGATCCGTTGTGATTTTGGTTTTTGGTTGGACGAAGTTTCGGACGGTCCGCGGTGTCGGGCGGACGGTCCGCGGGTGCTAGGCGGACGGTCCGCGTGCTCCCCGCGGACGGTCCGTGGCACGTGGGTGTCTTTGGGTCGTTCGTGTAAATTAACGGACGGTCCGCGGCTAAGGCCGGACGGTCCGCGGCCGGGTGCGGACGGTCCGCGATACCCGGCCGGACGGTCCGCGCGGCTCTTGCGGACGGTCCGCCCCTCTGCGCGGACGGTCCGCGAGCCCGTGTGTTTTGCTTCTTGGTTCGATTCCTTCCTCCCTTTCTAGTGCTTCCGCGTGTGCTTTGAGGAATCGTTCCTAAGGCTAGAGGTTGATCCATAACCTCGTAGTCTTGGCGATTGGTGCGTGATTCGATCCATCGCTTGTGTGTGACCGGGATTTGAGTAGGACATAGGCCGGGTTCTTTGGGAAGAATTTTTTACCGGCTCCTATTCACTCCCCCCTCTCTAGTCGCCATCCGATCCTTCAAGAATGGCGAAGGAGTGGGCTAACAAGGACAAGTACCACCCTTCCGATGGTGTACTTGAGCCTCGTGTGCGGTTGCCCGGGGCCAAGGCGAGTGTGAGGTCGGTTCGAGGCTTGGGGAGAGCGGAAGGGTCGTTGGAGGTGTCGCTGCCCGGGCTACACCGGTCGGGACGGTGAGGGGCACCGGTCGGACCGGTGCGGGCACTGGACGGGCGGCGGTTTGGGTTTCGTGCTCGTACAGGTGCGAGGGTTGTTTCTGGAGGTCGTGGTTCTGGTGATTGGTCTGGAAAGTTTGCAAGAGGTCAGTTTGCTAGGCATTCTCCCCCTCGAGCTCACTACGGGGATGGGAGGAGTCATGGCTTTGAGAAGGAGAGGAGGGATGGTCCACGGGCTTTCTTTCGTGGTTTTGGTCCTCCTCCAGGCAGAGAGGGCTGGTTCCCTCATGGTGGTTACCGTAGTGGTGTTCGTGGAGGTAGCTTTGGTAGGAAAGATGGTTTGATTTGTGCTAACCCCACTTTCGAGCAAATGGCTAGACACTCGGTTTTACACATTTGGAACTAACCCCGAGTGTTGAGTCGTTTGCTCGCTCTCGCTCTTGGTTTTGAGTTGCAGGTGGATGGCCCGGAGAACATTTGGTTGATATTGGGGGTGGTTCTTCGGCCTCATACCCCGGTGGTGACATGTAGGTACATCACTTTCGGGGATGGTGGACAAGGATGAGTGAATTGTGAAGAAATGATAAAGGTAAGTGCTTTGTGACCTTCGAGTGTGTGGCCTTGGTCAAGCCACTTGGTTTGTTTTGCTCCTTCTCTATATCATGTGTGTAGGGTGAACTTTGTATGCTCTTTGGCCCTAGTGCATGTGTTTAGGGGGAGCTTGTGAGCTTTGTGCTCCTTTGCTCTTTTGCCGGTGGTGTCGAGCCCTTTTTGCCTCCCCTCGAGGAGCCGGTCTTTTGTGAGCTTTGTGTGTGTGGTTGGTTTCCTAAGTTGGTGGTGAAGCTCCTTGTGTAGCATATGTATAGCTTTCCTTTGTGCATTTATTGCATTTGGCATGGCATATGTAACATGATGTATAGGCATCCTTGTATCTTAGATTGCATGCATTTTGTATCATATGCATCGGATAGGAAAAGCTTCTCCTATATACAATGTTTACCATGGGTTGCTATATATGTTCTTGTGAGCTTGTTTGATATGCTACGGTTAGTTTGGCTTAGCTCTTGATGATCTTGATGAATGATCCATGGTTGATGGCTAATTTTTTGAAAAATGTCACATACATGCTCTCTCATGTGTAAATGCCTATATATGATCTTGACATGTTTTAGTGGCTTTGCTATGCTTACTTTGTGGTTGGATAGCTAGTTTATTGATCATATGGAGCCAAAGGCTCACTTGCCATCATGAATGTTTAGCCCTCTTGCTTCATCTTGTGGAGGGGCATAAGTTCCTTTTTGTCGCAAAGACATTTCATGTACCATTTATAAATCTGAAAATGAAATGAAAAATGCTTGGAAAATATGTTCCCATGTCATATGTGCTGAAATTAATTTGCTTTGGGTGCTAAACCGTTGCATGATGCCTACCAATGAGAAGTCTCATACATAGAAGTAGGCACATGGCTCGGTGGCTTTGACATGACATGAGGTGCTTTTGGGTGTTTATGATGGTCTTATGATTAGAATGGTTGTCCTAGCATGAAGTTTGAGTGGCTTTGCCATTTTGATATGTTTTGCTCATGTTTAGGTATTTGCTTATGAGAGAGTAACTTTTCGCAAAATTACTCAAATCCTTTTTAGCCTTGTCCAATGATTGTGAAACTTGGTGATCATGTAGTTAAGGTCATTACGAACTGTCGAGTATCTAACTTGCTCATTTGGACTTGTGTAGCTCCTTGTGATGAATTTTGTATATTTGAGAAGCTATATGTTGAAAGTTTTCGCATTTTGCCTTGATTCATGCATTGTCAACAAGGGGGGGAAGTGTGTGCATGATTTGGGCACACGGGAGCTAATGGAAGGTGTCCAAAGTGGTTCGGCAATTTTCGGAGAAGTTTTTGCGGGGGCGGTCACATGGGGCGGTCTAACCTCCCCGGGGCGGTCACATGACCGGGGGCGGTTTAACCGGCCTGTGCGAGCGGTTTAACCGCCCTATGCGATGTGAGCTTGGTTTGCTCTTTGTCATGCATTTCCAAGTGACCTTCTTGCATGCATTGGTTCGGGGGGAGTTTGCATATGTGCGGGGGGAGCTCTTGTGTGAGTTTTTGGCTCGTGGCCTTGTGTGCTTTTGGTGGTTTTTGCTCTTTGCTTGAGCATGGTTTTGTCTCGGATGTGTCGAGCCGTTGCCCTTGCCTAAGGGGTCCGAGACTTGTTCTTCTTCAAGTGATCTTGCTCTTTGCCTTTCTTTGGCTTTCGATCACTTGTTGGAGTTTTTCTTTTAGTAGTTTATTTTCTTTTCTTTTTCTCTTTGGTTACAAATCATGGGTGTTGTCAATGCACTCATCAAGGGGGAGATTGAGGACCATGTGTGGTTCGAGGACCGATGGATGGTCGCTTCCCTGTGTGATGAGTGATTGACAACGTTGTGTGGACTGATTCTTGGCTAAGTATTGCAGGTGCAGGTTGCGGCTTGACTCGTGTTGGTGCAGGTGAAGAACAAGCGCGAAAGGTCGTTGCCGGTGAGGCCTCCAGGTGTGGAGAAGACAAGTAGGCTTCGTTCGAGGGACCCGGTGGCCGGCGGGGGTCAAGTGCGGGCCGCATGGTGGCATGAACGACAAGATGAAGTCGTGGACGGTTTCTTGGTAGAGCCTCAAAACCAAGGTCGGCCGGGACTACGTGGGAGCCGAGTCATGAGTGGAGATTGGCGGAGGCTACACCGAGTTCGCGGGGTTTGCAGTGGTTCACCAGAAAACCACTGGGTTACTCGGTTGAGCCACAAAACCGAGGCCGAAGACTCGACGAGGAGGTGCGGCCACCCAGGCCGGTTCAACCGCCCAGGAGGGGCGGTCAGACCGCCTGGGGTCGGTCAGTTCCACGGGGCCGGTCTAACCGCCGCGGGGGCGGTCCGACCGCCACGGCCGCCGGCGCCGAGAAGCTTCGAAGCGGAGGACACGCGTCGGGATCGCAAGGCGTGCGTCGAGGCTACGCGGGGGTGCGGTCGCCGGGCATCCGTCCGATGGTGAAGACATCAAGAATTCCAAATCCGCCCTTGAGGGGCATGTATCCCTAGTTATTATTGAAGGGCGTTTTAGTCTTTTGGGTGCCTCCATATATACTCATTAGAGGGGTGGATGGCAGCCAACTGTTGGAACCCTAGCTCATTTGGTTTTTCCATTTTCGTTCTCTATTTTCCATAGTTTTTAGAAGGCTAGTTTGAGAGCTTCATGTGAGATCTAGAGAGAGGGATGGATGTTTGGGTGGCAAACTAGACCTTGTACGAACCATTCATGGCATGTATAGAAGGTTCGGCGTGGTTCTTCATGGTGGTTTTCCCGTCTCTTTTGTGTTGATTTTCGGAGCTCTTTTTGGCGGTGTTTTGAGGACGATTTCTTGGGGTTTTTGGTGGGTGTCACGTATGAGGTTTTTGTGCCTCTTTGGTGGTGACTTTGCCCCCAAATCTCCTTTGAATCGGACTCGATTTGGTGGTTTTCGTTGGAACTCGAGTTCTTGACCTAGAGAAGCGATTTCTTCGATTCCTCTTGATTGTAAGCGTTTCGGGTCGATTCTTTTGAGGAAGAGGTTGCCCGGGAGGTAACCCGACTATCCCCGAAGTTTGGCTGCAATCCGTGGAGTGATTCGGGAGATCGGGCGCGAGGAAGTTGAGGTTTGACCCGCGGGTTCGTTTTTACGGAAGGGGCGGTCTAACCGCCTACGGGGGGCGGTCTAACCGCCGGGGGTATTTCCGGGTCAAAGTTACTGTTTCGCCGGATTTTTCCCCGTGAGTTTGTTCGCCTTGATCGGAGGAGTGTACGGGTGAAATTTGGGGTCGTTCTCGTGCGGTTGCTTGGTGTTCTTGGTCGGGGGTTCGTTCTTTGGGTATAGGAGGTTAGACCGCCCCGGGTAGCCGGTCTAACCGCCCCTAGGCCCTTGGGTGAAGTTTTGGTTTTCGCCAAGATTTTCGGTAGCTAGCATGGCCTTGACCGGATATCTCCGTTGGTGAAACCGTGGTGTGTTTTGGTGCTCGGAAGAGGCGTTTCGGAGGATCTCTTGGTTGCCGGGTGGAGGCGGTCTAACCGCCCCTATACCCGGTCTAACCGCCCCCTGCGGTTAGCCGGCTTTCGAGTTGTTTCCATTGTCGGTCTTGCGTGTGTGTTGTGGTTCTTGGTAGTGTTTGTTCCTAGGACCGGTAGCACTCCGGTGGCTACGTGGTTTTGGCAAACGGGGAGGTAGTAGTGCGGAGCGTGTGATTTCGGGGGGTTCGACCGAGCTAGTTCGTCTTGTTGGAGTTTTAATCTCCCTCGAGAAGAATTTTTATTGGCTCCCATTCACTCCCCCCCCTCTGCGGTCGCCTTATCGGTCCTTCACTAACCCCGATCTTTGAGTCGTTTGTTCGCTCACGTGCTCGTTTTTGAATTTTAGGTGGGAGACTTGAAGAACATTTGGTTGATTGACTCCGGTTGCTCGAGGCATATGATCGGAGGCTCGGGGGTGGTTCTCAAGTCTCGTCCGGTGGTGACAAAGAGGTACATCACTTTTGGGGACAATGGGCGTGGGTGTGTGCTTTCGAAGGTGAGATTAAGGTGAGTGACAAGATCACTCGGAGGCGTGTTCTTTGTTGTTCAATCGCCGGGGTACAATTTGCTTTTCGTGTCCCGGTTGTTGGATGAGGGTTTTGAGGTCTTTGTTTCGGCCGGGTGGTTCTCGGATTTTGGACTCTCAAGGTGACCTTGTACGTATGGTCGTTCCCGAGGGTCAGGTGTTTCGTGCTGATTTTTCTCAGTCTTCGGGTGTGGAGTGTTGTTTCTTGGCTGGTTCTTCGAGTGAGTTGTGGAAGTGGCATAGGAAGTTGGGTCACTTGAGCTTTGACCTTTTGTCTCGCTTGAGTAAACTCAATTTGGTCCGAGGATTGCCACGGTTGAGGCTTGAGAAAGAGTTGGTTTGTGCGCCTTGTAGGCATGCCAAGATGGTAGCCTCTTCCCACCCGCCTCTCACCGATGTGATGAGCGAGCGTCCATGCGAGCTGCTCCATATGGACCTTGTTGGCCCGGCTCATGTGCGATGCGGGTGGGAAGTGGTATGTCCTTGTTGTGGTCGATGACTATTCTCGGTATGCGTGGGTGTTCTTTCTCGAGGATAAGGGGGGAGACGTTTGGTTTTGTTCGAGATCTAGTCTTGAGGTTGAGGAACGTGAGGCACGGAGATGCCATACGAGCAATCCGTAGTGATAATGGCTCGGAATTCAGAAACTCCCATTTTGAAACCTTTTGCCATGACTTGGGTCTTGAGCACCGGTTTTCGAGTCCATATACGCCTCCCCAGAATGGTGTTGTGGAAAGGAAGAACGGGACCTTGTGCGAGATGGCTCGTACGATGCTTGATGAGCATAGGACTCCAAGGAGGTATTGGGCCGAGGTGGTGAATACCACGTGCTATGTGTCGAACAGGATCTACCTTAGAGTGCACAAGAAGAAAACATGCTATGGTGATGCATGGTCGCACACCCAAGGTGAGTCACTTCCATGTCTTTGGTTGCAAGTGTTTCATTCGAAGAAAGGCAAGAAGTTGGATAAGTTTGAGGCTAGGTCCGTCGATGGTATTTTCTTTGGTTATGCATCTCATTCTAGAGCATATCGTGTGCTCAATCTTGAAACTAACCAAATCGTGGAGACTTGCGAGGTAATCGTCGACGAGACAGAGCCACGTAGTCGGCTTGTCTTTGAGTGTGCGGGTGATGATAAGCTTGGCGAGGAGATCTTTCGGGAGGAGGAGCATGGACATGGAGACGATGAAGATGGCGGTGCGGTGCCCTCGGCCGAACATGTACCACTACTTCGACTACGGTGATGGACGGACCCTCTACTACACCTACGATGACAAATCAAGAACGAGGAGAAGCTGATGTTGAGGGGGAGGTAGCATCGAGGCGAGAACCTCCCCGGCGAGTACAAGTGGATCACCCAGCTTCGAGGATCATCGGCAACATGAATGAACGCACTACACGGTCGAGGGATCGGAACAATTCTCATTTTGCTCATGCTGCGTTTGTTGCTACTTTTGAGCCCAAAGACATTGGACACGCGCTATCGATCACAATTGGGTTAATTCGATGCATGAGGAGTTGGAGATCTTTGAGAGGAATCGGGTTTGGGAGTTGGTTGACCCTCCACCGGGGTGTAAGCCGATTGGTACAAAGTGGGTGTGGAAGAACAAAGAGGGAGAGAAAGGTGAGGTTGTGAGGAACAAGTCGAGACTTGTTGCTCAAGGGTTCAGTCAGAAGGAGGGGATCGACTATGAGGAGACCTTTGCTCCCGTAGCCCGTTTGGAGGCAATAAGAATTCTTCTAGCCTTTTCTGTGGCTAAAGGGTTCAAGTTGCACCAAATGGATGTGAAGAGTGCTTTTTTGAATGGTGTGTTGGAGGAAGAAGTGTATGTGAGGCAACCTCCGGGGTTTGAGAGTGAGAAGTACCCCCACCAGGTGTACAAGTTGAGGAAGGCGCTCGTATGGGTTGAAGCGGGCGCCTAGAGCTTGGTATGGCGAGGTTGAGGGGGTTCTTGTTTGAGAGAGGTTTTGAGATGGGGAACGTCGATCGGACCTTGTTTTTTCTGAGGCGGGCGGAGATATCCGATTGTGCGGGTGTACGTGGATGATATTGTCTTTGGTGCCTCGTCTAACTCTCTTGTTGCAAGGTTTGCGAGATGATATGAGCGGGGAATTTGAGATGAGCATGATGGGCGAGTTGCGGTTCTTCCTCGGGCAACAAATTAAGCAATCAAAGGAAGGAACATTTGTGCACCGAGGCTAAGTACACCAAGGACATTGTGCGGAAGTTCAAGATGGAGGACTCCAAGGCCATGACGACTCCGATGAGTACGACTACGAGTGTTGATGCGGACGAGGAAGGTGAACATGTGGACCGGAGAAGGAGTACCGAGCATGATCGGGGTCACTCCTCTACTTGACGGCGACGAGGCCGGACATCCGGTTCTCGGTGTGTCCGTGCGCTCGTTTTCAAGCGTCTCCAAGGACTTCGCATCGGCAAGCGGTGAATCGAATTTTCGGGTACTTGCGTCACACTCCCGACTTCGGCCTTTGGTACTCCGCGTCCTCTTCTTTGGCGCTTCATGTTTTTTCGGACGCGGATTTTGCGGGTGTCGGTTGGATAGGAAGTCCACTTCGGGACTTGCCGAGTTTTTGGGCTCTTCTTTGTTGTCTTGGTCTTCCCGCAAACAATCGAGTGTTGCTCAATCCACTACCGAGGCGAGTATGTTGCCGCTACTAGTTGTTTCTCTTAGCTCCTTTGGATTTCATACACCATGAGTGACTTTGGTGAGGAGTATACCCATGTCCCACTTCAATGTGATAGCACCAGTGCCATAAGCGTTGCAAAGAACCCAGTGCTCCATTCCAAAACCAAGAACATAGAAGTGAGGTACCATTTTCTGAGAGACAACGTAGAGAAAGGAAAGATAGCTTTGATCCATGTACCCACACATGACCAACTAGCCGATATTTTCACCAAACCCCTAGATCAAGCAACTTTCACTCGTTTGCGGGGGGAACTTGGTATGTGTTTAATTTCTTGAGTTGGGTGTGTGGGAGCTCCTTTGTAGCATATGTATAGCTTTCTTTTGTGCATTTCATGCATTTGGCATGGCATATGTAACATGTTGTATAGGCATCCTTGTATCTTAGTTTGCATGCATTTTGTATCATATGCATTGGATAGGAAAAGCTTCTCCTATATACATTGTTCACCATGGAATGCTATTTATGTCTTTGTGAGCTTGTTTGGTATGCTATGGTTTGGCTTAGCTCTTGATGATCTTGATGAATATTCCATGGTTGATAGCTATGTTTTTGAAAATGTCACATGTATGCTCTCTCATGTGTAAATGCCTTTATATGATCTTGACATGTTTTAGTGGCTTGACTATGCTTAATTTGTGGTTGGATAGCTAGTTTATTGATCATATGGGGCCAAAGGCTTATTTGCCATCATGAATGTTTAGCCCTCTTGCTTCATCTTGTGAAGGGGCATAAGTTTTTTTTTTTGTCGCAAAGACATCTCATGTACCAATTATCAATCTGAAAATGAAATGTAAAATGCTTGGAAAATAAGCCCCATGTCATATGTGCTGAAATTAATTTGCTTTAGGTGCTAAACCGTTGCATGTTGCCTACCAATGAGAAGCCTCATACATAGAAGTAGGCACATGGCTCGGTGGCTTTGACATGATATGAGGTGCTTGTGGGTGTTTGTGATGGTCTTATGATTAGAATGGCTGTCCCGAAGCATGAAGTTTGTGTGGCTTTGCCATTTTGATATGCTTTGATCATGTTTAGGACTTTGCTCATGAGAGGCAAGTTTTTCACAAAATTGCTCATTTCCATCTTAGCTTCGTCCAATGGTTGTGAAACTTGGTGATCATGTAGTTGAGATCGATACGAAGCCGTAGAGTATCTAACTTGCTCATTTGGACATGTGTAGCATTCTTTGTTGAATTTTATCTATTTGAGAAGCTCTAGGTTGAAAATTTTGCATTTTGGGCTTGATTCATGCATTGCCAACAAGGGGGAGAAGTTTGAGCTCGAAATGGCATTTAGAAGGTTTTTAGGTGGTTTTGAGCCATTTACGGGCTCCGTTGTGCACCGGTCGACCGGTCACGGTCACCGTCCGACCGGTGTGAGTGCTGGTCCTGTGCACATGTTAGGCACCGGTCGACCGGTGGTGATGACCGGTCCGACCGTGTGAGTGAAGTTGTTGCAGCCCTTTTTGTTTTCGGTGGTTTGCATGCATTCGTCCAGGGGAAGGTGCATTGGTTCAGGGGGAGCTTGCATGTGTGCAGGGGGAGCTCTTTTTGGTTGTTCGAGCTTTTCTTTGGTGGTTTGCGCTCTTTGCTTGAGCTTTGCTTTGTCTCGGATGTGTTGAGCCGTTGCCCTTGCCTAAGGGGTCCGAGATTTGTCTTCTTCAAGTGATCTTGCTCTTTGCCTTTGTTTGGCTTTCGATCGCTTGTTGGAGTATCTTTTTGTTCGTTTCTTTTCTTTTTCTTTTCTCTCTTGTTACTTTCGTGTGGGTGTTGTCAATGCACTCATCAAGGGGGAGATTGAGGACCATGTGTGGTTCCAGGACCGGTGGATGGTCGCTTCCTTGTGTGATGAGTGATTGACAACGTTGTGTGGACTCGATTCTTGGATAAGTATTGCTTTGGTGCGGGGTTGCGGCTTGACCGGGTGTTGGTGCGAGGTGAAGAACAAGCGCGAAAGGTCGTCGGCGGTGAGGCCTCCGGGTGTGGAGAAGACAAGTAGGCTTCGTTCGAGGGACCGGTGGCCGCCGAGGTCAAGTACGGGCCGCATGGTGGCATGAACAAGCAAGATGAAGCCATGGACGGTTTCTTGGTTGAGCCTCAAAACCAAGGTCGAGCCGGGACTACGTGGGAGCCGAGTCATGAGTGGAGATTGGCGGAGGCTACACCGAGTTCGCGGGGTTTTCGGTGGTTCACCGAGAAAACCACCGGGTTCCTTGGTTGATCCACAAAGCTAAGACCGAAGAACCAAAAACGGTGCCGCGGCGGTGCCGGACCGATCTAGCCGGTGGGGAGCACCGGTCGGCCGGTGTGCGACGATGCGGTCCGAAGCCATCGAAGCGGAGGACACGCGTCGGGATCGCATGGCTTGCGTCGAGGCTACGCGGGGTGCGATCGCCGGGCATCCGTCCGATGGTGAAGACATGAAGACTTCCAAATCCGCCCTTGAGGGGCTTGTATCCTTAGTTATTAGGAAAGGGTATTTTAGACTTTCGGTTGCCTCCATATAACCCAAGAGGTGAGAGGATGGAAACCAACTCTTGGAACCCTAGCTCATTTGTTTTCCTATTTTCCTTCCGAGCTTCATGGTGAGATCTTGTGAGAGGGTTGGATGATTGGGCGGCAAGCTAGACCTTGTATGAACCTTTGTTGCATGTATAGATGATTCGGCGTGGTTCCTCAAGGTTTGGATGTGTTGTTCCGGTTGTTCTTGGTGGTGATTTTCGGAGCTCTCTCTTGGTGATTTCTTTGGGTTGTGTTCGGGACCTTTCTCTTGGGGATTTGATGGGGGAAATTTGTGGGAACCCTTCGTGGTTCTTTGGGCGGTGATTCCACCACCAAATCCGTGAGTAAAGGGGCTCGATTTTGGGGTTTTCCGAGTTCCAAGAGTTACGGTGCTCTTGGCGGGATTTCTTCGATTCGTCCTTTTTGGGCGAGTTTTGGTGGGATTAAACTTGGCTATGGACTCCTCATGAGGTGGTCCTAATATCACCAAAGTCTTGTTCAAGTTCGTGGAGCGATTCGGGAGATCGAGGTTTGGATTTGGAGGAGTTGACCCGCGGGTGCTGTTCATCCCGAGCTGCCTAGGCTACACCGGTCTGGCCGGTGCTCTTGACCGGTCTGACCGGTGCAACCCTCGGTGGGATTTTGCTCGGGTGAACGTCCGGGTGTGTTTCTTTGTTGTCCCGTGTTGCTTCTTGTTTCGAGTTTGGGTCAGTTTGGTGGTCGGTTGGCCTGTTTGGTGCTTTGGGGGCTTTCAGGCTGTGACCGGTCTAACCGTTGTGTCTCACCGGTCCGACCGGTGTGGAGCCACATAGTGAAAGTTGCCCGGTTCACTAGCGAGGACCGGTCGACCGGTGGTGCTCACGGTCGACCGGTGTTGGTCTGTAGACTCGGGGTTTGGTGTTCCGCTACGTTCTCGGGTCGGAAGGTTGTGTGTTGGTTCCTAGGCCCGGTGGGACTCCGGTGGCTACGTGGGCTTGGCCAACTTGGGTAGTGAGTCGGAGACGTGTGTTGTAAGTCGTGTTCATCTTGTTGGAGTTTCCATCTCCTTCGAGAAGAATTTTTATCGGCTCCCATTCACTCCCCCTCGGTTCGCCGTATCGGTCCTTCGGTGGCTAGTGCCGGCGCGGAGGAGCTCGACCCCACGGCGATGGTCGGAGGGAGGACCTTGCCGGCCCTAGGCGGCGGTGCGTGGGGCTCCGGCCGCGGACACGGCTCCAAGGCGGCATGCGCGGGACGCGGCCGCGCGTGCGAGCGGGCGCGAGTGGGGGGAGCGGCGGAGGCGGCGGCGGCGGACTAGAGGTAGGAGAGGAGTGGATGGTGGTGGGCTTGAATTGTTGTTGCTTGGCTGTTGTTGGGTTTCTAGTAGGTTATAGATGGTTGAAAAAAATCTTCCGGAAGGTATATAGGATTTCCGGTTGAGGCTTCCCCATTGAAGGATCGGATGGCGACTAGAGAGGGGGGGAGTGAGTAGGAGTGGGTAAAAATTCTTCTCAATGAACCCGGCCTATACCCTAGTCAAATCCCGGTCACACACAAGAGATGGATCGAATCACACACCAATCGCCAAGACAACGAGGTTAAGGATCAACCTCCGGTCTTACGAATGATTCCTTGAAGCACACGCGGAAGCACGAGAAAGGAAGGAAGGAATCGAACCAAAAAGCAAAGCACTCGGGCTGCGGCGGACCGTCCGGCCGGGGAGAGGCGGACCGTCCGCACGGGCCACGCGGACCGTCCGGCCTGCTGCCGCGGACTGTCCGCACACACACCGCGGACCGTCCGGCCCTACGCCGCGGACCGTCCGAAAAAGCAAACAGAACCTCCAGAGACGACCCCGAATAACGGACCGTCCGCGGGGAGCACGCGGACTGTCCGCCAGGCACCCGCGGACCGTCCGCCCGCTGCTGCGGACTGTCCGAAACCTTGCCCAACGAAAACTCAAAGCCACGACGGATCGAAAACGAAACCGAGCAAGAACACGAAGAACACGCTCCTCGCGGAGCGTCCGCCGGCCCCTCGCGGACCGTCCGCGCCTCACGGACGAACGAGAAAACGGCCCCGACCTCGAAGGTCAACTCCCCCAAAGCATCATCGGATTCCCAAAGGGTTGAAGCTATGGAGACAAGGGTTTGGGGACTTGAAAAGCGTCACACAAAGATGCTATAGCCCAAAAATCTTGCCTCCTAACTCCCTAAATCACCGGGAATCGCGAATACTTTGAGCACCACCAAAAGCTAGAGCTCCGACCGAAAATCCTTGAATCGAAGTGGTTTCCTGACGTTTGAGGGCACAAGATCAATCACAAAGGTGCACAAGGCATCCATCCATGTTTCCCTCAAAGAAATGCGGGGAGAAACCAACTCAAATTCGCGGAATCACAACAAGAATAAAGGCACGAAAACAAGCACAAAAAGACCACGAAAAACACAACTCCGAATCTTCTATACAAACCAGGAAAGATTCACAAGGTCTAGCTTGCCTCCCTAGCATCCATCCCTCTCAACAAATCTCACATGAAGCTCTCATGCTAGCCTAGAGAAAATGGAGAAGAAAATGGCTACCAAAATGAGAAATGGGAGGGGAGAAATGAAACCCTAAGTCGCGGAGAGAGAGAGCCATCCACACACACTCATGGCTTACATATCGGGTCCCGCCGGAGTGGTAAATGACTCGACTACCCCTAACTTAACTACGGCGATACAACCCACGCGGGGGCATTTAGGTAATGTTTGTGGGTCTTGCCATCGGACGGCCACGCCTTTGTCGCACCCCGCGTCCTCCCGATGCAAGCTATGCGATCTTGCCGCGTGTCCTCGCGCGAAGCTTCCCGACACGCCCGGATCCTGTCTCCGTCGTGTTGGGCCCTCGGACTTGGTTTTGAGGCCCAAACCAAGAAACCGTCCTCCGATGGTTTTACGGGCAAACCACCAAACCACACGTGCTCGGTCCGGCCTCCCGCCAAACCACTAGACTCGACCGCCACCGTGCACCGGCTCGATTGTCCATGACTTCGTCTTGCTCGTATCGCCACCATGTGGCCCGCACCTAGTCCCGCCGTCCACCGGGTCCCTCGAACCGAGCCTACTTGTCTCTCCATCTCCCGAGAGGCCCCTCAAGGCCGAAGACCTTTCGCGCCCATTATTCGCCCGCAACAACACGAACTAGGCCGCAGCCCTACACCTCGCGCACTAAGCCAAGAGTCGGTCCAACACCCGTTGTCAATCACTCATCACCGAGGAGCGGTCATCCATCGACCACCGGGATGCTCCTAGTCTCAATCTCCCCCTTGATGAGTGCATTGACAACACACAACGCGAAATGAAATTCGAGAGAAAGAAAGAAAGGAAGAAGAGAGAAAAACAAAGAAGCTCAACTCATGACCAAAACCAAAGAAATGCAAAGAAAGGTCACAAGCCAAGCAAAGCACAAAATCCACAACGAAAAACGGCAAGAAAGCTCCCCCGAACAAATGCAAGCTCCCCCGAACATGTCGATGCAAACATCCAAATTTTAGATCACCCCTTCTGAATTTTCATTAAGCTCACCTCTTCTCCCCCTTGTTGACAATGTATGAATCACGGTGAAAAATGCGGAAATGCAAAACAAAGCATATAAATATCTACATGAGCTTCTAAAATAGGCTAGAAATGAGACAAAAAGCACATATATGGATCATAGCATAGACAAAGCTTTGTCACAAGTAATATATGAGAATACAAGCATGTGACAAAGCAAAATTTTCTGATTTAGGCAGGTTTACCAAAAGAAAGCTCGCTTCACATGTAAAAGTCTATCCATGTCACACTTGAGCCACAAACATGCATACCACTCGAGAGATCATACAAGGATATCAAATGCTCAACAAAAGATCATTGTAAACACCTATAAAGCAAAGCATGTCATGTCAAAGCTCATGAGCCATGTGTCCACTTCGGGGAGACATCTCCACTTGGTGAACATCATGCAACATGTTTTGCACCCATATGTGAAAGATAAGACATTTTAAGCATAGACATGATGGATGGAACATTTTTCAAGCATACACACTTCTTTTCAAGATTAATTCATTTCATGGTACATGAAGTGCCTTTGCGGCAAAAAGAAGCTTATGCTCCCCCATAAATGCAACATAAGCTAAACATTCACAATTATATCGGCCTTTGGCCCAAATGCAAGAAAAAGGCATCCAAGCACAATCTAAGCCTAAAAAGCACATTTAGACCAAACTTTGACATGGATACACTACTACACATGAGTGGAGCACATTTCACCAAAAATTAGTCAAGATTAGCATTTATTTCAAAAAGGGTTTGTCTCACCACACATATATCTCAAATATTCCAAGAGCATAGGCTCACATCACCATTTCTCCACACATATGACCAATATCTCACAAATAGCCAAAGAGACTCAAATAAGGCATACGAAAGAAGCTCATCATCCCGAAATGCAATATGATACAAATGCAACATGATATATGACAAGATGGCTATCCTACCATGGTCCGTACATCAAGCAAAACATGTATATACATCAAAGTAAAACATGGTATGATACATATGGTACAAGAAAAACCCCCAAGAATCAACTAGAAAGGGCAACAAACCCCAAGTTCCCCCGCAAGGCGCACAAATGTAGCTTGGTCGAGAGGCTTTGTAAAGATGTCGCTAGCTGACCTTGGGTAGGGACATGACTCAACACTATGGTTCCTTTTTCCACATTGTCCCTCAAAAAATGATACCTCACTTCTATGTGTTTGGTTACGGAGTGAAGCACTCGGGTTTTTGGCTATGCTTATGGATTTCGGTGCTATCACAAAGAAGTGGGATCCGGGTGCACTCCTCACCAAAGTCTCTCAAAGTGTATGAAATCCACAACAGTCGGGAACAACAACTCGCGGGCCGCAACATACTCCGCCTCGGTGGTAGACCGAGCTACACTAGACTTCTTGCGGGAAGACCATGAAACCAACGGAGATCCAAGAAACTCGGCAAGTACCAAAAGTAGACTTCCTCTCGACTCGACAACCAAAGCAAAATACACATCGGAATAACCATGAAGAGAAAGAGTCGAGGAGGACGAATACCAAAGGCCAAGACCGAGGGGCATCGTAGGTACCTGAAGATCCTCTTGACGGCCTGTCGATGTGATGTCCTCGGCGAAGCTTGAAAACGAGCGCACGGACACACGGCCGAACCGTATGTCTGGCCTCGTCGCCGTCAAGTAGAGGAGGGAGCCGATCATGCTCCGGTACTCTCGCTGGTCCACTGGTTCTCCGTCCTCGTCCGCATCCAAAGTGGTTGTACTCCCCATGGGAGTCGACATCGGCTTCACATCTTGTATCCGGAACTTCCTTAGCATGTCTTTCGTGTACTTGGTCCGGTGCACGAATGTTCCATCCGTCACTTGCTTGATCCGCGGCCGAGAAAGTACCGCAACTCGCCCATCATGCTCATCTCGAACTCCCTGCTCATCTCATCCGCAAACTTGGCAACAAGGTTATGTGATGAGCAACCAAAGACAATATCATCCACGTATATCCGAACAATCAACAAGTCATTTCCATGCTTGAGGGGAAACAAGGTCCTATCCACGGTACCCATCACAAACCCTCCGCTCAACGAGAAAACCTCTCAATCTCCCATACCAAGCACGGGGCGCTGTTTCATCCCATACGAGCCCTTTTCAACCTGTACACCCCGTGTGGGTACAACTCGCTCTCGAACCCGTGTGGTCGCTTCACATACACCTCCTCCTCTATGACCCCATTCGAAAGGCACTCTTCACATCCATTTGAAACAACTTGAACCCTTTAGCCACGGCAAAGGCTAGAAGGATCCGAATTGCCTCATGACGGGCCACGGGAGCAAAGATCTCCTCATAGTCGATCCCCTCCTTCTGACTATAACCCTGAGCAACAAGTCTGGACTTGTTCCTCACAACCATCCCATTCTCTCCCTCTTTGTTCTTCCAAACCCACTTGGTTCCTATAGGATGGCAATTTGGAGGTGGTTCAACTAACTCCCACACCTGGTTCCTCTCAAAGTTTTCCAACTCCTCATGCATAGAATTGACCCAGTTTGCATCAGATAAAGCGTGTCCAATGTCCTTGGGCTCAAAGGTGGCAACAAATGCAGCATGAGCGAAATGAGAGGAATTTCTAGACCTTGACCGCGTAGTACGTTCGTCGATGTCCCCAATGATCTTCGATAGGGGATGCACCTCTTGAATCCGCCGGGGAGCCTCACCCCTCGAGATTACATCCCCCTCACCTTCGGCTTCTCTCGCCCGGTCCTCTTGTCGCACCGTCGTTGTCCGTGAAGTAGATGGTCCACGCTCCGTAGTGGTCGTAGGGGAAGTAGTGGGTACACACTCGGCTTCGGGCGCATGGTTCTCCCCATCATCATCTCCGGCTTCATCATTCTCCTCTTCAATGAGGTCCTCGGCCATCTCCTCATCACCCGCACATTCAAAGCCAAGAGAGGTACATGGCATTGTCTCGTCGAAGGTTACCTCGCAAGTCTCCATGATTTTGTTAGTCTCAAGGTTAAGCACCCTATATTCTCTAGAGTGGTTAGCATATCCAAAGAAAATACCATCACTAGACCTAGCCTCAAACTTGTCGAGTTTTCCCTTCTTCGAATAAAGCACTTGCAGCCAAAGACTCGGAAATGACTCACCTTGGGTGCCCGACCATGCATCGGCTCATAACGGGTCTTCTTCTTGAAAGCTCGCAATAAAATCCGTTGGAAACATGACAAGCCGTGTTGACCGCCTCAGCCCAATACCTCCTAGGAGTCTTGTGCTCATCGAGCATCGTCCTAGCCATCTCACAAAGAGTCCGATTTTTCCTTTCCACGACTCCATTTTGAGGGGGCACATAAGGGGTCGAATACTGATGTTCAAGACCTAGATCATGACAAAAGGCATCAAAACGAGAGTTCTTGAACTGCGAGCCATTATCCCGGCGGATAGCTCGAATAGCATTCTCATGCCTCTCGTTTTTCAACCTCACGATCGGATCTCGAACAAAACCAAATGTCTCACTCTTGTCCTCCAAGAAAAACACCTAGGCATAGCGAGAGTAATCGTCCACCACAACAAAGACATACCACTTCCCACCCACCGAGCGAACTCGAGGCGGCCCAACAAGGTCCATGTGCAACGGCTACGTCGGACGCTCGGTCATGACATCGGTCAGGGGTGGATGGGGAGTGGCTACCATCTTGCCATGCCTACACGGAGCACAAACCAAATCCTTCTCAAGCTTCAACCTCGGTAATCCTCGGACAAGGTCAAGACCACTCAAGCGGGAAACCAAATCAAATCTCAAGTGTCCCAACCGCCTATGCCATTTCCACAAATCGGAAGAAGGACCGGCCATCAAACGGCGAGCGAGGACCGAGAGAACGAGAAAAATCGGCCCGAAAATCGACCCTCGGGGATGATCATACAAACAAGACCACCTCGACAATCCAAAGCAAACGAGACTCGCCGGACTTGAAACACACTTCAAAACCCTCATCAAGCAACTGAGAAACCGAAAGCAAATTGAAACCCAAAGACTTCACAAGAGCCACTCTCTTCAACGTTACCTTGTCACTCACATGCACAACACCCTCAGAAATCACCCTTCCTCGTCCATTGTCCCCAAATGTGATGTACATCTTTTCCTTCACTGGGGTGAGGCTGGAGAACCACTTCTTATCTCCGGTCATGTGTCGGGAACATCCGGAGTCGATCAACCAAATGTTCTCCAAGCCTCCTTCCTGTAGTCAGAAACAAGAACGAGAATGAGCTAGCGACTCGACACTGGGGTTAGCACAAAGAAAGTTAAACCAGTGTCGAGCCATCTGCTCAAAAGAGGGGTTAGCAAACATCATTCCCTTGCCACCAAACTTCCCATGTCCCATGGAAGGAGTACGAGCACCACGAGAGGGAAAACGTGGTCCATAGTTCTTCCGGAACCCAAAGCTGCGATCTTCTCCCCTAAACCCGTATTGAGGACGAGTAGGGGGACGTCCGGCAAAAAACCACCATGAGCCCGACCAAACCTCTCACCCAAAGACGCACACCATCATCTCTCCTAACAAACCTCTCACCACCACCTCTCTGTGGGAACCTACCACCCTGAACTCCAACTCTACCAACACTCTTCACACTTCCCACACCCCGTGGAAGTGGCACTCTAGGCTCAGGAATACCATGAGACTGGCGATACTGTCCTTGTTCGCTTGCTCCCTAGCAAGCCTCTCATCCCTCTTCCTCTTGTAGCAAAACTCGTTAGATGTCTCTCCTTGCCACAATACTCACACTGAAGGGGATAGGTTTTGGTTTTGGCTCGGCTTCTCTCTAGGCTTCTCACCCTTCTCACTCACAAACTTCACATGTTTCCGGAAGTCATTTGTTTTGGGTGGAAATTTGGGTGGATCTTGGGTTGTGTCAAGCTTGTTGCAAAGGTGGTTGGGCTTTGGTGTGAAAGAGTTCTTGGGTGCTTTTGGAAGTGGGACTTGGATGTCTCCGATCACCTCAAACTCGGGGTTAGACTCAACACACTTCTCATATACACTCTCCCCACTTGTTCTCTCCCACTTTCTCACCCAACTTCTCAAAACCCAAACCACGACCATCGGCTCTCTTGAACTCCTCAATCATGATTTTCAATTGAGGTTCCCGCCGTACAACCAACCCAACACCTTCCTCAAATAGTCATTCTCCTCATAGATGACATCCAAACGGGAAGTAAGTTCAAGATTGCACAAAGTAACTTCATCACGGCTAGTGCAAGCATTGACAACGGGAGATTTCAAAGAAGCTTCCAAAGTGCTAATAGTAGACCGAGCATCAACAAGCTTAGCATGCATAGTAGGACATGATTTACAAGAACCAAGCAAAGTGGGTCTAGCCTTAAGCTCATCATACTCGGTCCTAAGAGCATCTTGATCTCATTATGCAACTTGATCTCATTCAATTATGCATCACACTCAAGACACTCAACATCATCGGGAGTAGTAGGAGCAAGTTTCAAAGAGTCATTCTCGAGATTCAATTCAAGCAATTTGGACTCTTATTCTCCTACTTTCTCACTAGCATTCTCAAGTTGCGCCCTAAGATCTTTCCTCATTTTCTTAGCATCTCTCAACACACTATCACGGTTGTCAATCAAGCCATTCAACCTAGTGATCTCGGCAAGCAAAGAGTCGTGGTCACGATTTACCTCATCCTCCGAGTCGGAGTCACTTTGTCTTCCTTCTCGCTCTTCTTCTTGCCGCTCGAGCTATGGGCCATCCCACAAAAGCCTTCAAGCGCCACACGGCTCAACCCACCGAGGCTTCGGCTTGCACTCTTCTTGCCCTTGCGCCTCCCGGTGTCTTCATCTTCACCGCTTAGCTTGATCGCGCGTCGCTTGAGCTTGAGTCGACATCGCTCGCACCGGCCACCATGGCCCTTGCCTTGTCCTTCTTGTAGCCGCCCTTGCTCGGTCGCCGCTTGTCCTTGTCCTTGCTCTTGGACTTGCTGAAGTGCTTGCCCTTGGAGGAGTACTTGTCTTCACGCCTCGGGTGCGCCTTGTACTCGCTCATATTGTACTTGTTCTCCTCCGGTTCCGGGCACTCAGCGAAGAAGTGACCATGCTTGCCACACTTGTAGCATGTCCCTGAGCTCCGCCTTGCATTCCTCCGACTCTCATGTAGTCGATCAAACCTCCTTGAGAGAAAGGCCAGCAACTCCTCGCCCAGCACATCAAACTCTTCATCTGGCATAGACATAAGAAAATACAAGGAAAACTGTCGACAGGAAGGGTTATATTTGCCCTTTGATCCGCCCACAAGAGCAAGACTATGGTCAGTCGAGCCCTTATGCTTGGATTGCAACTTCCTGTCAACCTCAGCCAACTCAATGGTCAAATATTGCCCAGATTCCTTGATGGCCTCAACCTTAGCACCCCAAACATTCGGGTCCAAGACATGCAAGAGCTTCAAAGCCCGATCATGCTTGGTGTAAGGAAAATCATCAACATTAGCCTTCATGTTGTTCACGATGGCGGTGAACCTGCGAAACATCGCATCAATGTCCTCACCGGGAAGTTGAGTGAAGTTCTCATATTGCATCCGGTAAGAGACAAAGAGGCGATCCTTCAAATGGTTATCACCACCGTGAGCAACCAACAACTTCTCCCAAATTTGCTAAGCAAGATTCAAATGGAGAACACGCTCAAACTCGGGATCACACAAGCTCGGAAAAAAAAATCAACGGCTTTAGCATTTGCCTCATACTTGGCCTTAGCACCGGCATCGGTCACCATAAGAGTATGGATGTTGACCGGAATAGCATAGGTCATGTCAATCACAATGAAATCCAACAACTTGCCACGAAGAAAGATCATCATACGAGCCGCCCACTTGTGGTAACCCTTCCCATCGAAGTGCGGCGGACCGCCCCGCTCAACGTACGCCATCTTAGGATTCAAGACTTGTCAAAGTCGCAAAGAATCCGGCACCAAGCTCTGATACCAATTGAAGGATCAGATGGCGACTAGAGAGGGGGGAGTGAATAGGAGCTGGTAAAAATTCTTCTCAAAGAACCCGGCCTATACCCTAGTCAAATCCCGGTCACACACAAGCGATGGATCGAATCACACACCAATCGCCAAGACAACGAGGTTATGTATCAACCTCCAGTCTTAGGAACGATTCCTTGAAGCACACGCGGAAGCAAGAGAAAGGAAGGAAGGAATCGAACCAAGAAGCAAAGCACTCAGGCCCTGGCGGACCTTCAGGCCAGGAGGGGCGGACCGTCCGCACGGGCCACGCGGACCGTCCGGCCTGCTGCCGCGGACTGTCCGCACACACACCGCGGACCGTCCGGCCCTGCGCCGCGGACCGTCCGAAAAAGCAAACAGAACCTCCAGAGACGACCCCGAATAACGGACCGTCCGCGGGGAGCACGCGGACTGTCCGCCAGGCACCCGCGGACCGTCCGCCCGCTGCTGCGGACTGTCCGAAACCTTGCCCAACGAAAACTCAAAGCCACGACGGATCGAAAACGAAACCGAGCAAGAACACGAAGAACACGGGAAGAACACGCTCCTCGCGGACCGTCCGCCGGCCCCTCGCGGACCGTCCGCGCCTCACGGACAGAACGAGAAAACAGCCCGACCTCGAAGGTCAACTCCCCCAAATGATCATTGGATTTCCCAAACGGATTTCACACAAGGATGCTATAGCCCAAAAATCTTGCCTCCTAACTCCCTAAATCACCGAGAATCGCGAATCCTTTGAGCACCACCAAAAGCTAGAGCTCCGACCGAAAATCCTTGAATCGAAGTGGTTTCCCAGCGTTTGAGGGCACGAGATCAATCACAAAGGTGCACAAGGCATCCATCCATGTTTCCCTCAAAGAAATCCGGGGAGGAACCAACTCAAATTCGCAGAGTCACAACAAGAACAAAGGCACGAAAACAAGCACAAAAAGACCACGAAAAACACAACTCCGAATCTTCTATACAAACCAGGAAAGATTCACAAGGTCTAGCATGCTGCTCTAGCATCCATCCCTCTCAACAAATCTCACATGAAGCTCTCATGCTAGCCTAGAGAAAATGGAGAAGAAAATGGCTACCAAAATGAGAAATGGGAGGGGAGAAATGAAACCCTAAGTCACACAGAGAGAGAGCCATCTACACACACTCATGGCTTATATATCGGGTCCCGCCGGAGTGGTAAATGACTCGACTACCCCTAACTTAACTACTGGCGATACAACCCACACAGGGGCATTTAGGTAATGTTTGTGCGTCTTGCCAACGGACGGCCACGCCTTTGCCGCACCTCGCGTCCTCCCGACGCAAGCTATTCGATCTTGCCGCGTGTCCTCCGCTTCGAAGCTTCCCGACACGCCCGGATCCCGTCTCCGTCGTGCTGGGCCCTCTGACTTGGTTTTGAGGCCCAAACCAAGAAACCGTCCTCCAATTGTTTTGTGGGCAAACCATCAAACCCCGCGTGCTCGGTCCGGCCTCCCGCCAAACCACTTGACTCGACCGCCACCATGCACCGGCTCGATTGTCCATGACTTCGTCTTGCTCGTATCGCCACCATGTGGCCCGCACCTAGTCCCGCTGTCCACCGGGTCCCTCGAACCGAGCCTACTTGTCTCTCCATCTCCCGGAGGCCCCTCAAGGCTGAAGACCTTTCGCGCCCGTTCTTCACCTGCAACAACACGAACTAGGCCGCAGCCTACACCTATGCACTAAGCCAAGAGTCAGTCCAACACCCGTTGTCAATCACTCATCACTGAGGAGCGGTCATCCATCGACCACTGGGACGCTCCTGGTCCTCACCCATGAGGCCATGATAAAAATTTTGGTCAGACATGACGTTTTTAGCCAACAGGAATCCAGCAAAGGAAAGAGATAATGAGTTGATCAGGCACCAAACATCTTGTGAATCGATAAGTTCTAAGAGCAACAACATGAACCTCTCTAAAAATCACTACCTAAAATCTTGATTTGACTAATATGTAAAATGAAATAGCTAGCAAAATTTTGATGAAATCCAATAAACTAGCTAAAATCAACTCTTCATATGCTCCACCGCTAGTGGGTCCCACCTGCCTTAGTCATGTACGAGGGGATAGCTAGCGGGACTGGCTAGTCAAAGATGGCTAGCGAAGCCCCCGATTTAACTAGTGGAGCATAACGAGGGCAAGTTTAGCTAGTCTGTTGGATTGAGTTTTTGGACAAATTTTCTATTTTTTAGCTTGTTAAGCCAAGATAGCTAGTCTCTTGGAGTTGCTCTGACAAGACACGTGACAATGCAGCAGAGTTGAAGAGCAGGAATAGAAACCTGCAGGATTTCAAGATAAGCAATCGGTAAATCGAACTCCCAGATGGCAACTGTAAACAAATGGTCTGCAGAGTTGACTAATGTGAGGAAGCAATCAACACGGCGGAAGCAGTCGATCCGAGCAGGGAGGGGAGAGTGGGTGGGTGGATGGAGCCTGCGCACTCACCGCGAAGATGTAGAGCAGCGCGACGAGGAAGAGCGCCGGGTGCGCCCAGCCGGCGGACGCGGCGGCCCAGAGTGTCGTTAGCACTAGCGCGGCTTGGTGCACCACCATGACCTCCGTTATGTCCATCGCGGCGAGGTACTACGCAGGCCGGCGGCAGCTTCCTCGTCCTCCTCCTCCTGCTCCCGCTGTTCCCTCAGGACACGCACAATCCAGTGCCTGCGAACGCTGCGTGTGCCCATGCACCGGGGAAGCCGAGACGGTGGGACAAGGATGCCAACAGGCCACAGGCACCGGGGGAGACAAAAAGCGGCGGCCGGTGAGCGGAAAGGCGAGTCCAGCCGGCAGCCGTGGCGGGGCGCAGTAAAATAGCCGACGCATCAGCCGGCTTGGCGCGGGGGTGCCCTCCCTCTCTCCCTCTCTGTCTCACGCGCGGACCCTGCCCCGAGCAGCGGAAGCGGGAGCCGTCAACATCATCATCGGCACCACCTGCTCCACTGGTGGGCGGCGGTGTGGGATAGGGGAAATATTTTGCGACTATGAGTGCGCTGGCGCTGCGTGGCGCGGCCGCGGGGAACGTGGCGGCCGGGATGCGGGTCACATGGGCGGCCGCGCGGGCGCCGATGTCGTTTGTCGGGGATATCTCGTTTGCCGAGAGGATGCGGTCGAGCCGTCGAGGTACCGTCCGCTCGGATTCCTCCCGGGGCTAAGCAACGGGGACCAATGGCCCCGCGCGCGGTGCGCCGAGGTTCGCATTCTCAACGGCTGACGCCCGCTGGGGGGAAGGTGATGTGGTTGGTCTGAATTCCAACACGACGACGTGGAATTGGACGGAAATGGTTAAGTGGGATGGGAACCTCGTGTGCATTCAAGTCACTTTTACGAATGACGCTCCTTCGTATGAAACTTTTAAATTTATTTCTCTGTTTTTACCATTTTTTTCGGTGCAACACAATTAGGTCTTTCGCTGACGTGGCAAGCCACCACCCCCATCCAGCGTGGAATCTGGAGGGGAAATTACCTTCGTGCCCTCGCCATATCCTTTACACCCGTCGTGAACTCGCCGCCCGTGTCGCTCAAAGGTGGCGGCGATCCTATGCCGACCTCAGCCCGCGACGACGACCCGGCCCGCTCGGCCTCCAGGTGAGCAGCAAGCTTGACCCCTCCGGCTAGGTCTGCAAACCACTGATTTCCCCGCACGGTAGCTAGGCTGTATGCTTGCGGATGAGGAGCTCGGGCCCGTGGTGCTCAATTCGGTGGTTGTTGATGGTGAAATTCCATCAACCTAGCCATGAGTTTACCTTCGGTGTTGGCATGAATTTTATATCCTATCCATTGGTACTAACCCCTTGGTATAACAAGTTCGTTTGTGCTTGTCGGTTTTGGAGTTTAGAGTTTATGTAGGATTTTAGTGTTGAAAGAAAGTCTTCCGGGATAAGTTCATTTAGCACCTCATGACAAGACCTTGAAGCCGGATACAAGTTAAGCAATGGAGTAAATATGACACCAAGAAGCCCAGGGACCAAACCCGAGAAGATGAAAAACTCTGAGGACCCAGTTAGAAAACTGCCGAATCTTGCGGGACAAGGAGCTTCATCTAATCCGAAGAGAACTGACGACAATGGCCCACATGCAGTTGGAGGTAGACTCTAGAAGACTCGGGAAGCAACATCGGTAAAGGAGGCCACGGGCTGGGCCGAAGTGGGCCCAGGCCGGTCGGCCCAGGCCGGCCAGCCCAGCCCACTTCGAGGCCCAGTTAGCCCCCCTTTGACCTAGACGCCTCTCGGGCTATTTATTGCCCCTTGACTAAGAGCCACGGAGGAATCAATTCGTCATCCGCCGTCGAGAAGCAGGGAACCTAGAGGGACACCATTCCGAAGAGGAGGGTCGTGCTAGTTGTCTAGGGTCTCCCTAGCCGACGTGGGAAACTTGCATGGAAGATCATGTCGGAGCTCCGGAGCAAGGATCAAGATCGAGGTAGGATCCCAGTGGTAATCTTGTTCATGTAAGCATTCATGGTGAAGTTTTATAGTGAATCCGATTTCTAGCGATCAAGTGCCTTCTCGATGATTTTGTTCTCCCTTGCTTTTATTTCTTCCCCAATCTATACTTAAGATAGATTGCATAGGGTGCTCTTGTAGCCGCGGTGGCTAGAGGTGCATACCGGACTGACCAAGTGTTTTCAACTTGTTCTTATCGAACTCTCCCTAGGCTAACCCGCACGAATAGGAGTGCGTTGTGACAGAACGGTGGCTCCAAAAGGCGGACGTCTTCGGAATCGGACCGGAGTTCACAGTTTAAAGATGCTTTTAATGAGATTCGCTTTTCCAACTTCATCTATCTTGTTTGGAGCTACAACATAAGCATGATCGAGACTCTCTAGATCGATTATCTCTTTGCTTTCTCTTGCTACCTCTTAGTAGATTAGATTAGATGTGTTTTCTTGATGATCTCTTAGATTAGATACAATTTGGTTCTTCAAAAGATAGCTTTCCTAGCTTTACTAGATTGAATCCTTGCATTGCACATTGTTCCACGGATTCGATACCTTGGGTTCTCACACTTAAGGGAAGAAGGGTCCCTTGACTACGACAGGGGATTTGTCCGCTTGCAAATCCATATGAAGTTTGACACGAATATACACCGTAAACAAGCCCCTTTTTCTGGCGCCGTTGCCGGGGAACAAGCAATCAAGGTCCAATCTAGTATCGTTTTTTAATATTTTTCAGTTTTTCTTTTTATTTTCTTTTGTATCTCTTAACTTTGATCATCCTCAAAAAGAAAAAAAAATCAATCTAATCTAGTTTTTGATTAACCCTAATTTTTCTTTTGTTAGATTTTTGTTTTTGCTAACCCTAACCGGAGATGGTTGGCTACCTCTCCAAGAAACCCAAATATTTTTGTGGATGATCCAGGAAAATTTTACTAGCAAAGGAGACGTGCACCCCAAGCTAAAGGGTTGGAAACCCTAGATCCAAAAGCCAAAGTCGAAGGATCATCAGAATCTCCGAGGGAATCACCACCTCCAAGACAAAAGGAAGATCAACCTCAACCGCCACCCATGGGAGAACATCCGCATCCGGAGCGCAAGATCGAGCTATGCACATCGGACGTCATTGGTCTACCTATCATAAACCTTCAAGACGCCGGAAGGCCATTCAAGATCAAGGTCTCAACTATCCGTATGGTGCAACACTCACCATTCACCGGTAAAGAGGATCCGAACCTTCACCTCCAAGTATTTGTTCAACTATGTCAAACTTTCGATGAGGATGAAGCGACTCGATATCAAATGAGGGAAAGGATTTTTCCGTTCTCACTATTTGGAAAAGCTTTGCATTGGTTTCATGCTCTACCGGAGGAGTCGAAGCAAGATTGGGAAGCGTTGATGAGGAACTTTATGAAAAAATTTTATTCGCCGACCCAGACTCTGAGATTTCGCGACAAGATTGATACGTTTGTTCAATTGCCCATGGAGAAGATTGCGGAAGCTTTGGAGCATTTCAATGAATACATGCGAGCCGAGTTTCTTGAGTGGCATATCGATTTACTTAAGAGGAGGATGGAGAAGATGGAGATAAAGAAAGAAGGTCAATACCTGAAGGCTGCCGAGGCAAGATCCACATGCGAGGAGTGTGAGGAGTACAAACATGTCCGAGGTAAACCCTGATTTAATGCAAGTTCGTCGATTCAAGATTTGCTTCCTCTTTGTACACAATTGAAGGACTTCATGGATGAGCAAGCTAAGATCAACAAGGACGTCGTCACTAAGTTCAAGGTTATGGAGAAAATATTGGAGAATTTAGATGGCAAGGTGATGGAGGTCGGAAGCTCTATACGTGAAGTGTTCATTGTGATGAAGATGCTAGAGACGTAAGTGGGACAACTTGTCAGGCACCCGATGGGTAACAAAGGAGAATTTTCACCCCAAGGTCCCGAGATGGCGAAGGCTACTCAAACTCATTCGGGAAAGATGGAGGATCACACTAAGGAGACCACGAAGATCACGACCGAAGGACCGGAGTTTGAGATGCCGAGCCACTACATAAAGGAAGTTGTTGCATCCGTCAAGACCAAAGGACAAAGCTAGCCTCTGAAGATCAAAAATATGACTAATACGAAGAATAAGCTTGTGCCCAAGATGGTGCGGAAGTGGGTACGCAAGATTGCAATGCCCGTAAAGAGTGTTGATCCGAAGCGCTAGGCGGGAGGCAACCCGTTTCGTCGAGTCAAGAATAAGCTACCGGGAGGACAACCCGATTCAAGATTTTTCGAGTCTTTTCAAGTAAGTTACCTTTGAAATTTGCTATGCAAGACATTAGACTTAGAATGGTTGAATAATATTAGAGACATAATTCTTGGTTGGATATTTTGTTTGGATCATAAACCCTCTACATGAACCATCCTATGTGTTATTTGCTTCTTTTCATGAAACCAAAACCAAATAAATTCAGAACTTATCTCAACCTTTCATCCTCTTTATGGTGTTATGGTTGACTTGGTTTACATGCTAAAAACACAGAAGTAGAGACACGCCTTGTACCTAGATGTTATCTAAATTTCAGCGCATGGTAGGACTCACGTGAACCTAGAAACTTAACTTTTGGTTGGTTTAAAAAATCCATATCCTTGGTTTCTCTAGAGTTAGAATTTTTATAAGCCTCGTTTAATTTTATTTCATTCAAAATCTCTCCTATTTAGCCAAAATTAGAACCTAAAGCTATGCCCCCATGATCAAGCCGGGAAAAGTTTGCTCTCAACTAATGAAAGGAAACAATACCGGTGAGACCAACATAAAAGTAGTCGGAAAATATTTTCGTCTTACATTTGTTTTTCATGCTTTAAAACCCCCTCTAAATTTATATTTGAACTCATTGCAAGCTCTGAGTTTATTTTTAATTTTCGAAATTAGAGGGGTGCTTAGTATTAAAATATGCTTAGAGGGAGGCAATCTAGTTAGCCTAACCATGCATGCACCGTGACGCATCACAGGATGCCCCTCCAATAACTTTCATCAAACCACATGCAAAGGACAAGCATGGGGGGCAGCCAAGGCCTTGTTTTGCAGGAATATCATGGAGGCATGTGAGGTAAGGGAGCATGGAAGTGATTCAAGGAAAAATCATCAAGTGGAAGGACCAATAATGCAAGCAAAGGAGTGGACGAAAACGTTTAGAAGGTGCAACCCCGTGTAGCACGTTGTCAGATGGTGAGATGTAGACAGCCCACAAGGGTGCTAATCCTAGTGGTTTAGTTGTTCAGTTGGGTGGAATCTAAGGCTAAGAACTCGAAGATCACACACGAGTACGCGAAACACAGAGAACACAGCGAGTTTATACTGGTTCGGGCCTCCGGAGGGTAAAACCCTACGTCCAGTTGCCGGTGTAGATTGCTTGGGGATTGTGTATGTTGTACAAGGGGTCGCCTCGTCCGCCTTATGTTGGCCAACGGATGAGGTCGGTTCCCAACTCTTAGTCGGTTGCGACCAGGAGACCTAAGTCTACGTTACACATCTTGCCATATCTCGTCGATCTGCTTTGGTCGAAATCCACCGAGGTCTGGTCTTGTATGCCAAGTCTTGAGGTCGTGATGGATTAGGTCGTCTGGGGAATCTTCTAGAAGGTCTTCAGGAGGCTGTGTGGGCCACCAACTAGGTCGGTTGGGCCCACTTGACAGGTCGACAGGTCTTCTCGTAGGCCGGGCCCACTTGTCGTGGACGGCCGCGAGCCTGGTCGGTGGGGACCTAGGGGTACCCATGTCTCACAAGCACCAGAGAGAGTTCTAGGCGCAGCGACCTTAGAGAGGTCATGACGAAGTCGTAGAGCTATCGACAGGTCGAATAGCATGCACGTCGGTCCAAAAGAAAAAAAAGAACAAGTCAACTTTAGTAGCTGACCAGTTTGTAGTCTTGCCGATCGTAGAGAGTTGGAGTGACGACCTATAGGAAGCAGGCTTCCAAAAGATCGAAACGACGATGAAAAATTTAGAGGGCATCGAAGATGCACTCATAGAGTAGTATCCAAGCATCGTGGCGGGCAGGATGGCCGGTATGATGGTCCAAAAAAGAAGAGAAGAAAACGTAGGTCGCGTAACGATGTGAGGAGAAACAGGTTTCCCAACAGGTCGGTACGACGAGGAAAACAAGAGGGCGTCGAAAACGCACTCGTAGAGTAGTCCCCGAGCATTGAAGCAGGCAGCTTGGTTGGTTTGATGCTCCAAAAAGAGAAGAAAACTGAGTCATGGTCTTGATCAAACGAAGTGTGTAGACACCCAAATCTCCTAGCATAGCTGCAAGGAGTCTAGCAGGGCCAACCTCAAGGAGGCCTTGTAGGCTTGCCGACCTTAGGAAGGTCTCAAATTGAAAGCACCCAAGTATTCGGAGATACTTGACAGGGGCATTGGGTGCGCACCCCATAGTGAGGCCTTCATTCCCGACATAAAATCCTGGGTGTCCAGGATAGGCTGGCAGGGCTACAAGAGCACACCGACCTCGGAAGGTCAAGCATCTAGGGCACCCAACTAGGTTGGCATGGCCATATTTATACCTAGGTGTTGCAAGACCTAAATATTTAAGGCACGCCGACCTCAAGGAGGTCGTTTAGTGTCCAGATGACCAGCATAGCTGCTGACCATCTAGTGAGGCCATGGTACTAAGGTATTAACGACCTCAGCAGTAGGCACACCGACCACAGGGGCCCAACGAAATCGCAGAAGTGAAGTTTTCCGATGGTGCTACCGATCTCCAGGCGCCCAGACGGATTTGGCAGAGTAGCGAGGCACACCTACCCTAGAAGGTCTTCAATCGATCCTACGACCACTCTGCTTAGGGAACATCAATATAGACTGATTGGAATAGGTCCGTTTACGTGCAGAGCCATAGCGGGTGCACAAGGACGTAGAGCCTAGCGGGTGCAGATAGTAGACATCAGGTCGTAGAGGAAGGTCATGAAGTTGTCGTCGAAAGGGGGCTAAATTAGGTGTGGAGCCATCTGACGAAGGGTCAGGTTTTGTCTTGTAGTGTAGACTGTAGGGTCATGGGTCACAGGTCGCCTCATAGACACTCCCAACAGGCTCTTGACGTTGCTGAGGGCGACGAGCTTGGCGGCGGCCACCGAAGCGTTGGTGAGAGTTAAGTCTCACTACCCTGACGTCGACATGGCCAAGGTCAAGGGAGGTGCAGACACCACGAAGGACCTCAAAGCCCTAGAGCTTGAAGTTGAAGATGCCGCCATGGAGGTGATGGACAATATTGACTATGAAGGCGATGATGGCGACCAGTAGTCTTGGGCTAGGAGCTGTACCTCCCCCTCCTCTCATGGTTGTAAACAATGCTTCATAAATACTTTGTTAAGCCTTAATGAAGTACTTGCCTTGTGCCTGTGCGAGCTTGGTTTGTCTTGTAGATGATGACGTATTGTGTTCTTGAGTTGCTAACCACTACTCACGGAGAGGCTGGCTTACCGACCTCCACAGATCAGCGTGGAGGCTTACGTGAGGTCGGCGCGCGAGGGAGGATCCTAGGGCTCGGGTGTGGCGTCCTTCTCGACCAAGCATGCTCGCAGTGATAGGTGGCTTCGTACTCATTAAGGATGGTGTCCTCAGGTCGTACGACCTTTAGGTTGGCTTTGAGCCAAGCCCCGAGCGTGTCGAGGGGGAGGAACAGAAAAAACTTGGGACCCCCAGGTTTTGCAACCTGTGTGTTGGCTTTGGCCAAGCCCCTGAGCATGTCGAGGGGCAGGGTTTATGTCATGAGAGGAGAGGGTAGTGCTCAACACATAGGAGATGACTGCTTGAATTAATATTTATTTAATCTGAAAAAAGTACAAGGAAGGGAAATACATAGCTGAAATTTAAAACTATTCTATGGATAGAATCGTCGTAGATGCTCCACGTTCCAAGGGTTGGGCACTCCTTGCCCGTCACCCCACTAGAGGCGATACGTTGACGGGCTCATGACTTCGGTGATGATGAAGGGTCCCTCCCAAGGGGCAGAGAGTTTGTGCATGCCGTCGTTCTTCTGGATGCGCTTGAGGACGAGGTCGCCAACGTTGAAGGAAGTTTCCTTAATGTTGCGTTCATGATAACATCGAAGTTGTTGATCATGACGGGCCTGTCTCATGGCGGTAGCAAGTCTCTGTTCTTCGAGGCTGTCGAGGTCGATGCAGCGTGTTTGCTCGGCCTCGCCATCCTCGTAGAATTGAATGTGTGGAGCTCCAAAGGCGACGTCGGTGGGTAGTACGACTTCTGATCCGTAGACCAGAAAGAAGGGAGAGAATCCCGTGGCGGAGCTGACTTGAGTTCTTAGGTCCCAAATCACGTGTGGTATCTCGGCTAACCACCGGGTGGCGTAGTTGGATGCGTCGTCGTAGATGCGATCTCTGAGATCTTGGAGCACCATGCTGTTAGCTCGTTCGACCTGGCTGTTGTACCGGGGGTGGGCGACCGTAAAATAGTAGACATCGATGGTTTTTTCTTGGCGGAAATCCCAGAAGACTGAGCCGGTGAAGGCTTTGCCTAGGTCGGTGATGATCCTATTAGGCACGCCAAAGCGATGTGTGATGTCTCCGATGAATTTTACTGCTTCTTCTGACGTTACTTTCGCAACAGGTCAGACTTCAATCCACTTGGTGAATTTGTCGACGGCCACCAGTATATGTTTGTATCCACCTGGGGCGGTACGAAACGGTCCTAGAGCGTCGAGACCCCACATAGCGAAGGGCCACGACGGAGGGATGGTGCGCAGGGCCTGAGCTGGCAGGTGCTGCTGTTTGGCAAAGAATTGGCATCCTTTGCACCTCTTGACGAGGTCTTTAGCTTCAGTTACGGCCGTGGTCCAGTAGAATCCAGATCGGTATGCCTTGCTGACCAGGTTAGTGGATGCCGCGTGGCAGCCACATTCACCGCTGTGGATCTCAACTAAGAGCTAGAGACCTTCTGATCGTAAGATGCACTTCATCGAGACGCCAGTAGAGGCGGCTTTTCTGTATAGGTCGGTACCAATCACCACGTAGTTGGAACTTTGTTGTGTGATACGCTCTCAATCTATTTTGTCGTCAGGGACGAGCTGGTCGAGTATAAAGTCTGTGAAGGGCTTGCGCCAATCATCTTCTTTTTCTGACATCAGCACGTCGCGGGGAGGTGCTGAGTTTTGATCGTGGGAGGTGGCTATGGGTTATCTGGGTCCAGAAGCTTGATTGAAGGCTTGCATAGGTCTCGCACGAACAAGCCTGCTGGGACTAGAGCTCGTCAAGAGCCTAGTTTGGCAAGTACGTCGGCGGCCACGTTATTGTTTTGTGGGACATGCTGAAACTCGATCCCCTCGAAGTGGCCTTTGAGTTTGCAAATCTCAACGCAGTAAGCATCCATCGTGTCCTTGACGCAGTCCCACTCCTTATTGACTTGCTCGATTACAACTTTGGAATCGCCAAAAGCCTGTAGTCGCTTGATGCCAAGGGACACTGCTATGCGGAGCCGGTGGATCAGAGCTTCGTACTCTGCGCCGTTGTTGGAGGCCTTGTAGTGGATTTGTAGGACGTACTTGAGCTGCTCCCCATGAGGATAGATGAGTAACACCTCTGCACCCGCTCCTTCGAGGTTGAGGGTGCCGTCGAAGTACATTATCCAGTGTTCAGGCCGCTCCTTGAGGGGGGACATCTGGATCTCTGTCCACTCAGACACAAAGCCTGAGAGGATCTGCGACTTCATCGCTTGCCTAGGGCAAAATTCGATTTCAAACTCTCCAAGCTCGACTGACCACTTGACGATGCGGCCGCTAGCGTCGCGGTTGCTGATGATTTCTCCTAGTGGGAATGATGATGGGACCACGATCTTGTGAGCTTGGAAGTAATGGCAAAGCTTTCTCGACATGATTAGGAGTGAATAGAGCAGTTTCTGAGGTTGTGTATAACATGTCTTAGCGTCGGCCAGGACCTCGCTTACGTAATACACAAGTCGTTGAACAGGATAGGCCTGCCCTTCTTCTCGCTCAGCGACGAGGATTGTGCTGACCACATTATTGGTGGCAGAGATGTAGAGTAGGAGCGTTTACTTTGGGATTGGAGGTGTCATGATTGGTGGTGTCGTCAAGGACTCTTTGAGAGCCTCGAATGCTTTTTGGGCTTCGTCGTCCCACACGAACTTGTCCGCCTCCTTCAATAGCTTGAAGAAGGGTAAGCCTTTTTTGCTGAGCTTGCTGATGAAACGACCTAGAGCCGCCATCATTCCTGTGAGCTTCATGACATCTATTTTGTTGAATGGCTTGGCCATCTTGCGTATAGCTTCGACCATCGCGGGATTGGCTTCAATGCCTCGGTGCCCGATCATGAGGCCCAGGAGTAACCCGGAAGGCACACCGAAGACACACTTGGTTGGGTTGAGCTTTCACTTAAATTCTCGTAGATTGGCGTAGGTTTCAGTGAGGTCGACGATGAGCTGATCCTCTACAGTGGTCTTGACAACTACGTCGTCTACGTAAGCTTCGATGTTGTCATCGATCTGCGGTGCTAGGCACTTCTGAATTGCCTTTTGATATGTAGCTCCAGCGTTTTTCAGGCCAAAGGTCATGACCTTATAGTAGTAGATGTCGTTAGGTCTTATGAACGTCGTTTTGTCATCATCGTCGGGATGCAGGGCTATCTGGTGATACCTTGAGTAGCAGTCGAGGAAGCAGAGTAGAACACTACCATCCGTGGAGTCCACGACCTGGTCGATGCGAGGAAGAGGGAAGGGATCCTTCGGGCAGTGCTTGTTGAGGTCGATGTAATCAATACACATCCTTAATCCGCCAGTTTTCTTTGGTACAAGGACCAGGTTTGCGAGCCAAACCGGGTATTTACATTCTCTGATGAATCCTGCAGCTAAGAGCTTACAAACTTATACTTCTATGGCTTGTTTTCTATCATTTTCAAATCGCCGGAGCTTTTGCTTGATAGGTCATGTGATCTTGTTGACTTCCAGTGTGTGCTCAGCCAGCTCCCCGGGGACACCGGGCATGTCGGATGGGCTCCATACGAAGATGTCAGCGTTGTCCCTGAGGAAACTGGTGAGCCTGAGTTCCTATTTGGGGTCGAGGTTGGCCCTGATGATGACTTCTTTGGATGCGTCGGGCAGGCCAAGGAAAACCTTCTTGACAGCTGGACTTGGGTCCAGGGCTGTGCTTGTGCGCTTCTGCTCTGGTACCTCCAAAGTAGTTTGGTCGATCATGGCTGCCTGGGTGACAATGACTGTTTCTGCGGCTTTGATCGCAGAGTCTTTGGAGAGGTCGACGGTAGCACTTTCGCAGTTGTAGGAGACCATGATGTCCCCGAGGACGGATAGAATTTCGTTTGGCGCTGGCATCTCGATGACGAGGTAGGTGTGATGAGGTATGGCCATGAACTTGGCGAGCATTGGTCTCCCGAGGACGGCATGGTACGATGAGCGGAAGTCCGCAACCTCGAACGTCAAGTACTCCGTGCGGAAGTTTTCCTTTGTGCCGAAGGTGACCAGTAGGCATACACGACCTATGGGGTACGCAGCCTTGCCGAGCACAACCCCGTAGAAGGGCTCATCACAAGTGGTCATCTTGTTGAAGTCGAAGTCCATCTTGCATAGCATCTCTGTGAAGATGATGTTCAAACTGATGGCCCCGTCGATAAGGGCCTTAGGAAGGAAGGCCCCACCTACTATTGGGTTAATGACTAGCGGGTATGTCCCGGGGTCGAGGATGTGGACCCAATGATCTTTCTTGAAGAAAGTGATAGGGAACTCAGACCGACGTAGAGGCTGCAGGATTTTGGTGTTGACATGGCCGATCTCCCTTGCTTTTGGTCGCTTGGCGACCGCTGACGATGAAGTTGATCTCTCGGTTGGCCGATTGGAACACCCCATTGGGGTTGCCCCCTTTAGGAGTTGGTGGTAGAGACCGCTCTTTGCGATTATCGTCGTGGCAATTATGGTCATCTTGGCGATGTCGATCATCACGTCGATCATCTCACCGGTCGTTGCGCTGGTCTTCACGGTGATCATTCCTGCGGTCATCACGCCTGTCGTTATGGTCATTGCGACAATAATCATCGCGTCAGTCATCGCGGCGATAGTCGCGGTGACAATCACATCGATCCCTATCATCGTTGCGATGATAGGGTGATAGAGGGGAAGTGTCCGATCTTTCGGTGAGTGGAGATAAATCCGATTTGGTGGTTGTTGACCCTCACGATCCGACTACGACGAGCAAGCCTGAAGCGCCAATGCAATCGCTGAACCAACTCGCAATGGTTACCAACCTTGCTGGCGCAAGATCAGCCTCATCACGAAGATCAATTCCTATAGCAATCGAAGAACGAACAAGAACCTCAGGCAAGCAATCTTAATATCACTCGAAGATGGAGTCTGCAATACACGAAGGTAGCGACATGTGGCTATTCGGTTGTAGCTAAAGCTAACTTGTAAAACAAACTCAAGTTGTAAAAGATACAGGACTCTGACTAATAAAGGGGGCACAACCCCTAGGGGAGGGGCGACCAGCAAAGGGGGCGCCGCCCCTAGCGTCATGGGTGCAGGGTGCAACCCTAGGAGCCCTCTTGGGCTAGTCCTAGGCGCCCACGCACAAGGCCTGCTGTTGGGCCAGCCTTTAGTCTTCCGGGCTTCATTCTTCAGCATCATGACGAAGTTGAACTCTCTTGCACGAGCCCGAGTAATTGGCCCAGAAGGTGGTGCCGAAGACGGTGCTGTCGGTGCTAGAGTAGGAGAAGGTGCTGCTGGTCTACATGTACTCGTGGTGTCCTCCTCATCCTCCCCTTCTTGAACTGAAGTCGTCCTCGATGGCAACTCCTCATCCTCACCCAGATATGGCTTCAAATCTGCAACATTAAAACTAGTGGAAACACCAAACTCCGCAGGCAAGTCAAGGAACCAAACCATATCACCAGATTCAAAAGTAACATGTTTTTACCTTTACTACCAGCAACCTGATATTTAGCACTAGCAGCAGCAATGTTTTGGTGAGTTTGTTCATGCAGGTTAACCATTTGTTCAACATGTGCAGCAACATCTAAGTGTGGGGCGTCTTCAGTATCAAATGAAGACAAATCAATAGGAGCCCGAGGGATGTAACCATACACAATCTGAAAAGGGCACATCTTTGTAGAGGAATGTGTTGCATGATAATAAGCAAACTCAACATGGGGCAAGCAATCCTCCCAACATCTCAAATTCTGATCTAAAACAACCCTAAGCATGGTTGACAAAGTTCTATTAACCACCTCAGTCTTCCCATCAGTCTGAGGGTGACAAGTTGTGCTAAATTGCAATTTAGTTCCTAATTTATTCCACAGAGATCTCCAAAAATGATTGAGAAACTTAACATCACGATCAAAGACTATTGTATTTGGAATACCATGCAAGTGAATAATCTCTCTAAAGAACAATTCAGCAATATTGCTAGCATCATCCGTCTTATGACAAGGTATGAAATGAGCCATTTTGGAGAATCGATCAACATCCACAAAAATTCTATCCCTCCCCTTCTTAGTTCTTGGCAATCCCAAAACAAAGTCCATAGAAATATCAATGCAAGGGGAAGTAGGAACAGCCAAAGGCATATACAAACCATGGTTGTTCAACCGTGACTTAGCTTTCTGACAAGTAGTGCAGCGTGCAACTAGGCGCTCAACATCAGCACGCATCCGGGCCAAAAGAATTGGGCAGCCAACACCCCATGCCTCTTGTAGACGCCAAAGTGTCCCATGAGTCCGCCTCCATGCGCTTCCTGTAACCGTTGACATAAAATCTACACCTCACGCCAAGCACACGACAAGCCGAACAAGCTAGCTTCACACGCGAAAAGATCACAAGACGTGCCGGTCAATTTTCCCTAAAAATTAACAAAAGACAAAGTAGTTAAATTCCAAAGCTTGGAACTTGTCGGATGATACCGGACAGTTCCATATTTATGGCTAGGAAGCCAAGTGAGATGACATATAGCTATAAGAAGATATCGCGACAAACCGAAACCATTCGGGAGCTTTAAAGTGCAAAAAGTAACATAGCCGAATAGATGACGTAAGCGTGATGATAGATCGGTCTTTATTTGGATAAAGATGCACGTGCACAAGGCCATGACCGATCCTCGCGGCAAATGATGTTAAACGATAAATGAAGTAAAGGCATGATCATAAATATGTAATAAACAAGCATGCATAGGTCCAAAGCGCTAGTCTACCGCATGTCTAGGCACTTTAAGACCCGTCGGACATGATATCAAACAAATCTATCCACCGCATGATACAACTTGCTTGATATTAAACCACCATCCACAAATAGATATATCCACCACATGATACAATCTAAATATGGAAAGCTAAAAGCATACGATATTTAACACACGACGTATGAACACGTTTTACTCATGAAAGCATAACCGAATACAATTTGCGAACAGCCAAATCGGGGACCATGAAGAAGGAACGAACATTACCAAACAAGATAAATCTATCGGATTGGATTGAAATATAATCCACCGGATGACTAGCTCCAAAATAACCCAAAAACCTCGCATCTACCGCGTGATACCCGGTTATTTCAAGATTTATACAAGATTTGGTAAGCTTGAACCCACAACACGTGACAACCTAGATCGATTCGGTTTCGGCTATCGGGGAGCATGTGATCCACGTGCTATTTAAGCCAAGGGTACGAACTCGATTCGCATAAGGATCATCATAAAGATAAAGCCGATCCAAACCCTTCTAGATTGGGCAAAGAAGTGTTACGTGAATTTAAACATAAAGTAAAACTCAAAGCAACACGGGGTAACTTAATGAATCTATTAAATCTTGCCAAAATTCAATAGAGCCGATAACTAGCTTCAAGCTAGATCTTAGCCAACCGCATGACTCATGACCTAACAAGAAACCCTCTTGAACCAAGCTTGAATCTACCGCATGACACTAAGCATGGTAACAAGACTACTTGCATCGAGATCTAAATCCACCGCATGATACTAGACATGATACAAGGTTGCCGGTACTCACGGAGGTCGACGGATCGATGAACCCTCTCGATGAACTCGACGACACGACAAAGGACTCAAAGGGTTTGGCGTAAAGCCGGTTTGTATTGAGAATGTTTCGAATATACGTTACATACATTCGGGTTCCATATTTATACCCTGTTAAGCATGACCTCGAATGGATTCGATACCTAATTTATCTCTAAGTGCTATCGCTTATCCATCCATTCGTCCCTTCCGCTCGGGCCACGTCACCATACAATCCCGCAAAATCGCCGCAACAATTTCCTTGCCGAACGGAAGCAAATTGCCGACCGCGGACTCTTCTCGCCGAGTTCTTCGAAGAAACCTTCCTTCCGCCGGACGGATTCCTCACCGAGTTGGACCCACAAGTCAGACTCCTTACCTTACCAAATTTTGGTGTTAACATATGCCCCTTCAATTACGGGATAAAAGTGATTTTATTCCGGAATTGACTCCAGCCACCAACGTCTTCAAATTGAATCTGTTCAACACCCGTTCTCTCTCTTCGCAATCCGTCGGAGTCTTCGCCAGATCCAAACCCTAGATCTCCTTTTTCTGAGCTCAAATCCTCAATGGCGGGTCAAAATCAAGCTGCTCAGGTAAATTCCTCCACCATAAGCTTCATTCGGCACTTAGATTTTCAATTTTTACATGAGATTTCTTCTCTGCCTTCCCTCAGGAGCTTTCCACTGAGCTTTTGATTCGCACTGAGGCCAATTCGACGTCCTCTCGTGGGAGCTTCGATCCTCGTGAATTCATTGCGGCCGAATCCCAAAGGATCCCCTTCAAAGCAGCTTTAACTCGGCCTCCCCCGTGGCGGGACGCCTTCAAGAAGCGGCTCTTGCCCCCAATTGCGGGGCTGGAGGAATTGGTACAAAAGAGTTCTTGTGGATAAAAGTGCCGGGACCCAAAACGCCGGGATACCCTTCGTATTGCTCAATGCTTGGAGCTTTCTTTGGCCGAGACCCCAAAAAATGAAGACCTTTTGATAGCGGCTTGCCACTTCGGTCAAATGGCGTCAACGCCTTCCTGTTTGGTCACGACCCAATGTCCCCAACCCCGGCCGATGTATACATGATTACCGGCCTTGACATTTCGAGGAAGCTGTTCATCCACGGGACTTCGGAGGTTCCACAAGACAAACGGGGAGTGAAATCGGGGAGCGGATATAAAAATTATATCTAGAATCATATGGAAGATGGCCCCCTTGGTGAAGTTGAATATATGGCATTTACGAACATCCGGCCGTGCGGGTTCATCTTCTCGTGGTAAAGCCAATGAGCCCACTCGAATCATATTGTAATGGCTACACAATTGGCTAGTGGTAAGCGCCTTCCCCTTGGAAAATACCTCATAGGCGAGTGTATACCACATGCTTCATCAAACTATCACCCAAATGTACACCGACGAGAAGATAACATGTGTCAATGGCCCTTGGTGGTTTGTACGGATGTGGTCAGAATCGCACATGCACCAGATCGTTGGTGTTGACCTCAACACCCAGTTTTTTCCTTCATCCAACTATCATGAAGGGGAAGTTCAGATTACCAGAGGATGTCACACCTACGGAGAAGCTGCTTCAACTGTTCCCATCAACCAAAATGTCAGCCAGCTCTTTGAGCTCTTCTTCAAAGGCTTCCCTAACCCTCTCTGTCTTCTTTACTTGGACAATGATAATTTAACTCTCCCTTGTGAGTTCTTCTTTGAAGCTGGACGCCAAGATGGAAGGTTTTTGGAAATCCTCAATATCCTCATCCATCCATGCATTACGCATTTGAATTTAGTGGAGGGAGGCTAAACCATAGCACTTATGAATACTACCAGCCCAATATGATGGCTCGACAACTTGGATGTGGCCAGATGCCCCCCAAGACTATTTACGCATGAATTCCTCAAACCCGGAGAGGAAATTAAAGAACTTACTCAAACCCCAGCGGGGTTTTTCGGTATGTATGCGGTCAACCGTTTACACCTGGCCTTTCACACCTACAACGGTAGCTCACCCCACCTTCAACTCTTGGTGGCAAGAATTCCATGACCATATTTTCGGTGAGCCCGTACACTCATTTTGCATAGAACCGATTCCCGATTTTCAGCCGGTTTCGAGAGGTAACATGATTATCCATTTCTTCAAATCGGACATTTCTTCCTCTAACCATGATCTTGATTTATTACCCACGAACACGATTACTGCCCCTCTAGCCGGGGAGATTGCTTACAATGCGATATGCCCAATCTCGGCATTGGGATTTAGATCACCAACCCCGGCTCAGGCGATGGCTAGGTATGCTACAACGGACCCAATTTTGTCCGGTATTACCGCGACAAGAGGCAAGGCTGTCTCCGATCGCACCTCCAACTCGCTATGAAGAGAAGAACCATCAAGAAAGTCCTTATCGAGGTAAAATTTTCTCTCTCTTGATCACGGGATTACTCTTTTCGATAAATCTCGTCTTGTGCGATTTCGGACTAAAATTCAGCAATCCTCGGCTTGGGAACTTGCCAATGCTCCATCCTTTGGTATGACCTTTATTACACCTTCCTCAAAGACCAACACCGGCATTTATCCTTAATGCGGTATTTGCGGAAGAAAAAATGGTGGATCAACTTGTGGATGTCCCTATCTCTCAATATGCAAGTCCATCAAGGGCCGAGCCATCCGCCCAAGTAGAGATCTCATCTTTATCGGGGACTCAATCACCCCCTCGCTCGGACGAAACACTAACCTCGCTAGTGATGAACTTTCCCATCCAACCGAGCCTTCAAGTCTTTCAAGGGCTCACTCCCCCATTGGCCGGGCGGAAACCTCAACTTTAGCGAGAGGTAAACCCATCTCCTCTCCGGCCCGAAGCTTCGAGTTGCCGAGAGGCGTATCGGCGCCCTCTCACACGAAGCTCCCGGCTTTGCCACGAGCACCTCCTTCACCGGTGGCTCCGAAATCGCTCCCCGAAACCGAACAAAATCCTGTTCCGGTTCCGGAAGTTGGGCATGAGGTAAACACTTGCACTTAATCCTCGTTATCATTATTTCCCAACACTCCCGACTCGGCAATGTTATTCTATCGGGATCGGCTCCGTCATCATCAAACCCATCAATGGGGAATAATCCAATTGCCGAGACAAGGGAAGGAGGGCCTCAAGCCTTGTCGGGAGGAAGTGCAAGAAAAGCTCAAGGAAATTTTTGCACGGCCGCAAAGAGAGGCTCGAGATCGGATCGAGAGATCTTGGTCATTTCGAGGACATGCTTAGACCCATCGGCCAAGAACTTTACGAGGATATCAAGACCTCACTTGAATCCATTTCTGGTTTGGATGTGCATTATGTAGCCATAAGGCGAGCTGCGAGAAATGTGTCCTCCCGTCCACTGTTGAACGGATGAAAGCCAAAGCCGAACAAGCCGTGAAGGGAGCACAATCTCAAGGCGAGAGTCACAAAGAGATATTGGCCAATCGGCAAGCTGCTCGTGAGTTAAAAATCGCCGAAAGGCCGCACCGGAGGCAGAGCCGAAAAGCTTATCGGCGGAAATAGAAGCCGACAAGAAGATAGCCGAACTTCCGGAGTCGATAGAGAAGATCCAAGAAGAAGCAACATCGGCCATAGCCGAGGTGAATCAATGTAATGCGAGAACTCACCATCCGTCCAACGCCCGGTAAAGACTACCGGGGAGAGGATTGACGACATTCACCAAACGGTATCAAATGCCTCCAATGTGATCACAAAGTATTTGAACATTTAGCCGTACCGATCGATGTGTAACCGAACCCGACCGCCCTTGCAACACTTGCTTCGTAAATTTACTTTTCCTTTTGTTTGCACATCCTTAATTGCAATGCCGAATGATCCATTCGGTAATCGGTAGCCAAAAAGTGCCATACCCGAACGGCACCTTAACTTCCTTTAGCCGAGCCGGTCATCCGAATACGACTCGGCCTTGAACTCCAAACGACCCGATGGTGGATTGGTCAAGGAAACCTCTCTTCCTTTCAAGTTTCTTGGGATACGAGCCACGATCTAAGGCCACGACCGAGGCCACAATCTCTTTCACTAGGCCTATAAATAAAAACCGTAGGTGCCCCCGGCTCTTTACCAAGCCTTTAGCCTTCAAATCTTCACCATCCTCAAGCTTTTCTCCCCAATTAGCACAAACCCCGAATCATGGCGAGCAGCAACAACGGGTGTCGCGCCGGCCGACGAGGAGGAGGGGAGTCGCGCCGGTGCGCGTCGGAGGCAATAATCGTCAACCTTTCCTTTACGATTCGTCTTCGATCCCCTTTGTTTTTGATGATCATCTCTGTTTTAGGCTTATTCAATGGAATCCATCCTCCGCACCGGCCGGTCGGCCCTGCCGGGACGACTCCTCGGAGTCGGACCATTACTCCCCGTGCCCTACGGGGAACTTGATGCGCTTCGCTTCAAGGCGGAGCTGGAGGTGGCCCAGCGCGAGCTGGAAGACGTCTCCAAAAAGGCTGGCATAGCCGAACTGGAGTGGGAGGACCAGCGCAAGCAGCTGCTGGCGACCATCGATGGTAAGGCTCTGGAACCGCTCCCTAATCCAATGCGGCTTTTGATACTAATCACCTTTATCTTGCATGTTGCGGCCGGGACGCCGAGCTCAACCGGCTAAAGATGCCGCCGGAGCAAGCGGGCCGACAAGGTGAACGCCCGCGGAGACACGTCGGCGGAGCGACTTGCCGCGGTGGAACACCGCGTGCATGAAGTGGCTACCAACGGCATCCGCTTGGGCACCACTTTGGGCCCGGTCGCCGGGACGACACACACCGACGTCGACTACTCCACCGGGCCGCGCGGCTTCGGGGGCGGCGCACCGAGAAGACATCGACGAGATCGAGATCATCTTGGAGCGCCTCGACGGCCACGACGATGCCATTGCCGAACTCACTCATCCCCGATCCGTGCTAAACACGCTCTTTGATTAGATTGTATTAGGGATGTTTGATATCGGCAATAAATAAAGAACATTCAATTCTCGTGCTTGTGCTACGATGATTGTTTCGTGTTTGCATCCGTGAATCTTGTTTCTCCTTAAACGTATTCGGGAACTCACTTTAGCCGAACACGCAAAAACGGATGCCCCTTGGCGCGAAATCCGCGAGAAAATCCTTGAATCCGCAATCCGTAAGCACTATTCAAACGAAAAACCCTTCGCATCCGGAAGAAAACCCTGCCGCTTGGTATTCCAATAATGCACGCCGGCCAGTCATCACTCCCAACGCACTCTCTCAGTCAATAAAATAGTCTGCTGAGATGCCCTGCAAATCCACTCGCACACTCATCCATCACTTCTCATCTTCTCCCCCGTCCTCAGAAGAAAAAACCCCAAGGCCATGGACAAAGGCAAGCAGCCCCAGGAGGGCGGCATCCCAAAGAAACGCACGATTCAAGAGTGAGTTTTCCTTTGATTTGCTTCTTGTTTCCTCATCCGGTGTCGCGTTTTACCTCGTCTCTGCTTTTCCTCTTTCAGCCTTGATCTGCTTCCTGAGGAAATCATCGGGACCGAAGACATGCACGAGTACATCTCCTCCGATTCCTCTCTTGAAGCGAGAGGATGCCACGCCCGAGCAAAGAATCGGCCATCAAGCCGTGCCGCCGCGTTCGGCGCACTCGGAGCACGACCTCCAGGACATCACCGCTCGCTGCCGGGCCGAGTGCGAGCGTCGCATGGCTTTGGAGGCACTAGTAGGAGGTAAACATCTCCAACTCCTTCTTGACTCCATGCTCACATCTGGATCTTTGCCCCTAATGACCACTCCTCTGTCCCAGATATCTCTGATAGGTACAATAACCGAAAGCGGCTTGGGACAGCTTGGTGGAGGCAGCAAATCATGGTCATCCTCACGCATTCCAAGTTGCCGTCACGGTGGTCCTGGAGCAACCGAAGAGGGAGCAAACCGAAGAAGCAAAGAAAAGACTCGAATCATACTTTCGCTTCTTACGCCGGGCCTTCGCTTCCCGCCTCCTCGTAGTCCGATCACCGGGGTTTTTAGATGTAAACCTCGAAAGAAGCATTTGCAATGTAGTTTTGCACTAAGTGTCGGTGCGGAATGTGGTCCCGAGACTAACCGGTAATAAGCACCAAGGTCTATCCCTCAATGGTCGATGCTAAGCAATAAGAGACACACGGTTTATCCTGGTTCCGGCCGGGGAGCCATACGTCCGGCGGTGGTGTGCTCAAGTCACTATATTGCTCAACACGGGGTGCTCGTAGTGGGGCTGCTACAAGCAAGGCGGGAGAGGAAGCGTGGCTCCCAAGTCCCTGGTGTAATGGCTGAAGATGTTGTGGGAGAATTTGGAGAGCAAGTGCGTGGTGCAGCCTGTCTCGTGTTGTATTCTGTTGGGTTCGGTTGTTCGTGTCCGTGTTGTGTTGTGTCGTGTCCTTGTGACAACCCGCCCAGGAAAGTACCGTACTATCGCCTAAGACCGATCCACTTTGGTCATTAAGCAATAATAAAGTACCATCCTGTCGTAAGCTGCCGGGTTAACGCCTGGTAAATCACTTGAGAGCACAAGGATCAAATATATATGCATTAAAACTCACTCGAAGGCGAGTCCGGAGATACAACAACATTCAAATACAAATTCGAACCCCGAGGGGTTTAATTATTACAAACCATAGTTTTGTCATGACGAAATAGTTCGAGTTTTGAAAAGCGAGTGGAAATTAACTAGCGGCAGCAAAGTCACCACGGGAGGCCATCCATGATGCTTCAGTAGTCGTCCTCCACCCACTCCAGCTCCCAGCCGGCGGGATCTCACCGGGCCACACATCACTAAAGGCATTACCTGGATCAACACATTATAGCAAGGCTGAGTATACTAATACTCAGCAAGACTTACCCGTCGGTGATATCTACCTCACCAAATCTAAACCATGAAAGGCTTTTTTAGGTACCGGGTTGCTTTTGCTAAAACGTAACAAAGAGTAGGTCCTTACTTTCAAGATTTTAGCACAAGTTCTAGTAGGTTTAATCTTTACTACATTAGCCAACTAGTACAAACAAAGTTGTACAATACAATTAATCAATCATCATCTTCATCAACTTCCATCATTAGGGATGACATGACTAGTGGAGTAAGTAGTCTCGGGTAACGGTGAGAGGCCGACAATCGATTGATTTAAACCTTGCAAGGTAGACCCAAACACACGGTCGGCGGCCCCCGCGAGGACAACTCCCCGAGGCCTTCCCCGGAAATCCCCGGTTCGGGATGAAAGGCCACGGTCTTTGGTGCGGGCTATCCGGCATACCCCGCGAGATACCCGGAGTCACCATACACCACCGGTGGCGAGCCGTGAGAGCGAATCCCAAGAGTATTGACAGTTCCATCCCTAGCCGTCTCATTAAGGTACTAGGCTTACCGGCCCCATAACCGGCATGTGCTTAGTGCGTTCAAAAACTTAACCCACATAACCACCGGGCCGGAGCCCGGATCCCATGCTCTTACCACTTGAGCCATCCATTTAAGGATATAGTATGATTCCTATCTAGGAACCTATTCTTGCGAGTGAGGTCATCACCCGACTTGTAACGATCCTATAGCTTAGCGGCTATCGACCTATCATACTAGTAGGGACCAAAAGTACCTATGGATCATGCATCTAGGGTTTCATTCAACTCCCGAACGTAAATGCACAATCATTCATAGATAATTGAATAAAGAACTTTAAAGGCTGGGTTAGATGCACCGGAGCTTGCCTTCGTCGACTAGGTTAGCTTGGGCACCCTCGGTGTCGAGCACGTCCACGTCTTGCAGAGAACCTTCCGCTCCGCCTTCCTCGGTTTCCGGGAACGGGGGGAGTAATCTCCGTACGGAAGATCTACGCGGAATGCAATGCACTTTAGGTGATGTGATAGTTTGTTGTCTTATCCCACTCTAGTTGGTCATATCCACCTTAACAAGCATTCAACAAAGGTTTCTCTTTTAGGAAGGTTAGGGAATGTACATGGGTTACTCTTTGATTCCACATTTTGATTAAAGGTTTTTATTAAGTTTGTCATTTCATGTGAAAGCTTCTTGTCATTTTATCTTTATCCACAAGGGTAGAATTAATATTTTATTTATGAATTAACTCCTTACCAGAGCTGATAATTAAATTTCTTTTATTTATATTAAATAATGCTTTCAAAAAGGAAAAAGATTCAATTAAGGATTTTCTTTTATTTAACTTCCCTTAAATATTTTCCTTCTAGTTGTATCCTAACACACAACATATCCAAAGCTCGGCTACGAGAGGAGTTGTATTTTTCAAGTTAGGACGATTCATGTATAACACATTTATATTTTTCCTGCCAAAACTATTTCGAATCTAACCATGAGTGTACCACAAGGAGATGGGGTTTAGCATCCCGAACCCTACAAAATTGATTTGGAAATTTTCTGATTTTTCCGTGAATTTCTAGCAATTTTCTCGGACCTTGGACCGAATCGCAAATAAACTTAGTTAAGTTTCCTTGCAACTAAGTCCTCGAATTCACAACCATGCCCTCGGCGGCGGCGGGAGGGCTCGCCGGCGGCGATGTGGGGCCCGGCCATGACAACAAGTGGCACGGGAGTGGAATTGGGCTCACCACGGATCGTCGGGCGGTGGTGGAGGGGTCGGGCCGTGCTCGGCGACGGCGGCACGGCGGCGGCGGCGGCGGCGCTCACGGCGGCTCGGTGTGCTCGCGGCGTGGAGGCCAAATTGACAAAAACAAGCGCACGCGTGAGCTTGCTGGGTGCTACGGAAGCTAACTACGGGCTTGGACGGCGGCGAGCGCGAGCGAGGAGCTGCGGCGGCGTGCGGCGGCGGCAATGGCGGCGGCGGCTCGGGGGTGGCGCGCGGGGAGGGGCGGAGGGCTTATATACCCGGCTTGGCCTGCCCGTGGGTGACGCGGTGATGACGGCGGAGATACCGGCCGTGCTACGGTGGCTCGAGGCGCGCGCGTACGGCGGCGACGCCGCCGACGGACCGGCGGTCCGTTGCGCGTGCGCGCGTACGGCGGCGCGTGCCTCGGGGCACCTCGGGACGGGGCACTCTAGGGGCACGGGGCATCGGGACGGGGCGTGGCGCGAGCGTCGAGACCTCGGGCAGCGCGGGCATGGACACCGGGGCGTGGCGGGCGGCGGGCTGCGGCGGCGGCGGGCGCGCACGGGCGCGCTCCGGCCCCCGACGGTCTGCCGCCGGTGCCCGGTTCAAATGGATTTTTCTCAAAATTTTCAAATAGAACTGGACCAAGTGATGAATACCAAAGTTGTAGATCTAGGTACCGGCTACAACTTTTACAAAGCCCGTATAGGGTTTTGTTTCCTAGATTTGAATCTATTTGAATGCCAACTTTGAATGTCGGCATGCTTCGGCAACGAAGAACTCGACTTGCAAGGGGTTTTTCACAAATTTCCCTTCCAAATTTGCAATGCCACTCTACATGAAAGTTGTGTCCCTCAACAAGACCTACAACTTTCCTAAAGGTAGAATTTTAAGTGTTTAGGTGAAATTTGGGGAACGCGGCAAAAGTTAGGCGGACACACACTGTGGACACTGGATGGCAAGGGGGTTTAACCCACCCTTTGACCCTGGGTTGGCCCCACAAGTGTTTTAACTATTCACTAAGGGTCACTAGGGGTGTGTTAGGGAGTTTTTATGGGTGAGGGTCCAGATTGACCTAGGGTTGACCATTTGACCGGCTAATCCGGTCATTAGCATTAATGACGGTAGTTAAAAACCGGGGCGTCACGGCCTACCCCTCTTAAGAAGAATCTCGTCCCGAGATTCGATTTGACAACTAGGAGATGGGAAAAGGACTCACTTTGTTTCGGGATTGGAGGAAGCCCGGATACTTGGTGTTAAGATAATCCTCCGTCTCCCACATAGCTTCTTCTTCCGTGTGATGGCTCCATTGGATCTTGTACATTCGCACGGTCCGCCTTCGGGTCTTTCGCTCTTTTTGGTCTAGTACTTTCAATGGATGCTCGACGAGCGAGAAATCCGACTCGATCCAAGCATTAGCTTCGCAATGATCTCGTTTTCCGAACGAGCGGTCCCTTCTTCAACCGAGTTACATGGGACACATTGTGAGCTGCGGAAAACCGTTACGGCGGTTGGATACGGTAAGCCACGGGTCCACATACTTCTATTACTTCATAGGGTCCAATGTAGCGCGGGGCTAACTTTCCCTTGACTCCGAACCTTTGCACACCCTAGGTGGGGGATACCTTCAAGTATACATGATCTCCCACTTCAAAGTGTCGAGTTGCGGTTCCCTTATCATGGTAACTCTTTTGTCTCATCCGGGCCATCTTCAAATTCTCTCTTATCACTTGCACCTTCTCTTCGGCCTCTTTAACTATCTCTCGGTCCAAAGAGTGTTCTTTCTTCGGTCTCGACCGGTTCGGTGGGGTGCGGCATCTACGTCCATATAGAGCATCGAACGGTGCCATTTTCAAGCCGGCTCGATAGTTGTTATTGTAGGAGAACTGCGCCAAAGACAAACACTTGTCTCAACTCTTATCAAATTGCAAGATGCTTGCTCTCAACATGTCCTCTAGAATCGATTTATCCTCTCCGTCCGACCATCGGTCTGTGGATGATAACCGGAACTACGGAGTAGCCGAGTTCCCAAACACTTGTGCAATTGCTCCCAAAATCGGGCCACAACCGAGTCCCTCTATCAGAGATTATAGTCTTTGGGATTCCATGCAGACGAACTATATGGTCCACGTACAACTCTGCATATTATTGCACGGAGTAAGTGGTGTGCACGGCAATGAAGTGAGCGGTCTTGGTGAGTCTATCCACGATTACCCAAATAGAATCTTTCTTCCTGGGGGTCAGGGGTAAACCCACAATGAAATCCATACTAATATCGTCCCATTTCCACATAGGTATCGACAGGGGTTGGAGTACTCCTGCCGATTTCAAGTGACTCGCTTTCATCCGGTGGCAAGTATCGCACTCGGCTACATACTTGGCTACATCCACCTTCATATTGGACCACCAAAAGTTCTGCTTTAGATCTTGGTACATCTTGGTACTACCGGGATGAATAGAGAACTTGGACTTGTGAGCTTCATCTAGAATGATTTTCTTAAGTTTTGGGTCAACGGGGACCAATAGACATTTTCCAAACCAGACCACCTCCTGATGATCCATTTGGAAACAAGTGTACTTTGGGTCTCCTTCTGCTAGTTTCTGCCTGATGGTTTGAATATCTGCATCATTGCGCTGGGCAGTGACAATCCTGTTATAAAGGCTTGACTCTGCTTGTCAAGGCATAAAGAATTCCTCGCGGCACCACTTCTAGGTTGAGCCTTCTCATTTCTTCACACAAGGGTTCACCGACCGACTCTAACTCTAGGTGGTTGCAATGATCCTTGCGGCTAAGAGCGTCCGCGACAACATTCACTTTGCCCGGATGATAGTGTACTTCTAAATCATAATCCTTGATCAACTCAAGCCATCTTCTCTCGTCTCATATTCAATTCGATCTGGGTGAATATATATTTGAGGCTCTTGTGGTCAGTGAAAATATTGCAATGGTTGCCCATTAGATAATGTCTCCATATCTTGATGAGGGCATGAACAACGGCAGCTAACTCAAGATCATGGGTAGGATAATTGAGCTCATGGGGTCGAAGGGCCCGTGAAGCATAGGCGATGACTCGGCCCTCTTGCATAAGGACACAGCCAAGACCGGTGCCGATGCGTCACAGAAGACTTCAAACGGTTTGGAATTATCGGGTTGAGCTAGCACTGGGGCTGAAGTTAGATGTTGTCTGAGGGTGTGGAAAGCTTTCTCACATGCTTCACTCCACACAAATTTCACTCCCTTCTTGATTAATTCGGTCATGGGTTTTGCGATTCTAGAAAAGTCAGGAATGAATCGACGGTAGTATCCCGCCAATCCTAGGAAACTGCGGATTTGATGTACGGATTTGGGTGGTTTCCAATCCATCACCTCTTGAACTTTGCTAGGATCTACGGAGATACCATTGTGGGAAATGGTGTGCCCCAAGAATTTGACACTTCTCAACCAGAATTCGCATTTGGAGAACTTAGCATAAAGCTTGTGATCTCGCAAACGCCGAAGGACAACCCGAGAGATGTTTGGCGTGCTCTTCCTCGCTCTTAGAATAGATGAGGATATCACCGATAAAGACCACGACAAACTTATCGAGCTCGTCATGAATACGGAGTTCATGAGGTACATGAAGGAGGCAGGTGCATTGGTGAGTCCGAAGGACATGACCAAGAACTCGTAAAGACCATAACGAGTGGAAAATGCGGTTTTAGGAATGTCGCATGGTCGAATCTTGATTTGGTGGTAGCCGGAACGAAGGTCGATCTTAGAGAAGACTTTGGCACCAGCCAACTGATCAAACAGAACATCAATCCGAGGAAGCGGGTATTTGTTTTTGATGGTGACTGCATTGAGTGGTCGGTAATCTACGCACATCCTCAAGCTACCATCTTTCTTTTTGACAAAGAGAGCGGGGGCAACCCCAAGGAGAAGAGCTCGGGCGAATGTAACCCTTATCTAGCAATTCTTGGAGTTGGGTTTTTAGTTCAGCTAGCTCTTTGGGTGGCATGCGATAAGGTCTTTTGGAAATGGGTGTCGTACGGGCCGGAGTTCGATCACAAACTCGACATCTCCGTGTGGTGGCATACCGGGAAACTCGTCGGGAACTACATCCGAGTACTCACACACTACCGGAATTTCATCGAGGGAGGAAATAATGGTCACATAGGCACAAGAGTCGATGCGTCCCGAAAAGGTAGGTACAAGGTAGTGTGCCCGACCGTAGGAGAGTTGATCTCTACGACCCTATCGATATATCTAGAACCACCTTATGCTGATTCATCCATTCCATACCCAAAATAACATCCATCCCCAACAAGTTTATGACGATAAGATTTGTTGGAATGATTTTACTTCCTAAAGCCAATTTTACTCCTCGGATTAAGACATTGGAGGTGATTTGGCCTCCGGGAGTAGTTATCTTGTAGGCGGAAGTGGTGTGAGAACCCTTCAAACCCAGTTTGTTTATTATCCTTTCACTGATGAAACTATGGGTAGCTCCCGAATCGAACAAAATCTTAACAGGAGTGTCATTGAGAGAGAATGTACCCGTGAGTACTAGAGCTCCTGCGGGAATGTCACTCATGGTGGTGAAGTTCAGCTTGCCCTGGCGCACTTGCACCATGGGTTTCTTGGCCGGAGTGGCAGGCTTGCTTCCCGTACTGCGAGTACGCGGGTTTGGCTTGATGCGTCCGGGCTTAGGACACTCATTAATGTAGTGCCACGGGCGGCCACGGTTGTAGCAACGACGGTCTCCAACATCACGAGGGGGTGCATTAGGCTTTGGAGCCTGCTGCTGGGCACGGCGGAACTGGAAGTTCCCGGCAGGTTTGCCCTGGAATGGCTTCATCGTCCAGCGTCCAGTTGAAGATTGCTGGGATGGGCCTGGAGCTTCCTTCTTCACAAAGCGAAACTTCTTGTTTGTTCCGCTGCCTTGGGTGAAACCGGACATCCTCTTGTTGTCCCCATGGGCTTTCTTCATAGCATCCTCTTGCGAGATAGCTTTATTCACGAGCTCATGGAAGTTTGCGGGCTCGAGCGATTGAGGCGCTCATACGGCTTGCCATCAAGCCCGTCACGAAACCTCTCCATTTTCTTGGCATCGGTATAAACATGATGCCCACCGTACTCGGCATAAGCTATTAATCTTCGAGCATAGTGGTACACGGAGTCGGATCCTTGACGGAGGGCTAACGGCTCCCTCATCTTCCCCGTCCATCAAACCCTTGGGAATGTGGTGGCTTTTGAAAGCCTCGCTTGAACTCTTCCGAAGTCACGGCGTGGTCTCGCCGCATGGACTTGAAGTGGTCCCACCACATCGAGCTTCCCCTCGCGGTTGCGGTCTTTGCGAAGTTCGCTTTGTTCTCCTCGGAGCAAGGCAGCACAAAGGCAGAGAATTTTGCCTCTATGGCCTTGACCCAAGCCTCAGCTTCCAGAGGGTCTTCTGCTTTCGCGAAAGTTGGCGGCTTCATGGCGATGAACTGGGCGTACGTGGTGACCTGGTTAGGCCCCTCGTGGTTGGCCCCATGTGGCGGCCCTCGGTTCATCCGCCGGGCGATCCGCGTTGCGTTTGCGGGATCCGGCGCGCACCTCGGTTTGGGTGGCCATGAAGGCCTCCGTCGGTGTCATGGGCGGGGGTGGTGGCAAGTCACCACTACCGCTCGCTCCAAAACCGTTGGGAGAGCCGCGCGTGGTTCCCACCATCTGAAAAGTGAGCGTTATTAGTGAGATAGCCAAAAGCTTACTCCCAATGATGATAAGCACGATCATGCATTATCACATCTCATTAGTAATTAAGTAATGAGGACAGTAACAAGCAGCAACATTTTTTAGCCACCAAGATTCATAGAATCGTTTCTCTCAACATGGTTAGGATGGCGATTTCTCAATTGCGCGGCTCATAAACACCTTCGAACGATCGTCGTCATTCCGGATACCAAAGAAGGTGGTATGCGAATTAGCACTTATTTGCAGGCAACGGGTGATGTTTGTAAAGGTGCTTTGTTTTACCTATGCTATGAGGAGAAAAACAATGCAATCTTGGACAAGCGTGATCATTTGCAACGAATTATCCAAGGATATGGTATTCAACACACGGAAATCTTAATTTGAAATACAACGAAATTCACTTAAAGCATACAAGCTCAAGAATTCTTATTACAACATGACAGAACAAGGTTCAACGTCATTACAACTCGATTTCGAAACATCATGACAATACACGATACAATAGTCGCTTGGCACGAAGACGTGCTGTCAAGCCAACTACTCTAACACCTTGAAGACAACTCGGTAGGATCGACATACTGCTGTTCCCCGCTGTCGGCAACCTAGTTGCCCACTGAAGCACCACTGTACGAGGGAGAAGCTGGAGGAGTCGGTAGCGGTGGTCCTGCATGGCTTGTCTGATCCAGACCGGACACAGCCTGCTGCTCCTCTGGGTGTGCACATGCGGGGGCGGTGGCTCGTAAGGCCACTATAGCCCGTAAGGCCGCCACCGTACCTCGGCCTCCGCACGTGCTCCCGCATCTCGGCAATGTTCTGCGGCGGTGTCAACCTCTCTATCTCGTGTGCGTCGGCATCCTCCTCCGGTGCATGGTTCTCCGCCTCTAGGTCCACAATCCTCCTGTAGGCGGTCACCTCTCTCAAGCTCCGGTCGGAACCTCCTAGCACGCGACTGTCGTTCTCCTGCCGCACACGGGTAAGCGTGAAATTCAGCTGCCGGTGTGCCGCCGAAAGCTGCTCCCAATCGCGCCTAGATGCCTCCAAGCGCCGTGCAATGATCGTTGCGGTGTTAAAACGCAGCCCCCGGAGTGTGAACACCACGTTCGGACAACGGGCAAGTGTCCGGGTAACATCCAACGGCTCGCTAGGGTCGGTAGCTCCCGTGGATGGTCCATACGGTCCAACCAAGGCCGGGTCGTGAGGACTCACGGCGAGGAAACAATCCAAACGGGGAAAGAGCTACTACGGTAGGGTTATGGTCACAAATGTCCGTCGGTACTGCGAGGGCGGCCGACTCCACGGACTCGTGCGTGATAAATCCCCAATAAATAAAACTCGGGTCAAACCGGTCGGCGTGGTGCGGGTGCGGCAAGACACGGTAACGATCACCTGCGGCGGGGAACGCCAAAGCGCTCAAACTCCTTCACCTCGTACGTCGGTGGGGTAAGGTAGCTCGCGGCACCGAGTGCTTCCCACGCCAAGCACGGAAAACCCTCCCGGTGCAACCCGTTGGTGCGGATCGTACCGTCGGCCGTCGAGCCGGTGGAACTTGGCGAAATCCATCTGTACACAAATGTAACTCATGTCAGCTCTCAAAGAGAACGGCATGTCAAATGGTGAAGTTCTGGCAGCTGTGAAATAATTTCATAACTAAACATCCAGAAACCTCAAAAATTTTCCCCAAGTTTTAAATGAAATTAGCCCTTTTTAAGGTTGAACATCGATTAAGGAGACAAGATGAAAGGTCCTAAACATGGATGTGCCTAGGGAAGTGTGAACCAATCCAACGAAACTAGGTTTGAGACTTGCTTTTACAAGATAACTTAGTTGAGGAGCAATATTTTTAACAATTTGGTTATAATTAACCTACCACATGGTAAACAAATTTTTCGTAAAATTTCGGCAGCACGACGGCTAGTTATGGAAGGTGTTCTAAGTTATAAAAAGCACACACTAGCATAACTTCCTTAGAGAACATATAGAATTCCGATTTTGGGTCCATTTTGGTTGTTTCGATTTTTAACATGCATGCAAGACGTCCTATTCGACCTCACATGGCAATCAAGCCAAAAATCGAAGTTAGTGCCGGTGGCAAGGCTTTTAGTTGTCTCTCCCTATAATATTTAGTCGAGAGCTACACGGTACTTGCTTAACAACTAACGAAGTGCTCGTTATGTACCGCGAGAAAACGAACCTTTCGTGCCAGCACGTCAAGAAAGCGTCCACATACATTACCGTTCACTATAGAAACGGTATCCATGCGTTAAGCCGCTGCATGGACAGCGTCCAACCTCGGACACCCTCCGTTTGAATGGAGTGTATCCTTGCCTCGCACGAGCGACATGCGGAATGCACACGTATGAAACACGTGGCGACACACAACTCATAAACAGACGCGAAGATGGGATCCGTGGAATGGATCACTCCATCAACCCTCGCAATTCTCGTGATGCGGAATAGCACATGTATAAAACACGTGGCTCCTAGTTTGGTTGTGCATGAAAGTAAGTCGACATAAAGTAATGTGCTCGGAAGTTAGCAAAATAAACCATAAGTTTAGTTAAGCCACACGAAAGAACCCAAAATTCCCCGTAGGGCCTCTCGGTTTAGTTTATCCTTAGCGGAACAACGTATTTTGGAAAAATCGAGAAAATCTTGGCATACTTTATTCAAAAACCATTGATTAAGTTTATTAATTAATCTCTCGGTGCATATAAGCTCTGATGCCAACTGTGACAACCCGCCCAGGAAAGTACCGTACTATCGCCTAAGACCGATCCACTTTGGTCATTAAGCAATAATAAAGTACCATCCTGTTGTAAGTCGCCGGGTTAACGCCCGGTAAATCACTTGAGAGCACAAGGATCGAATATATGCATTAAAACTCACTCGAAGGCGAGTCCAGAGATACATCAACATTCAAATCCAAATTCGTACCCCGAAGGGTTTAATTATTACAAACCATAGTTTTGTCATGACGGAATAGTTCAGAGTTTTGAAAAGCAGCGGAAATTAACTAGCGGCAGCAAAGTCACCACGGGAGGCCATCCATGATGCTTCAGCAGTCGTCCTCCACCCACTCCAGCTCCCAGCCGGGCGGGATCTCACCGGGCCACACATCACTGAAGGCATTACCTGGATCAACACATTATAGCAAGGCTGAGTATACTAATACTCAGCAAGACTTACCCGTCGGTGATATCTACTTCACCAAATCTAGACCATGAAAGGCTTTTTGGCTACTGGGTTGCTTTTGCTAAAAAGTAACAAAGAGTAGGTCCTTACTTTCCAAATTTTAGCACAAGTTCTAGTAGGTGAAATATTTACTACATTAGCCAACTAGTACAAACATAGTTGTACCATACAATTAATCAAACATCATCATCTTCATCAACTTCCATCATTAGGGATCACATGACTAGTGGAGTAAGTAGTCTCGGGTAACGGTGAGAGGCCGACAATCGATTGATTTAAACCTTGCAAGGTAGACCCAAACACACGGTCGGCTGCCCCCGCGAGGACAACTCCCCAGGCCGTCCCCAGAAATCCCCGGTTCGGGATGAAAGGCCACAGTCTTTGGTGCAGGCTATCCGGCATACCCCGCGAGATACCCGGAGTCACCATACACCACCGGTGGCGAGCCGTGAGAGCGAATCCCAAGAGTAGTGACAGTTCCATCCCTAGCCGTCTCATTAAGGTACTAGGCTTACCGGCCCCATAACCGGCATGTGCTTAGTACGTTCAAAAACTTAACCCACATAACCACCGGGCCGGGAGCCCGCATCCCATGCTCTTACCACTTGAGCCATCCATTTAAGGATATAGTATGATTCCTATCTAGGAACATATTCTCGCGAGTGAGGTCATCACCCGACTTGTAACGGTCCTATAGCTTAGCAACTATCGACCTATCATACTAGTAGGGACCAAAGGTACCTATGGATCATGCATCTAGGGTTTCATTCTACTCCCGAACGTAAATGCACAATCATTCATAGATAATTGAATAAAGAACTTTAAAGTCGGGTTAGATGCACCGGAGCTTGCCTTCGTCGACTAGGTTAGCTTGGGCACCCTCGGTGTCGAGCACGTCGACGTCTCGCAAAAGAACCTTCCGCTCCGCCTTCCTCGGTTTCGGGGAACGGGGAGTAATCTCCGTCCGGAAGATCTACACGGAATGCAATGCACTTTAGGTGATGTGATAGTTTGTTGTCTTATCCAACTCTAGTTGATCATATTCACCTTAACAAGCCTCTAGCTAAGGTTTCTCTTTTAGGAAGGTTAGGAAATGTACATGGGTTACTCTTTGATTCCACATTTTGATTAAAGGTTTTTATTAAGTTTGTCATTTCATGTGAAAGCTTCTTGTCATTTTATCTTTATCCACAAGGGTAGAATTAATATTTTATTTATGAATTAACTCCTTACCAGAGCTGATAATTAAATTTCTTTTATTTATATTAAATAATGCTTTCAAAAAGGAAAAAGATTTAATTAAGGATTTTATTTCATTTAATTTCCCTTTAATATTAAAAGGGCATTTAAGCCATTTATTAAAAAATTAAATTACCAAATATTACATGAGTGTTTCTTAGGCCTACTAGCACCTATCCTGGTCCATTGGACCCACATGTAAGTGTTGGATGCTAGGAAATTAAATATTATTGAAAATAACAAAGGCTAGCTAGTGATTCAACTTAAATGCATATAAAAATAAATAAGCATCAAAATGATCCAAACTTTCTTGGGAATGCTCTCTCGAATCTAAACAAGACTAAAGAATCAGCATGTTCACATGGAACCTCTACTGAACTTGGTTTATTAATTTACAAAGGAAAACATGCATAAATCAAGAATAATTATTTCTTTTAATCCAAAATTCATGATTAATTCACAAGATGTGAATTTTGGTATTACAAGACAGTGTGCACAAGTTGGACTCCAGAACATAAATATTTCTAACATGAAAATCATTTAGGCAGCTCCTGCAGGAATGGAAAAGAATTTGTCTAGCAAAATCTACTGCATAACTTTGTGCAAATTTTGGCACAGCATCTAGTCACATCCTAACTCACAACATATCGAAAGCTCAGCTACAGAGGAGTTGTATTTTTCAAGTTAGGACAGATTCATGTATAACACATTTATATTTTTTCCGCCAAAACTATTTCGAATCTAACCATGAGTATACCACAAGGAGATGGGGTTTGGCATCCCGAACCCTACAAAATTGATTTGGAAATTTTCTAATTTTTCGTGAATTTCTAGGAATTTTCCAAGACCTTGGACCGAATCGCAAATAAACTTAGTTAAGTTTCCTTGCAACTAAGTCCTCGAATTCACAACCATGCCCTCGGCGGCGGTGGGAGGGCTCGCCGGCGGCGATGTGGGGCCCGGCCACGACAACAAGTGGCGAGAGGAGTGGAATTGGGCTCACCACGGATCGTCGGGCGGTGGTGGAGGGGTCGGGCCGTGCTCCGGCGACGGTGCACGGCGGCGGCGGCGGCGCGCGCTCACGGTGGCTCGGTGTGCTGCGGCGTGGAGGCCAAATTGACGCAAACAAGCGCACGCGTGAGCTTGCCCTGGGTGCTACGGAAGCTAACTACGGGCTTGGACGGCGGCGAGCGCGAGCGAGGAGCTCGGCGGCGTGCGGCGGCGGCAATGGCGGCGGCGGCTCGGGGGGTGGCGCGCGGGGAGGGGCAAGAGGGCTTATATACTCGGCTCGGCCTGCCCATGGGTGACGTGGTGATGACGGCGGAGATACCGTCCGTGCTACGGCGGCTCGAGGCGCGAGCGTACGGCGGCGACGCCGCCGACGGACCGCCGGTTCATGGCGCGTGCGCGCATACGGCGGCGCGTGCCTCGGGGCACCTCGGGACGGGGCGCTCCGGGGGCGCGGGGCATCGGGACGGGGCGTGGCGCGAGCGTCGAGACCTCGGGCGGCGCGGGCACGGACGCCGGGGCGTGGCCGGCGGCGGGCGGCGGCGGCGGCGCACGGGCGCGCACGATGTCGCGCGCGGCGCGCTCCGGCCCCGGCGGTCTGTTTGCGGGTGCCCGGTTCAAATGGATTTTTCTCAAAATTTTCTAACAGAACTGGACCAAGTAATGAATACCAAAGTTGTAGATCTAAGTACCAGCTACAATTTTTACAAAGGCTGCATAGGGTTTTTCTCTCTAGATTTGAATCTATTTGAATGCCAACTTTGAATGTCAGCATGATTCTGGCAACAGTAAAATCTGGCTTGCAAGGGTTTTTTCACAAATTTCCCTTCCAAATTTGCAATGCCACTCTACATGAAAGTTGTGTCCCTCAACAAGACCTACAACTTTCCTAAAGGTAGAATTTTAAGTGTTTAGGTTAAATTTGGGGAACGCGGCAAAAGTTCCGGCAAACACCTGTGGACACTGGATGGCAAGGGGGTTTGACCCACCCTTTGACCCTGGGTTGGCCCCACAAGTGTTTTAACTATTCACTAAGGGTCACTAGGGGTGTGTTAGGGAGTTTTTATGGGTGAGGGCCCAGGTTGACCCAGGGTTGACCATTTGACCGGCTAATCCGGTCATTAGCGTTAACGACGGTAATTAAAAACCCGGGGCGTCACGGTCCTCCCCCTGCGGCAAGGGGGTTCGTCCTCCTTTTATAGACCAAGGAGAGAGCGAATCACATGCGTGCCGTGCTATTTAGCTACGTGAGGGAGCATGATGTGCTATGCTTTGTAGAGTAGGCGATCCTTGCGGTGATCCGGCCATCATGGCATATCTTGTACCCGAACGGTGGCGGCCTCGAGGGTAGAAGAGCGGCGGACGGCTGTGATGTCTTCGGATAGGCTCGAGGGAGTTGGCGACGTCGGCCCGTACGGAGCACGGTGGCGGGGTAAGGGCGGCGTCCCGTTCTAGCACGCTCCACGGTGCCGGAGTTGTTGCCACGCCGCCTAGCGTGCGCCCGTGCGGCGGGGGCGGCGGCCATAACGTTAACGGTGGCGGGGATGGCGTCCCACCGGCCTAGCGCCTCCACCTAACCCCCGTAAGGTCACGAGAAAAGCGGATCGAGGGTGCGGCCGGCCCCCCTTCGAGGGCTCGGCGCGTTAGCCGTACGGAGCGAGGCGGCGCGGCGTCACGGGGACCGGCACCGGCCACGCCGCACGGTCCCCCCCCCCACGGTGGTGGGGATGGGCCCCCCCTAGGGAGTTGGTGCGGCGGCACGGGGCACGAGCCCCGGGCGCATGATGGCGCCGCCCCGCCGATGTCGGGGCATTAAATGCCCGCGTACGGGAGCGAGCGCGCGCGTGCGGAGCGCCCTCGAGCGAGGCGAGCCCCGTTCGAGGGCGGAGCGGACCCTCGAGCGGGGCGGAGCTCGCTCGAGGTAAGCGCGCCCCCTCGAACGGGGCGGAGCCCGCCCGAGGGGGGGCGCACGCCCTCGAGCGAGGCGGAACCGCGAGGGGGTCTTCGAGTGGGCCGCCTTGGTGGGCCGCTTTGGTGGGCCGGCCGGGGCCTTCGTGGCGTGGGCCATGTCCGCATAGTTAAGTAAGGCGTGTTTGGATTTGGCTTTGTTGCGGGTTTTAAGTGCGGATTTCCCGCTTGTTAAAGGGGACCCCCCGGGGCTTTCCCCGACGGTAGCCCCCGAGCATCCGTGGGTTTAACATTGAGGCTCCCACGGATGCCGGAACCTACCGATAGGACGTTCTTCCTTCCGGTCTTGCGAAAGCTTTCCGTGGGGCCGTGTCGGCGGACCCGCGGGTCTAGCCCCCGAAGCCCCGCGGGGAGCATTGGCGCTCCCGTAGGGGTTGACCGGTGAGACTTGGACGAAGGCGTGGTACATGTTTCAACCGGCGTCGGCAATGTCTCAGCCGGCTTCGGTGACGCACGCGCTGCTAGCATTATCCCCGGCGGGTGCAATCCAGGAGGTGTAGCCGTGCGTCAAGCCCCCGAGCCTGGGCCCATTCAAGGCGACCGGGTAGAGCTTTACGACTTGTCTTTTAACGCGCCCTCGCCGTCCCTCCGCGGGACGGAGGGTGAGGTTTCCGCAATTCCCATCGGTCGGGTCGCGAATTGTGGATTCCTCGTTGAGCTGTTAGTGGGTGGTTCGAGTGGACGCCCATGCCCCGTTCGATAAGGGTAGGCTGCGTGGTCCAGAGACACGTCCATTGAAGTGCTTGCGTGGGTTTGCTAGGTGGGGCTCGGTCCCGTTCGCTAGGGACCGAGGGCGCGGAAGCTCTCCCTCGGTGGGATCCCCCGGCTAGCTGCCCTCGCTGGCTCTCGAACACGACATGTGGGGCACCCTCGAGCTGGCGGGCTCGAGGAACGGCTCGACGGCGATGCGGGGCACCTGTTCGAACCCGCCGAGGGTCAGGCTTCGAACCCCTGATCAGTAGGGCCGTGCGGGGTGGCGCCTGGGCGGCCCCGTCTTTGCATCTGCGACCATCGAGGGGCCTGGGCGAGCCAGCCCTCGAGGCGCTGATCAGTAAAAAATGGTGCGGGGCGGCGCCTAAGCGCTCCCGGCCTGGCATCTGTGACCATCGAGGGGCCTGGGCAAGCCAGCCCTCGAGGCACTGATCAGTAAAACTGCGCGGCATGGGTGCTTTGCGGTGCCTGTTTTGTTTCAAACGGGCCCCGAGGCGACCTTCTCACGCTTGTACCCTTTCGAGGGTTGAAATTTTCCCGAGCCAGGAGCCGTGCCGCTCGAGGGTTCTCCTTACTTTGTAAGGAACCGGGCCATTAAATGCTCCACAGGAGAGGCCGCGGTTTTGCGTCGCGGGCGCACCTTTTAGGCGCGGCGGCGCGCGCGCGCGGTGGGCGGCGTGGGCGGCGGACGTGACCGCCCGCCACGGCCCTTGCCATTCTCCCGCCGTGATGATGGCACGTTCGCGGTGGCGTGGCCACCGCGGTCGTGGTGGGGCCCACCCGTCGGCAAGATAAAAGATTCCCTGCAGTTAATGCGCGCGGGACGTCCGCCCCGGAGAGCACGCCCACGGCTTATAAATCTGAGGGGAGGGAAAACGGCGGTTTTTTACCTTGGCACTCCGCCGTTCTTGCCCCTTGTGCTCTCGCCTTCATTTTTCTCTTGCCACCGCGCGCCTTCGCCATTAGAGCTCTTCTCCTTCTTCTTGTCCTCCGCTCTCGCATTCCTTGTCCTTTCTCATGGCGCCGCTTCCGCCCCTCACGATCCTCGACCCGTACGCACGGGAGCGGTCGTCGGTGACCCGCTTGGCCCTTGGCGACTTGGTCTCCCGCCGGCCGATTGGCGGCGAACGAGGAGGGGCCGGCCGGCGGAGTGGATTGTGCCGCCGGCGGGGGACCACGCGCCCAACCCGCCGGAAGGCTACGTGGTGAGCTTCATCCGCTTCCATGAGCGCGGCTTTGCCGCGCCGGCGAGCCGCTTCATGCGGGCGCTCTGCCCCCGCTACGGCGTGGAGTTGCATAACTTCGCGCCGAACGCGATTTCGCAGGCGGCCACGTTCGTGGGCGTCCGCGAAGGGCATCCGGGGATCCCGATCAATTGGGAGCTCGGATACACCTCTTCCGCGCGGAGCTCTTCACGCAGCCCACGGCGGAGCGAGAGGACCCGCCGCGCGGTGCGTGCCGGAGGGATGTCGCTCGCCCTGCGGGCGCAGTTCAAGGACGACTACATCCCCTGCACCATGACGACGAACAACGCCGTCTGGGAGCGGGGATGGTTCTACCTGCGCAACGCCGAGCCCGGCCTCCCCGCCTACACTGGTCTGGTGCTCCGGGAGAAGCCCAACTCCTAGGGCCACGAGGTGTCCACGGCCCAGCATCGGAGGCGGGTGGACTCGCTCTTGGCCGCCCTGAAGAACCTGGCGACGCGCGGGCTGACCACGGCGGGCGTCCACGCCTTTCTCCACCACCGGCGGGTCGTGCCTCTGATGGAGAGGCCGCTCTGCATCTACGAGATGACGGAGGAGGCGGACCCCGTCGCGATGGCGAGGTCGCGGATGCTCCCGACCCCCCTCGAGCGGGGGTATGCGCTCACCCGGGCGCGGAACGCCGTCGACACCCGGATGCGTTGCGCCGGGATGATGCTCCCCACCGGCCCGCGGTGACTATGATTCTTGGCACTATTTTTGTTCTTGGTGTTGCCTCCGGCTCCCCGACGCCCCTTGGACGTTCTTGCCTGCGGCTAGTGACCTTCGCCGCCGCGAAGTCCGTTCCGTCCACCCCCGACTCCCCGCGCGCTCGGCCGGGCGGCGCAGACGAACGGGAGCGGGGAGCGGGCATCGCGCAAGAGGGAGCGCGCGAGGCGGCACCGCGGCGCCGCGAGCGGCGGAGCGAGGAGTACCGGCGGCGCGAGGAGCTGGGGCTCTCCTCCCCGGGGACCGAGGAGTACTCGTCCTCGGAGGAGGACGAAAAGGAAGAAGCCGGGGGCGGGGCCCCTCCGATAAGTGGGAGCATGCGCCCCCGTCGCCGGGAGCCGGCTCCGGCGGCAAGGGCGGCGTCGCCGGGGCGGGCGCGCGCGGCGCCCGCCGCCGGGCAATCGACAACGGGAGCGGCGCGAGCCACCGAGGTGCCGGCGCGCACCGCGCGAGGCGCACGCGGCGAGCGCGCGCCCGCGCGCGGGGGCGGGGCCCGCGCACGCGGCGGAGACGTCGGGGAGGCGCGGCGACGGGCGCGGCGGCCGCGCCGGCCTCATCCACCGAGGCCTCGAGGAAGAGGAGGCGCGCCTTCTCCTCTTCGAGGTAAGGGGCTCGTTCTTCTGCGAGGTTTGGTTTTTTGGTGCCCGGTCGTTACGATTTTTTGCTTGTGCTTGTGCGGGGTGGTGCCAACCGTGCCTCCCCCTCGCGCCGGCTAAGGTGCCGAGGGCGGACGTGTCCGTTCCCACCCGGCCGGCGCTCGTCGAGGGCGCCGCGGGCGGGGGAGAGCACGGTGGCGGTGGCGGGCGAGAGCTCGCGGGCGCGGCCGAGGCCTCGATGCCTCGGCCGGCGGACCGGCCCGCCGCGGCGCGGCCGGCGGTCGTCGAGGAGCGGCGGGCGCCGGCCGTGGCGGAGACGCAGCCCGCGGCGGCGGCGGCCGTGGTGGAGATGCGCCCGCGGTGGCGCCGCCGCGACGGAGGCGCGGTCCGCGGCGCCGGCCGCAGCGGAGGCGGAGCGGGCGGCGCGTGGGCCGAGGAGGGCGGCCGGCGCGCCCGCGGTCGCGGAGGCGCGGCCGGAAGCGGTGGCCGCGGCGCCGTGTCGGGCGCCCGCGGCCACGGAGGTGCAAGTGGAGGCACCGGCGGAGGCGGCGCGAGGGGGGTGCGGGGGCGGTTCCCGGGCGGTGGTGGTGGAGGTCGCAAACGACGACTCCCCGCCGCTTGGGTGGGATCAGTGGGTGAGCTTCCCCACGCTCTCCCCAGAGTCCTAGGAGGGGGCCCTCGTAAGGCGGCGCGAGGGCCACATGGTGGCAGGGGGCCGAGGGCACGGTGCCGAGGCTTCGTCTTCCCACGCCGGCCACTCCGCCCGAGGTGGAGGGGATCGCCGGCGACCCTCCCGCATTCGCCGACGCCCAGGGGGAGCAGGAGCTCCGGGGAGAGCTCCGCAGCCACGGCGCCGCGCTCAACCGAGTGTTGAACGAGGCGCTGAGGATCCACGGCGGCCCCGCGTGGCGTGTCTTTCAGGTGAGTTGTCCCTGCCTGCTTCTCTTTTACCCTTGTCTTTGCGCGCACTTTTCGTGGCTTGATGCTTATGGGTCTTGACTTGTTGGTGACAGGAGCTCGAGCACCGCGCCCGCGAGAAGTACGACGCCTTCGATCAGGTGACCGCCGAGCTCCATCAGCTCCGGGAGCGATGCGGCGCCTTCGACGCGCTCGCCGACGCCCTCAGGACCCTGGACGGCTGGTTGTCGTACCGGGCCATGGCCTTGCGCGATCAGCTCCACGAGAGCTCAAGGCAGGACCCGGTGCATCCCTCTAGCCTCGAGCGGGTCTGCACAGCCCTCATCGACCGGGATGCGCACGCTGGCGGCCAACTGGGAGGCGGAGGTGGCCGACGTCCGCAACGAGAACCGGGGGCTTCGCTCGTCGCTCGAGGGGGCACGGGGGCGCGGCAGCCGCCGGCCGAGGAGCGGGCGCGCGCGCTCGAGCAGAAGGCCAAGGAGGTCGACGACTTGAGGGCCGCCCTTGACGTCAAGGTCGCGGTGCTCGCTGTTGCTGAGGACCAGCTCCTGCAGGAGCGCACAGCCCGTCAAGGAGCGGAGGGGCGGCTCCGGCGAGAGCGAGGCCGCCCTTGCCGACGCTCGGTCGGCCCTGGAGCGGGAGCGCGCTGCTCGCGAGGCGACGCAGATGTCGCTGGAGGACCGGAACGCCAAGTTCTCCGAGGTCGAGGGCGAGCTGATGGTGCTCAGCATCACGAGCGCGGGCCAGGAGCTGGCCCTCCAGGAGCAGGGCGAGACCATCAGGGGCCTCGAGCAGACGGTCGAGGCCGGGCGTCGCGCCTTCGAGGTGGAGCGGAAGCAAGTCGAAGGTAAGCCACTTTTCGACTCCTGTTTCGCTGGTTTTCCCTTAGAGGGTTCGCACCCTTTTTCGATTTCTTTCTTGTCTTGGTGACTCCGAGGCTTGCGCACCGCGCCGGGGCACGCGGGCCGAGCGGGCCGAGGCGCCGTAGACCTCCTACAACTCCTCCTAGCGGAGAGCGGCAGGAGCTACGCAATGCGGCCCTCGATACCGCCGGCCGTGGAGGAGGGCGAGGCGCGGGCGGGGGAGCTCGCCGGCCGGCCGCCTACGCGCCCTTGGCGGCCACGTCGCCGTGCGCATGCGCCGGCGCTTCATCTTGGCGTCCGAGAAGGCTCTCGGGGTGGTGCGGTCCCACTACGAGGTTAACTTCGAGGCGCCGGCGGAGGGCTACGTCGTCCCCGAGGGTGTCGAGGACGAGGTGGCGATGGAGCGCGTGGACGCGCTCGCCGCCGGGTTGCTCGCCGAAGCCTTCGAGGAGTTCCTCTTCCGGACGCTACCGACGCCGCCGCTCCTCCCGCCCGAAGATGGATGGCGTCCCACCGGCCTAGCGCCTCCACCTAACCCCCGTAAGGTCACGAGAAAAGCAGATCGAGGGTGCGGCCGGCCCCCTTCGAGGGCTCGGCGCGTTAGCCGTACCGGGAGCGGCGGCGCGGCGTCACGGGACCGGCACCGGCCACGCCGCACGGTCCCCCCCCCGCGGGGTGGGGATGGGCTCCCCCCCCGGGGAGTTGGTGCGGCGGCACCGGGGCGCAAGCCCCGTGCACATGATGGCGCCGCCCCGCGGATGTCGGGGCATTAAATGCCCGCGTACGGGGAGCAGGGGCGCGCGTGCGGAGCGCCCTCGAGCGAGGCGAGCCCCGTTCAAGGGCGGAGCGGACCCTCGAGCGGGGCGGAGCCTGCTCGAGGTAAGCGCGCCCCCTCGAACGGGGCGGAGCCCGCCCGAGGGGGGCGCACGCCCTCGAGCGAGGCGGAACCTGCTTGAGGGGGTCTTCTAGTGGGTCGCCTTGGTGGGCCGCTTTGGTGGGCCGCTGGGGCCTTCGTGGCGTGGGCCATGTTCTGCATAGTTAGGTAAGGCGTGTTTGGCTTTGGCTTTGTTGCGGGTTTTAAGTGGGGATTTCCCAGTTGTTAAAGGGGACCCCTGGGGCTGTCCCCGACACTAAGGGCAATGCATCTAGGCACCGGCCATTCCCTCTCGTTTGGGAATTTTATTCCGAAGGCGGCCTCATTCTTGAGCGCCGGCTATTCCCGTATCGGATGCATGTAATCCTAATGTTGGTGATCACCGATCGATTTCAATACTAGGATAATATTTCTTCAAATATATTTCATTTATTGCAGCGGAAAATTCTTCTCCTAGTAAAGTTTTCAACATGTAGGCATTGCCGGGCACACATCCGACCACTCGAATGGGTCCTTCCTAGTTAGGGGACCATTTGCCAAATTCACCGTATTTGGTTCCAATCGGCGTAATGCTTTCCAACCCAAATCTCCTTCGCAAATTGCCTAACTTTTACTTTCTTGTTGTAATATTTGGCAACTCGCAGTTTGTTCTTTTCGATATTTTCCGGGGCCCTAAGACGGATCATGTGCAAATCTTCTAGCTCATCCATCATTAAGTGAAGGACCGATACGGCGAACCGTAGAGGGGGGGGGGGGAGTGAATGGGAGCCGATAAAAATTCTTCTCGAAGGAGATGAAAACTCCAACAAGACGAACACGGCTTCCAACACACGTCTCCGACTCACTACCCAAGTTGGCCAAGCCCACGTAGCCACTGGAGTGCCACTGGACCTAGGAACCAACACACACAGCCTTCCGACTCGAGAACGCAGCGGAACAACAAACCCCGAGTCTACAGACCCACACCGGTCAGACCGGTGAGCACCACCGGTCAGACCGGTCCCTGCTGGTGAAACTGAGCAACTTTCACTAAGTGGCTCTACACCGGTCAGACCGGTGAGACACACCGGTCAGACCGATGGCAGCCTGAAAGCCCCCAAGGCACCAAACAGGCCAACCGACCACCAAACGGACCCAAACTCGAAACAAGCAGCAACACGGGACAATGACAAACACACCAAGACGTTCACCCGAGCAAAAACCCGAAGGGCTCGCACCGGTCGGACCGGTCAAGAGCACCGGTCGACCGGTGTAGCTCCGGGGCGCTCGGGATGAACAAGACCCGCGGGTCAACTCTCCCAAATCCAAATCTCGATCTCCCGAATCGCTCCACGGACTTGAACAAGACTTTGGGGATATCAGGAACACCTCACGAGGAGTCCATAGCCAAGTTTAATCCCACAAAAACTCGTCCAAAAAGGAGGAATCGAAGAAATCCCGCCGAGAGCACTTCCAACCCAAGAACTCAAGAAACCCCAAAATCGAGCACCTTTACTCACGGATTTGGGAGGGGAATCACAGCCCAAAGAACCACGAAGGGTTCCCACAAATTTCCCCCATCAAATCCCCAAGAGAAAGGCCCCGAAAACAACCCAAAGAAATCACCGAGAGAGGGCTCCGAAAATCACCACCAAGAACAACCGGGGAAAACACATCCTAACCTTGAGGAACCACGCCGAATCATCTATACATGAAACAAAGGTTCGTACAAGGTCTAGCAAGCCGCCCGATCATCCATCCCTCTCTACAAGATCTCTCCGTGAAGCTCTCTTGCTAGTCCTAGAGAAAACCTAAGGAAAATAGGTGGAAAATAGGAAAACTAATGAGCTAGGGTTCCAAGAGTTGGCTGCCATCCTCTCACCTCTTGGGTTATATGGAGGCAACCGAATGTCTAAAACGCCCTTCTCTACTAACTAGGGATACAAGCCCCTCAAGGGCGGATTTGGAATTCTTGATGTCTTCACCATCGGACGGATGCCCGGCGACCGCACCCTGCGTAGCCTCGGCGCAAGCCATGCGATCCCGACGCGTGTCCTCCGCTTCGAAGATTCCGGACTGCGTCGTCGCACACCGGTCAGACCGGTGCTCCTCACCGGTCAGACCGGTCCCCACCGGTCAGACCGGTCAGACCCACCGGTCAGACCGGTCTGGCGCTGCTGCAGCTCCGTCTTCGGTTCTCCGGTCTTGGCTTTGTGGATCAACCAAGGAACCCAGTGGTTTTCACGGTGAACCACCGGAAACCCCGCTAACTCGGTGTAGCCTCCGCCAATCTCCACTCATGACTTGGCTCCCACGTAGTCCCGGCTCGACCTTGGTTTTGAGGCTCAACCAAGAAACCGTCCACGACTTCATCTTCTTGTTCATGCCACCATGCGGTCCGCACTTGACCCCGCCGGCCACCGGGTCCCTCGAACGAAGCCTACTTGTCTTCTCCACACCGGAGGCCTCACCGGCGACGACCTTTCGCGCTTGTTCTTCACCTGCACCAACACCAGTCAACCCGCAACCTGCACCTGCAATACTTAGCCAAGAATCAGTCCACACAACGTTGTCAATCACTCATCACACAAGGAAGCGACCATCCACCGGTCCTCGAACCACACATGGTCCTCAATCTTCCCCTTGATGAGTGCATTGACAACACCCCACATGAAAGTAACAAGAGAGAAAAGAAAAAGAAAAGAAACGTACAAAAAGAAACTCCAACAAGCGATCGAAAGCCAAACAAAGGCAAAGAGCAAGATCACTTGAAGAAAACAAGTCTCGGACCCCTTAGGCAAGGGCAATGGCTCGACACATCCGAGACAAAGCAAAGCTCAAGCAAAGAGCACAAACCACCGAAACAAAACTCGAAAACTCACAAAGAGCTCCCCCGCACACATGCAAGCTCCCCCCGAAGCAATGCAACTCCCCCGGACAAATGCATGCAAGAAACCACATGAAACAGACAGCCGAAGCACTTTCGGCTCACACCGGTCGGACCGGTCATCACCACCGGTCGACCGGTGCCTAACATATGTACGGGACCAGCACTCACACCGGTCGGACCGGTGCTCTTCACCGGTCGACCGGTGTACAACGAAACCCGAAAATGGCTCGAAACCACCTAAAAACCTTCTAAATGCATCCGGTAAGCCATTTCAAGCTCAAACTTCTCCCCCTTGTTGGCAATGCATGAATCAAGCCAAAAATGCAAAACTTTCAACCTAGAGCTTCTCAAATATACAAAATTCAACATAGGATGCTACACACGTCCAGATGAGCAAGTTAGGTACTCTACGGCTTCGTATCGATCTCAACTACATGATCACCAAGTTTCACAACCATTGGACAAAGCTAAAAAGGATTTTGGCAATTTTGCGAAAAACTTGCCTCTCATGAGCAAAGTCCTAAACAAGATCAAAGCATATCAAAATGGCAAAGCCACACAAACTTCATGCTAGGACAGCCATTCTAATCATAAGACCATCACAAACACCCACAAGCACCTCATGTCATGTCAAAGCCACCGAGCCATGTGCCTACTTCTATGTATGAGACTTCTCATTGGTAGGCATCATGCAACGGTTTAGCACCCAAAGCAAATTAAATTCAGCACGTATGACATGGGAGCACATTTCCAAGCATTTTTCATTTCATTTTCAGATTTGTAAATGGTACATGAAATGTCTTTGCGACAAAAAGGAACTTATGCTCCTCCACAAGATAAATCTAGAGGGCTAAACATTCATGATGGCAAATGAGCCTTTGGCCCCATATGATCAATAAACTAGCCATCCAACCACAAATTAAGCATAGCAAGGCCACAAAGACATGTCAAGAGCATGTAAAGGCATTTACACATGAGAGAGCATACATGAGACATTTTTCAAAAGCATAGCTATCAACCATGGATTATTCATCAAGATCATCAAGAGCTAAGCCAAACTAACCATATCATACCAAACAAGCTCACAAAGACATATATCTCATTCCATGGTGAACAATGTATATGAGAGAAGCTTTTCCTAACCGATGCGTATGATACAAAATGCATGCAAACTAAGATACAAGGATGCCTATACATCATGTTACATATGCCATGCAAAATGCAAGAAATGCACAAAGAAAAGCTATACATATGCTACAAAGGAGCTCCCACACAAAACTCACAAACCACCGGCTCCTCGAGGGCTCGACACCACCGGCAAAAGAGCAAAGGAGCACCAAACTCACAAGCTCCCCCTAAACACATGCACTAGGGCCAAAGAGCATACAAAGCTCACCCTACGCACATGAGATAGAGAAGGAGCAAAACAAACCAAGTGGCTTGACCAAGGCCACACACTTGAAGGTCACAAATACACTTACCTTTATCATTTCTTCACAATTCACTAATCCTTGTCCACCATTCCCGAAAGTGATGCACCAACATATCACCACCTGGATATGAAGCCGAAGAACCACTCCCAATATCAACAAAATGTTCTCCGGGACATCCACCTGCAACTCAAAACCAAGAGCGAGAGCGAGCAACCGACTCAACACTGGGGTTAGTTCCAAATGTGTAAAACCAGTGCCTAGCCATTTGCTCGAAAGTGGGGTTAGCAAAAACCAAACCATCTTTCCTACCAAAGCTATCTCCACGAACACCACCACGGTAACCACCCTGAGGGAACCAACCCTCTCTGCCTGGAGGAGGACCAAAACCACGAAAGAAAGCCCGTGGACCATCCCTCCTCTCCTTCTCAAAGCCATGACTCCTCCCATCCCCGTAGTGAGCTCGAGGGGGAGAATGCCTAGCAAGGCGGCCTCCCGCAAACTTTCCGGACCAACCACCGAACCACGACCTCCCGAAACAACCCTCGCACCCGTACGAGCACGAAACCCAAATTGTTGCTCGTCCGAGCTGCCTCGCACCGTCCGACCGGTGCTCCACACCGGTCCGACCGGTGTAGCCCGGGCGACAGCACCTCCAACGGCCTTCCGCTCTCCCCAAGCCCGAACCCGACCTCACACTCGCCTTGGCCCCGAGCAACCGCACACGAGGCTCAAGTACACCATCGAAAGGGTGGTACTTGTCCTTGTTAGCCCATTCCTTCACCATCCTCTCCTCACGCTTCCTCTTGAAGCAAAACGCTCTCTTGTGACCATCCTTTCCACAAAACTCACAATGGAAACAGATCGATCTAGACTTAGGCTTGGGATGAGGCTCTTCACAAGGCTTCTCACTTGGTTTCTCACTAGGCGTTTCACTCGCCTTCTCACTCGGTTTTTCTCTTGGTTGGTTTGGCTTGGATGCAAACTTGTCTTTGGGTGTGGGTTGTGGTGGAACTGAAACATTCCCAAATTTCCTTTCTCTCTCACCATTGCCCTCACCAACCTTATCCAATCCCAAAGCCCAACCGTCAAAGCGCTTACAGCTAGCAATCATCATACCAAGCTGAGGTTCTTGACTCGACAACCAACTCAGCGCTTCACGCAACTTATCATTCTCATCTTGCAAGCGACCAACACATTTTGCAAGATCCAAATTCTTCATAGCATGCAACTCACAAGTAGAGCAAGAAGTAGGAATAGGCACTTTCAAATCAGCCTCAAGTGAAACAATGCGAGAGCGGAGCTCAGCAATTTTCTCATGCAAACTAGGGCAAGAAGTGCAAGCACCAAGCAAAGTGGGTCTAGATTGTAGCTCAGCCAACTCAACCCTAAGCACATCTAGTTCCTCACACTTGGAGGCATAATTCTCCCTAAGATCAGTCAAGTCAGCTAGGAAAGCAGAGCAATCAGCACAATCATTTTCATCAGAAACAACAGGGCTAGCCTTGAGCGAATCAATTTCAAGCTTGCTATCAAGAACCTGTGTTTCTAGCTCAGCCACTCTAGTCCTAGCATCCTCGAGCAAAGATCTAAGCTCCTTCCTAAGCTTCTTAGCCTCTCTAAGCATGTGATCGCGATTATCAAGCAAGTCAACCAACTCCTCATTCTCCTTGCGCAAAGAGGAGAGCTCATCACATACCTCATCCTCGGAATCCAAGTCCGAGGCGTCCCTTTGGCTTCTCTTGCTGCTCGAACTACGAGCCATGCCGCAGAAGTCGTCCTTGAGGCTTAGGCCCGTCACACAAAGGCCGTTGAGATACTTGCCGATGTTCTTCTTCTTCCTCCTCTTCTTGTCATCCTCTTCGTCTTCATCACTCGAGCTTGAAGACGTGTCCTCGGAATCGGACTCGATGTCGCTCGATCTCTACATCTTCTCTCGAGACCGCGTCTTCTTCTCATGTCCATGATCCTTCTTCCTGGACTTCTTCTTCTTTTCCTTGGACTTGTGCTTGTCGTGGTTGTTCACCTTTGGACACTCGGCGAAATAGTGTCCGAGTCTTGCCGCACTTGAAGCATGTCCTCGTGTTCCTCCTCCTGTTCACGCGGTTCTCGTGCAGCCTCTCGAACCGCCTCGTCAGGAGCGCCGGCCCGTCCTCTCCAAGCTCGTCGAACTCCTCATCTGGCATAGACATCAAAGAGGAGAAAGAGAACATCCTGGTGGATGGATTAGTGTTAGCCTTTCCTTTCGAACCACCAACGAGGGCAAGACTATGGGAATCGTCGGTCCCTCGAGCTTGGCGATCATGCCCCTATCCACCTCGGCCGACTTGAGCTTCGAGAACGGCCGTTCCACCGTCGAGTATCATACCTCTCCGACTCGACTATGGCCTCGAACTTTCCGCCCCATATCATACGATCCAAAGAGTGTAAGAGCTTGACCGCTCTATCATGATCATCGTACGGGAGCACGTCCACATTGGCCCTCATGTTGTTCACCACCACCGTGAACCTCTGAAACAAGGCATCGATGGACTCACCGGGGAGATGAGTGAAGTTCTCGTACTCTCTCCGGTAGGTCGCATACATCCGTGCCTGAACCTGGGCGTTCCCAACATGAGCCTCCTTCAACACCGCCCAAATCCTACAAGGCAAGTGCTCGGTGTGCACCCGATCGAACTCGGTCGACACAAAGCACGAAACAAGTAGTCGACCGCCTTATTGTTGGCGTCGAATGCGTCCCTCGACCCTGGAGCAAGGAAATCCATCGGTGGACATAGCCGTGTCCACCGTGACATCCCAAAGTAGTTGACCCTTTCCGCGGAGGAACGCACCCATCCGCTTGCTCCACATCCGGTAGTTCTTGCCATCGAAGTGTGGAGGACCCGAACCCCGTTCCCGGTACGCCATCCTTGGATCTTAGACCGGTTAGAGTCAACAAAGACCCGAACCGGCTCGATACCACTTGAAGGACCGATACGGCGAACCGGTAGAGGGGGGGGGGAGTGAATGGGAGCCGATAAAAATTCTTCTCGAAGGAGATGAAAACTCCAACAAGACGAACACGGCTTCCAACACACGTCTCCGACTCACTACCCAAGTTGGCCAAGCCCACGTAGCCACTGGAGTGCCACTGGACCTAGGAACCAACACACATAGCCTTCCGACTCGAGAACGCAGCGGAACAACAAACCCCGAGTCTACAGACCCACACCGGTCAGACCGGTGAGCACCACCGGTCAGACCGGTCCCTGCTGGTGAAACTGAGCAACTTTCACTAAGTGGCTCTACACCGGTCGAGCCGGTGAGACACACCGGTCGGACCGATGGCGACTGAAAGCCACCAAGGCACCAAACGGAGCCAACCGACCACCAAACCGACCCAAACTCGAAACAAGCAGCAACACGGGACAACGATGAACACACCAAGACGTTCACCCGAGCAAAAACCCACAAGGGCTCGCACCGGTCAGACCGGTCAAGAGCACCGGTCAGACCGGTGTAGCCTGGGCAGCTCGGGATGAACAGCACCCGCGGGTCAACTCTCCCAAATCCAAATCTCGATCTCCCGAATCGCTCCACGGACTTGAACAAGACTTTGGGGATATCAAGAACACCTCATGAGGAGTCCATATCCAAGTTTAATCCCACAAAAACTCGTCCAAAAAGGAGGAATCGAAGAAATCCCGCCGAGAGCACTTCCAACCCAAGAACTCAAGAAACCCCAAAATCGAGCACCTTTACTCACGGATTTGGGAGGGGAATCACAGCCCAAAGAACCACGAAGGGTTTCCACAAATTTCCCCCATCAAATCCCCAAGAGAAAGGCCCCGAAAACAACCCAAAGAAATCACCGAGAGAGGGCTCCGAAAATCACCACCAAGAACAACCGGGGAAAACACATCCAAACCTTGAGGAACCACGCCGAATCATCTATACATGAAACAAAGGTTCGTACAAGGTCTAGAAAGCCGCCCGATCATCCATCCCTCTCTACAAGATCTCTCCGTGAAGCTCTCTTGCTAGTCCTAGAGAAAACCTAAGGAAAATAGGTGGAAAATAGGAAAACTAATGAGCTAGGGTTCCAAGAGTTGGCTGCCATCCTCTCACCTCTTGGGTTATATGGAGGCAACCGAATGTCTAAAACGCCCTTCTCTACTAACTAGGGATACAAGCCCCTCAAGGGCGGATTTGGAATTCTTGATGTCTTCACCATCGGACGGATGCCCGGCGACCGCACCTCGCGTAGCCTCGGCGCAAGCCATGCGATCCCGACGCGTGTCCTCCGCTTCGAAGATTCCGACTGCGTCGTCGCACACCGGTCAGACCGGTGCTCCTCACCGGTCAGACCGGTCCCCACCGGTCAGACCGGTCAGACCCACCGGTCAGACCGGTCTGGCGCTGCTGCAGCTCCGTCTTCGGTTCTCCGGTCTTGGCTTTGTGGATCAACCAAGGAACCCAGTGGTTTTCTGGTGAACCACCGGAAACCCCGCGAACTCGGTGTAGCCTCCGCCAATCTCCACTCATGACTTGGCTCCCACGTAGTCCCGGCTCGACCTTGGTTTTGAGGCTCAACCAAGAAACCGTCCACGACTTCATCTTGCTCGTTCATGCCACCATGCGGTCCGCACTTGACCCCGCCGGCCACCGGTCCCTCGAACGAAGCCTACTTGTCTTCTCCACACCGGAGGCCTCACCGCGACGACCTTTCGCGCTTGTTCTTCACCTCGCACCAACACGAGTCAAGCCGCAACCTCGCACCCGCAATACTTAGCCAAGAATCGGTCCACACAACGTTGTCAATCACTCATCACACAAGGAAGCGACCATCCACCGGTCCTCGAACCACACATGGTCCTCATTAAGCCACTATAATCTTTGGAGCTTAAATCTTTACGCAAAACCACTCTCCTAGAATGCGATTGTACTTCCCAAGGTAAAACCGCATGGTGTCCATAAACCAATTCAAAGGAGATGTTTTTGTAGCTCCATGAGGGGCCATTCGGTAAGCCCATAAAGCTTCACTGAGTACCGAATGCCACCTCCTTGGCTTCTGGTCGATATTCTTTTGTATAAGTTTGATCATGATCTTATTAGAAGCCTCTACCTGACCATTAGCTTGAGCATAATAAGGAGAAGAATTGAACAATTTGATCCCCATGCTTTCGGCAAACTCCCTGAATTCCAAGGACACGAACTGGGCTCCTTGATCAGTTGTGATTGTTTGAGGGATCCCAAACCGATAGATGATGTGTTCCTTGACAAACTCAACCATGTTTTCTGACGTCACCCTCTTCAGTGGAATTGCCTCAACCCATTTGGTAAAGTAATCTGTAGCCAAAAGCACAAACTTATGCCCCTTGCTAGATGGTGGATGAATCGACCAATCAAGTTATACCCCAGCCCCCGAATGGCCATGGCTTGATAATGGGATTTAATGCCTGATGCGGGAACTCTTTGAATATTTCCAAACCTCCGGCAGTCTTGACACCCCTTCTAATACTCAAAGCAGTCCTCCAATATCGTCGGCCAAAAGCACCCGGCTTGCCCGATAACCCATTTCATGCGGTAGGCCGATTGGTGTGCTCCACATATCCCATCATGTACCTCACTCATCATCCTTTTAGCTTCCTCCGGACCGAGGCATCGCAACAACACCCCATCTAGTGATTTGCAAAACAAACTATCATCCGAGAAGAACAAATTTTATGGCCTTGTACTTGAGCTTCCTAGAGACCTTTCGGGATGGATCCTTCAAATAGTCAACAATGTCTTTTCTCCAGTCATCCTTCGCAAGATCCATTCCCGGCGCACATATCTCCGTGGCAAACGCTTCTTGATTCTCTTTATAACCGGAAGTGCTGCGAGCCAACTTTGTTCGCTTCTTCATTATGTTCCCTAGGAATATCTTGTAGAGTTACCAAAGGAAAGCTCTTCAAGATTTCCCCGCATTCTTCGTAGTAACTCCTCGCCGCATCACTTTTACATTCGTATTGGCCGTTCAATTGCTTTATTACCAGCTCTTAATCTCCATAAACTTCAACCAAAACGGCCCCGACTTCTCTCAAATATTGAAGCCCCGGAAGCAATGCCCGTACTCGGCTCGATTGTTTGTGACGGTGGGGCCGGATAGGGATAGCAAACTCAAACATCTCACCTTTAGGCGAAATTAACAGTAATCCCTACTCCCCCACCTTTACCGCATGACGATCCATCGAAAAACAAAGCCCAAGGAGTAATTTCAAGCAAATCAACCGATGGATCGCGGTGTTCGGTTATAAAATCAGCAATGGTCCGACCTTTCATAGCTTTTGTCGATTCGAACTTTAACCGAAACTCGATAAAGCCAAGATCCACATGCCAATCCTGCCATTCAAAATTGGCATAGCTAACATGTGTTTTATTACATCGAACTTAGAATATACAATGGATTCGGCATTCAACAAGTAGTGCCGAAACTTTGTACACGAGTAGTACACACACAGAGCACGGCTTCTCTACGGCCGAATACTGGTCTCGGGATCAAGTAATTTTCGGCTAAGATACGCTACTACCCGATCTTTTCCTTCGAATTCTTGAATAAGGGCCGATCCAATGGTTTGGGTATCGGCCGCCACGTACAACTTGAAAGGCTTATCCAACTTCGGAGGGACCGATCTGGGTGGCTCCTTCATATATTGCTTGATCTCGTCAAAAGCCTTTTGTTGTTCGTCGCCCCACATGAACTTCTGATCTTTCTTCAGCTTCTGCAATGGAGAAAATGGCAAAACCTTCTATGACAGATTTGAGATGAATCTCCTTACAAAATTAATCTTGCCAAGCAGTGATTGCAACTCCTTGAGATTAGTTGGAGGGACAACTTCATCAATGGCCTTCATGCTTTTCTTGCCAACTTCAATCCCTCCTTCGTGGACCAAGAATCCCAAGAACTCTCCAGCTGATACCCCAAAAGCGCATTTGTTTGGATTCATCTTCAAACCATGCTTCCGGGTGCACTCCAAGGTTCTCTTCACGTCTTCCAAATGTGTGTCATGATTCAAAGACTTGATCACGACGTCGTCAATGTAAATTTCAACAATTTTGCCGATCAACTCGTGAAAGATGTAATTCATGGCTCGCTGATAAGTTGCACCGGCATTTTTCAACCCAAATGTCATGACTATCCATTCAAACAGGCCTATATGACCAGGACATCTGAAGGCTGTCTTTGATATATCCTCTATTGCCATAAAAATTTGGTTGTATCCCGCATTACCATCCATGAAACTGATAACTTTGTGTCCAGCAGCGGCGTCAACCAATAAATCGGCAACAGGCATGGGGTAACCATCCATAGGAGTAGCTCTATTTAAATCCCTGAAATCTATGCAGACCCTCATCTTTCCATTCTTCTTGTAGACAGGGACAATATTAGAGATCCACTCTACATATCTGCATGGCCGAACGAAGTTTGCATCAAGTAATCTTTCAACTTCTTTCTTCACATCGGCCAACACTTCATCTTTGTAGATTTTCCGGGGAGGTTGCTTGTATGGTTTAAAACCAGATTTGATTGGCAACCGATGCTCAACAAAGGAACGGTCCGGTCCAAGCATTTCCGAATAATCCCAAGCGAAGCAATCTTTATATTCCTTAAGCAACTTGATCAATTCCTCTCGAAGTCCGATTGCAAGTTTGCGCGGTATATGTCGGCCTTGGTTTGTCACCGCTTCCAATGTCAACTTCCACCAATTTATCGGCCGACATGAATCCTCGCCCCCAACTTGCCGTCGGTGCCATCGACGGGGTTATCCATTAAAAATTGCTATAAGAGACGATCGCTTGAATCACTTGTTGATCGCCGCCGACAGCTCAACGGGACCTTCTCCCCGGTCTTTTCCCGAGAAACAATCAATGCCCCGATATTCCCGAAAGCTGGTTCCACATTTGCGACGCTCACGGAGTCATCGCTTGGACCACCTCAATATCGTCATCTACCCATTGGATGAGCTGCTGATGCATGGTAGATGGGATGCAACAGTTGGTGTGAATCCAATCCCGTCCAAGCAGTAGGTTGTAGGCTCCTTTACCTTCGATGACAAAGAAGGTTGTGAGCAGTGTTTTGGACCCGATCATCAGATCCACGTGGACGCACCCCTTGGTATCTGAAGGATTCCGGTGAAATCATTCGGAATTATGCTTGTAGGTGTCAAGTCACCGGGGCCCATGCCATGTTTCCGAAAGTGGTGTACGACATCACGTTGACTGCCGCTCCACCGTCGACAAACATCTTGGTCAATGGCTTGCCATTGACATATCCTTTCAAGTATAACGGCCTCATGTGTCGATTTTTGGCCGGTTTGTCAAAGATGGCTTGCTTGGCTAGCACCAGCTGCGCCATCAGTCCCTCAAGCTATTCATCGTCCGGGGCTGTTTCTTCTGCACAACCCGATTAGCGGGAGCCATAAATTTATTCGGCAGAATATATACCATACATGCCGGAGCCGAACGGTTTGATCCTTCAGGTTTATCCTTTGGACGCCACACCTGTCTCGTCTGGATTCCTGCCTGCCTCAGTTCGCAGTTCCTCAAGCGCTGAACCCTCCTTTTCTGACTCTTTCTTAGGCCTGGCGGGCACCATTGCCCCTTTTGCCAGACGTACTCGTCCTCGTCTTCCTCCTGATCAGCCCATCTCAAATCAGCTTGTCTCTTCTGGGATGATCGATGATTTCAATTTTTTGACGCCGATCCTCACTGGGATGTATCCTTCCAATTCTTTCATGGACGGATCGGCGATTGGCAGTTTCCTGCCTATACTCAAAGTACCTATCGCTGCACTCAGGGCAGTTTCTCAGCGTAGGAAGTTTCAACCCCTCGTTCCAGCAGTGCCTGAAGAATGCGCACCCCTAGTGTGCGCGCTCCTGCTCGCGCGTATACTGCTCCAAATCTCTCCTGTGCGCTTCTTCTTCGGCCCTGTGCCTCTCCTCCTCGTGCTTTCGTTTCTGGTAGCGCTCTTTCTCTAGCTGGCGCTGCCACTTGTTGAGGAGGATGCGCGTAGTCACCCTGGGTTTGGCCCTGGACGACTCCCCGATCTCGATATGGCTCTTGAGAACGCGAGGGGCTTCACCATGAACCTGCTCCAAGGTCACTTGACGTTCTGGGTCTACTGCTCCATCCTGCCTTGCCCTGGCTGAAGTCAAGACCTTGACCTTGCCCTTTTCCTCGGCTGTCACCATGTTGACGGAAAAGCTTATCATGTTCTGGGGAAAAGGGTGGCCGTCCAGTTTCATCTTGTTGTCAAACTTGAGATGACCCTCCTGGATAGCCCTCTGGATCCTCATTCTGAAGACCCTGCAGTCGTTGATGGAGTGAGAATTCCTGTCATGGAAGCCACAGTAACGCTTCTCCTTTACTCCATCAGGCCGAAGCATGGAATTCCCTTCAGGCAATTTGATTCGGCCTTCTTTCACCAGGAATTAAAACAGCTTATCGGCTTTAGTGACGTCAAAGTCGTATGTGCCTTTGGTCTGTTTGACCCAGCGCTGATTCATGGTCAACGGTTCCTTCCCCCACATGATCTCAGCAGCAGCCACTTGATTGAAGAGTCCTCCATTTGATCGGCCTTTTCCAGGAACTGATTGTAGATATCAGCTACGTCGTGCTGTTTGCCGAACCTGGCGTCTTTCTTAAAACCGTAGGCCTGGTTGCTCATCAATGACAGCTTTTGGGACAGTTGACCCAGGTTATCGAACTCCATACCAAACAGCTTTTCTCGTACGGCCGGCAGCATCCCAGCAACGGCCATGTCGGCCAACTGATCATCTGGCAGATTCAGCGAAAAACACATGCCTTTGATTTCCCTGAACCTCCTGAGGAACTCCAAGGGCATCTCACTGTGCCTCCGCGGGGTAGCGAGGTTGATGAGCTTTTTTTTCCGTGCTACCGCCGAAGTAATGGGCGTAGAATTTTCGCTCCGGCTCTCTCCATGTGCCAACCGATTGGGGAGGCAAAGATGAGAACCACCGGAACGCCGCGCCCGTCGGTGACATGGGGAAGTACCTGACCCCGAATGCCTCTTCGGATGAGCACTCTCCGAGCCGCATCGGGTAGCGAACAATATGCTCCACCGTGCTCGTGTCATCCCGCCCGGAAATTTTTGTAAATTCCATCGGAGGTTTTACTCTTGGCGGCAGGATCACATTGTAATACCACTGCGGGAACGGAGGCGTGTAGGTAGGCCCCTGCATTTTAGGTTTGAGGCCGAATTGATTCTGCATCAAGTCGGCCATCTTCTGAACCAGGATATCGTCCTCCCGTACGCCCGTAGGCGGGGCCGTAGCCCGGATTCGGGAGAGCATCGATGGCACCATAGTTCATCACTTCGTGGTAGCCTCCACCGTACAAATTCTTCTGCGGTCTGTTGCTAGCTGGGGCAATCCTGTAGCCGGAAGCAGGTGGAACTCCAGACGAGCCAAATGCCAACTCCCCATACGTGGGGCTGATATGGGTTCGATTGTTGCATAGGTTGACCTGTGCTGCCCTGTGGAGGTGGGCCGGACCGCTGTCCTCCCTGCGGCTAGCGAGGGGGGGTTGAACTGGTCGACCTCCAGCGCCTTGTGGAGGAGGCTGGACGGCTTGGCTTCCAACGCTCTGCGGAGGAGGCTGGGCTGGCTGGCTTCGCAATGGCGGCGATAATCGGACTCTCCAATCTCCACGGTGCCTCCCCGAAGGGGTGTGCGATTGAATACTTGTTCCATGCCCGGCCGAAAACGACCACCATCATCTGTTTGAACGCAACCGGGAAAGCTCTATGATGCCTCGCTTAGCACATCATCCGCGGCGTCTCGAAACGCTTGCATGCATTCCTCCCTCTCCGCCGAGTTGTAGCGTCACTCTCTCCGGCAATAGAACCCTAGGCATCTCATTTTTGAGGTATGGGACGCCACTCCCGTTCTTTTTAAATGATAGCAAACACTTCGTTGGAACCGATCCGCGCGTCCTTTAGCCGTTCTTCTTTGTTCCGGAGAGAGGTCCTCGATGTGGACATCCATAATGTCACCGATGTCGGGCATCTTGATTTTCTGTCGTTTTCCCACCGGGCGTGCCAAAAAGTGTGTTGAAGTAAAATCCGCACCTCACACCAAGCACACAGCAAGCCGAACAAGCTAGTTTCACACGCGAAAAGATCACAAGACGTGCCGATCAATTTTCCTTGAAAATTAACAAAAGACAAAGTAGTTAAATTCCAAAGCTTGGAACTTGCCGGATGATACGAGACGAGTTCCATATTTACGGCCTAGGAAGCCAAGTGAGATGACATATAGCTATAAGAAGCTATCCGCCAAAGCAAACTAAAACCATTCGGGAGCTTTAAAGTGCAAAAAATAACATAGCCGAATAGATGACGTAAGCGTGACGATAGATCGGTCTTTATTTGGATAAAGATGCACGTGCACAAGGCCATGACCGATCCACACGGCAAATAACGTTAAACAGTAAATGAAGTAAAAGCATGATCATAAATATGTAATAAACAAGCATGCATAGGTCCAAAGCGCTAGTCTACCGCATGTCTAGGCACTTTAAAACCCGTCAGGCATGATATCAAACAAATCTATCCACCGCATGATACGACTTGCTTGATATCAAACCACCATCCACAAATAGATCTATCCACCGCATGATACAATCTAAATATGGAAAAGCTAAAAGCATACAATATTTAAAACACGACTTATGAGCACATTTTACTAATGAAAGCATAACCGAATACGGCTGAACAGCCGAATCGAGGTCCATGAAGAAGGAACGAACATTACCAAACAAGATGAATCTATCAGATTGGATTGAAATCTAATCCACCGGATGACTAGCTCCAAAACAACCTAAAAACCTGCATCTACCGCATGATACCCAGCTCTTTCAAGATTTATACAAGATTTGGTAAGCTTGAACCCACAACACGTGACAACTTAGATCGATTCGGTTTCGGCTATCGGGGAGCATGTGATCCACGTGCTATTTAAGCCAAGTGTACGAACTCGATTCGCATAAGGATCATCGAAAGATAAAGCCGATCCAAACCCATCTAGATTGGGCAAAGAAGTGTTACAAGAGTTTAAACATAAAGTAAAACTCAAAGCAACACGGGGTAACTTAATGAATCTATTGAATCTTGCCAAAATTCAATAGAGCCGATAACTAGCTTCAAGCTAGATCTTAGCCTACGCATGACTCATGACCTAACAAGAAACCCTCTTGAACCAAGCTTGAATCTACCGCATGACACTAAGCATGGTAACAAGACTACTTGCATCGGATCTAAATCCACCGCATGATACTAGACATGATACAAGGTTGCGGTACTCACGGAGGTCGACGGATCGATGAACCCTCTCGATGAACTCGACGACACGACAAAGGACTCAAGGGTTTGGCGTAAAGCCGGTTTGTATTGAGAATGTTTCGAATATCCGTTACATACATTCGGGGTCCATATTTATACCCCGTTAAGCATGACCTCGAATGGATTCGATACCTAATTTATCTCTCGGTGCGATAGTTTATCCATCCATTCGTCCCTTCCGCTCGGGCCACGTCACCATACAATCCCGCAAAATCAGCACAACAATTTCCTTGCCGAACGGAAGCAAATTGCCGACCGCGGACGCTTCGCTCGAATTCTTCGAAGAAATCTTCCTTCCGCCGGACGGATTCCTCACCGAATTGGTCCCACAAGTCGGACTCCTTACCTTACCATCAAAAGATGAACCGAGCTAGCTGGAATACACAACTTGTTAGCGTGAAACAGGAACCCGTCTTGTATGTGAAATTTTCCCCATGGTTTGCCATGAAGACAATGGGCAAAAGCATCTTTAAAATCAGCATCGTCGACATATTGATCTTTCATAGTTTGCAAGCCAAAGATTTTAAAATTTAATGTGACAACATGGTATAGCGACGAGACAAAGCATCAGTAATAATATTATCCTTCCCGTTCTTGTGTTTAATAATGTAAGGAAAAGACTCAATGAACACTACCCATTTAGTGTGACGACGGTTCAGATTTATTTGGGTACGAATATGTTTCAAAGCCTCATGATCAGAATGAATTATGAACGCGCGATGCCAAAGATAGTGCTGCCAAGTATGCAAAGTGCGCACTAAAGCGTAAAGCTCCTTATCATAAGTATAATATTTCAGCCTAGCACCGCTTAATTTCTCACTAAAATAAGCAACTGGTTTCCTTCTTGTAACAAAAACAACACCTAGTCCAATACTGCTAGCATCGCATTCAAGCTCAAACACTTTATTAAAATCAGGTAATTGCAAAAAGGGAGCATGAGTTAACTTATCCTTCAAAGTGCGGAATGCTACCTCCTGCGAATCACTCCAAGCGAATGGCGCATCTCTCTTTGTAAGCTCATGTAAAGGCGCTGCAGTGGAGCTAAAATCACGAACAAACCTGCGGTAGAAACCTGCAAGTCCAAGAAAGCTCCGAATCTGTGTGATCGTTGTCGGTGTAGGCCACTCCTGAATGGCAGCAATTTTGCTGCTATCAACCTCAATGCCCTGTGGAGTAACAAAATAACCAAGAAACGAGACACGTTGTGTGCAAAAGATGCATTTATCCATGTTAGCAAATAAGTGGGCAGCACGCAACGCACCAAAAACAGCACTCAAATGTTTCAAATGGTCTTCCATAGTTTTGTTGTAAATCAAAATATCATCAAAATAGACAACAACAAACAATCTTATGAAGGGTCTCAGAACTTCATCCATCAAGAGCATAAAAGTGCTGGGAGCATTAGTGAAACCAAACAACATAACCAACCATTCATATAAGCCAAATTTTGTTTTAAAAGTCGTTTTCGATTCATCCCCCAAATTCATTCTAATCTGGTGGTAACCACTGCGCAAATCAATCTTAGTAAAAAGAATGGCACCACTAAGCTCATCTAGCATGTTATCAAGGCGTGGTTAGGGTATCGATAACGAATAGTGATGTTATTAATAGCATGATAGTCGACACACATACGCCATGAACCATCTTTTATAGGAACAAGTAACACAGGAACCGAGCAAGGGCTAAGAAACCCAAAATGTAACCCTTATCAAGCAACGCCTGCACCTGGCGCTGAATCTCTTTGGTCTCATCCGGGTTTGTACGGTACGGGGCGCGGTTTGGAAGCTGGGCGCCAAGAATGAGGTCGATCTGGTGCTCAATGCCACGAAGCGGTGAAAGACCCAGTGGCAAGTCTTTGGGAAAGACATCAGCATACTCCTGCAAAAGGTTAGCAACCGCACGCGGAATATCCAAAGATGGTGCATCATCAAGGGAAACAAGCACACTAAGGCATACAAGTGCACAACATGGCAAATGAGCATCTCGAATATCATCAAAATCAGAACATGTAGCAAGTAAAACAGGAGCATTCAACTTATTTTTAGATTTATTCGAAGTGGATGGTGATGGTTCCCGTTCTTAGCAGTTTTAACAACTCTAGCAAGATCATCTTTTACAATTTGTTCAGGTGTCATAGGATGTATAGTTATTTTCTGTCCCTTAAACATGAGAGAGTAATGATTTGAACGACCATGATGCAAGCTATTAGTATCATATTGCCAAGGTCTACCAAGTAACAAAGAGCATGCTTCCATAGGAACAACATCACAATCAACATAATCAGAGTAAGCACCTATAGAAATAGGAACATGCACCGATCGTGGTACTCTAATTTTACCACCATCATTAAACCATTGAATGTGATATGGGTTGGAATGCTTACGAGTGGGTAAAGACAACTTCTCGACCAGCATAATACTCACCGAATTGTTGCAGCTACCGTTGTTGATGATGATGTGAATCGACCGCTCCTGCACAACACTCTTCGTATGGAACAGAGTGTGTCGCTGATTCTTCTCAGCTGGGGCTACCTGTGTACTAAGAACACGCTGGACAACAAGACTCTCATACCTATCGGCGTCCCCCGGATTGACATGTATGTCCTTCTTAGCTGCATTGTTAGTGGCAAGCAAAGTATCTTCAAGTTCTTCTGAATCACTAGATGAAGAGTACTCACCATTGTCACGAATGAGTAATGTGCCCTTGTTCGGACAGTCCCGAGCCACGTGGCCACGTCCGCTGCAACGAAAACATGTGATATCCCTTGTACGACTTGTGGTGGATGTTGCGCCTATGGCCGGGGCGGCTCCTGCTGGCGTAGCTGTCTTCTCACGCGGTGTAGGTGTGGATGGTGTAGGGAGAGGAGGTGCTGAACTGGTGTGACAACCCGCCCAGGAAAATGTCGTACTATCGCCTAAACCAATCCACTTTGGTCATTAAGCAATAATAAAGTATCATCCTATCGTTAGTTGTCGGGTTAACGCCCAGTAAATCACTTACATAGCACAAAGGATCGACATATATGCATCAAAACTCACACGAAGGCGAGTCCAGAGATAAAACATGATTAACATCTGAAATTTTCCCCGAAGGGTATAATTGTTACAAACCGAAGTCTTTAACATGACAAACGCAGTTCAGAGTTTTTAAAACAGTGGAAATGAACTAAACGGGAAGCAAAAACACCACAGGAGACCTACCATGATGCCTTCATTCGTTGTTCTCCACCCACTCCAGCTTTCAGCCGGGCGGGATCTCTCCGGGCTGCACAGCAACAAATACATTACCAGGAACAACAGATTATAGCAAGGCTGAGTATACTAATACTCAGGAAGACTTACCCGTCGGTGATAACTACTTCACCAACTCCAGACATGATAGGCTTTTTGGCCACTGGGGTTTCTTTTGCTGAAAAGCAACAAAGAATATGTCCTTACTTTCAAAATTTTAGCACAAGTTCTTGTTGGATATTCTTTTCTATGTTAGCCATCTATTGCAAACATAAGTTGTGCAATACAATTAATCAAGCATAGATATTCATCAACTTCCATAATTAGGGATCTCAAGGCTAGTGGAGTATGTAGTCTCAGATAATGGTGAGAGGCCGACAACCAGTTGATTTAAAACCTTGCAAGGTGGACCTAAACACACGGTAGGGTGCCCCGCGAGGACAACCACCAGGAGGTTCCCAGAACTCTTCGGATCGGGATCGAATCTTATAGTCTTTGGTACAGGCTATCCGGTATACCCCGCGAGGCACCCGAACTCACCATGCCCCACCGGTAGCTAGCTGTGAGACTGTTGACGGTGTATTTTGGTACACCAAACATGTTCATTACACTTTGGTTTGGATTTGATTATGGAACTAACCCGCCACTAGGCGCACTAATCATATAACAAGTTCATCTATGTGCATGCATCTGGAAGTGTTGTATTTATGCAGGAGAACATGGAAATAAAGGACGAATTTGCAACAAGTTCAAAGGAGCATTTACGGAGTCTTGTTCGTGTTCATGAGCATGATGAAATCACTTCCAATGGTGGCAAGGACCAAAGTGCTATGTAGGAACACCCCCAGTGTTTGAAGCGTAAAAGACTGAACTTCATGCGTGGAGAACCTCCATCTTGGACGCGAGGATGACATCGTCAAAATCATGCAAGTGGAGGGGGCAAAGTGCATAATCACATGAGGAACCACCGGAGTGAAGGGGCGACCGAACCGGGCCTAATTGGGCCTGGCCAATCGGCCCAGGCCGGCCGGCCCAGCCCAGTTCCCGCGTTGGTTCGGCCCCCCTTTCCTTGCACCCGAAGGATCTTCATCCCTAAAACCCTGGAGGCGCCGCCATTCGGTAGGGGGAGAGCCATTCGCATCAGGAGGCCATCCACAAGCTAGAGAGAGGAGGGAGATCTCCGGAGGGGGATCGACCACCTCGAAGGAAGCACCCACAAGTGGAGAAGAAGGAAGACGCCGTCGGAAGGGTGACCATGATCAACGGTGCTATATCTAGCACCTTGATGGGGTAATCTCCTTATTCGTCGATGGGTTGTAATCGATCTTGAGATGTAATCGTACTTTGTCGGATTATCTATCTATCATCATGTGTTGAACATACTTTATTGCTTAAGGTTAGCTACCATGCCGTAAAGGGAGTAGAGCTCCAATGCTTCCTTGGATCCATTCAATACGCCATGTCCATCATAGGTCTAGTCATGAATACCTTCGCGTAGTGACAGTACGAGTGGAGGGAAAGGGCGAAACCGTGGTCACAACCCCCGATAGATTAGATTGGTTTTCATGTCTTTAAGCGATTGCATGTTCTAGTATCGTAGACCCATGGGCAAGTGTCTCCTATCTTGATTGCTTAATCGTTCTCTCTAGTGTAGTTTAGTTGTTTTATAGTTTAATCATAGTTAGGGTTTGAGTAGCTAGTGAGTAGAGGTAGATCAAACACTTATAATCCCCTTGCTCCGCGGATTGACAAGAACCTTGGGAATCCCGTGGTGAAAAAGGTGTAGGTCTGTACGCTTGCGGATCGTAGGTGGATACGTCTTTTATCGTCAACAGAGACGCATCCCAAGATGAGTAATAGTAAGATCCCTCACTGCGTCATTAAGGTACTAAGCTTACCGGTCCCATCCCGACAAGTGCTTAGTATGTTCAAACACTTAACCCACAAAAGCCATTGGACCGGAGCCCACATCCGATGCTCTTACCACATGAGCAATCCATTTAAGGAGATCTTATGATTCCAACATAAGAACCTATTCTCGTGAGTGACAAGCATCACTCGACTTGTAATGGTCCTATAGCATAGCAGCTATCGACCTATCATACTAGTAAAGGACAAAGGTACCTATGCATCATGCATCTAGGGTTTCATATCAACTCCTAAAGTTAAATGCACAATCATCCATAGATAGTTGTATAAGAATTTTAAAATACTGGGCTAATTGCACCGGGGCTTGCCTTCGTCAGCAGGGTTAGCCTGAGTGCTCTCGGTGTCTTCGATCACCTCCACGTACTACAGCTCCGCTTCAGCTCCTCCTTCCTCGGCTTCCGGCACGAGCGCGTAGTTACCGTCAGGAAGTTCTACACAGAATGGAATGCAGGGTTCAGGTGATGTGATAGATTAATTATTTTACCCAACTCTTGTTGGCCATATTCACCTTAACAAATAATTAATTATTAATTCTTTTTCATTACGGTTATTATAGGCATGGGTTTATTCTTTTAATAAACACTTAATTGATGTTCTCTTTTATGATTGTTATTTCATGTGATGTTTACTTATTCCATCTTTCAACAGCAAAAGTGTGACGTAAATGTAATTAATTCCATTTAAACTCCTAGAATAGCAAGGTGTGTATTTATAGATCCTAAATGAGCTATGCAACCAATAAACAAAAAGGTCACAAAGTAAAAGGCTCATTTTCCTAATTAACCTTATATTAAACCTTTAATTGCCTCCAATGCTTTTATTCATACAATAAATTAATAAAATGCAGTGGATGGGTTTCTTCAACACCAAACTACCTATACCAAGCCACTGAACACACATGCATGCTTGGGACAGCTAGAAAATTAATTATGCCGAAAATAACAAAAGCTTTTTACTTAAACAAGAGAAATGCATACAAAAAATAAATAAGCATCCAAATGATCCAAACTTTCTCACACAGGTTCTAGGGTCCTAAACTAACCTAGGAATGCAACATATACACCTAGAACAACCATTAATCTTGGGTTATTCATTTACAAAGAAAATCAAGCATATTTCAAAATTAAAAACTTATGATAATTATAAAATTGTGCTTAATTCACCAGAGGTGTATTCTGGTATAAAATAAAATATAATTATTTTTAGCTACAAAAATCATCTAGGTAGATTCTGCTTAAATAGAAAACAGTTCATATAAAAGATTTACAACATAAGTTTGTGCATTGTTTGGTATAGGAGCTAGTAATAACATAACACACAACATATCCAAAAAATAGCTAGAGAGGACTTATAGATTTTGAGATACAACAGATCTAGGTTTTTCACATTTCTATTTTTCATGCAAAAATTATCAGGAAAAGGCATAGACAAGTTTTACAAAAGTTGTAGTGTTCTTCACCAGGAGTCTAACAAAATTGGGTTTGCAATTTTCCGAGTTTTTTTCCGAATTTCTACGGATTTTCTAAGATTTAGCACAAGGGCTTTACTATTTGAGATCAGGTTTACACAAAACTCCCTTGAAAAGAAAGACTCACAACATACCCTCGCTTTACACAAAACTCCCCTGAAAAGAAAGACGTCTTGCAATGTTGCCCTTGGGGGTGGGGGCGGCGCGGCCGGTCGGAATTCCGGCGGGCCGGCGGCGCTCTCGGCTGGGTAGGAGCATGGGGAGGTGCGCGAGCTCACCTAGGGCTCGTTTATGGCCGGAGTTGTGGTGGAGGGGCAACCGGTGGCGGCGCTTGCCGATGCCAGGTGGCGGCGGCCGCGGTGGCGGTGGCTCCGGCGAGGTGTGCGCGTGGTCGGGGCTAAAGGCGGCCGGGGAAGCTTCGGTAGGCGCTCATGGTCACGTGGGCATGGTCAAGCAATGGCGACCGCGAGCGGAAAATGGAACTCGTCGGTGGCGGCGTCAAAGGCGTGGTGGCGCGGGCAAGGCACGCGCGAGGGGGTGGACGGCCTTTAAATAGGCGGCTCCGCTGCTCCGTGACATAGGGGCAACGAAGATGCCAGCCGTGCTATGGCAGCTACCTAGCTCGACGCGCAGAGGGGAGGGGGAGCTGCGGACAGACCGCTGGATGGCGCGGTGCACGACCGGCCGTGGTACGACGCGAACGGCGGGGAAAACTTCAAGGCATTTCAGGGCGCGGGGCGACCTGGGGAAGGCGCATGGCTTCGGGTGGTGCGCGGCCCGAGGAGGCGCGGCGGTGCGGCACGCGGACGCGCGACGTCGCAGCACGAAGCAACGTTTCACTGTGCCCCTATTTGAACGTGAAAAACTCCAAAATTTTGAATAGAAGTGCACAAGGTGGTGAATAGGAAACTTGTAGATCTCACTACCCTCTACAACTTTTACAAACGTCCTATGGTGTTTTTCTCAACGGTTTTTGCATAAACTTCAACAGGAGATGTTGGCAATTGACCAAGTTTTCCACCCTCTTCCACTCAAAATTTGAAATGCCATTCAACATGAATGTTGTGTCCCTCAAAAAACTAGACCACTTTCATATTGGGAAATTTTAAAGTGTTTAGGTGAAATTTGGAGAACGCGGCAAAAGTTCTGGAGGACATTTAAGGACTTTAGGGTTTAGGTAGGGTTTGACCGTGTCTTTGACCAAAGTTTGACCACAAGTGTGTGTTGACTTGTTCAAGGGTCTGCGTTGACGGTTAATAATTGTATCAAAGTTCGTTCGTGACTCGCAAGCGTACAAGTCTCCCGTCGTAGTCAAGGGACCCTTCTTCCCTCGAGTGGTGAACCCAAGGTATCGAATCCGTGGAACAAATGTGTGACGCAAGACTTAATCTATTAAAGCAAAGTAATCTTCAATATTCGATAAAAGACCTAATGCATCTAAGTAAAAGACACAAAACGAATTTAATCTACTAAAAATCGGAGAAAACAAAGTAAGATTGGGTAGATAAACCGATCTAGAGGGATCGGGGTAAGCCTTTTGTTGAAGTTCCAAGCAAGAGAAGAAGTAGCAAATCGAATCTTAATAGAAGCCTCTTTAAATCGTGGTTTCCCGTCCAAATCCGAAAACATCCGCCTTTCGAGACCCCCGTTCGTCACAACGTATCCCTATTCATGCGGGGATCTTAGGGCGAGTCAAAAGACAAGTCGAGATTCTTTCGGAAGATCCGGCATGTACCTCTAGCCACCGCGGCTACAAGAACACCCTATGTAATCTATCGTACGAATAGAATTGGAATAAGCAAAGCCGATCGAAAAACGAAATCTTCGAGGAAACACTTGATCGCTAAGAAAAGATTCAACTTGATAATTCAACTATGACAATGATACATACACAAGATCACCACCGGGATCCTTCCTTGATCTTGCTTCTAGCTCCGGGAACTCCGACGTGGTCTTCCATGCAAGGTTCCCACGTCGGCTAGGGAAACCCTAGTCAACTAGCTCGACCCTCTCCTCTCCGACATGGTGTCCCTCTCTCGCTCTGCTTCTCGGCGGCCGAAGACGAAATCTTCTCGCGTGGCTCTCGGTCGGGGGACTATAAATAGCCCGATTGGCGGCTAGGGCAAAAGAGGACGGATTTGGGCCCAAAATGGGCTCCGGGCCGACCGGACCGGGCCGGCCGGCGGCCGGGCCCATTTAGCCCCGGCCCGTGGGCTCCTTTGCCCGACGTCGGTTCCCTTGCTGCCGGATGTTTCCCCCTTCGCATGTAGGTCCATGTCGTCGGTTTCTCTCCGAATTGGACTCAACTCCTTGTCTTGCAAGATTCGGCACTTTTCACGGTCAAGTCCCCGGAGTCCGTCGTCTTCTCGGATCAAGTCCTCGGCTTCTTGGAGTTAAGTTTGCTTCATTGCATGACTTGTTCGGGGCTTCAAGGTCTTGTCATGAGGTGCTTGATGAACTTATCCCGAAAGTCTTGCATTCCACACTAAATCCCCGCATAAACATTAAACTCCAAAACCGACATGCACACGTGAACTTGTTATACCACGGGGGTTAGTACCAATGGATAAGGTATAAAACTCATGCCAACACCGAAGGTAAACTCATGGCTAGGTTGACGGATTTTCACCGTCAACATCTCCCCCATGCTTAAACCTTGCTCGTCCTCGAGTAAGCCTTCGATGGATATCATCATTGCCAAACAATGTTTAAACCTTGCACTTGATCATACATGAGAAAACATAATGCTCTCAAAATTTTAATTCATTAAAGTTCCATAATGTACTAGCCTTCATCTCTACGGAGGGTAGATTCTTTTTAAGCTTATCCCACAAGTATTAACATGCTCACAAAGTTTTAAATAGATCTCAGAATTTTTGAAATGAAGATCGAGATGAAGAAAACCTAAACCAAATTCACAAATTTAAATCATCTCGTGTATTGCTCATAAACTCTCATCTCACTTGTCTCTCAAGCCTATATATTCTACTCCTTTCCCTCTCATATATATGTAGTAGGCTTTATATGGAGCTTTGGGAAAGTTTAGTCCTAACAAGATTTTATAAATGAGGTGTTGTCAAAACAAGACAAGCTTCTCATGGTCTTACCGAGACTCGTCAAAAAGGTCATTGGAAAATAATGTTAATCAAGGAGGGGAAAGAGAAAAATACACACACTTTTATATGAGTGGACATGTGCAAATGGCAAAGAGTGATCACGAGGCACAAAAGAAGTCCTCGTTATCGGATTGCACATGGTTGGAAAATTGAGAATGGATATTTTTAACTTGAAGCCTTGAATGCACTTTTAGAGAGCCGGGGAGTTTACTTTACGCACATATATTTTTTCTCTTTCTCATATTTCTCATTCTTTTCTTTCTTTCATTCATTCATTTTTTTTTCTTGTCATATATTCAGTCCATGACTTTCACAACGAAGTTTTGATTTTTTATACCTTGAAAGTCATGAGTATCACTGGATTTTTTTTAAAATATTCCCCTTTGAACTCTAAAACTGCACCGTACCTACTTCCTCCCCCATGCTTAGACGTTGCTCGTCCTCGAGCAAAGAGGCGAAAAATAAGGTAGGTACCGGAAATATTTTTCCTTGGAGAGATACTTGAAATCTTCAACGTTGGCACCGTCTTGCGATCTTCCTTGAATTGATGATCCATTCTCAATGATAGGTTGTGGTCAAGGAGGTAATCACAAAAAGATGATATTTGGTTTAAGGGTGGAAACCCGGCGAAGTTTGTGAGATCACCGATGCGGGGATACACAATGCACGGATAAAAGGCTAGCAAAAAGATAGATACGCAAAAACGGAATGACCAGCTTCTTAGTCTCGGGCCGGAGAAATCATGGCCTGCAATAACGCACCCAAAAATAAATCTTGTACACTAAGGTTTATGCACTCAAATATATATAAGGCCTTGGATAGGTTGAGCAACACATAAGTGATATTTGTGACAAGGTTAGCGATATTTTTGAGCATAAAAGACATCTTTAATCTATTCATAACTTGAGAGCACATAAAACACTATGGGTCTTTATTTTAATCATAACCTCCGCTGAAAATTAAGCTAGCATTTAAATAAATTCAGATCTGTATTTTTAAGAGAGCACTAGCTTAAACATGCATAAATCAATTACAAAGATGAACAAAGCTGCAATTTTAATCATATATCATCATGGCACGAATTTTGTAACTTTTCCAATGATATAATCAAGGTGGTGTCTTTATTAATGATGACATCAAGTTGAAATACAAACTGAAAATAAACTAACATGCTTGCTGAAATTTAAATAAAAACAGAAAATACTACGCAAACACACATAAGCAAAAGCTGAAAATTACAGAGAAAAAGAAAAGAAAAGAAAACCAAAGTTCCTAAATCTTCTAGTCCTCCGCCGGTGGTTGATGTTGATGATCTTGATAATAATACCCTTGCTCATAATATGATTGGACATTTCCTCCGACGAATTGATTTGGCTCCACAAGGTGAAGGCGTCCAAGTTCAAAGGCGATATTTGCGTTGCCTTCACCAAGTTGAGTTGCGTTAGCTTGGATGGCTGCGATGTTTTGAGCGTTTCTTGCAGCATACCCTCCAATAATGGCCATGCTTTGTTGTGGTTGGGGATGATGAGCGTAGGACTCCGCGAAGTTAGCGTTGGGCACAACATAATTTTGTGGGGGTACCGGTGCACCACCCCCCCCCCCATGCTTGTCCTTGTGACCCTCCGTAACAACTTGGCGGAGGAGGAACCCCGCCGAATGGTTGCACATTGGGTTGTGCTCCACTCGCTTGTGCGGAGGATGTTCCCTCCTCTACGATTCTTCCTCTTTTGTTCTTCCTGGCGGGGACAAGTAGTCCCTCTTCCAACCAATCTTCCCTTCCTTTGGTGAAAAGCCTAAGCCTCTCATTCGGAAGGGGTAGGTTCACTATGGCCAACCGATAACCTCCTCTCTCATCTCCACTAATGTATTTGCCTTGCCGCAAATACTCAAAACCGAGAGAGGTACCACGCAAAAGGTGAGCGGGGTTTCTTGCGATCCCCGGCCGCAAGGAAAAGGCCAACATGGAGAGGTAACACCCCGAACCAATATTACCCGCCCCCGATGTTGCTTCACAACACCAACGGTTGATCATGAGGTAAGAGGGGTCTATTGGCTGCCACGGCAATTAAAGCCGAGTATAGCCAATTCAACTCGTGTCGGTCACCTTTGTTTCCTTCATCCTCCCCAATACCCTCTTGCACATCCAAGAGTGAAATATCCGGATAATGGGGTTGCGGATGCAATTGCGTTGTTGATGGGCTTCTCACGGAGATCATGTTCCAAAATCCTGCTAACATGCCGGGTGGCACGTCAACTTTCTCCGAGCTCCCTTGTGGAATCCAAGCAGCTCCCTAACGTGCTCGTAGGGAACCTCTTGTTGGACTCCCTCCAAACGGAATGACAAGCTTTGCACCCCATCATCATCAACGATGGGTGCAATAGTCATTAAAATTTCCAAGGCGAACCCCAAATGGGTGTCCACCGATATTCCGTTGGAGAACTGCACCCCATCCGAGGTGCCCCAACATATAGTATATGTCGGTGCAAAAACCCAAGGTGTAGAGTGCTTGGTCGTCGAACTCGACGTTGGGCACAAGCCTCTTCTCAAGATTAGAGAGCCTCTCCTCCTCCTCCGCCGACAAGATGATGAAGCCGTACGAAGAGTATGTCGGGGTGTAAGGAGGTGGCGCGGTTGAGCGAGTCGATCGTCGTGGTGGCGCGGGCTGCTCCTCCGTGTGCCCACGAGGTTCGGTAAAACCTCATGGAAGTGCTTCTTGCAGCCCTCATACCACCAAGGAGGAGAGCATCGTTCCTTCTCGGTGGTGCCGTATCCGTCTCCATGCTCGGGGAGACTCGGAAACCGAGTGCCTTCTCGAAGACGTGGTTGATGACGGCTTGGATGACGACGAACTCTTCTTCTTGGAGAAGAGACTTGTGGTTTTCTTCCACATGGTTGCTGCACTCTTTTCTTCAACTAAAACTCCGGGTTGCAACCGGTAACTAGGCACTTAAACTCTTTGATTCGGATGTGGACTTTGAGTGGATTAAGGACGTGGATTTTTTTCTTGAGTCATCAAGCTTGGGAAGGTTGGCTATGTCTACGGAGGTTTTGAGCACACAAACTTGAACACACAAACAAAGGAAGGAGAGGGAAGCTTCCTGCAGAAAACGGGAGCCGGGGGGCTCCTTATGTAGGTGAGGCCGGCCTCGGTGCTCCTCCCCGTCTCGTCTTTCTTCCAGCACGATCATTTCACCTCTGCAACTTTCCTGCCCGCGTGCTCCACGAGTTGCACCGCCCCAAACGCTCTCGTCCACTCCTTTATTGGTCCTTCCACTTGATGCTTCATGTTTTGGGTCATGTCCATGCTCCCTAGCTCCACTTGCTTCACATGCCACCATGAAATTCCTACAAAGCTGATGCTTGCTGCCCACCATGCTTGTCCTTCGCATGTGAAATTGGTGAAAGTTGATGAAAGGGAATCCAATGGTGCATGCATGATTACTAGATTGCCTCCATTAAGGTGTGTTTAAGGTTAAGCACTCCTCTAATTCGAAATTTAAAATATTTTTCAGAGCCATGCAAGAGCTCGAACATAATTTTAGAGAAGTTTTTAAACCATTAAAAACAAATGCAAGTCGAAAATATTTTTTTATTACGTCGATTTCGGTCTCACCGGTACGGTTTGCCTTCATCGGTTGAGAGCGGGACTTTTCCCGGCTTGATCATGGGGGCATAGGTTTAGGCTCTAATTTTGGCTAAATAAGAAAGATTTTGAATAAAACAAAATTAGAATAGGCTTAGAAAAATTCTAATCCTAGAGAAACCAAGGATATAGATTTTTAAGACCAACCAAAAGCTTTGATTTCTAGGTTCACGCGAGTTCTACCACGTGATGAATTTTTTTATTAACACATAGATATAAGTCGTGGCTCTACTCGTGTGGTTTTAGCATGAAAAATAAGTCAACCTCAGCACCATAATGAAGGCGAAAGGTTGAGTTAGGTTCTGAAATTATTTGGTTGAGGTTTCTCGAAAAGAAAAGAACAAACAAGCACATAGGAGGGTTCATGCAAAGGGTTTATGATAAAGCAAACATTCAATCAAGAATTATGTCTCTAATATTGTTCAACCACTTCTAAGTCTAATGTCTTTGCGTAATAAAACTCAAAAACTAAATTATTAAAAAGACATCGAAAAACCTGGAATCGGGTTGTCCTCCCGGTAGCTTATTCTCGACTTGACGAAACGGGTTGCCTCCCGCCTAGCGCTTCGTTTATAGTCCATGGCTAGACTTCTTCACTTGATTACTTCGGATCAACGCTCTTTGTGGGCGTTGCAATCTTGGGTACCCGCTTTGGCTTAGTCAATTTTTTTGGTCTTCACAGGCGGCTTTGTCCTTTGGTCTTGACGGATGCAACAACTTCCTTGTGTCTTGGCATCTCGAACTCCGGTCCTTCGGTCGTGATCTTCATGGTCTCTAGTGTGATCCTTCATCTCTCCCGAATGAGCTTGAGTAGCCTTCGCCGTCTTGGGACTTTGGAGTTGTCTCGGATATTCTTCTTCGTTACCCATCGGGCGCCGGCAAGTTGTCCCACTTGCGTCTAGCATCTTCATCACGATGAACCCTTCACGTATAGAGCTTCCGACCTCCGTCACCTTGCCATCTAAATTCTTCAATATTTTCTCCATAGCCTCGAACTTAGTGACGGCGTCCTTGGACATGGTCGTACTCCACACACTCCTTGCATGAGGATCTTGCTTCGGCGGCCTTTAGGTGTTGAGCTTCTTTCTCCATCTCCATCTTCTCCATCCTCCTCTTAAGTAAACCGATATGCCACTCAAGGAATCCGACTCGTATGCATTCGGCTCTCGCAATCGTCATGCGGATAGTTGAGACTTTGATCTTGAACGGCCTCCCGACGTCTTGAAGGTTTATGATAGGTAGATCAACGATGTCGGGGTGCGCAGCGCTCCGGTGGTTGAGGTTGATCTTCCTTTGGACTTGGAGGTGGTGATTCCCTTGGAGATTTCGACGGTCCTTCGACTTCAACTTTTGAATCTAGGGTTTCCACCCCTTTAGCTTGTGTTGCATGTCACCTTTGCCTGTAAAGTTTTCCTGGATCATCCACAAAAAAAAGTTTGGGTTTCTTGGAGAGGTAGCCAACCATCTCCGGTTAGGGTTAGCAATAAGCAAAGTATGCAAAAACTAGAAAGGAAAAATAAATCTATGAAAACTAGGGTTAGACAAACTAGATTAGATGTATTTTGAGGATGATCAAAGTTTAGTAGATGCAAAAAGAAAAACAAAAAGAAAACTGAAAATTACAAAAAGGCAATAAAAAAAATCAAATCTTGATCACTTGTTCCCCGGCAACGGCGCCAGAAAAAGGGGCTTGTTGACGGTTAATAATTGTATCAAAGTTCGTTCGTGACTCGCAAGCGTACAAGTCTCCCGTCGTAGTCAAGGGACCCTTCTTCCCTCGAGTGGTGAACCCAAGGTATCGAATCCGTGGAACAAATGTGTGACGCAAGACTTAATCAATTAAAGCCAAGTAATCTTCAATATTCGATAAAAGACCTAATGCATCTAAGTAAAAGACACAAAACGAATCTAATCTACTAAAAACCGGAGAAAACAAAGTAAGATTGGGTAGATAAACCGATCTAGAGGGATCGGGGTAAGCCTTTTGTTGAAGTTCCAAGCAAGAGAAGAAGTAGCAAATCGAATCTTAATAGAAGCCTCTTTAAATCGTGGTTTCCCGTCCAAATCTGAAAACATCCGCCTTTCGAGACCCCCGTTCGTCACAACGTATCCCTATTCATGCGGGGAGCTTAGGGCGAGTCAAAAGACAAGTCGAGATTCTTTCGGAAGATCCGGCGTGTACCTCTAGCCACCGCGGCTACAAGAACACCCTATGTAATCTATCGTACGAATAGAATTGGAATAAGCAAAGCCGATCGAAAAACGAAATCTTCGAGGAAACACTTGATCGCTAAGAAAATATTCAACTTGATAATTCAACTATGACAATGATACATACACAAGATCACCACCGGGATCCTTCCTTGATCTTGCTTCTAGCTCCGGGAACTCCGACGTGGTCTTCCATGCAAGGTTCCCACGTCGTCTAGGGAAACCCTAGTCAACTAGCTCGACCCTCTCCTCTCCGACATGGTGTCCCTCTCTTCTCTGCTTCTCGGTCGCCGAAGACGAAATCTTCTTTGCGTGGCTCTCGGTCGGGGGACTATAAATAGCCCGATTGGCGGCTACGGCAAAGGAGGACGGATTTGGGCCCAAAATGGGCCCGGGCCGACGGGACCGGGCCGGCCGGCCCGGGCCCATTTAGGCCCGGCCCCGTGGGCTCCTTTTCCCGACGTCGGTTCCCTTGCTTCCGGATGTTTCCCCCTTCGCATGTAGGTCCATGTCGTCGGTTTCTCTCCGAATTGGACTCAACTCCTTGTCTTGCAAGATTCAGCACTTTTCTGGTCAGGTCCCTGGAGTCTGTCGTCTTCTCGGATCAAGTCCCCGGCTTCTTGGAGTTAAGTTTGCTTCATTGCATGACTTGTTCAGGGCTTCAAGGTCTTGTCATGAGGTGCTTGATGAACTTATCCCGAAAGTCTTGCATTCCACACTAAATCCCTGCATAAACATTAAACTCCAAAACCGACATGCACACGTGAACTTGTTATACCACGGGGGTTAGTACCAATGGATAAGGTATAAAACTCATGCCAACACCGAAGGTAAACTCATGGCTAGGTTGACGGATTTTCACCGTCAACGGTGTCATTAGGGTTTGTTGGTGAGGTTTTCGAGGTAGGGACCCAGGTTGACCGTGGTTTGACCATTGCCAGTAGGTTTGACCGACCATTAGGGTTAATTAAAAACCTGGGGCGTCACAACTGGACGACGAGTTTCTACCTGCAAAAGTGTTAGAATATGTTCTCGAGCGGCATCCCTGCACTTTGCGTTCCGCTTTGAAAGCAAACTCAAATAATGGGGCCATGTCAGCATATTCTTTATAATCAAGGATGTCCTGAATTTCGCGGTTCAAACCACCACGAAAGCGTGCCATTGCAGCGTCGGGTTCCTCCAATATACCACAATGAATCATACCTTTTTGCAACTCTAGGTAGTAGTCCTCAACGGACTGAGAACCTTGCTGAAATCACTGCATTTTGTTAAGCAAATCACGAGCATAATATGACGGCACAAAGCGATGTCACATAGCAGTTTTTAATTGCTCCCAAGTGGTCGGAACAACCATAGGATTTTTGTTCTTATACTCACGCCACCAAATTAAAGCAAAATCAGTAAATTCACTAATGGCAACCTTAACTTGAGAGGTAGCAGCAACATCATGACATGAAAACTTTTGTTCAACTTCTAATTCCCAATCAAGATATGCAGCAAGATCATATTTGCCATTAAAGGGTGGTATTTTAAATTTGATTTTAGAGAAGGAATCGTCACTAGCGGGGCGGCGTGGTACACGGCGGGCTTTGCCTCGGCGATCAACATCCTCCCGCTCATCATCACCCGCACATCCTTGGGCCACCAAATCAGTGACCATGGTGTTCAGTGCATCGAGTCATGACACGATGGCGTTGAGTGTCGTCTTGGTGGCTGTCTGCGCGAGATCAAGCTAGTCGAACCGCGCGTTGGCCGTAGTAACTGTGGAATCCACGCGCTCGTGGATCGTCTTGATTTCTGTGACAAGGCCATCAATCTCAACCCGCATGTCCTACAGCTGTTTCTTGTCGTCGTCTCCTGCCATGGTTAGCGCAAACACGAAACAAAAACGGACACCAACACATGGGTGGAACAGCTCACAAAGGTGCTCAAACTAATGCTATTATCAAATTCTTATCTGTTCTTACCACACACACAGGGGCGATCTGCAACCAACCGGTGGAACTGGCAAAAGATTGGAGAAGCAATTGCCTGGAGAAACAAAATCTGCTTGTCATAGGAATATGTGGAGTTATAGGTAGGCTGCACTCAAGTCAAGGATTAGCACACTCGAGCAATAATGCAAAGTTGAATGATAGTGCTAAACACGAAACAAATGCTGCTGGCAACAAGTGAAATCGAAGGGACAACAGGTAAGGTGGAGAGGGTGCAACAAATGGCTGTTTTTTGCTTTTGTTCTTTTTGAAGAAGTCCTCAAAACTGATAATATAAACACTGAGGATCTCCAACAACAAATTACCACACACTTTTTCCGAAAGTACAGGGGTATTCCAAAAGTCCTCAAAACTCTCTCTCTCTCTCTCTAGAGTAAAGCCAAACTCAGAATATGGTACTGGAAAAGAGAGAGGCGATGGCTCGGTGTGGGGGTACGTAGCACGATTAGGGAGAGATAGCTGCCAGGGCATGCATGGCGCAGACCAGAAGGCTTGCAAGCCAGGAGAAACTAGGGTGCAAACTCCTTCACCGAGACGAATCGGTTCCCGTTTCCTACTTGGACTATGTGGCGGTCCCTCTTTTTTTTGGATTCATTTTTTTCCTTTTTTCCTGCTTTCCTTCTTTTTTTCTTTTCTTTTTTGACCTACCGCACCACGGAACAGGGATGGGGCGACTGAGAGGCGGCTGCGCGACGGATGTGCGCACGAGGTGGCGAATGGATGAGCAGCGGAGATGAAACTAGGGTTACAAGAAAAGATGGAACGAAAGGTCGAAAACACAAGTAACCAGCAACAATTGAACGCGTAAGCACACAAATTCAACAAAGACACTTATTGAAAGAATGTGTAAGGCTAAACGGTTGCTTGGGAAAGGATCTAACCTGAAATTAAATTTTTGTTGGGTTTTTTTTGTGGACTGTAGGAAGGGATAAACACTAGATAAAACTCAGCGATCAACCTAGAAATGCGATACCACTTGATAGAGGGGAAGTGCCCGGTCTTTCGGGGGAGATAAATCCGATTTGGTGGTTGTTGACCCTCACGATCCGACTACGACGAGCAAGCCCGAAGCGCCAATGCCGGCGCAAGATCATCCCGATCACGAAGATCAATTCCGTACGCAATCAAAGAACGAACAAGAATCCGAGGCGAGCAATCTTAATATCACTCGAAGATGGAGTTTGCAATACACAAAGGCAGCAGCATGCAGCTATTTGGTTGTAGCTAAAGCTAACTTGTAAAACAAACTCAAGTTGTAAAAGATACATGACTCTGACTAATAAAGGGGGCGTAGCCCCTAGGGGAGGGGCGGCCGGCAAAGGGGGCATCGCCCCTAGCGTCATGGGTGCGGCGGTGCAACCCTAGGCGCCCCATTGGGCCAGTCCTAGGCGCCCATGCACAAGGCCTCCTGTTGGGCCAGCCTTCAGTCTTTCAGGCCTTCATTCTTTAGCATCATGACGAAGTTGAACTCTCTTGCACGGGCCCGAGTAATTGGCCCAGAAGGTGGTGCTGAAGACGGTGCTGCCGACGCTGGAGTAGGAGAAGTGCTGGTGGTGTAGATGTACTCGTGGTGTGCTCATCATAGGGCCTGCAATCACGGTAATCACGTCAATTAGGTCGACGGTGATGATTGTCAAAGCGCTGGCCACCGTTCTGGTCGTCGTTGTTGTTTCTCTTGGTCTTCTTGGAGTCGGATGGTACTCCAGGGGCACGTTTGAACTTCTCACACTCCCTCATGGTGTGCTTGGCAGTGCGGTGAAACTGGCACTGGTCGTCCATGACCATGTTAAAGTCACCTTCAAGGAAGGTGGAAGGTCATGGTGGATCTGTCATATAGACTTCACCAGATCGCTTGCGTGATATGTTTCCGCCGTCGTCGTGGTCTTCTCCGTTGAAGTCGTGCATGAAGCATCCTGAGTGTCGACTAGCTTGTCGATGTAGGCCATGAGGTTGGCGATGGTATGTGCTTCAGCTTCATGAATCTTCTCAAATAGCTTGATGTTGGTGATCCCCTTCTTGTAATGGGTGATGACGTCCTCGTCTTTGACACCCGCAAGAGTGTTGAGGTTTTCGAAGTAACGATTGGTGTACTCAGGGAGAGTTTCATCCTGTCCCATCCATACTACGGCGAGGTGATGAGTGTGGACAGGACGATTATAGGTCGTCTGGTAGTTGGTCGTGAAAAGGCGAGACAGAGTTGCCCAGGAGGTGATGCACTCTACCGGGAGGTTATGAAGCCACAGGAGTGGTGCCTTGCCCATCACAAGGGGGAAGTACCCCGCCTTGTGGTCTTCATTGCCCCCGGAGGCGCGTACTGCAAAGTTGTACATCTTGAGCCATATACTTGGATCAGAGCGACCGTCGTACTTCTCAATGGCCGGCTTTAAGTCCTTTGGTTACCTGATCGTCCGAAGACGCCGTGAGAACGTTGGGAAGTTATTGACCGCTCCCGGGCTTGCTGACGGGGCGTGAGCTGCCAGGATGACGTAGAGGTCATCGGGAGGGCCAGTGTCTTGGTCGTAGTGGGTGCGTCGCAGGAGTTCCTGGTCGTGCATGTTTCGGAGGTCTGCAGCTTGAACGAGGTTGTTGGCATCAAGGGCATTGGGGGACCCCATGTTAACGGTCTTAGTTAGCATGTCGTGCTATCTCCACTTCATCTCTTATGCGGTGACGTTGGCTTCCTTTTGCACGATTGGCCTGTATTGGAGGGGGTTGAGCTCTTACATTATGCCTGGGGTTTGGGGCAACGTTTCCCTGGATGTTGGCAGCATTAGCTGTGTTGTTGGCGGCATTACCTAGAGCGTTTGCCGGAGCATTGGCTGCAAGGTTGGCTGGAGCATTAGCTGTAGCGTTGCAGTGGAGTTGACCAGCTACACTACTTCATTTTCACCTCGTCTCTCTTGAGCTACCGGCTCAAGGGGACCCTGGCTGCGGCGTCGTTGGCGAGGACGTTCCGATCTGCTCCTGGAGTAAGAACTTGCTGCGGATCTGTTGTACCCAGGACCTCTTTCTTCGATCTCGTTGACAGTGAAATTCCGTCAACCTAGCCATGAGTTTACCTTCGGTGTTGGCATGAGTTTTATATCTTATCCATTGGTACTAACCCCCTTGGTATAACCAGTTCATTCGTGCATGTCGGTTTGGAATTTAGTGTTTATGCAGGGTTTTAGCGTTGAAAGCAAGACTTTCGGGATAAGTTCATCAAGCACCTCATGAAAAGACCTTGAAGCCCGGTACAAGTCATGCAATGAAGCAAACTAGACTCCAAGAAGCCCAGGGACCTAACCCGAGAAGATGACAAACTACGAGGACCTAGCCGGAAAAGTGCTGAATCTTGCGAGACAAGGAGCTTCGTCCAACTCGGAGAGAAAGTGACGACAAGGGCCCACATGCAGAAGGGGGGAAGGATCTAGAAGACTCGGGAACCAACACCGGGCGAAGGAGAGTGCGGACTGGGCCGAAATGGGCCCAGGCTGGTCAACCCAGACCGACCGGCCCAGCCCATTTCAGGGCCCAGTCGGACCCCCTTTGACCTAGGTGCCTCTCGGGCTATTTATAGCCCCCAGACCGAGAGCCACACATCAATCTATTCACCATCCGCCGCCGAGGAGCAGAGAAGAGAGGGACACCGTTCCGAAGAGGAGAGGGTCGAGATGGTTGACTAGGGTTTCCCTAGCCGACATGGGAACCTTGCATGGAAGACCACGTCGGAGTTCCCGGAGCTAGGATCAAGGTCGAGGTAGGATCTCGGTGGTGATCTTGATTCATGTATCTCATGTAATGTTGAATTTGCAAGTTGAATCCAATTTCTAGCGATCAAGTGCTTCCTCTACGACTTTGTCTTCTCTTGGGTTTGCTTCTTCCCCAATCTAGTCTATAGCTAGATTGCTTAGGGTCCTCTTCTAGTCATGGTGGCTAGAGGTGCATACCCGATCTACCAAGCGTTTTCAACTTGTTCTTCTTGGACTTGCCCTAGACTACTCGCATGAATAGCAGTGCATTGTGACAGAATGGTGGCTCTGAAAGGCGGGTGTTTTCGGAGTTGGAACGGAAGCCACGATTTAAAGAGGCTAGTTATGAGATTCGTTTGCTTTATTCTTCTTTGCTTTGGAACTTCAACAAAAGACCCAATCCAATCTCTAGATTGGTTTTATCTCTCTTTCTCTTTCTACCTCCGGTGTTTAGTAGATTAGATGCGTTTTATGGTTCTTCCATAGATTAGATGCAAAACCCCTTTTCAAGATCAAAGTGTTTTCCACTTATTAGATTGGATCTTGCGTTACACATTGTTCCACGGATTCGATACCTTGGGTTCACCACTCGAGGGAAGAAGGGTCCCTTGACTACGACGGGAGAATTGTCCGCTTGCAAGTCTACTTGAACTTTAACATGAATATATAACGTCAACAGATCTGTTTAGCGGTGACACGGACATTGTCTTGAAGACGTCGTACCGTCGGAGAATCTTCGAGGTGGATTAGGGCGCCAAGACCGGCTCCTAAGTTGGTTTGTGGAGAGTTGTAGAGTTCGAGGACGTCACGTTCAAAATCCCTGAGGAGGTCTCTTGCACGTATTCTGTTGGCGCGAGATTGATCATCGTGGTGTCGCTGCTGAGGAGCAGCTGGTGCCGCAGGTACTTTTTGACCGGTGTTGTCATTGGCTTGTCCGGCATTAACCGGTTGTTGAACTGGTTGCTGACCTGCACTTGGGGTAGGAGCAGCGAGCTCTTGTTGTCGCCGAACAGCTCTGGCAGCTTTGGCGTTCTCGCGCTCTTGGCATTGTTCATCTATCTCTCCATCTTTTGGTGGTACGTTTACAGAAACGACCAAGATCTCGCGATCTAGAGTCTCGAGCTCTTCTCCCGGATAGTTTGGGGAGATGGTTGTGCGGGCAATCTGGAACGTGAGGCGATCCAGGGATGTCTCTCGGTTCAGCTGGCGGCGATGAGCCGTCGTAAGAGGTCGACGAAGCTTCTTGAGGACACGGCACTGGCGCGCCGTATGTTTAGAATTCTCGTGGATAGGGCAGGGTTCGTCGAGATGACTCCTACGGCTTCCATGATATTGGGTCTTGGGTCCAGATTCGATCTGGATTTTGCGCTTCATGTAGTGTGATGCTACGTGAGCTGCGTTGCGCAAGCCAAGAGGCATACTGGAAGGTGACGAGGTCGTGCGAGGGCATTTGACGCGTTCACGGACTTTGATTGTGTCGGAGAGCATGCCCTCGACACGATCGATCCCAACGATCAGGTCGCTAGGAGTGGGTGGGTGGGTTTCCGTCAATAGATCCGTTCCGATATGTTGGTTAGCAGTGACCGCATTACCCTCAATGACGAGGCATCTATCTGGAGCGGTGGATTTCGTCGGCATCGAGCCAAAGCAGATGTCAACGGGGTTGGCGAGGATGTCCTCCATGCTCTCTGGGAAGATGACGCCGTTGGTCGAAGCCATCGAGTTGCACGAAGAACCTTGATTCCCTTCTACCTGTCGCGCCAACTGTCAGATGGTGAGATCTAGACAGCCCACAGGGGTGCTAATCCCAGTGGTTTAGTTGTTCGGTAGGGTGGAATCTAAGTCTAAGAGCTCAAAGGTCGCACAAGAGTACACGTAACACAAAGAACACGGCGAGTTTACATTGGTTCTAGCCTTTGGAGAGAGAACCCTACGTCCAGTTGTTAGTGTAGATTGCTTGGGGATTCAGTATGTTGTACACGGGGTCACCTCGTCTGCCTTATATTGGCCAGCAGATGAGGTCGGTTCCCGACTCCTAGTCGGTAGTGACCAGGAGACCTAAGTCTACGTTACACATCTTGCCATATCCTGTCAATCTGCTTTGGTCGAAATCCACCGAGATCTGGTCTTGTACGCCAAGTCTTGAGGTCGTGATGGATTAGGTTGTCTGGGGAATCTTCTAGAAGGTATTCAGGAGGTCGTGTGGGCCACCGACTAGGCTGGTTGGGCCCACTTGACAGGTCGGCAGGTCTTCTCATAGGTCGGACCCACTTGTTGGGGACGGCTGTGAGCCTGGTCGGTGGGAACCCAGGGGTACCCATGTCTCACACACGCGGTCACGAAGCAATAAAGCTAGCATGAGCGCACTAGAGAAGAACCGAGCCAGGAGGAGTAGAGAGGCCCCTAGGCTAGTCGGACCAGGCCGGCCGTCCTGCCCCCTTCAAAAGCCACCCGGTGCTCGTCTTCCTCAGGTAAGTCACTTGCCCAGTTCCTTATTCATGTGCTTGAGCTTTTTCTTTAGAACCACCTTAGACTTAGCCTTCCACTTCGAGTTTGTTTCCTCCAACAAAATCCATCCTAATTCCACTCAAAGTCCATACTCCAAAAATAATATTTGTGTACCTTATTACCGGTTGAAAACCCTGGATATATATTTGTGAGAGAGAGTGCAGTAACCATGTCTTTTCACCAAGAAGAAGGGATCATCGTCGTCCAAGCCATCAACAACTTCTTTGAGGAGGCACTCGGTTTCCGAGTCTCCTCGGAGCATGGAGGAGGACACGACACCGCTGAGGAGCAACGATACTCTTCTCATTGGTGGGATGAGGGCCACACGACGTTCGTCTATGAGGTTCACCGAACTCAAGGACGTACGGAGGAGCCGCCCGTCCAACCTCGTCGCTTGACATGATCATCCGCTCGACCTCCATACGCTCTGCGGTATTCCAAGTATGGGTTTATCGTCATGAAGGAAGAGGAGGAGATGAAGCTCACTCGTCTTGAGAAGAGGCTTGTGGAAAACGTCGACTTCGACCATTAGTCTCTCCAAGTGTTGGGTTTTCATATGGATATTTACTACATGATTGGGACACCTAGGTTGGGTGCAGTTCTCCAACGGAGTGTCGGCAAACACCCACAAGGAATTCACCTTGGAAATTTTCATGACCATGGCACCTATCCTTGATAGAGTGTCGAGTCACTCATTCCGTTTGGAGGGAGTTGAACAAGTGGTTCCCTATGAGTATATTAGGGGATTACTGGGTTTTCAAAAGGGAGCCCCAGAACAAGTCGATGTGCATGGAGGCACATTGGTAGGTTTTTGGAGTATGATCACGGGAGAAGCTCACCGACAAAGAAATAGTATCTAGAACCCCATCACCCAAGTGTTTCAGTCATGGATGTGTAAGAGAATTTTGGGGAGAATGAGAGAAACAGAGATAACCGACATGGAGGTGAATTGGCTTTGCCAGGTTTGATTGCCAGGCAGCCAATCGACCCCACTCACCTCATCGGGGTGTTACCTCTCCATGTTGGCTATCTCTTTGAGATCGGGAATTCCAAGAAACCCGGAGCATCTCCTAGTCGGGACTTCCCTTGGATTTGAGTATATGAAGCAAGGAAAATACATAATGGAGATGAGAGAGGAGGCTTCAAAGTGGCCAAGGTGAATTTGCCCCTTTCAGAAGAAAGATTAAGACTTTTTCTTGATGGAAATAAGGTTTGTTAGAGGAAGGACTTCTTGTGCCGACGACGAAAAATAAAAGAGGAAGGATTATAGGAGAAGGATCTTCCACGGCCTAAGAAGGAGGTGCAGAACAAAATTATGTGCCACCATTTGGAAGAATTTCGGCGCCGCCGATTTATTACGGTTATGTCCCAATGCAAGCATGGGGGAGTGGTGCAGCCATGCCCCCACCAAATTTTGCGGTGCCCAATGTAGCCTTTGCGGAGCCATATGCACATCTTCCTCAACCACAACAAAGTGTGGCCATAATTGGAGGATATGCTGCGAGAAACATGCAAAATATCACAGCCATCCAAACCAATGCAAACCAAATGGGTGAAGGAAATGCAAACATCGCTTATGAGCTTGGATACCTTCACTTTGCACCGCCGGGACAATTCATAGGAGGAGCGGTGCAATCCTATTATGAGCAAGGGTACAACAACCAAGACTATCAATATCAACCACCAGCGGAAAATTAGAGAGAGGAGGAGCTTGAATTATCTTTTCTTTTCCCCTTTTCTTTAATTTCAGCTTGTATGCGCCTATGTATGCGTAGTGTTTATAGTTTTTATTTTAAATTTCAGCATGTGTGTTAGTTTTTACTTTTCATCATGAATAAAGTCACCACCTTGGTTTTACCTTTGGCAAAGATACAAAGTTTATGCCATGATGATGTATGATTATAATTGCCGCTTTGATTATCGTTGTGCTTGTTTTATGCATGATTATCTAAATGCTAGCTTAATCTTTAGCAGAGGTTATGATAAAAGTAAAAGACCCGTAGTGTTTATGTGCTCTCAAGTTTTAGATGGATTAAAGATGATTTCTTTTTGTTTTTAAAAGTAATGCTAACCTTGTCATAAATACCACTTGCATGTTTCTCTACCTATCTAGAGTCATATATATATTTGAGTGCAAAAACTTAGTTTACAAGGTTTAATTTTGGGTGAGTAATCTCAGGCCATGATTTCTCTGGCCCAAGACTAAGAAGCTGGTCATTCCGTTTTTGCATATCTATATTATTGCTAGCCTTTTATCCATGCATTGTATATCTCGACATTGGTGATTTAACAAACCTCGCCGGATATCCACCCTTAAAACCAAAAATATCATCTTTTGTGTTTACCTCCTTGACCACAACCTATCATTGAGTATGGATCGTCAATTCAAGGAAGATCGCAAGATGGTGTCAAGATTGAAGATTTCAAATATCTCTCAAAGGAAAAGTATTTCTAGTACCTACCTTATCTCTATCACCTCTTTGCCCTTGGACGAGCAAACGTCTAAGCATGGGGGAGGAGGTTGGTACAATGCAATTACAGAGTTCAAGGGGAGCAAATAAAAAAAGAGAAGAGAAAGAAAAAAGAAAAAAAGTGAGTATAAAGAAATAAAAAATGATGAGTAAAGAAAGAATATATGAGTATGTAAAAATAAAATAAAGTGAACTCCCCTGTTCTCTAAAGTGCATTAGGAATTTCAAGGTTTCAAGATTAAAAGATTCAAACTCATCTTTCCAACCATGTGCAATCCGATGACGAGGACTTCCTTTATGCCTCAGGATCACTCTTTGCCATTTGCACATGTTCACCTAACTCATAGTGTGTGTATTTTTCTCTCCCCCTCATTGATATAACATTATTTTCCAATGACCTTTTCGACGAGTCTCGGTAAGACCATGATAAGCTTGGATTGTTTTGACAACATCTCATTTATAATATCTTGGTAGGACTAAACATTCCCGAAAAGCTCCATATAAAGCCTACCACGTATATGTTATGAGAGGGAAAGGAGTAGAATAATTAGGCTTGAGAGACAAGATGAGATGAGAGTTTCTGAGCATGATGCGAGGAGGTTTAAATTTGTGAACTTGGTTTAGCTCTTTTTCATCTCGTTCTTTATTTCAAAATTTCCGAGATCCATTTGAATATTGGGAGCATGTTAATACTTATGGGATAAGCTTAATTGATAACCTACCCAGGGATGAAGGCTAGTATATTATGAAACTTTAATGAACTAAACTTTTGAGAGCATTATGTTTTCTCGTATATGATCAAGTGCGAGGTTGAAACAATGAAGGGCAACGATGATATCCATCGAAGTCTTACTCGAGGACGAGCAAGGTTTAAGCATGGGGGAGATGTTGACGGTGAAATTCCATCAACCTAGCCATGAGTTTACCTTCGGTGTTGGCATGAATTTTATACCCTATCCATTGGTACTAACCCCCTTGGTATAACAAGTTCATTTGTGCATGTCAGTTTTGGAGTTTCGTGTTTATGCAGGATTTTAGTGTTGAAAGAAAGACTTCCGGGATAAGTTCATTAATCACCTCATGACAAGACCTTGAAGCCCAATATAAGTCAAGCAATGGAGTAAACATGACTCCAAGAAGCCCAGGAACCTAACCCGAGAAGATGAAAAGCTCCGAGGACCCAGTCAGAAAACTGCTGAATCTTGCGGGACAAGGAGCTTCATCTAATCCGAAGAGAAACTGATGACATGGGCCCACATGCAGTTGGGGGAAGACTCAAGAAGACTCGGAAAGCAACACCGGGCAAACGAGGTCGCAGGTCGGCCCAGGCCGGCTGGCCCAGCCCACTTCAAGGCCCAGTCGCCCCCTTTGACCTAGACGGCCTCGGGCTATTTATAGCCCCCTGACCGAGAGCCACGGAGGAATCAATTCGTCATCCGCCGCCGAGAAGTAGAGAAACTAGAGGGACACCAACTCGGAGAGGAGGGTCGTGCTAGTTGTCTAGGGTCTCCCTTGCCGACATGGGAACCATGCATGGAAGACCATGTCGGATCTCCGGAGCAAGGATCAAGATCGAGGTAGGATCCCGATGGTGATCTTGTTCATGTAATCATTCATGGTGAAGTTTTATAGTGAATCCGATTTCTAACGATCAAGTACCTTCTCGATGATTTTGTTCTCCCTTGGTTTTGCTTCTTTCCCGATCTATAGTTAGATAGATTGCATAGGGTGCTCTTGTAGCCACGGTGGCTAGAGGTGCATACCAGACTGACCAATTGTTTTCAACTTGTTCTTATCGAACTCGCCCTAGGCTAACCCGCACGAATAAGAGTGCGTTGTGAGGACAATGTGTGGTTCGAGGACCGGTGGATGGTCGCTTCCTTGTGTGATGAGTGATTGACAACGTTGTGTGGACTGATTCTTGGCTAGGTATTGCAGGTGCAGGTTGTGGCTTGACTAGTGTTGGTGCAGGTGTAGAACAAGCGCGAAAGGTCGTCGCCGGTGAGGCCTCCAGGTGTGGAGAAGACAAGTAGGCTTCGTTCGAGGGACCCGGTGGCCAGCGGGGTCAAGTGCGGGCCGCATGGTGGCATGAACAACAAGATGAAGTCATGGACGATTTCTTGGTTGAGCACGAAAACCAAGGTCGATCCGGGACTACGTGGGAGCCGAGTCATGAGTGGAGATTGGCGGAGGCTACACCGAGTTCGCGGGGGTTTCGGTGGTTCACCGAGAAAACCACTGGGTTCCTTGGTTGATCCACAAAGCCAAGACCGGAGAACCGAAGACGGTGCTGCATCAGTGCCAGACCGGTCTGACCGGTGGGTACGGGTCGATCGGTGGGGAGCACCGGTCGGCCGGTGTGAAACGACGCGGTCGGAATCTTCGAAGCGGAGGACACACGTCGGGATCGCAAGGCTTGCGCCGAGGCTAAGCAGGTTGCGGTCGCCGGGCATCCATCCGATGGAGAAAGCTTCAAGTCTTCCAAAACCGCCCTTGAGGGGCTTGTATCCTTAGTTATTAGGAAAGGGCATTTTAGACTTTCGGTTGCCTCCATATAACCCAAGTGGTGAGAGGATGGCAGCCAAGCCTTGGAACCCTAGTTCATTTGCTTTCCTATTTTTCCCTTCCTATTTTCTTAGGATTTCCATAGGACTAGCATGAGAGTTTCATGGTGAGATCTCGTTGAGAGGTTTGGATGATCGGGCGGCAAGCTAGACCTTGTAAGAACCTTTGTTGCATGTATAGATGATTCAGCGTGGTTCCTCAAGGTTTGGATGTGTTGTTCCCGGTTGTTCTTGGTGGTGATTTTCGGAGCCCTCTCTTGGTGATTTCTTTGGGTTGTTTTCAGGACCTTGGTCTTGGGAATTTGATGAGGAAAATTTGTGGGAACCCTTCCTGGTTCTTTGGGCTGTGATTCCCCTCCCAAATCCGTGAGTAAAAGGGCTCGATTTTGAGGTTTTCCGGGTTCTAGGGTTTGAGGTGTTCTTGGTGGGATTTCTTCGATTCCTCCTTTTTGGACAAGTTTTGGTGGGATTAAACTTGGCTATGGACTCCTCATGAGGTGTTCTGAATATCCCCAAAGTCTTGTTCAAGTCCGTGGAGTGATTCGGGAGATCGAGGTTTGGATTTCGGGGAGTTGACCCACAGGTGCTCTTCATCCCGAGCTGCCCAGGCTACACCAGTCTGACCGGTGCTCTTGACTGGTCTGACCGGTGCAACCGTCGGTGGGTGTTTGCTCGGGTGAACGTCTGGGTGTGTTCGTTGTTGTCCTGTGTTGGAGCAATTTCGAGTTTGGGTCAGTTTGGAGGTCGGTTGGCCTGTTTGTTGGTTTGGGGGCTTTCAGGGCCGTGGACCGGTCGACCGGTGCTTCTCACCGGTCTGACCGGTGTGGAGCCACTTTGTGGAAGTTGCCCGGTTTCACCGGCGGGGACCGGTCGACCGGTGGTGCTCACCGGTCCGACCGGTGTTGGTCAGTGGACTCGAGGTTTGGTGTTCCGCTGCGTTCTCGGATCAGAAGGTTGTGTGTGTTGGTTCCTAGGTTCAGTGGCACTCGAGTGGCTACGTGGGCTTGACCAACTTGGGTAGTGAGTTGGAGACGTGTGTTGGATGCCGTGTTCATCTTGTATGAGTTTCCATCTCCTTCGAGAAGAATTTTTATCGGCTCCCATTCACTCCCCCCTCTTTGGTTCGCTGTATCGGTCCTTCAAGTGGTATCAGAGCCGGTTCGGGTCTTTATTGACTCTAACCAGTCTAAGATCCAAGGTTGGCGTAACAGGAACGGTGTTCGGGTCCCCCACACTTTGATGGCAAGAACTACCAGATGTGGAGTAAGCGGATGGGGGCATTCCTCCATGGAAAGGGTTAGATCCTTTGGGATGTCACGGTGGACACAGGTTATGTCCAGCCGATGGACTTCCTCGCTCCAGGATCGAGGGACAGGTTCGACGCCAACAATAAGGCGGTCGACTACTTGTTTCATGCTATGTGTCAGCCTGAGTTCGATGGGGTGCACAACGAGCACTTGGCTTGTAGAATTTGGTCGGTGCTGAAGGAGGCTCATGTTGGGAATGCCCAGGTTCAGGCACGGATGTATGCGACCTAACGTAGAGAGTACGAGAACTTCACTCATCTCCCCGGTGAGAACATCGATGCCTTGTTTCAGAGTTTCACGGTGGTTGTGAACAACATGAGGGCCAATGTGGATGTGCTCTCGTACGATGATCATGATAGAGCCGTCAAGCTCTTACACTCTTTGGATCCTACGATTTGGGGCTGAAAGTTCGAGGCCATTGTGGAGTCAGAGGAATATGACACTCGACGGTGAATGAGCTGTTCTCGAAGCTCATGTCGGCCGAGGTGGATAGGGGCATGAGCGCCAAGCTCGAGGGTCCGACCGACTCCCATAGTCTTGCCCTCGTTGGTGGTTCAAAAGGAAAGGCTAACACTAACCCATCCACCGGGATGTTCGCTTTGTCCTCTTTGATGTCTATGCCGGATGAGGAGTTCGATGTGCTTGGAGAGGACGGCCGGCGTTGCTAACGAGGAGGTTCGAGAGGCGCACGAGAACCGGGTGAACATGAGGAGGAACACGAGGACATGCTTCCGGTGCGGCAAGCCGGGACACTTCGTCGCCGACCGCCCGGAGAAGGTCGAGAACATGGACGACTACAAGCACAAGTCGAGGATGTATGGCAAGTACCGGTCGAGGCGCGACCACAAGAGCAAGCACAAGAACAAGTACAAGGACAAACGACGATCGAGGAAGAAGTAGAGCCGAGGCAAGGCCCGAGCGATGGTGGGAGAAAGCGACGTCGACTCCAGTTCCACATACTCCACCTCGAGCTGAAGCAGCAGTGAAGACGAAGGCGACCGTCGCAAGAGTAGGAAGTCGTCCAAGAACCTGAGCGGGCTGAGCTGCTTCGCTAGAGACGGCTTCTGCACCATGGCCTGAGCTCCGGCAGCAAGAAGAGCACACAGAGCGACTCGGACTTTGAGTCCGACGATGAGGTGCGTGATGAGCTTCCCTTCTTGCGCCAGGAGAATGAGAGCCTTGGTACCTTGCTTGATAATCGTGATGACATGCTTAGAGAGGCAAAGAAAATGATAAAAGAGCTTAGGGCTTCACTCGAAGATGCTAGGACTGGAGTGGCTGAGCTAGAAACACAGGTGCTTGACAGCAAGCTTGAGATTGATTCCCTTAAGGCTAGTCCTGTTGTTTCGGATGAGATTGATTGTCTTGATTGCTCCATCTTTCTTTACGATCTTTCTTTGTTTAAGGAGAAGCATGCCTCCAAGTGTGAGGAACTAGATGTGCTTAGGGTTGAAGTGGCTCGGCTTAAGTCTAGACCGGCTTTGCTAGGTGCTTGCACTTCTTGCCCGATTTTGCATGCTAAGATTGATGAGATGCATGCTTACACTAGTTCTCTTGAGGCTAAGCTGAAAGAACCGATCCCTACATCATGCTCTACTGTGAAATGCATGCTTTGAAGAATTTGGAACTTGCGCATTATGTTGATTGTTTGCAGGATGAGAATGATGAGCTGAGAAAGTTGATGGGTTGGTTGTCTGGTCATGAGCCTCAGTTGAGGATGATGATTGAGGCATTTAAGAGGCAAGATGGTGAGGGACTTGGGGCAAACAAGGTTGGTGAGGGAAGTGGAGAGAATATCCCGGAGCCACCAAAAACCCACCACAAAAATGATTTCCCTCCAAAACCTAACCATCTTAGGAACCGACTAGACACAACCCCGGCTCCACCGTGTTTCCTACACCCACAAATGATCTACAAAAGCCTATCAAGTTTGTGAGCACTTCGGGGAAAGTGTTCTTTGGGAAAGAAAGTAAGAAGGCTAGTGAGTGGAAATCGGTGGAGAAGTTCAGTGAAGAGAAACCAAGTGAGCAGCCACAACCCAAGCCTAAGCCTAAGCTTGTGAGGTTCCATTGTGGCTATTGTGGGAGAGATGGCCATAAGGACGAGTTTTGCTTCAAGAGGAAGCGAGAGGAGAGAATGGCGAAAATGTGGGCTAACAAGGACAAGTACCACCCTTCCGATGGTGTACTTGAGCCTCGTGTGCAGATGCCTAGGGCTAAGGTGAGTGTGAGGACAGTTCAGGCTTGGGGAGAGCGGAAGGATGTTGGAGGTGCTGCTGTCCAGGCTACACCGGTCAAACCGGTGTGGGGCACCGGTCAGACCGGTGCGAGGCTGGACAAGCGGCGGTTTGGGTTTCGTGCTCGTACGGGTGCGAGGGTTCTTTACGGAGGTCGTGGTTCTGGTGGTTGGGCTAGAGAGTTTGCGGGAGGTCGGGTTGCTAGGTTTTCCCTCCCTCGAGTTCACTACGGGGATGGGAGGAGTCGTAGCTTTTAGAAGGAGAGGAGGGACGGTCCACGGGTTTTCTTTCGTGGTTTTGGTCCTCCTCCGGGCGAAGAGGGGTGGTTTCCTCGGGGTGGTTACCGTGGTGGTGTTCGTGGAGGTAGCTTTGGTAGGAGAGATGCTTTGGTTTGTGCTAACCCCACTTTCGAGCAAATGGCTCGGCACTGGTTTTACTCTTTTGGTACTAACCCCAGTGCTGAGTCGTTTGTTCGCTCACGTGCTCGTTTTTGAATTTCAGGTGGGAGACTTGAAGAACATTTGGTTGATTGACTCCGGTTGCTCGAGGCATATGACCGGAGACGGGGGTGGTTCTCGAGTCTCGTCCGGTGGTGACAAAGAGGTACATCACCTTTGGGGACAATGGGCGTGGGCGTGTGCTTTCGGAAGGTGAGATCGAGTGAGTGACAAGATCACTCTTAGGCGTGTTGCTCTTGTTCAATCGCTGGGGTACAATTTGCTTTCTGTGTCCCAGTTGTTGGATGAGGGCTTTGAGGTGTTGTTTCGACCAGGTGGTTCTCAGATTTTGGACTCTCGAGGGGACCTTATCTGTATGGTCGTTCCCGAGGGTCAGGTGTTTTGTGCTGATTTTTCTCAGTCTTCGGGTGTGGAGCGTTGTTTCTTGGCTGATTCTTCGAGTGAGTTGTGGAAGTGGCATAGGAAGTTGGGTCACCTGAGCTTTCACCTTTTGCCTCTCTTGAGTAAACTCAATTTGGTCCGAGGATTGCCACGGTTGAGGCTTGAGAAAGAGTTGCTTTGTGCGCCGTGTAGGCATGCTAAGATGGTAGCCTCTTCTCACCCGCCTCTCACCGATGTGATGACCGAGCGTCCATGCGAGCTGCTCCATATGGACCTTGTTGGCCCGGCTCGTGTGCGATCCGTGGGTGGGAAGTGGTATGTCCTTGTTGTGGTGGACGACTATTCTCGGTATGCGTGGGTGTTCTTTCTCGAGGATAAGGGTGAGACGTTTGGTTTTGTTCGAGATCTAGTCTTGAGGTTGAGGAACGAGAGGCACGGAGATACCATACGAGCAATCCGCGGTGATAATGGCTCGGAATTCGAAACTCTCGTTTTGAAACCTTTTGCCATGACTTGGGTCTTGAGCACCGAGTTTTGAGTCCGTATACGCCTCCCCGGAATGGTGTTGTGGAAAGGAAGAACAGGACCTTGTGTGAGATGGCTCGGACGATGCTTGATGAGCATAGGACTCCGAGAAGGTATTGGGCTGAGGCGATGAATACCGCGTGCTATCTGTCAAACAGGATCTACCTCAGAGTGCACAAGAAGAGAACATGCTATGAGTTGATGCATGGTCGCACACCCAAGGTGAGTCACTTCCATGTCTTTGGTTGCAAGTGTTTCATTCTAAAGAAAGGAAAGAAGTTGGATAAGTTTGAGGCTAGGTCAGTCGATGGTATTTTCTTTGGTTATGCATCTCATTCTAGAGCATATCGTGTGCTCAATCTTGAAACTAACTAAATCGTGGAGACTTGCGAGGTAACCTTCGACGAGACAGAGCCACGTAGTCAGCTTGTCTTTGAGTGTGCAGGTGATGATGAGCTTGGCGAGGAGATCTTTCAGGAGGAGGAGCATGAACATGGAGACGATGAAGATGGCGGTGTGGTGCCCCCGGCTGAACATGTACCCACTACTTCGACTGCGGTGGTGGATGGACCCTCTCCTACCCCTACGATGACAAATCAAGAATGAGGAGAAGCTGTTGTTGAGGGGGAGGTAGCATCGAGGCGAGAACCTCCCTGGCGAGTACAAGTGGATCACCCAGCTTCGAGGATCATCGGCGACATGAATGAACGCACTACACGGTCGAGGGTTCGGAACAATTCCCATTTCGCTCATGATGCGTTTGTTGCTACTTTTGAGCCCAAACACATTGGACACGCGCTATCTGATCACAATTGGGTTAATTCGATGCATGAGGAGATGGAGAACTTTGAGAGGAATCAGGTTTGGGAGTTGGTTGACCCTCCCCCAGGGTGTAAGCCGATTGGTACAAAGTGGGTGTGGAAGAACAAAAAGGGAGGGAAAGGTGAGGTTGTGAGAAACAAGTCGAGGCTTGTTGCTCAGGGGTTCAGTCAGAAGGAGGGGATCGACTACGAGGAGACCTTTGCTCCCGTAGCCTTTTTGGAGGCGATTAGGATCCTTCTAGCTTTTTCCGTGGATAAAGGGTTCAAGTTGCACTAAATGGATGTGAAGAGTGCTTTCCTGAATGGTGTGTTTGAGGAAGAAGTGTATGTGAGGCAACCTCCGGGGTTTGAGAGTGAGAAGTACCCCTACCGGGTGTACAAGTTGAGGACGGCGCTGTATGGGTCGAAGCATGCGCCTAGAGCTTGGTATGGTAGGTTGAGGGGGTTCTTGTTTGAGAGAGGTTTTGAGATGGGGAAGGTCGATCAGACCTTGTTTTCACTGAGGCGGGGAAGAGATATCCTGATTGTGCTGGTGTACGTGGATGATATTGTCTTTGGTGGCTCGTCTAACTCTCTTGTTGCAAGGTTTGCAGAGGATACGAGCAGGGAATTTGAGATGAGCATGATGGGCGAGTTGCAGTTCTTCCTCGGGCTACAAATGAAACAATCGAAGAAAGGAACATTTGTGCACCAAGCTAAGTACACCAAGGACATTGTGGGGAAGTTCAAGATGGAAGATTCCAAGGCTATGACGACGCCGATGAGTACGACTACAGCTCTTGATGTAGACGAGGAAGGTGAACACGTGGACCAGAAGGAGTACCGAAGCATGATCGGGTCACTCCTCTACTTGACGGCGACGAGGCCGGACATCCAGTTCTCGGTGTGTCTGTGCGCTCGTTTTCAAGCGTCTCCGAGGACTTCGCATCGGCAAGCAGTGAAGCGAATTTTCAGGTACTTGCGTCACACTCCCGACTTCGGCCTTTGGTACTCCGCGTCCTCTTCTTTGGCGCTTCATGGTTTTTCAGACACGGATTTTGCCGGGTGTCGGTTGGATAGGAAGTCCACTTCTGGGACTTGCCAGTTTTTGGGTTCTTCTTTGGTGTCTTAGTCTTCCCACAAACAGTCGAGTGTTGCTCAATCCACTACCGAGGTCGAGTATGTTCTTGCTACTAGTTGTTGCTCTCGGCTCCTTTGGATTTCATACACCATGAGTGACTTTGGTGAGGATTATACCCATGTCCCACTTCAATGTGATAGCACCGGTGCCATAAGCGTTGCAAAGAACCCGGTGCTCCATTCCAAAACCAAGCACATAGAAGTGAGGTATCATTTTACGAGAGACAACGTAGAGAAAGGAAAGATAGCTTTGATCCATGTACCCACACATGACCAACTAGCCGATATTTTCACCAAACCCCTAGATCAAGCAACTTTCACTCATTTGCGGGGGGAACTTGCTTTGTGTGCTTGATTTCTTGAGTTGGGTGTGTGCGAGCTCCTTTGTAGCATATGTATAGCTTTCCTTTGTGCATTTCTTGCACTTGGCATGTCATATGTAACATGATGTATAGGACATCCTTGTATCTTAGATTGCATGCATTTTGTATCATATGCATTGGATAGGAAAAGCTTCTCCTATATACATTGTTCACCATGGAATGCTATTTATGTCTTTGTGAGCTTGTTTGATATGCTATGGTTAGTTTGGCTTAGCTCTTGATGATCTTGTTGAATAATCCATGGTTGATGGCTATGTTTTTTGAAAAATGTCACATGTATGCTCTCTCATGTGTAAATGCCTTTAGATGATCTTGACATGTTTTAGTGGCTTTGCTATGCTTAATTTGTGGTTGGATAGCTAGTTTATTGATCATATGGGGCCAAAGGCTCATTTGCCATCATGAACGTTTAGCCCTCTTGCTTCATCTTGTAAAGGGGCATAAGTTCCTTTTTGTCGCAAAGACATTTCATGTACCAATTTTAAATCTGAAAATGAAATGTAAAATGCTTGGAAAATGTGCTCCCATGTCATATGTGCTTTGGGTGCTAAACCGTTGCATGATGCCTACCAATGAGAAGTCTCATACATAGAAGTAGGCACATGGCTCCGTGGCTTTGACATGACATGAGATCCTTGTGGGTGTTTGTGATGGTCTTATGATTAGAATGGCTGTCCTAGCATGAAGTTTGTGTGGCTTTGCCATTTTGGTATGTTTTGGTCATGTTTAGGACTTTGCTCATGAGAGGCGTTTTTTTCGCAAAATTACCCAAATCCATCTTAGCTTCGTCCAATGGCTGTGAAGCTATGGAGTATCTAACTTGCTCATTTGGACATGTGTAGCATTTTTTTTGAATTTTGTCTATTTGAGAAGCTCTAGGTTCAAAGTTTTACATTTTTGGCTTGATTCATGCATTGCCAACAAGGGGGAGAAGTTTGAGCTTGAAATGGCTTGCTGGATGCATCTAGAAGGTTTTCAGGTGGTTTCGAGCCATTTCTGAGCTCTGTTGTGCACCGGTCTGACCGGTCATAGTGCTGGTCCTGTGCACATGTTGGGCACCGGTCTGACCGGTGGTGGTGACCGGTCTAACCGGTGTGAGCTGAAGTTGTTGCAGCTGCCCGTTTTCCGGTGGTCCGCATGCATTCGTCCGGGGGGAGTTGCATTGGTTCGGGGGGGAGCTTGCATGTGTGCGGGGGGGAGCTCTTTGTGGTTGTTCGAGCTTTGTTTTGGTGGTTTGCGCTCTTTGCTTGAGCTTTGCTTTGTCTCGGATGTGTCGAGCCGTTGCCCTTGCCTAAGGGGTCCGAGACTTGTCTTCTTCGAGTGATCTTGCTCTTTGCCTTTTGGTTGGCCTTGGATCGCTTGTTGGAGTTTCTTTTTGTTCGTTTCTTTGCTTTTTCTTTTTCTCTCTTATTACTTTCGTGTGGGTGTTGTCAATGCACTCATCAAGGGGGAGATTGAGGACCATGTGTGGTTCGAGGACCGGTGGATGGTTGCTTCCTTGTGTGATGAGTGATTGACAACGTTGTGTGGACTAATTCTTTGCTAAGTATTGCATGTGCAAGTTGCGGCTTGACCGGTTTTGGTGCGGGTGAAGAACAAGCGCGAAAGGTCGTCGCCGGTGAGGCCTCCGGGTGTGGAGAAGACAAGTAGGCTTCGTTGGAGGGACCCGATAGCCACCGGGTCAAGTGCGGGCCACATGGTGGCATTAACGACAAGATGAAGTCATGGACGGTTTCTTGGTTGAGCACGAAAACCAAGGTCGAGCCGGGACTACGTGGGAGCCGAGTCATGAGTGGAGATTGGCGGAGGCTACACCGAGTTTGCGGGGTTTCCGGTGGTTCACCGGAAAACTACCGGGTTCCTTGGTTGATCCGAAAGCCAAGACCGGAGAACCGAAGACGGTCTTTGCGCGAAGAAGTGCGGACCGGTCCGACCGGTGGGGAGCACCGTTCTGACCGGTGTGCGACGACGCAGTCCAGAATTTTCGAAGCTGAGGACACGCGTCGGGATCGCAAGACTTGCATCGAGGCTAAGCAGGTTGGGGTCGCCGGGCATCCGTCCGATGGAGAAAGCTTGAAGTCTACCAAAACCGCCCTTGAGGGGCTTGTATCCTTCGTTATTAGGAAAGGGTGTTTTAGGCTTTCGATTGCCTCCATATAACCCAAGAGATGAGAGGATGGCGGCCAAGCCTTGGAACCCTAGTTCATTTGCTTTCCTATTTTCCCTTCCTATTTTCTTAGGATTTCCATAGGACTAGCTTGAGAGCTTCATAGTGAGATCTCGTTGAGAGGGTTGGATGATCGGGCGGCAAGGTAGACCTTGTAAGAACCTTTGTTGCATGTATAGATGATTTGGCGTGGTTCCTCAAGGTTTGTATGTGTTGTTCCCGGTTGTTCTTGGTGGTGATTTTCGGAACCCTCTCTTGGTGATTTCTTTGGGTTGTTTTCGGGACCTTGCTCTTGGGGATTTGACGGGGGAAATTTGTGGGAACCCTTCGTGGTTCTTTGGGCTGTGATTCCCCTCCCAAATCCGTGAGTAAAGGGGCTCGATCTTGAAGTTTTCCGGGTTCTAGGGTTTGAGGTGTTCTTGGCGGGATTTCTTCGATTCCTCCTTTTTGGACGAGTTTTGGTGGGATTAAACTTGGCTATGGACTCCTCATGAGGTGTTCCTAATATCCCCAAAGTCTTCTTCAAGTCCGTGGAGTGATTCGAGAGATCGAGGTTTGGATTTGGGGGAGTTGACCCGCGGGTGCTGTTCATCCCGAGCTGCCCAGGCTACACCGGTCTGACCGGTGCTCTCGACCGGTCTGACCGGTGCAACCCTCGGTGGGTTTTTGCTCGGGTGAACGTCCGGGGTGTATTCCGCTGTTGTCCAGTGTTGGAGCTGTTTCGAGTTTGGGTCAGCATGGAGGTCGGTTGGCCTATTTGGTGCTTTGAGGGCTTTCAGGCTGTGACCGGTCTGACTGCTGCTTCTCACCGGTCTGACCGGTGTGGAGCCACTTAGTGGAAGTTGCCCAGTTTCACCAGCAGGGACCGGTCTGACCGGTGGTGCTCAACGGTCTGACCGGTGTTGGTCAGTGGACTCGAGGTTTGGTGTTCCGCTGCATTCTCGGGTTGCAAGGTTGTGTGTGTTGGTTCCTAGGTTCAGTGGCACTCCAGTGGCTACGTGGGCTTGACCAACTTGGGTAGTGAGTCGGAGACGTGTGTTGGAAGCCGTGTTCATCTTGTAGGAGTTTTCATCTCCTTCGAGAAGAATTTTTATCGGCTCCCATTCACTCCCCCTCTCTGGTTCGCCATATCGGTCCTTCACGTTGTGACAGAACGATGGCTCCAAAAGGCGGGCGTCTTTGGAATCGGACCGGAGGCCACGGTTTAATGATGCTTTTAATGAGATTCGTTTTTCTAGCTTCATCTATCTTTTTTGGAGCTACAACATAAGCATGATCTAGACTCTCTAGATCGGTTATCTCTTTGCTTTCTCTTGCTACCTCTTAGTAGATTAGGTTAGATGTGTTTTCTTGATGATCTTTTAGACTAGTTACAATTTGTTTTTTTCAAAAGATAGCTTTCCTAGCTTTACTAGATTGAATCCTTGCGTTGCACATTGTTTAATGGATTCGATACCTTGGGTTCTCAAACTTAAGGGAGGAAGAGTCCCTTGACTACGACGGGGGATTTATCCGCTTGCAAATCCATATGAAGTTTCATGCGAATATACACCGTCAACAGTGGCGTCGGCGACTGGTTCTGGTTGGCACAGGCTCTCGCTCGAGGTCATCTACCCACGGCGGACCGGCCCTCGACTTCCTGTTGGGGCTGCGAGGTTCCGACTTCCTTGTGATGGCAGTGTGGCTGGGTTTGGTGGGTTCGTTGGCTGTGCTTGGATGCTTAGGCACCTATCAGCGAATTCATGTACAGATTTATGATCTAGGTGCTCCTTCACTGAGGAATCAAGCTGTAATTATCACGGGAGCATTGAGTATATCCAGTTGATTTATTTAGGATCGGTTGAGTAGGAGGAATTTGGTTCCTGGTACTAGATGTTGCGCAGCTTAGATCTAACGTGCGTGCAGGTTTCCTTCTTTCTTGAGATGCATGCGATTTTCAGTGGCGCACCATGTGCAGGGGGAAGAGGGAGGGGAAGAAGCAAGCCGAACCGAAGTGGAAGGCACATTAAGACAGGAACGAGACGTGCGGGTGTAAAGGATAAGGAAAGGGCACGGGGTCATTTCCCCTCCCGATTCCACACTGGACTGGGGAGGTGGCTTGCCACGTTACCGAAAGTCCCGATTCGGTTGCACTGAAAAAAACCGTGGAAAACATAGAAGCCAATATAAAAGTCCCATATGAAGGAGCGCCATTTGTAAAAGTGGCAAATTATTAAATATCCCCGTGCGCCTGTCTCTGGAATCTGGATTTGGTTTATAGTTATGTTTGGACTTTTCTTGGGTCAGTCGCCCATCAAAACTTCTGATGTTTTGGCTCGAGTTACTAAGTATGCATGCGCCTTGCTGTGAGAAATTTTAAAATAAAATTTTATAGTGAATTTAAAGTATAAATACAAAGGTTATTGCATGACAATATTATTCTATTATACACGAAAACATGTTCGCCAACTCTATATGCTACAAATTCATATATCCACTGAGAAAAAAATTGCAATGTAGCAAAATAACAGATGTGATGAAAGGCTATTAATTAAAACCCTTTTGCAGAAAATTCCGGTGGTGTCCTCTCGTGAAAAAAGAAAGTAGCTGCTACTGAATAAAAGTGCACATCCAAAACCTTTTGCAGGAAATTAAAGAAAAAGAATAAGCAATCAGCAACCATATATAAATTACTCCTTTAAAAATGGTGTACATGATCCACGTGAAGAATTGAAGATACGGACTAAGGAAGGTATGGTTAAAGCCCTAGTCAATATAATCATTGTTGTCTTCACAAACACTGGATTAGCAAGGAGAAGTGAGCACACTAGGAAGAACCACTGTGCACAGGAGCCAAGGAACCTCCAGCAAGGTGATGGAAGGCCTCAACAACACGGGCAGAAGATTTCTCATGTGCCTGCGCTGCCCTGGCAGCCTTGCCCTCACGCGAATAGTATCGCCGGTTGCACAAACCCAAGTTGTAACAAGCACACGTGTACCCAGATTGAATCGATCTGGTTCATGATGAAATCTAATTGAAATCGAGATGAAGAATTCGATCTTGAGAGACATGGGTACCCATGGGTCCCCACCGACCAGAGTCCCGGAGGTCCCTGTCAAGTGGACACGACCAGCCAGAAGTCCCGCCGACTTGCAAGTGGGCCCGAACACCTTATCCACGATCCTGGCGACCTTGGAAGACCACAGACGACCTCATCCAGACTTCGGAAGACTTGCCGGGCTTGAGACGCAAGTTTCTCCTCTAGATCGCGCTGGCGGCGCCGCCAGTAGGTCCGAGGATCACAAGATCTTCTCTGTAATCATGGGAGCAAGCATTCCTAATCTGTAAATGACCCTAATGAGGGTCCACCGACCTCGAATGGAAGCTCTAGCCCGCTATCCATATAAGGCGGCCTAGAGCTCCATTTGAGGGGACTCTCCCGATTGACGCATCTTTCCACCACACTGGACATAGGGTTTTACTCTCCGGAGGCCTGAATCAGTCTATAACCCTTTGTGTCCTCGCCATTCTCGCCAAGTTCCGAGTTCCATCTGTGAACTACCACCTATGCTCTTAGGTCTCGATCCCCCAATAGTCAACCTACAACCGCTTGGGTAACCACCTAGCGGATCTGCCAGGTCTCACCCCCTGACAGTTGGCGCACCAGGTAGGGGAGATCGGGAACTCGCTGTGCAGCATGGTGGCCCGATCTGGTGTCGTTTTCCTAGCGAGCATGGTGGACATCCTCGCCAACCCCGTGGAGATCTGTTTCGGCTCCTTCACGGCGACCTCAACCATGCTGGCGGCGGCGACCTCCCCGACGGTCTCCGTGAAGGCCCCGGCGACGCCTGTTGCCACCTCCAGTGCCAGCAAGAAGTCGAAGACCCAGCTGTCCAAACCCTATGACATCGTTCCGGGAATGGAGTGAGTCATCGACATAATGGAGGAAACCCTCCAGATCTGCGAGAGAGCTCAGCGCTCAACACAGGACACGCCGCGCGGCAATACCTTCCCTTTCGGTCTGCGGCCATCCAGTGACACACATGCTCGTCAGGCGGCCAAGTCCATCCAGATCCAATCTAGGCGACAACAGCCATCTGACGACCTGAAGATCGAACCTCGTGCCTGCCGCGGCCCACTCGACGTACCGTGCACTTACCATAAGGGCGGACGACACATTCTTTGTGGCTGCCGGCTACGGAAGAAGATCGACTAGTACGCGACGCTTCACGGGTTGCACGAACCCCCACGTCTCCGAATGTCAGCGAGTTCCAGAAGGCCTAGATCTGTATCTCTCCCAACAACCAAAGATCCACCCGGTGGCACGTCCTGGTGGTTTCGGCGAATGACCCACCACGAGTCGGCGTGACAGATTCCGAGGAGGCGCGTCGGAACCAAGCTAACGCAAACCGCGCCCAAAGGCGGGCGGAGGAGCAGCACCAGGCAGTACCCCCGTGCACCTGCGACCTACGCCTTGAGTTCAAAGAGGAAGGTCTGCCGACATTCAACAGCCCTCAGGCCAACCTGGGTGCGGCGTTGGCACATCTCCAGCAGGCCAACCCTTTGCATGAGGCCAATGCAGCCATGGCCAACGTCCGGGTCGCCACAGTTCTGGTGGAGGAGAGGACCAGGAGCGTTCTGGTGGTCGATGGATGACCACTCCTCAGTGATGAGTGATTGACAATGGGTGTTGGACCTACTCTTGGCTTAGTGCACAGGTGTAGGCTCCGGCCTAGTTCGTGTTGTTGCAGGTGAAGAACGGGCGCGAAAGGTCTCGGCCTTGAGGGGCCTCGGGAGATGGAGAGACAAGTAGGCTCGGTTCGAGGGACCGGTGGACGGCGGGACTAGGTGCGGGCCACATGGTGGCGACACGAGCAAGACGAAGTCATGGACAATCGAGCCGGTGCACGGTGGCGGTCGAGTCAAGTGGTTTGGCGGGAGGCCGGACCGAGCACGCGGGGGTTTGGTGGTTTGCCCACAAAACAATCGGAGGACGGTTTCTTGGTTTGGGCCTCAAAACCAAGTCCGAGGGCGCAACATGACGGAGACGAGATCCGGGCGTGTCGGGAAGCTTCAAAGCGAAGGACACGTGGCGGGATCGCATGGCTTGCGTCGGGAGGACGCGGGGTGCGGCAAAGGCGTGGCCGTCCGATGGCAAGACCCACAAACATTACCTAAATGCCCCTACGTGGGTTGTATCGCCAGTAGTTAAGTTAGGGGTAGTCGAGTCATTTACCACTCCGTGGGACTCGATATATGAGCCATGAGTGTGTGTGTATGGCTCTCTCTCTCTCGGCGACTTAGGGTTTCATTTCCTCCCTTCCATTTCTCATTTTCATAGCTATTTTCTTCTCTATTTTCTCTAGGCTAGCATGAGAGCTTCATGAGAGATTTGTTGAGAGGGATGGATGCTAGGGCGGCATGCTAGACCTTGTGAATCTTTCCTGGTTTGTATAGAAGATTCGGAGTTGTGTTTTTTGTGGTCCTTTTGTGCTTGTTTTCGTGTCTTTGTTCTCGGTGTGATTCCGCGGATTTGAGTGGGTTTCTCCCCGGATTTCTTTGAGGGAAACATGGATAGATGTCTCGTGCATCTTTGTGATTGATCTTGTGCCCTCAAACGCCGGAAACCACTTCGATTCAAGGATTTTCATTCGGTGCTCTAGCTTTTGGTGGTGCTCAAAGGATTCGCGATTCCCGGTGATTTAGGGAGTTAGGAGGCAAGAATTTTGGGCTATAGCATCCTTGTGTGACGCTTTTCAAGTCCCCAAACCCTTGTCTCCATAGCTTCAACCGTTTGGGAAATCCGATGATGATTTGGGAGAGTTGACCCTCAAGGTCGGGCGTGTTTCTCGCTCCGTCCGTGCCTCGCGGACGGTCCGCGCGTCCGGGCGGACGGTCCACGCCGCACATGTGCGTCGGGTGTTCTTTGTGTTCTTGCTCGCCTTTCGTTTCGATCCGTCGTGATTTTGAGTTTTGGTTGGACGAAGTTCCGGACGGTCCGCAGGTGCCTGGCGGACAGTTTGCGTGCTCCCCGCGGATGGTCCGTTTTTCAGAGTTGGCTTCTGGTGGTTCTGTTGGTTTTAACGGACAGTCCGCGGCCCAGGCCTGACGGTCCGCTGTACCTGTGAGGACAGTCCACGGTACATTGGCGGACGGTCCGCGTGGTTCGTGCGGACAGTCCGCCTCTCTGGCCGGATGGTCCGCCAGAGCCTGTGTGCTTTGCTTCTTGGTTCGATTCCTCTCTTCCCTTCTTGTGCTTCCGCGTGTGCTACCAGGAATCGTTCCTAGGACTAGAGGTTGATCCATAACCTCGTTGTCTTGGCGATTGGTGTGTGATTTGATCCATCGCTTGTGCGTGACCGGGATTTGACTAGGGTATAGGCCGGGTTCTTTGTGAAGAATTTTTACCGGCTCCTATTCACTCCCCCTCTCTAGTCGCCATCGATCCTTCAATTGGTATCGAGCTTGGTGCCGATTCTTTGTGACTTTGAAAAATCTCAAATCCTAAGATGGCGTACGTTGAGCGGGGCGGTCCGCCGCACTTCGATGGCAAGGGTTACCACAAGTGGGCGGCTCGTATGATGATCTTTCTTCGTGGCAAGTTGTTGGATTTCATTGTGCTTGACAAGACCTATGCTATTCCGGTCAACATCCATACTCTTATGGTGACTGATGCTGGTGCTAAGGCCAAGTATGAGGCAAATGCAAAAGCCGTTGATCACTTGGTCCGGAGCTTGTGTGATCCTGAGTTTGAGCGTGTTCGCCATTTGAATCTTGCTTGGCAAATTTGGGAGAAGTTGTTGGTTGCTCACAGTGGTGATAACCATGTGAAGGCTCGCCTCTTTGTCTCTTACCGGATGCAATATGAGAACTTCACTCAACTTCCCAATGAGGACATTGATGCGATGTTTCAGAGGTTCACCGTCATCGTGAACAACATGAAGGCTAATGTTGAGGATTTTCCTTACACCGAGCATGATCAGGCTTTGAAGCTCTTGCATGTCTTGGACCCAAATGTTTGGGGTGCTAACGTTGAGGCCATCAAGGAGTCTAGGCAATATTTGACTATTGAGTTGGATGACCTCTTTTCTAAGCTCAAGTCGGCTGAGGTTGACAGGAAGTTGCAATCCAAGCATGAGGGCTCGACTGACCATAGTCTTGCTCTTGTGGGTGGATCAAAGGGCAGAGCTAACCCTTCCTGTCGATAGTTTTCCTTGTCTTCTCTTATGTCTATTCCAGATGAGGAGTTTGATGTGCTGGGCGAGGAGGAGCTGGCCTTGCTCTCAAGAAGGTTTGATCGACTACATGAGAGTCGGAGGAATGCAAGGCGGAGCTCAGGGACGTGCTACAAGTGTGGCAAGCGTGGCCACTTCATCGCCGAGTGCCCGGAAGCGGAGGAGAACAAGTACAAGATGAGCGAGTACAAGGCGCACCCGAGGCGTGAAGACAAGTACTCCTCCAAGGGCAAGCACTTCAGCAAGTCCAAGAGCAAGGACAAGGAGAAGCGGCGACCGAGCAAGGGCGGCTACAAGAAGGACAAGGCAAGAGCCATGGTGGCCGGTGCAAGCGACGTCGACTCAAGCTCAAGCGACGCGCAGTCAAGCTCAAGCAGTGAAGATGAAGATGCCGGGAGGCGCAAGGGCAAGAAGAGTGCAAGCCGGAACCTCAGTGGATTGAGCTGTGTGGCGCTTGAAGGCTTTTGTGGCATGGCCCATAGCTCGAGCGAAGCAAGAAGAGAGACAAGGAAGACGGCAACTCCGACTCGGAGGATGAGGTAAATCGTGACCACGACTCTTTGCTTGCCGAGATCACTAGGTTGAATGGCTTGATTGACAACCGTGATAGTGTGTTGAGAGATGCTAAGAAGATGAGGAAAGATCTTCGGGCTCAACTTGAGAATGCTAGTGAGAAAGTAGGAGAGTTAGAGTCCAAATTGCTTGAATTGAAACTTGAGAATGACTATTTGAAACTTGCTCCTACTACTCCTGATGATGTTGAATGTCTTGAGTGTGATGCATGGTTGAATGAGATCAAGTTGCTTAATGAGAAGAATGCTTCCACTTTGGCTAAACTAGATGCTCTTAGGACTGAGTATGATGAGCTTAAGGCTAGACCCACTTTGCTTCGTGCTTGTAAATCATGTCCTACTATGCATGCTAAGCTTGTTGATGCTCGTTCTACCATTAGTTCTCTCGGAAGCTTTTTTGAAATCTCCTGTTGTCAATGCATGCACTAGGTTGTGATGAAGTTACTTTGCGCAATCTTGAACTTACTTCCCGTTTGGATGTCATCTATGAGGAGAATGACTATTTGAGGAAGGCGTTGGGTTGGTTGTCTTGGCGGGAACCTCAATTAAAAATCATGATTGAGGAGTTCAAGATAGGCGATGGTCGTGGTTTGGGTTTTGAGAAGTTGGGTGAGAAAGTGGGAGAGAACAGTGGGGAGAGTGTGTATGAGAAGTGTGTTGAGTCTAACCCTGAGTTTGAGGTGATCGGAGACATCCAAGTCCCACTTCCAAAAGCACCCAAGAACTCTTTCACACCAAAGCCCAACCACCTGTGCAACAAGCTTGACACAACCCAAGATCCACCCAAATTCCCACCTAAGACAAATGACTTCCAGAAACTGGTGAAGTTTGTGAGTGAGAAGGGTGAGAAGCCTAAAGAGAAGCCAGGGCCAAAACCAAAACCCATCCCCTTTAGGTGTTAGTATTGTGGCAAGGAGAGACACCTTGCGGAGTTTTGCTATAAGAGGAAGAGGGATGAGAGGCTTGCTATGGAGCAAGCAAACCGGGACAGGTATCACCGATCTCATGGTATTCCCGAGCCTAGAGTGCCACTTCCACGGGGGTGTGGGAAGTGTGAAGAGTGTTGGTAGAGTTGGGGCTCGGGGTGGTAGGTTCCCACAAAGAGGTGGTTGTGAGAGGTTTGTTAGGAGAGATGATGGTGTGCGTCTTGGTGAGAGGTTTGGTCGGGCTCGTGGTGGTTTCTTTGGACGTCCCCCTACTCGTCCACAATACGGGTTTAGGGGAGATGATCGCAGCTTTGGGTTCCGGAGGAACTACGGACCACGTTTTCCCCCTCGTGGTGCTCGTACTCCTTCCATGGGAAATGGGAAGTTTGGTGGCAAGGGAATGATGTTTGCTATCCCCTCTTTGGAGCGAGATGGCTCGACAACGGTTTAACTTTCTTTGTGCTAACCCCGAGTGTCGAGTCGCTAGCTCACTCTCGTTTTTGTTTCGACTACGGGCGGGGAGGCTTGGAGAACATTTTGTTGATCGACTCGGATGTTCTCGACACATGACCGGAGATAAGAAGTGGTTCTCCAGCCTCACCCTAGTGAGGGAAAAGATGTACATCACTTTTAGGGACAATGGACGAGGAAGGGTGATTTCTGAGGGTGTTGTGCATGTGAGTGACAAGGTAACGTTAAAGAGAGTTGCTCTTGTGAAGTCTTTGGGTTTCAATTTTCTTTCGGTTTCTCAGTTGCTTGATGAGGGTTTTGAGGTGCGTTTCATGTCTGGTGAGTCTCATTTGCTGGATTCTCGAGGTGATCTTGTCTGTATGATCGTCCCCGAGGGTCGATTTTCGAGGCTGATTTCTCTCGTTCTTTGGGTCCTACTCGTTTGTTTGATGGCTGGTCCTTCTTCGATTTGTGGAAATGGCATAGGCGGTTGGGACACTTGAGCTTGATTTGGTTTCCCGCTTGAGTGGTCTTGACCTTGTCCGAGGATTGCCGAGGTTGAAGCTTGAGAAGGATTTGGTTTGTGCCCCGTGTAGGCATGGCAAGATGGTAGCCACTCCCCATCCACCCCCGACCGATGTCATGACCGAGCGTCCGACGGAGCCGTTGCATATGGACCTTGTTGGGCCGGCTCGAGTTCGCTCGGTGGGTGGGAAGTGTTATGTCCTTGTTGTGGTGGACGATTACTCTCGCTAAGCACGGGTGTTTTTCTTGGAAGACAAGAGTGAGACATTTGGTTTTGTTCGCGATCGATCGTGATGTTGAAAAACGAGAGGCATGGGAATGCTATTCGAGCCATTCGCGGTGATAATGGCTCGAGTTCAAGAACTCTCGTTTTGATGCCTTTTGTCGTGATCTAGGTCTTGAACATCGGTATTCGACCCCTTATGTGCCCCCTCAAAATGGAGTCGTGTAAAGGAAAAATCGGACCCTTTGTGAGATGGCTAGGACGATGCTCGATGAGCACGGGACTCCTAGGAGGTTTTGGGCCGAGGCGGTCAATACGGCATTTCATGTGTCAAACGAGATTTTATTGCGAACTTTCAAGAAGAAAACCTGTTATGAGCTTATGCATGGTCGGGCACCCAAGGTGAGTCATTTACGAGTTTTTGGCTGCAAGTGCTTTATTCTTAAGAAGGGAAAAGTCGACAAGTTTGATGCTAGGTCTAGTGATGGTATTTTCTTTGGATATGCTAACCACTCTAGAGCCTATAGGGTGCTTAACCTTGAGACTAACAAAATCATGGAGACTTGCGAGGTAACCTTCGACGAGACAATGCCATGTACCTCTCTTGGCTTTGAATGTGCGGGTGATGAGGAGATGGCCGAGGACCTATTTGAAGAGGAGAAGGATGAAGTTGGAGATGATGATGGAGAGAACCATGCGCCTGAAGGCCGAGTGCGTACCCACTACTTCCCCTACGACCACTACGGAGCGTGGACCGTCTACTTCATGGACAACGACGGTGCGACAAGAAGACCAGGCGAGAGAAGGCTGAAGTTGAGGGGGAGGTAGTCTCGAGGCGTGAGGCTCCCCGGCGGATTCAAGAAGTGCATCCCCTGTCGAAGATCATTGGGGACATCGATGAATGTACTACGCGGTCAAGGTCCGGGAAGTCCTCTCATTTTGCTCATCTTGCTTTTGTTGCCACCTTTGAGCCCAAGGACATTGGACATGCTTTATCCGATGCAAACCGGGTCAATTCTATGCATGAGGAGTTGGAAAACTTTGAGAGGAACCAGGTGTGGGAGTTAGTTGAACCACCTCCAAATTGCCATCCTATAGGAACCAAGTGGGTTTGGAAGAACAAAGAGGGTGAGAATGGGATGGTTGTGAGGAACAAGTCCAGACTTGTTGCTCAGGGGTTTAGTCAGAAGGAGGGGATCGACTATGAGGAGACCTTTGCTCTTGTGGCCCGTCTTGAGGCAATTCGGATTCTTCTAGCCTTTGTCGTGGCTAAAGGGTTCAAGTTGTTTCAGATGGACGTGAAGAGTGCTTTTCTGAATGGGGTCATAGAGGAGGAGGTGTATGTGAAGCAGCCACCTGGGTTTGAGAGCGAGTTGTACCCACACGGGGTGTACGGGTTGAAAAGGGATCCGTATGGGTTAAAACGGGCGCCCGTGCTTGGTATGGGAGATTGAGAGGTTTTCTCGCCGAGCATAGGGTTTGTGATGGGTATCGTGGATAGTACCTTGTTTCTCCTCAAGCATGGAAATGACTCGTTGTTTGTTCGGATATACGTGGATGATATTGTCTTTGGTGGCTCGTCACATAACCTTGTTGCCAAGTTTGCGAGATGAGATGAGCGGGGAGTTCGAGATGAGCATGATAGGCGAGTTGCGGTATTTCTCGGGTTGCGGATCAAGCAAGTGAAGGACGGAACTTTTGTGCACCGGACCAAGTACACGAAAGACGTGCCGAGGAAGTTCCGGATGCAAGATGTGAAGCCGATGTCGACTCCCATGGGGAGTACGGCCACTTTGGATGCGGACGAGGACGGAGAACCGGTGGACCGGCGGTAGTACGGGGAGCATGATCGGCTCCCTCCTCTACCTGACGGCGACGAGGCCAGACATACAGTTCAGTGTGTGTCTGTGCGCTCGTTTTCAGGCTTCGCCGAGGACATCACATCGACGGGCCGTCAAAAGGATTTTCAGGTACCTACAGTCTGCCCCTAGTCTTGGCCTTTGGTATTCTTCCTCTTCGACTCTTTCTCTTCATGGTTTTTCCGATGCGGATTTTCTTTGGTTGTCGAGTCGAGAGGAAGTCTACTTCGGTACTTGCCGAGTTTTTGGGTCTTCGTTGGTTTCATGGTCTTCCCGCAAGCGAGTCTAGTGTTGCTCGGTCTACCACCGAGGCGGAGTATGTTGCGGCCCGCGAGTTGTTGTTCCCAGTTTGTTGTGGATTTCATGCACTTTGAGAGACTTTGGTGAGTTGTGCACCCGGATCCCGCTTCTTTGTGATAGCACCGGTGCCATAAGCGTAGCCAAAAACCCGGTGCTTCACTCGAGAACCAAACACATAGAAGTGAGGTATCATTTCTTGAGGGACAATGTGGAAAAAGGAACCATTGTGTTGAGTCATGTCCCTACCCAAGATCGGCTTGCGAGACATTTTCACAAAGCCTCTCGACCAAGCTACATTTGTGCGCTTGCGGGGGAACTTGGGGTTTGTAGCCCTTTCTAGTTGATTCTTGGGGGATTTTCTTTTGTATCATATGTATCATACCATGTTTTACCTTGATGTATATACATGTTTTGCTTGATGTACAAACCATGGTAGGATAGTCATCTTGTCATATATCATGTTGCATTTGTATCATATTGCATTTTAGGATGATGAGCTTCTTTCATATGCCTTATTTGAGTCTCTTTGGCTATTTGTGAAATATTTGCCATATGTGTGGAGAAATGGTGATGTGAGGCTATGCTCTTGGAATATTTGAGATATATGTGTGGTGAGATAGCCCTTTTTGAAATAAATGCTAATCTTGAATAATTTTTGGTGAAATGTGCTCCACTCACGTGTAGTAGTGTATCCATGTCACGTTTTGGTCTAAATGTGCTTTCTATGCTTAGATTGTGCTTGGATGTCTTTTTCTTGCATTTGGGCCAACGGCCGAATATCATTGTGAATGTTTAGCCTATGTTGCATTCATGGGGGAGCATGAGCTTCTTTTTGCCGCAAAGGCACTTCATGTACCATGAAATGAATTAATCTTGAAAAGAAGTGTGCATGCTTGAAAAATGCTCCATCCATCATGTCTATGCTTAAAATGTCTTATCTTTCACATATGGGTGCAAAACATGTTTCATGATGTTCACCAATGGAGAAGTCTCCCCGAAGTGGACACATGGCTCATGAGCTTTGACATGACATGCTTTGCTTTATGGGTGTTTGCCATGATCTTTTGCTAAGAATTTGCTATCCTTGTATGATCTTTGAATGGTATGCATGTTTGTGGCTCAAGTGTGACATGGATAGGCTTTCACATGTGAAGCGAGCCTTCGTTTGGTAAAATTGCTTAAATCTGAAAATTTTGCTTTGTCACATGCTTGTATTTTCATATATTACTTGTGGCACTGCTTTGACTATGCTATGATTCATATGTGTGATCTTTGTCCCATTTTTAGCCTTTGACACTAGATTTGTCCTATTTGAGAAGCTCATGTAGATGTTTATATGCTTTGTTTTGCATTTCTGCATTTTCACCTTGATTCATACATTGTCAACAAGGGGGAGAAGAGGTGAGCTTAATGCAAATTCAGAAGAGGTGAGCTACTAAAATTTGGAAGTTTGCATCCACATGTTCAAGGGGAGCTTGCATTTGTTCAGGGGGAGCTTTCTTGCTGTTTTCAGTGTGGAGTTTGTGCTTTGCTTGCCCTGTGACCTTTCTTTGCCTTTCTTTGGTTTTGGTCATGAGTTGAGCTTCTTTGTTTTTCTTTCTTCTCCCTTTCTTTCTTTCTCTGAATTTCATTTTGCGTTGTGTGTTGTCAATGCACTCATCAAGGGGGAGATTGAGGACCAGGAGCGTCCCGGTGGTCGATGGATGACAGCTCCTCAGTGATGAGTGATTGACAACGGGTGTTGGACTGACTCTTGGCTTAGTGCGCAGGTGTAGGCTGCGGCCTAGGTCGTGTTGTTGCGAGGTGAAGAACGGGGCGCGAAAGGTCTTCGGCCTTGAGGGGCCTCGGGAGATGGAGAGACAAGTAGGCTCGGTTCGAGGGACCGGTGGACGGCGGGACTAGGTGCGGGCCACATGGTGGCGATACGAGCAAGACGAAGTCATGGACAATCGAGCCGGTGCACGGTGGCGGTCGAGTCAAGTGGTTTGGCGGGAGGCCGGACCGGAGCATGCGGGGTTTGGTGGTTTGCCCACAAAACCATTGGAGGACGATTTCTTGGTTTGGGCCTCAAAACCAAGTCCGAGGGCCCAACACGACGGAGACAAGATTCGGGCGTGTCGGGAAGCTTCGAAGCGGAGGACACGCGGCGGGATCGCATGGCTTGCGTCGGGAGGACGCGGGGTGCGGCAAAGGTGTGGCCGTCCGATGGAAAGACCCACAAACATTGCCTAAATGCCCCTATGTGGGTTGTATCGCCAGTAGTTAAGTTAGGGGTAGTCGAGTCATTTACCACTCCGGCGGGACCTGATATATAAGCCATGAGTGTGTGTGGATGGCTCTCTCTCTCGGCGACTTAGGGTTTCATTTCCTCCCTCCCATTTCTCATTTTCGTAGATATTTTCTTCTCTATTTTCTCTAGGCTAGCATGAGAGCTTCATGAGAGATTTGTTGAGAGGGATGGATGCTAGGGTGGCATGCTAGACCTTGTGAATCTTTCCTGGTTTGTATAGAAGATTCGGAGTTGTGTTTTTCGTGGTCCGTTTGTGCTTGTTTTCGTGCCTTTGTTCTCGGTGTGTTTCTGCGGATTTGAGTGGGTTTCTCCCCAGATTTCTTTGAGGCAAACATGGATAGATGTCTTGTGCATCTTTGTGATTGATCTTGTGCCCTCAAACGTGGGGAAACCACTTCGATTCAAGGATTTTCATTCGGTGCTCTAGATTTTGGAGGTGCTCAAAGGATTCGGGATTCCCGGTGATTTAGGGAGTTAGGAGGCAAGATTTTTGGGCAATAGCATCCTTGTGTGATGCTTTTCAAGTCCCCAAACCCTTGTCTCCATAGCTTCAACCGGTTGGGAAATCTGATGATGATTTGGGAGAGTTGACCCTCAAGGTCGGGCTGTTTTCTGCTCTGTCCGTGCCTCGCTGACGGTCCGCGGCGTCCAGGCGGACGGTCCACGCCGCACGTGTTTGTCAGGTGTTCTTTGTGTTCTTGCTCGCCTTTCGTTTCGATCCGTCGTGATTTTGAGTTTTGGTTGGACGAAGTTCCGGACGGTCCCGCGGCGGCGGGCGGACGGTCCGCGGGTGCACGGCGGACGGTCCGCGTGCTAGAGAGGGAGGGAGTGAATAGGAGCCGGTAAAAATTCTTCACAAAGAACCCGGCCTATACCCTAGTCAAATCCTGGTCACACACAAGCGATGGATCAAATCACACACCAATCGCCAAGACAACGAGGTTATGGATCAACCTCTAGTCCTAGGAACGATTCCTGGTAGCACACGCGGAAGCACAAGAAGGGAAGAGTGGAATCGAACCAAGAAGGAAAGCACACGGGCTGCGGCGGACCGTCCGGCCGGGAGAGGCGGAGCGTCCGCACGAGCCACGCGGACCGTCCGCCAATGTACCGCGGACTTTCCGCACGGGTACGGCGGACCTCCGTCCGGGCCGCGGACCGTCCGTTAAAACCAACGAGAACTACCCGAAGCGAACTCCGAAAAATGGACCGTCTACGCGGGGAGCACGCGGACCGTCCGCGAGCACCGCGGACCGTCCGCCGCCCGCCGCGGAGCGTCCGGAACTTTGTCCAACCAAAACTCAAAATCACGACGGATCGAAACGAAAGGCGAGCAAGAACACGAAGAACACCGACGAACACGTGCGGCGCGGACCGTCCGCCCGGACGGCGCGGACCGTCCGCAAGGCACGGACGAGAGCGAGAAAAACGGCCCGACCTTGAGGGTCAACTCTCCCAAATCATCATCGGATTTCCCAAACGGTTGAAGCCGTGGGACAAGGGTTTGGAGACTTGAAAAGCGTCACACAAGGATGCCATAGCCCAAAAATCTTGCCTCCTAACTCCCTAAATCACCGGGAATCGCGAATCCTTTGAGCACCACCAAAAGCTAGAGCACCGAATGAAAATCCTTGAATCGAAGTGGTTTCCGGCGTTTGATGGCACAAGAGCAATCACAAAGATGCACGAGACAACTATCCATGTTTCCCTCAAAGAAATCCGAGGAGAAACCCACTCAAATCCGCGGAACACACGCGAGAACAAAGGCACGAAAACAAGCACAAAAGGACCACAAAAAACACAACTCCGAATCTTCTATACAAACCAGGAAAGATTCACATGGTCTAGCATGCCGCCCTAGCATCCATCCCTCTCAACAAATCTCTCATGAAGCTCTCATGCTAGCCTAGTGAAAATAGAGAAGAAAATAGCTACGAAAATAAGAAATGGGAGGGATGAAATGAAACCCTAAGTCGCCGAGAGAGAGAGCCATCCACACACACTCATGGCTTATATATCGAGTCCCGCCGAGTGGTAAATGACTCAACTACCCCTAACTTAACTACGGCGATACAACCCACGTAGGGGCATTTATTTAATGTTTGTGGGTCTTGCCATCGGACGGCCACGCCTTTGCCGCACCCCCGCGTCCTCCCGACGCAAGCCATGCGATCCCGCCACGTGTCCTCCGCTTTGAAGCTTCCCGACACGCCGGATCTCGTCTCCGTCGTGTTGGGCCCTCGGACTTGGTTTTGAGGCCCAAACCAAGAAACCGTCCTCGAGATGGTTTTGTGGGCAAACCACCAAACCCCGCGTGCTCGGTCCGGCCTCCCGCCAAACCACTTGACTCGGCCCGCCACCGTGCACCGCTCGATTGTCAATGACTTCGTCTTGCTCGTTTCGCCACCATGTGGCCCACTCCTAGTCCGGCCGTCCACCGGGTCCCTCGAACCGAGCCTACTTGTCTCTCTATCTCCCGGAGGCCCCTCAAGGCCGAAGACCTTTCGCGCCCGTTCTTCCACGCAACAACACGAACTAGGCCGCGGCCTACACTGCGCACTAAGCCAAGAGTCGGTCCAACACCCGTTGTCAATCACTCATCACCGAGGAGCGATCATCCATCGACCACGGGACGCTCCTGGTCCTCAATCTCCCCCTTGATGAGTGCATCGACAACACACAAGGCGAAATGAAATTCGAGAGAAAGAAAGAAAGGAAGAAGAAAGAAAAACAAAGAAGCTCAACTCATGACCAAAACCAAAGAAAGGCAAAGAAAGCTCAAAGGCCAAGCAAAGAAAACACTCCACACCGAAAACGGCAAGAAAGCTCCCCCCGAACAAATCCAAGCTCCCCATGAACATGTGGATGCAAACTTCCAAATTTTAGTAGCTCACCTCTTCTGAATTTGCATTAAGCTCCCCTCTTCTCCCCTTGTTGACAATGTAAGAATCAAGGTGAAAATGCGGAAATGCAAAACAAAGCATATAAACATCTACATGAGCTTCTAAAATAGCCAAATCTAGTGTCAAAGGCTAAAAATGAGACAAAGATCACACATATGAATCATAGCATAGTCAAAGTAGTGCCACAAGTAATATATGAAAATACAAGCATGTGACAAAGCAAAATTTTGAGATTTAAGCAATTTTACCAAACGAAGGCTCTCTTCACATGTGAAAGCCTATCCATGTCACACTTGAGCCACAAACATGCATACCATTCAAACATCATACAAGGATAACAAATTTTTAGCAAAAGATCATGGCAAACACCCATAAAGCAAAGCATGTCATGTCAAAGCTCATGAGCCATGTGTCCACTTCGGGGAGACTTCTCCATTGGTGAACATCATGCAACATGTTTTGCACCCATATGTGAAAGATAAGACATTTTAAGCATAGACATGATGGATGGAGCATTTTTCAAGCATACACACTTCTTTTCAAGATTAATTCATTTCATGGTACATGAAGTGCCTTTGCGGCAAAAAGAAGCTTATGCTCCCCCATGAATGCAACATAGGCTAAACATTCACAATGATATTCGGCCTTTGGCCCAAATGCAAGAAAAAGACATCCAAGCACAATCTAAGCATAGAAAGCACATTTAGACCAAAACGTGACATGGATACACTACTACACATGAGTGGAGCACATTTCACCAAAAATTAGTCAAGATTAGCATTCATTTCAAAAAGGGCTATCTCACCACACATATATCTCAAATATTCCAAGAGCATAGCCTCACATCACCATTTCTCCACACATATGGCAAATATTTCACAAATAGCCAAAGAGACTCAAATAAGGCATATGAAAGAAGCTCATCATCCTAAAATGCAATATGATACAAATGCAACATGATATATGACAAGATGACTATCCTACCATGGTTTGTACATCAAGCAAAACATGTATATACATCAAGGTAAAACATGGTATGATACATATGATACAAAAGAAAATCCCCCAAGAATCAACTAGAAAGGGCAACAAACCCCAAGTTCCCCCCGCAAGCGCACAAATGTAGCTTGGTCGAGAGGCTTTGTGAAAATGTCTGCAGGCTGATCTTGGGTAGGGACATGACTCAACACAATGGTTTCTTTTTCCACATTGTCCCTCAAGAAATGATACCTCACTTCTATGTGATTGGTTCTGGAGTGAAGCACTGAGTTTTTGGCTACGCTTATGGCACTGGTGCTATCACAAAGAAGTGGGATCTGGGTGCACTCCTCACCAAAGTGTCTCAAAGTGTATGAAATCCACAACAGTGGGAACAACAACTCGCGGGCGCAACATACTCCGCCTCGGTGGTAGACCGAGCTACACTAGGCGCTTGCGGGAAGACCATGAAACCAACGAAGACCCAAGAAGCGGCAAGTACCGGAAGTAGACTTCCTCTCGACTCGACAACCAGCAAAATCCACATCAGAAAAACCATGAAGAGAAAGAGTCGAAGAGGAAGAAAACCAAAGGCCAAGACCAAGGGCGAATGTAGGTACACGAAAATCCTCTTGACGGCTGTCGATGTGATGTCCTCGGCGAAGCACGAAAACGAGCGCACGGACACACACGCGGGCGTATGTCTAGCCTCGTCGCCGTCGGGTAGAGGAGGGAGCCGATCATGCTCCTGTACTCCCGCCGGTCCCCGGTTCTCCGTCCTCATCCGCATCCAAAGTGGTCGTACTCCCCATGGGAGTCGACATCGGCTTCACATCTTGCATACGGAACTTCCTCGACATGTCTTTCGTGTACTTGGTGCGGTGCACAAAAGTTCCGTCCTTCACTTGCTTGATCTACGGCCAGAAAGTACTACAACTCACCCATCATGCACATCTCGAACTCCCTGCTCATCTCATCCGCAAACTTGGCAACAAGGTTATGTGACGAGCCACTAAAGACAATATCATCCACGTATATCCGAACAATCAACAAGTCATTTCCATTCTTGAGGAGAAACAAGGTCCTATCCACGGTACACATCACAAACCTTCGCTCGGCGAGAAAACCCCTCAATCTCCCATACCAAGCACGGGGCGCCGTTTCAACCCATACGAGCCCTTTTCAATCGTACACCCTGTGTGGGTACAAATCGCTCTCAAACCCGGTGGCTGCTTCACATACACCTCCTCCTCTATGACCCCATTCGGAAAGCACTCTTCACGTCCATCCGAAACAACTTAAACCCTTTAGCCACGGCAAAGGCTAGAAAAATCCGAATTGCCTCAAGACGGGCCACGGGGAGCAAAGGTCTCCTCATAGTCGATCCCCTCCTTCGACTAAACCCACGAGCAACAAGTCCGGGACTTGTTCCTCACAACCATCCCATTCCCACCCTCTTTGTTATTCCAAACCCACTTGGTTCCTATAGGATGGCAATTTGGAGGTGGTTCAACTAACTCCCACACCTGGTTCCTCTCAAAGTTTTCCAACTCCTCATGCATAGAATTGACCCAGTTTGCATCAAATAAAGCATGTCCAATGTCCTTGGGCTCAAAGGTGGCAACAAAAGCAGCATGAGCGAAATGGAATTCCTGGACCTTGACCGTGTAGTACGTTCATCGATGTCCCCAATGATCTTCGACAGGGGATGCACTTCTTGAATCCGCCGGGGAGCCTCACGCCTCGAGACTACCTCCCCCTCAACTTCAGCTTCTCTCGCCTGGTTTTCTTGTCGCACCGTCGTTGTCCATGAAGTAGACGGTCCACACTCTGTAGTGGTCGTAGGGGAAGTAGTGGGTACACACTCAGCTTCAGGCGCATGGTTCTCTCCATCATCATCTCCAACTTCATCCTTCTCCTCTTCAAAGAGGTCCTCGGCCATCTCCTCATCACTGCACATTCAAAGCCAAGAGAGGTACATGGCATTGTCTCGTCAAAGGTTACCTCGCAAGTATCCATGATTTTGTTAGTCTCAAGGTTAAGCACCCTATAGGCTCTAGAGTGGTTAGCATATCCAAAGAAAATACCATCACTAGACCTAACCTCAAACTTGTCGAGTTTTCCCTTCTTAAGAATAAAGCACTTGCAGCCAAAAACTTAGAAATGACTCACCTTGGGTGCCAGACCATGCATAAGCTCATAACGGGTCTTCTTGAAAGTTCGCAATAAAATCCTGTTGGAAACATGACATGCCGTATTGACCGCCTCGGCCCAAAACCTCCTAGGAGTCCTGTGCTCATCGAGCATCGTCCTAGCCATCTCACAAAGAGTCGATTTTTCATTTCCACGACTCCATTTTGAGGGGGCACATAAGGGGTCGAATAATAATGTTCAAGACCTAGATCACGACAAAAGGCATCAAAACGAGAGTTCTTGAACTGCGAGCCATTATCACTCGCGGATAGCTCGAATAGCATTCCCATGCCTCTCGTTTTTCAACCTCACAATCGGATCTCGAGCAAAACCAAATGTCTCACTCTTGTATTCCAAGAAAAACACCCGGGCATAGCGAGAGTAATCGTCCACCACAACAAGGACATACCACTTCCCACCCACCGAGCGAACTCGGGCGGCCCAACAAGGTCCTTATGCAACGGCTCCGTCGGACGCTCGGTCATGACATCGGTCGGGGGTGGATGGGGAGTGGCTACCATCTTGCCATACCAACACGGAGCACAAACCAAATCCTTCTCAAGCTTCAACCTCGGCAATCCTCGGACAAGGTCAAGACCACTCAAGCGGGAAACCAAATCAAAGCTCAAGTGTCCCAACCGCCTATGCCATTTCCACAAATCGAGAAGAAGGACCGGCCATCAAACGGCGAGCGGGACCCAAAGAATGAGAGAAATCGGCCACGAAAATGTGACCCTCGGGGATGATCATACAGACAAGATCACATCGAGAATCCAGCAAACGAGACTCGCCAGACTTGAAACGCACCTCAAAACCCTCATCAAGCAACTGAGAAACCGAAAGCAAACTGAAACCCAAAGACTTCACAAGAGCAACTCTCTTCAACGTTACCTTGTCACTCACATGCACAACACCCTCAGAAATCACTCTTCCTCGTCCATTGTCCCCAAATGTGATGTACATCTTTTCCTTCACTGGGGTGAGGCTGGAGAACCACTTCTTATCTCCGGTCATGTGTCGAGAACATCCGGAGTCGATCAACCAAATGTTCTCCAAGCCTCCTGCCTGTAGTCAGAAACAAGAATGAGAGTGAGCTAGCGACTCGACACTGGGGTTAGCACAAAGAAAGTTAAACCAGTGTCGAGCCATCTGCTCAAAAGAGGGATTAGCAAACATCATTCCCTTGCCACCAAACTTCCCATGTCCCATGGAAGGAGTACGAGCACCACGAGGGGGAAAACGTGGTCCGTAGTTCCTCTGGAACCCAAAGCTGCGATCATCTCCCCTAAACCCGTATTGTGGACGAGTAGGGGGACGTCCAGCAAAACCACCACGAGCCCGACCAAACCTCTCACCAGCACGCACACCATCATCTCTCCTAACAAACCTCTCACCACCACCTCTCTGTGGGAACCTACCACCCTGAGCTCCAACTCTACCAACACTCTTCACACTTCCCACACCCCGTGGAAGTGGCACTCTAGGCTCAGGAATACCATGAGACTGGCGATACCTGTCCTGGTTTGCTTGCTCCCTAGCAAGCCTCTCATCCCTCTTCCTCTTATAGCAAAACTCTGCTAGGTGTCTCTCCTTGCCACAATACTCACACCTGAAGGGGATGGGTTTTGGTTTTGGCCCTGGCTTCTCTTTAGGCTTCTCACCCTTCTCACTCACAAACTTCACCGGTTTCTGGAAGTCATTTGTCTTAGGTGGGTTGATCTTGGGTTATGTCAAGCTTGTTGCATAGGTGGTTGGGCTTTGGTGTGAAAGAGTTCTTGGATGCTTTTGGAAGTGGGACTTGGATGTCTCCGATCACCTCAAACTCGGGGTTAGACTCAACACACTTCTCATACACACTCTCCCCACTTGTTCTCTCCCACTTTCTCACCCAACTTCTCAAAACCCAAACCACGACCATCGGCTCTCTTGAACTCCTCAATCATGATTTTCAAGCGAGGTTCCAACCCGGGCAACCAACCCAACAACTTCCTCAAATAGTCATCCTCCTCATAGATGACATCCAACCGGGAATTAAGTTCAATATTGTGCAAAGTAACTTCATCGCAGCTAGTGCATGCATTGACAAAAGGAGATTTCAAAGAAGCTTCCAAAGAACTAATGGTAGAACGAGCATCAACAAGCTTAGCATGCATAGTAGGACATGATTTACAAGCACTAAGCAAAGTGGGTCTAGCCTTAAGCTCATCATACTCAGTCCTAAGAGCATCTAGTTTAGCCAAAGTGGAAGCATTCTTCTCATTAAGCAACTTGATCTCATTCAACCATGCATCACACTCAAGACATTCAACATCATCAGGAGTAGTAGGAGCAAGTTTCAAAGAGTCATTCTCAAGTTTCAATTCAAGCAATTTGGACTCTAACTCTTCTACTTTCTCACTAGCATTCTCAAGTTGAGCCCTAAGATCTTTCCTCATCTTCTTAGCATCTCTCAACACACTATCACGGTTGTCAATCAAGCCATTCAACCTAGTGATCTCGGCAAGCAAAGAGTCGGGGTCACGATTTACCTCATCCTCCGAGTCATAGTTCTTGTCTTCCTTGTCGCTCTTCTTCTTGCTCGAGCTATGGGCCATGCCACAAAAGCCTTCAAGCGCCACACGGCTCAATCCACCGAGGTTGCGGCTTGCACTCTTCTTGCCCTTGCGCCTCCCGGCATCTTTATCTTCTTTGCTTGAGCTTGACTGCGCGTCGCTTGAGCCTGAATCGATGTCGCTTGCACTGGCCACCATGGCTCTTGCCTTGTCCTTCTTGTAGCCGCCCTTGCTCGGTCGCCGCTTCTCCTTGTCCTTGTTCTTGGACTTGCTGAAGTGCTTGCCCTTGGAGGAGTACATGTCTTCACACCTCGGGTGCGCCTTGTACTCGCTCATCTTGTACTTGTTCTCCTCCGCTTCTGGGCACTCGGCGATGAAGTGGCCACGCTTGCCACACTTGTAGCATGTCCCTGAGCTCCACCTTGCATTCCTCCGACTCTCATGTAGTCGATCAAACCTTCTTGAGAGCAAGGCCGGCTCCTCCTCGCCCGGGCACATCAAACTCCTCATCCGGAATAGACATAAGAGAAGACATGGAAAAGCGTCGACATGAAGGGTTAGATTTGACCTTTGATCCGCCCACAAGAGCAAGACTATGGTCGGTCGAGCCCTCATGCTTGGATTGCAACTTCCTGTCAACCTCGGCCGACTTGAGCTTAGAAAAGAGGTCATCAAACTCAATTGTCAAATATTGCCCGGACTCCTTGATGGCCTCAACCTTAGCACCCCAAACATTTGGGTCCAAGACATGCAAGAGCTTCAAAGCTTTGATCATGCTCGGTGTAAGGAAAATCCTCAACATTAGCCTTCATGTTGTTCACGATGGCGATGAACCTGCGAAACATCGCATCAATGTCCTCACCCGGGAAGTTGAGTGAAGTTCTCATATTGCATCCGGTAAGAGACAAAGAGGCGAGCCTTCACATGGTTATCACCACCGTGAGCAACCAACAACTTCTCCCAAATTTGCCAAGCAAGATTCAAATGGTGAACACGCTCAAACTCGGGATCACACAAGCTCGGACCAAGTGATCAATGGCTTTCGCATTTGCATCATACTTTGCCTTAGCACCAACATCGGACACCATAAGAGTATGGATGTTGACCGGAATAGCATAGGTCTTGTCAAGCACAATGAAATCCAACAACTTGCCACGAAGAAAGATCATCATACGAGCCGCCCACTTGTGGTAACCCTTTCCATCGAAGTGCGGCGGACCACCCCGCTCAACGTACGCCATCCTAGGATTCGAGACTTGTCAAAGTCACAAAGAATTCGGCACCAAGCTCTGATACAAATTGAAGGATCAGATGGCAACTAGAGAGGGGGGGAGTGAATAGGAGCCGGTAAAAATTCTTCTCAAAGAACCCAGCCTATACCCTAGTCAAATCCCGGTCACACACAAGTGATGGATAGAATCACACACCAATCGCCAAGACAATGAGGTTGTGGATCAACCTCTAGTCCTAGGAATGATTCATGGTAGCACACGCGGAAGCACAAGAAGGGAAGAGAGGAATCGAACCAAGAAGCAAAGCACACGGGCGATGGCGGACCGTCCGGCCGGAGAGGCGGACCGTCCGCACGAGACACGCGGACCGTCCGCCAATGTACCGCGGAGCGTCCGCACAGGTACGACGGACCGTCCGGCCTGGGCCGCCGACTGTCCGTTAAAACCAACAGAACCACTAGAAGAGAACTTCGAAAAACGGACTGTCCGCAAGGAGCACGCGGACTGTCCGCCAGGCACCCGCGGACCGTCCGCTCGCTGCTGCGGACCGTCCGGAACTTCGTCCAACCAAAACTCAAAATCAAGACGGATCGAAACGAAAGGCGAGCAAGAACACGAAGAACACCTGACGAACACGTGCGGCGCAGACCATCCACCTGGACGCCGCGGACCGTCCGCGAGGCACGGATAGAGCAGAAAAACAGCCCGACCTTGAGGGTCAACTCTCCCAAATCATCATCGGATTTCCCAAACGGTTGAAGCTGTGGAGACAAGGGTTTGGGGACTTGAATAGCGTCACACAAGGATGCTATAGCCCAAAAATCTTGCTTCCTAACTCCCTAAATCACCGGGAATCGCGAATCCTTTGAGCACCACCAAAAGCTAGAGCACCGAATGAAAATCCTTGAATCGAAGTGGTTTCCCAGCGTTTGGGGGCACAAGATCAATCACAAAGATGCACGAGACATCTATCCATGTTTCCCTCAAAGAAATCCGGGGAGAAACCCACTCAAATCTGCGGAAACACACCGAGAACAAAGGCACGAAAACAAGCACAAAAGGACCACGAAAAACACAACTCCGAATCTTCTATACAAACCAGGAAAGATTCACAAGGTCTGGCATGCCGCCCAAGCATCCATCCCTCTCAACAAATCTCTCATGAAGCTCTCATGCTAGCCTAGACAAATTAGAGAAGAAAATAGCTACGAAAATGAGAAATGGGAGGGAGGAAATGAAACCCTAAGTCGCCGAGAGAGAGAGAGTCATCCACACACACTCATGGCTTATATATCAGGTCCCGCCGGAGTGGTAAATGACTCGACTACCCCTAACTTAACTACTGGCGATACAACCCACGTAGGGGCATTTAGGTAATGTTTGTGGGTCTTGCCATCGGACGGCCACGCCTTTGCCGCACCCCGCGTCCTCCCGACGCAAGCCATGCGATCCCGCCGCGTGTCCTCCGCTTCGAAGCTTCCCGACACGCCCGGATCTCGTCTCCGTCGTGTTGGGCCCTCGGACATGGTTTTGAGGCCCAAACCAAGAAACCGTCCTCCGATGCTTTTGTGGGCAAACCACCAAACCCCGCGTGCTCGGTCTGGCCTCCCGCCAAACCACTTGACTCGACCGCCACCGTGCACCGGCTCGATTGTCCATGACTTCGTCTTGCTTGTATCGCCACCATGTGACCCGCACCTAGTCCCGCCGTCCACTGGGTCCCTCGAACCGAACCTACTTGTCTCTCCATCTCCCGGAGGCCCCTCAAGGCTGAAGACCTTTCGCGCCCGTTCTTCACCTGCATCAACACGAACTAGGCCACAGCCTACACCTGCACACTAAGCCAAGAGTCAGTCCAACACCTGTTGTCAATCACTCATCACTGAGGAGCGGTTATCCATCGACCACCGGGACGCTCCTGGTCCTCATACGTCGAGTCGGCACTCACGCAGTCGATCCAATCGACTTGCGCATAGCAAGCTCCCCACCATCCAGGAGGAGGTCAACCAACCTCGGACGAACGCTGTGCCAGGCGTCGACCTACGCGCCAACCTCAACAAAAACCGGTGCGGTCGCGACACCGCGGCTACATCGACCAGTGCCACCGAGAGTGCGAAGATTGAGAACTTCAACATCGCCTCGACTACGATCGCGAGTACGCCCCACTGGGTGCCATCCATCAGATCATGGGGCACGAAAAACGCGATCGCCACGACGTCGAGAACATGCGACGTGCTCAGTACGAAGCGAAGTACGGTCACCCTGACGGTCCGGTACCTAACTCGGACTGCAAGCCCAGATCCTAGATCGTGGCCACAGCACAGGACGACGTCGCTGCCCAGGTCAGTGACAACGGCGACAACATGGCGATCACTACCTTCCATACGTTAGCACCACGTCTCCGATCGGTCGCCTACCCCAACAACTTCAAGCCAAACATCCAGAAGTACGACAGCAGCTCTGGCCCCAACATCTGGTTGTCGACCTACTACGTCGCTGTCAAGGCGGCTGACGACAACTTCGACCACATGGCGGCCTACTTCCCGCGGCTCAACAACCTCCCGGCAGGCAGCGTCACATTGTGAGCCGACCTGTCTCAGGCCCTCACCTCGAACTTCCAAGCGATCTATAATCTCCCTGGAAACCCTTTCAACCTCGGGAGGGTGACCATGAAGCCCGGTGAGCGGCTGCGGGACTACACCAACTGGTTCTTGGAGAACCGCAGTACTTGCGTTGGCATCAGGGACGACCAGGCCGTCGACAGCTATAAGAAGTGTCTCAGGGACCGCAAGGTCTTTGAGAAGATCCATGACTCTGGCGCCACCAAGGTCGCGCCACTCATGGAGGACGTCAACAAGCTCATCGACAACAAGGAAGCTCTGGTTAACCAGTTTGACCACGATGGCAAGGAGGATGCAGGCACCTCTGGCGCCGCCGGGGATTCCAGTTCGAAGTTCCGTAAGCGACCTTCATAGGTACTCGCAACAAATGGGCGCCGCCCTTCGACATTCAATGTCGAGGAGTTCAACGCGATGCTGGACAGCCTCTGCACGTTCCATGAAGGGGGAACACACATAGTTCGCGAGTGCCAGCAGCTCAAGAAGGCGTTATGCACGCCTAACGACCTGAAGTGACCTAGAAGTGACGGGGACCAGTCATCCTCGCTTCGCTACAACAACAACCGCCACGGCGACCAACATGGTCGTGGGGCACCAATCGTCGTGACGACCGGCGATGTGATAACCAGCAGCCGAAAGACTGCCGCGACGAGTGCGACCTGCCTCCCCACCGGAGACAGGCAACCCCAACAGCCCATTCCAACAGGCCAAGAGGTCGATCAACATGATCATTGGCGTCCTGGAGAGCAGCTCAAGCAGGAGGAGGTACCACATGCACAACCGTGAGGTCCAGCTCATCCACACCAAGCCATTGCAGCTCCTGCGTTGGTCGGAGCATCCCATCACCTTCTCCAGGGCTGACCACTGGTTCACATCCCAGATCCTAGGTCGTACCTGCTAGTCATCGAGGCCATTGTCGAGGGCGCCTTGCTCCCTCAAACCCTCATCGATGGAGGAAGCGGGCTCAACGTCATCTTCGTCAACCCCCTGAAGAAGATGGACTTCGACTTCAAGAGGCTGACAGAGTGCGACGAGCCCTTCTTCGGCATCGTGCCAGGCAAGGCGGCCTACCCCCTGGGTCGGATCTTCCTTCCGGTGACGTTCGGCACGGATGAGAATTTCCGCACGGAGTACTTTAGTTTCGAGATCGCTGACTTCAAGTCTTCCTACCACACCATCCTAGGTCGCCCCATGCTGGCCAGGTTCATGGACATCCCCCACTACACCTATCTGGTGCTGAGATGCCGACTCCCCACGGAGTCCTCACAGTCTACGGCGACCTGCTTGTCTCGTTCAAGTGCGACAACGAGGCCCTAGAGATCGCCACGATGAGCGCTTGCTTCGGTGCCTCGACTGTCATTGTGGCTGAGGCCAAGAAGGTCGCCCCAATTGACCTCCGAGGACCATGTGTGGTTCGAGGACCGGTGGATGGTCGCTTCCTTTTGTGATGAGTGATTGACAACGTTGTGTGGACTTATTCTTGGCTAAGTATTGCAGGTGCAGGTTGCGGCTTGACTGGTGTTGGTGCAGGTGAAGAACAAGCGCGAAAGGTCATCGCCGGTGAGGCCTCCAGGTGTGGAGAAGACAAGTAGGCTTCGTTCGAGGGACCCGGTTGCTAGCGGGGTCAAGTGTGGACCGCATGGTGGCATGAACAGCAAGATGAAGTCATGGACGGTTTCTTAGTTGAGTCTCAAAACCAAGGTCGGGCCGGGACTACGTAGGAGCCAAGTCATGAGTGGCGATTGGCGGAGGCTACACCGAGTTCGCGGGGTTTCGGTGGTTAACCGAGAAAACCACGCGGGTTCCTTGGTTGATCCACAAAGCTAAGGCGAAGAACCGAAGACGGTGCTTTGCAAAGCGGTGCGGACCGGTCCGACCGGTGGGTACCGGTCGACCGGTGTGCGACGACGCGGTCCGGAGACTTCGAAGCGGAGGACACGCGTCGGGATCGCATGGTTTGCGTCGAGGCTACGCGAGGTGCGATCGTCGGGCATCCGTCCGATGGAAAAGACATGAAGACTTCCAAATCCGCCCTTGAGGGGCTTGTATCCCTAGTTATTAGGAAAGGGCATTTTAGACTTTCGGTTGCCTCCATATAACCCAAGAGGTGAGAGGATGGCAGCCAACTCTTGGAACCCTAGCTCATTTGTTTTCCTATTTTCCTTAGGTTTTCCATAGGACTAGCAAGAGAGCTTCATGAAGAGATCTTGTTGAGAGGGACGGATGATTGCGCGGCTTGCTAGACCTTGTATGAACCTTTGTTTCATGTATAGATGATTTGGCGTGGTTCCTCAAGGTTTGGATGTGTTTTCCCAGGTTGTTCTTGGTGGTGATTTTCGGAGCCCTCTCTTGGTGATTTCTTTGGGTTGTTTTCGAGACCTTTCTCTTGGGGATTCGATGGGGGAAATTTGTGGGAACCCTTCGTGGTTTTTTGGGCTGTGATTCCCCTCCCAAATCCGTGAGTAAAGGTGCTCGATTTTGGGGTTTCTTGCGTTCTTGGGTTGGAAGTGCCCTTGGCGGGATTTCCTTGATTCCTCCTTTTTGGACGAATTTTGGTGGGATTAAACTTGGCTATGGACTCCTCATGAGGTGTTCCTAATATCCCCAAAGTCTTGTTCAAGTCCGTGGAGCGATTACCGGAGATCGAAGTTTGGATTTGGGGAAGTTGATCCGCGGGTGTTGTTCATCCCGAGTCGCCCGAGCTACACCGGTCGGCCGGTGCTCTTGACCGGTCCGACCGGTGCAACCCTCGGTGGGAGTTTGCTCGGGTAAACGTCCGGGTGTGTTCGTTGTTGTTCCGTGTTGCTTCTTTGTTTCGAGTTTGGGTCGGTTTGGTGGTCGGTTGCTTTGTTTGGTGCCTTGGAGGCTTTCGATTTGTGATCGGTCCGACCGGTGTGTCTCACCGGTCGGCCGGTGTAGAGCCACTTAGTGAAAGTGGCTCGGTTTCACCGGTAGGGGACCGGTCGACCGGTGGTGCTCACCGGTCTGACCGGTGTGGGTCTATAGACTCGAGGTTTGGTGTTCCGCTACTTTCTCGGGTCGGAAGGTTGTGTGTTGGTTCCTAGGTCCAGTGGCACTCCAGTGGCTACGTGGGCTTGGCCAACTTGGGTAGTGAGTCGGAGACGTGTGTTGGAAGTCGTGTTCATCTTGTAGGAGTTTCCATCTCCTTCGAGAAGAATTTTTATCGGCTCCCATTCACTCCCCCTCTCTGGTTCGCCGTATCGGTCCTTCAAGTGGTATCAGAGCCGGTTCGGGTCTTTGTTGACTCTAACCAGTCTAAGATCCAAGGATGGCGTACCAGGAACGGGGTTCGGGTCCTCCACACTTCGATGGCAAGAACTACCAGATGTGGAGCAAGCGGATGTCACAGTGGACACAGGCTATGTCCAGCCGATGGACTTCCTCGCTCCAGGATCGAGGGACGGATTCGACGCCAAAAATAAGGCGGTCGACTACTTGTTTCGTGCTTTGTGTCGGCCGAGTTTGATCGGGGTGCACACCGAGCACTTGGCTTGTAGGATTTGGGCGGTGTTGAAGGAGGCTCATGTTGGGAATGCCCAGGTTTAGGCACGGATGTATGCGACCTACGGAGAGAGTATGAGAACTTCACTCATCTCCCCGGTGAGTCCATCGATGCCTTGTTTCGAGGTTCACGGTGGTTGTGAACAACACGAGGGCCAATGTGGACGTGCTCCCGTACGATGATCATGATAGAGCGGTCAAGCTCTTACACTCTTTGGATCGTACGATTTAGGGCGGAAAGTTCGAGGCCATTGTGGAGTCGGAGAAGTATGACACTCGACGGTGAACGAGCTGTTCTCGAAGCTCAATTCGTCCGAGGTGGATAGGGGCATGATCGCCAAGCTCGAGGGACCGACCGATTCCCATAGTCTAGCCCTCGTTGGTGGTTCCAAAAGAAAGATTAACTCTAACCCATCCACCAGGATGTTCTTTTTCTCCTCTTTGATGTCTATGCCGGATGAGGACGAGCTTTGGAGAGGACGAGCTGGCGCTCCTGACGAGGCGGTTCGAGAGGCTGCACGAGAACCGCGTGAACATGAGGAGGAGCTCAAGAACATGCTTCCAGTGTGGCAAGCCGGGACACTTCGTTGCCGACTACCCGGAGAAGGCCGAGAACAAGGACGGCTACAAGCACAAGCCGAGGATGGACGGCAAGTACCGTTCGAGGCGTGACCACAAGAGCAAGCACAAGAACAAGTACAAGGACGAGCGACGATCGAGGAAGAAGGAGAGCCGAGGCATGGCCCGAGCGATGGTTGGAGCGAGCGATGTCGACTCCAGTTCCGCGTACTCCACCTCAAGCTCGAGCGGCGGTGAGGGATGAAGGTGATCGTCGCAAGAACGAGAAGTCGTCCAAGAACCCGAGCGCGCCGAGCGCTTCGCGAGAGACGGCCTCGCACCATGGCGCCGAGCTCCGGCGGCAAGAAGAGCACACGGAGCAACTCGGACTGCGAGTCCGACGACGAGGTGCGTGATGAACTTCCCTTATTGGGCCAGGAGAATGAGAGACTTGGCTCTTTGCTTGATAACCGTGATGACATGCTTAGAGAGGCCATGAAAATGAGAAAAAAGCTTAGGGCTTCACTCGAGGATGCTAGGACTAGAGTGGGCTGAGCTAGAGACACGGGTGCTTGATAGCAAGCTTGAGATTGATTCCCTTAAGGCTAGCCCTGTTGTTTTGGATGAGGTTGATTGTCTTGATTGCTCCATCTTTCTTACCGATCTTGCTTCGTTTAAGGAGAAGCATGCCTCCAAGTGTGAGGAACTAGATGTGCTTAGGGTTGAAGTGGTCGAGCTTAAGTCTATACCGCTTTGCTAGGTGCTTGCATTTCTTGCCCGTTTTGCATGCTAAGATTGGAACGAAGCATGCATGCTTACACTAGTTCACTTGAGGCTAAATTGAAGGAACCCATGCCAACATCACGCTCTACCCGTGAAATGCATGCTTTCAAAAATTTGGAACTTGCACATTATGTTGATCGTTTGTAGGATGAGAATGATGACTTGAGGAAGTTGATGGGTTGGTTGTCCGGTCACGAGCCTCGGTTGAGGATGATGATCGAGGCGTTTAAGAGGCGAGGATGGTGAGGGACTTGCGGCAAACAAGGTTGGCGAGGGAAGTGGAGAGAATATCCGGAGCCACCAAAAACCCACCATAAAAATGATTTCCCTCCAAAACCTAACCATCTTAGGAACCGACTAGACACAACCCCGGCTCCACCCATGTTTCCTACACCCACAAATGATCTACAAATCCTATCAAGTTTGTGAGCACTTCGGGGAAAGTGTTCTTTGGGAAAGAAAGTGAGAAGGCTAGTGAGGGGAACCGATGGAAGAGATGAGTGGAGAGAAACCAAGTGAGCGGCCACATCCCAAGCCTAAGCCTAAGCTTGTGAGGTTCCATTGTGGCTATTGTGGGAGAGATGGCCATAAGGAGGAGTTTTGCTTCAAGAGGAAGCGTGAGGAGAGAATGGAAAAGGAGTGGGCTAACAAGGACAAGTACCACCCTTCCGATGGTGTACTTGAGCCTCGTGTGCAGATGCCCAGGGCCAAGGCGAATGTGAGGACAGTTCGGGCTTGGGGAGAGCGGAAGGCTGTTGGAGTGCGCGCCTGAGGTCACACCGGTCAGACCGGTGTGGGGCACCGGTCAGACCGGTGCAGGCCTGGACAGGCAGCGTTTTGGGTTTCGTGCTCGTACAGATGCGAGGGTTGTTTACGGGAGGTCGTGGTTTTGGTGGTTGGGCGGGGAGTTTTTGCGGGTGGTCGGGTTGCTAGGCGTTCTCCCCCTCGAGTCCACGGGTTCTCTTTCGTGGTTTTGGTCCTCCTCCAGCGGGAGAGGGGTTGTTCCCTCGGGTTGGTTATCGTGGTGGTGTTCATGGAGGTAACTTTGGTAGGAGAGAAGCTTTGGTTGGTGCTAACCCCACTTTCGAGCAAATGGCTCGGCACCGGTTTTACTCTTTTGGTACTAACCCCGATCTTTGAGTCGTTTGTTCGCTCACGTGCTCGTTTTTGAATTTCATGTGGGATACTTGAAGAACATTTGGTTGATTGACCCCGGTTGCTCGAGACATATGACCGGAGACGGGGGGTGGTTCTCAAGTCTCGTCCGGTGGTGACAAAGAGGTACATCACCTTTGGGGACAATGGGCGTGGGCGTGTGCTTTCGAAGGTGAGATCAAATTGAGTGACAAGATCACTGCGAGGCGTGTTGCTCTTGTTCAATCGGCGGGGTACAATGCGCTTTTCGTGTCCCGGTTGTTGGATGAGGGCTTTGAGGTGTTGTTTCGGCCGGGTGGTTCTCGGATTTTGGACTCTCGAGGGGACCTTGTACGTATGGTCGTTCCCGAGGGTTAGGTGTTTCGTGCTGATTTTTCTCAGTCTTCGAGTGTGGAGCGTAGTTTCTTGGCTGGTTCTTCGAGTGAGTTGTGGAAGTGGCATAGGAAGTTGGGTCACTTGAGCTTTGACCTTTTGTCTCGCTTGAGTAAACTCAATTTGGTCCGAGGATTGCCACGGTTGAGGCTTGAGAAAGAGTTGGTTTGTGCGCCGTGTAGGCATGCCAAGATGGTAGCCTCTTCTCACCCACCTCTCACCGATGTGATGACTGAGCATCCATGCGAGCTGCTCCATATGGACCTTGTTGGCCCAGCTCGTGTGCGATCTGCGGGTGGGAAGTGGTATGTCCTTGTTGTGGTGGACGACTATTCTCGGTATGCATGGGTAAGGGGGAGACGTTTGGTTTTGTTCGAGATCTAGTCTTGAGGTTGAGGAACGAGAGGCACGGAGATGCCATACGAGCTATCCACGGTGATAATGGCTTGGAATTCAAAAACTCTCGTTTTGAAACCTTTTGCCATGACTTGGGTCTTGAGCACCAGTTTTCGAGTCCGTATACGCCTTCCCGGAATGGTGTTGTGGAAAGGAAGAATAGGACCTTGTGCGAGATGGCTCGGACGATGCTTGATGAGCATAGGACTCCGAGGAGGTATTGGGGGCCGAGGCGGTGAATACCGCGTGCTATGTGTCGAACGGGATATACCTCGAGTGCACAAGAAGAAGACATGATATGAATTGATGCATGGTCGCACACCCAATGTGAGTCACTTCCATGTCTTTGGTTGCAAGTGTTTCATTCGAAGAAAGGCGGGAAGTTGGATAAGTTTGAGGCTATGTCCGTCGATGGTATTTTCTTTGGTTATGCATCTCATTCTAGAGCATATCGTGTGCTCAATCTTGAAACTAACCAAATCGTGGAGACTTGCGAGGTAACCTTCGACGAGACAGAGCCACGTAGTCAGCTTGTCTTTGAGTGTGCAGGTGATGATGAGCTTGGCGAGGAGATCTTTCAGGAGGAGGAGCATGAACATGGAGATGATGAAGATGGCGGTGTGGTGCCCCTGCTGAACATGTACCCACTACTTCGACTACGGTGATGGATGGACCGTCTACTACACCTACGACGACAAACCAAGAACGAGGAGAAGCTGATGTTGAGGGGGAGGTAGCATCGAGGTGAGAACCTCCCCGGTGAGTACAGATGGATCACCCAGCTTCGAGGATCATCGGCGACATGAATGAACGCACTACACGGTCAAGGGTTCGAATCAATTCCCATTTCGCTCATGCTGCATTTGTTGCTACTTTTGAGCCAAAAGACATTGGACACGCACTATCTGATCACAATTGGGTTAATTCGATGCATGAGGAGTTGGAGAACTTTGAGAGGAATCAGGTGTGGGAGTTGGTTGACCCTCCCCCGGGGTGTAAGCCGATTGGTACAAAGTGGGTGTGGAAGAACAAAGAGGGAGAGAAGGGTGAGGTTGTGAGGAACAAGTTGAGGCCGGTTGCTCAAGGGTTCGGTCGGGAAGGAGGGGATCGACTACGAGGAGACCTTTGCTCCCGTAGCCCGTTTGGAGGCGATTAGGATCCTTCTAGCCTTTTCGGTGGCTAAAGGGTTCAAGTTGCACCAAATGGATGTGAAGAGTGCTTTCTCGAATGGTGTGTTGGAGGAAGAAGTGTATGTGAGGCGACCTCGGGGTTTGAGAGTGAGAAGTACCCCCACCGGGTGTACAAGTTGAGGAAGGTCTTTGTATGGGTTGAAGCGGCGCCTAGAGCTTGGTATGGTAGGTTGAGGGGGTTCTTGTTTGAGAGAGGTTTTGAGATGGGGAAGGTCGATCGGACCTTGTTTTTGCCGAGGCGGGGAAGAGATATCCCGATTGTGCGGGTATACGTGGATGATATTGTCTTTGTTGGCTCATCTAACTCTCTTGTTGCAAGGTTTGCGGATGATATGAGCAGGGAATTTGAGATGAGCATGATGGGCGAGTTGCGGTTCTTCCTCGGGCTACAAATCAAGCAATCAAAGGAAGGAACATTTGTGCACCGGGCTAAGTACACCAAGGACATTGTGCGGAAGTTCAAGATGGAGGACTCCAAGGCTATGACGACGCCGATGAGTACGACTACGGCTCTTGATGCGGACGAGGAAGGTGAACACGTGGACCGAGAAGGAGTACAAGAGCATGATCGGGTCACTCCTCTACTTGACGGCGACGAGACCGGACATACGGTTCTCGGTGTGTATGTGCGCTCGTTTTCAAGCGTCTCCGAGGACTTCACATCGGCAAACGGTGAATCGAATTTTCGGGTACTTGCGTCACACTCCCGACTTCAGCCTTTGGTACTTCGCGTCCTCTTCTTTGGCGCTTCATGGTTTTTCGGACGCGGATTTTGCCGGGTGTCGGTTGGATAGGAAGTCCACTTCGGGACTTGCCGATTTTTGGGTTCCTCTTTGGTGTCTTGGTCTTTACGCAAACAATCGAGTGTTGCTCAATCCACTACGGGGCCGAGTATGTTGCCGCCGCTAGTTGTTTCTTGACGGTGTATTTTGGTGCACCTAGCATGTTCATTACACTTTGGTTTGGATTTGATTATGGAACTAGCTCGCCACTAGGCACACTAATCATATAACAAGTTCATCTTTGTGCATGCATTTGGAAGTGTTGTGTTTATGTAGGAAAACATGGACATAAAGGACGGATTCGCAACAAGTTCAAAGGAGCATTTACGGAGTCTTGTTCGTGTTCATGAGCTTGATGAAATCACTTCCAATGGTGGCGAGGACCGAAGTGCTACGAGGAACACCCCCGGGGATTGAAGCGTAAAAGATCGAATTTCATGCGAAGAGAACTTCCATCTTGGATGGGAGGATAACATCATCAAAATCGTGCAAGTGAAGGGGGCAAAGTACATAAGTGCATGAGGACCCACGGAGCAAAAGGGGCGACCGAACCGGGCCGGGTGGGCACGGGGCCGGTCGGCCCGAGCCGGCCGGCCCGGCCCACTTTGGTGGCTGGTTCGGTCCCGTTTTCCTTGCCCTCGAAGGATCTTCAACCCTAAAAGCCCCGACGCGCCGCCAACACCGAGAGGAGGAGTCATTCACACCGGAAGGCCATCCACAAGCTAGAGAGAGAGGAGGAGGATCTCCGGCGGGAGATCAACCACCTCGAAGGAAGCACCCTCTCGTGGAGAAGAAGGAAGATGCGTCGGAAGGGAAACCATGATCAACGGTGCCATGATCGGCACCTTGATGGGATAATCTTCTCATTCGTCCATGGGTTGTAATCGATCTTGAGATGTAATCGCACTTTGTCGATTATCTATCTATCATCTTGTGTTGAATATACTTTAATGCTTAAGGTTACCTACCATGTCGTAGAGGGAGTACGAGCTCCAATGCTTCTTTGGATCCATTCAATACGCCGTGTCCATCAAAGGTCTAGTCATGAATACCTTCGCGTAGTGACAAGACGAGAGGAGGGAAAGGGCGAAACCGTGGTCACAATCCCGATAGATTAGATTGGTTTTCATGTCTTTAAGTGATTGCATGCTCTAGTATCGCAGACCCATGGGCGAGTGTCTTCTACCTTGATCGTTTATCATTTTCTCTAGTGTAGTTTAGTTGTTTTCTAGTTTAATAGTAAGTTAGGGTTTTAGTAGCTAGTGTGTCGTTGTAGATCGAACGCTTGTAATCCCCTTGCTCCGCGGATTGACAAAAACCTTGGGAATCCCGTGGTGAAGAAGGTGTGGGGTCCGTACGCTTGCGGATCGTAGAGGGATACATCTTTTATCCGTCAACAAGCCCCTTTTTCTAGCGCCGTTGCCGGGGAGCAAGTTAGTTTACATCGTTTGATTTGCATCTAACTTAGTTTTATATTTAGTTTATCTTTTATTTGCTCTATCTAACATATACTATCTAGAAAAACACTTGTTTTGTTTTTGTTTTTGTTTCTATCTTATTGTCTAGATGGCATTCGTTAATCAACCCGTGGAAGAACTGGTGAAATCATTAAGGGATTACGCTAGCCCTCGATGTGAAGACATAAAAGTACAAGAGTCGGATTCGAAGCTTGAAGCGACCAAGTATGAGATTAAATCCAAGATCATCGAGATGGTGGCGGCGAACCCATTTGAAGGGATGGTTACGGAGAACCCATATAGACACATAAGGGATTTCACGACAATATGCAACACGGTGCGTCAAGAAGAAGTTCCCGATGAATGGTTCAAATGGAATCTCTTTCCCTACTCACTTACCGGCAATGCAAAGACATGGTATTCGGTTGCGTCATTTGAAGTTGAATGCAATTGGAACAAGTTGACAAAGAAGTTTTGCGAGAAGTTCTTTCCAATTAGCAAGGTTCAACATCTAAGGAGACAAGTGATCACTTTCATGCAAGGAGAAGAGGAAGGGATAGACCAAGCCTGGGATAGGTTTAATGGATTGATCGAACAAGGACCAAAACTCGGCTTCACCGGTGATGTACTCTTGCATACATTTTTCTTTTCCCTAACCCCTAGTTGCATGCAACACGTCGAAATGTGTGCAGGTGGGGATCTCATGGACAAAACACTCACGGAAGCCGCCCAACTTCTACAAAAAGTTAGTAAAGCGGCTGCCATGCGAAGAGATTGGGAAACAAGGCTTGCGGAATAGTCGAAATACAATTCAAGGAAGAAGAAGCTTGCTGATTTTTCTAAAGAGGCAACCCGGAAGTCACAAAAGAGGAACCAATCGCGGAAAGCTTGAACAAGAACACATCTAGTCAAGAACTACACCAAGCGTCGACTTCGCCATACCTTGATTGTTTAACGTTCTCTCTAGTGTAGTTTAGTTGTTTTCTAGTATAATAGTAGTTAGGGTTTTAGTAGCTAGTGCGTATAAGTAGATTGAACGCTTGTAATCCCCTTGCTCCTGTGCATTGACAAGAACCTTGGGAATCCCGTGGTGAAAAGGTGTGGGGTCCGTACGCTTGCGGATCGTAGAGGGACACGTGTTTTATCCTGTCAACAAGGCCCTTTTTCCGGCACCGTTGCCGGGGAGCAAGCTAGTTTACATCGTTTGATTTGCATTTAACTTAGTTTTATAATTTAGTTTATCTTTTGTTTGCTATATCTAACATATATTATCTAGAAAACCACTTGTTTCGTTTTTGTTTTTGTTTTTATCTTATTGTCTAGATGGCGTTTGTTAATCAACCCGTGGAAGAACCGGAGAAATCACTAAGGGATTACGCTAGCCCTCGATGTGAAGACATAAAAGTACAAGAGTCGGATTCGAACCTCGAAGCGACCAAGCATGAGATTAAATCCAAGATCATCGAGATGGTGGCGGCAAACCCGTTTGAAGGTATGGTTACGGAGAACCCATATAGACACATAAGGGATTTCACGACGCTATGCAACACGGTGCGCCAAGAACCGAGTTCCCGATGAATGGTTCAAATGGAATCTCTTTCCCTACTCACCGGTCGGCAATGCAAAGACATGGTACTCGTTTGCGTCCTTTGAAATTGAAGGCAAATGGAACAAGTTGACAAAGAAGTTTTGCGAGAAGTTCTTTCCAATTAGCAAGGTTCAACATCTAAGGAGGCAAGTGATCAATTTCATGCAAGGAGAAGAGGAAGGGATAGATCAAGCTTGGCATATGTTTAATGGGTTGATCGAACAAGGACCAAGGCTCGGCTTCTCCGGTGACATACTCTTGCATACATTTTTCTTTTCCCTAACCCCTAGTTGTATGCAACACGTCGAAATGTGTGCGGGTGGGGATCTCATGGAGAAAACACTCACGGAAGCCGCTCAACTTCTACAAAAAAATAGTAAAGCGGCTGCCATGCGAAGAGATTGGGAAACAAGACTTGCGGAAGAGCCGGAATATAATTCGTGGAAGAAGAAGTGTGCTGAATTTTTTAAAGAGGCAACTCCGGAAGTAACAAAAGAGGAACCAATCATGGAAAAGCTTGAACAAGAACACATCAAGTCAAGAACTACACTGAGCATCGACTTCGCCAAACCAAATGAGACAATCAAGAGAAGCCACTAAGGGAGTTCGAACCAATGGATTGGGTTCCTATTGATTGCGGAGAAGGATTCGACAAGAGAAGACCGTTCCCCAATCAAAAGGGAATGGCAAGAGCATTGGAAGTGGATTTCCCACCGGAGAAGAAAGCTGAAAATTCATACGACCTTGAAACCACCGGTGAGATTTTTCAAAAGCTCTTTGGAGATGATATAGTGGATCCGGAACATATTGCCGAGGTGAAGAGAATCATGGGGATCAAGCCCGAAGCATCACCATTGGCTCGCCTCGCTGAAATTTACTCGATAGGATCCGAAGAAGAAGATAAGATGACACCACACTTGAGTTGCGAGATCAACGGAGTCCAATTCAAGGCTTTATGCGACATCGGAGCCCAAGTAAGTGTTCTATCTTCTAAAATTTACGATAAAGTTCAAGACCACAACCTAGACTTAGCTCCAACATCAACGAAATTAATTATGGGAGATGGTAGAACTATCAAACCTCTTGGTATTGCTGGCAACATGAAAGTAAAAATCTCTAGAAACTACATACCAACCGATTTCTCTGTTATTGATGCTTACCATAGTAATCATGATCATATAATCTTAGGTAGGCCTTTTCTTAAGTTGGTTGATGCCGTGTTAGATGCCGGAGAAGGCAAAGTAACAGTGAACCTTAATGGAACAAAGTACACATATAACTTTCTTCGTGCTTCTAAACACCTTACACCCTTTCCTCCCGAAGATGAAGAAGTAGAAGAGATAGATAGCCTTTGTTTCGTTGAAACCCTTAGAGACCCGCCTGCAAAGAGCGATGGAAAATAAAATTAGTAATCAACGAGATGAAGAACTAGAGGAAGCAACAAAAGGCTTAGAGCCGCATGATGGTAGCGTGGAGGAAGAGAAATTCGAAGACATAGGAGAAATAAAATCCGAGGAGCCACAAGTGCCCGAGGTAGACCTTAAACCTTTGCCCAAGGGATTAAAATATGAATTTTTGGGCCCGGAAAAAACTTATCCAGTCATTGTGAGCGACGAGTTGAGTCTCGAAGAAAATGAAGCGTTGCTGATTTTATTGAAAAAACATAGGAAGGTGATTGGATACTCAATTAATGATCTCAAAGGTATTAGCCCACCTTTTGCACTCATCGTATACCAATGGAAGACCAATGTAAGCCCGTAGTGGACCACCAAAGGAGGCTAACTCATGCCATGCGAGAGGTAGTAAAGAAAGAGGTTATCAAGTTACTTGATGCCGGAATCATCTACCCGGTTCCGCATAGCGAATGGGTGAGCCCGGTACATTGTGTACCAAAGAAAGGAGGTTTAACCGTGGTGAAGAATGAGAAGAACGAGTTGATACCGCAAAGAACCGTGACCGGGTGGCGGATGTGTATCGATTATCGTAAGCTTAACAAAGCGACGAAGAAAGATCACTTCCCCCTACCGTTCATAGACGAGATGCTCGAGAGGTTAGCAAACCACGCTTATTTTTGCTTTCTCGATGGATACTCGGGGTTCATGCAAATTCCCATTGACCCGGAAGATCAACATAAGACAACGTTTACGTGCCCTTACGGAACGTTTGCATATAGGAGGATGCCCTTCGGCCTATGCAACGCTCCGACCTCTTTTCAACGTTGCATGATGGCCGTATTTTCGGAATTTATCGAAGAAATTGTTGAAGTATTTATGGATGATTTTTCCGTTTACGGGAAGACGTTCATGGATTGCTTAGCAAACCTAGAAAAGGTCCTCACGAGGTGTGCGGAGGTAGACTTGGTATTAAATTGGGAAAAGTGCCACTTCATGGTTAAGCAAGGCATAGTGCTCGGACATGTTATATCCGAGAGAGGAATTGAAGTGGACAAGGCTAAGGTAGAGACGGTTGAGCAACTCCCACCTCCTACGAATGTTAAGTCCTTAAGGAGCTTTTTAGGCCATGCTTTGGATTCTATAGAAGATTTATTAAGGACTTCGAAAGATCACAAAGCCTTTAACGCATCTTCTTCAAAAGGATGTGGCTTTCGACTTTGATGAGAAGTGCCTAGCGGCATTCCGGATCTTGAAAAATGCGTTGGTGAGTGCTCCCATCATCCAACCTCCGGATTGGAGCCAACCTTTCGAGATCATGTGTGACGCAAGTGACTACACCGTAGGCGCAGTCTTGGGTCAAAGAAAGGAAGGCCGAGTTCACGCCGTTTACTATGCTAGCAAAACTCTTAGTGGGGCACAATTAAATTATGCCACTACGGAAAAAGAGTTGCTAGCGGTGGTATTCGCTTTCAAAAAAATTCAGATCTTACATCGTGAACTCGAAGGTCATTGTTTACACCAATCACGCAGCCATCAAGTCTCTCTTTTGGGCTAAGAAGGAAGCTAAACCACGTTTGATTCGTTGGATCCTTCTTCTCCAAGAGTTTGATGTTGAAATTCGTGATAAAAAGGGGGTGGAAAATGTTGTGGCCGATCATTTGTCTAGGATGAATCGTGGACAAGATGATAAAGAGCCCATAGAAGATAAGATGAGAGATGACCACCTCTTTAGAGTGCTTGATAAAGACACATGGATGATCGATATCATTCGAGCAATTCGGAAGATGCCTCTCGATCATCTAGATAAAAAAACTCAAAAGAAGATAATCTCCGAAAGAAAGAAATATTTTTGGGATGCACCATACCTCTTCAAGCTTGGCAATGATGGAGTGATGGGAAGATGTGTGCCAAGAGAAGAGAGGGTTGAGATTCTAAGGAAGTGCCACTCGGCGGAGTACGGTGGGCACTATAGCCATTTTCGAACCCAAGCAAAAGTATGGTCGAGCGGATTCTATTGGTGGAGATGCATGAAGATACTAAATGATATGTTGCGTCATGCCCCGAATGCCAAAGAACCGGAAACATCTCTCAAAGAAATTCTATGCCTTTGAAATACAACTTGCAAATCGACATATTCGATGTATGGGGCATAGACTTCATGGGGCCTTTCAAAAACTCATTTGGATTCGAGTACATCCTAGTCATGGTTGATTATGTATCCAAGTGGGTAGAGGCAATACCATGTCATAAAGCTTCCACGGAGGAGTCCATCACTAGGATCAAGAACGTGATTTTTCCCCGTTTCGGTACACCAGAGAATCTTGATAAGTGATGGAGGAACTCATTTCACCGGGAAGAATTTCAAAAAGTGCTTGTCCAAGTTGGGAATTGAGCATAGGGTCTCTACGGCCTATCACCCACAAACCAACGGACAAGCGGAGACGTCAAATAGGAAATTAAAAAGCATACTCAACAAAACTATAGAGAAGGGAGGCAAGGATTGGTCAAAAAAATCGGACGGAGCTTTATGGGCTTATCGTACGGCGTTTAAAACACCGATAGGTATGACCCCTTATCAATTCGTTTATGGAAAAGCTTGCCACCTTCCGGTTGAGTTGGAACATAAAGCCTATTGGGAAATTAAAGAGATGAACCTTGATCTCGATGCCGCGGTGGTGAAACGAAGAATTCAAATAAGCGAGTTAGAGGAGTTGAGGTTGAAAGCATATGAAAACGCAAGCATATACAAGGAGAGAATCAAAAGGTGCTATGATAAAAGATTAAAGAAAAAAGAATTTAAAGAAGGAGATAAGGTCCTCCTCTACAATTCGAGGTTTAAAACCTTTGGAAAGGGGAAATTGCAAAGCAAATGGGACGGACCTTATGTTGTGCATTCGGTGTTCTCCAACGGAGCGGTAACCATTATGAATATAAACGGCGATCAATTTGTGGTGAATGGTCGGCGGCTTAAGGTTTACTACGAACCCGACGTCGTGCCCCTTCACCATGTTTACGTCTTCACCATGGAGGAAGAGCCCGAACGTACCGCCTAGGACGAAAAACAAGGCATAAATTTACGTAAATAGTTTTTCTTTTAGTTTTCCGTAGTTTTTCACAAAGATTTACTGGGCCAACTTTTTCCCATGGGCTATGGAAGAAAAAATAGGGCGGTGTGCAAAAACCGGACCGGCCCGCCCAGCCCGGGGTGGGCCGGCCGGCCCGGCGGGACCGGCCCGGAGGGTCCCGACGGCCGATGACGCCGAATTTCGCCCGAATTGTTCCTTTTTGACTTCCTTGTTTGGTCGAGAAAATTTTAAGGGAAGTGTAAAAAAGGAAAATAAGGTTCCCGGGACTTTTCTCTCGGGACTATTTATTTGGCCGAATTGGGAGCTCGAGGATCAAACCTTTCAAGCAATATTTTGCACCCTTGTAGCGACCATTGTGCCCCCAAGGAGCTTAGAGTTGAAGCTAGAAGCCAAGAAGCCATCGATGGAGGAGGCGATGCAATGCGAGCGCAAGCTACCCGTCAAGAGGACCGCACGCATCCGTTGCGGAGGGCGTGTCCCGACCGGAGCTCTTGCATCTCGCAACCCCGTCGAAGGAGAGAAGGTCCCTACACCCGTTCGAAGGTCGGCACGCATCCAAGGCATCAAGCGCAAAGACTACAAGGAGGTGTTGCCGGAGCCTAAGGATTATGGGGGCGGCGACTACTCCGACGATCGTAGCCCGAGCTTGTGGGCGTCCGCCGGAAGAGATGATGACAATTGGGATGAGCGGCCCAAGGAAAGGACTCCCGAAGGCCCCAACGGCGACGGCAACGATGGCAACGAAGGCAACGACAATGGAGGTGGCAACGACGGTGGTGACGATGGTGGAGATAATGGCGACGACGATCCCTTCGGATTGCATTCGATGTGTTGTCGAGCTTGCCGTCAATCCATCGCGGATATCTACACGTCGGCAGACGAATGTCTCCAAGCCATGGAAGCGATGAAGCGAGCGTATGGAAGACTTGGAGCGCGTAGTTGAAGATGACTACAAGTTCTTAAACCGTAACGTTCGCAAACTTTTCGGCATGGTTGGAAACATGAGAGGCAAGTGGTGCAAAACTTGCTTGAAGTACCACTAGATCTAGTTTTCCCCTTAGGATTTTTGTAAGATACGACGAGGATGTCGTATGTTTTAAGCGTGGGGGAGAGCTAGCTCGCTAGCCTTAGCTTTTGAACTTCATGTTTAGGTTCGGTTTAATCGTCGTGTGAGAGTCTTAGCGTTTTAATGAGTCTTAGTGTTTTAATGAGTCTTTAGTTTTTGAGTATGTTTTAAAATTTTTGCAAGTGTCTTAAATTAGTGTTCAGTCAAAAAAATAAAATAAAAAGAGTCTTTATATATATCTTTGTGTTTTATTTATTGCTTATCTTTATTCACTTGTTTGTTTAATCTTCGATTCTTGATATATGAACATAAGTATGTGGTTTGAAAAACGTTTACCGTGGTGCTTAGTGGAATTGATACTACTTAAAGTACCCATACCACACTTCGAGCTTGAGCTACACGTGTTAGTTGTGCTATGTTCAATGCTAAAAGTTGGAGGATTTCAGTTCTGAAAATTATATTAAAACCCTTGTAATAAAGTTTAGCAAAACCTCTTTTTCCAAGTTGAGAGTAAGAAAAAAATTCCTATCCAAAGCCAAGTTTATTTTTTTCGCTCCACCATAAGTGTGATTAGCACGATGAGTTAGGCTAGGACCCTTCTCTCTTGGTAAGTTTTAATTTCGAGCAATGATCATGTTCTTGTGCTTATCTTTTGTTGCTAGTCTCGTAATATATTCGGTTACGTGACCTTCACAACGAAAGTCACGTTCATCCCGAATTCCATACCCAACCCTATACATCTCTTTTGTACATCGTATTCCTTGAACACAACCTATTTTCAAAGTTTCGTCTCGTCTCTAGCATGATTTATTTAAAATTTCAGATTGTATGCATGTGAGGAAAGAGATAATTGAAAGCTTTGAAAAGTTGTCAAGAGAGAGAAAATTAAAGAAAAAAAGTATGTGTATGGAAAAGAATGAAAGAAAGAAAGAAAAAAATTATATGTGAATGAAAGAAGAAAAAGAAAAAGATGAGGTAGCAATGAAGATATGAGAGGGATGGATCAAGTGAAAGAAAAGAAAAAAAATAAAGTGTAAGGAAGGGTGTCACGTTGATTGTGAGACGAAACTTTTACTCTATTTCCAACCATGTGCAATCCGACAACGAGGACATCATTGGTGCCTTGTAGTCACAATTTTCTTTTGCCCTTGCACATGTCCACCATTCTAAATCTTCTCATCCTTGATATCCCTACATATGGTTAATTCTCATGATCATTGGCTTTGAAAGTTAGACAACCATTAGAGGAAGTTCTTAGTTTGACAATACTTGTGTTGATTGCGCTAGCCCTACCTATAGCTCCACTTTACATGATATATGAGACATTAATGGGAGGTGAGAGTTTTATAAAACTTGGTTAGGATAGTTGCTTCATGTGAGTGACTTGTGAGAGCTTGGAGAAAGGTTTTTGTCGAATACTTGTTGCGGGAATTTTTGTTTTGAAAATCATAAAAACCCTCCGATGGAAGCAAAGAAGTAAGCATGGTTGAGATTGAAAGCTTTGAGTAAAGAGTTTGAGTTGTGGGGTAAAACTTGACGTGGTAAAAGTTCTAAACGCCCATGTTTATGTTTAATTATCATTACTTGTGTTTATGTATTAAAGATGAAGGGATTGACCAACTTGTGAAAAAGGATAAGTGGTACATGATTACAACACCTTGGACGAAGTTATTTTACGAGTACTTGCTCGAGGACGAGCAAGAGCTAAGCGTGGGGGAGATGTTGATGGTGTATTTTGGTACACCTAGCATGTTCATTACACTTTGGTTTGGATTTGATTATGGAACTAACTCGCCACTAGGCACACTAATCATATAAAAAGTTCATCTTTGCGCATGCATTTGGGAGTGTTGTGTTTATGTAGGAAAACATGGACATAAAGGACGGATTCGTAACAAGTTCAAAGGAGCATTTATGGAGTCTTGTTCGTGTTCATGAGCTTGATGAAATCACTTCCAATGGTGGCGAGGACCGAAGTGCTACGAGGAACACCCCCGGGGGTTGAAGCGTAAAAGATCGAATTTCATGCGAAGAGAACCTCCATCTTGGACGGGAGGATAACATCATCAAAATCGTGTAAGTAGAGGGGGCAAAGTACATAAGTGCATGAGGACCCACGGAGCAAAAGGGGCGACCGAGCGGGGCCGGGTGGGCCTGGGCCGGTCGGCCCCGGGACGGCCGGCCCACCCCCACTCCGGTGGGCCGGTTCGGTTCCGTTTTCCTTGCCCTCGAAGGATCTTCAACCCTAAAAGCCCCGAGGCGCCGCCAACACCGAGAGGAGGAGTCATTTGCACCGGAAGGCCATCCACAAGCTAGAGAGAGGAGGAGGATCTCCGGCGTGAGATCAACCACCTCGAAGGAAGCACCCTCTCGTGGAGAAGAAGGAAGACACCGTCGGAAGGGAAACCATGATCAACGGTGCCATGATCGGCACCTTGATGGGGTAATCTTCTCATTCGTCCATGGGTTGTAATCGATCTTGAGATGTAATCGCACTTTGTCGGATTATCTATCTATCATCTTGTGTTGAATATACTTTAATGCTTAAGGTTAGCTACCATGCCGTAGAGGGAGTATGAGCTCCAATGCTTCTTTGGATCCATTCAATACGCCGTGTCCATCAAAGGTATAGTCATGAATACCTTCGCGTAGTGACGAGTACGAGAGGAGGGAAAGGGCGAAACCGTGGTCACAACCCCGATAGATTAGATTGGTTTTTCATGTCTTTAAGTGATTGCATGCTCTAGTATCGTAGACCCGTGGGCGAGTGTCTTCTACCTTGATCGCTTATCATTCTCTCTAGTGTAGTTTAGTTGTTTTCTAGTTTAATAGTTAGTTAGGGTTTTAGTAGCTAGTGTGTCGTTGTAGATCGAACGCTTGGAATCCCCTTGCTCCGCGGATTGACAAGAACCTTGGGAATCCCGTGGTGAAAAGGGTGTGGGGTCCGTACGCTTGCGGATCGTAGAGGGATACGTCTTTTATCCGTCAACATTGTTGCTCTCGGCTCCTTTGGATTTCATACACCATGAGTGACTTTGGTGAGGAGTATACCCATGTCCCACTTCAATGTGATAGCACCGAGTGCCATAAGCGTTGCAAAGAACCCGGTGCTCCATTCCAAAACCAAGCACATAGAAGTGAGGAACCATTTTCTGAGAGACAACGTAGAGAAAGGGAAGATAGCTTTGATCCATGTACCCACACATGACCAACTAGCCGATATTTTCACCAAACCCCTAGATCAAGCAACTTTCACTCGTTTGTGGGGGGAACATGGTGTGTGTTTGATTTCTTGAGTTGGGTGTGTAGGAGCTCTCTTTGCATATGTATAGTTTCCTTTGTGCATTTCTTGCCTTTGGCATGGCATATGTAACATGATGTATAGGCATCCTTGTATCTTAGATTGCATGCATTTTGTATCATATGCATTGGTTAGGAAAAGCTTCTCTAATATACACTGTTCACCATGGAATGAGATATATGTCTTTGTGAGCTTGCTTGGTATGCTATGGTTAGTTTGGCTTAGCTCTTGATGATCATGATGAATAATCCATGGTTGATAGCTATGTTTTTGAAAATATCACATGTATGCTCTCTCGTGTGTAAATGCCTTTATATGATCTTGACATATTTTAGTGGCTTGGCTATGCTTAATTTGTGGTTGGATAGCTAGCTTATTGATCATATGGAGCCAAATGCTCATTTGCCATCATGAATGTTTAGCCCTATTGCTTGGAGGGGCATAAGTTCCTTTTTGTCGTAAAGACATTTCATGTACCATTTACAAATCTGAAAATGTAATAAAAAATGCTTGGAAATGTGCTCCCATGTCATATGTGCTGAATTTAATTTGCTTTGGGTGCTAAATCATTGCATGATGCCTACCAATGAGAAGTCTCATACATAGAAGTAGGCACATGGCTCGGTGGCTTTGACATGACATGAGGTGCTTGTGGGTGTTTGTGATGGTCTTATGATTAGAATGGCTGTCCTAGCATGAAGTTTGTGTGGCTTTGCCATTTTGATATGCTTTGATCATGTTTAGGACTTTGCTCATGAGAGGCAAGTTTTTCGCAAAATTGCCAAAATCCATCTTAGCTTCGTCCAATGGTTGTGAAACTTGCTGATCATGTAGTTGAGATCGATACGAAGCCGTAGAGTATCTAACTTGCTCATTTGGACATGTGTAGCATTCTCTGTTGAATTTTGTCTATTTGAGAAGCTCTAGGTTGAAAGTTTTGCTTTTTTGGCTTGATTCATGCATTGCCAACAAGGGGGAGAAGTTTGAGCTTGAAATGGCTTCTTGGACGCATTTAGAAGGTTTTCGGGTGGTTTCGAGTCATTTACGGGCTCTGTTGTACACCGGTCGACGGTGAGGAGCACCGGTGTGAGTGCTGGTCCTGTACACATGTTAGGCACCGGTCGACCGGTGGTGATGACCGGTCGACCGGTGTGAGCTGAAGTTCTTTGCGGCTGCCACGTTTTCGAGTTGGTTTGCATGCATTCGTCCCGGGGGGAGGTGCATTGTTTCGGGGGGAGCTTGCATGGGTGCGGGGGAGCTCGTTGTGGTTTTTCGAGCTTTGTTTCGGTGGTTTGCGCTTTTTGCTTGAGCTTTGTTTTGTCTCGGATGTGTCGAGGTTGTTGCCCTTGCCTAAGGGGTCCGAGACTTGTCTTCTTCAAGTGATCTTGTTCTTTGCCTATGTTTGGCTTTCGATCGCTTGTTGGAGTTTCTTTTTGTTCGTTTCTTTTCTTTTTCTTTTCTCTCTAGTTACTTTCGTGTGGGTGTTGTCAATGCACTCATCAAGGGGGAGATTGAGGACCATGTGTGGTTCGAGGACCGGTGGATGGTCGCTTCCTTGTGTGATGAGTGATTGACAACGTTGTGTGGAGCGATTCTTGGCTAAGTATTGCGGGTGCGGGTTGCGGCTTGACCGGGTGTTGGTGCGGGTGAAGAACAAGCGCGAAAGGTCGTCGCCGGTGAGGCCTCCGGGTGTGGACAAGACAAGTAGGCTTCGTCGAGGGACCGGTGGCCGGCGGGGTCAAGTGCGGGCCGCATGGTGGCATGAACGGCAAGATGAAGTCATGGACGGTTTCTTGGTTGAGCCTCAAAACCAAGGTCGAGCCGGGACTACGTGGGAGCCAAATCATGATTGGAGATTGGCGGAGGCTAGACCGAGTTAGCGGGGTTTCCGGTGGTTAACCGAGAAAACAACCGGGTTCCTTGGTTGATCCACAAAGCCAATACCGAAGAACCGAAGACGGTCTTTGCGGCGAAGTGCAGACCGGTCGGACCGGTGGGTACCGGTCCGATCGGTGAGGAGCACCGGTCCGACCGGTGTGCGACGACGCGGTCCCGGAGACTTCGAAGCGGAGGACACGCGTCCGGATCACATGGTTTGCGTCGAGGCTACACGGGGTGCGGTCGCGGGCATCCGTCCGATGGAGAAGACATGAAGACTTCCAAATCCGCCCTTGAGGGGCTTGTATCCCTAGTTATTAGGAAAGGGCATTTTAGACTTTCGGTTGCCTCCATATAACCCAAGAGGTGAGAGGATGGCAGCCAACTCTTGGAACCCTAGCTCATTTGTTTTCCTATTTTCCATCCTATTTTCCTTAGGTTTTCCATAGGACTAGCAAGAGAGCTTCATGAAGAGATCTTGTTGAGAGGGATGGATGATCGGGCAGCTTGCTAGACCTTGTATGACCCTTTGTTTCATGTATAGATTATTCGGCGTGGTTCCTCAAGGATTGGATGTGTTTTCCCCGGTTGTTCTTGGTGGTGATTTTCGGAGCCCTCTTTTGGTGATTTCTTTGGGTTATTTTCGAGACCTTTCTCTTGGGGATTTGATGGGGGAAATTTGTGGGAACCCTTCGTGGTTCTTTGGGCTGTGATTCCCCTCCCAAATCCATGAGTAAAAGTGCTCGATTTTGGGGTTTCTTGAGTTCTTGGGTTGGAAGTGCTCTTGGCGGGATTTCATTGATTCCTCCTTTTTGAACGAATTTTGGTGGGATTAAACTTGGCTATGGACTCCTCATGAGGTGTTCCTAATATCCCCAAAGTCTTGTTCAAGTCCGTGGAGCAATTCGGGAGATCGAGGTTTGGATTTGGGGGAGTTGACCCGCGGGTGTTGTTCATCCCGAGCTGCCCAGGCTACACCGGTCTGACCGGTGCTCTTGACCGGTCTGACCGGTGCAACCCTCGGTGGGATTTTGCTCGGGTGAACGTACGGGTGTGTTCGTTGTTGTTCCGTGTTCTTGCTATTTCGAGTTTGGGTCGGTTTGGTGGTCGGTTGGCTGTTTCGTGCCTTGGGGGCTTTCGGCCGTGATCGATGCGACCGTGTGTGTCTCCTCGGTCGACCGGTGTAGAGCCACTTAGTGAAAGTTGCTCGGTTTCACCGGCGAGGGACCGGTCGGCCGGTGGTGCTCACCGGTCCGACCGGTGTGGTTGTAGACTCGAGGTTTGGTGTTTCGCTGTGTTCTCGGGTCGGAAGGTTGTGTGTTCGTTCCTAGGTCCGGTGGCACTCCGGTGGCTATGTGGGCTTGGCCAACTTGGGTAGTGAGTCGGAGACGTGTGTTGGAAGCCGTGTTCATCTTGTAGGAGTTTCCATCTCCTTCGAGAAGAATTTTTATCGGCTCCCATTCACTCCCCCCTCTCTGGTTCGCTGTATCGGTCCTTCAACCTCGCCATCCTAGAGCAGAAGCGCACCGAGACCGTTCTGGATGCCACACCAGCGACGAAGAAGGTCTGCCTCGGCCTTGCTGACCTAGCCAAGACGGTGGTCATCGGTGACAACCTCGAGGAGAAATAGGAACTCACGCTCACCAGTTTCCTTAGGGACAACCCTAACATATATGCATGGACCCAATCGGATATGCCAGGTGTTCTAAGGGAGCTGGCTGAGCACTCCTTGGATGTAAGAAAGACGGCCAAGCCTATCAAGCATAAGCTACGCCGCTTTGCGAATGATCGCGAGGAGGTCATTAGGGTAGAAATATTAAAGCTCCTAGCTGTTGGATTCATCCGTCAATGTAAAACCCCGGTTTGGCTCGCCAACCCGGTGCTTGTACCCAAGAAAACCGGTCAATGGAGAATGTGTATCGACTACACCGATCTCAACTGACACTGCCCTAAGACACCTTCCCTCTTCCGCGCATCGACCAGGTCGTCGACTCTACGACAGCAAGCGTCCTGCTATGCTTCCTCTATTGCTACTCAGGCTATCACCAGATAGCCCTGAAGGTCTATAACCAGGATAAGACGGTGTTCATAATGCCGCACGGCATCTACTGCTACACGACCATGACCTTCGGCCACAAGAACGCTGGAGCGACGTACTGGAAGAGATCTACTGCTTGGATCCTTTTTCACCACGGGATTCCCTAGGTTCTTGTCAATCCGCGGAGCGAGGGGATTACAAGCACTTGATCTACCTCTACTACTAACTTACCCAAACCGTAATTTAAAGTTAAACTAGAAAACAACTACACTACACTAGAGAGAACGATTAAGCTGACGAGATATGAAAGAGACACTTGCCCATGGGTCTACGATGCTCAACATGCAACCACTAAAGATATGAAAACCAATCAAATCTATCGGAGTTGTGACCACGGTTTCGCCCTTTCCCTCCCCCCGTACTATCACTACGTGGAGGTATTCGTGAGTAGACCTATGTTGGACACGATGTATTGAATGGATCCAAGGGAGCATTGTGAAGGACCGATACGGCGAACCAGAGGGGGAGGAGTGAATGAGAGCCGATAAAAATTCCTCTCGAAGGAGATGAAGGCTCCAACAAGATGAACATGGCTTCCAACACACGTCTCCGACTCACTACCCAAGTTGGCCAAGTCCCCGTAGCCACTGGAGTGCTACTGAACCTAGGAACCAACTTCCAACCTCACAGACCCGAGAACGCAGCGGAACACCAAACCTCGAGTCCACTGACCAACACCGGTCATACCGGTGAGCACCACCGGTCAGACCGGTGCCTCCTGGTGAAACTTGGCGACTTCCACAGAGTGGCTCCACACGGGTCAGGCCGGTGCAACACACCAGTCACACCAGTCATAGCCAGAAAGCCCCAAAACACCAAACAGGCCAACCGAGCCCCCGGACTAACCCAACCTCGAAGCTGCCGCAACACGGGACAACGGCGAACACACCCAAATGTTCACCCCGGCAAAAACCCAACGGGGGGTTGCACCGGTCGGACCGGTGAGAGGCCGCCGTCGGACCGGTGTGACCTGGGCTTCTCGGGATGAACAACACCCACGGGTCAACACCTCCAAATCCAAGCCTTGATCTCCCGAATCACTCCATGGACTTGAACAAGACTTTGGGGATAGTAGGAACACCTCATGAGGATTCCATAGCCAAGTTTAATCCCACCAAAACTTGTCGAAACAAGAGGAATCGAGGAAATCCCGCCAAGAACACCTCTAACCCTAGAGCACCGAAAACCCCAAAATCGAGCCCCTTGACTCACGGACTTGGGAGGGGAATCACAGGCCAAAGAATCACGAAAGGTTCCCACAAATTTCCCCCATCAAATCCCTAAGAGCAAGGTCCTGAAAACGCACCGAGATAATCACAAAAGAGAGGACTCCGAAAACCACCACTAAGAACAAGTGGGAACAACTCAACCAAACCTTGAGGAACCACGCCGAATCATCTATACATACCACAAAGGTCCATACAAGGTCTAGCTTGCCGCCCAATCATCCAACCCTCTCAACAAGATCTCACCATGAAGCTCTCAAGCTAGTCCTATGGAAATCCTAAGAAAATAGGAAGGGAAAATAGGAAAGAAAATGAACTAGAGTTCCAAGAGATGGCTGCCATCCTGTCACCTCATGGGTTATATGGAGGCTAGCCTAAAGTCTAAAATGCCCTTACTTAAGAACTAGGGATACAAGCCCCTCAAGGGCGGTTTTGGACGTCTTCAGATTTTCTCCATCGGACGGATTCTCGGCGACCGCACCCTGCGTAGCCTCGACGCAAGCCATGCGATCCCGACGCATGTCCTCCGCTTCAAAGTCTCCGGACTGCGTCATCGCACACCGGTCAGACCGGTGCTCCTCACACCGTCGGACCGGGGTACCCACCGTCGGGCGGTCTGGAGCTGCTGCAGCACCGTCTTCGGTTCTTCGGTCTTGGCTTTGTGGATCAACCAAGGAATGCAGTAGTTTTCTGGTCAACCACTGGAAACCCCGCGAACTCGGTGTAGCCTCCGCCAGTCGCCACTCATGACTCCGCTCCCACATAGTCCCGGCCCGACCATGGTTTTGTGGCTCAACCAAGAAACCGTCCATGACTTCATCTTGCTGTTCATGCCACCATGCGGTCCGTACTTGACCCCGCTGGACACCGGGTCCCTCGAACGAAGCCTACTTGTCTTCTCCACACCTGGAGGACTCACTGGCGATGACCTTTCACGCTTGTCCTTCACCTGCACCAACACCAATCAAGCCGCAACCTGCACCTGCAATACTTAGCCAAGAATCAGTCCACACAACGTTGTCAATCACTCATCACACAAGGAAGCGACCATCTATAGGTCCTCGAACCACCCATGGTCCTCAATCTCCCCCTTGATGAGTGCATTGACAACAACCACATAAAGTAACACGAGAGAAAAGAAAAAGAAAAGAAAAGAATAAAAAGAAACTCCAACAAGCGATCGAAAGCGAAACAAAGGCAAAGAGCAAGATCACTTGAAGAAGACAAGTCTCGGACCCCTTAGGCAAGGGCAACGGCTCGACACATCCGAGACAAAACTAAGCTCAAGCAAAGAGCGCAAACCACCAAACCAAAGCTCGAAAAACCACAAAGAGCTCCCCTGCACATAGGCAAGCTCCTCCTGAACCAATGCAACTCCCCCTGGACGAATGCATGCAAACCACTTGAAGAAAACGGAAGCAAACGCATCGGCTCGAGTCTGACCGGTCGACCGGTCACCACCACCGGTCAGACCGGTGCCCAACATATGAACAGGGCCAGCACTCTGACCGGTCAGACCGGTGACCTTGACCGGTCAGACCGGTGTGCAACAGAGCCCAGAAATGGCTCAAAACCACCTGAAAACCTTCTAAATGCATCCAGCAAGCCATTTCAAGCTCTAACTTCTCCCCCTTATTGGCAATGCATGAATCAAGACAAAAATGCAAAAAAATTCAACTTAGAGCTTCTCACATAGACAAAATTCAACAAAGGATGCTACACATGTCCAAATGAGCAAGTTAGATACTCTATAGCTCTGTATTGATCTCAACTACATGATCACCAAGTTTCACAACCATTGGACGAAGCTAAGATGGATTTGGGCAATTTTGCGAAAAATCTCCCTCTCATGAGCAAAGTCCTAAACATGAGCAAAACATGTCAAAATGGCAAAGCCACACAAACTTCATGATTGGACAACCATTCTAATCATAAGACCATCACAAACACCCACAAGCACCTCATGTCATGTCAAAGCCACCGAGCCATGTGCCTACTTCTATATATGAGACTTCTCATTGGTAGGCATCATGCAACGGTTTAGCACCCAAAGCAATTTAAATTTAGCACATATGACATGGGAGCACATTTTCCAAGCATTTTACATTTCATTTCAGATTCTTACTTGGTACATGAAATGTCTTTGCGACAAAAAGGAACTTATTCCCCTCCACAAGATAAAGCAAGAGGGCTAAACATTCATGATGGGAAATGAGCCTTTGGCCCTATATGATCAATAAACTAGCTATCCAACCACAAATTGAGCATAACCAAGCCACTAAAACATGTCAAGATCATATAAAAGCATTTACTCACAAGAGAGCATATATGTGACATTTTTCAAAAACATAGCTATCAACCATGGATATAAACCAAGATTATCAAGAGCCAAGCCAAACTAACCATAGCTTATCAAACAAGCTCACAAAGATATATATCTCATTCCATGGTGAACAATGTATATGAGAGAAGCTTTTCCTAACCAATGCATATGATACAAAATGCATGCAATCTAAGATACAAGGATGCCTATACAACATGTTACATATGCCATGCCAAATGCACGAAATGCACAAAGGAAAGCTATACATATGCTACAAAGGAGCTCCCACACACCCAACTCAAGAAATCAAACACACACCAAGCTCCCCCCCGCAAACGAGTGAAAGTTGCTTCATCTAGGGGTTTGGTGAAAATATCGGCTAGTTGGTCATGTGTGGGTACATGGATCAAAGCTATCTTCCCTTTCTCAACACTGTCTCTCAGAAAATGATACCTCACATCTATGTGATTGGTTTTGGAATGGAGCACTGGGTTCTTTGCAACGCTTATGGCACTGGTGCTATCACATTGAAGTGGGACATGGGTATACTCCTCACCAAAGTCACTCATGGTGTATGAAATCCAAAGGAGCTGAGAGCAACAACTAGCAGCGGCAACGTACTCTGCCTCGGTAGTGGATTGAGCAACACTCGACTGTTTGCGGGAAGACCAAGACACCAAAGAAGAACCCAAAAACTGGCAAGTCCCAGAAGTGGACTTCCTATCCAACTGACACCCAGCAAAATCCGCATCCGAAAAACCATGAAGCGCCAAAGAAGAGGACGCGGAGTACCAGAGGCCGAAGTCAGGAGTGTGACGCAAGTACCTGAAAATTCGCTTCACTGCTTGCCGATGCGAAGTCCTCGGAGACGCTTGAAAACGAGGGCACAGACATACCGAGAACTCGGATGTCCGGCCCTCGCCTCGTCAAGTAGAGGAGTGACCCGATCATGCTTCGGTACTCCTTCTGGTCCACATGTTCACCTTCCTCGTCCGCATCAAGAGCTGTAGTCGTACTCATCGGCGTCGTCATAGCCTTGGAATCCTCCATCTTGAACTTTAGCACAATGTCCTTGGTGTACTTAGCTTGGTGCACAAATGTTCCTTCCTTTGATTGCTTGATTTATAGCCCGAGGAAGAACTGCAACTCGCCCATCATGCTCATCTCAAATTCCCTGCTCATATCCTCTGCAAACCTTGCAACAAGAGAGTTGGACGAGCCACCAAAGACAATATCATCCACGTACACCTGCACAATTAGGATATCGCTGCCCTGCCTCAGTAGAAACAAGGTCTGATCGACCTTTCCCATCTCAAAACCTCTCTCAAACAAGACCCCCCTCAACCTACCATACCAAGATCTAGGTGCCTGTTTCAACCCATAAAGCGCCTTCCTCAACTTGGACACCCGGTGGGGGTACTTCTCACTCTCAAACCCCGGCGGTTGCCTCACATACACTTCTTCCTCCAACACACCGTTCAAGAAGGCACTCTTCACATCCATTTGGTGCAACTTGAACCCTTTAGCCACGAAAAAGGCTAGAAGAATCCTAATTGCCTCCAAACGGGCTACAGGAGCAACGGTTTCCTCGTAGTCAATCCCCTTTTTCTGACTGAACCCCTGAGCAACAAGCCATGACTTGTTCCTCACCACTTCACATTTCTCTCCCTCTTTGTTCTTCCACACCCACTTTGTACCAATCGGCTTACACCCTGGGGAAGGGTCAACCATTTCCCAAACCTAATTCCTCACAAAATTCTCCAACTCCTCATGCATCGAATTGACCCTATTATGATCCGATAGTGTGTGTCCAATGTCTTTGGGCTCAAAAGAAGCAACAAATGCAGCATGAGCGAAATGAGAATTGTTTCGAACCCTCGACCATGTAGTGCGTTCATCCATGTCGCCGATGATCCTTGAAGCTGGGTGAACCACTTGTACTCGCCGGGGAGGTTCTCTCCTTGATGCTACCTCCCCCTCAACAACAGCTTCTCCTTGATCCTGGTTTGTCGTCGTAGGTGTGGGAGAGAGTCCGTCCACCACCGTAGTCGAAGTAGTAGGTGCATGTTCAGCCGGGGGCACCACACCACCATCTTCATCGTCTCCATGTTCATGCTCCTCCTCCTGAAAGATCTCCTCGCCAAGTTCATCATCACCTGCACACTAAAAGACAAGGCGACTACGTGCCCGTGTCTCGTCGAAGGTTACCTCGCAAGTCTCCACGATTTGGTTAGTTTCAAGATTGAGCACACGATATGCTCTAGAATGGGATGCATAACCAAAGAAAATACCATTGACCGACCTAGCCTCAAACTTATCCAACTTCTTCCCTTTCTTCAGAATAAAGCACTTGAACCAAAAACATGGAAGTGACTCGCCTTGGGTGTGCGACCTTGCATCAACTCGTAGTAGGTTTTCTTCTTATGCACTCTGAGGTAGATCCTGTTCGACACATAGCACGCGGTGTTCACCGCCTCATCCCAGAACGTTCTCGTAGTCCTATGATTATCAACCATCGTCCGAGCCATTTCACACAAGGTCCTGTTCTTCCTTTCCACAACACCATTCTGGGGAGGCATATACGGACTCGAAAACTAGTGTTCAAGACCCAAGTCATGGCAAAAGGTTTAAAAACGAGAGTTTCTGAATTCTGAGCCATTGTCACTTCGGATTGCTCGTATGGCATCTCCGTGCCTCTCGTTCCTCAACCTCAAGACAAGATCTCGAACAAAACCAAACGTCTCCCCCTTATCCTCGAGAAAGGACACCCACACATACCGAGAGTAATCGTCCACCACAACAAGGACGTACCACTTCCCACCAGCAGATCGCACACGAGCTGGGCCAACAAGGTCCATATGGAGTAGCTCGCACGGACGCTCAGTCATCACATCGGTGAGAGGCGGGTGAGAAGAGGCTACCATCTTGGCATGGCTACACGGAGCACAAACCAACTCTTTCTCAAGCCTCAACCGTGGCAATCCTCGGACCAAATTGAGTTTACTCAAGCGAGACAAAAGGTCAAAGCTCAAGTGACCCAACTTCCTATGCCATTTCCACAACTCACTCGAAGAACCGGCCAAAAAACAACGCTCCACACCGAAGACTGAGAAAAATCAGCACGAAACACCTGACCCTCGGGAACGACCATACAGACAAGGTCCCCTCGAGAGTCCAAAATCCGAGAACCACCAGGACGAAACAACACCTCAAAACCCTCATCCAACAGCTGGGACACAGAAAGCAAATTGTATCCAATCGATTGATCGGGTGCCACACGCCCGAGAGTGATCTTGTCACTCACCTTAATGTCACCTTCCGAAAGCACATGCCCACGCCCATTGTCCCCAAAAATGATTTACCTCCTTGTCACCACCGGGACGAGACTTGAGAACCACCCCTTGTCTCCGGCCATATGCCTCAAGCAACCGGAGTCAATCAACCAAATGTTCTTCAAGTCTCTCAACTAAAATTCAAAAATGAGCACGTGAGCGAACAAACGACTCAGCACTGGGGTTACTACCAAAAGAGTAAAACCAGTGCCGAGCCATTTGCTGGAAAGTGGGGTTAGCACCAACCAAACCATCTTTCCTACCAAAACTACCTCCACGAACACCACCACGGTAACCACTATGAGGGAACCATCCCTCTCTAACTGGAGGAGGACCAAAACCACGAAAGGAAGCCCGTGGACCGTCCCTCCTCTCCAACTTAAAGCTACGACCCCTCTCATCCCCGTGTTGAGCACGAGGGGGAGAACGCCTACCAACCTGACCTCCTGCAAACTCTCCAGCCCAACCACCAGAACCACGACTTCCAGAAACAAACCTCGCACCTGTACGAGCATGAAACCCGAACTGCTGCCTGTCCAGGCTGCCCGCACGGTCCGACCGGTGCCCCTCACCGGTCTGACCGGTGTAGCCCGGCCAGCAGCACCTCCAACGGCCTTTCGCTCTCCCGAAGCCGGAACTGTACTCACACTAGCCTTAGCCCTGGGCATCTGCACATGAGGCTCAAGTACACCATTGGAAGGGTGGTACTTGTCCTTGTTAGCCCACTCCTTCGCCATTCTCTCCTCTCACTTCCTCTTGAAGCAAACCTCATCCTTGTGGCCATCTCTCCCACAATAGCCACAATGGAACCTCACAACCTTAGGCTTAGGCACGGGTTGGGGCTGCTCACTTGGTTTCACTCCACTCAACTTCTCCCTCGGTTTCTCCTCACTAGCCTTCTCACTCTCTTTCCCAAAGAACACTTTCCCCGAAGAGCTCACAAACTTGATAGGTCTTTGGAAATCATTTGTTTGTGGGGAAAACACGGGTGGAGCTGGGGTTGTGTCTAGTCGGTTCCTAAGATGGTTAGGTTTAGGAGGGAAATCATTTTTGTGGTGGGTTTTTGGTGGCTCTGGATATTCCCTCCACTTCCCTCACCAACCTTGTTTGCCCCAAGTCCCTCACCATCCTGCCTCTTGAATGTCTCCATCATTATCCTCAACTGAGGCTCATGACCAGACAACCAACCCATCAACTTTCTCAGCTCATCATTCTCATCCTACAAACGATCAACGTAATGTGCAAGTTCCAAATTCTTCAAAGCATGCATTTCACAGGTAGACCAAGATGTAGGAATTGGTTCTTTAAGCTTAGCCTCAGGAGAAACAGTGTAAGCATGCATCTCATCAATTATAGCATGCAAAACAGGGCAAGAAGTGCAAGCACCTAGCAAAGCAGATCTAGATTTAAGCTCAGCCACTTCAACCCTAAGCACATCTAGTTCCTCACGGTTGGAGGCATGCTTTTCCTTAAACAAGGCAAGATCGGCAAGGACAATAGAGCAATCAAGCACAATCAACCTCATCGGAAACAACGGGGCTAGCATTAAGGGAATCAATTTCAAGCTTGCTATCAAGACCTGTGTTTCTAGATCAACCACTATAGTCCAAGCATCCTCAAATGAAGCCCTAAGCTCTTTCCTCATTTTCTTGGCCTCTCTAAGCATGTCGTCACGATTATCAAGCAACAAACCAAGCCGTTCATTCTTCGGCGCAAGAAGGGAAGTTCATCACACACCTCATCGTCGAGTCGAGTCCGCGTTGCTCCGTGTGCTCATCTTGCTGCCGGAGCTCGGCCGCCATGGTGCGAGGCCGTCTCTAGCGAAACGGCTCGGCCCACTCGGGTTCTTGGATGACATCCTTCTCTTGCGACGATCACCTTCTTCTTCCGTCGCTTGAGCTTGAGGTGGAGTACACGGAACTGAAGTCGACGTCGCTCACTCCCACCATCACTCGGGCCTTGCCTCAGCTGTCCTTCTTCCTCGATCGTCGCTCGTCCTTGTGCTTGTTCTTGTGCTTGCTCTTGTGGTCACGCCTCGACCGGTACTTGCCATCCATCCTTGGCTAGTGCTTGTAGCCGTCCTTGTTCTCGACCTTCTCCGGGCAGTCGGCGACGAAGTGTCCTGGCTTGCCGCACTGGAAGCATGTCCTCGTGTTCCTCCTCATGTTCACCCGGTTCTCGTGCAGCCTCTCGAACCTCCTCGTCGTAACGCCGACTCGTCCTCTCCAAGCACGTCGAACTCCTCATCGGGCATAGACATCAAAGAGGACGAAGAGAACATACCGGTGGATGGGTTAGCGTTATCCATTTCTTTTGAACCACCGATGATGGCAAGACTATGGGAGTCGGTCGGGCACTCGAGCTTGGCTATCATGCCCCTATCCACCTCGGCCCGACTTGAGCTTCGTTCACTGTCGAGTGTCATACTTCTCCGACTCCACAATGGCCTCAAACTTTCCGCCCCGGATCGTACGATCCAAAGAGTGTAAGAGCTTGAGAGCTCTATCATGATCATCGTACGGGAGCATGTCCACATTGGCCCTCATGTTGTTCATAACCACCGTGAACCTGCGAAACAAGGCATCGATGGACTCACCGGGGAGATGAGTGAAGTTCTCGTACTCTCTCCGGTAGGTCGCATACATCTGAGCCTGAACCTGGGCATTCCCAACATGAGCCTCCTTCAACACCGACCAAATTCTACAAGCCAAGTGCTCGGTGTGCACCCGATCGAACTCAGGCCGACACAAAGCACTAAACAAGTAGTCGACCGCCTTATTGTTGGCGTCGAACATGTCTCTCAATACTGGAGCGAGGAAGTTCATCGGTCGGACATAGTTATTGTCCACCGTGACATCCCAAAGGATTTGACCCTTTCCACGGAGGAACATCGCTATCCGTTTAATCCACATCTGGTAGTTATTGCCATCGAAGTGTGGAGGACCCGAACCCCGTTCCTGGTACGCCATCCTTGGATCTTGGACTGGTTAGAGTCAATGAACCGCTCTGATACCACTTGAAGGACCGATACGGCGAACCAGAGAGGGGGGAGTGAATGGGAGCCGATAAAAATTCTTCTCGAAGGAGATGAAGGCTCCAACAAGACGAACACGGCTTCCAACACACTTCTTCGACTCACTACCCAAGTTGGCCAAGTCCCCGTAGCCACCGGAGTGCTACCGAACGTAGGAACCAACTTCCAACCTCACGGACCCGAGAACGCAGCAGAACACCAAACCTCGAGTCCAGCGACCAACACCGGTCGACCGGTCGGTACCACCGGCCGGACCGGTCCTTCTCTGGTGAAACTTGGTGACTTCCACGAGTGGATCCACACCGGTCGACCGGTGCAACATCTCGGTCGGGTAAGTCACACCGAGAAAGCCCCAAAACACCAAACAGGCCAACCGACCCTCAACCGACCCAAACTCGAAACCGCCGCAACACGAGACAACGGCGAACACACCCAAACGTTCACCCGAGCAAAAACCCGGCGGGGGTTGCACCGGTCGAGGCCGGTGAGAGGCACCGGTCAGACCGGTGTGACCTGGGCTTCTCGGGATGAACGGCACCCGCGGGTCAACACCTCCAAATCCAAGCCTAATCTCCCGAATCGCTCCACGGACTTGAACAAGACTTTGGGGATAGTAGGAACACCTCATGATCAGTCCATAGCCAAGTTTAATCCCACCAAAACTTGTCCAAACAAGAGGAATCGAGGAAATCCCGCCAAGTACACCTCTAACCCTAGAGCACCGAAAACGCCAAAATCGAGCCCCTTGACTCACGGATTTGGGAGGGGAATCACAGGCCAAAGAACCACGAAAGGTTCCCAAAAATTTCCCCCATCATATCCCCAAGAGCAAGGTCTCGAAAACAATCCAAGAGAATCACAAAGAGAGGACTCCGAAAACCACCACCAAGAACAAGCGAGAACAACTCGGCCAAACCTTGAGGAACCACGCCGAATCATCTATACAAACCAAAAAGGTTCATACAAGGTCTAGCTTGCCGCCCGATCATCCAACCCTCTCAACAAGGTCTCACCATTAAGCTCTCAAGCTAGTCCTATGGAAATCCGAAGAAAATAGGAAGGGAAAATAGGAAAGCAAATGAACTAGAGTTCCAAGAGATGGTCGCCATCCTCTCACCTCACGGGTTATATGGAGGCTAGCCTAAAGTCTAAAATGCCCTTACTTAACGACTAGGGATACAAGCCCTTCAAGGGCGGTTTTGGACGTCTTCGGATTTTCTACATCGGACGGATGCCGGGTGACCGCACCTTGCGTAGCCTCGACGCAAGCCATGTGATCCCGACGCGTGTCCTCCGCTTCGAAGTCTCCGGACCGCGTCATCGCACACCAATCGACCGGTGCTCCTCACCGGTCAAGCGGTACCCACGGCCGGGACCGGTCGGACCCACCGGTCGGACCGGTCTCGAGCCGGCGGCAAAGACCGTCTTCGGTTCTTCGGTCGTGGCTTTGTGGATCAACCAAGAAACCCGGTGATTTTCACGGTGAACCACCGGAAACCCCGCGAACTCGGTGTAGCCTCCGCCAATCGCCACTCATGACTTGGCTCCCACGTAGTCCCGGCCCGACCTTGGTTTTGAGACTCAACTAAGAAACCGTCCATGACTTCATCTTCTTGTTCATGCCACCATGCGGTCCGCACTTGACCCCCGCCGGCCACCGGGTCCCTCGAACGAAGCCTACTTGTCTTCTCCACACCCCGGAGGCCTCACCGGCGACAACCTTTTGCGCTTGTCCTTCACCCGCACCAACACTAGTCAAGCCGCAACCTACACCGCAATACTTAGCCAAGAATCGGTCCACACAATGTTGTCAACCACTCATCACACAAGGAAGCGACCATCCACATGTCCTCGAACCACACATGGTCCTCACATTTGGGCCTTACCCCATTACGACATGGTAGCTAACCTTAAACATTAAAGCATATTCAACACAAGATATATATATATTCAAACAAACTAGCGATTACATCTCAAGATCGATTACAACCCGTGGACAAATAAAAAGATTACCCCATCAAGGTGCTAGACATGGCATCGTTGATCATGGTGATGCTTTCGACGGTGTCTTCTCTCTTCTCCACTTGTGGGTGCTTCCTTCGAGATGCGCGATCCTTCTCTCGAAGATCTCCCTCCTCTCTCTAGCTTGTGGATGGCCTCTCGGTGCGGATGGCTCTATGTATTGAAAATGGCGGCACCTCCACGAACTTAGGGTTCGAAATCCTTCGGGCGCAAGAAAAGGGATGCCGAACCGACCCCCGGAGTGGGCCGGGCCGGCCGGCTTGGGCCGACCGGCCCAGGCCCATCCCGGCCCGGTTCGGTCGCCCCTTCACTCACGTGGGTCCTCATGTATTTATGCACTTTGCCCCCTCGATTTGCACTATTTTGACGATGTCATCCACGCGTCCAAGATGGAGGTTCTCCTTGCACGAAGTCGGTCTTTTACACTTCAATCCTTGAGGATGTTCCATTGTAACACTTCGGTCCTTGCCGCCATTGGAAGTGATTTCATCAAGCTCATGAACACGAACAAGACTCCTTAATTGCTCCTTTGAACTTGTTGTGAGTCCGTCCTTTATGTCCATGTTTTCCTACATAAACATAACACTTTCAAATGCACACACAAAGATGAACTTGTTATATGATTAGTGTGCCTAGTGGCGGTTTAGTTCCAAAATTAAATCCAAACCAAAGTGTAATGAACATGTTTGGTGTACCAAAATACACCGTCAACATCTCCCCCGCGCTTAGATCTTGCTCGTCCTCGAGCAAGTACTCGTAAAAGAGCGAAGAACCGACACGACGAACCGGAGAGGAGGGCGGTGAATGGGAGCCGATAAAAATTCTTCTCGAAGGAGATGGAAACTCCAACAAGATGAACACGACTTCCAACACACGTCTCCGACTCACTACCCAAGTTGGCCAAGCCCACGTAGCCACCGGAGTGCCACTAGACCTAGGAACCAACACCCAACCTTCCGACTCGAGAACGCAAAGTGGAACACCAAACCTCGAGTCCACCGACCAACACCTGTCGGACCGGTGAGCACCACCGGTTAGGACCGGTCCCCGCTAGTGAAACTTGGCGACTTCCACTAAGTGGCTCCATACCGGTCATGCGGGTGCGACACACCTGGTCGGACCGATCCACGGACCAGAAAGCCCCAAATCACCAAACAAAGCCAACCGACCTCCAAACTGACCCAAACTCAAAACGGCCCCAACACAGACAACAGCAAACTCACCCAGATGTTCACCCGAGCAAAAACCCACCAAGGGTTGCACCGGTCAGACCGGTCAAGAGCACCGGTCAGACCGGTGTAGCCTGGGCAGCTCGGGATTAACAAGACACGGCGGGTCAACTCCCCCAAATCCAAACCTCGATCTCCCGAATCGCTCCACGGACTTGAACAAGACTTTGGGGATAATAGGAACACCTCATGAGGAGTCCATAGCCAAGATTAATCCCACCAAAACTTGTCCAAAAAGGAGGAATCGAAGAAATCCCGCCAAGAACACCTCTAACCCTAGAACTCAGAAAACCCCAAAATCGAGCCCCTTTACTCACGGATTTGGGAGGGGAATCACAGCCCAAAGAACCACGAAGGGTTCCCACAAATTTCCACCATCAAATCCCCACGAGCAAGGTCCCGAAAACAACCCAAAGAAATCACCAAGAGAGGGCTCCGAAAATCACCACTAAGAACAACTGGGGACAACACATCCAAACCTTGAGGAACCACGCCGAATCATCTATACATGGCACAAAGGTTTATACAAGGTCTAGCTTGCCGCCCGATCATCCAACCCTCTCAAAAAGATCTCATCATGAAGCTCTCAAGCTAGTCCTATGGAAATCCTAAGAAAATAGGAAGGGAAAATAGGAAACAAATGAACTTGGGTTCCAAGAGCTTGGCTGCCATCCTCTCATCTAATGGGTTATATGGAGGCAACCGAAAGTCTAAAATACACTTTCCTAACAACTAGGGATACAAGCCCCTCAAGGGAGGTTTTGGAAGTCTTCAAGCTTTCTCCATCGGACGGATGCCCAGCGACCGTAACCTGCTTAGCCTCGACGCAAGCCTTGCGATCCCGACGCGTGTCCTCCACTTCGAATATTCTGGACTGCGTCGTCGCACACCGGTCAGACCGGTGCTCCTCACCGGTCGGACCGGTACCCACCGGTCGCCGACCGGTCGGCACCGCTGCAAAGACCGTCTTCGGTTCTTCGGTCTTGGCTTTGTGGATCAACCAAGGAACTTAGTGGTTTTACGGTGAACCATCGGAAACCCCGCGAACTCGGTTTAGCCTTCGCCAATCTCCCACGTAGTCCCGGCTCGCCCTTGGTTTTGAGGCTCAACCAAGAAACCGTCCACGACTTCATCTTGTTGTTCATGCCACCATGTGGCCCGCACTTGACCCCGCTGGCCACCGGGTCCCTCGAATGAAGCCTACTTGTCTTCTCCACACCTGTAGGCCTCACCGGCGACGACCTTTCACGCTTGTTCTTCACCTGCACCAATACTAGTCAAGCCGCAACCTGCACCTGCTATACTTAGCCAAGAATCAGTCCACACAACATTGTCAATCACTCATCACACAAGGAAGCGACCATCCACCGGTCCTCGAACCACCCATGGTCCTCAATCTCCCCCTTGATGAGTGCATTGACAACACCCACGCAAAGAAACAAAAGAGAAAAGAAAAAGAAAAGAAACGAACAAAAAGAAACTCCAACAAGCGATAGAAAGCCAAACAAAGGCAAAGAGCAAGATCACTTGAAGAAGACAAGTCTCGGACCCCTTAGGCAAGGGCAACGGCTCGACACATCCGAGACAAAACAAATCTCAAGCAAAGAGCGCAAACCACCAAACCAAAGTTCGAACAACCACAAAGAGCTCCCCCTGCACACATGCAAGCTCCCCCTGAACCAATGCAAATCCCCCTGGACGAATGCATGCAAACCTCTTGAAAATAGGGCAGCTGCAACAACTTCAGCTAACACCGGTCAGACCGGTGCCCAACATGCACAGGACTAGCACTCTGACCGGTCAGACCGGTGCACACCATAGCCCAGAAATGGCTCGAAACCACCTGAAAACCTTCTAAATGCATCCAACAAGCCATTTCAAGCTCAAACTTCTCCCCCTTGTTGGCAATGCATGAATCAAGCCAAAAATGCAAAACTTTCAACCTAGAGCTTCTCAAATAGACAAAATTCAACAAAGGATGCTACACATGTCCAAATGAGCAAGTTAGATACTCTATAGCTTCGTATTGACATCAACTACAAGATCACCAAGTTTCACAACCATTGGACAAAGCTAAGATGGATTTGGGTAATTTTGCGAAAAGTTCCTCTCTCATGAGCAAAGTCCTAAGCATGATCAAAACATATCAAAATGGCAAAGCCACACAAACTTCATGCTAGGACAGCCATTCTAGCCATAAGACCATCACAAACACCAACAAGCACCTCATGTCATGTCAAAGCCACCGAGCCATGTGCCTACTTCTATGTATGAGACTTCTCATTGGTAGACATCATGCAACGGTTTAGCACCCAAAGCAAATTAAATCCAACATATGACATGGGAGCACATTTCCAAGCATTTTACATTTCATTTTCAGATTCATAATTGGTACATGAAATGTCTTTGTGACAAAAGGGAACTTATGCCCCTCCACAAGATGAAGCAAGTGGGCTAAACATTCATTATGGCAAATGAGCCTTTGGCCCCATATGATCAATAAACTAGCTATTCAACAACAAATTAAGCATAACAAAGCCACTAAAACATGTCAAGATAATATAAAGGCATTTACACGTGAGAGAGCATATATGTGACATTTTTCAAAAACATAGCCAATCAACCATGGATTATTCATCAAGATCATCAAGAGCTAAGCCAAACTAACTATAGCATACCAAACAAGCAGTCCATGGTGAACAATGTATATGGGAGAAGCTTTTTCTATCCGATGCATATGATACAAAATGCATGCAATCTAAGATACAAGGATGCCTATACATCATGTTACATATGCCATGCCAAATGCACGAAATTCACAAATGAAACTATACATATGCTACAAAGGAGCTCCCATACAAAACTCACAAACCACCTGCTCCTCGAGGGGAGGAAAAAGGGCTCGACACCACCGGAAAAAAAACAAAGGAGCACAAAACTCACAAGCTCCCCTAAACTCATGCATTAAGGTCAAAGAGCATACAAAGCTCACCTTACACACATGAGATAGGGCAAATAGTAAAATAAACCAAGTGCCTTGACCAAGGCCACAGACTTGAAGGTCACAAATACACTCATCATTATCATTTTTTCAAAATTCACTCATCCTTGTCCACCATCCCCGAAAGTGATGCACCTACATGTTACCACCGGGATATGAAGCTGAAGAACCACCCCCGATATCAACCAAATGTTCTCCGGGCCATCCTATTGACGCAAAATGTGCACCTAGCGCCAAACACACAGACAAGCCGAACAAGCCGGCTTCACACGTGCAAGGAATCACAAGACGTGCCGATCAATTTTCCCCGAAAATTAACAAAAGACGAAGTAGTTAAATACCAAAGCTTGGAACATGCCGGGTGGTACCGGACAGTTCCATATTTACGGCCATAAAGCCGGATAGCATGACATATAGCTATACAAAGCTATCGCAAAGAACCGAAACCATTCGGGAGCTTTAAAAAGGAGAAAGGAACACGACCGAATGGATGACGTAAGCATGACGACGATCGGTCTTTGTTCGAACAAAGATGCACGTGCACAAAACCATGACCGATCCCCGTGGTGATCAACATTAAATAAAGTAAAGCACGAGCATAAACATGTAATAAACAAGCATGCATAGATCCAAAGCACTAGTCTACCGCATGTCTAGATACTTTAAAACCCGCCGGGTACGACACTAAACAAATCTATCCACCGCATGATATAACTTGCGTGGGGATCGTACCACTTTCCACAAATAGATCTATCCACCGCATGATACGATCTAAATATGGAAAGCTAAAAGCATACATTACTTAAAACATAAATTACGCACGTGTTCTACTCGTGCAAAAACATAACCGAATGCGGTCGAACAAGTACCGATCCGGGTCCATGAAGAAGGAACGAACATTACCAAGTGAGATAAATCTATCGGATCAATTTGAAATCTAATCCACCGGATGACTAGCTCCAAAACAACCCAAAAAACCGCATCTACCTCGTGATACTCGGTTCTTTCAAGATTTATACCAACGTTGGCAAGCTTGAACCCGCAACACGTACAAGCTTGAATCTACCGCATGACACTAAGCTTGAACCTAGATCGATTCGGTTTCGGCTATCAAAGAGCACGTGATCCAAATGTTAAATTAGCCACAAACACGAACTTGACTCGCACAAGGATCATCAAAGGGATAAAGCCGATCCAAACCCATCTAGATTGGGCAAAAAGTGTTACATGAATTTAAACATAAAGCAAAACTCAAAGCAACACGGGGTAACTTAATGAATCTATTGGATCTTGTCAAAATCCAATAGAGCCGATAACTAGCTTCAAGCTAGATCTTAGCCTACCGCATGGCTTGTGACCTAACAAGAAACCCTCTTGAACCAAGCTTGAATCTACCGCATGACACTAAGCATGGTAACAAGACTACTTGCATCAGATCTAAATCCACCACATGATACTAGATATGATACAAGGTTGCCGGTACTCACGGAGGTCGACGGATCGATGAACCCTCTCGAAGAACTCGACACACGACAAATGGACTCTAGGGTTTGGCGTAAAGCCGGTTTGTATTGAGAATGATTACGTATATGTTACATACATTCGGGGCTCATATTTATACCCCGCCAAGCACAACCTCGAATGGATGCGATACCTATTTTATCTCTAAGCTTGATTCGCTTATCCATCCATTCGTCCTCTTCGCTTGAGCCACGTCACCGCACAATCCCGCAAAATCGCCCTCAATCTGTTCTCTTGCCGAATGGAAGCAGATAGGCCGACCGCGGATTTCTCTGCCGAACGCATCCGAGAAAACCTTCCTTCCGCCGGACGGACTCCTCATCGAGCCGGACCCACAAGTCAGACTCCTTACCAAATTTTGGTGTTAACACATGCCCCTTCAATTACGGGATAAAAGTGATTTTATTCCGGAATTGACTCCAGCCACCAACGTCTTCAAATCGAATCTGTTCAACACCTATTCTCTCTCTTCGCAATCCGCCGGAATCTTCGTCTAGATCCAAACCCTAGATCCCCTTGTTCTGAGCTTGAATCCCCAATGGCAGCTCAAAACCAAGCTGCTCAGGTAAATTCCCCTTCCATAAGCTTCATTCGGCATTTAGGTTTTCAATTTTTACCTGAAATTTCTTTTCGCTTTCCTTCAGATCCTTCCACCGAGCTTTTGATTCGTACGAGGCCAATTCAAGATCCTACTACCTTGGTCCTGTGGGAGACTCTGATCCTCGAGATTTTATCGCAGCCGAATCTCAAAGGATCCCCTTCAAAGCAGCTCTGTCCACACCTCCTCAGTGGCAGGATGCTTTCAAGAACTGGCCCTTGCCCCCAATCGCAGGCTGGAAAAATTGGTACCAGAGGGTTCTTGCAGACAAGAGTGCCAGGACCCAGAATTGGGATACCCTCCGCATTGCTCAATGCCTGGAGTTATCTTTAGCCGAGACCCCCAAAAACGAAGACCTTTTGATAGCGGCTTGCCACTTATGGTCAAATGGCGTCAACGCCTTCCTCTTTGGTCACGGCCCAATGTCCCCAACTGCGGCCGATGTGTATATGATCACCGGCCTTGACATTACAGAATTGTTCACCCCTGGGATTTCAAAGGTTCCTCAAGGCAAACGGGGGTGAAATCGGGGAGCAGATATAAAAACTATATCCCGAACCATATGAAGGACGACCCTCTTGGTGAAATTGAATACGGGGCATTTCGAACATGTGGCTATGCGGGTTCATCTTTCCGTGGTAAAGCCAATGAACCTACCCCGAATCATATTGCAATGGCTTCTCACCCGGTCAATGGCAATCGCTTCCCCCCTTGGGAAATACCTCCTAGGAAGCGTGTACCATATGCTTCATCAACTCGTCACCCAAATGTACACTAGCCGAGAGGATAGCATGTGTCAACGGTCCCCGGTGGTTTGTTCAAATGTGGCTGCAGCTCGCACATGCATCGATTGTTGGTGTTGATTTGAACACCGGCTCTTCCCTTCATCCAATCATCATGAAGGGGAACCCCAAGCCACCGAGAGGATGCCGGACTTATGGAGAAGTCGCTTCAATCGTCCTCATCAAGCAGAATATCGCCCGACTCTTCGAGCTCTTCTTCAAAGGTTTCCAAAATCCTCTTTGGCTCCCTTATTTGGATAATGATAATTTGACTCTCCCTTGCGAGTTCTCCTTTGAAACTGAACGCCAAGATGGAAGATTCCTGGAGATCCTCAATATCATTATCCGCCCATGCATTCTGCCGGCTGAATTCAGTGGAGGAAGGCTGAACTATAGCACTTATGAATATTATCAGCCCAACATAATGGCTCGGCAACTTGGATGTGGCCGATTCCCCCAAGACTGTTTCTGCATGAATTCCTCAAGCCCAGAGAGGAAATCAAGGAACTTACTCAAACTAGCAGAGTTTTCCAGTATGTGTGCAGCCCTTCTGTTTACACCTGGCCTTTCACACCCACAACAATAGCTCAGCCCACCTTCAACTCTTGGTGGCAAGAATTCCATGATCATATCTTCAGTGAGCCTGTACATTTGTTCTGTATAGAGTTGATGCTCGATTTCCGGCCCGGCTTCGAGAGGTAATATGATTAATCCTTGAATCGACATTTCCTCTTCCAATCACGACTCGATCTTATTTCCTTTATCCACAGACACAATGCCTCGCCCTCCGGCCGGGGATATTGCTTACAATGCAAGAGGGCCCAATCTTAGCATTGGGATTCGGATCACCAACCCCGGCTCAATTAATGGCTAGATATGCCACAACGGACCCAACTCGTCCGGCCTCGCCGCCGACGTAAGGCAAGGCTTGTCTCCGATTGCTCCTCCGGATGCCAAGAGGAGAAGAACTATCAAGAAAGTCCTTGTTGAGGTAAAATCTCTTCCTTTCTTGATCACGGGATTACTCGTTTCGATAAATCATATCTTGTGCATTTTCGGACTAGAACTCAACAATCCTCGCCCAATGCTCCATCCTCCGGTATGACCTTTACCGTCCTTTTTCTTGACGATGAACACTCGGCATTTATTTTTAATTTGGCATTTGCGGAAGAAACAATGGAGGATCAACTTGTGGATGTCCCGTTGTCTCGGCAAGCGAGTCCACCCGGGGTTGAGCCACCTATCCAAGTGGAAATCTCATCTTCATCGGGGACTCAATCACCCCCTATCCATACGAAACACCAAATTCGCCGGAGATGAGTTTCCCAATCCAACCGAGCCATCAAGTCCTCCAAGGGCTCAATCACCCACCGGTCAAGCGAAACATCGCCCCCAAGATAGGTGAACCCATCTCCTCCTCGCCTAGAAGCTCCCGAGTTTCCGTAAACCGCATCAGCACCTTCTCCCGCGAAGCTTCGACTTTGCCCGGAACACCTCCTTTACAAGTGGCCGCCCCCGAACAAAATCCTCGCTCCGAGTTCGAGAAATCAGACATGAGGTACTTATTTGCACTCAACCCCGCTATTTTTACTTCCAACACTCCTGACTCGGCAATATTGCTTTCTTAGGATCAAGTCCCATCATCATCAAGTCCATCAATGGGGAACAATCCAGTTGCTGAGTCAAGGGAAGGAGTGCCTCAAACTCTGTCAGAGGAAGTGCAGGAAAAGCTCAAGGAGATTTTTGCCTGGCTGCAAAAAGATGCACGAGATCGGTTCAAAGATCTCGATCACTTTGAAGAAATGCTTGAATACATCGCCCAAGAACTCCCCGAGGACATCAATGCCTCACTTGCATCCATCTCCGGTCCGGAAATTCATTATGTGCCCATAAGACAAGCTCGGAGAAAGATGTCCTCCCGCTCGCTTGTTGAAAAGAAGAGGGCCGGGAGCCGAACAAGCCATGAAGGGGGCACAATCTCGTAACGAGAAACACAAAGATACATTGGCCAAATTGCAAGCTTCTCGTGAATTGAAGATCGCCGGAAAAGCCGCCTTGGAGGCGGAACCGAGAAACCCGTCGGTACCGAAATAGAGGCCGATGACAAGAAAATGGCCGAGCTCCCTGGATTGATAGAAAAGACCCGAGAGGCAGCAATATCGGCCATAGCTGAGGTAAACCAGTGTGATGCAGAACTTACCACCCTGTCCAGCGCCCAGAAAGATTATCAGGAACGGTTGGACAATTTTCGCCAAGCAACATCGAATGTGCGTGGTGTAATTGCGAAATATTTGAACATCTAGATGTTTCGATCGATGTGTAACCGAATTGGTCGCTCTTGTAACATTTGTTCTTGCAATTTTATTTCCTTTTTCTTCTGCGCATTCTTAAATGTAATCTTCGAACGACCCATTCGGCAAAGAAATGCCAATACCCGAATGGCACTTCGACTCCTCTCGGCCGAGCCGGTTAACCGAATATGACTCGGCCTAGAACTCCAAACGACCCCTTGGCGGCATCGGTCAAGGAAACCTTTCCACCTTCCGATTTTCTTGGGATATGCGCCACGATCCCGAGCCACGACTTGAGGCCACGTTCGTCTTGCCGGGCCTATAAATGAAACCGTAGGTGCCCCTAGCTGCCCACCAAGCCTTTAGCTCTCGAATCTTTGCCAATCTCAACTCTTCTTCTTCTTTCCAAACAAAGTGCACATCCCGGAGAAACATGGTGCGCCGCCTCAACCGACGCCGCGCCTCCGATGAGGCGGAGGGGAGCAGCGCCAATGCGCACGGAGGCAATGATCGTCAATTCCTCTACTCGATTCATCTTTGATCTCCTTTTGTTTTGACGATCATCCTTTTTCGAGTTGATTCAATGGAATCCATCTCCCGCACCGGCCGGTCAGCCCCTACCGGACGACTCCTCGGAGTCCGACGGCCACTCCCCCCGTGCCCTACGGGGAACTCGACGCTCTCCGCTTCAAGGCGGAACCGGAGACGGCCCGGCCGCGAGCCGGGAGGACGTCTCCAAAAAGGCGGCATAGCCGAGTTGGAGTGGGAGGATCGGCGCAAGCGCACCGCCGGAGACCATTGATGGTACGGCCCCGACACCACTTCTTTGATCCAATCCGGCCTTTGATGCTAATCTCCCTTTTTCTTGCACTTTGCGGCCCATGATGCCGAGCTCAACCGACTAAAGATGCCGGTGGAGCAACTGGCCGATAAGGTGAACGCCCGCGGAGACACGCCGGCGGAGCGCCTTGCTGCAGTGGAGCACCGCGTTTATGAAGTGGCCACTCATGGCGTCTGCTTGGGCACCACCCTGGGCCTGGCTGCCATGGCGACGCACACCGACGTCGACTACTCCACCGAGCCGCGCGGCTTCGGGGCGGCGCGCCGAAGACATCGAGGAGATTGAGCTCATCTTGGAGCGCCTCGATGGCCACGGCGACGCCATTGCCGAACTCACTCATCCCCAATTTGTGCCGAACTGTGCTTTTTGACTAGATTGTATTAGGGATGTTTGAATATCGGCAATAAATAAAGAACTTTTGAATTTCGTGCTTGCACCGCGATGACTTTCTTCATGTTTGCATCTCGTGAATCTTGTTTTTTCCTTAAACGTATTCGGGAACTGTCTTGAGCCGAACACGCGAGAACAGGATGCCCCTTGGCGGCAATTCGTAAGCACTTTGTTCAAGTGAAAACCCTTCGTATTCGGGAAGAAAACCCCGTCGTTTGGTATTCCAATAGTGTACGGCGGCCGCTCATCACTCCCAATGCACCCCTTCGGTCAATAAAATAGCATGCCGAGATGCTCGCAAATCCACTCGCACACTCATCCATCACTTATCATCTCCTCCCCGTCTCCGGAGGAAAAAACCCCAAGGCCATGGACAAAGGCAAGCGACCCCAAGAGAGCAAAGACTCCGAAGAAACGCATGATTCAAGAGTGAGTTTTCCCTTGATTTACTCCTTGTTTTCCCTTATGATCTTGCGCTTTACCTTCTCTCTTCCTTTCCTCTTTCAGCCTTGATTTGCTTCCTGAAGAAATCATCGGGACTGAAGACATGCCTGAGTACATCTCCTCCGATTCCTCCCTCGAAGCAGAGGACGCCACGCCTGAACAAAGGACCAGCCATCAACTGCGCCGCCGCGTCCGGCACCTGGAGCATGACCTCAGGGACATCACCGCTCGTTGCCAGGCCGAACGCGAGCGTCGCATAGCTCTGGAGGCATTAGTGGGAGGTAAATGTTTCTGACTCCTTCTTGACTTTGCGCTCGCATCTGGATTTCTTGCCCCTAACACCCACTCCTCTGTTTCAGATGTCTCTGACAGGTACAACAACCTGAAAGCGGCTTGGGACAGCTTGGTGGAGGCCGCCAATCATGGTCACCCCCGTGCATTCCAAGTTGCCGTCACGGTGGTCCTGGAGCAACTGAGGAGGGAGCAGCCGAAGAAGCAAAGAAAAGATTGAATCATACTTCCGCTTCTTCCTCCAGGCCTTCTACTTCCCACCTCCTCGAAGTCCTGATCACCAGGGTTGTAAGCCTGCAAGAGGCAGTTGTAATGTAGTTTTGCACTAAGGGCAATGCATCTAGGCACTGGCCATTTCTTCTGTCTGTGAATTTTTGTTCTAAAGGCGGCCTCGTTCTTGAGCGCCGGCTACTCTTGTGTCAGATGCATGTAATCCCACTGCTGGTGATCACCGATCGATTTCAATACTAGGATAATATTTCTTCAAATATCTCCCGTTTATTGCGAGTGGAAAATTCTTCTCCCAAAGTAAAGTTTTCAATATGTATGCATTACCGGGACGCATCCGACCACGCGAAAGGGTCCTTCCCGGTTAGGGGACCATTTGCCGAATTCGTCGTATTTAGTTCCAATCGGCAATATCGCTTTCCAAACCAAATCCCCTTCGCAAATTGCCTGACTTTTACTTTCTTGTTATAATACTTGGCAACCCGCAGCTTGTTCTTCTCGATGTTTTCCAGGGCCCTGAGACGGATCATGTGTAAATCCTCTAGCTCATCCATCATAAGGCCACTGTAATCTTTGGAGCTTAAATCTTTCTGTAATACGATTCTCCTGGAGTCTGACTGCATCTCCCAAGGTAGAACTGCATGATGCCCGTAAACCAGTTCATAAGGAGAGGTCTTTGTAGCTCCATGAGGGGCCATTCGGTAAGCCCACAGTGCCTCACTGAGTACCGAATGCCACCTCCTTGGCTTCTGGTCGATCTTCTTTTGTATAAGCTTGATCATGATCTTATTAGAAGCCTCTGCCTGACCATTAGCTTGGGCATAATAAGGAGAAGAATTAAACAATTTGATTCCCATGCTTTCGGCAAATTCTCTGAACTCCAGGGACACGAATTGGGCCCCTTGATCAGTTGTGATTGTCTGAGGGATTCCAAACCGATAGATGATGTGCTCCTTGACAAATTCAACCATGTTTTCCGACGTCACCTTCTTCAGTGGGATCGCCTCAACCCATTTAGTAAAATAATCGTAGCCAAAAGCACAAACTTATGCCCCTTGCTAGATGGTGGATTAATGCGGCCAATCGAGTCTATACCCCGGCCCCTCGAATGCCCATGGATTGATAATGGGATTTAATTGCCGACGGGGACCCTCTAAATATTTCCAAACCTCTGGAAATCTTGACATCCCTTGTAATACTCAAAGCAATCCTCTAATATCGTCGGCCGAAGCACCCGACTTGCTCGATAACCCATTTCATGCGGTAGGCCGATTGGTGTGCTCCACATATCCCATCATGCACTTCACTCATCATCTTCTTGGCTTCTTTTGGACCCGAGCATCGTAACAACACCCCATCTAATGATTTGTAAAACAAATTGTCATCTAGAAGAACGAATTTTATGGCCTTGTACACGAGCTTCCTAGAGACCTTTCGGGATGGATCTTTCAAGTAGTCAACGATCTCTTTTCTCCAATCTTCCTCTCGCAAGATCCGTTCCCGAGTGCACATATGTCTGCAGCAAACGCTTCCCGACTTTTCTTGTAACCGAGGCGCTGCGAGCCGACTGTTTGCTTCTTCGTTATGTTCCCTAGGAATATCTTTGTAGAGTTACCAATGGAAAGCTCTTCAAGATTTCCCCGCATTCTTCGTAGTAACTCCCCCGGCGCTTCACTTTTGCATTCGTATTGGCCGTTCAATTGCTTGATCACCAACTCGAATCTCCATAAACCTCAACCGAAACGGCCCCGACTTCCCTCAAATATTGAAGCCCCCGAAGTAATGCCTCGTATTCGGCTTGATTATTTGTAATAGTGGGTCAGTATAGGGATGGCAAATTCAAACATCTCACCTCTCGGGTGAAATCAACGAGAATCCCTACTCCCCCACCTTTACCACATGATGATCCATCAAAAAATAAAGCCCAAGGAGTAATTTCAAGCAAATCAATTGACGGATCGCGATGTTCCGTTATAAAATCGGCAATGATCCGACCCTTAATAGCCATTGCCGATTCGAACTTTAACTCAAACTACGATAAAGCCAAGATCCATTTGCCAATCCTGCCATTCAAAATTGGCATAGATAACATATGTTTTATTACATCAAACTTGGAATATACGGTGCATTCGGCATTCAACAAGTAGTGCCGAAACTTTGTACACGAGTAGTATATGCACCGGCACGGCTTCTCTGCGTCGAATACCTGGTCTCGGGATCATGTAATTTTCGGCTAAGATATGCTAATACCCGCTTCTTTTCCTCGAATTCTTGAATAAGGGCGGATCCAATGGTTTGGGTATCGGCCGCCACGTACAACTTGAAAGGCTTATCCAAGCGAGGAGGGACCAAGACCGGTGGCTCCTTCATGTATTGCTTGATCTCATCAAAAGCCTTTTGTTGTTCGTCACCCCATGTGAACCTCGATCTTTCTTTAGTTTCGGCAACGGAGAAAACGACAAAACCTTCTGTGACGGATTTGAGATGAATCTCCTTACGAAATTAATTTTGCCGAACGAGTGATTGCAACTCCTTGAGATTAGTTGGAGGGACAACTTCATCAATGGCCTTCATGCTCTTCTTGCCAACTTCAATCCCCCCTTCGTGGACCAAAAATCCCAAGAATTCTCCGGTGATACCCCAAAAGCGCATTTGTTTGGATTCATCTTTAAACCATGCTTTCGGGTGCACTCCAATGTCCTTTTTACACCTTCCAAATGTGTGTCATGACTTAGGGACTTGATCACGACATCATCAATGTAAATTTCAACAACTTTGCCGATCAACTCGTGAAAGATGTAATTCATGGCTCGCTGATAAGTTGCACCGGCATTTTTCAACCCAAATGTCATGACTATCCATTCAAACAGGCCTATATGACCGGGACATCGAAGGCCGTCTTCGATATATCTTCCATTTCCATAAAAATTTGGTTGTATCCCACATTGCCATCCATGAAACCGATAACTTTGTGTACAACGGCGGCATCAACCAACAAATCGGCAACAAGAGCATGGGGTAACCATCCATCGGAGTAGCTCTGCTCAAATCCACGAAATCTATGCGAGACCCTCATCTTTCCATTCTTCTTGTAAACAAGGACAATGTTAGAAATCCACTCGCATATCCGCATGGCCGAACGAAGTTTGCATCAAGTAATCTTTCAACTTCTTTCTTCACATCGGCCAATACCTCATCCTTGTAGATTTTCCGGGGTGGTTGCTTGTATGGCTTGAAACCAGATTTGATTGGCAACCGATGCTCAACGATGGAGCGATCCAGTCCAGGCATCTTCGAATAATCCCAGGCAAAGCAATCCTTATATTCCTTGAGTAGCTTGATTAATTCCTCCCTGAAGTCTGATTGCAAGTTTGCGGCGATGAACGTCGGCCTTGGCTTACCACCGCTTCCAATGTCAACTTCTTCTAATTTATCGGCCGACATGAATCCTCGCCCCAACTTGCCATCAGTACCATCGACGGGGTTCTCCATTAGAAATTACTATAAGAGCCGACTGCTTGAATCGGTACCGTTGATTGCTTTGCCGACGAGTTCAACAGGACCTTCTCCCCGGTCTTTCCCGAGAAACGAGTCAATGCCTTGATACTCCCAGAAAGCTGGTTCCATGTTTGCAACGCTCACAGAGTCATCCACTTGGACCACCTCAATATCATCATCCACCCATTGGATGAGGTGCGATGCATGGTGGATGGGACGCAGCAATTGGCATGAATCCAGTCCCGTCCAAGCAGTAGGCTGTAGGCTCCTTTACCTTCGATAACAAAGAAGGTCGTGAGCAGTGTCTTGGACCCGATCATCAGATCCACATGAGCGCATCCCTTGGTGTCTGAAGGATTCCCGGCGAAATCGTTCAGTATTATGCTTGTAGGCGTCAGATCGCTAGGGCCCATGCCAAGTTTCCTGAAGGTGGTGTACGGCATTACATTGACCGCCGCTCCACCGTCGACAAACATCTTGGTCAATGGCTTGCCATTGACATATCCCTTCAAGTAGAGCGGCCTCATGTGCCGATTCTCGGCTGGTTTGTCGAAGACAGCCCGTTTGGCTAGCACGAGGCCGCGCCATCGGCCCCTCAACTCGCTCATCATCCAGGGACGCTCCTTCCTGCACAACCTGATTAGCAGGAGCCATGAATTCATTCGGCAGAAAATATACCATGCATGTTGGAGCCGAACGCTTTGACCCTTCAGGTTGATCCTTTGGACGCCACACCTGCTTCGTCTGGATCCCAGCCTGCCTCAGTTCACGGTTCCTCAAGCGTTGAACCCTTCGCTTCTGACTTTTTCTTAGGCCAGGCGGGCACCATTGCCCCTTCTGCCAGATGTACTCGTCCTCGTCCTCCTCTTGATCAGCCCACCTTAAATCAGCTTGCCTTTTCTTGGGATGATCAATGATTTCAATATTTTGGCGCCGATCCTCGTTAGGATGTATCCTTCCAATTCTCTCATGGACGGATCGGCGATTGGCAGTCTCCTGCCTGTACTCAAAATACCTGTCACTGCACTCAGGGCAGTTCCTCAGCGTGGGCAGCTTCAAACCTTCGTTCCAACAGTGCCTGAAGAACGCACATCCCCAGTGCGCGCGCTCCTGCTCGCGCGTGTATTGCTCCAGGTCTCTTCTGCGTGCCTCCTCTTCGGCTCTGCGCCTCTCCTCCTCGTACTTTCGCTTCTGGTAGCGCTCTTTTTCCAACTGGCGCTGCCACTTATTGAGGAGGATGCGCGTGGTCACCCTGGGTTTGGCCTTGGATGATTCCCCGATTTCGATGTGGCTCTTGAGAACGCGTGGGGCTTCACCATGCACCTGCTCCAAAGTTACTTGACGCTCCGGGTCCACTGCTCCATCCTGCCTAGCCCTGGCTGAGGTCAAGACTTTGACCTTGCCCTTCTCCTCAGCCGTCACCATGTTGACGGAAAAACCCACCATGTTCTGAGGGAAGGGGTGGCCATCCAGCTTCATCTTGTTATCAAATTTGAGGTGTCCCTCCTAGATGGCTTTCTGGATCCTCATCCTGAAGACCCTGCAGTCGTTGATGGAGTGCGAGTTCCTGTCGTGGAAGCCACAGTAACGTTTCTCCTTTACTCCATCGGGCCGAAGCATGGAATGCCCTTCAGGCAATCTGATTCGGCCTTCCTTCACTAGGAGCTCAAACAGCTTGTCAGCTTTTGTGATGTCGAAATCGTAGGTGCCTTTGGTCTGTTTGACCCAGCGCTGATTCATCATCAATGGCTCTTTTCCCCACATGATTTCGGCCGCGGCCACGCCTGTTCATCATCAGAATCTTCCATCGGGTCGGCCTTGTCCAGAACCGGTTGTAAATATCCGCCACGTCATGCTTTGTTTGCCGAACCTCGGCATCTTTCTTGAAACCATATGCTTGATTGCTCATTAACGACGGCTTTTGGGACGGCTGGCCCCGGGTTATCGAACTCCATGCCAAACGGCTTCTCACGCACGGCCGGCAACATTCGGCAATGGCCATGTCGGCCAACCGGTCGTCCGGCGGGTTGAGCAAAAAGCACATGCCCTTGACTTTCCCGAACCTCCCGAGAAATTCCAAGCATATGGTTTGGCGTGGGGATCGTACCACTTTCCACAAATAGATCTATCCACCGCATGATACGATCTAAATATGGAAAGCTAAAAGCATACATTACTTAAAACATAAATTACGCACGTGTTCTACTCATGAAAAAACATAACCGAATGCGGGCCGAACGGTACCGATCCGGGGGTCATGAAGAAGGAACGAACATTACCAAGTGAGATAAATCTATCGGATCGATTTGAAATCTAATCCACCGGATGACTAGCTCCAAAACAACCCAAAAACCTCGCATCTACCGCGTGATACTCGGTTCTTTCAAGATTTATACCAACATTGGCAAGCTTGAACCCGCAACACGTAACAACCTAGATCGATTCGGTTTCGGCTATCAAATTAGCCACAAACACGAACTTGACTCGCACAAGGATCATCAAAGGGATAAAGCCAATCCAAACCCATCTAGATTGGGCAAAAAGTGTTACATGAATTTAAACATAAAGCAAAACTCAAAGCAACACGGGGTAACTTAATGAATCTATTGGATCTTGCCAAAATCCAATAGAGCCGATAACTAGCTTCAAGCTAGATCTTAGCCTACCGCATGGCTCGTGACCTAACAAGAAACCCTCTTGAACCAAGCTTGAATCTACCGCATGACACTAAGCATGGTAACAAGACTACTTGCATCGGATCTACATCCACCGCATGATACTAGATATGATACAAGGTTGCGGTACTCACGGAGGTCGACGGATCGATGAACCCTCTCGAAGAACTCGACGACACCACAAATGGACTCTAGGGTTTGGCGTAAAGCCGGTTTGTATTGAGAATGATTACGTATATGTTACATACATTCGGGGCTCATATTTATACCCTGCCAAGCACAACCTCGAATGGATTCGATACCTATTTTATCTCTAAGCTTGATTCGCTTATCCATCCATTCGTCCTCTTCGCTTGAGCCACGTCACCGCACAATCCCGCAATATCGGCTCAAGCTGTTCCCTTGTCGAATGGAAGCGGATAGGCCGACCGCGGATTTCTCTCGCCGAACGCATCCGAGAAAACCTTCCTTCCGCCGGACGGACTCCTCATCGAGCTGGACCCACAAGTCGGACTCCTTACCAAATTTTGGTGTTAACACATCCACACCGCAACTCAAAACCAAGAGCGAGAGCGAGAAAACGACTCAACACTTGGGTTAGTTCCAAAAGTGTAAAACCAGTGCCTAGCCATTTGCTCGAAAGTGGGTTTAGCACAAACCAAACCATCTTTCCTACCAAAGCTACCTCCACGAACACCACCACGGTAACCACCATGAGGTAAATAAACCTCTCTACCTGGTGGAGGACCAAAACCACGAAAGAAAACCTGTGGACCGTCCCTCCTCTCCTTCTCAAAACTACGGATCCTCCCATCCCCATATTGAGCACGAGGAGGAGAATGCCTAGCAAACTGACCTCCTGTAAACTTTCCAGACCAACCACCAGAACCACGACCTCCTGAACCAAACTTACCATCTGTACGAGCATGAAACTCAAGCTGGCGCTGTCCGAGCCTGCACCGGTCTGACCGGTGCCTCTCACCGGTCTGACCAGTGTAGCCTAGGCAGCAACACCTCCAACAGCCTTCCGCTCTCCCCAAGCCCGAAATGTCCTCACACTCGCCTTGGCCCTGGGCAACTGCATACGAGGCTCAAGTACACCATCGGAAGGGTGGTACTTATCCTTGTTAGCCCACTCCTTCGCCTCTCTCCTCACATTTCTTCTTGAAGCAAAACGCTCTCTTGTGACCATCCTTTCCACAAAACTCACAATGGAAACGGATTGATCTGGGCTTAGGCTTGGGATGAGGCTCTTCACAAGGCTGCGCACTTGGTTTCTCACTAGGCTTTTCACTTGCCTTCTCACTCGGGTTTTCTCTTGGTTGGTTTGGCTTGAGTGCAAACTTGTCTTTGGGTGTGGGTTGTGGTGGAAATGAAACATTCCCAAATTTCCCTTCTCTCTCATCACTGCCCTCACCAACCTTATCCAATCCCAAAGCCCAACCATCAAAGCGCTTATAGCTAGCAATCATCATACCAAGCTGAGGTTCTTGACTCGATAACCAACTCAGCGCTTCACACAACTTATCATTCTCATCTTGAAAGCGACCAACACATTTTGCAAGATCCAAATTATTCATAGCATGCAACTCACATGTAGATCAAGAAGTAGGAATAGGCACTTTCAAATCCGTCTCAAGCGAAACAATGCGTGAACGAAGCTCAACAATTTTCTCATGCAAACTAGGGCAAGAAGTGCAAGCGCCAAGCAAAGTGGGTCTAGATTGTAACTCAGCCAACTCAACCCTAAGCACATCTAGTTCCTCAGACTTGGAAGCATACTTCTCCCTAAGATCAGTCAAGTCAGCCAGGAAAGCAGAGCAATCAGCACAATCATTCTCATCAGAAACAACAGGGCTAGCCTTAAGAGAATCAATTTCAAGCTTGCTATCAAGAACCTGTGTTTCTAGCTCAGCCACTCTAGTCCTAGCATCCTCGAGGAAAGATCTAAGCTCCTTCCTAAGCTTCTTAGCATCTCTAAGCATTTGACCGCGATTATCAAGCAAGTCAACCAACTCCTCATTCTCCTTGCGCAAAGAAGAGAGCTCACCACATACCTCACCCTCGGAATCCAAGTCCGAGGTGTCCTTCGGCTTCTCTTGCTGCTCGAGCTGCGAGCCACGCCGCGAAGTCATCCTTGAGGCTTAGGCCCGTCACACAAAGGCCGTTGAGATACTTGTCGAGGTTCTTCATCATCATCATCTTCTTCTTCTTCTTCTTCTTCTTCTTCTTCTTCTTCTTCTTCTTCTTCTTCTTCTTCTTCTTCTTCTTCTTCTTCTTCTTCTTCTTCTTCTTCTTCTTCTTCTTCTTCTTCTTCTTCTTCTCATCCTCTTCGTCTTCTTCACTCGAGCTTGAAGACGTGTCCTCGGAATCGGACTCAATGTCGCTCGATCTCTTCATCTTCTCTCGAGACTGATCCTTCTTCCCATGTTCATGATCCTTCTTCTTGGACTTCTTCCCCTTGTCCATGAACTTGTGCTTGTCGTGGATGTTCACCTTCGGACACTCGGTGAAATAGTGTCCAGTCTTGCCGCACTTGAAGCATGTTCTCATGTTCCTCCTCCTGTACACTCGGTTCTCGTGCAGCCTCTCGAACGGCCTCGTCAGAAGTGCCAGCTCGTCCTCTCCAAGCACGTCGAACTCCTCATCTGGCATGGACATCAAAGAGGACAAAGAGAACATCCTGGTGGATGGGTTAGTGTTAGCCTTTTCTTTTGAACCACCAACGAGGGCAAGACTATGAGAGTCAGTCGGGCCCTCGATCTTGGCTGTCATGCCCCTATCCACCTCAGCCGACTTGTGCTTTGAGAACAGCTCGTTCACCGTCAGAGTGTCATACTTCTCCGACTCGACAATGGCCTCGAACTTTTCGCCCCAAATCGAATGATTCAAAGAGTGTAAGAGCTTGACAACTCTATCATGATCATCATACGGGAGCACGTCCACATTGGCCCCCAAGTTGTTCAAAACCACCGTGAACCTCTTAAACAAGGCATCGATGGACTCACCGGGGAGATGAGTGAAGTTCTCGTACTCTCTCCGATAGGTCGCATACATCCGAGCCTGAACCTGGGCATTCCCAACATGAGCCTCCTTCAACACCAACCGGATTCGACAAGACAAGTGCCGGTGTACACTCGATCGAACTCGGACCGACACAAAGCACGAAACAATTAATCGACCACCTTATTGATGGCGTCGAACATGTCCCTCGATCCTTTAGCAAGAAAGTTCATCGGTGGACATAGCCTGTGTCCACCGTGACATCCCAAAGGATCTGACCCTTTCCTCTGAGAAACGCAGCCATCCGCTTACTCCACATCTGGTAGTTCTTGCCATCGAAGTGTGGAGGACCCGAACCCCGTTCCTGGTACGCCATCCTTGAATCTAGACTGGTTAGAGTCAATAAAGACCCGAACCGGCTTTGGTACCACTTGAATGACTAATACGGCAAACCAGAGAAGGGGGAGTGAATGGGAGGCGATAAAAATTCTTCTCGAAGGAGATAGGAACTCCAACAAGGTGAACACGGCTTCCAACACACGTCTCCGACTCACTACCCATGTTGGTCAAGCCCACGTAGCCACTAGACCGCCTTTGGACCTAGGAACCAACACATAACCTTCCGACCCGAGAACGCGGCGGAACACCAAACCTCGAGTCCAGCGACCAACACCGGTCGGACCGGTGAGCACCACCGGCCGGACCGGTCCCTGCCGGTGAAACTTGGCGACTTCCACTAAGTGGCTCCACACCGGTCGGGCCGGTGCGACACACCGGTCGGACCGGTCCACGGCCGGAAAGCCCCAAATCACGAAACGAGGCCAACCGACCTCCAAACCGACCCAAACTTGAAACGGCCCCAAAACGGGACAACGACAAACTCACCCGGAAGTTCACCTGAGCAAAAACCCACCAAGGGTTGCACCGGTCAGACCGGTTAAGAGCACCTATCAGACCGGTGTAGCCTCGGCAGCTCGAGATGAACAACACCCGCTGGTCAACTCCCCCAAATCCAAACCTCGATCTCCCGAATCGCTCCAAGGACTTGAACAAGACTTTGGGGATAATAGGAACACCTCATGAGGAGTCCATAGCCAAGATTAATCCCACAAAAACTTGTCCAAAAAGGAGGAATCGAAGAAATCCCGCCAAGAACACCTCTAACCCAAGAACTCGGAAAACCCCAAAATCGAGCCCCTTTACTCACGGATTTGGGAGGGGAATCACAGCCCAATGAACCATGAAGGGTTCCACAAATTTCCCCCATCAAATCCCCAAGAGCAAGGTCCCGAAAACAACCCAAAGAAATCACGAAAATCACCACCAAGAACAACCGGGAACAACACATCCAAACCTCGAGGAACCACGCCGAATCATCTATACATGCCACAAAGGTTCATACAAGGTCTAGCTTGCCGCCCGATCATCCAACCCTCTAAGCAAGATCTCACCATGAAGCTCTCAGGCTAGTCCTATGGAAATCCTAAGAAAATAGGAAAGCAAATGAATTAGGGTTCCAAGAACTTGGCTGCCATCCTCTAACCTCATGGGTTATATGAAGGCAACCGAAAGTCTAAAATACCCTTTCCTAATAACTAGGGATACAAGCCCCTTAAGGGCGGTTTTGGAAGTCTTCAAGCTTTCTCCATCGGACGGATGCCCGGCGACCGTAACCTGCTTAGCATCGACGCAAGCCTTGTGATCCCGACGCGTGTCCTCCGCTTCGAAGATTCCGGACTGCGTCGTCGCACACCGGTCAGACCGGTGCTCCTCATCAGACAGACCGGTACCCACCGGTCAGACCAGTCAGACCCACCGGTCATACCGGTCCGGCACCTTCTTTGCAAAGCACCATCTTCGGTTCTTCGGTCTTGGCTTTGTGGATCAACCAAGGAACCCAGTGGTTTTCTGGTGAACCACCGGAAACCCCGCGAACTCGGTGTAGCCTCCGCCAATCTCCACTCATGACTTGGCTCCCACGTAGTCCCGGCTAGCCCTTGGTTTTGAGGCTCAACCAAGAAACCGTCCACGACTTTATCTTGTTGTTCATGCCACCATGCGGCCTGCACTTGACCCCGCTGGCCACCGAGTCCCTAGAACGAAGCCTACTTGTATTCTCCACACCTGGAGGCCTCACCGGCGACGACCTTTCACGCTTTTCTTCGCCTGCACCAATACGAGTCATGCCGCATCCTGCACCTGCAATACTTTTCCAAGAATCAGTCCACACAACGTTGGCAATCACTCATCACACAAGGAAGCGACCATCCACCGGTCCTCGAACCACACATGGTCCTCAAGAACTTCGTCCAAGGTGTTGAAATCATGCTCCGCTAATTCTTTCTTCACAAGTTAGTTAATCTTTATCTTCAATACGGTAAACATAAAACAATGCTCATCATACATAAACATGGGCGTTTAGAATTTTTACCAAATCAAGATTTACCCCACAACTCAAACTCTTCACTCGAAGTCTTCTATTTCAGCCATGCTTACTTCTTTGCTTCCATTGGAGGGTTTTCATGATTTTCAAAAATAAAATTCATGCAACAAGTATTAGACAAATAACTTTCTCCAAGTTCTCACATGTCGCTCAAATGAAGTGGCTATCCTAAACAATTTTTATAAAACTCTCACCTCCCATAAGTCTCTCAAATAACATGTAAAGTGAAGGTATAGGTATGGCTAGCACAATCAACACAAGTATTGTCAAGCTAAGAACTTCCTCTAATGTTTGCTTACCTTTCAAAGCCAATGATCATGAGAATTAAACTATATGTGAGGATATCAAGGATAAGAAGATATAGAATGGTGGACATGTGCAAGGGCAAAAGAAATATGACTACGAGGCACCTCTGACGTCCTCGGTGTCAGATTGCACATGTTGGAAAAAGAGTAGAAGTTTCATCTCTCAACAACATGACATCCTTCCTTGCACTTTATTTATCTTTTACTTGTTCATCCACTTCATATCTTTATTGCCATTCCTCTTTTTTTTTATTCTTTTTCTCTTTCATTGTCTTTCTTTTTTATTTTTCTTTTCTTTCTTTTCCATACACATATTTTTTCTTTACTTTCCTTTTTCTTGACATCTTTATCTCTCTTTTCAAAGCTCTCGACTCCTCTCTTTCTTGTATAAACACAATCTGAATTTAAAATAAAAACTATGCTAGAGACGAGACAAAACTTCGAGAATAGGTTGTGTTCAAGGAATACGATGTACAAAAGAGATATAAAGGTTAAGGTATGGGATTAGGCGATGTACGGGACTTCCGATGTGAAAGTCACGTTACTGAATGCATGACGAGGCTAGCAATAAAAGATAAGCACAAGGACATGATCATTGCTTCAAATTTAAACATCCAAGAGAGAAGGATCCTAGCCCAACTCATTGTGCTAATCGCACTTATGGTGGAGCGAAAATTAAATTAGGCTTTGTATAGGATTTTTCTTAACCTCTCAACTTGGAAAAAGAGAATTTTCTAACCTTTATTACAAGGTTTTTTCGATAATTTCAGAATTAAACTCCTCCAAATTTTAGAATCAAACATAGCACAACCAAAATATAAAGCTCTAGATCGAAGCATGATGCGGGTACTATTAGAGTTAGAAACCCCCGCTAAGCACCACGGTAAATGTTTCAAACCAAATACTTATGTTCATTTATCAAAAATTAAAGACGAACAAACGAGTAAAGTAAGAAAAGCATCACAAGAGACAAAAATTAAATGGCTCTTTTTATTTGATTTTATTAATACGAACACTAACTTTAAGACACTTCAATCTTTCAAAAATTTAAAAGCACACTTCTAAAACTTAAGACTCTAAGACTCCCACACTCCCGCGAAAACTAAAGAGAACCAAAACTAATCTTAAAGCAAAAGGCTAGCTAGCTATCTCTCCCCCCACGCTAAAATCATACGACGTCCTCGTTGTATCTTACAAAAAACTTAAGGGGAAAACTCTATCTAATGGGACTTCCCGCAGCTATTGCACCACTTGCCCTTCATGTTCCCCACCATGCCGAATAACTTCCGCACGTTGCGATTCAGAAACTTATAGTCATCTTCAACCACTCGTTCCAAATCTTCCATACGCTGCCGAATGGAGTGATGGCAAGCCGCACAACACATCGGATGTATCCCGAAAGGGACGTCATCTCAGGGTCTCCGCCGTCGCCATCGTCACCGTCGTCGTCATCGCTGCTGTCGTTGGGGCCTTCGGTAGTCTTCTCCTTGGGCACCTCTTCCCAATAATACAAATCATTATCATCTCTTCCGGTGGCCGCCCATGAGCTCGAGCTACGATCATCGGAATAGTCACTCCCCCCATAGTCTTTAGGCTCTGGCGACACCTCCTTGTAATCCTTCCTCTTCATGCCTCGGATGCGTGCCGACCTTCGAACAGGAGTAGGGACCTTCTCCTCTTTGATGGGGTGGCGAGATGCGATTGCTCCGGTCGGGACATGCCCTCCGCAATGGATGTGGGCGGTCCTCTTGATCTCCACGGGTAGCTTGAGCTCTCATCGCTTCGCCTTCTCCATCGATGGCTCCTTGGAACCTAGCTTCAATTCTATGCTCTTCGGGGATGTCATGGCTACTACGTGGGTGCAAGAGAATGCGAGATGGGATGGATTGCTGAGCTCCCATCTTGGCCAATTAAATAGTCTCAAAAGGAATAATCTAGAAACCGCATTTTCCTATTTCAAACTTCACTTAAAATTTTCTAACCAAATAAAGAAGTCGAAAAGCCGCGTCTCGGAGGAAACCGAGGGCGAACCGCCCGGGCCCCCTGGGCCTGTCGGACCGGGCTGGCTTGCCTGCCTCGGTTTGCGGGCCGGTTCGGTCCAATTTTTCATGTACCTCTTTTATTTCTCATTTTCAGCCCATGAGAAAATGATGGCCCAGTAAAACTTCGGGAGAAACTCCAGAAAAATAAAAGATAAACTATTTACAAATCCTCACCTCATTTTACATCCTAGGCGAGACGTTCAGGCTCTTCTTCCATAGTGAAGACAACAATATGGTGAAGAGGCACAACGTCGGGTTCGTAGTAAACCTTAAGTCATTGACCATTCACCATGAATTGATCACCTTTCACATCTATGATGGTTACTGCTCCATTGGAGAGCACCGCATGAACAATATAAGGTCCATCCCATTTGCTTTGCAACTTCCCCTTTCCGAAGGTTTTAAACCTCAAATTGTAGAGGAGGACCTTATCTCCTTCCTTGAATTCCCTTTTCTTCAACCTTTTGTCATACCACCTTTTAATCCTCTATTTGTATATGCTCGCATTTCCATATGCTTTCAACCTCATCTCCTCTAGCTCGCTTATTTGGATTCTACGCTTTACCACCGCGGCATCTAGATCGAGGTTCATCTCTTTGATCGCCCAATAGGCTTTATGCTCTAACTCAACCGGAAGGTGACAAGCTTTGTCATAGACCAATTGATAAGGGGTCATACCTATCGGTGTCTTGGACACCGTTCGATACTCCCACAAAGCTCCGTCTAATTTCTTTGACCAATCTTTGCCTCCCTTCTCTATGGTTTTGTTGAGGATGCTCTTTAATTTCCTATTCGATGTTTCCGCTTGTCCGTTGGTTTGTGGGTGATAGACCGTAGAGATCCTATGTTCAATTCCTAACTTGGACAATCACTTTTTGAAATTCTTCCCGGTGAAGTGAGTTCCTCAATCGCTTATCAAGATTCTCAGAGTACGAAACGAGGGAAAATCACGCTTTTGATCACGACATGGCATGGCCTCTACCCACTTGCCTGCATAATGAACTATGACTAGGATATGCTCAAATCCATGTGAGTTTTTGAAAGGCCCCATGAAGTCTATTCCCCACACATCGATAAGAAAAGATTGGACTCAAGCTAGAAGATGAATGGGAAGGAGTTGACATAGAGCAAGTACTTTAAGAAGGCCCCTCCCCACAAGGTGATAGCTTGTGTGCTATTGAAGCCTACACACTAACAAATCAAGACATGGAAGCACTCAAGGATGAAGAAAAGAGTGAATCAACGATGAGTGATCTTGATGACATGTAGTACATGGGAGACAAAGCAAGTAACATACAAGATTTTGAAGACAAAGATTTGGTTGATAAAGAAGACTTCAAATAAGAGATCAATGCGTACATAGTTGAAGGATTACATGTTCCACATGATGGGTTGGAGAAATTGCAAGACGGTGATGAAGAGACAACTCCACTTGTTGAGATTGACTTGATTTCAATGCTACAAGACGAACCAAACATCACTCTTGTTAAGGGAGCTGCGAGGTAAAGGTACACACTAAAGTCTAAAATTATTATTGGTATTAATGATGATATGTCCAAATACTCATGTTGGACCAATATTATGAATAATAGTTTAAATTTTATGCCTCGTTCCAATAATGATCATGTTGATAGGCTAGATTTGCTTGAGAATGAAAAAGAGGAAACATTTATGTTTGAACCAATTAATCTCACACCTAAAGAACATTTGCCTAATTATGAGCTAAGTGCTATGCATGAAACATATGCTTTTTTTGTTTACACCTTGACTTGTTGCTACAATTCGCATGTGGTGTTAATTATGAATGCGTATGTTTACAATAAGTTTTTTAAATCTCGATCATGCTTTGCGCATGGTCAAGCTAATGACCTTAAAGAAGCACATGTCGGGAAAGGCTCGATTTTCACTAAACATGTTGATAAGGCTCGAGTAATGAAAAGATAAGTCATGCCTAAAGAGTGGCAAGATAAATCATTAACCTCTCCAAATCCCGTGATGGATGTTGCTGTCTTCATCAATTTGAGATCTTGTTCAAAGGTGTACAAATGAAGAAAATGAGATATTCAGAGCTCCATCAAGTTGCCATTCCAATGCATCAAGAACCAACGAATTTGAAGACCCGTGCAAGGAGTTATGGAGAAAACATTGAGCGTTGCGGGTTCTGAAATTTCAGGACAGATTTCATCGTCAAAGTAAAACGGACGTAACTCTGCGAGGAACCAAGTTGAGAAGTACCTTGGTTCGTGTGTGATGAGTGATTGACCGGATGGTTTGAAGCTTTGTGTGTGTAGTTTTGAGTTGTGTTGTGTGTGTTTTATTTTGTGTATTTACCTTATTGTTTATGTGGTGTGTTGTCAATGCACTCGTGAGGTGTGGTTGACAACGTTGTGTGGACGGACTCTTGGCCTAGTATTGCGGGTGTTGGTTGCGGCTTGGTTTGCGTTGGTGCGGGTGAACAATAGGCGCGAAAGGTCTTAGCCTTGCGGGGCCTCCGAGGAGTGGAGAGACAAGTAGGCTTGGTTCGAGGGACCGGTGGCCGACGGGATCAAGTGCGAGCCGCATGGTGCAAGAAGAGCAAGACGAAGTCGTGGACATGGAGCCGGTGCATCGGTGGTGGCCAAGTCAAGGAACGAGGCAAGACCGAGTAGATCGTCCCGGCGCCGGAGGTCAAAGGCTTGGCGAGCTCGACGCTTGGCATGGAAGGCCGGGTCTGTGTACGCGGGGTTTGGTGGTTTGGCCACAAAACCATCGGAGGAGGGTTTCTCGGTTTGGGCCTCAAAACCGAGCCCGAGGGCCCGGCATGACGCGGGATGGTATCCGGGTGCGTCGGGAAGCTTCGAGGCGGGTGACACGCGGCATGATCAAGGTGCTTGCGTCGGGAGGACGTGAAGGCCTGATGGATGCGCGGCCGTCCGATGGTGAACTTCATGTGTTGACCAAAATGCCCCTGTGAGGGCTTGTGTTGTACTCCTAGTGTAGGGGCACTTCGGTTTTTTCCGAGGGAGGGTTTAGCCTATATATAGGAGGGGGCTGAATTTTCAGCCAACTCTTGGGCTAGCAGGCGGTGGTACTCTTTGATTTTGGAGTGCTTTGGGAGAGAGGGAGAGAGGAGAGAGTGGCTCTTTGATTGGAGTTTTTTGCCATCTTAGATTTGGTTTCTAGGAGTGGCTTGTAATCGATTGGACAAGATATTCATAGTGATTTCATACTCTAAATCTTGTGCCAATCTTTCTATTCCCGAATTTCTTTTATTGCTTTTTCGGAGCTCTTTTGTGCTATTTTCGTGCTTGTTTTTGGAGCCTTTGTTCTTTGGGTGATTCCGCGGATTTAAGTGGGTTTCTCCCCGGATTTCTTTGAGGGAAACATGGATGGATGTCTAGTGCATCTCTGTGATTGATCTTGTGCCCTCAAACGCCGGAAACCACTTCGATTCAAGGATTTTCATTCGGTGCTCTAGCTTTTGGTGGTGTTCAAAGGATCCGCGATTCCCGATGATTTAGGGAGTTAGGAGACGAAATTTTTGGGGTATAGCATCCTTGGTTGACGCTTTACATGTCCCCAAACTCTTGTCTCAACGGCTTCTAGCATTAGGGAGATCCGGTGATGGATTGGGAGTGTTGACTTTCGGGGTCGAGCGGTTTTCGGTTCGTTCGTGCACGGCGGACGGTCCGCGAGGGCCGGGCGGACGGTCCGCGTGTACGGTGTTCTTCGCATGTTCTTCGTGTTCTTGCTCGGCTTTGCTTTCGATCTGATTTGGTTTTGGTTTTTCGTTGCGGCCGGTTTGCGGACGGTCCGAGCTTCGGTAGCGGACGGTCCATGGCCCGCGCGGACGGTCCACCGGTCTTCGCGGACGGTCCGTTTTTCTCGGGTCGGTTCCGGTGGTTCGTTCGCTTTAACGGACGGTCCGCGGCTCGAGCCGGACGGTCCGCGGCAAGGGTGCGGACGGTCCGCGGTACCTGCCGGACGGTCCGCGCGGCCATCACGGACGATCCGCCCGCCCGGCCGGACGGTCCGCCGAGCCTCGGCCGCTTTGCTCTTTGGTTCGATTCCTCCCTCCTTCATTCGTGCTTCCGCGTGTGCTTCAAGGACTCGTTGTTTTGGCGATTGGTGTGTGATTCGTTCCAACACTTGTGTGTGACCGGGTTTTGACTAGGGTATAGGCCGGGTTCTTTGAGAAGAATTTTTACCGGCTCCTATTCACTCCCCCCCTCTCTAGTCGCCATCCGATCCTTCAATTGGTATCAGAGCCGGTTGTGGATTCTTTTGGCTCTAACAAGTCTTGCGACCTTGGTTTGCACGTTTTGAGTCCGACGATTTGGAGTTGTGCCCTTGGAAAACCATAACTTGAGGTACCTTCAGTAAAACGGGCATAACTTTTCGCTCGGTGCTCCGTTTTGGCTCAAATTTTTACAGCGGTTTCGTGACTCCATTTGTAGGTGATCCAAAATTCAGAAAAAATCAAGAAGATAATTGAAAAATCCTCATTTAAGTCTCTTGCGGCTTTGTCTTGTTTCTTCGGATTTTTTCTAGACTTCATTTCACCTTATTTTGAGCTGAAATTTTTCGTGCCTCTATCTTTGGTGCTCCTTGTTCGGTGGTAAAATTTTGGGAAAAAGATAAGATCCTTTGCTATTGAACTCGTCGGTAGTTGTTAGAGAATTGAGGCATTTTGAGTGCTTTCTTTGCATCGTTGCTTGTTCCTCGGGTTGGCTTTCGGCTAATCCTAACCGATACTTTGATTATGGCACCAAGTTCTTCTCCTTGTGGTTCTTTGAGCGGGAGGAGTATGGCGGTTGAGGCGGAAGCCGGAATGGAGGAGATGATATCTCTCATCGAGGACTATCGAGATGGTGACATCAAGAAAGGCGAGCTCTACCACAAGCTAGGAGGCATGAACCAAGGTACACTTGCCAAAGTTATCTTGATCCTATGCAATAGGTTGGATGATTGTGAGTGTGATTGTGGAGACTTGCATAGGAGAAACATAGATTTGTGTGATGCCTTGCGTAGGAAGAATGAGAAGATGAAATGCTCTCTTACTAGGTTGAAATGTGGTATGGCTCATTGGAGGTCTCGTGCTTTGAATTCTTGCACTTCTTGTAACACCATGCATGCTAAAAATGATGCTTTGATTGCTTCCATTGCATGTTTGAAATCTGAAATTAAGATGTTAAATTTCAAAGCTTCTTTGCCTTGCAAATCTTGCGATGCCTTGTGTGCTGATAATGAGAAATTAAAAGATGAAGTTAATTGGCGCAAAATGCATGTTTAAGCTTTTAGAAGAGCATGCGACAATCTTGATTTTGAGAATGATGAATTGAGATCATCTCTTGCTAACATGCAATCTGAAATTGACTTGTTGAAATCCAATGCTTCTATGCCTTGCAACTCTTGTGTTGTTTTGAATGTTGAGCATGATATGGCTAGGTGTAAGATTGCTTTGTTCGAGACAAGTGCTTCTTTACCATGTGTTTCTTGTGAGTCTTTGCATGCTGAAATTAATGAATTAAAATTGACTCACACCACATGTGTAGATGATCTTGAGCATGCTAGGTCTGAAATTTGTGATATAAAATCCATGCCTTGTAGCAAGTGCTCTTTGTTTCTTGTAGAGGATGCTTGCCATACTTCTTGTGATAATGATGATGATGATGCTTTGATGGGTGTAAATGATGATACTTGTTCATGTGGTCTCATTTGCACTTCATGCATTGATTTGGAAAGTGAAGTTTTGGCTTTAAAGAAAATGCGCGATGATATGAGCGCCAATTTGGTTGAGCATGATGAGATGAGTGCCAACCTTGAGAAAGAAAATGAACTCTTGCGTACCACATATGCTAAATGCATTGAAGAAGAAATCAATAATTTGAGAAATATGACATGTGGTACTTGTGAGCGCCTCAAGTCTCAAAATGAGATTTTGCGCACAAGGTGCAAGAGTCTTTGTGCCAAGGGTTTGGATTCATGCTTCTCGTGTCACTCCGATGTTGATGCTTCTAAATTTGCTTCTTCTAAATCGGAGTCGACTTCTTCTCTTGAGTGTGAGTCTTTGAATGGTGGTAAGTGTGCTAGTGCTTTGGATAGCTCTCCCATAGCTACTCCTAAGCTTGTTGCTTCTTCCGGTGTTGCCCAAGGTGATTTGAATGGAAAGGGTGCCTCCCACATATTTGGAACTCATACTCCCAAGCCGAGGTTCCAATGCACCTTTTGCAAGAAGGATGGGCATACCGTTGAGTTTTGCTTTCGCCGTGTCAAGCACGAGCGACGTGTGCGCGCCAAGGCTTTTAAGAAGCCACGTAGCCTTTCTCATGGCACGTGTGATTCTAATGTGGGCACCATGTTGGATGTTGGGGTTGATGCTTCATGCTCTAAGTCCCAAGGGACTTCCCACTTACAAGAGAATGGTAATTCATCCACTCGGACCATGCCTCTCGATAGGCCTTTGTACCATTGCTCGCACTGTGGGAAGGATGGGCATCAAGAGAGTTTTTGCTACCGCCGGGCAAGGAAAATACGGCGAGGAGGTGTCTCTAGGCCTTTGGTTGTTCATAGCCCTTCTCATGGCATGAACACTTGTGAGCCTAAGAAGGCGCAATTTGTGAACGGGTTTTATGACATCCTTTCTAATGAGTTAGGACATGCTCGTGGACATGCTTCTAGTGTTGGTCCGCGACATGCTTCCCGTGGTGCTTGTGTTGGTTCTTTTCTTATGACCCCGAAGGATCTTTGCCTTTTTGCTTGTGGTAGCACTCGACTTTCTTCGCGAGTGACTTCTTTGAGGCATGGTTCCAAGGGTGTTCGAAAGACTTTTCATTCCAACCGGCATTTGCATCATGCTAATCCACATGATAGGTCGTGTGCACCACTTACCCATGTGACCAAATCTTGGATTCCCAAGTACGTGCTTGCTAACCCTTTGGAATCCAAGGCTCGGTCTTTCTCGTCTCCTTGTGTGTAGGTATGGAGACGCGGTTGGAGAACATGAGTTAAATGGAGACATGATGGTTCTCCACACCGTTTTGGATGGCTCTTGAAAGCCTTTGTACACATGTATAGTGAGTTTTCTTTTCCCCTTGTCCTCTCTTGTATATACTTGTGTCTTGCTTGTGTGAAAACCATGGTAGGCTAGCCACCTTGTTCATGATAGCTTTGTGATCTTGAATATCTATCTTGCTATCTTTGTATGATTTTATGGTGGATGTTATTTATGAACATCATGTCATGCTTTATGGTTGATTGCTCGGATATGTCATGTTGTTCATTCATATCATGTTTGTCTAGCTCGATGGTACCTTTCTTGTTAGCATGTGTGTCCCCCATGTATCTCTTGTCATGCTAGCTTTGTAATATATGTTGGTGGATGATCCATGTGATCTTGTATCATGCCTTTGTTTAGTTCTTGTATATTGTTTGGCATGTTACTCTTTGGTATCATTTTGGTTTAGTGTTGTACCTTGTTGACATACTTGCTTGCCCATGCTTATTCATATTTGTGGGATCATGTTACAATGCTGTATTTATGTTAATTGATATTGTCAATGCATTGTGTAGCATGTTGTGAGCTTTCCTTGGAGTTTTGGGCTTGTCTTGTCTTCGAGTTGTGTTGTTGTTCTTTTTTTCGGTTGGTTTTAGAGTTTTCCTTGGTCTTTCTTTTCCCAGCTTTTGCTTTGTTAGTTGTCCTTGGTTGAGGGGGAGCTTGGCTTCTTTTGATAGGGAATTTGATTCCAAGAAGGGTTGTGGCTTTCTCGGGTAGTCTTTGTGATCCTTAAATTGATATTCCTTCTATGGTATTCAATTGGAATCTTTGTGGTTTTGCAATTGGTACTTTTTCTATGGTACTCAATTGGGACCTTTGGTGGCTCTTCTCTCGCTTGGAGCGATTCTTGGTTGGTGTGTTCCCTCGTGAGCTTTATTGGTGTTAAGTCAAGTTCCTTGTCTCCCTATGCATTCCGCATTGCATTTTTATCATATATCATGATGGATAGACTTTGGTAGGTTTGACATTTGTGTCTCGCATTCTGTCATATATCATGTTCCTTTTGATGTACATACCTACCTATGTTGCATTTGTATCATATTGCATTTTAGGATGATGAGCTTCTTCCATATGCCTCATTTGAGTTTCTTTGGCTACTTGTGAGATATTGGTCATATGTGTGGAGAAATGGTGATGCGAGGCTATGCTCTTGGAATATTTGAGATATATGTGTGGTGAGATAGCCCTTTTTCATATAAACTAGAATCATGCCCGTGCGTTGCTACGGGCTACAAAATATTTATATGTACTGAAGCATCCAACAAGATAATAATAATGTGAAACTAAGTATAAATATTTTTAAAATTACTTATTTTCCAAGAACATAATTACTGAATTAAACAAAGCAAGTTATGCCATGATATTCCAATCGTGTATCACATGTCTATGCAAGAAAATGTCAAGCACAAATTGATCATGATCATGATCAATTCCACCGAATGAAACATCCAAAAAAAAAGATAGTAGTGCATTGCCACAAGCGAGTATAAACACGGAAAAGACAAACAATGGTCCTAGAAAGACGGTAAGTTAATGCTTTGGTATGCATGCTAGATGTTAAATTTGTTATAAGAAATTGTACCAAAAAGATCTAAATTTGTTATCTCGCTTGTTAAATATTCAATAACAATAAACAATTAAACTCTAGAAACTTAATATTTTATTCTACATCACCTTTGGGCGAGTAAAATAGAATAAAACATCAAACCTTTTACATTATTTCTATATCACCTTTGGGCGAAGTAGAAATAACGTATGAAAAACTCAATTATCTATTGAAAACATTAAAACATCGTACTTCTACATTAATTCCACATCACCTTTGGGCGGGAATGGAAATAACGAGGGAAAACTCAATAAATGATGTGATGATATTTCTATTTTAACAACGTTGCCAAATAATAATCATCATCAATTCTATTGTAGCAGAAACATTAAAATATTTTCTCAAGTTCAAGAACATTTCTTGATCTTTATCTCGTTTCTCCGAAAATTGGTCACTTTGATACAAAATTATCGGAGATATAATCTTTAACTATAAAAACATAGAATTATAATATTGTCATCATCAACTTTGGTCGGAAAATAACAATATCACAATTGATCTTTAAATAATTATACCTTTTCAACTTCTCAATTAAATTATCCCTTTGGTTCAAATGTAATTAGAGGAGAATTTTTTTACTTTGCGGCGGAAACTATGGAATAATAAGTCTATTTAGAAACAATATCTCTGTAATCTTTTACTTCGCAGCGTAAACTATATAATATTCTATTCAGAAGCATCACTTTATTCTGTTCTATTCTCTAAACAAATTATCTCATTGGTTCAAATTTGAATAGAGATAAAAAAACTCGTAAATCATGTAAAAGTGCATCTGAAAAAAAAATCAAATATATAACTTACTTTGCATTTCACCGGTCCAGCAGTGCAAGCGGCCCGAGGCCCACACATTCAGCACTTTTCGGCCCAGCTCGGCTCAGCTCGCTTGGCTCGGTTCTACACGGCCGGCTTGGCTAGCAGCTCAAGCCTTCCTAATCAATAGCAGTGCGCTCGCGGCCCGGCTCGGCTCGGCTCGCTTGGCTCGGCTGCTCGGCTCGACTCGCTCGGTTGCTCGGCTCGCTCCACGGCTCGGCGGCCCGGTTTCGGGAAACGGCCCATGGCCGCTAGCGCGACGTCGCACCCCCCGCACACCGGCCACAACCCGGGCCCGGGCCGCGTAAAGCGGCGACCCGCCCGGGCTTCGGCCCGTCGACCACCGGCCGATCTTAACCGTTCATCCGCATCCGACGGTCTCCCGTTGATCTCGCGGGGACAAAACCGTGGGCGGTTCTTCCTCCCCCAAACCCTAGGGCTTTCTTTTCCTCCTTCCGTAGGGTGGGCCTTGGCGGCGCCGCCGGCGGTTTCTCGCCGACGTGCCGGCCTCTCTCCGCCGCCGCGCCATGGATCCTCCATGGCCGTGCGACCCTTCTTCCTCTCTTCTTTCCCCTTTCTATCCTTCATTCTCTAGCCACAAAATGTGAGATCCAGAGAAGGTGGTCGTACCCATGGCAGTCGCACCCGTGGCGGTCCTTGGCCGACGCGCCGTCCGGTCCACCGCGCGCCATGGTGCGACCACGCCGCGTGACCATCATTCTTTCTCCCCGGACCGAACGCGCGTGCAAGTGGCCAAGCCATCTCGTTGTTGTCGGTTCCTCTTTGGCGCCCTTGCGGGCCTTCTCGCCGGCGCCGCGTGCGACCCGGCCGCGCGCGGCTCCGTCGAGGAGCTTCGTCGGGGGTGCCCTTAAGGCGAACGGTGAGGATGGTTCTCCGTTAGGGTTAGGGTTTCATTTGATTCTTTTTTTTATTCGAAATCGAGTTTCTTTTCTTTCGTTTTCGGTTCGATTTGCTTCCGCACGGTGCGGTCGTGAGGCTCGCCGGGCATTTGCCACGCGGACGACGAGCTCCGCCGGCGCGGGCGCGGCCAAGCGGACGACGAGCGCCGCCGGCGCGGGCGCGGGCGCGGGCGTGGCCACGCGGACGACGAGCTCCCCTCTTCCTCGTGCTAGCCGTGCTTGTTCGTGTCGGTCGTACTTGGACATCTATAGGTGCGGCCGGCGACGGAGATGGAGGACGGGGGTTCGGCGGCGGGGGGGGGGGGGAGGAGGGGCGGCGGTGAGGATGGGTGGATGCGGAATCGCCGAGCCGGTGGGAAAGCGGGTGCGGCGGCGGCTTCGAGGGTGTGGTGTGGAGGAGGCGCGGGGCTTCGAAGCAATCGGCCCCCACGTGGATATCCGGTGATGGATTGGGAGTGTTGACTTTCGGGGTCGAGCGGTTTTCGGTTCCGAGGACCGGGGAGCGTCCCGGTGGTCGATGGATGACCGCTCCTCGGTGATGAGTGATTGACAACGGGTGTTGGACCGACTCTTGGCTTAGTGCGCGAGTGTAGGCCGCGGCCTAGTTCGTGTTGTTGCAGGTGAAGAACGGGCGCGAAAGTTCTTCAGCCTTGAGGGGCCTCCGGGAGATGGAGAGACAAGTAGGCTCGGTTCGAGGGACCCGGTGGACGGCGGGGCCCGGGTGCGGGCCACATGGTGGCGACACGAGCAAGACGAAGTCATGGACAATCGAGCCGGTGCGCGGTGGCGGTCGAGTCAAGTGGTTTGGCGGGAGGCCGGACCGAGCACGCGGGGTTTGGTGGTTTGCCCACAAAACCATCGGCGGACGGTTTCTTGGTTTGGGCCTCAAAACCAAGTCCAAGGGCCCAACACGACGGAGACGAGATCCGGGTGTGTCGGGAAGCTTCGAGGCGGAGGACACGCGGCGAGATCGCATGGCTTGCGTCGGGAGGACGTGGGGTGCGGCAAAGGCGTGGTCGTCCGATGGCAAGACCCACAAACCTTACCTAAATGCCCCTACATGGGTTGTATCGCCGTAGTTAAGTTAGGGGTAGTCGAGTCATTTACCACTCCGGCGGGACTCGATATATAAGCCATGAGTGTGTGTGGATGGCTCTCTCTCTCCGTGACTTAGGGTTTCATTTCCTCCCTCCCATTTCTCATTTTCGTAGCTATTTTTCTTCCATTTTCTCTAGGCTAGCATGAGAGCTTCATGAGAGATTTGTTGAAAGGGATGGATGCTAGGGCGGCATGCTAGACCTTGTGAATCTTTCCTGGTTTGTATAGAAGATTCGGGGTTGTGTTTTTCGTGGTCTTTTTGTGCTTGTTTTCGTGCCTTTGTTCCCGGTGAGTTTCCGCGGATTTGAGTGGGTTTCTCCCCGGATTTCTTTGAGGGAAACATGGATAGATGTCTCGCGCATCTTTGTGATTGACCTTCCGCCCTCAAACGCCGGGAAACCACTTCGATTCGAGTGTTTTTGTTTGGTGCTCTAGCTTTTGGTGGTGCTCAAAGGATTCGCGATTCCCGGTGATTTAGGGAGTTAGGAGGCAAGATTTTTGGGCTATAGCATCCTTGTGTGACGCTTTTCAAGTCCCAAACCCTTGTCTCCACAGGCTTCAACCGTTTGGGAAATCCGATGATGATTTGGGGGAGTTGACTTTCGGGGTCGGGCCGTTTTCTCGCTCCGTCCGCACCTGGCGGACGGTCCGCGAGGACCTGGGGGACGGTCCGCGCCGCTAGGGTTCGTCCCGTGTTCTTCGTGTTCTTGCTCGCCTTTTGTTTCAATCCGTCGCGATTTTGGTTTTCGGTTGGACGGAGTTTCGGACGGTCCGCAGCAGAGGGCGGACGGTCCGCGGGTGCCGGCGGACGGTCGGCGTGCTCCTCGCGGACGGTCCGTGGTTCGTGGGTCGCTTCGGCCGGTTCCGTGTGTTTTAACGGACGGTCCGCGGGGTAGGTCGGACGGTCCGCGGTGTTGGCGCGGACGGTCCGCGGTGGCGGCCGGACGGTCCGCGAGGCCGGTGCGGACGGTCCGCCCCTCCCGGCCGGATGGTCCGCCGAGCCTGTGAGCTTTGCTTCTTGGTTCGATTCCTCCCTTCCTTTCTCGTGCTTCTGCGTGTGCTTCAAGGAATCGTTCCTAAGGCTAGAGGTTGATCCATAACCTCGGTGTCTTGGCGATTGGTGTGTGATTCGATCCATCGCTTGTGTGTGACCGAGATTTGACTAGGGCATAGGCCGGGTTCTTTGGGAAGAATTTTACCGGCTCCTATTCACTCCCCCCCTCTCTAGTCGCCATCTGATCCTTCAAGTTCGTTCGTGCTCGGCGGACGGTCCGCGAGGGCCGGGCGGACGGTCCGCGTGTACAGTGTTCTTCGTGTGTTCTTCGTGTTCTTGCTCGGCTTTGCTTTCGATCCGATTTGGTTTTGGTTTTTCGTTGCAGCCGGTTTGCGGACGATCCGAGCTTTGTAGCGGACGGTCCGTGGCTCGCGCGGACGGTCCGCCCGGTCTTCGCGGACGGTCCCTTTTTCTCGGGTCGGTTCCGTGGTTCTGTTCGCTTTAACGGACGGTCCGCGGCTCGGCCGGACGGTCCACGGCAAGGGTGAGGACGGTCCGCGGTACCTCGCCGGACGGTCCGCGCGGCCATCGCGGACGGTCCGCCCGCCCGGCAGACGGTCCGCCGAGCACCGGTCGCTTTGCTCTTTGGTTCGATTCCTCCCTCCTTCATTCGTGCTTCCGCGTGTGCTTCAAGGACTCGTTGTTTTGGCGATCGGTGTGTGTTTCGTTCCATCGCTTGTGCGTGACCGGGTTTTGACTAGGGTATAGCCCGTGTTCTTTGAGAAGAATTTTTATCCGGCTCCTATTCACCCCCCCCCTCTCTAGTCGCCATCCGATCCTTCACTCTCTTGTCCGCAGTCCGATTTGGGCAAATAAAGACTCGTTGGAAAGGACATTTTGTGCATTGTGCAATGGTGTAGAGCTTGGGTATACATTCTGTTCTGGACATTAAAGGAAAATTCATGGAGTGAAGGCTGCACCGAAGGGTGATAAAGAAGGAGATAGCGATGAAGCAAAAGGATGTCTTGGGCAAGTCTTCTATAAGTGATCAAGGACAACATGGGAAGTAAATTGAAGCTGCATTGGTACCTTTTCTTCTTGCATGAAGGGTCATGGCTATGCGACGAAAAGAGGCAAAATGCTAATCATGGGGGAGACCCTAAATCTTCAACATTGAAGTGCAACATGACGCTCTTGAAGATACAAATTAACAAGATCATCAACGTCTCCGGATCAATGCACAAGAAGCCATCGATCTAAACAAAATTCTATGTGGTCTCAAAGGGAAAACACCGAGTATTTTTGGATATTTAGAAGCCCCATGAAGTTATGACTCCAACAAATTAAGAATCAAGACGATCGGAGGTTCCTACAAGCGGTTATGCCCTAATCACTGAGTGCAACACGTCTTGAAATCAGTTTTGGACAGCACACAGCGCTGAAGTAAAACAGACATAGCTCCCTTGTTTGAACTCCGTTTTCTATGAATGACCACACGTTGGAATGGTAATTTTATAAAATTTTCAACAGAGCTATATTTCGATATATGTTCTGTTCTGGACAGAAGGAAAATCCATGAAAAAGAGACAACAAGGAGATGATGAGAACAAGGAAGAGGAGATGGAGATGACAACATTGAAAAGAATGACGACCAATGACTCCATGAAGCATAAAAGATCAAATTCAGAAGTTTAGGGGCATTGATAAATCAAGACAAAAGCAAAGCCACATCGATACATGGAGATGTCAGAAGAAGGCAACGAAGAACTACAAAGGATGGTAACACCTCCATGGACATTCTTTTTTTCCGAAAATAAATGCTTGTATGTATGTCTTCAACCTTATTAGGTGCAACATTTTTTCTTTCTCTTCCAACAATAACATGGCTACTAGGACGACAACCTAGGTTTATTTTTATTTTAAATAGATAGAGATGACCATGTGTTCACCTCGTTGTTTTATATTGCCTATGCTTACGGAAAGATGATGAAAGTTGCCGCTTTGTTTTACCTACATGAAATTAATTTAAATACTAGATCTTTTATTTGTGGAGGTGAAATGATTATGCTCTAGACCCACATACATATCTTTGCTCTTTGATTTAAGTTTATGGGTAGCCGGATGACTTGTTGTTTTTATGAAAACTTAACTTTTACGCTATCTACATATTTGTGATGCTCTTTCAAAGTTCTACCTAACAAAGCCATATACATATATGTTCTATGATAACAAAACCTGTAGATTGCAAACATATGTTTTGATGAGTTGGATTAGGATTGATTTCTATGGTTTAAGACTAAGAAGCTGGTCATTCCTTTGTGTAACTTTTCATGCTAGCCTTTTTGTCCATGCATTGCGGGATTTCACATCGAAAATTTCACAAACCTCGCTAGGCATCCACCATAAACCAAAAACATCTTTTTGTGATCACCTCCTTGTCCAGACCCCAATTTGAGTATGGAGTAAAAATCTCGATGGAGATTAAATATTCCGCAAGATTATGGAATTTATGCTTACTTTAGCAATCATTTCCCCCTCTTTTATGCTCGAGGACGAGCATCGTTCAAGCATGGGGGAGGAGTCATTACATCATCTCTGACAAATGCTATGTAAGTATTATGTTGCAGAAAGTCCCGAGGAGCAAAAGAAAAAAATGAAAAATGAAAAAAATATGATGAGAAGAAAAGAAAAGTAAGGAAAAAAGAAAGAAGAAAGAAAAAAATAAAGAAAGAAAAATGAGAAGGAAATAAAATAAAAGTAAAAAAATAAAGATGCTCCTTCGTTCTTTTTGCTTCATAAGTTCTCAAGTGCCTTGATGATAAATCCTTACTCAAATCTTCCAACCATGTGCAATTCGATAATGAGGACTTCACTTGTGCCTCGGGATCATCCATTTGCCACTTGCACATGTCCACCTATCTAAATGTGTGTGTTTCATCCCTCTCTCTTTCCAACATTTTTTTCTGTGGCCTTTTTGACTAGTCTCGGTAATTCCAATAGATCTCTCTCTTAATTTGATAATATTTCAGACATATGTTTTGCTAGAATTGTTTTTAACCTTCCAAGCTCCAAATAAGCCTTCCACTATCACATAAGAGTATAATAGGTTGAAAATAATCTAGTATAGGCTTGAGTGACTTGATGAGATGAGTGTTTCCGTGAGCTTTTGCACGAGATTTTCACTTATGTTGGATATGCATCATTTTGAAAATTCATCCATGTAATAAGGTAATGGTTTAAAGTTTGCTTGAGTTTGAGAGCATCGTGTTTATTAAATGTGGCTTGTCCTTTATTGTTAGTCTATCTTCCATAATGAAAAAGAAGCTGGTCACAAATTGAACTTTAAAAATAAATTCTTAAAAGAGAGCAATTTGCCTCGTCATGAATGACTAAGTGCAGGGACAACATTGGAAGGCAACACTGAATTCCCTTTTAAGCAAGGATCACTTACTCAAGGACGAGCAAGGTTTAAGCATGGGGGAGATGTTGACGGTGAATTTCCATCAACCTAGAGTACTTGTTATACATTGGTTTCGATTATGATTTGCAACTAACCCGCCACTAGGCACACTAATGATATAACAAGTTCAACTTTGTATGTGTATTTGGAAGTGTTGTGTTTTTGCAGGAAAACATGGACAAAAGGGTCAGAGTCACGACAAGTTCAAAAGAGCAAATGAGGAGTTCCGTTCGTGTTCGAGTGCAAGGCAAAATCACTTCCAAAGGTGGCAAGGACCAAGGTGCTACGACGGATCATCCCCGAGGACTAAGACGTAAAGTTCGGACTTCAAACGAGAGAAGACCCCGTATCTCGATCGTGGGGATGACGACCACAAAATGACACACATCAAGGGGGCTATGTCCAAAATGCCAAGATGACCCGCGAGAACGAAAACGGGCCCGAATTGACCCAGAAAGGGCCTGGGTCGGCCGACCCTATCAGATCGGCCAAGGGGCTTTCTGGCCCGGTTCGCGATGCCCTTTGACCTAGGTGTTTCTCTGTAAATTGCCTCTGCCTCTGTCGGCCACCACATCGATCCAACCATTCTACCGATGCCATTCACTAGAAAACCGCCACTGCAAGATGAGGGAGAGAGTTGGATGAGCTCATCGCAAGGATCAACACCGACGGAGGGAAGGAAGCAAGAGGAGGACTCCAAGCTGCTAGCTAGGGGTGTTCCCAAGCTTAATCGCCGCCATCTTCACCGACGACGTTCTCCGGAGTCTCCATGACACCCATGTGCTTCAGTCCGTGTAAGATGATGGGGTAATATCTTCGTTCGTCCCTAGGGTTAGATGGATGCATGATATGTAATCTATACATGAATCTTATGTCAATCGATGCTTTATGGTCTATGTCTTTGCATATGCTTTGTTTACATATGTTTTGCAACATGTGGTCTTAGTACGGTTTGTGGTAATCGTGGTGATTAGCTTAACCCATGGATGCTTAGGTATAGATGCGGTTATACGTGAAAGTGTTTGATTACCTTGCGCAGTGATAGTACATTGGAGGGAAAAGGCTTAGCGTCCGCATAACCGCCATGAAGCTAGTGTAGGCAACACCCTTTTCATGTAGTAGGTGAATGTTCATGAGATCCTAAACCCTAGGGAGGGAAAGGTTATCTATCTTAATGTCTCTCTTGTATCCACCCTTTTCCATCTAGTTTTGCCTTAGACTTCTTAGATTAACTTAGGTTAGATTGCTTTTATCTTAGAGTAACCTCTCTTTCAAGGCTTTCCAATCAACTAGATTAGTTTGTGGTTAAGCGCTAGCAATCCCCTTGCTCCGCGGATTGACAAGAATCTTGGGGTCACCCCATGGTGAAAAGGTGTAGGTCTGTACACTTGCGGATCGAAGGTTGTTACGTGTTTCAACCTTCAACAAGTCTCGAACATCAGTTTTCTTCTCCCTATGTGGCTTGTCAGAATGGTGTGGTTGAGAGGAAAAACCATTCCTTTTGTGAGATGGCTCGGACGATGCTCGATGAGTATAGGACTCCGAGGAGATATTGGGCTGAGGCGGTGAATACCTCTTGCCATGTTGGGAACCGGATTTTTCTTCGGGCCTTCTTGAACAAGACGTGTTATGATCTCATGCATAGGGCAGCACCAAGAGTGAGCCACTTCAGGGCTTTTGGTTGTTAGTGCTTTATTCTCAAGAAGGGTAAGCTTGATAAGTTTGAGTCGAGGTCCTCCGATGGGATTTTCTTGGGTTATGCTAGTCATTCTCGAGCATTTCGTGTGCTCAACCTTGATACTAATCTGATCATGGAGACTTGTGAGGATACCTTCCACGAGACCAAGGCATGCAATTCGTCTGTCTTTGAGTGTGCAGGTGACGACAAAGTTGGCAAAAAGATCTTTGAGGACGAGGAGGATGATGCTGGAGAAGATGATGGTGATGATGGTGAAGCTCCAGCCACGCATGTACCCTCTACTTCCACTACGATGACTATGGTGTAGGACCGTCCATCCCCTAAAATGCCTACGATCCAGCAATATCAAGTGGATGCAGTGCTGAGGGGGAGGTTGTTGTTGACGCAAAAAATAGGACGTCACCTCCACACGCAGCACACGTGACTCCCCGGTCTGTAGCGAGGCATGCCAGCCAATCTAACCTGTTGATTGACAATGGAAAAATATTAGGGACCGGCTAGAGAACTGATGGCCTTTCAGTGACACGACAGAAGCGCAAGTGTGTAAGTAGATAGATCGGCTGGGATCGGCCGATCGTGACTTCCGCACTCAAGTAGGTCGGAATCGGCTACGGTGTTAGAAGTCGATAGGATCTAGATCGAGTGGATGATAATGATAATAGCTAAAACCACAAGAATTTGTACAAAAATTGTAGATCTAGCTAATATCGGCAAAGGGTGAATAAAGAACTAGACAAAACCTCAGTGATGCGCCTGGAGGTTAAAGCTAGGATTATTCGGTAAAATGGTACTCACAAGCTTGCCGGAGATTAATCGATGCAGTGTGACGAACTCGAAGCACAACATTGTAGAAAAGTGAAAATCGCAATTGCGAAGTCGCCGAAGAGTAGATGCTGTAAAGGTGGATGTTGTAAAGTAGATGCAGTAAAAGTAAAGGGTTTGCCCGGACGTGGTTTGTTTGATATTGGTGTGTACAGATTTTCTGACCACATAAGGTCGCTATTTATGTCCTAAGGACAAACTCGACTCTTAGCTGATCACGACACCATTTACTTGCATCTAAAGGCAAAAGCTACTAAAATAGAAAAGGACTCTCGCGGGAGTCAAAAACTTCCTAAAACTGACTCTTTGACCCATCGTCAATCGTAGACTGACTAGCCTCCACCATGCTTTCCTTTTGGCGTACCTCCTTGATTACCGCCTTCTTTCTCTTCATCGGCCGATTCTTCTAACTGACCATTGGACAATAGCTTTGACCAATTTGCCCACTGTCAGGGTTGAATCCTCTGACCATTTGCGAATCATGTTGACTGTTCTTCTCTTCCTTCAATCGGCCAATTGTGCTATGTTTTCATCGGCCGCTTCTCCTTATCTCTTTTGACATGTTTTTCTAAAAAACAGTGTCAACACATGCCCCTCAGTATCAGAGCAAATAATCTTTTGCTCCGAAATTTCCTCGAATCCATTATCTCCATTGATTCAAAGTCGGCCACAGGATCTCAACAAATCTTCAGGGTCATAAATACAGCTACCCTTGTTCTTTATTCTCCCTCAAATCTTGTTGCTTCAACGGCTCGATCTTTCAAGCGACGAACCCTAAGCTTCACAGCTTCTATTGATCCATGGCGTCCTCAAGCTACGTCGAAGTTTCTGGCTCTGCTTCTGCACCTCCAAAGGCATCCCTTTCTTCAGTTCCCTACGTATTTCTGATGAGGACACCACGAGTACATCTACACCAGCAGCACCTTCTCCTACTCCAGCACCAGCAACACCGTCTTCGTCTCCGGCACCACCTTCTAGGCCAATTACTAGGGCCCGTGCAAGAGAGTTCAACTTCATCATCATGCTGAAGAATGAAGGCCTGAAAGATTGAAGGCTGGCCCAACAGGAGGCCTTGTGCGTGGGCGCCTAGGACTGGCCTAAGAGGGTGCCTAGGGTTGCGCCCCCGCACCCACGACGCTAGGTGCGGTGCCCCCTTTGATGGCTACCCTTCCCCTAGGGGCTGCGCCCCCTTTATTATTCAGAGTCCTGTATCTTTTAAAACTTGAGTTTTGTTTTACATCTAGCTTTAGCAACACCAGAACACACACAAATACGTGTTGTCCTCTGTGATTCTAAACTCCACCTTCGAGTGATATTAAGATTGCTCGCCTCAGATTCTTTTTCGTTCTTCGATTGCGCATAGGAATTGATCTTCGTGATCAGGCTGATCTTGCGCCAGCAAGGTCGGTAACCATCAGGAGTTGATTCAGCGATTGCATTGGCGCTTCGAGTCTCGCTTGTCGTAGTCGGATCGTGAGGGTCGCCTCCAACCAGATCGAAGTTACATCCACTCACCGAAAGAGCGGGCACTTCACCTCTATCAAGTGGTATCAGATTTCCAGGTTGATCGGTGAGTTTTATCTAGTGTTTCCCCTTCCTACAGTCCATAAAAAACCCAACAAAAAATTTACTTTTAGGTTAGATCCTTTCCCCAGCAACCGTTTAGCCTTGCACATTCTTTCAATAAGTGGCTTTGTTGAATTTGTGTGCTTATACGTTCAATTGTTGCTAGTTACTTGTGTTTCTACCTTTTGTTCCATCTTTTCTTGTAACCCTAGTTTCATCTCCATTGCTCATCCATCCGCCACCTCGTGCGCACATCTGTCGCGCAACCACCTCTCAGTCTCCTCATCCCTGTTCCGTGGTGCGGTAGGTCAAAAAGGAAAGAACAAAAGAAGGAAAGCCGTCAAAAAAGGGAAAAAAGGAATCTAAAAAAGAGAGACCGCCGCACAGTCCAAGTGGGAAACGGGAACCGATTCGTCTTAGTAAAGGAGTTTTGCACCACAGTTTCTCCTGGCTCGCAAGCCTTCCGCTATGCACCATGCATGCCCTGGTAGATATCTCTCCCTGATCGTGCTACGAACCCCCACACCGAGCCATCACCTCTCTCTTTTCCAGTACCATATTCTGAGTTTGGCTTTACTCTAGAGAGAGAGAGAGAGAGAGAGTTTTGAGGACTTTCGGAATACCCCTGTACTTTCGGAAAAAGTGTGTGTGGTAATTTGCTGTTGGAGATCCTTAGTGTTCATATTATCAGTTTTGAGGACATCTGCAGAAAAATAGAAGCAATAAAACAGCCATTTGCTGCATGCTCTCCACCTTACATGATGTCCTTTCGATTTCACTTGTTGCCAGCAGCGTTTGTTTCGTGTTTAGCACTATCATTCAACTTTGCATTATTGTTTGAGTGTGATAATCCTTGACTTGAGTGCAGCCTATCTAGAACTCCACATATTCCTACGACGAGCATATTTTTTCTCCAGGAAATCGCTCCTCCAATCTTTCGCGAGTTCCACCAGTTGGTTGCAGGTCACCCCTATGTGCGTGGTAAGAACAAATAAGAATTTGATAACAACATTAGTTTGAGCGCTTTTGTGACCAGTTCCACCCCTGTGTTGGCGTCTGTTTTTGTTTCGTGTTTGCGCTAACCATGGCAGGAGACGACGACAAGAAACAACTGCAGGACGTGCAGGCTGAAATTGATGGCCTTGTCACAGTCATCAAGAGGATCCACGAGCGGGTGGATTCCACGGTTACTACGGCCAATGCGTGGTTTGACCAGCTTGATCTCGCGCAGACAGCCACCAAGACAACGCTCGACGCCATCGTGTCACGACTCGATGCATTGAACACGGTGGTCACTAATTTGGTGGCCCAAGGATGTTTGGGTGATGACGAGCAGGAGGATGCTGACCACCGAGGCAAAGCCCACCGTGTACCACGCCGCCCCGCTGGTAATGATTCCTTCTCTAAAATCAAATTTAAAATTCCAACCTTTAAAGGCAAATATGATCCTGCTGCATATCTTGATTAGGAATTAGAAGTTGAACAAATATTTTCATGTCATGATATTGCTACTACCTCTCAAGTTAAGGATGCCATTAGTGAAGTTACTGATTTTGCTTTCATTTGGTGGCATGAGTATAAGAATAAAAATCCTACTACTGTTCTGACCACTTGGGAGAAATTAAAAACTGCTACGTGACATCGCTTTCCGCCGTCATATTATGCTCGTCATTTGCTTAACAAAATGCAGCGATTTCAGCAAGGTTCTCAGTCTGCTTAGGACTACTACCAAGAGTTGCAAAAAGATATGATTCGTTGTGGTATATTGGAGGAACCCGACGCTACAATGGCACATTTTCATGGTGGTTTGAACCGCGAAATTCAGGACATCCTTGATTATAAAAAATATGCTGACATGACCCAATTATTTGAGTTTGCTTGCAAAGCTGAACGTGAAGTGCAGGGACGCCGCTCAAGGACTTATTCTAACACTTTTGCAGGTAGAAACTCGTCGTCCAGTTCAAAACCTGCTCTCCCTGCGCCATCCATGCATACACCGCGTGAGAAGACAGCTACGCCAGCAGGAGCTGCCCCAGCCACAGGCGCAGCATCCACCATAGGTCGTACACGGGATATCACGTGTTTTCGTTGCAGCGGGCGTGGCCACGTAGCTCGGGACTATCCAAAAAGCGCACATTACTCATTCATGACAATGGTGAGTACTCTTCAGCTAGTGACTCAGAAGAACTTGAATATACTTTGCTTGTCACTAACAATGCAGCTAAGACGGACATACATGTCAATCCGGGAGACGCCGATAGGTACGAGAGGCTTGTTGTCCAGCGTGTTCTTAGTACACAGGTCGCCCCAGCCAAGAAGAATCAGCAACACACTCTGTTCCATACGAAGGGTGTTGTGCAGGAGTGGTCGATTCGCATCATCATTGACAGCGGCAGCTGCAACAATTTGGTGAGTACTATGCTGGTCGAGAAGTTGTCTTTACCCACTCGTAAGCTTTCCAACCCATATCACATTTAGTGGCTTAATGATGGTGGTAAAATTAGAGTATCACGATCGGTGCACACTCCTTTTCTATAGGTGTTTACTCTGATTATGTCGATTGTGATGTTGTTCCTATGGAAGCATGCTCTTTGTTACTTGGTAGACCATGGCAATATGATACTGATATAGCTTGCATCATGATCGTTTGAATCATTATTCTCTCATGTTTAAGGGACAAAAAATAATTATACATCCTATGACACTTGTACAAATTGTTAAAGATGATCTTGCTAGAGCTGTTAAAACTGCTAAAGAACATGAATCATCACCATCCACTTCAGATAAATCTGAAATTAAGTTGAATGCTCCTGTTTTACTTGCTACACGTCTCGTTTTACTTGCTCCCGTTTTACTTGCATGCTCTAGTGTGCTTGTTTCCCTTGATGATGCACCATCTTTGGATATTTTGCCTGCGGTTGCTAACCTTTTGCAGGAGTACGCTGATGTCTTTCCCAAAGACATGCCACCAAGTCTTCCACCGCTTTGTGGTATTGAGCACAAGATCGACCTCATTCCCGGCGCCCCGTACCTTACAAACCCGGATGAGCCAAAAGAGATTCAGTGCCAGGTGCAGTTGTTGCTTGATAAGGGTTACATTCATGAGTCTCTTAGCCCTTGCTCGGTTCCTGTGTTACTTGTTCCTAAGAAAGATGGTTCATGGCGTATGTGTGTCGACTGTCGTGCTATTAATAACATCACCATTCGTTATCGATACCCTATACCACGCCTTGATGATATGCTAGATGAGCTTAGTGGTGCCATTATTTTTACTAAGATTGATTTGCGTAGTGGTTACCACCAGATTAGAATGAAATTGGCGGATGAATGGAAAAAGGCTTTTAAAACGAAATTTGGCTTATATGAATGGTTGGTTATGCTGTTTGGTTTGACTAATGCTCCAAGCACTTTTATGCGCTTGATGAATGAAGTTCTGAGGCTGTTGACGGTGTATTTTGGTACACCTAGCATGTTCATTACACTTTGGTTTGGATTTGATTATGGAACTAACCCGCCACTAGGCACACTAATCATATAACAAGTTCATCTATGTGCATGCATTTGGAAGTGTTGTGTTTATGTAGGAAAACATGGACATAAAGGACGGAGTCTTGTTCGTGTTCATGAGCTTGATGAAATCACTTCCAATAGTGGCAAGGACCGAAGTGTTACGAGGAACACCCCCGGGGATTGAAGCGTAAAAGACCGGACTTCATGCGTGGAGAACCTCAATCTTGGATGCGAGGATGACATCGTCAAAATCATGCAAGTGGAGTGGGCAAAGTGCATAATTACACGAGGACCCACGAGAGCGAAGGGGCGACCGAACCGGGCCGAGGTGGGCCCAGGCCGGTCGGCCAAAACCGGCCGGCCCAGCCCACTCCAGTGGCCGGTTCGACCCCCCTTTCCTTGCACCCAAAGGATCTTCCACCCTAAAACCCTGGAGGCGCCGCCATTCGACAGGGGGAAAGCCATTCGTAGAAGGAGGCTGTCCATAAGCTAGAGAGAGAGGAGGAGGATCTCCGGAGGGGAGATCGACCACCTCAAAGGAAGCACCCTCTCGTGGAGAAGAAGGAAGACACCGTCAGAATGGAAACCATGATCAACAGTGCTATCACCAGCACCTTGATGGGGTAATCTCCCTGTTCGTCCATGGGTTGTAATCGATCTTAAGATGTAATCATACTTTGTCGGATTATCTATCTATCATCTTGTGTTGAATATACTTTAATGCTTAAGGTTAGCTACCATGCCGTAAAGGGAGTAGAGCTCCAATACTTCCTTGGATCCATTCAATACGCCGTGTCCATCATAGGTCTAGTCATGAATACCTTCGCGTAGTGACAGTACGAGAGGAGGGAAAGGGCAAAACCGTGGTCACAACCCCCGATAGATTAGATTAGTTTAATATCTTTAATTGATTGCATGGTCATAAACCCATGGGTGAGTGTCTCCTACCTCGATTGTTTATCGTTCTCTCTAGTGTAGTTTAGTTGTTTTCTAGTATAATAGTAGTTAGGGTTTTAGTAGCTAGTGCGTAGAAGTAGATTGAACGCTTGTAATCCCCTTGCTCTGCGGATTGACAAGAACCTTGGGAATCCCGTGGTGAAAAGTTGTGGGGTCCGTACGCTTGCGGATCATAGAGGGATACGTCTTTTATCTATCAACAAGCCCCTTTTTCTGGCGCCGTTGCCAGGGAGCAAGCTAGTTTACATCGTTTGATTTGCATCTAACTTAGTTTTATATTTTAGTTTATCTTTTATTTGCTATATCTAACATATATTATCTAGAAAACCACTTGTTTCGTTTTTGTTTTTGTTTTTATCTTATTGTCTAGATGGCGTTCGTTAATCAACCCGTGGAAGAACCGGAGAAATCACTAAGGGATTACGCTAGCCCTCGATGTGAAGACATAAAAGTACAAGAGTCGGATTCGAAGCTCGAAGCGACCAAGTATGAGATTAAATCCAAGATCATCGAGATGGTGGCGGCAAACCCGTTTGAAGGTATGGTTACGGAGAACCCATATAGACACATAAGGGATTTCACGACGCTATGCAACACGGTGCGCCAAGAATGAGTTCCCGATGAATGGTTCAAATGGAATCTCTTTCCCTACTCACTTGCTGGCAATGCAAAGACATGGTACTCGTTTGCGTCCTTTGAAGTTGAAGGCAATTGGAACAAGTTGACAAAGAAGTTTTGCGAGAAGTTCTTTCCAATTAGCAAGGTTCAACATCTAAGGAGGCAAGTGATCAATTTCATGCAAGGAGAATAGGAAGGGATAGATCAAGCTTGGGATAGGTTTAATGGGTTGATCGAACAAGGACCAAGGCTCGGCTTCTCCTATGACATACTCTTGCATACATTTTTCTTTTACCTAACCCCTAGTTTCATGCAACATGTCGAAATGTGTGCAGGTGGGGATCTCATGGAGAAAACACTCACGGAAGCCGCTCAACTTCTACAAAAAAATAGTAAAGCGGCTGCCATGCGAAGAGATTGGGAAACAAGACTTGCGGAAGAGCCGGAATATAATTCGTGGAAGAAGAAGTGTGCTGAATTTTTTAAAGAGGCAACTCCGGAAGTAACAAAAGAGGAACCAATCATGGAAAAGCTTGAACAAGAACACATCAAGTCAAGAACTACACTGAGCATCGACTTCGCCAAACCAAATGAGACAATCAAGAGAAGCCACTAAGGGAGTTCGAACCAATGGATTGAGTTCCTATCGATTACGGAGAAGTATTCGACAAGAGAAGACCGTCCCCTAATCAAAAGGGAATGGCGAGAGCATTGGAAGTGGATTTCCCACCGAAGAAGAAAGCGGAAAATTCATACGACCTTGAAACCACCGGTGAGATCTTTCAAAAACTCTTTGGAGATGACATAGTGGATCCGGAACACATAGCCGAGGTGAAGAAAATCATGGGGATCAAGCCCGAAGGATCACCATACGCTCGCCTCGCCGAAATCTACGCGATAGGATCCGAAGAAGAAGAGAAGATGACACCACACTTGAGTTGCGTGATCAACGAAGTTCAATGCAAAGCTTTATGCGACATCGGAGCCCAAGTAAGTGTCATATCTTCTAAAATTTATCATAAAGTTCAATACCACAACCTAGACTTACCTCCAACATCAACGAAATTAATTATGGGAGATGGTAGAACTATTAAACCTCTAGGTATTGCTTGACAGCATGAAAGTAGAAATCTCTAGAAATTGTATACCAACCGATTTCTTTGTTATTGATGCTTACCATAGTAATCATGATCACATAATCTTAGGTAGGCCCTTTCTTAAGTTGGTTGATGCCGTGTTATATGCCGAAGAAGGCAAAGTAACAATGAACCTTAATGGAACAAAGTACACATATAACTTTCTTCGTGCTTCTAAACACCTTACACCCTTTCCTCCCGAAGATGAAGAAGTAGAAGAGATGGATAGTCTTTGTTTTGTTCAAACCCTTAGAGACCCGCTGCAAAGAACGATGGAAAATCAAATTAGTAATCAACAAGATGAAGAACTAGAAGAAGCAACGAAAGGCTTGGAGCCACATGATGGAAGCGAGGAGGAAGGAAAATTCGAAGACATAGGAGAGATTAAACCCGAGGAGCCACAAGCGCCGGGGTAGACCTTAAACCTTTTCCCAAAGGATTAAAGTATGAATTTTTGGGCCTCGACAAGACCTATCCGGTCATCGTGAGCGATGAGTTGAGTCCCGAAGAAAATGAGAAGTTGCCGATATTATTGAAAAAACATAGGAAGGTGATTGGATATTCGATTAATGATCTCAAAGGTATTAGCCCAGCCTTTTGCACTCATCGTATACCAATGGAAGACCAATGTAAGACCGTAGTGGACCACCAAAGGAGGCTAACTCATGCCATGCGAGAGGTAGTAAAGAAAGAGGTCATCAAGTTACTTGATGCCGGAATCGTCTACCCGGGTCCACATAGCGAGTGGGTGAGCCCGGTACATTGTGTGCCAAAGAAAGGAGGTTTGACCATGGTGAAGAATGAGAAGAACGAATTGATACCACAATGAACCGTGACCGGGTGGCGGATGTGTATTGATTATCGAAAGCTTAACAAAGCGACAAAGAAAGATCACTTCCCCCTAGCTTTCATTGACGAGATGCTCGAGAGATTAGCAAACCACGCTTATTTTTGCTTTCTCGACGGGTAATCGGGGTTCATGCAAATTCCCATTCACCCGGACGATCAACACAAAACAACGTTTACATGCCCTTACGGAACGTTTGCATATAGAAGGATGCCCTTCGGTCTATGCAACGCTCCGCCTCTTTTCAACGTTGCATGATGGCCGTATTTTCGGAATTCATCGAAGAAATTGTCGAGGTGTTCATGGATGATTTTTCCGTTTATGGGAAGACGTTTATGGATTGCATGAAAAACTTGGAAAAGGTCCTCACGAGGTGTGCGAGAGGTAGACTTGGTATTAAATTGGGAAAAGTGCCACTTCATGGTTAGGCAAGGCATAGTGCTCGGACATGTTATATCCGAGAGAGGCATTGAAGTGGACAAGGCTAAGGTAGAGACGGTTGAGCAACTCCCACGTCCTACGGATGTTAAGTCCTTAAGGAGCTTTCTAGGCCATGCCGGATTCTATAGAAGATTTATTAAGGACTTCTCAAAGATCACTAAGCCTTTAACACATCTTTTTCAAAAGGATGTGGCTTTCGACTTTGATGAGAAGTGCCTAGCGGCAATCCGGACCTTGAAAAGTGCGTTGGTGAATGCTCCCATCATTCAACCCGTGGATTGGAGCCAACCTTTCGAGGTCATGTGTGACGCAAGTGACTACGCCGTAGGCGCGGTTTTGGGTCAAAGAAAGGAAGGCCGAGTTCACGTCGTTTACTATGCTAGCAAAACTCTTAGTGGGGCGCAATTAAATTATGCCACTACGGAAAAGGAGTTGCTAGCGGTGGTATTCGCTTTCGAAAAATTCAGATCTTACATCGTGAACTTGAAAGTCATTGTTTACACCGATCACGCAGCCATCAAGTATCTCTTGGCTAAGAAGGAAGCTAAACCACGTTTGATTCGTTGGATCCTTCTTCTCCAAGAGTTTGGTGTTGAAATTCGTGATAAAAAGGGGGGTGGAAAATGTTGTGGTGGATCATTTGTCTAGGATGAATCATGGCAAGATGATAAAGAGCCCATCGAAGATAAGATGAGAGATGACCACCTCTATAGAGTGCTTGATAAAGATACTTGGATGATCGATATCATTCGAGCAATTCGAAAGATGCCTCTCGATCATCTAGATAAAAACTCTCAAAAGAAGATAATCTCCGAAAGTATAAAATACTTTCGGGATGCACCATACCTCTTCAAACTTGGCAATGATGGGTAATGAGAAGATGTGTGCCAAGAGAAGAGAGGGTAGAAATTCTAAGGAAGTGCCACTCGGCGGAGTACGGTGGGCACTATAGCCATTTTCGAACCCAAGCAAAAGTATGGTCGAGCGGATTCTTTTGGCCGGAGATGCATGAAGATACTAAAAGATATGTTGCGTCATGCCCCGAATGCCAAAGAACCGGAAACATCTCTCAAAGAAATTCTATGCCTTTGAAATACAACCTACAAATCGACATATTCGATGTATGGGGTATAGACTTCATGGGGCCTTTTAAAAACTCATTTGGATTTGAGTATATCCTAGTCATGGTTGATTATGTATCCAAGTGGGTAGAGGCTATACAATGTTGTAAAGCTTCCACAGAGGAGTCCATTACTATGATCAAGAACATGATTTTTCCTCGTTTCGGTACACCGAGAATCTTGATAAGTGATGGAGGAACTCACTTCACCAGAAGAATTTCAAAAAGTGATTGTCCAAGATGGGAATTGAGCATACGGTCTTTACGGCCTATCACACACAAACCAACGGACAAGCGGAAACGTCAAATAGGCAATTAAAAAGCATCCTCAACAAAACCATAGAGAATGGAGGCAAAGATTGGTCAAAGAAATTAAACGGAGCTTTATGGGCTTATCGAACGGCGTTCAAGACACCGATAGGTATGACCCCTTATCAATTCGTCTATGGAAAAGCTTGCCACCTTCCGGTTGAGTTGGAACATAAAGCCTATTGGGCGATTAAAGAGATGAACCTCGATCTCGATGCCGCGGTGGTGAAACGAAGGATCCAAATAAGCGAGCTAGAGGAGTTGATGTTGAAAGCCTATGAAAATGCAAGCATATACAAAGAGAGAATCAAAAGGTGGTATGATAAAAGATTGAAAAAGAAAGAATTCAAAGAAGGAGATAAGGTCCTCCTCTACAATTCGAGGTTTAAAACCTTCGGAAAGGGGAAATTGCAAAGCAAGTGGGACGGACCTTATGTTGTGCATTCGGTGCTCTCCAACGGAGCGGTAACCATTATGGATATAAAAGGCGATCAATTTATGGTGAATGGTCAACGGCTTAAGGTTTACTACGAACCCGACGTTGTGCCCCTTCACCATGTTGATGTCTTCACCATGGAAGAAGAGCCCGAACGTCCCGCCTAGGATGAAAAACAAGGCATGAATTTCGGTAAATAGTTTTTTCTTTTAATTTTCCGGAGTTTCTCACGAAGATTTACCGGGCCAACTTTTTCCCATGGGCTAAGGAGGCGAAAAAAGGGCGGTGCACGAAAACCGGACCGGCCCGGCCCCCGAAACGGGGGTGGGCGGCCGGCCCCAGCCGACCGGCCCAAAGCCTCGGGTCCCGGCGGCGGTCGTCTCCGATTTTTGCCCGAATTGCTCCTTTTCGACTTCCTTCTATGGTCGGAAAATTTTAAGGGAAGCTTGAAAAAGGAAAATGAGGTTCCCGGGGCTTCCCTCTCTCGGACTATTTATTTGGCCGAATTGGGAGCTCGGCAATCAACCCCTCCAAGCAATATTTTGCACCCTTGCGGCGCCCATTGTGTCCCCAAGGAGCTTAGAGTTGAAGCTAGAAGCCAAGGAGCCATCGATGGAGGAGGCGATGCGATGCGAGCTCAAGCTACCCGTCAAGAGGACCGCCCGCATCCGTTGCGGAGGGCGTGTCCCGACCGAGCCATCGCATCTCGCAATCCCGTCGAAGGAGAGAAGGTCCCTACGCTCGTTTGAAGGTCGGCGCGCATCCAAGGCATGAAGCGCAAAGACTACAAGGAGGTGTCGCCCGAGCCTAAGGATTATGGGGGTAGCGACTACTCCGACGATCGTAGCCCGAGCTCGTGGGCGGCGGCCGGAAGAGATGATAACGATCTCTACATTTGGGATGAGCAACCCAAGGAGAGGACTCCGAAGGCCCCAACGGCGACGGCAACGACGGCGACGGCGGCGACGAAATGGTGGTGGCGACGACGGAGGGGATGATGGTGGAGATAATGGCGATGACGACCCCTTCGGATTGCATCCGATGTGTTGTCGTGCTTGTCATCAATCCATCGCGGATCTCTACACATCGGTCGACGAATGTCTCCAAGCCATGGAAGCGATAAGCGGCGTATGGAGGACTTGGTGCGCGTAGTCGAAGACGACTACATGTTCCTTAACCGTAATGTGCGCAAACTTTTTGGCACGGTTGGAAACATGAGAGGCAAGTGGTGCAATACTTGCTTGAAGTACCACTAGGTCTAGTTTCCCCTTAGAAATTTTGTAAGATACGACGAGGACATCGTATGTTTTTAGCATGGGGGAGAGCTAGCTAGCTAGCCTTAGCTTTTGAGTTTCAAATTTAGGTTCGGTTTAATCTTCGAGCGAGAGTCTTAGAGTTTAAAGAGTTTTAGTTTTCGAGTGTGTTTTTAAATTTCTGCAAGTTTGAATTGTCTTAAATTAGTGTTGAGTCAAAGAACACCAAATAAAAAGAGTCTTTGTATATTTTTGTGTCTTGTGTGATGCTTATATTTATTCACTTGTTTGTTTAATCTTTGATTCTTGGTATATGAACATAAGTGTGTGGTTTGAAAAACGTTTACCGTGGTGCTTAGTGGAATTGCTACTACTTGAAGTACCCATACCGCACTTCGATCTTGAGCTTCACATGTTAGTTGTGCTATGTTCAATGCTAAAAGTTGGAGGATTTCAGTTCTGAAAATTATCTAAAAAACCTTGCAATAAAGGTTAGAAAAACCTCTTTTTCCAAGTTGAGAGTAAGAAAAAATTCCTACACAAAGCCAATTTATTTTTTGCTCCACCATAAGTGTGATTAGCACGATGAGTTAGGCTAGGATCCTTCTCTCTTGGGAGTTTTAATTTCGAGCAATGATCATGTTCTTGTGCTTATCTTTTGTTGCTAGCCACGTCATGCATTTGGTAACGTGACTTTCACATTGGAAGTCCCGTACATCGCCAAATTCCGTGCCCAACCCTATACATCTCTTTTGTACATCGCATTCCTTGAACACAACCTATTCTCAAAGTTTCGTCTCGTCTCTAGCATGGATTATTTAAAATTTCAGATTGTGTGCATGCAAGAAAGAGAGGAGTTGAGAGCTTTGAAAAGTTGTCAAGAGAGGGAAAAATAAAGAGAAAAGTATGAGTATGGAAAAGAAGGAAAGAAAGAAAGAAAAAAATATGAGAATGAAAGAATGAAAGAAAAATAAAAGAGAAAAGAGGAGGTAGCTATAAAGATATGAGAGGTATGAATCAAGTGAAAGAAAAGAAAAATAAAGTGTAAGCAAGGATGTCACGTTGTTGAGAGACGAAACTTTCATTCTTTTCCAACCATGTGCAATCCGACAACGAGGACGTCATCGGTGCCTTGTAGTCATAATTTTCTTTTGCCCTTGCACATGTCCACCATTCTAAATCTTCTCGCCCTTGATATCCCTACATAAGGTTAATTCTCATGATCATTAGCTTTAAAAGGTAAACAACCAATAGAGGAAGTTCTTAGTTTGACAATACTTGTGTTGATTGCACTAGCCCCACCTATAGCTCCACTTTACATGCTATATGAGAGACTTATGGGAGGTGGGAGTTTTATAAAATTGGTTTAGGATAGCCATCTCATATGAGTGACTTGAGAGAGCTTGGAGAAAGGTTTTTGTCTAATACTTGTTGCAGGAATTTTGTTTTTAAAATCATAAAAGACCCTTCGATGGAAGCAAATAAGTAAGTATGGCTGAATTTGAAGACTTTGAGTGAAGAGTTTGAGTTGTGGGGTAAATCTTGACGTGGTAAAGATTCTAAACGCCAATGTTTATGTTTGATGATCATTACATTATGTTTATGTATTAAAGATGAAAGGATTGACTAACTTGTGAAGAAGGATAAGTGGTACATGATTACAACACCTTGGACGAAGTTCTTTTACGAGTACTTGCTCGAGGACGAGCAAGAGCTAAGCGTGGGGGAGATGTTGACAGTGTATTTTGGTACACCTAGCATGCTCATTACACTTTGGTTTGGATTTGATTATGGAACTAACCCGCCACTAGGCACACTAATCATATAACAAGTTCATCTATGTGCATGCATTTGGAAGTGTTGTGTTTATGTAGGAAAACATGGACATAAAGGACGGATTCGCAACAAGTTCAAAGGAGCATTGAAGGAGTCTTGTTCGTGTTCATGAGCTTGATGAAATCACTTCCAATGGTGGCAAGGACGAGAAGTGTTACGAGGAACACCCCCGGGGATTGAAGCGTAAAAGACTCCATCTTGGACGCGAGGATGACATCGTCAAAATCATGCAAGTGGAGGGGGCAAAGTGCATAATTACATGAGGACCCACGGGAGCGAAGGGGCGACCGAACGGGGCCGAGGTGGGCCTAGGACGGTCGGCCCGGCCCACTCCGGTGGCCGGTTCGACCCCCCCTTTCCTTGCACCCGATGGATCTTCCACCCTAAAACCCCGGAGGCGCCGCCATTCGACAAGAGGAGAGCCATTCGCACCGGGAGGCCGTCTATAAGCTAGAGAGAGAGAGGAGGAGGATCTCCGGAGGGGAGATCAACCACCTCGAAGGAAGCACCCTCTCCTAGAGAAGAAGGAAGACACCGTCGGAAGGGAAACCATGATCAACGGTCTTGTGACCAGCACCTTGATGGGGTAATCTCCTTATTCGTCCATGGGTTGTAATCGATCTTGAGATGTAATCATACTTTGTCGGATTATCTATCTATCTTCTTGTGTTGAATATACTTTAATGCTTAAGATTAGCTACCATGTCGTAAAGGGAGTAGAGCTCCAATGCTTCCTTGGATCCATTCAATACGTCGTGTACATCATAGGCCTAGTCATGAATACCTCCGCGTAGTGACAGTACGAGAGGAGGGAAAGGGCGAAACTGTGGTCACAACCCCCGATAGATTAGATTGGTTTAATATCTTTAATTGAGTGCATGATCGTAAACCCATGGGCGAGTGTCTTCTACCTTGATTGTTTATCATTCTCTCTAGTGTAGTTTAGTTTTTATCTAGTATAATAGTAGTTAGGGTTTTAATAGCTAGTGCGTAGAAGTAGATTGAACGCTTGTAATCCCCTTGCTCCGCGGATTGAAAAGAACCTTGGGAATCCCGTGGTGAAAAGGTGTGGGGTCCGTACGCTTGCGGATCGTAGAGGGATATGTCTTTTATCCGTCAACGAGAGGCCCTTCCTAGGATTGTTTGTTGTTGTCTATTTTGATGATATCTTGATTTCCGGAAAATCTATGGCGGATCATTTGAAACATTTGAGTGATGTTTTTGATGTGTTGCGTGTTGTCCGCTTATTTGCTAACCTGGATAAATGCATCTTTTGCACACAACATGTCTCATTTATTGGTTATGTTGTTACTCCGCAGGGCATTGAGGTCGATAGCAGCAAAATTACCGCCATTCGGGAGTGGCCTACACCGATGTCGGTCACACGGATTCGGAGCTTTCATGGACTTGCAGGTTTCTACCGCAAGTTTGTTCATGATTTTAGCTCCATTGCAGCGCCTTTACATGAGCTTACAAAGAGAGATTTACCTTTCGCTTGGAGTGATTCGCAGGAGGTAGCATTTCGTACTTTGAAAGATAAGTTAACTCATGCTCCCCTTTTGAAATTACCTGATTTTAATAATGTGTTTGAGCTTGAATGTGATGCTAGCGGTATTGGACTAGGTGCTGTTTTGTTACAAGAAGGAAAACAGTTGCTTATTTTAGTGAGAAATTAAGTAGTGCTAGCCTAAAATGTTTTACTTATGATAACGAGCTTTACACTTTATCGCGCACTTTGCATACCTGGCAGCACTATCTTTGGCATCGCGAGTTCATAATTCATTTTGATCATGAGGCTTTGAAACATTATTAACGACAAGAACGGGAAGGATAATGTTATTGTTGATGCTTTGTCTTATCGCTATACCATGCTATCACGGTTAGATTTTAAAATCTTTGGCTTGCAAACTGTGAAAGATCAATATGTTGACGATGCTGATTTTAAAGATGATTTTGCCCATTGTCTTCATGGCAAACCATGGGGCAAATTTCACATACGAGACGGGTTCCGTTTCGCGCTAACAAGCCGTGTATTCTAGCTAGCTCAGTTCATCTTTTGCTGTTACAGGAAGCGCATGAAGGCGAACTTATGGGACTCTTTGGCATCTACAAGACGCATGGGGTATTGGCTGCCCATTTCTTTTAGCCCTGGATGCGTGCTGATGTTGAGCGCCTAGTTGCACGCTGCACTACTTGTTAGAAAGCTAACTCACGGTTGAACAACCATGGTTTGTATATGCCTTTTCCTGTTCCTACATCCCCTTGGATTGATATTTCTATGTGCTTTGTTTTGGGATTGCCTAGAACTTAGAAGGGGAGGGATAGCATTTTTGTGGTTGTTGATCGTTTCTCCAAAATGGCTCATTTCATACCTTGTCATAAGACTGATGATGCTAGCAATATTGCTGAATTGTTCTTTAGAGAGATTATTCGTTTACATGGTATTTCAAATACAGTAGTCTCTGATCGTGATGTTAAATTTCTCAGTCATTTTTGGAGATCTCTATGGAATAAATTTGGAACTAAATTGCTATTTAGCACAACTTGTCACCCTCAGACTGATGGGCAGACTGAGGTGGTTAATAGAACTTTGTCAATCATGCTTAGGGCTATTTTAGATCAGAATTTGAGACGTTGGGAGCTTTGCTTGCCCCATGTTGAGTTTTCTTATAACAATGCAACACATTCCTCTACAAAGATGTGCCCTTTTCAGATTGTGTATGGTTACATCCCTCGGGCTCCTATTGATTTGTTTACATTTGATACTAAAGACGCCTTACATTAGATGTTGTTGCACATGTTGAACAAATGGTTAACCTGCATGAACAAACTCACCAAAACATTGCTGCTGCTAATGCTAAATATCAGGTTACTAGTAGTAAAGGTAAAAAACATGTTACTTTAGAATCTGGTGATATGGTTTGGTTGCATTTGATAAAGGATCGTTTTCCTACTTTGCGTCGTTCTAAATTAATGCCTCGTGTTGTTGGTCCTTTTAAAGTGCTAACCAAGATTAATGATAATGCTTATATCCCTGACCTGCCTGCGGAGTTTAGTGCTTCCACTAGTTTTAATGTTGCAGATTTGAAGCCATATCCGGGTGAGGATGAGGAGTTGCCGTCGAGGACGACTTCGGTTCAAGAAGGGGAGGATGATGAGGACACCACGAGTACATCTACACCGGCGGGACCTTCTCCTACTCAAAGACGGGCAAAGCACCATCTTCGGCACCACCTTCTGGGCCAATTACTCGGGCCCATGCAAGAGAGTTCAACTTTGTCATGATGCTGAAGAATGAAGGCCCGAAAGACTAAAGGTTGGCCCAACAGGAGCCTTGTGCATGGGCGCCTAGGACTGGCCCAAGAGGGCGCCTAGGGTTGTGCCCCCCCACCCATGATGCTAGGGGTGGCGCCCCCTTTGCTGGCCGCCCCTCCCCTAGGGGCTGGCCCCCTTTATTAGTCAGAGTCCTGTATCTTTTACAACTTGAGTTTTGTTTTACATCTATCTTTAGCTACACCAGAACATTCACAAATACATGTTGTCCTCTGTGATTCAGAACTCCACCTTCGAGTGATATTAAGATTGCTCGCCTCAGATTCGTGTTCGTTCTTCTATTGCGCACAAGATTTGATCTTCGTGATCAGGCTGATCTTGCGCCAGCAAGGTCGGTAACCATCGGGAGTTGGTTCAGCAATTGCATTGGCGCTTCGAGTCTCGCTCGTCGTAGTCGGATCGTGAGGGTCGCCTCCAACCAGATCGAAGTTATCTCCACTCATCGAAAGATCGGGCACTTCTCCTCTATCAATTTCCTTCCGTCTTTCGCTTTTATTTGTCTTTAAATACCGCCATTCCGCTTTGCCTGAAGCCTAGATTTATCTATCTTTCAAGGAACTTAGATCCCATCTCACTATCACCATCAATGATAAGCCTGGATTTCCTTCCCTTGAACCAATGGGTGATACTGACCCCATTGAGATGATCAATTTTGAAACCAATCGAATCCCCTTAAAGCATGCCTCTCTGAACTTAGCAGATTGGGACAGTTGTTTTAGATCTTGGACAAGTTATGTAAAAGGGTGGAGAGATTGGTATCTTAGAGTTTCGGAGAAGAATAAAGTATCTTGGGATCAATATAAAATTAGTTAATGCATCACTTTATCCCTGTCTGAGATGTCCCGGAATGAATCTCTTCTGATAGCTGCTTCTTATTTTTGGTCTGATGCACTTAACGATTTTTTGTTCGGCCATGGGCCGATGGCTCCAACCTTAGGCGATGTCCTTGTGTTAACTAGTCTAGATATTTCTTCCCCAGACACCCTCTTTAGCCACCGAAATGACAAACTTTCTCATCAGTTGAAGACCAAGCACATAGGCAGATGGTCCGGTTATTTCACCGAGCACAAGAAAGAAGGAACTGCGGGGCAGAGGGAACATGTTGCTTTCCTGAATATGTGGCTTGAGAAATTTGTCTTCTGTGGCAAAAATTTTAGCCCTACCGCCAATTACCATATAGTGGCTGAGTGGTTGGCTGCTGGCAATCGCATCCCTCTCAGAATATACCTTTTAGGTGTGGTTTATCACCTCCTTCATCAAGTAGCGGGCAGCCTATCAACCAACTCTTCCATAGGTACTCGGGAGGTCCCCGGTGGTTTATTAATAAGTGGCTAAACCTTCATCTTCGAGATAGGCTAGAGCAAAAAATATTTTTACCAAGACTTTCCCGGGAGGTCAACCAAATGGTGTCCAAATCTTGAGGCGCCAATGTATGAATTTTGGAGAAGTTGTTTCCGTCTTTCAAGGACACAAAAGAACTCCTTCTCGTATAGAAGAGCACTTCAGAAGTTTCAATCTTGGCTTCAATTCGAATTCCATTATCTAGTTTGCATATAAAGACGACGAGCCCCACTTTGAAACCACATTCGGCTTTGATGATATCCACAAGGATGATGAAGATAGGATTGTTTTTGTAGAAATTTTACAACCCTTCAGTATGTGCGCGTCAGCTGGGGTTTGGTCAATTGCCGATTGGCCTTTATTTTTCTGATTTGATTAAGCCACAGAAGATTATTTCTAGTGGCACTTGTTATCAGCGCCTTTTGGATCGGGTCCCGGATTCTGCCACTATTGACCTTGATTCTTGGAGATTTTCTGGCTTTTCTTCCCTTGTTTTTAACGTCTGGTGGGCAGAATGGTGTGATCACCTTTTGTGTTTCCCCAAGAATCTATTGTGAGCAATTGGATCCTGATTATGTGGCATCGGTTGATGAGGTACTCCTTTCATCTGGTTTCTTTATGAATCGCTCGATCATACCCAGATTTGTTATATCTTCCATTTCCTTTTCAGCTTGAAACCACAGAGACCCCTATTGTTAGAAGAAGTGGCAAGTCGATTCGATACTGGCCACCAAGATGGGCACCATATATCGGCCACAAAGCTCCTTCAATCTCCCCAATCATGCAGGGTCCCAGAATTAATCTTGTTCCGGATAATCTGCCTTTGTCGACAATCAAGAGGAAAGGTGGACTTAGCAAGACCCTAGATCATAAAACAAGGAGGAAAATTGACACTGCAGTTGTTAATATTCCTGACTTGGTTGGGAATTTGGCAAGTGCTTTTGAGGTATTGGTTTTTTCACACTACTTTTATTTTCCTCTTTTAATTCCTTAATAATTATTTTGTGCAGTCTTCGGGATTAACTGGTCAATCAGTACAAACCAATGTTGCTGATTCTGATAGAGGTCCAGTATTGGAGCCAAATCAAGAAGTCCCAGTTGATGATATCTTCGTTGAGTCATCTAAACAACCTGAACCAGAGAGAATAGAGAACTTGGGTGATGACATCTTTACTTCATCGGTCGAACAATCTGATACTCAGAGGACCGATGTATTAGATGCTCTTGCTAATCAACCTTGGCGTTCTTCTGATCAAGCCGATCCTCAAATTGAACAACCAACTGAGGTATGATCTTTATTAGTTGTTCTCTTCACCACTCTCATTCTCAAACTCTTTGTCTTTTTCTCTAGTATATTATTCACGACAAGACTTCGAGTGATCTTCAACAAGATGTCGGTGATCAATCACAACTACCAATTGTTGAAGCTCTTGAATCATCATCAGCTAAAAATTCAACTGCTCAGATTTGGGCAACACCTTCTGCTATAGAGGTAAAATTTCTTGACTTCTTCATATTTCTTCTTTAATTCTCGTGCCTCTTCTGCAGGCTTTAACAAACTTGCTTTCTGTTTAGGACACATTGGCAGTCATTCTCCCAGATGAAGTAAAGGTCGAAGGACGGATACGGCGAACCGAGGAGGGGGGGGAGTGAATGGGAGCCGATGAAAATTCTTCTCGAAGTAGATAGAAACTCCAACAAGATGAAAGCGGCTTCCAACACACGTCTCCGACTCACTACCAAGGTTGGTCAAGCCCACGTAGCCACCGGAGTGCCACCGGACCTAGGAACCAACACACCACCTTCCGACCCGAGAAACGCGGCGGAAAAACCAAACCTCGAGCCTACGAGACTCACACCGGTCGGACCGGTGAGAACCACCGGTCGAGCCGGTCCCTCGCCGGTGAAACCGAGCAACTTTCACTAAGTGGCTCTACACCGGTCGGACCGGTGAGACACACCGGTCGGACCGATGGCGACCGAAAACCCCCAAGGCACCAAACAAGCCAACCGACCACCAAACGGACCCAAACTCGAAACAAGCAGCAACACGGGACAACAGCGAACTCACCAAGACGTTCACCCGAGCAAAAACCCACAAGGGCTCGCACCGGTCAGACCGGTCAAGAGCACCGGTCAGACCGGTGTGGCACGGGCGGCTCGGGATGAACAAAGCACCCACGGGTCAACTCCCCCAAAACCAAATCTCGATCTCCCGAATCGCTCCACGGACTTGAACAAGACTTTGGGGATATCGAGAACACCTCATGAGGAGTCCATAGCCAAGTTTAATCCTACCAAATCTCGTCCAAAAAAGGAGGAATCGAAGAAATCCCGCCGAAAGCACTTCCAACCCAAGAACTCAAGAAACCCCGAAATCGAGCACTTTTACTCACGGATTTGGGAGGGGAATCACGACCGAAAGAACCACGAAGGGTTCCCACAAGTTTCCCCCATCAAATCCTCAAGAGAAAAGCCCCGAAAACACCCCAAAGAAATCACGAAGAGAGGGCTCCGAAAATCACCACCAAGAACAATCGGGGAAAACACATCCAAACCTTGAGGAACCACGCCGAATCATCTATACATGAAACAAAGGTTCGTACAAGGTCTAGCAAGCCGCCCGATCATCCATCCCTCTCTACAAGATCTCTCCGTGAAGCTCTCTTGCTAGTCCTTAGGAAAACCTAGAGAAAATAGGTGGAAAATAGGAAAACTAATGAGCTAGGGTTCCAAGAGTTGGCTGCCATCCTCTCACCTCTTGGGTTATATGGAGGCAACCGAATGTCTAAAATGCCCCTCTCTACTAACTAGGGATACAAGCCCCTCAAGGGCGGATTTGGAATTCTTGATGCCTTCACCATCGGACGGATGCCCGGCGACCGCACCCTGCGTAGCCTCGACGCAAGCCATGCGATCCCGACGCGTGTCCTCCGCTTCGAAGATTCCGGACCGCGCCGTCGCACACCGGTCGACCGTGCTCCTCACCGGTCGAGCCCGGTCCCCACCGGCCGACCGGTCGACCCACCGGTCGACCGGTCCGGTGCCGCCGCACCTCCGTCTTCGGTTCTCCGGTCTTGGCTTTGTGGATCAACCAAGGAACCCGGTGGTTTTCTCGGTGAACCACCGGAAACCCCGCGAACTCGGTGTAGCCTCCGCCAATCTCCACTCATGACTTGGCTCCCACGTAGTCCCGGCTCGACCTTGGTTTTGAGGCTCAACCAAGAAACCGTCCACGACTTCATCTTGTCGTTCATGCCACCATGCGGCCCGCACTTGACCCCGCCGGCCACCGGTCCCTCGAACGAAGCCTACTTGTCTTCTCCACACCGGAGGCCTCACCGCGACGACCTTTCGCGCTTGTTCTTCACCTGCACCAACACAAGTCAAGCCGCAACCTGCACCTGCAATACTTAGCCAAGAATCGGTCCACACAACGTTGTCAATCACTCATCACACAAGGAAGAGACCATCCACTAGTCCTCGAACCACACATGGTCCTCAATCTCCCCCTTGATGAGTGCATTGACAACACCCACACAAAGTGACAAGAGAGAAAAGAAAAAGAAAAGAAACGAACAAAAAGAAACTCCAACAAGCGATCGAAAGCCAAACAAAGGCCAACGAGCAAGACCAATTGAAGAAGACAAGTCTCCGACCCCTTAGGCAAGGGCAACGGCTCGACAGATCCGAGACAAAGCAAAGCTCAAGCAAAGAGCGCACACCACCGAATCAAAGCTCGAAAACTCTCAAAGAGCTCCCCCCGCACACATGTAAGCACCCCCCGAACCAATGCAACTCCCCCCGGACGAAAGCATGCAAGACACCGCTTGAAACAGGAGGCACCGCAACCAAAACGACCCCCGACCGGTCGACCGGTCCACATCACCGGCCGACCGGTGTGCAACATGTGTACGTAACCAAGACTCACACCGGTCGGACCGGTGACCCCGACCGGTCGACCGGTGCACAACAAAGCCCGAAATGGCTCGAAACCACCCGAAAACCTTCTAAACACGTCCAAACAAGCCATTTCAAGCTCAAACTTCTCCCCCTTGTTGGCAATGCATGAATCAAGCCAAAAATGCAAAACTTTCAACCTAGAGCTTCTCAATTAGACAAAATTCAACAAAGAATGCTACACATGTCCAAATGAGCAAGTTAGATACTCTACGGCTCCGTATCGATCTCAACTACATGATTACCAAGTTTCACAACCATTGGACGAAGCTAAGATGGATTTTGGCAATTTTGCGAAAAACTTGCCTCTCATGAGCAAAGTCCTAAACATGATCAAAGCATATCAAAATGACAAAGCCACACAAACTTCATGCTAGGACAGCCATTCTAATCATAAGACCATCACAAACACCCACAAGCACCTCATGTCATGTCAAAGCCACCGAGCCATGTGCCTACTTCTATTTATGAGACTTCTCATTGGTAGGCATCATGCAACGGTTTAGCACCCAAAGCAAATTAAATTCAGCACATATGACATGGGAGCATATTTTCCAAGCATTTTTCATTTCATTTTCAGATTTGTAAATGGTACATGAAATGTCTTTGCGACAAAAAGGAACTTATGCTCCTCCACAAGATAAGTCAAGAGGGCTAAACATTCATGATGGCAAATGAGCCTTTGGCCCCATGTGATCAATAAACTAGCCATCCAACCACAAATTAAGCATAGCAAGGCCACACAAACATGTCAAGAGCATGTAAAGGCATTTACACATGAGAGAGCATACATGTGACATTTTTCAAAAGCATAGCTATCAACCATGGATTATTCATCAAGGTCATCAAGGGCTAAGCCAAACTAACCGTAGCATACCAAACAAGCTCACAAAGACATATATTTCATTCCATGGTGAATCAATGCATATGAGAGAAGCTTTTCCTAACCAATGCATATGATACAAAATGCATGCAATCTAAGATACAAGGATGCCTATACATCATGTTACATATGCCATGCCAAATGCGAGAAATGCACAAAGGAAAGCTATACATATGCTACAAACCGGCTCCTCGAGGAGAGGCAAAACGGGCTCGACACCACCGGCAAAAGAGAGCTCCCACACACCCAACTCAAGAAATCAAACACACACCAAGTTCCCCCCGCAAACGAGTGAAAGTTGCTTGATCTAGGGGTTTGGTGAAAATATCGGCTAGTTGGTCATGTGTGGGTACATGGATCAAAACTATCTTTCCTTTCTCAACATTGTCTCTCAGAAAATGATACCTCACTTCTATGTGCTTGGTTTTGGAATGGAGCACTGGGTTCTTTGCAACGCTTATGGCACTGGTGCTATCACATTGAAGTGGGACATGGGTATACTCCTCACCAAAGTCACTCATGGTGTAGGTGATCCAAAGGAGCCGAGAGCAACAACTAGCAGCGGCAACATACTCGGCCTCGGTCGTGGATTGAGCAACACTCGACCGCTTACGGGAAGACCAAGACACCAACGAAGAACCCAAAAACGCGGCAAGTCCCGAAGTGGACTTCCTATCCAACCGACACCGGCAAAATCCGCGTCCGAAAAACCATGAAGCGCCAAAGAAGAGGACGCGGAGTACCAAAGGCCGAAGTCGGGAGTGTGACGCAAGTACCCGAAAATTCGCTTCACCGCTTGCCGATGCGAAGTCCTCGGGAGACGCTTGAAAACGAGCGCACGGACACACCGAGAACCGTATGTCCGGCCTCGTCGCTCGTCAAGTAGAGGGTGACCCGATCATGCTCCGTACTCCTTCCGGTCCACGTGTTCACCTTCCTCGTCCGCATCAAGAGCCGTAGTCGTACTCATCGGCGTCGTCATAGCCTTGGAGTCCTCCATCTTGAACTTCCTCACAATGTCCTTGGTGTACTTAGCCCGGTGCACAAATGTTCCTTCCTTTGATTGCTTGATTTGTAGCCCGAGGAAGAAGCGCAACTCACCCATCATGCTCATCTCGAACTCCCCGCTCATATCATCCGCAAACCTTGCAACAAGAGAGTTAGACGAGCCACCAAAGACAATATCATCCACGTACACACCGCACAATCGGGATATCTCTCGCCCCGCCTCGGCAAAAACAAGGTCCGATCGACCTTCCCCATCTCAAAACCTCTCTCAAACAAGAACCCCCTCAACCTCGCCATACCAAGCTCTAGGCGCCTGCTTCAACCCATACGTTGCCTTCCTCAACTTGTACACCCGTGGGGGTACTTCTCACTCTCAAACCCCGGAGGTCGCCTCACATACACTTCTTCCTCCAACACTCCATTCGAAAAGCACTCTTCACATCCATTTGGTGCAACTTGAACCCTTTAGCCACGAGAAAAGGCTAGAAGGATTCTAATCGCCTCCAAACGGGCTACGGGAGCAAAGGTCTCCTCGTAGTCGATCCCCTCCTTCGACCGAACCCCCGGGCAACAAGTCTCGACTTTTTCCTCACAACCTCACCCTTCTCTCCCTCTTTGTTTTTCCACACCCACTTAGTACCAATCGGCTTACACCCCGGGGGAGGGTCAACCAACTCCCACACCCGATTCCTCTCAAAGTTCTCCAACTCCTCATGCATCGAGTTAACCCAATTGTGATCGGATAGTGCGTGTCCAATGTCTTTGGGCTCGAAAGAAGCAACAAATGCAGCATGAGCAAAATGGGAATTGTTTCGAACCCTCGACCGTGTAGTGCGTTCATTCATGTCGCCGATGATCCTCGAAGCCGGGTGATCCACTTGAACTCGTCGGGGAGGTTCTCGCCTCGAAGCTACCTCCACCTCAACATCGCCTTCGCCTCTTTCTTGATTTGTCGTCGTAGGTGTAGCGAGAGGGTCCATCCATCATCGTCGTCGAAGTAGTGGGTACATGTTCGCCGGGGGCACCGCACCACCATCCTCATCATCACCACGTTCATGCTCCTCCTCCCGAAAGATCTCCTCGCCAAGCTCATCATCACCGCACACTCAAAGACAAGCCGACTACGTGGCTCGTCTCGTCGAAGGTTACCTCGCAAGTCTCCACGATTTGGTTAGTTTCAAGATTGAGCACATGATATGCTTTAGAATGAGATGCATAACCAAAGAAAATGCCATCGACAGACCTAGCCTCAAACTTATCCAACTTCCCCGCCTTTCTTCGAATGAAACACTTGCAACCAAAGAAATGGAAGTGACTCACCTTGGGTGTGCGACCATGCATCAACTCATAGCATGTCTTCCTCTTGTGCACTCGAGGTATATCCCGTTCGACACATAGCATGTGGTATTCACCGCCTCGCCCCAATACCTCCTCGGAGTCCTATGCTCATCAAGCATCGTCCGAGCCATCTCGCACAAGGTCCCGTTCTTCCTTTCCACAACACCATTCGGGGAGGCGTATACGGACTCGAAAACCGGTGCTCAAGACCCAAGTCATGACAAAAGGTTTCAAAACGAGAGTTCCCGAATTCCGAGCCATTATCACTACGGATAGCTCGTATGGAATCTCCGTGCCTCTCGTTCCTCAACCTCAAGACTAGATCCCGAACAAAACCAAACGTCTCCCCCTTCTCCTCGAGAAAGAACACCCACGCATACCGAGAATAGTCGTCCACCACAACAAGGACATACCACTTCCCACCCGCAGATCGCACACGAGCTGGGCCAACAAGGTCCATATGGAGCAGCTCGCATGGACGCTCAGTCATCACATCGGTGAGAGGCGGGTGAGAAGAAGCCACCATCTTGGCATGCCTACACGGCGCACAAACCAACTCTTTCTCAAGCCTCAACCGTGGCAATCCTCGGACCAAATTGAGTTTACTCAAGCGAGACAAAAGGTCAAAGCTCAAGTGACCCAACTTCCTATGCCACTTCCACAACTCACTCGAAGAACCGGCCCAAGAAACAACGCTCCACACCCGAAGACCGAGAAAAATCAGCACGAAACACCCGACCCTCGGGAACGACCATACGTACAAGGTCCCCTCAAGAGTCCACAATCCGAGAACCACCGGCCGAAACAACACCTCAAAGCCCTCATCCAACAACCGGGACACAGAAAGCAAATTGTACCCCGGCCGATTGAACAAGAGCAACACACCTCGCAGTGATCTTGTCACTCACTTTTATCTCACCTTCGAAAGCACACGCCCACGCCCATTGTCCCCAAAAGTGATGTACCTCTTTGTCACCACCGGACGAGACTTGAGAACCACCCCTTGTCTCCGGTCATATGCCTCGAACAACCGGAGTCAATCAACCAAATGTTCTTCAAGTCTCCCACCTAAAATTCAAAAATAGGCACGTGAGCGAACAAACTACTCAAAGATCGGGGTTAGTACCAAAGGAGGAAAACCGGTGCCGAGCCATTTGCTCGAAAGTGGAGTTAGCACCAACCAAAGCATCTCTCCTACCAAAGCGCCTCCACGAACACCACCACGGTAACCACCCCGAGGGAACCACCCCTCTCTCGCCCGGAGGAGGACCAAATCCACGCAAGAAAGCCCGTGGAACGTCCTTCCTCTCCAACTCAACACCACGACTCCTCCAATCCCCGTATTGAGCACGAGGAGGAGAACGCCTAGCAACCGACCACCCGCACCCTTTCCGGCCCAACCACCGAACCACGACCACCGAAACAACCCTCGCACCGTACGAGCTCGAAACCCGAACACCGTCTGTCTGTGCCTCGCACCGGTCCGACCGGTGCTCCACACCGGTCCGACCGGTGTGACCGGGCAGCAACACCACCGCAGCCTTCTTCTCTCCCCAAGCCCGAACCGTCCTCACAATCGCCTTGCCCCCGGGCATCCGCATACGAGGCTCAAGTACACCATCGGAAGGGTGGTACTTGTCCTTGTTAGCCCACTCCTTCTCCATTCTCTCCTCTCGCTTCCTCTTGAAGCAAAACTCCTCCTTATGGCCATCTCTCCCACAATAGCCACAATGGAACCTCACAAGCTTAGGCTTAGGCTTGGGATGTGGTTGCTCACTCGGTTTCTCTCCACTCAAACCCTCCACCGGTTTCTCACCACTAGCCTTCTCACTCTCCTTCCCAAAGAACACTTTCCCCGAAGTGCTCACAAACTTGATAGGCTTTTCTAAATCATTTGTGGGTGTAGGAAACACGGGTGGAGCCGGGGTTGTGTCTAGTCGGTTCCTTAGATGGTTAGGTTTTGGGGGGAAATCATTTTTGTGGTGGGTTTTTGGTGGCTCCGGATATTCTCTCCACTTCCCTCACCAACCTTGTTTGCCCCAAGCCCCTCACCATCTTGCCTCTTAAAGGCCTCGATCATCATCCTCAAGCGAGGCTCATGACCGGACAACCAACCCATCAACTTCCTCAAATCATCATTCTCATCCCGCAAACGATCAACATAATGTGCAAGCTCCAAATTTTTCAATGCATGCATTTCACGGGTAGAGCAAGATGTAGGCATGGGTTCCTTCAATTTAGCCTCGAGCGAACTAGTGTAAGCATGCATCTCATCAATCTTAGCATGCAAAACGGGGCAAGAAGTGCAAGCACCTAGCAAAGCAGGTCTAGACTTAAGCTCGGCCACTTCAACCCTAAGCACATCTAGTTCCTCACACTTGGAGGCATGCTTCTCCTTAAACAAAGCAAGATCGGCAAGGAATATGGAGCAATCAAGACAATCATTCTCATCGAAACAACGGGGCTAGCCTTAAGCGAATCAATCTCAAGCTTTCTATCAAGCACCCGTGTCTCTAGCTCGCCCACTCTAGTCCTAGCATCCTCGAGTGAAGCCCTAAGCTCTTTCCTCATTTTCTTGGCCTCTCTAAGCATGTCATCACGGTTATCAAGCAAAGAGCCAAGCCTCTCATTCTCCGGCGCAAGAAGGGAAGTTCATCACGCACCTCGTCGTCGGACTCGCAGTCCGAGTCGCTCCGTGTGCTCTTCTTGCCGCCGGAACTCGCCGCCATGGTGCGAAGCCATCTCTCGCGAAGCGGCCACCGGCTGCTCGGGTTCTTGGACGACTTCTTATTCTTGCGGCGATCTCCCTCGTCTTCGCCGCCGCTCGAGCTCGAGGTGGAGTACGCGGAACTGGAGTCGACGTCGCTCGCTCCAACCATCGCTCGGGCCTTGCCTCGGCCCTCCTTCTTCCTCGATCGTCGCTCATCCTTGTACTTGTTCTTGTGCTTGCTCTTGTGGTCGCGCCTCGAACGGTACTTGCCATCGTTCATCCTCGGCTTGTGCTTGTAGCCGTCCTTGTTCTCGGCCTTCTCGGGCGGTCGGCGACGAAGTGTCCCGCTTGCCGCACCGGAAGCAAGTCCTCGTGTTCCTCCTCATGTTCACGCGGTTCTCGTGCGGCCTCTCGAACCGCCTCGTCAACGGCGCCGGCTCGTCCTCTCCAAGGTCATCAAACTCCTCATCCGGCATAGACATCAAAGAGGAAAACGAGAACATCCTGGTGGATGGGTTAGAGTTAGTCTTTCCTTTGGAACCACCAACGAGGGCAAGACTATGGGAATCGGTCGGTCCCTCGAGCTTGGCGTCATGCCCCTATCCACCTCGGCCCGACTTGAGCTTCGAGAACAGCTCGTTCACCGTCAGAGTATCATACCTCTCCGACTCGACTATGGCCTCGAACTTTCCGCCCCATATCATACGATCCAAAGAGTGTAAGAGCTTGACCGCTCTATCATGATCATCGTACGGGAGCACGTCCACATTGGCCCTCATGTTGTTCACAACCGTGAACCTCTCGAAACAAGGCATCGATGGACCGACCGGGGAGATGAGTGAAGTTCTCGTACTCTCTCCGTAGGTCACATACAACCGTGCCTCGAACACCGGGCGTTCCCAACATGAGCCTCCTTCAACACCGCCCAAATCCTACAAGCCAAGTGCTCGGTATGCACCCGATCGAACTCGGCCGACACAAAGCACGAAACAAGTAGTCGACCGCCTTATTGTTGGCGTCGAATCGTCCCTTGATCCCGGAGCAAGGAAATCCATCGGCCGGACATAGCCTCGTGTCCGCCGTGACATCCCAAAGCAGCCGACCCTTTCCGCGGAGGAACGCACCCATCCGCTTGCTCCACATCCGGTAGTTCTTGCCATCAAAGTGTGGAGGACCCGAACCCCGTTCTCGGTACGCCATCCTTGGATCTTAGACTGGTTAGAGTCAACAAAGACCCGAACCGGCTCTGATACCACTTGAAGGACCGATACGGCGAACCAGAGAGGGGGGGAGTGAATGGGAGCCGATAAAAATTCTTCTCGAAGGAGATAGAAACTCCAACAAGATGAACGCGGCTTCCAACACACGTCTCCGACTCACTACCAAGGTTGGTCAAGCCCACGTAGCCACTGGAGTGCCACTGGACCTAGGAACCAACACACCACCTTCCGACCCGAGAAACGCAGCGGAAAAACCAAACCTCGAGCCTACAGACTCACACCGGTCAGACCGGTGAGAACCACCGGCCGACCGGTCCCTGCTGGTGAAACTGAGCAACTTTCACTAAGTGGCTCTACACCGGCCGACCGGTGAGACACACCGGTCGACCGATGGCGCGACGAAAACCCCCAAGGCACCAAACAAGCCAACCGACCACCAAACGGACCCAAACTCGAAACAAAGAAGCAACACGGGACAACGGCCCGAACTCACCAAGACGTTCACCCGAGCAAAAACCCACAAGGGCTCGCACCGGTCGGACCGGCCAAGAGCACCGGTCGACCGGTGTGGCTCCGGGGGCTCGGGATGAACAAAGACCCGCGGTCAACTCCCCCAAAACCAAATCTCGATCTCCCGAATCGCTCCACGGACTTGAACAAGACTTTGGGGATATCAGGGAACACCTCATGAGGAGTCCATAGCCAAGTTTAATCCTACCAAATCTCGTCCAAAAAAGGAGAAATCAAAAAAATCCCGCCGAAAGCACTTCCAACCCAAGAACTCAAGAAACCCCAAAATCGAGCACTTTTACTCACGGATTTGAGAGGGGAATCACAGCCCAAAGAACCACGAAGGGTTCCCACAAGTTTCCCCCATCAAATCCCCAAGAGAAAAGCCCCGAAAACACCCCAAAGAAATCACGAAGAGAGGGCTCCGAAAATCACCACCACGAACAATCGGGGAAAACACATCCAAACCTTGAGGAACCATGCCGAATCATCTATACATGAAACAAAGGTTCGTACAAGGTCTAGCAAGCCGCCCGATCATCCATCCCTCTCTACAAGATCTCTCCGTGAAGCTCTCTTGCTAGTCCTAAGGAAAACCTAGAGAAAATAGGTGGAAAATAGGAAAACTAATGAGCTAGGGTTCCAAGAGTTGGCTGCCATCCTCTCACCTCTTGGGTTATATGGAGGCAACCGAATGTCTAAAATGCCACTCTCTACTAACTAGGGATACAAGCCCCTCAAGGGCGGATTTGGAATTCTTGATGCCTTCACCATCGGACGGATGCCCGGCGATCGCACCCTCGCGTAGCCTCGACGCAAGCCATGCGATCCCGACGCGTGTCCTCCGCTTCGAAGATTCCGGACCGCGTCGCCGCACACCGGCCGACCGGGTGCTCCTCACCGGCCGACCGGTCCCCACCGGTCGACCGGCCGACCCACCGGTCGGACCGGTCGGTGCCGCCGCACCTCCGTCTTTGGTTCTCCGGTCTTGGCTTTGTGGATCAACCAAGGAACCCAAGGTGGTTTTCTCGGTGAACCACCGGAAACCCCGCGAACTCGGTGTAGCCTCCGCCAATCTCCACTCATGACTTGGCTCCCACGTAGTCCCGGCTCGACCTTGGTTTTGAGGCTCAACCAAGAAACCGTCCACGACTTCATCTTGCCGTTCATGCCACCATGCGGCCCGCACTTGACCCCCCCGCCGGCCACCGGTCCCTCGAACGAAGCCTACTTGTCTTCTCCACACCCGGAGGCCTCACCGGCGACGACCTTTCGCGCTTGTTCCTCACCCGCACCAACACGAGTCAAGCCGCAACCCGCACCCGCAATACTTAGCCAAGAATCGGTCCACGCAACATTGCCAATCACTCATCACACAAGGAAGCGACCATCCACCTGGTCCTCGAACCACACATGGTCCTCAAAGGCTAAGTTGATCGAGGTGTTGCCATTGCTGAACCAGGATGTTGGTCAACTTGTACAAGATGTCGAGCCGATCAGAGCCATCTTTCTGCAAATTCAGGGCCAATTTCCTAGAGACCTTATGGCGAAGACGCTCCAAATTGTTTTTATCGAGAATCGACAGCTCATAGTGCAGGAAGCATAAGATCGGCTAAAGGAAAGAAGACATCAAGAGCAACTTACTCGGGACAGGGAGAACCTGGATAGTAGCATGGCCGATCTTGATAATAGAATTGAACTCCTGACATCCTCTCGCTGTGATATTGTTGGTAGCATTGATCGTTTGAAGAAGTGTTGTGCTGAACTGGTGAAGGAGCTTGGTCAGATCGATCAAGACTTGACAGATGAAGAGCAGAAACTGGTCGATCTCCTAGGCACCATATCTACTATGCAAGAACGGAGGGATTCCATTGTGTAGAAAGCCCAAATCCTTGGTTCAGCCGATGCTGATCGTCAGGAGATAGAAGCGGTTGACCAGCTACGCCTGGATCTCATTAATGCTATCCATCTTTTAGGCATAGTTTAAACTTTATTTGTAATTTTGTGAACTGTGACTGGCCTTTTATTGGCCAACCCCCAACGCTCCGCATTAGTTGCTATGACCGAACGTTTTAATCGGTCTTTATATGTTGCTGGCCCCTTTTGTCTTTTGGAACTATCATCTTCCTTTTGCAATGGCTTCTTCTTCTTCTTCTTCTTCTTCTTCTTCTTCTTCTTCTTCTTCCTCCTCCTCTTCTTCTTCTTCTTCTTCTTCTTCTTCTTCTTCTTCTTCTTCCTCCTCCTCTTCTTCCTCTGTGAACGAGGTAGGTTTCTTCTTTCTTTTCCTTGTTTTTACGATTTCTTTCCCCTGACATCCTTTCTTTTCTCAGTCTCCAAATCGTGATACCGTGGAGAAGATCGTCTCGAACATTAACGCCTTTGGTGCAAATCAACCAAACCACCCATCTAGATAAGAATGTGGTCTCCGTCTTGTGATTGCCAACAAGGAGGAGAAGTTGGAGGTCCTAGAAGCCAGGAGGACAGCTCTTCTTCAAGAACTACATCGCATAGGTGAAGAAATAGCCCAAAACTAGGGTAGAGTTAGACAAGGCCAAGAGCCTTCTTTAAACTCTGATGTACTATTAGCCAATGCAATCGACCTTCTATGAATGAGAATCTCCACTTCTTGATTGTTATTTATTTAGAGTACCATTCGTTGGTGATAAATTCCCACCCATATTCGTAGGTATTCTTTCATGGTCTGGTTCGACTTTTCTGCTATAAAATGGTAGCCCACTCCTTATGCAGCACTATAATTTTTTGGCTATGAACCAGACTAGTTCCAATTAGGAATCAGAGGCAAGCCTCTCCCAGAGTGCTTCTAGGAAAATGCAACCATTTCCACTCCTTGACAAGTTTCTCTTTGGAGACCTCTTGTATCCTAATGATGCATCAAAGCTTGTCGTTGTTGCTAGAAATGTTGAGGGAGAAGAATCCGGATAGCCTCTTGTTCTGGAGTATAGAGTAGGACCATTTATTATTTAATCCTTCTTCAAACCTGGCCCCTGAATTTTGGGAACCGCATTGTTGCATGTCTGCCAATTGCTTAGTCTGAGTCTTTCACAGGGAAACTATTCTTGCTTTGACTGCCTCAGATGCCTTTCTTTTTCCCTTTTCAATTACCTTATGTGGTGCTGCCATTTGGGGCTATAAATAGTCCTGAAGCCTGATGGGGAAACTCACTCTCACTGGCCATGTCTCAACCAACTCGGATAGATTACAGACACTTGTTGTATGACTATTCTTCTTTTCCTTTTCTCCCTCATAGCTAGAAGAATTCTTGTGAAATAGTGTAGTGTGCCCCTTCTTCTTCGTCTCCTTTTGAAAATCTAGGAGGCATTATAGCCAGAAGAATCCTTGTGAGGACCTGGCTCTAGGGGAAGAAGACAGGTAGAGTGTTTTGCTACACATTTATCAGAGGAATAGCGTGCCAAAGGAATGACCATCTTGGTCATCAACTGAAGCTCCTTCTGGCGAAATATTGCAGAATCAGGTGAAGATCTTAGTCTTGCGTTTCCTCTTCGCATGTGTCTTTCTCCCATTCATCGATATTCTCATCACACTGGGAGTTAGGACAATGCTTCCCATGTAACTTCTTGAAAAGCATGTAATCTGTAGATCTGAGTTGCAATATCACAGTTGTAATTCAAAGTAGAAGAAATAAACACATATTCCTTTTGTTCTGAAGGCGATACATGTATCGGCTATAACCGAATTAATCTTGTACATTGGTTTTACATTTTTTGCACTAAAGGCGATTCTTCACAGATATCGGCTATTCTACTATTACAATTTGCAATCGGCTGTAGCTTGAAAACTCAATTGGCCGATAGGCACGATAAGACAATCGATTTGTACAACTGTTGAAACTCTTGAGCGACCAACTCATCGGTTGCTATGGCTCTGAGCCCAAGCTTTTTTGTCTTCAATGAATTGATTCATTAAGGCTCATCATCAGAGTCGACTCCTTGAATCGGCTTTAGTCCAAAATTGGACACTTTGAGATACTTGGTATCCCATTCTTTTCTAGATATGCAGCTCACTCGATCATAAGTCCATCCTTGTGCTTCTGTAGCTGCTACTGTCAAGGAAATTTCTCCTTGCACCACTTCCACTGAATCTCCGATCCATTTGATGATGCATTGATGCATTGTAGATGGTATGCAACAATTGGCATGTATCCAATCACGACCCAGTAGTAGATTATAAGATCCCCTCCCTTTAATGACAAAGAAAGCGGTCAGAAGGGTCTTACTGCTGATGGTGAGATCCACGCAGATTGCTCCTTGAGCTGGAGAAACGTTTTCTTCGAAGTCCATCAACATCATGTCGGTTTGGGTTAAATCTTCATCAGATTTCCCAATCTTACGTAGCATGGTGTATGGCATCAGGTTGATTGCTGCTCCTCCATCTACTAGCATCCTGGTGACTAGCTTCCCGTTGACAAATCCCTTGAGAAACAGATCCTTCAAGTGTTGTCTCTTCTCATCTTCTATCTTCTCAAAGATAGCTTGTTTAGGTTCCAGCGTCAATTGATCCATGTCAAGTTCTTCATCGGACATATCCGAATCAACCAGAGTCATGAACTCTTTTGGTAGGAAGACAACCATGTTTATATCAGCCTTAGGCTTTGGGCGCCAAACTTTGGACTGAACTTTCTTCTTGTCCAGCACATGTCTCTCTGCTTCTTCATTTTGTTCTAGCTTACATAGGCGCTTGATTCTTCTCTTCTGGGACATGGTCAAGCCATCTGGACACCACTGCGGATTGGGCTTCTTATGTGTTTGGCTTGATCCTTCATCATCCAGTTGCAACGTGAGTCGACGTTCAGGAGCGCGGCACATGAAATCATCATCGGGGACTAGAGAATCATCCATCTCTTTCAGTCGATTGTTTGCCCTTTCATTGACTCGGCCTCCCAGCCGATCATGAACACTGGCCTTGCCCCCCATCCGATCGTAGACGCTTGCTTTGCCCCCCAGTCGATCGTAGACTAAGGCCCATTGATTGTTGAATTCACGTTAATCCCCGACTGAAGGTCTTTTGTCATCAATGCAAACCCTTTTGGATGTGTTGCCATTATTATAAGCTCCATTGCACTCTGGACAGTTTTTTGCCGTTGGCATCTTGATCCCTTCTTCCCAACAGTACTTGAAGAACAGACATCTCCACTGTCCTTCATTGCGTCATGCCCACTCTTCTCTTCCCCTTGCCTTCTCTTGTCGACGTCGGAACTTGTTTATTAGCATCTGGGAAGTGACAGGTCAGCGTGGCTTTAAATCTCCCTCTTCAAGTAGTAACGCTTTTCCTTTGACATAGGATGCGGTTACTTGTACTTTGGGATCAACGACTCCTTTATTTTGAGCCGAATCAGATGTCAGCAACTTAACTCTTGATGTGTCTTTGCTAGACACCTCAACTGTGTTAGTTGGGAAGGGGTGCTGATCAATCTTCATTTGCTTCTCAGCTTTGGTAGGAGTTTCAAATTTAAGCCTCCCTTGCTCAATAGCTTATTAGATCTGATGTCTGAAGATCTTGCAATCATTAATGTCGTGCGATGTTGCATTGTGCCACTTGCAATACTTCATCCCCTTCAGCTCCTCTGCAGATGGTATGGTATGGAACAGGGAGAGTTTAATCTGCCCTTGTTGAAGCAACAGATGAAATATTTTATCGGCCTTAGTGATATCAAAGCTGAATTTCTCTGGCTCTTTCTTGCCAAAGGGACAGGATACTGTCTTCTTGCCTCTGACCCATTCTACGAGCCCTATCATATTGGCTTCTTCTTCTGAGTCAGAGTAGTCCACATAAGGAATCTTCCTCTGAAAGTTTCTTCTAGGCTCACAGGACTTTGCAGTCTCCTGACTCATCCGGCTGACCAACTGGCTGAGACTCTCGAAGTCATATGATGCATAATTTTCCCTCAAGGTCGGCAAGAGACCTTGGAAAGCCAACTCAGCTAGTAGTTTGTCTCCCAAGTTCAGACTATAACACTAGAATCTGACCTCTCTGAATCTTTGAACGAATCCAGCTACTGTTTCATCGTTCCTTTGCTTGAGCTTGGTCAGATCGATGATTTTCATCTCATGGATGCCAGAGAAGAAGTAGTTATGAAACTGTTGTTCCAAATCGGACCACTTGATGATAGAGTTAGCTGGCAGTGACGTGACCATGAGAATGCTAGCCCTGACAGAGATGAAGAGAATAGGCGTATCCTCAGTGCATCAACGTTCCCTGCTGCTTCACATCGGATGATAAACCGAGTGATGTGCTCCATAGTGGATGTCTCATCTTGTCCAGAGAACTTGGTGAAGTCTGGCACCTTGAATCTTAGCGTGCACGGTATTTGATCATAGCCAGACGGATATGGTGTCATGTACATGCAGGACTGCTGCTTGGGTTTTATCCCACACTGCTTCAGCAGCATATCCGAGAAGTGATCAATTAACTCCTGCTTCACATGAGACTTTAATTTAGCAAATACTTTCTTAATTGATTATATCTCAGCTGGAGTTTCTGGAGGCTGTTCTTCTAAGATTCTTAGCTGTGGATATGGAGCTGTTGATGTCCTTGCTTCAACAGAACCTTTTGAATGACCTATAACAGATTGGGTCTGTTCAATCGGCTGACTAGACGATGGGGCTGGTTGCTGCGTGTTCAACTGGCTTGAAATAGCCAATTGATTTAGAAGTGTTTCTAGCAAGCGCAGAATCCACCTGTGGGACCACTGGCTGCCCTATTGCCCCTTGGTTGATCGGCAGCTGAGGCGACGATCTTGTATGAACCACCGTATTAGCTGGGGTTGAGACAGCTTGCATTGTCGTTGAATGTTGTAATGGGGCAGTCTGTATGGGCATCCCTAGCGTTGGCTGCTATAGTGAAGCAGTTGGCACAGGCATCCCTAGTACCGGTGGTTGAGCCGATCTCTGAGGTGGAGCAAGATTTGATCTCTAAGATGGAATAGGAGGTATTTTCTCTGTTGGTATGACCATATGAGCATGGGCTGGATTGATCTTAACTCTTTCAAAAGCTTTTCTCCCGTGATTGAAGTAGACAAACACCACTCCTTCCCCATTCATATGCACAGTCCTTGGAGTACCTCCAAATGTAGCTTGGTAAGATTGAGGGTACTTCAATTCTTGAACTTCTTCAGGCTGAGGTCCGAGAAAATTTGGGATGTCATTCTCAAAATGATCACGATGTAAGCTCCATCCTGTAAGCCTTCCGTCTTGATCTCCCATCGCAGGATAATTTTGTTGATTCTGCATTGGAATCACTTGATCCTCGACGTTGGATTGTGTCGATGTTATGACGGCAGGGTCTTTAGCTTTACCATCACCACTTTGATTCTGAATCGGCTGGATGTCGAATGAAGAACCAGTAGCAGTTTGTGGAGGTGGCGTGACTTTTGCTGTTGGATCCTCAATTGGCAGGTTGGTCGATTGGACCTATTAGAACACTGGAGGAGTTTGTTTCGGTTGAAAATATGCAGGTCCCAGTTATCCTCCTTCTGCTCCTTTCTTGAGTGCTTCAATTATGGCATTCTAAATAGTATTTGTGACCACCTTGGATTGATCAATCATTGTTGGATGCATCGCCTTAGTCATCATGTCTTGAAGCCCTTCAGGATTGGCTGAAAAGGTGACTTGCTTAGGTGTTGGCAGTGGACTCTTCTTGAAGACACCACTTTTAGTCTGACTATATGATGCCAGGCAAAGTTCCTCATAATGCCTCATGTGAGCTTCGAGCTCAGCTTTGTCTGTATCTTTCAGGTGATCCCTGGTAATTGGTTGAACGTTTTCTGGATCAACTTCATGAGGACCAGTCTTCGTAGGCTTTGTCATTGTTGACTTTTTTTGTCTCCCATTGGGTGTGCCAAAAGTGTGTTGACGAGAAAATAGGACGTCACCTCCGCGCGTAGCACACGTGACTCCCCGGTCAGTAGCGAGGCATGTCAGCCAATCTGACCTATTGATTGACAATGGAAAAATATTAGGGATCGGCTAGAGAATCGATGGCCTATCAGCGACACGTCTACCAGCCAATCGGCCGATACGAGTAAAGCGGGACTAGTCGATTCGAGAGCGACCGAAGTGCAAGTGTGTAAGTAGATAGATCGGCTGGGATCGGCCAATCGTGATGCAAGCACTCGAGTAGGTCGGAATTGGTTGCGGTGTTAGAAGCCGATAGGATCTAAATCGAGTGGATGATAATGATAATCGCTAAAACCACAAGAATTGGTACAAAAACCTATAGATCTAGTTAATATCGGTAAGGGGTGAATAAAGAACTAGATGAAACATCAGTGATGCACCCGAAGGTTAAAGCCTAAGATTATTCAGTAAAACGGTACTCACAAGCTTTCCGGAGATCAGTTGATGCAACTCGACGAACTCGAAGCACGGTGTTGTAGAAAAAGAGAAAATCGCAATGGCGAAATCGCTGAAGAGTAGATGTTGTAAAGGTAGATGTTGTAAAGTAGATGTAGTAAAAGTAAAGGGTTTGCCCGGATGCGGTTTGTTTTATATTGGTGTGTACATATTTTCGACCACGTAGGGTCACTATTTATGTCTTGAGGACAAACCCGACTCCTAGCCGATCACGACACCGTTTACTTGCATATGAAGGCAAAAGCTACTAAAAATATAAAAAGACTCTTGCAGGAGTCAAAATGTTCCTAAAACTGACTCTTTGACCCATTGTCAAGCGTAGACTAACCCGACTCCACCATGCTTTCCTTTTGGCGTACCTCCTTGATTACTGCCTTCATTCTCGTCATCAGCCGATTCTTTTAACTGACTATCGGCTAATCACTTTGACCAATTGGCCCACTATCTGGGTTGAATCCCTCTGACCATCGGTGAATCGTGTTGACTGTTCTTCTCTTCCTTCAATTGGCCGATTGTACTCTGTTTTCATCGGCCGCTTCTCCTTATCTCTTTTGACATATTTTTCTAAAAATTGGTGTCAACCGTTGTCTCCAGGAGAGAGGCGTCGAGGTGTTTTCTAGTTGATCATCCACCCTCAAGAATCATCAGCGACATCAATGAGCGTACGACACAATCGAGGTCCAGAAATGCTTCTCACTTTGTTAATTTAGCTTTTGTTGCTACATTTGAGCCGAAAGACATTGGACACACGCTATCTGATCCTAATTTGGTGAATGCCATGCATGAGGAGTTGGAGAATTTTTAGAGAAACCATGTGTGGGAGTTAGTGGAGCCACCACCAAACTGCAAACCTATTGGGACAAAATGGGTGTGGAAAATTAAAGAGGGTGAGAATGGTGAGGTGTTGAGGAACAAGTCGAGGTCGGTTGCTTAGGGTTATAGCTAGAAGGAGCAGATACACTGTGAGGAGACACTTGCTCATGTAGCTCATTTGGAGGCAATTAGGATTGTTCTAGCCTTTTCTGTGGCTAAAGGATTCAGGTCGTACCAAATGGATGTGAAGAGTGCCTTCTTGAATGGGTTCTTGGAAGAGGAAGTTTATGTGAGGCAACAACCTAGGTTTGAGAGTGTTGAGTTTCCCCACTGAGTGTACAAGCTGAGGAAGGCCTTGTATGAGCTGAAACAAGCTCCCAAGGCATGGTATGGTAGGTTGAGGGGGTTCTTGTTCAGCAAGGGGTTTGAGATGGGCAAGGTCGATAAGACTCCTTTTCTCCTCAGGCAGGGTGATGATATCCTAATTGTTCAGGTGTACGTGGATGATATTGTCTTTGGCGGCTCGTCTCACTCTTTGGTTGCGAGCTTTGCAGAGGACATGAGAAAAGAATTAAAAATATCCATGATGGGAGAGTAACAGTTCTTTATGGGGCTCCAAATGAAGCAGGCGAAGGAGGGAACCTTTGTGCATCAAACCAAGTACACGAAGAATATTGAAGGACCAAAACGACGAACCAGTGAGGAGGGGAGTCAATGGGAGCCGATAAAAATTCTACTCAAGAATGCTAGCTTCTTTTGCCAAGTCCACGTAGCCACTGGAGTGCTACTGGACCTAGAAGCAAGACATAACCAATAGCCACTCGAAACACGCAGCGGAAAACAGCACGACCCAACTGCTGGCAACCAAAACCGGTTAGGCCGGTTTCTGAAACCGATCAAACCAACTATCTGGGACATAGCCTCTTAACAGGCAGGGGAAACCGATCAGGCCGGTTTGGCAAACCAGTCGGGCCGGTTTTGTCCAGGAAAACCCCGAAATGCCTTCCAGACCAAAACTGCCCCAAAACACCTCAAGAACCTCTCCTTCTTTGAACAAGAAAAGCCATAGCACAACAGAGACTTTCCTGCTCAAAAACCCTTCACGACAGTCCACAGGGCTAAACTGGTCAGACCGGTTTAGGAAACCGGTGAGGCCGGTTTTGCCTGGATAGTCGGGAAGATCTCAGCCTGCGTGAAAAACTCAACCTTCCAAGCGATCGATCTCCCGATTCGTTCCACGGATCAAAGCGAGACTTTGGGGATAGCTGGGGTACCTCGTGGGCTACCTTTGGCTAGAAGCTCGGTCCCCAAAACCCACTCAATCAAGAGGAATCAGAAGTCAACCCTCGAGAACACCTTCCCATGGAAACCACTGAAAACTCCCAAATTGAAGCCATTTCGGAGGGTTTGTTGGAGCAAGATCACCAAGCAAAAAGGCACAAGGTCCTCATACGTGACATCCAACAAGAATCCCTTAAAGAAACACCCCCAAAACTTCCCCACGGAAATTCCAAGAAAAGGCTCCAAAAATCACTGAAAAGGAAAAACAGGAGGAACACAAACAAGCCTTGAGGAACCACGCCGAATCTTCTATATATACCAAGAAAGGTTCGTACAAGGTCTAGCTTCCGCCCGATCATCCTTCCCTCTCACAAGATCTTACCATGAAACTCTCAAGCTAGTCCTAGAAATCCTAAGGAAAATTGAAAGGGAAAATAGGAAAACCAAATGAGCTAGGGTTCCAAGAGATGACTGCCATCCTCTCACCACTTGGGTTATATGGAGGCAAGCAGAAAGACTAAAATACCCCTAAAGCCTAAACTAGATACACGCCCACCAAGGGAACTTCGGGGATTCGTCTTCATAGCACCATCAGACGGATGCCCGGCGACTGCACTTCACGTAGCCTCAACGCAAGCCTTGCGATCCCGACGTGTGTCCTCCGCTTCGAAGCTTCCGGCACCCTCGCGACCTTTCACACCCGACTTTCCGAAGAAAACCAAGTGCAAACCTATATGCATGCCAGGATCAAGTTTCATGCATATAGTGACATAAAAGTGAATACGTAAATAGTATCACGTATGAAAAAAGAAAGATTATCGAGAGATTTACGCTTAATCCCGGAAATGAAGGCACCAAACTTCACAAGCAATCGAGCGGGGGGTTGCGTACGCCTAGAACCAACAACATCTTCACAAGACTTCGCAGTAGCTTCCTCCTTCTCGAGCAACATTGTTTATAGCAAGGGTGAGCACTTGTCGTACTCGGCAAGTGTGGGGAAAAGAATGAATGCAATGGCTTTATAGTGGACCGGGCTATAAGCATTTAAGCAATTTTAGTTGGTCAAGTTTTATTAGCACCGATTACTACTAAAGTATAAGTTTATACCAACCCACATTAAGCATAAGATAAGAGATACGCCATAAGCACATGGCAAGCATAACCATAACACGTATCACAATTTAAGTCCATCTTCAAGTTCAATTAATCATGTGAGGGTCCGGGCCGCTCTTGACCGTGAGCACGGCTAATCGATTAGTTTTACACTGCGAGAGGTTGTACACTTTCACCACAAGCGGCGTAAAAGCTCCGAAGAACTTTAAACCCAACCATGCGATGCCGACCAAGCACCACACCACACTACCGAGGTGTGGTTGCATAGGGACGCTACAAGGCCTTTACAAAGGTTCTCCAACAAGTAGTGACCCACAAGGTCCGGATCGGTTAGCAAGGTATAAAGTCCCCTAGCAGTCGATACCCCACCATAAAAAGAATAACTCACCCGACCCCCGCTAGAGCGAGTCCATACCCCGCAAGCACCGCCGATCCCTTGTCCTTATCGGTAAGATCACCACAAGCTAAAGTTCCTAATTATTCAGCCAAGACCATTGCCCGTTAGTTCTTGTGGTTGTACTGTTTTCCTGGGTGGTTCTCCATGTTCCGATTAAACATATAGTCTTGTATTAAACATCACATAACACATTGGAACATAGAGCATAAAATGATAACCATGTTGATTATTACCAACCCGATTGAGCACACTAAGTAATAGCTACCATCAAAATTAACTAAAAACCAGGTTCAAGATAACGAGTCAAAAGAGGCTAGTCATCCTTAATAGGCACCCATCAAAATTAATGCAAGGCACATGCAATAGTGATTAATAAAGTTATTGGGACAAAAGATCAAGGACACACTTGCCTTTAACCAAAGTAATGTCGTTGCTCAGAATATCTTCAACTTCAAGCTCTTCCAAACTTCTCGAACGGCGTTCACTCTAAGCGCATCAATCATCGGGCACAAACATACACAAAGCAAACAAACACATATACTAAGAACAAAGCACCAATCAAAAGAAAACTTTAAAAGAACGCACTAAAGGATAAGCTCGATTAGATGGATCACTAAAGAACACAAAGGGTGCTTGGAAAGGCTTGGTTAACTTTGAAGAGACGGTTGTGAAAGATTGAGCAAGAACCGGAAAGATTACACTCGATTGAGCTGAGAAAAGAACGTCTAACGAACGTTTTGCATAAATGAGAGAGCAAGGCTATGAGCTAGGTTCATTTTAATTAACAAAATAGATATAGAGGATATTTCAAAAATAAAATACCCTTTGTTGACGTTAATGCAATATTAAACTTTATTTATGAAACCATGTAAAGAACTAGTCAAGTTTTATTAATAAAGATTCATATATTGATTAAACCGATTAAACATTGAATTTAGAAAAACTAAACTATATGAACAATCTAAACGAAACTTTGTAATTCGAGTAGATCTTATTATTATTAAAAACATTATGGTATTGACATTAATAAAATTAGCATTTATTGTAAAAGCCCATGTAAAAGCCTAATCAACTTTTAATTATAAAAGCTAATTAATCATTAAGCAAATTAATATTTGACTTATGGAAAACCGAGTAAAAGATCTAATTAGATTTTTATTCATAAAAGCATGTAAAGTAATCATTAATCAAATTTGATTATGAAAAAAACGGTGTATAGTGCTATATAACTTTTATTTATAAAATGCATGCATAACTAGTCATTAATCAAAATTATTATTAATTTTATTTTCAGAAACAAAACATGGTGAAAACACACCACTAACGCGTGCTTTACATTATTATGGACCTAACGCAACTTGAACGGATTAAATCGGAGCTAAAACGAAAAAGATATGAGCAAAACAAGATTGAAAGGACCTAGTCGCGATTAACCGTAGATTTCCGGGAGTAGCTGAAAAGATTTCCGAGACACAGGAAACAGTGCTCGTAAAATTGATAAACTCAGGGTTAGATCTGAAAAGAGCCTTGGGATGGATCTGGTTGCAGGGATCTAATAGATCAAGGGGGTCACGTGCAAGATCTGCAAGACACAATATTGAATCTAAGTATTACTAGACCTCGCAGGGGGTTAAGTGCAAAACTGCACACCTTCTTCCTCCTCAGGACCGAACAGAGGCAGGGAGGCATCCCGCCGGCGGCTCAGGGGAGGGGGCGGCGACCAAGGCCATCTGGAAGCTCGAGCGCTCTAGGGAAAAGGAAGAGAAGACCGAGGGGATTAAACAGGGACCCTCACCTGCGGCGGAAAAGATCGGGAGGATGGCCGGCGACGGCAAGCTAGGGCGGCGGCCGGACCTCACGGCAACGGCAAGGCTCCAGGGGTCCTCCGGCGTCGGGAAACGGCGGAACCGGTAGGTCTCGACGGGCTGGAGCTCCTGGTGAGGTCGGTTCGCCCCGGGGATACCTCCAACCGGCGAATCGGCGACGGCCGCACCGCCGGCGGCGGCGCTCGGGCTCGGTGCTCCGGCGGGCGGCGGCGCACGGTTGCGGCGGGGGCAACGCTAGGGCTCGCGTGCGCGCGGTTCGACGCCGCCTTTATAGGGGCGCGGCTCAAGGCATCCCGGCGCGCACGCCAAGGGGCGAGGGCGGCGGCGCGCCGGCCGGCGCGAGGCCACGGCCTGCGGCCGCGCGGGCTCCGCCGGGCCCCGATGGGCTTCGGCGGGCTCGCGGGCCGGGCCGTGGTGTAGAGCGGGCGTGGGCGGGTCGAGCCCACGAGCTCGGCCCAAACCGCTTGGGTAGCTTTTTTTCTCTCGGAATTTATTTCTAGTGCAAAAACAAACCGAAAACATCCGGAAATTGTTTAAAGGCACGAAAAATACTCCGAAAATCACAAAAATTCCGGGATAATTCCCGGAGATAGATTAAGACATGAACAATCCAAACAAAGCATTTGGTGCTCATGAAAAAGAATTTTGAGCCTTCCAGGTAAATAGAAATAGCTCGGGGAAAGTGAGAATAAATTCCGGAAAAATCCGGAAAATTCTCGGGAGAGTTTGGACGGCTCCTAAACGCAGTTTTGAAACCTTTTGCACTCAAGAACCACTAGATGCATCGGCGTGAATGCAACACTCACAACTTTTTATTTAATTTAGAAAATCAAACAAATGATTTTTCCTATACTATATTTCCTGTAAAGAAAATAAATGTTGGAAAAAATTTTAAAATTATGAGAAAATTGTTATTTAATTATTCTTTCTATTCACATCCCGAAATTGGAAATTTCGGTGGTGTGACACGACCCCAAACCGGTCGGGTCGGTTTTGGCCTCGACGACCATGTCCGGTCTTCGGCCTTGGCTTTGTGGCTTAGCCAAGTAACCCGATGGTTCTCCGGTGAACCACACATGGTCCTCGGTTCCCCCTTGATGAGTGCATTGACAACACACACATTTGATAATCGAGAGAGAAAAGGAAAAAGAAAAGAAACGACCAAAGAAACTCAAACAAGCGATCGAAAGCCAAACAAATGCAAAGAGCAAGATCACTTGAAGGAGGAAAGACTCAGTCCCCTTAGGCAAGGGCAACGGCTCGACACAACCGAGTCAAAAACAAGCTCAAGAAAAGAGCACTAACCACCAAATCACACATGAGCTCCCCCCCGCACATATGCCTACTCCCCCCGAGCAAGTGCCAACTGCGGGCACAAAACCGATCGAGGCCGGTTTCCACAACCGGTTAGGCCGGTTCCACCAAACCGGTCGGTGGTTGTCAAAATCGGTCGGACAGATTTGACACGGTTGACCACATCCCCCAAAAACCAAAAATGCAAAAGAAATTCACAAGCTCCCCCTTGACTCTTGGGATAGGTTTTAGGGATGCAATGCAACTTTTCTCGGCCTTTCTTTCTCCCCCTTGTTGCCAATGCATGAATCAAGGCTCAAAAATGCAAAACACCGCAACCTAGAGCTTCTCAAATAGACAAAATTCAACATAGGATGCTACGCATGTCCAAATGAGCAAATTAGATACTCTATAGCATTGTAATGACATCAACTACATGATCACCAAGTTTCACAACCATTGGACGAAGATCCGATAGAATTGAGTAATTTTTCGAAAATTTACCCTCTCATGAGCAAAGTCCTAAACATGAGCAAAATATGTCAAAATGGCAAAGCGACACAAACTTAATGCTAGGACAACCATTCTAATCATAAGACCATCACAAACACCCACAAGCACCTCATGTCATGTCAAAGCCACCGAGCTATGTGTCTACTTCTATATATGAGACTTCTCATTGGTAGGCATCATGCAAAGGTTTAGCACCCAAAGCAAATTAAAATTAGCACATATGACATGGGAGCACATTTTCCAGGAAATTTACATTTCATTTTCAGATTCATATTTGGTACATGAAATGTCTTTGCGACAAAGGTAACTTATGCCCCTCCACAATATCAAGCATGGGGGCTAAACATTCATGATGGAAAATGAGCCTTTGGCCCTATATGATCAAAATAAGCTATCCAACCACAAATTAAGCATAGCCAAGCGACTAAAACATGTCAAGATCATATAAAGGCATTTACTCAAAAGAGAGAATACATGTGACATTTTTCAATAACATAGCCATCAACCATGGATATAAACCAAGATTACCACGAGCTAAGCCGGACTAACCATAGCTTACCAAACAAGCTCACAAAGACATACATATCATTACATGGTGAACAATGTATATAGGAGAAGCTTTTCCTAGCCAATGCATATGATACAAAAATGCATGCAACCTAAGATACAACGATGCCTATACATCATGTTACATATTCCATGCCAAATGCAAGAAACGCATAAAGGAAAGCTATACATATGCCAAAAGCGACATGAGCTAAATGAGAATTGTTTCGAACCCTTGACCGTGTAGTGCGTTCATTCATGTCGCCGATGATTCTTGAAGCTGGGTGATCCACTTGCACTCGCCGGGGAGGTTCTCGTCTTGATGCAACCTCCCCCTCAACGACAGCCTTCGCCTTGTCCGGGTTTGTCATTGTAGGTGTGGGAGAGGGCCCATCCTCGATCATCGCCAAAGTAGTAGGTACATGCTTAGCCATGGGCACCACACCACCATCTTCATCATCTCCATGTTCATGCTCCTCCTCCCGAAACATCTCCTCGCCAAGTTCATTGTCACCCGCACACTCAAAAACAAGCGAGAATACGTGTCCGTATCTCGTCGAAGGTAACCTCGCGAGTCTTCACGATTTGGTTATTTTCAAGATTGAGCACACGATATGCTCTAGAATGAGATGCATAACCAAAGAAAATACCATCGACCGACCTAGCCACGAACTTGTCCAACTTCTTCCCTTTCATAAGGATAAAGCACTTGCAACCAAGACATAGAAGTGACTCACCTTAGGTGTGCAACCGTGCATCAACTCGTAATAGGTTTTCTTCTTGTAGACTCTGGTATAGATCCTGTTCGAAACATAGCACGCGGTATTGACCGCCTCAGCCCAGAACCTTCTCGGAGTCCTATGCTCATCAAGCATCGTCCGAGCCATCTCACAGAAGGTTCTGTTTTTCCTTTCCACCACGCCATTCTGGGGAGGCGTATATGGACTAGAAAACTGATGTTCAAGACCCAAGTCATGGCATAAAGTTTTGAAGCAAGAGTTTTTGAATTCCGAGCCATTGTCATTGCGGATCACTCGTATGGCATCTCTGTGCCTCTCGTTCCTCAACCTCAAGACAAGATTCGAACAAAACCAAACGTCTCCCCTTTCTTCTCAAGAAAGAACATCCACGGATACCGAGAGTAGTCGTCTACCACAACAAGGACGTACCACTTCCCACCCATAGATCGCATACTAGCTAGGCCAACAAGGTCCATATGGAGCAGCTCACATGGACACTCGGTCCTCACATCGGTGAGAGGCGGGTGAGTAGAGGCTACCATCTTGGCATGCCTACACGGCGCACAAACCAACTCTTTCTCAAACCTCAAACGTGGCAATCCTCGGACTAAATTGAGTTTACTCAAGTGAGACAAAAGGTCAAAGCTCGGGTGACCCGACTTCCTATGCCACTTCCACAACTCACTCGAAGAACCAGCCAAGAAACAACGCTCCACACCAGAAGACTGAGAAAAATCAGCTCGAAACACTTGACCCTTCGGAACGACTATGTGAACAAGGACCCGTCGAGAATCTAAAATCTGAGAACCACCATGCCGAAACAACACCTCAAAACCCTCATCCAACAACTGGGACACAAAAAGCAAATTGAACCCCAGTGATTGAACAATACCAACACGCTTGAGAGTGACCTTGTCACTTACCTTGATCTCACGTTTTGATAGCACACGCGCTCGCCCATTGTCCCCAAAGGTGATGTATGTCCTGAACACCACCAGGGCGAGACATGAGAACCACCCCTTATCCCCGGTCATATGCCTCAAGCAATCGGAGTCAATCAACCAAAAGCGAGCACGTGAGTGAACAAATGACTCAGCATTGGGGTTAGTACCAAAAGAGTAAAACCAGTGCCGAGCCATTCGCTTCAAAGTGGGGTTAGCACAATACAAAGCATCTCTCCTATCAAAACTACCTCCACAAACACCACCATGGTAACCACTACGAGGGAACCAACCCTCTCTAGCTGGAGGAGGACGAAAACCATGAAAGGAAGACTGTGGACCGTTCCTCCTCCCCATCTCAAAGCTACAAATCCTTCCACCCTCATATTGAGCACGAGGTAGAGATCATCTAGCAAACTGACCGTCTGCAGACTCACCATGCCAACCATCTGCACCACGACCAAAGAGCTGAACCGAGACTCATCATGAGCATGAAAACCAAGGTGGTCCCCCTGCTACCTCCAAACCAGTCTGACCAGTTCTGGAATCGGTCTGACCGGTTTCTCTGTACCCCAAACTGGTCTGGCCGGTTTCCAAACTAGTTTGAATGATCTAACTCGACCAGCAGGGTCCCTTTCTCCCAAAACACTCTTTTCTCCCTTGCCAGAACTGTGCGAACAACGGCCTTACCCCTGGGCAGTGGCATACGAGACTTAGGCACACCATGAGATGGGTTGTACCTGTCCTTGTTTGCCCACTCCTTTTGCCATTCTTTCCTCATGCTTCTTCTTGAAGCAAAACTCACCCTTATGGCCATCTCTCCCACAATAGTTACAATGAAACCGCACAAGCTTAGGCTTAGGCTTGGGTTGGGGCTGCACACTTGGTTTCTCTCCACTCGGTAGCTCAACCAGTTTCTCCTCACTAGGCTTCTCACTCTCTTTCCCAAAGAACACATTTCCCAAGTTTCTCTTGAAGTTGATAGGCTTTTGGAACTCATTTGTGGAGTGAGGAAATATGGGTGGATCTGGATTTGTGTCGAGTTTGTTTCTTAGTGGGTTGAGTTTAGGAGCATAAGCATTTTTGTGGTAGGTTTTTGGTGGAGCTAGGATATCACCAATCTTCTCTCCTCCCTCACCACTAGACTCTCCAACCTTCTATGACCCAAGCACTTACCCATCTTGGTGCTTATAGATCTCCATCATCATCCTGAGTTGGGGTTTATGGCCTGACAACCAACCCATCATTTTTCTCAACTCATCATTCTCATCCTGCAACAATCCACATAGTGTGCAAGTTCCAGATTCTTCAAAGCATGCAATTCACAGGTAGAACAAGAAGTAGGAATAGGTTCCTTCAACTTAGCCTCAATCGAAACAGTGTAAGCATGCACCTCATCAAATTTTCCATGCAAAACAGGGCCAGAAGTGCAATCACCTAGCAAAGTAGGTCTAGACTTAAGTTCAGCCACTTCAACCCTAAGCACATCTAGTTCATCACAATTAGAAGCATGCTTGTCCTTGAGACTAGTAAGATCAGCTAGTACACAGAGCAATCAACATAATCAACATCATCAGAAACCATAGGTGAGGCCTTAAGCGAATCAATTTCAAGCTTAGCATCTTGGTTCTGGGTTTCTAGCTCAGTCACACAGTTCCTAGCACCTTCTAGTGAGGCCCTAAACTCTTTCCTCATCTTCTTGGCCTCTCTAAGCATATCATCACGTTTATCATGCAACTGGCCAAGACGCTCATTCTCCTCACGCAAGAAGGGAAGCTCGTCACGGACCTCGTCCTCGGAGTCCGAGTCCGAGTCACTTTGGTGACTATTCTTGCTGCCGAGGCAACGAGCCATGCCGCAGAATCCATCTCCTGCGAAGCAGCTCAACCCGCTCAAGTTCTTGGACGCCTTTTTGTTCTTGCACCGATCGCCTTCATCTTCGCTGCTACTCGTGCTCGAGGAAGAGTAGGCGGAGCTGGAGTCGACGTCGCTCGCTCTGACCATCGCTCGGGCCTTCCTGCCTCGGCCATCCTTCTTCCTCGACCGTCGCTCATGCCTGTTCTTGTTCTTGTGCTTGTGATCGCGCCTTGATCTGTACTTGCCGTCCTTACTCGACTGGTGCTTGTAGTCGTCCTTGCAGCCGTCCTTGTTCTTCGTCTTCTCCGGGCAGTCGGCGACGAAGTGTCCCGTCTTGCCGCACTGAAAGCACGTCCATGTTGTCCCCCTCGTGTTCACCCAATTCTCATGTGGCCTCTCAAATCTCCTGGTCAGCAACACCAGCTCGTCCTCTCCAAGCACGTCGAACTCCTCGTCTGGCAAAGACATCAAAGAAGACAAAGAGTACATCCTGGAAGATGCGTTAGTGTTAGACTTAGCCACTCTGCCACCGACAAGAGGAAGGCTATGGGAGTCAGTCGGGCTCTCAAGACAAGTTATCAAACCCCAATCGACCTCAGCAGACTTGAGCTTCGAGAATAGCCCGTTCACCGTTAGAGTGGTGTACTTCTCGGACTCAAGAATGGCCTAGGCCTTTCCATCCCACACGGTACGATCCAGCGCGTGTAAGAGCTTCACCGCTCTATCATGGTCATCGTATGGGAGGACGTCGATGTTGGCCCTCATGTTGTTCACAACCACCATGAACCGCTGAAACAAGGCATCTATAGATTCACCGAGGAGATAATGGAATTCTCGTACTCTCTCCAGTAGGTCTCATACAACCGTGCCTGAACATCCGCATTCCCAGCATGAGCATTATTCAGCTCAAACCATATCCTGCACACCAAATCCTCTGTCTGAACCCAATCGAATTCGGATTGACACATAGAACGGTACATGTAGTCGATTGCCTGGTTGTTGGCATCGAACATGTCCCCCGATCCTGGAACAAGGAAGTTAATCAGATGAACATAAGCTGTGTTCAGGATCGGACCCTTTCCGCAGAGGAACGCTGCCATCCGCCTCTGCCACATCTTGTAGTTCTTGCCATCGAAGTGCGGAGGACCCGATCCTCGTTCCTGGTACGTCATCTTTGGATCTTAGATTGGTTAGAGTCAATAAAGGCCAGTAACCGGCTCTGATACCACTTGAAGGACTGGAACAGCGAACAAGAGAGGGGGAGTGAATGGGAGTCGATAAAAATTCTACTCAAGAATTCGGCTTATCAACCCAATTTCACCCGGACACCTCCGCTAGCTTCTCTTGCCAAGTCCACATAGCCACTGGAGTGTTACTGAACCTTGGAGCAAGACACAACCAACAGCCACCCGAAACACGTAGTGGAAAACAGCATGACCCAACTACTGGCAACCAAAACCGGTCAGGCCGGTTTCTGAAACCGGTCAGGCCGGTTTCTGAAACCGGTCAGACCAACTATCTGGGACTTAGCCTCTCAACAGGCACGAGAAACCAGTCAGGCTGGTTTGGCAAACCGGTCAGGCAGGTTTTGTCCAGGAAAACCCCAAAACGCCTTCCAGACCAAAATTGCCCCAAAATACCTCAACAACCTCTCCTTCTTTGAACAAGAAAAGTCATAGCACAACAGATACTCTCCTGCTCAAAAACCCTTCACGACAGTCCACAGGGCTAAACCAGTTAGATCGGTTTGGGAAACCGGTCAGGCCGGTTTTGCCTGGACAGTCGGGAGGAACTCAGCCAGCGGGAAAAACTCAACCTTCCAAGCGATCGATCTCCCGATTCGTTCCACTGATCAAAGCGAGACTATGGGGATCGCTGGGGTACCTCGTGGGCTACCTTTGGCTAGAAGCTCGGTCGCCAAAACCCAATCAATCAAGAGGAATCGGAAGTCAACCCTCGAGAATACCTTCCCATGGAAACCATGGAAAACTCCCAAATTGAAGCCATTTTGGAGAGTTTGTTGGAGCAAGATCTCCAAGCAAAGAGGCATAAGGTCCTCATACGTGACATCCAACAAGAATCCCTCAAAGAAACGCCACCAAAACTTCCCCGTGGAAATTCCAAGAAAAGTCTCCAATATCACCAAAAAGGAAAAACAGGAGGAACACAAACCAGCCTTGAGGAACCACGCCGAATCATCTATACATACCAAGAAAGGTTCATACAAGGTCTAGCTTCCGCCCAACCATCCTTCCCTCTCACAAGATCTCACCATGATGATCTCAAGCTAGTCCTAGAAATCCTAAGGAAAATAGGAAGGGAAAATAGGAAACCAAATGAGCTAGGGTTCCAAGAGATGGCTGCCATCCTTTCACCACTTAGGTTATATGGAGGCAAGCCGAAAGACTAAAATACACTTAAAGCTTAAACTAGGATACACGCCCACCAAGGGCACTTTGGGGATTCGTTTTCGTTGCACCATCGGACGGATGCCCCGCAACCGCACTTCGCGTATCCTCGACGCAAGCCCTGCGACCCCAAACCGATCAGACCGGTTCTCCAAAACCAGTCAGGCCGGTTTTGGCCTGACAGCCACGCTCGGTCATCAGCCTCGGCTCTGTGGCTCAGTCGAGTAACCCGATGGTTTTCTGGTGAACCACCGCAAACCCCGCAAACTTGATGTAGCCTCTGCCAATCACCACTCATGACTCGGCTACCAATGAAGTCCTGACTCGACCATAGTTTTGAAGCTCAACCAAGAAACCGTCCACGACTTCATCTTGCTGTTCTTGCCACCATGCGGCCCGCACTTGACCCTGCTGGCCACCGGGTCCCTCGAACCAAGCCTACTTGTCTTCTCCATACCTGGAGGCCTCACCGGCAACGACCTTTCACGCTTGTTCTTCACCTGCACCAACACCAGTCAAACCGCAAACTGCACCTGCAATACTTAGCCAAGAATCAGTCCCCACAACGTTGTCAATCACTCATCACACCAGGAAGCGACCATCCACTGGTCCGCAAACCACACATGGTCCTCAATCTCCCCCTTGATGAGTGCATTTCCAACACACATTTGATAATCAAAGAGAAAACGAAAAAGAAAAGAAATGACCAAAGAAACTCAAACAAGCGATCGAAAGCCAAACAAAGGCAAAGAGCAAGATCACTTGAAAGAGGAAAGACTTGGTCCCCTTAAGCAAGGGAAACGGCTTCACACAACCGAGTAAAAAACAGGCTTAAGCAAAGAGCACAAACCACCAAAGCATACATGAGCTCCCCCTGCACATATGCCTACTCCCCCTGAGCAAGTGCCAACATTGGGCACAAAACCGGTCAGGCCGGTTTCCACAACCGGTTAGGCCGGTTCCACCAAACCGGTCAGGCCGGTTGTCAAAATCGGTCAGACCGATTTGACAGAGCAGACCACACCACCCAAAAGGAGGGTCTTAACGCTAAAAGGGGGACTTCCTGGGAAAGTTCATCAAGCACATTGTGAGAAGATCATGAAGCCTGACACAAGTCAAGACACGAAGTGAACATGACTCCAAGTGGCCCAAGGACCACAACATGGAGCCGTAAAACTCTGAGGACCTGAACAAAAAATGCTGAAGCTTGCGTGACAAGGAGCCCTATCCACACCGCGGAGAAACTGACGCCAAGGGCCCACATGCAGGAAGTGGAAAAATTCTAGAAGGCACGAGAAGCAACCGGGAGGAAGCCGGGGCCGAACTGGGCTGAAACGGGCCCATGCCGGTCGACCTAGGTCGGCCGACCCAGCCCATTCTGGGTCCGGTTCAGCACCCCCTTTGACCTAGATGCCATTCAAACTATTTATAGCCCCCTCACTAAGAGCCACACATCAATTCATTTGTCATCCACCGCCAAGGAGTAGAGAATCTAGAGGGACACCATCTCGGAGAGGAGGGTCGTGCTAGTTGTTTAGGGTTACCCTAGGTGACGTGGGAACCTTGCATGGAAGACCACGTCGGAGCTTCGGAGCAAGGATCGAGAATGAGGTAGGATCCCGGTGGTGATCTTGTTCATGTAATCATTCATGGTGAAGTTTTTATGGTGAATCTGATTTCTAGTGATCAAGTGCCTTCTCAATGATTTTGTTCTCCCTTGGTTTTGCATCTTCCTCAATCTATACTTAATATACATTGCATAGGGTGCTCTTGTAGCCGCGGTGGCTAGAGGTGCATACCGGACCGACCAAGTGTTTTCAACTTGATCTTCTCGAACTCGGCCTATGCTAACCCGCACGAATAGGAGTGTGTTGTGACAGAATGGCGGCCCCAAAAGGCGGACGTCTTCGGAATCGGATTGGAGGCCACGGTTTAAAGATGCTTTTATTCGCTTTTCTATCTTCATCTATCTTGTTTGGAGCTACACCATAAGCATGATCTAGACTCTCTAGATCGGTTATCTCTTTGCTTTCTCTTACTACCTCTTGAGTTAGTAGATTAGATTAGATTAGATTAGATTAGATTAGATTAGATTAGATTAGATTAGATTAGATTAGATTAGATTAGATTAGATTAGATTAGATTAGATTAGATTAGATTAGATTAGATTAGATTAGATTAGATTAGATTAAATGTGTTTTCTTGGTGATGTTCTATATCAGATGCAACTTGATTCTTCAAAAGAAAGAGTTTCCTTGCTTTACTAGATTGAATCCTTGTGTTGCACATTGTTCCACGGATTCGATACCTTGGGTTCTCACACTTAAGGGAAGAAGGGTCCCTTGATTATGACAGGGGATTTGTACGCTTGCAAATCCAAATTAACTTTGATACGACAATCAACCATCAACAAGCCCCTTTTTCTGGCGTCGTTGCCGGGGAACAAGCAATCAAGATCCAATCTAGTATCGCTTCTTTGTGATTTTTCAGTTTTTATTTTGATTTCTTAACTTTGATCATCCTCAAAAAGAAAAAATCAACCTAATCGAGTTTTTTATTAACCCTAATTTTTCTTTTTAGATTTTTGTGTATTTCTAACCCAAATCGGAGTTGGTTGGCTACCTCTCCAAGAAACCCAAACTTTCTTTTGTGGATGATCCTAGAAAATGTTACAGGCAAAGGAGATGTGCAACACAAGCTAAAGGATGGAAATCCTAGATCTAAAAGCCGAGACCGAAGGATCACCAGAATCTCCAAAGGAATCACCACCTCCAAGTCCAAAGGAAGATCAACCTCAACCGCCACCCATGGGAGAACAACCGCAACCGGAGCGCAAGATCGAGCTACGCACCTCGGACATCATTGATCTACCTATCATAAACCTTCAAGACACTGTAAGGCCGTTCAAGATCAAGGTCTCAACTATCCGCATGGTGCAACACTCACCTTTCACCGGTAAAGTGGACCTGAACCTTTACCTCCTAGCATTTGTTCAACTATGTCAAACTTTCGATGAGGATGGGGTGACTCAAGATCAAATGAGGGCAAGGCTTTTTCCGTTCTCACTACTTGTAAAAGTTTGCGTTGGTTCTGCACTCTACCGGCGGAGTTGAAACAATATTGGGAAGCATTGATGAGGAACTTCATGAAGGAATTTTATTCACCGACCAAGACTCGTAGTTTGCGCAACAAGATTGATACATTTGCTCAATCCTCAACGGAGATGATTGCCGAAGCTTTGGAGCGTTTCAGTGAATACATGCGAGCCGAATTCCTCGAGTGGCATATCGGTTTACTTAAGAGGAGGATGCAGAAGATGGAGATAGAGAGAGTAGAGAGAGAAGCTCAAGACCCAAAGGCTACCGAGGCAAGATCCACATGTGAGGAGTGTGAGGAGTACAGACATGTCCAAGGTAAACCCTGACTTAATGCAAGTTCGTCCATTCAAGATTTGGTTCCTCTTCATACACAATTGAAGGACTTCATGGATGAGCAAGCTAAGATCAAGAAGTACACTATCACTAGGTTCGAGGCTGTGGAGAAATAATTGGAGGATTTAGATGGTAAGGTGATGGAGGTCGGAAGCTCTATCCGTGAAGTGTTCATCATGATTAAAATGTTAGAGATGCAAGTGGGACAACTTGTCGGGTGCCTGATGGGTAACAAAGGAGAAATTTTGTGACAACCCTAAGGTCTCGAGACGGCGAAGGCTACTCAACTCATTAGGGAGAGATGGAGGATCATACTAAGGAGACCCCGAAGATCATGGTGGAGGGACCGAAATTTGAGATGTCGAGCCAATACATGAAGATGCATCCACGCTACTTCCGAGACATGCTTGCCAACAAGCACGAGATGACATTATGCGACCTTGGAGCAAAGTTGGGAGACAACTCTATTCGCTATCTTGTGGGAATAAACGAAGATGCACCCATAAAAGTTGGAGAGATCAAGTTCGACATCTACGACAAGGGAAGTGCATTCAAGTTTCAACCACGTTTCGAGGTATGCAACACGTTCAATGCTAAATATGTTCCACCTCATCATCACTTTATCAAGAAAGAGTAAAAGAAGAAGGAAGACCTGGAGAAGGAGGAAACAAAGATCAAGAAACTTGTTGCATTCGTCAAGACCAACGAACAAAAGCCACCTGTGAAGAGCAACAAAATGACTAAGCCGAAGAATAATCCCGCGCCCAAGATGGTGCAGAAGTGGGTACCTGTTGACGGTTAATAGTTGTATCAAAGTTCGTTTAGTCTTGCAAGCAGAGAAGTCTCCCGTCGTAGTAAAGGGACCCTTCTTCCCTCTAGTGGTGAACCCAAGGTATCGAATCCATGGAACAAATGTGTGACGCGAAAGATGATCTAGTAAAGCCAAGTAAATTCAATCTTCGGTAAAGTGAAACCCTAATGCATCTAGATAAAGAACAGAAAACGAATCTAATCTACTAAAGACCAGAGGTAACAAAGATAGATAGGGTAGATAAACCGATCTAGAGAGGTCGGGTTAAGCCTTTTGTTGAAGTTTCAAGCAAAAGAAGAAGTAACAAATCGAATCTCATTAGAAGCCTCTTTAAATCGTGGTTTGCCTTCCGACTCCGAAAATGCCCGCCTTTCAGAGCCCCCATTCTGTCACAACATACTCCTATTCATGCGGGTAGTCTAGGGCGAGTCCAAGGACAAGTCGAGTTCTTTCGGAAGATCCGGCGTACACCTCTAGCCACCGCGGCTACAAGAACACCCTGTCTGATCTATCTCGAGAATAGATCTAGAATAAGCAAAGCCGATCGAAAAACAAAGACATCGAAGAAACACTTGATCACTAGAAATCGGATTCAACTTGATAATTCAACTAGTACAATGATACATAAACAAGATCACCACCGGGATCCTACCTTGATCTTGCTTCTAGCTCCGGGAACTCCGACGTGGTCTTCCTTGCAAGGTTCCCACGTCAGCTAGGGTAACCCTAGTCAACTAGCTCGACCCTCTCCTCTCCAGGATGGTGTCCCTCTCTTCTCTGCTCCTTGGCAGCCGATGACGAATTGATTGATGCGTGGCACTAGACCCTGGGGCTACAAATAGCCCGAATGGCGGCTAGGTCAAAGGAGGGGGCAAATGGGCCCTAGACTGGGCTGGGCCAACCGGCACGGGCCGACCGGCCGGGCCCATCCGGGCCCGGTTCCCGCCTCCTTCACGTGGCGTCGGTTCCCGAGTCTTCTAGATCCTCCCCCTTCGCATGTGGGCCCTTGACGTCGGTTTCTCTCCGAGTTGGACGTAGCTCCTTGTCCCGCAAAATTTCGCACTTTTCCGGGTAGGTCCTCGGAGTTTGCCATCTTCTCGGAGTTAGGTCCGGGGCTTCTTGGAGTCAAGTTTGCTTCATTGCATGACTTGTACGGGGCTTCAAGGTCTTGTCACAAGGTGCTTGATGAACTTATCACGGAAGTCTTGCTTTCAACGCTAAAACCCCGCATAAACACAAAACTCCAAAACCGACATGCACGAATGAATTTGTTATACCAAGGGGGGTAGTACCAATGGATAAGGTATAAAACTGATGCCAACACCGAAGGTAAACTCATGGCTAGGTTGATGGATTTTCACTGTCAACATCTCCCCCATGCTTAAACCTTGCTCGTCCTAGAGTAAGCCTTCGATGGATATCATCGTTGCCCATCAATGTTTAAACCTTGCACTTGATCATACATGAGAAAACATAATGCTCTCGATATTTTAATTCGTTAAAGTTCCATAATGTACTAGCCTTCTTCGCTACGGAGGGTAGATTCTTAATTAAGCTTGTCCCACAAGTATTAACATGCTCCCAAAATTTAAATAGATCTCAAAAATTTTGAAATAAAGAATGAGATGAAAAAGAGCTAAACCAAGTTCAGAAATTTAAATCATCTTGCATATTGCTCAAGAACTCTCATCTCATCTTGTCTCTCAAGCCTATATATTCTACTCCTTTCCCTCTCATAACATATATGTGTGGTAGGCTTTATATGGAGCTTTTTGGGAAAGTTTAGTCCTACCAAGATATTATAAGTGAGATGTTGTCAAAACAAGACAAGCTTCTCATGGTCTTACCGAGACTCGTCAAAAAGGTCATTGGAAAATAATGTTATATCAAGGAGGGGAAAGAGAAAAATACACACACTTGAGATAGGTCGACATGTGCAAATGGCAAAGAGTGATCCCGAGGCACAATGGAAATCCTCGTTATCGGATTGCACATGGTTGGAAAATGAGTATGGATCTTTTAATCTTGAAGCCTTGAAATTCCTAATGCACTTTAGAGCACCGGGGAGTTCACTTTATTTTTATTTTTACACATAATCATATTTTTTTCTTTTTCTCATATTTCCCTTTCTTCCTTCCTTTCTTTCTTTCTTTCTTTCTTTTTTTCTCATTTTTTTTCTCTTTTTCTTTTCTCAAATTTTTTTTATTTGCTCCCCTTTGAACTCTAAAATTGCATCGTACCTACCTCCTCCCCCATGCTTAGACGTTTGCTCGTCCTCGGGCAAGGAGGTGATAAAATAAGGTAGGTACCGGGATTATTTTTCCTTTGGAATCTTTAATCGTCGCACCATCTTGCAATCTGCCTTGAATTGATGTCCATCCTCAACGATAGGTTGTGGTCAAGGAGGTAATCACAAAAGATGATATTTGGTTTTAAGGGTGGATATCCGGCGAGGTTTGTGAGATTTCCGATGTGGTGATACACAATGCACGGATAAAAGGCTAGCACAAAGATAGATACGCAAAAACGGAATGACCAGCTTCTTAGTCTCGGGCCAGAGAAATCATGGCCTGCAATAACTCACTCAAAAATAAATCTTGTACACTAAGGTTTATGCACTCAAATATATATAAGGCTCTGGATAGGTTGAGCAACACACAAGTGATATTCGTGACAAGGTTAGCAATATTTTTGGGCATAAAAACCATCTTTAATCTATCTATAACTTGAGAGCACATAAGACACTATGGGTCTTCATTTTAATAATAACCTCCAATAAAGATTAAGCTAGCATTTAGATAAATTCAGATTCGTATTTTAAGAGAGCACTAGCTTTAACATGCATAAATCAATTACAAAGATAAACAAAGCAGCAATTATAATCATATATCATCGTGGCACAAATTTTGTAACTTTTCCAATGGTGTAAACAAGGTGGTGTCTTTATTAATGATGAAAACAAACTAAAATACATTCTGAAAATAAACTAACACACTTGCTGAAATTTAAATGAAAACTGAAAATACTGTGTAAACACAAGTAAACACAAGCTGAAAATTACAAAAAAAGGAAAAGAAAAGAAAACTAAAGTTCCTCCTTCTTCCTAATCCTCCGTCGGTGGTTGGTATTGATGGTCTTGGTAGTTGTACCCTTGCTCGTAGTAGGTTTGGACATCCCCTCCAACGAATTGATCCGGCGGCACTAGGTGAAGACGCCCAAGCTCATAAGCAATATTTGCATTGCCATCACCAAGTTGAGCCGCATTGGATTGGATGGCCGTGACGTTTTGCATGTTTCTCGCAGCATACCCTCCAATTATGGCCATGCTTTGTTGTGGTTGGGGGTATTGTGTGTAGGGCTCTGCTAAGGTCACATTGGGCACCACATAATTTTGCGGGGGCACCGGTGCACCACCCCCCATGCCTGCATTTGTGGCCCTCCGTAATAACTTGGCGGAGTAGGAATCCCGCTGAATGGTGGCACATAGTTGGGTTGTGCACCACCCGCTTGCGCGGACGAGGATCCCTCCTCTACAATTCTCCTTCTTTTATTTTTCTTTGCCGGGACAAGGAGTCCCTCCTCCAACCAATCTTCCTTCCCTTGAATGAAAATCCTAAGCCTTGGGTCCGGAAGGGGTAGGTTCACCTTGGCCACATGAAAGCCTCCTCTCTCATCTCCACTAATATATTTTCCTTGTTTCAAATACTCAAAACCGAGAGGGGTCCCACGTAAAAGATGTTCGGGATTTCTTGTAATCCCCGGCCTTAAGGAGATGGCCAACATAGAGAGGTAGCACCCCGAACCAATATCTCCCGATCCCGATGTTGCCTCGTAACACCATCGGTTGATCATAAGGTATGAGGGGTCTATTGGATGCTTAGCAATTAGCCGAGTAGAGCCAATTCAACTCCGTGTCGGTCACCTTCGTCTCCCTCATCCTCCCCGTAATCCTCTTGCACATCCAAGAGTGGAATACTTGGTTAATGGGGTTGCGGATGGAATTGTGTTGTTGGTGTGGCTTCTCCGGAGATTAAATTCCAAAATCCATCTAACAAGCCATCCGGCACGTCAACTTTCTCCGGAGCTCCCTTTTGGAACCCAAGTAGCTCCCTAACATACTCGTAGGAAACCACTTGTTGGATTCCCTCCAAATGGAATGATAAACTTTGCACCCCCCTCACCAAGGATGGGCGCCATAGTCATCAAGATTTCCAAGGCAAACTCCTTGTGGGTGTTTGCCGACACCTCATTGGAGAATTGCACCCATCCAAGGTGCCCCAACATATAATATATGTCTGTGCCGAAACCCAAGTAGTTGAGTGCTTGATCGTCGAAATCGACGTTTGCCACAAGCCTCTTCTCAAGACGAATTATGTCATATGTGGAATACCACGAAGTGTATGGAGGTGGCGCGGATGAACGGGTCGATCGATGAGGTGGGACGGGTGGCTCCTCCGTACGGCCTTGAGGTTGGGTAAACCTCATGAACGTGCTCCTTGGTTCCCTCATGCCACCGAGGAGGAGAGTGTCGTTCCTCCTTGGCGGTACCGTGTCCTCCTCCATGCTTCGAGGAGACTCGGAAATCGAGTGCCTCCTCGATGACGTCGTTGAAGACGGCTTGGATGACGATGACCCCTTCTTCTTGGTGAAGAGACTTGTGGTTTTCTTCCACATGATTGCAGCACTCTTCTCTCTACTAAAATTCCGAGTTTCAACCAGTGACTAAGTACTTCAAAGATTAATTCAGGATGTGGACTTTGAGAGGATTAAGGGTGTGTATTGTTTGAGCTATCAAGTTTGGGAAGGTTGGCTATGTCTACAGTGGTTTTGGGCACGAAAACTTGAGCTCACAAACTGAGGAAGGAGAGGGATGCTTGCCTGCAGAAGATGGGAGCCGGGGGGCTCCTTTTGTAGGGGAGGCCGGCCGGCCTGGGCCGACCGGCCTGGGTGGCTGTGTGCCTCCCCAGGGCTCTGTTTTCCTCCAGCATGATCATTTTTCTTCCATGACTTTCTTGCCCACGTGCTCCACGAGTTGCACCACCCAAACGCTCTCGTCCACTCCTTTTCTTGCATTATTGGTCCTTCCACTTGATGCTTCATGCTTTGAGTCATGTCCATGCTCCCTTGCTCCACTTGCTTCACATGTCACCATGAATTTCCTGCAAAGTTATGCTTGCTGCCCACCCATGCTTGTCCTTTGCAAGTGGTTTTAATGAAAGTTGATGAAAGGGCATCCAATGGTGCATGCATGATTAACTTTAACTAGATCACCTCCCTCTAAGTATGTTTAAGGCCAAGCACTCCTCTAATTTCGAAAATGAAAAATATTTTCAGAGCTATGGAAGAGCTCAAGCATAAATTTAGAGAAGTTTTTAAACCATTAAAAGCAAGTGTAAGTCGAAAATATTTTCCGACTACATTGATATCGGTCTCACCAGTATAGTTTGCCTTCATTGGTTGAGAGCAAACATTTCCCGGCTTGATCATGGGGGCATAGGTTTATGTTCTAATTTTGGCTAAGTGAGAGATTTTGAATGAAATAAAATTAAATGAGGCTTAGAAAAATTCTAATCTTAGAGAAACAAAGGATATAGATTTTTAACCAACCAAAAGTTTAGTTTCTAGGTTCACGCGAGTCCTACCACGTGCTGAAATTTAATTAACACCTAGGTACAAGTCGTGGCTCTACTTGTGTGTTTTTAGCATGAAAATAAAGTCAACCACAACATCATAATGAGGATGAAAGGTTGAGTTAGGTTCTGAATTTATTTGGTTGTGGTTTCTAAAAGAAGCAAACAAACGCATAGGAGGGTTCATGTAAAGGGTTTATGATCAAACAAAATATTCAACCAAGAATTATGTCTCTAATATTGTTCAACCACTTCTAAGTCTAATGTCTTTGCGTAGTAAAATTCAAAACTAAATTATTTAAAAAGACTCGAAAAACTTGGAATCGGGTTGTCCTCCTGGTAGCTTATTCTTGACTTGACGAAACGGGTTGCCTGCCGCCTAGCGCTTCGTTTATAGTCCATAGCTAGACTTCTTCACTTGATTACTTCGGATCAACGCTCTTTGCAGGCGTTGCAATCTCGGGTACCCACTTTCGCACCATCTTGGGCACGGGCTTATCTTCCGGCTTTGTCATTTTTTTGGTCCTCACAGGCGGCTTTTCTTCCTTTGTCTTGACGGATGCAACAACTTCTTTGATTTTCTTTACGTCCTTCTTTTTCGACTCTTTCTTCTTTTTTAGCCCTTCCTTCTTCCTTAGTTCTTCCTTAACCACGCGACGATGAGGTGGAACATTTTTAACTTCAATCATATTGCATGCCTTGAGTCGTGGTCGGAACTTGAAGGAACTCCTTTCTCCGTTAATATCGAACATGATCTCTCCCTTGCCAACATCAATAGTAGCTCACAAGGTCTTGAGGAAAGGCCTCCCAAGGATGAGCGGCGGCTTCTCCCTCTCTCCCATCTCGAGCACCACGAAGTCAACGGGGATGAAGTGGTGTCCGATCTTCACGGGTACATCTTCGGCGATGCCCAAGGGATAGCGAATGGAGTCATCACCCAACTCCAAACACATACCCGTAGGCTCCAACGGTAGGCGTAGCTTCTCGAACACATCCCTTGGCATGACGCTCACACTTGCTCCAAGGTCGCATAACGCCTTCTCAAACTTGAAAGAACCAATAGAACATGGAATTGTCGGGCATCCGGGGTCCTTTTGCTTCTCCAGCCCATTAGCAATAGCGGCACTACACTCCTCGGACATCTTGACATGATCTACCCCGAGTGTTGCTATCTCAAATTTATTTGCAAGTATATCTTTAAAGTAACAAGAATATGTAGGTACTTGAAGGGCATCCAATAATGGCATGTTGATACTAAGTATACGCACAACCTCCACAAACTTCTCAAAGTGATTGTCAAGTTTACCTCGGAAGTAGAGTGGCTTGAGTTCTGGTATCCTCGTGTCTTCTCCCGGCATCTCAAACTAGGGCTCTTCGGTGACGATCCCCGTAACTTTCTCCTTAGCAATTTCCTCTACCTCGGCGAATGGTTTAGGCTTCCTTGCTCCCGCGGAACATTCCAGATCATCGGCCTCCTTTCCCGAACGTGTTTGAATAGCCTTCGCTGAATCAAGACATTTAGGTTGTCCCGGAAGCTTCCCTTCATCATGAGCATCTTCATCATTGCGTCTCGAGCATCTTCATCATGTTGAGCACTTGATGGTTGGAGCTTCCGACCTCCGTCACTTTGCTATCGATGTTCTCCAACACCTTATCTATGGCCTAGAACTTGGTGACGGTGTCCTTGTTGATCTTAGCTTGCTCGTCCATGAATTCCTTCAATTGTATACGAAGCGGAACCAAATTTGGAATGGATGAGCTTGCATTAAATTGAGGTCTACCTTGCCTGTAGCGGAAGTTCGGCAATTCTCCCTTCCTCATGTAGTCGAGCACCTTGGCTTCCTCCAGACAATCTTTGTGGACATGGCCATACTCTTCTCATTCTTCGCATGTGGATGTTGCTTCAGTAGCCTTCAAGTCTTGAGCCTCTTTCTTTTCTATCTCCAGCTTCTCCAACCTCCTCATGAGTGAATCAATCTTGCCTTAAAGTATGTTCTCCTTTCACACTTGCAAGACTCCTTTGACGTCCCCCGTGGGTTGAACCAGATGTAAGAGTCCAGATGACGCCCACGTGTCATTATCCGCGACATTCTTGAATAGAGTGAAAGCTTCAGTCGGTGTAAGCTCGATGATAGATCCTCCCGCCGATGCATCGATGATCGTCCTTGACACCATGGTGAGTCCTTGATAGAACTTTTGCACGAGGTCTTCCTTCGGGAACTTGTGATGTGGAACCACCGAGTGTACTCATTGAAGCGCTCGAATGCCTCCGAGATAGTCTCCGTAGGATATTGAGCAAAAGTGGCAATCTTATTACCCAAGCTTTGAGTTTTACCCGGCGAGTAGTATTCCTTCATGAAAGCCTTCATCAACGTGTTCCATTTTTGCACCGTCTCTACCAGTTGAGAGTGGAACCATTGCAAAGCCTTCCCGAGTAGTGATAATGGAAAAAGCCTTGCCCTCATTTGATCTTGAGTCACCCCATCCATGTTGAAAGTCTGACATAGTTGAATGAATGCTTGGAGGTGAAGGTTCGGATCCTCTTTACCGGTGAAGGGTGAATGTTGCACCATGCGGATTGTTGAGGTCATCTCGAATGGTCTTCCGATCTCCACAAGGTTCAAGATTGGTAGGTCGATGATATCCGGGGTGCATAGCTCCCCGATCTTGCGTTCTTGTGGTTGTTCTCCCATCGGTGGAAGTCGATTCTCCCGAGGACTTTGAGGTGGTGAATTCTTCAGAGATTCCAATGATCCTTTGTCTTCCGACTTCGAATCTACAAAATCCAGCTTTTTAGCTTGTTGTGCTTCGCGTCCCCTTAGCCTGTAAAGTTTTTCTGGATCATCCAAAAATTATTGGGTTTGTTGGAGAGGTAGCCGTCCATCTCCTGTTAGGGTTAGCAATAAACAAAATATGCAAAAACTAGAAAGTAAAAACAAATCTATTAAAACTAGGTTTAGACAAACTAGATTAGATTTATTTTGAGGATGAACAAAGTTTAGTAGATGCAAAAAGAAAAACTAAAAGAAAACTGAAAATCACAAAAAAGCAATAAAAGATCAAATCTTGATCACTTGTTCCCCGGCAACGGCGCTAGGAAAAGGGGCTTGTTGACGATTAATAGTTGTATCAAAGTTCATTTAGACTTGCAAGCGGACAAGTCTCCCGTCGTAGTCAAGGGGCCCTTCTTCCCTCGAGTGGTGAACCCAAGGTATCGAATCCGTGGAACAAATGTGTGATGCAAAAGATGATCTAGTAAAGCCAAGTAACTTCAATCTTTGGTAAAGTGAAACCCTAATGCATCTAGATGAAGAACACAAAACGAATCTAATCTACTAAAGATTGGAGGTAACAAAGATAGATAGGGTAGATAAACCGATCTAGAGAGATCGGGTTAAGCCTTTTGTTGAAGTTCCAAGCAAAAGAAGAAATAACAAATCGAATCTTATTAGAAGCCTCTTTAAATCGTGGTTTCCCTTCCGACTCCGAAAACGCCCGCCTTCAGAGCCCCGTTCTGTCACAACGTACTCCTATTCATGCGGGTAGTCTAGGGCGAGTCCAAGGACAAGTCGAGTTCTTTCGGAAGATCCGGCGTGCACCTCTAGCTACCGCGGCTACAAGAACACCCTATGTGATCTATCTCGACAATAGATCTAGAATAAGCAAAGTCGATCGAAAAATGAGGACATCGAAGAAACACTTGATCGCTAGAAATCGGATTCAACTTGATAATTCAACTAGTACAATGATACATAAACAAGATCACCACCGGGATCCTACCTTGATCTTGCTTCTAGCTCCGGGAACTCCGACATGGTCTTCCTTGCATGGTTCCCACGTCGGTTAGGGTAACCCTAGTCAACTAGCTCGACCCTCTCCTCTCCAAGATGGTGTCCCTCTCTTCGCTCCTCGGCGGCCGATGACAAATTGATCGATGCGTGGCTCTCGACCCCGGGGCTATAAATAGCCCGAATGGCAGCTAGGTCAAAGGAGGGGGCAAATGGGCCCCGGATCGGGCCGGGCCGGTCGGCCTGGGCCCATGCAGGCCCAGTTCCCGGCCTACTTCGCGTGGCGTCGGTTCCCGAGTCTTCTAGATCCTGCCCCCTTCTGCATGTGGGCCCTTGTCGTCGGTTTCTCTCTTGGTTGGACATAGCTCCTTGTCCCGCAAGATTCGGCACTTTTATGGGTAGGTCCTCGGAGTTTGCCATCTTCTCGGGTTAGGTCCCTGGGCTTCTTGGAGTCAAGTTTGCTTCATTGCATGACTTGTACGGGGCTTCAAGGTCTTGTCACAAGGTGCTTGATGAACTTATCCCGGAAGTCTTGCTTTCAACGCTAAAACCCTGCATAAACACTAAATTCCAAAACCGACATGCCAACACCGAAGGTAAACTCATGGCTGGGTTGATGGATTTTCACCGTCAACGGTACCCAAGATTGTAACGCCCACAAAAGAGTGTTGATCCGAAGTGAAGAAGAGAAGAAGTTTAGCTACAGACTATAAATGAAGCGCTAGGCGGGAGGCAACCCGTTCATTGATCAAGAATAAAAGCTACCAGGAGGGAAACCTGGAAAATTTCCAAATTCCAAGTAAGTTGGTCATAGAATTTGCTACACAAGACATTTTATTAAGTCTTCAGTGGTTGAACAAGTTTTTAGAGAGCCTTTTATTTGCTCGGTCATTATATTTGAATTTTTCTATCTTAAAACCGATGACATGAGTCATCTCATGTTTTATTTTCCTCTTAACGAGAAACTAGAACTAATAATTCAGATTCAGTTTGAGCCTTCCATCCACCCCATGATGGTAGGTTCAGATTTGTTTTGCATGTTAAAAACACACGAGTAGAGCCTCACCATGTTCCTTAATGTTTTTAAATCGTTTGACGCGTGCTAGGACTCGTGTGAACCTAAGGAATTCAATTTTTGGTTTCATCTAGCTTAACATCTACTGATAAGTTTTTCCAAGACCTATTGTTTTTATTTATTTAAAAATCTCTCTCTCTCTCGTGTTTCGCCAAATTTAGAACCTAAACCTATGACTCTGCAGTCAAGCCGGAGGACCTTGCTATCGATTAATGAAAGCAAATTATCCTGGTGCAACCAAAATAAAGGTAGTCGGAAAGTTTTGAACTTACAAATGTTTTGGTTTCTAAAAACTCCTCTAATAATATATTTAGACTCATTGCTAGCTCTGAGCTAATCCTTAATTTATGAAAATTAGAAGAGTGATTAACATCTAAACATAATCAAGGGAAGGATTTGAGGTTTATTTAACAAATGTGCTCGATGATGCATCACGAGATGGATTTATCATCAAAACATATTAGGCACATATAAAGGACAACCATGGGGGAGGGCAACATAACTTTGTTTTGCAGGAAGTATGTAAAAGCACATGAACCATGGAAGACAATAAGTGACACAAAGTTAAGGAGTGAGGCATTAATCTCATCATTCAAAACAAAGGAGTGGTCGAGGCAGTTTCGCCGATGGATTCTTGTGGAGCATGAGGACACAAGGACATAATGCAGCAAAGAGCAAGTGGGAGAAGAGTCGAAGCAATTGGGGCAGCAGGGACCCTAGGCCGACCGGCCTGGTCTAGTCGGCCTGGCCCCTTTATTTGGCCCCCGACATCCGTCTTCCTCTGGTAAGCTTCTCATTCATTTGCGAGTTCATGCTCCCAAGTTCATAATCCAGAGACCTTACGAACAACTCAAAAAAATTCATGTCTCGCTTTTATATATAAATATCCCTGAAAATTCATTACAATTCTTGTCTTTCCAAATATTCTTCGTGCGTTTTTCTTCCGGCAAGAAACTCCCGGGAGAGTTGTTTGTGAATTTGTGTAGCAACGCATGATGAAAAAGGCCATGAACATCGTCCTCGGAAGAAGGATATCATCACCATCAGAGGTGCCATCTAGCTCTTCATGGAGGCACTCTATTTCTGAGTCCCCGCGACATGACGTGGCATCATCGAGGAATTACACGCTGCACCTTGGAGGCATGATGAGTGCACGAAGCTTGTTCACGTGGGGCAAACCCCAAGGGCACATGGAGGAGCCACACGTTCGACCTCAGCGCTCAACTCGTTCATCCGCTCCGCCACCATATACTTCGAGACACTTCAAGCTTGTTTTCATCATAAAGGCGAAGGATCAACCATTGAAGGAAGCGTGAAGGAAGGAAGAAGAAATAATGCTTCTAATTCGGTTTGATCTTTCCTTCTCCCTTTCTTTATTTTTCAGTTATGTGCAAATTTGTGTATGCAAGCATTTTCCATTTTATTTTCAGCATGTGTGTGATAGTAGTAGTTTTTTGTTTTCCATCACCATGAATAAAGTTCACCATCATGTTATGATAATTAATATGGATGGAAAATTGTGCCAAGTTGGTATATGATGACCGTTGCCTATATGCTTATATTTGTACTTGATTTATGCATCATTAAGCTAATGCTCTCTTTAATACAAATCTGAAATTAATTTAAATGCTAGCTTAGTCCTTTACGGAGGTTATGATAAAGGTAAGGCCTATAGTTTTCTTTTCATGTTCTCAATTTGGGATGGGGTAAAGATGATTTATTTTTGTTCTTAAAAGTAATGCTAACCTTGTCATTAATACCTCGTGCATGTTGCTCTACCTATCCAAAGCCTTATATTTATTTGAGTGCCAAAACTTAGTATACAAGATTTATCTTCGGGTGAGTTAATTCAGGGCTTGATTTCTCTGGCCCGAGATGAAGAAACTGGTCATTCTGTTTTTGTGCACCAATGTAATTGCTAGCCTTTCTATCTGTGCATTGTGTACCCCCACATCGGAGATTTCACAAACCTCACCGGATATCCACCCTTAAAGCCCAATATATCTTTTTGTGCTTACCTCCTTGACCGCAACCTATCATTTGAGTATGGATGAATAATTCGAGAAAGATCATAAGAATGATGGTGCCAAGATTGAAGTATGATTTCGGGAGACCTCCAAGACGACATGAAAGTTGCGTGAAGGATCCCTAGAAGGTTTCAAGTGTTTCTTTCCAGGAAAACATAGAACTTTTAGTACCTACCTTGGCATAAAAATTTTTCAACCCCTTTGCTCAAGGATGTGCAATCGGCTAAGCATGGCCGGAAGTTGCCAAGGAGGTAGGTATGATGTAATCTAGAGTTCAAGGGGAGTATAAAAGAGTGAAAAAAAGAATAAAAGTATGAAAGAAATAAAGAAAGGAAAAGTAAAGTAGAAAAGATATGAAAAATGAGAGGAAGAAGAAAATAATAAATAAAGCACCCCGGCTCTCTAGATGCATTAGGAGTTTCAAGAGGATTCAAGATCAAGACCCATACTCATATAGGACTTTGTTTGTGCCTCGGGATCACTCTTTGCCATTTGCACATGTCCACTTGTCTCAAAGTGTGTGTATTTTTCTCCCCCCACTTGAAACAACATTATTTTCTAATGACCTTTTTGACAAGCCTCTATAAGACCATGAGAAGCTTGTCTTGTTTTGACAATATCTCAATAATAATATCTTGGTAGGACTAAACTTTTCCCAAAAGCTCCATATAAAGCCTACCAGTTATATATATTTTGAGAGGGGAAAGGAGTAGAACAAATAGGCTTGAGAGACGAGACAAGATGAGAGGTCATGAGCAAGATGCAATGTGGTTTAAATTTTTAAACTTGGTTTAGCTCTTTTCTTTATCTTGTACTTTATTTCAAAATTTCTGAGATTCATTTGAAATTTGGGAGCATGCCTAATTACTTGTGGGAAGAGCTTAATTGATATCCACCCACATAGGGATGAAGGCTAGTACATTATGGAACTTTAACAAATATAAATTTAGAGAGCATTATGTTTTCTCATGTATGATCAAGTGCAGGGTTTAAATAATGAAAGGCAACACTAATATCCATTGAAGGCTTACTCGAGGACAAGCAAGGTTTAAGCATGGGGAGATGTTGACAGAGAATTTTCGTCAACCTAGCCATGAGATTACCTTTGGTGTTGGTATTGATTTGATATCCTAATTAACGATCCTAACCCTTATGATATGTCATGTTCGCACTCGCATGTGGTTTTTGCAGTTTATTGTTTATGTAGGGTTTTAACACTAAAAGGGAGACTTCCTGGGAAAGTTCATCAAGCACTTTGTGGAAAGATCATGAAGCACGGCACAAGTCAAGACACGAAGTAAACATGACTCCAAGTGGCACAAGGACCAAAGCATGGAGTCATAAAACTCCGAGGACCTGAACAAAAAATGCTGAAGCCTGCGCGACAAGGAGCCCTATCCACACCACCGAGAAGCTGACACCAAGGGCCCACATGTACGAAGTGGAAAATTCCAGAAGACACGAGAATCAACCTGGAGGAAGCCGGAGCCGAACTGGGCCGAAATGGACCAGGCCGGTCGGCCTAGGATAGCCGGCCCAGCCCATTCCGGGCCCGGTTCGGCGCCCCCTTTGACTTAGATGCCATTCAGACTATTTATAGCCCCCTCGCTAAGAGCTACACATCAATTCATTCCTCATTCGCCGCCGAGGTGCAGAGAAGCTAGAGAGACACCATCTTGGAGAGGAGGGTCGTGCTAGTTGTCTAGGGTTTCCCTAGCCGATGTGGGAACCTTGCATGGAAGACCACGTCAGAGCTCCGGAGCAAGGATCAAGATCGAGGTAGGATCCCGGTGGTGATCTTGTTCATGTAATCATTCATGGTGAATTCGATTTCTAGCGATCAAGTGCCTTCTCGATGATTTTGTTCTCCCTTGGTTGCTTCTTCCTCAATCTATACTTAAGATAGATTGCATAGCGTGCTTTTGTAGCCGCGGTGTCTAGAGGTGCATACTATACCGACCAAGTGAGGACCATGTGTGGTTCAAGGACCGGTGGATGGTCGCTTCGGTGTGATGAGTGATTGACAACATGGTGTGGACTGAATCTTGGCTAAGTATTGCAGGTGCGGGGTTGCGGCTTGACTAGTGTTGGTGCAAGTGAAAAACGGGCACGAAAGGTCATTGTCGGTGAGGCTTCCTGGTGTGGAGAAGACAAGTAGGCTTGGTTCGAGGGACCCGGTGGTCAGCGGAGTCAAGTGCGGGCCGCATGGTGGCAAGAACAGCGGGACGAAGTCGTGGATGGTTTCTTGGTTGAGCCTCAAAACCAAGGTCGAGTCGGGACTACGTGGGAGCCGAGTAATGAGTGGTGATTGGCGGAGGCTACACCGAGTTCGCGGGGTTTGCAGTGGTTCACCAGAAAACCACTGGGTTACTCAGTTCAGCCACCAAGGCGAGGTAGAATGCTCGACGAGGAGTTGTAGCCACCGGGGCCGGTTCAACCGCCCGGGGGGTGGTATGACCGCCCGGTCGCGGCCCGCCGAGAAGCTTCGAAGTGGAGGACACGCGTCGGGATCGCAAGGCTTGCGTCGAGGCTAAGCAAGGTTGCGATCGGCCGGGCATCCGTCCGATGGAGAAAATGCGAAGACTTCCTAATTCGCCCTTGAGGGGCATGTATCCCTAGTTATCTAGTAAAGGGTAGTTTAGTCTTTTGGGTGCCTCCATATAAACACTTGAGGGGATGGATGGCAACTAAGTCTTGGAACCCTAGCTCATTTGTTTCCCATTTTCGTTTCTATTTTTCTCTAGTTTTTTAGTACTAGATTGAGTGCTTCATGTGAGATCTAGAGAGAGGGATGGATGATCACGTGACAAGCTAGACCTTGTATGAACCTTCATGGTATGCATAGATGATTCGGTGTTGTTCCTCAAGGCCTTGTGTTGTCTCTCCCATTTTCCCCTTTGGTGATTTTCGGAGCTCTTTCTTGTGATTTTCTTAGCGGAGTTTTGAGGGTGATTTCTTGGGGATTTGTTGGGTGTCACGTATGAGGACCTTGTGCCTCATTGGCTGGTGACTTTGCCCCAAGAGTTCCCTTGAATCGACCTCGATTTGGTGTTTTTTCGAGTTGCTCGAGTTCTTGACCTAGAGGGCCTAAATCCGCAATTCCCTTTGATTGTGGGCATTTCGATTCGATTCCTTTGAGTGAGAGGTTGCCTAGGAGGTAACCCAGCTATCCCCGAAGTTTTGCCTCAATCCGTGGGTGAATCGGGAGATCGGGCGTTGGGAAGTTGAGGGTTGACCCGCGGCCAGTTTTTCTGGGAAGAGCGGTCTAACCGCC